>JAPFBL010001934.1:0-2750000 GCA_026182355.1 Hermatobates lingyangjiaoensis | reverse complement strand
TAAATATAAAAATATAGTAAGAGAAAAAGGCCTTCTCTCTAAAAAAATCATAATGCATAATCCGAGTCCTTTTTAATAATCAAATTAATTTCATTATTGAGTATAATGTTGATTATTAATAATTATAATAATAATTTGTTGTTTAATTTTAGATATTGTTGTGTTTTAATATATGTTATGAAACTTGTTATGTTACATAATCCTTGAAAAAGGTCGAAGGAGACCGAAATATTTTGGATAAAAACTTTAGTGAACTAGTGTATTTTGTTCCAAATTTATTGAAGTTCTATGTGAGCAAATTAGAAAAATTAATTAGGAAATGTGTAAAACTGGAAATTGGTATTTGTTTCAATAGATATATAAGTAAAGCTTCTGAAATATATATTTAAAAAATCATAACAATAATGAAGAAATAAAGAAATAGTTCACAGAATTTCCAAGGTAAATCATTGTAATAAAGTATGTATATTTCGTTAAAATTTTTCATTTTTCTTTTGGTAATACTGTCGAACTAAAAATATTGATGATTGAAGATTAGTCTATCACCGTTTGTGCCACAGCATTGTCAACTTGTCCTTTTTGAATCATCCATTATCCACGTGCTGGAATTTTTTCTTTAACATTTTTCTTTCTTCAATTGATTTTAAGATCTAGACGTATTCTATTAGTTATAATTATAAGTTTGTTGTTCTCAGATTGGCACAGTCCGTCAGACTAATGCTGGCATTGGCAATATTCCTTTCTTACTGTCTCCAGTTCTATGTTCCCGTCAACATTATCTGGCCTCCGGTTAGAGATAGACTCAATAATGAAAAGAGTCGTAAGCTTGGTGAATTGATTCTCAGGACTTTTCTAGTCGTTCTGACCTGTAAGTATTGAAGTTAAAATCACTTTTTATTTTATTATTATTATATTGTTATTTTTATTTTGATCTTGTTAAATTCCAAAAACATCTTGTGCTTTAATGGGTTAAATAAAAGTTTAGTCATTCGACTTTTAGCACAACAGAAAATAACAACATTGGAGCCATGCACTGTTTTTGTATTGTTAGAGAGCATAGCAGATTCTGCATTCACAACTTTTTTAAGTAGCTGTTCTTTTTTCCTAATTACCCGTCTATGTTGCTGAGGTAATGCAAATAGTAAATTTCCCAGGGACATTTTCAGGCAAAAAAACATAGTCCAATAACTACTAAAATGTATTTACTAATAACTTAAGATTATAAGGGAAAACACAAGCTTTCGTCCTTGTAGGTCATCCTCAGGTAGAAGAAAATAATAAAACAGATAAAAACAACTCCAAGTGACAGAATAACAGAATACAACTAGAAATACACACATAAAGGATAACAATAGTACGAGGTAACAAGACAAGCTGGCGCTCCTAACGCAGAATGCAGAATCTGTTCTGCTCTTCAACAATGTATGCTTGGATGAAGATCTGCTTCCAACTTATACAAATGTTTTTGTATTATGTACATATTTTTCATTTCATACATGAAATATGGAAGCTTATATTTCTTTAAAATAATCATTGTTCAACACTTTCTTTTTTTAAATGTCGTCTTCAGTTTTATTTCCTAAAATAAAATTTTCAAATATTCGTTATATTTAAGTACAATACAGTACTTTTCTTGCTCCTATGTTTGCAAATTATAAAATTAAATTTTTGAAGTATATAAGAAATAACAATGGAAAAGTTGTATTTTTTGTTTAGTCAACAAGTGAGTTTCTAAAAGCTAGTTCAATAGAAAAGGAATAAAAATAATTTGTTTTAAGTTTTTATTATGTGGAATTATTTTTCATTCTAAAAACCTTTAAAGCAAATGTTTTCAAATTCTGCAAAATAATCCATATTATTACTATTAAAGGATTAACTATCAGGGAGAAATATGTCGAAATTTCCTTAATAAATTAAATATTCAAATTTCAGAGGAGTGAGCGGCGCACCGCTTGTTCTCCTGACATAAAAGCACTCATATGATGGTCTACTGTGGCTTTTGTATGATGTAAATTTTTAAGATACTGTGTTAAAATGTAATAACTTTATTACAAAAAAACCAGACTTACTGTTTCTAGTGATATCATATTTTAAAAAAACGTAATTAATAATGGAAAAGCAAACTTTAAAAATATATTGTTACTGTTTGAACCGAGATTTCAGAAACTCTCGGAATATACATAACAGATAGACTTTTTTATGTAGATTTTATAAGAGGTAATAAATTATCGAGTGAATGGTTGTCATTTTTAAAAATAATAGCAATTTTTGATGAAGCTCAATGACAAGGAAAATGTTCTAACTCCTTAAAATAAATAATATGCATCAGTTATTTTGAAAATAATTTTCATTTTATTGTTTCCATTAAAATCGCAAATTTAAACAGAAAATTCTTCATTTTTATAAGTCAATGTAATACTTCTGATAAATATATGAACTTCTATTGAACAAGAATAATGTATTATGGTTATGAGTCTTTATCTTTATAAAGCGTTTGAAGTTCTCTTAAAGTTGCGATTAAAGTTAGTTGTTTATGCTCCACTAAAAAATAAAAAAAATCATACTATTATTAATTCGACACAATGTTTGATATAACTTCTATTATTACATTAAACAGAAAAGTTTAATGTAATTTAAAGAGGATGTGTCTGCAATGTTAAGTCTTATTCAATGTAATTCCAAAATACTTGAAATCTTTTCATACTTGTATTATATTTAGTTATTTTTCAATATTAAAAATCATATTCTTTGTGAAATTTTAAAACTGAAGCTGTTGTTAGTGTTTGAGGTTTGACTTTGTTTTAAACTTTTGCCTTTATAATCTCATTGTCAAAAATCTTTACTTATTGAGTGCTTCGTTGTAGTCCATTGTTTCATTCAGAAAATAAATGAAATTTAATTTAATATAAATAATATTACAACTTTTTAGAACTATCATAACTATTGTTAATGATTTTTTTAGATTAAACAATTTACTCCTGAGGTGTTAGTTTGACAACATTATAGTCACTGAGCAACAATTGCTTATTTACATGCCTTAATTTAATCGTTTCATATTGTAAATTCAGTCGCTAAAACTATTTCTTTGGGAATGTTGTACTTAATAGTGAAGTATCTTTGTTTCCCTCATAGTACATAACCCATTAAAAAAGTGAAGCTAAAGTATGAAGATCACAAATGTGAACTTCAATATGATAGTAATGTTCAACACTTAATCGTTGTTTGCTATTTATAAAGTGTGTGTAGTCTCTGAGAAAACACTATCATATAGGAGGAGGCATTATTATCTTAACATATATTACGTGGTAGGAAATAGATGTAAAATGACATTATGTTAAAGTTTAGTCCAGAAATATCACTTAAAAAATTTACATTAAAAATGGCGTATTTTCTTTTCTAATTCTTCTGTATTAATTTAGTAGTTCTTCGAAAAATTGGCGCATTAAATTCCTAGCTTGGTTAATAAAAATTCTTCAATCTCATCTTGACTGTAGAATAAATTTATTTGTAATGCGATTTTTTTTCTGTTTTTCAGTTACTTTGGCTGCTGCTATACCCAACTTGAGCGCTGTTATTTCATTAGTTGGAGCTTTAAGCAGTTCAACTTTAGCTCTAATATTTCCACCAATAATTGAAATAGTTACATTTTGGAATAGAGACCTACCATATAAAACTTTTATTAAAGATGTGATTATCATGATATTTGGTATTGCTGGATTTGCATTCGGTACTTATGCGAGTATTAGAAATATTATATCCCCTGATACTAGTTAAACGCAATTGTTTCACTTGGAAAAAAATACCTAATTTCTTCTATTTCTGTGATACAAGATTTTTATTTTTAAGTAGTGATAACAGTTTTTTAAACTATTTAATTATTTATATAAATATTTTTTTATAAACTAACTTTTTTTTTCAAAAAGAGTTAAAGTTTTCTTCCTCTACTGATCGTATAAGTTTTAAGTATAGATGCCTTAAGTAAGAAGACTAGTGATCCTTTTATAAAAGGTCTCTGACATTTCTTTCATTTCCGTTGTTATCATACATTTATATCTTGTTTGTTACCTCTCAGATATGTTATTCTCATATAACTAAGAAACTTTCGCTTTATTTTAACCTAGCCTTGATAATTCTTGTTTCAAGTTTTCACAATTTATGAATAGTATATTTTTATTACAAAATCTATGAATTTGATATAAATGTATCAAAATTGTCTATGATTATCATCATTAAACTTGTTTATGTGTACAATATAAATACAACACAAAGGAATATATCTTGAAGAAAAATTAATTTCTAATTATTATATAATTTATAAATTGATCATACACATTCGTTTTATAGAGTGAGTTATACTGGCAGCTGAATGAAATTAATTGAATTTAATTTATACGTAGATGATTATATTCGGAATTAAAAATATTTTTGTGTAAATTATCATATTATCTCAGATGACAAAATTGTGTTAAATACATTTCACATTTGAGTCGTTTTGGCTAAACAGTTGTTAATCACGGAAATACCAAACGCATAAAACATCAAATAAAAAAAATGCTTATATAGTTCTTAAATTTTTATATTTTAAAACTAAAATAGTTTCAGCTAAAATTTAAACCAAAGCCAATTCCATTTAGTGTGTGTGTTTGGAACATCAAACAAGTTGTGCATGGCTGTTTAATGTTGGCAATAGTTATCGGCCTGACCAAATAAATTACCGAGTAAACCAACTCTTAACAAATGATGTTAGAGTTAAACTTTAATTAGTAGGGAATTATTCAGTTTTACGAATATTAGTTCTTAACTCAATATTTCAACTACTTTTAATTAAATTTTGTTTTCATATTCTAACAATAATAATTTAGTTTTCATGAAATCCTCATTTGATGTTTAAATTAATTTAACAACTTAAACTACACAAAAATCTATATTTTTCTATTTAGACTTGTATTCCAAAAATTAAATAATTATAACCGTAGAAGAATAATAAACATGGACTATTTTTTTTATTACTAGTTTAAAACAGAAATATTTTTTTCGTCTTCCGACCGCATTTTAAAGCATCAAAATCATTACATAAACACTACTTAACTGCTGAAACGTGTATTTAGTTTTTTGTATCACAGTAATTAGGTTTTTGTTCCATTTTAAACCAATGACAGGGTATAAAGTGTAATTATTAGTTTATTCTTGTGAAAGGTGCTTCTTGTATTGAACATACCATTTATGAATTATGAATAATTTTTTTTTATGAAATAGATTAATTATTTTCTACATATTTCTGCTTTATCTGTGAATTATTACTGCTTTGCTTTCTTTAAAGTGGTTGTGACACAGCATTGTTTATACGTTTGATTACGACTAATTGAGCCTATTGAGTTGATGTTGTTTTTGTGTACATTAAGTGAAGTCAGTATTATATTATATATTTTAAATATTGTAAATTTGTTACATAATAGTCATTCCATTGGTGCTTTTTATTCTATGTAGACTTTTTTAATAATCGTTTTGATTATATCAGAAGTTACTTTTAGCGGTCTCGTTATAAATACACAGAATTATGCTGTGTGCCGTTCTGTCTTTTGCAAATTACCTTCAACAGGATAGATTAAATATTTAATTATAAAATACACTAATTAAGTATTGAAATAGTGATATTTTGACTCTGGTTTTCAGTCTACTTTATCTTTGAACAGTTTATTTTAATGCTGCTTTAACTCTTAATTTATATTGTTTCATTAACGGATTCACAAATTATTCCTTGTTGCATATATATGATTTTTGTTTATTATGTTTGTATGAGTTAAATGATTTCATAGTTAATTTTATAATGGTTAAGTGACAAAGATTATTATTATTTTCTTTTTTTGCTTAAGCTTTCAAAGTAGGAAAGTACGTTCATATTTTTGAGAATTTGGGAATAGTTTTTATTTTTTATTTGCAGTGAACCATACTCTTTATCAATTAAATTTTTCTTATTGGAAAGAATAAAAAAAAATACCCAGGTAAAAGAAATTGTATGATAACTACGAATTTTGTGACGAAAGCGTTCTTCCTCAATGACCAGAAAAAGAGAAAAGACTGCTAGTTTTTTTTTTCTTTTAAATAAGAACTATCAAATATTACAGTCAAAAAGTACTAATTGTAGCAAAAGTTCTGAATAACTTAATTATTTATTAAATAAACTTTGTACAATCATATTAAAAAGTGGAGGCAATATTGGTAATAAATATATTTCCTTAAATTATTTCTGGATCTTGTTCTTGTCACTTCTCTAGATAACTTTTATGTTATTTTTATTTGAAACAACAGATAAGAAAGCTAGAAAATGACGAAACAAGACAAGGATCTAAAAAGAATTTAATGAAACATTAATCAAAGAATGCTCCCTAAATATATATATATATATATATATATATATATATATATATATATATGTGTGTGTGTGTGTGTGTATAAATATTGTCAAGGACACCAGCCAGTCGTTGCCTGTCTTCGGAGCGCCTCACGTCTATCTTCCTGATGACGAGGCCATCGATAGGTTTTGTCTAATCAATCAACATAGGTTTTGTCGAAAATATATAAATATTTTGACCATCTTATTGGCCGTTGAGAAGATGTATCCAAGTTGACGAGACAACGGAGACTAAATTGAAAGCCATCTCCTACAGTCTTTTATTTTCGATTCGATCGACATCAGGAAAGGAAAGAGGAATCCAAACTCACCGGGTCTCTCTCCTGATAACGACTGAATAGGTAAAAGAGAATCTGTATATGTGTGTGTCTTTTGTTTTTTGTAACTATAATTTATTTTTAAATATTACTTTTTGTCAGTTTTTGGATCGTTTTTTTTTATTTCAGATAATATATATATATATAAAAATAATTTTATAAAGAAGTCCCTAGGATGAACAGAAGTAGCTACTCCTGCATACTTTGAGGTCAAAGAGAGAACTCAAGTTTGCTTTTCTCTCTCTCTCTCTCTCTCTCTCTCTCTCTCTCTCTCTCTCTCTCTCTCTCTCTCTCCCTTCTTTTTCTTTCAGTCATATTTAACCTGAGGAAGAACATTATGTTTTAGAAACTCATTGTTGTCATAAATTAATTCATAAATTAATATGCACATTCTTTTTATAATTTTGATAAATGAATATAGTTGTGAATAAGCATCACATGAAAATATTCTATACGATACATTACATAAATAATACTTTTTCAAAGAATATTTTTTTTTATTCGAGCCCAGCTATAACTGTGGAGATTTGTACTAAAAAATTGTGTGTATACCAATCGGATGAAAAAGGGATGAAGAACAAACGTACTTTACTTCATTTGTTTTCTTATATATAATAGTACCTAAGAATTTTCTTTAAATGAAATATACAACAAAAATTGCATGACCAAAAATCAAAATCCACAAGATTTAGTTATTTTTTATTTATGATTCTATTTGTTTTTTTTATTTTATTTCACGCTTTTAGGCCACTGTAGTTACTTTCAAAGATCGTTATCAGTATATGTTTTTCTTTGTAAATTAACTACTCTTAAATTTATTGAGGTTTAAGTTCATTACAATTGTCTTAACTCAATCAAAACTTATTATTATCAAAGGAGTTTAACATGTTACCGTCAAACGCCAAAGGATTTGGTATCATACTCATGATTAAAATTGGAAAACAGGTTCTAAGTGATCGATATTTTTTTAGGTTTTGTTTATTATTTCCTAAAAAAATGCATTTTTTTAAAGAAATATTTTTTTCAAGTCATACTGAATTTATGCTTTAGTATTTACTATTGCAGTTCTCTTCTCTGAAAACATTTCACAGTGGATTCTATCTGTAATATTTGTTTCTAGTAGACAGTGAAAAATGTTATTCAAGTGTTCTTTGATTTTAAAAATATAGATTAATATAAAAATGAGATAATTCCACTTTTTGAAAGTTTCTAATTACAATATTAAATGGGTACTTCAAAAGTAAAGATGCATTTCTAATTAAGCTGGCATTACTTCTTGCAACGAATAATGGAAAGGTTTAACGATATGTTAGATATAATGTCATATTTTGTTTAAATACAACATAATTTAAACTATTATTTATGTATGTGGGTACTTCACATCTTGGTGCCCAGTAATAATCTTCCAAGAGAAGTCCTTTAATGAAAATTTATATTCTTGTCTTTTTGATTCAGTTCTGATATTTAGGACAAAACAGGAATTAATTTTTTTTACTATGTTAAATTAAGTGTGTCAAACAATAAACTTATTGAATTGTTAATTATGAAATAATTACTGATCAACTTACTTTCAAAACTATCTGCAATACTACAGAAAATTTTTTTTTTTTACTTTCTTTAAGATATCTGGCATTTCAAACATTATTTATATTTTAAGTTTGTTGTATATTTTTAAGGACTAAACCACAATTTCTACTATTTGCACATCACGGTTCAAATGTGTCTTTCATTTTCGTTAAGCGTAAGGTTATTCGTTTAGCATGTTTTGTTTTTCTTGTATATTTTTATATATGTAGTAAAACATCCAATTAGGTTACTCAGATGACGTAAGGTTGTGCATTAAAGCCGCTTTATTGTTTAAACAGGTCTGTGAATACGTTTACGGTTACTGTTCTATGGTGTACGTAATGCATCTGCATCACTTTTATAATTTGTTTATGTGTTTTACTGTACGTTTATAACTATTAAAGTTAATAATTAAGGTAAATGTTTAATTTGAAACCGGTAAATATTAAAATTATGTGATCTACCTAGTACTGAGAGAGCTGTTATTTGCCTGTGCCCTGGAGGAGTTTTATCTTATTGTGATTGCATAGTGCGATCCTGCGTACTTGATCGAAATCACCTTTTGAGTTGATAACAATATTTTGGTTTGATTTCATAAATCGATCTGAGCTATTTGGGTTTATAAAACTATTCATAGATATTGTTTTTTAATCTGAAGTCCGTTATATTGTGAGCTTTTAGAATACACCTACTGGAAATAACAAAGCAGTAAAGAAAAGGGGGTTTTACTACTTTCTTTCAAGGCCAAGGTCAGAGAACTACTACGAAGAAGGATAATGACAATAATCTTATTGTTATTATTATTATTATTAATGTGGAATTAAAGTTTGATAGTGTTCGTTTTACCCCACCAAAAACTTAAGTATGGCTTCTTGTATTTATATCCCTACCTAATACCAGTTAAGTATAATACTTAGCCTTCCTTTAATATTATTACATTCTTTTTAGGCTATATAATGGTTTTCATTTTTTTCTTATTTCGTGTAGCTTCATTTCATTCGCTGATGACTTCATCCTTAGATTAAAACAGTCAATCTTTGTTTCTAATCAGTTTGTTATTCTTTTATTAATTCCATCAAGTATTTATTGTATCGTATAAATAATTATATTTGATAAAAGATGATTCAGTTTTCCGGGTTGTTATATTCTAACCAAATTATAATGTAGAAACAGCAAAGAATTGGTTAGTTGGATAGTAAGCGGTTGTACTTTAAAATGAGTTGTAATTAGAAGGATAAAATTAATTGATTAGGGTTAATGAATAACCTGTAACTAAATTACCTATATTATTCTTAAATAAGAGTTAGAAACGAAATTAAGTTACTAACAAAAGAGCTCTATTTGTTACCAGTTTTAATAGGCATCGAATTTAAACAAGGCTAATTTAAATATTAACCCGCTGATATTTCTATTGTTTACTACATTAAACTTATCTTAGTGTTTATGTAAAATTCGGTGTTTTATTTCTTGTTGCTGGTATAATATAAAGTTATTGTATTGATTTTTGATTGAAGTTCTTTATTTCATTATAAGTTTGCTCTACTGTTCGACCAGTTTTGAGAATTTCTGGAGTAAGCTTGTGATGGTGTAAAACTTTTGCGACTAATTCATCAATTAAGAAGATAAGCCAAAAGAGTGAATTACTACAAAGCCGATTTCAAAAATAGAAATGTGTATATTCAATACTGACATTCATTTGTTATGTATTCAATCACTGTGTTGTATTCATTATGGAAAGTTATAGAACAAGTCACCACTACATAAAGAAGTTCTTTTATCCAATCAAAACAACGCGTTTTGAACGCATTGTATTTTTCTTCATCATAAGCAGATAAACCTGAAGAAGAACTCTACATGTTCTAATCGCAGTATTTCAATTTAATAATAAAACTAGATATTGTGAAGACTTGTCCCTTAATTTCCAATATCAGACATAAAGTTACAAAAATAGAGCTTTTCTAACTTTTCATCTGTAATAAACTCATAAATATATTTCAAACGATACATTTATTAAAATGTTTTTAAAAGATCTTTTTGCTGTATATTGTCTTTACGATGGTTATTTAAATTCTATTTTTTACAGTAATGTGTTATGTATGTAGTTATTTTTAATAAAGTTGAGAGTAAATGTGCTTTTAGAAGTTTTTATTTATGTCACATACATTTCTAATACGAATACAATTGAAAAAATATAAGTATCGTTCAATAATTTTTTTAAATTTCTGTGTTTCAGCATTAGCATATTCGATACAAAAACTTTCTTAGTAATATTTGATTGGTAAAATAAATAGATTAGCCGTCTGACTCTTTAATATATAGCTTTAATAAGTTATTCTATTCCGTAATTAAAAAAAAGAATCAGTATTATATCCCTTTTAGAAGGAATTGCATATATATATATATAATTAACAGTTATGCATATTTAAAAAAAAAATTGTTCCGTTTATTTTCGTAAACAAACCCTTACAATTTTTCCAAGCAAAGATCGAAAATTCAAAACCTGCAGTACCTATTATATATTAAGGGAAATGTAATATATAATTTGATATCTAATTATTGCATAATATAAAAAAGTAAATAATTTACAAACCATACGAAGAAGTTTGTGAAAATTTATATTAATTTATTCATTAGTAATAGTAATAAAAGTCTGTTCCAAGAAAATTTGTTTTGAGTAAAAGAAATTCTGAAAAAATTAGATTATGTAAAAATTAGTATGCTTGTAATCACGTTCAGTTCATTATTTAAATAATAAAAAAGTATATTTAGTTTACAATGTCTTTAACATTGGACAGAGTATTTTGTTAGTTTTTTTCTTTTATTTACATAGTATATCTGACAATACGAGGACAATATTAATAATAATTAATGACATTTCTTACACAGTAATACTTATATTTTTGTAATTGATAAACATTAAGTAATGGTTATAGAATAGTTGGATTTAATTCTTCGTAATCTATAACTTAACTTATTATTATGAGTGTTCTATTATTCAGTTGTAATTCGATTTGAATGTACATGTACTTTTAATATAAATGTAATATGTAATATTTCCAACTTGCCTGAAATGTGACTAATTCATACTTGTCTTTGATATGTCGTGGGTAAATAAATATTTACCTTATTTTATCTTTTATATAAGTGTTATTAGTAATAAATGTTTAACTTTTTATAATTATTCAAAGTTATCTTGAATAGAGTTTATAGAGTTTAATCATTCCAAAGTAAGTTTCTTTTAACATTTTCTCGCCATAACGTTTATAAAGAATTTAGTAAGTTTAATTATTTAAAATTTGTATTGATTACTTTCGATACTTTTTAAAGCAGTGGGACTCAATCATTGCTATTAAGAAAGAACCAGTTTTTGGTGAAAATAATTAATAAAGATTGATAATTGTAACTTTTAAATAAGAAAATAAAAACAGGTATAACGTGAAACTATTTGTCAATTGTGATATTTGATAAGATTCACTTAGTTATAATAATATACGCTGTTTAGCTCGAAATTTTAGATTAGTTACGAAGAATTATGTATGCACAATTACCTAAAACCACGTGAAATTATATATGTTTTACAAAATATTGAGGCTAAAAATTGATATAGTCTATATTTTTATGGTTTCCATAATTATATTGTCACAATCTGGTTGTATCGAACATTACTATTTATGTTAATATGTGTCTTATCTGTCTGTTATTTTGATAATGTTTGCTATAATGTCCATGAAAATAAACACTCATATGATAGTCATTCAACAGCCTGAAGTGATGTCTGATTTATTGATAACATTCGATAAGTCTTTTTTGAAATTGCTCTTAATGTGCGCACAATAATGAAATATTTAGAGACCATGAAGTACGAGTATTTAAAATTTTGCGGATGGCTTGGCAATGAAGAATGTTGAATGTATCCTCACTGAAGCATTTTCCTTGAATATATATAAAAGACAAATATGTTTCAACCAAAACTAGATCACAACTGTATAAATTTATTAAAGTAAATAATTGTTGAGATCCACTGCTGTGTTCGTTATTTATTTTATATATTTTGACAAAAAGGTATAAGTAAAATGATTGTCTTCAGTTTACAAGATGTATGAAATAGGTTTTTAAATTTATTAAAATATTAATTTTGTTTTCTGTTTCTATTTACTGTGATAATTATATGTATTGAGATATAATATTGTTGCCACAATATAGACACTATCTTTTATGTAGTTACCAGTTATAAATATCTGGCTTCTTGTTAATAAAAGTTCTATTTAAACACAAAGTATCTGTTTAAAAGTATATATCACTCTCTATTTAGTGTAAGTGAGAAGTGTGATGCTTCCTGTGTAGTTATATATGTTTTTCTTTGTAATTTATAATGTGTTTTTTCCCTACTTAAACACATATCTTTTATACATTATAATGAAATATAGGAGTTTGTTAATTCATGAATATTTATTTCATTGGCATATTGTGTGTTATAACGAATAAATTGAAACAGATAAATTACCTTAATTATGTTTGTATCCTTATTTCATGTTTATGTGATAAAGTTATAATTAAATGGAAGTATCGTCAAAATCTTTGGTTGTGAGAGAACTAAACAAGAACGCAACTGTTACTATTATTCTCTCTGATTAAATTAAACAAGCTTGTTAAAGAAAAGATATCGTAGAAGACACATGAGGCAGAGGGTAATCTCAAGTACAGCAGTGGTCGTATACCTGCCTTTGTGTAGTGTTGTTTCGAGTCCTCTCGGATTTGTGGTACATTAAAACTTAACATTTTTTTAAAAAAAGAATATTAAATCAACAGAATTGTCCACAGAAATTTCAGGCAAATAATAGATGTAGACTCCTCTTCCACTCTCAAAATTTCGTGCCTTTATTTTTTACCCTCAAGAAAGAAGAAAAAAAGCTTTGAATATTTTTTTACCGTATGGTGCCTACTTGAGTATCTCCCTTAGCAGAATAATACATTTTACACATTGTGTATGTCCTTTTTTTTTTAATTTTTTCTAGCGTTACTTAATTTTAAATTTAGAAAATATAATATTAACGAAAGTTTTGAGAAGTTATCAATTTTTTCTGCCACAGTGAGTAATAAAAATTGATAGATTAAATAGGTCTTAGAAATGCTAACCATTAATCTCGAGATTTTTGAACTACAGTCTGACTAATAATAGTTTCGGTGAGATCATACTTGGTAATTTACTGCATTTGGTAATAGTTGTGTCAAATGTGGAGATAAGAAACAAATACCTAAATGAGTACCAAATAATACGAAAAAAATACTGCAGCTAAAGATTTCTTCTTCTCTTCAGTCAAGAGTACTTCTAAGTATAGTGGAATCGTCAGAGATTTCATTAAATTGAGCACCTTCGGGGGTATTTCTTTTTAGAAAAAAAAAAAGTTTTACGTAAACTTGTGTATTTTAATACAAAAATACTCAAGAAAAAGGTAAATTCTTCTAAGTGTAGGAAGTAAATGATTTTTCAATGACAATTGAAGATAACATTATTTCATCAAAAAGACTTATTGAACAAAGAAAGATAATTTATGAAATATTCAAAATAGTTTTTTCAAAAATATTTTATGGCTTATGTAATATTTTTACATTTTCTTTTAATATAGGAAAGTAGTGAAATTATAGAATAGGTGATTACCTTCAGCTCCATTACTCTTCTATATGAAATATTAGTTTATGTGTTAAAGTAAGACCAACTAATCATTATCTTTAATCTTATTTACTGTCTATGAATTAATTGCTCTACAAATTTAGAATATATTTACGAACTAATGATTCAATTTAGTTTAATTAGTTAAATTTTAGAGGATTTATAATGAATAGAACATTGATAATGAGTTTTATTTAAATTTGTATTTATTTTATTTAATTAATTTCTCATAGTTCTAAATTAAGAGGTAATATTTTTCTAGTTTCATTTATTAAAATCAAATGGTTTCATGAAATTAATATGCTGACTTTATTATAATATTATCTATTTATTATTATAAAATATATTTCTTTAAAAATGTAGTTAAACCCAGTATTAATTGAGTAACTATATCTTTAAACTAATCATTTAGTGTAATCAAAATATTTAATTTTCAAATCGTCAAGCTCAATATCTAAATGTTAAAACAATTAAAGATTTCCAACAAAGAGATATTGCCTATTGCATTTAAAATAATTTTAATATTAATACCAATACAAGAATAATTTTCTGTAAAAATAATTATTTTATTAAACAAAATCAAAAAAACTAAAGCATGACTTTGTGATGTTAATATTTAGTTTTATCACCTCCAATGGTACAGGATATTACTGATCACCATTTAGTCATAGTACTCTGTTATAAGGTTGCTGTGAATGTATATTGAGAAAAAATATGATACTAAATAACGAGTATTAAACGGTCAAATGAAATCCAAAGCTGGTTTTTCAGTATAATTCAACTTTTATAGCTGGAAGCTTGAAATTTTTAAAAATAACAGAGTTATAAAAATGACAAAACCTGGCTGAAATTATTTATTTCATATTTAAGTTTTGAAGACCTGGAAGCAGTCAATCTGGTATAAATAAAGTAAAAATACAATAATAGCTGAAGTAATTTATATTACAAAAGTAACAATATAAGTTAATAATCACAATGACAATGAATATATAAACAGTTGGCTCCTAAACTATGTTTTTGGAGCACCATACGCGTCTGGCATTCTCTCAATTGTATACCTGGAAATAAACAATTAATATTATAAAAAGAAAATTCACTTAAGACAACTTATAAACGAATAACACACCTTCTATGAGAAATATACATAATTGGCACACCGGGAATTTTCCTAATCCGCCTTCTTAAATCTTTATCATTTGTAGCCACAATATAACATTTATGCTGAAATTTAAAAACAAAATGAACATTATAATTAAATTGATCCGAAATGGTACAAGTGTATACTAAATCAATATTATAATTTATAAAGTTATTCGACTGGTATGTTGTAAACGAAACTACTTTTTTAAAGACTTTTATGCAGTAAAGTTAAAAGGATTTGTCAGTATGTGAATTTTTGGTGGCATAAATAAGTCTGAATAACGAAGTTCAACTACAACTGAATACCTAAGGTGTGACCGATCAGTCCGATTTGGTAGAGACACCGCTGGTTCATTCCAGCTGCCAATATTGGCACCTCCTGCCCTAGTGTCAAGTGACGTCGAAGAGAAACATTCCACTATCCTTTTGTTTCAGAAAAATGGACGTAACATTTCAAAATTCGAAGTTACCCAGGATCTGGATTCTTCCATACTGAGAGGCATGCAAGCACACTGAACATACTTCTATCCACTCATTCAAGATTTGCTTTGTAAACTGGCCTATAGGGATATTCTAAAGGAGGTCGTTTGAATGAGAGATAGAGATGAAATAGAAAAATAAACTTATTACTAGCCCCAAGAACATTGAAAAGATTTGAGAAAAGGTAAAGACAAGAAACTGGTAACAAGTGCCACCTTCACTGATGAGAAACTTTTCAAAAAAAAAAAAACATCTGAGCCAATGAAGTTTATAAACCAGATTAGGTAATATGGAGGGACTCTTTTGAGGCTGCTCTCTTGTTAAAAAACACCTGCAGGAAATGGACATCATAACATAAAGATTACAAGCAGAGTAATATATACGCGAAGGAGATAACACTATCTATTTTTAAAGTGAAAGTCACTGCTTCAAACAATCATCAAACCTTGGAACCAGATACAACTAACCATCAATCTATCAAAACCCTAATTATCTTTTACAAAGTTTGGGCTTTCCTGTCAGTGCCAGCAGTATCTGCGGAAGCTGTTAATTCATTTAAACTAAAACTAAAGAGCCGGAGTATATAAATATAAATTACGTTTTCTTTCTTTAACTATTATAGATAAAAAAATCCAGAACTGTACAAAGGAAGGGAGTAACTTTTGATTAATTTAAAATATAATAAATCCTATTCTAAACCAAATAAATTTATTAATGTATACGATAATGTTTCTCAGTCACTGTATTAATAAAAAAATAAATTGGTTCCTGATGGTTTAGTCAGTTTTAAAAGAACAATTACATTCCAGACATTTCGGCGAAAATATTCGACGAATCAAATTGAATACTTTGCAGTCTTGAAAGCTGTGTTATATAACACATTTCAAATTCTCCAAACAATAACATATACATTTTTATAAACTTATAAAAATATCTTCAATTATAAGCTAAACTTATTCCAGATTATCATTAAGTGGTATCTCTCATGAGTTATGTGATTATTTATTATGTGATATTTATTCATGGTGGGAATAATAAGAGGATGAAAAAAAGTCTCTATACAACTTAAGTTTATCATAAAAACTATAAGTTTGAAACAAAAGATTTTAAATTGTTTTGTTCCGGTTTTAGAAGCTTCGAAATAAACAAATCCATTCAATTCAATTCTGCTTTTTTCTAAATCAACAAATGCTGGGTCATACCGGAAAATTCTTAAACTTAAACACCTTCTGTTTGAAAAGCTTGTTTCTTGCATTTTATCGGTTATTTTAAGCATATCTTAATTATGTACAATCCCATAATTAAACACATTCCTTTCTCCTCTTCTTCTAAATGCTTTCCCTCTACCTCCATAAACCTTCAGTCTCCTATTATTGCGCAGATGGGGTATTAATGGAGTGATTAAGCGCCTCTAACACTCAACTCCGACTTTCAGCCATAACGAGGCTACCCTGTTAACCTGCTATATGCAGGGACAAACGAAAGAGGAGGAGAAGGTGATCAGATGGGATCTAAATAGTCCCTTTTTATCCCAGCCCCAATCTAAGGTGTTATGCGATCCGTGCCGAAGGATGGATGATACAGGGGTATCTGTGTTATGAACGGAGCCTCAAGGGTATCAGGCGACCTCCTTGAGTAGCCTTACTCCGATATGTGGTGCTCTGCCGGAGCGGACAAAATACCACCGATAGAGATACGAGTACAGGGATTTTTCCCTTTATGATACTAAGAAGAAGGAGGTCCAGAGACCATCCTCCAGAAGTGCAGATAGTCCAAAAGCGCTAACTAGTGGGAGCCAACCTCCCACAAGTGCACCTAAGGACTCGAAGAAGAAAGGAAGTTACTTTCTTCCGAAACTTAGGGAGCCTGAATGGACATTATCGATGATGGTTTGTGCAGATTCTGCAAAAAAGAGGAAGAAACAGCGTTGCACCTGCTGACTGACTGTAAGGCAACTTTGCTGCACAGAGGTAGGTGCTTCGGGACACTCAACAAAACCATAGAAAAACTTTTACAGCTGGTACCAGCAAAAGTGCTGAGCTTCTTGGAGGTGTTGAAGCTATCTGCTGGGGTACTTTAGTACAGAAGAAGGAAAGTACAATAGTTTTTTTTTTTTGAAGACGCAGTGCTATGGTCACCTTCGAATAATAATAATAATATTGCAGAGATCTACAATCTGGTAATTATTTATCTTTCGTTGTTTATATGGAACTTTGGATCTTTTTTTCATGATTGAAGTGTTTATCTAAATCCAGTGTTTATCGTTAAATCGTGCTATACACATGCACTATCCCAGTTGCTTTATGCACACCTAAAAATTTCCATTTTAAAAGTTTTTTATGAGATCTCTTGTTTTAAAGGGAATGAAGGAAAGAAAGGCAATCATTCAACTTCACAGTGGTTCTTAGTCATAATTAGCAGCATCACGGATGGTCTAATGGTGTATAGTGTCCTAGATACATGGACTGAAGGATTCGGTTGAAATCTTCAATGACTCAGACAATGATGCAAGATATTTTCATATGGGAAACAGAAAATTTGTGTGTAGTGTACTCTCCAACGAAGAGGGTTTTAACCGCAAATCCTTTGCCTTTGGGAGATCAATAACTATTAAAAACCCCTACAAGAACAAACTTCATATCGTCCGATGTGGAATCACTCGGCAGCGGTATTCACTAAGGGCACTAGGAAGAATGCGGTTCTTAAAGTAGGAACAAAGACCAAAACATAACCAAATGCCATTATAAAAAATTTCGTTTACATATTTAAAAGCGCAAAAAATCCAGATAAGAAGGGAGTTAGCCTGAAATACTATAAAATCAAAATTTTATACTTAATTATCAATATGTTTTGATAAATTTCAAAACGGTTAATTTAAATACCTGAGTAACCCTTTGAACTATACAGTCATCTGCATAAGTGCCCTTATGTAAACAATGAATTCTTTCAAATCTGGGATCTTTTACTATCCTCAATGCTACCCTGTATTTTTGCCCCAATTTTTCAAGTTCTCCGACCACACAGTCAGTTATATAGGGTATACCTGAAATCAAAACAGTCAGATGTAAACATTATTAGATTTTGGCAAAGGAAGTTGATTAACCGGAAGATTTTAGGATTCACTAAAGAAATAATAAAGAAGCCATCAGTCATAAGCACCTAAGTCGTACGAGTTGAAATTATACCAAAAATTAAATATTCGAATTCTTTATTTGTTATGCAAGTTTTCCATATTTCCAAAACTCAACCACAACTAACAATTTTAGCAAGTGGTCAAACAAAAATATTAAATATGTTATTATAAATACAAATATAAGAATTTCATTTCAAACTTACACTTGGCATACAAACAGTCCATGAAGTTCTGTATAATATCCAGCTTATATTTAATAGAAAAATTAACAAAATTGGTGTCAACTAAAATACGAAATGGAGGTCCAAGTTGAGAATTGTATTGGAAGAAGAGAGCAGATGAAACTTGGGGCCTGAAATTATTGAACTTAATTACAACTAAACATAAAATTGTAGAAGTTTTACATTAATTTGACAGACCAAAAAGAATTGAATATGAACATGCCTGGCATTTATATCTATCAATATGAATTTGTTGGTGATTGTTGTTGATGTTATATGAGTGGGTGTGACTAAATAAATTGGAAATCGTTTAGAGCATTTGACATAATTATAAAATTGGACATATCAAGTGGCCATTAGTTTTAAGAACTCTAATTTTTGGGAAAATCACATAGAAAAGGTACTCTATTCAACATTATATAAAAACTGGACTATCTTTCTTGTCCTTTTGGTGTTCAGAAAAAAATTACATTTTATAGATAACTACTAAGCTCTTATACTTTATAATGCTTGTCAGATTTATTTACCTACCTTTCATAAAAATAAACAAGTCATGTTTGGATCTTTTAAACCGATAGTTACAGGACAACTTTAAGTAAAATGTTAATTTCATGAGTGTAAGATGTAAAATTGTGAACTACTTTTCCAATAAAAAATAATTTGCTTCGCCAATTTATAAAGGAGTCCAAGAAAAAGAGATATTATAGCTTACACATTTCGAACCTCTGGCTTCTCAGGTTTTTTATTCTTCCCTTTCTCTGGTTTCTTTTTATTTTTTCTGAAAACATAAAGGAAATTTGGAATTATTAACTAAGCCGCACATTTAAGCATAATTACTAATGAAATACCCCAATATGTTAAAACTGATTATAATAAAATTAAATAAGTTTTACTAATGTGAGGTATTACAATCTAGAGTCCTTCATGCTGATCATTTTCTTCATTCTAGCATATTGTTGAACAGCTAACTTTCTTCTTTTACCAGTGTTCGGCTGCAAGTTAAGAAAAATAAACGATAATAAAAGGAGATAATAAAACATACTCAGTAATATATATCTTTCTCAAACAATTCCCAGAAACGCAATCGTGACATAATTCGCACTTAAGATAGTTGAACAGCATGATAAGTGAAACAAGTTATTAGTAATAAAAAAAATGTCCATTACCATTTTGATGAAGGAAAACAGGATTTAAATAAGGTTGAAACCTTCTTACTCTAACTGTCTAACACATGTGCCACCAGTTTTGAAAAATTTCATTTTTCTCTCGATCTGTTAAGAGTTTTTTAAAAATAGTTAATTAAAATTACACTTTTTTTAAACATAATTTTGTTCAATTTATAATAAGAAAAGCTAAGTTACTTTCTTTCACAGTTTGAACCATATAGGTTATAAGTGCAGGTTATTTGTCTGAATGTGGTGTTTTTGTAATTGAAAATGAAAACAAGATTCGCATCTCTAGATATTATTTGTATTATTAGAGAGTTAAGTTCTCTAATTGGAATGAGGGTAAATCAGATTTATGATGTAGACAACAAAACATATTTGATAAGATTACAAGCCTCTGAGAAAAAGTCAATATTGCTCCTTGAATCTGGATCTCGAATTCATATCACTAATTTTACATGGCCCAAACACGATTCCCCTTCTGGATTTTCTATGAAGTTACGTAAGCATTTAAGGAATAAAAGACTTGAAAGTATTAATCAACTGGGAAAAGATAGAATCATCGATTTGCAATTCGGTTCTGGTGAAGTTTCATTCCATATTTTTCTTGAGCTGTTTGATAAAGGAAACTTAGTTTTAACTGATTATAAATTTACAATTGTTAGTCTTTTGAGATCATATGCTCAGGGAGCTTTGAAGTTTTATGTGAACGAAGTTTACCCTATTGAACGAGCGAGAAGAGGAACTGACCTTACTGTTGAATCATTGTCAAAATGTTTACTGGAATCCAAAGAAGGTACATTGATTAAACAATTACTGAATCCTTTCATAGAATTTGGGCCCTCAGTAATTGAGCATATTCTGCTTATGTCTGGGATTGAAAAAGGAGAAAAAATTAAAAAACTAACCATTGAAGAAGCAGAGAGAATAGCATCATTGATAGCAAAAAATGTAGAAGAATTTCTTCCTAAAATCAATTCTGAATTAAAAGGTTATATAATTAAAAAAGAAGATAAAAAACCTGATGGCAATTCAGTTTGGTCTTATGTAGAATTTCACCCATTTCTTTTTGGACAGTTTGAAAATTTAAAATATGAAGAATTTCCCAATTTTAATAATGCAGTTGATGAATTTTTCTCTAAGATGGAAGGTCAAAAGATGGATATGAAAACACTGCAGGAAGAAAAAGCTGCCTTAAAGAAAGTTGAAAAAATTCGTCTTGACCAGGCATCAAGATTGAAAGATCTAGATAAAAAACAAGAAGAGGATGCAAAAAAGGCTGAACTCTTAATGTGTAATATTGATTTAGTTGATTCAGCCATAACTACGATTAGAACATTTTTAGCTGCTCAAATATCTTGGAGTAATATTGCTGATATAGTTTCCACAGCAGGGGAAAGAGGTGATCCAGTTGGAGGTCTTATAAAAAAATTGAAATTGGAAACTAATAGTATCACTTTATTATTAAAAAATACTTATCATGATGATGAAGAAGGTGATTTAGTTGATGTTGATCTTGATCTTTCTGCTTATGCTAATGTCAAAAAATATTATTCTGATAAAAAGTTAGCATCAAGTAAACAACAGAAGACAATTCAGGTTCAAGGGAAAGTTATAAAAGCTGCTGAGAAAAAGGCGGAATCAATTTTAAAAGAAATACAAACGAATGTTTCTATTACTAAACTGAGGACTGTATTTTGGTTTGAAAAGTTTTTTTGGTTTATTAGCTCAGAAAATTATTTAGTTATCGGTAATAGAGATAAAATACAGATGGAATTAATCATTCGTCGTTATATGAAGCCTATTGATATTTTTGTTCATTCTGAACTACCGGGGGCAAGCTGTTTCGTTATAATCAATCCAACCAATGGTTTAGTTCCCCCTAAAACTTTAAATGAAACAGGAGCAATGGCTGTGTGTTTTAGTTCAGCTTGGGAAGTTCATGTGATTGCAAATTCATGGTGGGTTAAAGGGTCGCAAGTTCACAGAAGTCTAGTTCCCGGTGTTAGTTATACTATAGAAGGAAACAAAAACTTCCTTTTACCTGCCCAGTTATCCATTGGATTTGGTTTTCTTTTTTTCATTGATGAATCATGTGTTGAAATGCACAAAGATGAAAGGCAAATTAAATTTGTTGATCAAGACATTGATTTAGTTAATGAAGCAGTTGATCAATTACATGTAAAGGATCAAGTTTCTGATGAAGAAGGTTATCAAACTAAAACAGATAATCTTTCGAAAACTAATGATGGTTCTTCCAATGAAATCGTTGAAGATACAGATAGTGATGAAGAGGATAAAAATTCATCTCATAATAGTTCCACATCGTCAGACAATGAAGATGGTACCGAAAATAATGATATAGAGGTTTTGGACACTCAAAACAATAGTTCATCTGAAGAGAAAGGTGTTTGTTTGAAACAAACCAACGGAGTGGAAACTTCAAAAGAAGAACTGGAAAACATAAAAGTTAAAGGCAAGGGAAAGGTAGAATCTGTTAAGGCAGTGGAAAAACCACAACAGAGTAATGTGATTAAGAGAGGTCAGCGAAGTCGGTTGAAAAAGATCAAGGAGAAATATAAGGATCAGGATGAAGAGGAAAAACAATTAAGGATGGCTATTCTTCAGTCTGCTGGTACTAAAAAGGAACCAAAAAGAAGAGGTAAGAACAAGAATCGTCCTGTTCAAGAAAGTGAATCAAAAAAGGAGAAATTTCCTAAAGTGAATAAAGAAACTGTTAAGGTAGAAATTGATGAACCTGATGTTCCAGTTGTGATTGACCTTTCAATGATTGACCGATTGACTGGTATACCTACTAGTGAGGATAAAGTCATATTCGCCTTACCTGTTGTCGCTCCTTATAATACACTTGTTTCTTATAAATATCGAGTTAAAATGGTACCCGGAACAACAAAACGAGGAAAGGCTGCTAGAAATGCTGTTAATATTTTCCTTAGTAGTCGAGAAATAAATGAACAGGAAAAGGCAGTGATTCGAAGTGTAAACGACCAAGTGCTTTGCCGCGATTTGCCAGGAAAAGTTAAATTATCTGTTGGACAGCAAGCAGCAAAACTCAAAAAGAAGAGGTAGTTTCATATGTCAACCTTCCTTATGAAATTCACGTCTTTTTGTACAGTTAATTTGTTGTAAATTATGTATTGAAATATAACTATATTAGTTTTTTATTTAGATATATAAAATAACCCTTAATTTATCTGATAAGACTTAATTCCGATCAAGCTTTTGAGTTACTTGAAGTACCCTGTACCAAAAATAAAAGACATGTAGGTGGATAAGATAAATTTAGTGTCGTTCCTATCAATATTTGATCTAGAGTTTTGACTAAGTTCGGAGGGGAATTGTTTTATTCATACAACCTTATTTCAACACCTATGATCAGAGTATAGGATTCAATCAAATATATCAACTACAGTCGTATTGAATTCTACATGCTTGGAATAATATCAAGACACTATTAAGCATCAAATATTTCAATTAATTTTTATCTAAATATATCGAAAAGGATGTTACTTATTACAAAATAAGTAACATCCGGATACTTATTAGAAGTTTTAAGCAATGTTTTTATTTATTTCTTTCATGATTTTGACCATGTATACGTTTCGTGTTTATGACATCCTTACGACCACATCAAATTAAAGATGGTAAAATAATGAGAATAACTTAATTTCTAGGGTGTTGCTCCTGGGAATTAAGAGATTGTGATTTTATAAAGAGAAATCATGTAAATTTTCCACCAGTATTAGAATACATGCCCAAGGTACCAATAATTTAAAGATGGTATTGGTTAACGGGAAACCACTCATTTAAAGACTGTTATTAAATCAAAACAAAATCACTTTATTATACTAAATCCTATTGTATTATACAATATAATATATAAGATTATATACTTATCTTATATATGGTATATCTTATTGCAATATAATCTTATTATACAATCCTAAAATATGTAAACAACAAAATGCTACTTTTTTTGTTATTTATTTATTGATATTTTACTTTAACGAACCAATTATGTGCAAACGTTGAGAGCCCAGCCCACTGTACTGTAAAAGGATAATTGGTGTAACGATCTAATACATTAGTGTGGTAGTATTAGATCTACCACAATTATGAAAAAAAAATGTTCTCAGGGAGGTGTACTATCGACCCTATTCTTGTTATTAGTTGTAGATTACTTACTGGATACTTTATATAATAATGGTTATGATACGCAAGGATATGAAGAAAACCTTATAATAGAAGGAATAATGCATAACGCCACTACCTTTCAGATAATGCAGCATGTTATCCACTAATTGTTGAAAGATGGGTAAATGAGAAAAGTCTGGGTACAAATCTACCGAAAACAGTCCGTACACCTTTCTGAATGAGAAGAAAGTTTAACTTAAAGTTAAACTATCAAAGTTAAGGACATACCATTGGAGGTTTTCGAAACGGTAGATCAAATTGTAAAAGCTAAGTTAAAGGAACAAAACGATGTTCTGCTATAAGAGATGATGTCGAAGAATGAAGTCTTTAATGTGGCTTTAAAAAAGTATTAATAATGCTGTGGCAAAACTAATGATACGGTTGTGTGATATTCAAAACTAAGTTCTATAGGGATAACTGCAACAATTACTATCTGTACTACCTTCAGGATTGAAAGGTTTGATGTGTTGTATGTTTCTGTCAAAAATGGTAAATTTTCTGTTTATATTTGAAAATAAAAAGGTCTCTATGGGAGATAAAATGTTAAAAAAATAGAATAGAATGAAATATTAATAGTATGACGTATATGTTAGATATAATGGCCTTCATAAATTATTTTACAAGGGGCCTCAAGGAGAACACAAATGATTACGTGGACTGAACGCTTTGAGATAGCAATAAAAGGACTCTAGTCTGAGTGATAAATTAATAATGAAGACAGTGCAAATAATTTCATTTTATCATGAGGCCTTAGAACAAGTGGGGAATGAGTTAGTAAACAATTTGGAAGTGTTTGGAACCATATAAATATCCTGCATTCACAAGTATTTTTTGTACTATACACCTAGTCTTTCAGAGGAGTGGAACTGACAAATAAATCAAGAACAAAGCAGTTAAAAGTTGTCAAGAAGAGCCGAGTCCAAGTTAATTTAAAAAGTTCATTCCAATTCTATTTACATTAGTAAAGAATACTATATCTTCAAAGGGAAATTGAAAAAATTGGATATATAGCATCTATTAGAAGTTTGTCTGCTTAACTAGTATGAATGGAAGCCGTATTTAACATTATAAAAAGATTCATATTCTCTGTCCAGAAGAGATAGAAACTTTTGATTAGATTACATGTGTATATGAGCCAATCACCTTGAAATGGATAAAGATTTTGATCAAATCATACCTAAACCTATCGAAGTGAGAAATACTCCTATAAGTACAATTATGAAGGTTATTAAAGAACCGAAATCTGAAGTTGAATTTAGTTATGACAATGGGCTGTAAAATAGGACAAGTTTGTAAGTGGAGTGTACAAGTCCGATGAGATTTAGGCCCTGAGTTAAATAATTTTAATAACATGTCAAATAGATGAATGACTTCTCTTCTTTTAATGATAACATTATTATAGTCACATGTAAACAAATTATACATATTGATTAATATGTATGTATAGTCAGTCGCATTAAAACAAAATAAATTGTGTGTTAGATTGGCGTTGATTTTTTATTACAATTAAAAATTCAATTTACTTAATCTCATATTAATATCTTAATGCAGTGATATAAAGAATATATACAAACTTTAATCATAGTAGGAATAAATGAAAGGAATTTTCAAATTTCTAAAACAACAAAAAAGTCGTGTTTTTTTTCCAATAAAAGGGAAAAACTTTGAGTTAGGATTGAATGTGAAAGTTTACTTATAGTAAAGTAGCGTGTAGGCCACTGCAGATTTTTTGTTTCTAATCACAGGACATCCACTGTTGTTAACTTGTTATTAATGTTAACCTCCTTGTTAATGACGCTGAATGATTAAAATAAGGCAACTTAAATGGATAATAATAATGTAATAAATACTTTATTAATAGTGGATTTCAATGATACGTTTCAGCAGTTGACTGTGAAATATTTAACGTTTATATGTACTTTATTTAAAACAGCAATAAACAAAAGCTGTTTACTTCTTTAAACAGTTGGGTACCTTCAGTACTTTACTTCATAAAATTGCAACCCACATTCTTTAGCAATTCAATTGTAATATCAACTTGTATTTTCTTTTAAAGTGCCTTTGTTTTCTATTATCTATTTCATACAAATAAATTTCTATTTCACACTTGCCCTAGAGGAAGAATGCAAAAGTATAAGTTGAAACAAAGGAAACCAACTGGCTGCTGAATTTTGACTAAATGAATCAATAATCAAATGTTTATACTTAAAAGTTAGAGAGTTTCTTTATATAGTAACTTTTTAAGAATTCCAAAAGTTCTTTACTTTTGAAAACTTCTAACATGTATTTAATTGAGTAAGCTTAGTTTAAATATTATTAGTTCTACTTAATTTTTAATTCAATGCCTTAATGGTGAATACTGGTTCAATAAATAATTTTTAGAATGACGTAGTTAAAAAATTGATCATGCGTAAATTTTGAGAACCTGTTTACTTATAGTGAAGTTCAATGTAAAATCAGTGGTTTTTTTTACAAAGGACTTTTTTTTCAACATTTTTTAACTAAACACTCTTGATCAAGTGATTTAAAAAGAACTAAACACTAACTTAAATTTAACTAAACACTTAACAAGTTTTAGTAAGTCTCAAAATAAAATACTCTTTGGAATTCTTAAGAGTTACTACATAAAGGAACTCTCTTACTTTTATTTATAAATACTTATCAATTGTATCCATTTAGTTAAAATTAAGTGGCCATTAGTTGACTTAAACAAGGGTGTTCAGTTCAAAAATGTTAAAAAAAAAAGAACGTTCTTCTGTAAAGAAAAAAAATTACTTTTACTTTGATCTTTACTATAACTACACATATTTTTAAACTTAATTAACTAATTATTATCAATAATCATTTATTAAACTTGTACTTCTCATTAATACATGAAATTAAAATAAGAATATCTTTTTAAATTAAAAATGTTGACTTAGCTAGAATTATTTCAACTAATTTAAGGTGTAAATCTATTGAATGGCTTTTCTCTTAAAATAATATCTAGAATTGACGATTAGGACACCCTCTCCTCTTTTTCAGTGAAAGGGTTTTATAATTTCTTAAAAATATAAATATTGACTATCGTTCATGTGAAACTGGTGTGGAAATCTTTTTTACCATTCTATTCCCGTTGATTATACTTCCTAGAAAGTGTACATCTTTCCTCTTAGATAAATAAATATAAGCTTATTTGACTGTAATATTGGAAACCGTAATATTTATTTGGATTACCTTCGATAAATCCCAATTGTTGGTCATTGAAATCATTAAAATACTCAGTAATAATACTCACAACACTTAACAAAATGTATATACATTTAAATAAAAACAATTATATAACTATTCAATCTTATATTTTCAGACATTAATAAAAATCAGGATTGGCCTGCAACCAAATGATTTTTTATTTTGTTTTAATGTGACTGACTATACATACATATTAATCAATTATGTATATTTTGTTTACATATGGCTATAATTTTGTCATTATATTTCTAAACTTCCATTTTTTTTCAGTCAATTCACTGATATGATATTCACTGGTATGATGGATTTGTCCATCCAAGAAGAATGTCCAATGTAAAAGGAGGTCAGGTAAAGTATGTAAGAGATCCACTGGCTGTTGGAACAAAAGTCATATTCTCCTGTAAGACATTATTTCGTATCATGAAAACTACACTTTCGTTTTTCAAAAATGTGACTTGATACAATAATGATACAATATGCATCAGTGGTGTGATATACTAAAATAAGCATATATATATTGATAAGTGCATCAATCACTATCCGTAATAGCTCCAGGAATGAAAGACTAATAAAGATCTCTCATTTGGACATTTATATTATACCTAAATGGAACATTACATTTTATTTACCCAAGAAGTGTGATATTATGTTTACTTATAGTAAAGTTCAAAGTAGGCCACTCGAGATTTTTTATTAAGTAAAGTACATTAAAACCTATCTACTGAGAAGTTAACTATTAAACATAAAGATGCTATAAAAACAATGAAAAGAGCTTGGGAAAACAATGACATTGAGACTATGATTGAAAATCAATATTAATCTTAAATTACAATTACAGCAATACTAGAATCAATGTATTCAATCCTGGTACTTAACAAGAGTATCCTCATGGATGTGTAGCACTGAATGTATAAAATAAAATCCTATTCCTTGATAAACGCGTTAAGTTTATATTGTCATGAAATAGAAGTGCCAAGTTTGATTAAATGAAATGTTTAATTTGAAGGCATCTAAATTATTTAGTGAAGTATATCAGCGTCAGTTTGAAATTAAATGATATGGTTGGCTATATAGATTTCAAGGTATCCAGATTACAATTATAAAATTGAGTTTGGTTGGTTTTGACATTTAGAAGAGGGCTTGTTACTAATTTAAAAGTAATCAATTAATCATAAACTTAATTTTGTTTGGTTTTCCTAATTATGAAATTGATTTAGAAGAGGGCTTATTACTAATTTAAAAGTAATCAATTAATTACAAACTGAATTTTGGTGGTTTTCCATAATTATAACATTTATTTTGGTTGCTTTTGAAATTTAGAAGGAGGCTTATTACTAACTAAAATGTAATTAATTAATTATAAACTTGATTTAGGTTGATTTTGAAAATTAGGAGGGTTTTAATTTAAATTTAGCGGGTTATGGTTTTTCTCTAGGCCTCCTAGAGATATAGAAAATAAGATATGTCGTGAGGACAGATATGATAAGGAATGACGTAGAAACCCTTATAACCTCTGTTGTAAAGTTCCGTCCTTTTAAACGTTGGAGGTCCTAAAGTACAACCTATTCCCAAACTTCTACTTATGAATCTCTAAACTTCATTATTCAATACCCTTTATTTTTAATATGCGGATGAACTATTTTTACTCATTTTGTATATAAAAAAACTTAATTACAGAGTTTTCCAACTATTCTTCCTTGAAAACGCTTATCTTAGTTGTGTTAGAGAATTCTTAAACCGCCTAGTTTGTGCTTCCGCAATGTTGATAAGAACATTCGTAGCTCTATTCTGTTGAGTAAATTCGAAAGCTTTGGTTTTCTGTGTTTTCTAAAAAGAACCTATTTTCCAGTGAAAATTACATGTCATGTAATAAACCCAGGACCCAGGATTTTCTTTATAGTCTTCTATAATGATGTTTAGACTAGGAGGACATCGATGGCTGTAAACCATGTACTTCTTCAAACCCATTGCCACTGGATATCCTAATTCTTTTTGTAAACTAACAAGCCTGCGTCAACAGGATAACCTTTATCTCCCTTCATGCCTTTTAATGTTCAAGTACCTTAATGCTTCAAAGGTACTTGAAACTATTAAAACCTACCTCCTCCTGGTTTACCTCCGTACCTGATGTGCAGAAAATGTCTGGATCATCTGATGTTATAAATGTTCCCTCAGTAAAATTTCTTACCGTACTTTTGACGTTAAAATTAAAAGTATTATAATAAATTAAAATTAAATTATATTTGTTTTTAATTTATTATGTCTCTCGAATGATAACCAAAACAAAGGAATTGACTTGTTAAACTTTACTTTAACTATAATAACTATAATATTTACTTTAACTTTACTTTAACACCCATTAAATGACATTGTTAATTTCTTTCATTACATTTTATGATTTATTTTATTGAGTGTCTCAAACGTAACCTATTAGTTATAGTTATAAATGTTATTTGGTAAAAATAAGATTTCAATGAATTCTATAGCTACCTATTTCTTTGTGTATTAAATCACTATCATTCTGTTACATCAAGGGTTTAACCACGAGTTTACTAATTTTGTTAAACCATCATCCCAATTAGAATCTCATCAAAACTGGTAAATATGCAACCAGATTTTAATTAATTAATAACTGACTGTTCCTCATTTATTATATTAAGTTTTCCTTCTGTAAGGTTAGAATAGAAGATACCAGATTTTTTACAATATTTTTGTATTAAATGTAAAAAAAATACTCAGCTTATTAAAAAGTAAATTTATATTTTTAGATGATAATATTTTGAGGAGTGCAGCCTATTAAAGAAGTGATACATCCGGAGTGTTATATGACTCCGGGTATAACATCGTCTATTGATTTTAAACAATCAATATTGTTTTACCTATCTTCATTTAGCCTGTCAGAAATTGAAATTCTCTTTCTTTAAATCTAAAACCGTGTATAATTATTTAAGTAGTTGTCAATGCATCATTATAAATTTATTTGTTGTCACTCACATATTTATTTGCTTTCCTAACTTTTTGTATTTCTTATTGAGGCCTTTTTTTTAAATAAAAAAAATAATATGACCTATTCATGGAGAAAATTCAACAATAATTTTACCATGTTAACAAAAGAAAAATCAAAAATATTCTAGGAATTTTGAGTTTAACTGGATGTCAAAGAAATGTCATTTGAAGATAGTCTAAATTAAATTGAACAAAATGTTAGTAAATCTTTTGTTAAAGTATAATGAAAGAATGTTGGATATTTGAAAATATATTTTTTATTTTTTTTTTAAGCAAAACTTTAATGAAACTTGATTAGGGAAATTCATGGTGTAATATCCAACTCTTAAGCTGAGATGTTTTTCATTAGGATTTTGAAAACATTTTCACTTTTGAAGAAAATATCTTTCAATCTTTAATACGTTGTTTCATAAATATGCTGCTTCTGGTTGCATGGGAATTCCATAGCAGGGATGTAGTTATGAAAGTCACTATATTTTTCAGAAACCTCTACAATTCAATAACATAACATACTGATTGTTTTGTCGATATCACTTGTGCTATGCTCTTCTTGTATACCTATGATTTGTGTTTTATTTGTTACATTTTAATGTAACAATAATTTAAGGACTTGAACTAAGTCCTTACTGGTTTACTAAGTGGTATCAATTCCTTTTTAAATAACACTAAATAGAATTTCGAACATTCAAATCTTGTTTATTCCGTAGGGTTAGGAAAAGAATAACATAATCAGGTTAGGGAATAAAGGTAAAGAATGCTTCCCCTTATGGATTTAACAAAGTACATATGGAACTAAAGCTCTTGATACAATTTTTAATTAATTAATAGTTGATTTAATATTAAAGTAATACGATTTTTATTCAGACATTCAAAAAGTTGTGATTAATATTTAAAATAGTCAGAATCATAGTTTTATACCTTATGAACCTTACAGAACTGCATTCTTATTATTCCATATTTATAATTTTTCCATATGCTCAATATTTAATTATAGAGTTTAAATTGAGTTAATGAATAACTCATGATTATTTGAAATTATCATAAAATTTTTTTTTGAACAATATCAAAGATTAATTTGGGTAAGAGCCATTAAAAAAAGAAAATTACTTTAGTTTGTTCTGTACAGTGCTGCTTCCAGCCAATGGGAAGATTTGTAGAACTACGACACAAATATGGCGTATCATTCAGTCTTTGTTTACCATTTAAATAGTTGGTTGGCATAGTTGATGCGTAAAGGAAATACTCCTACCTAGCTCTTTCAAGAAATTATTTTATTATTATTGTGTTAATATTATTCCTATTTCATTTAATATCTGCTTCTATATGTATGTATTGAGTCGCTGATGTGTAAGACTGATCAGTATACATACTTGCTCAAACATACACAGGTGGTATACCAAGCAACCAAAAATCAAACTTCACTAACAACTTGACTACTCGGCAAACTTAATTCATTCTCTTTAAATTTACAATATCACTTTTGTAATGGAGTTTTGTTATTTCTGGAAATAAAATTAAGTTTGCTTAATAGATTGAATGGTGATGCCGTTGCACTAATATTTTTTTTTGTTATTACGAATAATGTGATTATTAATAATTAATTAATTATTTATCAATTAGTAATTTTTATAATTAATAATATAAATGAGATTGAAATCGCAAATCGTTTGAGATTTTATCTTTAATTTGGAAAACAAGGATTTTCTTTTGGTTTCTTAAGAAATGTTAGAAATTAAGAATTAAGAAATGAAGAAATGTTTCTTAAAAATGTATCCTAGCTAAGTTTTTCAGCTAGGATACATTTCTCTTCAATGTTTCTTAATTTTTTTCCAATATATCTTAAATCATTAGTTGTGCAATCCGTAATTGTGTGGTATTTACTCATTCTGAGGTAAAATGGATAAACCAACAAAAGTCTCCACACAAATGAAGTTTTATTCTTCCTGATGATGAACACAAAGTGTTCGAAACGCGTTGAATAAAATTTCATTTGCGAGGAGACTTTTGTTGGTTTATCCATTTTACCTAAGAACCAATATATCTTGGTTATACAGAAATGTTAAATTTCTTTTATTTATAATTTCATGATTAATTCATATACCATTGGAATGTTGTGTTTCTTTTCTTAAATGCTTATGTAAATATAGTTCAATTAAATTATTTGGGTAGTAATTTCTTTGCAATAATATTTACTTAATAGAATTTAAAAAAACGTACTGCTAATTGCAGTCACTTTCTTGATACAATTTAAATTTTGGTTCATAGCATGATTGAAGTAGTGATTCAAAATTCTTTGAGCACTTGTTTGTTTTATACACGAATCTGTTAAAATATTTTCGTTATCACTACTTGCGGTTTGTATCTACAAACATAAAAGGAAGTTCAGCAACATGTATTAGGTAGTTTTAATTCATTTCATCATCGTTTACAATTTACTGATGAAACAAGAAAAGATAAAAATCATCGGTTCTTGGATATAACTCTGTAATTACTTTTTAAACAGTTTCAGTAGGTTATATTTTCTTTAGTGCTGAACAAAAATATCTGATCTTACTGCTATGTCGTAGAGAGATTTTTTGAGCTTTATTGTAACTTCTGATGTGTCTGTGTGGGACCCATGTGTAGTACTATCGAATTAACAGTGGCTTGAATGGATTCAATGACTATGTCTTGATAAAGTGAACAAAGAATTGAGGCAAACAGTCTATCCCATAACTGCTACTAGGTTGAACAAACCTGGCAGTGTATAACTTCTTGCCGTAGTTAAGTCGATTTCAAACATGAAATCATTTGTTTGTTCTGCAGTGACAGTCCTACAAGAGAACACAGGTAGGTCAAACATTAGCCCTTTGTGATACCGTACAATGAACATTGTACATTGGGAACATGTACTGTGGCAAACATCTTCTAAAGTACGAGAGTGCAGCTAGAAGTTCACAGTAAAGGGGAGTGAGTAAACATTGAACTCTACGGCAAGAAGTTATACACTGCGAGGTTTGTTCAACATAGTAGCAGTTATGGAATAGACTGTTTGCCTCAATTCTTTGTTCATTTTATCAAGACATAGTCATTGAATCCAATTAACCTCAATCTTATTGATATTCGCTAAAAACTTCTCAAAATACGTAAAATCCAAGTCCTTTTGGTGAAATCATACAGTGCAGTTTTTGTTAAAGTTGCAGTTCGTATGAAAAACATTCAAACGTTACCGTAAAATCTTCCTTATAGATTTTGAAACTGCTAATTGGATCTCCGAAGTGGTTTGTAAGCACTTCGTATTAAATTATCAGGATCTATCCAAACGTCTCATCATTTATGTTTTCTTGGGTTCGTTGCCCAAGAATATCATGATGAGAAAACCTGATATTTTTTCTCCTTAATTAGACCATGAAATCATTTCTTTGTTCTGTAGTTGCAGTCCTACAAGAGAACACAGGTAGCTCAAACATTAGCCCTTTGTGATACCGTACAATAAACATTGTACATTGGGAGTCCTAAATTTTCCCTAACTCAAGTGTACTTAGAGCAGAGATATATAACAAGTACCTATTCGGGACTGACGGTTTAACGTCTTCTCTGAGGAACGATGCTATCAGATTTCTTTACTTCCCGCGTTAATAAATCGAATGTTAGAGTGGGTATTGAAACCCGGATCTACCAGTCCAGATGCGAGCACGTTGTCACTGGACTACATGGTCACTATTATTTGTTGATATAAAGTCTATATTTTTCAAATTTATCAACATTCTTTTAGTAACATAATTATCAACATAATTACATAACTTGATTCTCTTGGATGACATAGAAATATTTAGGGTGCTTTATTTTGCTCACAACTTGTGCGTATAAACCAAGAGTATTCCGCATAGCAGCCTGACGGTTTGACCAATCCATTATTACTATTTAGCATTTTGTGGAAGGCTTTCATAATGCTGCAGACACCTTTTCGACACTATTTCTGCAGTGAGAAAATACCAACATTTAAAAAAAAAATACTTTTCACACAACTCGTGTTGCTATAAGAATGTTTAATATCATTTTATAAAGTACTGTTTACCATAGACATAGTAAAACCTTTTCAAAATTATTTTAGAAGAAATTGAAAAACAAAAGGAACAATACAATATTAATACAATACAATTACTACAATAAAATACAATAATAATATTTGATATTTTTTCAGTGAAATACAATGTCAGTGGTTGATACAATTCAAGGCCTATATGAGATAAGTGACAACCTTAGGTAGTGACTTTACAAGGTTTGTTTCAATATTGTAATATTTGTAAAGATAGGAACAAATAAAAAAGTTAATTAAAACTTTACTAAAGGTTTCCCATTGCATTGTGATTACATCGCAGAGAGAAATTTTTTGGTTCCATTTGAAATGGAGTTAAACATGTTTTTAACCCTGGGAGAATTTTAGCATTTGTATAATCTTGTTATACTTTGTTGTAAAGGTATGTTAAGTTCCTTTAAAAAGATTATTTCTTCAAAAAGTGATAATTACTTGAATATTAAAATGAAGTTCTTGTTTATCAAAAATGATGGGGGTCTTCCTAGGAGAGTAAGATACCTAGTAACTATACCATGGGCGTCTAAACTTGTTTTATTGAGGACTTCTTATGTAAAAATACATAAAACTGTTCTGTTCTAGTACTATTACTTTACTATAAGTAAAGTATAGTGATCGTGAAAAAATTTGATCTCGAGATTTTGACGGAATTACATGTTTTGAGGTCCCAGAAGTCGTTTTATGAAGTTTTTTCAATGATGTCTGTGTGTGTGTGGGTGGGTGGGTGGGTGGGTGTGTGTTAGCATTGCTTGTTACCACGCTACGGTCCAGAATCTTTGATGGATCAAGTTGATATATTACACAAAAATGGGCCCCATAGGGAAGGAGATCCCTATTGTTTGGGAAGAATTATGCATGATGGGAAAGTCACTTTTTTTGCCAAAAACCGTTTTTTTAGAAAACATTTATTTCTCCTAAACTGATAACCCTAGAGTTTTGAAATTTTGACATTATCTTTGAGGCTACAAATGCAACAAACGAAAAATATATTCAGAATTTTAAAACGGGAAATATTTTTTTTTCAATAAAGTGTACAAATTTTGACTTATAATTCAATCTCAAACCTTGTGAGAGCGATACATGCCATACTGTTTGACGGATCAAAATGAAACTATGCCTAAAAATAGAAGATTATGTGGAAAATGAGTTGAGATATTTTTTTTCAAAATTACTTTTGCTAAGGGGCGTTACAGTACGATTTCCGTTTTCAGAAAATGTTTTTTTGACGCTATTCGGCTCATTAAAAAATAATGAAAATTTGACCAAAAATGGAACAAAAAATTAGCAATTCATAAAAAAAAATCATTAAGTTTCAATTACGGGAAAGAGCAATAACGCTACAAAAACTGTTTGTTCTCCTAGACTAAGAGATCACCTGAAATACTTGTTGATTTTTTTACATTGTTACATTGACTTAAGTAAAGTTTTATGAGCTGATCCATGAGATAAAATTCGATCGTCGAGATTTTGATGGAATTAATGAATGGTGTGAGGTACACAAGAAGTAAACGTTATATATTGAGAAGTTTATGCAATGACTATCTGTACTACCTCAGGTAGTGAAAGACTAGTAGCATCGGGTCCCATGTGTAGACGATTTAGTTATGCATAATGATACATTGTATATTATCTACGGTCCAGAATTTTGATGGATTAAGTTTACTTATAGTAAGTTGTAGGCCACTCCAGATTTTTTAGTAGTGTCATCAAAATTTCATAGAAATTTATGGAAATATATGGACAGGATTGATGGTTTATAAATCTCAATCAGTCCGTTTTGTTCCGTATATTCATTTAATAGTTCAGACAACTTTTAAAAGAAATAGGTTTAGAAATTACTTTTATTAATTTATATTACGACTAATTAATTTAATTTATATTGATAATATATTTATTGTTTTTAAAGAAATAGTTTAATTTGTTTATTTGTATGTTTGATTATTATTTATAAAAGAAATACTGATAGAAGGGGACTATTTTAAAATGAGATAATTTAGATGGCATTTGATTGGTGCACCGGTAGAGCTAAGTCATTCTAAAAAGGCGGCATTACACTCCTTGTTTAGTCCTCCGCGTCCTTCCTGGAACCTTTCAAACTGTTTTAACCTCTCTATAGATACTCTTTTAATAATACTTCAAATAGTAAGTACAAATTCCTTTTTAAGTTATTTTTGTAAACTTAATGATTTTCTAATTAGTTTAATGCTAAATATTATTACTTTCATAATTAGTAAATAAAACGATTTCACAAACTAGATAAACTAAACCAGCAGAAACAATACACATAAAAGATTTTACAAAAACTTACTATTATATTTCGACTGTTTCGTAAAAAGATGTAATTTGCTACGAAGAAAAGCGACTTTCATGTGTGTTGTTTCTCTGGAATTATTTTCATAAAAATATATCAAAATAATTAATTAGTTCCTGAATAATTACTACTAAACATTTAATAAATATAATAAAGCATTGAATAGATTTATTTTTAGTTAATTTATGTTATTTTAAACCTCATTCGCTAAATTAGTTATAGCGAAAACGATTAAAAATACTTAACAATAGATTATTTAAATTTATTACCCTATATTTATCAAATTAAGGGTTTGTTCGTCTGTGTTTCCTATTGCTTTTGAGAAATGTTGTAATCCATTTGAAAATTTGAAATGATTTAATGACATAATGTGAGATGTAAGAAGAATAAATTGTATGTAAAAAATGAATGCCAATCAAACATATAATTTCTGATGTTTCCATTTACACAACTTCTAAATTATATTGAAAAGCCGACTTTGAATTTTATTTGAGTATGCAAAACTGGCTAATCACTGATATATTTTTTCTCAATATATATTTACAGCAACGTTATAACCGAATATAGCACAAAGGAAAAAGTTACTTATATTATGTTTGGGGTGAAAAGCTTCTGGTTGTTGACTTTTTTGTGTTTATGAATCTTATGATCTTTGAGTAATATTGAATTAAGAGGAATGAACTCCTTAGTTTTATATTACCAAAGAGTTACTAATTTTAAACTGATTCTAAGGTGATTCGATGACAGTCATTTCTCAGAATCAGGTCCTCAGCTAAATATGACTACCTAGTGACTTCACGGTATACAATATCTCAGACAATGGAAAGCCGGAAGATCATACGACCACGAATGTGACTCCTTCCATATTCGTGAAGGACATCCTGACAGACTGACATCCCATCCCCGTCCTTATGATTACTGACCTTAACAAGAAATGAAGGATGAGAATATAGCAGTAGGGGGCCTCTGGTCTAGGGCTGCTAATTACGACGTGCACTGATGTGCATGGAATACTCGTTGGCCGCTGGAGATCCATTGCCTTTAGAAACAAAAGTCATTTTCGTCTGTAAGAGATTATTTCGTAACACAATATCGTCACTTTGACTTTACAAAAGTCTTATTACTGCTGTGCTAATATATATGATAATATATGCATCAATTGTGTAATATACGGTATTGATAAGAGAATCAATCACTATCTGTACTACCTCCAGGAATGAAAGAGTAATAAACATCTCCCATTTAGACATTTATATTATGTCTACATACTACATTATCTACCCAAGGGGTTTAACATTATACTTACTTATAGTAAAGTTGAGTGTAGGCCACTCCACATTTTTTTCTTGGACACTAGCCTGGAACTGTTTCCCACATTACCTCAGGCTAGGCCATTCATTCCCTTACAAAGGGCATCCTTGGATTTACAATTAGTTATTCTCTTCTAGGTGAATAATAATAATGAAAGCATTGCTTTAGGTCAATGTTTAACAAATAAGTATTGTAAGATAATTTTTTTTAGAAATAAAGTCTGGGTTTCAGATTATAGGAAGTTTTTTGTATTTTTTCAAAAATTTCCAGTCTTCATAGGCTCCGCGTTGCTCATGAAGAGCGATGGTATCAATTTCTCTTGTCACAGACAGGGCTCTAAACGGTTTGCAGTTCTTGTGCCTGTAGGTCTTGAGCGGTGGAGTGACGGTGATTAGACTGAATGGTAGGCTCTGCGTTTTATCTAACTTCTTTTGAACAGTGTTGAAGGCTGTTAATATCAGTTCATTTTCGTATTCGATTGCAGGCCTGGTATTATATAACAAATAGGTTTGTTTTAGGATGTCTCCATGTGATACCCGTATAATTCCAGTTAGTTCTTTTAGTCAGCTTAATCTCTTTGTTCCAGTCGATATCTAGTCATTTACTCCTCGTATGTTTGTCAGGTGATACCAAGTCCATTTAGGCCCATTGTAGTTTGTGAGATGATGGACTCCAAGTTATTTTTAAACGTTTCTTATTGGGAGGGGTCACCTGTAAAAATCATTATTGCTTTGTTGTGATTGTAGACAGTTAAAGCTCGAAATTTTCTTTATGTAATCCAAATTCATTCTTATAGTTTAAAATTAATACCTACATAATTAAACATAACCCATACAAATATACGAGTTCAAAATCTTTCCTTTTATTTATTATTATTTATGATTAATTCATTTTGTTTTTTATTGCTTATAGTTTTTTATTTAATTTATATATATTTTCTTTTTTTACGATACTTTATATTACACTAATCTCCTTTTTCTAATCTCAAATATTTGTTTGAGTTTGTAAATTTGTTTTTTTTTTACTCTGCGTGTTACTGTACTTCAATTTTGAACTTATATGTATATATATATATATATTATATATATATATATGAAGTCTAAACTACAAGGAAATAGAAAAACAAAAGAAATAAATGCTCTGAGGCCTATCACTTTATGTCATCGGAGTATTTATTCTTTTGTTTTTCTTTTTCCTTGTGGGTTAGATTTCATTGATTGCATCACATGTTAAATTGTGATTTCTCTGTATATATATTATATATAACTTTAAATTACACAAAGCACGACACAGAAAAGAGAATAAAAAGAACACTTACAGAATTCAATATTTCGAACTGTTGTTCGTCATCAGGAGAGTAGACTAGAAGAGAGGACGAAGTGAGAGAGATCTCCCCACGTCGAAGAACGGAGCGCGAATGAAGCAATATATATATATATATATATATATATGAGGTCAAAATTTAAGAAGAGTAACACACAGAGTAAGGAAACACACTTACAGACTCAAATTTTTGGGTAATCCGTCTTCAGGAGAAAAGAGAAAGGATTACTTGCCGTTGCGTCTACAACGTGCTTTTCTCTTTTCTCCTGAAGACGGATTACCCGAAAATTTGAGTCTGTAAGTATGTTTCTTTACTCTGTGTGTTACTCTTCTTGAATTTTGAACACGTATTGTGTCCAGTTTGCATCGTGTTTCGTTTTATTAAGTAATATATATATATATACTAAAGAAACAGAGAATATGAAAACACACTGTTAGAGGTTGCAGTTATGTATTTTGTTTTTATTTTACAAAAATTAACCCAAAAGAACTGGGGTTAAATATTGAAATATTAATTCATGAATTTCAATTGATGAACATATTTTAATAAAAATAAAAGTGTCAGAAAAGTTTTATATTATATAGACACAATCGAATTCATTTTGCTTCTGCAGAATGGACTATTGGTGGATGAATCCTAAAGTAAAAGTAGGAGTGTTTTGTTGGAATTCAAAATGGAAAGAGACGTAGAAGGGTTCAGAAGGGTTGTCTTAGCAACCATCTCGGTATAGTTTGAAGAACAGTTGGAGAAATTGCTATAATTTGTTATACATTAGAATTAAAAAAAAAACATAATGTAATCACTGATGCATATAAGAGAATAAAACTGATGTAAGACTGGAGGTTCTTTTGAATATGATAAAGTCGATACTTTCAGGGTACAAGAATTTGAATGCCAAGTGTAACTTTGGAAATCAGTGACCCGGTAGAGTTGATTAGCGGTACGCGATGGTTGTTACAGATCTGATATCTGGCGGAAAAGGTATAACATCAGAAGAAAGCCTTGGTCTTTGTGAGAAACCAACGTTAAAAAAGTCAAGTTGCGTTTTAAATAGTGATTATTCTTAAAAAAAAAAAATACAAATGAATTGTATAAAAATTAAATAAAAGATAATTTTTTTTTAATTAGCCAACCACCAAATGACTTTGAACTCTACCAAACAACTTTCATGTATAATTAAACAATAAAAAATGAAACAATAAGTACAAAATTAATTATAATTTTATTTTTACAGGAATTTAAGAATGGCAATTCAAGTGTGGCACTCATAATGATAACAAGTAATTAACATTTTTGAGTGGTGAGGGTCGCAGGAATTCAACGATAACAATTACATCAATTTCTAGTTTGACACTGCTTTAGGCCACCGCCTAATTATTTCAATTCTATTATCACATGCTCAGCTTTATATCAGTGTTTTAGTTCTACATTTAGCAACATTTTTTGTTCTTTTGAAATGTAATTTATTGCTTGGCTTTCCTTATTGAACGATTCCATAGGACTACTAAGCCTATAGAAACAAGAGCCGCGCTAGAGAGGCATTCACTGAGCAATCGATGCAACTAGATCGAAATTTATTGACTTCTACTTTAGAAAAAAAGAAAAACAGAAAGTGTCTAGTTGGTTAACACTTATCAAATTTAGCACTATTTAACCTTAGTTGGTTAAAATAAGTACATAAGTTACTGAGTTTACTTTTACTGTCTTAACTTATTTAAATAAAATCTAGCGTTAATTAGGATTTCCGATTAAAAATTCCATTATAATTTTAAAAAAATATCATTGATAGATTTAAAATATTTATTGTACTTTAAATTAAAAAAAAGAGCTAAAGAAACGTTATTCCTTGACTAATAGAAATAAAAAATAGTCAAACAACATTTTCTAAACATATAAAATGTTTCATAACGCCGGTTTGGTTAATGCAATTTTGAAAAAAAATTACCTCCACTCATCCCCACATAACAATCTATTTTTAGGTATAATTTGATTTTGATCCTTCAAACGGTATTGCTTGCATCCTCCTCACAATCTTTCAGATTGAATCATAAGTCCAAACTTAGCTTATAAAATATTTTTGATAAGCTAAGTAGTAATATATTTTTGATAAGCTAATGTAACATCCTTTTCAAAACAATATTAGGAAAATTTTTGAATTAGTTGGCATATTTGGTTAATTTTCATCTATCAGGGCTATGAATATGGAAAAGCATATGTACATTTTTATTGCTCAAATATATTATTATTAATGAATTCTTTAAGTATCACATATTAATTGTTGACCACTATAGAAGTTATTCTGACTAGTAAGGGCTACATTTGAATGTTTGACTTATATTGTGTGAATTTATTGTCTTCCTTGCAGTATTAAATAACGTAGATCTCTCTTTTTACGTATCTCTTCTCCAAAGCCTCCCTTTAATACTGGTGTTATGTTCAATGTGGACGCCTTACCTGTCTCATAAGATGTACCCAACTTGGTGCTTTTTATGCTGGATTGCCTTTCACCAAAAAACTTGCATATAGTAAGTGCAGTGCCTCTCTTGTTGCCAGTTCTCATCGACTCAGTTTCAATGATTGTTTCCGCGTAAAGGTTCTTAGACAGACTCATGATCCTAATTCAAATGTCACTTTAAGAGTTCCAGAAGACGTACTTATTTCTTTAATCGGAGATAGATCTGCATCTGGATTAACCACAATTGTTACTTTTTTCCCTATTCATTCATTTATTCATTCTTTATTCATTTGAAACGAAATTTATTTACGTGTATTTATTTTAAATTACTCATTTGTTTATACCATATTTATTTCTGTTTTAATAATTTTTATTATTCATTTTATTTTTTAAAAATTCTTTATTTTTGTTTTTATTTTCAATATTTTTTGTCTCCTCTCCCACTGTAAGTTCCAAAAGAGATAGAGTGCCTCGTGAATGAGGCTTTTGTTCTCGTTTGACTTCCCAGTGGTACACATTTATCTACCTGGTGACCATGCAGTCTAAATATAGTACTGAATTTTTGTGATCTTTTGGTTATATTTTCTTTCTTTATGTTTATTTTATTTAGTTCATAATTCTTTTTACATATGTATTTAATGATATAATATATATATATATATATATATATATATATATATATATATATATCAATGAAGTATAAAACCAGAAGAAAAAAGGAAAACGATAGAAATAAATGCTCTTAGGTTTTTCACTTTATGCCATCAGAGAGGAAAACAAGTAAAAACGATGGTTTTTGGGTTTTACTTCGTTTGGTCTGTGATATCATTAAGTGAAAGGCATCGGAGTATTTATTTCTATCGTTTTCCTTTTTCCTTGTGGTTTATATATATATATATATATATATATATATATATCAGTGCTGTTTGCTAGCCGAGCAGGACTTATCTTCTACTTTCTCCCTTCTTCTGATGACGACGAGGCCGAAATATTGAAGTGATTTGTGTGTTGTTTCAACGTGTTCTTTTATTCTAAACGTTTGATATATATATATCACTACGAAGGATTACTTTTATATTTCTACCAATTTTTATTATCAGGAGAGAACATGTGTTTTGCTTGAGGAGTGAACCACATGCTATATATATATATATATAGTTCAATATAGACAAAGAAACATAGAGAAATCAAAAGAACAAACTTACAGTCTCTAATTTTTGGTTTGAACCGTCTTCAGGAGAGATAAGAGAGGGAAACTAAGCGCACTGGTTTCCCTCTCTTATCTCTCCTGAAGACGGTTCAAACCAAAAATTAGAGGCTGTAAGTGTGTTCTTTTGATTCTCTATGTTTCTTTGTCTATATTGAACTATATTTGTCCGTTTTGGATCGTATTTCCAACGAAAAAGTATATATATATATATATATATATCTCGTAACTACTTTCTTTCCTGGGGTCCATAGGATCGGGAATATCATCAAGGACATTTTTCCTCTCCTGTCCTCTTCCCCCTCCACCTCCTCCGTCTTCCGAAAACCCCCTCGCCTGTCCTTCAGAAAGCCTCCCAATTTAGGAAACCTGTTTTCCCACAGATCCCTTGAAACTCCTGGGATTGGGGTGGTGCATGCTGGTATGGAGAAATGCGGCCGTCGCCTCTGCCTTACCTGTCCTTTAGTTAACCCTTCACCTTTCTTCTCCTCACCAACCAACTCTTTCCGCGTCCCACCTAACACCTCCTGCTCATCCAGGAATTGCGTCTACCGACTGAACTGTAGACAATGTGGAGCATTCTACATTGGTATGACTTCTACCAAGCTCAATGAGCGTTTGAACAACCATAGAGCTTCGGTCGGTCAGCGCAAACAGCTTCCTGTAGCTATCCATGGCAACAGCCATAACCTTTCTTTTAATGACTGCTTTTCTGTTCAAATCATTAAGCTAGTGACCACTGATGACCGTAGTTTGACATTAAGAGCGTCTGAGGAGGCCCACATATGGTTATTGGGGGCCCGATCAGATCCCGGTTTAAATCAGAAGCGTTAACTTTTATTTGTTTTTCCTTTTATTTTTAACTTATATATTCATATTCATATATAAATTATTTTTATTTTATTTATTTTTTTTCCTTTTTTTATTATATATATTTTTTATTTTATTTATTTATTTATTTATTTATTATTTTTTTTATTATTATTTCCTTTTTTATAATTTTTAATTTATAATTTTTAATTTTATAATTTTTATCTATTGTTTTTGCTTTCTCCGTTCTCCGACGTTTAGTGCCTAGCTCCTTTTTTACGCTAGTGCTGCTCTCTTCGGTTGACTCTTTATTTCTTCATTCGCGCTCCGTTCTTCGACGTGGGGAAATCTCTCTCACTTCGTCCTCTCTACTAGTCTACTCTCCTGATGACGAACAACAGTTCGAAATATTGAATTCTGTAAGTTTTCTTTGTATTCTCTTTTCTGTGTCGTGCTTTGTGTAATTTAAATTTATATATATATATATATATATATATATATATATATATATATATATATTATATATTATTGAAATGTACCGCAGCTTTGGCCTTTACGACTTTCAAACTAAGCTGTTCCAGTATCCTGACAGTCTTACGAATAGAAGGTGGTAATTCCCTATTGACTTTTTTAACTGCTTTCAAAAATTCTCATGCTTGGTATTACACCCATATCGCATGTCTGGCCATTAATTGAGGGATTTAAATCTTTGATATATAAAGCTTCTAATAATGGAGCCTGTGAAATCTCTTTCTTGTCTTAGGATTGACGTTCCATCCACAAGCATTTCACGTGTCAAGGACATATTATGAACTTCTCTGGAATGTTTTTTAGGGGCTCGTGTTGTGAGGTGAAGGGTGAGGCGTCGGGAAAGTAACAAGTAGGAAGAGCTTCACAGATCCCTTTATTACAGTTGTACTTGTACACAAGGTGGCTATTCTGAAGGTCCGGGATATTGTTATGAGGGGAATTCTGAAGGATAAGATGTTTAGTTTTGGAGTTTTTATAATAAATTCTTAGAGCTACTTTATCATCATTACAAGTAGGAGGAACATTCTTATAGAGGATCTTTTTTATAGCACGTTCCTCTTGTCTACCATATAATTAGTAGCATGCATATATGTGCGGTAATATAGGCAAGTAGTAGTTCCTGAGTTGGTAGTAGGTTCTTCATTCTACATCTTCAACCTTGGTGTACCATTTGTCCATACTCGTATGTTGTTCAATGACACGGGGAACTTCCTTATTGGAGAAACCGTTATTAACGAGAATTTGAGTAGATTTCTCAACTTCTTTGTGCAACGTGTACCAATCGCTACAATGGGTAAAGGCTCTTTTAACATATTGTATGCTGAAATGTGGGCACGGCGGCATTGTTCAGGGCATTCACTATGCCCGTTTAAACATAGCCCCAGATTGGTATCTTTTCTATAAACAGAAGTACTAAAAGTAAGAGGGGTTTGTTTAGTTAGAACATCCAAAAAAGGTAACGTACCATTGACACTATATTCTACGGTAAGGTTAAGTCCTGAGGCAATTTGTAACTCTAGTCGTAAAAGCTCAATCTGTTTAGTATCATTGGCAAGGACAAAGATATTATCAATATAACGCGCATAGATTAAGGGCTTTTCAAATCGTTTAAAAAATTCTCTTTCAATATACCCTAAATATAAATTAGCAAAAAGGACACCTAATGTAGATCCCATCGCAACTCCATCAATTTGTTTGTACACCTTATATATATTCACTGTTTCGTTATTGAGGGCTAGGTCAAATAAAAGAAAATAAACTCCTTTCTAGGCCGACGTTTCGATGTATTTGTACATCATCTTCAGGGCTAAAATTAGAGTAAGACTATAATACATTTATCAAAAACAATCTACAACTCACAAAGATTGTTTTTAGATTGTTTTTGATAAATGTATTATAGTCTTACTCTAATTTTAGCCCTGAAGATGATGTACAAATACATCGAAACGTCGGCCTAGAAAGGAGTTTATTTTCTTTTATTTGACCTAGCCCTCAATAACGAAACAGTGAATAGAATAGAAGAGGTCAATAACAATTTTTGAGTTTATATATATATATATATATATATATATATATATATATATATATATATATATATATATATAGAGAGAGAGAGAGAGAGAGAGAGAGAGATAGAGTTTGCTTTATAATGGTGGTGTAGGTGTCCGACTACAGCACGCAGGCATCGTGTAAGTAAGTTCATAGCGTGTCTGTTTATGGTTTTAAGGGCACTTCATTTACTGTATTATTTTGCTTTCTATTCGATGTATCTTATAAATTGCAGGTTTTTTATTTTTTTCAACTATGATTATTTAAATTTAAGAACTTCTGAACGAACCCTTTTAATTATTTTTTTATCCATTCTTTATTTACTTTTGTTTAGATGGATATTGTTATTATTTTCCAAAAAAATCTATTAATTATGGTAATAATTGTTTTTTTTATTTTAAACAGATGCATCTGGTGAATAACTGAGCTGAAGCATGCTGCTGTATTTGAAGCATACCAAAAGGCGGCAGAATGGTATGCACAAAAGGCTCATCTCTCTGTCGAAACTGCCGATTCGTAACCTGACCTTCGGGCCAAGTTGAGTGCTTCAGCTGAGCTGACTTGTCCTACTTATGCCACTGCTTCTGAAGAAGGCTGACTTTCAAAACCGGTTAGATATTTTTTCAGTAAACTTTCTCATAAGATGTTATAAAATAAGAAATATTGTTTAAAAAAGAAATGATAGATTACATTGTTCATATAAAAAGCTGTTATACTTGGTTAAATTATCAGCTGTTTGACCGAACAAGGTTTTTATTGAAATGGACTCTGATATAATAGGAAATTCTTTCATACTGCTTAAAAGAAAGAAGTGAATAGTTACGGTTGAGGTTGAAATTTGGTGAATTTTGTTGATGGTATGAAACACTATTATTAGGCCAATGCAAGCCTTGAGAAGACTTGTATGTGAGTTGGTATGTTTAAAGAGATATAAGGAACTAGTTGTAACCTTTGCGGGTGTCACGCATGCGATGACACGTCGCGACGCGCCCTTCCTGCCAAGGACTCACGTGCCATCAATATTCATGCCATCACTGACCCTCCGACTGACCTGCTCCACCAGAGGACGCCCTCAAGACAGCCCCAATAACAATCAGCTCGACCCCCTCCGCGCTGACCAGCGCCACGCTACCATTCTATCATCCCTTTATTCTTAGCCAAAGATATCACTTTTATTTATTTTCATCAATGCGCTTTATAAATTAACGAACAAAAAAATTAGTTCATATATCATTATTATTATTATTATTTGATGTTACTATAGCATTTCGTCTTAAAAAAAAAAACTATTGTACTTCTTCTCTTCTGTACTAAAGTACCCCCTAGTTAGCTTCAACGCCTCCAAGAAGCTCATTACCTTTGCTGGTTCCAGCGGTAAAAGCTTTTCTATGGTTTTGTCGAATGTCCGAAGAACCTATCTCTGTGCAGCAAAGTTGTGTGAGTTATTAAAAATAATGCAAAACATTGCATTATTATAATGTAAAAATAATTTGGATGGAGTGGGATTTTTGTGTTCTAATTGGTCACCAGTCTATTTGTGAATTCGTCAATTGATTTTAACCTGAGATCTCTTTGAATATCCACATTTCAGTCATATCAAGGTGCCCCAGCCATGAGGCTTGCACATTTATTCTGAACTATCTATATCAGAGTTTTATTTGTTCTTGCGGCTTGTAACCAGGTCGAACATCCATAAGTAATGCTAGCCCTAATTACCACCTTATAAATGAGGCCCTTTACTACCTGTGGAGTATTCTTTGACTTCAGAATAGGATACAATTTCTATCTGAGAATATAGACAATTGGGTCTATAGAATGCCAGACCCAATTTCTATCTATTTTTTAGATGGTGTTTGAAGGTGAGCCGGCTGTCAATTATTATACCTAGATATTTGGCCTGGGTTTTATAAAGTACTAACTGGCGACCAATGAAGACTGGAGGAGGTTGCTTTGGTGTTCCTTTACTGAATTTATGTGAATTCTCTTTGCTGGGTTGATCTATTCAACCAGTAAGAAATTTGATTAAGGTAGATCTGCAATTATCTTGTAGTAAACTCCACACTGGCGCATCTAAAGGCCACTGAAATCATTACGGCAAAGTCACTATACCCTTCTCTCCCACGCTTAATCTTAGCCTTTTCAAGTTTGTATGACATTCTGTTTCTTATTAGACGTATACAGGTAGTGTATCGTTTCCTGGTAGTATAAAACATAAATGAAATCTTATACTTTGTATATGAAATTGTATTTGTAAATGAAATCACATGAAAACTTTGTAGTTTTTAGTTGTTTTTCAGTGTTCTAGTTTTCATCAGTTTATAGACCCTTGTAATTTTATTCAGTTCCATTTTTTGTAGTTATTAATATGGCTATAATTTAAACCCAGTTTTAGTCCCTCATAGCTAAAAAATTTTTATGTGCGCATGCTAAATTACTTTTGGAAAAAACTTGAGTCTCATCTCAGAGCACTAATATATTTAGAGAACATGAGTAAGCAAGTGATCCACAGAGTAGCTGCTCTTAATTTCGATAATATATGTCCAAGACAAGATCTGCTACCTTCTTACAAATATATATGCATAAATTGTAAATATATAATGCATTTTACTGATATTAAAAATAATAAATACCAAAAAATAAAATTATCCGACATATAAATCAAAACATAGTAAGACCCTCATACATAAAAAATAAAAAAGATTGGTTACTTCATATTAAAATAATATTAAATTGATTTATTTGGCTATTTTTAAAACAGCATTACAAAATGTTCCAGTTGTACACTATATATGTATACTTTAATTAATGAAATTCTTCCTCCCTGAAATTTTCAAGTAGTGATAATAATCAATTAAAATGAATTTTAGAAAGTAGCACGCAATGATTTTGGGCAGGATAAACTGAATGAACTTTAAAACAGCAATATGAACTGCACATTCAAGCTTGAATGAAAGACGGAATAATTGGAAGAAATTTTTAAATTTTAAAAAAACAAAAAGTATTATTTAATAAAATGTAAAAAATTTTGATTAGTGACTGATTGTGAAAGCTTTTGAGAAGGCAAATAGCATTATCTTGTAAACTAGTTTGATATTTTTTACCTATAGTAAAGTTGAGTGTAGACCACTCCAGATTTTTTTTCATATCTTATTTAATAATGATGATTATGTAGTGTTTCAAATTATGAAGAGAGTTGCATATTCAAAAGTTTAACAGTTAAAATATCGTTTGGCAGACCAGGTTGGTACTTAATAAGTAATATTTCTTGAAGTGAAATCTGTTGTGTAGACTTTAGACAAGATACCATCATGAGAAAGGAACATTTTGCGCTTTAAGTGAATTTAGATTTCATTGTGTGTCTTTTTGATGAATAACTATTAAAAAATGAAGTATTTTAAGCTATATAAAACTAATATTAAATAAAAAATTATAATATGGGTTGAATTATATTTATATAAATATTTAAAACTTAAACGTATGACTAAATAACACTGCCTGTTTCACTCTTTGATGGATGATAATGAAATTTAACAAACATAATTTTCTACGACAGGACGAGCTGTGTAGTTTGTTTCGTTAAATTACTTTTTGAAAGTTGTGCATATAGTATATTTCGTAAATTTAGTGATTATTGTTTTATAAACTTCTAACTGCAGAATATTAATTGTTTGCATTTAGCGTTTATCTAAAGTGAGTATGATATGGTAAAAAAAATTCAAGAATACTTGACCAGAAGAAAAGGCAAGATGGACCTAAAACTGTTTGTTTAATTCATAATATTATATAAATCCGGCGCACCTCGATTACTACCGCACCTAGGTAGCACCTAGGTTATAAACTTTCAACTTTATAACTATACCAGGGCGGGGGGGGGGGGTGTAATTCTTATTTGGCAACCATTTTTAGTTACGAGAGATCCACATTTCCAGGCTGATCATACATCAGAAGTCGTAAATTTTTCCCCACGTTTATCAGAGTGGTGATCTTATAGTCCCTACCTGACATCAGGCTCGGAGTCAGCTTTACGTCCTCTTTGAGGTTGTGTATGCAAGGTTTTCCATCTCCCTGATGAAAAATCTAGGGTCATGGTCTAACAAACCATCTGTTGAACTAAACTTGACATTTGACCTAAAAAACGTGAAACTCGACCGTGTTTTTTTTACAGCCAAAAATAACGGATATATTTAACTTTATAAGGTTTTATAAAGAGTTGTGATGTGCTTGCAATGAGTAATTTGTTTTTAAATAATACGATTATCTATAGTAAAGTTGAGTGTAGACCTCTCCATATTTGTCGCTTACTAAGTTTTATTGCAGATTTATGTTGCCAGTATTAATCTTGTTCAGAAGAATAATAAAAGTAAATGTTACAGTTCTTTTTTTATTCTAGTTATGTTTCGCTGGGAGTATGCAAACATGTATTGCTACATCAGAAAGCAAAAAAATGTTGTAATAACTTAAATATGTCTGGTTACATTTACAGGTGTTTTACATATACATGTTTGAACGATGTTTCAAATACACATTTCTTGTTGATAATTTTATTTTTTAATGAAATATTTTTTTAATGGCAAAATAATGATATATAGCTGAGTGGCAACATGCTCGCCTCTCAACTGTTAGATTCAGGGTTCAATACCCACTCTAGTCCTCCATTTATTCATGTGGGAGAGGTGAATAAATCTTAACACGTCGTCCCTCGGAGAGGACGTTAAGCAGCCGATCCCGAGCCTGTACGATATCAGGTACTCTTTAAAGATCCCTACTCTAAATACACTTGAGTTAGATGAAATTTAGGACTTCTAATGTACGAGTAGAATCAATCTTCTTTTTGTGGTATCACAAAGGACCAATGTTTGGCCTATGTGTGTTCCCTTTTGTAAGTGCCACTGCAACCTAACCTAAACTAATGAAATATTTTATAGTTCGTCTTAGCAATTCAGATAATAGCTGATCTTCTTCACTACTGTGAAACATGTTTGAAGCCTTACACGGATAGAGTCGTGAAAATATGTCAAACTCAAGTTTTGTATGTTAATAATTTGAAATAACAAAACAACCTATTTAATAGTTTTTTCTGTATTGTTATTATCAAGGATTTTATTGAAATAAAATGGCTGTTAAAATATCTATTCGCTATTTTTGCCATCAGCATACTTCACGGCACGATTTAGTATACTAATTCACCTGTACTTGAATTTAATGTGTTAGTAAGGATTTATTAAAGCATTATTTCTGAAACTTATAGTTGAATGCTGTTCGTAGTGGTATTTCTCTTCTAGGTGACGGAGTTCTGATAAAGCTCTGTTAATAACAAAGTGGAGCTAACATGATACATGCGACTTATTAGTGCCTCAAAGGTTAGTAAAAGTAAACATCATATTGAAGTCTGTCTTACATCGTGAATTGGTGTTCCGCACGTTGTGCATCTTCAAGTGCAACTGATAATTGTCAAGTACTAAATTACTGAAACAATACAATGTAAAGGTAGGTTTCGAAACTAATAATTCGATAAAACAAATAATAAGTAAAACTAAAAACAATGAATAAAGTAGAGTATATGAATTAAAATGGAGCGAATATTTGGGAACAGGACAGTTTATCTAAATTAATTTGTCTAAATTATGATTTATCTATAAACAATTTGTATAAAATAGAATTTGTCTAAAACTTTAAGATAAAAAGCACAAGATGTTCTTGATTATTTTGAGGACACATGGATAGGAAGGCACAGCAGACGTATTGGTCGACGTCCAGCAATTTTTTGACATGATATATGGAATATGTATTTTACAGTGCTTTACAATTTACTTAACACTAACAATTCGGTGGAAGGATGACACCGTAGATGTGAAACTGAAGTAGGTGCGCATCACCCCAATATATGGAGCTTTATAAATTGTCTACAAAAGGAAGAAGCTTACAATGAGGTCCAGATTGAACAGTGTGTTGCTGGAGTAGAGCCAGAACACCAAGGAAACGTTACTTAGATGTCACAAAACAAATAAAGAGACTCGTTGATGCATTTGATCCAGACAATATAGTTGAATACATTTGGGGAATTTCCCACAATTTATCGGTTTAGTAAATAGTATGTCGTTTAAGTTTTATTGTGCTAATAAATTCAGAATTTTCAATTTTATTTTGCTGTGATAATTTTACGATATTTTAATAAAACCTTCATTTTTATTGAATTTTGACTAAAAAAGAACTGTACTTTAATGATAAAATATAAAATAGAATATTATACACCAGTTTCAGTCTCTTTTTCTTATTCACTACTAAATTGTCAGCTTTTAGACAAATTGTTTATAGATAAATCATTCTTTAGACAAATTGTATTTTAGACAAATTGTTTTAGAGAAATCATCCTAGACTGTATACTTGTATAAATATGAATTAAACACCACAATAAACAAATATAATTAGTTACATTGTAACTAATATATATATAAATATATATATATTGTATATTACAATTGTTAGTTGCAATGTATATTATATATTGTAACTAGTATATATTTGTTTATTTTGGTGTTTAATCCATATATAATAACAAGAGTTATTGTTGATTATTAACTTTTATGTGTATATATATAAAGTAAACTGTTAGAACATTTAAACAATGGTTTAAAGACAAATTAAAAATTACGCAAATAATTAAAATAAATCACACTAAATTAATAGATAATTTAATAAATAAACAGCTTAATCATCAATCCAATCTACTATATTTGTAGATAATAATATTATCTACTAATAAAACCAATATATTTGTATATTTGTATTTAGAACAGCAAAAGTACGGACGATTCGCTGTGGAACTTTGTGCTTGAAAAATCACGAATATTGGTGTAATTGGTTATTTACAAAGATTGAAATCGGGTTTTACACAAGTATTTTCTCAAGTGGATATAAATACATCGAAGGGGTAATATTTTCAAGTAGCTCATATATTATTATTAGTCGTTAGTTTATTGTGTCCTCATGGATGTTGAGATTTTTCGTATAGAGCTTTCTTTTTATATATTTCCACCACAAATAATATTACAAAAACATGAATGCAGTTCTGAATTCGAGACTACCATCTTAAGAATTAGAACCACGTATTTTAATTATGTATTATGAGATTACCACTAGAATTAGTAAAACTTTATATTAAAATTATGTGATAAGAACAATGAACACTCTCAATACTTTTTAAAGAAATAAAGGAATTTCATCTAGTTACTTAAACGGTTCATTGTAGTTTTATTAATTTTTAATATGTGATTGCATGTATAATTGAAAAGAGGCTATATTCGGAATGGTTCTTTTTTTATTTTTCCATTTTAATAACACTCTGCTTGTTTCTTTTTCTTCTACTTGGAAGGGGACATCACTGAATTTTGATCACTTCTGTCTTCATGATAATGATTTAAAATTTGTCTGACAGCTTTTTGTTTTACGATCAATAAATGTTTACTATCACATTACCCATTATTGTCGACAAATATTGGAAAAACATTCAATCAGCTGCCTGTTGATGCCTCAGTGGATTACCAACTTTTCCTGTGGCAACTGATCCTTATTATGAAATGATGGTATTAAAATAAGTCCATGTTTATCACTTAAGACTTTAGGACTACATTCAAACTTACAAGTCTGGTCCTTGAAAGTCGGTTGTTTCATTTTTACATATAGTTCTTATTATTCTTCAGCTTTAGTTGGAATTTGGTAGAGAGTTAACTAGCAATTCTTTTATAAAGAACACGTATGCATCTGATGAAAACTTCAGCCAAGTGTATAGTCAATCTCATAGGTCCCAGACAGTGAACTGAGCGTTCCTTTTTTTTCTCCTGATGAGGCTTGAAATCAAAATGTAAATAAATCAAAAGGTTCTAGTTATTTCTTTATTCTTGTGTTTTTATTAATGATGAACTATATATGTTATGTGTTGACTACTCAGTTTTTTGGTTTGAGGAGGGGGGGGAGCCATAGTTACATACGTAATGAAAAAATAGGGAACTTTAAAACCATGTTTATAGGGAATCCTTATAAAAACCATGTTTTATTTCATTTTCATTATATGCATGCAAGAGACAATTTTAATAAAAATACATGTTTGTATTCTTATTATATTAGTAGTTTTATTATTCATTTGTTAATTAATATACAAGTATTTTAATAATCAGCTTAATCCTGCCAAAGAATCAAGTCAGGATAATTTGATTTTCAACCAGAAATTGTTTAATATTTTTTTTTTATTTTTAGCATTATAATTAATTTATATAAAAATGAAATTCCTTGATTTTGGATTGTTTGATTTTTGTTAATAGAAAGTTTGCCTTTAATTCAGTGCAATACAGTTAAGATGAAATACAGATGCAGATTGATAGAAGTGTGTGATCTAAGTCGATTTGTATCACCATCACGTGGGTGCATTATCAAGTAAAGGCTGCTAAAGCGGCAAAGTACTGCCCTGAATATTGGTCAACGTCCAATTCACGTAGTCACAAGGCCTTTTCATGACTCCCTCTTCGAAGAACTTTACCGTCTTTTGCATTCTGCGAATAACAATCGACTTAACATGAATCATAAGTCCTACGTACTTTCCTAAGTTTTTTTTCCTTTTAACTGTCAGCTATTGAGATGTGATGGTACATGATGTGATACCTGTGTAACAGATTTTGAGATGTTACAACAATACCATTTGCGAATGTTACTTATTAATGTTTATTTCAAATGAGGATATAGAAAAGTTGTAACTTCTTCCTGACTACTAAATAAAATCTTTAATTTTCATAATTTCTCCTTCACTCAAAAATTTAAATCATAAAAGTCAATCATGCTAACTACCCGAGTTCAGTAAGTCCACATTTTTTATCTAAATCCGGACAAAACTGGCATTGATAATGGTATGAATAAGTTACATTTTATTCATGTAAAATACTTATAAGCTGTTCCAATGAATTCTCATTATTTCTTTGGCAGTATTGAATTGTATGTATAAAGTTTATTATAACTTCGGTAAGATGAAGTCTAACAAGTAGCGGTTTGCTTTTAGTGTTATGAATTAGATTTTAAACCTTGTACATGAACCTAGATTTTTTATTCAGTATTTGGAATAGTCTTGTCCCTAGAAGAGGACGTAAAGCCGTTAGTACGATGTCAGGTACTTCTTAAACATACCTGTTCTAATAAACTACAGAGGAGTAAAATTTAGGACTGCCGATGTAAAGTGAACTTGGTAATGTAGCTCCATCAAAATTAAAATGAGCCTTCATTTTAAAGCAGTAATTCCCAACCAGGGGTACTCACACCCTCTGGAGGTGCGAGAAGCAGGGCTCTAATTTAAGAAATTTCCTTAGTTCAAGGAATTTCAGCACTTTTAAGGATATGATATTTTTTAAGGAAATTATATTGATATTTTTAAAAGCTTATGTCAATAACGTTATGAAAATCCTAAGTTAATAGTATTTCAAAATAAAAAAGTAGTATTATTGATTTTATTATCTTGTACTTTTTTTAAGAAAGTAATTACTTTTTGTAGGTATATTCATACATTTGCTTTTTTCAACATAATACAGAATTAAATTTCTTTCTCGGCGCTTCAAAGTTAGTTCTTAATTTTACCGTTTTACATATATTTCAAATAAGAGATATTATTTTCTGTAAAGTTTATTGAAATACCAATCTATGATCTCTCTTGTCTAAGAGTCTGATTTTTTTTTACATTTATTAAAAGTGAAATTAATATATTCTTCTGATAAAATTTAGTACGATTCCACATGTTTTATCCTAAAAAAAAAGTATACAATATAGGGGGTGCTTAGTTAGGACAAATTTTGTTTAGGGGTACCGGAGTAAAAAAAGGGTAGCGAAGTTATTAAGTCTAACTTAATAACTACTCTGAAAAACAAAATATGCAAGTAGCCTCTGGTATATAATCATTATCATAATAATCGTTGTTATCGCCACCATCATCGTTATCAAAAATACAACAGTGGGTCCAGAAAAGGTTCATAAAACATTCACATTGCGAGTTGTGTAGAGCTCATTCCTCACCAAGTAAATATTTTTGATAGAAGTTTATACATAGATCAGCATTTAAATATCTGCAAAAAAAAATTAATATTCAGTAAAATATAAGTGACATAGACTGAGCTTTATTTCTTAATTTTAATTTGGTGTAACTCAACTTTTGAAATAATTTTGCAAATCTATATAAATAAAAGAAAGGTTTTGTCTGTTCATTCCTTAGAACTAACTCATTTCATGCTAACTAACGTTTCATGCATTAGAGAAACCGAATCTATCCTGAGATAACTTTCCGTCTGTCGGTTTGTCAGTTTGTTGGTCTGTCCGAAAAATTGTCAGAAGTAAACTCAGCAACCATAAGATATAGCGAGCTGAAGCTTTGCCTCTAGATTTGTGTATGACTAATTTAAAATCTAAGCTTTGAATGGATTGGAAATTCAACGTAAAGGCAAAGTTATGAACTATTGAGCTGTCTTTGGCTAACTTCACAGATGTTTATTTTGCAAATATACATATATAGCAAGTAGATATTGTCAGTTTATCTCAATTTTATTTGCATTTAGAAGTTCTTGAACTGTTTTTAGACTACACTGACACATTTTTTTTTTTTAAATATAAAACACATTATTATCGTCTGACCTGAAAGTCAATTACTAAATCCCACTCTATTATGGATTATTTCCATTTTTTTGTTTTTTATTATAAAATTATCAATTTAAAATATTTATTTAATATTAATATCGATAATATGAATTATTATTTGTTGAATACTGCTACTAAATTTATATTGGTTATGAAATACTGATTATTTCATATTGTATCTTATTTCATATTGCATATTTTGACTTATAATTCAATCTGAAATCTTGTGAGAGCGATACAAGCCATAAAATTAACAGATCAAAGTGAAACTATACCTTAAAAATAGGACATTCTTTGGAGGATGAGTTGAGATAATTTTTTTTTAAAATTACATTCACCAAAGGGGTGTTACAGAACATTTTCTGTGTTCAGGAAATAATTATTTGTTGCTAAACGAATTATTAAAAAACCATGAAAATTTGCAAAAAATATAACAAAAAATTAACAAGTTGTAAAAAAAAAATTCTCGTAATTTCAAATACGGCAAAGAGTAATAAAGCTACAAAAACTGATTGTTTTCCTAGACTAACGAATCACCTGCTATACTTGTCGAATTTATTGATATTTTTTTACATTGTTTACATTGACTTAGACTTTTTTTGAGTGAATCCACTAAAATGAAATTGATGTTTTCAAGTATAATAGAAAAATTAAATAAATTATTGACTTAAATAAGATATAAGAAGAATAATATTTTATATGAAAAAAATCACCCACCGCCAATAAACATATATTTCTCTTGCTTTCCATGGCGTGTTGGATTTGCTAACATTTGCTAAAATCAATCTATATATTGTACTCCTGAACAAGACTTAATCCAACGTTCAAACCCTAAACGTAAACGAGATAAAACTGTTTAACAATTTCTTTTATATAACACTAACAGAGCCCTCAAAATTGGTAATACTTATAATAGGGGGTTAAATATATCTTCTTCAGCAACATATTCTTCAAATCCATTTACTCAAAGACAATTTTTTTCCTAAACTTGAAATAATTAAAAACTATTTGAGAACGAGACAGTTTCGAAATAGGTCGAGTGGCCCGACCTTGATAGCTTTCAAACATGAGTTACATGATAAGGGATGCTTCAAAAGTATATAAGAGATTTTATAGAAAAAAAGAGTGTGAGGATTTTTTAATATTAAATTAAATTTAAAAAAGATAGTAATTGCAAAATGCCTTTTAAAAATAAGTTATTTATTTAACAATTTTATTTATAAATATATAACTATACACATTTTTCGTAACACTGATGAATTCTATAAACATAAGTAAAGAATGAAACCCACTGGTTCACCTGGTTTGAGTTATTTTTTTAGGTCTAAATTCTATTTATTTATGTATATTGTTTACACTGTTCTACTTTTTATCTCAGTTGAAGATTAAAATTTAACTGTTTTATTATTTCTGTAACTTCTCGAGTTGTATCAATTTCAAAACCACTTCTACAAAATAATTATTTTACGAATTGAGGTAACTATTTATAAATTAATGTTATTTTCAGTAATATGGTAACCATCAAGGTTTTAAGTTTCTTCTTATTGAAAAATTGATAACTTTTTTTTCTATCTTATATTCCAAATATTCAACAATTTTATAGGATTGTTTAACTATTTCATAGTTGTTGAATCACACTTTTTCTTTGCATACACATTCTGAAAAAAAATTGAAGTCATCCGGTGGTGTATTTTTAACAAAAATGTTATCCCAACACGATAGAGGTTGTAGATTCATAACGTTATCCGGCAAATGAATAAGGTTTAATCAAGAAATTGGGTATCATACACATGTTTTTGTTGCACAGTTGAATAAAACATAGTAATGTTGATTGAAATTTAAATACAAAGCTTAGTCATTAAATGACAAAAAGTCATCAAATATTGCGAAGAATGTTTTTAATTCGAAGTAGATTTGCTGATGAAATTATATAAATTAGTATGTTAATTGGTAGAATTATCTAATTATTGTTGTGATAAGAAGTCTTCTATCTTATCAACCTGCCTCTTAACTGTTTTTTTGTTGTTCAATAAAGAGGACAGAGCCCATGTTGTACTCTTGAACAGAGTCCAGAAATAACGTGACTGTGATCTCTGGCTTAAAAAATATGTAATTATCAACAGACCGAAGTAGTTTAATTGAGTTAATTTTTAAACACCATGAAATTTTGTGGTTTAAAGTTATGTTTTTGGCTTGAACATCATGAAAATGTTCACCATGTGTAGAAAAAAATGGAATATAATACATGAGATTGGCTTTCAAGCTGCTTTCGTTGCCTTCTCATTTACATTACAGCAAATTTAAAAGTATATATCGTTGAAAATCTTAGTCCCTTCAGTTATAGCACTGTGGTAGTGAATAAAACTTACAAAGGGATTTCGTCAAACAAAATAGCATACAAAGTGTAAAGAAATATTTTTTATGTAAAAAATATATAAAAAAATAAAATGATTAAGTTCAAAATTTAACTAAATATTTAAAAATGTATAAGAATTTTAACTTTTTAGTTAAAAAAATATTTAGTTTTTTAAAATAGTATTAATGTATTAATTCGTTTAATTAATTATTTATTATTTTTTTTATAAATTATGAATTATAATTTAAGAAAGAATAATGTATAAATACATTTAACAAATTAAAAAACTAATTTATATAACTAGTCATAAATAATAAAAGTTTCCACATTCACATGTTTTATAAAAAAATGCAGGTTTCAAAAAGTGTTACGATGGTTAGAAGACCCTTTAACAAAAATTGGTGATTATAGACTTCCCATATTTTGGCAACATGATAAAATACCACTTAGAAACTGCAGACGTTTCCTAAAAATTGTAGAAGTTTAGAATATATATATATATATATAACGTCACTTAGCCTCCGTATGAATGGTCACAGGTCATCCGTTGGTCAACGCAAGCAGCTGCCTGTTGCCACCCACGCCAATCTCCATAACCTTCCCTTCAACGATTGCTTCAGGGTTAAAATATTAAGAAAACTCTCAAATGATGACACCCAGACCACTCTAAGGGCTTCTGAGGAAGCCTTCATTTGGTTATTGGGTGCAAGAAATTCCCCTGGTCTAAATTTAATCAGATGATTTTTTTATTTTATTTTTATTTTTATTTATTTATTCATTCATTTATTTATTTATTTATTTTTTTTTCCCCGTTTAATTTTAGTTAGTTTTATGTTTTTTTCCTTTCCTTTCTCTTTTTTACTTTTCTCCTCCCTTTTACTTAAATATCACTTTTATAATTTTTTTAACTCACAGCCTACACTGGTTTACGTTGGTAAGGTGGCTGCACTGCGTGTCATTGTATCGCGCCAGTTTACATCGGCCAGTGGACGCATTTACGTCTCCGTTCCTTCATTCTTTCTCCTTTTATTTTATTTTCTTTCTTTCTACTCTCCTGAAGACGGCAAGACGCCGAAATAATCGAGATTCGTGAGTGTTCGTCCTTTTTCTTGTGTTCTCTAGCTGTAACTTTAATTATATATATATATATATATATATAAAATGAACTCCAAATACCATCCAGAGAAGTTACGTTCATAAGTAACTACCATTTGGATTCATCTGATAATGAAAGTCTATTTAAAATATGATAAAATCGAGAAAAGAAAAAAATTAAATAAAGGCAATTTACTCAAGCAAAATTAGTTGCTGACCATAAATTAATGAAAAGGGACAAATTATATCAGCTCTTAAGGGATTTAGATTTCCTTGAAAGTCAAGTTTTATTAATAAACCCGTATTAGAATGTCGTTTAAAATTAGGTTTAGAACTTCTTAATTATTATAATTATTAGTATAACTTTGGTCGTAACTTTTTATATATAATTTTTTTAATCAAGTTTTGAACCAATAAAGTAATTATGTTACTTTATTATTAAACCTATATTAGTTTACAGAAATGTTGTTAGAATTTCTTCTGATATTAAAAAAAACGTTTTTTCTTATAACTTTTCTAATAATTGAGAAAGCTACATTTTTTTATTGTTATATGTTTCATTGTTCCTTATTTAAAAAAAAAACTTATTCGTTTATTTTTATTGTATATATATTGTTGAAATGTACCGCAGCTTCGGCATTCAGAAGTTTCAAACTAAGCTGTTCCAGTCTCCTGACAGTTTTACGAATAGAAGGTGGTAATTCCTAAATAAGTTGTCCAAAGGATGTCCAAAGTCATGATGTCCGCCTCTATGGCATATCTGTGCAGAGAACGAACTCAGAGTCGTGTCCCGTTGGACAGTCTTGGGGCACTCACGTTTCGTAACATGAAATTCGTTACTGCGACTAAATCGCAGCATGATTGGTGCTCCTACTTTAAATTTTTACTCATGAGCGGGCTGTCCAGGAGAAAGAAATTCAGAAACAAGAAATTCAGTTAGATAATGAGCTGCTTCCTTATCACTAATCACTGTCTTTACTGACTTGTAAGTTCTTCCCTCGGCTTGATATAGCCTAAGATCTTGTTTGTTGATTTTTGCTCCCTGTTCATATTAAGGGTTGAGAATTGCTCGTTCACAAAACTATATATTTTGAATAGATAGTACATCCTCAACTCTGGGAAACACCTTTTCAATTATGTCAAATCGCAATATATTCATATGCTCCAATGAAATTAAAATCAACGAACAATACCTACTTGCTACACCTGTATATTACTATATACTATTATATTAGTAATATAATTATATTAATTATATAATTAATAATTATATTAAGCAGTATTTTGCTGTATATTAAGCAAAATACTGCTTAAAGGCTCATAACTTTGCTTCTACACTGAATTTTCAATCCATTCAGAGCCTGTATATTAAGGTAGACATACAGAAATCTAGTGTTCAAATTTCAGCTCACTATGTCTCCTGGTGGCTGAGTTTACTTGTGACAAACGTTTTTGCTTTAAATGTCCTTAACTTCACCTGTACGTTGAATTTCCAATCAATTCAGAGCCTATAGTGTAAGTTAGACCTACAAACATCTACACTCAAAGTTTCAACTTGATATGTCTTATGGTGGCAGAGTTTACTTGTGACAAAATGTTGCTGTCAAACCGACAAACTGACAAACCAACAAACCGATAGAAATTTTTCTAAGGGTGGGTTTGGTTTCTCCAATGTATGATATGTAAAGAAAACTTGAAATGAGTTAGTTCTAAACAATGTACAGACAAAATAATTCTTTTATTTATATAGATATAAAAAGATTTCACATAAACACGTGAAATAACAATCAATGATCAAACCACAATAAGAAAATGGGAAAACAAGACTAAGATCTTTCAACCGTAACAAGCTGTCTTCGTTAGAGTCAAAAACCCAATTGTGGTTTGATCATTTATATAGATATATATTTTTCGTAAATGCTGGGAGTAGTCATTCTTAGATACGTATATTTAAATGTATATATATATATATATAATTGCAGAGAAAAATCTCCATAAAAGGAAAGACTTATAGAAAGAGCTGACATAACTCATTTTAATATTTTAACATTCGTTGTCTTACAGAAGGACATTGTTGACTAAGTGGCGTGGTACTGCCTGAAAAACAGCTATTCCGTTGGATCAATCAGGGTTGCCACCAAGAGAGGAGAAAAAAAGGGGAAATCAGAGAGATAACACCAAATAGTGAAATTATGAGGACGAAATAAAGTAAAAAGGTAATAAAAAAATATAGAATGAAAATATAAAGAATAACCAACGACACTAAAAAAACAATGAGTAAATTAATGAATTAAAGAAAATTTACAGAAGTTAATCACAGAAATAATGAATTAATAATAAACTTCAGCGATAAAAATTATGTCACAGGAAAATTAATTGACGGTAATGAGGTTAATTAGTACTTCTTTTGAAGATCTAAAAGTAACATGAGTGTTAGGAACAGTGATAATATAAAGTTTTGAATATGAAAACTGTCATTAAAACTAAGTCCGTGAGATCTGGCATACGTGGAGATAGGAAGGTTACAATGTCGACCAATGGAAGCCTGATGACAATTCATAGAAAGTTTCAGCTTAGTTGAAGCCAAACAGACAAAGTAGTGTATGCAATTCAGTCGAATGATGCAGTTGTGGAAAAATCAGAAATACTGCGAGAGTTATTATTAAGAAAAGGAACAATGGAAATACTGTCTTTAATAGTTTTAAAAGTTCAGCAGCTCCTATGTCCACGTAGTTTGATTCCCTTAACAACATTTCTATTTATATCCTTCCCATATAGAAGAGATATCGAAAAATCAGCTCTTCTAATTGAAACATTTATGGTTTTTGGATTTTTGGATGGAATCGTAGTTGGATTTATATAAATACTGGAAGGCTGGAGTACGAACAAGCAATCAATGGTTCTTTTTTTCAATTTTTATACCGTTCGGCTTATGGCTTCAATTAACTTAAGTTTATGAATCATAGAAAACACCTCAATTACGTTGGGTTCAGGGTTTCCCCAAGTTCATTTGTGAATTCCGCCGCTTTGTCCCTCACTGCTGATAAGAAAAATGAAACAAAGCAGAGTGACTCTTTTGTTGTTTTGTAATTTATTTTTTATTTTAATTTAAATTCTTTATTGTATGTTCAATCACTGTCCTCTGTGACGGCACGTCCTCTGTAATTAATGTGACGCCACAAGTTCTAGGTATTGAGTATCAGCGGTTTCAGCTGTCTTTATTGGCATCGGACTCGTGTCAGTATCGTCAATTCTTTGTCTTGATTCTGATACTTATATCGAAGACCTCCACGTTAATTCCCAAATATTGCAAACATCTTCCAAATAAATTGAAGCATACATTTATTATATATCTCATTGCACAGTGGTACAAAATTATTTCACGTATTATTGGATTTTACTTACTCCTTCAAAATCCGTGGTTTTCCTTGCCTTCGTATTACTCTAAAATCGTCTTCAATGAGTCTTTGCTGGAATTTTATTATAAATCTTGTTGGGAACTCTGTGCAACAACATTCACTTGTCAGAATGGATGAAGCTTTTCTTTGCAGCAGGACATTCGTCCTTTTGAATTGAAATCCCCTTAATACAGGTATTCATGGTTCTATCATTATTTATTGCTAGATGGACGCGCAATGAACACTCTCCTTCATATACTGGCAATATCCTATGCGATGGTTCTATGCTAAGTTTTCCTCAAAATACTATTTGGTGTTTGATTCATTAATATTTGTAAGAAATAAAATATATGTTAGGTATATATAACGATACTAATTCTATATTGATCAATGGATGTAGGACGCAGATTTCCCTTACGGTTAACTGGTGAATATCAAACGTGATATCCACGTCTTATCTATAGAAGAAACTTTGAACATTCGGAATCAGGAACTTGTTTTTTTTTTTTAGAATAATAGGTGGCAGTGTCGGAGGTGACATTTTAGGAGTACTAGGAATTGGAGTTGGAGTTGTACATTATATCTTCCGACTCCTCAACCTTGTTAATAGTTGGTGACGTAATTTAGCTAAAATGACTTTTATGTAGCTAAAAAGAGAAGAAGTATAACAGTGGATATAATCTATTAACTGTATTTAATAATTTATATGCCTCAATGTATAAAAAAAAAACCTATTTAATCATCAGAAGAGCTTTTAACAAAATAACAGCTGCTTGATAAGATGAGATGGTGGATAAATCGTAAATTGTTTAATACTCGTAGGGTGGAAGACTGAATCATCTAATTACAGAGTATCAAACATACAACACAGAAGTTTAGAAATACTTTTAAAGTTCTAAGTAAAAATATTTTTTAAGATCGTGAAACGAGGTATTGGTTTTTGAGATGTCTGATTAAATATTTCTTGAATGGTGAAGATATTCATACTGAATTGCATTAAAATGGTGATTTAGTTGTTACTACTACGGAGAGTACTAAGTGCTTGTACTTGACAGAGGGGCGTTACTCCGCGGGGGACCCTGGTGGAGGGAGATAAGCCCCCTCCCGAGGCACAGTGCACCATGGGACGCTTCAACGTGAAGAAGGCAGCGGGTGTAGATAACCCAGCGTTCGACGGCCATGCTGCCTACCGGCCCACCGAACCGCCTCCAGATCCTCGCAAAGCAAGGAATTCTTTCAGCGTTGTTACTCTTGAGGCTTTGCCTCGTCTTGACTACTACAAGAACGCTCGGGAGGGAGCTAAAAGACCGTCACTTGGAGAACTCCATGGCGAACCCAAGTTCATCAAGGTGGGTACCACTAACTTTTAAACAAAACAGAGGACTTAATGATGGGCTTTCGTTGGTCCACAAAGTATAAGTTAGCTCTTTTTAGTGAGATATAAATGCAAATTATATTCCATTATATTAGTTAAGTTAACCCTCTCTGAAAACAATGATGTTTGAAGAGATTGGTAAAACAATCTAGACAAGAGTACAAATATTTCACTTGTGAGAACTAACATTTATAGAAAAAAATAAGCTAAACGATATATAATATGTATAAGTTGGTAACAAAATCATGCAAGCACCTGAGTACGAGAATCCAGGATTATGGGAGGAGTACTACAAACTCGTAAAATAACACCATAAAAACCACAAAACCTTCAAAAATAAATAAAAATTGTCTAACGTCTTTGGACTAAGAAAAGGTCTGCGTCAGAGTCACAGTAGAAAGTCTTGATCACTTGCTACATCAACTTGTGTCTCTGAAAAAATAGATATTTGGAAAAAATCTGCTACGACTTTTAAATTGTCTACAATGTCTTAGACGATAATATCAACACATAATTATAAATACCTAGTTGTATATAATTATACCGTAGTAGCATACGCATGCACACTCGCACAAATATCGAAACATTCACATACAGCCTTACTTTTTGGTTTGAACCGTCATCAGGAGAGAAAAGAGATGAAAATGAACCGTCTCTGCTTATTCAGTCTAACAAATTGAAGTTGATTTTTCGGCTGTGATAGCGTCTTACTGAAAACAACTTTCATAGTTCTCATGGTAACATGAGAATATATACAAGAAATATTGTTTATATATTGTAATATACATATAATGTATTATGTATACATTATGTATATATGTATATGATATACATATAATCAAGTTAAACGGTCCATCGAACTTAACAGAGAAATTATAAGGAAAGGATCATAAAGGTAGGCACAGACATAACTCCATTCCATACTTCGACAACTGTCTTCACCAGCAGGTGAAGAGTCTCGCATGTACGGAAAGCAGTGACCCATATATATATATATATATATAATACGGTACTGTTTTCTTGACCACAAATTACTAACACACACTTTTTCTTCTTCTTAGAATTTGGTCAGGGTTAATATACGGAATCACCTTTTCGCCAACGTTTCGTCTTTATTTTAAGACATCCTTAGGGCTATAAATCAAGGCTAGCTTCTGTTACCTTACAACAGATATATATTGTTATAACAGAGATAACGGTTATGTTGTAAGGTAACAGAAGCTAGCCTTGATTTATAGCCCTGAGGATGTCTTAAAATAAAGACGAAATGTTCGCAAAAAGGTGATTCCGTATATTAACCGTATATATATATAATATATATATATATATATATATATATATTCAAACCACAATATAAATGGGAAAAAAAGACTAAGATCTTTCAACCGTAACAAGCGGTCTTCGTCAGAGTCAAAAACCCAACTGAGGGGTTTTTGACTGTTTGGTTATTGACTCTGACGAAGACAGCTTTTTTACGGTTGAAAGATCTTAATTTTTTCCCTTTTCATATTGTTTGATCATTGATTGTTATTTTACGTGTTTATGTGAAATCTTGTTATATATATATATATATACCAAAGAAGATTTCACAATAACCACGAAATGAAAACGCCAACGATACTTCGTACAAAGATTCACGTCCAATTTCTGCATTTCTTTCTAATTATGTCGACGTTTATAAGTTTATAATTACTTATTATAAATAGTAATGTTAGAAATAAATAAGTACGAATGTAAATCGATAAAATAATTACTACAAAAAGATAGCTAGAGTTTTATAAAGTACAAAAACTAAGGGATAAATGAAAAGATCAGAAGCCTTTTGAGATATTTCGTTGTCATCCTATTCACACGATATTTCGAGTGGTTTTATTTTTTTCTTTACTGTTCAATCTTTTTATGTTTTCTTTGTTTATGTTATGGCGTTAATTTGTAAAACCATATATTGGTGTATTAGTATTTCACTAATAGAAGTTTGTATTTCACTTTGTTGTTATTGTAAACAAGCCTCTAATCTATCTGGACTATTTCTATAGAGATATTTTTGTAATAATCCATTCCAGTTCAGGAGAGTTTTTCTTTTTTTAGAACTTTATTGAGATATGTTTGCAACTAACAGAGTGGATTTAATGGAAACCACTCAAATTTTCATGTTTGAGAATGTTTTGCAAAATATGTGCTAAGGGTGAAATAGTGACTCTTTTTTATCTGGAACCGGATTATTATTTTCTCTCTGAGTGCGAACCAGACTAAATACTACTAAAATAATATCTAAAATAATACTACCACTGCCACAATGTGGGCACTCCACGGAATACTACTCTACACTCTAATCTATATTATAATATTAAACTATGATATTAGAATTAAATTTTTTTTTGTATTTTACTTCATTTTTTTAAAAAATATGTTAAGTACAGGGGGGGTATTACGATTATGTGACTAAGTAGCCAAAAAGGCACACTTACGCTCTAGTGAGACACCTAAAGGACATTATATCAAATATCATTATATCATATATAAGCAAGAAATTTAAACAACCTTTAACATTATAACAAGACATTAATCAAGTTAATCATAACTAAAAGAAAATTGCTAGTTAAACAGAAATTATTTTCAAAGTTGTAAAATCTCCTGACATAATTTTATGAATTAAACATACTTGATTCACATAAAAGTTTTGTGTGTAGTTTTAATAGTATATAAAAGCATAAATTATACTATTTTCTTACTTTTTATAATTTTTTTTGTCAATGCCCTTTAAATAAAAGTATTATAATTTTTAAAAAATGACTTGTATTCATATTCTAATTGAAATAAATAAAAATATATATCAAACACTCAAACATTAACACACAACACACACAACACCAACACATATTATATATAATGCTCACCATCATTATATATTATATATATATATATATAAAGTAATGAGTATATAAAAAAATGAGTTAGCTTCAGCTACTCAAAGGGACTACTTCTGCCCGATGACGACGACTGTCGAAATATCGTTGTGAGTCTTTTTTGTGTGTGTCTTTATTTGTTTTTCTCTTTCCTGTGTGAGGAAATATATATATACAAACTTACAGTCTCTAATTTTCGGTTGAAACGTCTTCAGGAGAGATAAGAGAGGGAAACTAAGCGCACTGGTACAGAGACGGTTGGAGACATCTTGGTCTTCAACCGTCTCCGTACCAGTGCGCTTGGTTTCCCTCTCTTATCTCTCCTGAAGACGGTTCAACCGAAAATTAGAGACTGTAAGTTTGTGTTTTTAATTTATCTATGTTTTGTTATGTACATTGAACTGTATTTGTCCATTTCGGATCGTATTTTCATCGAAAAAGTATAAATATATATATTCATGCTCACACACTTGTATATATATATTTTTTTTTTTAGTTCACTTGTTCTCTGACGATGTGTTGACAAAGGCCTTAGAGCATTGTTTCCAAAATTGTTTCATTGTTTGAAATTAGTCCATATATATATAACAAACCTTCAAAGTAGGCACCTGAAAGAAAATCAACGCCGAAACCACTATAAGAAAAGAATCAGTGAAACTCTAACAAAGACTTCTTGTTTCGGTTGAAAAATTTAATAATTTTTCTGATTTTCTTACTGTGGTGTAGGCGTTGATATATATATATATATATATATATATATATATATATATATATATATATATATTAAAGTTCTCACCACAAAAGGTAGGGGATTAACTCTCTCAGGCCTTTTGTGTTTTATGTCGTTAGAGAGAAAAACGAATCATGATTTAAAGTTATATAAAAATTGACAATATTGAGCGTGTTTATTACAGCAATTATTACCTATTTTTGGGGTCAATTACTTGAATATTTATATCACGTGTTATTGTGACAATTTGGAGAATATATATGATAAACTAAATGCGATGCAGAAGGACTGATACGCTTCAAATAAACTGTGACACATAGAAAGAAACCTAACAAAGGACTTACTTTTCAGCTTTGGTTACAGTTTTTTTTAAAGTATATATGTATATATTACTTGAGAATTGAAATATGATTATAATGCAACTACTTGTGTCCAAAATTCTGTATTTATTTCGGACTAAAAGGTACTGACCCTCTGGTCTTCATGAGCGTTCATTGACATCTAGTTTTCACTTAAACTCCTCAGTATGTTAAGATAGAATATGTAGTGGTATGAAGTAATATTATTGTTATCTATTACTATATTCAAAGTTAGTTCGCCTTTATTTATTTCTGAAGACATGTTAGCAGTTTGTGATAATTCGCCTCCTATAGCAGCGTAGATTTTACCTTAAAACTATTTCCTTGTATGGAGTTATTTTTCCATTGTCTGACGATATAACTGTCACTTTGTCCACTCTAGTGCACTTCAGAGATAATTCTAAAATAGCTTAATGAAACATTCTTAAGTTAAAACAAGATTTCTTTTTTTAAAAAAAGGTATGATAAAAAAAAATAAGCCTTAAAGTCCTTTGCTTGTCAAGTACTTTTATGCCTCCTTTTTCCTCTCTAAGCTCCTAAAAAGTGTGTTTTTTATGAAAAATTTCATAATTATTGTGTTTAGAGACTTCTCATTTGGATAAAAGCCTTTTTACTGTAGGGTATTCTTTTATTAAAGAATCGAATCAATATTAAGTTTTCTTTAAAAGCTTTATCTTTTTAAGTCAGATTATTTTAAATATATCAACATCTTTTCTGCTTTTCAATATTTTTATAGATCTTAAAACAGAAGGTATACAATTTCTTTAATAAGCTTTAAGTGTCAGTTTCATAATATAAATGTTACTTTTATTTATAAATAATATCTAAACTTCATTTTATTAAGACAAAACCAATTTTATAGGTTTTTGTGAAAGAAATAAATATTACTAACTAATCTACCAGTATAACTGAACTGCTCGGCGTACTTGCTTTATAAATAACTCTATGATTTTGAAATTCGTTTGTCCTACTCTTGTATACTAGCCGTGCAAGAACTAAATTAAATATTTCCACTAAAATCCAATGCTTCATGAGGATCGAATTCTTGAAAAAATATTCATGAAGCATGTACTCCGAACAAATTCTATCGCAATTATTGTCACTTTTTTATATACAGTATTTCATACTTTTAAAAAAGTTGAAGTTCTTTATTTTAAAATAAGTTGACCTTTTTTGGGAAAACTGGAATTTATATACAACCTTCCAAAAATGGCTATTTCAATTTTAGTATATAGAATTTTTATCTGCAATATATTAAGTACTTTGTTTACTACTATGTAAACTATATAATATTTCCATTTTTACTGATTCGTCTAGAGTTTTGCAGATAGATTTCTTAATTTTTTTGTTTATTCATTAATGTTTTTTATGGTTTGATAGTACCATTTATACTTATTTCCTGTAAAGAATATAAGTTGTTCAGTCGTCGCCTCGTGGTTTATTACCGATAAGTCATTCGAATGCCGTTTGCTTAGATAGCAGGTCCACCTATATGTGAGGGATGTGTGTGTGTGTGTGTGTGTACGTGCATGCGATGTGTGCGTGCGAGTGAGTGCGTATGCTTGTGTGTGCGTGTGTGTGTGTGTGTGTGTGAGTACGTGCATGCGAGTGCGTGCATGTGAGTGCTTGCGTGTATGTGTGTGTGTGTGTGTGTGTGTGTGTGTGTGTGTATGTTTGTGTGTGTGTGTTTGTCTATGTTGTGTGTGTGTGTGTGTGTGTGGTGTGTGTGTGTGTGTGTGCGTACGTGCATGCGAGTGCGTGCATGTGAGTACGTGCGTGTGTGCGTGCTAGTGGGTGCGTATTCTTGTGCGTGTGTGGTGTGCACGCAAGCGTGTGAGTACTTCTGTTTAACTGTTTTTTTCTAATATGTTATAAGTTCCACTTTGTGACTGATCTGTGACACCCCTTGATGTTTAAAGACACCCTGTTAGTTTTGATTAATAATATTTATTAAAAACGAATTCATCCTGATTTATATCAAAACAATAACTAATCTTCCTACTTTTTTAATTGTTTTAGAAATTTGACAGTTTTTATTTAGTTTTATTCTTGTAAGAGTATTTTATAGGATATCAATTAAATTTAGATTATTTGAAAAGACAATATGACACTAAAAGGTAAAACAACTATGCTGTACCAATAGTCACTTGTTGGGTTGATTTACCTTAATCTTATAAAAATCTCAAAGTTTAAAATAATATTATTTATGAAAAGTAAATTTATTTTTTTACTTAATATAAAATCCTTACTGAATTATCAATTGAAGTAAAAGATTGTTCAATTACAAAAAAAAAATCATAAAAATTCAAATAGTTCAAAGTGAAATACACTCTATTAAATTTAAAAACAAATGAAGTAATTATTCATAATATTTGAATAATTTTGTTATAAATCTTTGAAATATCTTTTTCTGATGTTAGAATGAATTTATAATTAAAGTATTAAATCTTCATCTGTCGTTTAATTTCATCAAACCAGGAATATTATAAATATTCATATAACAAATGTTTGCAGTATCTTCTTTGTTATTTACTTATTATGATGATATAACTATCTCAAACAACACATTGACTACATTATTAGCTACGCGAATTCTGCCGCGTCTAATTATTAATGCTTAGATTACATTGATTTTCACTTCCATTTCGTTTAATGATTTGATTTATAATTCACGTTTAGTTGAAAATTATTTGAAATATGTTTGGTTCTTATTGCCTGCGTGATTTTAGGATTAACAATTAATTTGTTAAACTATATAATATTATCCTTTTCTTTTTATTATTTATGTTATAACTGGTGAAACTATGGTTTTCCTGTTATTATATATCAATTGATAAAATTGATAGTTTTTATTTCTGATGTGAGTTTACTACATGAAAGTTAACTATTGACCACTCCCAGTGATTCTTTATAAATATTAAGCTTCGCTACTTTTAACCCTTTATAAATAATAACACTCTAACTTATAGACAATAGTGATAATTAATTAATAATTAAATAATTAATTAATAGTGATGAAATAAATAGGGTAAGTATGTTAATGTTCATGGTTTTAATAATAAAGCTAGAATTAAATGACCTCCGTTATTAACATTTCTAAAGTTTGATAATTTTGAAATCTACTATAACATTTTTAATTCACCTATTTCGAAGTATCACTTGCCAATACTGCTCCGCCATTATTTATAACTTACTGATTTGCTCGCGGTTACCTGAGAAAAAATACTACAGGTAATTTTTTAAAAAAAAAATTTTTTTCCTACCTGACTAAGATTTTTATGTGCAACGTCAAGCTACAAAGAACATAGAAATTCAATATTTCAAACATTTCGTATGTGTTAGTTTTGTTTCATATAGAACTTTTCCTTTGATTTGTTTTAACAGCACATGGTGATTCTTTGAGTGCATGCAATCTCTATGTTGAATTTTATTGTGATTGGTTTATTACCTTGCTACCGTATAGTTAGTAGTTACATGTGGACATCCTGAGTGGATCTTCATCGAAATAAATTTAGCTTTATTAGCTTCCTTGAAAATAATTCAAATATTTTGATCATAACATATTGTATAAGTTCGTCGCCCAATTTGAATAAAAAACATAGTTCGAATTTTAAGGGAACTCTGTCCGCATAATAAACCTTATTTATTCTGATTTTCGACCACTTCAGTTGTCTTTTATAAATATTTTACTAAATATTTTAAATTATTTAGTTTTTATATTCAAGTTTAAATTTATAGCAACTTTTAAAAGGATATGTAGCTGTTTCTCCTATGGGTCCCTTAGGAGGGTAATATCCGAACCTATTTCATACACACGTATACTCACAACAAATACACAACACACTGCACTCACACTAAACATACATACGCACACACACAACACACACATTCCTATACAGACGTTGACATATATATATATATTTGAAAAATTTCTTTTTACAGTATTATTTTCAATTCATTTAATGTTATTATTTTTTTTTTTAATTTGAAAAACATAGCACGTATTTTGGTAATACATTTTATTTATAAAAAAAAAATTCATTAAAATTGATTTAAATTTTGAAGTCCTGTTGATGAATAATATATTATCATGTCCCTGCATACATAACATGTTCTTGTAATCGGTTTTCAGCCTCCCACACTCTTGTAGTAGCGACGTCTGGCTTTAAGAGCAATGTGAACGAGCGATGTTTGCTAATTTGGTAATCACTATTGAACACCACGAGTCACAGAATTACCAATATGTTCACATCAGACATTTGTTTTCTTTGAAAGACTAGTTAAAACGCGATCAAACAATTTTAAATAAGACATAGTAATACTTATATTTATATTTAAACATTTAACATTCAGTAAGTAATCACATTTTTAAATTAAACATTATTTTGAATTCTTCAATTTATTTTAGCAACATTCTTTATTCAACAGGTTTGTCTTATCAATGTATTGCATATTTACGAAAGGTTGATGTAGATTTTGCTATGTTAATGAATTTCAGAAAGTTCGTAAAAGAAGTCATATAACATATATACGTACTTAATTAAAGGTTTATAATTTTAGTCAAAAATATGGTATTACTTTATAATTGTAAAATGATCTTCCATATTCTAAATCAATTTTATAAGCTATAATTCTGACAAATTCTTTAACAATATCTGGTCATGTAAAATGTTAAAATCAAAAATACATTTATACAAAAATAATTTATACATGAAAAACACATTAAAAAATATTAATAATATTTTTCTCCTGTTCTCTGCGGCACCGTTCATTTAGTGTTTCGTTAATATACAAAATTAGTTTTTATTGCGTTTACTTTATCATTATACTTTTTCTCTGCTTATTTCATTTTCTTGCAGTATTGGCATGAGTAATAATATAGATAAGAAAAAATATTTGGTTTTTCCTGTTTTTATCAAAGAATACTTTTCACTCTCATAGGTAACTAATATCACTTGCGTTCATTATTGGAAGTATATTATTCATGAGAAATAACCAATTTAAATAACGTGACTGATTTACATGTTCTGACGTACATGGGGTTTTTGATATGTTTTACGCTATGCGCTGATAGGACTATGGGTGGTTGTGTTTTCAAAAAGCGTCTGGTCATGGTACATATACACCGTGGTAGATGTAACACACTTATGCAGTGATACCTCGGTGTTGAAAGGACTTTGAACTTGAAAAAATCAGGATGTCTAAAAAATTATGCCTTCCAGGAATTTCAACATAATTTTGAAACTCGAACAGTCGTCCAAACTTTTAGTAATTTATATAATTGTTTTTATATGAAAAAAAAAGAGCAATATTTAAAAAAAATTACACGTGTATATGATCTGACAGAAGGGATTTTCCATTTTCTCGCTATGTATGGAAATATTAGTTCTGGTTTTCGACTAAAATTCTGGAACGAATTCTGGAAAAAATAGGTACCACTGTACCTGGAAATGACTCTTGGGAATAATGTTAATTTTTTTTCGTGATATAAAAGTATGGCCAGAATTGTTTAGTAACAGTCTAAAAAAACACTTTTACAGAACTTACAATCATATACACACTTATGTAGAGATCACATTTTGTATAAAGTCTTCGTAAATGGAAAAGTGTGCTAAATTTTAGATTTTTGAAAGGGCAGCACAAACTAAAATTTATTACTGTTAACGGTTTCTTAAGTATAATTGTGTCATTTGTTTACTTTTACTTAATTAAATGTAAATTTGAAGCAAAATGTATTTCAGTTTAAACAAAAATATTATATTCGTACATCAATTACAAAAGAATGAAATTGCGTCAAAAATATCCTTATAATACATGTTGTTGCATATATTTATTACACAAGGGCACCACTGTATTGTTTTTTTAACAATGATGAGTTTATCAGTTTGTTTTCTACTGAACATACATATAGGTGAGCAATTTCAGAAACTTCAACGTTCAAGGGTATAATGATTGAAATAAATATTCCAAAGGAAGCACAAAAATGGAATATAACTCAAATATATTATTCAATATACTGAATAAGAAAAAATAATAAAATTAAAACTCAAACGCATGTGATTAATCCAATTTTTGATAATATGATTTATTTTTTCATCTTTTACGTGCATAAAAGGAGATAAATTTATATAGTTTTTGTGTCATATTCAATTTGTTTCTTCCATCATTTGTTTTGTATTTGTTACAACAGAGGATATATATTACATTTATATTATATTTATATTTACAATAGGCTGTCCCGAGCCTGTGCAATGTCAGGTATTCGTTAAAGATCCCAGTTAAGTAAAACTTAGGACTCGCAATGTAGAATCTTTATTCTGTGGTATCACAAAGGGCCAATGTTTGGTCTGTGAGTGTTCCCTTGTGGTACTACCACTGTAAACTAACCTATATATATTATATATATATATATATATATATCTGATAAATGAAAAACGGTCCAGCAGAACAGATACACTTAAAATAAACTGTGACACATAGAAAGAAACATAACAAAGACTCACTTTTCAATATTCCGATCGTTATGGCGGTCATCCTCAGGAGAATAAGTGAATTGACGCTGGTACGACAGTCAACTGAAGAACTCACTGGGAGAGAGCTAAAGCAGTGAGCTCTTTAGTTTATTGTCGCCCTTCCGACAGTTCACTTCTTCTCCTGAGGACGACCGGAATAACAGTCGAAATATTGAAAAATGAGTCTTTGTTATGTCTTTCTATGTGTCACAGTTATATATATATATATATATATATATAATCTAGGAGGTGTCAGAGCTTATTTTTCTTCATTCTGATTCTTCCTACGACATTTTGTCTCATATACATATCTTAGGTGTTGCTGGTCTGAATACTGGGCGGTGACTGAGTGTCGGCTTGGCGAGTACTGGTGGTGGTCACCTAGTAGCTGCAGTGTGCGTGAAACCCCCGTGTGTTGGCCAACACACGGGGTTTCACGCACACTGCAGCTACTAGGTGACCAACCACCAGCTACTCGCCAAGCCGACACTCAGTCACCGCCCAGTATTCAGACCAGCAACACCTAAGATATGTATATGAGACAAAATGTCGTAGGAAGAATCAGAATGAAGAAAAATAAGCTCTGACACCTCCTAGATTATATAAAGAAGAGTAAATAAATAAATTAATATATATATAATATATATATATATATATATATATATATATATATATATATATATATAAGAGAGAGAGAGAGAGAGAGAGTAATTTGTGCAATATTTTTAATTTTTTGGGATTTATTATTTATTTACTTTTTTATTATTCTTATCAATACGGTTTGCACGAATAAGCCATTCTTCATTCTATTCAAAATGCACGCATAATTAATTTATTTTTAAAATTTTTCTGCAGAATACTATCATTCGAATTGTAAAAAAAGTTATTTTGTCTTCATAGAAAAAGATTTGCAGGGACAGTGTAGATAATCAATGTATAATTGTTTAAGTTGTCTGGTAAAGTAGGCTTGTTTTGTCAGGCGTAGTTTGAACAAAATTCTGTAACAATGATTAAGTATGAAAAATAATACAACTTTTCAATCAAAATTGATAAAAATAAAAGTTTGAATGATTTATAATTTTTTAAATGATAACTGTTTAGCCTTGTTCAGTGGGTTTTTCTTTTATATCCTGGTTGGCTTAATAGAACCCACTTTGACTTTGCTATCACAAGGCCGAGTTCTTCACGTCAGGTGACATATCCCTTGATAGAGGACATTAGAAATATAACGAAGCCATGACAATCACAACTTGATATATTGTAAAAGTATTTAATAATGCTATGGCCGTTGAACTTCTTTAGAAAGGAAGTGAACAGTCGAATCGTTTAAATAATTGTTTCTTTAGATATAGACTAGCTTTAATAGATGTCATTGATATTAAAATAATTAAATATCATACCTCTTAGATATTTTTCTAATATCTAATATCGAGTCCAGGCCTGGGAAAGATGGAAGTCGTTATAGTACTGCAAAGAGCATAGTACCGTAGAGTAGATACAATAGTTTATCTTGAAATTTCACCTATTTCAAATTTTTTTTTAATTTCCTCCTCAAAATATCTATTTTACTATTTTTTTAGTTTTTTTATGTTATTAATTCAAGTGATATAATTTTAAACCGTTTCTTCTTTCACTTTTAACATACTTTTTAGTTTTTTTATAAAACTTATTAAAACACCATTAAAATTGAAACAAATTATAATTATAAAAAAAAATTGCGTAATTATATATTTGGACACCAATTCTTTCTATATTTTGACTCTTGTTGTCTTCAGGAGAAGAAGCTTCTGTTTTACTTCCAGTAGTGACTTTTCGGTTCTATGTGTTCTTTCTGTAAAATGACACTTACAATTTTTTTTTTTAGATTTTAGGTACATATAAAAATTATTAAAACATCATTCAAGTTGTAAATAGTCATTATGGATACTGATTTGTTGGTTTGCCAGTAACTTCTAGTTTTCCGTTCATATTAGTACCGAATATCTTAGAGAGAAAATACTGTTTAGATATGCCTACTGTTTAAATATAAAGAAATATATATTACATTAGGTCAAACGAGATGCTTCCTTAGAGACATGTTCACATAAGACCGTTTTATTAAGAAATATCGATTCCACATCGATATTTCTAATTTATGTTTACTGACAATTTTTTTTTGAGTATATTGCGAGTGTTTTTTACCTTCAGGTTTCATCTAAATAAAACAATCTAAAGTAAGCTCTAGATTTAATCTTCAAAACGCTAGAATAGTGTAACAGGTTTACCTAAATATTGTAACCAAATACATAAAGCACCAAAGGATTTTACATAAACTAGAAGCAAATATTATCACCATGTTTAGATTTAATTTAATCACCATTTTATGAATGATTTTCTAATTAATTTATTTGCGCCTTAATCAAATAATGAGTAAGAGGTTTTAAGATGGCGTTATGATGAAACCATTAATACTTATTAATTATCATTTCATTATATTTTGATCTTAAATAACTCTCTTAGATTATCATTTAGGCTTTTGTTGTATCTGAGTTAACAGAAAAAGTAAACATTTACTGAAATGAGTAATAATGTTAATATTTTTTTAAAATTGAGGTTATAAATTAATGTTTTCTGAATATAATCATTATGAACCAAATGAGAGGACGCCAAATCATCAGAAATTTATATAAAAAATGTATAAATATATAGTTTATAAGAAGATTTTACAATGAACACGTGAAATAAATATCAACGTCTAAACAAAAGTAATAAATAAAAAAAATGACTAATATCTTTCTATCAAAACAAGCGGTCTTCGTTAATATCAGTTAGACTCTGAAGAATACAACTTATTTCGGTTGAAAAATTTTACTGATTTCTTAGTGTGGTTTAGACGTTAATATTTTATAAATATATACAAACACTTTTTCTTCTTATCGCCTTTGGACAGGGTTAATATTTGGAATCACCTTTTTTCGCCAACGTTTCTTCTTTATTACCCTGACCAAATTCCGAGAAGAAGAAAAAGTGTTTATTGGTAATTGTGGTCAAGAAAACTATACATTATTATAATATATTACACAGAAGTTTTACATGCGTATAACAATTAAGTTAAATATTTATTATGAGCCAAGGTAAATATGTTTATGTATAGATTGAAAAAGACAGTTCAGCAATAGGCTTATCAAATTGTAAGTGTAGCATTTTTTTTTATCTAACAATAGCGCACACGTAGTTTCTCTAAAATGCAAGTCTAAATGACGTAGAACGACTACACTGACGCAAACATTACCTTATATGATAATCTCTTTTAATTCGCTTTATCTTATTAATATAATTGCTTATCTACTTCGTCTGGTAAAAGAGGAAACTCCACTCCTTCAAAGTATCCACTCAAAAGCTGTACATTTAAAAAAGTTTGTAATTAAACTTGATACAATTTATGAATATTGCTGTACTTAATTTTCTACTAAAAGTTAACTCAAATGTTTGGTTAATTTTACAATTATAGCAAAGCGCTAATTTTTTGATTCTTATTAATTTCTTCATTAAAGATGAGTAACTTTATTTTTTTTGTTTTATTAAGTATAATTAATTGACTATTTCGTGCTGTAATTTACCTGTTGTTCTTTTATATATCCTTTCTATGAAATGTGGAGAACAGATATTGTAGTGTTTGAGTTAAAATTTTGATATATATTGTACAATGGATATACAGTAGTCTTCTAAGTCAATAAGTTATATTTTGCAAATTGATTTTGAATATATATATATATATATATATATAATATATATATATATATATATATATATATATATATCATGTCAGTTGACTGTCGTCCCTCCGTCAATTCACTTCTTCTCTTGAGGACGACCGCCATTAAGGTCGAAATATTTAAAGTGAGTCTTTGTTTTGTTTCAGTCTGTGTGTCACAGTTTATATATATATATATATATAATACATATATATATATATATAAATATATAACAGATTCAATAATATATCGACCGTTTGATAGAATAGGTGTGTTCTCTAATCGGGGTTCGGTCAATTTTCCAGGATAAAAAATCAAACTCTCGTTGCCAACGTTTCGGTTTTATTTAAAACCTTTTTCATAGGCCTACAAACAAAGGATAATAAGAAATCACATATCAACATCAAACATATACACAATATGAAAATGGATTGTTACAACTCATGAATATTACAAGCAGAAATATTTCAGAGATACATAAAACAATATTACTTACAGAAGTAAGAATTTTTTAACTAAGAAAATGAAATTTACATTATTTAAAGGAACAAAAATGTTAGCCGGACAAAAACTTTCGACTAGACTAATAAGATAACATTACAAATAACCTCAGCACTGTTCACTCAAGGGAACTAAATAAATCAAATTTCACTAAACCTCAGCACAACACTCCAGAATAAATATTACTTAAATTAGTAATATCACTTCTATGATTAATCGAACTTAGATCCTTTTTAATATATAACATCTCAAGTGTCTTCCTTCTTTGCTCATCTTTTTCTTTTTCTATTATAGTTGTATCTTCAAAATCGAACGTGTGACCTTCGTTTATGGCATGCCCAGCTAAGGCTGTTGCGTTACTTCTATTTGTCTTATGGAATAATTATGTTGGTACAACCTTTCTTTGAGAAAACGACTAGTTTCACCATAGTAACACTTGTCACAGTCTTTACATTTGATGGCATAAATGAGGTTACTTTGTAACTCCTTCGGTATTTTTTCTTTCAAATTTGAAAATAAAGATTTATTTTTTCTTTTATTATAAAATGCCAGTGTAACTTCAGGTACGTTTCGTTTGAACACTTTTCTAATTGATTGTGATAAGCCCTCAACATAAGGAAATTTGAAATACTTCCTATTTATAACTTCCAGTTCAGCATGATCTTCATTTGAATGTGCTGGTTGCTGTCTTAAATAGTATCTTAACCAATATCGTTCAACTAAGTTCTTCGGATAACAATTTTTCTGTAACAATAATTTCACCCTTTTCTTATTTTCATTTAGAAAACATGGACTACTTATTTCAATAACTTTTGTAACCAAATTTTGGATGCAATTTAATTTTTGGTTTATAGCATGAGAAGAATGGTAGTTCAGGATTCTTGCAGCATATTTAGTTCCCTTGAGTGAACAGTGTTGAGGTTATTTGTAATGTTATCTTATTAGTCTAGTCGAAAGTTTTTGTCCGGCTAACATTGTTGTTCCTTTAAATAATGTAAATTTCATTTTCTTAGTTAAAAAATTCTTACTTCTGTAAGTAATATTGTTTTATGTATCTCTAAAATATTTCTGCTTGTAATATTCATGAGTTGTAACAATCCATTTTCATATTGTGTATATGTTTGATGTTGATATGTGATTTCTTATTATCCTTTGTTTGTAGGCCTATGAAAAAGGTTTTAAATAAAACCGAAACGTTGGCAACGAGAGTTTGATTTTTTATCCTGGAAAATTGACCGAACCCCGATTAGAGAACACACCTATATATATATATATATATATATATATATATATATATATATATATATATAATAAGTGTATAATGCCAGCAGATTCTCTTGTAGACATATTTTATTAAAGTGTACGGCAACTTCCACATCACGACTTTTATGTTGGTGTTTTTTAGTTGTCTAATTAGTTTTCTTTGATATGGCGAGATTTTATAGAGGAGTTATCCCAGAGACATCGCAGAAATAATTCTATAGATTGCTAAATAATATATTTTACTCACAAGCTTTCAATGTCACTAAAATCATCGTCAGGTGTATGGCCCAAACTAATTAACATGAACTAACACAAAAAAACAAACACAATTCAAAAATAACTTGAATTGAATAAAATTCAAAAATTTAACTTAATTCAAAAATAAACATTAAAATCAAAATGATTCTCCCATGCCCTTCAGAGAGTTACTCTTTCAGTTGCATTTTCAACACTATAAAAAGTTTAGAAGAAAAGAACGTTCGTGAAAAGATCGTTAATACCGAAGCTCCTTTGGTCTACAATGATATTTACATATATGTGTATAAACTATAAATAAAAAAATACTATGATCTTAAAAATAACTAGGAACATGATAAACTAGCATATAAACATTCGAATTAAATAGATATATATATTATATACAGAACAGTACAGAATAACAGTATACAATAATTTCATATTTGATATGATTAATGGAATACATATGATATAATCCAATGCATCAGTGTTCTCAGGATTGACGATTATTTCTAGGACGCCTTCTAACTTGCGGTTAATATTCCTTTTCTTTGGCACTAAGGGCCATAATAAGATCTTGGAAGGCATAGCAAAAAAAATGCCAATAAAAAAGCTACTTTTTATTGACTCCTACATTCAACAATACATACCTTAAAGAAAGTCAGGTGCAAAAATATAAATATATATATAAAATTCTTAGATTTTTAATAGAATCATCATAGAAAATAAAAACAATTCTTAAGGTTTGTTAGTACCATAATTTAATTAAAACAACTTTAATAAATTCTTACGTTTTGTCGAATTTATTAAACATTATTATCCAAACACAATAATGTTTGGATAGTATTATGTTTATCCATACATAATACCTAATTATAATATCCATACATAATCCATACATTATAATTTAACGTTTACTAAAAAGTAAAAGCAAATTACTTGCTTGTAATTTGATCTGTGTGAGCTTTGATATGCTGATCTTCGGTGGGGCTCCGTATTGATGTAATAGGTAAGATTACATGCGGGGTAGTCTTGTCTTTGTGTAACGGGTCAGCTTTTCCTGAAATATGGATACGTTCTTCGGGTGAAACATGTCCTATTAAAACGGGTATATTCACCATTGGGTGAGCTCTATCTCCGTGTCCCGAATAAAAGCTCATCATTGGATCAGTGGAACGGGTAAAGTCAAATTCATATGCACCCTGCTCAAGAGTAGCAGGTAAAGAGTTCCTTTGACTTGACTCTGTCTTGGTGTACGAATAAGATCAGCTTCCAGTGAACCCTGTCTTTGTTTCGACGGCCAGACTCGCATTCTTTTATAAGAATATCACACAAGGACATTCTTATAAAACGCTTGTTATCGAGTTGGTTTAATGTAGAATATCAAATATTGATGTTGTCAACCCCATAAGTTAGGGTAACTTAACACTTCGTTTATACCTGATGTGTACTTTCGACAACTTCTCACGAAAGTTCATAGTATTAATGTGGTTTCCAAACATTTGACGCTTCAAGAAATAAAAAAAAAACTATTTGTTAGTTTAATAGACACTTTGGTTTAGGATGAAAAAAATAACTTATATTATGAAAAATAAAAATAGATATAATCATTTTTAGTTTATGAAATAATACCTGAGAAAAAAAAATTGTTTCACATTAATAACATAATAAACTGGATTAATAAAGTATATATAGAAGTGAAATTAACCCGAAACATAAAATGAGAACTTAGTTCTGGAATATTTAATAAATAAATTATCTTTGGAAATACAATAATATTAATATCACGAAAGAATGTCTCTGTTTTTTTTTCTGGTTACCTAATTTAAATTTTAATTTAATTTTCTTTACTTACAAGAATGCTTTTGGCTTTGATATTAATAATTGACTCTATATATTAGGTTAATTTTTCAGGCGTGAAAGTATAATGTTGCCTTTATTGGAATACCACTTAGCTACGGGCCGGGAAATGTATGATGACACTAAGTTGATAAAATATTAGATCGTGCGATAAATTTTCCCCCCAGAAAGCTGTTGAGTAAAAATTTATTCTCTCGTGGGCTTTTCGAAAATCCATTTTTTTAATAATATTTGGAATTACTTTAGAGAAACAATTTATAAACTTATAAATGAGTAAACATTAAAAAAACAATTACAAAAAATTAGTATTAAAATACTGTTTAATGTATAAAGCACTATAAAATAATCATTAAAAAATGATTTTAATTTTTCTGTTTCATATTTTGAACTGGATTAATGATCATGATCGCCGGTGTTAAATTTTAATCATGCTATTAGATAGATAGTTTTTATATAATTTTGCAGACAGTAAGTAGGGTGGATAACCTTGTTGATTGCCTTTCAAGTAAACCTCAAAGAAGTACAGTAGCTTTATGATGAAAGTCTAGCAGACCAAGAGCCAAGGATGATACGCAAGTTAAGCAACATAATCTTGAAGACAGAGAATCTTGACCTTTGATGTAAAGGGTCAAGTCACTTGTGACAGCAGCATGAAGTACTGACTACTGAATGAAAAAGAGGCAACAAATCAGAAAAATCAAATATGGTAAATAATTGAAGGATAATAAAACATTATCAGAAATATAACCCAGTGATTTAGGTGGCATTTCCAATGGTTTAACTCTTATTCTTCTTCGTTCTTTTATCTCTTCTATATTAACATTTTTTAAACATTTTAATTGAAAAATAACAATGTGAACCAAAAAACAATTATTAATTTTATGAAAAAGTGGCATTTTTTATATTTATTTGATAAATATAAAATAAATTGTTTTTTACTTCGAATTGTCTCATTTAAAATTATTGAAATTAATTTTAGGAATTACTATATAAGTCAAATGAATGGTAAAAAAATTAACGGGAGGAAGTTACACAATCATTTTAAGAATTTGGGTTGCTAGCAACTGACTGCATTTGTCTTTGGATAGTTTTAAACAATACCAAAAATCAGTTATTTTATTTTTATGAAGATATTCTATTATTATTAGTATACAATTTTTTTCTTGTATTATCAGCCTATGTTGGAACTTCAGCAAAGAGATTTTACTTAAAAAGTAAAAATATAGTAGTTTTAAGGGTTTTCAAGTTTTCCAAATCAAAAGAAATTGTTCGTACAGTCTCTCCTGGGTGTCACAATGTGTGTGCGCGTCTCTCCCTCCCTCCTCTCTCTCTCTCTCTCCTCTCTCTCTCTCTCTCTCTCTCTCTCTCTGTATGTGCTTGTATGAGTGTGTGGGTACATATGCATTTATATACGCACCCATACACACTCACAACATACACACACGCACACACATATATATGTATATATACTTTTTCGTTGGAAATACGATCCGAAACGGATAAATATAGTTCAAATCGAAAATTAGAGACTGCAGTGTGTACTTTAAATTTCTCTATGTTTCTTTTTGTATATTGAGCTAAATATATAATATATATATATATAGTTCAATGTACATAAAGAAACATAGAGAAATTTAAAGTACACACTTACAGTCTCTAATTTTCGATTTGAACCGTCTTCAGAAAAGATAAGAGAGGGAAACCAAACGCACTGGTACAGAGACTGGTACCAGTGTGTTTGGTTTCCCTCTCTTATCTCTTCTGAAGACGGTTCAACCGAAAATTAGAGACTGTAAGTGTGTGTTTTTAATTTCTCTATGTTTCTTTATGCACATTGAACTGTATTTGTTCATTATTGATCGTATTTTCATCGAAAAAGTGTTATATATATATACTGTGTATGTATGTATGTGTGTGTGTGTGTGTGTGTGTGTGTGTTTGATGCGTTGTTGATATTATAAGGGCCCCATTTTTAATAGAACATAATGATTTTTAACCATTATATTTAAATAATACAAGTGAACTTTGGTGGCAAAATTGTTTTAATGCTTTATCAATAACCAACCACGAAAAAATTTAGAGGTTGTACCGTTTTGAATATAACTGTTATGCAGCAGTTTATATGAAATTTATTTAATGGTTTACTAAAATAGTGTGTAATCATTCAAATTATCTTAATTTGGTTAATATAGGGGAACAGTATAATAAAAAACCTATAAATATAAGATAAAAATAGCTTCTCCCACGCTTTCTTACTTCATTCATTATCTTCTGCTTTGTTTAAAGAAAAAGTAGTGGAGCAATTTTGTTATTGTTAAATTTAGCTAAATATTTATTAGTTTTAATACAAAAAAAAATATAACGTATTTTCTTGAAAGAATTTTGTATCAGAATGAGGCAAAGAAATATTTGAAATTTGAAATCATTAATGATAATTTAAAAGATTAGCACAATGGGGACTTTAATTAAAACTAAAACGCCTTCATTGTAGTAGGAGATGAAAAGTTTAAGTGTGGTGAGGATATAATTGAAAAAGACTCATTGTATAATGGAAGTCTATTCCCATTAGGTTTGCAGCAGTTGCACTGAATAAAGCTAATGAATTTAAATTAAATTGAGACTAATTTTTACAATTATGGTTTGAAAGTGTTTGTTACCGTGAGAAATTACAGATTTTTTTTATTTTTTATACATAACATTGGAACACTATCTTTAAACATCAATTTTCGTTATCGCTGTCTTTATCACTAAATCCCTTACAATCTTTCCTGTTTGAAATTTCGTCATTATGTCTCTCTCACTCTTTCACTCTCTCTTCTCTACTTTCTTTTACTCACTCATTGCAGACTGTCTTCTCTCTAACTCAATACGACTCTCAAACATTCACTCACTCTTTTCTTTTCATTATTTCTCAATTCACTTCCTCTTTCTCATTCATACTTATTTCTAACTTCTTTATCTCTTTTCCTATCTTTTTATATGTCTATACTTCTCTGTAAACAACTTTATTGGTCCTCTTAATATTCTTTTCACACTAACCGGTTTTGATTGCATATGTGTTCGGTCTTTTGGTCATATCTTTATTGACGTTTTTACTATGAAGTCTTTCTCCATTACATAGGTTAGGGTAGGTTATCTTAGGTTGCAGTGGCAGTCCCACAAGGGAACACACGTGGGCTGAGCATTGGCCCTTTGTGATATCACACAATGAAGATTGATTCGACAGTGGGAGTCCTAAATTTTGCCTAACTTAAGTGTATTTAGAGTAGGGATCTTTAACGAGTACCTGACATCGTACAGGCTCGGGACCGACGGTTTAACATCTCTCTCCGAGGAACGACGTGCTCAGATTTATTCAATTCCCGCATGCATAAATAGAGGGCTAGGTGGGGATTGAACCCCTGTCCTATCAGTTTAGAGGCGAGTACGTTAGCTACTGAACTAACCTGGCCCCCTTCAGCATAACATAATATTTCTTCCACTCCAAACCCGAAGGAGGATACTAATGACAGTCTGAGTGATACATTAACGTGGATCTTCTAATCCTCGACAAACAACACAAGCATACAAAATATATAGATACACCCCTAATAACCACCGACTAAAACTTTTTAAAACACAGATGACTGTGTGAAATATTAATAGAAAAAACATCTATCTGGTATCCAGAGAGTAGACCACCGAGCCTCAGATACCAAACTGAGAAAACTTCGGTTTCAAAAATTTTGAAAAAGGCAACCGCAGACCGGAAGACTGAAAGAAGATTTCTGATAGTGAATGCAGAACCACCTGAACAGAAGCATAAATGTGTCTGCGTGTGTCATACCCGAAGGTTCCAAACTAAGGAAAGTTTCTCATTCCCAAACGATGGATACTACCATCGTGTATTTCTTAGTTCCTGCCATGAGAGAAAACGGCCCAGGTTGGTTACTATCTTCACCTCCCTCGTTCACTCTAACTCTAACCCCTTCCTACTGTCCACCTCTCATCTTTTCTCACAATTCTTTCTCACATTTACTCTCCTGTCCTTCAGCACTTCTACTTCTTACTACAATTATCTCTTAAAAATTTTGAATAAAAGACACAATTAATTTTATTGTTGAAAGAAGTTCACCCTTTAATGTGCAATTGCATTGGCGATACACTGTTGGATGGAATAAATAATGTAGCTAAAGCCTGTCATTTGGCCAATGAATTTCATTCGCAATCAAGCTCTCATATTCAAAACTGAATATCGTTTGACAGTGCAATTAATTTCTTCAGTTTTAATTGCATTTAATTACAACTGCTATTCATTTATCACTAATGATTGCAGGGAGTGACTTGAATGTCACACATATTTTCAAGGTCAAGAATAAATACACACATTTTATTTCCATTATTGGCAGTTAATTAAAACTGATGAGCTTAGGCGCGATCAAGGAGTTAGAAAATTTATCAGTAGTACTGAATATTTGAAGTTAAATTAAAAAAAAAATTCCGTACTATCTTTTTTTAAAGGGACAAATATTTTACACAATATCCTTGAAGTGTAAACTGAAAATTGTCAGATGCTCGTCAAAGAACACTACTTTGTTAAAAAGTTCAAATAAAAAAAAAGAAAAAATAATATTATCAGGCCTCTCGATAAGACCTTCCAAGAGGAATTTTTCAGGGCGATGAAAAGGCATTTGTGACCCGAAAAGATTGAAAAGTTATTTTGAAAGAAATACTTCAAATTAATTAACATAAATGAACTCTAATACAAACTTTGTTATGTCATAATATAAAACATATGGAAAATAATACCTTAATTAATCTAACACGTGTATTTACAGCAGCACTTATGCATGGTTTTAAATTTTATATATATCAGTTAGCTTTAGCTACTCAAAGGGACTACTTCTGCCCGATGACGACGACTGTCGAAATATCGTTGTGAGTCTTTTGTGTGTGTCTTTATTTGTATTTCTCTTTCCTGTGTGAACTAGATATATATATATATATGAAAACAAACCACAAGGAAAAAAAAGAAAACATATAGAAAAAATGCTCTGAGGCCTTTCAATTTATGTCATCAGAGAGCAAACAAGGTAAGAACTAGAAGGTTCTTACACAGAACTAGTTCTTACACTAGAAGGCACCTTCTAGTTCTTACCTTGTTTGCTCTCTGATGACATAAATTGAAAGGCCTCAGAGCATTTTTTCTATCTGTTTTCTTTTTTTTTCCTTGTGGTTTGTTTTCATTGATTGTATCACGTGTTTATTGTGATTCATCTGCATATATATATATATATATATATATATATATATAATTAAAATAAGCAGTGACACATAAACAGAAACACAACAAAGACTCACTTTTCAATATTTCGACCATAATGGCGGTCGTCCTCAGGAGAAGAAGTGAATTGATGGAGGGACGACAGTCAACTAAAGAACTCACTGGGTGAGGGCTAAAGCAGTGCTGCCGCAAAGGATATATATATATATATATAATATATATATATATTGATAAAAGTATCGACCGTGGAATAGAAACAAAACTAAAGTTTCTCCGATTCGGTCAGTTCTTCACGTTCAAATTAAACTCTCATTGCCAACGTTTCAGTTTTTATTTAAAACCTTTTTCATAGACCTACAAAACAGAGGAAATATAAGAAATAATTCAACCATTCAAAAATCAAACATACATAAAAAGTGCAATTAGTTACAATTAGAAAATTACAATAGAAATTTTGACTATAGGTTAGTGAGAGAACTTACAGAAGTATAAATTTTGAATTTATAAATTCAGTTTTAATACTTCAGTTGAAGTATAACTTTAGTTTTTCTGTTTCAAAAAGCGAATAGTTTTTTTACTTTTTCTTACTGCACTACTTTGTTTACCCAAATGTCCCTCCATGGGCTCCCAGCGAACTGGAGTCCACTGGTATTTATAAAATACCGTGCAAAAATTGCCATAAAATCTATATTGGTCAAACTGGTAAATCATTAAAAACACGTGTAAAACAACACCAATATAACGTAAGTAGACAGGAAAAAAGTAGTGCCTTATTCTTGCATATAAAAAATGAAAATCATCATATTGATTGGACAGGAGCTAAATTTATTACCTATGAAAAATCAATGTTGTTAAGAAATATTATTGAATCGTCTCTAAATAAATTTAATAGATCAAATATTATAAACATTAGTAACGGTCTCTTCAAACTTGATACTTCGTCACGAGGGCAATAGCCTCTTCAAAGAAGTTGACAGCTAGCGGATAGTTTTTTTACTTTTTCTTACTGTACTCCTTTGTTTCCCCAAACATCCCTTTCTGGACATTAGTCCTTTCCTGCACTTTCACCCTTTTAAAATACCACTCTTCCCTCCCACTCTTCTCAACTCCTCACCAGATGTTTTCTGCATCTAGTGTTTCAGTTTGGGTTTTTGACTCTGACGAAGACCGCTTGTTACGGTTGAAAGATCTTAGTCTTGTTTTCCCATTTCTTATTGTGGTTTGATCATTGATTGTTATTTCACGTGTTTATGTGAAAGCTTTTTATCGAACATATGTATTATTATATATTATATATAAGTATTTGTTTGAACGTTCAACAAAACATGCATAAAAGAAGGATTGCTCCCTAAATTTACAAATATATATATATATATATATATCAATTGATCAAACCACAATAAAATATGGGAATAACCAAGACTATAGATCTATTCAACCGTAACCAAGCGGTCTTCGTCAGAGTCAATTAAACCCAACTGAGTTTTCAATCAAAAACCCCTCAGTTGGGTTTTTGACTCTGACGAAACCGCTTGTTACGGTTGAAAGATCTTAGTCTTGTTTTCCCATTTCTTATTGTGGTTTAGACATTGATTGTTGTTATCACGTGTTTATGTAAATCTTTTTTTGTATATAATATATATTTATAAATTATTAATATTATTACTACCTCTTGTTCCTCCTCATCACCTCATTGCACCTTCGTTAATTGTGTATACCGTTTGGACTGCACCCAGTGTGATGCATTCTATGTTGGTATGGCCTCTAGCAGCCTCAATCTTACGTATGAATGGTCAACAGGGCTTCCGTTGGTCAACGCAAAATACTCTCCCTATTGCTATCCACTTCTAATATCCCATGGATCTTGGATTTTAATCACTGCTTCCGGTCCAAGTCCTTAATCATATCCCTGTTCAGTCTTCTCGGTTACTATTAAAGCTTCAGAGGAGGCAATTATCTGTCTTCTCAAAGCTCGCTCTCCTCCTGGCCTCAACTTGTACCGTTAATTTAATTTTTTTTTTTTATTTTATCATTTTTTTAATTTGTTTATTGCTTCATTTACTATTCTTCTCCTTCTGTTATTTTTATTTGCTTTATTTGTCCTTTTTAGTTATTTTTCTCTCTGTAGTTAGTAGCTTACCTAGGCAGCCGGCAGAGTGCGTGCGTGTTCGTTTGCATTCGGCCTACCACTCAGTTAGCTTCAGCTACTCAAAGGGACTACTTCTACCCGATGACGACGACTGTCGAAATATCGTTGTGAGTCTTTTGTGTGTGTCTTTATTTGTTTTTTCTCTTTCATGTGTTAACTATATATTATATATAATATATATATATATATATATATATATATATGTGTGTGTGTGTGTGTGTATGTGTGTGTATTTATGTATGTAAAGATTTTTATTTTAGTATTGAAATATGTTGCTTAAGCAGTAATTGTGTGTAAAGTATTTGAATTGGAAATCAAATAATCAATAAAGAAATAAGTGGAAGATAAATTTTAGTTTGACATCTTTATTAAATATGTTATCATCTTAAGAGGTCAATTACCAAACCACAAGTACACTATTTGCTAATTATCGACGCAATATAGTCTAAACGTTGTCAACAAACACCTTTTGAGGCTTTAAAACAGGTTTTTTTAAATAATATTATTTAATACAAGAAAACATAGTGTAAGATATGTTTTGATTTGAATAACCAAAAAATCTTGCTTATAATGTTCTTTGTCCAGAAAGCAATTAGGTATCAACTGTAAAAGATGTTGTTTTTGGTGAAAATGTATAACGGATACTATTTTATAAGAAAAATTTATCGTAAAATTAATTCTTATTTATTTATTATTCTCGCATATTTGAAGTTCTTTAATTGTTTAAGTGGTTTTTTACAATACAGAAGTAAAACAAACACCTAATACTACCCTAATACACCTAATATTACCCAGAATGTACAAACTATTCAAACCAGCAAGTAAAAAGTTTCCGGTTGGTCCAAGCGTTAGAAATTACTTCAAAATACAAGTTTAAATCATGACAAAATAAACTTGAAATAGAAGCCCAATTTTTTAGAGCATTTTTCAGAATTTCAGAATAATTTGTTCATGGGTTGCCGTCAAACTGATCGTACTAACACAATACTAAAAAAGAATGGAAAACTGACTACAGCAATTGGCTATTTAGGGAATGACTGCATTTATATGTTGCTCAGTCAATCAACTCTTGATGTTCTTTTGAGAGTAGGAATATGTTAAACCTTATCCACTACCAATGATAACTATTTTAGAAGCTGCTGGCTATTTCTTCATACCATTCTTTCAATAAAATGTATATTACAAAAAAAAAATCTATTGTGAGTTAAATGTTGATGTAAAAAGAACTAAAGAAGTTTTAAAAGCTTAAGTGCAGAGTAAAAGGAATTGTGAATGCTTTTATCTTTATCCATTTCAATACATTTATTCCTCAGATCTGGGATAAAAAGTAAATCAATGAAATAAAAGTGTAGCCTTAACTATTTACTAATATTTATACAATATAAATTTCATATGACTATATTATTAGAACTGAATATGATGGGTGTTCTGCTAGTATATATAAAGAATTCAATTTATACTGAAACTTTTATTGCGTTATTAGTGCTATCAGTGAGTTAAAGATAAAGTCAATTTAAACACTTACCAATTACTAGTTTATTCAGAAGTCACTGATTCAAATGACACATGTCATTTTTTGCCACAAAAATACTTAATATTTCAAAGTAATTAATGCAGTATCTCCAAGTGACCAAATAAATGATACCATGCCTTAATAATGAGATATTTATATATTTCCGTTTTCAATATTCAACATTCATTATTACAATTAATTAGCCTAAGAATTCTTTATTGCATTCAAATCGTTCCTATGTAATGTTATTTTTACTTTACTATAAGTAAAGTCTAGTGATCGTGAAAAAAATCGATCTCCAGATTTTGACGGAATTACATGTTTTGAGGTCCCAGAAGTTGTTTTATAAAGTTTTTTTTCGATGTTCTATGTAGTTGAGTGGGTGGGTGAGTATGTATCCAAAGATTCTGAACACGCTATGCTCCAGAATCTTTGATTGATCAAATTGATATTTTACCCAAAAATGGCCCTCACAGTGTAGATGCACCCTATTGTTTGGAAGCAATATGCATGATGGGAAAGTGCACTCTTTTTGCCAAAAACCTGTTTTTAGATCATATTTTTTTTCTCCTAAACTACTAATTCTAGAGTTTTGAAATTTTGGTATTATCCTTGAGATTACAAATGCAATAAAAGAAAAATATATTAAGAATTTTTTTTTAAATAATATTAATAAATATTTGGAAGTACAGGTGCAGTATTTTAAAAAAAAATGGTGTGAGATTCAGGCTTCTCAGAATACGATACAACGAACTATGTTACTAATGCAAGTAGTAGAAAATAATATTAAAAAATGCCTATGATTTCATTTTTATCCCTAAAGTAAATTAAAAAACTTTTGATACATATTCTCTCTCTTACCCACCCATACATACACAGACAAGATCGAAAAAACTCCATAAAACGACTTCTGGGACCTTGAAACATGTAATTCCGTCAAAATCTCAAGACCGAATTTTTTTCACGATCACTATACTTTACTTATAGTAAAGAAAAAAAAAACACTGTTTTTTTAGTTCTGAAACTGAAGTTTAATTTTTGGTCAAATAACATCTTATAAATATAAAATCCCAATTAATAGGCCAGGATAACTATTTTATTCACAATTGCACTGCCATATTTTTATCCATTTTATTAGTATCAGGGGACCTAAAATCATGTATTTATCGTTGAAAACTCGATATCATTATTTTGACTAAATGTTGAATTGCAAATGAATGAATCTATTATTTTATCAATAATAGATTTAGAATCAATGAAGATTATTATAAATCTATTATTGAAAAAATAAATTCCCAATTATTTAATCAGTAAAGTAATGCTGATAGAATACCAGTTTGGTAACTCTTTTCTTTAAATAAAAAAGACAAATAATGCAATCTGAGACTTTATTAATTAAACATGGTTGATTATATATTGTTAGTTATACATTTTGTGGGAGGCTAGGCTAGACCAGTGAGAAGGTGTTCTCCTCTAGACTGGTAGATCCAGGGTTCAATACCCACTCTGACCCTCGATTTATTTCACGCAGAAGATGAATAAATCTGAGCACGTCGTCCTTTGGAGAGGACATTAAACCGTCGGTCTCGAGCCTGTACAATGTCAGGTACTTGTTTAAGATCTTTACACTTAAATATACTTTAGTCAGGGAATATTTAGGCCTATCAATGTAGAATGTTCATTGTATTGTATCTCAAAGAGCAATTTTTTCGTCTATGTGTGCGTCTCTCGTGAGACTACCATTGTAATATTACATAACTATATACTTAGTGTATTATAATTATAATAAATTTTAATCATATGAACGTAATAAACTATTTAGGTATATAATTATTTCACTTCATCTTATCTTTTATCACATTTTATTTTGAGTGATGAAAACAGTTACATATGTTTTTATATTAATTATTTTTAAATATTAATTACGTTAATTGATACTTAATTATCATAATTGAGGTATATTAAATTTTAATAAATTACTTCGTTTGATCTCTCACTTTTTAATACAGTTGTAATAAAAAGCATCTTAATGCATCTCCTTTTTAGTGTTGTCCTATCTCTTATAATAAAGCAAAATTCATGAAGTTTTTTTTCATACTCATCTCTTTGTAAGCCCTCAGTTAATATATTATTTTAAAGTAAGTTTATTTTATAAATATTCAGTGCATCTTTTTTTTTTTAAAAAACTTCTGTTTGTTGTGAACAGAGAATAGAAAAAAACAATTAAAGGGATATTTGAATTTTGCGAAGAGCCGAAGTGGGTCTGTTAGGTGAGCGCTGGAGTGGTGCATGCAAAAGACATGAGAGAATACTTTGCTTGCACCTGGGTGACTCCACTCGCACTATAGGTGCTGTTAGGCGAAATGACACGGCACTTCACTATCTGACGGGCACTCTCTCCAAACGGCCTTATCTAAATTCACTGTCTCTCAAAATGTGCAAGTACAAACATTACAAACATGATTTATAATTCAACATTTAAATTTATTTGTATTTGTTTCCTTATAGTGGAAACAATAAGATACACAAAAATAATCCTATTTTAATAATAAAAAATAAATACAAAAAAAATTATCATAAATTATTAGATTTGCAATATTGTGTAACAAGTTCGCCATATGACCTCCAAGTGAGAGTTCATTCACTTGTTGAAAATTATTCTATCAATGGAATATAAAGCCTCTTTACTTCGTAGATTTTCTTTTCATATTCACTATTTTCGTATCTTGTTCATCTACATCGTAAACTAAGTTCTTTCACTCTGCTTTCCATGATAAACCATATTATCTTACCTCATACAAAAATGTTTTTCTACACTTTAGCCTTAAAGTATTTGAAAATATTGGTAAATAAATTGTCAACGACACTGTTATTTTTACAGGGGGCTTTGAAGCAATTGTAAAGTAAAGAGAAATGTTATATATAATATATATATATATATATATACGCAGTGACACATAAACAGAAACACAACAAAGACTCACTTTTCAATATTTCGACCGTAATGGCGGTCGAAATATTGAAAAGTGAGTCTTTGTTGTGTTTTTGTTTATGTGTCACTGCTTATTTTAATTGTTATTTGTCCTGCCGGACCGTTTTTCGTTTATCATGGTATATATATATATATATATATATATATTATATATATATATATATTTATAAAAGTATCTACCGTGGAATAGAAACAAAAATAAAGTTTATCGGGACTCGGTCAGTTCTTCAGGTTCAAATTAAACTCTCATTGCCAATGTTTTGGTCTTTATTTAAAACCTTTTTCATAGGCAGAAGTATGAATTTTGAAACAGAAAAACTAAGTATTACATTACAAAGAAAAATAATCTGTGGATTTCAACAACAACTGTAGTTTGAATGAACACGTGCCACTGAACTGAAATAAACGAGCTCTTGTTTAGGTTAGGTTAATTAGTATAGGTTAATATATATAATGTTAATATAAGATAATGTTATATTAATGTTAATGTTAATGGTTAATATAAGATGATTCATATATATATATATATATATATATATATATATATGAACCATCAAAGCAATGTTAGTATTATTCTGCTTTGCTTTCGAAGTTTCAAAATATTTTATGTAAAACAGATTAATTAATTGGAAAAAGGATCTTTTTCCTCTTTTTTATAATAATAATAAAAATTATTATTATTATAAGCCATTGCTAGAGTCTACTTATGTATTTTTAGAATACAATATTAATCCAAATTGAATGATGTAATAGTTCAGAGTTTGTTATCTTGAAATCGAAGAGGTCCAGATAACAATTAATCTTTTCATTGTCTGAAATGTCAAATATAGAACAATTTTTCGATATAGAAAGAAACGTAGCAACATGAAGGTTATGACTAAACCTAAAATATATTTGTTGATTGGGAACATACAGGTATAAACCATATTATCTTAACTGAATATGAAAACTTGTCTCTACACATCAGCCTACAAGTATTTCAAAATATTGATCAGTACATTATTTTCGAGACCAGAGAGTACAATTTCAAAACATGGGTTTGATCGAATTGTAAAATTAAAACAAATGTTATTCAAATGAATTTTAAATAAAATGAAGCTATATAAAATTAGAAGTAAATAAATGAAGCTATAAAGAAGTTAGTATACCTTCTAAACAATGTAAAATACAACTAGGAATTATATATATGAACCAATGTTAAATTATTTGGAAATAGAATCTCTAAATTAATATCTTCAAATAACGCTACAACGTTTTAAATTTTTAATTTTGCTTGATTTTAAAGAAATCAAGAAACTTTTAGAAGTATGTGAAGAAAAATATACGAAAAATATAAAACACACTCTAGAAAACTTATAATGGACTTGGCAGTTGAGTATTTTCTGAAAATAAAATTTTATTAGATGTATATAGTACACTCTTCACATATAAGGCTCAACTTTATTTACCTGGCTTTCGAACTTAAAAATGTTGCTCGGGCATGCATGACTAACTCCAAGATTTTAAGGGAATCTATAACTAAAATTTTAAAGCTTTTATTTTTATTTTCTTTTATTATTCAGTTTATAAATTTTACAAGGAGCATTTGCTTAGATTGCTTCTTGATCAATCTATATTTGATATTTGATAATAATATATCATTATAATGCAAAGCAGGGTTCTTAAGATGACAGAAACTATTTAAGTATGGGAAATTTCGATAAGGAATGCAGTTATCATGTACGCAAACATGATTATCATGTGCGTACAAAATTATATCATGTGATAGAAATGTACTCGACAATATTATATTAAAAAAATACATAGGTAGACCCTAACAAACGCTTATAAAAATTATCATTACAGAGATTGTTAATAATGTTAAAGGGGCCAGGTTAGATCAGTGGTAAACGTACTTACCTCTGGGTAGTCCGGTTCGATTCCCACCTGGTCCTCGATTTATTCACGGTGTAGGTGAATATATCTGAGTACGTCATCCTTCGGAGAGGACGTTAAGCCATAGGTTCCAAGCCTGTACGATGTCAGGTACTCGTTATAGATTCCTAATCAAAATGCACTTGAGGTAGGCAAAATTTAGGACTCCCAATGTTGAATGTGCGGGATGACCGATCAAAGAAATAGCTAGTAAACGGCTGACGTTATCACCCACTAGGAGATCTGTTTAAACAATAATATATATATATATATATAATATATATATATATGGAAACCGTTTTACTCAATCAAATAACCTTCTTTAATTGAAATGTTTTGATATTTTGCAAATAAAGCAGCATGATATTAACATTATTTAAATAGTTCATTTATGTAACATTTCTCGTAATTTTACAATTGGGTCAAAGACCCCTGTAAAAATAGCTCTGTTGGGTATCCTTGATAATTTGTTGACCAATATTTTCAAATACGTGTAGGCAAACTGTGAAAAAAATTTATTTTTCAGGTAACATAATAAGGTATCATACTTCTCTTTCGAAAAGTCCAGTGATAATCTTAAACATTTTTGGTGTCGTATAGATCAGATGTCAAAGTGAAACATGTAATATGTTGTTGATAACATACCAAACTTTTAACTTGTAATTAATAGTATTATGCCAATTTTATTCTAAGAAATATAAATTTGTTTTACATTATTATTAATTCTTATCACTGAACTTTTCCCTTTTAGGATTATAAAAACAGTAGAACTGGGTTTATTCCAGAAACTGATACAAGAAATAAGACTTTTCAAGGCAGATACCATATTTTTTTCTTGTAATTTCGAGGGTAGCTGCCCTGTAACTACTAGTATTTTTACTTGTTTTAAGAATTATAAAATCCACTTTAATACACATATTTCAATATTTCATAAAAACTTTTTGAATACTTAAAAATCTTTCGAAATAAATCCTTCCTTATTAAAAAAAAAATTGCATGTATATTTTGTGTTTTTTTGTAGTTTTGTATACTTTTATATAAAAATGAAGTTTTCAATGAACATGCAAACAGTATTTTAACAACGTCAATTGTTTTATTATTTTTTGATACTTATATTTGAACAACATTTTTTTTCATTTTATAGTAGGTATTTTATGTTGATATAAAAATATAATATACGTTATAATAAATATGTCAAATTTTTATTCACTAAATTACATTTGTTTAGTACAGTAAATGCAGCATATTATTTTAATTAAAAAAACATTTAAAATTCAAACTGTGATATTATTTAAACTATATGTTATAATACAGCCTGTAGAATTCTATGATCAATTTTATATACTATTGATAACACTCGCAAGCTTAAAATTATAAGAGAGAAACCTGAGGTAATTGAAAAAAACTGTAGTTTTCTTAGTAGGTAGTTTATTTAATAATGTTCCAAAATAAAAACAAATTTAGAAGGTGTACTGCTAAAAAATCTATAATGCTACCGCTGTCTTGAAAAGAAATAAATATCTTTTGTTCAATATTTAAAAAGTGATCAAAGAAATGTTATTAATTCTTGAAACAGAAAGTCATGGAGAAGACAGGAGCGAACAAGATAAACTAATTTCTAAAATGGAAATTTTAATGAGTTCTTTATGCCATTATTATCAATTTTCTATTATAAGATCGTAGTTTGAAAGCTAAAGAAAGTAATGAAACAATGTTCTTTTAATTTGAAGTGGCTGAATTAATCACAAAAAAAATTAACAATGAAGCGTAATGGTATAATTATTATAAAACATGAAGTATAAAAGAATTATTTGTTCAAGCAAAAACTACAAAGCCCCCACAGTCCGATATTTTTCTTATTAGTTACGTATATGCAATTTATTATATATTATTTTGAAAGGAATCAATTTACCATAAAAATGTAATTACTTTTTTTCACGTGACACATTTAGATCTGTTTAAGAAGGATTCATTGAAATTACATTATGATTTTTATCTGAAACGCTGCAGCAAAAAAAAATTAAAATATATCAAAAGATATTTAAGAAGAAATAGAAGGCCAGGTTTGGCCATTGGCAACGTACACACCTCTGGACTGGTAGATCCGGGGTTCAATAGCCATTCTGGCCTTCCATTTATTCACACGGGAGGTGAACAAATCTGCGTATGTTGTTTCTTTGGAGAGGAACTGACTTATAAAATGCCAGGTACTCGTTAAAGATTCCTACTGTATATAATAGAGTTGTGTAAGGTTAAATTTAGGCCTCTCAATGCAGAATGTTTATTGTGCGGTTTCATAAAGGTCGAATGCTGGGCTTATATGTGTTCTGTTGTGGGACTGCCACTGCAACCTAACTTAATAAGAGATAAGTTTATAACAATAATATAGACATTTTTATGGAATAAAAAAAATTAAAATATTATTTATATCAAAACAACGATTTAATTATTTTTTAGTACCACACAGGCTGTTGTTATCGCGTTGGAGAACCATAACTATGCAACCTGTGATTGATACCTATTAATTAAAATAGCAAAAGTTAATTATAATTATTATATAGTTGATAAAGTGAGAAGCTGTACATAATATTTTATCGTAGTAAATCAAAATTCAGAAAAACATGAACTATTATGTATATTAATCGATTTATTTATTTCAACGTGACTACGTTGGTAAATGTTACTCTTAAAATTACCTATTAAACAAAGATAGCATTGTGGATGAAGTATCGAGATGCAATTAATCCTATTTTTCTTTGTGATGACAATATATATTGTTATTGTTCTCTTAGCAACATCTTGAAATGTCTCAGATAGTTTAAAAGGTTCGCAAACTCTAGCTTAGTTATTAACAAATGATATTTATTTTTATATTTAAATTGGACCTTTAGTCTAGTAGATTGAGCTCTTTTATATACGTTGTTTAGGACAGTTGCAATTTGTTCCCTTTGAGACCCAGTTTCTTCACTCGACAAAGGTATGAATGAAATTGATTCCTTGTTTCTCTCTTAGATGAGACCAATGTGCTGTTTTTTATCATGTTCCTTTTCTTTTTATTTATGCTGAATCTTATTTTGTTCTCGATTACAATGTTTTTACATAGATAGTCTTTTTTTTTTGCTTCTATATCTGACAATCTTAATGAGAATAGATTTTTTCCCTTGATAGTTTGTAAAACAAATACATTTCTTCCTTCTAAAGGATAAAGAATAATACTTGAATTCTCTAATAAACCACCGCTGTGAGTCATTTTCAGTCACAAATTATCCATCCAACATAATGTAAAATCTATTTTAACGAAAATGTAAGCTTCTGTTAACAAAAAAATAATTTTATTTCTTTTAACTAAAATATTTTTAAATCATTAAAATTCTGCTTTAGTTACTCACAGAAAAAAAAAACTTTATTAACAAAACAACAAGTTTCAACTTCTGTTGTTCTTTTACAGCTTTATCTATTTGTAACCGAAACAATTTATTATGTGGCTACTATTTACATAATTTTCAAATAAACGTTGTTTTAGTTTAATAAAAGTACATTGCTAGAATACATTGAAAGCAGTATTAGTTTTTTGAAAACTAAAGTCTTATACTGTAGCAGCTGACCTAAATGCCAGCCAACCGAATACCGTTGCCGCTACATGGACGGTAGTAACCAGGCAAAACAAGAAGAAAAACAAAACTTTTAGAGTTTAGCTCGGAAACTGTTGCAGTCTTCAATTGTTCATTTCAAATATAGATGTTATATTATATCAAACGTTGAGAAGTTGATTTATTCCGATTATAGAGGTCTTAAAAGTGTTATAGTTCTGGACAAATAAAGTTTACCTCGTATATAAGATTTCAATCTCGAAATTGCTTAGAAAAGTAGATTTGGTCAAAGCCTTTCATCAAGGCGGGGTCAGAATAAACCCACTTCAGATCGTCTCTTTTTTTTTGAAAATCGTTTTTGAACAATCGTTTTTGCATGAAATGAGTAACTTGTTTGTTTTATGAGTTAGAAGTTTATTCAATATAAGTTGAAGTTAAATTCAATTATGAAATTTTACGAGAAGTACATCTACTATCAACAAAGTGAATGGTAAAAGATGTTTACTACCACAGTTTGATGTGTAATAGTTAATAATTATTATAATTTTCTGTTACTTAACTTTTTTTTGTAAATATAGCCTATAATATTGCTTTATCAGAGAATAATAATATGACAAAAACCTAAAAATTTTTATTATAATGACAGAAAACAGCTGAGAAAGTTTAGAATAAATTTGACCCTAGAAGTAGCTGAGAGTGTTTAGAGGACTATCATTATCATAATGTATGCAAGGCAGCTGGAGAGGGAAACATATGTCCATGGATTATATTTGCATATTTTAATGAAAATTAATTTCTATATGAATATAGTTTATAGCAATCAAACGATATAATATATATGTGCTCCTGATATATAAACATTGGCACTAAAGCGTGAAAATAATCTTTTTTCTTTCATTATTACTTTAACCCAAGAAGTTTTGTTTTGACTATTCTAGAAGAAAAATTGAATCTAACTCAAATTTCAGTACTACTAATTTGAAGTGTATCTTTGTAGGCTAAAAATAAATATAAGTACTCAGTAACTTTTTTGTCGGTTTTACAACATACTAGCCCTACAGCAAAGAAACTTAAGAGTAATTTACAAAAAGCTGCCGCAGACATCTGGTCAGGGTAACGCATTCTAAGTTCTCCTGATTACATAATTCCTTTTGCTTTCCAAAGGAATACCCAACTACACTGTTTGATTAAACTATCAGTCAATAAATATTTGTCGAGGAGGATTAATTATTTCTCTCTTGATTTCTTGAAGATGGTTTTTAAATATTGAGAGATGCTAAATATTTGTCTTGTTTTTATCGTTTCGTTATTTCAGATCAAAAAAAGGTATATGGGTAAATACTCCAAAGTGTATGACATATTTGTTGCTTTACGGTTCAATAAGGATATCACTACTATATTTAATACCATCAGCATTAGCTACATACATTTTAGATAATAGTTTATGGATTTGAAGAAATGTGGTTAAGAAGAGTGATTGAATTTACTGTCACAGAGGCACATACAACACACTAAGTTATTGGTATTCAAGGTAGAAATATGTATATAATATAATGAAACTTTGCATAACTCATATATCCTCAAAATATTATTTATCTTTCATAATAACTTTTAGCTCAAATCTCGTAAATTTTTTGTCAATCAAGTTGATGCTTTTCTTTAACAAGTGCCATGTCAGAATTCTTATCTAACGTAGCCTTTTAATTAACTAACAGAGATCAAGTTATTTCATCAAAAATACTAAATTTGGAGCATTATGTTATCAGATTATTTGTTTGGCATATAAGTTGATTTGATTTTCTCAATTCAACATTTATAAAGGGTATTGTCACTAACGGCTACATTCGTTAAATATAAAGTGCTTCACTAAGACATATTTCTATTATTTTCATTCCTTGCAGATCTATTATTATCTTTATCATGAAAATGAGAAAGGATTTTCAATTAATTAGATCGATTGACTATATCATAAAAATTCTTAATTCATAGCTTTTATGGATTAAAGTTATCAGCAAATGTGAATTGCGTCTTGTAAATTAAGATTGTCGGTGATTTATTTTAATTGAAGATTGTATTAAATACTTCATTAAAAGCAGTAATTAAGACATAAAAAAATTACTGGCTAATCGGAAGTATATTTATAATAAAAAAAAATTGATTCAAAGTTCTATAAAGTTATAGTTTGAAGTCCTCGGACCCCTCTTGTATTGTCTATCACTAGTTCGTGAACATTTTACGTGGTACTTTGGGCATAATAAAGACAAGCATCTGGTTTAAACTATATTATACCTTTACTGTATAATTGTGTATAACTTTTATTACTTAATTGTGAATATAATTTGTTGATATATCTTATTTTAATACCTGATATATATATTGTTAGATAATGATATATTGTTAGTACAATCAAACAATGGAAACAACGTAATTTCTTTTTGTTATGGAAAAGGGGATTAAACCATGACTCAAACAATCAGTTAAAGTAGAAAATTGCATGATCACTATTATTTGTATTAACTTATTTATTTGTTTATTTATAAATTTATCCACTTTTCTGGTATGGAAAATATCACATTCAGTTATATAATTCCCTACCAAATCTCAAAAAAATTAATTTGATTATTTATGAAATTTATACTGTATATTTACCATAAAGTAATATGAAGACGACTTTTGAGAGACCGCAGTAACTTCCCTAGATTTAAAAAATGATAAATTACAAGAATATGCTTTTATGACTAATTGCATTTTCTTGTTGTGATAGAAGTATATAGCTATGTAATAAACATAACAAAACAAAATATTTTTTTTTATTATAAAATTTTATTTTGTTTTATTCTTAATTTATTAATATTTCTGTTTCATATTTTTAAATAACCAATTATTACAATATTGTTGCTTTTAAAATATAAAATTTTCATTTGTATTATACATATATCTATATATATAATATCCGGAGAGTGATTTGAAAACTCCGTGAATATCAAACAGATATATCTATCTTCAATGCAAATTCATACAACCCTGCATTGGTATTCTTAGGTTTTTTCTTTAATTCCCTATCTCTCTTATACTTCCTGCACACGTCGCCTAATTTTTTTCTCTTCTCCAACACTCTGATATATACATTAAATCTTATCTATCTTGAATACCTTTTTTTTAACTTCCGGTTTTGTATATCACAATTTCTATTTTTGAGTAAACAGTTTAAGAAATTACTATGATTTTGTATTAATTGCTTTCATATTGTATTAAAAATCTGAGCTGAGCATTAAATACACTACCGAGAGCGTTCGCATTGTTGTGGGATTAAATAATAATTTCTCATCTTTAATTAAATATTAACCAAATATTTTCTTCACGATTATTCTTTTAAGATATTTAAATATTATATTTTTTAATGTGATTTAAATTTTTTTTACGAATTTTATATTATTCAAATGAAAATATCATTGAAAAAGATAATTATTACTTTCCATCTAAATTTGCTCCTTTGTGTTTTGATATCTTAATTTTTGAAAACCTCGAAAGATAAAAATAGGTGAACTAATGGAACTATTAAATGTAACTTTTTTTAAAATGATCAATGATTGTCATAAGTTAAAAATTCATTGAAGAATGAAAGAAGTACATAAGATTAATTCTCAAAACATAAAATTAAATAAAATGATTATTCACCACATTTATAACTAATTTGCTATTTTTTATAATTCTTCTTGAATGATTACTAATACAATAGGATTATATCTTTGGCTCTACTACTCTTTATTGATAACATATTAAAAGTTAATCAGCATTATTTTTTATTTTATTAAATTATAATATTTGTTTGAATGAGTGCTACATATCTAACTTATTGATTATGAGTTTGTGTCCGATAGCCAACACATATTTCAAATCTTAGGATTGTTTATCTAAATTATACGTTTCGGGTAATTTTGCTTAGTTGCATCAGTGTTCAACAATAACGTACCGTACAAGCGGTTACCAATTTTTGTAAATAAACCTCCCAAATACATTTTAATCATAATTTGCAAGTTCGTAGTAGCTACATTTAAAAAAACAGTTTTTTTATTTCTCATGACAGATTTAATTACCATAAATTGGGTGTAAATTACTCCAAAGTTTGTCTCACTTAACCTTAATTAAGGGGGCCAGGCTAGCTCAGTGGTTACGTGCTCGCCTTTGAACTGATAGGACAGGGGTTCGATCCTCACCTGGCCTTCGATTTATTCATGCAGGAGGTGAATAAATCTAAGCGCGTCGTCCCTCGGAGAAGGACGTTAAACCGTCGGTCCTGAGCCTGTACGATGTCAGGTGCTCGTTAAAGATCCCTACTCTAAATAGATTTGAGTTAGGCAAAATTTAGTACTCCCACTGTAGAATCAATCTTCATTGTGTGGTATCACAAAGGGCCAATGTTCGGCCTACGTGTGTTCCCTTGTGGAACTGCCACTGCAACCTAACCTAACCTTAATTAATATTAATATATTTTTAATGTAATCGAGAAATTGTTAGAATTAAAGCATATAACGAATCTTTATTTCCATTAACTAGGGGTTAAAATAAAGAGAGATTTACAATTGTAGTTTATTGTAGCGTGTTGTAACGGTGACTTTGATGACATACTAGATTACATACTAGATGACAGTGAAAGCGCTTACTGCAGGCAGGCCTGACTGGATTTAAAGTATCTGCGAGCATAAATCAGTCGCTAATTAGAGTAACATTGCTGACTGTTTATCATTAATTATTACTATCTCGTGAACCTGGGCCTCTGACAATCTGTGTCTCCGTCGGCCCGTCTTGTATTCCTTAATGACCTTAGCTTGTCTTCCGCACGTTTACCTCTTCATCGTTAATTTGAATTCAAATATCTCCAATTTGAATTCATTCGGCAATCATAATTCACGAGATAAACTTGTTCAGCGCATTTCATTAGTAGATCAAGATTACATAAGTTTTTTTTTAATTTTACTTTTTCTTGTTATTTTACTTGGTCTATTATATGCAGAGTAATGAAAATATTATATTTGTGTCAACATTTTTATGTGAAGTTTTCAATGGATATTCAATTTATTGGCGACTTGAGTTTAAGAAGATAGTTTTCACAAATTGATCGTGTTTATCTGTGTATATGTGTGTGTAAGTATACGAGGGAGAAGATAGAAATAACGAGAGAGGAAAGAAAGGAGATTATACCTTAAAACCAATAGAGTAATTTTCAAAAAAGTTTCATTTGTAAGTTCCTCTTAGCCCTGGGACAAAACGGTTAGAGACGCAATGTACTAATTTTGCATATTGCTAAGGAACTCACATAAATTTTTTATCTAAAAAAAAAAATAGATAAAGTGATATAAATTTAGATCAAAATAGTAGGTTTTTACTATTTTCTTAGAAATATGTTCACCAAATTTTGATATTTAGCATATTAGATAATATTCAATTTACGTTATTTGAGATGTTTAAAATTTAAATGTTTCATTTAAATTAATTTAATTCTAACTTATAATTCATCTAAATTATAATTTAATTATTTAAATTAAATAATTAAAATAAAAGGTTAAAAAATAACTTTTACTTTACTATAAGTAAAGTATAGTGATCGTGAAAAAATTCGATCTCGAGATTTTGACGGAATTACATGTTTTGAGGTCCCAGAAGTCGTTTTATGAAGTTTTTACGATGATGTCTGTGTGTGGGTGGGTGGGTGGGTGGGTGGGTGGGTGCGTGGGTGGGTGCGTGTGTTAGCATTGCTTGTTACCACGCTACGGTCCAGAAGCTTTGATGGATCAAGTTGATATTTTACACAAAAATGGGCCCCATTTAGACGAAGATCCCTATTGTTTGGGAAGAATTATGCATGATGGGAAAGTCACTTTTTTTGCCAAAAACCGTTTTTTTTAAAACATTTATTTCTCCTAAACTACTAACCCTAGAGTTTTGAGATTCTGACATTATCTTTGAGGTTACAAATGGAACAAACGAAAAATATATTCAAAATTTTATATCAACAGGAAATATTTTTTTTTCAATAAAATGTAAAAATTTTGACTTATAAATCAATCTCAAACCTTGTGAGAGCGATACAAGCCATACTGTTTGACGGACAAGAATGAAACTATGCCTATAAATAGAACATTATATGGACAATGAGTTGAGATATTTTTTTCTAAAATTACATTCGCTAAAGGGGCGTTAGAGTGCGATTTGTGTTTTCAGAAAATGTTTTTTTGACGCTAAATGGCTCATTAAAAAATTATGAAAATTTGACCAAAAATGGAACAAAAAATTAGCAATTCATAAAAAAAAAATCATGAAGTTTCAATTACGGAAAAGAGCAATAACGATATAAAAACTCTTTGTTTATCCTAGACTAAGAGATCACCTGCTATACTTGTCGAATTTTTTGTATTTTTTTACATTGTTTACATTGACTTAGAAATTTTTTGAGCGAATCCACTGAGATAAAATTGATGTTTCTAATGGAAAAATGAAAATATATTATTGACTTATAAGAGATGTAAGAGGAATAATATTGTGCAGGTAAATGATAACACTCATTAAAAAAAAAATCGTATATATGTTATTTGACAAAGGGGAAGGAAAATGATCTTATTAAATACTAAGAAGCCATAAAATTCCCAGTATAATAATTCTGTTAAAAACCAAAAATGTAAAAGATAATTCAAAATATAAATCTTTCGTTTAGAGATTAATAACTGTAATTATCGTACATATTTAATTAACAAATCACCTTAAAACAACATTTTCTTCGCTGTTTAAGATGATTTTCAGAGAAAAAAAGGGTATTTTACTGTTTTAAATTTGAAAATTTTACATTAATATTCAATGTAGGAGGATGTTAAGTAAACGATGTAAGAAATCTACTGGCTATTTGAACAATAGCCATGTTCTCTTGTAGGATAATATTTCGTTTCAAGAAATGTTCACATTGGTTTTTCAAAAATGATATTACTGCTGTAGTTATACTAATGAAATTATTTGCAAATAATAAATTATTTGTGATGTACAAAAATAAGCTTATAAATTGATATGTCCTTCAATCACTATCTGTACTACCTCACGAATGCAATGCTAATAATTATATCCCATTTAGATATTTATGTTATGCTTAAATGATACGTTATGTTTTATATACTCAAGAAATTTGACATTGAGTTACTTATAGTAAAGTAGAGTGTAGGCCACTCCAGATTTTTTTATTTTTTTATTATGAATAATAATTATTAACTCAAATAAAATAAATATAATTAATTTTTGAGAATTGTAGTGGAACTTTTTACAAAATCAAGTATTATATATAAACATCCCGTTTCGAACACTTTAGTGTTATTTTTCATGTAAATTTGTTTTAGTAGAGCAAGGATTAGTCCTTGTTACTTTTTCACAAGGAGATATATCCGAAGAAGAATGCTACGTGTTTGAAATGCTTTGTTTTTTTGTCAATAAAACTTTTTTATGTGGAAACTTTTTTTTTATAATTTACAAGAATGATTAATCACCTTATAGTAATTGAGGTACTTTTTTTTTACACATAACACCTCATGACTAATGTATTAAATTCAGTTGATGGGGATATTAGACAAAAGGTAATAAAGTATATATAAATATGAAATTTGATTTAAATGGATTAAACTAAGAGGAATCAAATTGTTTTTCTTATGCAAATAATAACCAGCTTGTAAACTGATATCTGTCTTCGCAATACCAGCGTTCCGGTTAGCAAAGAGAATAGCTCTCGGGTTTTTATATATTTGAGTTATTTAATCAGTTTTCGTAGAATTTATAACTGTTAGTTGAATGTTCATTAGTATGGGTGATTATTAGTTTAATACATGCATATTATTAATACCACTGAGGTTAGTATGCTTTATATTAGAAATATGTAGCGCTTTCGGACGTTGTCCATCTTCGATCGCAACAAACCAACAAGGTTTGTTTCGGACAACGACGGTTTTACCTATTTCTAATATAAAAGACTATTAGTTTGTTATCATTTCAATTAAAATTGTCAGATGAATATAAGCAAGAGTTTACATTTGTTTAAATAAATATATTTAATTCTAAAAAAAAGTAATTTATAGCTTTTCACAACTGATTTTTTTGATAACACATTTTTTTCTTCCTTGGTAACACGAGAAATAATGGTAAATTTAATGCACTTTTGTTAATTTGTTTAATACATTTAAGCTAGGTATTGTTCATTACCAAATACCACTATTTCAATGCTTTACATTTCAACTGTTCTTTATTAAAGTTTCAAATATAAAGTTTTTTTTTTAATAGTGATTAAAAACTCTCATTACCATTAAAATGTATAGAAGCTTCTTTAAATTTTCTACATCCAAAAACAATCAGTCGATTTATATTCTGGAAGTTAGAGTGTGCAAGCTTAGAAAAAACATTTCACATCCCTTCTTAAGTACAGAAGTACATATTAAAAGCTGTAAAGGTAGTCGTTGACTTTGAATATATGTACTACCTTTTTATGTCTATTGCAGTAAAAATCATAATAAAAATGTTTCCTTTACACCATTCTGCTTTTTAACAATATATTGTTAATAACATATTGCTTGACATGAATACCAGTTTTTTCTTTTTACTATTTTTGTTTACTTTATAATATATTTATACATATAGATCACCATTTAAAATAAATTAAAAGCTTGAGGATTATAGAACTAAGTTATGAACTAATTTATACCGAATTCGCGTATAGCTTTTGATTATGTACCTAGTCCTGTACACCAATGTAGATGTGGTGTTGTTAATATAAAACGATAACTCAATGTTTTAATTTGTTATCCTTCTTTATAAGCAGACGCTTATAAACAGCTAAAAGCCGTTGATCGACTAAAGCCTATACGATTAACAGGTAGATTTCACCAATACAGGGCTATGCTCTGATTGAATGGAATGTTTTGAAATATTTCATGTTGAATCAGTGGTTTCCACTGAACATACTCGAACATTTCTGCCCATGGACAATGAAGTCTCGCTTGTAAACATACCTCACATATTCTCTACTATATTTTATAAGTATGTAAAAAAAATAAATAAAAAAAAACACTTCGTTTATCCATTGTAAATGAGGAGTACGTAACATTCATATCGACTAAGCCCGTACTGAACTGTTATGAACTATTTTAAAAAAGTAAAGCACTCCAAAAATTTTATAGGTATACCTGAATAAAAGCAATTTTTATTTATTGATTACAAATAATTTGCATTGGTTTGGTCAGTATGCACCAAGAGTCGTTCTGTGATGTAAACTGTACAATGATGGTAATAGTTTCACTATTAACTGTCATATTATGTTGCTATGAGAAATATTTGATCATTTTTGGTATAACGTAATAATTATAGCTCTATGTTCAGAACTGTGACTAAGGTTTGGAACTCTGTTACTGAATGGAAGATGAAAGATCAAACTAGTACTGAAAAAGATGTCAACTGAAATAACGGCCATTATTGTATAATGTGAGGATAAACAAAAAGTTCTACGAAACAGTAGTTTACAAATCATTTTTAGGTTGAAAATATACATGTCGATAACTCTTATTGTTGGGAGTTAATGGTTATTATAAAACATTAACTGTAGGTTATTATTAACTGCAATAATGGTTATTATTGCTGTGTGTCTGGAAAGATATAGGAGTCTAACACTAGTACTAATATATCACTCTTATTTTATCTTTTATTTTTACTATCACTACTCGGTGTTTCTTAAAAAGTGTCCTTTCTTCATCTACTTTAAGTTATTTGAGAAATTTTCTTTTTAAATGTTGTAAAACTTAGAATCTGTCAACTTGTTATAATTTTAGTCATGCTTCTTAGCATTTCAGCCATAGTATGATAAAGAGGACCACGTGAAGGTCTTTGTTTACATAAAGAGACCAACTAAAACGATAAGGAGAGCAAAACATTATATCTGTCATGTCCCTAGGTATGGATCTGATAAATCGGACTTCCACGATACTTATATAAAAATATAAGGCTTGAAATCTTTAAAACTGGTAATTACTTATTAAAAGTGATTAACAATATTTATAGAGGAAAAGTTAACTGAAGAAGGAAAAGTGAAAGCAAGAAACAAAAATTAAAAAGAAAAGAAGGAAATTGAAAGAAGTTGGTGACGAAAGACTAATTATAATGAAAGAGAATGTGGAAGGGTACAAACATAAATCTATCTGAGCCTGACTACGTAGCAATATCTGTCGAGAAACACGCATGCTAGGTCTGAAGAAAGATGAAAGGTGGCACGCAATTAAGCCATTCTGATGAAAACACATCACTCCGGGTATCAACTACTGCTGTCACTGTGCTGTGCTGTCGAAGTTTTTGAAAAGTCTCGATCAGGAGAGTCGCTAAGGGGATGATGACAAACTGCATAAACCTGATTAAGGGGAGACGTACACGCTAGGACATGAAGAGCAATCACGCAGATAGGTTAAAGTCCACCCGAGGGCCAGGTTAGCTCAGTGGTTAACGTACACGACTCTGGGCTGGTGGTCCGGAGTTCGATCGTCACCTGGCTCTCGATTTATTACGCAGGAGGTGAATAAATCTGAGTAAGTCCCTCACAGAGGACATTAAGCAGTCAGTCCCGAGCCTGCACGATGTCAGGTACTCGTTAATGATTCCTATTCGAAATGCACTTGATTTACTCAAAATTTATGGCTCCCAATGTAGAATCTGTAGAATTACCCATCAAACAAAAAGCAGGTAAAATGTTGACGTTATCACCCGCTAGGGGATTGGTTTAAACAATAAAAAGCAAACAAACAATAAGGTCTACCCACTATGACAAGGTGAAAGAACAAGGAAGGAACAGGATAGAGTTGGTTGACATGAACTGTCAACCAACAGAACTTTTATTTTGGCGCATCAACACCCGACATATCTTCTATAACTATCTGGATCCCTAGACCATAGGATGACAGAATCGCTTCTTTAAAACAATTTTCGTAGTAAATTACGGTTGCTAACTGAATAATTATTTAATAATAATAATTAATGACTACTGAACCAAAATTAAAACTATTTGTAAAAGTTCTGTTATGATTCTGTTACAATCTACATATTGAATGTTATTAATTACTACACATGGAAATATGAGGTCTCTTAAAAATGTGGACTAATCATAGACGTACAACTATTTTTAAATTGTAACAGTTCTTTCAAATTAATGTTCTATTACTATTTAAATATTTTTATTGAAACATTGTTAGCATAAGACAACTAAAACATAATTTGATGGTCTGTAGAAGATATTTCTGTAATGAATTTTATTTTAGTGCACACAATTTAATTATAGTGCAACCATTATGGGATTAATTTCAGTTATCGCGTCCACTGTTTTGTTTTATAGAGTTGAAATACATGATTTATTTTTATTATGGGTATATAACATTACGTTATTTCAATATTTAGACTACTTTACAATTTTTTACTTGCTTTAAGGATTAAATCTTAGTTTGTTGTATTTAATTATTTCGTTAATAAACTAAATAGATGTAATAAAAACCATCATCTGGTTGTTTTTTGTTTATTTTTTTACATATTTATAAAATATAGTAGAGAATATGTGAGGTATGTTTACAAGCAAGACTTCATTGTCTATGGGCAGAAATGTTCGAGTATGTTTAGTGGAACATATTATATCAACTATTATATATTTGAATACTATACAAGTATAACTGATAAGAAAAGAGAGTGACGTATTGAAGATTGAGATGGTAAATTACTGTTAAATTAAAAAGAATAATTAAAAAGGTATTATGATGGTGCTCTCCAGATGATGGATTAACGATTTCATTAACAAGCTTTCAGAAAATGAGTGGATTTTTTTGTAACAGAAATGACAATGTCTTCTCCTAGGTACATGCAAGAACACTGGATAGTTATTGGAGATGGAAAACCCAACTCTAAAACAAAAGTATGAAAAATCATAGCTTCAAATTTATCTGCACCTCATGAAATTTAATGGAGGTAAATTATTATTTGATCAGAAACATACAAACATAATTGAGCACAGAAAATAATAAATTGTTTTATATTTATTCGTGTTCAGCATTTGTAGTGGTGATTACTACATGAAGTTAAAGAGGAATGACATAAAAACTGATTGCCTCTCTTCTGACAGATAGGTGGGAAAACACTTTGTTTCCATACAATCATTTTCATTGCATTTTTATTCACTTTTTCCAATATAATGCTAGATTATTCGGACGTTATTTGAAAATATGCATAAAGATGTTCTGTAGTGTTTATTATCTGTGTTTTATTGTTCGCATAATAAATCAGAAATTGGTAATTAGTAAAACTTAAGAAATGAGTTTTAATAATTACCCAATCAACTCAACAAACTTTTAATTTAAGAAGTCGTGATATTTGATTTCTTCATTAATTTTGAGCATAGTCAGACAAAAGATGTACAGAAAGTTGTTTTTTGAAAATAGCTACTTCTGATAATATCCGGCTGAATAAATAACGTGTCTTTACAAAGCAGAACATGTCACACATTGGTTTAGCTCCATAGTTATCATAACACATCTTTAAAATTGAGTATTTTTTTTAATTATTTCAGTTTAATTACAAGTTTTTCTAAAATGTGAATATAAATAGAAAATATAAGATGAAAGAGTTGAATCCTATTTATTTTCCACGAGCAATTATTATTACCTTCGAGTGGGTAATAACGATTATACTGTAAGGAACGGCCTTATCAGTGGAATGTTGCAATTTTGTTGAATCATAGATAGTCTACTTAAACCAACGCATTCCAATCAAGTGATGAAGACTTGTCTGTATCTATCACCTCAACATAAATTATTTTTAAATAAAATATAAGAGAAAAAAAAACTTGGAATATGTCGACATATTTCTTCACACTAATAATTTTTGAATTACGACCAAGAGAGAGACTAGTCGACCAAGAAAGTTGTTTGTTTCTGTTCACAACAAGATGGTCTTTTTTTTCACTGGCTGCAGCCTTGTTCTTGATCTAATTGACTAGTTGTTGCCCAGTCCTCTGGGAGTTTTGCACCAGTAAATGATATTGCACCAATGACCATGATCCAGTCAGTCAAGTTGCCTTGCATTTTTTCTGGGAGCCACCTTGCTCTAGGTGTTAAATAATGCTTGTTCTTGAAGTGAATTGCTTCTGTTCCAGTACGGTGTCCTCACTAATCAACTGACCCCATATATTCTATTTGAGATAATAGGAAAGTTGCATTAATCTTCAAAGACTGTATTAAAATATTTACGTATATACATTCTGAGGTAAAATGGATAAACCAACAAAAGTCTCCACACAAATGAAGTTTTATTCAACACGTTTCGAACACTTTGTGTTCATCATCAGGAAGGCACTATAATACAAATTATATCTAATTAGTTACAAAAATTAGAGTGAAATTTGTAACTAATTAGATATAATTTGTATTATAGTGTATTCCTGATGATGAACACAAAGTGTTCGAAACGCGTTGAATAAAACTTCATTTGTGTTGAGACTTTTGTTTGTTTATCCATTTTACCTCAGAATGAGTAAATACCATACTATTACGGATTGCACAACTAATGATTTACGTATATACAATATATAACTACTAACTCATATTAAAATGAAGAAACTGATAACAAATATTTAACTCATTAATATTGGGACTCTACACTCGCTGGCAGTCAGCCAGATGTTGAGGCAATCGACAGATTCTGTTTAACTTTAATTTTTTTTAAAAAAGAAACCAATTGTTTCTTGAGCACTATCTTTTAGAAAATTAAAATCTTCAAATCAAGTTACGGGGTGCATTTTAGCCATAAACATCTCATCTATGTAATAAGTCAGCTGTAAGCACACTTTCTGATATCTAGTGGCGGGTGGACTGAACGAATAAATTGATGCAAAACTAAGAAATTCATATGTAAATAAGTGGTGGGCACAACTTCGCCACAACTCTCAAAGCTTCTAAAACAAGGAATTTATCCACCTCTCCAACCTAGAAAACTTTCAAATTCATTTATACGTCTCAGTTATATAGTATGAAATAAACAGTCTGCATTTTGTTTATTACTCTTTTATTATTAATTTAATAAAATTTAATTTGCTTATCATGTAGGAACAGACATTTTTATTAAGTTTATTAGTTTGCACGCATAATACTGTTAAATTAAAATAACATTTACTTAATTTTAACATTTTTAAAATATCGTAAACAAAAAGATGTATGTATGCATACAACTACCAACCCACACAAACATCACTCCATACACACACACACCCACCCACTCTCTCTCTCTCTCCTCTCTCTCTCTCTCTATTATATATATATATATATATATAAAAGATTTCACATAAACACGTGAAATAACAATCAATGATAAAACCACAACAAGAAATGGGAAAACAAGACTAAGATCTTTCAACCACGTCAAAAATCCAAGAGTTTAGTTTTTGACTCTGACGAAGACCGCTTGTTACGGTTGAAAGATCTTAGTCTTGCTTTCCCATTTCATATTGTTGTTTAATCATTGATATATATATATATATATATTATATATTATATATATATATATAACATATATGTATGTGAGATTAATTTTTTTGCCTACTTTTTTCTTAATAAATTTCTTGGATACCTTTTCCAAATTTGTTATTAGTCCTTTAAATTCACCAGGAACTAGGTGTGAAATATATGAATTTCAATATATATATATATATATATTGCTATATATATATATGTATATATATATATATATATGCTATATATAACTATATGTGTGGAAGAATCACAATAAACATGTGATGCAATCAATGGAAGTTTAAACCGACCTTACTTCGCTACCTTCCTTCTGCGTAATCTTTATACTTTCTTCTTAGTTCTTACTTTGTTTGCTCTTTGATAACATAGAGTAAAAGACCTCATAGCATTTATTTCTGTCGTTTTCCTTTTATCTTTGTGGGTTAAGCTGCATAACTGTATATTTATACTAATATATATTTTAAAAAGAGAAAGAACACGGATGACAACTCAGACTAAAGACTCGCTTTAAATATTTCGACCCTTATAAGTTAAGTTGTTAGAGTCATCAAAAGGTAATTTTGTTCCCTGTCACCCTTACAGCAAACATCTTCAGGAAGATAAGACGAAATATATATATATATGATAAATCTATGGGGAAAAGACGTATGTTCTGATTGTAGAGGTAATAGAATCAGAAAATGACAGGTATATTTACATTTTTGTGTACCTAAACAAAAGATTACTGTTTATTTTAAGGAACAAAATTATTTGAAAAATAATATTTCTATACGAAATGTTTCAGTATTTTGATGGATATTTAACTTAAAGTAATTATTATTAATTATTCCGAAATATTGATATTGGTTCAGAATTATAAGTGTCATTACGATTTCTTGAAAGATGCAAAAAAAAATGATGCCAATTAATAATTTTATTTAAATTACAGAGTAAAAACAAATCGATAATATATAGATATTTTGGATTATAAAGACTTTGTTGTTCACAGACATTCAAACAGATATTTCTTCATAGAACTTGAAGTATTTACAAAAGTAACACTTGTCATTCGTTTCGTTTTTCTACACTGTTATCTTCTATTTAAAGTGTTATTCCATTCGTTTAGTTCTTTTGATTGCTAATTGCATAACTCAAGATAGTGGTGGTGTCAATATTATAATTATTAACTTCCTTATAAAATGAAAAATATGTTTGGTATTACCGTAGTTCAGTCCATGGCAACGGCTAGAGCATGCAATCAAGCTGCTTTTTATCCGCAATAAAATACCTTCATGTTATATGAAGTTATTCAAAATATCTTTTGATGGGTCAAATTATATTACACTCAAAAATAGTACTTATAGTAAATGAGTGGCAAAATTTTAATTAAAATTTGTTTTAATCTGAATTACGGTGCACAGCTTACTTTCCAGTAAGGAACTATTAATACATGGAAAAGAACTTTATATGAGTTAATTTATTGATAAAAAATATGTTTACTTATAGTTATATGTTACACTTCAAATTTACCCCAATTGTACTCATAAATACAAATTAAAACGTACTACTAGAACTCTAGTATTACTGATCTGTCAAATAATGTCGAACTAAAATACACAGTCTTCACTGCATATTGTTCTAAAAGATCCCATTCAATTCAAAATAAATACATTACTTTCAAATTTTTTTTTATTCCAAAAATTTTGAGCCGTCAGCTTTATTTATATATACTTTTTCTTTTTACAATAATATTTACATTGATATATCAGCTTTCTTCAGAAGCTTTGATATACCATCCTTCAAAATGTTAAGAAGTAATAAAAGCTTGAATCATTAATTGATTTATTAGATTCATATTAAATAGTTCAAAATTCTATCTTCAAAATTAAAAAAAAAACATATTTTTTTTATTTTGAACTACTCATATCCGGGGTGCCAATGTTTAAGTACTTAGGGCCTCTACATGTCTACCCTAAGTCTTTAATCTGGTCCTTTGATCTGCTAACCATATTAGAGCAGCAGCTTTTTCGTCATCGGAATGTTTGACTTACAATCATATTAGGGAAGCGAATGTATAGTGCTATTTGACTACACACAAGATGCAGGCGGAAGAGATTCAAGACAAGGGCTATTATGCATTTCCTAGGAGAGTCATTTGAGGATTATCACAGGGTGCTTGGTCGTTAATTACTTAATGGGACTTAATTATCCTGATAGTAAGTAATTCCAACGTTGACTTGTCTTGATAACCATAACCAATATATACTTGGTAACAGTCATTGTATTACTTAGTAAAAAACAGTACAGTAATCTCAATTAATTTAAATGACATGTACAATTGATTTTTATTACATATCAATTTAATGAAATGAAATAGCATATTTTTAAATATAAAATGAGAAATTTCAATTTCGTTTAATAAAACATTTATAACGCTTTGCTTTATTTCCAAGTAGTGATGTGCTTCTCACGCATGTATTGAAACAGCTGAATTGACAGAATGTCATATATGAATATATATATATGCTAAAGTTGAATTAACACCTCCTTTTCCCGGAGATATTGGTGAAATTTCCAGAGGAATTTAAAATCTTATTGGAGGTGCTCCATCAGGAAGGTTGCCGTAGAAGTGGGTTGTTGGTTCTATATAGGGGAGTGCATCGGAAAGCGAAATCTAATTGGATATGACGTACCTAGATTCTTCATTTCATCTCCAACCATAGCATGATAAACTATATGTATATATATATATATATATCAACACTATACAAAGAGCTATCCTACGTTTACCTTTTTTTCCGTAAACATAATGTAAACTTTTATTTCGAAATACAGGAAGTTAACAGATATTATTATCATTTGAATGGAAACGTATGAATTGGAATGGAGTTGATTGACGTATTTTGCACTTTATCGAATCTCCAAAGTAAATATTGTGAAGACAGAATTGACAGGTTGATCCATTATAAACAAACTCAATTGTGTGTTGATCGACACGTCATGTTACTACGCTATCTTTATGGTTATTGGTTACAGACGACTGAAAACAGGTCGACCAGCAATATGAGTCGCCACAATGGTTGAATGATTTTTATCTAAGTAGAAAATTATATAATACTAGATGTTACTAGCCAGAGAACATTTAGTAAATATTGGACAACAGATACCATTTTATCCTAGACATGTGCTAAAAAAGGATTCTTAGGGATCCATTCTTTAATAGTGGTGTAAAAATCATGGCATTAAAAATAAATAACAGAATATTGAGAGCAAAATATATAAAAAAAATCTATGATGGAGGAAAAAACAAGACTGATAACACATTGTCTCTTAGAAATTAGATTCTATAAACATAAATATTTTTCACTGTATCTTTTTCAAACCTCATAAAATCTCAAATTCTTAAATGTAGAAATTTCCGTTCTCAACAGACGTAGAGTTGTCTGTACTAAAAAAAACCTGTTAAAAACAAACTTCTGTAAAATTATTCTAACATTAAAAAAATCAAAAAATATATTTGATAAGTTTTGAAATAGGAATAAATAACTTTCTCTTTGTTTACATCTTGACTAATGATAAAACAAGGATACAATCTAGGTTTTCCAATCTAATTATAAATTTTTTGTTAATATCAATTTGTAGATATGAAGTGAAATGAGATCGAGAAGAGTTAGGGTGGCAAGCCTGATTTTTAAATCCCAGCTGTATTGCTTATAATTCTACTCTGACTTTTTAAATTCTTTTATTTAGCTTTCTTAAACTTTTATTTTGCTCAAAAATTAACAGTAAATACGTGGAATAAAAAAAACCTATCGTGTAAACAAAAATAAGATTTCCAAAAATGGGACTAAGATCGGTCAACCCTAAGATCTTTCGTATAAAATAACTGTTTATGTTTATTCCTTATCGGTAATAGATTTTTACCTGAATTATGTTGAGAAAATTTATTTTTGATTCTTCTTTTTTTTAATGCCGTTATATGTAAAGTAATATATTACTAACTGTTTTCTTTAATATATATTTAAATAATTCGGCATAAACTGGAATTAACAGGTATTCCAAGTTTCGCTTGTGTATACAAGAGGTTATTTATATCAGGTTATGGAAGCGATTTGTAAAAAAGTTCTCTTTTTTTTGCATTGGACTTCCAAAGCAAAATAATATCAATGTGAATGGAAAAATTTATTCGGTTAAAGCAAATTCCAAAAATTTATTATCCTGGGAAAAAGTACAATAAATGTATAAAATCTTTATCTTAATTGATATTAAGAGGTGATTAAAAACACCTAAAAAATACGCTAAAACATTTTGCGTATTGTACAGTCAAATTTATTATTAGTAATAATATTATCTAAATCGTTAATAATAAATTACTTTGATTGATAATTTATTTAATAATGCCATGCATTTATTTATTAAATTAATATTTCAAATACATTGGGAGGGTGTGATAGTATAACACACTAAAATAGATCAGTCTAGGTCGGTTTCCAGGATCGAATCAAAGTCTCAAATACCGACGTTTTAGTTTTTATTTCAAACCTTTTTCATAAGCCTATTGAAAAAACAAGAATTATAAATCAATCGAAAAATGTGCTTAGAAACAAAATTGGATTAAAACAATGTGTGGAGTGTTACGAATAGAACAATAATTTAGTAACCGTTTAAGCCCTTATAGAAGTGACAATTTATTGCAAGAAACTATGCACATTTACATTACTGCAGGACTAACGATGTTATCTGTAATAAACCTTCCATTAAATTTGTCGTAATATCACCTTAAATATAAGTTAAATGATCAGTGTGAACTTTTGACAATGCCAAGGAAACCTGGAAACAACTTTTATACAAATATCTCATATTTTAGAAGTATATATTATAGCAAGTTACATTTAATCAAATCCAATACAAAGTCAGCTTATTATACCGGAATAAATATTTAAATTTGATGTTTCAATTTTTATAATTATAAGTGACGTCTAATATTTTTTAACATATGAATAACATTTCCTGTATTCTTCTCCGTCGCTTTTATTGCTTTCTACCTAGAAATCAAAAATCATTCTAATCTGTGGAAGATACTGACTATTATAAGACTATGACCATTATAAGAAGACATTTATCACAACATTACTTAATAAATGATAAAGCTGTTGATGAACTGTTAACAATAGAGGTTCGAGAAATTTCATTACTGAAGTAATTTAATGTATGATTTAATGAAACTACTTAAACCAGGATATCCCTGACGGCAATAATATCGTTTGTAGGTAGAGTTCAACTTATGAAATTTCTAAATATGTGAAAAGTTATTTCGATAATATTACAATGAAGAATGAATTAAAAGTAAAAAAACTCATTAGAATTCACAGAAGCCTTATCATGCCAAATATTAACTGATAATGAAATTATCATTTCCGTCGAAATTCAATCACCTTTTACTAATATACTGTTTTTAATTTAGTAAAAAAACCAATAAGATAACGTTAGACTAGAAGCTGGAAAATCCAGGAAGATTTTAATTTTGATACTATATGTTATATATGAGGCGAGATATTTTACTTCTGATAAATTATATACAAACAAAAATCTGGACTATCAACGAGATTTCCACTGTTACCTGTTCGTGGTGATGTAGTTGTGCTTAAGTTATTAAACTACACCAACGAACTAGGAACTGACATTTAAAATTCAGTTTTAATGTAGAAAAGAAAACGTTCTTTAATATGCATATAAGTGATCCACTATGATGTCATTGTTTATTTACTAAATTATATTATACTCGAGCACGCAAGCCACTGGGCTACTCTGGCTCCATGTATTTACTTTATTACCTGTGTTTAAATTACGCAAATATTAAATTAAGAAAATAAAAATTTAGTTACACATATTTATAATACAATTGCATTACTGTCATAGGCGAGCACGCAAGCTACTAGACTACTCTGGCTCCATGCCTTTACTTTATTACCAGTGTTTAAATTACGCAAATATTAAATAAAAAAATTGTTGTTAAATTTATTTATAATACATTTGCACTACTGTCATCGTCGAGCACGTAAATACTAAATTAAAAAAACAATTGTTACATTTATATATTACATTTGCATTACTGTCATAGGCGAGTACGCAAGACAGTTACTACCGTGTCTCCAATTTTGAGAATATAGTGATAATTTTCTTTAATTTAACATTATTCAGGTAATAGATAATATATATTTAATATCTATTATTTAATATCTATCTCTACGGGAAATAGGTGAACAAAGAAACAAACAAACAAACAAACTCACCAACTTTATGTTTAAATTAGTAAACTTTTTGTCTAATGAAAGTAAATGAAAACACAACGAAAGTGACCTCGACATTAGTTTGATTGTTTATAACTAAGTCTCCAGAATAATAAAAGACTTCTGCTTTGTTTTAAATTAAGATGACACATCTTATTTTTCAAATTACTATATGGATATCCATATATATTATGGATATATATCCATATATATTATGGATATATATCCATATATATTATGGATATAAAATATATTCATAGAGTCTTTTTTAATAAAGTCCCATAACTTTTCTATTTCATTATCAGTACTTTGTCTCAATGGCCTGTTAACAGTGTTAATACCCCATATTCCAACTTTTAATTCAATATTCCAAACTTCTTGTTTTGAAACGTCTTATAACTTTCTCCATTTATCTATGATAAGGGCTATCATTAATCACCAAGTCTTGCTCAGAATTATCATAATCAATAAAACACTTGCCAACAATCCACCTTGACAACGCTTCAACGAGAAAATTCTTCTGCTTGATAGCTTTTACTAAATATAAAACAGAGAACAAAAAAATTATGAAAAAAATAACGAATTATCATGCAAAAAATATACAGATAATTATGTCGTGCTTAAAAATATAAAGTAAATTTTAAACAATTACAGAAACTTACAGACTTAAAAATAGTGAAAAGTAAATTATTATTTTTTAATTAAGAGGAAATGTAGCAAAAGAGTTACAATATAATTTTAATTTACGGTGTTAAATGTAATGACTCTAATAAGATACTAAGGAGAAACGAACCTATTTTGTAAAAACGACTATACTTATTCAATAATAACAATTAAAAGTAATACTATAAATAATATATGTTTATCAATTATGTTATTATTGTTATTATATTATATATTATATTATTATATATTATATGTTATTATATTATTACAAATAATATTATAAGTAATATTATTATAATATAACATTATAATATATACTATAATATATTATGTTTATTAATAATATAATAATTAATAAAATAATAACAATAAAGCAAGTAAATAATTATTTTTTCATTTTACGTATTAAAAGAACGTCACAATGATTGACGTACAAAAAGGACTGGTTTTGGTGATGCAATAATTATAGACAAAGGATAAGATGAACTGAAAGGAAAACGCTAGAAATGTATAGTTCAAATGTGTATATTGAAAGAATGAAACCTCTATTACTTATAGTTGTGACATAGCTTATTTAAACGGTTTTATTAAATGATTTATATTCAGTATATATTCAGGTTTATTAAATTGATTTTCTTAGCGATTTTTAATATGCAATTTTTTTTTAATTTTAGTAAAATTTATTTCTTTGTTACATACTGATAAAGTGTCTCTATGAAAACTTTTCCTCAATACACTGTAATAGTCTGCTCTGTAAACATTGTTATTCTTTATTCATATTTATTAATCTTGTAACGTAGAATCAATCATGTTTTTAATCGCTAAAACTTATTTACTTTATTTAAAAAAGTCATACTGCAACTATTGGTAGTTTTGAATAATACTTTTAGTTATTATCTATTATGAATATTTTTTTAAACACAAATAATGCTTTTAAATAATTATTTATTAAAGTTATAATTGCGATATGTTATTAAATTTTGTTTCTTGTTTGGTAAGAATCGAAAATTTTTGGGGTAATAATAATTTATCTTACCTTAACATATCCTTATAGATTAATTTATTCAACCATTTAGACGTTTTTGTTACATGGTGTTTAGCTTTACATGGTTACAGTGTTGTTCTGTCAATAAAAAAACATTAAAATTGAGAGTTTTATATCTCTGCCTAAACTGATACATTCATATTCATACATTTGCAGAGGTTAGCAAACATCATATTCTCAAACAAGTCTATCATATCACGTAAATTCTTGTTGTAGACGCCCAGTTTAAATATATTTTTTAAACCAATAACAATAATGGAAAGGCTACTGAGAGGATGTAATGAGGGTTTAAATTACGAAAAGATAAAAAGGAATATTGAAAGTAGTAATTTAGTCATATATTAGCAGTAATTGATACGTATTTATACTCATGATTGTTCAAATATGATTGAAGATCCATAACATGCAAAACAGATCGAGCGACTTCAGCAAACATTCACGAGGTATGATGGATTTGTATAGTAATATGACAAGATAGGTTTCTGTCTTCATTGTTAAGATAATATTGATAGCTTAAAATCTCGTATTAATAGTTACTCTATATCTGTATAAAATATAAATTTATGTTGTCAAACTAATACTAAAGTAGTGACAAAGGAAAATGTTTGAAGTGTAAAAGTTTCACATAATGTCATGTCAAGAGTCAATAATAAAGAATCTTAAATTTGAACATCGTTTACACCAGAGGGTTATGAAAAGCTGATGAGTTCCAGTTTAAAATAAGTTTTGTGAAAACATTCTTTTATCTTTCCTATTTACTCCGTTCATCACATTGTCATATCATATTTTAGAAAACAATTTTTAGTAGCTGCTTTTGAATTATTATGGTAGTATAGAAACCACGAAAAATGTTCAAGAATGCAACAAAATGTTCTATCATACTATACTTTTTTATAAACAAATTAAAAAGTAGATTAATATAATCAAAATCACAAATATAATTTACATCATCTGCTACATAAATAGAGTAAAAAAAATCATTTTTCGTGATTATAGAAGCGGGAATATATTATTTTCATTTTAAATTAGCGGGTAAATTTTATCTATTATTTCCTGAATAGAAAGAAACGTAGTAATGAAAATATATTTGTATTGTTTTATTTCATATTTTATCACTTATACTGTTTTTTTTTAAATAGTTTCAGGTCTGTTCTATTTTTTACACATTTATTAAATTTTAGAATCTTTTGTTAAACTGTTTACTTTTATTTACTCTCTTTATGAGTATAGAAGAATTAAACTATTGGCTTTAAGTTATATTTTACAATTTGATGGAATATACGTTTTGTGATACTTGGTGTCCAATAGAAAAGTTTTGTAAGTTGGTTGTCTGTGTGTCCGTGTGTGTGTTTGCATATCTTAGAAATAAAAAGAGGAATAATCATGGAATATCATGTTCATGTTACTTCTATTCATGCGGCGGAACAGTAAACTTGACGTAATTTACCCCTCGGAGAGTACGTTAAGCTATAGGCCCCGAGCCTGTACGATGTCAGGTACTCGTTAAAGATCCCTACTCGAAATGCACTTGAGTTAGGCAAAATTTAAGACTCCCAATAGAGAATCTATAGAATTACCAATCAGACAAAAAGCCGGTAAACGGCTGACGTTATCACCCGCCAGGGGATCAGTTTGAACAATAAAGCCTGATGCAAAATTTAACTTTTTTAGAGGTGCTTTTCATAGAAGAAAAATCGTTTTATATATAAAAAGATACTGCTAACATGATTTTGTTTAAAGTTACAATGATCTTTCCTTTTTAGTTGTCATTTAATGTTCATATAACAAGACGAGTACAGAAATTGTCATTCAGAGTCAAAAATTTAAACCATGTTCTTTAATTGTTTTAAACTTTTAAAAATTCTTTCTTTGATTCAGTGCTTTCCAATTGTTTTATGTTACGCCCCTCCTAGCAAGAAAAAAACAATTTGCACCCAATATTATATTTATATTTCAGATAACTCTGAAACAAGCATAAACCTCAGGATGAAAATACCACATTTTTAGGAGTACCTACTTTATATGTTGTATATTATTTATATTGAAAGTCATTTTTTAAAAATCAATGTAATTTGAGAATTTGGTCTAATATTATTTTTAAAAACTTCTGTCTGGTGCTATTTTTACATGGTTTATATAGTTTTAAATAATGCTTGTATATGGTAGTTCTCTTAAAGTAGATGATTTTGTGCGATATTTAAAACTGTCTATTTGTGTGGAACACGGTTTGTTTCTGTGTAATGCTATAGGTAGGCTTCACAAGTCACTTTATTCAGTGGATACAAATGCTTAATTTTAGGTTCTATTGTAAATAATTCATAATAGAAATAGTAAACTGAATCTGTGAGAAGTGTTTAAACCAGCCACGATAAAGGTTGACATTCTTCATGTTGTATGTTTTGATTGGTCGTAATGTGGAGGCTGAACGCCGCCCGGGAGTCATCCCGCCAGAGTGACAATCCCTGCGAATTGCTTACAACCATTCTCTTACATAATGTAGAGAATCTCAACAAGAAATCAAAGCTATTCAACCAGTCAACTATGGTGGTGATTTTAAGTTAGTTCTTAATTTTTACTCATTTATTCAAAAATGAGTAAATTCAAAAAATACTTGAAAATTAAACAAAATAATCTTTTTCAAAAGCTTGTATGTGTATACCATATCAATTTTAGGCTGAAGCCATATTTAACTGAATATTTATTTCGGTCCTTTTGTCTGTTTGTTCAAACTCCTCCTAAGAAATTGGGGATAGAACCTATAATCATATACATTTTGAAATCATATAAACTAGACTACCTGGATGTACGTTTTTTTTTTTTTTTTTGAACAAGATTTCGCAATGTACAATAAATCACTTCTGAAGCACGGTAAGAATTTCAGATCTTAGTGTCATTTCCAAATTTCTTACAGTGGTTTAGATGCTGACGTTTCTTTTATACATTATCCAAGTGCGTTGAGTGATGACATCATATGCATGTTTTTTTTTATAACATTTTGCATTCTTGACCCTATTTTTTATCACTTAAACGGATTGTAGTTTTTTTCAAACAATATTAATGAACGAAATTTATATATTAGTTACATATCACCAAGCTCTTTGTGGAGGTCTTTTCAAATTAGAAATGATACAAAAAATAATTCTGCACTATTTCTGTAAAAGTTTTAAGTAATAATATATAACTAATTCAATAATATATCAACTGTTTGATAGAAGGAGTATTATGTAATCGGGATTCGGTCAATTATAATTTATTTTAAAAACTTGTCCATATTCAAAAGTAAAAATTTAGAAGTGAGGACCGAAAATGACTTTTTATGTGAATTATAATGGGCCCAGCAGTCCATACAGAAAAAATCACTATACAATATAAAAATAATATAATAAACATTTATAAATTATACAATATAAAGAACAATTCCTTTCTTATGTAATTAATAAAAACCTGACATGCATTAACGAAGGTTTTCTTGCTAAACATACGTACATAATAATTATGTGTAAACTAGTATAAAAAAAAATCAGATTTAACTTTTAAAAATATTGTTTATTCTAAATTTGATTCTCTATGGTTATTATTTTAAAACATTGTTTCGTATGACGTTTTCTGCGACCTCAAAATCTCTGAAAACAAAAAAAAATTCCATTTTCTTCTTATGTAAGCTAAGCTTTGAGGGATAATCTTTTGCAGTGGTTCTCAAAGTGTGTTCAGTAGGGTTTCAGAGATTGAAACAACTTGTTTCAACATACAGTTCTCTTTTGTTCACGCTATTTCTAAGCCAGGCCTACAAGGTTCCTTGTAAAATACGTCGATTGAAATACTTCCAGACATCAATGTTTTCAACAGCGTTTACCATTAACTGGCTTTTTTGAATATTCTTAGTTTTGAAAATATTACCAAATCTTAAAAATGTTTCATTGACGGTCTCTTGACTAATAACTTTTTTAATATCAAAACGGGCATATATTATGTTCTTACATATTTTTATGTCCTATATATTTATATAAGTGTATATTTTAAACTGAAATGTTTTATAAATATTAACGATTTATATATAATGATATATTTATAAAATTAAATTCTAGACATAAATTATACTAACATTATAAACTTATAAAAGTTATATTTTTCTAAAAAACTGACTTATGTTTTTAATTGGGGGTTTTCTTTTCATAGAAAACAAGGACTTATGTTTTTCCTTGTATTTCTACGTCTTTTATGACACAAAGTATATTCCAACTACCTAAACATTTTCTAACTTAATTATAGTTAAGTGGTTTCTAACACTGTGGTTAGTAATATTAAAATAAGTAGCGACATTAGATAATTTTTCCATAAAACTGAAATATGCTAAACATGTTTGCCGTTGTTTTTTAAAACTAATGTATCGATTATAACAAATAATCAAATATAAAGGCTCTTTCATTGTATACAGTATCTTAGATCACTATTTATACTTAATATAATACTGATTGGTTTAAATTTTTTTTTAATTTCGGCTACAGAAAATACAGAATTTTTGGAAGAAAATTGTTTGAAAAAATATCTTCCACATTTGAATTCAACTGTTTTTTGTCTTCTATCAAAAAATTTCAGAAAAGGAAACTAAAGAAAATTTACTGAGACATTACTCTTAGTAGCATTGACGAGATTATATTGTCACATGAAATAAGATGATATCTTTGTTCAGAAATATGATTACTCTAACAGAGTATTAGGTAACTTTAAGTACTTTACTCAGCATATTAAATTCTTCTTATTTCGTTATCCAAATTCACACTCGACTTTTTCCCTGCTTTCCTTTCACTCGATTTAATATTCTGTTTTCAAATTTTTATAAATGAGTTAAAGTGTTTTGGTTTAGCATAATGCTTTCTACAAGATCCACCATAGTTTAACACTCAATCCTTCCTCTCTCCTTTTTTTCTTTATATATTATATTTAATAATTATATTTCCCATTATATTTTTCTCATTAGTTCTTATTCTCTTTTAATACTTTCATTTCACATTAATTGGTTTACTACATTTTTTCTTTTCTTTCTAAATTATTTTACATTTTTGTTATGTAAAAGTCTACTCTTCTAGTTTTCTTATTTATTTTCTTGATTTGATTTAGCATGTCACTTGGTGAATTCCTTTTCCAGTTGAACCCTGTTAGCAGGAGGTTAGTTCGTAGGATCGAATCTCTCAGTCTTAAGAACGTGAATGCCGAGACTGCAGTTAATTTTAATGATATATATATATATATATATATATATATATCAATACATATTGATATATTTATATATATATCAATGATCAAACCACAATATGAAATGGGAAAATAAGACTATGATCTTTCAAATTGTGGTTTGATCATTGATTATTATTTCACGTGTTTATGTGAAATCTTTATATATATAAACTTTTTCCTTTCTCGGACTGCATATAGTGATAGATGATACATTTGTTTATTATATTATTTTTAATTTTTCTTGGAGAGTTGCGTTCGTTTTTATTACTATTGAAATTTTCAATATTAATGTGGATAATTTACGTAAAAGAGGTATTAAAAAAATTTACAAATAATTCAGTTATATTTACAATTTCTTAAATAAGTTTGTAATATTAATTATATCAATAGATTGGTTCATGAATATTTAATACATTGGATTTGAATTATGCAGAAGTCATTATAAACCGGATAATGACAATCTTTTCTTGTTACAATGGTATAACTGGAAATGAATTGTCTCATCAATATGTAAGAGAAAGTCCTTGTAATAAAGTAGAATGCATTGGATGGGGCGAATATTGTGACAGGTTGTTGATTCCTTTTTGGAGAAGAGGGATGGAAAGGATGACGCTAACTCGACTGACTGCTGGAGAGCAGGTGCACGAAGAAAGTGAGAGGGCCTTGACTCGATCCTTGGCGTCCTACACCCACAACACATTGGAAAACAATTGGCACCCTTGAATTGTCACTGTTTACTCAATCGCATGGCTTCAGTTTTATGGCCTCATTCTTGCCTGCCAAGTCCTGCCCACGAAGATTCTGTACGAATCAAACGCTTCTTCATAGAATATCATTCAGTTTAAGAATTGAAGAGAATTACGTCTTCTATCTATCAACTCAAATTCCATCTAAAATATATAGATTAATTTTGTTGAAAAAAAAAACAGACTTACCCTGAGATACTCAGTAACTCAAAAAAACTGTCTTATTCATAGAGATGTACTGATCTGTCACAAGAGATCAGTACAATGGAAAAATACCGATTAACTATTAAAAAAATAATGAACACACATTTTTAAAATCACTAAGTGTAATCAAATAAAATTATTTTGCTAATACTATAGTACTACAATCAGTATATGTCTACTTCCAACGAGCAAATAAAATCAAGTATATTTAATAATAATGATTATTGATAGGACAAATAATGCATGTATTTTTCTACAAGCAGTATATATCTACTTCCTACGATCAAATAAAATCATGAATGTTTAATAATAATGATTATTAACACGACAAATAATGTATGTACTTTTCAGTTGAGATGTTAATATTTTTCCTAACAATTTTAATAAAACACTTAAATGTTATTCAAAAAGACTGAATACAGAATAATAAACCTTCATATATTTCGGTATATTTCTTGCTAAAACACTTAGACAACAATATATTTCATGTTAAATATTTTGTATATTATACAAATAATATAGAGTATATTATTTGTACAATTGTTTTATACAAATGTAATTTCATTTGGTTTAGTTGTAATAAAGTTTCTGTGTAGGGTAAGCTGATTTTTTTTTCATAAGTGTTAGTTTATAAAAAATGTTTTTGGTATTTGAATTCAATTATTTTCTGTCTTCTATGAAATTATTTCTGGAAAAGAAACTGAAGAAAATTTACTGAGATATACTCTGGGTAGCATTGATGATATTATATTGTTACATTAAATAGGATGATGATAGCTTTGTAAGCATATGATTACTTTGATATATGATAGCTTTGTAATATGATTACTCTATAAGCATATTATTTATATATTTAAGTAATTTCTAGTCTAATTCTTAAGTAGACTAGATGATTTGACTATTGCTGACGCTGGAATGTGTTTGCAGGATGTCGAGGAAGGAAGGCATTCGCGCGATGAAGGAGGAGGTGGTCACCACGGCGTCAAGCTGGGATGGATACAAGGCGTCCTCATCCCTTGTCTGCTCAATATCTGGGGTGTTATGCTCTTCCTCCGGCTCTCCTGGGTAGTCGGTCAAGCTGGAATTCTCCAGTCTCTGGTCATCATTGGAGTATCAGCAACTGTCTGCGTTCTCACCACCCTATCTCTTTCAGCTATATCTACAAATGGTGAAGTCAAAGGAGGTAGGTTCAGTATTTGTTTTTTCATGTTACTCTTAAATTAGAGGTTTCTTAAAATGTTTTCTTTTTCTGAAAAAAAAATTGATAAGAGCAGGAATAACCTAAGGATTTTAACCAGATTTCTAAAGGTCACGGGTCATCTGTGAAGAATAGGCATTATCAATAATGGTTTGTGCAGATTCTGCGAGGAAGAGTAAAAAAACACCATTGCACCTTCTGGCTGACTGTCAAGCCAATGTGATACACAGAGACAGGTGCTTTGGGACACTCAACAAAACTATAGAAGAACTTATACCGTTGCACCCAGCAAAGGTGCTGGGCTTCTTGGAGGCGTTGAAGCTAACTGAGGTCCTATACATATATCCTATTATAGTTCTTAGAACGCAGTACTATAATCACCGCCAATAAAATAAATAAATAAATTATTTGATTGAGCTTCTGAAAACATCGGGTCCTTACTTCAATTTTCCATCATATGAAGTAATGAGGCATTTTATTTATTTGCATTCCTCCTCTATACAATAATTCTGAAGGTCAATAGATGATGCTTACTTCTTAAATCAACCTTCCAAAGCTTCCCGCTTAGAATATGAATCGGTATGTCTCCCGTATGAATCAGCACGAATTCTCAAAAATATATTTTACAAAATATTTCTATCTACCACATGTTACAGATACTTTCAGTATATGATAAAGAAAAGAGAAAATATACCGTCTTTAATATGGAAATCACATCTTGCAACAGTATGACAAGTGTATAGTTGCCTTTTTCTAAATATTAATATTAAGCGTTATTACTTCAATGTACTAAAACTGTACCTTTGTCTGTCTGACTGTTCACCAATTTTCTCTAGGCGTTCACAGATAGGTTATCATAACCATATATTTATATATTAAAACTAATTCATTTAAGATACTTCGAGAAGTTTTAAAAAAAAATCAGTAATTGTTAATTATGACATAAAAAGAGACTGTTTGTTGTTTGTTAGTGTTTTAATTAATATCTGTTAGTAACTGTACAAATACATTTCCAGAAAGAAATAATATATTTTCATATCCAACTGCAATATTAATCTATTTGGAAATATGTACTACTAAGCTGGAGTTTATGGACTTCGTGTTTTACAAGCAGTACCGTACTTTCTGTGTATTTTTCTACTGTTAAGGCAAACTGGTATTGTTTATTACGTTTTAAAGAGCTCTATGCGTACCAATTCTAAGTTTATGTAAAATCTAAATCATTAAAGATTACACGAGAAATTAAATATAGAAAAAATTAACTTCAAAATATTTAGATTAAAATATTTAAAACAAACTGACATTAGAAAAAATTTGGAGTGGCCTACACTCAACTTTACTAGAAATAATCATAATCTGAAACTTCTTGACAACCAATTGACTTTCAGTTTTATTTGTATTTCACTATCGTTATGAATTAGAATATGCATTTTGATGAAATATTATGAACTTTTAGTTAATCAATTTAATAATTTCATTTGTTTTATTGTAGCTATGAATTAGAACATTTAGCCAATCAGAACTAATTTTAAACAATTGATCTAGAAATATCAGACAAGTCGTTATGATTACGACCTACTGAGACCGATTGTGCCTGAGACTCATTGAACTCGTGAGTAGTGCAACCGCATATGACCTTTCTAGTTCCCTTTTTCCTTTTTAACATAATCTGTGTATTCTAATTTATTTATTCAACATTAAAATTTTTCTTCACAAAAATTATCTTTCACTTCTGTTATTAGTGTGGTTTAAAAAAATGTTTTCCTCTTCAAAGTCATTGCCTCGCTTTCAGATTGAATATGATCAAACATTTCTGCAACTTCCTGATAGGGTCTGCATTATTCGTGTTATGTTAATTATATCTTATAAATAGTAGTTAAGAAAACTATTTTTGTGTATCACAAAACTGATGATACCAATATATCATTGGTATTACTACAACAGTAATAACATTTGTAAAGCCAAAGTTAATATTTCGCGTTACGAAAGAATCTCTTACAGGAGAACGTGGCTTTATTTCTAGGAAAGTAAAAAAAACATGAATATGCAATGTCAATTGCAAATTTTGTTCTATAAAACTGTGACATCATATAAGCTTTTGAAATATTATAAATCTGGGGATGTATAAAATTTGCATTCTATTATGGACTTATAACTGTTGTAGCTATTCTTTTTAAGTAATTCATATTAAATTTTGTCACGGTAAGAACTGAAAATATGTCCTTCATGTATAGTTATTCGTAATGGTGAATTAGAGAACTGTAAGTTAAATAATAAAAACCCTCATTAGTTCAAAATTAATCTTTCTAAATGCATTCTTATAAGCATTATTATTGATAAATAAGTTTTTATTGATTAGAATGAATTATATTAATTTTTATTTGATAGTGTGGTATTAACAAAGTCCGATATATTTGATGAATAGTACAGCTACTCTGAAATAAAGAAATAAAAGAACATGCATATCCAAACATGGTATTCATATTTTATACCATATTTTAAGAAAGAAAGGAAAATGTGTCAAATTATTTATAATTTTTATTTTTTCTTCATCAGATTGGAGTTGGGGCATTATTAAAGGAATAAGTATAATGTGTAACCAAATCTGTTCTGACGTAAAATAAAAATAGTAATTTGGTCCCTTTGACAGAGAATAGGGACCAAAATATATCTTCTAATATTGATAAAATTTAAACAAACTGTTATTTTTATTCTCTAAAGGTCATTATATTCATATCAATTTTTTCGAGGTTTAAGTTATTTGTGATGGAATAGGGAGGGGGTTACGGAGGAATACAACCACCAATTTAAACAGTTATTTCAAGGGTTATATGTTATATTTGCTGTATTTTTGGCAAAAATAAAATAAGTATATTTCATTAATTCAATCAATTTAATATGTTATACATAATTTGACAGTCATTTGCTTATAGTAAGGGAGACATTTTACTATATATTAAGATATTTGTTTGCAAATATTCATTCGTTATTTTTTCTTAATTTTTTTAAATTTTCTGACGTTCATTTTTAATTGATTTCTTAAGCATTTACTTAGCATTCTACTTGTAATATTAATTTGATTATGGATATATTATATTTAAAATATTTAAATTATATATATTTATAAATATTTTATGAGAGATACCTGTTGAGAACTCATAGTGGCAAACCGTTATAATGACACTCATGAAATTTATTAAATAAAATTGAAATAACATTTATGCTATACTATTATAATAATATTTAATACACACAATTACAATAATATTGTTCATGTACTATTATAATAACATTTCTTTTGTACAATTAAATATCATTAATGCCATACTATTAAAATAACATTTATAACACATTTAAAATAACGTTAATGTCATAGCATTGTATTAACGTTTTATTACGTATCATTATAATATTATTGAAGACACATTGCATTAACATTGATAACATACTATTATAATAATACACATGCCTTAGTATTATCATAAAATTGATTACATCCCATTATAATAATAATTATAATAATAATTGTACAGTTATCTAATGCCCGATGATGATTTAGCTTCTTAAGAATAAAGTTTAAAAGTATGTCAGTTAGAATAATTGTATAACTTCATTCTAAAAAGAAAACATAAATATCATTAAAAGATACTTTCAGAATTCATTATAATGTTGCTATTGTATGCTTTACATACACTTTGAACATGTTTCTTAGTATCCTAAGTTTGCGTTCAACATTAAAAAAATCAATCCATACTACCTATATCTTACATCGATTATACCCTGCCATGTAATTGACTACACTCTAGAGTAATTACAGTTATAAATAATTTACATTGAAAAGAATAGAGTTTCTCCAGGTCATATCCTCAATTATGATATCACAATTACAACCGGGAATTGCTCAGTCATGTATGACACTAGTCGTACCGTATGTCTTAGTTATTGAAACATATTGATTTATGTGATTCCAAGTTTTTTTAAACTTAAACTAGAAAAATAGAACAATTAGAGCAGTTTAATTTTTCTTTGAATGAGTTACTGTTATAATACAGTTAAGTCTAATTTTGTTTTTTAAAAAAAGTGAAGGTAATAATAATTGTATAAATAGATGAAAATAAAAGAAACATAAGTTGAATTTGAAGCTTCTTAAAGCTTGATTATTATGTTTTGATTTGTGTGTCCATCTCATACTGATACATAAGGTATTCGACTGAAGGCATACCAATATGCAAAGAAAATCAATCCAAGTACAATCCTTTCACCAAATTTCTGATTGTATATTGAGCAGTCCAATTAAAATATTTTTTTTTTTAATACAAGAATGCAACCAACCAGTCTCTCATGTTTTATATGCCTTTATAAAAATGTATAATTTAATGATATTGTGCTTCGTATATGTTAATCTTTATTTTGCGTTATTTAGTAAAACCCAAGCTGACTTAATATAATTAGCTTAAAGCAGATACATTTATAAGTAACCAACAAGTATTACTACATATATTTCTAATTACTACAATGTATAAGATATTACAATTAAATGGAAACGTAAAGAAGTAGCTAATTGTGTTCTTTCGCAATCTTCTACTGAAATATCAATAACAATAGTGTTTTTTTCTGGCATGAATTTTATGTATATTTACATACCTGTATATATATATATCAAAGATCAAACCACAATAAGAAATGGGAAAACAAGACTAAGATCTTTCAACCGTAACAAGCGGTCTTCGTCAGAGTCAAAAACCCAACTGAACACTAGATGCAGAAAACATCTGGTGAGGAGTTGAGAAGAGTGGGAGGGAAGAGTGGTATTTTAAAAGGGTGAAAGCACAGGAAAGGACTAATGTCCAGAAAGGGATGTTTGGGGAAACAAAGGAGTACAGTAAGAAAAAGTAAAAAACTATCCGCTAGCTGTCAACCCTCTTTGAAGAGGCTATTGCCCTCGTGACGAAAGTATCAAGTTTGAAGAGACCGTTACTAATGTTTATAATATTAGATCTATTAAATTTAATTAGAGACGATTCAATAATATTTCTTAACAACATTGATTTTTCATAGGTAATAAATTTAGCTCCTGTCCAATCAATATGATGATTTTCATTTTTTATATGCAAGAATAAGGCACTACTGTTTTCCTGTCTACTTATGATATATTGGTGTTGTTTTACACGTGTTTTTAATGATTTACCAGTTTGACCAATATAAATTTTATGGCAATTTTTGCACGGAATTTTATAAATACCAGCGGACTCCAATTCGCTTGGAGAGTTTTTTATTAACATATTACCCACGTTATTACGATTAGAAAACACTATATTAAAATCAAGTTGTTTGGCTAATCTTGGAAGGGGGTCCAATGATTCGTGGTATGGCAAAACTATAGAATTTGATAATAAAAGGGGCTCTTTTGAAGTATTAGAGAAAGTTTTTTTAGCACCCTTCAAAGCTAAATCGATATAAGAAGAGGGGTATTTTAATGAAAGGGCAATTGACCTAATGTTATTAATCTCTTCATTAAGAAATTCTGGAGAGGAAACTCTTAAGGCTCTCAAAAACATATTTCTAAAAACAGAAATTTTAACATTTTTTGGATGCGATGAATAAAAATGAACGTATGCAAGTACATTCGTAGGTTTTCTATATACACTAAAGCGTAACTCATTAGGTAACCTATGGATCAGGACATCTAAGAAGGGCAAATTACCACTTATTTCTTCTTCCATTGTGAATTTGATTGTCGGCACTAATGAATTCAATTTTGTTAGGAAATCAACTTTATTTAAAGAATTGGGACAAATGCAAAGAATATCGTCAACATATCTATACCATTTAACATTTTTGGGCAAAATTGAGCTTAACATTTTACTCTCAAAAAACTCCATATATAAATTACTTAGGAGGGGGGATAAACAGTTACCCATAGCAAGACCAAATTTTTGTATATAATAATTATTTTCAAATTGAAAATGACAATCTACCACACATAACTTAATTAACTCTATTATAGTGGTAGATGGAAGGGGAAGGGAATAATTAATTAATTCCTCCTGGAGTAAGCTCAACAGATCAGTTACTGGTACATTCGTAAAAAGAGACTTCACATCGAAACTGATTAATCTATAATCTTTGTTCATGTTGACGCTTTTTAATTTTTTAATTAAATCTACATTGTTTTTTATATGGCTGCCTGAAATTTTTCCAATTAAGGGGCTTAAAATACTTACTAACCATTTGGACAAGCCATATGATGGTAATCAATCAATCAATGGTAATCAATAAACATTGATTTATTACCTATGAAAAATCAATGTTGTTAAGAAATATTATTGAATCGTCTCTAATTAAATTTAATAGATCTAATATTATAAACATTAATAACGGTCTCTTCAAACTTGATACTTTCGTCACGAGGGCAATAGCCTCTTCAAAGAGGGTTGACAGCTAGCGGATAGTTTTTTACTTTTTCTTACTGTACTCCTTTGTTTCCCCAAACATCCCTTTCTGGACATTAGTCCTTTCCTGTGCTTTCACCCTTTTAAAATACCACTCTTCCCTCCCACTCTTCTCAACTCCTCACCAGATGTTTTCTGCATCTAGTGTTCAGTTGGGTTTTTGACTCTGACGAAGACCGCTTGTTACGGTTGAAAGATCTTAGTCTTGTTTTCCCATTTCTTATTGTTTATCTTATTGTGTAGTGTTTATGTATTTATCAATTCAGTTCAGTTTTCAGGTTCAAATTAAACTCTCATTGCCAACGTTTCGGTTTTTATTTAAAACCCTTTTCATAGGCTGAAGTATAAATTTTGAAACAGAAAAACTAAGTATTATATTACAAATTATTTTAGAAAGAAACATTGTGTGTGGATTTCAACAACAACTGTCTAGTTTGAATGAACAGGTGATACTGTGAAGAACTGACCGAATCCTACCCTATTTTACGATGTAATAATTAGGTTTTGTGTTTAAAAAATTTTATACTTCTATCTATGAAAAAAGTTTTAAATAAAAACCAAAACGTTGACAATTAGAGTTTAATTTGAACCTGAAGAACTGACCGAATCCTGATTTACTTTAGTTTTGTTTCTATTCAACGGTTAATACTTATATCATTTTATATATATATATATATATATATATATATATTAATAAAAGTATCGACCGTGGAATAGAAACAAAACTATGGTTTATCGGGACTCGGTCAGTTCGGTCTAATAAAGACCGAAACGTTAGAAATGAGTTTATAGAATCCCGATAAACTATAGTTTTGTATATATATATATATATATATATATATATAATATATATATATATATATATATATATATACCCCTGAATAAAATAACAAATACAGAACGAAAACATTTACTGGGATCAATATTTTAAAGCAAAGTTCGTCTAGAAGAGAGTAGAAGGGAAGAAGAAGAAGCACGTTCGTTCAAGACTAATATATATATACCAACATCAACCACAATAAGAAATCAGAAAATAGACTAAGTCCTTTATGAAGTAACTAAGTCCTATAACGTAACCATAACTGATACAGTATCAGTTTTGACTTTGAAGAAAGACCCATTGTTACGGTTGAAAGATCTTAGTCTTTTTTCTGATTTCTTACTGTGGTTTAAACATTAATATTTATTTTACTTGTAAAATCTTGCTATATATATATATCGTTTAGTAAGATTTCACGGTAAAACAAAGTCTATACTATATTAAGAAATGGCTCTAAGATATTTCTACAAAAACACTCTAATCTTTGTAAGAGCCACACTGTAATGTCAATCTTTCATTTTATATATTAATTTTCAAATGTAATGAATATATATTTAATTCATTTTATGTGTTTAAAAATTTTAAATAAATAAGTGTGAGTCAAAAATTAAAAAAAATCACCGAAGAAACACTTCTCACAGTGTCATTTCTTCGAGTTATCGTTAAATTGAATGCAATATGTTTTTTGTTTTTTTTCGCAGTATTTTACAAAAGATAATACATTATTATATAGTACATACAGTATTTTTTATTATAGATATATGTATATTTAATATATGTTTATCTATTATTACAATTTACTAAAATACCATATTTTTGTTCAAATTTACTTTATCGTTTTTTTTATGGTTATTTTGGTGACATTTTCGTATGGACCACAAATTTACTTTTCTCTAATTTTTCTGTTAAAATTATTACTTTTCTGTTACTGTTTTTTTAAGTTTTTGCATTTAATTGTCACGAATTTCCATAAACACAGGTAACAGACAATTACTAGTTAGATAAGATATCATTCCCAATGTCATTTGTGTCGACATAATTTGCACAATTAATCGAACATCATAACTAAGAAACCTTAATAACAAACCTGTAACCTTCCAACAACAAATCATTAATATTATCGTGTGACAAATAATGAGGATATATGCTTCGACTCTTGACTACGTAGAAGTATCATAACAGTTTTGAATGCCGTTCACCTTCATTAGCAACTAAAGTTAATTTTACAAGAAAATGTAGTTAGACCGTTCTTATTATATCCAGTCCGTTATTATTATCTAATTACACTTCCGCTCTTTTTATAAACGTTTTTATAATCTACTCTTAAACTTAGATTTAATAAAAAATGATAAAGCTAAACATACTATTAGTATTTTTAACACCGCAGAGGTCGTCAGTTTAATTTAAAACTAATCATACTAATCGTATTTTTTTTAAATTTACTAGATAATGTGGTTTTATAGAAACTAGATACTAGATAGAAATAGTGTTATGACTATTAGCATAACCGTTTGGAACTGACAAATCCTCAAGAAATGTTTGCAAAGATAAAATATTTGGACACACCAAATGCTATTCCACTTGTTTCAGTTCGAGTGTTACTCCCTTTGATAAGATGTTTTGACTGGGAGATAGTTCCATTTCTGAATTGGTTACCGTTTAGCATTGATTTCTATTTACATGTTTATTCTGAAATTTTGTTATATATATAAGTAATTAGAGATTTGTTTTTTTTTTCAAATTACCTGTATTTAAATCTATTATAGTTTAATCTCCAATTTTATACAATAACTACTGAAGATACTCTATCTAATTAGAAATTTCTTTTTTTCTATAGATAGTCGTAAACTGACTAAATATGTGTATGTAACATATAACTAGTAAATTTTATTAGTGTAAATCATTTAATAGTCATTACTATGTAAAACCAGAACTAGTCACACTGAAATAGGCTACATTTTTATTCTAACATGTTACAGACCAAAAAGGGTACATCTGTATTTATCAGTTATTAGTTAAGGAGCCGTCAGCTTCATTCTTTATAAAGCCTTACGTACAGGTGTGCTTTGCGAGAATGTATCAAACACCTTCAAGATGTAAAAATCTGCATACATCTTGTCTTCGATGGCTTATGTTTCGCAAATTCTCTTTTAAGTGAAGTACAGTTGATTATTTTTTGTGGATATTTCTTTTTGTTTCTGAAATAAGCATATCTCTTGGGAGAATCTCATAGTGTTTCTTTGTTGTGTGTTTTTTTTGGAGTTCCATTTGCTGCTGGTGGCATCTCATTCTTCTCAGTAATTCAGTCACAATATGTCCTATATATGATGATTTTAGAAATTTAGTTTTCTGTTTTGCATGTATATTCCTAAGTATGTCTCTTTTATTGTCGTTGTTCCTTTTTTGCTTGGCTCTCCCTTATTTTTAATAAGGCACTTCCATTATGCTATTACTTTGGATTATGATATTCCATTATGATAAATTACTATTTTAACATTTATTAGAACCACTACTTTTAGTGCTAAAATTATTATTTTACTTTTGCTCCTTTTCGTAACAAAATAATCATCATCTTAACGACAATAAACTGTGTATTTATTTACTATATCACTTAAAAGTGTTTTTATGTAGTAAGAAATAAAAGTTGGTAAAGGTTACACTCAATGACAAACGTTAGCTTCAACCTTGGTGATATAGATTATATACTTGACAGTATACATTATTATAACTAAAATTGTCCGAATTGTTACAACTTATGAATATTATAAGCAGAAGTATTTCAGAGATAAATAAACAAAATAAATAAAAACTTACAGAAGTAAGAATTTTTTGCTTATAATATTCATAAGTAGTAACAATTCATTTTCATATTGTTTATATGTTCGATGTTGATATTTAATTTCTTATTATCCTTTGTTTCTAGGCCTATGAAAAAGCGTTTAAAATAAAACTGAAACGTCAGCAATGAGAGTTTGATTTTTGAGCCTAGAAAATTGATCAAATCCTGATTAGATAACACACCTATTCTATCAACCAGTCAATATATTATTGAATCTGTTTTATATATATGTATATATATATATTGATCAAGAAAGTATATAGACAAAAAAGGAAAACAATAGAAATAAATGCTCTGAGACCTATCATATTATGTCATTAGACAGCAAACAATGTAAAAACAAAGAACATAACATAAAAGTTATTGAGAAGGAAAGTTACGAAACGGCTGGGAAAATCAAGTTACAATGTAGCTTGTCAAGAAAAAAAATACTTTATAAACAAAATTGTAACTTGAATTCTCTAACTGTTTTGTTACCTTCCTTCTGTGTAAGTTTTATATTACCTTCTTTATTTTTACTTTGTTTGTTCTCTGATAGTATAAAGTGAACGTCCTCAGAGTATTAATATTTATTTTTTTCCTTTTTCCTTATGGTATTATACTTTATTGATTCTATCATATTTTTAATGTGATTCTTCTGCATATATATCAATTAAATGAAATGATCCAACAGACTTTTAAACAAAAAAGAGTTATAACGAAGATAACACAGAAATAGAAAGACGCATACCTCAATTCTATCTATGTATTATGAATCAATACATCCGTGACTGTTTTAAAATAAAATAAATTTCCCTTTGGCTGTCATATTTGGTCGAGTTTCATTTTAATGCTTGAATTATGAGCATATGGTGCCTTCGGTTTTGTAAAGAATCTAACGTGATTTTGATGTCAGTATTGACTCTGAGTCCCTATCTCTAAACATCTTTCTGCTCAGATGAGTTATTGCAATATTGCAAACTGTCTACTTAGTTGTTAAAGAATATGACAGCCAATTTGAACCCCCTGATTATGAATGACTCTCTCTCCCTTTAGCACCACAGAAGCGTAATCTAACTTCCCGTCCATCTTACTGACATGTTTGTAAATTTCAAACCTCATATCATGACTAGATTTCATAGAAGTCATTTCATGACTAGATAGAAGAAATCAACTGGTATGATACCTGAATCTAGACGTCACTTGTTTTTCTAAGAAAACTCATTCCATTTTATCAATCTTTTCTCCATTTCTCAATGTAATTTCTCAACCACTTCAGTAAGTTCTTGTGATATTATTTTGATTGGCTATATAACCAACTATAAAGCAATAACAATAACTGCCGTATGTGGTATATGTGATGAACATATTCATTTTTACTGTATATATAGCACCTAAATATATTTTATTTGTATTTTTACTTTATATAGATAGCACGAAAGAATCTTTTTTAAGATTTTGACAAACTTCGATGTTTTGAATTTTTTTTTTTATAAAAATGCTACATGTGTCTGTGTGTGCGTTTATGTTTGCTTTTCGAACAGTAACTGAGCAATAAGGGAATTTATTTTCCGTTTTATTTTATTACAGATTTATTTATACAGTTTAATATATATATTTAAACTTTATTAGAATAAATAATAAATGTTTAAATACTAAACTATTTTTAATTCTTGACTATATGTTCAAGAATTTTGCAGACAACTTTATACTTCTATAATTGTTATTTGGAATATATTGTCTGTAGTTATTATAAATTAGTAAATTAAACATGGACAATTTTGGTTCGTAGGAAGTGGCTACATTACAATAAAAATGCAAAACTTAACTTAGGAAAAGAGCAACTTGTTCTACTAAGAAACTAATAAAAAAGATGAATAAATTTACATTTTTCAAATAAATAGTGAAAGTTTAAAATAAGCTATTGTTAAATCCAAAAAGTATATTATTTTCAAAGCAGACTATTAAGTATGCGTATACCATGAGGAATTCAAGGTGGAAATTTATATTCATGGGCGTTATTTCTAATCTTACTTGTTTGAAGTACTTTTTATTTCTTAAAATTACATCCTATTTTGTTGGCATTATTAATTATGAAAAAACTATATTTTGGAGCTTTAAGGATTTAAACGTTTTGGGGTGTACTCAAATGACATTTAATGATGATGCAATGGATGCTTGCTTCTATAATTTTCAATTCAAACCGTTTGAAAATCATATTAATATTGACCTAGTTTTTGGTGTGGTAAACAACCTTATTAATTTTGAGCAATACTTAAAAATGAGATATGTTTTTTATTTGACTGATATCGAAATTGGTTCTTCTGGTAGTTAGAGAAAATTTAAATTTCATGTAACACATTGAAATATGTATTACTTCAAGACAAAAAAATCATAAATTTTGAATATTTGAAGCAGTCTTACACGGAAAAGGTTATCATAACATTATATGATTACTAGATTTCTCTCGTTTATATCTCTTTCACAATACACTCGATACTTAACTTTTTTTTAATAGTGCTACTTTGAAAAAAGACTATATTAATTAAAATAGCTGTAATTGATTTACTCATTACTTTAATATATGTAAAGTATAGTAAGTTTGACTATATTTTATCTGGATCTTCCTGGGATTTGTGTGGATATTGGCAAATTGGTTTGTTTATTATTTTACAATGTTTTATAATACGTTTAAACTATAGCTACAACAGAAGAAAAGCATATGTAGTATAAGTAGTAAGTAGTATTCTTAAGAAAAAAATTTTTACTTTTTGTAAAGTTGAGTGTTTATCACTCTACATTTACGTTTCACAACCGGACTTTGTTTATATGTTATTATACATTGGTCAGTTTTAATGAGGCTTATTTACTGCGTTTTGAGTCTTTGATTTGTTTATTACGATTTGTTCAAAGTTTTTTTTTAATATTTCTAAAATTTCTTTAAAATTAGTCTTAGGCATTTTACTACTAATTAGATCCTTTAATGTTACCAGGTTTCATTATTAAAAAGTTTTTAAAAATCCGTATTTTTTTCAACCATAAATTTTAGAAAATAGCCAACTATTTCAAACTGTTACGTCTTTTAACATGTATAAATATAAATTTAGTGTTTGTCATTAATGGCATTTCGACAAGTTTTGCTTGTTTTTTTTTTCACAGTCGTGTAGGATGACCCTCCCGGTCATTATTACATTCACGAATTCCTTTCACCCTAATTTGGGCTACTTTGTGCAGCATGTTCACATTGCATGTTGTTATTTTCAAATCCTAATCTGTAGCTCTTAGATTGTGGTGTGAGTTAATTTGATAATTTTTTTTTTTGATGCTAGAACTTTGAAAAATATGAGACTCTTATGTCTCAAAAATAGAGACCCACAATCCTTTTGAGATGAAATACTCGCAAAAACTCGAGTAAGAAATGATTAGTTCCTTAAATATGTAACATTTACGTCTTACTGCAAGTAACAATGACACTAATTTTCTTTAAGAAAATTAATTAATTCTAAAAGAATATCTGCTCACATTACTATTCACTTACTCTCAAAGATCAAAGAACGCTATTTCAAGACGACATATCGCCCACTTCGCAGACATTTTTTTTTAACATTTTAAGGGCCTTTTCTGCCCGTCTTATATTATTTTACATTTTTAGGATATATAAAATACAATAATAATGTATGTTTGGATAAGTATCTTACCAAACAAATGTTGGAATATCGTTTGTATCTTCTTTAGTTTGTTTCTCTGTGTTATATATATATATATATATATATATAGTTCAATATAGACAAAAAAATATAGAGAAATCAAAAGAACACATTTACACTCTCTAATTTTCAGTTTGAACCGTCTCTAACCGTCTCTGAACCAGTGCGCTTGGTTTCCCTCTCTTATCTCTCCTGAAGACGGTTCAAACCGAAAATTAGAGACTGTAAGCGTGTTCTTTTGATTTTTCTATGTTTCGTTGTCTATATTGAACTGTATTTGTCCGTTTTGAATCGTATTTCCAACGAAAAAGTATATATATATAATTTCCAACCGAAACGTTGGAAAGAATAAATACATGGAAGGCAAAATATATGGTGAGTTAATATACCTAGTTCCTAATGAGTTTATAGGACTTTAAGAGATTTGGAAAATGTATCCAAGAAGTTAAGTAAAAGTGTATATTGTGATTTGTTATGTTTGGTTGCAGGAGGTATATACTACATCATTTCGAGGTCTCTGGGTCCAGAGTTTGGTGCATCAGTGGGACTGATTCTTGCGTTTGCCAATTCTGTGTCAGCGTCTCTAAATACAATAGGGTTCTGTACATCGCTCAATGACCTTCTTCGCACATATCATACAAAAATCCTGGACAATGGTGTCAACGACATCAGAATTGTTGGTGTGTCTACTCTGGTGGTGCTTGTCATTATCTGTGCCATCGGGATGGAATGGGAGACCAAGGTACAAGAATTAATCGTGATCAAAATTCGGAAAATTTTCAATTTCTTCTGCTGTTACAGTTGATAAGTTGAAACAATTAGTAAATGATTGGTCATGATGAATAACGTACGTCTATAAATAGTCTCATCAAGGACACACACACACACACACACACACACACACACATCACACACACACACACACTCACACTCACACACACACACACTCACACACACACACTCACATACACTCACACTTTCACCCTCACCTATGCTTACCACCACAAAGGACCACTGATCTATAATATTGTGGCCACCTTTGGTTCTCAGTTTGCATCAAGGTAGAACTTTTCTGTTCACAATACTGTAAATCTATTATGAATTATATAAAGAAAATTGATTTAAATATATTTTAAGTCTTCATGTTTATTTCTTTCTATTATTAGAGATAATTCAATATTTGAATAAATAGGTGACTTTTCGTACAAAATAGACATTTCTAATATTTTTAAGCATTAGAATATTATATTCAGTATGACACATGTTTGATATTATAATTAGTAAACTCTCGACCGACACGGCTGGAAAAAAAAAACACACATACACACACAAAGAGATCTTACGAAGTTAAAACAATACGGAAATGGAATATCAAATCATTCAAATTGTATTGTACTGAAATAATAAGAAGTTTATTTATTCTACTATTACATAGGATTATATGCAAATATCGTGACACAAACTTGTTTGCATATCTATTATATTATATTTATTAATGGGAGTAAGGTAGCGTAGTAACAACGTACTCGCCTCTGGCCAGGTAGATCCGAATTTCAATACCCACTCTGGTCCTCGATTTATTCTCGCAGGAGGTGTGTAAATCTGGGCATGTTGTTCCTCAGGGAGGGCATTAAGCCGTTGGATTCCAAAGGCTGTATGATTTTAGTTTCTATGAATATGTGATTTACATATTCTAACTGAAAAAAAATCACAACAAAAAACACGTGATGAAATCAATGAGTTTAAACCACAAGGAAAAAAGGAAAACAGTAGAAATAAATGCTCTGATGCCTTTCTCTTTACGTCATCAGAAAGCAAATAAAGTAAGAAATAAGACGGTTACTTAAAAGTTGATATATTACCTTCTTGTTTCTTACTTTGCTTACCCTCTGATGGCATAAAGTGAAAGGCCTCAGAGCATTTATTTCTATTGTTTTCCTATTTGTCTTATGCTTTATACTTCATAATCTCAAGTATATATACACTTGAGTTAGGCAAAATTTAGGACTCTCAATGTAAAATATTCATTTTATGTTATCACAAAGTGCCAATGTTCGACTTAGGAGTGTTCCCGTGGAAGGCTGTCACTGAAACCTAACCTGTGTTTGTAAATATATATCTATTACATTTACAAATGTTTATTACATCACAAATTGACTTGATTAATTTGAAATCTATTTACTCTCAAGTGAAGACGAAAAGTATTTTGATTTTAAATTATGTTCATAAAGTTATGAATAACAAAAGTTGTTTTCTTGCAAATATTTTCTGGAACTATATATATATATATATATATATAAAGATTTCACATAAACACGTGAAATAACAATCAATGATCAAACCACAATAAGAAAATGGGAAAGGAAGACTAAGATCTTTCAACCGTAACAAGCGGTCTTCGTCAGAGTCAAAAACCCAACTCTGGTATGAGTTGGGTTTTTGACTCTGACGAAGACCGTTTGTTACGGTTGAAAGATCTTAGTCTTGCTTTCCTATTTTCTTATTGTGGTTTGATTATATATATATAGTTCAATATAAACAAAGAAACATAGAGAAATCAAAAGAACACACTTACAGTCTCTAATTTTCGGTTTGAACCGTCTTCAGGAGAGATAAGAGAGGGAAACCAAGCGCACTGGTTCAGAGACGGTTGGAGACCGTCTCCAACTCTGACGAAGACCGCTTGTTACGGTTGAAGATCTTAGTCTTGCTTTCCCATTTTCTTATTGTGGTTTGATCATATATATATATATATATATATATATATATATATATAGTTCACACAGGAAAGAGAAAACACAAATAAAAGACACACACAAAAGACTCACAACGATATTTCGACAGTCGTCGTCATCGGGTAGAAGTAGTCCCTTTGAGTAGCTGAAGCTAACTGAGTGGTAGGCCAAATGCAACGAACACGCGCGCACTCTGCCTGCCGCCCTAGGTAAGCTACTAACTACAGAGAGAATAATAACAAAAGGAACAAATAAAAGCAAATAAAAATAACAGAAGGAGAAGACTAGTAAATGAAGCTAATAAACAATTAAAAAATAAAAAATAAAAATAAATAAAAAAAATAAAAATTAAAATTAAAAAATAATAAATAAATAAATTCTTAAAAAAAAAAAAAAAAAAAATTAAAATAAATAAATAAAAAAAAAAATAAATAAATAATAAATACTTAAATTAACGGTACAAGTTAAGGCCAGGAGGAGAGCGAGCTTTGAGAAGACAGATAATTGCCTCCTCTGAAGCTCTTAAAGTAACCACGAGAAGACTGAACAGGGATATGATTAAGGACTTGGACCCGAAGCAGTGATTAAAATCCAGTCCACGGGAATTAGAGTGGATAGCAATAGGAAGGTTTTTGCGTTGACCAACGGAAGCCCTGTGACCATTCATACGTAAGTTGAGCTGCGTAGAGGCCATACCAACGTAGAATGCATCACACTGGGTGCAGTCCAAACGGTAAACGCAATTAACCGAGGTGCATGAGGTGTGGGGAGGACAAGAGTAGTTAATATTGCTATGGGGGGAAGTAAAAAAGGGATTAGGGTTTATGATAAGACAGGTTTGGCATCTGCTCCGTCCGCACTCCAACATTCCCCTCCAAGTGTAGGGTTCAAGGGAGAGTGATGGGAGAAAATGCCTCTGAGGTTCGGTGGTTTGCGATATGATAAGGAGGGGGCTTCAGGAAAAATAGATGAGGTAGAAGGAGAAGAGGAGAGCAATGGGAAAAAACTCCTTAATAACCGAGCCAATCCTATGAGCGCCAGGGAAAAAAGTGGATATCAGGAAAACACTATCAGTGTGGTCTTTTCTGGGTACGTGCCGGTGAACTATTTCAGCCGGCACGACACGACTATCAATGACATTGGAAGGGTAGCCACGATCAATTAATTTTTCTTTCAAACAGTTAATGTGGGAACTACGGTTTTTCAAATTATTACAAATCCTGTGGATGCGGATGGAAAGGGATCTGGGGATTGCTTTTTTGATGTGGGTGGGATGGCAACTACTGTAGTGGAGGTACTGCTGTGCATTAGTAGGTTTTATATGTACAGAGGTGGAGAAACTGCTATTGTTGAGGGTGACATCAACATCAAGGAAAGTAATTTTATTGCTGGACACTTGGTGGGTGAAGGAGATGGAGGACGAAAAGTTTTGGAAGGAAAGTAGGAAGAGGTTTAACTCATGGGTACCATGTGGCCAAATGAAGAAGATATCGTCAATGTAGCGAGTATAAAGAAGGGGAAGGAATTGACGATCAGACAGAAAAGATTGCTCTAATTTGGCCAAGAACAAATTAGCAAAAGAAGGAGCCATAATAGTGCCCATCGCAGTACCCTTGGTTTGAAGGTAAAAGGCACCATCAAACTGGAAGGCATTATGCTTCAGGACAAATTCGGCTAAGGAAACTAGAAAATTGGTAGAAGGAGTGAGGGGGGGAGTTCTGAGTTCAAGAAAGTAACGAAGGGAATTCAGTCCCTCACTGTGTTCAATATTAGTATACAGAGAGGTGACGTCCATAGTAACCATGAGGAGGGGATGGGTGAGGTTGGGTGGTATCGAGAAGTTATTGAGGAGATTGAGGAAGTAATTTATATATATATAGTAATTTATATATATATATATATATAAAGAAATAGAATTTCTCTATGTTTCTTTGTTTATATTGAACTATATTTGTCCGTTTTGGATCGTATTTCCAACGAAAAAAGTATATATATATATATATGTATATATATATATATATATATATATATATATATATATATATATATAATCAATAGAATATATATGAAAAGTATGAATAAATTTATATGATAAAACATACTCTTAGAATTATCCAGTCTTGTATTTTTAAGTTACTTGTGTATATATAACTAGCTCATTCAGATGTGCATTTATTATTTAATACTGATATTACTTTACAAATAGAAAAGCATTAAATTGAAATCTGAATAATTAATTTGAGAAAGGTCCTCTTCCTACATTATTTCTGATGAGTGTTTAAAATGACAATCGGTTAATTAAAATGACAATTTACATGGTTAATTTGTGATTAACAATGCGGTTTCTCTACATGTAAAACAAAGTGGAAACAACATCCATTATTTATAGTTAAACTTAGTTACATTGTAAATATAATTAAATTTAGACTAACAAAGTAATTGATATCTTTACTTACGTAAATATTATGAAGTTAAAATTGTCATCAGCATAAAGGAAAATGTTAAATTATTCTTTACAACATTTGCTAGGCTATTAATTACAAAAGTGGAATCATACTTAGCCTTGTAGGATTCGTAATGATTGTTAAAAAAAACTGTCGATAACTCAATTTATGTTGATGTTGGACTTATTTTTTTGTAATTTAATGCCAATATTTTTATATTAGTATGAAATTATAATGGCTGGTAATGTGATGGTAGTTTATTAGGATTCTTGGAGGACTGGGAAAAATCTGTTAGTTGTTTATAAAATTAGTGCATATTAGTACCCCTATTTATTGAATTGTCTATTTTATTGCAGTACTCTGTCTCTTTCAGTGGGTTTAAGAGGGATGAATTTGGTGAGTGTTTGTGGTTGTTTCAAACATAGATCATCCAGAGCCTAAGATTGTTTTACAAAAGCTACAGCTTCACATTCAAAAAAAAAAAAGAAAAAAATTACTGCTTCAGTTATCATATTTCATTTAAAACGTATCGTGTAACTGTTTTCTAATCTATAGTCTATGGAATTGAAATATATTTTTGCAGAATTTACAACAGCTGGATATATGATTTCAGTGATTTATGGGGACTCAAAATGTATTTTTTTTTTCTTTAATTCGCGACCATATCTTTGGCCACAACACCTGGTACATTACTAGTATGTCATCCTGTGTATACATGCTTTCTTAATAGAGTTTATTAGAATAGGGTTAATTAGTGATTACTTGACATAGTAAAAACAGGAGGTAGCAGCTTGCACACTATAATGAATAAAGGCAAAATTTATAAGAATGTCCACTGGGCAAGAATGTATTAAACAATTAGTAAAAGAAAGATAAATTAATCTTTTTTTTATATATGTATTAGTGAACTGCTTTGTTACAGGCTCAAAATGTGCTGGTTGTGGTGATTTTGGGAGCTATAGTTAACTTCCTTGTAGGAGCAGCAATAGGGCCTACGAAACTGGAGGATGAGGCTAAGGGCTTCGTAGGTTTCGACTGTAAGTTGATTCTTTTTATCATTATAATCAAGTATTTTAGTACTTACTTTACTTACTTATATACTTATTTATGTGCATACGTTAAAGTATTTGCATACTTTAAAGGGTATTTTTTTTTAAAGCGTGCAAAAAATACAAGGTCAGTGCTGCGGTTACGGTTGAAAGATAAAGGTTTTAGTCTTATTTTTTCTATTTCATATCGAGGTCTTATCAGATATATATATATATATGAAAAAAAAAGACTAAGGTCTTTCAACCGTAACAAACGGTCTTTGTCAGAGTCGGGTTTTTGACTCTGACGAAGACCGCTTGTTACTGCTACAAGATCTTAGTCTTTTTTGCCCCCATTTCATATCATGCTTTGATCATTGATTGTTATTTCACGTGTTTTTGTGAAATCTTGTATATATATATATATATATATATATACAGAAAATAAACAGTGACACATAGACTGAAACATAAAAAAAAGACTCACATTTCAATATTTCGACCGTAATGGCGGTTGAAAGATAAACGTTTTAGTCTTATTTTTCCTATTTCATATTGAGGTCTCATCAGATATATATATATATATATATATTGAAATGAAAAAAAAGACTAAGATCTTTCAACCGTAACAAACAGTCTTTGTTAGAGTCGGATTTTTGACTCTGACGAAGACCGCTTGTTACTGCTACATGATCTTAGTCTTTTTTGCCCCCATTTCATATCATGCTTTGATCATTGATTGTTATTTCACGTGTTTTTGTGAAATCTTGTATATATATATATACAGAAAATAAACAGTGACACATAGACTGAAACATAAAAAAAAGACTCACATTTCAATATTTCGACCGTAATGGCGGTCGAAATATTGAAAAGTGAGTCTTTTGTTATGTTTCAGTCTATGTGTCACTGTTTATTTTAAGTGTTATCTGTCCTGCCGGACCGTTTTTCGTTTATCATGGTATATATAAATCAGTGTTTATTTGGGTTTTTGACTCTGACAAAGGCCGCTTTTTACGGTTGACAGATCTTAGTCTTGTTTTCACATTTCTTATTGTGGTTTGATCATATATATAATATAAATATATTATATATATATATAATATATATATATATATATATATATCAGTGTTTAGTTGGGTTTTTGACTCTGACAAAGGCCGCTTTTTACGGTTGACAGATCTTAGTCTTGTTTTCCCATTTCTTATTGTGGTTTGATCATATATATAGACGTCCTGAAGGGACGAGATGAGGGTAACAGATTTGATATCAAGATGGCTGAATGGTGAAGAAGATGATATCTTGAAATGAGAAGATGGGGTAGAGAAGAGGATAGATCGGACTGGTTGATAATTATTAAGAAGACCAGCGTCTTGCATAAGCTACAGTTCTAACAGTAATAACATAATATAGATAACATAATACACTGCAGTATGTGCTTATCTCAAAGAAATATTGAGCTCCTAAAAGTTTCATGAAAGAAATAAATGTATTCATTCCTGTTTTCTTACAGCCTTATCTTAGAATAACAGCGAAGGTTTGAAATTTGATCCTAAAATTAAATTAATGCTTTTTTCTCTAACTTGTTTTTTTTTTTTTTGTTCAACGGCTCTCATAATTCTTCATCAAGTATCTTCTGAATATATAAATTTAATAGGATTTTTCATTTGTTATTTCATAATGAACACAGTTACTTTTAGCAATTCATAAATTTTATACTCAAACTTACAAATACATAATTACCTAGTCAATGTTGGCACTTTTAATAAATTCAATATAGTTTCAATATGATTCAATATGATGAATGCATTTCGTTAGTTTTTTTTTATGAAGCACACGGACAGCATACCAAGTATTTTATTATTCTACAATATATTATATTATGTTTTATTATAATATATACATATTATGTACTGTATTATTATTACTGTATTATGTACATATATATTCGAAAACATTGTTGACACTCTCTAGTTTTCGTATCACTTTACGGTGAGACTCTGGTAAAAAAAGTGACTCTCGTGAGAGTCTCACCGTAAAGTGATACAAAAACTAGAGAGTGTCAACAAGAAATTGGTCAATGCAGAAGCTCCTGCTTATTTTAATAACATATATATATATTAGTATAAATGGGAATAAGGAAATTAGAAATGGGACTAAAATCTTCCAACCAAAATAATTGTTCTTCCTCATAGTCATATGTAAACTGATATTACCTCTATTTTTAGATTGCTTATTTTGGTTTGGTTGTACTATTACTGTATTGGTTTTTTTATTTTGAAAAATTGTAGAAGCGGATAGCTTAAAAAATGGTTTAGAGAACCACTTTTGTGTTGTAGTTAAATGTTTGTGGCTAATAGTTGGGAGAGGAAAAATATTTCTGCGAAGCCACTGTCCCAAGTCGAGAGTTCACAGTTCACTGTTTTGAGTGGGTGTATTTGACTTACTTGGAGACACATTGGTTCTCTTAATCATTCTGATAGTGCAGTTGACTTTTGTTATAAAGTGGTTGTTAGAGAAATTTAGTTATGAACTTACAAGTGATTTATGTCATGACTAGAAATATTTAAAACTGATTTTTATATTAAAGCTATTCTTGTTGATTTAAGAGCTATTTGCTATATTAATAATAATGAATATATTTCCGTTGACCATGTGTTTCTCTCTAGTTAACGTGTTCAAAGAGAACTGGCACTCAGACTATACAGTGAGTGAAGGCCAAATGCAAGACTTCTTCTCTATTTTCGCTATCTTTTTTCCTTCGGTGACTGGAATTCAAGCTGGAGCAAATATTTCAGGTGACCTCAAGGTAATAAATCATTTATTTTATACACATATAATGTAGCCGAATCATTAGTGATTATCAACTATTATATACTTAAATTTTACCATTAAATTAAATATATGGCACAAAATCTTACACAGAATTCCAGCATGGCTTCTAAAAAGTCAATTGAAGGTTGAATTAGTGTCACAACAACTGACATTATGTCGTGATAGGTGTGTTGAATAAAGTTAAATGTGGTGGTACGTAAATCATACTATTAATGCATCTAAAGTGCAAAAACTTGACTAGTTTTTTAATTAATTCTAGAAATTACGTATTTATCATTTGTCAAAAATAAATTGTTCTACAGAGATATAAAAATTGAAATGTTACATTACGGAAAAATAAAGCTGAGTAGGAACCCATTGAAAAGAACACGCATATCTCCTAAAAAGATTTTCAACTTTAGTTGAGTTACCCACATCAATATTTATAAATCAACAAAGTAATATTTAATAGTTGGCTCCAGCAAAACTAGTCTACTGGAGTTCAATATTTGTGTCGTTACTTTTTTTTGCGTTTAAATAAATGGCTTTTGTGCGATGTAGATTAGTGGATTTTGTTTTCTATAATCGAATAGTTACCTCAGTGCACTTGTCATGGTCAAGTATACCTGTAAGAACACTCCCCGGCAAGACGTGGCATACTTGTGTATGTTAATTATATGGATTGCATGCATAAAACGTTTCCAATCAACAATTTATAGCTCTGAATGGAATCACACGTGATTAAACTGTTTACGAAATGTCAATTACAGTTGAGTACTTGATGATGAGTTTTAAGAACTTAAGTGACTACCTTCAATGCACTGGACTCAGATTCAATTTAAACCAGAGTTTAATTTGAATCAATCTGAGAAACTAATTTTCAATAAGTTCATGTTACAATATCTGATACGTTACGTACCTATACAGATCCAGAAGCTCTTCTTTTCAGTTCTTCTATTTAAAAAATGATCAGACTGATAAAGAGATTTACAAATCCGTTTAAAAAATGTAAATGACCTAAGCAACAACTATTTTATTAATTTGTACATATAGATTATTATTCTCAAAATAATAATCCAAAGAAAAAAAAACACAAAAAAATCACAAATCACACTAAAAGTTAAAGTTACCGTTTAATGCAAGTGATTACCATAATAACAAAAGTTCTAGAAATATCTCCCCGAATCAGCAAAAATCGCCATGCAAGTCCCTTACTTTTATCTCTTTCTGTTCACTATTATTTATCACCATTCAGATTCTTGTTCATTTTTTTCTCACCGCTTACAGCCACTATTACAATATACAATTTACAACTATTTTAACATATATTAATCAGAAATTCATAAAAGTTCAGCACCCTGATTTTTTTTTGTTGCCTTATTATATAGGAACCGGTTAGTGCAATATATATATATATTTTAAACCGATCCTCTAGCGGGTTAAAAACCGCTTTAAGGATTTTTAAACCTTTGACGTTTTTAGCGAGTTAAAAACGTCAGCCCTTTACGATTTTTTGTTTGATCGGTAATTCTACATTGGGAGTCCTAAATTTTGCCTAACTCACGTTTATTTACAGTAGGGATCTTTAACGAGTACCTGACATTGTAGAGGCTCGGGACCGACGGCTTAACATCTTCTCCTAGGGACGACATACTCAGATTTATTCACCTCGGGCTTGAATAAATCGAGGGTCAGATGGGTATCGAACCCCGGACATACCAGATCAGAGGGGAGTACGTTAACCTCTGAGCTAACCTGGCCTCCTTTGTGTAATATATTAATCACTTTATATATATATCTAACATTTTATAGCTGTCAGATGCTACAAAAGAAAACTAAAATGATTGTTTCTAATTAATCATTTAATAAAACATTTGTTGCAAAGTAATTAATGACATAATTATTAATTGAATCATAAAATAGAATTCCAAAAAGAAATAAGTTTTATAAGGAACCATAAGCACAGTGGTTTCAATTTATAAATAAGAAGACTATTTATAAGGAATAAGTAGTGAGCACTAAAAGAAACAAAATCAGAAAAATATTCATGAAAAAACTAAACATACTGCTTCAAACAATCTGGTGGGACACGTGACACGACTTTCATATGTCTAAACTTGTCCAGAAATTAAACTCAATTCCTTAAAGAAATGAATAAACAAACCTTTGTCCGTAGTCTTTATCATGCATTATTCATAATTGTCAATTATCGTAATTATCACTTTAAGAATAATAAATTATTTTCCTGAAATGAAATTAGTACGCTAACGTACGCTGATATCAATTTGATAGTAATTATATTTTTTTAAAAATATATTACCATCATTTGTTTTAATTTAAAAAATATTATTTTTATTCTAACTTACCATTAATTTCATTCTGAATTTTGAAACAAAATTATAAATGATTAATCTAATTAAGAGTAAATAAATAGCTTTAATGTAATATTTTCAATACTTTCAAGTGCTGTACTTTTTAAATCACACTTTGCATGAAATCAGTTAGATTTATCTTTATCTGTAATTAGTATTCCCAAAATTAAAAATGCGATGTACTTAGTTTCAAATAATTCACGCAAAATAATTAAAACTATATGATTTTTAAAAGATAGTCCACAAATGTTATTTCACTGAGTTTTAACACTCTCTCAGCTTAAACCTTTGGATCAAATTTAACATTTGTTATCTATATTACTTTCCGCCTGTTTAATATCGCTAACAAGGCAATAAAAGTTCGTTTATTGTAATTTTAATTTTTTTTTACTTTCTGACCATCATGGAATTATGATAGTTCATCACTATGCCATCATTGTGATTAAATCCTCTATGTATATTAAAAGCCAACTAAAAGGACAGAACTAGAGTGATTTTAGTTAACATTATTAACCAATTACTAAGGAATCACAAAAAATATTTCTTTTTTTTTATTAATAAATTTTACTCATGACAAATGTACGATATTGTGATAGACTTTTTGTTCTCTTTTGAGTGTAACAATAACTTCATTTTAGAATTAGAAGCAATAATTGTTTTGGTTTTTGATATATCCTGCTCACACACCCAAAAAAACACGCTCGCGCACATACACACACTACATGCACAGTGACCAATTACCACAACTAATATACAACTTACCAGATTTAAAAAATATATTTCTGTTGAAAAACGGTATAAATAATTTGTCATCATTATTAGTAAGATTAAAATAATTTTATCTTCTAATTCTTTATATGCACTAAATTTTAATATAATAAACAATGAAATGTCTTTATTATTTGTAGAAAAAATTATATTTAAGCTGAAAATAAGTTATTAGTAAGATTTAGTTTGTTTCTCTTGACACTGATGTAACGGTAGAATTTCAATGATTTCTCTAATTAAACCAAATTTAGTTTGTGAGTCATGAATTATGAACAATCGGTGGATTATGCGAATTCGTCTTGTCGGACAGGAGTTTCTAGAAACTGGTCAAGGAGACTTGCAGTGCACCCACTCGCTGTGACATTCATCAAGTGCCATTCGGTTTCTGAACCACTTTAATAGTCATAACTGATTAATCAAGAAGAACAATTATCCAATATATTTATTTTTTTGGAATTAACTATTTGAATTGATAACTGTTAATTGGAGCATTGATTTTTGCTCAGTGTAAATTAGTACGACACCTGTTATCAGTAAACAGACAATTGTAATATTAACACACTTTAATATGAAAAATAAATAATTTTTTAAAGGCTATCTGCGGTGAACGTTACAAACTAGGGCAGTATTTTCCAACATTTTCTAGTTTAAGTAACACTTTGTGAAGTCAATTTGAAAACAAAATAATATCTACGTTAATACAGTAATATTTGGCAATAATTTATTAATTATAGTTAAGTTGTTACAAGTTTAAATTACTGAAATGAAATTAGTACGCTAATTTCTTTGTTATTGCTAACTCTTCAGATAGTGCAAGAATAGCCCAAAGGGTGTGCGATCGTCTTTGAATTAGTAGATACTGGTTCGATTCTCCCTGTGGCTCTCAACTTTTTTATTCACAAAGTGAAAAAATCTGAGTCTCGTCTTTGAATTAGTAGATACTGTTCGATTCTCACTATAGCTCTCAATTTTTTTATTCACAAAGTGAAAAAATCTGAGCCTCGTCTTTGAATTAGTAGATACTGGTTCGATTCTCCCTGTGGCTCTCAATTTTTTTATTCACAAAGTGATAAAATCTGAGCCTCGTCTTTGAATTAGTAGATACTGGTTCGATTCTCCCTGTGGCTCTCAATTTTTTTATTCACAAAGTGAAAAAATCTGAGCCTCGTCTTTGAATTAGTAGATACTGGTTCGATTCTCCCTGTGGCTCTCAATTTTTTTATTCACAAAGTGATAAAATCTGAGCCTCGTCTTTAAATTAGTAGATACTGGTTCGATTCTCCCTGTGGCTCTCAATTTTTTTATTCACAAAGTGATAAAATCTGAGCCTCGTCTTTGAATTAGTAGATACTGGTTCGATTCTCCCTGTGGCTCTCAATTTTTTTATTCACAAAGTGATAAAATCTGAGCCTCGTCTTTGAATTAGTAGATACTGGTTCGATTCTCCCTGTGGCTCTCAATTTTTTTATTCACAAAGTGATAAAATCTGAGCCTCGTCTTTGAATTAGTAGATACTGGTTCGATTCTCCCTGTGGCTCTCAATTTTTTTATTCACAAAGTGATAAAATCTGAGCCTCGTCTTTGAATTAGTAGATACTGGTTCGATTCTCCCTGTGGCTCTCAATTTTTTTATTCACAAAGTGATAAAATCTGAGCCTCGTCTTTGAATTAGTAGATACTGGTTCGATTCTCCCTGTGGCTCTCAATTTTTTTATTCACAAAGTGATAAAATCTGAGCCTCGTCTTTGAATTAGTAGATACTGGTTCGATTCTCCCTGTGGCTCTCAATTTTTTTATTCACAAAGTGAATAAAATCTGAGTCTCGTCTTTGAATTAGTAGATACTGTTCGATTCTCACTGTGGCTCTCAATTTTTTTATTCACAAAGTGATAAAAATCTGAGCCTCGTCTTTGAATTAGTAGATACTGTTCGATTCTCACTATAGCTCTCAATTTTTTTACGCAGAAAGTGAAAAAATCTGAGCCTCGTCTTTGAATTAGTAGATACTGGATCGATTCTCCCTGTGGCTCTCAATTTTTTTATTCACAAAGTGATAAAATCTGAGCCTCGTCTTTGAATTAGTAGATACTGGTTCGATTCTCCCTGTGGCTCTCAATTTTTTATTCACAAAGTGAAAAAATCTGAGTCTCGTCTTTGAATTAGTAGATACTGGTTCGATTCTCCCTGTGGCTCTCAATTTTTTTATTCACAAAGTGATAAAATCTGAGCCTCGTCTTTGAATTAGTAGATACTGGTTCGATTCTCCCTGTGGCTCTCAATTTTTTTATTCACAAAGTGATAAAATCTGAGCCTCGTCTTTGAATTAGTAGATACTGGTTCGATTCTCCCTGTGGCTCTCAATTTTTTTATTCACAAAGTGAAAAAATCTGAGCCTCGTCTTTGAATTAGTAGATACTGGTTCGATTCTCCCTGTGGCTCTCAATTTTTTTATTCACAAAGTGATAAAATCTGAGCCTCGTCTTTGAATTAGTAGATACTGGTTCGATTCTCCCTGTGGCTCTCAATTTTTTTATTCACAAAGTGATAAAATCTGAGCCTCGTCTTTGAATTAGTAGATACTGGTTCGATTCTCCCTGTGGCTCTCAATTTTTTTATTCACAAAGTGAAAAAATCTGAGCCTCGTCTTTGAATTAGTAGATACTGGTTCGATTCTCCCTGTGGCTCTCAATTTTTTTATTCACAAAGTGAAAAAATCTGAGCCTCGTCTTTGAATTAGTAGATACTGGTTCGATTCTCCCTGTGGCTCTCAATTTTTTTATTCACAAAGTGATAAAATCTGAGTCTCGTCTTTGAATTAGTAGATACTGTTCGATTCTCACTATAGCTCTCAATTTTTTTATTCACAAAGTGAAAAAATCTGAGCCTCGTCTTTGAATTAGTAGATACTGTTCGATTCTCACTATAGAACTCAATTTTTTTACGCAGAAAGTGAAAAAATCTGAGCCTCGTCTTTGAATTAGTAGATACTGGATCGATTCTCCCTGTGGCTCTCAATTTTTTTATTCACAAAGTGATAAAATCTGAGCCTCGTCTTTGAATTAGTAGATACTGGTTCGATTCTCCCTGTGGCTCTCAATTTTTTTATTCACAAAGTGAAAAAATCTGAGCCTCGTCTTTGAATTAGTAGATACTGGTTCGATTCTCCCTGTGGCTCTCAATTTTTTTATTCACAAAGTGAAAAAATCTGAGCCTCGTCTTTGAATTAGTAGATACTGGTTCGATTCTCCCTGTGGCTCTCAATTTTTTTATTCACAAAGTGATAAAATCTGAGTCTCGTCTTTGAATTAGTAGATACTGTTCGATTCTCACTATAGCTCTCAATTTTTTTATTCACAAAGTGAAAAAATCTGAGCCTCGTCTTTGAATTAGTAGATACTGTTCGATTCTCACTATAGAACTCAATTTTTTTACGCAGAAAGTGAAAAAATCTGAGCCTCGTCTTTGAATTAGTAGATACTGGATCGATTCTCCCTGTGGCTCTCAATTTTTTTATTCACAAAGTGATAAAATCTGAGCCTCGTCTTTGAATTAGTAGATACTGGTTCGATTCTCCCTGTGGCTCTCAATTTTTTTATTCACAAAGTGATAAAATCTGAGCCTCGTCTTTGAATTAGTAGATACTGGTTCGATTCTCCCTGTGGCTCTCAATTTTTTTATTCACAAAGTGATAAAATCTGAGCCTCGTCTTTGAATTAGTAGATACTGGTTCGATTCTCCCTGTGGCTCTCAATTTTTTTATTCACAAAGTGAAAAAATCTGAGTCTCGTCTTTGAATTAGTAGATACTGTTCGATTCTCACTATAGCTCTCAATTTTTTTATTCACAAAGTGAAAAAATCTGAGCCTCGTCTTTGAATTAGTAGATACTGTTCGATTCTCACTATAGCTCTCAATTTTTTTACGCAGAAAGTGAAAAAATCTGAGCCTCGTCTTTGAATTAGTAGATACTGGATCGATTCTCCCTGTGGCTCTCAATTTTTTTATTCACAAAGTGATAAAATCTGAGCCTCGTCTTTGAATTAGTAGATACTGGTTCGATTCTCCTTGTGGCTCTCAATTTTTTTATTCACAAAGTGATAAAATCTGAGCCTCGTCTTTGAATTAGTAGATACTGGTTCGATTCTCCCTGTGGCTCTCAATTTTTTTATTCACAAAGTGATAAAATCTGAGCCTCGTCTTTGAATTAGTAGATACTGGTTCGATTCTCCCTGTGGCTCTCAATTTTTTTATTCACAAAGTGAAAAAATCTGAGCCTCGTCTTTGAATTAGTAGATACTGGTTCGATTCTCCCTGTGGCTCTCAATTTTTTTATTCACAAAGTGATAAAATCTGAGTCTCGTCTTTGAATTAGTAGATACTGTTCGATTCTCACTATAGCTCTCAATTTTTTTATTCACAAAGTGAAAAAATCTGAGCCTCGTCTTTGAATTAGTAGATACTGTTCGATTCTCACTATAGAACTCAATTTTTTTACGCAGAAAGTGAAAAAATCTGAGCCTCGTCTTTGAATTAGTAGATACTGGATCGATTCTCCCTGTGGCTCTCAATTTTTTTATTCACAAAGTGATAAAATCTGAGCCTCGTCTTTGAATTAGTAGATACTGGTTCGATTCTCCCTGTGGCTCTCAATTTTTTTATTCACAAAGTGATAAAATCTGAGTCTCGTCTTTGAATTAGTAGATACTGTTCGATTCTCACTATAGCTCTCAATTTTTTTATTCACAAAGTGAAAAAATCTGAGCCTCGTCTTTGAATTAGTAGATACTGTTCGATTCTCACTATAGAACTCAATTTTTTTACGCAGAAAGTGAAAAAATCTGAGCCTCGTCTTTGAATTAGTAGATACTGGATCGATTCTCCCTGTGGCTCTCAATTTTTTTATTCACAAAGTGATAAAATCTGAGCCTCGTCTTTGAATTAGTAGATACTGGTTCGATTCTCCTTGTGGCTCTCAATTTTTTTATTCACAAAGTGATAAAATCTGAGCCTCGTCTTTGAATTAGTAGATACTGGTTCGATTCTCCCTGTGGCTCTCAATTTTTTTATTCACAAAGTGATAAAATCTGAGCCTCGTCTTTGAATTAGTAGATACTGGTTCGATTCTCCCTGTGGCTCTCAATTTTTTTATTCACAAAGTGATAAAATCTGAGCCTCGTCTTTGAATTAGTAGATACTGGTTCGATTCTCCCTGTGGCTCTCAATTTTTTTATTCACAAAGTGATAAAATCTGAGCCTCGTCTTTGAATTAGTAGATACTGGTTCGATTCTCCCTGTGGCTCTCAATTTTTTTATTCACAAAGTGATAAAATCTGAGCCTCGTCTTTGAATTAGTAGATACTGGTTCGATTCTCCCTGTGGCTCTCAATTTTTTTATTCACAAAGTGATAAAATCTGAGCCTCGTCTTTGAATTAGTAGATACTGGTTCGATTCTCCCTGTGGCTCTCAATTTTTTTATTCACAAAGTGAAAAAATCTGAGCCTCGTCTTTGAATTAGTAGATACTGGTTCGATTCTCCCTGTGGCTCTCAATTTTTTTATTCACAAAGTGAAAAAATCTGAGCCTCGTCTTTGAATTAGTAGATACTGGTTCGATTCTCCCTGTTGCTCTCAATTTTTTTATTCACAAAGTGAAAAAATCTGAGCCTCGTCTTTGAATTAGTAGATACTGGTTCGATTCTCACTATAGCTCTCAATTTTTTTACGCAGAAAGTGAAAAAATCTGAGCCTCGTCTTTGAATTAGTAGATACTGGTTCGATTCTCCCTGTGGCTCTCAATTTTTTTATTCACAAAGTGAAAAAATCTGAGCCTCGTCTTTGAATTAGTAGATACCGGTTTAATTCGCACTCTGACTCTCAACTTTTTCATGCAGGAAGTGAAAAAATCTGAGTCTGATCTTAGAGAGAACGTCAAACTGTTTTGATTCTGTACGAAGTACTCGTTAAATATTCCTAATCTAAATATATTTGAGTCAGGAAAAATTAAGGACTCTCAATGTAGAATCATTAAAGCGTTGCAATATTCTCTTAGAAGCAAGGATTGAGGTGTGGCTTTCTACGGTCCTCAATTCCACCCTCAAATGAATAAACTACTCAAATGGTAGTTTTGGAGATAGACTTCCACAACTTTACTCATTTTGAAACTATAAAATATATGTTTTCTTATTTAATAAGGAAACTTATATAATATAATATAAGGAATATAAAGGAAACTTTATATAATATACGTGTGTTATGATTAATAAGGGTATATACTCTATTTTTTTATTAAAATTAAATTTCTTGACAAAATTTAGTCCTTTTGATAGTTTAACTATTGTTTTTTTCATGTAATTATTAAATGTTTAGATAATTATTTACATTATTATTTTCTGTACATGTGCACGCATGATAACACCACGAGTTCTACTCAGTTCTATTTATATCTTTGTGATCTATTGAATGAATTCATTGTATTAATACAGCATTATGTTAGTAGCCTGCCCTAGATTTGCGCATAAAGGTAAAGAATAGTTATGATTAATTTGACAAGTTTTTTGTTTCATATTCTGGTATAGGTGTTTTGAATTTTTTCATGCATTACAAAATCAACTTTTAATCATAATTGAATCTATTTTTTTCATATTTAAACTATCAAATTAATACTATATAATTCATGCTAATCGATAATAATAGACAAATATTGGTTGCCGATCATAAGCATATAACATTTATAAATTGTTACTGATTACCAAATTCTCATGCAAAAACCTTTTGACTTCAGTACTTCAAAAGTAGTTTGTACCGTTTTGCATAATTTCTCTCTGTAATTCCAGTCTAGTTGATAACAAATTTATTTACCTTAATATTCAATATAAATCCCTGCTGCAAACTAATATAACGTCAGATTAATGCTAAACCTGGCAAAAAGTATCTAATCGGGCTTTGAGTTGAGTTTCTCTAAATAATTACGTTAGTTTTGTCAGGTCTGAACCGATTCAGAGCTAGCTGAAAGGTCCTCTGTGGTTGCCACAAAACTTTTAATCAACCCGTCACTTCTCGACAGATTGATGTTTTTAGACTCCAAATACTGTCTTGGCCTATACAATTCCATGCTGAACAGAAGTCGAGTTATGATAGTGCTTATAATCAAAGCTTAATCAAGTTCATTTATTAAAAAAAAAATAATAAACAAAGTTTTTGAACCTACCATCATTTTGAACCTATTGAATAATACTGTAGAATCCTATTCTATTTTGGATCGTATTAGTAATTGTGCAGGGTGATACATCATCACCTCAGCTTCTACGATATTTTTTTTTTTTTGAAATGATTACTATTTTTGCCTTTACTGGCTAGAGATTGTTCTAATTTGATGTGTTTTCAGAGGTAATTGGTTTATTTGAAGGATAATGGTTTTGTCACATTGATCATTTCATTTCTAGGACCCTGGAGAAGCGATTCCTAAAGGCACGCTCTTGGCCCTTGGCCTGTCCATGTTCTCTTACTGCTTGTTTGTGTTCTTCGCTGGTGGTGCTGCTATTCGAGATGCCAGTGGAAACGTCGCTCAGATAGCCACACACACACTCTCCAAATGCGTCAACTCCACTTGCTCTTACGGCTTACACAATGACTACACTGTAAGTAATTATATGTGGTTATTTCAGTCTTCCCATACCTAAGACGAATATATTAACTTTAAAGTAAACTATGTAAAGTATAATCAAAGTAAACAAAAAGAGAAAAGAAGTACTCAACCCTCACATTTATCAAAAAGATCATCCAGTACAAATATTTTACGTTTTGAGATCCAAATGGATGTTTTAGACTCTCAATATTTTCAATCATTTATACTCTACACTAGAGTAGCAGTTGGCAACATCGTTAATTTTACACTTCGAATTTAAGAGAGCAAATTAAGGCAAAAACAGAGGCAAAAGACAAAAAAAAGGTTCTAACGCATTCTATCATATTATATTCCCCATTTCGTTTATCATATTATATATAAACTATTTCATACCTTGTGGGTAATTGTGAACTGAATTCTTACTTAAGATACACAACTTGGAAATCGGTTGGACTATGTTGCACGAGATTTGACGGATTAGTGTTATAATATGATGTTTATTATATGTATTATATGTACTTCTGCGGTACAAACAGTATTTAACATTTAAAATACTTAAATGCATTTTTGAGTTCCACCTCTGTTTAAGCTCTATTTGCTTCTTTAGCTAGTGAAGTCAGAAAGCAGTGTTTATCATTGTTACTATAGAACAGAGTCGAATGGGTACATATCGTACGAAGTCTTCAACAGCTTTTGTGATCTCAAATCCTAAAATGTCTGTGGTGGGTTGTCTTTTGAAAAATTGTTTATGGTTTGCTAGTCAACTAAAGGTTTTATACTCTATTATGTTCTTACATTCCCTTTTATCTTCTCCCTGTGTATTCTATATGTTCCTTTTATACATCTTCCGTTTTATTTGTATACGACAGACATGGACTCTTTCATACGTCTGAATTCTCAAACATTTATATTCCTATTTGTTGAAATAAATTTTAATTTTAACGATATAAACCATATATATTTATTATAAAGGTTTATAGAAATAACAGAGAATGACTAATAATACTATAAAAAAAGTCATTGGATAAATGATCTTAGAAATTTACAAGTTTACATTTATGTATATTAGGTTAGAAGATGTGAAGCTAATATAATTGAAAATAAAATTTCGAGACCATAAATCATTCATTTTAAGGCAAAAAATTCAGTAGCCATGTTAATGCTATTTCTTACTTGTGACAGACTCAGGCAAATCTGATTTATGGGCTATAAAAAAATGAGAAACTAAAAATACCTCTTAAGTTTCCCGGTTCATATTTTTGTTATTATCCATAGTGTAGGAAAAACTATATTTTATTATATATGACAGGTTCCATTTTATTTGACGTTAAAACCTACAATTTCTAAAAATAATAATGAAGTTTTTCTTAATTATAAGAGAAGAATGTTTATAATTATTAATTGTTAAAATTAACTTAACTTTAACTATTAAACTAGAAAAGAAAACTTTTTTCGTTAATTGTTTGTAAAACGTTTGTTATAATTAGAAACAAATTATTTATTTCTACTTAGAAATTAAATTTAATTAGAAATCATGCATTTAATTTACTTGCGAAGAAAGATTGATAGCACCTTACCTGGTGTACTAGGGTTGGCTCTTGGGTACACATTCAAAGGTATCCGTTAGCAATAGTGGTGCACAAGGTGTTAATTGAACTGCTACTAGCTTCTGTAGTACTAGCATTATAAGAAACTATTGTTTAGGCTACATATGAAGTGGTTTCTTTATAAGACTGTAATGATTTAAAGAATTCAACTGAAATATATGACAACCAAAAAGATGCTAACTAAATACTGTAAGTTATAAGGAGGAAATATGATTAATAATAATAATAAATGTTGATGCGTTTAGATAATGCAGCTGATGTCAGGATGGGGAGGTTTGATCTACGCAGGGTGCTTCGCAGCCACCGTGAGTACAGCACTGACTAATCTGCTATCTGTACCTAGGCTCATTCAAGCTCTGGGTATTGACAGAATCTACCCAGGACTTGAATTCTTCGCAAAAGGATACGGCAAGGCTGGAGAACCCTACAGAGGATACGTGCTCACCTTCATCATATCCGCCTGCTTTGTCATCATAGGTTCGTCATCACCCCTTTAACAACTCTTAATTATCAAATATTTTAGGCGAGCATTCATTGGTCTAAATATATATTTTCTCTATCATATCATATCAATTAATCTTTCAACTGGTCGTACTCTTGCTTGTTAGCCTAATGGTTGCTATGAAAACATATGTGGAATTCATGAATTACCTTCTATGACTGGGAATTCGATAAATTTTTGTTTGATAATAGCAGAAAATTTATGAAACTAACTCTAAATTTGATAATCAGTGTTTTCAAATTCTTTATAGAGAATTGTTTATTACGTAGACATAAAATTTTAGATTTATTCAACTGAATAAATGTTATGTAAATTATCAATACGACTTTTGAAGTTGAGAGTGTTCTCATTGTATTTTATACTATTGGGATCCCGTTGAAGACGTCATAGTTACACTATTTTCATTGTTCTTTAGTTACAGTTTTCATTTCATCAAAATAATAACTATGGTTTCCATGATAACAATGATTTCCTAGTGCAGTGCTATTCCTGCCATTTGTTCTTTTGAGGTATTTCTATTGATTATTCCTTATTTAAGAAACCACTTGTCACACCATAGTGAACTTTACCCCTATCTGCATAAATAATTAGATAGATAAGATCACTTTTTAATTAATTTAGCATCTTCTCTTTTAGATTTAAAAAAAATATTCAATTTTTTATCATGCCCGAGAAGTTTGCATAATTGTCTTTTCAAGACTTTTCTTATTGCATTTGACAAACCATTCTACATACATGCATTATCAGTTGGTATAGTTAGTATTCATTCATACATACATTACTCGGCAAGTAACTTGCCGTTGTGTCTACAACATGCTTGGTCTCCCTTTCTCATTTCTCCTGAAGACAGATTGCCCGAAAATTTGAGTCTGCAAGTGTGTTTCCTTACTCTGTGTGTTACTCTTCTTAAACTTTGAACTCGTATATATATATATTAGTATATTTTGGGAGCAGATCTTTTTAACACACTTCGTTAAATGACTAAGTATTAGCATTAGTATTAGGCTTTAGTATTTCATAATTTCATATTTTCTTAAAATATCTAGCTATAAGAACTAGATAGTGAAAATATGGAAATAGGCAGAAGCGAAAGACGTAGAGATGAGAGAGAGGAGAGAGAGAGAGAGAGAGAGAGAGAGAGAGAGAGAGAGAGAGAGAGAGAGAGAGAGAGAGAGAGAGAGAGAGTACTCAGTCCGAGTTACTCGCGACTTGATTTACCGACCTGAGACTTTATCTCTCACTTCATGCCCTCTTTTGATCTTTTTTTGATGACGATCTCTTCTGAAATATCAATGGTAGTATGTGTATTGTGCTGTGATCTTTCTGTGAAATTATTATTTTTATAGATATCGTTGAATGAAGTTTTAATATTTTGAAGGATATATTTATTTATGCATTAACACATTAAGTCTAACTCAGTTTTAATTTATTGAAGATTTTCAAAAGACTGACGTTTTCTGTCAACATGTTTGAGTAACTTGCTATTTTTCGCTTAGCTTTGTCAAGCTTTTAAGTGATTAAGAGAAGGATAATCAGAAAGAGTGAGAGTGTGACAGGAGATGAGTGCAAATAAATAGAACTGGAAAGAGGATTTTTAATAAAAAAGTCAATATTATCTTTTTATTATATTATCTTTTTATCTAAAATAAACGGGTGATGTCATTACTTTTTTTAAAAATCATAATTTCAGAATAAAATAAGTTAATTGAATAGGATTTTAATTTATTTTTTCTTTCTCTAATAATCATATTATTATAAAAATCCGTCTAAACTCGTGAACTGCCGTATAATTCAGGTGATAGCCTAACCAATTCCCACGTTGTATATCTTCAAACTGGATTTATCACAGTCGAAGAATCATACAAAAGAGTCGAATGTTTAAGTAAATATCAAACAAGTAGTGTTAATAATATTAGTTTTATTTATCTTATTATCTAATTCTATTCTTTTAGAATTTTACAATTATTTGATATACGCATATCGTGTATTTTACGTACTATTAATACAGATACTGAGGTATATAAGGTTTTTATTGTGAACAATATTACTTTTTTTTTATCTTATTTATTAGTTTTATTAAGTTTCTACTGGAGTACCAGTTTCGGAACCTTACCTTATTTTTTTATTATTTTAACTATTTTCTTGATAAAATGAAATCATGGGAATTTCTATCATTTTTTCCCTCCTTTTATTTCAATATTTTTTGTATATTCTTAATTTTTATATCAGAACAGTAAATATATTTCTTTCTATAATTTCTTTAATAATGCACGATTTTTTCCTCATTTAATTTAATTTTTCCTCAAGTAATTTACCTTTAGTATACTCTGAATTATTCTATTTGTACTTATGATGTTATAGTTTGAGAATACCTAGTTAAAAAAAGGGAGAGTATTTATCTTAATTTTAACATCAGAGTATAAAACAAACAATGATTGTCATTTGATATTCTGTTGTAGAGAGTTTTAAGATGGATTTGATTTCAGGTTTGAAATCTCTGAATAAAGTATACTGTTCTCGTAAATTTGTAACAAGTTTGAACAGTCTTGTTAACCAGTAGTTAGTAGTTATTACTTTACCTACCTAAGGTTCACCTACCTAAGGGGGCTTTTAGAGACGATGTATTTGGTCTATTCTTGTCCGAACTAATTTGCCTTTAAGTAGACCATGACCTTAATTTGGATTTTGCAGCTAAAAGGCAAACCAATGGTTAAAATGTGAATACTGTCAAACATTATTTCTCTCTTTTTCAAAATAATAATGCCATAATATCACAATAAAATAAAATATTATGAAAAACAAATGGAGTGGCCTCCCGTCAAACTCATTTTATTTTAATGTGCCAATAGTGTAGAAGTATATCAAGTGTTACGGTAAATATAAAAATCATAGTTGATCAGTTTAATGATTTCATTAATTTTAATGTGACTATATCTATTTGATAAACAATGGCAAATTGAGGAAAATTTATTAAGAAGATTTGACATATTTTCATTGTTATTATTATACTCGCCCACTGAGTTTCTCGCCCACTGACTCATGAGATCTCTTGCTGTACCTATTTATTGTGCTTCATTTTCTCCTTTCTAAAATTAACTTTAGTATTATGTTGTTTTATGAACTTATGAACTCTCATTTTGTTTAGTATAAGCTATGAAATGCGAAAATCCCTAATCTCTTAAAGGTAATTGCCTAACATTCACACAGAATGTTATCAAACGTTCTAAAGTCCGGTCAATATAGAGTCTACATTGTTCGTATAAAGTTTTTTGCAGTTTATTTAAATGGTATATTAAAGAACGATAAATGGCGGCTTAATTTTATAAATTATAATTACATTATTAGTGTATTATAAATACGATTTATGTGTTGCATCAAATCATCGTTTTATTTCTGTTCGTTATTTTTAGTATTCAATGTTTGCCTTAGATCTCTGTCATGATGAAATCTCTGATGAACATTCTAAACTATTACTAAAAATTCAATACATAAATTATCTTTTATTTTGTTATATAACATTTATCTTTGGTTATCATACAAAAATAGTCTTTTTGCTGTTTACTTCCATTGCGCTTTCGGGCATATAACCCATTAACTATATTCCATTAACTTCTTTGAAGATCGATTTACTGCCAGTTTCATGTTTTGTACGTCTCTAATATTAGATGAGAAATGCAGTCAACCAGATTAGAGAAAGGAGATCAACTCCAGAAATCTTCTTGATAGTTTTAATTAGGTCATTGCTAACATTTTTTAAAAGTTTTGAAATTAAAAAACGCTTCCTGAGTAGGCCCGGTCTCAATTTACGGAACGCGGAAGGAGTATCCATATATCAGGTTCTATATCTACAATCCTATATATATAGTAAAAGTATGTTAATGATATTTTTAAAAAAAAATTCTGAGGCTACAGAAATTTAATAAACAACTTGTGAAGAACAGTGCGGACATATCTTTTTAAATATATATATATATATATATATATATATATATATATATAACTTTAAATTACACAAAGCACGACACAGAAAAGAGAATACAAAGAAAACTTACAGAATTCACATTCTCAGAATTCTCATATATATATATATATATATATATATATATATACAAGATTTTACATAAACACTTGAAATAACAATCAATGATCAAACCACAATATGAGATGAAAAAAAAGACTAAGATCTTTTAACTTTTTAACTTTTAAGATCTTTGGGTTTTTGACTCTGACGAAGAGCGATTGTTATGGTTGAAAGATCTTAGTCTTTTTTTCCACATTTCATATTGTGGTTTGATTATATATATATACCTACTAAAATTCTATATATCTTCAATCCTAAGATTTGTCTACTCGTATGTGATTGTATAAGTTTATGAATAATTATCTGCCATCACATCTTATCGTAATCAGCTTTTAAATTAAAATACTAAATAAATCTCCGTCCTCTCTGTTTTTTATGTAACAATTTTGTTGAAAAACAAACAGTACTTATTATTTTAGCTATTTGTATTCTTCCAATAAGTCAACTTGATGACATGGAAGAACTGTAAGGTTTTTTATTATTTAAACGTAATTGCAAGGGTTTTCAAGCTTTGTTTCCCGCCCTGTTGAGCTAATCTGTAAGTGTTTAGATGGTGTTTCTCGGTTAATTTAATTACGCTCCTGCTGCAATCTGGACGATCTTTGTTTGCGTGTTCCATTTGGGAGTTTCACAATCATGTTTTAATTTATTTTCTCTCTCTTAAGTAGTTTTAATTGATTTTTTTTAAGGCACGGTTTGCACCCTATAGGGAAAAATTTAGACATGAAGCAGGATATGTTAAAACTAATTAATTAAGAATACTTATATTCTAAGTATATTATTAGTATAAGTTTAATAATTTTCGTATCACAATTTTCAGTCATTATGTATAATTAATGTTAGTAATTTTATTTTGCTGGTATTTTTTTAACTGTTTTTATTTGATTGTCATTGGTTTGTTCGTCTTTTGTTTATTGACATATGGTATGTATCCTGCTTTGATTAAATCATGTAGCAGGGCCTTTGGGCTATACCATGCTAAAGCAAAATAGGCTGATATTTTTAACGTGACTCCTTTTGCTAAGTCATGATAAACCAACCATATCCTCACCAATGAGAAAGACGAGAGAGTCTCTATGAAGTTTCTAAGATGGACTTTGCGGGGGGCGGCTTCCACGACCTACATCAAGAAAAGGTTATAAACATACAACTTTTAGTCCCAATAAGACTGATGATTACAATGGTGAAAGAAATCTGATAAAAAATGATAAAAAAATGATAAAGAGTAACATTAATAGTGAGTTGAGATACATATGAAAAAAAAAGAAAAAGAGTCAGCGATACCAAGATAATTTATAAGAAGAAGGAGGGAGAAGCCTCCAAACGCTAATCACAACGTGACTGACCAACCAAATCTATGTCTGGCATAGCCAGCCTCAACCAGCAACGTCCGAATGAATGTTAGGCCTAATAGGCAACCAAAGTTATCAGTTCCAACTGAGGGGGAGGGAAAAAGACAGAAGATACAGAAAAGAGGCATTCGGGACTCAGCCCCCAAACAAGTGCACTATTCAGCGGACTATGCACTCGCGGATACATTCCCAAGAACTAGGTCCCAAGGGAGCTGTTAAAGCTGCTGTTTTATCACCGCAGTGAGAAAGAAGTCATGACAAAGTAAGGCGCCGGCCACTCGAGGCCAAAGGGACGGCCAATCCCACAGACCAGAGCGCGACTTGCAGACTATTGCCCGCGGACCAAGACCCAAGGACACAACCCACTCCACTGAGCCCCATAAGAGAAAGTCTTGAAAAAGACAGGCATTAATTACATAGGACTAATAAGGACAGACTGCAATCCAAAGCAGCGCACGATCGAGCAGACTTTCCACGCTCAGACTCCAGCCCAGGCTAATCATCCACCAAGTGTGATCTTTCTTAGTTCATGCCATGAGGGAACAACTACCTAGGCATGTTCAGCCAGCCTCCAACCCCACTCCACAACAAAGGGTGAAGAAAATATATGAGGGTTAAGGAGACGTGGTATATATCCAGGTGGTCAAACATGCTCTTGTCTTTTATGATTATATGCAGATTTTCAACAAACACATTATAACAAAACAAGAATAAACGGCTTCTCCCACAGATTTATCATTATCTGCATGAAACAGACAGTTTATATTTACTGGATTCTATTACAGATCTTTAATTGGTTACCATCAAGACACAGTTACAGTAAATCACAGAAACAGTTAACATGCATTTGATTAAGTTACTGCAAGTGGGTCGTATGTTGATTGGGAGCCAGAGTTAAGTGTTTGCCTCTGCGTTGTTAGATCAGAGGTTCGTACCCACTCAGGCTTTTGGTTTATTCAAGCGTGAGGTGAAAAATATGAGCACGACCGACCCCGGAGAGGAAATTAAGCCGTGGGTCCTGAGCTTGTATGAGTCAGGTATTTGTTAAAGATCCCTAGTCTAAGTACACTTGATTTAGGCAATATTTAGGACTCCCAAAAATTTATCGGCATCAAATCGTCTAGTCTTTGACTTTTGTGTGTTCTTTGGTGATAAATATCACAGAGATAAATACTACTTTACCAATATAGTCATTACGGATTTAAGTAAACATTTAGGTGAGGGAACTCCAAAGGACATTAATGCTCAATATTACCATGGATAGTATCAAGTTGAATAACCTTCTCATTAATAAATGGTAATGGTAAACTTAAAAAAGTATGAAACACACTTTAATATAAAATCTAGTGATCAAATTGATTATCACTGGTCCTGAATGATTTAAGTCCAAATTAGCGATGCCAGTATATTTATTATTGTGAGACTTTAAATTGAACATGTAAGAGAAAATGTAAAGTTATCCATTTTAAGTACTAAGTCACGTGTTGAAGATGTTGACTAGAGTATATTTAAGATTTACCATGTTGAATTAGCCCGGTTACGTGGGAACTTTAAAGATTTTATCATAGTCTTTATGTTTAGCTTTTCAGAGAGCCAACATATTTCAAAACTAGAGGAACTCGAAATAAAACTCATGTAGTATGAAATTGTTTGTTTCAGCCGATATCAATACAGTGGCTCCTCTCATTTCTAATTTCTACCTAGCCTCCTACGCTCTCATTAACTTCTGCACTTTCCACGCAGCTCTAATCAAGGCCCTTGGCTGGAGACCTACTTTTAAGGTATCCACTGTTTTTTTGAAAATGTTCAATAAATACCTTGTTTCTTGAAATAAAAATATAAAGTGGGTTGAAGCTGATAAGTTAATTTCCTTAATAGTTTAAAACACTTAAATGAAAATAGGAAAAAAAATGATAAACGGTGTAAATATTCTGAGTTAATGTGTTCAAAACCAAGAAAATTATAGAAACATCGAACAAGAAAAAGTATGTTTTTTCCAGTTTTTTGACTCATTATTAGTGATAATGATTGGAATTAAGTGCCTAAATCCACTATCTGTGAGAATATGATCATAGTAAGCGTATGTTATTCTTATTAACTTAAAAATATGTGAAACACGCTTTAAAGATTAAAGAGAAATATATAAAGATCTACTAATCAAACTTCTTACACTAGTACTAAAGTATGTGGAAAATACATATAAATGAATTTATCCTTGTATTATCTAAATACAAGCTCTGTTTCAGTACTACAACATGTGGCTCTCTCTGCTGGGGTTCTTCATTTGCGTTGTCATCATGTTTCTCATCGACTGGAAGACCTCTCTCATCACCTTTGGAGTTTTCTTCGTACTCTACGTTCTCGTAGTCTACAGAAAGCCTGGTATCAATTCATTTAAAGTTTGTCAAGTCAAACACTTTTTAAAGCTAAATGAATACATAAGTATTCATTTTTTTGATAAAACAGGATTGTTAATTTGAAAATCTTTTATAGTAGTTCTACTCATGAAAGTTTTATTACAGAGTATAATTGTTTGACAGTTTTCACCCATAAAGACTTAATACCACCTAAGGACGAACGAATTGATCATTTTTTTCGACAACTTTTTAGTTACGAAGAAATCACATGCTGGGTTCAGTTTAAAGTGTGTTTAACGTTACGGGATTGACTTTCTTAACAGATATTTATAGAAAATGTTATTAAAGTTGTGAATGTAGCATGACTTTTCGTGTCAACTATAAGGCACTCGTAAAATGGTTAAGATACTATCAAATAAGGTGAATGTAAATTTGGTGTGTTTAAAATAAACTGTTGTCACATTTATAAGAAATAATATTCAGAATTAAACGACGCTGACAACAGAATACTATCTACGTTTGTGACATAACTAATTTTCCCTCACATCCTTACACACTCTCTCTTTCGCTCTGTGTCACTTTACTGTGTCATATTCTCAGAGGTAAATATATACTTCTGCCATAATAGAATCAACATTTAACAGTTGTATTATTTACTGAGGAGTTTCAACTGTCTCTCTCAGTACCTTCATGTAGTCCATTCATTTCTTTAACCCTCTTATAAATTTGTTTTTTTTTTTTAAAGAAATTGTTTGAAACAACTCCTATCATTTAGTTTAAAATTAAATACCAGGAAATCTTGATTTATATGGTTATTTTTCTAATAACTTTATTTAAATTATTTCAAGAATTTAAAACATTATAGAACATAAAAAATTAAAATTCGTTAATTTCAGTTAATATTGATAAAGAAGTTTTAAATTTTTTTATGGTTAAAAGTTGCTTCTGATTGAGTTGAATTTCATTCTTAAATTATGTTGTCTTATTACTTTTAAGGAAAAATAATACACACTATATTCCATTTGTATTGGACGGTTTTTCTGATAGAAATAATACACTAGAGTGATAACATCAATTAATTACGACATTGTAACAATTGAATATTTAACAGAAAAATGTAATTATAATCAAACTTTATTGAAATTATTATTAATAATAATAAGTCAATGAAATTAAGTAAGTAGGACAGTGCAATCGTTAGAAATAGTTATAATGTGTAGGTGTTTATCAGGAATGGGGTTTGTGTTTCAGATGCCAACTGGGGATCGAGTACGCAGGCACAGCTCTACAAGACGGCGTTGTTAACCGTCCAAAGGCTAGCGCAGAGCCACGAACACGTCAAGAACTACCAGCCACAGCTGCTGGTCTTGTCGGGGCAGCCTTCGAGCAGACCTGCGCTCATAGATCTGGCCAACCTCATCACCAAGCACAACTCCCTCATGATTTGTGCGGACATCAGTCCCGTAATCATCCCCTTACTATTAATACTATAGTTGATATTGAAATTTTCTCAATGATCACATTCACTAAGTTGAAGAAATGTTTCAAACTCAGGTACATATATACACTCACACACAGATAATCACGCACCACCTACCCACCTCACACACACACACTTACATATATTTGTATGACCAAGGCACAGTAAGAAAATCAGAAATGTGACTGGCATTCGTAACTATGTTTTAGATGTAGATGGTGAAATATCGTTATACATATATATATATATATATATATATATATATATATATATATATATATATATATATATATGTATATATACTGAGTTCACAGAAAGAACACATATAAATAAGAAAAAAAACCTCACTACTATATTTTGACTTTCTAGTATTTCTATATTTCTGTACTGTTTTACTGTTATCTTTGTTTTTTATGTTTTTCTGTGAATTTTATTGTGGCCTTATTTTAGTTTCTTATATATATACCATAGATAAGGACAACTATAGTTGTTAATTTATGGTTATCGCTTCAACAGAAAAATGAAAGATGGAAAACGGATTACACTGCAGACTATTTTCCTTACTAGTACTTTGTCTTCATTCTCTTCTTTTTTTTTGATGACGAATATACTAAAAATTAAATACTTGTTTTCTAAATGTTCTTTTTCACTCTATCTTTTATTTAATTACATATTCACACCGGAGGTGTAAAAAATATGTGCACCTTTTCTAACAAAGTGAACGTTAAGACGTCGGTTCCAAACTTATACGGTGTCAAGCACTTGTTAAAGGTTTCTACTCTAAATCAACTTAAATTAGGAAAAATTCAGAACTTCCAATGTCGAATAGTTTGTAAAAAAAAAACAATATTCCCTTGAATAATCAGAAGCAGGAATGTAGTTTTCCCACTAAACAAAACCAAAAAAAAAAAAAAAAAAAAAAAAAAAAGTTTGTGTCAAGGAAATAAAAGCGATCTGACTGAGCAGTGAACTTTTAACTCGTTTTAGTATTATTTGTTAATTCCATATCTAATTTATACTCTCTAGTCACTATTTTGAACACTGATTACTGGATATTATCCGATTGAAGTATTTATTTAAAATGCATTAAGGCTATAATTAAATTATAAATGTAAAAATAGACTTGTATTATATATATATAATATATATATATATATTCGTAAATTTTGGTAGCAGTCCTTCCTTGATACACAACAAAAAAAAAAAAAAAAAAAAAAAAAAAATTATTGAAGAAATGACACCAATTATAGCTGATACCTGTTATCTTTACATAGTTTCTCAATTTTTCTAATAACACTCTCTGTTATTTTACGTCTACGACATATCATAAGTACTATCTCCTATGGTCGCCTTAGCTCTGTGTAATATAATAAACCAGGTTTTCACATTAGATCTTATTCACGTCCTGATGATGAATGTTGATCATTCGAAACATGTCGACCATCATGAATATCACACTATTATTGTGTAACAAATAACGAATGTTATTTAAAAAATTAAAATTTGTTAAGATAACAGCGTATCCTAGCATAAATTTTGGTGTCATTTTAATAATATATATTTAATTATATTTATTATTCTGAGGTAAAATGGATATAACAACATAAAGTCTTACTGACAAATGAAGTTTTATTCAATTTGAACACTTTGTAGTTACACCATCATAAAGTTCATTCAAATGAGTAAATACCAAAATTACAATTAATACTAATTCAGTAAATGATAAATACCAACAATAGGTTCCAACAATCAAATGAAGTAAATTAACCTCGACAATTAGTGATTCACAACTAATTCAGAATGAGTAAATACCACACAATTACGGATTGCACAACTAATTCAGAATGAGTAAATACCACACAATTACGGATTGCACAACTAATCAGAATGGTATATATATATATATATATATATTGAGTATTTATATAAGACTTGGTGGTTGCAGGAGAGACTGATGTACAAGAGTCGGGTAGCTCGACTCGAGGCAGGCTACGAATACCTTTCCGCGAGGAAGATCAAAGGGTTCGTGGTTGTGGTGGAGGGGCAGCGCAAGGAGGACTCAGCCCAGGTGCTTATGCAAACAGCAGGGATTGGCAAGCTTCGCCCTAACGTCCTGCTCATGGGGTACAAGTCGGATTGGCAGTCTTGTCGCTTCCAGGACCTCCAGTCCTACTTCACGATTCTCCAGTCAGTGCTTTTCAACGATTTAAACATTGAATACACTACTTTTGAAACACTTAACTTTAGTTATGAAGATTTGACATAACTAACTGTACAGGTATTTTGTTTAAGGGAAAAATTTGAACCTTTAAAAAATCGCAATATAAATTAAAAATTTGTTGCAATCAATATGTGATATAAACTATTAGGCACTGTATTGCAGGTATAATAATTCATAATGAATAATATAATTCATAGTTTACTTATTCATATATGCGGCTGTTGTATGGGAATAATCCCTAAAAATTTCATACATATGATACCTCTGCAAGTATTACCATTACAAATGGAAAACATTTTTGATTATAGGCTCTGCAATGAGGTGTGATATATTTTTTTATCATATTTAGTGACTGTGTTGAGTAAACAATTAGGAAATATTTTCAACTACTATATCCGTTCATTTCTATTCAGTCTATTTTGATTCAAACCTTGTATATACTTTACTCTTTCGGATATACCATCAAAATTAAAAGTGTTTGAAGTTTTTGTGTGGAGCTCTTCCGTCAGATTACAAAAATTCACTGAATCTCAAGAAATGAGGAAAAAAAAACAGTTCTCGTAATGTGCCCAAGGTGAGCTTTGTGGATCGGTGAACACAACCTTCATCAATAAGATCATAAGTCCAGGCGTCATCATACGAACACTAGGGACACCTGTCTATGAGGTAGATCAAGGGATTCGTAAAGGTCTTAGAAGAGCAGTGCTCAGAGGGCTTAATCCAGGTACTTCTGCAAACAGCAGGTATTGGTAAGCTTCTTAGTAAAATCTGTAAACCTTGGTAAAAGAGATAACTAAGATTTACAGATGTAAATTAGAAATAAACAAAGTATTCTTGAAGAAAGAGGAAATAGAGTTTTAAAGAATGGAATAAAAGATAGAAGCAAGACTTCAAAGGTAAAGGATAGAAAAGAAGAAAGAGGAAGGAGAACAAACCACAATTAAAGGCTACACTGTGAACACGAGAGCAATCCCTGGACATCAATGGATGATGTACCCTGAATATATAAAATAAAACCTTTAACATGTATATTGATTACATAATAGTAACAACGCAATACACAGTGCTACCACGGAATGAACTTCATAGTGTTAACAATATGAAATATTTGTTTAATGTAGCACTCTTTGCGGTATTTATAAAACTATTTGACATCTTAAAATATATGTTTATAATTTTGTTGGGTATTACATGGGATTTACTTACTAAGAAGTTAGTAATCTAAAAAAGAGTTGCCAGAGACTATTGATTTACAAGAATGTATCGATGATATTTAGTTGTAAGAAAATTAGGATTTTTTAAATATATGCTTCAAAATAAAAAAAAAAAAAAGAAAGTTAATCTAGGCCCAGAATGTTTTTACTGTTAATTATTTAACGAAGTGATTGTGTTACAGTGACGCTTTCGCCAACAGAATGGCAGTGGCCATCCTCCGTTTGCCGACAGGTCTTGACCACTCATCTCCCGCCCAGCCAGAGACCATCATGGAAGAGTTGTCCTCATCCATGAACGACCTGACCGTCATGAACTCTCTGACCATGGTCGACTCAAGTCATCTCAATCCTAATCTACTCAACCAGACTTCACTAGTTATTCCTAGTTAGTAGATTCTATTAGACAAATATGATTATTAAAAAATCAGAAAGTTCATATTAATTACATTTGCCAAAGGCTGTAGTTATATTAAATACATAGAAGTTGAGCAACATAACTTTTTGTTACTGCTGGATGGGTGACAGCTCGTGCCGTTCTCACTCTCGGTAATATGGTATGTCAATGGCTATTGGGTGCTGTGACGAGAGAAACATTCACCCCATAGGTATAACATTGAATAAAAAGGAAACATAAACTACTTATTAGTAAAGAGTCATTTAAAAGAAAAATATACTATTCATTTTAAACTTGTAGTTGCACGTATATGTGAAGCCATACTTTTTGCTTTATTTGCTCAGAAACACTTTTTTTTTTATTTTGTATATTTAAATGGTAGAAAAATGTTTAATCATTTATCAAATTTTATTATTAATATTTTATTTCAATCTTGGAGGAATATTATGAAACAATGGTATGTATTTTGACCAGTAAAAAACCAAACTATCTATGATTGGTATAATTAATATTATCAAATATGCTCAGAAATAGTTTGTACTTCCATAACAAAGTACAGACTAAACTCATGAAAACATACCTCCAGAGGGATTTTATAACGAAGTAGTTCTTATATTTAATAACATTCATACATTACAGGGTATAACTACATATATACATATATATCAATGATCAAACCACAATAAGAAAATAGGAAAACAAGACTAAGATCTTTCAACCGTAACAAGCGGTCTTCGTCAGAGTCAAAAACCCAACTGACGAAGACCGCTTGTTACAGTTGAAAGATCTTAGTCTTGTTTTCCCATTTCTCATTGTGGTTTTATCATTGATTGTTATTTCACGTGTTTATGTGAAATCTTTTTATACATATATATGTATATATATATATAACAGTTCAAAATTGAAGATACTCGTAGGTAGCACATAAAGTAAAGAAACACACTTACAAACTCACATTTTTAGTCAATCCGTCTTCAGGAAAAAAGAGAAAGGGAGACCAAGCATGTTGTAGACGCAACGGCTAGTAACCATGGTATATATATATATATATATATATATATATATATATATGATCAAACCACAATATGAAATGAAAAAACAAGACTAAGATCTTTCAATGATATTTTGGTTTGATAATTGATTGTTATTTCACGTGTTTATGTGAAATCTTTATATATATATATATATATATATATATATAATATATGAATTAAACACCACAATAAACAAATATATATTAATTACAATGCTCTAAGGCTTTTCGTTACAACATCATCAGAGAGCTAAATGAACCAAACAAAAATATAATAACAAGTTAACCTGGTTGACTTGTTATTATCTGGTTGACTCAATCGACCAGGTTAACTTGTTATTATATTTTTTGTTTGGTTCATCTAGCTCTCTGATGATGTTGTAATCAGTGACAATAATCACGAGAGTATTGATTTTGTGTTTTATTTTTTTTTTTTAGCCCTTTGGTTATTAATCAAATAGAAAAAAATGCGACAGTATGTTTATCTTTGGCATTGCAATTGTGTACATTCTGGCTTGAATATCAAGCTTGATTAATTAAAACCAGTCTATGTGACTTATTTGAAAGGGTTCATTTTCTAATAAATTATTTGTATAGGCTTTGAAATAATTAAAAAAAAAATCCTACCAAATAATGAAACCCATTGGGAGTTTGAAAAAAATCAAAGAAAAGATCTTAGCAGCAAAATGATCTTTGATCATATATTAAATATAACAGGAATTATCAAAATGGTTTGATTGAGTCTTGTGAAGTAGTACCGTTAATTAAAAAAAAATTGATATGTTCATTTGATTGTCGATTAATTGTTAAAGATATTTCACTTACCTGATTGACTGTCAATCGGTATCCAATTCATACCAAATGAGTCTAGATAAGGCACATTATAATTAATTTGTTGTTCATTTTAGTATCAGATAACAATTATGATGTAGTATTTATTTCTTTTTCACACATTCTGTTCTTAATTTGTTCGTACCTACTCGTATTTGCTCATACTTAAGGATAGAAATGTAGACGTCAATTACCTGAGAAATATTATGATTCTTGCTTTTTATCAATGAACAATTTCTACAATTTCATTATTACTACAATGTTTCCAAGCCACCTCCCTCACTATGAATCTTCAGAAACTTGTTGGACCCTGGTTAAAAACTATTAAACGAAAAAAAAAGCAACAATTAACCATATGTTTAAAAGTTTAAGTACCTAGAACTATGAACTAATATTTTGAAACAGTTGTCTAGAACTTATTTTTGTGTCTCAGATAGAACTCTATGTACCTCAAAAGGGTCATATTCCACTTTAAACTGCTCTCACTGAGTACAGACGAAATTTTGGTTTTTAAAAGGAAATTATATTTGACTAGAATAACTGCACTTGATAGTAAGCGTTAAAATCATATCTACATAAATTTTAATTAATTTCATAAGTCGTACTGTTTCAATTATGAAACATTACATTAAAAAACAGAGGCACAAAAAAGATATTTCTTTTTCTTAAATAATAATATTAAGGTGATTTTAATAACCATAGTCATTAGTATTTGAACTATAATATATATATATATATATATATATATATATAAGAAACGGTCCACAAGGACTATAAAACTTTAAATTACACAAAGCTTGACACAGAAAAAAGAATAAAAAGAACACTTACAGAATTCAATATTTTGAACTGTTGTCGTCATCAGGAGTAGACTAGAAGACAGGTCGAAGTAAGAGAGATCTCCCCACGTCGAAAATTCGCGCTCCGTTCTTCTGCGTGTGGAGATCTCTCTCACTTCGTCCTCTCATCTAGTTTACTCCTGATGACGAACAACAGTTCAAAAGATTGAATTCTGTAAGTGCTCTTTTTATTTTTTTTCTAAGTCGTGCTTTGTGTAATTTAAAGTTATATATATATATATATATATATATATATATATATAGATGACGACGATTGTCGAAATATCGATGTGAGTTATGTCTGTGTCTTTCTGTGCGTTTCCTTCGTTTTTTATTTTATTATATATATATATATATATATATATATATATATTCAGGTAACTCACCACAAATTAAAGAAGATAGTCGCTCTAAGGCCTTTCGCTTTCACGTCGTCAGAGAGCAAGTGAATACAAGTTGTATGCAGGTTATGAATTTTGATTTAAAGAAGGAGTAAGAATTCAGGTGAGTTACCTGAATATTTATATCACGTGTTAATGTGACAATTTTCTATATATATATATATTCAGGTAACTCACCACAAATGAATGAAGATAGTTGCTCTGAGGCCTTTCGTTTTCACGTCGTCAAAGAGCAAGTGAATACAAGTTATATATATACACTTTTTTGACGAAAATACGATCCGAAATGGACAAATACAGTTCAATGTACATAAAGAAACGTAGAGAAATTAAAAACACACACTTAGAGTCTCTAATTTTCAGTTGAACCGTCTTCAGGAGAGATAAGAAAGAAAACCAAGTGCACTGGTACAGAGACGGTTGGAGACCAACAATGTTGCTACATACGCGCCCGGTCACAGAGAATAAGGTAGGCAAGAATCAATTTAAGATTAAATTAAATTGGAATATGAAAAATAATAATAAACACAAAAACAAATAAAATAATAAAAACTGAGGGAAGAACAGAAGAAATGATACATTTTTATTATTTTATTTGTTTTTGTGTTTATTATTATTTTTCATATTCCTATTTTAATTAAATCTTAAATTGATTCTTGTCTACCTTATTCTCTGTGACCGAGCGCGTATGTGGCAACATTGTTGGTCTCCAACCGTCTCTGTACCAGTGCGCTTGGTTTCCCTTTCTTATCTCTCCTGAAGACGGTTCAACCGAAAATTAGAGACTGTAAGTGTGTGTTTTTAATTTCTCAATATTATTCAATTACTGCGGTTCTATTAATAGTGTTTATGCATTAGTATTATAAATTATTTTTTATTACGAGTATTTTACTTCCCCATCTAATATACTGACGACTGTTTTCAGGCAAAAGCAAGTCGCCACACGTGTCCACAGTCTTCCAGACTCAGATGTCTTGGACTCCAATCGAGAATGAAGATGAAACTAAGAGCAAGAAGAAACACACAACCAAGAGTATCATACACAAGTAGGTGTACAACAATACTTGACTACATTTACGATTCAGGTTTCATTGAAACATCATAAGTAGTTTGATCCAGTTTTGTTTATGACCTTTTTTTTAACTTTTTTATCATTTTGTAATTTATAAACAGAAAAGTTAATTATTCTGCAAAGTGAGTTGAAATTAAATTTTAATTGAAGAATGTGGGATAAAGATGAACATAAAAAGGCTGAGAGGTTAGAGAGTGTGAGTAAGAGAGAGAGAGAGAGAGAGTGTGAGAGAGATAGAGAGAGTGTGAGAGAGAGAGAGAGTGTGTGAGAGAGAGAGAGCGAATGAGTCAGGGAGAGGGAGGTGTAAGAAAAATGAGAGATGAAGAGTATAGGATTGTAAAACAGGGAGTGTGTGTGTATGCGTGTGTGTATATGCGTGTGTGTGTAAGAGATAAAGAGAAGAAATGCAAGGCAGGGATGAGAATCGTGATTTCATACCAAATACCGCACTATAGAATAAGAACATTTTTATTTTTATAGGAATGATATAAAAGGTTTCTCTAACAAGTTGTAATAATTTTGGTGTAAATGAAGCTCTTGTATTAGGATATATCGGAAATATAATCATAAAATTTAATTTACGAGTTCAAGAACATGAGAATGATATAAGAAACATAACGTTTGATACTTATTTAGCTAACATCATAGAATTATTCAGTTTTTGTTGGAAAAACTGATTCTTTAACAAAGCTAAATCATCAGGTATATTATCGCCAGACATTAATTAAAACACGGTTTACTCTAATTATGCTGTTGAAGTGCAAAACAGACCTAGTAGATAATTCTACAGAGAAAGCTGGAACAAATTAATCTTCAGTCAATCCAGAGAAAAATGTACAATGTACAAGATAGTTCAGGACCTACACAGTGTTATTAATAATGTCCTTGATATTTGTAATAATGTCCTTGGTATTGAAATAAAGAGTATACAAAGTTACGTATAGTTGGTGTCTTTAAAATCAAGTAGATTTCTACCAATTAGAAAAGATTATATAATGCGCAAAAGAAATAAAAAATAGTAAGAAATTAAAAATATTAAAATTTTTTTATTGAATTGTTCAATGTTTTAGAGTTTAGTTAGAAGATATTATATAGTATAAAAAGATTTCACATAAACACGTGAAATAACAATCAATGATCAAACCAAATAAGAAAAGGGGAAAACAAGACTAAGATCTTTCAACCGTAACAAGCGGTCTTCGTCAGTGTTCAGTTGGGTTTTTGACTCTGACGAAGACCGCTTGTTATGGTTGAAAGATCTTAGTCTTGTTTTCCCCTTTTCTTATTGTGGTTTGATCATATATTATATAGTATGTTTACGAAAAAAGAAATTTGGCAGAACTTTGGCTGTAGGTTATGCATCTGTCTGGAATAAACATATGAAGTAATTTTTGTTTATAGAAACACATACAGTTTGTTGGCCTTTTTTTTAAATTACAGGTATGTTTTACGAACCTAACAACTATAAAGCAATATTGGTATGCTATCCATTAACGATGCTGTTCTCGATTAGCATCAATATTTTAGACAGTCCTGATGATCCTCCATATTATATTATGAAAATCAATAGTGAATGTATTTTTTTTAATTTCACTGGTGTTTGAGCATGCATGACTCTGTAATTACTAATTATATATTTTTATGCATGTTTTTGTTTTAATTTAAGTTTTCATTAAACAGAAAAGTAAATAATTACTGAGTATAAAAGTGTAAAGAGCCAGATTTGGGGAACTTGAACACAACAAATGTCTTTTCTCATTGGTTTCTGTGAGCTTTATTGATATCCTAAACAGCCGAATGGAACAGTGTTGCTGAATCACATCAAATATTCAAATTAGAGTATGTGGATGGCAGGGGTTCTGTTTGTCAGATGGAGGCACATATATGGCAACACTGAAGCGAGGGTAGTTTGTTATCGAAACTGGAACAATAGAGAGGAAAAGGAAATATAAGGAGCATTGAGAAAGCAGAGAGTCATTCAGAATTTTCAATGAAAAGCTAATTGGTTTTCCCAAGGACTGATTTATAGGTGCTTATTTTCTTCCAACCACAAGCATTCGGGCTTCATTTTACGTCGTATCAAATATTCAAGGAGATTTATTGGTTTTGACAGTACTAATAGCCTGTTATAAATTATCAAAATCTTGTTTAAATATTGTTTAAAGTCATTGTTATGTATATCACTGGTAGGTTTTCTGAAAAAGTATTACAATAGACTTAATTACATTTTTACTTTATTTTTAGCCCAAATTCTACAGCCTTTTAATATTTTCTGTGACAAATACCTATTACGGCTTCCTTGATATTTATCACCCATGTTTCTATTAAATACATATTACAGGGTGGATTTTAAATCATGAAACTATACCATAATCTTTCCAATTAAATTTACCTAAAAGCGGTCTGTAAATAGCACCTGATATCACACAAAGCTTGGAACTTATGACTAAAGAACGGGGCAATATTTTTGAAAATGAGGAAGCTTTTTATAGGTAAAAAATATGATTTTTTGGATACCAACTCCGAACGATTGGTACCAAACTTAATTATGTTAATGAAATTAAGCCTTTTAGTTTACCATAATGTCAGTCATGCTACTAATTCTCGAATCTATTGTCAATAATGTTAAACGTGTAATAATACTGGACTTCACTTGATCATGTTATCAGTCATATGTTAATAGTACTGGACTTCACATTATCAAAATGTCAATCATGCAACACTTCACTTGTCAATAATGTCAATCATGCTGTTTGGTGATGGTGGAATCTATTTAACAATAACGTCAATCATGTTAGTAGTACTAGACTTCACATTACCATCATGTCAATCATGCAACACTTCACTTGTCAATAATGGCAATGATGCTATTTAATGATGGTAGAATCTATTTAACCATAACATCAATCATGTTAGTAGTGCTAGACTTCACATTACCATCATGTCAATCATGCTATCAGAACTAGACTTCACTTGACCGGTGAAATAGAATATATAGTATCAATCTTTAAAACGTATTGAAAACTACTACTACTACTACATTATAACAATGTAAAATGTAATGTAAGGCTACACATTAAATTAATTTACTTATACAGTATGACAATTAGATACATAACAATCACATTGCAATTAAACAATTAAATACTGTATGAATCTGTCATTCTTTTCTTTTTATTGCTCAACTATTTCCTACATTCATAAATATTCATTTATAGTGAGGAAAGTGAAAGTGCGACATATCTTTTAAAAACACCGAATCTTTTATTCTGATATCTGCAATGGGATCAACTTCTTATATACTATTGAATGAATTTAACTCTGCAAATTTTATTGTGGCTCATATTCTTGTCATTAATAAGATTAACGGCATTTAAGGTTTACGGATGGACTCCACCTTTCCAGAGAGGCTATGGAAAGTATTACAATATTTGACAGCAAGTATAAAGCTGGTTTCATTGATGTTTGGTGGCTTTATGATGATGGAGGTATCTCTCTTATTACTTTCCAATGAGTTTTTTTTTTTTATCTTATAAATGATTTTAATTCTTTTTTATTCTTCAAGGTCTAACTATACTTCTGCCTTATATTCTTGGCACAAGAAGTATCTTCAGAGACTGCGAAATGAGAATCTTTGCTTTAGCAAACAGAAACTTAGATCTTCAAACGGAAGAGAAAAAGTCAGTAAATTATTTATTACAACATACTTAAAATTATGCAAAAAATATGATTTTAAACATATTGCAGCATATGAATTATGAACTTAGATAGTTTTGTGAATTCTATTGTCAAAAATATCCTAGGTCTACAATTCCTATAGTATTTTCTGCCTTGTACCTTCATCAGGGTCTGATGTAGACTTAATAAATTAAGTTTCAGGTCAATTTGAGACCAATGCTAAATGACACTGTAATCTCTGTCACTTTTCTTTTCCTTTTATTACTGAACTATTTTCTATATTCATATTTCCTCCACGTCTCAATTGAATACTTCATACTTTTTCTATTTTTCTCTTTCATTTTCTTTCTAAGTATTATTCGGATAACTTTTCTTTTTCTTTTCCTTTTCTTTCTTTTGTGTTATTCTGATTGTTTTATTTTATTTATTTCTTCTCTTTTTTATTTTATGTCTGTGCAACGAAAAAACGCATTCCATGAAATTTACTTTATTACTTTATCTTAGATCTCTTCCCATATCTTTGAAATGCCTCTTATATACAGTGGAACCTCTACATACGAGCTACTCTACTTACGAGAAACTCGAGATATGAGAGGTTTTTCGAGCAAAAATCTTGCTCTACATACGAGAGAAAATCCAAGTTACGAGTATTTCCAGATGGTTCCGCTAGGTGGCCAAGTTACGAGAATTTCCAGATGCTCCAGAAAAAGTGGCTACTAGTCGTGCTACAGCTCTTTTTAATGACACTTGCCTTACACATTTCCGTAACATTTTGAAAGGGAGGCAGAGACAAACCTCCTTGGATAAGTTTTTCTTCAAAAGACCTATAAAAAGTGAAAGTGTTGCGATTCCAGCTAAAAGGGCAAAAGAAAGCGAAGAAAAGTAAAAACTGATACAGTAATGTTAAAAAGCAAAAAAAAGCGGAAAGAAGTGCATAAATAAATTAGTGTCGTAAAAAAATTTAGTTTTTCATAAAATTAACTTTAACTTTAAGTGGAAGTGCTCATAATAAATGCTCATAATAAACTCGCATTTTATTTCGTTAATATCATCTTATTTATCTTATTACTGTATTTTTATGTTCAGTCACTATTTGAATGTGTTCTTAGTAATCAGGAAGATGTGTTCATAGTTATTTAGGGTTAACTTGAATGATTTTGGGAGGCCGGGAACAAATTAATTGGTTTTCAGTTATTTCTTATGGGAGAAATTCGCTCTAGATACGAGAAATTCTAGATACGAGCACGATCCGGGAACGAATTAATCTGGTATGTAGAGGTTCCACTGTACTCTTTTATACTCTTAGACGTATATATTATAATCTTGTCAGCAGGTCAACAGATGATTGGGTATGTTGATGTTTTCTTGTTTGATCTGATCGTCAATTTGTTACTGACTTTATGGACAGTTTAAATCGTTATCTTCCATCAGTTAAAGTTCTATTAGAAATTAAAACAAATAACTAATAATCATATTTAGATTTATATTTACATTGAATAGTGCTACAATAAAAGTAGTATGTTGAGAAATCCTACTCATGTTCTATTCTGTTTATATTTTCCTACTCACTCATAAATTTTTTTTTAATAAGATTTTTTTTATAAAAACATTGAAATTCAGTAGTGTTGAATATCTTGTGGGAAAAATTTTATTACATATGTAAAATAAGTTTGTTCTTGAAATGACTTAGAACCTTCCTTGAAAGCATTATGAAAAAAAATAACAAAGAATCACTGAATAATGAAAATGGTAAAGTATCCTCAGAGGAGATAGTTTTTAGTGGTTTCCCTTTGCCTTGTTTAAATAAACATCTCATCAACTTTAAAGAAACTGGACGTTTAAATTTACTTATTTTGTTGTTACCTGCCTCTTGTAAGCTATTTTACATTAATTATCATTTCCTTCTATTCTTCCTGTTATCCTTTTCCCATTCACTTAAATATCTCTTTAATGATACAAAGTGAAAAAAGATGCCTCAGAGGGTTTATGTGTTTCTTTTTTCTTTGATTCTTATGATGCTACTTTTATATATATCTATAGCTATATATGGTTGAATAGTACGCGATATTTTCTACAAAAAGGTTTCCTTATAAATTACTTATAAATAAATGTATGAGAAATCATATTGTAGAAAATATGTCGTGCTATTCAACAAAACGTATGTAAAGGAAGGAATTTTTCCATAAAATACAAATATATATATATATATAAAAAGATGTCACATAAACACGTGAAACAACAATCAATGATCAAACCACAATAAGAAATGGGAAACCAAGACTAAGATCTTTCAACCGTAACAAGCGGTCTTCGTCAGAGTCAAAAACCCAACTGACAGTTGGGTTTTTGACTCTGACGAAGACCGCTTGTTACGGTTGAAAGATCTTAGTATTGTTTTCCCATTTCTTATTGTGGTTTGATCATTGATATATATATATATATATATAAAAACCAATTAGATGAAACGATTCTTCGAACTGAATATACTAGAATTTTCAAAAGAACACACAGAAAAGAAATCACTGAACTCACTACTATATTTCGATGTTCTGGCAGTATCGAAAATAGTTCGATGGCCTGGATATCGAAATATAGTAGTGAGTTCTGGGATTTCTTTTCTGTGTGTTGTTCTTTTAAAAATTCTTTTATATATATATATATATATATATATATATGCATATCAATGATCAAACCACAATATGAAATGGGAAAACAAGACTAAGATCTTTCAACCTTAACAAGCGGTCTTCGTAAGAGTCAAAAACTAACTCTGACAAAGACCACTTGTTACGGATGAAAGTTCTTAGTCTTGTTTTCCCATTTCATATTGTGGTTTGATTATTGATATTGTTATTTCACGTGTTTATGTAAAATCTTTATATATATATATATATATATATATATATATATATATATATATGGTTTAATAGAAAAAAGAACACAAAATGACAATAAAGATTTAATTTCAAAATTTGAACTTCTGTCGTCATCCAGAAAAGATGTTTTCTACTTGAATGGCATGTCGCACTTGACAATGCCTTCTCCCCGTGTTGACTGAGGTTCATACCTGTATCTTAAAATCTCAGGTTTTTCAGGTAATTTCCTGTGTACTTTCTTTTTTCTTGGTCACTGTTCTTATTGCTTTGGCGGAAATTATTTAAGTTTGATTATATATATGTGAGTTACCGTGTACAAAAAGTTAAAAAGATCAAAAATCTTTCCATAGCTGGTTTCGACAATTCGAGCAGTTGAATAGGTTTCTGTAGTCTAAAGTATTGTACATTATTATATTGTGCGAAGTTTTTTTTTGTTTTGATTACAATGCACCATGTTCATATATTTTTTATTTTATAAATATTGTAAAACATATTTTCATTGAGAGGTTGAGTAGTTTTTTGCCCTATTTAATGGGTTTTTATTTGTATTCTTTGATTTCTATCAGTTGTATAATATATTTTTTTTGTTATTGCAGCATGGCCAACTTGCTATCCAAATTCAGGATTGAATATCAGAGTTTGACCATGATCAACGACATCATGGACCCTCCCAGTGAAGAGACAGTTAATTTATTCAACGAACTGCTTGCTCAGTACACAAGTCCCATCAGTGGTACAGGTACTCACTTCAAACTTATCTTAGAAAGCTTGCCCTAAATCCATGTTATGTCCAGTTTGTGTTTTACAAATAATCAATTCTTTAATATTACTTTAATTATTAATAAGAATTAATTTATCATCATTTTAAATGTTAAAAGTATATCTTTTTATGGCATAAACAAATATTTCCATTAACATTTCAATGCATATAAAAATACACTCTTTTAATGAACATTATGTTATCAAAAGCCGCTTGATAGCACAAGACTTATTTTAACATTTTAATGCTAAATAAACCAAACGTTAAGCAATTAATCATATTTATAAAAGCTAACAGCTGTCTTCCCTTCAAACATATTTTAATAAAATGGTATAAGTTTTAACTATTTATTAAGTACCAACAGATCACTGGTGAAACTTAACTTTTGTTTTGAAATATTATGATTGAAGAAAATATTAATAATATTTTATCAAATTTTTCTTTCAATGAAAAAAATGTTCTTTTACTAAGTTTATTTGAAGTCAACTATATTCTGAATAGGCAATGTAGGTATAACGGCTGTTCAAATTGTAGAGTAATGTCTCCAAGTTTATTTCAATTTAAAGACATTCGGTATACGTGATACAGGTACAGCAGCTGTTCTAAGGGTGGCAGTAATGCGACTGAGTTTACTAGAGTTCAACTATATTCTGTATAAATGTTGTAGATATATTGTCTGTTCGATTAACAGTAGTAATGTGTTATCTACTCTTAAAAATATAACTAACGTAAACGAATTTGATTAGTGGGTATAGTTTAATAGGTAAAAAAGTCATAATTTATTTCAAGCCATAGAAATGCTAAAAGGATGGAACATTACTCCTTGATGTTAGTTTAACCTGCAACACTGTCCTGATGAACAGAGAATTCAATTACATGAAATAATCCTTTGATAAGGGCCAGTGTAACTTTCTATAAGTTTTATATATACATATATATATATATATATATATATATATACAAAATTGTCACAATAACACGTAATATAAATAATCAGGTAACTTAACATAAAAGATCAAACATAATCGCTCTAATTTTGTGGTGAGTTACCTGTGTATATATACGTTTCACGGTGAATCAGGGTCTCCAACCATCACTTCACAAGTGCGCTTGGTGTCCCTATCTCAACTCTTTTGATGACGGTTCAACCGAAAATTAGAGACCGTAAGTGTGTTTGTTCCTTAGTTCTGTGTTTGTAATGCACCGTGAAACGTTTGTTGTCCTTTTGTATCGTTTTCTTGTTTACAATATATATACATATATATATGATCAAACCACAATAAGAAATGGGGGAAAAAAAGTGGTTTGATCATTGATTGTTGTTTCACGTGTTTATGTGAAATCTTTATATATATATATATATATATATATATATATATATATATAGTTCAATGTACATAAAGAAACGTAGAGAAACTGCGTTTCTTTATGTACATTGAACTGTATTTGTCCGTTTCGGATCGTATTTTCATCAAAAAAGTATATATATATATATATATACCATGATAAACGAAAAATGGTCCGGCAGGATAGATTACAATTAAAATAAGCAGTGACACATGAATTGAAACACAACAAAGACTCACTTTTCAATATTTCGACTGTAATATTGAAAGTCAAAGTTGACTGTCGTCCCTCCGTCAATTCACTTCTTCTCCTGAGGACGACCGCCATTATGGTCGAAATATTGAAAAGTGAGTCTTTGTTGTGTTTCAGTTTATGTGTCACTGCTTATTTTAATTGTATATATATATATATATATATATATATATATATATATATATATATATATATATAGGCCATAAATATAAAGGAGTTTCATTTTTATTTTAAATAAGACAAGTTTGAAAATATATTATATGCTTCATTGATCTGTTTGCAGGATTTGCTGTATCAAAAGAAGAGTTGAACACTTTGAAGGAAAAAACAGACAGACAGTTGAGGTTACGAGAACTTGTGCAAAAACATTCCCGCCAGTCATCCCTTGTAGTAATGTAAGCAACAATGATTCTTATGAAATATGAATGCTTGATCACACGTATATGAGACAAAAATATAAAAAAAAAAACATACAAATAACCTCTGTTTATACATTATTTTTTCAATATTTCGACTATATTGGGTTGCAAATATAATTTATTTCTTCATAACAACTGTTCAAAATGTAGTAGTAATGTGACTGAGTTTATTACAGTTGAATTATATTTTGCATGAATTATGTAGTTGGTAATCAAAATTTTTCCTTTAATTACTTATTATAATGCGGGTTGTTCTTTGTTTTTGTTACTTTTAATTATTTTTTTATTACCAAATCTTCTGGACTACATTTTATTTATTAATATATATCCCAAAGTATAAATAACAGTACAAAAAAAACCAAACAGGAATTAAACAAAAATAATTCGATCGAAATAACTGGGTTTTGTATACTTCATACATAGTATTACTTTGATAACAAGCTTTACTAAATAGTAAGATATTAGTCCTATTTATGAATTTTTTATGTAAGAATTTGAAATTTAAGATTTGCTCAATGTAATAACAAATTCTAACTGAAAGCAAAGATGTAGAAACATTTGATAACGTGTTAAGAGGAACAAGAGTCAAGAGTTATTTTAAAGGGTGATTGATTGGACGAAGCTAAAACTAAAATAATAACCTATGAAAAATCGGTGCTGTTAAGAAATATTATCAAATTCTCTCTGATTAAATATAATATATCAAATATTATAAACACTAGTAATGGTTTATTCAAACTTGACAAGGTTCTGACAAGGGCAGTAGCCTAATCCAAGAGGGTTGACATCCAGCGAATAGTTTTTACTTTTTTCTTTCTATACTACTTTGTTTAGTCTAACATCTCTTCCTAGACCATTGTCCTTCCCAGCACTTTACATATCTTTCTTAAATATCTTTCTTGTCTCTCTCCTCTCAACCCCTTTACCAGATATTTTTACATCTTTGATTTCTGTTGAGATTTGACTCTTACGAAGACTGCTTGTTACAGTTGAAAGATTTTAGTCTTTTTTTTTCTCATTTTCTCTTGTGATTTTGACATTTATATATGTATATATAACATTTTACAGCTTTATTAGATATATTTTAGTCCAAAAAAGAAAAGTTCATTGATCAGGTTTTATCTCAAAAGCTGGAAATTTCAGAAGTGTGCATTATGAATTTTATTTCTGTTCTTTTTCTTTTATTATGTTGACTGCTTATTTGTATTGACACTTAAGGATATAAAGTAGGTATCTTCATATCCATGTGCAAATGTAGATGGAAATGTTTGAAAGGAGATATATAATAACTCCTTTAGATAGTGTATCCTGCATCACTGTTATTATATACATAGAATACAGTTACAAGAAGGAAGACTTCGCTAATTGATCTAAAAAAGTCCCGTTAAGTTTTTCGTTCCAACTTAAAAAAGTTTACAAACTAGAATTAAATTACCTTGAAATTAGCCGGAAAGGGGTGAGGAAACAGAAATTTCTCGTTTTTCCATTTCCTCTATTCTTTCGACGTAATTTATTTGCTTTGAAAGCTCTACTTTTCTGAAATTACATAAGTTTTGTTTGTTTTCGGTTAATAAACAGTCTACATATATCTTTGATATATAGAGAGCTTCTAAAATTTATAGCTTAAACGGATTATTATAGTACTCCAGAACTGATAGTTTCAGATATCAACATCTTCCTGTAGCCCACTATTAACAGTTTAGATAAACTTTTTTTGCGCCTCCAAGAGGGGGATGGAGAGTTAATGTTCAACATCACCCTGCTCAAGCATCATAGATGCAAACCGAGTATAACTGTTTTTGCTTTTTTTTAATTGGTTTACCATAAAGTGTAATGACAATGAAAAACAAAACTGACTGTTTTATTTGATTTGATGTCCTCTGAATTCCTTTAACCTTTACCTCTGCATGGCCGTATGAGTCTGTCAAAATGTCTTGAATATTCTAGAAGTACATAAAACACACTTTGATGACTTTGACAAAGGATTTGTAGCACTTTGTATACTAAAGAACCATATATTTTGTTGGTAGCATTCAAACATGAGAAAAAGTACTTTAACGTGTTCTTATAAAAATTATTATTATTTTTAACATGCACATGGAGTCATTATAAAAATATTTTCTTTCGTCTTAAATTGAGTTGATATGAATATTATTACATGACGGAAGTTTCTAGAATTTTGAGTTATACATGAATCAATGTTTCATAAATATGAAAGAATAATTTTTTTCCAACTTTAATCTCCATTTATTATATTAGGCAAAAAAATAAATCAAGAAATTAAACTTATTCCAATATAGTATAGTTGAAAATTTTTTGTCAGGAGTAAGTTATTTTCTTAGGTTACAATCGAACTTTTCACTGTTATAAAGTAGTGGCGCATAGTCTTTCAAACAGGTTTCATTAAAGTCTGCCGCAGTTCAATCAGTCATGTTCTTGTGGATAATACTTTTCATATTTCTTACAATTATCTTATATTCAAAAAATAATTGAAACAAATGGTGTCCAGAGGACATGTTGTATCTTTAATGGTAACTATAATAGTAACTCAGTTCCTTTAAATAAAATTAAGGTAGAAGAATTAAATTATTACAACAAAAGTTAATGGAAAAAAGTCAGCTGAGTATAAACATCATATGAGTCATAAAATATAATTAATGGCGATATAAGTGTATAAATGTATAGGTAAATAAAAACAAGTAATTTGTAGATATGTATATAAAGTTTGGTTTCATTGTTTTCTTCTGCAGTTTTTAAATAGAAAAGTGAAGTATACAAGTATATTATAAACAAAAGAGGAAAATATATGAGAACTAGCAAATGTACCCGTCTTTGACGGAATCAAAAATTCTATTATACTTGGTATTCCAACATATCAATTATAGTATTATACTAATACTATAATTAGAAATTATAGAATAGTAGAAAACACCATTATTAGTACAGTGTTAAACAAATGCCTCTGTATACACTACATTAGCTGTCTGTCCTTCAGGTTCATGGAAGAACAATCAGTTGAAACCTCTGACTTGAGCAAGTAAACTACGGTTGACCATGTGAGAAAAACTTGGTTTCGCTAACTTGAATTCCTGCGTTAGATAAAGTCTCCCTTTGCGACTTAGTTAACGTCATTGCGAAATAGACTCTGAGGGGACCTTGCAATCATTTGAATGGAAACAGACAGTGGTTCGGAAGACTCCCCAATACCACATCCAGTCATTATGTCCGCCTCTATGGCATATCTGTGTAGAGCACGAACTCAGAGTCGTGTCCCGTTGCACAGTTTTTGGGTCACTCATGTTTCGTAACATGAAATTTGTTACTGCTATAAATTGCAGCATCATTGGTGCTCCTACTTTAAGTTTTTACTCATGAGCAGGCAGTCCAGGAGAAATAAATTCAGAGTCAAGAAATTCAATTAGATAATGAACTGCTTCTTCATCACTAATCCAATCTCTTTACTGACTTGTAAGTTCTTTCCTCGGCTTCATATAGCGTAAGAACTTGTTTGTTGATTTCTTATGCCTGTTCATATTAAGGGCTGAGAATTGCTCGTTTACAAAACATTTATTCTCAATAGATAGTACATCCTTAACTCCTGTGAAACACCATTTCAATGATGTCAAATACGCAATATATTCATGTGCTCAATTGAAATTAAAATCAACTAACAATACCTACTTGCCACACCTGTGTATTTTCAAAACAAACTTGTCTGTGAAGTTAGGAAAATACAGCTAAAAGCCCCATAACTTCGCTTCTGTACTGAATTAATAATCTATTTAGAGCCCATATATTAAGTTAGGCACACACAAATCCAGTGTCAATGTTTCAGCTCGCTATGTCTTATGGTGGCTGAGTTTACTTGTGACAAACATTTTTGCGTTAAACGTCCATAACTTCACTTCTACGTTGAATTTCCAATCAATTCATAGCCTATATTTTAAGTTAGACATACACAAATCTACTGTAAAAGTTTCAGCTTTATATGTCTTATGGTAGCTGAGTTTACCTGTGACAAAGTTTTGCGGACAAACCGACAAACCGACAAACCGACAGAAATTTTTCTAAGGGTGGATTCGGTTTCTCCAATGTATGAAACGTAAAGAAAACTTGAAATGAGTCATTTCTAAGCAATGTACAGACAAAATCATTATTTTATTTATAAATATTACCTGGGTAAGAGCTATTGAATACCTAGGGTAACAATGTGTGACAGAAAACTGAATTAAAAGAGGTAGAAATGAGGTGGGAAGCGATGGGAGAGTGGTGTCACGAATCACGGTCGGTAACTTTCTAGTGCTAGTAATAACTTTTCACATTGGTGTATTCGGCTTCCTTTACCCTCATCAACACGACTATAAGGCAAGGGTGTATCCACTCCATTGCTTCATAAAGTTAATCTTTTCTGTTGCCATATTACTTTTGATATCAGATTTTCAAATAGTGAAATACTAACTTCAGATCTTGAGTAAACAAATATCACTTTTACTTTGTGTAAATCACTGATACAGCAATAAAGTCATTAATATGTCTGATTTATTTTCCAGGTCAATGCCAATGCCTCGGAAAGGAGTTGTTTCTGCTCCGGTTTACATGGCTTGGTTAGAAACCATCACCAGAGACATGCCTCCCTTCCTCTTTGTCAGAGGCAACCAAACTTCTGTTCTCACCTTCTACTCTTAGTTGGCTAAAACATTCGTTTTCCTCGCAACCTTCTTAAGTTTGTAACTATTAGCCAGCGATAACTTTTTCCAGCAGAAGAGAAACATACGTTTTTAACAGAAAGATGTACTTAAATCTTCTTATAGTTGGCTATCAAATTTCTGTTATTTCGGCAACTAATATATGAAAAGAAATATTGTTAAGGAAAAAGGTTAGTTTTGTTATGACATTTCTCAATGCTATTTTTACTGCACTTGCTAGTATATTCATCAAATACGATATAAAAGGTGCCTCAGTATTTCCAATTCTTCCCTCATAACAGGTGATTATTTCCAAGGTATCAAAGCACTAAACATGACACATTAAAGCTTCCCCACAAATTCACTTATTTTACCAACAATTTTAAATTAACAACTTTAAGTTATGAAGCTGTTATTAAATTAACAACATATCATCATATATTGTAAATTTGTCATTATTAGTCATGTTAAAAAAACATGAAGAAGTTCTGTAGAGTATAATGATTTATATATTTAAACAAACATTAATAAATATTAGATTTTTTAAAGTATTATTGGCAACTTTAGTGTTATAAAGAATAATAAAGGTTTATATTATTTAAATCAGGCTATATATAAAAAAAGTTTAAATTGTATCTGTTTGAAACTATTTGATACGTTATATTAGGCAATTCTTATTCAATTCAAAGTAGTTAAAAGGATTTTATGAAATCTATTTTTAAGAACAGTAGTTAAAACTTCTTGTAGTTTATATTTATTAGTACTTTATTTTTATGTTAGCTAAATATTTATTATTTTTGTCTTTAAATGGTTTGTTTGATGTAATTTTTGAGACGTAAATTGGCGTCAAGAACTGAATTTGATAGTTTTTAATGTGAATTTGAAAATATATGCTTGCAGGTTGAATCATACATAAAGGAGGACTGATACGTAAAGTATAACACCTCTGAAGCGTATAAGGTCAATACTTATTGTTATAAAGTAATGAGTGTTGATATTACAGTACCTTCCAAGTCTCCATGCATAAGCCCACATAGCAGGGGTTGTCAGGATGCTTAATCCTTGCTCCCATTTTGTCATTCGTCGCAATGTCTACCTTCTTTTCCAAGATCGTCTTTTTCACAAAGTCCATCCTAAATTATACGCAAATATTACTAAAAATCCTTTTAGTTTCTCTTTATTATTAAATTCAATTAAAATAATATTTTTTAATTTATAATTAAAAAGTTAAAGATTATAATTGCTTCCTTACTCTCTAAACATATTGTGGAAGAAATTCACCCACTGAAAACCCATAATGCACCCCAATTGATAATCCCTGCTATCTAGGGTGTGCGTTTAGCGTATGTTCGACTGCTCTAGCTTATACATACCACAATTTTTTCCTTAATTGCCCAAACAAGAACAACTTCAGAAATTATTAAAAGAGATTTAATGCACTTTTAATACAATATGGAGTTAAAATGTAAAACAATGTGTACCTTAATACGTACAAATATTTGATGATTACATTTATAGATCATCAAATTTAAAAAAAAAATATTATTTGGTATGCAACTGTTAAACATTATTTGTTGGCTGTTCTTATGAAAGTATGCTGTCTTACCTCCTATGTTTTTTTAATATCTTGATCAGTTTTAGAACTCGTTCATTATGAAGGTCAAACTGAACATTATGCACTGTTATAGTGCTACAGTCAAGAAAAATCGATTCAAAGAATGGTTGATTATTGTTATTCTATGGCACTGTAACTAAATGATAATAGTTTGCTCTTGTCAATGGACAAGTACGAAAACCAATCGAGAGTTGAAGAGAATGCAGGAGATACTAGAGTAATAGATATGTAATAATAGTAATAGTAACAACCTCGAAACTAGAAATGAACAAATTTTATTTTTTAAAGGAGTTAAACATGAAAATCAAGCTATCATTTTAAGCAGGCTTTATTAAAAAAGCGTCTTTCAAACAAATGAATTATAAGCGAACAGTACTTGAAATTCTAATGTTACATTTATTGAGTATATTTCTTCATTGGTCATTAGAAGCCATAAAACCATTACCACTGATAAAAAGTCATGACTGCCTGTTATCAGTGCTTATCATATGAATATCATATATGACTTTTATATCAATCTTTAAAAAAAACTTCAAACAGGACCATATCTAATCAAAAATACCTTTTCTTCTTGAGCTGAGTTTTAGAAGTTTATGAATGAATATGTATTTTTATATTTTTTGTATACCAATTCCACAATTAACACTTAAAGTAAAAGTAACATATAAACACAGCATGGTATGACATTATTATATTATAACATTATTTAATGTTATAATAATAATATTATTATAACACAGTATTCTTATTAAATTGAACTAAGATCTTTTCACTAGTCATCGTATTATTTTAAAATTATATACTGTGTTGTATATACACGCTTAATATATATATATTTCAGTTTCGACATATTTATGATTCTATGAATTTTAATTTTATCACTGTTAACAGTAATTATTTAATATATATTTATAATATTGATCGACTAAACAAAAAGGTATTAATTGATTGATGCATTACGCTTATCTAAGTGTAATCTATTAATTACTTTCACGTCTGATTAACAATTTAAATTAACATTTAAAAATATCGCAGAAAAATTATAAAGATGAACATATATTAGTGAACTTTACAGGCTAGAATGAGGATGAAAGTAATAAATAAACTAAACCCGATAAACTAATCAATGAAAATTTTTTTTAGTAAACTTTATTTCAAGTTAAATATTGTCTACTACAAATGAATTAATTTGCCTGGTATTGAACAAGTCTGTTTTATTCATCTGTTTGATTTAAAAACAAATTCAGTTCCTTTATGTATATATTGTATAAAATTTTAACGGAACAAGTTGTTCATTGTAAACAGTCAAATAACCTTCCTTTGTATGTACTGTACGATTAATTTGACAATTTTATGTATATTTAAATACTCACTTATTCTAAGACTGTTGTATAATATAAATATAATGCTTTTGAAAAATTCTTGAGGTTTAATTTCTCTGAGTAAAATAAAAGAATTGTAGTATCAAGTATTTAATTGTTACGAACAAATATTACTCTTAGTTGGATAGCTTGGGCTGAACTCGGCTTATAATATTGATCAACCAAAGAAAAAGGTATTAATTGATTGATGCATTACGCTTATCTAAGTGTAATCTATTAATTACTTTCACGTCTGATAAACTCGTAATTTAAAAAAAGGTACGAGTATATTTGTGTCCAGTACGCAGACGTTTCAAAATAATAGTGTATAGCTTTGTTGATATTGTTTACCTTCAAATAATCATATGATGCTGATGGGATGGAAACTCAAAATCACAATCGTCGTCATAATTAATAATCGGAAAAATAAATTGAAGAAGTTACTGCAAAAGGTAAATACATTTTACAAAATATTATTTTAGGTAAATACATCACAATTTTAGAATTATAATAGTTCAAAATATGAACAAAATTTATTACTTCATGTATTAAATTTCGTTTATTCCTATAGAAGACTTAATTTATTTAAAAATGTCCCAAAATCTTTGGCAGTTCTGTTATTATCTCTGTTCGCAGTCGACTTTACTAACAACACTGACTGGTTTAAAATTCAAGGCAAATAAACACCGTCTTAACAAAAGACAAGTTTAATTTCCTCACTTTGATATTTCTGTAGATTCCTTCATATTTTATTATGTTTTTTTTTCCTCCTCATCTATAAACTTGACACCTTTATCTTACTTTTTTTTTATAATTATTTCTCATCTTCATTTATATTATTTCTTTTTTTAAGTAACATTATGATTAATTTTCGCTGGTTTTAAGATTGTAAGGTTGGCTCACTGTATGTCACTTTCGAACAGTCTCAAACCTTTTCACTTGTTTACTCTTGTGAATTCTATTGTTTTTATTTTATTAATTATAAGTTGAAATATATATATACGTGAATTTAGGGAGCAGTTCTTCTTTACTATAGATTCCATTAAAAACAACGCAATATATTGCGGCAACTTCTTTTTTTAGAAGTTTTTCATAATTTCGGCCGGCTTCAATTCCGTGAACATTTTACCTATATTATTCATTGTGATATATTTCTTACGGAAATCAGAAATTGTGAGGCAATGCAATAGCAAATCATTAAACACTAAAACATTATAACACTACAACCACGTACTTTACAGTTTCTATCTAACTATCAAAGAATTATATCTTTAGTTCTGGAGTTGGCCAGGAGCCTATGATTAGTTATGGAGTTGGCCGATAGGAGCAGCTATGTAGATTTTGTTGGTTGTTCTCTTGGCACATACTGATATTATTTGTAGACTTCTTTGCACTTGGACTTGTAAATAATTTGTAGAATTATTTTGACTTGTACAAAACTTGTTTGTAGAAGAAACCCACCAGCGGCTAGAAATAACAGAAGACTTATTAAACCTAGATTAATAAATCTGTAATGAAATTTACATGACCAGTACACAACAGATACTACGACTTTTGGTGAATTAGCAACAAGGCTATTTAACCCTCCTATCAATGGCTGCTCCTATCGGCTAACGCCACAACTAATGATAAGGCAATTAGTTAATAAGCCGCCCATACCGGCGAACTCCAAAACCAGAAATAGGATCCTTTTGATAAGAATAGTATTTATAAATTAATGGAAAAAATGTAAATATTATACTATCAATGCGATTCTATATATTGATGCTTTAATCTATTTGTATTTATAAACTCAAATTTCGATTATAAATGAATTCATATGTTAATTACTGAATATAAGAAACGGTCCGCAAGGACTATAAAACTTTAAAATAAAGTTGTTTTATTTTAATGTTTCGCGCTCCGTCCTTCGACGTGCAGAGATCTCTCTCACTTCGTCCTCTCTTCTAGTCTACTTCTGATGACGAACAACAGTTCGAAATATTGAATTCTATAAGTGTTCTTTTTATTCTTTTTTCTGTATTGTACTTTGTGTAATTTAAAGTTTCATATGTAAATTAACACATATACAAACAAACAAAAATAAATTAACAAATTATCAATAAACTTAAAATAGATTTTATTTAGTACAATATTGAATAAACTGTTTAAAGCACGTTATCAAACAGAAATAATGATTTATTAAGGAAAGCGTAAGATTTTACCTTTCGAGTTGACCATGACTGATAGGGATAATAAGCATGAATGATGTTATGCCTTCACATGATGTAATCAATGGAGCAACAGTAACATCTCTTGGGAAATGAACCAGGATCACTAAGGCTATTCCTAGGGCTTAGAAAGAAAACTGTTCACCCATACTATTCCAATTTTACAATAATATTATTGGCAATTTCATTTAATTATATTATAAATTTAGAATATTAATAAATATATATATTACCCCTATTTCACTCTCTCTTTCTCACTCTATCTCTCTCTGTTTGTCTCTCTCTGCCTTTCGGTTTAAATAATTTTTTAAATGCTTGTATTCAGTTACTATTTTCTTTCATCCTTTTATTTTAATTACTTGTTTGATTTTTTTTTATAATATATCCTAATTGTATTTTTACTTTACTATAAGTAAAGTACAACGATCGTGAAACAAATCGATATTGAGATTTTGATGGAATTATGCTAGTGGTGCCCAAAGTTGTTTTAAAACGTTTTTTCGATGTCCGTCTGTGTGGTTTTTTCGATCCAAAGTTTGTAGCTACGCTACGGTTCAGAACCTTTGTTGGATCAAAACGATAGTTTAGATAAAAATGGGCCTCATAGTGTAGATGTGCTGCATAGTTTAGGAGCAGTTATGCATGATGCGAAAGTCACTTTTTTTGCCAAATATGTGTTTTTAGATAACATTTTTTCTCCTAAACCACTAATTCTAGATTCATGTAATTTTGGCATTATCTTTGCAGTTACAAAAGAAATGAACGAAAAAATATTCTCAGATTTTTATAGCAACAGGCAATATTTTTTTTTAAAATAAAATGTAAAAATTTTGACCTACAATTTCATCTGAAAGCTTATGAGAGTGATACAAAAAAAGAAGCCAAACCTGAAAATAGAACATTATGTGGAAAATCAGTTGAGATAATTTTAATCTATACAAACTATATTTGTAAAGTCTGTTGAAGTACATTTTTCGTTTTCAGAAAATGTATTTTTGAGGCTAAGCGGCTCATTAGAAAACAATGAAATTTTACCAAAAAAATTGAAAAAAATTGACAATCTAGAAAAAAAATTCATTAAGTTTCAATAATTACAAAAAACAATAAAGCTTTAAAAAGTGAATATTAATCCTGAGCTAATGGTTTGCTTGTCATAAAACCATATGACAAATGTATATTTGTGTATTTGTTTAAATTTATTTACATTGCTTTCATTGATCTAGAAATTTTTGGAGTGAATTCAGTCAAATAAAAATTTTGTTTAGAGATTTAATGAAAAATGTTAAATAATTTAATTTCTTAATATGCCTTTTATGTTAATATTATTATATTATATTAATAAGATATTTATATTACGCCTTAATGGGACATTATCTATTATATATATATGCTCAAAAGCTTTTATATTATGTTTACTTATAGAAAAGTTGAATTTAGGCCACTCCAGATTTTTATCTCTTATTGTTGAAAGAAAAATATAAAATTGATTTTAAATCAACAGCGTCAACTTTTTGAATAGTCGAATTCGTTACGCGGTCTCAAGCTTTTTGAATTTGAATTCCCGCCATATGCTCAGACATAAAAAAAATGTGAAAAATCCATTCAGGGACTAACAAACTTGTAAATACGTCGAAATATTTAGATAAAATTATTTTGGCTACTATATTTTATTTATAGTAAATTTAGCATATTATGTTTTACACCAATTATCAATGATGAAGTGTAAATAATAAACTATAAATTATATAATTTATTGGAAGTAATTATTATATTTTAAATTAAATTAAAACTATATTTGTAACCTCTTATTGTTGGAAAACAATTATATCAACTGTGCTATTAATTTATTAAAATTGAAAAGTTACTTATTAAAAATTCAAAAAACGAAAATTAAAAAATGTAATTTGCTTTTTTAATAAAACAACAGAAGATTGTTTTACACAATACCATATTTGAAATAGTATGAAACATTTATTTGCTTTCATAATAATGTACGCCATAATTGTTAAGTTATAGTGGGGGTAGGTTTGGAGAAGTTTGCAAGGGAACTTTTGGACTCTAGAAATGGTAGGTGCTCGACTGTACCAGTCGTGTTGTGTCAGTTCGCAAGACCGACGAACGTCAAATTACTTCTTAACAAAAAAGGTAAATCTATTTACTTCTTTATGCATAATGTCATTTGATATTATACTTCGTCGCTATTCTTTATAAATACTTTAAGATGTATTCTATACAGTACTAGCAAACGTACCCGTCTTTGACAGAATCCAAAATTCTATTATACTTGGTATTCCAAAATAGCATGGAATACCATACCAATTATAGTATTATACTAATACTATAATTAGAAATTATAGAATAGTAGAAAATAATATTATTAGTACAGTATTAAACAAATGCCTCTGTATACACCACATTACTTGTCTGTCCTTCAGGTTCATGGAAGAACAAACAGTTGGAACCTCTGACTCATGAGTTACACTGTTAGACAACATTCAAACTAGACAGTTGTTAAAATCCACAGACTATTTTTCTTTATAAAATAATCTTTAATGTAATACTTAGTTTCTCTGTTTCAAAATTGTACTCTTTTATAAGTTTTCTCACTAGCCTATTATCAAAATTTCTATTGTAATTTCTTATTTGTAACTAATTGAATTTTTTATGTATGTTTAATTTTTGAATCATTGAATTATTTCTTATATTTTTTTCTGTTTTGTAGGCCTTAGAAAAATGTTTTAAATATAAAAACCTGGCTGTATATTTATATCATAAGTTCATAATCTTAGCCAGGTTGAGCAGCACAGATATACAAAGAGGTCTGAGCTTCCTCCTGACCCACTCCATGAACAGAAAGTTTTAGACGATTGGTTGGAGACAGTCGTCAACTGCTCCACCACAGCGTCCAACTCCTCGGGGTCTTTAGCCTTGGGGACAGATTCCACTAAGACTCTGACCAAGGTTTCCTCTAGAGTCCTGTGATTCATGCTAAACTCTACATCCTGATGATAATACAAGGATTGACCATCAGACATCTTCCACTCCTTTATAAATGCTACTACAGGTTCATTCACCAAGATCATATCCAAATTTGGACATTAAAAAAAAAGTGAGGGAGTGGCCCCAATTACAAATCATAATATTACTAAGGATAATATTATTTGCCACCACTTTTGTTGATGTTGGTATTGTCCCATACTATACGATGGGCATTAGTGTCTGCTCCAATTACTAGAACGCCAAGTCTTTTCGATATTTTCGACAGCTCTGTGCACAATTACAGAAGGAGGCCCATTTTCATCGTGGGCATATAGCTGCAACTAACCAAATCGTCGATTACCTGCATCTATTACTGCTCTATTGTTTTATATTATATTTTTCAGTATTCTTTCATCTAATCTAAGTTTCTCTTAAAGATTAGATTTTCTGTGTTTCTATTGTATAATTTATGTATCACTTGAGGGTTGTTTTAAATGAGATGTCTATTTTCAACTAAGTATTCTTTAAAAATTAAGTCAAATAAGCCACTACAGTAACTGTAGTTACTGTCACTACATTTATTGTATAGTAACCATTTCTACTGAATATATATAAATATATAGATGTGTTATTTAATCGGCATTTGGTCAATATTCAAGGTTCATAAATTAAACTCTCTTTGCCGACGTTTCGGTTTTATTTAAAACCTTTTTCATAGACAGATGTAAAAATTTTCTAATTCAAAAACTTCTATGAAAAAGGTTTTAAATAAACCGAAACGTCGGCAAAGAGAATTTGATTTCTGAACCTAGATAATTGACAGATTCTATCGAACTGTTGATAAATGATAGAATATGTTTTATACATATAAAAGAATTTCACAAAAGTACATTAAATAAAATTTAAAGAGAAAAACCACATCTTGTTTTATTTTTAAATTTCCAGATGTGGTTTTGATGAAATTATTTAGTTTTAATATAATGTTGTAATCAATACGGTTTATTTTCTAAAGTTGGTACTTTATTGGTTCTTTATGGCCATTACATAACATTGCTTTAAATTATATTATTTTACAATATAATAATAATAATAATAATAATATAATATTATAATATGAAAAAGTAAATCTTATTTCCAGACGTGTCCCTGTAGACATGTCAATATTGTTGGAAAGCCCATACTCTCTCAGATAATCATTGTGCTAGTAAGTGATCGTAGTTCGTACCCTGAAAGAACCAACACTTTGGTCTATTAGTGCTTGTTGTCCTATTTTACAGTCCTCTTGAGAACGTTATTAGAAGAGGAAAGCCACTGTCTATCTTCTAAAGTAAGTTATAAACTTAGCTCTCTCAGTAAACCTAAAGTTTGTTCTTAAGCTCTACCGTCGTCTGGGGACTTCTTAGGTCTACAGTTATTTTTGTTGGAATGAGTATATATATATAACAGATTCAATAATATATCGACCGTTTGATAGAATAGGTGTGTTCTCTAATCGGGGTTTGGTTAATTTTTGACCGGTCAAAAATTGACCGACCCCCGATTAGAGAACACACCATTATTATATATATATATATATATATATATATATATATATATATATATATATATATATATATTAATAAAAGTATCGACCGTGGAATAGAAACAAAACTAAAGTTTATGGGGACTCGGTCAGTTCTTCAGGTTCAAAAAAACTCTCAATGCCAAAGTTTCGGTTTTTATTTAAAAACTTTTTCATAGACAGAAGTATAAAGAAATTATACTTCTGCCTATGAAAAAGGTTGGCAATGAGGGTTTAATTTGAACCTGAAGAACTGACTAAGTCCCGATAATCTTTAGTTTGGTATATATTTATGTATATATAACAAGATTATACACACACACGTGAAATAACAATCAATGATCAAACTACAATATGAAATTGGGAATAAAAAAGACTAAGATCTTTCAACTGTAACAAGCATTCTTCGTCAGAGTCAAAACCTAACTGAGTCAGTCAGAGTCAGTGTGGTTTTGACTCTGACGAAGACCGCTTGTTATATTTGAAATATATTGATATATATATACATATATAAGATTTTACATGAACACGTGAAATAACAGTCAATGATAAACCACAATATGAATGGGAAAACAAGACTAAGATATTTTAACCGTAACAAGCGTAGTCTTGTTTTTCCATTTTATATTGAAGTTTGATCATTTATATATATATATAATATATTTTTTTCAATATATATATATATAAAGATTTCACATAAACACGTGAAACAACAATCAATGATTAAACCACAATAAGAATGGGAAAACAAGACTAAGATCTTTCAACCGTAACAAGCGGTCTTCGTCAGAGTCAAAAACCCAACTGGGTTTTTGACTCTGACGAAGACCGCTTGTTACGGTTGAAAGATCTTAGTCTTGTTTTCCCATTCTTATTGTGGTTTAATCATATATATATATATATATAATAGGTGTGATTTCTAATCGGGGTCAGTCAATTTTCTAGGTTAAAAAATCAAATTCTCGTTGCTTACGTTTTGGTTTTATTTTATAACCTTTTCCATAGGCCTACAAACATAAGAAATCACTTATCAACATCCAGCATATAAACAATATAAAAATCGATTGTTACAACTTATGAATATTGTAAGTAGAAGTATTTCAGAGATAAATAAAACAAGATAACTTACAGAAGTATGACTTTTTTTACTAAGAAAGTATTTTAGGGAACAACAATCTGTATCGGACAAAACCTTCGGCTAGACTAATAAGATATATATATATATATATATATATATATATATCTTAGGTGTTGCTGTTCTGAATACTGGGCCGTGACTGAGTGTCGGCTTGGCGAGTAGCTGGTGGTTGGTCACCTAGTAGCTGCAGTGTGCGTGAAACCCCCGTGTGTTGACGATTAATTAATGGGTTGTGCTTCATGATTTTCATGGCTTCATATATTTGCAGTCTGGCTGGATCATTAATTTTCTTTAAAATGATGGTGTTTTGAACAAGGTCCTGGCGGGTGAGTTTTCTTCCATGTTCCTCGGAGGTGTGTCTAGCGATGGCTCCTGCTTGCAAGTGCATTGTCAGTCGTCGTGAGAGTGTGGTCGATGTCATACCGATATATTTTGAATTGTCTAGGAGCTCACAATCTCCGATATTGCAGTTATATTCGTATATGACATTGGCCTTTTGTATCTCCGGGATGACTGCATCTGGGCTGTTTTTCATTATCAAGTTAGCGGTGGTTCTACTTTTATAGTAAATATGGACTTGAAGACGTTCATTTTCGTTATTACATTTAACATTCCTGCGGATAATTTGTTTCAACACTCTCTCGTCTTCTTTATACGCCTCTGTGTATTGATTCTTATAGTACACCTTATGGACTGTGCTACTTCGGTCGATTGTTTGATTAGCATTGTTGGACCGGGTTTTGAGGTAGGCGTTAACTACTTTATCAAAAGAGGTGTTGCTATAGCCGTTATTGATAAATGTTTGCCTTAATTGAGAGATTCTTTCATGAAACAACTGCCATGATGAAGAGGTCTTGTATGTCCTATGTACTAGAGCATGAATTGTTCCTAATTTGTAGCGTTCGGGGCACTCACTTTTTTCGTTAATATATATTCCTTGGTCCGTTGGCTTTTGATATACAGATGTGATATAACTTGATTTACGGCCATCGATGTGCACGTCCAGGAAGTTGATAGTTTTACCGTGTTGTAAACAACCTGTTTTGGAATGCTCCTAAAAGTTTGAATGTAAGTACGTTTTAACATTACTTTCAGGGGTTGCAATTGTGACCAGTAGAAAATTCTGAGTCTTTTTTCCTACTGAGATTGTTGCTAGAGCTTTGCAGCAACTAGTATTAATTTGTCTCATCTCTCTTTTTCTTTTTTCTTGTTTACAACCGGCTATGAAAATTAATAGGTTTGGAATTGACTATTAACGACTCACCAAGACCAGAGTAGTTGCTGTAACTGATCGTAGTGATTGTGCGGATTGCCATTAGCAGCAACTGGCAACTACAGCTTCAAACTTTGAAAGTGGTAATCAGATAATTTGTCACCACTGTCAAATTATTTGTTTACATTTGTCAAACAAAGAATCTACTAACTAGGTATACCTGACAATTGGCTCAAATTCTTCTTAAACATCAATAAAGTTCCCTAAGAAACTTTATCTCTTTCATGTCTTGGTAATGACTGCTATGGACAGTCGAAACGTGTCAACAATTCTAAACAATTGTTCTAACAACGAAAAATTGCTCTTTCGAAAGCTTGAGAAAATTGGAAAGAAGATTTTACAAAGAGAATACTCCATCGTGTTCAACCAGACCTGCATATCTGAAAGACTGCTACCTCAGTACATTAATGTTCGTCTTCATGATCCAAAAGCAAAGAATGAAGGTTTCACTAATGATTTTCAATGGAATTTGATAATGAGAGAAATAAAGAATGCTCGTTCTGCAATAGAGGGCTTGCGGATCCAGGACACTAACCTACGTAAAACTCTTAAAGAAAGATTGGAAGAGGAAAGATACAATGAATTGTCTCAAACGCTAACACAAATCCTGTCCAACTACGAGCATAAAACATCGCTGCGTATAACCAACAAACTGAAGAAACTGAACGGAGGACATGTAAGCATACCAAAGAGGAATAATTTCTTCATCAATCTGTCCAAAACCGAATTGACAAAGGACCAAACAACGCTCTTTAACTTTGGTCCAAAATGCCATTTTGCCAGTAAATTTGATGAAGAGACGAAGGCAATAGAACTAGAACAACTCTACTGTTCACTACTGAACCTAGAGGAACAGAACCTCGTAACGCTATCACCTGACCTCAGAGACCAGTTACGCGCTGAGAAGACGAAGAAGCGGAATGTTGGAAAATCCAAAATACTCACCACCGAACTCCGTCAAGCAGCCAAAGAACTGAAACACCATCCAAATATTACAGTTCGGAAAGCCGATAAATCCAACATTCTTGTTGTGATGGACAAGGAAGAATATAAAGGAAAACTTGATTCAATACTAGCAGATGCATCAAAATTCAAAAAGATTACAAGGGACCCTACCAAAACACTCAAAACTGAAGTAAATAAACTAATAGCAGCCGCCAACAGAGGTCATAAAGAAAAGATCCTAAAACCTATTTTTGGTGAATACTCCCCGGGTTACCTGTATGGAACTGTAAAGACGCATAAGGTAAATAACCCATTACGCCCCATCATCTCTCAGGTCACAACCCCAATATACAACACGGCGAAGGAGCTAAACAAAATTATTTCTCCCTATATGCCAGCGAAGTACATGCTAACCTCCACTGATGACTTGCTGCACATCCTAAGAACCACAAAACCAAAAGGAAAATTTGCATCACTCGATGTCGAGTCACTTTTTACAAATGTCCCAGTAGAACGCACAATAGACATCATCTGTGATGCAATGTACCATCAAAACACGATGCCCTCACCACCCATTCCTGAAGGCACTATGAAGAAATTGCTACGAGCATGCACCACAAAATCACCATTTCGCCACATTGATGGAAGCTTATATTACCAAGTAGACGGTGTTGCAATGGGCTCACCTCTGGGAGTAACGTTCGCAAACTTCTTTATGTGCTATACTGAAAACCAGGTACTACAAATAAATAAACCTACGTTGTATTGCCGCTATGTAGACGACTGCTTGGTTGTCATTAATTCTACAGAAGAGCTGCTGGCACTAAAAATTGCATTCCAAAAATTGTCTGGACTGAACTTCACTCATGAGGAAGGTGAAGAAGGTCAAATCAACTTCCTGGACGTGCACATCGATGGCCGTAAATCAAGTTATATCACATCTGTATATCAAAAGCCAACGGACCAAGGAATATATATTAACGAAAAAAGTGAGTGCCCCGAACGCTACAAATTAGGAACAATTCATGCTCTAGTACATAGGACATACAAGACCTCTTCATCATGGCAGTTGTTTCATGAAAGAATCTCTCAATTAAGGCAAACATTTATCAATAACGGCTATAGCAACACCTCTTTTGATAAAGTAGTTAACGCCTACCTCAAAACCCGGTCCAACAATGCTAATCAAACAATCGACCGAAGTAGCACAGTCCATAAGGTGTACTATAAGAATCAATACACAGAGGCGTATAAAGAAGACGAGAGAGTGTTGAAACAAATTATCCGCAGGAATGTTAAATGTAATAACGAAAATGAACGTCTTCAAGTCCATATTTACTATAAAAGTAGAACCACCGCTAACTTGATAATGAAAAACAGCCCAGATGCAGTCATCCCGGAGATACAAAAGGCCAATGTCATATACGAATATAACTGCAATATCGGAGATTGTGAGCTCCTAGACAATTCAAAATATATCGGTATGACATCGACCACACTCTCACGACGACTGACAATGCACTTGCAAGCAGGAGCCATCGCTAGACACACCTCCGAGGAACATGGAAGAAAACTCACCCGCCAGGACCTTGTTCAAAACACCATCATTTTAAAGAAAATTAATGATCCAGCCAGACTGCAAATATATGAAGCCATGAAAATCATGAAGCACAACCCATTAATTAATCGTCAACACACGGGGGTTTCACGCACACTGCAGCTACTAGGTGACCAACCACCAGCTACTCGCCAAGCCGACACTCAGTCACCGCCCAGTATTCAGACCAACAACACCTAAGATATGTATATGAGACAAAATGTCGTAGGAAGAATCAGAATGAAGAAAAAATAAGCTCTGAGACCTCCTAGATTATATATATATATATATATACCAATGATCAAACCACAATATGAAATGGGAAAACAAGACTAAGATCTTTTAACCGTAACAAGTGTCTTCGTCAGAGTCAAAAACCCAATTGACAGTTGAATCTGACGAAGACTGCTTGTTACGGTTGAAAGATATTAGTCTTGATTTCTCATTTCATATTGTGATTTCATCATTGATTGTCATTAACGTGTTTAATTAGCAGGAATGATGGTAGATTGTAGATGTTAAATTCATATTTAAAATGAGAACGTGAAATCAAATAATACAGTTTAAGAAAAATGAATGATAAAAATTTTGTAAATGTTTAAACATTAAACATGTTGAAGAAAATGTCTTAGGTAGACTGAAGGAGATAGAGGTAGTGGTTGAGAAGTAAAAGGAAGAATTGGCAGTGGTGGTGTGGTGGGGGGTGGGGGGTATTTGAATGAAGAGAGGGTGGCTCTATTCACGAGTGAGAGGTGACAGGAGCCTTGTTAACGCTCTTTAGCTGTCGAACAGCAAACGTATTGACGTCAACACCACTTTTTATATTACCTTCGATCAGAATGTGAATAGAATATGCCAGCATATCCTCCTATCGAGCCAACTAAAAATAGTAGAAACTGAACTTTATTAACTAAACAAAAAAAAAAAGGAAAGTAAGATCATATGATTTGGGTTTTTGAAACTCAACATCAGGAACTTAAACATCTTTACAAAGGAATAGTAATAAATACCAAATAAATAAAAATCCATTTGATAAATTAATTAGTAAAATATTAGGGTCATAAGTTGCTTAATTCCGCATTCAAATATAGCATATTTACGGAAAAACAACTGACCATATTTTCTCAGTATATATACATCACAAGAGTATCGTCCTGATAAAGAGTAAGTTTCTATAGACACAAAAAAATTAGCATAAAGCACTCAATTCCCTCTAGTGAAGTCTTATATGTAAATGAGATATGTTACTATGTGTGTAATGAATTATTTAAAAGAAAAAAGAAGAGTTATACAAAACGAAGAAAAAAAGAACAAAAATAAAACTAATATCATAAAAAAATCTAAAAAAAAATGAAAATCATAAAATGAATTGCGTACATTGAGAGATGTTTTGAAACCGAAATACTTGAAACTTTAATACTGAGATTAAAGTATAAGCTTACGAATGTAAAATTAAAAGGCGAGAGTTCCTATCGTACTATCGATATTGATTTCGATATGATTTCGTACTATCTGTTTCTGGTGCCTCCATAATCCTCTATTCTTGTGCGCTCAGGCAGTCATTGTAGAGTGACCCTATTCCGGCCTGGAAAAAAAAACTCAGCTTTGCTTTCCTGTTCAGTTTATCATTTTGAACTAGCAAGTAGAGTTCAGTGCTTTTATTGATGCGTGATTCTCCGAAATAATTACTGTAACTTTATTCATATAACTTCTGTTCATGTCGATTTGTGATCATCGCTTATTAGCATTATCTTCTGAGAAAAGAAAGATTCAGTATATATATATCTGTGAGTTCAGAATATCAAATTATTGTTATTATTATTTTTATTATTACTGTAAGTATAAATATTATTACTAATGTTGTTACTATGTCATTAATGAGCGAAGGGGAAAAAGCCTGGTGGGGAGCACCCAGTACTCTCAGTACGGCTACCCCAGTCTGTATAACCTGGACAGAAGGTCCTCAATAAAGATTTATTCATTCATTGATCCATTCAGAATATCTGCTTCAGATATTACGATTATTATACTATCTACTATTGACACTGTAAATGGACGAAGGGGAAAAAGCCTGGTGGGGAGCACCTAGTCCTCTCAGTACGGCTACCCAGTATTGTGTAAGTTGGGCATAAGGCACTTAATAGAGATCTATTCATTCAATATCTGCTTTTACATCCAAATATTCCAGTCCCAGTTCCTTTTATCATTATTACAATTACCATCAGGTGGTACCTTCTCTCAATGGATAGACATCTCCACTTAATATATCTTGTTCAGGGACCAGGTTAGCTCAGTGGTTAAGGTACTCGCCTCTGAGCTGATAGGTCCAGGATTCCATACCCACCTGGCTCTCAATTTACTCACACAGGAGTTACACTCTCTCTCTAGAAGAAGATGTTAAGCCCGATCCCGATCCTGAGCCTACACGATGTCAGGGACTCGTTAAAGACCCCTACTCTAAATACACTTGAGTTAGGCAAAATGTAAAATCACTGATCAAACTAAAAGACTGTTAAGGACTGAAGTTTTGAACCCGCTAGGGATTGGTTTGAACAATAAAAACAAATATCTTGTTTGGTTCAAGTTTAAATACAACTTTGCTGGAACTCTAATACTTGTTCACATCATCTCTTAGTGTCCTGATTGCTTTAAAAATTGTGAATACTAATCTACAAACAACAATATTCAGTCATATTTAAAATAAAATTAAGATTTTTAACTCATTTTTCCAAAAAAGCACTATTGAGAAACTGAGTAATATTTCAAAGATTACTTATTCCTACATGTATATTAGTTGCTATTCCTATTGCTACAATTATAATTTTATTAACAATTATAATAGCACGGTATCATTAAATTCAGAGGACAAAAACAACTTATGTGGTTATCAAAGTTGTCAACTTTTATTCAATATTGGAATTAAAAAATGTTTGCCTGACTCAAGTTTTATGGAATGATATTCTTTATCATGATAACATACAAAGCACACTGACAATATTGCGCACTTACCGAGTATCAGAAATTACGAAATTATTATTTTACATTACATATTTAACGCTAAAATATTTTTTCTATTTAATTATCTTTTCTATTTATGGGCTAAAATATTGTTAATAACAACAGTCAGTTGCAAACTGCACATTTCTAATGGAATATGGGTTTCATTCTTAAGTCTTCTTAAAGCTGTTATCCACAATTATTTTCTGTATAATGCTTAGTTTCATTTTAGTTTCTTTCTCAGTTTCTCTATTACCATGTGCAAGATAACTAATATTAATAGTTATCAAATCTATCATTGGTATATGACGAATGAAAAGTAACTTAAAATAAACAAATATAATATTGTAAAATTATAAATAACCAATTGGGAAATATATTTTATAAATTATTGTTTGTTTTTGAAAGTATTTTAAAAATGATTGTTGATGTATCCGTTATCATGATCAAATGAAATTGGTTGAGGGATTTATTATTATTTTAGCTATTTCTTTTTAAAATTAGCTGGATGAACTAATTTCTGAATTATTTAACATTTAATATTATTAAATAAACATATTTTCACTGAAGAAGTTCAAAATTGAAATTATAAGTGAAGAGATAATCATATATTATTATGGTGGTGACTCTTTGAAGTAATTAATGATGAGATGATAAATATTCTAATTGTCTTTCAGAGGTTGGAATATCTAAACTGATGCTATCATCAGAGACTGATTCAATCATATATATCTCTGGGTAAGTATGTACACAATATGGCACTTTTCGTATGGTGGTTGCTGAAGGACGATTGTATGACCGGCTGGACGGGGAAACCCGTCTAAATAAACAGCATTATGATCGAAAGACAAGTGTTACAGAGATAACTAAATGAAGGTCACTCATCACCAAGGGCGAAATCATAGTTAACTAGAGCACAATAGAGATGCTAGATTTCATACTAAGTCATTAGCAGTATCATCTCCTCATCGAGTCATTTTGGCCTAAACATGCAACTGCCTCTCCTCCTCATCTCTCTGGTAAAATTTTATTCATATATGCCATTAAAAAATTACAACTGATTAATCTACTAAATAAAAAACCATTATATTACAGATCTATTTTTCTTGTGTTTCGTTACAAGATCTTGATGAAGCATCAACCGAAAAACCTAGTAAGTTTGAAATTAAATCATTTCTAATATCACGCAGATTTTAAGTTTGGATTCATCTTTGGTTCTTGTTTAATGATAATGGTAAAACCACTAGAAGTCCTCAGTAATAATTCTTTAACCTCTATAACAAATATAACATCTGACACAGTCAGTTTTGTCAGATTAATTTTTACATTCCTCTGTTTTCTTTAGAACAATGTCCTTGATCATTCCTGTAATCGTACAGGTTCATTTATGACTAAAAGTTTACATCCTCTATTCCTAAATTACGTTTTATGTTAATAACATAAGAGATTATGTTATTCTTTTCAATAGCTATGATCTGTAGTGGGATTAAAAAATATTTTGTTTTAGCTCATACATTAACTCTAATCTAAATCTCACTTCTAATGTTCATACAAAGGCTCTGCTTTCTAATTATATTAGAAAATGCAAATAATTATACAAAGGAGGTATTGAACTTTTTTTACAATAATCTTAATTTTCCATGTCCCACATTTATGTTACAATCATTTAGTAGTATTTTATATCTATATGTATTTCATATAAAATTTATTTTTAACTTTATTCTACTTTTATTCTGTTATTATTATTATTTAAACAGGCGGATTAGTTCTTAAATTTAGATAATTATTTTATAGATTGAAGCATAATTAGCATTATTGATCTGGAATTACATATTGTATAAAAAAATTACCATATTATATATATATATATATATATATATATATATATATATATATACACTTTAATAATGAAGAAATGATAGGAAATAGACAACTAAAGTTTAATATAAACAAAAAGCTTAGATAAATTGAAAATACACACTTACAGTTTCTAATTTTTGGTTTAAACAATCGCGAGTAGACATAATAGAGGGAAACAAAACTCACTGATGCGAAAACAACAATATGTATATTTCTAAATTTCAGAAACACTCCTTTCTTAAGACGTGCATTATTGAAAATGACGCCAGACACAGCTGATACTTGTTTCTTAAGAAGCTTTTCAATTGTTTAAATAACACTCTCATTAATTCGTCTACCTACAGAGTATACACATTTTCTATTGTCGACATGTTTCAAATATATACCATTCATCTTCAATGCATGAATAAGTTGCTTGGACATTTTTTTTTGTTTATATAAGCAAAGTGAAGATAGAGGTGTTTTCCATAAGCTCATAATAGCGTTTCCTTAATAATGCGAGGTAAGTAGCCTTGCGGTTTGAGTGGTCATCTGAAAAGACTCTATTTGTCTTTAGAGATTGTCTAAAATGTTCAGTTTGTGTGGATTAATTTATTTTTTTAATTATTTTTTTATTTTTCACTAGCATCTTGCGGATTGATCTCGTGTTGTGTATCTCTTGCATATGTTTTTGGATGTTTCACCCTTTAAAGCTCATTGTGAGCCTTCCTGATGTTTCACAGTCCTTATACGTACTCTGATTTGTGTCTTCTAAAGACGAGTTTTGACAACTTTATTATTTTTGACAAAAATATTGTTCAAAGGCAGACTTCTATAATACGTGACTAGTGGTCGATTTTTCATTTATGAAAAAACCTGTTTCGTATTTAAAAACATTTTTTTTAAATACGCTGAAGATGACTGGAAGCCAGTCGAAACATGTCGGATCCGTTCTAATTAATATTTTCCCATTTTTGGATGAAGGAAACAAGAAATCATTCAGAAACCTCGTAAAACTGGTGAAGAAAATGACACAGAAAACTATGGTCAATTGTTCAATGAAATATGTTTGAATGAAACACTGCTCCCAAGTTTAGAAACATATATATATATATATATATATATATATATATATATTCAATGATCAAACCACAATAAGAAATGGGAAAACAAGACTAAGATCTTTTAACCGTAACAAGCGGTCTTCGTCAGAGTCAAAAACCCAACTGAATTATATATATATATATATCAATGATCAAACCACAATAAGAAATGGGAAAACAAGACTAAGATCTTTCAACCGTAACAAGCGGTCTTCGTCAGAGTCAAAAACCCAACTGAACACTAGATGCAGAAAACATCTGGTGAGGAGTTGAGAAGAGTGGGAGGGAAGAGTGGTATTTTAAAAGGGTGAAAGCACAGGAAAGGACTAATGTCCAGAAAGGGATGTTTGGGGAAACAAAGGAGTACAGTAAGAAAAAGTAAAAAACTATCCGCTAGCTGTCAACCCTCTTTGAAGAGGCTATTGCCCTCGTGACGAAAGTATCAAGTTTGAAGAGACCGTTACTAATGTTTATAATATTAGATCTATTAAATTTAATTAGAGACGATTCAATAATATTTCTTAACAACATTGATTTTTCATAGGTAATAAATTTAGCTCCTGTCCAATCAATATGATGATTTTCATTTTTTATATGCAAGAATAAGGCACTACTGTTTTCCTGTCTACTTACGTTATATTGGTGTTGTTTTACACGTGTTTTTAATGATTTACCAGTTTGACCAATATAAATTTTATGGCAATTTTTGCACGGAATTTTATAAATACCAGCGGACTCCAATTCGCTTGGAGAGTTTTTTATTAACATATTACCCACGTTATTACGATTAGAAAACACTATATTAAAATCAAGTTGTTTGGCTAATCTTGGAAGGGGGTCCAATGATTCGTGGTATGGCAAAACTATAGAATTTGATAATAAAAGGGGCTCTTTTGAAGTATTAGAGAAAGTTTTTTTAGCACCCTTCAAAGCTAAATCGATATAAGAAGAGGGGTATTTTAATGAAAGGGCAATTGACCTAATGTTATTAATCTCTTCATTAAGAAATTCTGGAGAGGAAACTCTTAAGGCTCTCAAAAACATATTTCTAAAAACAGAAATTTTAACATTTTTTGGATGCGATGAATAAAAATGAACGTATGCAAGTACATTCGTAGGTTTTCTATATACACTAAAGCGTAACTCATTAGGTAACCTATGGATCAGGACATCTAAGAAGGGCAAATTACCACTTATTTCTTCTTCCATTGTGAATTTGATTGTCGGCACTAATGAATTCAATTTTGTTAGGAAATCAACTTTATTTAAAGAATTGGGACAAAAGCAAATCGATTGGGATCAAAGCAACTTGATACTTTCGTCACGAGGGCAATAGCCTCTTCAAAGAGGGTTGACAGCTAGCGGATAGTTTTTTACTTTTTCTTACTGTACTCCTTTGTTTCCCCAAACATCCCTTTCTGGACATTAGTCCTTTCCTGTGCTTTCACCCTTTTAAAATACCACTCTTCCCTCCCACTCTTCTCAACTCCTCACCAGATGTTTTCTGCATCTAGTGTTCAGTTGGGTTTTTGACTCTGACGAAGACCGCTTGTTACGGTTGAAAGAAGTTAGTCTTGTTTTCCCATTTCTTATTGTGGTTTGATCATTGATTGTTGTTTCACGTGTTTATGTGAAATCTTTTTATATATATATATATATATATAATATATATATAATAATAATAATAATAATTAATAATAATATATATAATCAACTTTGGGTTTTTGACTCTGACGAAGACCGCTTGTTACGGTTGAAAGATCTTAGTCTTGTTTTCCCATTTCTTATTGTGGTTTGATCATATATATATATATATATAATTCTGCCAGTGTGTAAACATTTTACTGTTGTATATTTATTTGTTTCCTGAAGGCTGTGATGAGTTATTACAAATTTATCTCTTTATTATAAATTTAATATGAAAATTTGGTTATGATTAATAAACAGGTTCATTGCTTAAAATTGTGCATAAACGAGGAAATTTGAATATTCAATACAAAATATGTATATTTACTTTTCTGATGTTTGTTTTGCCGTAAAAAGTGGTATACATGTAGCCGTTTCCTCAGAAATTAAAGTTTTAGTTTTGGGGAAATTAAAGCGAAATGACAAAGAACAAACACAAAGCTAACTTATGTATAAACTGAACCGGTGACATCTCTTGGTTGTGAAGGCAAAACTTTCATTTTCTGGTTTAAATTAACGGAGACCTCTCAACTTCCTTTCTCTAAAATTTCTTTCCATTTACTTGTATTAACCAATCTTTTAGCATTTTCATTTTTACAACATATATTCGATTTTTTTTTTCTCTTTAATTTGATTTTCCTTTTCTTGCTTTCAAGAAAGTAAAAAAAAAGTAACTGTATAGCTGTATATTAAATTAGAATATAGTAGTTACAGGAACCGAGTGATTGAGAATAAAGTTTCACCTTATAGGATTGATTCTACAGTCTTTTTTTATAAGAATGTAAAGCACAGATGCTACACTACAACCAGGGTTTCTAAAATGTAGAATGATTTTAAAATGATTATAATCATTGTAATAGAGATTACCAGAAACGAATTGTATTCAATAAAAAATAAACAGAAATCTGCTTATTGTATTTTCATTAAATTTGTTATAATAATGCTAGTCATATTACAATAAAGGATTTAATCACATTTAGTTAACTTTAGATTGATAATACCTTTAATTGCATTAAAGTTAGGAGTAAACCAATTCAGATAATTTGAACAGGATCCAATAATTAATTTGGGTGCTTCTGAGAATAGATTATATTTATGTAGTACTTTTCTTATTCAAATATTTTATGATAAATCATTTTATATTTAATTAAAATTAGTTCATTTTCAGCTTCAACAATCAAAATTTGTGTTGTTATAATTTGACCTTTTTCCGATAATGACCACAAGCATTCTGTATAACATAGTCCATTTAAAATGGTAAATGTCATAATAATATTGCCACTAAATAGCGCAAAAATGTAGTATATTTGAAAGCCAGGGAAGTAAGAAGAATGTTCTATTCAGGCAGAAGCGTGGCATTGAGTAAGATTCACTAGGAGCCAGGTTAGCTCAGTGGTTAATGTACTCGGCTCTGAACTGGTAGGTCCAGGGTTCGATCCCCACCTGGCTCTCGATTTATTTACACGGGCGGTGAATAAATCTGAGTTCGTCGTCCCTAGGAGAGGACGTTAAGCCGACGGTTCCAAACCTGTACGATGTCAGGTACTCGTTAAAGACCCTTACTCTAAATATACTTGAGTTAGGCAAAATATAGAATGACCGTTCAAGAATCAAACTAAAAGACCGTAAAGAACTGACGTTTTTAACCCACTATGAGGTCGGTTTAAATCATAAAAAAAAATCTTGTTTGGTTCAAGTTTAAACACAACTTTGCTAGCACTCTCATACTTGTTCACATCATCTCTTAGTGAATGTATAATGTATGTATATATAAAAATATTAATGATCAAACCACAATATGAAATGGAAAAACAAGACTAAGATCTTTCAACCGTAACAAGCGGTCTTCGTCAGAGTCAAAAACCCAACTGAGGGGTTTTCACCCTGACGAAGACCACTTGTTTCGGTTGAAAGATCTTAGTCTTGTTTTCCCATTTCATATTGTGGCTTGATCATTGTATGTATGTATATATAAAGGAACAACAAAAATATATGCGAATTTAGAAACATAATGCTTTTTTCTTAAAAACTCTAAGATATCTGATTTTGCATGATTATGGTGTTTTTCTTGAAATGTATATAAAGACATCAGTGATAAAAGGTATCAACAACTTTTGGAAATATTTTTAACTCGATATGAGTTATACTTAATGAGTCCTTCATCTGAAAATATTTTCAGAAAAGCTGTGTTTAAATAAGCAATTTGTATAACGATTAACTTGATGGAATTAAAATATTGAAATTCGTATAGAAGAGTAATCCTTCATTGACAATTTCTATATTGTTTTGGCCATATGAGGACTGAAAAACTCTCTTGATGTTGAATAATTGGAATTAGTACTTCACCAATACTGTTATCAATTGATGGATTGTGTTATCAATTGATGGATTGTATTATCAATTGTTTCATAATCCATTTATTATTTGAAACCAGGTTGATGGAAGTTTCATTTCACGCATCATGAACTTATATAAAACAGTGTTTTGTGTATATGTTAGATAATTGTTTACTGGTTTCCTTTTGAAAGGGGTTTTCAGATTAGTTTTAAACTTTGAATTTTTAATTAATTTTTTAGTTGTTTTTTTAAAATATGTAATATATTAGTTAAATGATTAAACTATTACACCCATTAGTTGAAGCAATATAAACAATTACAAATATTGCATCATAAAAAGTTTTATTTTATTTGATAGATTAATAAGCAACATTATAAATCAAAACAAACAACTTAAAGAAGCTTGTCCTTTTAAGTGATGCTTAAAACTTGTTCAGGTTTATAATTTGTAATGCAAAAAGAGATTTCTATAAAACAAACCTCTAAGAATTGTGAACTAAGAAGTATACAATAAAGGATGGACCCTGTTTCCTTAATGTTTATCATTTATTTTATTGCTTTACTATAAGTAAAGTACACTGATAGGGGGCAGGTTAGCTCAGTGGTTACTGGTTAGTGGTTAGTGGAGACTACTCGTCTCCGTGCTGGTAGTCCGAGGTTCAATCCCAACCTGGCCCTCGGTTTATTCACGCAGATGGTGAATAAATCTGAATACCTTGTCCCACGGTATGTTATTACTGCTGTAGTTATTCTAATGATATTATATGTATCAGTGGTGTTATATAAAAAGATAATCAGATATATTGACAAGCGGATCAATCACTATCACAAGTAATAATTCATTACTGTATTAGTAATGAAAGACTAATAAACGCCTTCCATTTGGATAGATATATGATACCTAAATGATATATACTTCCATTATTCCATTATCCTTAAGTATATACTTAAATGATGTAAAAAAAAAAGGCTTAAAATAAAAATATATATTAATAAACATCAGTGTTTTGCATGAAACAACAATTACCTTCAGAGAACACGCACAGGCCTGAGATTGGCCCTTTGTTATACCACAGAAAGATAAGTCTATCTTGGGAACCATACATTTTGCCTAACTTAGGTTTATATAAAGTAGTAGTCACTGCGGTACTTTGTCTCTTAAAGTAAATGTAATTATAGTAATTAGTAATAATATTTTTTTATAAATTCTAAACAATCGTTAAAACATAATCTTATTTTTTTAGTTTTGTTATTCAATATACTGCTTAAATATTTTCTTAATAGACCTTTCACTAGACACTGGACCTTAGTCTTCTCGTTCTTGGCCTAACTTAAGTAGTGTCTCCTTATGATAATAAACTAAATAGCAATGAATTGTAAGAAGTCTTTTGTGATTATTATTAGTACTTATAGCTCTCCTTTTTCTAATATCGATTCTATTTCACATAAATAATTTTATCATAAACCATTTTAGCAGGAATGTTTCATTTTTGAGTTGCATCTGACCAAGAACAGTTGAGTAGAACATCCCACTTAAAATGATCATGAAACAATTCATGAACACACCTTCCTAAAGCAAATAGAACAAGCTAGGACCCCAGGGTCTAAGATATAGCTTTGGGAAGTGAAGTCGAAATCCATCCAATGCTTATATTTAATTAAAACATTTCAAGGCAATGGTTTGATCAGTGGATCCTCCAGCAGAACACTATTGTAAAAATGCAGTTTTGAATACCAATTTTTTATATTCTTACGTCAATATATTTGACGCAAAAACTCTGAATACATTTTAAAAATCCACCGGTTATCCCCTTGTAATTTTTGAAGAAGAATGCAATAAATAAAGTACAGAGGATCTGATAAATGTTATTTTTCTAGGTAGACTGAAAGAAAACACCAATGAAGATGAAGTTACGAAGGTGTGGGCTTTAATTAATAAACAACTATTTGTGTCCATGTTAAGAAAGCGATATGACGAAATGAAAGAAAACACTAAAACTGAAATTGAAAATGAGTTTCAAGTTGGAAGTAGAAGATCAGAAGAATTAAAAAGTATGACTGAAGAAAATAAGAGTGAATTGATGAAAGGGATAGTTAGAGGCAGAAGGGTTTCAAAAGGTGTCAGTGATGACACAGTCGAAGGAGTTCCTTCCAGATGTTTGGGAGAGCGGATGGTTGACACTGTTGGATCTGGTAGTAAAGCAGTTGTTGATGGAATCAGCACAGGAATCAAAGAAGCGCATGAAATTATTTCTGATATTGGTAGGAGAACATTAAACAAAATAGTAACAACAATTATGGAAAATGTAATGATTTTAAGACGGCGACGTAGTGCTTTGACGGAAAAAAATGATGAAGATATCGTGGGTCATGTTTGGAAGCTTGGAACGAATCATTCACAAAGAGGGCTGGAGTTAGCTAATAACATTCTGAGTGGAATCAGAGCGGGTTTAATGAAGTGTATATTGGGAGACGACAGCAGTGATGATGGAGAAGAACCGAATGGAGTGCCAGGAGTAGTGGGAAGCAGTCTGGAGCTGGCAGGCACTATCGTCGACCTGATAGCCTCCTCCTTGGGGCTGGGCATCTTTTCGCAGCCCATCTCTTGTGCACTTCTCGAGTCTGGCAAAGCAGTCGTCAAGTCATTGCCCAAAAACACCACAGATATTAACTAACAGCGTCATCAATAAGCAAGACTTCTTTGATAATTGTTAATCAAATCATAATAGATGTATTTATTCAAACAAAAAAATAAAGTTATTTGTTTCCCATTTTTTTATAAATTAATAAACCAATTAAACTCAATTAATTAATCTTAATAACAAAGTGTTCTATATTAAAAGTATCATTTATAAGGTTACATTAAATTTCAAAACATCAAGCAAAATGTTATCATATTTCCAATACTCAATTCATAACTGACTTTTGACAACAAAAACCAGTATAGAGTCGTCAAAAATCAACCAATAGAAGCAGCCGAGAGTAATTCTATTAATACTTAAATTGTTACCAAAACATTTTGGAAATCATTCTATGGATTTACCCTTTTGTTATATGGATTGTTCATTGCGAAGTTGTTTATTTACCCAACAATACACTGTTGTAATTTTTACACAATTATAGTTGTAATTTTTAGAGTAAAATAATTCTTCAAATATTGTGATAAAAATTTTAAGTATATCGAATTACCGATGAAGTGGCTAAAAACCGGTAATATTTTTGTCTTAAAGAACAAAGATATAAATTTACCCTGATTTAATATTAGCTAAAATCAATATATTTTAACAATTATACATTTCATATTAAGATTTTTTCTTTTTCTAATAAACAACATGTAGATTCTTTACAGAACATTGGTTAGACATTCATTCATCACACGTTGAGAAACGTCATATACGGTTCATTACTACTTGTTTTTTAGTTACGAGAATTTTATTCTTCTTTTTCACATAATATTAGCTACTTATAACAACATCACATTTGTTTAAACTTATAAATAACAATTGCCTTTGACTAAATGCGTTGAGAATTTTTAAGTCAATGTAAACAAAACCAACAAGTAAGTAGGGTATATTTTACTCCAAGAAAAGTTTTCAGTTGTTATTGGTGTATTGTCTTTAGTAACGATCAAAATTTTGAAATTTTATTTGTAGTTTAATATTTTGAGGCTATTTTTTTTTTGACAAAATATCGTTTTCTATACCTAGCAAATTAGCATAAAAAACAATTTCTGAAATCATTAAAGTGGTGTTGTACTATATAGTATGTTCCACGCATTTCATTTCAACAATAAAATATTCTGCTCAAGAGTTAAAATAGTTCTATTTTAGGTACAATTTCAATACGATCTGTCAATTGGTGTGTTTCTATGCGTCCACAAACTTTCGGATTCAACAATAACTCAAAAAATTTACATTTTATACCAAAAATTATTTGTTTATTGTTTTCAATGTCTGTTTTTTTTTAATCATAGCTACTATCATTTTTATAACGATCCAAAAGTTTTAAAGCCCAAAGCAGTTTAAGAAGTAAAAAATGTTCTCTTAAAACAATTTAAGCCAGAAAAGTGACTTTTACATGTTGAAATATTGCCCAAAAACAATAAGTGACATGTATGATATAGGATATAATTTTTGATGAAATTTAGAAATAGATTTTTTTATGTTTCTATAATTTTCTTTTAGCAAAATAAAAAGGTGAACAAATATGATATGTAACTACGGTAAAAATGTTAATTTTTCATCATTTTTTGGCACAATTAAAAAATGAATATCTCTGCATACTAAATATTGTCAAATCTGATAGCGTTCTTTTTCATACAATGAACTATAAAATATTAAACATATTCGTATATTTGACACTTTAGCTTCTAATGAGAAAGCATTTGTAGAAGCAATGGTAAATTGTTAAAATAATAATTTATAATGAAAATATGTCTTCATAGAATAATTTCATATAACTTTCATATAACTTCATATAACCTTCTTCCTTATATGAGTTTCTGATATATTAACTCATAAGACTAGTTAATAAACTTATATTAGATCAGTATATTAATTACGTAACACAGGTCATTAATATAACGTAGTCAAATCAGTTAATTATGACTCTAGGTTTTAATTATTTTTATTTGTTTATTTATTGAGGGTGATTATAGTACTGTGTCCTAAGAACTATTGTACTTTCCTACCTTTTGTACTGTAGTATGCCAGTTAGCTTCAACTTCTCCAAGAAGGTCAGCACTTTTGCCGGGTCTAACGGCAAAAGTTCTTCAATGGTTTTGTTGAGAGTCCCAAAGGTCTGTGTAGCACAGTGGCTTGGCAATCAGCTAGCAGATGCAACGGTGTTTAATTATTTGGAATCTGTGATTTCTCTATGTATTCTTCTCTATGGCATCTTAGACTAGAATTTGATTTGAAGCAGTAGCTTATTATATTCAAAGTAGCTATCCTTTCTCATTTGGCCTGGAAGCTTAATATTGTTTTTTTTATCTCTTCAACGTAAGTCCTTATTTCTCTTACTTAGGTCTCTTACAGAGACCTCTATGGAACGTTATAACAATTTCATCTGTTTCATGTTATTATTGGATTTGGTAGGTTTTCAGGTGCATGATTATAAAAATAAGCAGAACAAGTATAAAATATTGTAAAAAAAATTGCTACTTTATTTTGTTCATCATTTGTACTTGTGGCTATGAAAGCAGATTTATCAATACATAAATTACGATTAAAATAACCGTACATATTTGTGTCCCAAGGGAAAAATGTTTGTTTTTTTCTTAAGCTGCCATTATACATATGAAATTAATAGCCACAAAAAAATAGAAAACACAAAAAATATATGCTTTGAGACCTATCATCAGACCTCAAAAAGAACTTAGTGGAAAGTACCCTGATTAGATATAATTTTGAAACCCTAATCAACAGCAGCCCAAAACTCTCTAAATTACATGATTTTTTAGTTGAGTTTATAGTTAAACAAACTAGATGTCTTCTTAAATCGAAAATTATTAATATGAACTCTAATCAAAACTGGTGATTATCCTCCTGTGACCTGTGACCTCCTCTTTTTTCTTTTATGTTTTGTTTGTTAATTTTTTTCTTTTATTGTTATTATTTTTTCGCTTGTTATTTTAAAACTTTGTATATATAGACATCTGTTTATATTACCTTCCAATCAGTGGCGACTCCTGACCTTTTTCTTTAGGCATGCAATTTTCAAAGAATAAAAGAAATACAGAGAAATACCCTTCTAATTCTCATGTTCAGTCTTTTCATGTTGCACAAAAGGATAATGATGTATTATGGGGATTATACATTATACATATACATATTATGTATATATGGGGATTATACATATACATTTTATGGGGATTTGAATCAGGTTTTATTTGGAAATACTTTTAACATTAACTTTTATTAACCAATACAATAAAAATAGGCAAAAAATGTTTTTATTAAAGAAAGAGATACACAATACATCATTTGAATAAAAACTTCTTGCAAAATTCTTCGATAACAAAACCATAAAACTTTTCTCTATCTGCCATGAGATCTTTAAGTAAATGTCTTTCAATTGAAATTAGGGATAAATTAGACAATCGCTCTTCACTTTGGGAGCTTCGTAAATAACTTTTAATTCTTTTGAGGGCAGAAAACGATCTTAACAACACTTGCTGTTGTTATGGGAATAGTCATAACCAAATTCACGAGTTTATAAATTTCCGGACGACCTGAGTGCAAATCACTTTCCAGTATGTATTTGAGGAGCTCAGCAAGCCTGAGTTGCAGTGTATGCAAACTTCGTTCTTGTTTCTCTTGGCAATTAAGAACATTTTCATTAGCCAGAAATGATAACAGTAAACCCCTGCATTGGGAAGCTTAGCGCAATCATAGAAAACGGTTCCTTAGCGTGTAGTGGGTGGAATAAAAAAAGGGGTTCCTTTAAATATTTCGAGTCTCGAACATTTTGGTTTCTTTAAAGATGAATTCTATGCATGCAATGCATGTGTTGCATTCCCTGAGAAATCGCCACTGCTTCTAATATTTTGTTTTTGTAACAAATCTATAACTTCTTTTGTTTTTCAATCTCTAGTTGATCTTTGATGACATCATTTTGAAAGGCCTCAAAGCATATATTTTTTGTTTTTATATTTTACCTTATGGCTTTTTACTTTCATTAGTTTCCATTATGCGTTTATTAAGATTATTTCGTATATATATATAGTATATATTATTATATATATAGTATATATATATAGTCGTTATCAGTCTTTGGAGCGATTCACTTCTTTTCCTGAAGACGAGGACATCGAAATATAGAAGTGAGTTCAGTGATTTCTTTTCTATGTGTTCTTTTAAAAATTCTAGTTTATATGTATATATATATATACGCGTATATTTGTAAATTTTGGTAGCAGTCCTTCCAGTAAGCAGATATTCTTAAGAATACAACCGTAATCCACAAAGCCGAGCAAAACCAACCCAGATAGTGAGAGTGACCTACTGGTTCCGGTAGTTACAGCTAAAACAATTTTAATCTTCCTAACTGACTCTATTTTGTCTTTATAAAATAAGACAACATTTAGAGAATCATTCTTCTCGTGAGGATAACTTTAGGAAAGAGTTAATACATGTTTACTGTAGCAAGTATTTTATTTAGTTTAGATGTAATAACAAATATGTTATTCAGGAAGAGAGAAAAACTTAACGAGAAGTAAGTTTTTGCAAATTATGTTTATATTTTTAATAATCTTTTTTTTTATTTACAATATAAAGTTCAAAAAGGAGGGTCTTTTTTCAAAATAATGTGAAATATATTGAAAAAATACATCATAAAAGATTAAAAAAGACAAGTTTAATCATCTGTCGTAACATGCTAGAAGTTTTATAAAAAGTTACTCAGCTCAAAAAGGTGTTCTATGACTGAAAGATTTTAGCCAAAATAGGGTTAATCAAGACGAGAGAAAAGTTATATTGTGTCTTTCACTAGCCAATATCAAGAATCAAAAAGAAGCTCAAAGAATTTTGTTGAAAGGAGATATATTAAAAAAAATATTTTAATAGTCAACACTGGAAGTCTATGTCCTGATTAAAAATTGGGATTTAATTTAAAATGAAATTTTTGTTCCACATTTATATGCTCAATATGTCAATTGAATGAACACAAACTGGATCATGTACTTGCCAAGTACATGGTATAATATTATACCAAGTACGTGGTATAATATTATACCAAGTACGTGGTATAATCAGCATTTTCCTCTGGTTATGAGCTTTGATTTGGTATGTCACTTCCTAAGGTATTTGGCTGGAAATAAACAAACATTTTTACACACAGAAACTACTTCTATTTATATATTTACATTTGATTATTTTTGACAAAAAAGGCTCATTTTTCAATTATTTTGCAACAAATTTATCCAGTTTCCTTAATCATTAATTTTTTTTTGTATTGGACTACTTCGATTAAATAATTATTGAATAAGAAAATATATATATATATGAGCAATATTTATATATATGACAAAATTTATAATATGAGTACATTGTACATATGGTATGATCTTGACTATAGTATATGTTATATTTCTTGAACCACCAACTTTTATGAATAATTTTTTGCTTCCAAACATACTGTCCTATTTATTTCCTAAGTTGTTTATTCTTAAGTCTAATGATCATGAAATATTCATTTTTTTTTTAATTTTGGCGGATTTACACCTTTTGAGGTACCCTTAGTTTTTTGATGATGTATGCATATGGTGGGTAAGACTTGATAAAAAATGTTGAAAACATTCTGTATATAACGTACAGACATGTATGTTATTACACATGTATAAAAGTACAACATACATTTTCATGTATACATAATTAATTCTATGAATATGTTTGAATTAATTGAATATGTTTGCTTGACATATTTTAATAACTTTTAAGTGACATATAGTATTTGATGTAGAAAGTATTGCTTTTGGGTGATATTGAAGCATTCTGAAGAGGTTTTATCGTACTTTATAAAGAAAAGGGTACTAATTTTAACCCACTTTTTTGGTGACTCTAGAGTATTTTATTTTATCCAAAAATGTTATTGATTTTCAACATTGGAAGGGTAAATATTACACTAAAAGAGAAAATTATATGTCCCATCTTTGGTCACAAGTCTATGTGAGTTATAATAAAGATTAATTTTTCGTAATAACTTACAAAATGGAGAAAGAAATATTAAAATAAATCAGTTAATAGAATTTATTGCTGTTGCGTATTAGTCTGCCTGTAATGATTTCTACAGTATACCAGATCTTTCCCTTTTATTCCACTTTTTTTCTCCTTATAGGGTATCCAAAAAGGTGTAATATTTTCATTATCAAGTCAAATGCATAAAAGCCATCTATATATCTAAACCATTTAGCATTAGTAGGCAGTACCGACTGCAAAATGACTTAGATTGGACAAACGAGCAAAGCTCTTCTTACAAGAATAAATCAATATCAGTATTCTATCAAAAGAGAATGTAAAAAGAGAGCTTTGTCAATGCATGTAAAAAACAAAAAACTTATGCAATGAATTGTGATGAAGTAAATGAATTGGTATTTGTGTCTTCAAAAAGAAGAAGAAATATTATCGAAAGTGCCCTCATAAAGAACTATCATGAGAAATTAATAAACAGTAGTATAGGGTTTTATAAATTTGATTAAGTATTGATTAATGGAATAATGAAATAGATGAGGACTTCCTGAACATAAAACATTAACTAGGTAAATATTTCTTTGAATAGATAAATAAAATAATATAAATTAAATATGCATTGATTTTTTGAAATTAATTTAGAGAGATATTTAGGATGTAGTAACTAAATATCTAAATAGAGAGGGAAGGTGAGTCCCTGAGGAGAGGGTGGGAGTGAAAGGTACTTTGATGAAGAGGGCGGGCGACTTAATTGTGTTTAACAAGAGAACTGTTTGATTCAGGTGTATGTTGTATCTCTCTCAGTCCCTCTTACGTACAACTTGATTGCCGTGTATGTCTAGAATACCTCGTGTCTAGATGTCATTGTAAGTTACTCTCCAGACGAATACTTCTGGAGTTCTCCTTTCGTGTACAATTTTTTAACGAATCTACATTCAATATTGTACTCGTGCACGTTTACTATGATCCTGTCTCCTACACAATGCTCTTACAGTTACTGTCTATCTCTTAAATAAATACCACTTACTTACCTGATTCTGTTTTCCATCAACAGGTTACTTACTATACAGTCAGTATGAAAACTCACCATGTGATACTGTCTTTTTTCATATTATATGCTATTTATTTTTAGTGAACGGACACAAGATAAATAGTAATAAAAAATAATATTACAATTACATTTTTTATAAAAAATAATAATAAAAAAAATAAATAAAACCATAGAAATCAAAACACACCAATAAAACTGAAGTAAATTTCATAAAAGGGATGTAAAAAACATCAAACAAACAATTAATTTTAGTGCAATAAAAATTCAAAAAATAGGTCATCATTAGCATTAACAGCATTTAATGTACATTATTAATAAAACAAGTTAATATTGAAAGAACAGAACTATTTATGTTTTGGTGCGACTTCTTAAGATAATACCACTGAAAGTTATCTCTCTTTAGAAAAAAACTGATCTATGTACTGCAAAGAATTTAAGAATACATATATGTGAAGTATGGTGATTAAACAGCCAGAATGAGGATGTAACGCATTGTATTTTGATCAATGCATATTTACTCCTGTCAATTTCAACATCCCTCTTTTATCCCAGTAAAAAAAACCATGAATTTGTAGATCTTTCTTTGTTGGAAACAATGCTGGAAGTCTTCTTGAATCAGCTCTTTTACGATGCATATCAAATTCCTTTTACAGCTTCAAAAAACTCAAATCTTGTTCCTTTTATAATAAATTTTACCTTAGAAAACAGAAATTGCATGGATCAATATTTGGGAAATAAAGTGGATTTCCTACACTAGGATTCTAGGATTCTGTCAGAATCATAAGAAAAAACCCGCAATTCCTGACATGTTGTTATTATTATTTCCAATCGGTCTGGGATATTTTCACTGGCATTTAAAGTAAAACGTACAAACAGTTTTTGCTATTTTGTTGTCCAAATGTGACAATATCATTAAAAATTTTGGCAAGTAAAACTAAGTGGTGATTCTTTTACAATAATAGTAGTTCATACAGTCTTGTATTATTTCCCTCTTCGTGTCGAACAACCTCTATCATGGTAACTTCCAATGTACTAGTTAATAACATATTGTAATATATAATAATAATAATGATATGCAATAACAAATCACATAATTACAACTATGTTGTCTCAATCTATATATAAGTGTAAAGGACATATATGAATATTGTCAAATTCAGTTAATATATGATATATAATTCATATTATATGATACTTGACATGAGCTATATTTATAAATATTTTTATGATGTTGGTAAAGTTGAAATAAGAAAGGTTTATGTCGTTTTGCTCCAAATGCTGGTCTTTCTATCGTTGATTCCGTTTCTGATTCTGTCCATCTTCAAGAGCAATTAATCTAAAAATTTAAATATTTAAGTCAGTTACCCTTGAAGATAGACAGCGTTCTAAACGATTCAATGACACTAACAGTTACCTTTCTGAATTTAACAAAAATCAATATTTTTTGTATAAATATTCAATTTATAGTAAAGCTGGTTTCAAATCTTCCCAATGTTCCAAAAATTTTAAAACATATACATTTTTGTTCTAACTAAGAACTGTTTATGTTTCAAACTAAAAATACGTGACAAACATATAGTAATGATGAATTTGTTAATAGTGCACTGTGTTCAGAGATATCAATAAGAAATAATTTAAAGGCTTGCTGGTAGTTCCAATTAAAAAAATCAGTATATTTGAAGTATTATAATTATTGGGAGTTAGCTGACTAAGATGTGGTATCTGCATATGTCACCATTGTTCCTGTTCAGTTAGCATAACAACCTCCACCCCGGTCCCTCCATCTCTTTTTCTCACATTATTATTTGCGTCATTCACCATCCCCTCTCCACTCATTCATTTTTAATTACTCCATTTATTCTTGACAACTTCTTCTATTTGTCTAACTCATTCTTTTCAATTTTCTTCAAACTCATGAACAATACTACTTTTTATTTTAAAAATTCAATGCAATTGTTTAAACAGCATTAATTAATTAAATAGTTTTAGAGTAAAATTACTTCTTCAATAAGAAGTTCTAAATGTTAATAACAAAAATTCTTTTGTTTTTTCCTTTAAATTTCCAGTTTTCTTCTTTCATGCAGTTGATATTTGTATCAACTAAACAATTAGTATCAGTCCCTTAACAACAAATATGAATTGCATATTTCATCATACACATTCAGGCTTAGCCTTATGTTACACATAATAATAGTAAGCTTTTTTTTTTATTAAATCGTATTGGTTTTTAATATATCTGTAGGAACAAGTTTTCAAACAAAATCAAAACGCTGGCTAGGAGTTTTATTAAGTACTTTTGAAGTTAAACAGTCGATGATGTCTGTGTGTTGTGTGTGCATGTGTGTGTGTGTATGTGTGTGCTTTGTGTGTGAGTAAAAAATAAGCATATATGTAGATAAATGGATCAATCACTATGGGAAAGATACTTTAAAATTACGAGTATATTTTTTCTCCTTTCTTACTAATCTATAAACATGAAATATGATATTTATTGCCTCTATTACTTCAGTATCGAATGAGAAAAATCCATAAATTTTGTTGCATTATAATAGTCGAATTATACTAAAACAGCCAATCATTACATTTTACTTGACATAACTCTTGGTTTTTCTCTTGTCATAGTAGCATTATTTACATTTGCAATATTTATTTGAAAAAAAAGTTTTTAAATTACCATACCGATCAAGTAAAGGTATTCACATTTTAAACTAATTAATCAGAAAAAGTATAACACATTTAATATAAATTATTAACCTAATGCATTACTAAACTTTTTGATTACATTTTATAGTTTTATTATCAATGTCTTTCATATATTCTTACAAATTTAGCACATCAGTTATGGTTTGTTGGTGGATTATGTGATTAGCAATCTAACTTTCTAAAATCATAAGATTGTTCTTAAATCCTGTTATATGTTACTTTTCATTATTAGTCATAGTGCCCTACATATAGTTCATTAATTGTTATAAACAAATTTCTCAGTTGCATTTCATAACAATTAAATCCACGTAGCTGTCACATTAAAATGAAGCAAATAATTATTCATTAGTCATTATATCCTGATAATAGTTTACTTATCGTAAAGTTTAGTAGAACTTCTTCAATTTATTTTAGTAAAGTTTAGCAAAAATTAAAAAGTATTTAATGGTTTAAAAAAAATTAGCAGTTTTTGTTTGTAGTTTTTATTATAGGGTTAAAGCAAAAAGAAACTTTGAAGTCAGTAGAATGCAAAGAGGTCTGCTTTTCACAGAAATATTTGAAATGACACGAAATTAAATTCCAGTATTTAAAACGCTGTCACTTTTAAAGAAATTGTTCAATTCTAACTTGATTTACATTACACTATGCCTAACTATCTATCAGTTTATCCAAAAAAATGTCATAACGTTAATACAATTAACAAAATGTAAAATTATACATTAAAACATCAAGTTAGTTCTCTAACTATGCTAATTCAAACATAACATAGTAATTTTCATTTACACCTTTTAAATAAATCATAGTTAATAATACACTGTATAATATACATATCTGTTATATAATATGTTTATAACATAACAATATATAAGTATGTTAATAATATACTACTGGTTACTGTTAAAAATCTGAATAATTTTTTCCCCATTTCATATTGTGGTTTGAACTTTGATTGTTGTTTCACGTCAATTGTTGTTTATTGTAAAATCTTGATATATATATATTGTTAAATAACGCCCCATATTTGGCTTGTATCTGCTTCTTACACAGTTTCTCCAGTTTCCGGAATTCCTTCCTCGTCTCTTCATTAAAACTATAAAGTCTATTTTAATGAAGAGACGAGGAAGGAATTCCGGAAACTGGAGAAACTGTGTAAGAAGCAGATACAAGCCAAATATGGGGCGTTATTTAACAATATATGTTTAAATGAAGGACTGCTTCCAAATTTTACAAATATATATATATATATATATATATATATATATATATCATGAAAAACTAAAAACGGTCCGGCAGGACAGATAACACATAGTGTAATATATATATATATATATATATATCAATGATCAAACCACAATAAGAAATGGGAAAACAAGACTAAGATCTTTCAACCGTAACAAGCGGTCTACATCAGAGTCAAAAACCCAACTGAAACATTGAACTAATTTTGAACATTGAATCCAGTTGGGTTTTTGACTCCGACGAAGACCGCTTGTTACGGTTGAAAGATCTTAGTCTTGTTTTCCCATTTCTTATTGTGGTTTGATCATTGATTGTTATTTCACGTGTTTATGTAAAATATTTATATATATATATATATATATATATATATACACTTTGAATTGAAATTGAAATCAGACGGTCCAAACGGACAAATAATTAAAGTTACAGCTAGAGAACACAAGAAAAAGGACGAACACTCACGAATCTCGATTATTTCGGCGTCTTGCCGTCTTCAGGAGAGCAGAAAGAAAGAAAATAAAATAAAAGGAGAAAGAATGAAGGAACGGAGACGTAAATGCGTCCACTGGACGTAAATACGTCTCCGTTCCTTCATTCTTTCTCCTTTTATTTTATTTTCTTTCTTTCTGCTCTCCTGAAGACGGCAAGACGCCGAAATAATCGAGATTCGTGAGTGTTCGTCCTTTTTCTTGTGTTCTCTAGCTGTAACTTTAATATATATATATATATATATATATATATATATTGGTGTATGAAGGCAGCAGGTCTTCTCTTAAACAGGTATAATTATGTCGGCAGCAGCTTCTGCGTTGACCAATTTCTTACTGATGTTCTCTAGTTTCCGGTAACTTTCGGATATTTTCCAAAAGAGTTCTGGTAACGACATGAAAGGAAAGAAGTTGTACACTAAACACTTTAACACTTTATATATATATATATATATATATATATATATATATATATATATATATAGACGTATGAACGTCTACACTCCTTAAAAAATTATAAATAGGATTAAGATATTTCAGCTAAAATAAGTAGCCTTCGTCAGAGAATCAAACAAACTGAAAGAAGTTATATAGGACATATGTTGTTGTATTGAGTGGAAAGGGAAGCAAGGGAAGTATTTTAATGTTAGTAAAGAGCAATGAATGCAAGAAGAAAGCTGGAAAATCGGAGTAGTCAGAGAAGTTTTAGAAAAAGTAGGTAAAAATTGCCTTTAAGCTGTCAACACAGGTAGATAAAGTACTGCTCTCGTTAGCACTGAGTCTAACATGACTAGAAAATTACTATGGTACTCGTATCTCTCTGCTAGTAGTCCTGCTAAATGTCATAGTCATTCCTTCAATTCCTTCTGTAAAGACAACATTATTAAACAATTGACCTTTGATGACAGTCAGCTTAAAGGGCTATTAAGGAAGATCACATTTGTTTCTTTGTAAGATTTTTTTAATTTTTTTATGTTCATATTTGTTTTGTTTTCGTATCACTCCACACTCGCCTGGCAATACATCTCTCCGTCTCCATCTTCATATCTAATAGTTTAATGTAAAAGAATTATAGTTCGAAATATTAATTGTAGTGAGTAATTTGTTTTTTTCGGAGAAATATTTCTTTTTATAAAGTAAATTTTTTTTTCATTTCGATGTGCAGGTTTTTCAAAACAAAAACCCATTTGTGGTTTTTCATTTCACCTTTCCAGGATTTTACTATAAACAAGTAAAATAAAAATCAACATTTAAACCACAGTACAAACTTTGAAAAGTATGATCTTTTGACTACTTATGGGTCCTTGTGCGTTAATTCAAATTATAATTATGTTGTCCTAGTATATAGGCTCAGGTCATACAAATGTTATTTAAAAATAACACATTTTAATAATTTTTGAACATACATAACAGTTTTAATGCTGTTTATTAAAGTATCAAATTATTGTATGACTAGCAAACGTACCCGTCTTTGACGGAATCAAAAATTCTATTATACTTGGTATTCCAAAATATTTTTGTTGTATTTATTTATAATACATTTGCACTACTGTCATCGGCGAGCAAGCAAGCTACTGGCTATCCTGGCTAGACCCGTTTACTTTATTACCATCTTTTATATTATCCACATTTTAAATTCAAAAAAATATTTGTTTGTTACATTTATTTATAATACATTTGCACTACTGTCATCGGCGATCACCCAAGCCACTGGGCTACTCTGGTCCCATACCTTACATTATTACCAGTGTATTTATTAAGCAAATATTAAATTTAAAAAAGTTTACAGTTATATATAATACATAGCAAACGTACCCGTCTTTGACGGAATCAGAAGTTCCGTCATTTTTGGTATTCCAAAATGTCATTAGAAATTATAGAACAGTAGAAAATACCATTATTACTAAAGTGTTAAACAAATGCCTCTAAATACACTACATTAGCTGTCTGTCCTTCAGGTTCATGGTAGAAGAAAGAGTTGAAACCTCTGACCCTTGAGCAAGTAAACTACAGTTGACCATGTGAGAAAAATTTGGTTTCGCTACCTTGTATTCCTGCGTTAGATGAAGTCTCCCTTTGCGACTTAGTTAACGTCATTGCGAAATAGACTCTGACCGGACTTTGCAATCATTTCAACGTAAACAGACAGTGGCTCGGAATCAATGGCATGTGTGGTATACACACAGACTCCCCAATACCACATCCAGTCATTATGTCCGCCTCTATGGCATATCTGTGTACAGCACGAACTCAGAGTCGTGTCCCGTTGCACAGTTTTGGGGCACTCCTGTTTCGTAACATGAAATTTGTTACTGCTACTAAATTGCAGCATGACTGGTTCTCCTACTTTAAGTTTTTACTCATGAGCAGGCAGTCTAGGAGAAATAAATTCACAGTCAAGAAATTCAATTAGATAATGAACTGCTTCTTCATCACTAATCCAATCTCTTTACTGACTTGTAAGGTTTTTCCTCGGTATGATATAGCATAAGAACTTGTTTGTTGATTTTTCCTGCCTGTTCGTATTAAGAGTTGAGAATTGCTCGTTTACAAAACTATTTATTCGTAATAGATAGTACATCCTCAACTCTGGGAAACACCTTTTCAAAGATGTCAAATACGCAATATATTCATATGCTCCAATGAAATTAAAATCAACTAACAATACCTACTTGCTTCACCTGTGTATTTTCAAAACAAACTTGTCTGTGAAATTAGGAAAATACGCTTAAAGCCCTATAACTTCGTTTCTGTACTTAATTATGTATCTATTTAGAGCCCATATTTTAAGTTAGGCATACACAAATCCAGTGTCAAAGTTTCAGCTCACCATGTCTTATGGTGGCTGAGTTTACTTGTGACAAACGTTTTTGCTTTAAACGTCCATAACTTCACTTCTACGTTGTATTTCCAAATAATTCAGAGCCTATATTTTAAGTTAGACCTACCCAAATCTACTGTAAAAGTTTCAGCTTTATATGTCTTATGGTAGCTGAGTTTACTTGTGACAAAGTTTTGCGGACAAACAGACAAACTGACAAACCGACAACCCGACAAACCGACAAACCGACAAACCGACAAACCGACAGAAATTTTTCTAAGGGTGGATTCGGTTTCTCCAATGTATGAAACGTAAAGAAAACTTGAATTGAGTCAGTTCTAAGCAATGTACAGACAAAATCATTATTTTATTTATATAGATTTATTAAACCACTTGTTAAATCTTTAACTTGATTTAACATTAAGATTTTTCATTGTATTTTGTGTAAATTCTTATTTATTTATATTGATCGTATTAATTCACGATTTTTATTAAACTATTTAATTATATATTTTACTGAATCCCCGGCATGCTTTATATCTTGAAGTTTTTTCTTTCACGATTGATTTGACAGAGCACAGTTTTCTTGGCCAACACCTAAAGTTCTACCAGTTTTATTGTTTTAATACTATGTTTTACCATAGGTGATGTTGAATCAACAACTCAGTCTACTGAAGAAGACTATGATTATGAAGAACCAGACTGTCCCGAGCCCTTCTTCAAACTCCTGAACACAATCCTTTGCTTCTTCAAAATCATCTGTGGTTTAATATTTGGCAATCCAGATCCTTGTTGCCCAATTGAAATACCTTCTTTTCTTGGATAAATAAACAAATGCTAGCGGTGTAAAAACATTTTCATTTTTTACTTATACTTCTTGTTATTGGCTCTAATTCAAATTGGCTATATTCAAGTGAAGAATATAATACTAATCACTCATGCAGCAGCACTACGTCTTCATAAAAAACGTTTTCTTATAATGTTCACTCTCAAAACCGATCAGTTTAGATTTTATAAATATTCTCTCGCATCTTATGAATTTAATAAACCAAATGGCTACGGTTTCAGGAAACATTTTTTATCGTTTTTTTTTTAAGCTTAATATACGAATTCTAAGCAGAATTAAAAACAATTCTGGGTATGATCTAATGAATTTTTGGGAATATTTAAGAATAGAATGCATTAAAAAATGAAACTAAAATAACATTTTTTTGTTGAAAAATTACTAAATTTAAAATAAATTAAATTATTTTTTCAGAATTACTGTTAATAATGGATTTTGTAATGAACTAATATAGTAATGACAATAAATAATAACAGTAAACTAGTGAAATTACTGTTTATAATAACATTTGTAGAAGTAAATAATCCAATCGTAGAAAATAATGAATAAAATATTTAGCTTTAGGTATTATAGTTTTAGAACATATTGTAATTTATTTTTGTGATATACGTAGTTGTGTAACTTTTCTGCATACTGCAGACAGTAGACTCTGCAAACTGGAGTAGACTTGTGAGCTAAAGAGTGTAGAACCACCGTACAGTTCCAAATCAAAGGCCCTCTCTGTACTTGTTAGGTCTCTGCCTACTGTGGCAATACTCACATCTACTAGGTCAACAAGACTGATTCAGGTTAAGTCATTCAGCTTAAAAACTTCTTGTATCTTTGGAAATTAAGTGGGACAGAAGAACTGCGGGGTATACAACTGATGAGAATACTAAGACAAATAGTAACCGAAAAAGAATTGTAGTACAATAAGAAAATCATTCTGCTTTAAGTGTTATAAACTGCTGGAATAGAAAAAGACACTGTATGTTAATATATGCCAGATAATAGTCATTAAAGATATAATATAGACATCTACATCTAAACCAATGTAAGAAATTCAGAAGTGCGGCTAAAATCTCTCAATCAACTCTAACTGGTCTTCATCAAATCACTAAAACAAGTGTAATAAAACACATCTTGTCATATTGAGAAAAGAAAGAGGCAAGGCAGGCAATTTAAAGAGAGAACAAAGTAAGGAAAGGAAAGAAACGGCTGGAAAAGTCAGGGTAAACAAAGAAGTTTAGGAAGAAATGATCAAACCACAATATGAAACGGGAAAACAAGACTAAGATCTCTCAACCGTAACAAGCGGTCTTCGTCAGAGTCAAAAACCCAACATTTCAATTAAGAAAACCCAACAAAAACCCAGTTGGGTTTTTGAGTCTGACGTCGACCGCTTGTTACGGTTAAAAAATCTTAGTCTTGTTTTCTCATTTCATATCGTGGTTTGATCATTGATTGTTATTTCACGTGCTTATGTGAAATCTTTTTATATATATACACATATATTGTGTTTATAAATCTGTTATAAAAATATTTTTGATAAGATTAAATCAATTCTAATAAGAGTTTACTATCACTTGGTATACATTTTTCTTATATCTGAACGTTTTATTTATCAACTTCTAACTTCATCAAAATAATTTTCATTATTAATGATTTACACTTGTATCAAACCAGTATTGGTATGTGGAATACGAATTTTAATTTTTTCATATGCCTAAAAGAAACTTACTAGTGGTTGAAAAAATATTTCTTAGTTTCATAAGATGTTCATAATATTTAGAAGGAATTTTGGGAATGTCAGAACCATATAATAAGTAAAAGAGGCATACTATGTGTATGATATCAGGGCACTTAGGATTGGACCAAGGGTACTATCCTGAGGAACACCCCTTTATGTTTTTCTAGTCTGGGAATGTTTGTTGGTATTGCTAACAAAAAACGTTTGCCCAGAGCTAAGACTTAATAGAGTCGAAAAATCGCAGAAAAAAAAGAAATAATTTTAATTTTCAACTACAAGATCCAGAATCTCATAACACTCTTCTTAGAGAGTACAAACCTATCTGGTGAGAATTGTACTCGATGAAGTAGATCAGTCTTCCCAGTGGTAGAATGGTGCTGTGTTGACTTAGAAAGTCTAGTTGCACAGTTTAAAAGAGTACCTTCTGTTTTTGTTTTTAATAAAGTCAGCTTCCCATAGATTTTTCCAAGACCAAGTAAGAGACTAATAAATCTCCAACCCCAGAGGGTGGTGGCCTGATTTAAACAGCTACTATATCATTATAATCTATAGCAGTTTCCACGGTACAGGAAAGTGTAGTCAACGACAAGGCTTATAAAGCAGCCAAGACTTACGGGAGAAGGGGGGGGGGGGGGTTATTTACTAATACCATCACGACGAGGGGTATATTTGAATCTTAGGGTTACCAAGATGTAATTAAGTTCATGTAATTAAGAGAGAGAATGTTTGTAATTACAAATAAAACAGAGCATAGGTGAACGAAATGGATGTTCTAATGCTCTTTAAACTATTTGTGATAGATAAACTTGTTTTGATGCCATCTACGTGGAGCTGAATGTTATTCCTCAGTAGAATGGAAGCACTTGTTTGACTTGGTGCTTTTTTGTTGTATCGGTTAATTCAGCAGGCTGTAACATGACTAGGGCACACGTCAGCACTAAGCAGGTTAGATTAGTGTCGTTGGTGTGAAACCTGACAAGAGAACGAATCTCTCAATGTGTTCCATTCAACCTACTATATTCCTTGATCTGTAATGACTTGAAATAACTTCCTTGATTTTCTTATCTCCTTAATTTTTTTTTTATAAAGGAAGGTGGTTATTGATTGTAATAGAAACCAATAATAGAATACAATAATAGAATTGATTGCAATCATATCAAAGCCGTTGATATAGGCTTTGAAAAGTGAGGATTTGAAGAAATCGCTTGTACCTAAAGAAGTAGATAGGATTTTTCAACTTTTCATAATTGACAGTTGAGAGACACAAAAAACTGGAAAGTTTTTTATTTAGTTTTATATGTAATACTATTGGAACAATAATTTACTTTAAATTTGTGAAGTCAAAATTGAGCTGATTTGAGTCTCATCAAATTCATCGTAAGATGAAAGCCTAGTAAATCTCTTAAAACTCGTTTAAAAAATGGTTATCGGATATATTTTTTAAATTTTTGAAACGAATGTTAAAATCTTCATTTAGATATTTTGGTTCTCTACTAAACATATTTGTTTCAATAATTTAAAATTCATCATGATTATCAAAATATCTAGAAACACTCTTATTTAATGATGAAATCAAGGTTGGAACTAAATCTAAATATTGCAGTTCTGGTATCAATAAGATTTGAATATTTTTTCCTTTGGAGTTTTGTTTTCATGTGATTAAATAAATTTAATATGCAAAATGTAAGTTAAATAAATGCAATGTATAATTCATTTATTTAATTTTGTAACCAAATAATTTTATCAACACTAAAAACGGATTCAATTAAATGTTTAAACAATTTTCTTTGGATTAATATGTAAATAACTGTTAAATGACGACAAACTGTTATGTTACTCGTCACTATCATTATATATCTAGTTGATTGAAACAAATTATTTTATAGAGCAGTAAAATGAAATAAATTTTTTTATTGCTTTAAAATGAAATATGTACATTAAACAAGTTCGAATATCTGGATTCTTAAATTATGTTAAAACAAAAAAAAGTTATTTAATTCATCACCAGTACTGTGTGTTAGTGGAATATGTCTTCAAACAATTTTATTCTGTCACAAAATGTTTACAAATAACAAATATTTATTTACTAGCTTGTACTTTTCCAATTTGTTTGCATGCAGGATTTTTCAGTCATCTCTTATACTGTATAATATTAAACATACTTTGTAAATTTATATAGTACTAGCGGACGTGCCCGTCTTTGACGGGTATTTTACAAAAATTCAGAGATGATACGTGGTTACTCAAAATATTATTAGAAAAATTATAGAGTAGGCAAATATATATTTATTAGCACAGTGTTAAGTAATACCTCTGTATACACTACATTAGCTGTCTGTCCTTCAGATTCATGGAAGAATAGAGATTTGGAACCTCTGACTCTTTAGCAAGTAGCATACTGTTGACCAGGTGAGAAACACTTGGTCTCACTCACTTCAATTCCTGCCGTCGATAGAGTTTGGCCTTTCTCTTATTTACTGTCATTGCAAAACAGACGCTGGCGGGAAATTGCAACCGTTTGAATTGAAAGGGATAGTTGCCAGGTATCACTGGTATACCTGGTATAAACATTGGGAAACACCTTGTCAATTTTCTCTTGCTGGAAGCTTAAATGCAAATGCAATTGAAATCAACTAACAATACCTACTAGCTATACCTGTGTATTTTCAAAATAAACATGTCTGTGAAGTTAGCCAATGACATTTTAAAAGTACATAACTTTGCTTCTACGTGGAATTTCCAATCATTCAAAGCTTAGATTTAAGTTAGACATACACAAATTTACTGTCAATGTTTCAGCTCACTATGTTCTATCGTGGTTGAGTATACTTGTGACAAAATTTTTGCGAACAAACTGACAAACTGACAGACAGCAATTTTTTAAGGGTGGATTCGGTTTCTCTAATGTATGAAACGTAAAGATAACTTGAAGTAAGTGATTTCTAAGCAATGTACAGGCAAAACCTTTCTTTTATTTATATAAATATTAATAAAAACGACTTTACAGTTAATTAAATTCCATTTAGCGCATTTCGACTAATAAGAGAAAACAAATTACTGTTTTGATAAGCATATTTGTGGGCAACAACAAGAATGGATTAGTGAATTTCTGATCAATAGATTATTGTGGTTTTGCAACGAGAGATACCAGCTTACCAACTTCGAGGCAATATACGGAATCCTGGATTGTAGCCCTTTTGAATTTTAATGTATTTAAAATTGAATGTTTCTTTAAATTGATAAAACATATTTAAATAAAAAAAAATAGAAATAAATTTTTTTAAATCAAATATCGTAGAGACTATTAGCTCTCAAACAGTCGACTATTCCGCTTTGACTAATTCGAAGTGACTCATTACCTTTGTAACTCGTAATATTAGTGCAAAAATATGTGTAGTTTGTTTATTATTATAAACTTGGTAATATTGGTTATTAATCTCTCCCAAAAGATATTTGCATTCTTGATTCGTTTCTTAACTTCTTAACAAGTGAGTGTGTTATGACGTTATATAGCTGAATGTTTCAAATATTAAACATATAGACGTAGCTATATGTTTCTGAAAGTTAAAACAAACATTTAGAGAATGAATGATATATTTTCAAATTGAATATTTGACAATTATTTAACTTGGTCTGGAAACTAATAACTGTTGGTTATGGTACTTCTTTATACAATTCGTCTTTTCCAAACTCTCTGGTCTCTGATCTGACAACCTTGCTATAAACAAAACTGCAATTATCCTATATAGTCTTTAGTTTTATGAATATCAGTGCTCACGAAATGTTTCCAAGAACAGAATTTTACCTTTAGAAAACTGAACTGAATAGATACTTAGTAGTGGGTAGCAATCACTAGCACAAATAGATGGGAATGTTAGTGGTCCAAGAAGTTTACTTTCACGTTCTTACGCACCATGATTATTTCTGAGTTCACGTGCATAAGATAAGGGCCGTACATACCAAAACATACCCATTGTACAACTCCAAGAAGATGAGTGGAAAAGACTATTTAACACATGTCTAAAAAAGAAGTGAAATATGATATTTACTGAGAGGCTTGTCTATGAATGACAGAGTTGTAAAACCCCAAAAACCTAGCATTAGATAAAGTAAGATGCAAGCCGTTCAGCTCTGTTAAACTGAAGGTTGTTTCTTTTTCAGCAACTTTGAAATCCGGTATTCAAACATCAACACCAAACGATGAGAATATGTATGAATGCAAGCAATCATTCCCATATGCTTGTACTGATCATAATTTATATGTATTCTGTTATTGACTCTAATCAAAGACTTTACCAGGGGCAGTGGTTCAGGTGGACTTTAGCATAGTTCCCTACCTTGGGTCCATCGACCTGTCGGACACGCTTCAATAGGGGCTTCTAATCCCTTGTCTCTAGTAATGGTGCCTCGCTTATCCGTGACAACCAATACGAGAGGAACTCATTCGTCTTCATTTTTACAATTCATAAACACAGTGAATCAATTTATTTCATACTATTAAAAGATACTTCAATGAAAACAAGGCAATAAAACTAACAAATTTTGAATAGTTTAAATAATGTTCTTTAACACTCAAAAATTTTTGAAAAACGTTGTACATATGTATATATATATATCGACTGTAAAAAGAAAATTGAAGATAACAGATGTAATTCATGAAATAGTTATGCTTTAAACATTAGCCAAGTCTAAATATTCTTGAGCTGTAGTTTGTTCCTGAGAGTAAACCGTGCAACACAGCTCTTAAAAAGAAGACAACAAATCTATTCTACCATGTATATGAGCTCTGTGTCACCTAGTAGCTATAGAGAATACAACTGAAGTAAGGGAATCAACACAATCAACAAGGACTCTGAACGAACTTATGTGCATAATTAGACTGAAGTAGTGAGTATCTTGTGTAATTATTTTTTTTATATCTGTAGTGAAATATCAAAAAATTTTACGTATAACATTTTAAACACACATAAAACTTGATATTAACATATTTAGCCTAGAGGTCTTTCATTGCAAATAACATAGTAATTCTACAAATATTTTGAATGGAAAAATAGTTTGTTTTATTAATTTTTATCTTTTGAAAGTCTTCAACTCTTAAGTCTTTTTATGATTCAGTCACAAAATTGAGAGAAAAAATGTACACACATTAGATGTTTCAAAAAGCCATGGATTTCGTACACTTTATCTTATTTACCAGGTTAAATCTGATTAATATAAACGGAAAATAAAAACCAAATAAACAAGTTTATTACAGTTATTACTTAGTAATACTATACTTAAAGTATAGTGATCGTGAAAAAAACCGATCTCGAGATTTTGACGGATTACTTGTTTTGAGGTTCCAGAAGTCGTTTTATGAAGTTTTTTCGATGATCTCTGTGTGTGTGTGGGTAGGTGGGTGGGTGGGTGGGTGAGTGTGCTAGCATTGCTTGTTACCACGCTACGGTCCAGAAACTTTGATGGATCAAGTTGATATTTTACACAAAAATGGGCCTCATAAAGACGAAGATCCCTGTTGTTTGGAAAGAACTATGCATGATGGGAAAGTCACTTTTTTTGCCAAAAACCGTTTTTTAGAAAACATTTATTTCTCCTAAACTGATAACCCTAGAGTTTTGAAATTTTGACATTATCTTTGAGGTTACAAATGGAACAAATGAAAAATATATTCAGAATTTTAAAACAACGGGAAGTATTTTTTTTTTCAATAAAATGTAAAAATTTTGACTTATAATTCAATCTCAAACCTTGTGAGAGCGATACAAGCCATACTGTTAGACGAATCACAATGAAACTATGCCTAAAAATAGAACATTATGTGGAGAATGAGTTGAGATATTTTTTTTCAAAACCACATTCGCTAAAAGGGCGTTACAGGACGATTTCTGTTTTCAGAAAATGTTTTATTGACGCTAAACGGGTAATTAAAAAAAATTATGATTTGACCAAAAATGGAACGAAAAATTAGCAATTCATAAAAAAAAAATCATGAAGTTTCAATTACGGGAAAGAGCAATAACGCTATAAAAACTATTTGGCTATCCTAGACTAAGAGATCACCTGCTATACTTGTCGAATTTTTATATTTTTACTTTACTATAAGTAAAGTATAGTGACCGTGAAAAAATTCGATCTCGTGATTTTGACGGAATTACATGTTTTGAGGTCCCTGAAATCGTTTTATGAAGTTTTCTCGATGATGTCTGTGTGTGTGTGTGGGTGGGTGTGTGAGTGTGTTAGCATTGCTTGTTACCACACTACGGTCCAGAATCTTTGATAGATCAAGTTGATATTTCACACAAAAATGAGCCTCATAGAGCAGAAGATTCCTACTGTTTGGGAAGAATTTTGCATGACGGGAAAGTCACTTTTTTTGCCAAAAACCGTTTTTTAAAACACTTTTTTTCTCCTAAACTGATAAACCTTTGGTTTTGAAATTTTGGCATTATTTTTCAGGTTACAAATGAAACAAACAAAAAATATATTCAGAATTTTAAAACAACGGAAAATATTTTTTTTTCAATAAAATGTAAAAATTTTGACTTATAATTCAATCTCAAAGTTTGTGAGAGGGATACAAGACACACTGTTTGACGGATCAAAATGAAACTATGTTTAAAAATAGAACATTATATGGAAAATTATTTGAAATAATTTTTTTGAAAATTACATTCACCAAAGGGGCGTTAAAGTAGGATTTCTGTTTTCAGAAAATGTTTTTTTGACGCTAAACGGCTCATTAAAAACTCATGAAAATTTGACCATAAATGGAACAAAAAATTAGCAATTTATAAAAAAATATTCATTAAGTTTTAATTATGGGAAAGAGCAAATAAAGTTATAAAAACGGTTTGTTTATCCTAGACTAAGGGATCACCTGCTATACTTGTCGAATTATTGAAAATGTTTTACAATTTTTACATTGATTTAGACTTTTTTGAGCATAACCACTGAGATAAAATTAGACTATTCTAGTCTAATAGTTCATATTTATTATTAGAAGCTCCCAACTATAAATTATTTAAATTATATTGAATAGCTGGCTTCGACTTTGTGTTGAGTATGTAAACTGGTTAATTACTGATATATGTTTGCCCAATATACATTCATAGTAAGCTTATAACAGAGTATAAGACGCAGGAAAAAAGATAACACTCACTCAGAGAAAATTAGTATATATGATTTTCGATAAAGAGGAAGGAAAATGATTTTAATAAATACTAAGAAGCCATAAAATTCCCAGTATAATAATTCTATAAAAAACCAAAAATGTAAAACATAATTCAAAATGGAAATCTTTTGTTTGAAGATTAATAAATGTAATTATTGTATATCATTAATTATAAATTATCTTAAAACACGACATTTTTTCTTGGATGTTTATAATGTTTTCAGAGAAAATAAGAGTAATTTTCTGATTTAAATTTGAAAATTTGACTTAAATATTCAATGTAGAAGGAGGTCAAGTAACCGATATAAGAAATCCACTGGCTATTTGAACAAACGCCATGTTCTCTTGTAGGAGATTATTTCGTATCAAGAATTGTTCACTTTGGCTTTTCAAAAATGTTACTGCTGCTGTAGTTATACCAATGAGATTATATGGATCAGCCGTGGGATGTACAAAAATAAACTTATATATTGATAAGTGTATATATATATAAGATATGCTGTATTGTTACATTAAAATTATTTTCTAAAATATTATTTTACTTTGCCTAATCTATACTTTATTAAAAAATCCTTCTAACAGCGTGTCAATTATTCTTCTACTATATTGTTTTACTATATTTGTACTATTACACTATTTTATTGTACTATTGTAGATTCTCCTATTTTATTTGTTCATAGTATTATTTTGTTATATACCATGCTCTTAGTGTGAATGGATTTTAGTCAATGAATATCAATAAATATATAACACAACAAATACCTCATTGAATAATTGGTGAATACCAATTGCTTAATTAGATGTATAACATTATATTTTATGTACCAACTACAACTTAATTTAAATTAATCCAAGTTTCGTTTTAAATAAAGGGGTCAGTTTAGTCCAGAGGTAACATGTTTGCCTCGGGACTGTTAGATCCAAAGTTCAATACCCACTCTGGTCCTCGATTTATTTACGTGGAATGTGAAAAAAAATCTGATACATCATCCTTGGGAGTGGGCGTTAAGTGGTTGGCTCCGAGCCTGTACTATGTCAAGTATATGTACGTTATAGGCCTCTACTCTAAATAACACACTTCTGTTAAGACTCCCAATGTAGAATCACTGGGAGTAAATTTAGTCTACTTAAGTAATGAAATTTTTCCTCATTTAAATGTTTAAATAGTGATAATAATCAATTAAAATAAGATTTAGAGAATAAAATGCAATGATTTGGAACACCACTACATTGGATAAACAGATAGGACTCTAAGACAGTGGTATAAAGTACAGATTCATGATTTAATCAGAAAATGATAAGGGATTTCAAAATTTTTAAAACAACAAGAAAGTTTTTTTTTCAACAGATATTGAAATTTTGACTTATGATTGAATGTGAAAGCTATTGAGAAGACAAAAATCTTTATGTTGTTAACCGGTTGATACTTTTTTTACTTATAGTAAAGTTGAGTGTAGGCCACTCCAGATTTTTTTTTATTCTTTTTTGTAAACAGATTCGTTTAAGTTGTGTTCAAGATGTTTTTTTCATGTAGCATGTTTTAAAGGTTCATCACTGAAATTTCTAAATTTACCAAAAAGTAAATTGAAATTAATATTATCTTTCACAACTTACTCAAAATTAAACTAGCTAAAAAGTAATTGTTGAATGCCACGGTTAGAATAACATGAAAAAATCATAATTAAATTTGGTTTGCTTCTTAAAAAAAAAAAAGAATGTTATCAGCAATGGAATAAACTTGAAACAAGAATATAAGAAAGTCAAAAAGAACATTAAGCAAATCACGTAGTGTGAGGAAATTGCTGGTAATTAGTGTGTCAGAAACAAAGGGCGAACAAGATTTAGATGTCAGGGTTGTTTTGAGAAATGTAACTCAACGAAAGCGAGTCTGGCAGAGGGCTGATTGAATTGGCCAGAGTTGTATTAATTGCCTGCACGGCCTAACTAACCCGATTCTGGCATTCTCTGTTAAAATAACAATTTATTTACTTCTGTTTCCTTTATATTACCAAATTTAATGTTTGCATACTGTTAGTGTCGTAGAGGTCAGTAAACATCCTATTATAATAATCCTTCCACATTCACGATTTATGTCAGAGTTAGATAATATGACATGGAATACTGTATTACTAAAGAACAATAACTATATTGTATTTATTTGAAAATAAAGCCTTAAAATTGTTATATGTTACATATTATCGTGTATCGTTTGAAATATTGCAACTGTTTTAATTTATATTTTAATTTACTACATTATATATAGTATATATATATATATATATATATATATTATATTATTATTATTCTTTTCTTTATTTTCTAACTAACTATACCTTCCCTATTAATTCTTACTCTCTTTCAACTCTTTATTTAATATATCTTTTCTAGTTTACTATTAATCTTAATTATTATTATTATTATTATTAATTTCCTTAATCTATTTATTCTCTATTAGTCCAGTTATACCGTTGACCTTTCAACTCTTTTATTCTAACCGCTTGTTTCCTGTTCATTATTGACCTTTGACCTTCTCTTTATATTAACCTGTACTATCCTTTTAATCTATTTATATTAATGACTAAGCATGAGTCATCGATTTTAATTTAAAATGTCACTTGGCCAACACTTTTTCCAGTTGAACCCTGTTAGCATGAGGTTAGTTCGTAGGATCGAATCTCTCAGTCTTAAGATCGTGAATGCCGAGACTGCGGTTAATTTTAATGATACTTGTTTAAAAGAGGATCTGCTGCTTATTTATACCAGTATATATCTATACATATATATAATATATAGTATATATATAATATTTAATATATTTTATTATTTTAATATTACTATATTTATAATTTTTTTTATATTTTAGTACTTTAATTTGATGTAGTAAATTACAGCGATTTGAAAAAAGAATTTATTATTTGCTGTATGTATATTTCAATTTGCTCTAACTAATTACAGTAATTTAAACGAATAATATATTATTTGCAGTATATTTGAATATTTTAATTGACTCTAATAAATTACAGGATTTGAGAAAAAAATACTTAATGTTTAACAGACCGTAATGTTTGGACGTCATATATAATGTACTAGGTTCCTATGGTCAATTTTTCTACATGGATGTGCTACTATTTATAGTGTTCAAACTATTATTTCTTTGAACTTAGTATTTATTGATTTAAAATGAAGGATTAATATTTCTTAGTATTTTAATATGGAAACTACTTTTACACTAAACTAGAAACCATTTCACTTTTTGAAATTTCAAAAAAAAATAGTATGCTGTAATACACACCACTTCAATGTCTCATAGAATGAATACAGTATATATTATGGTATAATATTATAGTATACTAGAAGAGATATAGTTTCCAAAAAACTGGAAAGATGGTCAAACCGAATTTTGCAAAACAGAAATGCATGAAGTAATCACCTGTAGAAATAATTAAGATAATAATTCAACATTTGAATAAAATAATTTTGAATATTTATTGAAGCCAACTTAAGATAATTTTTCTTGCTCACTTCAGCAGGCAATACGTCATCTCTCTGAAAAGAAAACCACAAAAAATTATAAAGTTTAATATTTAAAAAAGTTGTCTCAAAATAAGGGCCTGGGTTGCCCAGTGGCTGTCGTGCTCACCTCTGGACTGGTGGTGTATTCAGTGTACAATTCTCACTTTGTCTATAGATTTTTTTAATGAAAGAATGAAAAAAAGATGACCTCGTTAAGTCTCTCAGAGGACACAAGAAGTAGAATTTCGTAAAAAGAAATCTATTCTAAATAAATTGTAGTTTTACTGAATTGAGTACGCTAAATGTAGATTAGTAAGAAGAAGCCCTTCACTAACCATTGTCAAAAGCGTAGTTTTTTATCTTAAAAGTGATTAACTCTGTCAAAAAAATTATTATTAGAACTAATTAAATTATTAACTTAGAGATCTAGTGTTTTAAACAATATTTAAACCAAAGCTCAGTTTAAACCAAAATCTAGAAACTTTTGAGAAAGAATGATTTGAGTTAGAATTGACTTCAAAGCAACTGAACTAGTCTCGTCATTAAAATTATGTTTGCCCTTGTAAAGAATTTACAAAAATATTTATTTTTAACAAGTGGCATTTGAAACAGAAATCCTGACAATTTGGGTTAGGAGACAACAAAATGTATGTATTTGTCAAAATTTTGAAATTATGTTTTTTCATTATGACTATACGTTATTTATAGTTAAGAACAAAATACATTTCTATAAATCATTCAGTTAGGCTTATATGATTAGGTGTATTATTCACGTAATTAATAAAGCAGTAGTCACTGAGGACCCTAAACTGTTACTATGGTTACGTAGGATTTTCCATCTTACCTCACAGGCACCTACAAACAGCGGGACATCCCACACTTCGACATCAACGCCAGCTTCTCCTTCTTGTCCATTATTTCAGCAAGTCTGTCAAGAACAAACTTCCTGGCATGCAAATCGTTGTCGCAAGGCTGGTAGCCGTGATTAGTCAACTCACAGGCGAGCTCTTTGTAAGCTGAGTCTAGCCAGATGTTCAAGTCGGCATCACCGGAACAAGACTTGCTCCTTGTTCGTTTTTCCTGTTCAATGTTACGGTTTGCATAAATAAGAAATTACAAAAAACAAATATAATATTAATCAACATATAAAATACAATATTAATTTTATAAGTACCTAATTGGTTCTAGAAGATTACGTCCAAATTGATAACAATTAAGGACCAGCCGACGTTATGACGAAGTTTATTCGGCATTATCAGGACGAAAAGAATTTATTGGGAATCAGTAATACTATATTACTGATTTGGAAGAGTACGTCCACAAACTAACAACGACCAGGAAAAAAAACACAATACCCAAAGCAGGGGGATTATAGTTATCATTACATTTGCCTTAGCTGGTGGTAAAAAAGACTTTTAAATAATCAAGTAATCATTCTTGAGAACAAAGTCGGAAAGCTTGTCATAAAAATTAAGGTAAATAGTGAGATTTAGAGAACTTCGTCAAAAAAAAGTGAGCAAAGTGGAGAACGATTAAGTGTTTTGAGGAAAGTACACAATTGTGGAGTTGAAGAAAGCTTCTTCAATAATAATTACTTCTTCAGTAATAATTTACCATAATTGTTACTCATCCTTTACTATTTTTTACATTAAACACTTTTTTTAATAAGCCAATAAATTGTTCACTTATTAAGTTCATTACTTTGCTATAGATAAGATACAGTAACTATGTACTTTGAACATATTCCATTTTCAGATTTTTGACGAATTTACATCTTTTAAAGTACCCAAACTTCTTTTATGTAGTTTTTTTTTTAATATCTGTGAGTATGTGAGAGAGTGATAATTATATGTATTAATTATCTTTAAATAAATAATAATTGTATTTTTTCCTACACATAGTGTGTCTACATAAATATTAATTAATTTATAAGTACACCTAAACAAATTTTTAAATATCTAATTATTTTATTGTAAGTCAAAAAGTTGATTCAGAGTTAACTACTTGACGGGGTTTTTTGTTGCAGAGGTTAGGCACTGGTTCTGGAAGAAGTCCCAACTTAGCTGGTATGTTGAAGGGTAGTACTCCCAACAAGTAGATAATAGACTCCTCTATGGTTGGTCCAAGAAGAGTTGAGTACGAATGTATACATACACACTTATTGGTGGTATTCCGGGTGTTGAATCTCGGCCATGCTGTTAAGAAATGGGGTCCATTATTAAACATCAAACTGACTCCTCAAAGACGTATCTTTTAATCATAGAATGTTATTATGTATCATATATATAATATAATTACAAGATTTTACCTAAACATGTGAAAAAAAAATAAATGATCAAATACAATACCAGAGAAATAAGACTAAGATCTTTCAGCCGTAACAAGCGGTCTTCGTCAGAGTCAAAAACCCAACTGATTTTTCAACCCCAACCGTTTGATTTCCTTTTTCATATTGTTGTTTGATCATTGATATAATATAATGTATATGTATTATATAATATCATATACTATGATATTTTACGATGAAATAGAGGTTATATAAGTTATAAAGGTGCTTAAATTAACAGTAATTTAAAACTCGTCACTCAAGTAAATTGTGTAATTTATAAAATAGACATTAATTTGAACAAAATAGTTGATTAAAACCTAAGAACAGTTTGCTATATCTCTGTATATTTTCCATGTAAACTTAAAGGCTTATCTCATGTAATGAGCTTTAATATCCTTGTCTTTAATTTCTATCACATGATTTTATTGTGACACGCACCTTTATCTAAATTATTTTTTCTATAAAAAACCTCAATCACCCATAAAATTTTTCAAAGGTATTCAAAGTATTGCAAAAAAGGTGTTAGGATTGGGCAAAAGGTGTTACCATGTTCTTGCAGCATTGTTTCATAGAGAAGATCTTAATTATAGTTTGAAAACAATCGCTGAACAAATTCATTCATACCAGGTTACATGGTAGAATTTCAGACTGAGTTAGAATCACAAATGTTCGTTATTCGAATACTTAACAAAATAATGATATAAACTTAACTTTTCATGTCCTATTTAATATTTCTAACAAACAAGACAATAGTAAGTGTATTTTTCTTCATCTTCTGTTTAGTATTTTGAAATAATTTGGACTTAGGCTTAGATTATTCTCCAAATATTGATCCAACTGTGCCCTATACTCTTCTAGGTTCAATTGCTTTAAATTCCTCAACTTTTTAATTAAACCATATTTTTTTTTTCATTAATCCCAACCTTGTTAAATAGAAATTTCTATTGCCATATATTAATGTAGTTTATCTACTTTTATTTCAATCATTTTAATATTTTTTCATTGTCTAATTTTTGAAATTTACACGCGATGAGAGAATTTTATATTTGTATACCCTGTTTTGGAGCCAAAAGTAGCTCGTTAAGTTTTTTTTGTAAATGTTTTTATTTTTAATAACAGTAGTTCAGTAAAGAGTCATTTACATTTTCTATTTTTAGTTTTAAAAATAAAAATATGAAATAACAAAAAAAATTAATAAATAGTGGTTTACATTTAGGATGTAGGGGCCAGATTAGCTTAGTGGTTAATCTACACGCCTCTGAACTGGTAGGTCCAGTTCTCTAAACTCTAAAAGTTTTGTATATCAAAATAGAAAGGTAATAAACAAATTAAATAACAATCATCAATGAAATAGACATAAAAAAAAACAAAATTACAAACTTTAGTATTTTATCAATGAAAATAATGCAGGTCTAGTTTTCTAAGTGAAAACTCTAGGAAATCGTGATCAAATTGGCAAAAAAATGATTTTTTTAATTTCTTTTCTTTTGACTTTCGTTTGATGACTTAATGCATATTACTATATACATACATACAAATCAATGATCAAACCACAATAAGAAATGGGAAAACAAGACTAAGATCTTTCAACCGTAACAAGCGGTCTTCGTTAGAGTCAAAAACCCAACTGAAACACCAGATGTAGAAAACAACTGGCGAGGGGTTAAAAAAGAGTGGGAGGGAAGAGTGATATTTTAAAAGAGTGAAGGCGCAGGAAAGGACTATTGTTAAGAAAGGGATGTTTGGGGAAACAAAGGAGTACGGTAAGAAAGAGTAAAAAACTATCCGCTAGCTGTCAACCCTCTTAGAAGAGGCTATTGCCCTCGTAACGAAAGTATCAAGTTTGAAGAGAGTGTTACTAATGTTTATAATATTTGATCTATTAAATTTAATTAGAGACAGAGTTTTTGACTCTGACGAAGACCGCTTGTTACGGTTGGAAGATCTTAGTCTTATTTTCCCATTTCTTATTGTGGTTTGATCATTGATTGTTATTTCACGTGTTTATGTGAAATCTTTTTATACATACAAATATTAATGCATACTAAATAATACATCAAAACTTCAAACAAAATTTAAGCCCAGGATACAGAGGTTAGTTTTATTCGTGAAGTTTTCTATGGGTAAACTAATTGCTACAAAACGTCATTAAAGTCTTACCTTTGCTTTTGGGGCAATCAGAGCAACTCGACATCTTTAGAGAGTTTCAAAACTTTTAAGTGAATCTACTTTACATTTATGACAAGTTCTTTATTGTTGCTAGGGATAAACAAAAGAAAAACAAAAGACAAACATATGTTTTTTTTTAAATTAATACGAGTTTTAAAACAGATGTGTAAAGTTAACAAGTTAAAAAATATTACTGAAATTTTTGTAGGGTTTTTGAGCAATATACTAATGTGACAATTAGCAGATCAAATATATCTGTTAAACAAAGTCGTAATATATTTATGTAATTTTGAATAAATAATATTTAGTTTAATAAGGAAATTAAATCAAAAGCATATGCACAGAAAGTCATTATATTTAAACCCAGGAATGAATATTTTTTTTTAAATTATATAAAATTTTATAACTTAAAATCTATTGAATCATTTTATTAAATCATAGTCTAGAATCAGATGTGCTTACAGAAAATATCTTAGGAAATACTAAGGACACGTGTAAACTCTCAGTGTCCCGGAGTCAGATTCGTCTTAACAAAGGTAATTCATTTGATTTTTCTTTGACTTTGTCAAACAATGTTTATCATATTTGTAAACATTTCATATATACAACTAAATTACAAAGGAAGAGCTATTATGGATAGATATTGTAAAAAGTATACATAATTGTCTGAACTATATGGTATAGTTTCACAAAATTTTTGACATAAAAATGTCAATCAAAGAAATATTCTAATTTTAAAAGTAGATTATTAAGAAGTTTAAAAAACTCTGACATTAATTTGATTTATAAACTACTGCCTTAAATTTCACAATAATTTGTTTTTAGTCTAAATTGAAGGTATTTCAAAATTATATGTTATAAATACATTTTCTTTTTGTGATCAGCAGATAAAAACCCCTGATCATTTTCTTGAAAAAAATTTGTTCTCAAACATTATATATTATTTGTTCTCCAATTTTGTGCAATTATATACTATTGGACTCCAAGGAAGGTACAGGGTTAGTGTGCCTTGTGTGTCCCTGACTCTATATTGAAGTAAACCCCACATCCTGGTGGCGGTGGGCAAGATCGGTTTTTACTGTATCTATCTATATATAATATTTTTCTTTGTAGAGATTTTTTCGATAAAGAAAAGTAGACTACATATATGTGGTCGAAACAAGAAAACTTTTATATATTTATAAACTTATTTCACAGAAAGAACACATTTAAAAGAGATCGTAAAAACTCTCTACTATATCTGATGACGAAGAAGCCAAACTATAGTGACTGCTTTGATAATCAAAACACTAGAGACAGATATGATGGAATTTCCATTTTTTTTTTTTTAAATACACCTACAGTAACAGAAAAGTAAATTGTTCTGCTATTTATTACACAATAAATTTAAGATGAAGTTTCATGTATTTTCAAATGTAATTACCATCATATTTCCTTAATCAAAAACTAAATTAATTTTCATTCAACAATTTTAATTAAAATCATATTTGCTTGTTTCATTTTCATAATTTCTGTTAATTATCAACTCGCTATAGTTGGAGAAGAATAAATAATTAAAAGCAAAAGCCATTAAACCTTAATTTGATGGAAACAACAAATAAAAGTGAACTTTTGCTAGAATACTATTTCGTTCAGTTCCTCCATTATTGAATGTCTTCCCAATGCAGAGATAGATACAAAACCCTATAAATCAAACAGTTAAATTATAACAAAGTTAAACTGAATAAGTCAATACTTCAATTTGTTTGGCTATTTGGTTGGTCAACAGTTCAATATTTAAAATATTAAAAGGTTTCAGTTGTCATATTTCATATTTTCCATTATATTTCTCTCATTATACATTCATTTTTAACTTTTATTAAATAACATAAACAGTTTTTAATATATTGATATTGTTTGCAAATGATATAACAGTTATATAATAAATTTAACGAGTTAACATTATACTGATGTTCTTCTATTTTCTTCTTTATACATCAACTTTTCTCTGTGTAAATGTCAACTATGTATTCTCAAATGACCAAATGACTTTATGATATTATGGATGTTCTTAAAGTTGACTCTGAGAAGGGTGTAATCTGGTAAATTGATTATATTTTAAAGGTGTTGTAATGCAGTAGTAATACAGCCCTTGTTCTCTTCACGAGTTCGTTTACATTTTGGTATATCAGTCAATAGAGTGTTTTGCCAAAAATTACCATGAAAATTCTCTGTTTAATAAAAATGTATTTTATTACCTTTATTACTTCGGAAAATCTACGTACTAAAACTCTGATGACCGATTTTTTAATTTTTTTCTTTCTACCGTGCATTGTCTGACCAAATAATAAAATGACGTAATTTTGTGAGATTCGAACCTACACAACCTTTGCGTTCGAAGTGTAGTGCGCTACGCTCTGGGATATATGTTTTATTTCTTAAAACACAGTTCAAAAACCTCACATAAATGACGTAAAGTTTGTATATGTCAACTAAAGATGAAGCCTTGGATGTTACAGAGAGGTGAAATACGGAATACCTGTTAATTTCAGTTTATGCTGGATCATTCAAACAAATATTAAAGGAAACAGTCAGTATATATGATTTTAGAAATAGCGGCATTAAAAAGAAAGAAAAATGGAAAATAAATTCTCTCAACATAAATCAGGTAAAATTACTGACTTCAGATGTAAAATCTATTTCTGTTATAGAATAAACCTAACCGGTTTTTTTCTAGGAAAGATCATAGTCCCATTTTTGGAATCCCATTGTTGTTTAGACGATGTTTTTTTTATTGCTCTTATTTTCTTTTAATTCTTGGTACTATTCTCTGAGCCAAGGGGACTTTGCACTTCACTTCCAAAACATAAGCATGAATCCAAAAAAGGAGCTCCTGTCATGTGTAATAGAAATGCTGATCTACCGCGCTTATGTAATGAACAAGACTAATAACTGAGGAGCTTTACGATAAAGTCATTGTTTGTAAAATTATTTCTAGGGGAAATAGTTTTAATTCCACAATTGAAATTTGTTTTATCTAAACAGACCAAATTTCTATTTCAAAGATTCAATTTTCAATTCAGTTAGCATTACCATGACTATTCATAAGTCTCAAGGAAAGACTCTATAGAAAGTTTTAGTTCATTTATGTAAATCAGTATTTCAACATGGCTAATTACATATTGCTCTTAGTAGAGTCATTTATAATTTATCTGCAGTTACGTGAACATGATTGTATTAAAAAGGAAGGTGATGAATGACCCAACGGTTCACTGGTGGTCTAGCTAATAATAATGTTAAAACAATAGCATCTTCAAAAAAAAGCTTTTGGAAAACTTTGTTTTAGATCTTTTAAAAAAAGAAAGACATTTAAATTAAAATTGAGAAGACGGTGAGATGAGACAAGAATCGATAAAATGAGGATATCAAACAAGAGAGCTTTGAAAAGTTTTCATGGTAAAGGTGTCCTACTGGAAGATGAGTTTTACATAGAGAAACTAGCAGGCTTTAATTACGCGTCAAAAACTGAAATATCTAGACAAATTACTTAAGACTCACCACTGAAAGATACCGTGTATAAGGCTTGAGTGATTCAACATTACAAGTTATAAACTTATAACTGTGTGAGCAAAGCCGTGAAAAACAACGAGTAATAAATAAATCGAATAATTAAAGTTATAATCAATGAGGTTGAGAATAGCTTTACATATTATACATTTTAATCTCTAAGATTTTTGAGTAATTTTAAAAGTAAATTCAATGTTTTTTTTAATCATGATTCATATATTATATCACATTCTGTATCGATCCATGTATTCATACAAAAGAAATTGCAGTTATCTGCACTCAAAGTTACTATAAGTAAATATTACAATCTTATTATCAACAACCATTTCACATTATTTTCATTATATTGTGGCAATAGTGTAAACGTTTTATCAAACGCTGTATTAAATATTATGAAAATCATATCTGATCAGTTTAATTATTTCAAGATAATTAATCAGACTATATCCATTATTTAGTAATAAACTTCAAATCATTGATTTAGAACGATTTTACAAGTTATTTCTTCTATTACACTGAAACACTGAGTCTCATTGGATTGTGAACACCTTTGCTATATCTTTCCTACTGTACTTCATTTTCTCCATTCTATAATGAACTTTAGATTATAAGTTCTTTAATGTACTTTATATTTTAAGGAAAGTTTGTATAATCGCCCTCAGATAAGTATTTCTTACTTTTATTGAGTTTAGGTAAAATATAGAAAAGCCTTTAATATCTTAAATGCAATTACTTGATTCTCAGAATGTGATTGTATGTTTCAGCCCCTCTTTGATATAGAGTCTGTATTATTTTTTAACGCTAATTTCGACTTAGTTAATTGATATATGAAGAACAATGTCAGTTTAAACACAAAACATTATTTTTTTTTCTCTTAACATAAATTGTTCAGTTGGAATAAGCTTTTTAAATTAAAAGGGACAGAATTATTGTTAAGAATCTTTTATCTGCTTTCTTTTTTATGTATTCTTCAATTACATCCTGCATGCTACGTCCAGGCCATAGAAACTTTATTGACTCTATGCTTTACTTACCTGTCCACTGCCAGGTGGACAATACTCTCTTGTGTCCAGGTACCCTCCTGATAGTGAAGTTATTTTACTGTTTATACTATTTTTACTTTACTATAAGTAAAGTATAGTGATCGTGAAAAAATTCGATCTCGAGATTTTGACGGAATTACATGTTTTGAGGTCCCAGAAGTCGTTTTATGAAGTTTTTGCGATGATGTCTGTGTATGTGTGGGTGAGTGTGTTAGCATTGCTTGTTACCACGCTACGGTCCAGAATCTTTGATGGATCAAGTTGATATTTTACACAAAAATGGGCCCTATAAAGACGAAGATCCCTATTGTTTGGAAAGAATTATGCATGATGGGAAAGTCACTTTTTTTGCCAAAAACCGTTTTTTTTAAAACATTTATTTCTCCTAAACTCATAATCCTAGAGTTTTGAAATTTGGACATTATCATTGAGGTTACAAATGGAACAAACGAAAAATATATTCAGAATTTTAAACCAACAGGAAATATTTTTTTTTGAATAAAATGTAAAAATTTTGACTTATAATTCAAAAATCTCAAACCTTGTGAGAGCAATACAAGCCATACTGTTTGACGGATCAAAATGAAACTATGCCTAAAAATAGAACATTATGTGGAGAATGAGTGGAGATATTTTTTTTGAAAATTACGTTCGCTAATGGGGCGTTACAGTACGATTTCTGTTTTCAGAAAATGTTTTTTTGACGCTAAACGGCTTATTAAAAAATAATGAAAATTTTACCAAAAATGGAACAAAAAATTAGCAATTCATAAAAAAAAATCATGAAGTTTCAATTACGAGAAAGAGCAATAACGATATAAAAACTGTTTGTTTATCCTAGACTAAGAGATCACCTGCTATACTTGTCGAATTTTTTGTATTTTTTTACATTGTTTACATTGACTTAGAAATTTTTTGAGCGAATCCACTGAGATAAAATTGATATTTATAAAGGAACAATTTAAATTGTTTATTAACTTATATGAGATGTAAGAGGAATAATATTGTGCAGGAAAATGATAACACTCACTCAGAAAAAATTCGTATAATCTTATATACTGAAAAATAATCTTATTAAATACTAAGAAGCCATAAAATTCCCAATATAATAATTCTGTAAAAAACCAAAAATGTAAAAGATAATTCAAAATTGAAATCTTTCGTTTAGAGATTAAAAAATGTAATTATTGTATATCTTTAATTATAAATCACCTTAAAACAACATTTTTTCTTCGCTGTTTATGATGTTTTTCAGAGAAAAAAAGGGTATTTTTCTGTTTTAAATTTGAAAATTTTACTTTAATATTCAATGTAGAAGGATGTCAAGTAAACGATGTAAGGAATCCACTGGCTATTTGAACAAAAGCCATGTTCTCTTGTAGGAGAATATTTCGTATCAAGAAATGTTCACTTTGGTTTTTCAAAAAATTTATTACTGCTGTAGTTATACTAATAAAATTATTTGCATTAGCTGTGTGATGTACAAAATTAAGCTTATATATTGATATGTCCTTCAATCACTATCTGTACTACCTCAGGAATGAAAGACTAATAATCATATCCTTATGTTAATGTGAAAAAAAATCCATAGTCGAAATAACTGATTTATGAATCAATTCCTTTCTGTTTCTGTACATGTAAAATGTAATAAATAACCAAAATAGTAGTAATAGTAGTGGTAATTGTAAAACAATCATGTTGTAGCCCTGAAGACTATAACATATATAACATTAATATATGTCGAAGTGTCGGCAAAAGGACTAGTTTCAAATAATTAGACCTCAACCCTCAAAAAAAATTACATCATATAAATATTGAGTCAAGAAAACAAATCATGAATATGCATATATATAGTAATATAGTATAGTATACTATAGTACTATAGTATTATATACTATAGTACTATATTTATTTGTGTATTAAAACAATAACACATACCTATATTTACACACAATATGACAAATTAATTTAAAGTACAGAATAATGTGCTCGTTATTTATCAAATAGTATATAGTATAGTATATAATATAGTAATATATAATATATATATAGTAATATAGTCATTCGATATATTTCCTTGAAGAAAACAAGTAAAATAGTGTTTTATTTAAAGAGATTAAGTGAACCAATAAATGACGTATTTGAAATGATATTGCTTGAGTGACGTCATGTCCAAGTCATGCACATCATGCACTGTGATTGGTCAGTTCAGAATACGACTCTGTAGTGTTCTAATACATCCGCCGTAATGAAATATTATTCTCTGAAAAGAACAATATTCCAGAATATTTAAACAAATCGTAAGTACGACCGTTTCTGCAACTATTTGTAGGTATATTTTTAACAATAAATTAGTTCAATAATAATAATAATAAATAAATAATTAGATGACAATTTCTTAGTGATTATGTTTAACCAAATGGCTTCTTCAGTTATAGGTTAGCGTCCTTTCTTTAAAAAAAATTATATTAAAATCAATAATACATACCCATATTTATACACAATGTGACAAATTAATTAAAAATACAGAATAATGTGTTCCTTATTTATCAAAATGTCAAACAAATATCCTACGAGAAATAAATTATTGAAATAATTAGAATTTCATTTTAAATTATTAAAGTTTAATGGAATATATTACTTTCTAATATTATGTGTAACTCTTACAGTTTGAATTCAATAATAGTTATCATTGTTTTTATGATTATAGTTGTTTCATGTTTAATACAATTAACTATTTCAATTCAGTTATTAGTATTAATTTTGTTATACAATGTAATGATGTATCATTTAACGTTCATTTTACTAATTACTGGCATATTCTTTTAATTAATAAATAAAAATCATTCTTTATAATCATATAATGGAAAATTACGTTAACTAAAACTGATTTAGAAAAAATATGAGAACATAATACAGGACTAAAACCATGGCTACAATAACCTTGTCCATAGAACAAGCTCAGCATTTTACAACTTCCAATATTAATTTAACATCCATTTCTTTTACCTGTATTATAATTGTTTACCAATTGAAATCATTATGAAGCAATGAAAAGAGTTGGGTAACTGTAAACTTACTTTTGGTTCATTCTTTGTTATCATATAGTTGTTAAATTCATTGAAAATTTTTAATATTTTGAAACTGTAGTTTCTATATATAGTCATATTTATAATTTTGACATTATGAATTGTTTATTATTAAAAATTATATCAACACTAAATGATAGGTTGAGCACTTTAAATTGTTCATTACTTGTTCAATCTGTTATAATGTCATATTTCTGCCTATTGGTAGATTAATTAAGTTATTTACTAATTTCATACTAATTCCTCTTGCTAAAAACCTCAATAGTTCAATTCAACATTCATATATTGTATTTAATTTCAACTAATTTACTCTGTTCTTTTTTAACTTCTAATATAAATTTAATATCCATTTGAATTTAGTATTAATTTAATACTTGTATTATATTGTTCACCAATTGAAATCTTTATGTAGCAAAGAAAAGATTTGGGCAATTGTAAACTTACTTTTGGTTCATTCTGCATTATCACATATTTTTTTCATACTTTGAAACTGTAGTTTCTATATATGATCAATCATATTAATAATTTTGATATTATGAAATGTTTATTATTAAAAATTATATCAACACAATTATATAAAAACTATTTAAGTATCTATGAAATTAGTTTTTAAATGTGTTTAAACTAAATTTAATCCTATATCATGTTTATTAAAGAAGTAATTTGCCAAATTTCTCTAATTTTTAGACTTTTTAACACTTTATTTTGATTATTTGAGCATTTGTTTTAATGAAAATAATGAATTTTTTAAAGGTAATTCAGCAAAAAAGAAACTTTATTTATGGTAATAATTTCCTTTTAAAATTATTAAAGTTGGATTTGTTTTATTTTAGTAATTACCGAATAAACTTCAAGATGTTTAAAACATTTTTCTTAACTTACTTCAGTATATTTGTTTGTGATATATATTTTATATCAAAGAAATATATATCACAAGGAATAGATTAAGATATATGGTTGTGATTTTTGTTTTAGGATATTCATGTTTGTAATATATTTATAGATCACTGAGTTGTTACCAGTCTTCAGAGTGATTCACATCTATTTTCCTGATGACGAAGCCATCAAAATATAGCAGTGAGTTTCTGTTTCATTTCTGTGTGTTCTTTTTTGTGAATACAGTTTACACATATATATTAATAGTTGGATTTTTATTAAATGTCATTTTTCGTTTTGGTTCTTTTGTTGTTGGCTTTGAAAAAGGTTCAGTTTGAAAAGGAACTTGAAAGGATATGGGGAGAAACATACTTTATTTATTTAAATAAGAAATGAATACCAGATCTGTGTTTTTGTTTGAATACCACATTTAGTTGTGTTTAAGCAAAACTAAAGTTTGTTTACATATGAAAAGGATGAACATTCCATATCAGTTGCATTTAATTTTTCAATAAATATTAAATATGGCTCCTGACTTTACTTCACTATTCAATTTTGTCTTACTGAAATTTGAGGTTGACAACCTTCTGTTGTAGAAGAATACATGAGGGTTTTCTTTGTTTACATTGTTGAAAATTTTGAAATGATTTAACGACTTATATGTGATATAAAAGGAATATAATTCTTATATGTAAAAATTCAACGACAATAGAGCATATTAAACATATAATTTCTGATTCATTTCATGGTATGATGAGTTTGTCTAACAAAATCTTCTAATCGATCTACATGTTGCAACATTCTACAAGGATTAATATCAGATGCTGATTTTTTTATGTTTATTAATGACATTATTTTTGGTTAATACTGAAGTTTGTGGAATGAACTTTTTCATCCTGTAAGAGACCTTCTATGTTTTCGACTAATATCCATTTTTTTCACTATTCTTGTCTAATAGTTCATACCATTATACTTAAAAATTTCAAGATTCCAGCTTTTAAATTTAAAATTATTAAATCTGTACAAAATCTGTATTTTGTACAGAAAAGTCGGCTTCGAACTTGATTTGGGAATACAAAAGTCGCTATTTACCAACATATTTTTTCTCAATATACATTTACAGCAAAGTGTAGAGTACAGCACGTGAGAAAAAATAACATTCGCTCAGAGTAAATTAGATTTTTATGATTTTTGACTAAGGGAAAGAAAAGTGAGTTTTAAAAAAACTCTAGCATGCCATAAAATTTCCAGTATAATAATTTGATAACAGACTAAAAAGTAGAACATTATTCAGAATTAAAAAAAAAAATTCTTTTAATAATAATAAATGAAATTAACCTACATCTTAAATTAAAAATTATTTTAAATTACATTTTTTCTTACATATTTTTGACATTTCAGACAAAAAATATGTAGTGCTTTTAATATGCCTAAAATATTTTTAATTTCTAAATGGGAAAATTTGTCTTAAGTATTAAATGTAGAAGGAGGTCAGATAAACTATGTAAGAGATCCACTGGCTGTTGGAGCAAAAGCCATGCTTTCTTGAAGGAAATTATTCCGTACAAGCAAATTTTTAATTTACTTTTTATAATGTTATTACTGCTGTAGTTATACTAATGATTGTATAACTGTTAATTGTGTGACATACAAAAAAAGTGGATCAATCACTATCTGTACTACTTAGTACAGGAATGAAAGACTAATAAACATCTCCCTTTTAGACGATTATATTATGCTTAAATGAGATATTATATATTATATACCCAAGAAGTTTGATATTAAGTTTACTTATAGTAAAGTTGAGTGTAGGCCACTCCAGATTTTTTTTTATTCTATAATTATATCGCACAAGAGCTCTTTGCTTAAAATCGTGAAGTTTACAATTATGGTGAGCATTTCTGATCACTTTTACTCAGCTGTAAAATATTCTAATAGAAGCAGTGTTTTTTGGAAATATATAAATCAAATTATTAATGTCCTTTTCTAATAATTTTTGAAATCATTTCTTCAGAATGAAATAATTTGAAAATTTCCTTTTTCTTCATAGAAAATATGTAAAACAAAAATGTTGACTAATTATTTCATTTTATGAATAATTTCCCTAGGTAACCTGTCATTCATTCTGTGTAGTTTATGAAGGCTAATATCCATACATTTTTTAATTTTGTTAAGATCATTACTTCTCGAGAAAAGATCAAATTTGACAATACAAAACAAAAGACTGATATACAAACTGTGAAATGCAGATCTATAAAACAGTATTCTGACTGACAATATATTATACTAGATATCAAATTGAAACGTTAATATTCATTTTTTGACCAATCATTCCATTTTACCTTGCATAGAAGGAAAGAGTTAATCTGAAATATGGTTACATTCCTCTACAGAAAAGCGATGGTACTTCTTTATATTGAAGAATGAATATCTTCAGACTAAATTTGTTTGTTTATAACTACTGACATCAAATGAAGATATATGTAAACTTCCAATGGTGAAAAAATAAAACAACGCTCGTCGTTATCAAACAAATTTTACTTGTTTACAACATTCTATACATCAACCACAACAACAAAGAAAAATTCATTTCACAGCCATAAATAAATTCACGTTTTAAACATCGTTTGTTACAGTACTAAGTACTTTGTTCACTACATAACCATAGCCTAAGTAACAGTTTATCAGTTTTTTCCTTAGCTTTTATTGTATTTCTAGTAAAATAGAACAATGAATATTTCAAGCAGAAAACAAATTTTTTGCTGAATAATCAGTGAATTTTTTTTTATATATATTTTGTTGTATTGAATATAATATGAGTTGTCATAAATTTGTTTTATGCAATAAGATTCAGCTATCATTTGTTAAAAAAAACACTTAATACATATTACAGCAGATTTTAACAGCAGTTAATTCTACCTTTTAGTAGATGATAATATTAATATCATGTACAATTGATAACATAATTAAAAAAAATGTAATTACACTTTCGTAACATACAAATAATGCACAAAATATGAAAGCAATCTATACAATATTTGAATATATGTTTTATAGCTAATACATAAAATATATTTTACTTTTCAATTTAATTATATTCATATAGTATATACAACGTTTAAATCTACTTTTTTTTCATTTGACAAGTATGTACAATGCGAATTGTTTAATCCTTATGGTAGCTTGAGGAGTTCGAGGATGAAAGTTGCTGTTTGACTGATGTCAACGTTCAAAACATGAGGAAAGTCTTGTCATTTATTTTATAAAATAACATTTATTTTGTAACAAACACCAAAATTTGGGAACTACAAAAAAAAAACTGAAAATGGCTACTATTGTCAAGACTATTCAGGATACCTACTTCACAAATTCTATCATACATATTGTGATCATAAATATTTTTTAAAAATAATGCATTAAATTCACAAATGCAAAAATGACTGCATTTGATAAACAATCTCCCAATACGAATCTGTCCTTAGGCTGTAATTCACCTCGGTATGAGAGCTTAAATAGTACAGAACTAAATTACCTATTTCATTAAATATTTGTAAATATTTTAAAAACTTCGTTAACAATAAATAAATATTTGACCTTCTCAATGAAAGTAAACTATCATTTCAGACAGATATTTTTATAAACTGAATAACTCTATATTTATTAAATGACTCTTGTTCGAAATACAAGATACTTTGAAGTATATTTAGCTTTGATATTTGTTAAGTATTGACACCAATACCCTGGAGATCACCCTGTCATTTTTTTATGGAATTATTTAGGTTACTTTAATACAAATTCTTTAAAGTAAAATTATACTATTGTCGGTATTCCAATATTCATAATAATATTATGGAGAAATAGACTTATTATCATTAGCAGTCATATTAAGCTGATTTTGATTAACTTCGAATTTTATTTCAAATGCATTCGATGTAGTTCATGTTTATGAAAATAAGGTTTATGCAAGGTTGTATGTGTTTTTGCATTTATTTGAAGAATATTCAGGTTTGTCTAAACAATAAAACTATGGATAACATTGCCAAAACAACTTCCTAAAACAACTCGACTTTCCCTATTAGAATTGGCAAGGGAAACACGAATCAATAATTAAAACACCTATGAAAACGTCTTGAGCCTACCTATGAAAACAGTATGCATTAAATTTACAAAGAAAGACCTTTAATTATTAGTAATAACCTGTCAGGTATTAGCAATAATAATATTGTATTCAATGCGTGGTTATAGGAACATATTTGCCTGTTCAATCCAATCCGTGGGTTGAAATTAGTAGCTGAGAATATCACTGAAAATAAGCTAAAAACTTAGTAAATTAATAATTAAAAAAATTCTTTCAATGTTTAAAATATATTTTGATTAAAGAGGATGAGTAGTTGAAAAGTGGATTTTAACTAATCGAATTTTAAGAGGTGACTGGTTGAGTGAAGTGTTAAGTAAGTTATCTGTTGAAGGCCCATAATGGAGGGGCAACTTGTAACTGTCTGCCTTTTTCAATCAGCCAAAAGAGAGTAAGGCCTTTCAAAGGGGATCACAAAAACCGACAGCTAGAAAGCAAAATAGTCGGATCAGATAATAAATGTGGAATTCATCTACAACATAACTCCTCAAGAACGTTTGAAAGTCAACTTAACACCTCGCACCCATCCTATTAAATTAATGTCAATTTTGTTAATAATAAATTAATCAATAATTTCCTTAAAATATACAAAAATTAATATTATTAATTAAACATTGTTAATTTAATCTTGTAGAGTAATTTGATTGATAATTGAATGCCTGCAGTTGGTCCAGTTGATTTTCTTGATGTAAATAACCTTCAATAAACTTGATTAATTCAGCCCAGTGCTTAGCGTATTCAGCCCAACAACCAGAGCAAGGCTTCTCAAATCGGGTTCAAGAGACTCCATTTGAAATAGCCTTAAATGCACCCTGGCTGTTGTAGATTTAAATTTACATTGAAATTGCTGAGTTTTAATATCATTATTAACCAGTGATTCTGAAAATAATTAAAAAAAAACAAAAACAAAGGGATACAGAACTATCTAAATGACTTGAGTAGTATTGTCGATCACCTGCCTGATCTCCAGAGGTTCAATTTTCTTAACCGCTGACAGCTGTCCAGATTTTTGAAAAGGGAAAGTTTAGGTATTTCATTATCTTGATGCACATGAATTTTAACGAAAAAAACAGGAAATGAATGGCATAATGATGCATTGCTTTCTGTAGCACGGAATATGAAGAATGTTTTTATTATTTTTGCAGTGACTATTTAGCAGAATAAATATTTGCATTTCCACTGTAATAACACATTTACGCCTTTATTTTTAAAATGACAAACAATTATAAAATATATTATTACTTACACATTATATTTTATAACAAAAAATAAATGTATATTCAAAATGTTTTTTTAACGTTGAATATAATGTAGACTAATTAATAATATAACAAACATTTTCTATGAATTAATATTTTTCCTGTATCTCCTTTTTTTAGAATGATCTATTTTCCTTATTATATGCTTAACTAAATAACTAAAATCTGTTTGTTTTAATGAGAGAAGAAATTTGGAAATATTGTTGTGGATTCAAGCAAGAATCATTTAGGGTCTAAACCTATAGTCTGTGATGAGTCATAGATTCAAATATTCATATGAATGCAAATAGATGTAAGTATATACTGTAATTGTACTTACCGTATATTTTATTTTTATTAAAATTAAACTATATATTTAACTTAGTAAAACTTTGTTAATAACTATCACTTAATTACCCGCATATCGAAAGACAATAAATATCTAACAGGAATAGGTGGAATAAGAGTTCTTTGTTTATTCGAACAGAGTAAAAGCAAATATTTGTTTGATAGATCCACTCGTTTTCTTTATTCTGTCTCGATCTCTTGCATACTGGGTAAAACAAAAAGATGAATTCATTTGTATATCTTAGTAAATAGGCAATACTTTTTTTTAAAAAAAAAACTATCACTAATTCATTATTATATTTTGCACCTTTTATAAAATCTCTAGTATAAAGACTGCACTGCTGCTGATCATTTTTGAGGCTTTTGCTGATCATATAGACTTGAGAGAATACCGTGAGTTGCTCACTCAAGAAGAATAGACCGAGACTCATTGAAACTGGATCTGTCTCAAAAACTATTCATAACTATCAAAATGAAACCTTTTTCAATGAATATCTGATTATTTACGAAGAAATAGCAGGATGACCTTCTTACTATCTGAGTGAATACGTTGAAGATTAGGCAGGGAGAGTGTAATGGTGATAATGATTGATCTAGTTTTAGAAAATAGTATTAGAAAACCGGTGATAGAACTGTTTATTTATTCAGTCGGTTCTTATGTAAAACTTTTGTTCATTAAATCTTTCGGTTTACACCAATTTTGTAAATAAATCTCGAAGGTATTGTTCTAATTTTGTATAATTGATACTTTTACGATAATTTATATTTCTTTCTGATGGTCAAGTCTGGGTTAGTGGTTAACTTGCTTCCAGTTTGTACTAAAGGTTAGATATTAAAACCCAGCAATATCCTTAGGTAGTTTTCATGTGGGTTATAGGAAATCGAAGTACAGCTTTTCTTCGCCTGCAATGAAAAGCCCCTCGTTCCAAGTTTGTTCAACGTTATGCATTTGCATAACAATCATATGACCTCAGACTCCCACACACTCATAGACTTGAATATGCTAAAGTTTTAGACCACCGAAGTAAAATCATCCTGGTTGTCTGCTACCAACTAAGCGTACACAAAACCTTTTCATGGTACCTTTCCACTTTTTACGTCCCCAGTTTACTGCTAGTACTAACAGTTAACCAAAATAACTTTCAACTATAATATTTTAATCTAAACTCCTGCTCATTTTTATGAAAACTGCTTGTTAGATTTTAAATTTGGTCTTTTCAGTTCCACTAGTCTGATCGTAGTTTATTCAATGAAGTTTTGAATAACAACAGATTTAAATATTTTGGTAGCAAACAAAACATGATAACTTAAACGAAGAATAATAATCTTCCAATATTTATTTAGTAAATTAACAAAATTATTGTAAAAGAAATATTGAGCATTAAAAGAAATACTTATATGTTCTTTTTATAAAGGAGATGGTTTATGCATTTGTGCTCATGATATATTCTGAATTCTGAATCAAATGACAGCAAATTTTAAGCCCGTGTAAGATTCCATATTAATTCTATATCTCTACTTTGATTCTGATTTAAATCATTTGTGAAGAAGTACACTAAGATAAACATCTAATAAGAAATAACCTTAGATATCTCAAGACTTTGCGGCAGAATATACTCACATTAACTATGTAGCAAAACATCTGTGATAAACTTGATTTTAGTTTGGTTTAATATGAAAGTCAAGAAACATCAATTTAACTTTTGCTGTTAGCTAATTTATATTTTTACATCTTAATTAAAACTGACTGTAACCTGTTAATATTATGAAAAAAAAAGGAAATAACTAATAACTCAGCATTGAGAATTATTAAGTTTTACAGATGTATTGGCATATATATTTTACTAATTACTTCCTATTTCTTTATCATAATAGTGAAACTTTTAAACGAAAAAGTTGAAGTGTTTCTATACTTTGCTCTAGTAGGAGAGTAAATCTTATAAATTCACTCCCAAGTCTGGATCATATACAGATAATATAAATATTCGCTCCTAGGCTTAACCTAGGTATTGAACTATACCGTGTACAGCCACATTGTACTCGTATATAGTATTCAATATTCAATCCATAATCCATAACATTATTGGGTTATGTAATGCATAATATATCACAATAATATATAGTGTTATATAATATTGACGCATTGTTAATTATTTTAGTATAACATACAAATATTAAATTATTTGCAATCATTTTTTCTGTCAACATTTTTAAGGGTATTTGAAACTAGTTATAAAACCGTATAGTAAATAAAAATGAATGAAATATTGATTTTCAGTAGAAAATAAATAAGTAATTTTATGTGATTATTTTTATGCGTTAAAATAATTGTTTATACAATGAATTAAAAGAAATTGTAAAAGTAAAAAAAGACCTGGCATTAAGAAATGTTAACCTACAAAAGCCTTGGGTTTAACTCCATTACATCCAGTCTAATCCATTTACTGCTTCCAAAAATAAATTTCACTAAACACTATATTCAAACTAAGACTCATTTAAAACAAACTAGTATGATTATTTTTTACATTCAATAAAAAGAAGATTTGGCGCTATTAGATTTCATACTTAAAATACTTTATTCAGATAAATTAGCACTAATAAAGGTTAACAAAGTTCACATGAAGATTTTAAAGTTGTAGGAGTTCTGCAGTAGTACATTAATGGCTAGCTACTACAGCTTATGGTATTTGGTTTCATGATACATTTGTTTATCTAATGCTCAAGTTTATAGAAACTAACGTACTTTAGGTTATTTTAGGTGCGCCTAGTGACTGGTTTATTGTTGATTCAGCACATATTTAAGCCATGGATGGGCTTTATTCCCAGGAGTTGTAATAATATTTGGTGTCACCCAAACAAGTGCTAACCAGGACTGGTCGTGCTTAATTTCGGTCATCTAGCGGGCTGCGGTGAATAGAACACAGCTGTGACCGTTAGCGATTGACGGATGAGGAGTACCTGTGTGATCTACACTATAAGTTATACAGATACTCATCATACTCACAGATATACATACTTACTCTCCGGGTGAATAATTGTAACCACAGTGAGTTTACAGAGGGAAGATATCTAATATAATGTCCACTGAAATATAATGTCTTCATTCACGCTAATCATTGATCCCGCAAAGCTGTCCTTTTGTAAAATGTTTGGTCAGTAATGATTCTGTTAAATAATGGCAAAACTGTATTTAGCAGAAATGTATCTGGAATAGAAAAATGATAGATAAGACCCTTTCTAGGGAAATCTGGCCGTAGATATTTCTTTTTATTCTTTCCAAATATACCAATTAAATTTGCAACTTTACTTCAAGCTTCAAAAGAAATTTAAAAAAAAAAGAAAAGAAAATGTTATTTTTCAAAGCAATCTTTTTAAAAATCAGTAACAAATAGCATCGTACTCGTTATAAAAACCATTTTATTCAACCACTTTTAAAAAGATGAACCAAAAACTTAATCCAATTAAAAAAAAAAAATCTTTTAAGAATGAAAACATTTTATTTTCTTTCGAAAGAGATTGATTTTAGCTTGGGAGTTTCTTTTGTTATGTCTTTGAGTAAAAGCCTTACTCCTGCCATCGACGTCATTCTACTTTAACTTCTGCTAACATGCACAACAAATATTTAAAAAAAAAAAAAAAAGAGAAAAAGAACATATTTAGTAATGTACCAGTCAGTGAAAATAAGTATTCTACTTTCCATTCTCAATTGTTTTCACAGTTAGTAAAAATTATTAATAAATATAACTTTATATAATATAATATATAATTTATATTATATAATAACTTTATATAATTGTATAAATATATAATTTTATTTTATAGTAAAGAATAATGATCGTGAAATATTGATACTTTGATAGATATAGGGTTTTGAGTCCTCTAAACATAACAGTTTCGTCTTTCAACAGACTTCGGTACATTGAAAATCATGAAAGCAATAGAACCAAGATTATATAAATATTTATTTTGAAAGTAATTTTTGAAATAATCTTATTATATTTCAAATTTCTGTAATGCGAAAAAGTTAACATACTGATTTTATTCCTCTGAAAAGTAGATAATATATTATATTAAATAAGAATTCACCTACAAAAATTTCCTGGTTTCTGTATATCGTGCAGTTTACAATAATGATGAAATATTCAATTCTAGTATATAATCTTGTGTTTTTACTGACTATTCTTTTCGTAAACAAAATCTTTAATGTAAACTTAGTTTTTCTATATATATTTCTATGTTTATATACATATATATATATATATACACTTTTTTTCGTTGGAAATACGATCCAAAACGGACAAATATAGTTCAATATAAACAAAGAAACATAGAGAAATCAGAAGAACACACTTACAGTCTCTAATTTTCGGTTTGAACCGTCTTCAGGAGAGATAAGAGAGGGAAACCAAGCGCACTGGATCAGAGACGGTTGGAGACCGTCTCCAACCGTCTCTGATCCAGTGCGCTTGGTTTCCCTCTCTTATCTCTCCTGAAGACGGTTCAAACCGAAAATTAGAGACTGTAAGTGTGTTCTTCTGATTTCTCTATGTTTCTTTGTTTATATTGAACATATATATATATATATATATATATATATATATATATATATATATATATATATATATATATATATATATAGATATATACATAAAGGAGTTGGTATTTACGTCATGTGAAAGAAGAAGAAACATTGTTGAAAGCGCTCTCATAAAAAGCTTTTCTGAAAGCCTAGTCAACACTAGTCCAGGTCTTTTTAAATTGAATGAATTTCTAATTGAAGGAATCGTTAAACAAATCAAGACTACTTCTAATTTAATAGGGAAAAATATTGTCAATGATACCATTCCTCATTCAATTGTAAATCAAAATCCATAACCTGCCCACAACTTATATTCACTTGCACTCTGACGACGTAATACAAAAAAGGCTTCAGAGCGGTTATCTTCTACCATTTTACTAAATAGATTATACTAACAAAATACCACTAACTTTACTAAAAATTAACAACTATGGATATTGCAAACAACGTGAATAAAATACTATGTTTCGTGAATTTTCTATTTGTAAAATTATTAACGTAGGAATTAAACAGTAAGTATACATAAATGTGAATTATTTGCAGTCCGATTTTTAAATTAAACTTGTATTGAGTTGTAAGATTTATGTTAATTATATTAAAATTCTCCTTCATAGAAACAAATAATTCGTTATAATTAGGTTTTTTTGCAACATAGAGGTGCTATTCAATAATTAATTTATAGTTTCAGTTAGATAGTAAAAAACTGCCTAGCTATTAATAAAATTTAAAATAAAATGTACTAAATTTTCTATGATACAAAAGATTATTTAAAGACATTCTATTGACAAAACAATATAAAAAAGAGTATATCTCGTTTTGCCCAAGCTTATAGTATTCCTTTATACACTGTTAGAGCTGTAGTCCAAAAATTGTGGAAGTAATTAACTGTGCAAGTTTCCACACAGGCACATTGACCATGCACTGAAAAAAAACTCCGTATTCCTGATCAAGCCAGATGGACTCAATCAGTTTTTTCTCATCAGATTGGATACCGATTTTCCTTTGTTTTATAGGCCGTATATTAACATGTATAAAAGCTATTTACATCAAAGTAAGGTGTAAATATCAGCACATTTTATCCTTCCTAAATAACTATATGCATATATATATATATATATAACGATTAAAATAAGCAGTGACACATAAACAGAAACACAACAAAGACTCACTTTTCAATATATATATATATATATATACCTCATTAAAGATCTTGCCAACATTAAGTTTAGTATGTTTCCTACATACCTTTTCAAGGTTTCGAATGCTACCTTTCCATCTCTGTGGTACCATATAAATTAACTCACCGATTTTTTTATCTTTCATTGTATTTTTCATATTACATTTCCGACGTTTCGGTCTACGTTGACCATTTTCAAGGATTCTATATACAAGGTTTTTTTAAAACAATTCTAATAAATACTTATTTACAATGACAATTACCTCACTTCTATCAAACATAACTAATAATAAAATATTCTTTTAAAAAACACTACCTTAATAAACATGAGTAACAGGTTTGCTACAAAATTCCCTACATGAACATTTACACAACATTATTTAAATCACTATATAGTTATTTTTCACGAATGTAACTTTAAAATTCTGGAAAAACAACAGGACTGATCATTAATGTTCGGCTTCTTTTCCTTTATGCATAATGATATAACAATTTAAAAAACGAAGAATAGTGACACACAGAGAAAAGGGCACACTTACTAACTCACATTTTTTAGTTAGTCTTCAGGAAAAAAGAGAGTGGGAGACCAAGACGCCGAAAACGCAAAGTCAGGAGTCCGTCCTGGCAACATATATATTAAGGAGAGATAACAGAGGGAGACCAAGCGTACTAGTATGGTGACATATTTTACCAATGAGCTTGGTTTCTCCCGCATATCCCTCCAGAAGGTGGTTTAAACCAAAAATTAGAGACTGTGAGTGTGTGTTTTTAACTCTATGTGTGTGTTTATCTAAGTTCAACATCAGTTCTTTTCTCTGTGTCTTACTCTTCTTCGATTTTGAACTTGTATATGTCCAGTTTGGATGGCCTTTCCAATTATATAGTAAATATATATATCATTAAAATTAACCGCAGTCTCGGCATTCACGATCTTAAGACTGAGAGATTCGATCCTACGAACTAACCTCCTGCTAACAGGGTTCAACTGGAAAAGGAGTTGGCCAAGTGACAACTTGTCACTTGGCCAACTCCTTTTCCAGTTGAACCCTGTTAGCAGGAGGTTAGTTCGTAGGATCGAATCTCTCAGTCTTAAGATCGTGAATGCCGAGACTGCGGTTAATTTTAATGATACTTGTTTAAAAGAAGATCTGCTGCCTATTTATACCAATAAATATATATATATATATATATATATATATATATATAAATATTTGATATATGTATATATCTAATGTCTATACCGCAGTAAGACGTCAGAAAAATGACCAAGATCTTTCAATTAAAACAAGTGGTCTCCTTCAGAGTTCAAACTGATGCAGTATCAGTTTAAACTCAGAAGAAGATCACTTGTTTTGGTTAAAAGATGTTAGTCATTTTTCTCAATTCTTACTGTTGTTTGGAAGTTGATTTTTATTTCACGTGTTTATTGTGAATTTTTGTTATGTATGTACTCATATATTTTAAAGTAATATTACTAAACTTACTTCTGCTAAAATATGATAATATAAAAAGTGTGAAAACTCGAACATTTATCATATAGTAAACAGTTTTTTACTGTTAATCACCAAAAAGTTGATTGAAGTAAACTTTTTTCGAATTAGCTTTTTTAATGGAAGCGTAGATTGAAAAAAAAAAGTTCGAGCACAGGGATATTTCATTTTAATATATTATTATTTTCTATTTATTTAACCATCCTTTTTTTTTTGAGATTCCTAAACCAAGAAAATGCAAATAAATTACTTTTATAATTATTTCATTCAAATTGCAAATTTGCTTTTAATTACTTCTTTAACTTGTTTGTACTTTATTATTCTTGAAATTCTGACAACATTGAAAAATCAAATTTCATTATTTGCTTTCTTCTAAACAATTTTTAATTGTAATAAATGAAATATAACAATTTTTCTAATAATTATGTTAGAAAATAAATAAAGAAACTGGTTGATTTTTGAATAATTGAGCCATTCTTGTAACAAACATACTTACCTTTATACCTCCATCAAATTATATATATATATATATATATACATCTGAACAAAACACAATATCAAATGGGAATTAAAGACTAAGAACTTTCAACCGTAACAAGAGGTCTTCGTCAGAGTCAAAACCCCCACTTTTTTTGACCTTTTGACTCTGATGAAGACCGTTTGTTACGGTTGAAAGATCTTAGTCTTTTTTCCCCGTTTAATATTGTGGTTTCATCATTGATTGTTATTTCACTTGTTTATTGTGAAATCATGTATATATATTATATAAATATAACTCTAAACCATAATCTAAAATTAAGACATGAGACTTAAGTTCTTCAGAATGATATAACTGAGTCTCGTCAGAGTAACTGCATGTATTTAATCGATTTCATGCATGACTGTCATGACGATCAAATGTTTCAAAGCTAAATTTATATAAGTATTTAATTGGACTATCACCAACTATCAACCATAATTTATTATATCGTATATCAGCTTGCTGATATCTTCGGTTGGACTACAGTATTGTGAAGATAACTTCAGATAAATAAGCTTTTTTCATGTTTAGTATTTTTGAAGCAAGTTTTTTTACACGTATCTATTATGATATGGTAATCAGCATAGTTGCTTTGTTAATCATTTTCTGTTCGTCATTCATAATTGTTTTCATTCAGATATATATTGTTCCAGACCTCACAATTTCAGTCTTTTGAGTTTAGTAATAATTTAGAAGCGGATCATACAGCTATCCTGCTAATTTAAACCCCTTTCAATTAAAAGCAGTCACATAGAGATAGAGATGATTCTATATCAAAAGTTATAAATTTTGTCCCTCTTGAATATCTTAGAGAAGGGTTTCCAACTAATATATAACATCCTTCAAACTGCAAATCGTCTGTTTTATGTCCTCTGCAAGAAACAGTATCATCAACATTTTCATCTCATGAATGCAGAGTCATGACAAAGACTCAACCTCCAAACCGCTGTACTCTTTTCAAATCTTTAATGAATTACTATTTTTTAAGGTTAGTTAATAACATCGTAGTGATATCTCAGCTTATTGATTGTGTGTCAAAGTATGTACACTTTTGTTGGTGAGAGTTTATTTGAAAGATTAAGCAGTAACTTAGGCCTCTCAGTTAGATATATTAAATATTATACCTGGTTTTAAAAATTAAATAAAAATAATATTCCTTTAAAAAAATCGGGTTTTTAAAGTTTTTTTAAATAATAATGAGATAATGGGTTGGATTAATTTACAAGATTAATAAAAAAAAAAGAAGTAATAATTCATCATTCTTACATATTTGTAGTAAAATTTGAGATTCTTGCAATAATTGTACGAATTACTTACGTTATTTTGAATAAGGTCAAAGGATTATGAATGTTTGGTTCTGTGAAAGAGAAATGTTTTATGTGACTTAAAGGGACCACTGTAATGTAGTGGAATAATCACAATCTCAGTAACCTGTCTCAAATTTATGTTTTTATGTAGCACTTATTTCAAGTTAAGTAAGTATATTGAACTTAACTGCTACTTGAAGTTTGATTTTATTTATTGAGATGTCTCAATGTTTTCATTTTGTGCTCGTTCCTTCACTTCTTGACTTTATGCTTCAAATATCTTCATATTTAAATTTATTACATAATAAATCCAAAATACATAAATAAAGAAATATTATCCCATAATTGATATATATATAGTTCAATATAGACAAAGAAACATAGAGAAATCAAAAGAACAAACCTACAGTCTCTAATTTTCGGTTTGTCGAGACTGTAAGTGTGTTCTTTTGATTTCTCTATGTTTCTTTGTCTATATTGAACTATATTTGTCCGTTTTGGATCGTATTTCCAACGAAAAAGTATATATATATTATCCAATATTAATATATTATCCAAGAGAAGAAAACACGAATGTTTATATGTGCAAGATCTTAATAATGCTTGTAGCAGTTGTACGCAACTAAAACTAATGTTAAAATCGTTGTTAAGATAACTTATAATATCCATAATTTTATCTAAAAACTTAACACTTTTGTTTCCATTTAATTCTATAGTTCAAATTTATTCTGATTTATAATAACTAATGAACATGAATAATGCAGGATAAATTAACAACAGTTCGTTAAATAATTGATATTGTTTTAAGGCATTATTGACAGTAAAAAACAATGCAGTTTAGGTAGGTAATTACAAGAAACACTTTGTTTCATGATATGAAAGTATTTGCAAAGTTATATAGCAATATTGGTAGACTTAGCTCGGCGGTATTCACTTGTTCCTTGCCAAACTCCAGCGACGCTTGGAGAAGGAGGAGGACCGCCTCCTCGTCTGCTAGGCCTTCTCCTGTTCCTCCGTGATCGCGCCCTTCAGTATGTAGGAGATATTGGCAAACAGAAGGGTCCACGCTTGACTGGCGTCCTGGTTCCAGTCGCTTCCCAACGATGGTCTTATTGCTGACATGAATTCAGGTCCAACGTACTGGAAACAAAAATGAACTGTCATCCAAAAAGTTCAGCTTCACACAAAATTCACTTCATAGAAATATTTATAGTAAAGGAAAATCAAATACGAATATACTATTAAATGTTTAATTATTATTATATTTACTAATTAATTATAATTCTGCATTCAGCTTTAAATAAATCATTATTGAATATGCAACTTCTGCTAATAGAATTTCAAAATTGTATGATTGTGAAAAATGTCTCAACTTTTGAAATAACAAAGTAGAAGTACACAGAGAAATGATTTGTAGAAGGGAAAATAAAAGATAATAAAAGATGGAAAAACAGGGAGACCTTCTTGGAAAGTTTTTCAATAATACCGAGATATTGAATAATATTCAATAATATTGAAAACATATTACCATAATATGTGATAAGATCACTTCAAACAAAGAAAATATTTAGATGGGACTTCTAAGTTAACGTTGAATATTTAGATAAATAACATTTCTAATTGCAAGAACATGATTTGCGTAGATAAAATATAATTCATTAAGACTTCAAGGAATATAGTGTTACTGAAGTTTAAAACAAAGTTTAATACAAAATTTCATACATATTTTGTAATTGCGATACACTTTAACCTGTATATAAAAATAAAAATCTCTTTGTGTATTCCTTGTGCAAATTTACGGATTTACTCGATCTTGAAAAAAGTTTTAAAATATACTCCTCAACACAAAACAAAAAACTGACCATTTATTGAATTTATTTCTTTTTTATTCATAGTTGATATGTGCTTAACTTACTTGGGCATTAGCACTGTCTGATTGTTATTACTTCGAAACAATAAAGGTCATTTTGGAAAACATCAAATATAATCATGTAAATCTCAGTTTGGAAAGTGTGTAACTAAGTTGATGTTGAGATTTAAGTAACATCTCTATATAATCACATCTAGCACTTGAAAAGTAAATTGACAATCAATGGAACTAGCACATGAATTAAGAAGAAGAACAAATTTAACCCTCAGGTTTGATATAAACCTTAGTCCAATATTTGAAAACACCCAAATGAGGATTCCATCAATAAGATCAAATTGGGAGAGTGAAATGGTCCGACAAGATAACTGAAATAAAGAGTAGTCAAATATATTTGAGATTATACTTTAAATAGATAGGTTAAGTTAGGTTGTAGCGACAGGACCGTGAGAAAACACGCGAAGGCCTGACATTGGCCTTTTTTTGTTACCACACCATCAATATTCTACCTTCATGGTCTTCATTTTACCATAACTTCAGTGTATTTAGAGAAGCGATCTTTAACGATTACCTGACATCGTACAGGCTCAAGACTGATGCTTTAATGTCCTCTTCAAGGAACGACAGGCTCAAATTTGTTCACCTCCCGTTTAAATAAATCGAAGTCCTGAATGAGTTTTATATCCTCGGAAGCACGAAGTCTAGAGGCGAGCACGTTGTTACTCAGCTACTCTGGCTCCTATATTATTAATAGTCTCTATGGAGAAATTTATATGTCTGATAATTATCTTGTAGCTTCAATCTTCACAATACCAGTACCAGTGACAACACAATGAAATTGCGGCTTTTGTTGTTTAAGACTATAGGGTATTCAAAGAGTTTGTGAGTGAGTGCGGAGGAGGGTATGAAACAGAGAGAGAGTGAGAATATGTGTGTGTGTGTGTGTGTGTATGTGTATGTGTATGTGTGTGTGTGTGTGTGCGCGTGTGGGTGTATGAATGCATGAATGCTATTTATTTTTGTATACAGTCAAAGTCAAAGTCTGAGGACCAGTACTTCGTTACCTTTAAAATCAGAATTTATTTCCCCTCAACTCACAATCTTATTCACCAAATATAAATATAGTTTAATCTAAAATAATATATAATTATATGTAATATGAATTTCATAGATTTTTGTAATTGAAACGTTTAATACTATAAATTACTATAAAACAGTGTAAGACAATTTTTATTTATATGATGTCAAATAAAGATTCAGATATATAGCAATTTTAATCAAATTCTTGGAGATAGATGTTTACAAAATCATACAAAACTATGATACATACACTATCATACAAAAAATGTATTCATATGAAGTACGCTCCATGAAGTTTTAATTTGTATCACGGATAGGACGAACTTAAATCAGAACTTCAGTAATTATAACTGTTTTTAGCATTTCCGATGTTTCCCTGTCTCTCTTTCTCTCTCTCTCACTCACTCTCTCTCTCTCTCTCTCTACACACAAACACACACACGCTCACACAGAGGCGCACACACACATCCAAACTGCTCACAATATTCACTGAATGCAGCCATTTTATAATGTATGGGTTGCGTGTAATTTTGTTATATATGATAAAAAAATCTCTGGCAATGTATTATGTAATCATAACTTAAAGACTGTTGCACTTAAGAGAATTTCCCAGTAAAAATCAGGCAGATCTGTCAATAATATTGCAGGCACTCAAATTGGTACAAAAACAAGAAGGGATGGCTTCTGATACTCCTTTTAGGAGTGATTGTGTAACATAAATCATCATATGCTGCTGGTGGAAGAGGCAAGAAATCTATGAAATATACTGTGGAATTTCGTTTAGTGAACGCACATATTGAACTTAAAGGAAATGTAAGAACTGTCATATGTGAAAAGCTGATTAACCAGGTTCTAACAATATTGTTTGCAATTAATTTTTATTTTAGATGTTTTAACAAAAAAATTAGCAGAGAATAGCTTACACATTTGAAAGTTAATGTGGACAGCAAAAGGCGGTTCCATAAAACTTGTTGTCATTTCTGCTCTTGATGGAACAACGAGAAAATCACCAATAAACTATAAAATTCTCAAGTTATGATGTTACTTTGAAAAAAACAAACAAAATATTTATATTTTTCTGTCATAAATATGACAACAGCTTAAAACAGACATGGGACCATAACTTGTATGAATGCGGTTTATTTAAGAGAGAGAACAAAGTTTGTGTAACCACTTGTCTCACCGGGCTACCTTCTCCAACTAATTACCTAATGATACCAAAAGTAAATAATAGTTTACTAGTTATATAAAATCTAATTGATATTAACTTTTTATCGCATTCAAATTATAACTATATATCAATTAATGCCTTTAAGAAATTAAATCATATATTATAATTTAAATATTATAAAAACTAAAAAATTATTTTCTCACAGTTTGTAAAACACTAAAATAATATATTTGGATATAATTGAAATATTAATCTTTAACTGTTAAAAAACCCACATACTGTTATAATACATTTTCTAAATCATAAATAGTTTATGATTAACTATATACCTATTAATACTGAATGATATATCTTTTTTTTATTTTCGATATGTTATATAGATAATTATTACATAATTTAAATCTAACGGCATGTTATATTTTTGTGATCATGCTATAAATATGATTTCATTATTAACACGCACATACATACACAAACACACAACAAACACACACAAATACATACACACACACACACTACACAAAACACACAAAAAACACACACACACTCAGACACACATTATTTTATTTTGAACCAAACTCAAGTTTGCGTAATTTCATATATTCCAGTTTTATGTAATTTATTGCAGACTGGTACTCCACTAATGCCAAACTACTTTTATACTTATGTATAAAATAATAATTTTATTATTTATTATTTGACCAGTTTGGTTTTGTTTGAAGCCAAGAGACATTGAACACAGTTCATTAATAAGGACGTATGAGTAATGTTTTAAATGCATAATTAAATTAATCCGTTCATACCAGCGAAGGTTTGTGGGTGGGTGGGTTGGTTTAGATGATTAAGATGAAGTTTTAGTACTAACATGTAAAGAATGTTAAGTTATTATGTCGTTTGTACAGTATGTTTGGGAATATAACCCACGAACAGGAAAACAGTGAGAAGACTATAACAGAGCTAAGTTTAAAAGTCTTGAATGGTGACTAATTACTAATATCTAGCTGATATTGTATATATGTATTATAAAAAATTATATATATATATATATATATATTCATATATTTTATTTAGAGCTTAATTTTTACTTCTTTTTTTTACATTACTACAAGTAAAGTATAGTGATCGTGAAAGATTTGATTTCGAGATTTTGACGAAATTACTTGTTCTGAAGTCCCAGATGTCATTTTATGAAGTTGTTTCATAATGTCAAGTGATCAAACCACAATGTGAAATGGGAAAAAAGACTAAGACCTATTCTTCCAGAACAATCACTCTCAGTACTACCTCTAAGAATGAATGACTAATAAACATTTCACATTTAGCGATTTATATTACACATAAGTGGAATATTATTTATTATATACCCACCAAGTATGATATTATGTTTACTTATCGTAAAGTTGAGGGTAGGCCACTCCAGATTTTTCTGTTATATTTTCATTCTTCCTCAATGCTGCCTTAATTTTTAATTTATGATTAAATCTTTTCCATTTTATTCTCTTTCTTGAATTAAATACTATTCTGATTTTTTCAATTTTTCATGGTTTAAAAGGGTCCAAGACAGTAAGGTGGCTACATTGTGTCTGACTTTGAATCAGTCGGTGGACACTTTCACTTCTTCACTCCTGTGTTTTTAATTCTTTTCTTTCCTCTCCTGAAGGTGGCAGGAATCGTGAGTGTTGGTATCTTTTTTGCATTTCTAGTTATAACTTTAATTATATACGGTATAATATATATATATATATGTTTCACATTAAACTAGAGACACAGAATAAAGATACGAACACACTAACAGTATCTATTTGTAAGTGTGTTCGTATCTTTATTCTGTGTCTAAAGTTTAATGTGAAGCGTTTGTTATCCTTTGTGGATCGTTTTCCTGTTGACAGTATATATATATATATTCACTGATAAAACGAAAAACGATCCAAACTGGACACAATACGAGTTCTGATAAAACGAAAAACGATCCAAACTGGACACAATACGAGTTCAATATTGTTGTTCAATACGAGTTCAATACAGAACTCGTATATATATATACGAGTATACGAGTATACGTATATATATATATATATATATTCTGACATGTCCCTCAACGAGTTACTCCATCAGTTAACTGTGCAACATCATAAAGTGAATACTTCTACTAAAGACCTTATTTTACTTTATAAATATAATTTGTTTTTGAATAAAACAGCAGAAAATTGTTTTATAGAATTTATACTTCAAATACTATAAAGCATTTATATGCTTTCATAATAAATTAAGGCGCAATTGTTAAGGTATAGTGGGGGTGGTTTTCCGAGAAGAATGAATGTTAGCGAACTTTTGGACCCTATAGTTGGAGACATGTCTCAACACGCTAGTCTCATTCGCGCTTCGCCTGACAGAACAGAACAATTTTACGTCTCATCATGCTAAGGTATGACTATTTGTTCATAGATCTTGTCCTATGATATTATTTTTTATCATTTTCTTTATATAGTTTCACATGTATTGCATACACTATTTTATACATGTTTAAAAACTTTTAGTTTAAAAGCTAGAATGTATAGAGCAAATCTAAAATAATTCTTTTTCAATACGTAAATAAAATTGAATACAATGAAATTAAAATACACAATTCAATTTCTTTCTCATTCAAATTCTTTCAATTTCATTCTCTTTTCTCCTGAAGACGGATTGCCCGAAAATTTGAGTTTGTATTTGTATTTCTTTATTCCGAACTCTTCTTGAATTTTGAACACATTGTACCCAGTTTGGATCGTATTTCCTTTAATCAAGTTGATATATATATATATATATATATATTTGTAAATTTAGGGAGCAATCCTTCTTTTATGCATGTTTTGTTGAACGAAGTACAAAGTACAAACAGTACAAAGGTCGTTCAACAAAACATATATATATATATATATATATATACATAACAAACTCTTCTCTTTTTCTTGGAGTTTGGTCAGAGTTAATTTACGGAATCACCTTTTCGCCAACGTTTCGTCTTTATTTTAAGACATCCTCAGGGCTATAAACTAACAAAAAACAATCATCATAACAAATTCAAAAAACTTACTCAAGGCTAGCTTCTAATTCTGAACCAACAAAACCGTTATCTGTCATCGCATGATCTGCTACCCAGCGAAATTTATTGAGAACACTGTTTTTTATATTACAATTAATCCATGGCAATATAAACTAAGATAAAATTGCAACAGTAACTATTTATAATGGAACTATAAATCCTACTTAAATTACCTGCATCGGATTTTTTATTGCAAGTATTGTTAGTATTTCTTATATGGATCATTTCTTTTATCAATCTTTTATTGTATGAAGTTTCATAATCTAAAATGGATGGATTTTCAAAGTGAAACATATGTTGATTTTTAATTGCATGAGAGACTAAGGAACAAAACATTTTTTATTTTTAAAATTTGATTTGCATAACGCTAATCTATCCTTTAGATATTCTTTGGTTTGACCAAAGTATACATTATTACAACTATTGCAAGGAATCGAATATATTATATTGCTTTTAATTAGTTTGTTGATAGGTGATTTAGTGTTAGTAAAAATGCATGTATTTATTTTTTTCTTTACTTTATATGATATTTTAAAGTTAGCTTCCTTAAGTATTTTTTCAATTTGTTCCGTCAGTCCCTTAACATATGTCACTGATCTATATTGTGGTGAGTTGGTGTTATCAGGAGTGCTTATGAGGCCATTATTACTGGAGTTTGTGGAGTGATGATTTACTTCATTACCTTCTTCAGTGTTCAAATCCGGTCTTATATTCCTATTAGACCTATTAGAATTTATAATGAAAAATTTAAATATAGTAAAAAATATACTGAAACAATAATTACCCACACCATATGATAAATAAAATAATCCGATCTACAGTGAGTAACCATAATGAAATAACTCCACAGGTTGTAAACGAAAACGTTTCGTTTTATTGTTTACTGTTTACCTGATGATGGCCAATGTGGCCGAAAGCTTGTTTCCATTTAGTTCTTTAACCTAGTTTGTGTTAGTGTAGTGTTAAATATAGTTTGTTTCATTAGGTCTCTTGAAGATTGTTTTCCTATTCTTGTCATGGAATTAGGTAGATTAATTTTTGAGCTACCAGTGAATTATAAGAAAATAATAAGGCAAATAGAACATCTTTCTAAAAAGATTATTAATGCTGAAGCCGCTGTGCTTTTTAACAACACTTGTTTAAAAGAAGCCTTGCTGCCAGTATACACGAATATATATATATATATAATATATATATATATATATATATATAAACATCCAATTTGGGCAAGACAGAATTGCCGTTGGTGAAAGAGGTACTTGCATAAGTAAATGGTACAAAAGAATGGAAGTGCTATTCTCGGAATCTAAGGTGCATGAGAGATAAGATGATTTGAAGGCCGGCATAGTTGCGTTCTCTGCTAATACAAAGCAGAGTTTCTGAAGGTACTAAATATTTTAACTTCTCTTTAGCAAACAAATGCCTTCTGTTGATAGGACAAATGAGAATTTTAAAGTTAAACTAAACATGAAGTCTTTTGAAGCAGTCTCTAAATGAATGACTTCTAATCCAATGTAGTGACCTGATTACTAATGCTTGTTTATTCAGCCTTTTTATGAACTTTGTATTCAGTTTGACAGTATAGATAAAATCTTAAACTTTTTTTCTCTAATTATTAAAACTATGTTTAATGATTCTTGATGATAACACTAAACTATTCTATAGTTACGATATCATTATGTGGTATTTTACTTAGTATTGAAAATTATAGAACAGTTGTTCAAATAAACATATTATTACTTAACAAAAAAAAACACGATTTGAACGAGGTTTAGCTGCCTTTTTATATATTTTTATTATATGCAGATTAATGTAGTCAAACTTTCTAAAGATCGTTGGTTTAGTTTTGTTAATAAACAAGTCTGTTTAGAAACTTTTACTATAATTTCCAATAGTATATTTAAATATCTTTATGATCATATATGTATATATTGTAGACATAAAAATGTAGACATATATGTAGACGTAGACATAAAAAGAAAAACACCTCAGAAAACATAATATCTGGTCAACTTATTGTTAAATAGTACAAAAATATAAAAAATATTTACATTTTTATATATGTGGCGATCAGAAAGAAAGCCTGCAGAAGCAGCTGAAAATTTTAATTTATTATACTCTGATGATGATTTGGTTTTCAGATTATATTAATACTTATATCCTTGTAAAAGTTATCTTTGGATCCTTCTCTATTTCCTTCTGTAAAATTTGTAGCAAAATAGTTGACCGGCGATACCATATGAACCCTTTAAAAAATAAATTCACTGAGCGTGGCTATCTACTAATTTAATAAATAGTCGGGTGTTACCTGCTGAAGCTCATTATTGTTCTTCTGAAGGGAGATCATGGTCTTTATCACTTCTTTTTCCCCTGAGGCTCATAGGTTGGGCTCTGTTATCAAGGAGGTTTTTTCTTATTTTCTGCTTTTCCTCCTTTACTTTTTTAACCTTTAGTGAACCCCTCATCCATTTGCTAAAAAAAATCTCCTAACCCTAGGTGTATTTTCTTCCAACTTTCTTCTAAGCCTGAATATAATATTGATGGGATGCATCACTGTGGGAGTCAGAACTGCCAAAAGTGCCACATAATTAATCCTGATCCCCGATCCTACCCTTCATACGCTAACATTTATATCTTCTCGATAAATGTGCAAGACTCCTGAATTCCCTGAAACTGTGTTTGCCGACTGATCTGTATTCAGTGTGATGATTCCTATGTAAGTTTAGGTTCTACTAAGCTGAACCTGTGTATACATAGTCGTTGTGATTCAATTGGTCAGCACAACAACTCACTATTGCTACCTACGCAAACATTCACGAACTAAAATTGAATGGCACTTTCTGGACACCAATTCCCATCCCTTATTCCAATACTATTGTCACCTTGTGGTCCAATTGCTGGGTTTATATATATCATGAAGGGTGTTCATCAATTATGATGTTCATAAGCTGACTTTAGACTCAAGAAAAGAATGCAGAATAAAACAAAAAAAGAGCGGAGTGAAAGAGTGCAACGATATTCAGTCTCTCTGTATGTCACATTGTTCCAGATCAATCATTATAACTTTCTTACAGCTAATACAAGGTAAACATGTAAACTAATGATACATTATTGATTATATATCAGTCCGATATTACACCTGCACGGTTAACATATTTAAATAAAACCAACAATCAACTGGTTGCCAACGAAATTATTTAAATCATGTGTAATTAAAATTTTTTTGCACACAATTTTATTAAATTTCAAATATTTTCCATATCATATCAAATCCTATTTAGAAAGGCAAAGATCCATTCTTCAACAAGGCAGCTTGTAATCTAAATTATTTTTATTAATGTTAAGCTGCCAAATTAAATACTTTATCTAATAAAAGGACTGTGATTAGTGGTTTAACATAATATCAAGGTAATCATAAAACTATTATACCTTAACGATTGAATGAAGACATTTTCTTAGAATTTCAGTGAATTTTTAATATTTAATCTATTTTCGCATATGTTATATAGAGATTCATTTGTACACATTTATATATTTTATAAGTTAGACTTCCCAGGAGCTACGAGTATTCTAATAGGACATAGGATATCGAGTTTGTGCTTGTTAACCCTTATATTGGTGATGCTCCTTCACTATACAGCTTCGTTACTCTCCCTCGACAAATATCAATAAATTCTGTCTACTTGAAATTTTTAACAATTTATTGATTTTCTTTCTAAATGGTGATGGATTAGTTCATATGACTAAACAAGTCTCACTATTTTCTAACAAAACTTTCATTCTTGTTCTGTAATAATTTTCCTTTAGTTCCCTGTATTCACTCCTTTATTCCAGTATTATATTATATCAGCAATGTTTCGGAAAATTTAAACTTTGTATTTTTTAAAACTTGTAGTGTAAATAAATAAAACAATATGTTATTATATTATTTCATAATACTTAGTTTTATTATTTCAGACAAAAACTAAACGATGATTATAGTTCGAAATAATTATTTTTTTTCAAATCTCGGTTATTATAATTGTAACGCTATTTCTTTATAAACTGCTAGAGAAATATGGCCTTTGATTTAATATTTTGTTGTTGTAAATCAGAAAATAAGAAATACTTTAAATTGTAAAGCATTGATAAGAATTATGGAAAGCTTATTCTGGAAAATAACAGTAGTCTAATGCTTTGAAACTGTAAATTCAGGCAGTTGTCAAAAAACCAATATTCAAGTAGAGTTGTTGCAAATGCATTGAAGAGATGATATACAGCTAACAATACTAATCAAATTAAAATGTTATTTACGTTTTTTATCACCGTTTTGGTATTTTGAATCAAATATAAATGTTCATTTAATTGACTATGGCGAGAACTATAAGTAATTAAATGATCTTAGCATATTTTAGAATTTCTGAATATGGTTTATATACATAAATTCACAGAAAGAGAAATTCCCACATAAAAGAGATCACAAAAATTACCTACTATATTTTGACTGCCTTGTCTTCAAGTAGAAATAAGTGAGTCATACCAAACATAAGCTAGAACTGAAAATAAATCTTGTCAAAGAGGAACTCAATCAGTGTGGCCAACTTACCTAGGGAGAGTGACAAGAAAAATAACCCATTGAATAACAAAAATAATTAATTAAATAAAAAAAAGTATAAGGAAATATTAAATTATAAAACAAACTATTATGGAAAAGAAACTATAATGGAAAAATAAATAAGTGAAAAAAGTTTATATTGAATAAATAAATAATAATAGAGAATAATTAACGATTGACGTTACACTCTGATATGAGGCAGTTGAAGTGTAGTAGTGGGCTTTTGTAATCTCTTTTATGTATGCTCTTTCTCTGGATTTAATTTTTTTTTATTAAATGGAGATAAATTAAAACTATTTGGTATCGATTTATTTAATTGGATATATATATATATATATATATTGCGTGTGTGTGAGTGTGTGTATGAGTTGGATAGTTTTATTTGACAATATGACTAACAAAAAGGTTATTTATGGAAATGAAATGACATCAGAAAAAAAATGTCGTTAATTAAAATGATAATGAAACTAAAACGGACGAGGTATAACCCTTTGACAGCTATTCTCAGATTTATACTCTTTTTCTTTCTCTCTAACTCGCTTTTTCGATATCTTTCTCTTTTTCTCGACAGATAAACCGTGATAAAGATACTTAAGAGCCAGAACTATAAACCATGAGTGGCAGTTCTACTCGTAATGTATAGTTAAGAGTGATGTAAGATATCTAGAGATAGGAATAAGTGATAAGAGAAAGATGGTAGTGGCAGCGAGATAAACATGTCACGACAAACAAGAGCAATACCTTCTCACTGTTTCAGATTAGATTCAAGCACAATACGAGTATTGTTTTCCAATAAACCCTACCAAAACACTGTTGTTTGGCTTCCTATTCGAATATACATCTCTCCAATGTATTTATAAATAGCTATTGTTGAACTACTCAATTGCAAGAAAAGTATGAATTTCAGTACAATCTAGATAAGACTTCAATAGCACCATTGTTTTCTAACTTTCTTCTTTTTTATTTATCACCTCTTTACTCTAAATTTGTACCAACATGAACTGCCCTATGCCCTAGTACACGCAATTTCCACAATGTCAGAAGAAGAACAAAATAATAAAGAAACTGTTAAAAAATCTTAAAGTTTAAACTTTATTAAAGTTTATTTTAATATTTATAACAATGTAATAAAGAAATTACCAGTGTTTAATTTAAAATGTAAAGTACAGATATCATTAAACATTATCAGTTGGTCAATTTGTTGTTATAAATAGATTCCTTGATTTAGATGAGTTGATGGAAGATGAACATTTCCAATAGCAATATATATGTGACTTTGTATAGAGATTTAGAAAAGAGAGAGATTAATTTGTTGTGAGACAAAAATCTTTCCTTCGGTTAACTCTATTTCCAATGAGGATTAAATACGAATCTAACTTTTTTAGCTTCAAATCGCAGTTCAAATGTGCATAGTTGAAGTAATTTCTTTAGTTAGAAGCATGTTATGCACTAAATCATTAACACGGGTGAGCAGCTTGTTTTCTATTATAAATTTTATAATATATTAATTTTCTGATGTAATAGACACAAAATACTGGAATAGTATCAAAGAAACTGAACTAAATGAAATTTTCTGACTAATACTTGTTGAATGATTGTGACTCCTCGCAAAAGGGAGCATTTGTTTGGCCTAGGATATCCTGGTATTTATATGTATAATATTTTAGAGTTCTATTTCATAGACATGCAATATTTTAAGAATACATGTCTGTTTTTGAATATTAATTTCATTTCCAGTATACAATTTTAATTTTACATTTTTTTTTATTAACCACAATGAATTAAAAAAAAATTAAATATTGTCATTTTTATATACAACTTATTCTTATATATGATTTAATTTTTTTGTAGTTCCTTTTTTTTACCTGAGGTATCAAACGTGGGATAAACGTGGGATAACGTGGGTTGGGTTAAAATTTTGATAAGTTTTAAGGAACCTTGATTTCTATGAAGTTTGTTTCGGAAATTGGTGTGTATCTTCATCAATATTGTTGTTTGTTTTCCGACGCCTATACTTTATAAGGCTTTCATCTTTCAGAAATATTCCAAGTGCGGAAATGGTGGCTCATTTATTATTTGGCACCAATTTTAGTAATAGGTGAGATACATTACCTGTTGATTCTACATTGGGAGTCCTAAATTTTTCCTAACTCAAATGTATTTAGTGAGTCCAAGGAACGAAGTGTTCTGATTTATTCACCTCCCACGTAAATAAATAGAGGACCAAATGGGTATAGAACCACGGACCTACTAGTTCCTAGGCGAGATCGTTAACTTCTGAGTTAAACCTGGGCACTTATGTGTGTATGTATGTCTGTCCCTCTATCTCACTCTTAATCCCTTCTTCTTTCTGTGTGTTGGAAATCTGGAAAACTAAAAGCGTTGTTATGACCATATTTCTCATTTAATCAACTGTTTCGCCTAAAACTGAACAGTAAGCTCTGCATCAATATTGAACATTCATAGGATGTTCTTTTGATCTCACAAAAAGTCAGTTTTTATCACAGTTTTGTAGAAATATGTCCACATAATTTCAATTAAAGTCCCAGTGGGTCTGGCATATTGGTTGGCATTCAATATGTATAGAGTGTGATTCAATAGGAGTATTCCCTGAGGGTAAAAAGTTTAGATAACTGTCTTCAATGAATATTGTAAACGAATCCGATTGAATTGGCAGGGTTTTTTTAACAAATGCAGTAAAATCTAGAAAGTAAATTTTAAATTTCACATTCTATATGATTAAATCATATTCTGTGTATTTAATACGATGAGGAATTAATGAAAATCCTATTTGAAAAAAAAAAGTTTACTTATACTTCAAGTGAATAGTAGGTGGTCTATTATTAAAATATAAGCAAATATAAAATAAATAGTTTATTTGTCATTTTACTTAACTATAAGTAAAGTATAGTGATTGTGAAAAAATTCGATGTCGAGATTTTTACGGAGTTATATGAATTTAAGACTTTGAAGTAGTTTTATGTCCAGTATGTGTATGTGGGTGAGTGGGTTCAAAGTTTGTTACCAAGCTACGGTCCAGAATTATTAATGGATTGATATTTTACGCAAAAATGAGTTTTGTAGTGTAGATGTGTCGTATAATTTATGAGCAATAATGTATGATGAGAAAGTAATTTTTTTGCCAAAAGCCAGTTTTCTGACAATATTTATTTTCCCCTAAACTAGTAATTCTAGAGTCTTGAAATTTTGGGTTTATCTTTGAGGCTACAAAGGTAATAACCGAAAAATATTTTCAGATTTTTAAAACAACGAAAATTATTTTTTTCTCAATAAAATATAAAACTTTTGATATAATTCAATCTGAAAGCTTCTTAGAGCGATGCAAGTCATACCGTCTAATGGATCAAAATGAAATTTTGATTAAAAGTGAAACACTACGTGGGTGATGAGTTCAAGCAATTTTTTTCAAAATGAATTTGTCTAACAATATGTTCTAATCGATCTATATGTTGCATAATTCTACAAAACTTAATATCAGATGCAGATTTTCTTATTTTCATAAATGAAATTATCTTTGGATAATATTGAAGTTAGCCAATGAACTTTTTAATCCAATAGAAGAGCTACTATGTTTTTAGCAAATATCCATTTCTTTCACTATTCTAGTCTAATACTATTATTATTACAGTTATTTTTAAAATTCAAACATCCAGCCATAATAGTTTTAAATTATATTGAAAAGCCAGCTTTGAGTTTGATTTGAATGTGCAAAACTTGTTAATTACCAATATATTTTTTCTCACTGTACATTTACAGCAGCCTTATAACAGGGTACAGCACGGTGGTAAAAAAATAACACTTGCTCAGAGTAAATTGAAATTTGTGATTCTTGACAAAGGAAAGAAAAGTAATTTTTTAAAAAGTACTAGGGTGACATAAAATTCCCAGTATAATAATTCTATAAATTACCACAAATTTAAAAATAATTCAAAATTTAAAACATTCTTTGAAAAACAATAAATAAAATTATCCCACTTCTTAAATGAAATTATAAATTATCTTAAAACGGCATTTTTTCTTAGATTTTTCTAACATTTTTCAGACAAAATAGGAATATTTTCAAGTTTTAAATAGGGAAATTTGTTTTAAGTATTAAATGTAGAAGGAGGTCAGATAAACTGTGTAAGAGATCCAGTAGCTATTGGAAAAACAGCCATGTTCTCTTGTAGGAGATTATTTCGTATAAGGAAATTTTCACTTTTGATTTTCAGAAATATTATTACTACTGTAGTTATACTAATGAGATTATTTGCATCAGTGGTGTGATATACAAAAGTAAGCTTATACATTGATAAGTCGATCAATCACTATCTGTACTGCCTCAGGAATTGAAAGACTAATAAACATCTCCCATTTAGGCGTTTATATTATGCTTAAATGGGACATTATATATTATATACCCAAGAAGTTTGATATTAAATTTACTTATAGTAAAGTTGAGTGTAGTCCACTCCAGATTTTTTTTAGTCTTTGTAAGTTTGAGTGCAAACGACTCCAGATTTTTCTACACCAGATTGAAATCTTTAATACTTTTATATCAGCTACCTTAAACTTTCGAAAAATGATACTGTTTTCCTCTTGAATTTGTTCCGTAGTTTTAAAGATCGTGAAATCCTCGATGCATTCTTTTCTCAAACTTTTCTTTTCTTAGCATATCCACATCCCTTGCACGTTTATTACCCCACAAAATATTTAATTTACTCCATTTGGGGGCAATTCATTCCTGTTTCTCGACCACTGTCTTAGTTAGTTCCCTAAGAAATGTAGATAAAGCTATTATTAAAAAGGAATATTGTTTGATTGAGGTACTGACGTCTATATACTCGGCTTTTGCTCCATATATGTAGTGCTTCTTGCCTAGTTCGTGGATCAGTTTCTTCAGGTTCTCAGGCTCGTTCAGTCTCGCTATGGCCTTCTGGACGAAGCCCAGCACTCTGAAAAACAGTGTTACTTCAGTATCAAGTTATATATAATGTTATATTCAATACTAGCAGACGTGCCCGTCTTTACCCGATATTTTACACAAATTCAGAGATGATACATGATATTTCGAAATATTCTAAGAAAAATTATAGAATAAAAAAAAATTTATTTATTAGCACAGTGAATTGTGCGGACAAACCGACTGACAGAAATTTTTCTAAGGGTGGATTCGGTTTCTGTAATCTATGAAACGTAAAGATAACTTGAAATGACATATGTTCATAGCAATGTACAAACCTTTCTTTTATCTATATAGATATAATATCGCTTGCTATTGATATTCAACTACCACCATAACGTTCTTAGATAAAAAACTACTTTCTTAATCTAATAGAGAGATATAAATAAAAATCAAAAAAATTGAAATGAACTGTTATTTATTATTTTCAATTAAAATTATTTATTAACAATTTAAATTAAAATTAAAACTTAACTATTATACTAGTTAATTATTGAGATTCATTATTAAAACTTTACTGTTATTTCATTATAATTAAAGAAGAGTAACGAAGTCCAGGTGCAAATATTAACAAATTTTTTGTTTTGAAGTCCTTTTTGAAGTCTATTTTTGATGACTTTTTGTTAATGTTTGTATGTTTTTGGGCGATCAGAGTCACATTATACTCAACATAGCTCTTATCGTTTATATCATTTAGCTGTATTTTTTTTGAGGTGTATTGACTTATGGAAAGCTCACTACGTTACCGAAGTGATTTTAGGTATCCACTTTATAATATGATCTGCTAATTAATTAAATAGAGTTAAATGTCTCATTTTTTGTAAAAATGTATTAGTTTGAATTTTTAAATGAAATTAAAAGCAATTTATTATAACACTGGTCAAACCCCTTATTCTGTAATAATAAATAAAGTTATATTTTCTGAACCAATATATTCAAGAAATGATAATTGCTTTATATAGCACACTTAATAATTTTTTGTAGGTAATTGTTTTCTACAAAGTACAATAATAATGAAAAAATCATGTTAAAATTTTTCATTTACATATTTCCATCTCAATTGAACTAATTTCTAATGATGTGTGCTTGTATGAAGTTTATCAAAAATTTAGTAATTTTACATCTCACAGATATAGAACAAAATATTTTTTAGATTGATAATGAACCTAATTAATTTAAGTTATATTGAATCTTGCGAAAGATTCATTATTGTCTTTTTTTGTCTTAATTGGTGATTTAAAATTTGAAGACTCTCCTGGTGATCCTAAAAACATTGAAGTTGTGGAAATATTGTTTTTATGTAAATATTAAAAATACTTTTTTAATTTAAAAAAAAAAAATAACAATATAAGATGTGGAAAAAAGGAAGGCAATTAAGTTCTTTCTATAGTCTCTTTTTAACATTGTGCTACAAAGTGATTATAACCTCGTTATTATTTATACAACTGAGATAGCTAGCTTAAAATAAAAAAGGTTATAATATGTTTGTGAATGGCTTCAATACTACTGGATTTAATTTTAATGCTAAATAGAGTGTGGACCTCTTTTTCTTTTTTTTTTTTGGCATGCATATCTATAATTCCAAAGGAAGACCACGGAAAAAACCATCCTTACATCCTTATTATACAAACCAATGCATCATATATTAAAAAACGTTGGCATTGAACTTGAATGTTTCAGAAATGATTTTTAGAACTTCAGTAAACGTGAATATCTGCGCCAGCAATTAAAATTTAATAATTTTTGTTTACATTCAAAAAAGAAATCAAATACTTAATAAAATTGATTTTAGCTGTGATATATATAAAATATTTAAGTTATTTTTAAAAAATAAGGTTACAAAGTAATCAAAGTACCTTTAACATTTATCCCTTAGTAGTATTATTTTCATACAAGGGTTCCAAATTCTAATGAAAATAACTAAAAATGAAACGCAATACCCGTAGAGAAATCGTGCTAGCACTTAGGTTCTTCAATATATCTTTACATAGCGTGTGTTTGTTGTGAGAGGGTGGAGTGGGTGTTTGCGTGATTGATTGCGATATCTCAAAAACGAAAACAATTATAATCAGCAATTTTCTCATTTATTTTTGTTTTATATCTGAGTATAAACAGTAAGATCAGCACCAATTTTACACTTCTTTGAGGCAACATTATATTTAAAAAATAGTAATGTTTGTAAATTGTTAAATCTTTCTAAAAAATTTTGACTAAAAGCACTATTGTACAGACTCATTAGTTGAAATATTAATATGAAATACATATAGCGTACGATCGGTGTAAGATTTGTCCATTAGCTTCAAAAATTTAGAAAATTGTTCTGAAATAAAGATACTTTAACTTAAATAAAAGTTTTTTGAATTAATTTCATAAAATTTTGATTAAAATGCTACGTTAACATTAGGTAATGAAATACAGATAATAAATACTCAACTTGATAAATGAGCCGTTTATTTTGAAAGTGGCCTAATTCCATTTTCCAAAAAAATTTAGCTAGCTATTTAAATAATTTTTACGTTATCTTGACCTTTTGCAGCAAATTGTACAAAATTTATTTAAAATTACTAAGTTTTTTTATAACAAAAATTAGTTGATAAATAAAATGACAATATTTTTAAATTTTGTAAAACGCAAACCCTTAATAATATCTTGATTTTAACATAAATGGAATTAGGCCACTTTCAAAATAAGCGGCTCAAATATTTCTCTTAATATCCTTTGTGAAAATTTAGCAAAACGTCCTCATAAACAACGAATAAATCAAACTAATAAGGTAAATAAATGGAATAGTAATAGATATCGTTAAATACGCCTTAATGTAATTCACGTCGAATAGTTTTATGTAAATGAGTTCTTATATCGTGTCTTTATTTAAACTGTAAAACTTAAACACTTGCTTTGTAAGTGATGTATTATGTAAAGCATTAATAATGTTGTGATGCTCTTTACAATATTCAGATTGAAATATTTTAAAATTTCAATCATGCTTTAGTTGAAAATGAACAACTGATGTAAAATTTTAAAAAGTTTTAATGTCTAACATAGTTAATGTTGAAATTTTCTTTTAAATATTATTCTTACTAAATTTCCAAGTATAACTTTTAATTCACATTTGTCTATTATTACGAATTATGTTTACTTTATTTTAGACTTAAAGCTAATAAATTCTGATTCACTTGATTTTTCAATCAAAAATCTGCCAAATAACGTATACATGGAAACAGTCATTGAATATGAGTCCATGAGAACTGCCATGAATGACAATGGGATATTCACTGCTTTTAGCTACGGACGATCTTTTATATTCATACGCAAGCTTAGCTTGATGGAAGTCACATCACTCGCATTGAACCATACATATAACTAGCAGTACAGGGGAAGAGATATGTCAGAAGATTGATCTGATATTAGTAAGTTTGCGGTTGGAAACAGAAGGCGATAGAAACTGTGATTAACTTCTGCATTGATGTGGCACTAAAGATGTCTACAAATATAAATGAAACGTTGGCTTAAAGGTGTTCTACTGTTTGATCCTAGACCAAACTTTGGGCGGCATAAAACATTTATATATATCATCAACAGGAAAACGATCCACAAAGGACAACAAACGTTTCACAGTAAACTTTAGATACAGAGTAAAGGTACGAATACAGCTACAGTCTCTTAATTTTCGGTTGAATCGTCATCAGAAGAGAAGAGATAGGGTCACCATGCACACCAAGATGGTTGGGTCGCTTCTTATTAATAAGAAGAGTATATGGAGAAGATGCCTATGAAAAAGGTTTTAAATAAAACCGAAACGTCGACATTGAGAGTTTGATTTTGATCCTGGAAAATTGACCGAATCCCGATTACATTATACACCTATTCTATTCAACGGTTGATATATATTATTGAATTTGTTATATTATTGGGTTTATATAAATACAACTATGGGTTTTTATGAGGAGATAAGAAGAGTATATGGAGAAGATGCCTATGAAAAAGGTTTTAAATAAAACCGAAACGTCGGCATTGAGAGTTTGATTTTGATCCTGGAAAATTGACCGAATCCCGATTACATTATACACCTATATATATATATATATATATATCAAACCACAATAAGAATGGGAAAACAAGACTAAGATCTTTCAACCGTAATAAGCGGTCTTCGTCAGGACGAAGGCGGTCTTTCCTGACGAAGACCGCTTGTTACGGTTGAAATATCTTAGTCTTGTTTTCCCATTTCTTATTGTGGTTTGATCATTGATTGTTATTTCACATAAACACGTGAAATAACAATCAATGATCAAACCACAATATCAAATGGTAAAACAAGAAAGTTGGGTTTGGGGGAAAACAGTTGGGTTTTTGTCTTTGACAAAGATCGCTTGTTACGGTTGAAAGATCTTAGTCTTGTTTTCCCATTTTATATTGTGGTTTGATTATATATATATGAATTAGCTGTCGTCCCTCCGTCAATTCACTTCTTCTCTTGAGGACGAAGATAACGGTCGAAATATTGAAAAGTGAGTCTTTGTTGTCTTTCTTTCTATGTGTCACAGTTTATTTTAAGAACATATATATAAAATAATTGTTTCAGTATCAAATAAGACAGGGACAATTCTTAAAACTTTACATGGTTGCTGGTAAGCATTTTATGTACACTGTATTGTATAAAATATAGGAATAAAATAGTACAAACATATGAATCAATTATTTTGTAATAATAATACAGGAGTATTAAAAAAATTAATAATAAATAAAAGTTTTCATAATTATTAATAATAGCATTTTTTTGTTACATAATTAGTTTGCTCATGTTTTTAATTTGACATTTTAAATGGAGAATACAGACAATATTGTTATTAATAAGGGGAAAATACTAGAGGAAGTATTATTTTATAAGCACATGACTTAGTAAGAGAATATATGACAAATCTGAAAAATTGGAAGTCTACTGTGAGCATATGCAAAAAGTACTTTACAAAAAAGACCTCTTCGTATTTTGTAATAAAGGCTGGATTACCTCCCTTGGTTCAATACACCAAACTAAAATACGTGAACAATAGCTGGGAGATCAATGTTATAAATAGCATCTCCACATCTCCGCTGTCTGTTTTATATGAAATCCAAGAGATTTTACGAAATAAGCAATGTTTTTTTTTAAATTTAATTATTTGTGTCATAACCTTACTGAAAAACATAAATCATATGCTCTCTCCTTGTCACACACATACATCTTCTCATTGTTTTCTCCAACTTCTTTATGGTTTATTAGACTTCATTTTGTTTAAACACACAAATAAAATTACGCAAATGTTAGAATTATTTAATTAATTGTATTAATTAATTATCTAATAGAAGTGTAGATACTTTGTGTGCATGTATAAGATAGATAATACATGCATGTATGTGTATAGATAATGCATGTATATACCAATAGATAATTGACGACAACGTATTTACTTAAACAAACGTTTTATACTCGCTATGAACAAAATTGTTTAACAATATTTATAAGAAATATTAATTATATTGTTTTACATTTAATATATCTGAGTATTTAATAAATATCTAAATATTTAATTAAATTTTATTTTAATTTAATTTCATTGAAAACGTAGCCAAACTAATGGTGATTTGGGATTGTAAAACTGTACTACTTAAGGTGGAATGGAACAGAAATTACGGAAGTCTATAATCAGTCGATCTCAAATGAAGACTTCGAACAATTATGCAAAGAATTAATCGAGAAAACCAATAATAAAACTAATCATAATTGTCTTTAGTTATCTGTTCAACTATGTGGGTTAGTGTTTACAGTTGATGAACGCTATATTTAACCATGTTCAAAATTTGTTTAAGAAAAAAATTAAGAGCTTAAACAATTAAGAAAATCTGGAGTGGCCTACACTTAACTTTACTATAAGTGAACAAAATCAAATTCCATTATTCATTTCCCTATTTTGTAACAGACTGCCATTTTTGTTCTCATAAAGGCTATTCTTATTACACTTCTGTTAAATTTAATAAATTCTATATCATGTCAATTCATTTTTTTTTTTCATTCGTAGCCAATTCTTATGAAAATAGCAAACCAATAATTTCCTGAAAATTCATTTTCTTATTAAGTTTCTTGTAGTTTAATTACTACTAATGAGTTATATATTCTCTAACGTACTGAAACCTTTGAAAATTCTCTGAAATTGATTTGTCATATGGATATCCAAAACTTGCAAACAACTGATTTTTTTTCAGTTCAGTTAAACTCTCATTTACTCTTTATAGATGAGAAAAACTTCTTGGTGTGTACTATAAATTCATGTTTAAAAAAAATCATCTACTGGCCAGATAATTCCCTTCGAATCTAAATATAGTTTTTAAAAAAAATCCTCATTCTTTTTCAATTTGTTATTTAATGGCGCTGTTAAGACGTACAGCTGCTTATGTAATTTGATGATAATCACCTTAAGAATGTGGAGGCTATTTTTCTTGAGTGCACAACTCTTTTTACAAAAACAAAAAATCATGTAATCTGGGAGTAAAATTTTAAAAGAGTTCTCTTTAATATTAAATAACTTTATTTATGGTGTTAAATAATTGTGTATTGTAATGACATTGTTATCTATATTATATTGTACTTATTCTCATCTGTTTTAAATTATTCAAGTATTTACTTTTTCGCTGTGCAGAGCCAAATCTAAACCAATAATGAAACCAACTCAATTTCAGCGTCATAATTATTGACTAATTTACTTATTTTTGTGAAATCTAACTAAGAGACAAAGTTGACTCTTAGTTTTTAATTTAGTTTTGAATTGCCCTCCAGTTTTTGTTCAGTATATTTAATTCTTACTACTTAGTTTCTTTGTCAATTTCATTTAAACTATGAAATCGTTTGATCAATTCCATAGTTAAATAAAATTCCACACATTATATTCGCACATTGAATATAAATTTATTTGAAAACCCAACGGACAGTTAAAATTATTCAATTAAAACAAATCTTTTGGTACAATTTTTGAATCTTCTAAAGAAAAAAGAAAGTAAAATATAAAGAAAGGACAAAGTAAAAATTACATTTTCATGAAATAGCAAGAAAAGTGATATTTCTCAATATTCATCAGTCTAACATGTTGAAACAGTTTGAATGTAGTGATGTTTTAGTAAAAAAAAATTTTTTTTAATACTTTTTTTTTAATACTATTATTTATTTTTTTTAATACTTTTTTATTAGCTTTGTGTAGTCAAATGCAAAGAGAATGCACACACTTCTAATTGTTTAATTTAATGATTCGTCTCTGTATATAATACATTTGTTATTTAATTGTCTGTGCAGATATGTAGATATATATTGTCTATTACCGGATATAGAACATGCAACACATGTTTATGATTATCTACGTAAAGCAATTATCTAAATCTAAACTATACATTTTTAACCATTACGCTTGCTTATTGTGATCGACTTAAAAATTGCAATCTCTTAAGTTAAAATTGCATATCAGTTGGAACCTCAACTTTCGGTGTGATGAATTCAAAAATTTTGCTGAATAATGATGCACTTGTTTTGCTGCCACAATATTACCAATGGACGCTGAATTCAGTGTTAGGCTGAATAATATTGCTAGGTTCCTAGATCTTTTTGATTCACAGAAGAATATTTCATTAACTCACCTAAGCATTATGCTTATCATTTATTTCATTATTTTGGAATATTATTTGAATAAATTCTTCTTTAGACGTCATTAAATTGTAGAAGTAATAATGGAATGAAATTCATTGATTCTACAGTCGGTTCAACCGGTAGCTTCCTGTTGCTAATTCCCAGCAATCAATTGAGTGTATCTAATCAATGGTTATGAACCTCAACGCTTAGATTTATGGTTAATTTCAACGTCTTTGCGTGCTACTACAAACTAGAGTACCAGAAACAATCATTTATTTTTTATACTGGTGATCATAGACAAAGTACTGATAATTTTTATCTGAAATCTTCTAACATCAACATCAATGAGTTCCAAAATGCTGTCATGTTTCCAGAAAAATTTTGCTATTATTTATGAAAAGTTGTAATCAACTTTTTATTACAATTTTTTACTCGGTCCCGAACTATTAATTTACATTTGTGAGAATATAATATTATATTATTGCTACTAGGTCAGTTCTTCAGATTCAAATTAAACATTCATTGTGAATGTTTCAGTTTTTATTTAAAACTAACTAATAAAATGCTTTTTCACCATTAAAAGCTACATTAAAGTGAAGATTACTAGCAATTGTAGACAGTCCATCAATGATTCTTATATGTAAAAACTAAGTCATTTGAGATTAATCGAGTTTCTTCTACTTACATTCCAGAAAATTTTATTAGCTCCATTTGCATAATTGTCTTTCCTTTTTAAAAAAAAAATTACATGTGTTGTATTTTTTTAAACTAAAATGTAAAGCTCAATTGTACTTAATTAAATTAATTTTTTCCGATATATTCATAAATATTATGCCTACTTTCCAAAGTTTTGCCTCCTTTCCGAACAAAAAAAAGTCAGTCTCAAAAAAGAAATAAATTGTCAAGTGATATTTTTAGATGCTGTTGTCTATAAATTTCTTAAACTGCATATAGGAAACCTACCAATGTAACATCATGGTCACTTATATTCCACCAAATCAAAAAAAAATCGTAAAATACCTGTTTTTTAGTTGAATACCTAATAAATATGACGTTAAAATAGTTTTTCTAATGTTAATAATGTAAATAAATTGTTAATTGAAATTCTCCTAGAGAACTGTAGTAACGTGGCTTTTACAAAATTCCTTGTAAATGTTGCCATAAAGTATAGGTAGGTGAGGCTGGTAAGAAACGAAATGTGTGTCAAAAAAGATCAATACTCTAGAGTTAGAACTCAAAAAAAAGTAGTGCTTGCTTTTTGTGTGTAAGTAATAAATATCATGATACGAATTAAACTAAACTCAAATGAGCTTAGTATCAAAAAATTGATGTGGTTAAGAAATATTATGGAGTCTTTATGAATTAGACTTAATATTAAGAAGAGCAATAGCCTTTTACCAAGGTAAATACCAGTTGGTAGAAAATGTTTTTATTTGTTTTTCTCAAACTTCTTTGTTTAGTCCAGCCTTTTGTTCTCTTTCCCTACTTTTTCTACCTTTTAAAGTGACTTTCAATATCATCTCATGTACCCATTCTGTAGTTCAGTGCTTCTCAAACAGTGCAATCTGGAAGGAATCAAGGTACGCCCAAAGATAACCGAAGATTAAATTTATTTAACAGATTTACATTTTAAAATTTGCATTCACTTTCATTTATTTTAGAAACACCAAGGGTTTATGTGGTTTTCAAGAACTGTCGTAAGTCTCTGCCATTTGATATTTAATAAAAATTCCTTAACTGGAAGAAAAATTTCTTTAATCTTTAAGCAGCAAAGGGTAATACTTGTTTCTTTTCCTTTCCCTGGGGACTATTACGTAGTAGTTCTATTGTACTGAGGCTATTAATAGCAATTACGTATTTATGTAAGAATCATAACTATAGTATATGTATATGTACTATACTATATACTATAGTATATATATATTCAACAAAGTGATATACATAGTTATACCTACTTGTCACGTTGTTTGCCGTATAGTCAGTTATAATGTTATTACCAAGCGCATTTGATTCCTTTTTACATAAAACGTTTATGTAAATTTAAGTATTTACGTGATTTGAAAAAGTTGAATATAGTTTGCACAACGTTGAATTTGACTTGCTAAATAGGGAATTTGAATTGCAAAACTTAAACCTGGAATAGTTGCATGGAGAGCTGTGTAAAACGAGTGGTTCTTAATGAAAACTGTTTACCATCGTTTGTATAAAAATCATAATTTAAATTAAAACTGCAGTAAAGTAACTTAATTTTTTTCGTTCGTAGATACTAAGTATGTCGTCTAGTTCTATAGTTAAGACAATTTTGAAAAATACGCATCTGAAAATCAACTTTTTTCAATGAAAGTGTTTTTTCTTAGTTGTAAAAGCGTTTTAGCTGCTAAGGTAATAATTTTCACCTCTTCTAAAGACCCTTAAAGTTTTTATAAAAATGTAGGTCACTTTGATGTAGGATCTAATATATTTTTTTAATCTCTAAGGATTACTTTACACAAGTGATAAAGTCACTCCTTCTTAGGGAAGTTCATTTTATTTTTCATAAACTTTCATTTCTTGTGTTATATTTAAAGCTTTTGTCGCATTAACATCAGATTTACAACTCACCTCATGTAAACAGTTATAATACCAAACCTTATTTCAATTCTATGTTTTTCCTCGTTTTTAATCTTTATAAATAAAATAATGATTTTGTCTGTACATTGCTTAGAACTGACTCATTTCAAGTTTTCTTTACGTTTCATACATTGGAGAAACCGAATCCACCCTTAGAAAAATTTCTGTCGGTTTGTCGGTTTGTCGGTTTGTCGGTTTGTCGGTTTGTCGGTTTGTCCGCAAAACTTTGTCACAGGTAAACTCAGCTACCATAAGACATATAAAGCTGAAACTTTTACAGTAGATTTGTGTAGGTCTAACTTAAAATATAGGCTATGAATTGATTGGAAATTCAACGTAGAAGTGAAGTTATGGACGTTTAACGCAAAAATGTTTGTCACAAGTAAACTCAGCCACCATAAGACATAGCGAGCTGAAACATTGACACTGGATTTGTGTGTGCCTAACTTAAAATATGGGCTCTAAATAGATTATTAATTCAGTACAGAAGCGAAGTTATGGGGCTTTTAGCTGTATTTTCCTAACTTCACAGACAAGTTTGTTTTGAAAATACACAGGTGTGGCAAGTAGGTATTGTTAGTTGATTTTAATTTCAATTGAGCATATGAATATATTGCGTATTTGACATCATTGAAATGGTGTTTCACAGAGTTAAGGATGTACTATCTATTGAGAATAAATGTTTTGTAAACGAGCAATTCTCAACTCTTAATATGAACAGGGAGGAAAAATCAACAAACAAGTTCTTACGCTATATGAAGCCGAGGAAAGAACTTACAAGTCAGTAAAGAGATTGGATTAGTGACGAAGAAGCAGTTCATTATCTAATTGAATTTCTTGACTCTGAATTTATTTCTCCTGGACTGCCTGCTCATGAGTAAAAACTTAAAGTAGAGCACCAATCATGCTACAATTTAGTAGCAGTAACAAATTTCATGTTACGAAACATGAGTGCCCCAAAACTGTGCAACGGGACACGACTCTGAGTTCGTGCTCTACACAGATATGCCATAGAGGCGGACATAATGACTGGATGTGGTATTGGGGAGTCTGTGTGTATACTTCACATACCATTGATTCCGAGCCACTGTCTGTTTACGTTGAAATGATTGCAAAGTCCGGTCAGAGTCTATTTCGCAATGACGTTAACTAAGTCGCAAAGGGAGACTTCATCTAACGCAGGAATACAAGGTAGCAAAACCAAGTTTTTCTCACATGGTCAAATGTAGTTTACATGCTCAACGGTCAGAGGTTTCAACTCTTTCTTCTACCATGAACCTGAAGGACAGAAAGCTAATGTAGTGTATAAGCTGGAGGCATTTGTTTAACACTGTAGTAATAATGGTATTTTCTACTATTCTATAATTTCTAATGACATTTTGAAATACCAAAAATGACGGAACTTCTGATTCCTCCGTGGTATAGCCGAAAGGCAATAGGCACACGGCAATAAACCAAAACAGGAACTTCTGATTCCGTCAAAGACGGGTACGTTTGCTATGTATTATATATAACTGTCAACTTTTTTTTAATTTAATATTTGCTTAATAAATACACTGGTAATAATGTAAGGTATGGGACCAGAGTAGCCCAGTGGCTTGCGTGATCGCCGATGACAGTAGTGCAAATGTATTATAAATAAATGTAACAAACAAATATTTTTTTGAATTTAAAATGTGGATAATATAAAAAATGGTAATAAAGTAAAGGGATCTAGCCAGGGTAGCCAGTAGCTTGCTTGCTCGCCGATGACAGTAGTGCAAATGTATTATAAATAAATACAACAAAAAAATATTTTTTTAATTTAATATTTGCGTAATATGAACACTGGTAATAAAGTAGGGTATGGAACCAGAGTAGCCCAGTGGCTTGCGTGCTAGCTTTTGACTGGGAGCACGTTAATTAGAACTAACTCATTTCAAGTTTTCTTTACGTTTCATAGTTCAGAGTAGCCACATGTACACTTAGAATAATTTCTGTCTGTCGGTTTGTCGACAAAATATTGCCACCATAAGACATATAAAGCTGAAACATTGATTGTAGATTTGTGTGTCTAACTTAAAATGTAATCTTTATATACAGAGGCATTTGTTTAGCACTGTACTAATAATGGTATTTTCTACTATTCTATAACTTCTAATTGTAGTATTAGTATAATACTATAATTGATATTTTGGAATACCAAGTATAATAGAATTTTTGATTCCGTCAAAGACGGGTACGTTTGCTAGTAAAACATATAATTCCTAGATATTGCATGAAACAAAAAGCAATCAGAATGATATAAATTCAGTTTTATTTGAATATATACTAAAAAAAATATTATTATTTATATAACATATATATAATTTCTAATTCACATTAATAAAAAAAACTATTTATCTGAATGCATAATTTAGCGATTACGTCCTTTATAAGAATCACAGGGAGCAAACAGATTTGAACCGAAGGTAGTAATTAATTTTTTAACAATCTGGGCTTTAGCATACCGAACAAAATTTGTCTTTTTTTTTTATTTTTCTAGGTATACCATTATTTGATATTGTGATACAGTTTACAAATTCTGCCTTTCAGATGCTGTTGGTATTCCTTACAAACACATTACATCAATTTTGAAATTTCCACTTACTTAATTCAATGAAGCTCCGCTATTCCATACAAGTTAAATTATTTTAATTTTAACTAAATTAGACCCGGTTTTTTTGGCACCTTTTATTTATTTTTATCTTGATTGATAAAGTCAGTTCTATCACTGCAAAAGTCGAGTTGTGTAGTGCAAAAATGCACGGTACTGCAGAAGGTTTGTTTGGTTCCAAACATTTTCTAATAGTTATATAAGACATTCCCAGGGATTCCCTAAAACAAAAATAAAATCATTTAGACTGTTTTTATAATTAATTTTTTACCTACCAGTATAGTTAATTACAGCCTATTTATTAAAATCAGAAGCGTATAATACAGACTATTTAAATGTTTGTGCTCTTAAAGCACACTAATTAATGTATCTTTTATTAAAAGATAAATAAAACATATAAATTGATCCGATTTAATTGTCCTATATTAATAGTAATTAAAAAATACGCGCTCTCTGAATTTTATTTATGAATGAATTGTTTCAAATTTTTTTAAAACTTTTTTTATGTTATAAAAAAAGCAAAATCATAATCATTCGTTCACATAATAGTTCCATTAATGTGAATATGATGTATTCTTCGGTATCATTGTCGGTTTACATGGAACATTAAAGTGGACATCATGTGTATCTTCTTTTACGTTGCCTGTAAAATAACTGCAAGAGGCATTGCATCTAACCGACATATAGATGAAACTATTAATGTTTTATTATACTAATTTTTTTTAGATATTTTATCTATCATATAGGACTTTCCATCTAGTATTTTATATTCATTATTATACAGAGTGTAGAATAGGTCACCCTAAACTAATCGCTGCAATAAGAGAGTAGGATTAAGATATCAGAAGTTTTCTATTTTGTTAAACGTAATTTTCTATGCATGTTCCCTTTAAGAAAATTCCTATTTGCCTAAAATTCACTAAAATAAACAGAAATGTAATAATTTTAGGAGTAAATATTGATGTGGGAGGTGAATGTTAGTCTTTCCATCCTGAAGGTAGTACAGGCAGTCATTGATCCGTTTAACAGACAACCGATGAACATAATACCATTGTTTCTACCACAGCAGTAATAATAATTTTGTAGAGCCAAAGTGAAGATTTAGTTTTAAGACCTCATGTTTTACGAAACAATCTCTCACAACAGAACATTGCTTCCTTTGTAAGTGCACCTGTTAGATGGCTTTTCCAAGTTAATCTTTCATCTAAAGAAACTCAAACAGTATGCCTCTAACTTTAATTGTTTCAAGGTAATCTTTCTTTTAACTTCCAGTAAGCTATAATGACATTTTTATGAGGAAATATATTGAACAATATTTGCTTTGCTCTTTTTAAAACAATTTTGGGAACATGGTGCATCTTCTGAAAGGAAGTAACACCAAGCATTACTCTACTCAAAATAAAAGCTCTTCTACATATTCTTGCGTATCACAATCATCATTATATAAAGTAACCAAATGCTTATCCTAAACTAATCACTGCAATAAGAGAGTAGCATTAAGACATCAAAACTTTTCTATTTTGTTAAACATATTTTTTTTAGGTATGTTCCCCTTAAAAAAATTCTTATTCGCCTAAAATTCACAAATCAATATATTCACAATCAGCATTTCTTACTCTTAATATTTCTCGTTCAGTAAAAGAAAGATTTCAAAAAAAATAAGCGTTCAGCTCGTCTCCTCCAAACATTATATTTTTGGTTTTGTAATTATGATTCGATGAACCGTGTGACTTTTATTGCATCCACAAACTTTCAGATATTTTCTAAGATCAAGAAACTCTGTATCCATGTCTAAAAGCATAAATTAATTTTATATTAATACTTCTTAGTTAATATTAAGTAATTTTATTTAAGTGTATCCTGTTCTGCTTATTCTCTAATTTTTGTTAGAGTTCAATAAAGACAAGATAGTTTATTAAATATGGGCGTAGTAAACTGACAGGAGGAAGAACACGGAGGAAATGCTTCTGATGAAAGAAGGGCCATGGCAGGAGGGTACAGTTGGGGGTATCTGTTTAGTTTAGCCTCAAGGCTGCTGCATTAGCGACATCTCTAATGGACTCAACTGTTTTTCTCAGTCTTGCACTCTGGTAAAAAAAAAAAAGAAAGGACCCTTCGGCAAATGATGCCCGCTTTCTATATCACATCAAGCAATCCTTTAGAGCAGAACTTTCTCGGAACATTCTCTATAAAGGGTCAACTTTGTTATTCAATTGGTGACAACTAAGAACTGTTAAAAGTATTATACCATTAAATCGTACTCTGTAAATGTCTCTGCTGGAACCTATCCCTTTTATAGGGTAACTAGGTATCTAATAGTTTTTCATGAGTTGTTCTGTAATGAATATCAGAGTTTAGTTTTAATATTGTCATCTGCTCATTTTTAGGGCATTTCAACTAAATTCTTCAGGTTTAGTTGGTTGCTACATCACTTCACCATCATTCACCTTCTTACATTAACATTTAGTTTTTCAAATAGAACCTAAATTGATCTAAAATAATTTGATATACATTTCTGTGAAAACAAAAATATCCTGATGGCTTACCTCAACTATTATAAGTAAGGTCATATTATTATTATATTGCCACTGTCAAGGAGAAACAATTAATTAATATTAAGTTTTTTATTTTTTTAGTAATTACTTGATGTAATGCAAAGATTAGCGAACAAGATCAAGCGAACAAGATTTATTATTTGTATTATTTGTTTTCTTATACGTGTTTATTATTAAGGCTTAAGCTTTTAAACCACACCGTTGTAATGAAACCCCTCATACCTAGAGAATCGTCGTTGTGGACGGCCGACCTGTGTCGCACGTGGGGCATTCTCAAGTAGAACTTGATAACAGTCTAAAGATCCTGGGTATAAATACCTATCATACCATTAGTACCAATATATACCTATATTTCCAGTTATTAATATTAATTTTATTTACTAATTACCAAATTCTAGTCTTTTATATATTTAATCGTCATTTTCAGGTTCTAGTCGTATTTTGAATGTTATTATTCATTAATAATTGACAAATGATCTATTCATTTCTTAAATTATTTGTCTTCTCATGTTTATATATTTAAAGTTCCTCTCTGATATTTTAACTGTGCTTGACTTTTAAATCATTCAAGTATAAAAAGTTTTCTTAATTTTGTTTTAATAATGCCATATATTATTATATAAGTAATTATATTACATAAGTAATACTACTTGTATTGCAGGTATTTATACCCATCATTCTTCGACTATTATTAGTTCTTTTATGGTTGAAAAAAAATCAATTCTCTGGTCATTATAAAATTTTAAATTCTGTATTACATATTGCTTTAATATGAATATTTCATGAATTTAGAATGATGCAAGAGAAAATATAGTCTGTTCCTTGTATGATGAGAATGACCCTCTAAATGCCAACAATTCTAACTGTTTTTCTCAATTATGTTTTTCTAATATATATATAAAGGTCATTATAGATAAAAAATATATGCAAATTAAAACACACACACTTACACTCTCAAATTTTCGGTTTGAACTGCCATCAGAAGAGACAAAAGAGGAAAAAAAAGCTCGTCGGTGCAAAAACGGTTGGAGCCTATATTTTATTTTATTATAATATATATATATAAATGTTCAAACCACAAGGAGAAAAGAGTAAAAACTTTTCTCCGATTTCTTCTTGTGGTTTGAACATTGATTGTCATTTCACGTGTTTATTGTGAAATCTTGTTATGCAGATGTATATACACGTTATTCCAATCTTCATTAAACTTTTGACAATTAGCTGAAACAGGAGTTGGTTGACTCAAACTGCTATGAACCAAAAGAGCATAGGATTAAAAGAAAACATAATCCCTATATGCATTTCTACAAACTGAATAAATTTCGTATTAATACCAATTGTCACCATAACATAATAAAATGAATACATTTTTCTTAATGTTAGCTCTAAATAAGTAACTATAATTTATAACTTTACATGATCCTTCGTTCTTTGGTCAATTCCAAATAGCATTAACAATATTTACGTAAACAATAAATTATTTTAAATGTTAAAAATTTTACAATTGTCACAGAAACAAAAGAAACCCACTAATTAATCTAAATAAAAGCTTTAAATTATTAGAGTTTTATTTTTTAATTAGATAAAGTTATAACGAAAGATTTATTTTCAAACAGGAAGAAAGAATGTAACAAACTTAACCCTTTGTCCCAAACAAGCCAATTTTTTTGTTTTGTCTGTGATGTTCCGTCTCTGTTCATGCTTTTATCAACTCAGAAAACTTCTAAAATATGAGTTTAAATAAAAGTTAATTAATTGTTGTTGTTATAACTTTTTATGTGCATACTATTGTATATACAGGACTCATAGTAAATTTGTTCAAAATGTTCCACCATTTCCTTACATTATTATTTCTTCAAATAAAAACAAGCAAACAAAAATAATTAAAATATAATACAAACTGCATTTAAAGGAGTATTAAACTGAGTATTATATCAATCACTTACTGAAATTGTTATTTCGAACAACGATTCGTCGTCAAAAGAAGACGTGAAGAGAAAAGGAAGCAGAAGGGTGAGGTCAGAGAGTCTATGAAAGCCATGCGCATTGTTTCTTCTGCTTTCTTTCTGCCAAATTTTAGTTTGACAAAGTTCTGATTTGACGGTGTTTTCTTATTTTCAGATACAGAAAATGAACCAAAAGCAGAAGTATCGCTGAGACCAATCATATCACAGGTAACCACTCACCTCCTTCAACCTAGCTAAACAACTGATCAAAATAACTGATATATTTTTAAAACACTAAAGCTTGAATGATTTATTAGATATTTGGATATCGAATCCCTATTACTAAGGTGACCAATCGTCCTCCTTTAGGGAGGACAGTCCTCCTTTTGTATGTAATGTCCTTCCTTGATAAGTGTCCTCCTAACTGTCCTCCTTTTTGAATCTTAAAATTTCCCACTAGTGCAATCCCCACCATAATTATAACACGCGATCTAACTCGACTCACAAATATTTGAATCAAGTAATTCAAATCAGGTACGTTTTATTCTTTAATTTAATGTGACCATATTTTTTACAATGAAAAGGAGGACGAAAATTACTTTTCGAGATATATCGATATATCTCTAAGTAATTCGATATATCGATATATGGCATCAGCTCACAGATTTTCATCCAAAATAAAATTTTTTAGGTGACCATTTTTTTTACAATGAAGAGGACGAATTTTTTTTAAAAAGTACAACTTAAACAAAGAAACATTTTATTAATTGAAATGAAAGTACAATAATTATGATTACAATCTTTTTAAATATTTAATTAAATGAATATTCACTCAATGAAAAAATATTCATTTAATTAAATATTTAAAAAGATTATTATCATAATTATTGTACTTTCATTTCAATTAATAAAATGTTTCTTTGTTTAAGTTGTACTTTTTAAAAAAAAATTCGTCCTCTTCATTGTAAAAAAAATGGTCAACTAAAAAATTTTATTTTGGATGAAAATCTGTGAGCTGACGCCATATATCGATATATCGAATTACTTAGAGATATATCGATATATCTCGAAAAGTAATTTTCGTCCTCCTTTTCATTGTAAATAATATGGTCACTTTACTATTACAAATGTCACTCTTGATGAGATGATCAACTTATTTGTGAATGTGTTTTCTTGAATCAAGAAAAGATTGTTCCATCTTCCTTCAATAATCAAAACATGGAAGATTTTTTCTGGTTATACACAACAAGAAGCCCCTTCACATCGTTTATGTCCCAGTGTTCCTTCAAATCGACACTCTGGCTATAGAATTACCTTTGAGTGTCGTATTGGAAACCATTGCACGTGCTACATCGAACTAAATTCCTAATTGTTTGAATCCTTTTCAATTCTTACATTGTTAAAGTTACTTTTGTTACTTAGTTACAGAAACTTACCTAAATAAACGATATAAACTTACTTAATGATATAACTATGTTACTAAACGACAGTATCCCTAATTGACAGTACATACAAAACTTCTTCATTCTGGGAAATGATCCACAATAGAATATTTGTTCAACTAAACAAGCAGTCATTAGCAAAAGTTACTTGAGTAAATATATCGACATCATTCTGAAACCATACCTTCGACACAAATTTAACTCAGAAAATAATAACACAACGAGCACAACTCACAAACTTGACTGAAAAAGTCAATATAATAAAGAATATCTAAAAAAATTAACATATATTAAACATCATTGTAAACAAACGAGGTAAAGTATAAAGAAAAGTTGTTTGTTATTGGTAACTTATCACTGAAATTTACTACTTGATCTTTACATATTCAACTTAAAAATAAAACCGGGTTATGAAGTATTTAGAGGTGCTTTAGACGGCTTATTAATAACTACCAGTAAACATAAGATATAAAGTATAATTTGCTTTATAATAAAATAAAAACTAATAATGCATAAAAACACATGTGATATTTGCAGTAACATAACTGTAAGCTTTTATTTAACTCATTTTTAAAAATATTTTTGTTTAACAATACTGCTATAATGTGCCAAAATATTTTAACAATCTGGCATTTCATGCCACATGACTTTTTATTACCTCACTATATAGATATATATACACTAATAATTAATTTAATTAAATTAAATTACTTGAAAAAATTAATTATTCTTTCCTATGAAGTTGACCATATTGGAATTTATTGGAACAATAACTGTAAATAATGATAACTATTGTTTTAAAAATTATAAATTTTACTAAAATTAGTTATATTATCTGATATTTTGTTTAGAAGACAGGAAGAAATAGTTTTTCAGTTTTCACAAGTGTCCCTAGTAGTAGGATAGTGATTATATTATATTAATGATAGCTTATTGTTTACAAAACTGAAAATCTTTAATTTCTGCTGATTTCATCTGAATCAAATACTTTTTTTATTCCTTTTGCTTTATGTACATATTATCAACTTGTCCAGAAACCATTAAAAGTTTGTTTACTCTTAATCTAGAACTGATAACTTATATTTTAGCCCTCAAAAGCAATTTATATGTTAATTTAACCTACACATATAGAATACCAACTAAAAAATTAGAGTGAAAGCGATTTCATCAGAATGATGTGAAAACTTCTATCTAATGGTAAAAAAAAGTTTTTTTTTTAATGTACACAGAAACTTAAAAGGTTTCTAATAATGTGCAATATTAGTGCCGAACTGGTAGTTCAAACAAACTACTAACATAAACTTAAATAGAAGTTTGAAGATTAGTGTATTTTGGTTGTTCAGATATCTGCCTCACACACATACACGGAGAAAGACTAATTTTATCAGGTTGAAGGCAATTCAAGACATGTAATCTGTTGAAAACTTCATATTTAAATTTTTACTGGCTGGGAAATTGTTCATACCTTTATTCTTCTTGTAGAGAGTGAAAATAATAATAATTTAGGCAAACATTATGTGAACAAATATTTGTTTGTGCATTTCGAATGAAAACTGATTTTAATCTAAACAACAATGCGATGATGGTAATAACAGATTAAATTAGCATAATCTAACTTAAACTACACGAGAGTTCTGCAGATTCATTAATCCAATTAAATAAATGGAGGCAGGTTAGACATTTTAAATTTCTTTTCAGTTGATTTTCAATAAAATAAAGTTGTATCTAATTTCAGGTTAACAAGCTATTGGCATTATGTAATTGGACAATCCAGTTTCTTTTTAATGTTATGAACCCGTCAAAATTACATTTTTATTAAAATTAAAGCATTGTTTTCTTTATTGAGAAAAAGTTTATGTTATTATTTCTAGCATGAAGGGTTTGTGTATTGTTGTTTTTAATTTCACGCTTGATTCCATATACCGATCAATAACATAATTTCTCAATTTACTGTGGAAAATAGCAAACTTGAAAATGATTGAGCACAAATGAAATCTAAAACGAAATAAATAAGGGAAATTTTAACTAATAATATTCGTCACTGATAAAATAATAGTGTTGAATATCAACTGTCTTACAGGTATTATAAAAGACTGCATTCAACTAATGAAAGAATGGCTATGGGACGAGTCCACGCACCGCGTTCTGTGCCCTCTACGTCTTACTACAATATATTCGTCAGTGCTATCGTTATTCAAACAGATTGATCAGTTTAATTACTGAAAACCATCGGTGGGGCTTTGACTCATTGGAAAATGTATTATCTACGGGAATGACATCAGGCAAGAGGGTGGTCATCAATTAGTACTCATAATATCTGGATGTTGGTGAAATAAAAATTAATTATTGAGTTTCCTACTAGGGTGATTAACAATACATTAACTTTAAATCAACAGGAGGTAAGGGTGTTCGTAGAGCTAAAAATCTTGATCATCTTCGTCATGCCTTAGGCAACGGATGTATGTCTTTGTACAAAAAGGTACACCAACAAATATGAGAAGAAGACTGGCTACTCGTGGAATAAGCTACTGTTTCACTAGGCAGTAATTAGTAGATCCTTTCATCTGATTGTAAGAGATTTTAGTGTATCAAATACAAACTGAAGACTACCAATACCGCAGGGACATATCCTGAAGACTATCAATACCGTGGGGACATATACTGAAGACTATCAATACCATAAGGACATATACTGAAGACTATCAATACCGTAGGGACATATACTGAAGGCTATAAATGCCGCAGGGACATATACTGAAGACTTTCAATACCGCAGGGACATATACTGAAGACTATCAATACCGTAGCGACATATACTGAAGACTACCAATGCCGCAGACACATATACTGAAGACTTTCAATACCGTAGGGACATATACTGAAGACTATCAATACCGTAGGGACATATATATGACTCCATCCTCATCAAACCTTGTCGTGTTAATATCACGGTGACCGACGATCCATTCTCAAGTTTCGGTATATGTTTTGATAAATCTCTGTATAGATAAGATTTTCTTTTCATTGGGTGAGAAACAGTGCTGCCACCCAAGTTTCTAGAATAAAACTCTAAAGCAAACTGGAATATTTTCACGTATTTTAAATTCGTCATATGATATTTAGATTTCTGGCATTATGGGTAGAAACTACCAGACTCAATAGAGTATATAATTTAAAAAAATATACATACACCATGATTCATCATAAGAATTAAATTGTGGTATCATTTGTGTGCAACTTTGCTGTAAGTACGCGCAGCGAAAAAAATTAAAATTTTAAGGCCATGTATCTCAATCAGTGACTCCTTAGGAAGCAGCCATTCGTCTCTGTTATTACGCTATCATACAGCCATTGGTCTCTGTTACTAGACAATCATGGATCCATTCTCTGTTACTAGACAATCATGCAGCCATTGGTCTCTGTTACTAGACAATCATGGAACCAGTCGTCTCTGTTATTAGATAGTCATGGAGCCATTCGTCTCTGTTATTACACTATCATACAGCCATTGGTCTCTGTTACTAGACAATCATGGATCCATTCTCTGTTACTAGACAATCATGCAGCCATTGGTCTCTGTTACTAGACAATCATGGAACCAGTCGTCTCTGTTATTAGATAGTCATGGAGCCATTCGTCTCTGTTATTACACTATCATACAGCCATTGGTATCTCTTACTAGACAATCATGGATCCATTCGTCTCTGTTATTACACTATCTACTATATGCCTAAAGAATAAATTAAGTCTTTATCCAAGTAAAAGTTACAGGATATGAGACCAAGAAAAAAAGTTTTCGTAATTCATTGAAGAAAATAAAGGTGGAGGTGAAAATGTATATTTCTAGTTTACTGTAGGTTTCAATTTGATCAAATGGACAATTCATCTTGCCTGTTACCTTTTTATAGCACTCCCTCCCTTGCTTCAGTCGATTTTTTTCACCCTAATTCTATTAACTTCTCAATATTTGGTGCTTATCAGCTTCAACTCATAGCATCTCTTAATCTGCAGAGGTCCAAGCCACTTTCTTTGGTTTACAAAAACCAAACGATCATCTTACATCAAAAAAAAGGAAATGAAATCATTCTGTAGAGGCCACAACTTATATTTGTAATAGTTTTCAAATAACTAATGTAGATCGATTGAGCTGTGGTAAACAACGTATAATTTTCAGGAGATAATGATAGATTTCTCTGAGTCAAGTTGTGAAAAATATAACTAGTAATTTTTATATTACTAATGATAATATAAAAAGTCGTCACTGCACTTCAAAATAAAAATGATCTCTCAAAAATAGACTAGATAGTCATTAATTTAACATAATTACATGTTACATATTAGAAAAGATATGTTTTTAAAAAAAAACTGAAAACAGGTGGAAAAAAGAGTTCTAAGGAATTAAAAATAATTTACTCTTGATTCTATAAAAACTACAGGTCATTAAAATAATGAATTAAATTAATTCAAGTTTTAGTTTTTCTTGTGAATGTTATTCAATGTAAAATTCTTTAATGAGTATATAACGTTGTTGTTTTTAATTAACCATGGAAGACGGAATTCAGCCTGTGTCATCTCTTTGAATTCAAGTGTAGACTTATTGACAATCAGGATGTATAAAAAAAAAGTTTTTCATTTTTCTACTATGTTTAACATTTTTTTTAAATTAGATTATTTAATTTAATGTTTGCCTCAAAATAATAATGAAACTACAAGGATTCTATGTTTTCAATATTGTTGAAATATTGTTTAATAGAATAAATATGAAAAAGGACAGAATATGCTTCTGATGCATGTGGTTTAAGTTTTGAAATTGACTTTGGTATTTGAAATTTAATAAGCAATCTCAAGTGAGAGTTGGAATGCAAAACAGTAGAATCAAAGCGAAGCAAATCAATACCAATCAGAACTTGAGTTTGTGAATGGAAGGGGGGGGGGGGGGGCTTGGAAGAGAGGATGAGGCGAACAAAACTTGCATTACTTTTTATTTCATACTAATCGGCTTCCAGATTATTCAAATATAAATGGAATATCAAGAAACAGCATCTCTCGTAATATTAAGATTACCTTTTCAATTGGTTGTCAAATTAGAATTACAGGAATTTAAATGCGGATATGTCAATTTACATGCCAAAATCAAAAGCAATGCAATATGCCAACAATTCAAATAATTTCTTAGTATGTACATTCATGAAACAGATAATATATGTTTTTAATTCCATCATAGGCTTTTTTAGTTAGACTTACGGTTGGGCTTGCCAACATAATCACTATGATATCAATGATATAAAATCTGAGCATAATTTAACAAGAAACAAGCAACTTTGTAAGTAATCCTATATATTAATATACTAACAAGATTTCACATAAACACGTGAAATAACAATCAATGATCAAAAGTCAATTGAAATGAGAAAAAAAGGGCTAAGATCTTTCAACCACAACAAGCGATCTTAGTCTTGAAAAAAAAAAGATCTTAGTTCTCTTTTTTTTTTCATTTCATCTTGAAATTAATACAGTTTGATCATTGAAATAAAATTGTTATTAAAATTGTTTAATTAATAACAACTGAATTTTTATAATGAGTTAATATGGTATGTTAGAAGAACCAGATTGTTAAATGTAAATGGTTCGCCCCAGTTAACATATATTTTCTGATGCATTCCATGGTATGATGGATCGTTATGGAACAAAGTATTTGACTAATCAAACAAAACATCAGTTTTTGTTAACGAGTTTGATTTTGTGTTAACTTATAATAAGATTGAGTGTAGGCTACTCCAGACTTCGTATTTTAGTTTTTATTTCTGTTTGAATTGAATATATTATAAGCAAGGCAGTACAACGTCTTTGGAATAGCAATTGTGTTAATAATTAAATACCAAATTAAGTTTAGCTAAAGTTAACACGATGTTGACAGATTGTTATACGGTACAAAGTTTACCGGGTCAACGAGTACTTAAATTATAATAGGAGTTTACAATTGCGTTTAGAATAATTTCAACAAAGCTTATTGTAATTTTAAATATGTATTAATATCTCTGAAAAAATATTTTGAACATTAATGAATTTAATAAATCTGAAAGAAACCTTTGAGCACTTGAAATGAGCAAAAAATAACTTTTATCTTAAATTGCAATTACAATAGACGAATGCATCAAGTTGACAAATACATGCTTAGATCACATGAGGAAAGAGAAATGGTAACACAGATCAGCAATGAGCTAGAAACCTAACTTTCGTGCCCAAGCACTTTTTTTTAACAAGACAGTGGACTGAGTAGGACTGGAGACCAAAGCACTGAACCAAAAAAAATTTAAAAAAAAAAAAAAATTAGTCAAGAATGAACATAGATGACTTAAGTCCTTTTAAGTTAACCATTAAGTCCCGTAACTATTTTTACTTCTGTTTTGTCTGTGAGAAGACAGTTTAGTTTCAGACTACATTTATAAGTGGAGTGAAACTAAATATTAATGTTACGATAATATTATCTGTTGCAGAATTCCAAACTGCAATGATCTGCAGAACGCCGAGCAGAACTCTTCTTTTCCTTCTTCTCCATCTCCTGATAACGACGAGGTCTAAATATTGAAGTGAGTTGTGCATTGTTTCTACTTGTTCTTTTTTTGTAATCGTTAGATATGTTGTCCTAACGGACCGTTTCATATTTTGTAATATATATTTGTATATGTATAATAAGTTTCTCAAATTTTTGCGAAAACAAAGATGTATGACAAAATAACCCAGAAAAACACAAACGCACTAATCAACTACGTACCCACATATACTCTCACTTATAAAGTTACATACAAAAGATACAATAATGTTGTCTTTTTCATATAATAATTTCTTAAGTCGATATGAAAAGAGTTACTCACAATAAGAGAAGCCCATAATAATATTTAATGGCCCACAGGCATCCATTCCTCAAGGATATTCCTAAAAAGCTTAACTCATTTTGATTCCCTCAGAATTATGTCAAGAAGGTCCATGATTTACAAAATTAATGGTTGTTGATTTTCACACCCAGGAAAAGCTAAATTTCATCATTCACTTAATGTAAACAGGTAACAGCAAATATTGATGATTTATGAAAACATAAAATGAAGTAGTTATTCAAACACCTATTATGTTTAAGATATTAATTAGAACTAAGTTTGAAGTCTTTCATTCTCAACTAAGTTTACCAAACCTACAAATTTAATTTTATGAAGATTGACTGAGCCTGTTTAATTAACACCAGCGGAGCTCTATTTTTAATATCAAATCAAATCTAACTAATACGATTACAGCGTAATTTCAATACAGTTTTTCTATGCTATACTTTTTTAAGTCTACTAGACTTAACATAGACTTAAATAAAAAATCAGGTTTTTCTGAATATATCCACATGGTACCTGATACAGAGTTATAGTTATCCGTTAGTCTCTCCTTTTATATTAGAGAGGGGCGAACACACATACATACACGCATGTATGTAATATATATATATATACATATATACTAAATTGAATAAAAGATCCACCCGGACTATAAAACTTTAAATTACACAAAACACGCACAGAAAAAAGATAACAAACACACTTACTAAATTCCTCGCGTTCCTTCCTTTGACGAGGGGAGATCTCTCTCACTTCGTCTTTTCTTTTAGTCTTCTCCTGATGACGAACAACGGTTCGAAATATTGAATTTAGTAAGTTTGTATTTTATCTATTTTCTGTGTCGTGTTTTGTGTAATTTAAAGTTTTATAGTCCGGGTGGACCTTTTATTCAATTTAGTATATATATATATATATAATACATACATGCGTGTATGTATGTGTGTTCGCCCCTCTCTAATATAAAAGAAGAGACTAACGGATAACTATAACTCTGTATCAGGTACCATGTGGATATATTCAGAAGAACCTGATTTTTTATTTAAGTCTATGTTAAGTCTAGTAGACTTAAAAAAGTATAGCATAGAAAAAGTGTATTGAAATTACGCTGTAATCGTATTAGTTAGATTTGATTTGATATTAAAAATAGGGCTCCGCTGGTGTTAATTAAACAAGCTCAGTCAATCTTGAAAACGTGTGATACTTGTGAAAACTGCTTCCTGCCTTCACCATATGTGATGTGACCATAAAAATAAAATATTTTACATAATGTAGCAAACAAATTGTTTCACTGGACTTCAAAATTCGCATAAGAAAGGCAGGAAGCATTTTTCACAAGTATCACACGTTTTTTAGCAGAAATACACCACTGAAAGTATATTTAGTATTTTTTACTGCATTCATTTCATGAAATTATTTCTATGAATTGTCAATTTTGACAACTCATTGGTAAAGTATGGTGTATATATATGTAGAGAGAGTGTGACTTTGAAAGTGGACCGTCAATGTGTGCGTCCAAACATAGAAATGGAAGCCGGTGCTTGGGTCAGGGTGTGAAGTGTTATCACTATCTGTCAACCGACTAAAGGAACTACACTCCAATTGTCCTCCCTACGTCAAAACCACCCTGCTATCTGACAGGAAGTGACGTCATGCATGTCACCCTACCTGTCCAATAAATATCGATACATTATCTAATAAATACTCCTTTTCTTGAATAATAAACAAACGTTTATTATGTTTTAATAAATTTCAATATATTCCAAGCGCCATAATGCTTATTGAATTTGGATTTAAACTCAGCCATGTTGTTACACAATCTCATCGTTGTACTTGATCCTGACCCATGTTTTCTCACCAAAAACAAAGTGGTTTTTAACACTGTAGGAAGATAAAATTTAGATATTACTTCCTCTTGTTATGATTTTTATAAAGAACTCTTAATGAATTGATGAGTCAGGAAACTAGCCTTAATGAATGTAATCGAAATAAACAAAACATTTCCACTTTTAATCAATTATGAAACTTGGGAGTATTTTTTGATAGAAAAAACCATGTTAACTATATATATAAAAAAGTAATAAAATTAATTTAATACGTATATACAACTTATAAAAATGATCTAAACTACCAGATTTGAAAATAAAACTAAAATGAATTTATATTACTCCATGATCAAACCACAATAAGAAATGGGAAAACAAAACTAAGATCTTTCAACCGTAACAAGCGGTCTTCGTCAGAGCCAAAAACCCAACTGTGTGTGTGTGTGTGTGTGTGTGTGTGTGTGTGTGCAATGGCTACCACAGACGACTCATTTTAAAACACATAGTAATAGGAAAATGAGAGAAAATTGTAAAGAAGAAAGAAACTGAAATATCAATAATTATATCTATATTTTAAAGTCCATGGAAACTATAATAATAATAAATAAAACAAATTATTACCGTAAAAATAGCTGCATATTAATGAATAAGAAAACTATCAATCATTTTTATTTTCTTTATTATATGCAATATTCATTTATAAATATTTATTTATTTATTATTATTAATATTATGTTCATTTTATTTATTTATTTATTCATTTATTTTTGTTATTTTTATTTTTTTATTTTAAATTTTTTTTTTAATAAAGATATATCCATAGACCCCCAATAGACCCCTTGGTGATCATAGATCCCCCATGAAGTTCCATAGACCCCCAGGGGGTCCACATGGACCCCTTTGAGAATAGCTGGTTTAACCGATCCCCTAGCTGGTGATAACGTCAGCAGATTACCGGCTTTTTGTTTGATCGGTGATTCTATAGATTCTACATTGGGCGTACTAAATTTTGCCTAAGTCAAATAAATTTTGAGTGGGGATCTTTAACGAGTACCTGACATCGTACAGGCTTGGGACAGACGGCTTAACGTCCTATCCGAGGGACGACGTAGTCAGATTTATTCAACTCCCGCGTAAATAAATCAAGGTCCAGGTGGGAAATCGGTGGACAAAGGTGGGGAACTAATACAGCTAGCCATAACTTAACTGTGTTAGTTTCTACAAACTTATACTAACAAACAGTCTTTGCCGATATGAAAAATACTAATAATCCAATTAGGTTTTTTTTGTTTAAAATACTGCTTTTGTTACATCTGTTTTATAGATTATCTAAGCTATACTTATAGTCAGTCAGAAGTTACTACATTTAAGAATATAAAAACAAAAAAATTAATACTAATAAATAAAAAATTATCAATTACTATAATCATAAATTTGGAAAAGAATATGTATACAAATTTCTATTAGTCCCCTGTAATGTGGCTTTTTCATAATCAAAATGGGCGTCAATAACAAATTAGTCAAACTTTGAACCCATATATTAAATATGGACCATTCCAATTAGCTTGTTTTCTAGTAAATGCACTTTAATAAAATGGTAACAGGACCTCTTTTTCATTTTAAGTCATGTTAAGTCACTTTTTGCTCGATACAGTGGTGTAACTTTCAAAACACTGCCCTTACAGTTTGATGATCAACAATTTTTCACTTCTTTCTACCTTGTAACTGTATTCTTTCTTTATTATAGTTTTCCTTCTATTGCCCTCTTTATTCACTCTTTTAACATACAGATATTCAAGTACACTCCTGGGACATTAAACACCCAAGGTCTAGAAGTCATGAGGTAAACGGGCCTACACCGAAATAGCTATCAAAAAGTGTGCATTTTGTGGATTTCCAAATAACCACAACCTCGTAAAGTTAATTAAAACAATATTATTATAATTTTATAAAGAAGCATTGGTCTCTGTGTCTTGAAGAGTTTTTTGTGGGTAGCTTTTACTATCGTGTCTGCATATCAGTTTATAAAAGTTAGAAGAGTACAGATAAATATGCAAAATAAAATATTGTTAATCATGAAATTACATATTTATTATAATAAATAAATAAAAATATTGATATAGATTTAAGTTTTGTATATTTGAAGAAAAGCGTATTTGAATAAAGAAAGTTGGTAGTTGATCTAAATATTTTGATTGGAATTAACATGAACATGGTTTCTGATGGAATCAAATATAATATGAGGTTTAATGTCTGAATAGTTTTTAAGTTTTTTGAAGAAATAATTCATTACAAATAATACAAATTTCGTCAGAATAGTTTTCAGTGGTATAAATTACTTATCTCTGTACTTTGTTCTTCTAACTTGGAAACTCAATTAAGAGAAGTATCTTCGAATTAAATTCCTACAACTGATTCATGGTGGTAAGTACTTTGTGAAACCACTTGACAATACTAGAATTTGTAACAAAAGTTTATTGTAAATTTGATTATTTTACTTAGGTTGAACTATATTCGAATAACTCATATTTGAATTTTAGGTTAGTACTAGAAGATTCGTGACTCCTTGTGTCACTCAGTTTTGCTATAAGAAATAATAGCAACAATTAATGACATGAATTCACTGAATGTGACTAACAGGAGTAACTGTTCTTGCTATTTATTGTTATTAAGCTATTTATTGTTATTCTTATATGGTCGAAGCGTTTGATATATTTCTTAAAATGAATCAAGAAATATACACAATAAGTATATTTAATAAAACAATAAATAATTTAAAAGTAAAAAAAGTCATTTATTTTATTACATAAATAAATGGAACATAAATTGAAGGAATATTCACAATCAAGCATATTTAGAACTAACAAAACATGTAAATTGAAATATTCAATTTATTTCATCAAACATAAAATTACATTAATGAAAGTAATTTGTTTTTATAATATTACCTCAGGACGTTTGAATTTTAGTTGATATTTGTGTTCAAGCTTACATTCCTAAAATTATTCATTTCAAACCTCTAGTGTAATAGTTTATGATAAGTACTTTCGGAATTTCATACATCTGTTTAATGCTTTACTTCCAAATACGATTGTTAAATCAAAACGTTGGCTTTGAATTGATTTGGACCAGAAAAAATGGCCAATGTCTATTAAATAAGAAATATATAAAATAAATAAAATTTGTTTTTTATATATATGTATAACAATAATTAACAATAAATATGTGAAATAAAAAAAACATCGTCTAAACAACGAAAAGATTTCCAAAAATAGGACTGAGGTGTTTCGAAGAAAAACTCATCAGGTTTATTCTATAACATAAGTAGATTTTACATCTGGAGTCATTAATTTTTCTTGACTTATGTTCAGAGAATTTATTTTTAATTCTTCTTCCTTTTTAAAGTCATTATTATGAGTAAATTAATATATTAGTCACCTTTTCTTTAATATTTATTTGAATAATTTGTTATAAACTGGAATTAACAGTTATTCCAATTTTCACATGTGTGCAAATATTCAAACAAGAAAATCAGAGTTTTATAAGTAAATAGATAGATCAAAATATAATATTCCTCTTTTGGTAAACATATAAATATTGGTGAAGTTTTTATTTGAAATCTTATTAACAACTATTATAATTCAGGTATATAAAAAAATCTGTCTTTTGAACAATTCAAACATTAAATATAAAGTTAATCAGTGATTACGAATATTCGCACTCAAACTGTGTCGTGTGGCAGTCACGAAACATATTGTACATACACACACACTCACATATAACCAAATGAAAAGGTTCATAGAACTTTAGACATAGATTATAGCGAAAACAACACAAAGATAGACAAAGAAGTCTGCAACAGCAAGACTGTTAAAAACTCAGTGATACTCCCACAACTACCAAAAAGCTGAGCCTTAGTATAAATTCTCATAGGGGTTCAGTTGTCCGACGTGGCAATCTTCCTATAGCTATCGATGCACAGTCCTATGTTCTCACTTTCCATGACTGTTTCCGTGTTCGAATTCTCAAACAGATCCCTGATACCTAAATACTAATCCTAACAAATCCTCAAAATACTTTTATTATTTTTTTTTGTTATTGGCATTCCTTTTTTTAATAGTTTATCATTAAACCTTTCCTCCCCCTCCCCCCCTCTCATAGTGACTGTGGTCGTATCACGGACTCTGTAACGCTCGTGCTGGTGCTGTTGGTCTTCAGTCACTACTTTGTCTCTCGGTGGGACACTTCGCTTCATGCTGACAACGATAGTCGATGTACAGAAATCAGTTATGAATAACTCTATAATTCATTTAAACATTACAAATGTTTTCTCAACATCTTTTGCCTCAATCATTTTAAGTAATCTTTTATTTCAAATCATCTTATACTACTAAATCTGAAATAATTGTTTATAGGTAATAAATTTAGCTTGAATTTAGCATGAAAAATAGATGTTAAGAAATATTATTGAATCGTCTCTAATTAAATTTAATAAGTCAAATATTATAAACATTAGTAGCGGTCTCTTCAAACTTGATACTTTCGTTACCAGGGCAATAGCCTTTTCTAACAGGGTTGACAGCTAGCAGAGAGTTTTTTAGTCTTTCTTACTGTACTCCTTTGTTTCCCCAAACATCCCTTTCTGGACTTAAGTCCTTTCCTGCGCTTTCACCCTTTAAAAATACCACTCTTTCTTCCCACTCTTCTCAACCCCTCACCAGATGTGTCGTGCATCTAATGTTTCAGTTGGGTTTTTGACTCTGACGAAGACCACTTGTTACGGTTGAAAGATCTTAGTTGTTTTTCCATTTCATATTGTGGTTTGATCATATATACATCTGTGTATGTATGACTGTGTTTTCAACCCAGGAGTACCTCTGCTGGTTGGGAGTATATGAATTAATATACAAAATATATGCCACACCTTTATAACATGCTATTATATTCTATTACATAAAAAATAACAAATGTTTAGATTATACAATAAATTCACTTCATTATTAACACATTGGGATAAATCTAATTTGTGTGTGTGTGTCTGTGTGTGTGTGTGTGTGTGTGTGTTTGAAATAGTTTAAGAATCTTTTTGATTGATAAATTCAAATGTCAGTTTTGCGCCAATATGAAAGATTTTAACTTATGATTGAATCTAAAAGCTTGAGAACCTAATACTAGTAACACTGTTTGACGGCCCATAATAACGTTAAGAACAATATAAGCTTCTTATAGTTTTGTCAAGTTTATAAGAAGTATATAGATTTTGGCAATGTGTAACTCCAAATAACTAAGGTAATAAGATTATGACGTAGTTATCCTCTAAACAACTTGTAACTTACATTGTGCTGATATTTTATATTTTTTATAATTTTTTTGAATTCACTTGTTTGAAAAGTGATTCACTTGTTTAACATATTAATAATATGTCAAAAATGGTTAGATTTCATTGTAGAATATAATTTTATTAAAGTTTTGTGTGTCCCAAGCTAGTGTGTAACACACATGTATATAATGAACTAAATAGAACGAAAATACAAATTATCTAGAAATATTAGAGCATCCTTTAAGAATTCATAGAATATTCTGGGATGATTTTTTTTTAATTTTTAGACTTGATTAACTACCAAATAAATAATTCTACCCTATTAACGTTATTTTCAAAGATAAATTTACTGAACAGTGTGTCTTAGTATATAAGAAGACGCCATAAAGATACTCTAAATTCATTAGGACAGACCAGACTCGTTTACCTTCTTAAAATGAAATATTAATTGTTAAAATAAATTATTCGTATTTCTATTGAAAATGCATTTATTTTAAATACTAGATCTTTTCCGATGTTATAAATTAAAAAAAAACTTAAATTTAATTTATGTTAAAATAAAAAAAGATGTTTAAATATTTCACATTCATTATCCAAAGTTATAATTTAAAAACTAAAAGTGAAATAATTTATTTCCTATTTCACATATAATGTATGATTACTTCAAAAGAAACTATCTCTTCATTTTGAATGCTTTTAAAATCATAACAAGACAACTTGTTAAATTAAGATTGCATGTATTAATTATTATATGTTGTGGAGATACTGTTTAAAAAACATGAACTATATAGTTATAGGTGTGTTCTCTAATCGGGGTTCGGTCAATTTTCCAGGATAAAAAATCAAACTCTCGTTGCCAACGTTTCGGTTTTATTTAAAACCTTTTTCATAGGCATCTTCTACATATACTCTTCATATATCCTCTTAAAAAGGTTTTAAATAAAAAAGGCCTATGAAAAAGGTTTTAAATAAAACCGAAACGTTGGCAACGAGAGTTTGATTTTTTATCCTGGAAAATTGACCGAACCCCGATTAGAGAACACACCTATTCTATCAAACGGTCGATATATTATTGAATCTGTTATATAGTTATAGTTATAGTTTTATATCATAGATTTGTTAGCTGGATTAAAATGATTTCTAATTTTAATTTATACTATTGTTAGTTAGATAAATAGTGTGGAGGAAGACTTGCAAAATACCATAAGAAGAGATAAGTTTTGAATGGCCCTTATCTCCTTTAAAGGGCTCTAGACATAACTGAAAAGGGTTTCATTTTCAAAAGCACCTCTTACAAAGATTTTATCGCTTCCTTTGTCCTAAATTACTTTTAAATTACAGAATATTAAAACCATGGAACTCATAATGCTGTTGTAGATTTGTATTAATGATCCATATTAATTTTCTAAGTATACTTAAATTAAGACCATAAAGATGAAATGTTAAAATAATAAGCAAAACATCTCGGTTACAAGCTTTAGTGTCAAAGGCCCTGTTCTTTTTATCAACTGGGAATTTTCAGTTTATATTAATAAGCATTACGTTTTTTGTTTCGTATAAAATTTAGCCATATTTCTGTGTCCTTGATTCATTTTGATAATGACCGTTAATTTACTCCTCTTTATTTATAGTAAACAAGTAAAAAAAAAGAATAAACTGCATTAGGAAATATGAGGGAACCAAATGTCACCAAAGGAACATGCTATTCAACTTGTGAGTTGTCATTCTCTAATCGAATGATCATCGTAAATAATTATAAAACCAAATAATTTGTTGTGAAAAAATTAAAATAATTAACAGTTAAATAAAAAAAAATAAAATTTAAAAATTATATAAAAATTTAAAAGTCAATCAAATTTCCGAATAAAATTGAAACCTAAAATAAATAAATTCAATTTTCATGGTTCTTTGACTATTTTATTCATCTTTTAAGTAAATTATATTTTTTTTTACTTCATGTGTTCCTTGTATTACTCTATGAACAAAACTTCTGAAATTTTAGCAAGGGTCTTTAGAAATATAAATAATAATTCATGACAACAATTTCAATCATCTACTTTACTTTATTTTGAACTAAATTTTGAGGGGTTACGAGTAAGACTTCTTTTGACCCCAGTAAAATACTATACCCTAACTATAATATGAACTCGTATGTCAAGTACTGTTTTCTTTAGATCCGTTGATATAATATTAACTACAATAATATATACAGGTTAATTTATTTAATTGGATTTGAAATCATCAAACCACATTATTAAAGACCATTGAAGAAATTTACTCTGCGTTTCAGTAAGTCTTCCTTAAAATTTAGGTTATTTTTACATGTATCTATGTTAATCATTTCCAAGATCTGACTTTCTTGTCTTTTTAAAAAAAATGTATAATAGGTAAAATTATATATATTGATAATAATTTTAATATTTTCAACAATTCTGCTAAAAAATTTTATATTTGGAATTTTAAATTTAAATCAATAAGAAACTGGATTCTGATTAAAGTTTACTTCTTGCAAGAATACTAGGTTTTAGCTTAAATCAAAATGTGATGAGGCCGATTATGGAGTTGTAGTTTCCCAAGATGAATAAAACCAAAGGGTTAGTGAGGTGATATCGTTGTTGACAATGATTGAAAAGTGCATCAAGAAATTATCAACAAATCAGAAGAACATCAAGGTTGTAATATCTAACATAAGAAGAAATATGGTTCATGAAACGCATCAAGTAAGTCATTATTATGGGAGAGGAGTTCAATGAGAGAGCTTCTACTGGATAATTCCGTATGACTCTCAAGCCGTAATCTTAAATTGAAATATTATACAATTTTTTTTAAATAGAGATAAGAAAGTCAGATCTTGGAAATGATTAACATAGATAAATATAAAAATAACGTAAATTTTAAGGAAGTCTTCCTGAAACGCTGAGTAAATTCCTTCAATAGAACTTAATAATGTGGTTTGATGATTTCATATCCAATTAAATAAATTAACCTGTATATATTATTAAATCTCTTTCCATCTAAAACTCAGTGATTCTTTAGGAAATGTCAAACATTTTGAATGAGCTCATACCAATCAGTTCTGAAATTCTGCTGGTGATATACATATATCAAATGGCCATTATTACGAGAGAAAAATCTGCGTTGATGGTTAATGACTTCAATCCTAAAACCCCACTCCTACAATTGTTTTAATTGTTTTAATAATTAATAATTAATAATTGTTTAATAATTGTTTTAATGCAATGAATTATTTTGGCTGCAAATATGTCAGCGTTGCTGACATCAAAATGTAAATTGATGGAATGTTATTTTATCACTACATTGAGTGATTTAGGTCAAATAATATCCCTATGATATCAGGGTAACAATGTAAAGTTAGTATAACAGACGATTAAAACGTAAGAAATTCAAACACTGCGTAATATAAAAATCAAAGTTTGGCTTTTTCTTAAAAAGATTTTATACAAAAGAAGGAAATTTTTTAAAATAAAACCAGAATGTCAAATTTGAAAGTTTTAAACATAAGTCTAGAATCTGACTTACTAACATGACTGGGAATAACCCTACTGAATTCCTAAATTAGAGTTAATTAATTAGGTTCATTAATACTAATATATCATTGTTATAATTACAAAGTAAATCATAATTATAAAAGTTATAATTATAAAGTTTAAAATAATCAATTTAAATTTAAAAATCATTCTTACATCAAAATCAGTACATTTCAACCAAATTTTTAACCATTCAGCCATTAATTTTGGAATTAATTGAATTTATGTTTAATGTTGACAAGGCAAATTATGAGTTTATTGAAAACTGTGCTATGCATAGTGATTACTATAAAATTTCCTGCGATTCTACTCTTAAGTATGCACAGCCATACTGATAAGTTTGTGTTAGAGAGGCATTATATATAGTTTATAGAGTTAATCAATTAAATACTGTATTCCTATTATAATTAAATAACGATAACAAGATGTAATTTAACTTAAGTTGAAATAATTTGATGCCAAAGTTCGATTTTATCACGGAATATTATCCACTGTCTTCATTAATGAAATTGAATAGGCTATATACTTTGAATATATTAATAATGAACTCTATAAATCAGATTTAGAGATAATCCCAGAAATAGCACCGATTAACGGGTTTAGGCAAGTTAGCAGATAATGTCCGATATTCTGTCCCCTTGGCTTGCCCAAGTTTTATACTCCTTGAACATTTTTCAAACATTTTTCCTTACTTTAAGTATTACAAATGTTCAGATTTTTCTCTAGTCATATATGTAAAATTTGTAATATGACTAAGTAAAGTTAGCTATTAGTCGTGACTACGACTGTTACGGGCCATGTAATTTTAATAGTACCTTAGACTGTGTATTAAGGGTATATGTATATTTATTTTCTATATGAAATAAATATAAAGAAATTAAAGTTGAAGTTTTGAAATAGAGTTTAAAAAGGAACTTTTATAGTTCTCGAATAAGTCCAAAGAAAAGTATCGTAAATTGGTTCTTCTGTGTAGTTGTGTGTTTATGTTTAATATATTTATAATATTAACGATTTGGAAGTTTTAACAGAGCAATTGAGTTTTAAAATAATCCATAATAACCAAAAACTTTGTTTAAAGTGTTGTTGCTTTCATCGAGAAATGAATGTAAAAATACAAATAAAAAACAATGTTTTTGTATATCTCAAACAAAAAATATAGAATATAGATGTAATGAAAATATTGAATCATCTGTTCTGTATGATAACGAGATAACTAAAAAAACTTCATGTTCTGTCACCTATATTTTAGTATAAAGAGTTGATATAAAGATTTACTTTTGTGATGTTAATGTAAAAAGCATTGGAAGACAGTTGAAAAGGGAATTTTGTGAATATATCTAAGACTACGAACTGTGTGGTGAATTTAAAGGCTGGGGTAACACATATTCAGAAAATTACTGCCACAGTTAGAAACAATAGGCACAAATTGAAGCTCGGTAATGATTATATGTTGAAATCAGTTGCTATATAAAAGAGAAATACTACACTCAGAGTGAAACTTGACTCTAAATGCGTTTGTGGTTGTTATAGACCGGATTTATCGATATTGCCTGCACCATTAAAACAAGGACGTGTTGGTATTACACTATTTTATAAGCCTTCCATTATCTCAGCAAAGCTTAATTTTCGAAATATATATTACAAAGTTTACCGTTTCTAAGTTATTACTGAAATATATGAACATTTTCAATACAATATACGTTTCAAACATTTCTTGTTTGAAGTTTTTCTCCAAAATGAAACTGAATCAATAAATTTAAGCATCTATACGGTATAGCATGAAAAAAAAAAATCAAATAGAAGAATAAAAATTGAAACTCCAAATTTAAGTGAAAACAAAAAAAAATATTTTCAAAAATAGTAATTATTAACAAGAACAAAAATAAAAAAGTATATTCCAAACACAAAAATTTATCAAAGCAATCTGATGTGAGACTTTGCACGACTTCAATTAACATGATTGTCATTATTATATTGTAAACTTTTTCAGAAATTGAATTAAATTTCTTCAAAAAATTAATAACTTCTTGTTTATAATCGTGACTAGAAATTATAAATTTAAATAACTAAATAATGATAAATAGTTCCAATAATTATAACACAGAACTAAAACAACGTTACAATGAATAAAATAATCAGAAAATTCATTATCATTTGACATATTCATTGCATAATAATTATTAAGGAATTCGAAAATACCGAAAGGCTGAAAAATTCTTTCTTTTTTCACTAGAAGCGCTATATAAACGGCATGCTTACTATTATTTTTTCAAAGGAAGACAAAGTTGATTTCTCATATCACTTGATACAGTTCGAATAATTTAATATATACCATCTATATTTGACTTCATTTTATTTAACATCTTATCAACTTAATGACAGGACTTCAAAGTTAATTAATTTATTTTTAATATATAAAAGTTGTAACATTTAATAGTTCTTAAACTGCTAACACTAAATGATAATTACTGATTTATAGGTATTATTTGTCATATAAATCAATAAAACACAACAGCGATTTCAATCAAAACTTTGTGAATTGATTATTTTCAGTAGTCATTATTTTGATACAAAGTAACAGAAGAACTGATAAAGTCTCTATAAAAACTTAATATTTGCGACCAGCTTGGTGTTCCTTACTTCTTAGGGTTCCTTCTCAGGGTTACTTCTGAGGGTTACTTCTCAGGGTTGGCAGTAACTGAAATATGCCACTTGGGGATAATTTATACCTATTTTGTTTTTTTTTTTGAGATATTTGCTTATACATATTTGACAGAGCACGCGTCCGCACTCTCAATCAACTCAGTTTATAAACCTATTTCATTAACCGATAGTGACATCAGAACTTTTATTGCCACTAAAAATATATTAAAATTTTGACCCCCAACTCGGTACTTTCAATAGTTTATACTTCAAATAAAAGTTTACGGGCAGATATCGAGAGACCAGTGGAAGATATCCTTACAAGAGTAATACATGAAACATTCCTAGTAAGGATACATATCTTTTCCTGATATAAATTATGGCCCTACATGGTTTTTTTGTCCATCTTGTTCCTGATTTATCGTTTCTTGATCTCATTTTTGTATCTAAATATTTTTTAAACATTTTATAAAAAGCAATTTAGAATACACTGTTAACTGACTTTCTTTCAAGTTGGTCGCTCGTGTTAGGTAAGACTTTAAATCTCTTTAGGATCAGGTTTTTAATAGTTCTATCATTTTAATAGTATTTTAATCTCCGGGGATATTTTAAATAGCTTCCAGGTGAAGTATTATACTTTCTTTGAATACCAATTTCATGTAGCCTTCATTCATATTTTCTACCTTGTCAAGCAAGGTTTCCTCCAGTCCTAATTTCAAAAGTAAACTTTTAAAAACTTATTCAAACTAAAGTTTATTTAGAATGAAATTTTATTCTATAAATATTAATATTCTATAATATTAATATTAAGGAGTCTTGGAGAGGCACATCCTTCTACCTGATGACGACACAGTCGAAATATAATACTGAATTTCTGTGATCTTTTGTATGTTTTTTTTGTTTCCATGAATTTGGTTTATATATAATCTTTAACTTCAAAAAGAGAGAGAAATTAATTGGACTAGTCTCAGATACTGTTATTACATTGTATTTGTAGGCCTTTTTTTTTAGAGAAATGAGGTCATTAGGGTTAAAGGTATTTAGGCAAAAGCAATTGTAGTAATGCTCCTGAAAAATAGCAAATACTTTTACAAGGGAATGCCTTAAATAAAATATAATAAATAATTTTTCCTTTTTACTTTAAAGAGGACATGAAATCTTGTTGTTTAAGAATAACAAAGATAGTGGTTCTGAGAGGGCAGATTGAAATCAAGAGTATGAAAACCGCGAGTTTTTTTAATTAAAAATAAATAATAAAATAATCATTTTTTTATAAAAATAAAATTAATAAACAGTAATGTTTGAAAACAAGAAGCTGACCGAAGAAACTAGGAATAGATTAAAAGACGAAAAGAGTCCGAAGTAAGTTTCTTCTGTACGTACATTTCAACCAAATGCTTTAGCATTACTTTCTACGCCTATAAAATACTTGATTTCATCAAAAAGTTGTAAAAATTAAAAGGCTATATTCTCTTAATAGACATCAAACTGTTCACCAAATTAATTATTTTTCTCTTAAAATATAAAAGTTTACAGCTATATAAAACAATGTTTCCTAATGGTGTTATCGCCGGAGAGACTGGATGAATTGCACCTCACTCTCTCTTTGTTATGTTTGAATATTAACAAAATTCGATATTTAAGTGACTATAACCTATTGTTTCAGCGACTCACCGTATAACTGTCTATGAAAATTCTTTAGTGTACAAATAAAACTTTTGATGTGAAAGCAAATGTAATAATTAGCAGTTTATTAATTGTTTTTGAATTATATGCAAGTATTGAAGTAGAATACAATTACAGATTTTTGGTCAATATTTTAGCTCAATTAGAAATGTTACAAAATGTTAAAAGCGAAAGTTTATTGAAGCTTTTGTTCGGTCTACTACAATAACAGAAAACATATACCCTATTCATGTCTAAAATAAATATGTCCACTACATATCTACTACCCCTCGCAAGAGAAATACCAAGAGTATAGTAACTTAAAACACACAAGCTAATAGCCAATATTAATGTTCTAAATTATGTTTTAAATGAACTTTATGGATGACAACTCCTGCAGTGCAACGCTAATATATATTATTAATATTGCAATTATCCAATTATTGTTTCAATTTAGTAAATTTTTTTAAGGCATGTAGGAGACATCATTTGTTCAGTACGAAAACATAAACTTTACTTTTGATAGCTAAAAGCTAGAAAAACAACCTGAATGCAAAAAAGAGATAAATAGAGGGCATGAAAGAAGGAGATATTTGAAAGAGTTGGCTCTTGTCTTAGGACATTTATTTACAAAAAAGATGAGGGATTAACTAATAAACACAAAGATAGTGCGTCAGAGTTCTTTGGGATCGAGTTAATTATCAAACAAGAAAACCTTACACAATAAATATAATAATAATTGTTAATGGCATCATATATTATGTAAATAAAGTCACTCCAGGAAATCTAAAGAAGAGCAATGATATTTTGCTAACAACGATCAGAGAACACAAAAGAAAATGATACTGTCATTATTTATATACCCTCATGAAGTGTTATCTATTTAAATTTGTAGCGTCTGTTGTTTGCTTTTTAATTCCTTTTAAAGTTGAGGGGATTGGCTCCTACAATCAAATATATTCTAAAACAACATGAACTAAGTTCCATGGGAATGTATGTTTAATTTATTTATTAAACGTGTGCATTTCTTAATGACCATGGCCCAGGAAAAAAGTTAATGGTTTAACGTACTCCCTCGGCTTACGCTACTAAAACCAAATCAATAACGTTATTTACATACTGAAGATCTTATTAATGATGACTTTTTAGTTCATGTCATTTATAAATTAAAAAAATCTGGAGTGGCCTACACTCTACTTTACTATAAGTACCTTAATGTCAAATTTCTTGAGTATATAAAACATAACATCTCATTTAAACATAACATAAATATCTAAATGGGATATAATTATTAGCATTGCATTCGTGATTGAAGGACATATCAATTTATAAGCTTATTTTTGTACATCACAAATAATTTATTATTTGCAAATAATTTCATTAGTATAACTACAGTTGTAATGACATTTTTGAAAAACCAAAGTGAACATTTCTTGATACGAAATATTATCCTACAAGTGAACATGGCTATTTTTCAAATAGTTAGTAGATTTCTTACATCGTTTACTTGACATCCTTCTACATTGAATATTTAAGTAAAATTTTCAAATTTAAAACAGTAAAATACCCTTTTTTTCTCTGAAAAACATCTTAAACAGCGAAGAAAATGTTGTTTTAAGGTGATTTGTTAATTAAAGATGTACGATAATTACATTTATTAATCTCTAAACGAAAAATTTCAATTTTGAATTATCGTTTACATTTTTGGTTTTTAACAGAATTATTATACTGGGAATTTTATGGCTTCTTAGTATTTAATAAGATCATTTCCCTTCCCCTTGTCAAATAACATATATACGAATTTTTTCACAGAGAATGTTATTATTTTCCTGCACAATATTATTCCTCTTACATCTCATATAAGTAAATAGACAATTTAAATTGTTCCTTTATAAATATCAATTTTATCTCAAAAAATTCGCTCAAAAAATTTCTAAGTCAATGTAAACAATGAAAAAAAATATAAAAAATTCGACAAGTATAGCAGGTGATCTCTTAGTCTAGGATAAACAAACAGTTTTTATAGCGTTATTGCTCTTTCCCATAATTGAAACTTCATGATTTTTTTTATAAATTCCTAATTTTTTGTTCCATTTTTGGTCAAATTTTCATTATTTTTTAATGAGCCGTTTAGCGTCAAAAAAACATTTTCTGAAAACAGAAATCGTACTGTAACGCCCCTTTCGCGAATGTAATTTTGAATAAAAATATCTCAATTCATTCTACACATAATGTTCTATTCATAGGCATAGTTTCATTCTTGTCCGTCAAACAGTATGGATTGTATCGCTCTCACAAGGTTTGAGATTGAATTATAAGTAAAAATTTGCACATTTTATTGAAAAAAAAAATATTTTCTGTTGATTTAAAATTCTGAATATATTTTTCGTTTGTTTCATTTGTAACCTCAAAGATAATGTCAAAATTTCAAAACTGTAGTGTTATCAGTTTAGGAGAAATAAATGTTTTAAAAAAACGGTTTTTGGCAAAAAAAGTGACTTTTCCATCATGCATAATTCTTCCCAAACAATAGGGATCTTCCTCCTTATGGGGCCCATTTTTGTGTAAAATATCAACTTGATCCATCAAAGATTCTGGACCGTAGCGTGGTAACAAGCAATGCTAATACACTCACCCACCCACCCACCCACACACACACAGACATCATCGTAAAAACTTCATAAAACGACTTCTGGGACCTCAAAACATGTAATTCCGTTAAAATCTCGAGGTCGAATTTTTTCACGATCACTATACTTTACTTATAGTAAAGTAAAAAAAATAACATATATGAAAACAAACAGTAATATATTTAAATTATCAGATTTTATTAACAAACGTTATAAATAAATCTAAAAATATATATTCGATTATAAACTTTTTTTCTAAAAGGTTTGGTGAAAGCTTTTCGTGATGTCACCTAAGCTCGAATTCATAAAAAACTGCTGAAGTGAAATTGGAGTTAGTCATTTGCTTATAATTTGATATTCACTTTTACAAATCACCTGGAAAGATGCAAATACTTTTATTAAGCAGTTACTTATTACATTTTATTCATTTAATGATTTGGTAATGTGTTATTCAATTCTAATTCATTAACTCTCCATTTCATTGGAAAATTAGAACTATAACTTAATTTATGGTAATTTTCGTAATACTCTTCAAAATGTATATAACCGTAAAACTGGAGCTAACATTTATCGACTTATTATCATGAATTACATTAGTTTTTATTTTACTGTTTCATTTTAACAAATAAAAATTCACATGCAATTGTGTGTATTTACTATAAAATTGGAAAGACGATCCAATCAGACGATATGATAATAAAACCATCCGTATTTAAGTTCAATGAGAAATACAATTTTAAAGTTTTTTTTTACACTTTGAAAAAATCGTTTAGGACTTAAACAACTAAAAATACCCATGCAAAGTATTATGGGTACATTACACTTACCTTAAAGCATGGTCTCTTAGCTGCTTGTTTTTTCTCAGTTGGTCCTGGTCCAAGTTTCTGAAGGGCAAGAACACCTGTTGTACTTCTGGATGAGTCTCAAACAAACTGAAACATCGTAGTGAAAGTTTTACGATCTTAATACTCGTATACGATATTTCAAATAGCACACACAAATATATCAGTTTATTGACAGAAATGTATTCAAAAAAAACTGTGTAACTAGTAGATTCTATAATTATGGTAAGTAACTTATATTATAATGTCAACTAGTAGCGTTGTTAGATAAAATAAAAAAAAATTAAATTCAAGTTTGACTTGTTAACGTGACGAATTGTAACCTGGTATTTACAAGTATTGTATCCTGTAGGAAAAATAATCGTTCATGAAGTGAATTGAAACTGAAGGAGGTGCCACCATATTTCTTACCTTTACTGAACGTCTCCTATAATCCGCAAGTTCTCTCCTTTGTCATCTCAAAATTTTCTACATCTAAACTTCACCAGGTCAAAAAACATTATAATGTTATTTTATCTATGTTACTAAATATTAATGACATACCAGTTTCTAAGGAAAGTTTTAGAAACTCAGGTATATATAAGTCGAATTTGAATATTGTTTTTATTTCGCAGTATCGTCTTAAATATAAAGTATCATTGAACATTAATAATTTGTAAATTTAAGCAATACTAATAATATTATAAACATAAATCTCTCCATATATATTCTCTATTACCTGTCTGTTAGCTGTCCATTCCCAAAGAATCATATTAATAGCAATAAAATGTCATATGCAAATTAGAATTCGTCATGAAAAAGAAGACCTCTAAGTGAAGATATAACAGATCTTTATCTAATACTTGATTACATACACTAACAATAACATGTTTTTGAGCAGAAATTATTATGAAGCAATTTTATTTAAATTACACATATCTACCTTGCTTTATTTATTGTTCTAATACTCCTAAAGTTTATGTTATGAAGATTATTACAAAAAAGTATATTTAAATACAGGGTTCTGATTATATTACGAAAAAAAATACATTTTAAATGAAACTTTGAAGACAAAGAAATGAGACTGTCAATTAGTAGTGTGGGGACGTGTAATCAAGGAGTTTCATAAAGTTTTGAAGGTAGAGTGCCTGATTACGCAAGAACTACAAATCATCAATTAGCAGACTTTATTAACTCGTAGAAAAAAACTCAAAAAACAAGCAGGCACTTTACATAAAACACATTTTTAAAATTTCTTTGTCTAAGATGTTTAAGTATTATAGCAAGTTATAATACTGATATATATTTAGGCAGAAGAGAGAAGGTGTACCCTAGACAGATGGCAAGAGGTGTGGGAACACGAGACGTCAGGTCGCTGGACGTTGAAGGTAGTTAGTGATGTCCCATTGTGGGCCGAGAGAGGTCATGAGAGACGGCGTATTACCTGATACAATTTCTCAACGGACATGGATACTTCCGCGCCTACCTATAGAAGATAGGAAAGCACTAGATAACCGATTGCCTGTATTGCTTTTCTTTCCCAAAATGGAATAGTCAGAGGAGTGACTTGGGGAAAAGAATCGGTATATTTTCCCCAGAAACTATTATGATGAAGATGACCAGAGTGCTGAGGTGTGGAAAATGGTTGACTGGCTTGTCAAACATATTCTCACTATCAAAAAGAGACACTTAGGAGAGCTAGAATACTAAATTCTAAAGTAAAGCTACCTTACATAAGGTAATGTAGAAAACGGTTCCAGGCTAGTGTCCTGAAAAAAAATTAGATATATTCAAGCAAGGCTGGGTAGAACAGTTTACCATAAATGAGTTTAAAGAGCTAATTGTTCAAATGTTTCTGAAATATTACTATACTGGAAATAACAATAATTATAAGGTATAAATAGATACTACTGAATTGTATTATTGATTTTATATAATTAAATATATTGATAAAGCGGTTCCTGGGAATGTATTGTCACTTGAAACCCTCTTCAGATGGGATGACAGTTTTTTTCTGATTCCAGCCAATAGGTGACTGGGGTTCAGGAGACTAGAGTGTCCACGCTAGAGTTGAAATTGCACAGTTAATTGGTTTGACGGTGGATATTTTGTTTGAGAGGGAAGTGATTCAATTGCCTGATAAAATAGATTGCCCTCTCTCTAACCCTTACTGCCTGCAAAAACCTTTGAGCAAATCTGTTCACACTATTTACGAGCTAATTTCCTGCCTTCCCTTGCTATATATTGATTTTAATGCTAAACAATATTGTCCTATAGGATGCAAATTAACCTTTCCATCTTAAAACCTCTTATTAGTATTTCTATAGCATACTTCAAAAGCTTTAATTCCTGTTGTCCTTCAATATATTGTTTATAAATCTCATTATAGCAAATTATTTTATTTCTTTAAATATATTCCATTTAGTTAATAACATCTCCATTTCATTCACTGCACAAAAACTTGAAGCTTTCATGTTTAGTAAATAGATATTCGTACCAACTTTTATAATTCATTATTTGTAATTACATAATTATTTTTATAATTTAATTTTTTTTTAGCTTTTCATTCGTACTTCTCAAGAGTTACATATTTAAGCTTAGAAATCAGAATTCATAAATCCTACCTAACAAGGTATATAGGACTTCAATAATCGTCCCTCACTTTTGTGATTTTAATTATACATTAGAAGTATTGAATTAAGTACTTTGCTTGCATGATTATAAAATTACCAAATTGGAGTTAGGTGTGTTTTCATATATTAATAATGTGCTAATGTCTAACTTAAGAATATAATAAACGATATAAAAATCTGGGGAGTAACATCTTACGCTTCTATTTGGAGAGAGAATATAAATTCAAATTTTGAAATATATGACTCAAAAATAGAATCGAATACCCGATATGTAGCTCATTCACAAAATAAAATGTTTGGTAACAAATAGATCCACAATTGCGTTCTTAGAGGAGCTCAGAAACTGTAACACTTCCAAGTAAAAATCTAAAGTTGTATACGGCTAGTTATTAAGTTTATTATTCACTTATTGTGGTTTGAACATTGGTTGTTGTTTCATGTGTTTATTGTAAAATAGTGTTATATATATATTGGTATAAAATTGTTATACCAAACAGCATTAGAGTACTATATCCTTATAATGAAGAGTACCCCTGGAACTTCAGTTTACGTAAAAGCCACCAATACCATATCTGCATGACAAGGAACGCAAACAAATGAATAAAGAAACACCTGGAACTATTCATAAAATTTACTATAGAAATCAATACTCCGAACAGTAAAAAATTGATGAAAGGGTCCTGCAGAATATCATAAACAGCAATATAAAGTGTACAGACAAAGACGATAGAGTTTCTCTGATTACTTATTATAAAAGCCCCACAATCAGCAGTCTGTTTATGAAAAACAATAGCCAAACTAAGAGCACTCCACTCAAAGAAACTAATCTAGTGTATGAATATACTTGTACCTAAGATGACTGTGAAAACCGAAAACATTTGTACATTGGAGTAACTACTACCACTCTATCAAAGAGGCTCACAATGCATCTGATGTCTGGAGCTCCCAAGAAATACATGGAGCAAGTTCACAAGACCAAATTGACAAGGGTCACTATTGTGGGAGGCACTAAAATAATTAAAAGAGAAAGTGATCAACAGAGACTTAAAATTATTCAGGCTGCATGTATACAAAAAATGAAATCCCATATCAACATTCAATTAGAAAACAGCCATAGGAGCCTTAAGCTATTTGGAACACAAGGCCAAATAGACGCGGCCCAGGTAATAACAGCGACCCCTTAGGTCACTCACCCCTCCAGCTTTGAACAAAACAACCTTAATCCCTCTAATTGACTCTACTGTGCTTATATAAAGGGAAAAGCTATTGAGAATCATTCTCGTCCTGAAGATGGCTCTATGAAAGAGTTGAAACATGTTGACTGTTAACTGTGTAGGAAGTTTGTTATATGGTTTAGATACAACAACGAAATCCTTATTTAGGAAGATAGAGAAACTTATAAACAAGCAAGTTTCTGCCAACTATGGTTACGTTTATAATAATATATTATATATATGGGTTTGGCTTCCACTAAGCTAAGCCTGCGTATGAATAATCAAAGGTCGTCCGTTAGTAAACGCAGCGCCGTTCCCGTTGCTACTCATGCTAGTTCTCACGGACTTAGTTTTAATGACTGTTTCTGTGTACAGGTCCTGAGACAGATAACTGATAAAAATTCAAAAGTCATTCTGAGAGCTTCAGAAGAAGTTCTTATTTGTCTTTTGGGGGGTAGATCTGCTCCTGGGCTTAACCTCAATCGTTGATAATTCTGTTTATTTATCTTCATTTATCTTTTGTTTACTTACTTATTTTTATTTTTGTTTCGGTTTTTTACTCGTGCTAAGAGTTTTTGTTTTCATTTGTTATAATTTATTTTGCTTTTATTTCTTTATCAATTCTTGCCTCCCATCCCTCCGTAAGTTTGCTACACTGTTTGAGTGTTTCTTCAAGACCACCGGCCAGTCATTGTCTGTCTGCGGAGCGGCTCGTTTCTATCCTCCTGATGACGAGGCCTTCGAAATATAATAGTGAGTTTCTGTTTCTTTTCTGTGTTCTTTATGTCAATGTAGTTTATATATATACATATAAAATTAAAAGAAACGGTCCAGCGGACTTTAATAAATAAAATAAATTCAAAACGAAGGAAACATACAGAAAGACACAGCTCACATCGATATTTCGACCATCGTCGTCATCAGGAGGTGTAGTTATGTCTGCGTCTTTCTGTGTGTTTCCTTCGTTTCGAATTTATATTATATATATATATATATATGTATATATATATATATTATATATATATTATATATATATATATACATAAAGATTTCTCATAAAAACGTCGCAAAATAACAATCAATGATCAAATCACAATAAGAAAAGGGAAAACAAGACTAAGATCTTTCAACCGAAACAAGCTGTCTTTGTAAGAGTCAAAAACATTTTTGACTCTGACGAAGACCGCTTGTTACGGTTGAAAGGTCTTAGTCTTGTTTTCCCTTTTCTTATTGTGATTTGATCATTTATATATATATATACATTGTATAATATCATATATATCAAGAAAGCATACGCATTGTCTTCGTTTTTTGTTTGGTAGTATCAAATTTAATTTAAAACATTGTGGCAAAAGATATTATAAACTTAATTCTCAAAAAATGAGAAATTATGTCTGGCATTAAATAAAATTCCCCCGTAGTGGTCTAAAACTTTTCTTTGACCTGCCTGACTAATTCAAAACAATGTTTTAATTATTCCTGTGTGAATAACTCATAATATATACAATGAATTTGGAATTCTTCTACTAATTTTTTTTCTTTTTTTATTGTATATGAATAATTTTAATTCTTTTTATGGTAAGGATACATTTTTCTAAGGCATGTACCACTGTAGACTAGAAAATTGAATAATTTGTTTAACTTTATTATTTTGAGTTTATGTTGAAGGAAAGGTGCATTGGTATTTTTGTCAAAGTTGGCCCTCTGGGTGTATTATCAGCCCAGTATCACGACTTGACATCTGATTTGAGTCTAGTCGCTCTAAGCTGTCAGTCGCATTACCCGATACACTAGTCAGAGTAATCTACCCGGTATAAGACAACTATTCATGTAGTTAGCATCTTCTCTTGTTAATTGCCACTTCTAGTAATAGGTATAAGTACATGGAGGTAAATAATAATACATTATAAACCTATGCCTAATATATATATATATATATATATACCATGATAATCGAAAAACGGTCCGGCAGGACAAATAACAATTAAAATAAGCAGTGACACATAAACAGAAACACAACAAAGACTCACTTTTCAATATTTCGACCGTAATGGCGGTCGTCCTCAGGAGAAGAAGTGAATTGACGGAGGGACGACAGTCAACTGATATATATATATATATATATATATATATATATATATATATATATATATATATATAATATATAAGAGTTAAAACAATGGTGGTCCAGAGATAAAAACTGGCATAACTCAATTTTATATTACGACAATCGTCGTCATCAGGAGTCGAAGGGTCGCAAAGGAAGGCAGGAAGGTTGCTTGCCTTTCGAAGTAGCTTGCCTACGGGATCGTCAACGTGAGTTATGCATGTTTTTATCTTAATCTTACCTTCTTTTTCACTCTTTTTTGTTTAAAAGTTCGTTGCATCGGTCATTAAATTGCTATATATATATATATATATATAAAGCTTTCACATAAACACGTGAAATAACAATCAATGATCAAACCACACTTATTGTGGTTTGATCATTGATATATATATATATCATTTATATATATATATATATATATATCATTGATATATATATATATATATATATATATATATATATTATATATATATAAATATCAATGATCAAACCACAATAAGAAAATGTGAAAACAAGACTATGATCTTTCAACCGTAACAAGCGGTCTTCGTCAGAGTCAAAAACCCAACTGACTCAGTTATATAATAATATATATATATATATATATATATATATATATATATATTATATTATAAATTGGAAGCAAACCTTCTTTTATGAATTTTGTATTAAAGTCAATGACCTGGATTACAAGTACCTTTTTTTATGCAGTTTTAAACCTTCTGGCTAATTTTCTGTCTTTGGGGTTGAGTTGGAGGATAATTTCAGCAAAACTGCGGTTCGACATCATTATTTTAATGAACGTTGTACTTTAAGCTAAATTGAATAATTAAATTAATATAAACTAAAGTATTGACATGTTTCTGTTGTCAAAAACCATCTTCAGAATTTTGTTGATAGTGTTACCTACCATACAGGTAGGTAATATAGTGATTTCGAACCACAGTTTTGCTGAAATTATCCACCAACTCATCCCTGAAGACAGAAAATTAGCCAGAAAATTTGAAAAACTGCATAAAAAAGGTACTTGTAATTAAGGACATTGATATATATATATATATATAGTTGCATCAACGGTTCATTATCAGGAGAATATGAGAAAAGTTGAAACTGTAGAGATGTAGTCAGTCTGACGTATGAAATACGAGTACGTCATGTCTTGGCTTTGATATGTTAAGACTAATTACATTCCTGCCACTTTATCTTCTCTGAAATCTAAACTGGTATTTCAAATATCGTTTCTAAACAGCGTTATATTATGGCTTATGGGTTTATATTAGGGGATTTGCAAATTTTCTGTAAACACTTTTTAATATTTTAGCAGATAAATAGGTTAAACTTGTTTAGTATGAACAAAATAAAAAGCCAACACTCACAATTATCTATGATTTAAAAACTCCGTCATATTCAGGATAGTTATGCAAAGGATAATTTAAAAGTATGAAAGGGGTTGTCTCGAGTTCAAAGGGAAATATCTGTTAGTATTTTTGGTTGTTTATAGCTTTGTTATGGTTTCATTCATGATCCATAGCCATATCCATTATCCATACGTCATGTTTGGCCGAGGATTCCATGTCTTTAAATCGTGTACATCAGGGACCTTCAACCTTTTTTACATCACGACTCATTTTTGGCGCCAAAATTTATTCGCGACCCTTTAGTGAGAACAAAAATAAAATTAACAACAGATATAAAAGGGAAAATGAAAGTAAATTTCATCAATAGTAACTTTAATGAGATTACTGTGCCACAATAATAATAAATAAATTATTAATTTAATGTAGTCCCTTATTTTCTATTTAAAAATAAACAATTTCAAACATTTCGCGACCCCCGTTTAACCCTTTCGGGACCCCTAAGGGGGACGGGACCCACAGGTTGAAGACCCTTAGTGTAGATGATACCTGGATTTGAAAATGAAATCCGATAGCAAGGTAGTAACTAAATAAACACTAAATCCATTTTGATCAGTCAATGATTCTACCATCTGAAAGCAGTGGTCAGAACTTGTCAAAACTTCTTTGACAAGTTCTCAGTCCATAGAATTATTTAATTGATCAGAATTTTTAAATTCACCGAAGGATTTTTTCATTTTGGTCACTTTATTTATGATTTTAATGTGGGTTTCTTATCCCTTTAGATGGTATTATAATAGAAGCAAATTCATCCAGGGCTTAAAAAAAATAGAAATAAAACTTATATTGTTATTCAATGACCACTGTATGAATCAACTTTAAAAACCTTGTTTTTATTAAACACAAAAGAAGCATACATTACTTAAATAATGGTTTATTATCGGCTAGCTATTAATTAATTAAATAATGGAGGAATAAATTTAATCAGACTATGTTTATTTTTAGTATATTTTTCTTAGTAAAAATATTTACTTAGTTTTTATTTAGTATATTTTGTAGTATATTTTAGTTTTTAATATTTTAACAAAAAGTGCGGTGATATATTTTCTACCAGATCTGAAATTTGCTGTGCTGACTGTCGTTGAATACACACTTAATTTGTCAGTATGTTAATTATACAATTATACCAGAATTGTATAACTGTTACCAAAACAAACTATATAAAAAGTTTAAATTTCTAAGAATAAGAAAGATTGCTTGCTGCGTGTTATCTATATTGACTGCATGTCGACTGTATCCAGAGTAAAAAAGTAGGTAAATAAAGATAAAGTTTTCTTCTTTTAGTAAAATCTGTCATCTAAAACTTGTCGCTTTTTTCCTTCTACCAGTATTGTTTTTCATTGTTTTAACAATTCATAAAGCTTTCAAGAACTTCAGCTTTTATTATAAGAAACTATTTGTTAAATTATAAGTCTCTTTTCTTTATTTTTTTTTTATACTCCAAAGACACTTTATTGTTAATTCAAACAACATAATTAATAATTGAGTTTTCTGCTTGATAATTACGATCAAATCATTACACATTATATTTTTGTAAAACAAACGATTACGAAATTACCATTGTAGAAATATGTAATATATTCTATAACAAAATGTGAAAACCATAAACATAGGCATGCAAGACTTACTACTATATTTCGACAGGCGTAGTCATCAGATGGAAGTATTCCTCAAGAGCTGTAGCAGCTACATATATATATATATATATATATATATATATATATATATAATCAAACAACATTATGAAATCGGAAAACAAGACGAAGATCCCTCAACCGCAACAAGCGGTCTTCGTCAGAGTCATAAAACAGTTGGGTTTTTGACTCTGTCGAGGACCAGTTGTTGCGGTTGAGGGACCTTGGTTTTGTTTTCCCATTTCTTATTGTGGTTTGATCATTGATTGACATTTCACGTGTTTATGTGAAATCTTTATGTATATGTATATGAATTAAACAACAACTATAAAAAAAAATATACCGAACTCACTACTATATTTCGATGTCCTCGTCTTCAGGAAAAGAAGTGAATCGCTCCAAAGGCTGATAACGACTCATATATAATTAATATAATATATATATATAATAATATAATAATAATATAATATATATATAATATAATTATATATATATATATATATTATATATATATATATATATATATATATATATAAAATGATAAAAGTATGGACCGTGGAATAGAGACAAAACTAAAATTTATCGGGACTCGATCAGTTTTTCAGGTTCAAATTAAACTGTCATTGCCTAGAGTTTAATTTGAACCTAAAGAATTGACCAAGTCCCGATAAATTTTAGTTTTGTATATATATATATATATATATAATATATATATATATATATATATATATTATTTGTGTATGATGGCAGCAGATCTTCTTTCAAACATGTATTATTAAAGTTGGCAGCAGCTTCTGCGTTGACCAATTTATGGCTGATTTTTTCTAGTTTCCTCACTAGTTTACGGTAACTCTCGGGTATTTTCCAGAGGAGTTCTGGTAACGACATGAAGGTAAACACTAAACACTTTCAAAACTTTATTCTAACACTATAATTTACGACTTAATCTAAAACACAAGCTTTCGGCTTACATTAGCCATCTTCAGGTAAAAAATCTATAAACTAAAATTATAATCAAAACTAAGGCTATGGTATAGAGACAACTTAACTATGGTACAGTTAACAACTAACTACGGAATTAAAGTATGGAGAAGGGAGGGAGGTGTAGGTGGGAGGGCCGGCAGGGCAGGGCACTGAACCCATCTACCTGTGTCGTGTCCCTTCACCTACACCTCTCTTACAAGCTTATAGGTGGTATCAAAATTTTTTGAACTGGGTATAGCTTTGAGGTCACTGTTTTGTACGTTTAATGAAGGGTCGTATTCCTTAATGTAGAGGGCTTCAAGTATATGTAGTCTGACGTCGTCTTGTAAGCTTTGCAAAATATTTGTCCCCTCAGTCAGGTTCTCTCTTGTTAATTTCTGTTTATGAACCTCTTCAGCATGGCTCTTCAGTGCTCCTCCTGCAAGGTGTAGAGTCAATCGCCGCGAAAGCTTCGTCGTAGTCAGCCCTATATACTTGGAAGGCAGGGTTGCACAGTCCCCTGTGGTACATTTATATTCATATATGAGGTGGCTACGCTGCAGCTCGGCGGTTTCTTGTTTAGGTCTATTGTATATTAGTAGGTTCTTTGTAGTCTGGTTTTTATAGAAAATAGTGAGTTTTAATTGATCATCTGGGTTGACGGTTTTTACATTATTAACTATTAATTTTTGGAGGGCCATCTCGTCTTGTTGGTACTGGGAGTTCATGTATCCTCTGTAGTACAGACGTATGTACTCACCCTTGGGATGAGTCGGTGGGTTAGTAGTGTACCACTTATCCAGGTACATTTTAATAGCTCTCGTAACCTCTTGGTTGGAGAAGCCATTGTTCACTAACACCTGAACGGACTTATCAAGTTCTTGGTGGAGGAGGTTCCAATTGCTGCAGTGGGTAAGCTTTTGCAAAGCTTACAAGACGACGTCAGACTACATATACTTGAAGCCCTCTTCATTAAGGAATACGACCCTTCATTAACATACAAAACAGTGACCTCAAAGCTATACCCAGTTCAAAAAATTTTGATACCACCTATAAGCTTGTAAGAGAGGTGTAGGTGAAGGGACACGACACAGGTAGATGGGTTCAGTGCCCTGCCCTGCCGGCCCTCCCACCTACACCTCCCTCCCTTCTCCATACTTTAATTCCGTAGTTAGTTGTTAACTGTACCATAGTTAAGTTGTCTCTATACCATAGCCTTAGTTTTGATTATAATTTTAGTTTATAGATTTTTTACCTGAAGATGGCTAATGTAAGCCGAAAGCTTGTGTTTTAGATTAAGTCGTAAATTATAGTGTTAGAATAAAGTTTTGAAAGTGTTTAGTGTTTACCTTCATGTCGTTACCAGAACTCCTCTGGAAAATACCCGAGAGTTACCGTAAACTAGTGAGGAAACTAGAAAAAATCAGCCATAAATTGGTCAACGCAGAAGCTGCTGCCAACTTTAATAATAATAATATATATATAATATATATATATATATATACATAATTTCACAGAGAGTGAACACATACAAGAGATTACAAAACCTTACTGCTATATTGTCCTACATAGTCATCAGTTAGAAAGATCTAAGTTACTGCGAAGAGGATTGAAGACAGAAGTAGATTTGGTTGGTTTGGCTTCCACAAAGGTTAGCCCGGTGGAGACCAAACCCATGTATAAAACACCATATTAGGTGAATTTTAATGGATATGGATAAAAAAAATTAAAGTACTTATACTTCAAAGATAAGTAAATTAAAACAGTTTTCTCAACCACTATATCCTGAAGAGAGTAGATGAAAACAAGACGAAAATAAAAAGTCTTAATACAGTTTTCTGATGCCTGAGGTTTATATTGTGTTCGACGATATTTAGATTGATTTATTTATTTGGCCATATTTAGATGATCTATGTATGATTAACATTAAAATTTTCACAATAGTATGATCCTGATATCGAAAATGATTCAACCAACTAAATAAAATAAATTTACTGAGAGAAAAAATACATCAGAAAAACGGAAAACCTTTCTCCTGATGATGACAAATGTGGGATAGATGATGGCAATCGAAATATCGTAAAGAGTATTTATGTTTCCTTTTGTCTGTTATCAACCCTCAGATTAATGAGATCTATAAATAGAAATAAATCAAGACAAGGAAAATCAGTTCTATATTTGGCATCAGTGTAATCAAGAGATGCTCACATACACGAGAACTTAATTTTAAAGATATTTCTTTTAAAAAGAGGGTCTCATGTTTAAGTTTAATATGTATGGTATAGTTATTGTTAATTATTATATATCTCTTTGAGATTAATAAAGTATATTGAAATTATTGAAATATATAAGAAAGTAATTAAATAAATAACAAAAAAAGTTTTTATAACTAAGAATTCGCTGAAAACATAAACAAAGATTTTATGAAAGAAAAAATGTAGTTAACGAGATTAAATAAATTCAGCGAAATAAGAAATGTACAATATAGTCTGACTCTTCAGACATGCCAGTGTAACTATTTTAATCTGTAAATGAAAAGAGTAAAAGGAAAATAACAGAGATTTTCAATTTTATTCTCCTTTAAGTGACATTTCAATATGTGAAGTAATTTCTTTTAAACATTTCACCACTTAATATTAACAATTTAATTCCCTCTTTTTATAAAGCGATATTAAAATTGAATATTAAAGTTTACAAAAAGGATTCAAATAAAGTGTTCATCCCAAATAAAGTAACGAAATATTTATTAAATTAATTACAAATTTTATTTTATTAAAGCCAGTGTTGAAAAAGTGGCAGCAATATTCATAAGCTCATTTTTAAAAACAGCTTATTCTAAGAGAGTAATAATGAGCATATATTAATGAACATATGAACTTATATGAACATATATATTTTTAAAAAAGAAGTCTTATAATAGTATATTATTATTTATTTTCAAAGCACTATATATATGAGTTCAAAATTTAAGAAGAGTAACACTTAAAGTAAGGAAACACACTTACAGACTGAAATTTTCGGGTAATCCGTCTTCAGGAGAAAAGAGAAATGCACGTTGTAGACGCAACAGCAAGTAACCCGTTATATATATATATATATATATATATATAAAAAGATTTCACATAAACACGTGAAACAACAATCAATGATCAAACCACAATAAGAAATGGGAAAACAAGACTAAGATCTTTCAACCGTAACAAGCGGTCTTCGTCAGAGTCAAAAACCCAACAGTTGGGTTTTTGACTCTGACGAAGACCGCTTGTTACGGTTGAAAGATCTTAGTCTTGTTTTCCCATTTCTTATTGTGGTTTGATCATATATATATATATATATATATAATAACAGATTCAACTGGAAGTTATAAATAGGAAGTATTTCAAATTTCCTTATGTTGAGGGCTTATCACAATCAATTAGAAAAGTGTTCAAACGAAACGTACCTGAAGTTACACTGGCATTTTATAATAAAAGAAAAAATAAATCTTTATTTTCAAATTTGAAAGAAAAAATACCGAAGGAGTTACAAAGTAACCTCATTTATGCCATCAAATGTAAAGACTGTGACAAGTGTTACTATGGTGAAACTAGTCGTTTTCTCAAAGAAAGGTTGTACCAACATAATTATTCCATAAGAACAAATAAAAGTAACGCAACAGCCTTAGCTGGGCATGCAATAAACGAAGGTCACACGTTCGATTTTGAAGATACAACTATAATAGAAAAGGAAAAAGATGAGCAAAGAAGGAAGACACTTGAGATGTTATATATTAAAAAGGATCTAAGTTCGATTAATCATAGAAGTGATATTACTAATTTAAGTAATATTTATTCTGGAGTGTTGTGCTGAGGTTTAGTGAAATTTGATTTATTTAGTTCCCTTGAGTGAACAGTGTTGAGGTTATTTGTAATGTTATCTTATTAGTCTAGTCGAAGGTTTTGTCCGGCTAACATTGTTGTTCCTTTAAATAATGTAAATTTCATTTTCTTAGTTAAAAAATTCTTACTTCTGTAAGTAATATTGTTTTATGTATCTCTGAAATATTTCTGCTTGTAATATTCATGAGTTGTAACAATCCATTTTCATATTGTGTATATGTTTGATGTTGATATGTGATTTCTTATTATCCTTTGTTTGTAGGCCTATGAAAAAGGTTTTAAATAAAACCGAAACGTTGGCAACGAGAGTTTGATTTTTTATCCTGGAAAATTGACCGAACCCCGATTAGAGAACACACCTATATATATATATATATATATAAGAATTATAAAAGAATTTGATTATAAAGAGAGGAAATTGTTTCTATACCATTCTCTACCACGAATGACGGTGGTATAATTACGTGAATAATATTTTTATAAGTTTACTAAATTACAGAAGAATAGTAGTATTTTTGTATAAAACAAGAATAACTACAAGATTAGAAAATGTTGATTACAAAAAACACTTGCTATTAGTACTATATTCCAATATCCCAAATTTTATAGTTAGCATAGTTTATTTGAGACGGCTGGAGTTTTTATCCATCTGGCCGATGATAGCCAAAGATTTTTCATCTTTAATACGGGAAAGCGTAACTCATTTCTAAGAACTGAAATCGTATCAACGGAAGCCATTGTTTTTTATCTTTATCATTTGAAGATGTAACTCATTTCTAAGATATATGCATATTGTTATTATCACTGATTTGATTTATAATAGAAATAGGGAAAACCGTTATACCTCGTAAGATGTTCTCAGAGTCGTTGAAGTGCTTTCAGGCGTTGTCCATCTTCAATCGCAATCAACCTAAGAAGCTGTTTTCAAGGAGTTTATATATCAAATATATAATTATATATATATATATATATATATATATAACAGTTCAAAATCGAGGATAAGTAATGCACAAAGTAAAGAAACACACTTATAAACTCAAATTTTTGGCCAACCGTCTTCAGGAGAAAAGAGAAAGGGAGACCAAGCACGTTGCAGACGCAGCTATTACCTGAAAATTTGAGTTTGTAAGTGCGTTTCTTTGTATACTACCTAGCCTTGATTTTGAACTGTTTCAACGTTTCGGTTTTTATTTAAAACCTTTTTCATAGGCAGAAGTATTTAATTTTTAAACAGAAACTAAGTATTACATTACAAATTATTTTAGAAGGAAACATGGTGTGTAGATTTCAACAACAACTGTCTAGTTTGAATGAACAGGTGACACTGTGAAGAACTGACCGAATCCTACACTATTTTACGATGTAATACTTATTTTTCGTGTTTAAAAATTTTATACTTCTATCTATGAAAAGGTTTTAAATAAATACCAAAACGTTGACAATGAGAGATTAATTTGAACCTGAAGAACTGACCGAATCCTGCTTTACTTTAGTTTTGTTTCTGTTCCATGGTTAATACTTATATCAATACATATATATAGTGTACCTCTACTGTATACCAGTAACACCATGTGATGGTTATTGTATATATTATTGATGTTAAAAATATTAAAAATATTATTATGAAAATTCTAATAACCATTTTTTAATGAATAATGTAATCTCAGAGATCTATTAAATATCGCCTGAATAACTGTCTAATACCATTATAAAAAATTAATAAAAAACAAGGAAATAGAATCCCTCATACTATCAGCGGTGGTTACTGCGTTTGCATAATAACAAGACACAATTTCTTGCAGGGTCATCTAAATATAACAAAAAATTCAATTTATCTGCATGCCCCTTCTCAGAGTCTGGACAAAATAAGATACTAGTATAAGATATTAGCGTCATACCTCGTCTATCGCTGACTGAGTCGCCCGACCGGTTTTGCAATGGCTGCATCATCAATAGGACTAAACCTATCTTGCAGAATCACGGATATAAATATCTATTTTAACACAAATTGAATTGTAAGTCAAAATTTTTACATTTTATTAAAAATGAAATATTTTCTGTTGTTTTAAAAATTTGAATAATTTTTCGTTTATCAATTGTGTATCTCTAAAGATATTATCGAAATTTCAAGACTCTAGCTATCGTAGTTTAGGAGAAAAAAATGTAGTCTAAACACAGGTTTTTTGGTAAAAAAAAAGTTTGTTTTTCATCATGCATAATTACTCCCAAACAAAGGGCTCATCTGCACCATGAGGCCCATTTATTTGTAAAATATCAATTTGATTCATCAAGGATTCTGGACCGTATAGTGGTAACAAACTTTGGATACATACTGACCCACACACCCACATACACACACATACAGACATCATCAAAAAAACTTCATAAAACTACTTCTGGGACCTACATTTTTTTCGCAATCACTATACTTAGTTATAGTAAAATAAATATAATGAAAAAAGTAACATTAAAATAACAAATTATTGAAGCAATAAGATAAAAATAAAAAAAAGGTATAATAAATAATGTACATCCACTTCAGCTTCTGCTGAAGTTTTACAGTTTCAGCTGAATTTTGAATATTATTATTAAGAGTCTAATTGTGGACTTGTGCAGATGAAAAATCACTAAAATTAATTCCATGGGAATTGGTATGGACTGCAATCAGTGGATTATAGCTCAAACCTACGAAGTCCCTGTGATAGTTTATACACAGACTCAGCTTAGTGGAAACCAAACCAACTTGAAAAAGCACCATTCCTACTACAAATGAAGTAAATCTAATTGCGAGTTATACAGTAGATAGAGAAATATAGTAGATATTTTTTTGCCCAGAGTGGAAGATTAAATCAAGGATTGAGATTAATAATAGGTTAGACAAGTTTGACAGTTTGACGTGAAATAATCAATCATGGGAGAGTGATGAGAAAAATATACTTAAGGTTTAATATGAAATATAAGTTGGGAAGAGCAGATAGTGAAAATGAACCACGAAAAAAAGTTGACACGGAAAAAGAGGAGATGAGTAGGATAGTGACCCCTCCTAATCCGGACGACTTACAGAAAGATTGCTGCTTTTGTTAACCACATCCTACAACCAGTTGTAAGGAAGGGGTTTCAGTAAACATTGACTGAAAAGACACAACCGCGAGTAAGTTTAAGGGTTGTAAAGGTGACACTTATTCGGCTCCTTGGAGCCTATTTCACTCCTACGATCAATGAGCGTGTGCAGTGAATAATAAAATAACACAATAAAATCCAATGTGCTGTCTTTCTTTTTAATAACCCTTTGACATATTAGAAAGTAATTATTTAAAGTAATTTACTTAAATTATTTAAAGTAATATTATCGAAATAAAGATATTTCAATTACCTACTTTTATTTGGTTTTTTTGTTTATTTTTGTTTGGAGGAATAAATTAGAAGAAGTAATGTTTTAAGAAACTGTTTAAAGTCCATTAATTTCATGAATTTAAAGTGTAGAAAAAAACCTTCAGAAATAAATGAAAATAAGTATTTAAATATAAGCGAGAAAAGTTAATGAATTGAAGAGTATTTTCTATTTTTTTTTTTTAAGTTAAATTTGAATAGCTGAAGAAACAATAAAACTCAGGTTAATATTTTACTTCCTGTTAAAAAATCTTTTCAAAAGGAAAGTTTAGTAGGTTCAAAAAAAAAGCATTTGTAAAATTGATAATTGGTTTTCAAACACAATTTGAGCCACAATTTGGACGTTACTTGTACGAAGATATTATGCTTAATTTGTAAAATTGTTCGATTTTCTATTTAGAATCCAAATATGATAAATCATTGGTTTTAGCTTTATTTCACTATTATGAATCTTTATATTTTCCGTCATTAGCAAAAATAAAAATTCTCTGAGACAGATATCCCCCAGTATTTAAATTTAAAAGATTTCATCCTTTACTCCTTTATATCCAGTGTTGCTTTATAGAACAGGCTACTTATTGTATTTGTGGCTAATTCATGCAAAATAACAAACATGTGGTATAAGGATCCATATTTTTCTGAAAAGTTAATTTAAGTAGTTGTTCCACACAGATTTACGATAAGTAAACATAAAATCAAACTCGTTGACAAACAGCTGATTTGTTGTTATAATTTAATGTACCTATACATACTCATGAATCAATAATATATTATACTTATAATTGCAGCTTCAATCATTTTATCTGTAATAAAAAACTTGAAATTATTGGAAAATTTACATGTTATTAAACTTATTAAACTGAAGTCCTGAATCTCACCAGACTCATATGCTCGGCAACCATGCCTCTCCTATTTCACATCCCATTCTTGTAACTGAAGTCTTGTCTAACGGAACGATTGTCTAAATTGAATTGGAGCCCGCTGTACTTGCTACCTAGTAACTAATTTCTTCTAGATTAATTCATTAGTTCCACCACTATAACTAATACGTTTGTAACATGAAGTAAAAAATTTATATCATTTGTGAGAATTATCACTGTGACATAATTACTGGCATATACACAGCCATATAATTACTATCTTTTCACTCACTCACTATTTCTAACCTTTAACTCTTCACAGACTCAATACAAAACACTCACTGTTGGCTTGGGGAAACATCAAATTACAATCTCCGTTATTACCAATAATTATTTTATTTATATTTTCATAAAGATTCATTCATAATTATAAACCAATAAATATAATCAAACGTTAGTAAACTTAATATCAGTATCATTAGTTTGTGAAAGCCAGGTAAGAGAGACTTTGATTTGAGGCCAAGGAATTCCCTTAGTGACATAGTAATGTATATTGGTTTGCCGTAGTAGGCATTCCATTGTATCCTACCTTATTCATTTGGACAAACTAACTTCATTTCAAGCTTTTCATTGCCATTAGCATGCATTGTAATGAAGCAAGTATTCGAATTATTTACTGATATCAAGGTACAAAATTAACTAACAAAGTGTACAACACATTTTTAAATTATTATTATTATTATTATTATTATTATTATTATTATTATTATTATGTTATTATTAAAATGTGTGTATTGTTGCAGGTACAGACGATAGAATACCTGTACACAGGTAAGTGAGTTCACTGTTGTAAAAATTGGCTAGTGATAATTTAATAATTCCATCTACTTGATTTAAGTTGAATTACCGTCAAAAAGAGATTTTAGCATTCGTGCAGACACATATAATAAAAGCTTTTACTGATTTCAATAAACAACATAGTCTCTTAACTTGTAAACGTAATGTATGCATGTCTATATCTCTATCTTTTTAACATATATATATATAATATATATATAACATATATATATACATATATATATGTTATATTTAACATATATAGCATATCTGTACTACTCAACGCTGCTGCTAGGATTTCTGCATCCCATTTGCCATTACGGACGTTCACAATGATCATAGTAGGGAGAAAGTCAAAGCCAAGCAAACATTAGTTTTATAAACATTTAGTTTTAGTATTATAATAGAAATCCCTCGTACTCCTATCATCTTGATCAAGCCCAATGGTGGCCTAAAAGAGCGCTTCTTGTAAGGTGTGTCCAAAAAATTTTCAAGTGCTCCTATAGTGATTGCAAATTGCTTATTATTCCTTTTTCTCGCAAATATAGTACACATTTTTTAAGTATATTGTGTTTATTATTATTTTTTATAATTATTATTATTATTATAGATGCTGTATAAACTAGTTTAAAAGATCGAAATTTATATATATATATATATATATACAATATATATAAATACAATATATACAATATACAATATATATACTATATATATATATATATATATATACATATATATATATTATATACAGGGCGTTCACCCGCCCTGTTTTGTGGAAATGATAGATGAATATAACAAAGTAGTGTTTTTTCGTACTTAGAACCAATTAATTCTCATATAACTTAAATAACCATTAGCACACTTTCCAAGCCCTGAAGATGATGTACAAATACATCGAAACGTCGGCCTAGGAAGGAGTTTATTTTTTTTTTATTTGACCTAGCCCTCAATAACAAAAAACATAGAATATATATATATATATATATATTTCACTTGCTCTCTGACGACGTGAAAACAAAAGGCCTTAGAGCGACTATCTTCTCTAATTTGTGGTGAGTTACCTGAATATATATATATATATATATATATATATATATATATATATATATATATATATATATATATATTGGTATACTTTGGGAGCAGACCTTCTTTTAAACATACCTCATTAAATCGGTGAGTTAATTTATATGATACCACAAAGATGGAAAAGTAGCATTCGAAACCTTGAAAAGGTATGTAGGAAACATACTAAACTTAATGTTGGCAAGATATTTAATGAGGTATATATATATATATAGTTTCTTAATCTATTTATTCTCTATTAGTCCAGTTATATCGTTGACCTTTCAACTCTTTTATTCTAACCGCTTGTTTCTTGTTCATTATTGACCTTTGACCTTCTCTTTATTTTCTTAATCTATTTATTCTCTATTAGTCCAGTTATACCGTTGACCTTTCAACTCATTTATTCTAACCGCTTGTTTCTTGTTCATTATTGACCTTTGACCTTCTCTTTATATTAACCTGTACTATCCTTTTAATCTATTTATAGCAATGACTAAGCATGAGTCATCGATTTTAATTTAACATGTCACTTGGCCAACTTCTTTTCCAGTTGAACCCTGTTAGCAGGTGGTTAGTTCGTAGGATCGAACCTCTCAGTCTTAAGATCGTGAATGCCGAGACTGCGGTTAATTTTAATGATACTTGTTTAAAAGAGGATCTGCTGCCTATTTATACCAATATATATATAAACTGTGACATATAGAAAAAAACATGACAAAGACTCATTTTTCAATGTTTCGACCGTTATGGCGGTCGTCCTTAGCAGAAAAAGTGAATTGACGGACGGACGACAGTGAACTAAATAACTCACTGGGTGTTTTAGACCCCACCCAGTGAATACGGTCGAAATATTGAAAACTAAGTCTTTGTTATGTTTTTTCTGTGTTACAGTTCATTTTAAGTATAATCTGTCCTGTCGGATCTTTTTTCGTCTATCAGATATATATATATATATATATATATATATATATATATATATATATATATATATATATATATATATCTGGTCTCTGGAAAAATGTGAGTGAAAGAAAATCAAGGCAGTATTACAGAGCAACACCCCAGAAGTGAGCGTCTATGCTTACTGTTTTCTTAGTTTCAACAAATTATATATTCTATTCATTAATATTAAACTAATTTTAAAAAAAATTTTACTATTATTTGTTGTTGTAATGTTGTAAAGGGTTAATAGCATTGCAGAAAACATTTTTTTATTAATTTTACCTGAATATTAATTAATAGCAAGAAATTGATGGGTAGTAAAAAAAATCAATGTCGTTTACTAATTTACCTGAAACCCATGTATTTTGAGGTTTTAACAGTAGAATCAGAACTGCTCTTTCTGATTCATTCATTGTCTTGCTGACAATGAAGCCTGCAGAAAGCACACATACACATTCACACTATACAAAAACACATCATTAACCTAACTCGTGATATGTTGATAAAAAAAAAAAACAAAAACATGGAATATTGAAAAGAGAGTAAGACCATCAGATGCTCTAAATTACTGAAGCCTTGTTAATTATAGAAATACAACATGTTGTAAGCGAACAGCTCACCTGTTGGGTTACAGTATTACGTCTCTTTATTACAACCCCCCTATACTGTTAAACTCATCTTCCCGCCTACGCCATCCCCTATTGGCCAACACTCCTTCCTATTGTTACCCGTTACCCCCCCCCCCCTCCCCCATAAAAAGTACTTATAAGAAGTCCAAAACTAATTGAGCACTTATTTTGCTAATGATATCTGAAATGAATATAAAAACAGGTAATAGGTTACAGTGAAATTTTATGTAAAAGTGATAACTATTACACCATAAAGATATGTTATCTTTGTTAAAAAAGCAAAAATAAAAAGAAATTATTATTAGATTACTTGTTATTTGTAGTGACATAGGTTTATATATATATATTATATATATATATTATATATATATTATATATATATATATATATATTATATATATATATATATATTATTATATATATATATATATATATATATATAAACCAATCAGAAAGAAGGTAGCAAACAGATAGACAAAGGAATAACTCACTTGTACATTTCGACCATCGTCGTCATCAGGAAGCAAAGAGTACCGCAGAAAGGTAGAGCTGCGACTGAACACGGTCACAAACAGCACAACCGTTAGTCAGTACTCCCACTACAATTACCAAACGAGAAGGGAGGGGAAGGAAATGAAGAGAAAAATGAAGAAGAGATATGTAAATCAATTAAAAAATACATTGAAAAAAGAATTAACGTTTGTGGTTGAGTCTAGGGGAAGATCGAGCAGCAAGCAAGCATATGTATGCTTCCTCAAAAGCTCTTAATGTTATTAAAGCTCTTAACTTTGGTATTGGAATCGGAGATCTGATTGAGTATTTGGACTCGGAAACAGTCGTTAAAACTGAGACTATGGGAGTTGGTATGGATGACTATGGTTACTACGTTGACCGACTGAAGCTCCATGACCATTCATAGAAAGGCTTAGCTTATTAGAAGTTAATATATATATATATATATATATAATATTATATATATAATATATATATATGTAAGGATAGGAAGACAACTTAACACACTCTCTTGGTAATGGAGGGATCTTGCTCAAAAACATATATACACATCAATTAACGAAAACTCCTTTTTTGTCCCAGAGGACACCAAAACATCCATTCCCATTAAAAATTCTTAAAATATAAACTTGAATGCAATACTTTTATTATTTTGTTTTCATATAAAAGATATATGACAGAAAGAAACAAGAAAATTAAACGTGATTCTTATTTTTTTGTGCACTCTGTAGCCTGTTTAGTTTGCAACTAGTAGAGCTGAAATTGAATGAAGATTTTCGAATATCTAACCTGTCAACATACATATGAAAGACAAAATGTATAGAAGTTTTGCCTTTTGTTAGAGGTGGTGATTGTTTATATAATGTACTCGTATATAAACTTCCTCTCTCCAGTGTTTCCGATTTTATATTTTCCTAACTAAGATAGTTTTTCATTCATCGGAATTTCTTCCCTTACTATAAAATATTATGATAAAATTTGTACCTTATAAAAGTGATGACACCAACTTTGTCAATGTTATCTTCGATCAATCTCCATGTCCTGACCAGAATGGTCTTGTGCTCTTGGGTAAGAGGTGGAGGCGGTTCATCGTCGTACTCCTTCTTAGTTGACTTGGAAGAGAAGCTTTCTCGGACAGAATCCCTGCTCAGGATTGAAGGTCTCCTGAGTGTTGTGGCTATCACCCCCATGCGAATTAGTTCCTACTCTGTAACATAAAGTAAGTGAAAAATAAATACTTCAGCGCCATAATAAAATAATAATCAACTATCCTAAACATAGGTCAATATTTCGATTTTCGTTGTAGTATTATTTTTATGCAATATAATTTTTGTTTCAGCTCATTTGATACCACTGTAATATATACAAAACTAAGAGAGAGAGAGAACGAGTATTTAATAGCATATAATATAATAACTAATAATAAATACTTATAATATTTGACTAAGATCTTTCAACCGTAACAATAGGTCTTCGTCAGAGTCAAAAACCCAACTGAGTCAAAACTCAGTTTAATTAATTAGTTTTAATTGCTAATATCATCTACTGTAAAGAAGGAAAAGAAGGAAGTTCTGTTCTACTTTTAAATTTTTTTTCTGGAGGTCTTTTTCAATATCTGCTGATTAATCTGTAGATATTTCTACTTAACTGGTACTGAATCAATTTTCAGTGACTTATTTCTTTTTGACTTGATGATTGCTCAAAGTTTGATGCATTGTGATTATCAAGTTAATGGGCTTTTACTTCATTTTATGCGGTTTTTCGTGGTGTATTAAATCGCAATCAACTTAAATTTAAATGATTCTAGTTTAATGTATTAATAAACAAATAACACTCAAGTAAAAATTTTAAATTTATAAACCATTCAGTATGTACAGAACTGCAGACTGTTCATATTCATAAGATCCTATTTCGAAATGTCTAACTAAATATTTTCATATAATTTTTAAATTACTCTATATTAATATCGTATTAAAATATTAATTATGACGTAATTATTACAAATTAAATAACAAAATCCGAATTACTTTAGTACCATCTAAAATTAAATATATTCTCAAATCCACGGAGAACTCAATGTATAAAGATGGATAAACAACGACGTTCAGTAAACAAAATTGTTGCCTTGCTTGAAATATAATAATATAGAAAAAGAGATGGAATCGTATGAATTTAGATTTGAATTTCTCTCTCCTTGTAGCCATGTGTTAATAATGTTGCTCATAACAGGTGGCTTCTCCTTTCAAATTTAATCAGATGCTTATGATCTATTTGCCAGGTGTATGAGAGCTCTGCGACAGACGCACACCCATATTCCCCTTAATGACGTCAGACTAATGAGTTTGTTTGAAGTGTAATTGCTATACTCTGTTCATCCGTTCATCAACACCCTGAAATGTTCCTTCGACAACTCTTACATCAGATAGTTTACAATAGCTATAAAAAACATTCTGCAGTATATAATTTATGAATAAATAATTAATTAAAATTAAAATAAATATACACATTTAACTTATATATCAATAAATTAAAAAGTGTTTTAATAAAGTATGTTTTTTAGAAGAATAGAATTAAATACGTGTAATTTTTCAAGCAATTTCATTTTAAAAATAGAATTATAAGTTATTTGTAATAAAATACAATTATATTACAATATCTTTTTTTATCATCAATTGAAAAATATCTTTTTTTATGATTATGTTATTACATACATATTATATATATTTATTTATTAAAACGACCAAACCACAGTAAGAAATGAGAAAAAAGACTAATCTTTCAACCATAACGAGCAATCTCCGTTAGAGTTAAATGTCAACTGAGTTATAAAACATTGTTTATTTTATTGAAATCTTCACAATATATCTATGCATATATATATATATATTATATAAAAAGCTTTCACATAAACACGTGAAATAACAATCAATGATCAAACCACAATAAGAAAAGGGAAAACAAGACTAAGATCTTTCAACCGTAACAAGCGGTCTTTGCCAGAGTCAACACCAATATAACGTAAGTAGACAGGAAAAAAGTAGTGCCTTATTCTTGCATATAAAAAATGAAAATCATCATATTGATTGGACAGGAGCTAAATTTATTACCTATGAAAAATCAATGTTGTTAAGAAATATTATTGAATCGTCTCTAATTAAATTTAATAGACCAAATATTATAAACATTAGTAACCGTCTCTTCAAACTTGATACTTTCGTTACGAGGGCAATAGCCTCTTCAAAGAGGGTTGACAGCTAGCGGATAGTTTTTTACTTTTTCTTATTGTACTCCTTTGTTTCCCCAAACATCCCTTTCTGGACATTAGTCCTTTCCTGTGCTTTCACCCTTTTAAAATACCACTCTTCCCTCCCACTCTTCTCAACTCCTCACCAGATGTTTTCTGCATCTAGTGTTCAGTTGGGTTTTTGACTCTGACGAAGACAGCTTGTTACGGTTGAAAGATCTTAGTCTTGTTTTCCGTTTTCTTATTGTGGTTTGATCATTCATATATATATATATGTATACTTAGCTGCAGAAACTTTGATAGCTCCTACAAATTAGTAATCGATGTAGGCCAATTTGATGCCCCTGTGAATGGTGATGACCAATCGGCTAAGTAGCCATGAGAGGCCGGGTGGCTGGTTGGGCTGGCTAGTATAGTCAACCAATCGCATGCGGTGTTTGATGCTTGATTCCGAAGAAATCAAGAAGAACGTCTCCATGCAATATATATATATATATATATATATCAATGATCAAACCACAATAAGAAAATGGGAAAACAAAACTCCATTGATTGTTATTTCACGTGTTTCTGTGAAATCTTATATATATATATAATATATATATATATATATATATATATATATATTATAATATATATATATATATATATATATATATATATATATATATATATATACATCGATAAAAAGATTTCACATAAACACGTGAAACCAATCAATGATCAAACCACAATAAGAAATGGGAAAACAAGACTAAGAAGTCTTGTCTTAGTCTTGTTTTCCCATTTCTTATTGTGGTTTGATCATATATATATACATGTTGAATTGAAATATGCAGCAGCCTCTGCATTTACGACCTTTTTACTCACTGTCTCTAATTTTCTGTTTATTCTTTTTTTATTTTGGGGCAAATCCCAAATTAACTTTGCCAGGGACATTCAGGGACAGTCAAATTTTGACTTGGTATGCTTGGTGTCCCTACCTCTTCTCTCCTGATGACGTGTAAACCGAAAATTAGAGACTGTATACCTATATTTTTGTTTACTATGTATCGATAGTTTACTCTGAAACGTATATATATGTATATTTTATTTAAAGTTAGTAAAGTAACACATATAAAGGAAAAAACGGAAACTTATATGCCCAAATTCTTTGTTTTAATCGTCTTCATGAGAGCAAAGTGATTATCAACACTCCTTGAATTATGTTAAAATATTATTTTCATTTATCTGAGCTACTTTGTTTTGTATTTAATTATTCTCTTAGTTCAGATTTTCTACTTGGCCTTTAGAAAGTTAGCTATGTTACACCTGTATATAGAAGTGATGGCAAAGCAAATATCATGATTTACCGCATAATTAATCTTATTTGTCTTATAGTGAAAATGTTTACATCTATAATGTATGCCTTAATATATTCAGATATTTACAAATGTCTCACCTCTTACCAGCAGGGCTTTATTAAAAATCGCTAATCTAACGCTTTACCAAAATGCGATTTCCACAAGCATTTGTTGAAAAATGTTCTTTTTATGCTGACATACTGACTTCTCAAAAATTTGATATTTTAAATTTAAAAAATTCGAACTTAAACAAGGAGCTTATGATGTTACTGGTACTTTTCTGCAGTGTTTTCTGTGATATTTATTTCATAAATATCAAATATTTAAATTCCACTCAACATACTTATTTAAATATCCTGATATATCTGCTGTTTATTACGGTTCACATCTTGCTCCTCTCTTATTTCTATTCTTAATCAATGATATTTTTTTTTTCATTTCACAGATACCTCCTTTATACTATTCTTTGATATCTCAGCATATTTAATACTATTGGTTGACCAGCTAAACAAAATCTTAAAACACGATTGGTAAGTTTGTTGAACAATGAATTTGGGATGATTTAAGTGTTAATATTACTACGTTATTTCTATTAGTGTTATTATTGTGTATGTATACAAAATTGCTCTCTATTTAATTCTTATATTATTAGCAACTTTAAAAATAAATAAAATAAAATAAAACTCTAAAACTCTAAAACTAAAAATATTCTTATCTAACAGTTTCATTTTAGCATAAATAAACAGCTCGTAAAAAAGGTTAACATTATCATGAATTTATTGTTTATTTGACTCTTCTCATCCATATATAGTTTATATTGATGAAATTACTTTTCAAACATTAAATACTTAAGGCTTTATCATACGTCATACCAAGTTGTTTAGAAAACTTCATATTATCATAATTCTTTATACATCATTAGTTGTGCAATCCGTAATTGTGTGGTATTTACTCATTCTGAGGTAAAATTGATAAACTGTTAACACTGTACCATTCATAGGGGTGAAGTATTTTAGCAAGCCGAGTTTGTAAGATAAGCTTACAAACTTGTTTTGAGATAAGTTTATCTTACAAACTCGGCTTGCTAAAATACTTCACCCCTATGAATGGTACAGTGTTAACAGAGTTTTTTTGTTTTCACTTGACCAACCCGTCAGTACCACTTCCTTGGTGTCTTCCTGATGACGAACCCAAAGTGTTCGAAACGCGTTGAATAAAACTTCATTTGTGTGGAGAGTTTTGTTGGTTTATCCATTTTACCTCAGAATCTTTATACATCCTTGATTAGACCTGGCTTAGAATTCTCCTCCATGACATGGTCACCGATTTACTCTTACCTCATTGCAAAATATTGAAACAGCAAACAGGACAGGTTCTTGTAAACCTTTTCTCGTAAAGAAAATCGTACATTTTCTTCCTCAATAAACTACGACAGTATACAAAAAGTTTCTTATTTTGGAAACTATTGAACTCTTAAATTTAATTATATAGAATAAACTATTGAATTTGATATATTAATCTTGGCCACTAAAAAATATTCAATTTAATATTCCTATTCACAATGTACTCTATTTCATTTACTATATTCACAACTATATGTAATTATAGCTGCCATTCACGTCTCAACAGGGAAACAACCTAAAGTTTGATTTAAGTTAAGTTTTTAACGATGATAAAAATTTAAAAAGTTAGTTATTAAGCCAATTTAACTATTAATTTATTAGTTATGGTATATTTTTTTTTGTTTCTGTCATTCTTAGTTTTACATAATCATATTTTTGTTTTAATCTTAATGATTTAAGTTGCCTAAAGTAAATAATGAATGAATCTAATAATTTCATATTAGTTACATAAATATGAAATCCTGTGTAAGAAAGGCTTACCTTTCTTTTAAACAGGATTTACTTGTATAAAATACTCATATTTTTGTTTTAATCTTAATGATTTAAGTTGCCTAAAGTAAATAATGAATGAATCTAATAATTTCATATTAGTTACATAAATATGAAATCCTGTGTAAGAAAGGCTTACCTTTCTTTTAAACAGGATTTACTTGTATAAATACTCATATTTTTGTTTTAATCTTAATGATTTAAGTTGCCTAAAGTAAATAATGAATGAATCTAATAATTTCATATTAGTTACATAAATATGAAATCCTGTGTAAGAAAGGCTTACCTTTCTTTTAAACAGGATTTACTTGTATAAATACTCATATTTTTGTTTTAATCTTAATGATTTAAGTTACCTAAAGTAAATAATGAATGAATCTAATAATTTCATATTAGTTACATAAATATGAAATCCTGTGTAAGAAAGGCTTACCTTTCTTTTAAACAGGATTTACTTGTATAAATACTCATATTTTTGTTTTAATCTTAATGATTTAAGTTGCCTAAAGTAAATAATGAATGAATCTAATAATTTCATATTAGTTACATAAATATGAAATCCTGTGTAAGAAAGGCTTACCTTTCTTTTAAACAGGATTTACTTGTAAAAATACTCATATTTTTGTTTTTAATCTTAATGATTTAAGTTGCCTAAAGTAAATAATGAATGAATCTAATAATTTCATATTAGTTACATAAATATGAAATCCTGTGTAAGAAAGGCTTACCTTTCTTTTAAACAGGATTTACTTGTATAAATACTCATATTTTTGTTTTAATCTTAATGATTTAAGTTGCCTAAAGTAAATAATGAATGAATCTAATAATTTCATATTAGTTACATAAATATGAAATCCTGTGTAAGAAAGGCTTACCTTTCTTTTAAACAGGATTTACTTGTATAAATACTCATATTTTTGGTTTAATCTTAATGATTTAAGTTACCTAAAGTAAATAATGAATGAATCTAATAATTTCATATTAGTTACATAAATATGAAATCCTGCGTAAGAAAGGCTTACCTTTCTTTTAAACAGGATTTACTTGTATAAATACTCATATTTTTGGTTTAATCTTAATGATTTAAGTTACCTAAAGTAAATAATGAATGAATCTAATAATTTCATATTAGTTACATAAATATGAAATCCTGCGTAAGAAAGGCTTACCTTTCTTTTAAACAGGATTTACTTGTATAAATACTCATATTTTGGTTTAATCTTAATGATTTAAGTTACCTAAAGTAAATAATGAATGAATCTAATAATTTCATATTAGTTACATAAATATGAAATCCTGCGTAAGAAAGGCTTACCTTTCTTTTATACAGGATTTACTTGTATAACTCATATTTTTGTTGAAGAATTTTTATATTTTAAATAGTAGTATTTTACTTGGGTTATCATAAAAGAAAATAAAATAAAACGTTATTCGATTATTGATGTTTCTATACCTCGTTATTACTAATTGATGAACAAAGGGTTTATCACAAAAAATTTTTTTTAAAATTTGGGATAATAAATTGGTATGTATAATACATCTATTAAAATTAAAATGTATGTTCATTTTTTTTTTAATTTGTTTGAATAATATTGATGGTGTATTTGGTTTTATAGGTCATACAGGTATAATCATCATTTTCTCTTCTTAAATGAAAATTGATGTTGGAAATGAGAATGCTGTAATAAAGTGGAGATGGTTTAAGGAAATGCGAGAGGGTGGACGGGAGATGGAGGAAATTGAAAAAGTAACTAGACGTGGTTTCTGTCCAATGGGAGAGGAAGGTAGGAAAGACGAAACACCTTTAGCCTTCAGCCAAAAGTGTTTGTCACCACTTAAAAATAATAACCTCAAAAACACCAGAGTTTAAGTATATTTAGTACTATTAGGCTCTAAACTGTCTGCTAATGAAATATAATTTTTTTTGCAACTATCCGAACAGGTCGGTGACAGTCAAAGAAATAAGACTCAGAATGATAACTGAATGGTAATCTAATGCTTACTATAATGATCTACCATTGTTTCATAATAATAACTGACAGAAAATTAATAACACACAAACAAAGTTAATGTGGTAGCACAGGGATTCACAAAAAATTTACGTAGCACCCTGACTTGAAAAAAAATCATAAACTCCGTATCATTTTTCATGAAACTTTGACAGTAAATTTATGAATGTCTAAATTAAAACCTATGCTTTGAATGGATCGGAAATTCAACGTTGAAGCAAAGTTATGGACTTTTAAGCGCAAACCTTTTGTCACAAGTAAACTCAGCCACCATGAAACATTGTGAGCTGAAACTTTGACACTAGATTTGTGTATGTACTCTGTCTACGGCAGGAATTGACGTGAGTGAGACTAAGTGTTTCTTACATAGTCAACTGAATGTTGCTTGCTCAAGTGTCAGCGGTTCCATCTCTCTGTTTTTCCATACACCTGAATGACAGACAGGAAATGTGATGAATACAGAGGCAGGTACTTAACACTGCTTATAAATATATTTTCCTATTCTATAATTTTTTTTAATATTTTGAATAACCACGTATCATGTCTGAATTTTTGTAAAATACCCGTCAAAGACGGGCACACAAAAATATTGGTTTATTAACCCTACATATTTCTTTATTATAAAGTCAAAACAGCGTCCCTTTAAGAAAAGAAAAAATTCTCTTTTAGTATATTTGACCATTAAGCAAGCATAATGGTCAATACTTGCTTAATATTCAAACTACAAACTTTTGAATATTCATACTCAATATTCTACAGCCTTTTAATAACAGAAAAATATGTTTGAAGTGTATCTTCAATTTGTTACGTTCAATCATATGATGTTTGTTCTTATTATATATATTGGTATGAACAGAAATACAGTGGCTCTTCAGCTTTACTACTGAAGAAGTAATTGATTGGTAGGCATGCATGAGTATATAAAAAATGGTTGAGCTCTATTCTTGGAATAGTTAAAGTTTTACTTTTATATAAATATAAAGCAAGTTAGTTTTCTTAAAACGACTGATTTACTTTTTTCTCGTTACTTTACAAGCAAAACAGTATTTAAAGGAAAATATTTTTAATTTACTACCATCACTTAAAAGTTTATTTTAACTTTTCTTAAATTAGGAAATATTTTTAATAGTCATTATTTGGATAAAATGTTAATTATTTATTGATCTTTTAAACGACTTTTTAACAATTTATGTTAACTTCACCTTTTCACAGATGATTATAGTTAACAATATTGCTTCATTTTTATTAATGTTTAACAGAACTATTAGTATCAAATGCATAACAGTTTTGAAATATATATATACATTGTTAAAAATAATACCAAATTTAGCTGAAACTTGCTTTTTCATAAGTTTTTCGAGTTTCCGGAATAACGATATTGTTACTGTATCCACAGAATATAGAAAGTTACCAATCGACATGCTAAATGAACCCATCCTCATCATTCATTAACATGTCGATTGGTAACTTACTATATTCTGTGGATACAGTAACAAGATCGTTATTCCGGAAACCCGAGAAACTTATGAAAAACCAAGTTTCAGCTAAATTTGTTCTAATTTTTAACAATATATGTATACAGGAGGGACTGCTACCAAAATTTACAAACATATAAATATATAAACATATAACATATAAACACACACACACATTTATATATATATATATATTCTCAACTTTTATGAGAAGTTGATGAACAATAGCCTAGGACTCTACAAATTAGATGAAGTTTTGATTAACGGGATAATCAAACAGATGAAGACTTCATCATTAAACACATTCAGGGTTGCCATCAATTCTGGAAATTTCAATCAGCCAAGTTAACAAGTATTTATTGTTTTTTTAATTCACTTCCTCTCTGACGATGTGTTAACGAAAGGCCTTAGAGCATTGTTTCAAAAATTGTTTTCATTGTAGTAAACTAATCCATATATATATATATGTATATATATAATACTAAAGTTTATCGGGACTCAGTCAGTACTTGAGGTTAAAATTAAACTCTCATTGCCAAGGTTTCGGTTATTATTTAAAAACTTTTTATAGGCAGAAGTATAAATTTAGAAACAGCAAAACTAAGTATTACAATACAAATTAGTAATGTAATATTTGGTTTCACTGTTTCAAAATTTATAGTCTGCCCATGAAAAAGGTTTTAAAAAAAAAACGAAACCTTGGCAATGAGAGTTTAATTCAAACCTGAAGAACTGACTGAGCCCCCGTATAAACTTTAGTTTTGTTTCTATTCCAATATTTTACTATTGACTACGGTCAATACTTTCATTAATATTTTATATATATATATATATATATATAACTATATATATATATAAATAACTGCGTTTACCGTTTGGAGTGTACTCGATGTGATGCTTTTTACGTTGGCTTGGCTTCAACCAAGCTGAGCCTGCGTATGAACAATCACAGGGCGTCCGTTGGTCAGCGCAGAGACCTACCCATAGCTATCCATGCTAATTCCCATGACCTCCCTTTCAATGATTGTTTCAGGGTACAAATCCTCAAACAAATCCCCGAGTCTAATCCCCATGTCACCCTTAGAGCTTCCGAAGAGGCATTCATATGCCTCCTTGGGGCTCGTTCTCCTCCTGGTCTCAACCTGTACCGTTAATTATTTTTTATTTTATTATTATTATTATTATTATTTTATTATTATTATTATTATTATTATTATTATTATTATTATTATTATTATTTTTATTATTATTATTATTTTATTATTATTATTTATTTTTATTATTATTATTTCGTATTTTATATATTTTTTATCTTGTTTTCTAAATAAATATTGGAAGGATTTCTATTTTTCCTCTCCTCCGCTGGGGAGCAGCATTGCGGTGGTTCCACGAGTTACTCTGGAGGCCAGTAGTAGTTTGCTTCTCAACGCGAGTACTTCGCACTTCTTCCCGATGACGACGGATGTCGAAATATCGAAGTGAGTTCTGTAGTGTCTTTCTGTGTTCTTTTCTATGTGTTAAAGTATATATATATATATATATATATATATCATTAAATAACTTGCCTACTTTAAGCCTTGTATGTTTCTTACATACCTTCTCAAGTTTTCTGACATAATTCCTGCATCTTTCCGGTACCATATAAATCAACTCACACAATGATTTGTTTTTATTTTCCGTATTTACATTGGGCCCAAAGTTTTGTTTTACACTGACCATTATCAAGGAATTCTTTTTACAATTTTTAATAGAATACTTATTTACACTGATATCACTTAATTCACTTCATTTAAACATAATAATAAAATATACTTTTAAAATTTACAATCTACATTTATAAACCTAAACATAACCTTGTGTTAACAGGATTGTTTCTAAATACCCTACATGAATTTTACACAACATTACTTAAATCACTCTATAGTTATTATGTCTTTTTCAAGTATGCAACTTTAAAATTCTGGAAAACAATTGGCCTGATCGTAATTCTGAGTCACCGCCCTGCCTCCTGCGGGACTCTTCGCTCTTCACACCTCCTGATGACGACGATGGTCGAAATATCGATGCGAGTTATGTCTGTGTCTTTCTGTGTGTTTCCTTTGTTTTTAATTTATTTTATATATATTATATATATATATATTATGTTCAAACCACAATATAAAATAAGAAAAAAAGACTAAGATCTTTCAACCACAACTAGGGGTCTTTGTCAGAGTCAAAAACCTAACTGGATCCAAAATCCAGTTATTTTACGTCTTTATATGAAATCATATATATATATATATATATAATATATATATATATATATATATATATATATCATATATATATATATATATATATATATAAAGATTTCACATAAACACGTGATAATAACAATCAATGATCAAAACCACCATAAGAAAATGGGAAAGCAAGACTAAGATCTTTCAACCGTAACAAGCGGTCTTCGTCAGAGTCAGTTGGGTTTTTGACTTTTTAGTCTACTCCTTGTTGTGTCGCTTTCTAGTCTACTCCTGACGTCGATCAAACGTCAAGTACACTATCAAATATCAACTACAGTAATTGCATTTTTTATCATGTGACCTGTGTTAACTTTAAATCTCATATATTTAAAGTAATTAGATGGATATTAATTTATCTATATTCCTTGTGATAGTTATTTTACATTTTTATTTTGAGACAAAGTGAACATAAATTACATGTCAGACTTAACCAAACTACAAGTAAACTACATTGCTTAACAAGGCAAGACGACACCTATTATTATTTAAGGAAATACTATTTATTTGTGTTGGTTGTTTTATTTATATTCTGGTTTTATCACACTTTCAGCAGTCACTGAACTCAGAACCTTGACAAATCCCTCTGCACTTATTTTTTTCTATGTTTGAATCGAAATGTATAAAGAAACGCTAATAACTTTTTCTACGCAAGCGTCAAAATTAATTTGAATTCAAAACAAAAAATTACTGACTTTTTTTTTTTTTTTAATAAAAATGACACCAAATAATTTCTATGAAATATGAATTCAGCAAAATTAATGCTTTAATATAGGATAAAAATTTAATTACTTAGCTTTTAGCCTAGACAAGGTAAGAGGAAAAGCAATACAAAAGAGTTAGTGATAAAGAGTGATTTGCAATTTGGACTTTTAATAAGGGCTATTTAAAGGGATTAAGGAGAGGGGGGAAGGGAGGAGACAATATGGATGGCTGAAGGGAGTTTGGTTATTGAAAAAGCCTTTAGAGAATGCCACTTAGCTCTTGTTAAGAGATAGATTTTCAAATTGCAAAAAGCTTTTCATCATTACTTTTTTAAGTAAATGTTCACTGTTTTTAAAAATTAGGTTATAATTTAGTCGGAAAACTTGATGAATGTATCAGATTTTTGCTTGGACATTAAATACATTAAAAAGTAATATTTCACACTTTATCTTTTTTTAAGATTGTCCCAAAACCTTGTCATCACAATCACTATTCGGTTTTTGAAATTTATCACCTTTCATTTTGTAAATTAAATGATGATAAAATAGCAAATATTATTTATTCCATGATTTTTATTAAAATGATTTTAGTTAGTTGGATTCGAATAAAGCATAAAATCAATATTTCACATTTTATTTAACACTCACTTAACATTTCACATATATTTATTACTCTCAACCAATATGCTTCTTTTTTTTTACGGTTTTATCCATTAGGAGCTAAATTTATCGGCATTATTTAAACACACTCGCGTAAAACAAAAACAGATGGACTATCTTTTCAACCATTTTTAAATGACAATTAATGTGAATTGTATATTTGTTGAGTACAAGAAGTATTTAATCATCGCAAAACTAAAATAAATAAAAAGAAAATCAAAATTCTCTAATTTTTTCAGAGTTTTCAGATAACAGCAAAAATAATTTCTAAGGAAATTAATAAAACAATAAATACTACTTTTGATAGTATATTCAAATACACATGGAATCACATAAAAAAAAACTCATCTAGAATTTACAGAAAGTTTACCTAACCCAATGGTGGATCCTTTAAGAAGTCTTCCCTGTTTTAGTAGGTTTTCGTCAATCCTACCAGTATAGTGAGGCCTCACTTTTTGCGGGTAATGAAGACTAAAACCCTCAGCAAATTTCCACGAAATAAGATCGAACACCTGACTAATATTCATGTATGTATATGTGTATACATTGTCAAGAAATACATATTCAAATCTATAAATCATATAACAACAATTAAACATTCAAAAATAATACATAGATGTAAATGAAATATAAATAACGTATAAATAGTATAACTTACATATATATGGACGTAAATATAACTAAAGTAGAAGAAAATTGTTTCTAAAACTTCTAATTTAAAAGAGGAAGACGTTTAAAAGTCATTTTCTGTAATATGCTCCTATTTTTTCTTAATTTTCTAATTTTTTTTCTATTTCTCAATAAATATTTCTGAAAAACCTGCGATGAACTAAATCCACAGAAGCTAAAATGAATGTTGCAATGAAACACTGTAAGTGTACTTGCTAAAGGAATACGAGAAGAGCTCAAATAAAATGTTAGTTGTTGAGATGTCAAAATAGTATTAATTGTTTAAAGAAGAAACTGTGTTGCTGTTAGAATTCTGATGGAGGTAAGAATAATGGATGAAACTACCAGATTTGTTTTCACTAAAGCCGTATCAATCATAAAATGATTTCACTTCATTTTAATACTTGTCTAAACCACTCTTACTACAGTTTAGCTATTAACTTTGACTGTACTTTATCGTAAGAATTTGGCTATATAACTATAAAGTAAGTATCCATGTATACGATATTTAGAGTTACTATTTGCAATTTAGGTGTGTAATCATATGTGCAATGATATGTAATCATAATATATGCTAAATTGATAAACATTTGATGCACAATTTTTTACTTCTTATCTAAAATGTTCTAATTTTTTATGTTTAACCCATAAAAAAAAGTTATAAAGGAAAAATATGTTTAAAGTTCAATGAATTTACACCTTTTTGGGTGATAATAAATAGCCTCTAATCTTTTTTAGAAATGCTCTAAAGAACATCGGAGTCAAAAATAACGCTAAATGAATGCTACTGTTTTCTTCCAAACTAACTTTTACTAACAAAACTCTTACTACAATAATGCTTAATGAATGCTCAATTATTTTTATTGCTAACTCTTTACAAAAACACTGAATTGTACATTAAGGCTGAATGAATGCTGTATTCTTTTCAATATTTGTCAATATTATCTCAACTCTCGTTTCAGCAATAACCCTATATGAATGTTCGAGTTTTTTTAAGAATAACATGTTTTTAAAAAGCACTCCATTAGCCAAAGTTGAATAAAATATTCCATTTTTTTTTCTCTTTACTATGAGTATAGTAATTATGACAAAATGTAATTTCATTATTTTAACATACTTACACGTTATGAGGTCTCTTGGGTTCATGTATTTAGTTTCTATACATATATATATATATATATATATATGATCTCTTTCTTTATGTGGAGGGTTTGCGTGTAGTTTCAGAGTATGTGAGTACAATTCTGTTCATTTGATGTATAATTTGATGTTTACCAAAAAATAGATGGTGTAGATGTAATATTTGAAAATATTACGCCATTGGTCGTCCACTTCATTATAAATTACTTCTTATCAGATGACATGTAAAGTACAATAAAATGAAATAATTTGAATTCGAGGTTTGGCGGATTCACAGGTTTAAGTGACCATACGCAATCGTAATCCTAGGGTAAAACATATTAAAGCTGCATTACTGTTCTTTACGCCAAAACAGATACTAAATCAGGTCTGCTCTTCATGCGAATTTACATACAAGCATCATTTTTTTATCGAGCATTACCATTCATATATAATTTGAATATATCGCATTGAACATTTCATGAACACAGAATATTGTAAAAGGAAAAAATATCAACTATCAAGTTCCATCTACAGTAACTTGGTAGATTGTCGTTGAACAAAGATTCCAATTTTAATCACAACATTAAAATAAAAGCAGTCATTAAATTGTCTGTCCTAAAATAAATGCATTTTCAACGAGTTTTATAATATGTTCATTTCTAGTAAAGTTGAGTGTAGTTGACTCCAAATTTTTTAGTCTTTACAAGACGTAATACTGTTGTTTGAATAATTACGAAAAGTGTAATAAAGTGTAATAGCTGAAGTTTTATTTAGGATTTTTTTTTAGTAACTACCTTCATAAAAACATAATAATAATAATATAAAATAACTTTGTAGGGAATTATTTAATTGAACGGTTTCAATTAACTGATTGCAATCTGATTTTATTTATCCTGGATTACGAGGTGAGTTGACTGTAAAGACAGATATTTCTCAGAGATAGCAGTGTGCCTTGGCAAAGCCGTGGCGAGTTGTTATTTCATTTCCACTTCTCGTAGATGGAATAGTTAGTTTTTAATTAGCACTTCTTCCCTCTCAGTCTCTCAGTTCCCTAAGGCTCTCAAATCATATAACTTCTTTAATCTTTCTCGTTCCTTAACCTAAGTATTATTTACAAGAAAGTTAATGCGATGTTTATAAAATGTAATATGCAACTTTTAGCATCATTTGACGTATTTAATATGAAGTTAGTTAGTTATGTCATTTCTTTTTCTAAGTGTTTTGAAATTTTATATATACTTATACTCTTAGACAGATTAATGAAACCTACGTTAATGTCACTTTGAATGCTTTAGAAGAAGCAATCATTAGTCTTCTGAGAGGTAAATCTAATCCTGGGCTTAAACTCAATCGTTCTTTCTTTTATTTAATTAAATCTCTTAATTAATCTATTGTTTACTTATTTATTTTTTATTTGTAGTTTGTTTTCTACAAATTGTTAATAGATTTTTATGTAAAGGTTTTCAATATATACTTTTTGTTCTTGTTATTATTTACATTATCAATCTTTAAATCATTAGTTGTGCAATCCGTAATTGTGTGGTATTTACTCATTCTGAGGTAAAATGGATAACCAAACAAAAGTCTCCACACAAATGAAGTTTTATTCAACAGCAACAACGCGTTTCGAACACTTTGTGTTCATCATCAGGAAGACACTACAATACAAATTGTATCTAATCAGTTACAAAATTAGAGTGAAATAATAACCACCACCCAAGGATGTGGTGCTGACGGGTTGGTCCAGTGAAAACAACTAGTAGGAAATAGGTCCGTTGCGAAAGAGATAGGGGATAGGGATAGGTATTTAGGAGATAAGGTGACGAAGGTGTCGGGTATGCTTGAAAACCGTTAACTGAAATACTGAAGGCCAGAAAAAAACTTTCTTTTTTTTTTTAATTTATTCTTTGTGATTCTAGGAACAGTTTAAGATATTTTCGACACCCTGGAATTTGATGATTAAGACATAGAGAGGCAGAAGGATTATTAATGACGGCCTTGTTTATTTGAAAAGCTTCCAAATTACAAATTTCTTTAAACTTTCTATTCGCATGTAGGATGGTAAGGTTCAAGTTTGGGTCAAAGTTGTTATATTGTGTGACAAGGTGTTTTGCAAAATGTGAAAAAAATTCTTTATTATTCTTATTGTCATTTTTCCTTTGCAAATATTCATTAAAATGTTCACGAATTCTTTTCTCAAAGGAGCACACAGTCATACCAATGTAAAAACATTGACAATTGTTACAGGACAACTTATAAACTCCACTCAATGAACTGGGATAAAAACTCGATTTAGGGGTTAACAAGAATTTAAATTACCATTCGTTTTGTGAAAAGAGAAAGAAGAACTCTTTTAAACACTATTTTTCCTCAAAACTGCTTAGAATCCCTCCTAAATTCCTGGATTACCCTACCTTATGTGGGAACCTCCTCGTTAAAAATTGCTAATATATTAAGAAAATTTAATTTTAGAGACAGTTACAAAACGAATGGTAATTTAAAATCCTTATTAATCCCTAAATCAAGTTTTTATCCCAGTTCATTGAGTGGAGTTTATAAGTAGTCCTGCAACATTTGTCAATGTTTTTACATTGGTATGACTGTACGCTCCTTTGAAAAAAGAACCCATGAATATTTGCAAAGGAAAATATTGGCAATATATTTTTGCATATATTTGCAAATGTCTTATATTGGACAAACAAGTAAAGGTCTCTTTACAAGAGTAAAACAACACCAATATTCAATCAGACGGGAAGATGAATTGAGTGCCTTGTTCTTACATGTAAGGAACAAAAATCATAATCATAAATTGGAGTGAAGCAAAGGAATTAATTTTTGTACCTTCAGAGAGAAGGAGAAATATTATTGAAAGTGCACTCATAAAGAACTTCTATGGAAATATAATGAACAATAGTCTGGGACTTTACGAACTAAATGAAATATTAATAAAAGAAATAAGTAAGCAGATCAAGACTCCTTCAATTTTAGGAACATTAAATTTAGACAGGAATGCCAGCAATCCTGAAAACTTCAATCAACCAAGTCAACTTGTTATTATATTTTTTGTTTGGTTCATTTAGCTCTCTGATGATGTTGTAACGAAAGACCTTCGGGCATTTTAATTAATATTCATTAGTATTTAATTCATATATTACATCAAGAGTTATTGTTGATTATTAATTTATATATATATATAATCAAAATACTAAACAGTCCAAACCGGACAGATAAATAAATGAAAAAGACAACACATAAAAGAAACTAGAGCACTTACTGAATCAATATTTCGAACTGAAGTTCGTCATCAGGGAGTAGAAGGGAAGAAGATGAGGTACGTGCCTCAGGACTGCGAGTGGAAGACGATGATATATTTATGTATTATTTATGTAATATATATATATATTTAGTATATCTAAACTTTAATCTCTCTCTTCTCTTTAGATTATATATATACTTTTTCGTTGGAAATATGATCCAAAATGGACAAATATAGTTCAATATAGAAAAAGAAACATAGAGAAATCAAAAGAACACAGTTACAGTCTCTAATTTTTGGTTTGAAATCGCAAAAACTGCTTACTGATTACAAGAAATCAAGTTACTTCATTATAGAGTTGTTTGCTCCTTCTAAAATCATGCTTTGTTATTCAATATTTATTTACAAAACAAGAATTGCATATTAAGGATAAGGTCAAATATGTCATATCGTTAAAATGGTAAAGGGAAGTAAGATTGGTTTTAGCTTTCGGTATCTCACGGCCCGAATGTCATCACTATAAAATGCAACTTGACGTCTAGGTTAATTAAACTCATTAAAAATAAACAATTTCTATTTGAAATAACGAACAAATCATATTTGCAGTAGATTATATGATAAGATTTTACAATAAAACATGAAATAATAATGGTCTTGGTTGTAATTATAATTATGTGTCAGAGTCCAACAGTCTATTTCTGACGAAGACCTCTTGTTTTGATGGAAACATCATAGCAATTTTTCTGATTTCTTAATGTGGTGTATATATATCATGTCTAAGATCTTTCAACCGTAACAAGCGGTATTCGTCAGTCAAAAACCCAACTGATTAGGTTTTTGACTCTGACGAAGACGTTGTTACGGTTGAAAGATCTTAGTCTTGTTTTCCCATTTCTTATTGTGGTTTGATCATTGATTGTTATTTCACGTGTTTATGTGAAATCTTTTTATATATCATGTACTGGATATACATTACTCCTCACTTATAAAATCTACGATAGTACCCAAAATCTATCCCACTAAACAAATCTCTATTACTAACAGTAAGTAATCTAACACTGAATCACATCTAATCGCAGAAATATAATTGACTACTGGAGTTATTATTTTTAAAATCTCAATTTTATGTATAACGTTTCAAACCTGGGGCTTGAATTTAAACAGTTCGTTTAGTTTTATTTTTTTTTATATTTTTTATTTTTTTGCAAATTAATATATTTTATTATTATTTTATTTTATCATCTTACATTTTTCTATTTATTTAACTTATATTAGATTTTTTTTACAATTTTTAATAAAAAAAATAATAATTTTTTATACAGTTCCTTTATTTTCCGTGTTCTTTCCCTTTATTGTTCTTTAATTTTTTCTTTGATTTCTACTTCTTGGTTCTTTTTTTTTATTTTTCTACTTCGCGGCAGCACTGCTTTAGCCTTCACGTAGAGTGTTCGTCAGTTGATTGTCGTCCCTCCATCAATATATATATATATATATATATTATATTGTTAACTTGTTGTTCCTTCAAATAATGTAAATTTCATTTTCTTTTTAAAAAATTCTTACTGCTGCCTATGAAAAAGGTTTTAAATAAAACCGAACCGTTGGCAACGAGAGTTTGATTTTTTAGCCTAGAAAATTGACCGAATCCCGATTAGAGAACATACCTATTCTATCAAACAGTCGATATATTATTGAATCTGTTATATATATATATATATATATAAGTATATTTGTAAAAGTTGGGAGCAGTCCTTCTTCAATACATGCTTTTAAAAACTGGATGTCTGTTTCCACTTGATTTAATTTTGTCTTATATTTTTCCAAATTACGAAATTTTTTCTTCAACTCAGAACTCAACTTAAAAATTAATTCACCATAATTTCTTATTTTATTATTGAACATGTTTTTCTTTTACATGTTTATCTAATTGAAGATGGTGAACGTACACCGAAACATGTTCAATAATAAAATAAGAAATTATGGTGAATTAATTTTTAAGTTGAGTTCTGAGTTGAAGAAAAAATTTCGTAATTTGGAAAAATATAAGACAAAATTAAATCAAGTGGAAACAGACATCCAGTTTTTAAAAGCATGTAATATATATATATATATATATATATATATATATGACGTCCCAGTTGGTAACTTTGTTATTAAAGTGCATTCACACGGACAATGATATTTCTATAAGGAAATTGATTTGATTTTATTCCTGGAGGATTGGTGAAGACAGCGATAGTTAAAGCCTTAGGGAGCAAGTGGCTATTAATAATACAATTAGGGTGGGCCTCAAGAGGTCCAGGCGTGACTACGGGCCTTATAACAGGAATTCACCTCCCCATGCCTCAACCTCTAATCAATTTCCTTTCATTTAACCTAATTAAACCATTATTAGGTCACCTACTTCTTCAATGTCATTATTATTGCATTATTTAATAAACTAAAGCAAAAAAATTATCATTTTTTTTTATTTTATGCAAGGAACATTTCTTATAAAAGGAACTTTATTCAATTGAATGCCCATTTTTGTAGTTCGTTTTTTTTTATAAAACTTATATTCATTAATTTTCCAATATGAAACAAATTATATGATACCACACAGTAACTGGTGGTAAAACTGAAGAAAACTTATTAAGTGAAGCATAGTAATCATGAAAAAATTCTGTTTCGAGTTTTAGTTGGATTTATACATTTCTGAAGTCTTCTTCACTGTATGTTTATGTATGAGTGAGTCGATAGATGGGTGTTTGTGTATTCAAACATGTTTTTAAACACCATGTGACATTCACTTTGATTTATACTAAAAAAAAGCATTTATAGTGTAGATAAACTGTATATTTTTTTTAGTGAAATTTCATCATAGAAAGTTTATCTTATTGAACATATTTAAAAATGTTTTCCATTGAAATAGGTGGCATAGCCTGTAAAATACGTGACTATACTTGGAGTAATGACAATCTTCTATCTTTAGTAGAGACTCGCTGCAATTAGTGATATTAACTTCAAAAATTGTTTATCACAATAGAAGGATATTAATTTGTTGAATACAGCATGTTGTCATGTTTAGCATGTCATGAGCAATATGTATTAATTATAGTATACTAGGGTATCGATTAAAAAAAACGAAAATATCACTTCTCTATTAAAAAACAAATTACCAATATAAGTCAAAATGTAAAAAAACAGGTTATACAGCAAACCTTATCTATTATAATATTTTTGAGATATTACCTGAACCACAACTCTGATTTTTAAAAAACTTTACATAAACCTTCCCGGGGATATACCTAATAATTTCCTAAATTTTCACGGCGATTGGATGTACGGTTTTTGAATCTATCGAGTACAAACAAACAGACATACATTCATTTTTATATATAGAGAGACTAGGGGGCCAGGTTAACTCAGTGGTTAACGTACTCACCTCTGGGCTGGTAGTCCGGGGTTTGATTCCCACCTGGCCATCGATTTATTCACGCGCGAGGTGAATAAATCTGACTACGTCAGATACAAAATAACTTTATAAAAAATATTTAGTAAAAATAGTTGTAATAATTTATTGTTTTATGTTTATGTTGTAATGAATTCCTTCGAGCATTAAAGTGAGCCAACATAGCTCGTGAAGAATATTATAAACGTTAATTTTGTAGGGTTTATTTACTGAGAGCCATTAAATTTACAATGAAGTGATTGATTTGGGACACAGTTTAAAATCCCTTTGGCATTAAAAAAAAAGACAAGATGAAGCTGAATTGAATGGATCTAAACATCTCCTCAACAGATGTTTCTTGAATAGAGAAAATGTTTTCCCGAGAGAGGAGTAACTGTTTCCTTATTGTTCAGAGTTTTTCTATCATATTTTTATGAAATGAAACCAGAGAAATGATTCAAAACAAGGAATGAAATACAAAAATTTTAATCCATACTACCATCATGGTTCACACCAACCAGCTTAAAGATCAACGATATAGTTCATCCATTTTTTTGACCTACCAATCCTGCATGCAGAGTAGCCTACAAGTGACTTATGAAGCCAACTACATAACCTTGTAAACTAATCACAATATTTCACAAACAAGAAAGTTGTATTATTATAAAGCATCTTACATTTTACCTTCTGCAGTAAATATTGTTTTCATCATTTCTATATACATTTTTCTTTTTAATATCTCACTTTAGTTTTCGTAAGTTTCATATTTTCTGTTTTCTTAATAATAATTAAAAAGTAATATACAGTTTTATACTTATCTTTCTTTCATGTTTGATTAATTTTTACTTTACTATACGTAGAGAATAGTGATCATGAAAAAATTTGATCCATATTTTGATGAATTTACATAGTTTGGGGTCCCCAAAGTTCTTTTTTGATGTTATTTGGATGATATCTCTGTTTTAGTGGGTCGATGGATGAGTATCCAAAATTTTTCTTAATATTAAACATATAATCTACCGTCATACCTCGTACATTACTGCCGTAGCTGTCGGACCGGTTTCGGGTGTCACCCATCTTCAACACGAACTCGTAGTTCGTGTTGAAGATGGGTGACACCCGAAACCGGTCCGACAGCTACGGCAGTAATGTACGAGGTATGACGGTAGATTATATGTTTAATATTAATAATACTAACCTCTGTGGTAATGATGAAATGCATGAATACAAAAGTTTGTTGGCATGGGCTGCCCATGCCGTTACAAAGATCGAATTCGTACTTCACATAAAAATGGACCTTATAGTGTAAATGAGGTACATCTACACTATAAGAATGTATACTAGTGTAGGTTCAATCAGGGCTGTGGAGTCGGACCTATTATAGCCAACTCCGACTCCGGCTCCAGCTCATCTTTTTATTATTAATAAACAGATGACAGGTGGCTAATAATAAGAATTAGTACTTTGTAGCTTGGTGCAGCTCTAAACCAGACGGAGCATCCATAGGTCATAACCGAACGAACAACCTCATTATAGACATGGTCCTTGACTGAGTCGGCCGCCAGAAATGAAAGACTAATAATCTTCTATTTAAGCATTTATATAATGTCTAAATACCACATTAAATAACGAAGAAGTTTGATATTATATTTACTTATAACAAAGTAAACACTGAACAAGCAAGGCCATATTTTGTATTAAACTAGACATTTTGTGTTCTACAATCAAATGTCTAATGACCTTCTCCGGAGGAATTTACTTCTACTTGGACTAATTAATCATATTTTATCATTTTATCTCATTTTCATGTTCACAACTAATAAATAGGTGAGGAGTCGGAGTCGGAGCCGATTAATTTTTTCCGACTCCGACTCCTCCAGGTCGAAAATATGCCCGACTCCGACTCCACAGCCCTGGTTTCAATAACTGAGAAATTAACTTAGACTAATGGATTTCTTGCGGCACTTGTTGCATATGTTTATATTAACTTAGACTAATGGATTTCGTGCGGCATTTGTTGCATATGTTTACTATATATTAACTTAGAAACTGGATTTCGTGCGGCACTTGTTGCATATGTTTATATTAACTTAGAAAATTTCTCTCAGTATTTCATTAAACAGATTTATGAAACATATCACATATTGATGTGATATGTAACAACAATAAATTATATAAGCAATAACCAAATGAACAAACATTTTCATGTTCTCTATAGTTAAAGATCCTTGGCAAGCAAAGTTTCAGTCAGCTTACTTGTCATACTCTTCAACATATATTGATGTAGCTTTTGTATTTTTATGAACTCCTTTACTTTTGGTAATATTAGAACAATAAAAAGGTACTATTTAATTTTTTATGACAAAACAGCTACTATTTTTAAGCTAATTCTCGTGTCGTTTGGCAAATAATAATTTATTATTAGGTATTGTCATACAACGAATGTCAAACAAACAATATTAAAAAAAAATATTGTATCCAAATGCACTTCAATAGATACAGTTTAATCGAAATTTTTTCTGTCACACTTTCTCAATAAAATGAGTAAAAAAAATAATGATCTAATGTAAAGTAAATTGAATATTGTTCACTGCAATAAACATTGTAAATAAAATTGTTTATTTTAGTTTTTGTTTCTGCTCGAATTAAATATTTATAGATAAGAGAGGACAACATCTGTCGGATCAGCTAATTATTAAATATTAAATTAATTTTAGCTAAAGTTAACATGATATTCATTGACTCTTAGGTGGCAATGAATTTTGCTAGGCGGCTAGTGTAAAATAAAATATAACTAATATATACAAAATTTAAAAGTATAATACATGTGACGGTATAAGAAAAAACATTAAGTTTTTCAAATACTCATAATATTTTTAAAAAATATTATGATTTTACTTTTAACTAACTCACTAAATTTTGTAATGTGTTTTATAATAGTAATAAACCAAGTGGTTTCAAGTAAAATGTTTGCAAACATATGATACAGGGCAAACAAAAAATTAAAGTACACAATAAGGTAATCAAAGTAAGTCGAGTTTAGTAGGTGATGTTAGAAGAAGTGATAAGAATCCTGTTCTAGATTATATATGCGTTAAAATAGCGGAAATGGAGCTATAGCTTAGTCACACCTGGAAAAATGGTCCATAAAATTACCGCAAGTTTTATCAAAATACAATCTCTTAAAAACTTTAAAACAAAAATACAAATAACCCTATGGTGTTCTGTGTTCCCAGAGATATATTCTTTCTCTTCACAGATCATTAACTCCGACACCTTCCTAAAACTCATATTTCCAACAGACTTTGGTGAAAAATATAAAAAAATTTATTACAAGTCCCTTGGGTGTGATAAAATACTTCATAAATTCGAAATATTCTTGGAATATGGACTATCATTTAAAAAGAGACAGTAAAATGATGTTTCCATCAGTTAAAATGCACTGATTATTCCTATTTCCTTCAAATCAATTTTACAAATGAATAAATGAGTAATTTTTTATCCCAATCGCTGCAAATTGTTATTCAAATTGAAATAATATTTTCTGCTATTTAATTTAAATAAATCCAGTCTCCTTTCTTTAGTCGTAATCAAATATTTTATCTGTCAGATTCGTTTATTTAACATAACTTTTATAAGTCTAACATAATTTTAATTTATACTTGCTCATTTTTTTATTCACATCTTTAATATATTTTATCACCCTTCTATTAATGTTTTTCAATCAGTTCATTATATTTGATCTCCCTCTTTTCTTACCCATCTCTCTCTTTCTTTTTCTATCTCACTTTACGTACACATTTTCATATCTCGTTCTCCATATTTCTGTATAAAACGTTTTTCTCTTTCTTTCTCTCTCCTTCGCCTACTTTACAGTTCCACTCATTCTTTCTCCTGTTCTCTCTCTCTCTCTCTCTCGCTCTCTCTCTCTCTCTCTCTCTCTCTCTCTCTCTCTTTTACCTTCTTTCTTAATTACTTCTCAACCTCCCTACTGTTGCTTTCTTCTCTCTCCTTCCCTATCCCTTCCATTTCTTCTCCTTCCATATATCATATTAATCGTATTAAAAGTAAATTCTTTTGATTATCCTTTCAAAAAGTATGTCAAAATATAATAATGGATAATAAACCTAATAATAAAGAAACAATCACTTTCATTTTGGTTTTATCAACATTTTGTCTATTATCATCTTTTTCATATAATTGAAATATAAAAGAAGATGTCTGTTAAACATTTTATAAACAAAACTGAGGCGCCAGTTTTTAAAGCTCGATATAAACCTGGAAACTGACTAATTTCAGTTTTATTCCATAATTTATTTGCAACAATGAATTGATAAATAATACTCAATACTGGTTAAGGCAGACAAAAGGGAGTGATAGAGTGTGTGCTTAAATAAGCGTAAGTGATGTGTGTGTGTGTGTGTGTGTGTGTGTGTGTGTGTGTGTGTGTTGTGTTTGTGAATATTTTGTTCCTTTAAAGTTTCTAACATTCTTTCATCTTCCTTTTATCTGACGTTCAAGGCTCGATAACCTAACCTTTGAAAAACTTGATGAAGTACATTTGTAATTTATCAATATTAAAACAGTAGTTTCGATTTATTAAAATTATTCTGACAAAAATGTTTTGGTATCTTGCTAATTAGCATAATCAATACTTCTTAAAAATATACCACAAGAATTCAAATCTTTTTTCATGAAAAATAAAAGAATTAAATAATGATAGCACAGTTATAATATTAATCATCAATGAAGCATTTTACTAAATATTTTTTAATTGATATTCAAATATCGAGAAAAGATAAAGCGAAGCTATTAGAGCAGATTTCTTTAGTAATTTATTTAAGAAGGTTACATTATTACAGACGTTTCTCTTGGTATTTTTCGAGAATTGATTCTTCTTAGTTTATTTATACTTATTCTACGCTTCCTTCCCTATTTGTATTCATTTTTTGTAAAAATATTTTTGTTATATTAAAACCACAAACTCATTATATTAGGATGATTGAAATCTGTGTTAAGTCAGCCCATATCTATAACAAAAAAAGAAAAATGTAACCTACTGTCAGGAATCATATGATTAACAACCACCAAAAATATTATGCTTGCCCCTCAGTGCCTGCACAATATTTTAATTTGATACCTCGTATCATAATCATTATTTTTATTTTATGGGTTTTTGTAAATATTTGAATCATAGTAATTCCCGGATCATAATTATCATGATTATCTCATGAGTGCTAGCACAACATTTGGATAATCACGGATATCCCAGATCATAATTATCATGATTATCTTATGAGTGCTAGCACAACATTTGGATAATCACGAATATCCCAGATCATAATTATCATGATTATCTCATGAGTGCTAGCACAACATTTGGATAATCACGGATATCCCAGATCATAATTATCATGATTATCTTATGAGTGCTAGCACAACATTTGGATAATCACGAATATCCCAGATCATAATTATCATGATTATCTCATGAGTGCTAGCACAACATTTGGATAATCACGGATATCCCAGATCATAATTATCTCATGAGTGCTAGCACAACATTTGGATAATCACGGATATCCCAGATCATAATTATCATGATTATCTCATGAGTGCTAGCACAACATTTGGATAATCACGGATATCCCAGATCATAATTATCATGATTATCTTATGAGTGCTAGCACAACATTTGGATAATCACGAATATCCCAGATCATAATTATCATGATTATCTCATGAGTGCTAGCACAACATTTGGATAATCACAGATATCCAAGATCATAATTATCTCATGAGTGCTAGCACAACATTTGGATAATCACGGATATCCCAGATCATAATTATCTCATGAGTGCTAGCACAACATTTGGATAATCACGGATATCCCAGATCATAATTATCTCATGAGTGCTAGCACAACATTTGGATAATCACGGATATCCCAGATCATAATTATCATGATTATCTCATGAGTGATAGCACAACATTTGGATAATCACGGATATCCCAGTTCATAATTATCATGATGGTTCACTGACAGCTCAAACCTTGGTGAAGAATATTCCCTCAGGCTGGTGAGGGAATATTTATGAATGGACTAAATGTAAGCCTTCCAATCGTATCTGACGGTCTTCCAGGCAGAAGAGTTTGCCATTTTGACGGCAGCCAAACTGCAGGACGTTTGGGGGGGGGTGGGGGGGAGGATCTGAGCGGAGCATTTCAATACTCTCAGATAGTGAGGCCTATAAAAGCCATAATGTCTTGGGCATCTTCTTCTGGATTAGTGCAGGAGTGTCAGGAGACACTAAATGAACTAGCCAGTACCAAGTCAGTAAGATTAATATAGATCTCGGGACCACTCTCTACAACCAGAGTTAGAAATTTAACAAATATCTGGTTGCAGAAGAGATTAAAGAGGAGTTGACTGAACTGTCCGGGCAACAGACAAGTCAAACAGTTTATTTTGGGCCCCAGTTCTCAAAGTAGGAATTTCTTTTAGACCTTGGTAGAACTAGGTTGAAGAACCTGATAGGAGTTTTCACTGGTCACTGTAAGACTAAGAAGACCATAATATTAACTATTATGGGCTTAGGGAGCAGTGCAGTCTGCCAAAAGTGTGGCGAAGAGGATAAAACCTCTGTCCACTGTGTGGCTGACTGTCTTGCATTCCGCCTAATCTGGTTAAATGTGTATTGAACAAAGACTATTAGGAATCATAAATCAATGAACCTTGAGTGGAAAAATCTCCTGATCTTCATGAAGGGATCAGGTAAGTCTAAAGGTTTTTCCTATGGGTAGGTCTAAGTTCTACCCTAAGGAACCCCTACCCGGGGTTAGCAAAAAGGGCCCATTTCGTGGCCTACTTCCCGGGCATTTGGTCTCCCCACCCTTGATATAAACATTATCATTATTTCATGTTTGCTTGCACAACATTTGAGTCATAAGTATATCCCTTAACATAATTATAATGATTATCTCCTAGAGATTCTACAATTTTTTACTCATGGGAGTTGTTTCAGTTCCAGAACTCATAGATAAAATCAAGGTTTGGAAACTATTAAGCCGAATTCTGCCTCTTGCACATAAAGTCAAGCTTTAAAACTAAAACAATGTATGTTTCGGATTCAATTAAAAATAATTTGGTAAAATATGTTTGAGTCAATTTATTTTTAAATCTACACTTAACATTTTAGCAACCAATTAATTATGCAAAAGAACAATCTTAAATCTTAATAAATGAAATTAAAATATTCCATCTCATATTAACTCCTCATTTTTTTTAAAAAAAAATGCACAGCATTTTAATTATAAACCTAATGTGCTAAATTACTATAAAAAGTATTTCTTCAGGACTTTCCTACGTATTTTCATATTGAATATGAAAAAAATTATAAGATTATTCTAAGATAATTAAATGTTTTTTGCAAACAAAAATTTAATTAAGGGTAAAATATTGAAAATTCAACTTAGTAATATTTTCCAAAAAAATATATAAGTATCTCTGATATGTGAGAAGTAAACAGCAAATTAATATTTTTCCTCTAATATTTCATATTAATTACATGTCAGAATATATCCCTTGACCACAGTATTGCTTATAGCAAGAGTTATGGGGGACTGAAAAATATGGAAACCCTACTTCGACCAAAATATGTAAATACTCCAGGCTGGTTACAAAAATCTGTGAATATGTTACCAAAAGAGATGCATATTTAATTGTGAAAGATAATAATTAAAATATTAGACTTGAGGACTTACAAACATGCCTCTATTACTTCAATATCTCCTAGTAATATTAACTTTCAAATCAGTTAGTTAACTAAGTAAATACGAGGGATATTTCCAAAGTTCTGGGAATTTAGCTGTAATTTTTATTATTAAGTTAATATTATTACAATGTAGTTTTTCTACATAATCTCTATTTAACTAAAGACATTTATCCGAAGGATAAATTTTTTTTTAAGCCGACCTCCGAGAACTTTTTTGGTGTACCCTCAATCCACCTATTTATGGCACATTTTAAGTCAGTTTAACTTTCAAGTCAAATACTACATAAAGTTTTTTTCAAATCTGGCAGCAGATGATAATTACTGGATGGAAGATCAGGGAAATAAGGTGTGTGGAAAAGCGATTCCCACCGTAAATCATTCAAATATACTTCGTCTTTCTTAACGTGTGTTGCCTTGCATTATGCTGTTGCAATAAAGGACGCTTATATATTAAAACAGGGCTGTTCAGTCGGACCTCTTAGGCACTGCACATTAATCTTCTTAAATGTAAAACTAGTCATCAATAAGTTTATCATATCTTATACATTAACACAACACTGTGCAGTTGGACCTCTTAGAGCCGACTCTGATCCTTTTGTCTAAAAAAATACCCTAATCAATCAATATGTTGCACCGTTGAACAAAACTTAATATCGGATGAATATTTTCTTGTTTTGCTAATAGTATTATCTTTGGATAATATTTTAGTATAAAGAATGGACTCTGTTGTACTATATTACAAAAAGGATATTAATTTTAAGTTAATTTCTCGGCAATATTTTTTGTTATATTTTCTGTTATTTTTGTTATTTTTCAAACAAAATAGGAATATTTTGAAGTCTCCAAACGAAACTTCCGCTTAATTCTTCAATATAGATGGAGGTCAGATAAACAACATTAAATGTAACCGATCCACTGGCCATGTAATGCTATGGATGGTCATGTATGAGATCCACTGGCCATGTAATGCTATGGATGGTCATGTATGAGATCCACTGGCCATGAATGCTATGGATGGTCATGTATGAGATCCACTGGCCATGTAATGCTATGGATGGTCATGTATGAGATCCACTGGCCATGTAATGCTATGGATGGTCATGTATGAGATCCACTGGCCATGTAATGCTATGGATGGTCATGTATGAGATCCACTGGCCATGTAATGCTATGGATGGTCATGTATGAGATCCACTGGCCATGTAATGCTATGGATGGTCATGTATGAGATCTACTGGTCATGTAATGCTATGGATGGTCATGTATGAGATCCACTGGCCATGTAATGCTATGGATGGTCATGTATGAGATCCACTGGCCATGTAATGCTATGGATGGTCATGTATGAGATCCACTGGCCATGTAATGCTATGGATGGTCATGTATGAGATCCACTGGCCATGTAATGCTATGGATGGTCATGTATGAGATCCACTGGCCATGTAATGCTATGGATGGTCATGTATGAGATCCACTGGCCATGTAATGCTATGGATGGTCATGTATGAGATCCACTGGCCATGTAATGCTATGGATGGTCATGTATGAGATCCACTGGCCATGTAATGCTATGGATGGTCATGTATGAGATCCACTGGCCATGTAATGCTATGGATGGTCATGTATGAGATCCACTGGCCATGTAATGCTATGGATGGCCATGTATGAGATCCACTGGCCATGTAATGCTATGGATGGTCATGTATGAGATCCACTGGTCATGTAATGCTATGGATGGTCATGTATGAGATCCACTGGCCATGTAATGCTATGGATGGTTATGTATGAGATCCACTGGCCATGTAATGCTATGGATGGTCATGTATGAGATCCACTGGCCATGTAATGCTATGGATGGTCATGTATGAGATCCACTGGCTATGTAATGCTATGGATGGTCATGTATGAGATCCACTGGCTATGGGAACAAAAACCATGTTCTCCAGTAAGAAATTCTTTTGTAACACTTTTTTTTCTTTGACTTTACAAAAGTGTTATTACTGCTGTGGTAATACCAAGGATATACCAAAATAAGCGTGTGATATACCAAAATAAGTGTTTATATTGATAACTGGTTCAATAACTACCGCCAGGAATAAAAGACTAATAAATATCTCCTATTTAGCTATTTTTATTATATCTAAATAAGACATTATATAACGAAGAAATTTGATTTTATATTCAAATTTGAATGTAGGCTTTCCACATATTATGAATTAAACTAAACTTTTTTGTTGTACCATCAATGTCCAATGTTTTTCTCCGAAAGAAAAAATTTCTACTTAGATTAATTAATCGCATTTTTTCATTTTATTTCTTCTTTATGTGCAGAAATAATTGAAATAGGTAAGGAGTCGGAGTCGGCTGATTTCTCCCAACTCCGACTCCTCAAGGTCGAAAATATGCCCGGTCGAATAAACTCCGACCCCACAGCACTGCTTTAAAATACAGTAAAATGATCTACATCATCTCTCAGTGTAGAATCAACTCGATAATGATGTTCAATCTGCTATAACTTAGTAGATGCCAAATAATAGATAAGCAACACTTCTCGCCACTAGAATAACGCTAGAGGGGAAATCTGTGGGAATTTATAATCAATCAATCACTTTATTAAATAAGTTGAACTTGGTGATTTATTTGTTATATTATTTTAGCATGTAAATATGTTTTGTATTTATTTTGTCATTATTGGGTATGCATATTTTTTTTTATTGATATTATCTATTCATATGAATAGATAATGATATTCATATAGATATTCATATACATTATTGGGCATATCTGCAACTAATTTCGTTGAATTAATATCCAGTTTATTAAACTTAGTAAAATTTAACATGTTACATTATCATTTACCATTTTAATGTTAAATTAACATATTAATTTAACATTTAGTATTTTAATGTAATTTTATTACTTGCAGAATCTTAAGCTAATTAATTTAAATTAAAATCTTAGTAAGAATGTAATGAATACCAAATTTCTTTCAAGGCTCTCTCAGAAATATATTTATCTATCTGTCTATTGGTTTTTAATTTTTAGTTTTTGTGCTTTTTTTTCTGGAAAAAATACATATATTGTCAAGGAACAGAAAAGGACGGTATTGAGTCCCTGAGAGTAGATTTTAGGATTTTATTTATCACCATACTGTAGTTTTCTGAAATTCACCAAAAAAAGATAAAATTGACTCCTTTTTTTTGCTGGTTGTATTCAGATTCTTGTTCCTATTAGTTTTGTTTGAAAAACCATGCTTATACTAATAAGAAACGAAAAAAACGGTTACGTCTGATAATAAGCAATAATTGTATACTGAAAAAAAATTAATCAACTTTAGGATCAACATAATATCTTCTGTTAAAAAAAATACAATTGATACTTTCTAACCTTTAACATTCTTATTTTTCTCGTTCTTTAAAATTCATTCAGTTTCTTACTAATATAAACTACTTTAGTTTTAGAAACGCACATCAGTTCTGACGAATATATTAAGCAGTACCTTTCATAAAGATATAATATTATAGAATAATGAGTTTATAAAGGAAGAACAATATTTAGAAATATTTAAATATACATACCTTTGAAAGTTTTAAAAAGATGCTAACTTCTGTAATGATCATACTAGGTTTTTCGCTCCTATTTATGTTTCTGTAGTTTGTAATCCACTAGATTATTGACTGTTATTTTGTTAAGAAAAGGCTGAATCACTTGTTCCCCAAGCACTTCTGTTAGCGTGGTTAACTTAAACAGTAGGTATTTGGGACAGGGGTTGATATTGGCCAGAAAAACTAATTAAAGTTCAATCCATGAAGTTTTTTCCAGCAGTTTGTTCTTTTTTAACTCCTATTTAATGATTTAAATTGGAAATTACCAGATAAGTTGCTAAGGTGCAACTAGTGATGAGTAATTGCCTTAGCAGTAAAGAGAAAATCAATTCTTTCCTTGATCAGCAAGGCTGTTGAATTATGATGAATGATTCTATCAGTTATTTTTCTCTTTTCACTATAATTGCACTCTATACATCAACTCTTGGTATTTAATTTTATTCAAAACTCTCTTCATGCATCAATAATATCAGGAAATATAAAAAATTACGCAAAAATCATTTCATGTCTGTCTTAGGTGCTCCAGGTGATAGGTGAAGTGTAGACGTCTGGGTAACCTCGTTGTAGTCATTTCAATATATCTTGAAGAAAGGGGTTCACAGCCGCTTTGGTTTTCAATGATATATGTATAAAGGAAGATTTACTTCCCATTTCTACGAATACACACACACACACACACACACACACAATATATATATATATATATATATATATATTATATATATAAACTAGAATTTAAAAAAAGAACACATAGAAAGGAAACCACTGAACTCACTACTATATTTCGATGTCCAATATACTCTGAACGGTACTATATATATATATACATATATATAAGCCTCCGAAGAATCAGATATTTGGCTATTAAGTTCGCGCAGTGCACTTGGCCTCAATCAAAAACGATAATGTTTAAAAGTTCCTTGTCTTGTCATATTTTATCATCAATTTTCCTTTATTATTTAAATATTTTTTTTTTTCATTTTTTTATTATTTAATTACTTTATTTCTTTAATATTATTATTTGTATTCTCAGTTTCATTTTGTTTTATCATAGCTTAGTCCGTACTTTTATTTATGTATCAATTTCTCTGTTCATCCCTCAATTTTTTCTTTTATTTATTTATTGTTTTCATATTCAACTAATTTAATTTAATTATAAATTGATTCTTGTCTACCTTATTCTCCGTGACCGGGGGCGCATGCGGCAACATTGTTGATCTCCAACCGTCTCTGAACCAGTGCGCTTGGTTTCCCTCTCTTATCTCTCCTGAAGACGGTCCAAATCGAAAATTACAGACTGTAAGTGTGTGCTTTTGATTTCTCTATGTTTCTACATTCTTTTTCTACATTCAACTATATATATATAAACTAGAATTTAAAAAGAACACATAGAAAGGAAATCACTGAACTCACTACTATATTTCGATGTCCTCGTCTTCAGGAAAAGAAGTGAATCGCTCCAAAGGCTGATAACGACGATATATATATATATATATATATATATATATATATATATATATATATATGTGTGTGTGTGTGTGTGTGTGTGTGCGTGTAAATATGTATTTGTTTGTATTAGAGTAACTTTTAATATAATTTGTAACTTGTTATATTATTTCTTATAGTATAATATGTTGTTAAAATATTTTTATTAAAATTTAATCATTATAAGTTTAATAAGATAGGAATATACTTAATTAAAAAACACCTAAAAGTATTCCGTGGCTTTCCATGAAAGAAAACTTTTATTTCAGGAATATAAAAAATATATATATATTTAGCACTATTGAATTACGTAAAGTGAAAAAAAAAACTCAGCTGGTAGTGATCAAAAGTTTGAAAAGCTCTTCAAATATAACTTTGAGATAAAAACTAACTCAATTAAATTATAGGGGGAAAACATATTGAATTTCCAATAATATTTCAATGATAGAAGAAATGAATTTTGTTTCTGTAAATCAAACTTCGTCGATTTCATAAAGTTTCAATCAAATTAATTTTTTTCAATTTTAAAGTTTCAGTTTATTTCAATTGTTTAAATAAAAATTATACGAATAAAAATAATTAATTTATTATTAAATGAACTAATATTGTTATATTAATAGCAAAAACAATGAATCGTAAAGTACAATTTAAATTTTCCTCAGTAAAATTAAATGCACAATCGAAAAACTACAATAAAATGTTGTCAAACTTCTTGACAACATTTGATTTTTGTATATTTTTTTTAACTATCGTTATGAATTAGATATATCTATTAACTCGAACCATTTCTGTGAAACTGGTTGAAAATTGAACTTCCTTTTCTGATCGGTCCAATATCACGTATATTGGTTTTGTGTTACAGTTCATCGAATATTACTTATTATGGTTAGGGATTGGATAAATAAGTTTGATAAACTCCGTCTGTATGTACAAGGTGTGATAAAAAATAAGGTGACTTTTTTAATTTTGTACGCTCTGTAAATTATAATTTCAAAATTTTTTTGTTTTGTTGGTACAGTCGTCACAATCATATGTTTACAGTTTTGACTATATAGTATGTGTTGTCTAAATACACATTTTGGCAAAAAAATTACTTTCCTATCATGCATAATTTTTCTCAAACAATAGGGTTTATCTACATTATGAGGCCCATTTTTGTGTGAAATATTAAAATGTGTGTGATCCATCTAAAATTGTGGACTGTAGCGTCGAAACAAACTTTTTGATTGACCTAGTGTCCTTCAAGATGTATCCAATGGTATCAATGTTCTTCATTAATAACGTACAGACTACCACTACTATCCGTTAAACTAAGTAAAAATAACACCGCTGCTTAAGTATAAATATATTTTTAAGTTATGTATGAATTAATATTTTATGATTTTTTTAAAATAATTTTAGCCAGTAATGCATTTCAAGATAATGAGACCCCTTCATTTCATAATAGAATGGCATTTTGGCACTTTTTAAGTTCAAAAGGACACAGAAAAACAGACACCTGCTTAAAATATCTATAGATCTCTACTGGGTTTTGTTTTAAAACTAATGAAATATACAAATTATAAAAATAAAATAAACTACTTGTAAAAAAACTTTGAATGACGTATACAACTGCATGACCTACTTTATAACCCTTGGAATTTTAAATAACTTCTTCACAACATTAAGAGTACTAAAATCAACAATATTATTCTATAATTTCATCTTACTTACAGTTCAGTAGGCAGAGGATGGATTACTTGACTGTAAATAGAGTATTCCTACTCTAGGCATTAAAAAAAGTGAAAAAACTACTACTTATAAAAAATTTAAAACTCATTCAAATATCATTCAATATAACTATGAAGCAAGGGCTTCTTAAAAAAGAGTTCCGTTATTACAATAAGAATAAAAAAAATCAGAAGTAAAATAGGACAACTATTTCAAAGTAAAATCAAAGCAATGTTCTCGTTTACTCTGTCGGTAAAAATTAGATCTCGAGGTTTTTGAGGGATTTTTCATTTTTTGGTCTCTAAAGTCCATTTTTGACTATGTGTTGATGGCTTTGGTGGGTAGGAAAGTGTGTGTCTGAAGTATTGTGGACATTTTACAGGTTTAATCCAATAGATAAAATGAATCATTTATAAAAAAGTTGTCCTTATAGTGTTTATGTACGGTATTATTTTTATACTTTTGATGTATAATATTAACAACAATTCACTTTTTTAGCCAATGTGTGATGAAGAGCAACTTTTTTTCCTTTTAAATTACTAAATGTAGAGTTTGTTAATTTTATGATTAGTATGAAATTAATATTGTTATTAATAAAAATGACATTTTTTCGATAACTGTAAGGATCAGTTTAACTCTGAAAGACTTATGAAAATTTTGAAAATCTCTTAAAGTTAATTTATGGAATTAAAACGATAACTTCCAAAAATGGAAAGTTATGGAAAGAAATTCCATCTAATCCCCTTAAAGAAAAGATATATGCAATGGAATTCTGAAGATAAAGAAATGAGACTGGAATTTAATTGTGTCAGGATATGATGCATATAAATCGCATAGATGGTAAACTATGAATTTGATACAATGAAATTCCTAGTTATGAATGAGCCATAAACCTATTTGAAATCTTAATTTTCAAATTATTCAAGTTTAATAAAAAAAAAAAAAAGGCGTATTTTTGAGTACCTGACATGGGACAGGTTTGGAGTGGACAGCTTACGTCCTCCACGATGTGAATAAGCTTTGCCGTCTCCCAACATGAGTGAAGGTTCTTACATAAAGTTTAATGATGATACTTTAATCTGTTGCGTTTTTATTTTTTCAAGCGTCCATTTATTTTTTTTTTTTCATTTATGACCCACATAAATTGGAATGCAAACAACACGTGGTCATTAATAATCAACACTCCAGCCATTGACATACTGTCCACAGCCAATGTTGGTGATCTAATGGGAACCGGTTTTCAACTAAGTTATAACCATAATATTCCATTGGTCATAGAAAATAAAATTTGTATAATCTCAATAATTAAATTTTTTCATTAATTCAGCTTTTTTAATTGTTCTGATATCAATTCTAGACCAAAAGTGAAGTTAAATAAATTCAAAAACTAATTGAGAAGTCATGAAAATAGCATAGGATTGTTTAAACAAGAATCGCTGATGGAAAACCTAAATCAATATAACACAATTTGACTCGACTCAATTCAAACAATGAAAGTCTTCTTACTTCCCTACAAGCACAATAAAAGCTAAAACTAATATCTGAAACAAACAATCAGAAGCTGAATTAAAAAAGTATAAGCCAAACGATAAATAATATTAAAATATTTAACATTTTTCTTTGAATTTTAAAGGAAAAAAATGAACAAACAGCTTTGAAATTAAAAACAAACTCAAATGTAATTTTATATATTACAAACAGATATACTACAAGAAATAATTTGCGATTATTTTAGAGCTAAATGTTTATAGCGCTTATCTAGTATCAACGTTATTGTTATAGTTTAAGTTAGATGTTGAAAAACTGTTTATACGACTATAGAGTACGTAACTTACTTTGACGATGGCCTTAAGTTAGCACTCAGTAGCATGCATCCACGAATTAGACACTGGTTGATTTTGGCTCAATCCATGCCACCCATTTATATTTCTTCATCCTTCTGAGAAATTCAAATTGAAGAAATTCAAATCATCATTTCCTAAGAAATTACATTATTTACATTGACTAGAGATTTTTTGAGTGAATCTACTGAAATAAAATTGATGTTTAGAGGTTTCATGAAAAATGTTTAACTAATTTAATAACTTAATATGAGATGTAAAAGAATAAAATTCTTACATGTACAAAATGAACGCAAATCAAATATTTAATATCTGATGCTTTCCATGTTATGATGGATTTGTGTCACAAAATGTTCTAATCGATCTATATATTGGAACCTTGGACAAAAGTTAAAGTAAATTTTTTTACAGTTTCTGTCAGATGTAATTTTTTTTGTGTTCATGAATCATTATATCTTTGGGTAGTATTGAAGTGTGAGGAATGGACTCTTTCCCCAAGAAGAAGCTATTATGTTATTGACAAATATGCAGTTTTTTCACTATTCTAGTCAAATAGTTCTTAGATATTATTTTTAAAAATTTCAAGCTTCTAGCTGTAAAAGTTTATACTGAATTATACTAAATATGCTTTGACTTTGATTTGAGTATATATACTGGCAAATTACTAATATATTTTTTCTTAATACACATTTACAGCAACCTTATAACAGAGTACACAACGCAGGAAAATGATAACACTCGCTCAGATTAAATTGGATTTATATAATTTTTTACAAATGGAAAGAAAAGTGATTTCTAAAAGCATTTCGCATGCCATAAAATTCCCAGTATAATAATTTTATAAAAGGCCAAATATGTAAAACATAATCCAAAATTAAAAATATTCGTTAAAAAATAATAAATTAAATTATCCTATTTTTTGTCTCACACGTTTCTGAAATTTTTCAGACAAATTAGGAATATTTTCATGTTTTAAATGGGAAAATCTGTCTTAAATCTTCAATATAGATGGTCAATAAACTATGTAAAAGATCCACTGGCTATTGGAACAAAAGCTATGATATCCTGTAGCAGATTATTTCGCAACATAAATCTTCACTCTGGCTTTTCAAAACTGTTATTACTGCTGTAGTTATACTAATGTTATTATATGCATCAGTGGTGTGATATACAAAAATAAGCACATATATTGATATGTGTATCAATCACTATCTGTACTACCTCCAGGAATGAAAGACTGATAAACATCTCCCACTTTGACATTTATATTACGCCTAAATAGGACGTTATATATAATATATTATAATAATATTTAAAGGGTGTTTGAAAATAAAACCTTGATAACTTATGTCAAAACAAATAATACAAAACAATAAACAAACATTCAATTATTTTCAGAAAATTCATTTTCATGTAATTCATTATTTTGACCATAGTATACTGACAAAGTTTTGTTTTGTTTGCTTTGAATTTTCAAAAACAATTAATTAATTTTAATGAAACGTGTTATGCAATTAAAGCTTGGCCTGGTATACACACTTTGAAAACGAATTACATTTTGAATGGAGAGTTTACTTTGAGAAGCCCTACTCCTCACCTCTTTGACAACTTTTGTTCTCCTTCCAATTCAATGATTACAAGTTTGTAAACAGTTATGCTTGATTTTAATTTCTGTATATGGTCATTTATTTCTATAGTCTAAAGTCATTATCGATAGATTTTCATAATACTAGTCGTGTTAACATGTTATTTATAGTTATATTGTAATATAGTTTATCTATAGTATAGGATTTAACTTTTTCCTGAGTTTCAATTTTTCGACAAAACGATAAACAAAAAGTACAGCAGTCATTTTAAATTATCTTGAAACAAGGAACTAACAGAACTTTAAAAAGTATAAGAAATTGATCTATGTAAGTATGTAACTTTATTATCTATGTAAGTATGATAAAGACAACTTGGAGAACCTCATCCGATTATAGCTCATGACAGTTCACCTCTGCCATGGTAAATCTAACGCCCCTTTGAAAAGCCAACGAGGTTCTATTTAAAAGGAAATATGGTTGAAAGAAATTCATATAAGTATGATGGATCAAAAAGTAATCAGTTAAACTAATTACGTATATTTATCACATCATGAAAGCTTTAAAAAACAAATAAACTTTATATTTCTTTACTATAAGTAATGTGTAGATGGTAAGCAGGAAGAAATTTGATCTCGAGATTTTTACAGATTTATTCACATGTTTTGAGATACCCTGAGACTATTTTCAACTTTTTTTCGATAATGACCGTTTGTGTGTTTGCTGTGGCGAGGGGGAGAGTTGGATGCAAAAGTTTAAGTCGTTACAAGTCCTTTTTGAGGACTGGACCCTACAGTGTAGATGAGATGTGTAGTTTTAGCAATATTTCTTTCTTTTTTTCCATAATTATGCTTTCAAGCCTCTCCCTGCCTTTCTAGCTTCTCTTAACTTATCTCTGTTCCATTTCCTTTGCCTCATATTTTGTCATATATCCTTTTTAACTACTTCTACCTGTTTCTTTTTGCAATCCTGTTTATCTTTCTCTCCCACTTATTAAACTTTGACTGTCTGTACATATTATTTTACATTTGTTTCATTAATATATAGTGAAAGTAACGTTTAGTAAATTTTAGAGTGATCTCATATTAGAATTATTATGAACCTAATAGATATAGAAGCATCTACTGAAAAAAAATTCAGATATTTTCAGTAACCAAAAAGGTTATATTTGGGTAAAATTTAAAATTTATGATTAATTCAGAATGCATGCACACTAAATAGAAGCACACTGACAAATTTTCAGTACAAGAAAATGAAACTTTATTGTGAAAATAGGTCGAATTGTATTTTTTCTTTTTTAATAAAACGATCTTTCTTATTTCTAAATTATAATTTGTATTCGTTTGTACTGAGATTATTTAATGTATACTGACAACCTCTATAGTACTAGCAGTACTATTATTGCTTATTATTGTATTATTGTTTTATTCACAGTACTCTGTATTAATAAAACAAATGTAAAATCATTTGACCATACAGTCAGAGATTATAAGTGGGAGGAAAAGATTAACAGGATTGCTAAAATAAAAAGGTAGGAATAGGTAGAAGTAGTTAAAAAGGGTAAATACCAAAATATGAGGCAAGAGAAATGGTAGGGAGACGAGTTAGGAGGAACTAGAAAGGGAGGGAGAGCTGAAGAAGCATAATCACGCAAAAAAAATAATGAAACGGTATTCGGAGGGATGTATTATCACAAAAATTGAATGTTTTCCCTATCTCATCCACATATATTTAACACTGTTTTTCTTTTTTATCGAGGTTGGTCTAGCTTCAATAATACAACAACTTTAAGCCGATGTTTCGTCTATATTTGTAGACATCTTCTACATTATTTTGTAGAAAATTATAAAAATAAGAGGCTTATAAAAGATATGATTCACATTCGAAAAACGAAAAATGCTTGCAATAAAAAACGGATACAAAAAACCTAAGTAAAATATATAGTCTATTTTTTAGTAATTAAGAAATATAGTTGTAGTCTCCTGGTTCTTTTTTGATATACCAGTAGTCGGTTGGTAGTTTTGGTAGTTGGTAGTTTTAATGAGTTTTTTTTAGGGTTGAGTTATCAAGTCTGATATAGAAGGTTCAAAAAACGGTCACTAGGGCAGCACATTAATTGATTTAAACACAAACCTTTATGTAGTTGCTTCCTTACAATAGTAAGGAAAATACCAAGCTAATTATGTATCTTAAATAAAATAATGTAAAATAATTACGTTTCATGTTGTTGTAATTAAATTCTGTATTGATGTAGCCTTGAAGATGTTTACAAATATAGACGAAACGTTGGCTTAAAGGTGTTGAATTATTGAAGCTAGATGAAACCTCGATAAAAAATAAAAATAGTGCTATTACAAAAATCAAATAGTTGTAAAATTATGTATTGGAAAAGTAGGCATGGTTAGACTATAGATTGGTGGAAATGCAGTTGGTACACAGGTGATGGTCATTAAAGTTTGAACTTTGTCAAATACTTGTGTTACTGGCACAAACTAATTCAAGGGGCTATTGAAAACTAAAACTGGCTTGCAATATTGAGACTTCGTAATGATTTTGTCAACGGTGTTAAGTTAGTGGCTTAGAAGATTGTTCAATCAGAGTGGGTCAATAAACTAACAACTCTTCAACCAACTCTGGCTATATCCTCTTCTATATATTCATGTTTCGAGATTATTGAATAATTAAGAAATATATATATATATATATATCATATTCAATAATATATCAACCGTTTGATAGAATAGGTGTGTTCTCTGATCGGAGTTTGGTCAATTTTCCAGCATGAAAAATGAAACTCTCGTTGCCAACGTTTCGGTTTTATTTAAAACCTTTTTTATAGGCAGAAGTAAGAATTTTTTAACTAAGAAAATGAAATTTACATTATTTAAAGGAACAACAATGTTAACCGGACAAAACCTTCGACTAGACAGGTTAACAATGTTGTTCCTTTAAATAATGTAAATTTCATTTTCTTAGTTAAAACATTCTTACTTCTGCCTATGAAAAAGGTTTTAAATAAAACCGAAACGTTGGCAACGAGAGTTTGATTTTTTATCCTGGAAAATTAACCGAACCCCGATTAGAGAACACACCTACTATATATATTTTAATGATCAAACTGCAATATGAAATAGGAAAAAAAAATGACTAAGATCTTTCAACCGTAACAGGTGGTCTTCGTTAGAGTCGAAAACCCAAGATTATATATCATAAGATTATGAAATTTTATATATATATATATATACTTTTACGATGAAAAAAAATCATAAATGGACAAATATAGTTCATGTAGATCAAGAAACATGAATGAATTAAAAAAAAACAAATTTGCAGTCTCTACTTTTTGGTTTGAATCATTATTATGAAACATAAGAGAGAGAAACCAAGTGCGCTGGTGCAGAGGCGGTTGGTTGACCAACAATGTTGTCACATATGTGCTTTGTGATATTTTAAATGTGCTGGTTAGACAAGAATCACTTTATTGATATATTATGTATTACTTTTAATTTATAATTTTCGCATTTTTTTCTGTTCTTTTTAAAGTCTTTTTCTTTCTATAAATTCATTGACTTCTTCGTTGTTGCTGAACTTTCTTCGATGCAATGTCTCCTTAAGTTTTAAGTTCCTTAAAAATTAGAAACTGAAATCTTGACCGTAGTTGAGATAAAGTAATATCTCCCAACATATTTTTATTCACACTTTTTATTTTTGGGTAATTTGGGCAGTATTAGAGCTAACATTGTCTCGTATCAACATTGCCCCTTTTCCTTGAGATCCACGGCGTTTCCTTCACATTTCCTGATTTGTTTGTTTATATAGTCCCAATAGCAGCACTGTTTTCTACACTATTTTTCAAAATAGTCCAATTTTGGCTGATGTGAATTTAATTCATTAGTTCTGTATGCGACTCAGATACAAATAATTAACTTATGTTGTTCACACGTTATAATCAGGTTTAGAAAATAATCATCTCCCTACATACTCTGAGCCTTATTTCCTTTGTGTCTGTTAACAGTTAGGACACCCAACTAACTTAATATCAGCAAGGTGTTTCCTCATTCTAGCTCCAGCTTCCTTTAAACCACCCATGATGGTGACCTACTATCAACGATTTTAAATTTTGCTTCATGAAATGTAACTTTGATAATACATCAGTGTTTAGCTGATCTAAACAAATATAGTTGTCCAGATTTTTAAAAATTTTATGACCTGTTAATCGTCAACGACAAGTTTCTAGTTTTGAATCAGTGTTTGAAATATTTAAAAAAACGCAAGTAAGATGCAATATATTTGATATGGAGTCTATTTCTTTGCATATCTAGCAAAGCTGCTTACTTCATGAAACTAAAAGATCACTTGTTTACTTTTCGAATTTTTCGTTTTTCAAATGTGAGTCATTTCTTTTATAAGCCTCTTATTTTAATAATTTTCTACCAAATAATGTAGAAGATGTCTAAAAATATAGACAAACCTCGCTAAAAAGAAAAATAATATTAAATATAATACCTGTAATATCGTACCTGATATTACAGGTATGTACATATCAAAGATTTCACTACAATGATGACAACAATACTGAGCAAGCTTAAAAAAGTATGGGATAGTAAAAGTTATATTGGCAGCAGATTCTAATTTAAATTGGTTTTTTTGAAACGAGATAATTAGTATTAAATTTTGAAAATAAATAGAAATTAGCCGTTAGGATAAAATTAGATAGTTTGAATTTAAGTTTAGAACGGATTTTATTTTAAAATACAATTATATTGATTAATTCCCTTAAATTTTTATTAGTTGATAAACTCTGAGTGCTACAATCTTGTAGAACAATTATGATAACTGTCCTATACCAGAATTAAGAGTAATCACTGAGAACATTCTAGGTGTTATGTTAACCATGAGTGACTTTATAAAACAATATTACAAGAGTCAGTGTTTAAATATTTATACATCTTATGTTTCTTTCAAACATTGTTAAATCATAACTTTTTTAGATTTAATTTAGTCGTTTTTAGTATTCATTGACTTAAAGTATGAACAATTGTACGGTTTAAGAAATGAAAAAATATATGTTTAATCTGTAATATTATATAATGAAGCTTTACATTGATCAATCAGGTAACGACGTAATTTGTTTCAATTGCTGTTACTTATAATACATGAATAGTTAGAAGATCTAGAACCAATAATAATTATTTTTTAGTGTTTATATAATGAATTAATTCGAAAATGTATTTTTTTAGCAAAAATGTTTTTTGCTCTAGATTACTGATATAAAAACGTACCTTCAGATGAAGATTCTTTTAAAATATTTATTCCTTTGAAGAGTTGTTTTCAAAAACTATGTATTAAAAGACCAGTTTCTCACGAAATGACGAAGTAAACATGACCTTTGACGATAAGAAGAAACTTGATGTATTTGACGTCACCTTATAAACCTTCAAATAATGAATTTATTTTATACTTACTTAAACGATCGAAAGCAATTTGGCTTAACCTTTGATAAATTAAAGAAAGACGAAACATGAGAATTTACTAATTGCAAATTAAAGCAGCCAAGTAAAATTATTTGTGTCACCAATGTCGACATTTAGATCGGTGGCTTAGCTCTTTAAATAAGATGCCAAGTAATTAGAAATTTTGTAATTATGCAAAGATGGATATCATATAAGAACATAAGAACGTTATCTTTGAATGAATACGACTTATTCAACTCAATATAAAAAATATTTAAATGATTTTTTTTTATCTAAGTTTAATATAGGAATAAAAAAATCTGACAAATTGGCAGATTCGTAAACTTAGTTAAAAGAATGATGATTAAGTTATTCTAGATTTCAATTGTAAAAAGATCACTGATACAAAATATTTACTTTAAAATACCATTTATTTGCTGTTTACAATCAACATCAACATCCAATGAATTTACAGAGATCATTTTAATAGTGTACAATATTTTTCTGAATTTAATTTAACAATCACAGAAATTGATCATTTTGTTGATGAATTTGATAATGTTTTTCTTAGATTTGTACCCCTCTACCAAGTTTAAAGTCTAATTTTTATGATAATGGACAAATCCTGTTTATGTTGATTAAAATCCAGTTTATATAAAGTAATAAGTTTATGATTATCTCATCAAAGAGTGAAGCCTTCAAGAGATACTCAATCAGTGTAACCTACTTACAGGTAGAGGGGAGACAAGGATAGATAATGTAATGTTTGTAAATAATAACAAACATAAATATTAGAAATATATAAATAAAATACTATTATTTTTTTTTAAAAAATAAACTAAAAATAATAAGTAAAAAAAGGTGAAGTAGGAGACTAAAATGAATAAAAAAAGAATTAACCATTGAGGTAAAACCCACGATGAGATCTACATCCCAGGAGAAAAATATATATTGATACATTGTAAAAGACAAGTGGACGAGATATTGGAGAGAGAAAACGAGAAAGTGTTCAACTCTAACCTCCGCAATAATATTGAAGAGACCGTAATCTCTTCTATCTTTCTGACTCACGAAGATATCATATAGTTAGGAGACATTAGTTTCTTTATCTATCTATCAATATAGATATTCTAAAACCTTAATTTAATTCAAATATCAATAATATAATAAAATATGTCCCTTTTGCATCATAAGAACACAACGTTAAAATTAGCTAAACATTTTTTTTTTAAATTAATATCAAGAATTAATAGACATAAAATTTATACATATGTGTATAAAAAGATTTCACATAAACACGTAAAATTGCAATCACTGATCAAACCACAATATGAAAAGGGAAAAACACCAAACAAATCTTTCAACTGTAACAAGATGTCTTTGTCAGAGTGAGTTTGGGTATATTCTTCTGACGAAGGTATATATATATATATATATATATATATATATATATATATATATCAATGAACAAACCACAATAACAAATTGGAAAACAAGACTAAGATCTTTCAACCGTAACAAGCGGTCTTCGTCAGAGTCAAAAACCCAACATTTCAATTAAAAAAAACCAACAAAAACCCAATTGGGTTTTTGACTCTGACGAAGACCGCTTGTTACGGTTGAAAGATCTTAGTCTTGTTTTCCCATTTCTTATTGTGGTTTGATCATTGATTGTTGTTTCACGTGTTTATGTGAAATCTTTATATATAATATATATATATATATATATATATATATAAAGTCCAAAACCACAAGAAAAAAGAAAATGAAAAGAAATGAATGTTCTGAGGCCTTTCATTTTATGTCATCAGAGAACGAAGAAAGTAAAAAAAAAATCCTTTTTCAATGTACTCCTTTTTTTTCTTACATTCTCAAGTAAACTTACTTCTTACTTTACTCAGTAAAGTTTCTTAAGTAAAAGACCTCAGAATATTTATTTATTTGTAAATAATTACTTTGTATGAACGCAATTCTGTGACATATATATTAATAAATACATATTTTTTATGTAATGACTAACCTTAATTATTCTTGGTTATTATTAAAGTTATTACTGTTAGTCTTGGTTTAATCAAGTGTTTATTATTTGATGTGTGTAAAAATTGTTTGTACGAATGGGATTGTTTATGAAAATTTAACATATATATACCAATTAAATTGGTAGCATAATGTATGAATTGTAACATAACAAAATCGTAACAGTAATGAACTTACTGCAGCTGATTATTAGCCCAGGGAAAATATTATCTACTAGGACAGTTTTTCGTACTTTTAGAAATTTAGGAGGCATGGTAAAAATAGAGTTCTAAAGGCAGATATCATTCAATATAGTGACTAAGGCTATTATAGTTTAGTATTTACGTGATTTCGTAATAATTAAAAAAATTATTAATAAAATAGTTAAAAATTAATTCTAAAATTAAAAAAGTGCTTTAATGATTTAGGTAAAAGAAAAAATGTTGTAGGATGTATTGACCAGGATCAAATTAGTGTGTTGGTAGCTCGTGAACGTATGAGTCATACATGTCAATTATACACTATGTATGCCACAACTATATTTACTCTTAAAGAAAACAAACCAATTATACAATTATGCATTGAGTTTACAGCTGATCATTTGCGTGGTATTATTCACAAGGGAGTTGTTATATCCTTCATATAGTCCGTCACATCAGCCCTTATTGATAAAAACATAACATAATTACTAAGAGACCACATTAGGGTGACCACGTGCCGTTTATAATCACTTTAATCACTTAAGCAGTCAAATTATCAATTATTTCAGTTTTATCAACAACAATTTAGTTTTAAATCTAGTATTCTAATTTAACAATCTGCCTCTAAATCTATATTATGTTTAGATTTAGAGGTTTTTATCAATACTTTTTCATAATTCATATATTTGAACTTTTAAGTTTTAAGAAAAAAAAATTCTTTGAAATGAAATTAAATGAAAATAATCAGGGTTGTTTTTTTTTTAATTTCAGTATAAAATCTTCGTAAATAATATAGAATAAAAAATACATGGAAAATACATACAAAAGAAATACTAGGCCAACATCCCGTTTTAAGGAAGTTTTTAACAACGTGAGGGTTGTTAAGTTATCGGAGTCAATGACGAAAACGCCATGAGTTTGTGGTCCAAAACCCACTAAAATATACTACTGAACAATACTCTAGTAGTATATTTTTTTTACTTAAAAAGTCAACGCTCTTCCTTATAGGTGATTCACCTATTGGTATATTATTCTTAGGGTGAAAATTGTGGCTAGTTCCTTAATAATACTGAATTTAGTTATTTGCAAATTATATCATTAAATTCTCTAAATTTTAAATGTATCTGAATTGTAGGAGTTATCAGAAATTTTACTTCCGTAATTTTTTAGAAAGTATTTCTAAAAAAAGGACCTGTTTTTGGTATTATATTGCGCTCCCAGCTTATACAGCCATAATGCAGATCATAACATCAAAACAGACTGATGCCTGAAGGACCATTTTAACTAGACTAATGAATGAATGATAACATTAAGTTAAAGTTGGATTGCCTTTATTTTCCTGGCATTTTAAAGTATAACACTCCATTTAAAATGTATTATAATCAAACAAAAAATGTAAAGTTACAATCGAATACAATTTTACTCAAACAATAATAGAACTGCATGTTGCTCGTTCACCGCAGTTTGTCGGCTACTTACTGTATTGGAGTTACTGATGAGAATTTTTCAGTTTAATAAACAGAAAGGCCTAGAGCCGTCATTCAGACTATACAATGAAGTTGATTATTTACACTTATCAGAATAAGTAGAAAGGGAACTGCAAGTACAATTAAGTTCCAATAAATAGTAGGAATAGTATGTTATAATTTTCAACCCCTTTTTTGAATAAAATGAAAAGTGACTTTAATAGTTGTTCATACAAGATAGTTTCCTAAAAATTGACTTATTTCAAAGATTAAGTCAATCATAATGTCCCCTTGATTTCCAAAAGCTGCAACTATTGAATAAATTTTCTTGATAATTATCAAAATAGAATGTCCTTTAAAACACCACAATAATTAAACTGGTTTATTAACTTTTATAATTATATTTATGTTTACATTAAAACTAACTGCAAAGTACATAAGATTATTCTTTTATTTTCTGAGCGCATCGTTTTTATTCTTCATTTTCTTCAGATAGACTTTTCTTTCGATGAAAAACAAATGAGAACGATAAGCGATGAAATGGGTTCTTTTTGTCAAAGAGTTTACGGGATTAAGAGGAATAAAAATCTCTTTAGGCAATAAAAAAAATTGAAATGCCCTTTGAAAATCAAAGGTTGTGGCCTAAAAAAACTACAACCGCTGGTTATCAACATTTTCCTTTATCTTTTTTCTCATTTAATAAAAAACTTTTAATTTAAAAGAGGTGTTATTGAATTTTTTTTGCTCGCTCATATTTCAAAGGTTACCAACCTGACCACAACAAAGAAAATTATTTTTTTTAAAAAACAAGTATATTAGACATTAACAAAACTAAACTGGTTAGTTTTTTGAATTATTAAAGAGTTATTGCAGAGTTCTAAATCATTAATCATATATAAAGAATTAAAAAATTAACTCTATATTCACACACAATAAAACTCTCACAACTTTCTTTGTTGAACAGTCAGGAGGAGAAATTTTTTTCTAAAACTTAGGTTTACTGCAACATATATTATTTTTACTTAGAATAATATTGTAATAAACATAACTTGATATACAATATGCAATACTTTATGTGTTTATTAACCATTATTCAATAAACGTCCATATAATAACGAGATGGAGCAGAACTTCAAACTTATTGACATCAATATTTCCTGCAAGAGTTGTCAACAGCATAGAGTCTTAAGAGAACATGAAATGCGTAATTATAGTCATTTTGACATATCAATTCAACAAAATATCTTAGAATACCCTATGATATGTCAGATAAATACATATCTCCTGCTTCTAGAGCTTTCTTTTATTTTCTTCTCCTATTTGTGAATCGTAACACAAAGCAACGCTTTGTTTTGTTTTATCCTGTATAACGTTTAAGTTTAACAAAGCCAGTAGGCCAATCATTTTTAATTTTAAAAAATACATATATATATATGTGTATATGTATATAAAAAGATTTCACATAAACACGTGAAATAACAAACAATGATCAAACCACAATATGAAATGGGGGGGACTAACATCTTTCAACTGTAAAAAGCGGTCTCCGTCAGAGTCAAAAACCCAACAGTTGGGTTATTGACTCTGACGACGACCGCTTGTTACGATTGAAAGATCTTAGTCTTGTTTTCCCATTTCTTATTGTGGTTTGAAGGGGAAAACAAGACTAAGATCTTTCAACCGTAACAAGCGGTCTTCGTCAGAGTCAAAAACCCGAAGACCGCTTGTTACGGTTGAAAGATCTTAGTCTTGTTTTCCCATTTCTTATTGTAGTTTGATCATTGATTGTTATTTCACGTGTTTATGTGAAATCTTTTTATATGTATATGCTATTAAACAAAATGATTCCTATCGTTACCTATTCTGTGACGTTTGGTAAGTCATCAGCTGACCTCGGAGCGACTCACATCTATCTTACTGATGACGACAAAACAATTGAAATATAGTATTGAATTTCTGTTATCTATTTGATGTGTGTTAATTCTGTGAATTTAGTTTATATATACAAAACTTATCATTGTATACAGATTTCAATTGTCTAAGATATATCATTATGAATTAACAGTTCAGTTTCATTGATTTCCAAGAGTTCACTGAAAACTAAATTGAAATATTTCATGTGAAATTACATCAAATTAGAATTCAATGAAATATGCATAATGTGCTTTAATAGTAAAAATGTTAGAAATGATTCAGGGTTTTAAACTGGTTAGGTCCATGAGATTTTTCTTGATATTAAATAATATATTGCAAATAAATAATATATTTAACTATTGAGGTCAAAATTCAATCACTTACATCAAATTCTTAGAAAAAAAATAAGTACCAGTTCAGAACTTACTTTCAGGGGCTGAAATAATCATGTCATTATTTGTTTTTTGTTGATATACGAAATGTATATTCTACTTTTATAATGAATTTCTGGTATAGCCTTTTAAATTCAGATCTTCTCTTGACATAAGGGCTTGCCTGCATGAGAATATATCTCCTTATATTCTCTTCGAGCATTGTTTAGATCGCTTTTAGTATCCTGCAACTGCCACTATTTTATAATGTAAGTAAATATATTTATTTTACATTAATTTATGTAAGCTTATATTTTTCTTATTTTTATAACGATTACTTCTGAAAAAAATGTGTAATAGTCGAGAACAGTAAACATGTTTGTTATTCCCTAGTTTTTTACTTTATTTTATACAACTATTACAGTAGTACTATTAAATATGAATTTTACTTATATGTCAATTTTCCTTTATAGGGGGTTGGTTTTCGTAATATTGCATAAAGGTTAAAAAAATTAAATGAAAAACCGAATATGAATCATGTTCAGGAAAGCAGTCCTATCTGGTAGTCATTTGTCTCATTTATGCTTACCGATATCTTAACAAAAACCTGCTTCAAAGGATGGTTGGCAGGTACCTGTGCGGGGCATACCTTAAGGACAAAGACTTATTTTAATAGGTGATTAGAATGCCACCTGTTTGTTGATGATTTGTTAACTTCAAAGCACTCCAAAGCACTTAATAAAACATTTATTGTCTCATTTAGAAATCTAATTTTAGCTTGCTGTTATAGAATTCCATCTTACTTCAGTATATTATCCTTATCTATCCACAAATCTTTAAGCAGCTCAACAGTTTCAAGCATAATTTTCGCACTTTTCTTTGAAAAAATTATATGAATGATGTTATCAAAATTCAAATCATCGGAATGTCCTCTCTCTCTATTAGGAGAACTATCAAGTCTACAACCCTTAAAGTTGTTGACATTTTCAAAATATTCCTTCAGACAACCCTTTGATATTAAAGAGCATTTTCTGTAAATCCAATATGAATCCCTACAACTGCATCTTACGTGTACTACAAAGAGACCATATTTGGATGAATTAGTGTAACTGAACTAAGATTTTACATGTTTTGGAAGTGGTGAAATATAATTTAAAATGCAGTTATTGGTGCAGAATTAAACGAAAATCCTAAAAATGTAACGTTTTTAAAATTTTCTTGCCATTAAATGGGAAAAGTATGTTTCCAGTCACAAAGCCAAGACATTATTTTAAAGTTTTACAGCACGAGTTTACTCACCAAACAAGTGGAATTCAGAGCTGGGAGATGGTAAGATCACAGTAAATAATTTCTCACCTTATATCACCAATATAATACAATATCTACTTTAGTTGCGATGTCTGTCGGGTTTTTTTAATCGTAAAAAAGGGGATCAACAGGTGATCACAAAAAACATGTGATAAATTCTCTTATTACTCAATAATCAATAATAATGCAGAAAAAGAAATACTTAATTCCAAGCTCATTGATAATTATGATTAACAACCAATTAAAATAATAACGTTAATTAAAATTAATTTAATAACATTATGTAAATAATAAATAAATAAATAATTTATTTTAATCATTTCATGTATTGATTGCTAGAATATAAAACAAAGTTAATTGACGATATAATAATAATTAATTTGGGGAGTTCGCATCAATTATTTATATTTCCTGGTCCATTAGAACAGTTCAGCAGAACAACGGCCTTTGGGGGGGGGGGGGGGGGGATGGCCATGTATTGTAATTTCAACATTTTAATTAATTCAAGAATTTGAAGAGACAATTTTTTTAAATCTGTTTTCAACCATACCATAGCTTTATTTATTAGATAGTAACCTGCTACAACATGAGGGCATTACTGTAGTACCTAGTAATATATAGGCATTATTGATTAAGCTACAAAACTGCAGAAGTAGTTAGAATGTCTCCAGCAATGGTTCCGTCTTTAATAGCAGACGGAATGAATCCATTTCCTTCAGTTGTCGAGTTCGAGTTGTTGTCGAGTTGTCTAGCAACCCTTTTAATTTGTTGTACTTTTCAAAACATCAAGAATCATTTGTCACTACTAGATGTCTAAAGCTTGTTTTTCAGAGCAACTGCATGACAAGAATAAGGGTTGATCTGTACTACCAAAGATATTTTCCAAACATTATTTTTAACAGTATTGTATTTGACCAGGTCGTTTGAGCTTATTCATGCAGAAATAAATGATTTCTAAGTAGTAGCTAAGACATCCTTCGTACCTCTAATTTTACAATTAGGGGTGTTTTTTACAATTAGGGTGAGTGTTTTTTTCTGCCACGGTCGTGGTCTTGATGTCGATGTTTCAAAAAAACGTTCTCTTGAAAGTTTCTATAAAATATATATGATAATATAAGCAAATTTTTATGTGACTGCCGCCAATTTTTTCAGAATTCTGTCTTTATTATTCAAACTGAATTTTGGGTTCTTGTAGAGATAATCTATAACTTAACAGTTTTTGATAAATACTTTCATTTGATAGGATTTTAACTTTAACCACCCATTTTCCATGGTAAAACAGCGCCATGTTTAAAGCTTATTTAAACTCTTTGCCGGAATTCTGTAATACAGCAGTAGCACCAAAGAATAAGCATCATATCTCTGTATGTCTTTGAATAACTTATTTTAAATTGTCTATCATAAGGTTTAAAAGTAAGGCAGCTCAAGTGAGACAATCTGACTTTGTAAAGTAATTGTTTGTGAGAGGAAAGAGAAATTTGTAACATACATCAACGAAAAGGAGAAAACACGTCTTATTCTTTACTCATTATTTCCTTTCTGCAATATAAAGGAAAAATACATTAGAAAAGTACTTTTTTGTTCGTATAGACCAGATATATCAGCTGGAATCAAATGCATGAATCATTCTACAAGAACTAAGGCTGATTGGTGGAAGAGTCGCTCTATGGGGGTGCTTGTTTGATTTGGATCACAAAGAGCTTTGTGTCCTACAAAGGGCCCCTCTCTTCCCATTGGACTAGTATATTATATTCACAGAGCCATACACTTACACAAAAAAATATTAAAATAGTGACATTATAATGCATATACAATCGTATATTACTTAAATAAAAACATATTACATTATTAGTAATGTAATACATAGATACATACATAATACATACAGTAATGTAATGTTGTAATACATAACAGCATATATGACAGTATCATATTACATTCATAATAGTAGTTTACATACACAAATGAATATAATATACCACTAAAAAACCACATCCTATTTCCTGGCAATACCCGACACGGAAACCGTTTGCACATTACTTCATGCCGGTGCCTCAGTCCTCACGAATAGGATTCACCTTCTTGTGAACGAATGGGGACAAGAAGGTGAATCCTATTCAGGAGGACTGAGGCACCGGCATGAAGTAATGTGCAAACGGTTTCCGTGTCGGGTATTGCCAGGAAATAGGATGTGGTTTTTTAGTGGGTCGGGACCCTCAACCCCACATACCCTAAGCAAGACGTCTTGCTAAGGGATCTGATGAACAGATTTTTCCACATCTTACGACGAAAAAAAAAATATAATATACCAAGAGCATATAATATATGCAATAAAATGTTATACTCCTAATAGTTTAATGCCTAAATAGTAATGTAATACATACATAACATCAAATATTACATTCATAATAGTAGTTTACATACACAAATGTATATAATATACCAAGGGCACATAATATATGCAATAAAACGTTATACCCTTAATAGTTCAATGCATAAATAATAATATATCAATGATCAAATCACAAAAAGAAATGGGAAAACAAGACTAAGATCTTTCAACCGTACCAAGCGGTCTTCGTCAGAGTCAAAAACCCAACTGAAAACACAAAAACCCAGTTCGGTTTTTGACTCTGACGAAGACCGCTTGATACGGTTGAAAGATCTTAGTCTTGTTTTCCCATTTCATATTGTGGTTTGATCATTGATTGTTATTTCACGTGTTTATGTGAAATCTTTTCATCAAATAATAATATATTACATCTACAAAAGTATAACACTTACATAATGCTATATGGCTTAAACAATATCAGGCTACTTACGCAAAAACATATTACATTCACTATATTTAATTCACACAGAATGGTACATTAATTACATTCGACAACATAACATACGTAAAGCCATATTGCATACAAAAAAGTATATTATCATTTATCTCCAAGTGAAGAAAAGAAAACAAAACTCTTATAACTGAATCACTAGGCACTTTTGAGGTAGACAATACTTGAAACACTCATTAACAAAAAAAATACTCACCGATTAGACGATCTCTTAAAATAATGGAAACTACCCAAGTATGTACTTGAGAAACCGAGATATAAATAAAAACTGTAATCTATCTATATACTTATAAAATTCTGATGGCCGGATTTTATTTGATTTTTTCCTGAATAAATAATAAAATTTTCGTAATTTTGTGGGATTCAAACACACAACATTTGCATTGGAGGTCCAGTGCGCTACGCTCTGGGCTATGAGGGCTTTCTTACAAAACAATTCAAAATCTGTTATTAATAACGTAAGATTTGTAGAATTCAACTAAAGATGAAGCCTTAGATGTTGTACACAGGTGAAACATGGAATACCAGTTAATTTTAGTTTATGCTGGATCATTTCAAATATTAAATATTAAAGAAAACAGTGAGTAAAATAGCACTTTACAAATAGTGACATTAAAAAGAAGGAAGAATGGAAAATAAATTCTTTTTTTTTTATGTTTTTTTTTGCACTTATTTACTTTTAATTCTTGGCGCTACTCTCTGCGTCAAGGGGACTTTGCAGTTCACTTCAAAAACATAAGCATCAATTCATAAAAGGAACTCCTGTCATGTGTTTGAGAAATGCTGATCTACCGCACTAATATAATGAAACAAGATTAATAACTGAGCTGCTTTATTTATTGCATACAAATTGTTGTTTACAAATTTACCGATGTCGTACGTTATGCACCTTCAAAACCGGTTGGGCGGAAATAAGCATCATAATACCAATGAACGAGATATGATGGATTTCCATAATCATATGATGATTATATATATGTTGAATTTCATAAAGACATTATGAAACGATTGACCTACATCTGTATAGTGTGTTAAATATTTTGACATATACACAATTATTCACCTACAAGCAGATAGACAACATCAAATAAAATCGAACATATATTTAAGAAATACTTAGTGAAACAATTAAATGCTATAAAATTGTAAAGTATATGGCAATTATCTATATACTTATAAAACTGTCATGACCGATCTGGTTTATCTGTTTTCTTGCCACCTTGAATTGTCAGTATAAATAATAAAATATACGTCATTTTGGCTTCTTTTTGCACGAAGGGGACTTTTTGCACTTCACTTTCAAAACATTAGCATGAATTCAAAAAAGGACCTCCTGTCATGTGTATGAGAAATGCTGATCTACCGTGCTTGTATAATGAAACAAGACTAATAACTGAGGAGCTTTATGATGAAGTCATTGTTTGTAAAATTATCACACAACGGTTTCAAGGGGAAATAGTTTTAATTCCATGATAGAAATTTGTTTTACCTAGAGAGGGCAACATTTCTTTTTCAGATTCAATTTTCTATTCAGTTAACATTTACCATGTGTATTCATAAGTGTTAAGGAAAGGTTCTACAGAAAGTTTTAGTTCATTTATGTAAAGCAGTATTTCAACATGAGCAATTACATGTTGCTCTCAGTAGGATCATTTATAGTTTATCTGCATTTACGTAAACGTGATTGTATTAAAAAGAAAGGTGATGGATGACCCAACGGGTTATGGATAGTCTAGTATAATTATAAAGTCCAGTAAGCTTTACTGATAAATAATCGATGTATTGACAGTCAACTGATATCACAAAGTATCTATTAAAATTGGATGTGCCCTGAAACTGGTCGAGGAAGGTTTACACAAAAGATGATTCTAATAATCTAACTTTGATCTGGGTGCTGTGAAAAACTTGATAGGAAAATTTAAAATATATTGAGTGTAGGATTGGCAGGTGCAGAGAAAGGGTAGGTGGTTTATGCGTTAAAAGTGAAACGTTTACTTTGTGGGGAAGGCGATGGTTTGATTGATAATTCCTTTCTGAAGAGTATGGTCCAAGAGAGCAATCTTCTAGAATCACATCAATCTTAGCCACCATATTGATTAATCCCAAGGAGCTGGTAGCAGAACATGAGTGATTAATATCTCACTGGATTGATGCTTTCAAATTCGTCTCGAAGCATCGTCACTTCCCACTTGAAATCTATTATTTATGCTTATAGGAGTAAACCAGCCTTTCAGTCAAATCCAACACCCCTCCCCAGCAAACAGCCTAAATTCACTTACTGACATCCCCTTCTCAAAGAAAACCCAAAGCATCGCATCAAGTCTTTGAAACATTTTCTTAATTAAAACCTAACAAATTGTTTTAATAAAGAACAGTTTCATTCTCACATTGGCATGCTTATCAGTAGATAGTGATATAGAAACCATAACTATACGAATTTCTTCGTCTAAAAATGTAACAAACGATGACAATGATCGAAAAATCTTAAGAACGCTTATGTTGACAACAATATTTTAAATAAATGAATTCAGACCCACTAATTTAATTTATTAAGTCATCTTCAATTTTTATTTCTCAGATTACAATTGAATTAACCATGAAATAGCTATTACTATAATGTACTATAATATAAGATAATGTACTAAACTAGGTGTCACCAACTTCTACGATATATATTTATACTCATGCATACATTTATTACACAAAATTATTTAAAACGTAGATTTAATTATTTTACGCATCTCAAACATTTTGTTTTGTTCCTAATGTAAACACACAAACGCACTATGTATACATACATATATAAGCAATTAATTGAAACAATTTCCCTAACAAAATAAACTAGATTCACAGAAAGAACACACATAAAATGTCAGTACCATATTTCAGCTTTCTAGTCAACAAGTAGAATTATAGTATTAAGTTTTTTTGATCTATTTTGTGTATTTTGTTCTGTGAATACAAATATATATATATATACTACAATATTTTGATTCAATTTTTCCCTGGTTAGTTTCAGACTAAGGGTGTTCTGAGTGTGGTCTTTTGGGGCACCCGCAGTCAGGTACATTGTTAATCTCCTGGATAATGTTGTTGCTGTAGAACCAATGTAGGATGATTTACGGAACTCACAGTTTCCTATGGTACAATTGTATTGGCATACAATTTTGGTCTTTTGCTGAAGTGGTTTTTGCTGTAAATTATTCTTGACTATTAAGTTTGTTGTGCAAAAACTTCTATAGTAAATTCTAATCTTCAATCGGTCTTCAGAATTGATACACTTCGTATTATTTTTAATAATGTTCTTCAGTATTCTTTCATCAGTTTTGTATTGATTGGAAAATTGGTTTCTATAGTAGACCGTTTGTACTGTGTCTTGGCTAGTTGGCTGATCCTTCAGGTATTTGTATCTGGACATATATTTGTGTAAAAGACTGTCAAAGTACCTGTTTCTGTAACCATTATTGATTAAAACTTGCTTTATCCTTTCTATGGCAGTATGGAAAAGAGACCAATTTGAAGAAGTTTTGAAAGCTCGGTGTATGAGTGCTCGTACTGTTCCATCTTTATATCTAATAGGACATTCACTCCGTGCGTCAAATGGATTTCGCCTTTTGTAGGTTTTACATAAACTATGTTACAATGTGCTCAATATTTTCATTGTTTTAATGAATGAAGCATTTTTTCTATTGTTTCTCTTTTTCCATTTTGTTTTAAACTTCATTGATCGCATCACATGTTTATTTATTGTGTTTTTCTGCATATATATATATATATATAAAAGTTTGGCAATAGTTCTTCCGGTAAGCACATGTTATTGAAAATTTAACCATAATTTGCAGAAACTTCCTTCTTGATAAGTTTCTTTGACTTCCTGATTAACGATTTCGTTATTCCATTTAAACTAGATTTTCAAGTCAGAATTGAGTTATGTAACATTTCCAGTTCAATAAAATTTACATATTGGATCAAATTATGATTCTTAGTGACATTTCAAACTAAGTGGTATTCGATATCTGTTTTGATCTTTGTGCTCTTAACTTTTCAGTCATTACACATCTATCAAATCAGGCTGACGTATTGCCCTTTAGGGGGGCAACTCGATACTACATCGTCTATTTTACTGATTAATTACCAATAATATACGTAAATATTATATGATTATAAAAGTAATATACGTAAATAAAAATATCAACCTTGGTACTTGTTAGGTGAGTTCTTCATTTTCTAGTTTCGTATGAAATGAACTTGGTACCTGGGTCATTATCTTAATAGTTTTTCAGTTACAAATTTATTTGTTTTTCAAAAACTTGAATAAGCCTTATTACTTATAATGTAGTAAATGTGATCTTATACTACATTACAAAAACACAAAATAATAATAAAATAAATAAATAATAATAAAATAATTATTATTTAATTATTAAATAATTAAAAATTTAATAATTAAATTATTAAAATAAATTACTTATTTATTTTATTATTATTTTTTGTATTCATTTTTATTAATTTTTTTAATTTCTTTATTTATTTATTTTAATTTTTTATATTTATTTTTTAAATGATCATATCCTGGTATTTTCAATTGTTTCTCATCGCCTTACCAACTCTGTTATCTTCCTTTTAGGTATTTTTCACTGTATTCCTTTTCGTACTTAATTTATCTTCCTGTTGTTTATTTTACCATCAATCAACTAGAACTGCTTGTCTGGATTTTAATTTTAATTTTAATTTTATTTCTTCTGTTCGTCTCTACTTCATTACTTCCTGAACCGGGCGCGCGTGGCGGCACGGTCGGTTGCCGGGACGGTTTCCTGCCGTTGTGTTTCCGTCGTGCTTGGTCGCCAATTCTATTTTCTCCTGAAGACGGATCATCAAAAAATTTGAGTTTTTTGTAAGTGTGTCTCTTTCTCTGTGTGTTGCTTTTCTTCGTTTTTGAGCTGTTTCGCGACCAGTTTGGATAGCTTTTTCGAATTTTGAGTGATATATATATATATATATATATATAGGTGTATAATTAAATCGGGATTCAGTCAATTTTCCAGGATCAAAATCAAACTCTCAATGCCGACGTTTCTGTTTTATTTAAAACCTTTTTCATAGGCAGAAGTCAGAATTTTTGAATTAGAAAAATGATGAAATTTACATTATATAAAATGAAGTAACAATAGATAGTTAGTGAACTAACATCTTAACTGGTCAAAAACTTGGACCAGACTAACTGTATGGTCAGTATGATCAGTTAGTCTGGTCCAAGTTTTTGACCAGTTAAGATGTTAGTTCACTAACTATCTATTGTTACTTCATTTTATATAATGTAAATTTCATCATTTTTCTAATTCAAAAATTCTGACTTCTGCCTATGAAAAAGGTTTTAAATAAAACCGAAACGTCGGCATTGAGAGTTTAATTTTGATCCTGGAAAATTGACCGAATCCCGATTTTATTATACACCTATTCTATCCAACGTTTGATATATTATTGAATTTGTTTTATATATATATAAAATAATTTCAAAACGATTGAAACACACAGAAAGACACAGACATAACTCACATCAATATTTCGATGTGAGTTATGTCTGTGTCTTTCTGTGTGTTTTCTTTGTTTTGAATTTATTTTATTTAAAAAGTCCGTTGGACCGTTTCTTTTAATTGGTATATATATATATATATATATATATATATATATATATATGTGTGTATATATAAATATGTATATATATATATGTATATATATATGTATATATATATATATATATATATACACGTTTCGCAGAAAACTATACACACTGAGTTGGTTAGAGACCATCAGTTGCTTCGAAAGTACGCTTGGTGTTCCTATCTCTACTCTCCTGATGACGGTTTAACCGGAAATTAGAGACTGTAAGTGTGTTCGCATCTGTACTCTGTATCTATAGTTTACTGGAAAATGTTTGTTGTCCTTTGTGGATTACTTTCTGGATGATAATATATATGTATTAGTAATGGAATACGTAATAAGTGCACTTAGTTATACTGTAATATTCAGACCAGTTTGTACCAACATTTCCAGAGCTAAGCACTGATTAGAACAATTGGCTGACACCGATACTGCTATCAAAAGTAATTACATCATAATAATATGATTATAAAACATAAAAATATAAATAAAGGAATATTTTATAGCTATTGCTAATTTTCTAATTATATTTGTATTTAAGATTGATTTAAACATCTAAGATTAAGATATCTTTGAAAAATTCTAACAAATTATTTAAAAAAAAAAAAGGAAGGAACAAATTACAGTTTAATTGTTTTTTGAAGATAAAACTTTTTATTACCTTTGAACATCAAATTTCAAGGATAACTGTGATTAATTAAAATTAGACATGGAAACATCTCAGTGCTAACTGGAATATCTATATTGAAGTCTCTCTCTCAGAAAAGTTGTGTGTTTCACATTGTATTGTTTCGTCCAAATAAATCTAAAGTGCTTCACTTATTACAGATAAGATAGTAAGTGTACTTCTTGTTGTTCAAGTTGAAGAGAACTATCTTTCCATTGAATATACTAGTAATCCTTGAACTATTACAACAATATACATATTTCCAGAGGTTACTTGTAGACAGAATTAAAATTAACCAAACCACTCCTAAAGTTATCACCTATTCTAAAGTTCTTTTTAATTAACAATGTTTTAAATTTAAATTCAAGACTGCAAAATCTAATAATAAAAGGAGGGGAGTAAAATTATTGCTCAGGCAGAAAGCTCTATAAATTAGGAACTAAGTTTCCTAGTAATGGCTTCTCTGAAGTTTCTTATTTATATTAATTTCGTATAATATATTAATATTAATTAATTCAATATACCTAAACAAAATTGGCATTATTATTATTATGATTATGGTGCTGCGCTGCAATCCTACCTACAGGAAATATGGGTTCACATAATTATTGAAAATATTTTTTTTTAATTAATGGGTATTAATTTATTTAGTTTACAAGTTACAATATTTGCTGGAGTATATTCAACATGGAGTCACTTATCTTTTTTGTTGTTTTTGTTGCAAATTGTTTATATTACTCCATTAATAGGGCGCAGATGACTATTTGCGTTTTAAATAAAAAAAATTCTATAAGTTTCTCTTTTCTATTTGAGTAAATTTTTCATCGGCTCAAAAATGTATTTATTTTGCGCCCACTTTGTTATACTTTTGTTGTTACTCATCAATTTTGATAAATTCCTACACAATTAAATCAATAATAATCGTTACGAATTGTCCACATCTCTTCTTTCTAGAACAATAAACATTCTTTGAGTCATTCATTTTTTACTTTCTAGATGAAATATCGACAAGTTTTCTATTCAATGTCATCAGAAACTGTTTTGAAAAGTGAAAGGTCAAAAACTGTTAGAGGAAATATGTAGACAAATAAAGGAAAGAGTAATTAAAATAATAGTGAATAATAACATTGATTAATAATAATAAAGTGTATAAGTAACAAAAAAGGTAAATAATAAGTGCAAAAGAATTAATAAGTAATTAAATTAATTTCAAAATATTAAAAAAGCACCACAAATTTGTTGAATAAACAAAGGGTAAATATCGAGTACGGAGTTGATCTATACCCAAGGAGATAAACTTCTTTTGACGCTCTTTACATATTACGAGCGTATAACTAGGCATCAAAAGGACCTTGATAGTATTTCATAACTTAGCATTAATTGTTTATTTATTTTTTTTCGTTAATTATATTATATGTTTTCAATTCTATAACTAATTTATTTTCTTATAATTTTATCAGTATTAACTTTTATCTGTTATATTACTTATTCGCTATATTATTATTAGCAATAATATTTTTCGCTATTATTTTTATTACCAATACTATGATTATAATTATCTCGTTCATTATACTTTACTTTATTTTGTATTTATATCTCGTTTTCACCAGAGGTGCATAGCTTGTATTCATTCTCACTTTCAGACTGATTTCTTCATTTCCCTACTCTTCTTAATATTCTATGCTAATTTTGCTCTCATTAGTTTATTAGACTTACGTTTTGTCAATTGGCTCATAGTCATCTAGACCACTCCTCTCCTGATAACGATTGATGACTAAATATTAAAGTGAGTTCTGAGTTCTTTCTCTATGTGTCTTTCTAAGTTGTCCTCATGGTGCACTGTGTTTAAGTATACAGATATATTAAATTTTAAAACACCTAACTCAAAATTGGAAAAAAATTAATAATTAAAAATTACCACATTCGAATTAAATAAAGTGTAATCCATTTTCTTTTTATTGTCGCTGTTATATTATACATACAAATATGTTGAGAGTTCAGCACAATGTTCGTAACTGCATTTCACTTCTTTATCAAAAAAAAAAAAAAATCCATTAATGATTTTATTCTTCTGCTTTAAATTTATATCATCTAGTATTTTCCAAACAAAGGGTAGAGTTTAGTACCAACTATTACATTCATTACAAGAAGCAAAATAAACAAAATGAGTAGAGAATTTCTTTAAAATAATATAAAAAATGAAATTTGTAATTATATATTTAATATTTATTTTTGGAATAAATATGTCTTTTGTTTAGTTGTGGTATCTTGGAGAGCACTTTATCTATGTGTTATATAACGATGAAAGCATTTCTGGAGACGTATGGGTGATTATTCGTCGTCTCCTTCCAAAGGTCTTCCCTTTGATGTACTCGTACAGATCAGTGATTTGATTTGCCATAGAGAAATATCGTTTACTTCCTTTGTCCTCCATTTCTTCTCTCTTCTCAATTACTTTGGCTAAATTCTCTCCTTTAGTTTCTATGTCATTATTCTCTCTCTTTCTCTTATTTCACAGCTACCTCTTTAATAAAAACCGCAAACTTTGTTTGAACCGCACGTTCTGCCTCAACAAAACCCAGTTATTCTCATTCAATCGTCTCCTCTAGCATAGAGTTGCATAATTAATACATATATGATAGTAACTATATTACATATCAATGAATAAGAAATAAAATGTTAAATTATAACATATTATTTTATAATAAAATTAATTTTACAATTATTATACTAATTGTAATACTATTTAAAATTAGGAATGGAATCGTGTGGTTAAAAAATTGGGAGTTAAAGAAATGTTTATTTCCTTCTGGCATTCTTTGAAGTAATTTCAGTGTTATATCATATAATATCACAATATTTATTGTGTATGAATAAAATGGTATCACTGTTCAACTATGTCACTTTAATTGTGTACAAGAAAGTCAAGAGGAATCTAGGGCTAGCCTTTTTAAGTGATAGTTGAATAAACTACATATAAATTTAGCTTTGAAAGATTTGATCGTCATGACAGTTATGCATGAACCCGATTAAATACATGCAGTTACTCTGACGAGACTCAGTTATATCATTCTGAAGAACTTAGTCTTATGTCTTAATTTTAAATTATGGTTTAGAGTTATATTTATATAATATATATACATATATATATATATATATATATATACAAGACTTCACAATAAACAAGTGAAATAACAATCAATGATCAAACCACAATTACAAATGGGAAAAAAAGACTAAGATCTTTCAACCGTAACAAATGGTCTTCCTCAGAGTCAAAAAGTAAAAAAAGTGGGGTTTTTGACTGTGACGAAGACCGCTTGATACGGTTGAAGGATCTTAGTCTTGTTTTCCCATTTCATATTGTGGTTTGATGATTGATATAAATATATATTTATCAATGATCAAACCACAGGAGCTAAATTATTACCTATGAAAAATCGATGTTGTTAAGAAATATTATTGAATCATCTCTAATTAAATTTAATAGATCAAATATTATAAACATTAGTAACCGTCTCTTCAAACTTGATACTTTTGTTACGAGGGCAATAGACTCTTCTAAGAGGGTTGACAGCTAGCGGATAGTTTTTTACTCTTTCTTACTGAACTCCTTTGTTTTCCCAAACATACCTTTCTGGACATTAGTCCTTTCCTGTGCTTTCACCCTTTTAAAATACCACTCTTCCCTGCCACTCTTCTCAACCTGTCACCAGATGTTTTCTGCATCTAGTGTTTCAGTTGGGTTTTTGACTCTGACGAAGACCACTTGTTACGATTGAAAGATCTTAGTCTTGTTTTCCCATTTCATATTGTGGTTTGATCATTGATTGTTATTTCACGTGTTTATGTGAAATATTTATATATATATACGTTCCACAAAATAAGATCAAATAAAAAAATAATAAAAAGCAATACTAATGATAATAGTAACTATAATCACAGTTTAATTATATTTATTTAATAAGTAAATAAAAAGTAAAGTAGATATTGTACAATTAATAAGTAAATTAAAAATAGGTATGAAAATAATAAAATTTACGATAAATAAATTGGGTGATGGATGACCCAATCCTATGGTATAATCTTATAGTACCTTTATAATAATCTTACGGTAAATTACATAATAATAACAACTACAGAAAGTATATTAAATTTTTTAATTTAGAAAATACATTGATTTTTGACATTAGAAAGCATTATTTTAATACCACTACATTTTGTCCTAACTCTAAGAAAATGTTTACAAAATTTGTTTTTAATAGTTCGAGTTTGTTCAAACTTGTTACGACACATACATATCTGCGCACATACACATTTATATCTGTGCTTCTTGTTTATATTTTACATTTCCTGAATATAGTATGTTGCAGGAATGCCAAGAAAACGAGTGTTGTAAATGTTAAATTAACATTTATAAATACCATAGGTGGCAAACTATCGACCGGATATTTCTGTTAACGGTAAATATCAAAACGTAAAAATAAGTTGCGTCATTATGTTTTAGATGCATTTATATTAGAATGTTTATCAATTAAAGTATAATAGAAATATAAAAGTAAAGTAAATGTTTTTAATGTATCTCCCTATAATGAATAAAGGAAAAAAAACACAAGTTTTAATTCAAAAGATTTATGGTTAGGAATTCCCAAAAGGGTATTTTTAAAAGAGTTAAGGGACAAAAGAACATGGGAGCGATGTTTTTCTAACGCTACGAAATAATATTGACTAATTTTAACCAAAGTGGTTTAAACGATTCATTTTTGAGCCGTTACGCAATCCGCTTAAAATATTCAAATTTTCTTTTAAATCGATTAAATCTCAACACAATCTTTCTTTTATCAAAACTGACTTATAATGGCGGATCTCTTATATTTCACTTACTACCACAGTGTTAATTGTCTAAAACCAAGATATCTTATCAGCCCAAGGTTAAATTTGTCAATACTAAGCATTGATCTTCGTACCCAAATTAGAAATACATAAAAAACTGTTTAAATATAATTGTTTAAACAGTTTTATCAAAATTAACCTTATTGATGGCTTTAAAAATATATATTATAACCATATTACCGACTAATGTTTATTAAAACATTAATTTCGTTACTCCAACATTCATAACTCCGTAGTTTTTAACTTAAACATTCCTTGTAAGTTTAATTTTATTTTTTTTAATTTAATTTTTTAACTAACTAATTAATTAATTTAACTCTAGCGTTAATAGTATTGTTTTATATATTATATATATATATATATATATATATATATATATATATATAATTATCATTTAATTAATTAAAAAAATCTTTAATTATTTAAAGAATTGCAGATTAGTAAATATCAAAATTATTTATTATTTCCGAACTTTATATATGTATTTATGATCAAACCACAATATGTAATGGGAATACAAGACTTAAGATCTTTCAACCGTAACAAGCGGCCTTCGTCAGAGTCAAAAACCCAACTGTGACGATGACCGCTTGTTACGGTTGAAAGATCTTAGTCTTGTTTTCCCATAGAAGTTGCTAAAATAATATGGAATGCATCAACAAACTACAGTCTAATATATAAATATGTATACATACACAAAGAGTCTATCTTTTAGTATATACTTTTGAATACCTACAGTGTAGGTATTGTCTACTATCTTGATAAAACTTGACACATCGTCAAATGTGTCGTATTTACGACAAATTATCATAATTGATGAATAATACGACTATAAACAAATACTATACTCTATACAAAATTATGCTCACTTTTCTTTAATTACGTTAAAGGAAAAACAGAAATAGTAGTACGAGTAGCATACACCAGTGAAATAAGATTCAAAATATTATTTTAATAAAAGGACCAGTCAGAGAGTTGTTGCATCTCTGTAGATTAATATAACCTTCCATCAGTTAAATGTCAGTGTTTAGGAAAGTATTTATCAGCTACTTCCCACTATTTCTACTGATGAATTTAATTTTCTAAAATTATGCACCACACAGTATTCAAATCGAAGACTTATACAGAATGAAATATAATTTATTGTTTCCTTTCAAAGTATGTCTTCTTAGGTAAGCATGTGTATATATACTAATAGGGGTGCTCAGCCAATATATTTTTATTTATTATCCTTGATATAAATAAGTCCACAGTTGGGAGAGGATAACGATGAAGAGGTTAAGTTGGTTCTTCATCTGGCAGTTCATCATACACACAATAGCCCATTAACCGGGAGGATAGAACGAATTTCAACTGAAACTCTCTTGGCAGCAGGGTGCGATTTATTGATATCCGTGGGAGCCATTCTGTTAAGGTGCAATAACTTCCTTCAAACTCATTTATGGCTAAAAACAGTAAATCATGACTAAATTGTGTTGTTTAACCAATTGTTCTGCTTGACCAAACCAGAATGATTATGAATATTATGATGAGATTTCACAATTTTATAAAATTTCAAAAAAAAAATTATTTAAAGCTTCCAGAAATTTAAAAACCAAATGAAGCATTGACTTGAACGTTGATTTATTTCAAATTGGATCAATATGGCTGGATCCCATACCGCAGTTGATATCATTATATTGAATACGGGGTTCATGATATGTTTGTTTCATATTTTTTTCTCCTTTATTCTAATATTTTTAATAATTTTGGCCATTTATTGCCAAAAAAATTGGCAATATAAGTAAGATCAATATCTCTGGGAACAAGCTATTTTGTACGAAATGCACTGACATTGACATGGCAGATACACTCCGTACTGATGAGCGTTGATTTGTTTTATTGCAGTCCTAATCCGAGAACCTATCAAGTTGGTCGAGTAGAGGTGTTTAGCAGATTATTTGTTTGGATAGTGAGCTAATAAGCTCACATTGCCCTGATTTGACAAAGTCCCCATTGTCGACGATTGCCATGTACTCAACAAAGAACAAAGCGCCCCCCCCCCCCCCCCCCACACACACACTCATTGGAGAACTCCCACATCCCTGTATTCATCAAACCACACTTAATTTTTTTTTCATTACTAATTAGTACAGTGATATAAGAGACACAGATCATTTCGACAACACATATCACTGGGGAAAACTGTATGTCCCATGAAGTGAACTACTTAAATGAATGAATAAGCAAAAAAATTCATAATTAACATTCATTTAGCCAATTTTCTTTTAAATCCTATTAACGTGTTTTGCCATTTCTGTATTATAAAGTATCTGCATTAAATTTTTAATAACCAAAAACTTTCGTATAAAAGCTAATACAATTTTTTAAAAACAGATAAAAATATTCTACACTTATTATGATTAAACAAAGTAACGAAGCATTATAATATGTGAAGTATATATGAAGGTGTAGTACAAATAAATTTCATACAAAACATGCAATACAGTACTGGATATAAGGAGTTGTGAATTAGGGTTTTCATACATTTTGTAAGGTTTATCGATAAAACACTCCTAACATCGGTATACATCGTAATAGCTATACAAAATGAATGACTATTAGCGTTAAACATTTTTATTTGAAGTTCAGAACGTAAAAAGGAATTTCTTTATTTAAAAAAATTAAAAAGTCCCCGCTGAAGGTAAATTTAATCAGGTACGAACACATGAATTTTAAATTTCAAAACTTAGTTTTCAAATTGTTGCTGTTCATGAGGGAAGTCGTAATCCTAATGTGAAGTCTGATTTTTAAACTATTGGGTTTTGCTGTAAACACTTTTCGTATGGCTGACTTTAGCTAGTTTTAGTGATTAAAATTTATGCACTTAAAGATCCTTAAGGAATTGTACAGCCATCCATAGTTTATTTCAGTGGCTCTGTTTATAGTTACATGAACAAGTCATGAAAAATATTTATTAACTAATTTTAATGATTAAGTAACTTTCATTTAAGCTTTAAATCTTGCATTTTGAAGAAGGAATTAGATTGCAAGAACTCAGTCAAAGAAGGTACTCCCTCTGATCTATTAAAGGAAATTGAATGGTCAGACTGCCAGATGATATGAACTCGTAATGAAGGGGAAATGCTGTCGACAATAGCAGCTTTAAAATACAAGAAAATCAATTCGATTTAATCAAATAAAAAGACCAGTTGATAAATCAGTACAGGTGAAAAGGAACAAGAGGTGCTGGCTGTAACCAGACTTAGGGTAGGTGGCACCAGGCTAACCAAAGCACACCATTGGGAATGCTACCAACCGAGATTTAAGATTCTTGAACATATACTAACTCTTCAGCACACTCCAGAGAACTGTGAAGCACTGAAAAAGGGCATTTCAGACATGATGTACCCATAAGAATCTCTCTCAGAAAAATCCAGCCACCACGAAAAAGTGGTTACCTATCGAAATCAATTGATTTGTACTGGTTAATAAAACTGATTCCACATTTAAATTCTAGAAATTAATAAATTATTCAGTCTATTCATACATTATTTTGTTCTCTACATGAAATCATATAACTTGTGATATTTTACTGTCCCTTTCAACTAGTTGCAGTTTACTGTATATTTATGATCTAAGCCATTTAGAAAAAATAAAAAAGTAATAAAAAAGGATTCCTTACTATTGAGTATATAATTTATTTGAATATTTATCGATATAATGTAAATAAACCATAAGGTATATTGAAAAAATATGGCAGTAAGTACTTTTCAACTTCATTGGTAGTAGAAAACTTGTTCCTAATAATTTTTTTCTCACTTGATATGTTCCAATGGAAAAAACTTTACACTTTTGGGTCATATTGCATTACGGGAGTTGTTCAGATTCTACTTTGCATCAAAACTGGTACTCATTTTTTCGTGCTATTCTGGTCAGTTTGTAAATGTGAAATTTCGTATTTATTATGGTAATAAGTTCATTAAATTTTTGAAATATTATATCTTTAAATTATTTTAGGAAACTTAACATTGAATATGCTGATCTAAAACTATACTAACTTTACTATTATTTAAAAAATAGTTACATAATTCCTAATTTTAGTATTTAATTACTGTGTTCCTTCATATACTATTTTAAATTAAAACAAAAAAATGAGAATATATTTAACTTTATAAATTTTACCCCACACCATAACAACACATGAAATAAACTTGCTTATTACTAATTATTTCGATTTATTTGATAAACAATTTTATTCAGTGAGGACTTTAAATCTTATGTATAGTTACAATTTTTTTTTGATTTCTTTAAGTTTCTGGAACAACTATTTAATTTTTATTGATTAAATAGAAACAGTTTCTCTATTAAATTAATCTCTCATGACTTCGATAATGTATTTTTCTTATAGTAAAATTGATTGTATACTGCATTATAAAAAAAAAGCGATAATTCTACTGTAGAAATCATTTATTTATTTGGTTACTTTTACTTGAAAAGTTCATAACTTGTACATACTTCCATGGGTTCTTGAAATCTTCCTTGTTACATTAACGTCTGAAAAATGTTGTTAATTGAAGTTCGGCATCCACAACTGTTATAGGCAACCAAACTGCTGTGGAGAACTGTTGTGGGCAAACAGTTATGGGATACCAGATAACCGGTTCTTCTAATTTATTTTTCATTAAAAACCTTAATGGATTTTGTATTTTACTTCTTCATTAAAGGCTTAAGCTTTTTATAAAAATGCTTCGCCTCAGTTTATTTAATATTTTATTTTAATTAAAAATTCAAAGTTTTTTTCTTATTAACGACTAAAATAATTTTCAGCCATTTAATAGATTTATTAATTATTTAAGAAAAATGAGAGCTCTTTAGCCTGGAGTACAGGATTTTCCTGTCTTATATCCATTTAAGACGTGCACTAACTTAATCGTCATCATCCTTGTTCCTACATAATCGTTAACAGGTTTTTTTCGTAGTTTGCCTACTATACTCCCATCCTTTAATTCCAACGTACTTTATTTACAATATTGTGCATATTTAAAGTGCAAAACAACTGATTATAAAAAAAAAGTAAAACAAATATAATGACTTCTTGCATACTTTACTTTCATGTACGCTTTACATGAAATATATAGTAATGATAATATTATTTTATAGTAAACACGTGAAATAAAATTAACGTATGAATATAACAAAAAAATACAGATCTTTAGAACTAAGGTCTTTTAACTAAATAACCGTTTTCATCAGAGACACATGAAATTATTTGTGAATAATTAGTATTTTCAATTTGAAAATGATGTCTACAAGCAAAATATGGTCTTGCGTTGAGTTCATTCTCCTTTCTCAGAAATTACTAATGCATAAATTTTATAAGTGAGTTATGCACATGTTTTTGAAACTTGTAATTTTTTTTAAAAAACTCAAGTTTAATTCTACCTAGTCATGTTATGTTTCCATATATTCGTAATAATTATACATCTGTAATAAATCTATAAATATAGATGCCTTTATTTCAAATTAAATTAATTAGTCAATTATCCGATTTAGAATAAAGAAATCAATTTAAATTGATTTGTGGATGTCCTCATATGGATACATCTAGATACATATAGATACTTCATATAGATGTAACTCTATAGATTCCCTATTGAGCTACGTTTTAATATTTTTAGGAAGCCTACCAACACACTTACTTAGGTCCTAAAAATGTTAAAATATCTAGCAGGTATATATTTTTGACTGTGTTAAGATTTGTGAAGTTATTTAGCCTCTTATATTGACAGAGCCTTAATGGGTGATGAACAAATACTTTCCACAACACTAACGAAACCCATTTCATGTCAAATACCATAGTAATACCATATTATGAGTCATTGTGCCGATTTCATAGGCATGCTCGTGACTTCAACATAGTTTTTCCTTTTAATGGTAAATATATTTGTAATTTTTTAATTAAAAACTTTTAAAAGACTGTATGTAGTATTACTTATGAGTATTTATATATTAATACTTATATATAAATATATCAATAATCAAACCACAATATGAAATAGGAAAAAGACCGTAACGAGCGGTCTTCGTCAGAGTCAAAAACCCGACTGACGAAGACCTCTTGTTACGGTTGAAAGATCTTGTTTTCCCATTTCTTATTGTGGTTTGATCATTGATTGCTATTTCAAGTGTTTATGTGAAATCTTTTTATATATAAATATATATATAGTACTTATTATAGTAGTACTTCATTCATTCAACATTTTTTTAATGAAATATACGTAGGTCAGACTGGTGAACCAATTAAATTGCGTGTCAAGCAACATCAATATTTCAAAGTAACAGCTGAAAAAAGTAATACTCTAATTGTTCATATAAATAATAAGAATTATGATATAAATTGGAAGAAGCTAAAATGTTTTTGTTTAAAAAACTGATGTTGTTAAGAATATTATCCAGTCTTCATAAATTAAATTGAACAGATTATATAATAAGTAGCAATGGTTTATTCAAATTAGACTCAGTATTAACGAGAGAAATAGAAGGCTGTTGGTTTATTAATTACTATTGTTTTCAGAAATTACATTATTCAATGCTTAGTAATAATCTAAATTGATTGTTCAAAGGAAATAGTATTGTTATAATATTATTTGAGATATTATGTAATGATCAATAGATTCGTTTGTTCCTTAATCTATTGAACTGTTTTAATATATTCAGTTATACGGATAGAATATTTCTGACTGATTGTGTATTTGTAAACAAATTTTTCCCTTATTACAATATACGAGTGTTTTTTTCTTATAGTTTTATAAAGTGTTACTCAGAAACTGACTCATAAAAAAGAAAACTTTTGCAGTGGGTAAAAGTTTACCAACCACTGCTTCCAATCAACTTGAAGCATAGTGTACAGTTATAGCTGGAACTCTATTCAAAGTGTGGTTCAACCCTTTAATTGAATTCGTTGCCATACTGGGTTTCTCTTTTCAACATTTGAAGATGAGTTACACACCGAAAATTTGTAAATGTAAATAAAAAAAATCTGGCGAGAAGTGCTATAGTCCTCTGATTTACGACATTCATTCTTTCAGATCGTAAATTCATGAAAAAAAAAATAAATGCTTTTCTATTACCCGTAAGCAGAAATTATTAATTGGAATAATAACAATCGATGCTAATAATTATCAATTTTAAAATTATACATTTTACCAAAATATTTAAAATGTGAGGTATTATGATTTATTCAATATTTAAAAGAAACAAAGCTTTCTTCACTATTTCTATTTAGTTATAGTGCTCAATGTATGCACACACACACACACACACACACACACACACACACACACACACACACACACACACACACACACACACACACACACACACACACACACACACACATACACACACACACACATACACACACACACACACACACACACACACACACACACACACACACACACACACACACACATACACACACACACATACACACACACACATACACACACACATACACACACACACACACACACACACACACACACACACACACACACACACACACAGATACACATAAGTAAACACCACGGCAAACCAATTCGTATAATCTATTTACTGGGAAATACAACGGTGTATTTCAGTTGAAACATGGATATAAAAATGTTAGCTCAAAATTTTATTAACTTATAACTGTTGTCAATAAAGAAATTTATAATTGAAGAAAAAGTATACTTTATAATATTTGTTACAAAAAATCTGTAATAAATATTATGAAACTCAACGTACTCGAATTTAATTTGAAGTGCAATTAATGAGTAATAGTATCGAAATATTTGTAATAATTTTTAGTAACGTATAAAAAAAATATCTTATTTTAGATTCATTTGTGAGCTATGGCTTGAACTGAGGAAAAAGTAAACTTATCCTGTGGTCAGCTAAGGTGGCTGAGTTTGAGTAGAAGTGAAATCTACTATTGCTGTATAAAGGAAATTTAAAACTGAATACATTAAAGAAGAACCACGTCATAACAACTTTTTACTAAGTAAATAAAAAAATTACATTTACATTTCGTCGCCAGTGATAAAAATGTAGAATTTGTAGTAAAATCCTTTATAACAAGTTCAAGACAGTCAGTACATGTAACTTATCACAATCCAAAATTCCACTGTGCCTAAGACTTGCAGTTTTTTTTATTTTGAAAGCTTACTGCTGAATTACATAAAAAATGGTTAGTTGAAGACTATTATGATTGGCTTTCTGTCGTCATTCAGTAAAAATCTTGGGAAAACTTTGGACTTGTGAGTAGTGAACTGTTTTCTGATGAAGCAATATTTTACATAGGTGAAAATTATTCATAATAGCCAAATTTGGAGTGCTGAAAATAAACTTTTTAAGAGTTAAAGTGTGGTGCACTTTGAGATAAAATATATCCCATTGCCGGTTTTTTTCAAGATATTAATTCCATTTAATTAATTAACTAATTAATTAATTTAAACAATATTAACGGTGAAAACTACATAAATATTTTGTATGATTACTTTTCGTCGCAGTTTATTGGAGCTCACATTGCTTTCTCTTCTAAACAGTTTCGAAATCAGGTATTTTCTAAAAGATGATTTCGAATAATAACTAATATGATTTCAGTCATTATTGTAAATCAGTTGTTTTTTGCGAACTGTAAAATCGTTTTACTCTTTGTATTACTAATGATAGTGGGCACGTGAAAACCGAAAAAAATACAATGAAACAATAAAGATAGTAATAAAGTAATAAAGATACTTTGCTGATGAAATATTATGAAGCAAGTTATCAGATGTATATATTTTGAGAGATCTTAAACTTAATAGATTTGCAAAACACTTAACATTTTAATTTGAATTTTCCTATAATTATACAAGTCTATCAGTAGTATGAGAACTTATACTTATGTACTGTGTTTGAGTATTTTTAAACTTACCTTATTGGAACCTTATACAATAAGGTAATTATATATTATCCAATAATTTCAAACTTATCTTATCTCAAAACCCAAAACCCTTAGATATCATTTAATCTATCTTAATTAAGTAATCATTAAAGAAATTACTTTCTACTCTGTATACATATATTATATTCAAGTTATTTTATTCTAATTTATTATATTTTGTGGTTACGTAATTAAATTTTAACGATTGTATTGAGTAAGTTAAATTTTAATTAAAATTGTGTGTTACTTTAAATAAATATTTTGTATTGCTCTGCTAGAGATACAAAATAAAGGTAAATAAAAAAGTAGGATGTTCAAGTGAAATAAAAAGCTTCACCTGCCAACTGGGTTGGTATCCTTTGTTTTGCACCCCAAAACGGTATTGTGTTCATGGCGAGAGAGTCTGTCACCAAGCTCTCACAACGGCACTGTTCATTTATCAAACACTACAACTCATAGTAAGTTTATAAAAATGCATGTTCACTCCACCAACACCACCCAATCATAAATGCTTCACCACAATGCGAGAAATGAGTTCAACATATTTCTCTTCATCAATTACCAAAGTGTATAACTCCTTGATGAAGTGATGAGATATATACTATTTGAAAATAAAATAATTAATACAAGTATATTATCTGAGTCCTTTTAGTTATATATATTGTACTTACTCACCTTCGGTTACAATACCACTATTGCATTGGATTACTTCAACACTTATATCACATCAGTTTCATAATCATTTCCATTTGAACCTCTTTTAATTTAATAATATTATTAGATAGTGCAATTTTCTTAAGTTTCTTTAAAACCTTTACACAATTAGTAAGAAAAAATACTAAAATAACGTATCAAGTTAGAATTGAGCGCAGGTATCAAGTTTTAACCAAGTCGACGTGACGTGCCCAGGCCCTTTCCTTTTCCCTTCAGTCTTCCAGTAAAGGTATCCGATTCTTACCCTAGATGAAGTTATGTCTCTCTGAATTCACTCAGTCATCACCTACTCTTCCCAACACAGTCTCGTCTAATTTCAGAATGTTTTTCATTTTTCTTTCTAATGCCATTTTTTTCTGATTTTGAATCAAATTAAACAAGACCAAAATTTAGATATATATATAAAAACTATCATTCATATTTGTACATATACGTTTAAGAATTAAAAACTTTCATAATATAATTAAGTAACATTACAAAAGCAATGGTAACAAAGGTAGGCATTTTTTGTTTTAAGTTTATTATGGACATCTAAACAGGCTGTCTCAACTAATCAGCCATAAAAAATTATGACAACACAAATACCAAGGGTTAATAGGTTCAAACCCACACCTCTGAGGTCAAGCCAAGAGGTTTTACCACCTGAGCCACCAAAACTTCCTGAAAAATATTACTACCATACATGAGAGAAGAAGATATAGCAACTCAAGGACAGTAGAAGAAAGTGACGTATGATATCACTGCAAACCATAAATAAATAGACAACAAATCTAAACTTCTCCGACAGAATAGACAGAAAAATAAAATAAAAATTACGACTATAAAGATAAGTTACTCTACAGGTACTAGTATCTTTTTCACACCTTCTTGAGATGTCTTTGAGGATTACCCGAAATATACGAATAAACATATTTTGAACCAAGGGATTAAAATTTATTGAAGAATTTTTAACAAAATTGCTACTTGCTAAACTTTTTTGACCTTATTGACTGAATAATCATTTTTTTTTTATCCAGAATATTGGAGAATCTTTAATTGAAAGGTCTGTATCATTTAATTACTGGATCGCTTTGTTGTTGACTTACCACCGTCTTGTATGCCTAAACAGATGTTTTGCAGTTTTATAAAGTAATAGTTTATTGCTAATCATAATCATTTTTAGATGATTTAGAATTTGAAAATTCAATTTCAAAACCGGTGATTTAGATCAGCAATTTTGATTGTTTTCTTCAATACTATTCATTCATGTTAGCATAGACAGCAAAAATAAGATATTATTAAAAGGTTAATCATAACACTTTTGGTGGCTGTTGGTTGGGGAGTAGATTTGGATTAAAAAGACTTACTGGACAGCAGTGAACGTTGATTGCACCACCCAGTGTTTGTTAATACAATTCTGACCTTTTTAACCAAATTTCCATATAGTTCAAGTGTAATTCTTCACTTAAGGGAAGAATTACCTTGTTGAAAGTAAAAGTAGTGTGTAAAATGATACTGAAATAACAGAGGTATACATTGAGAGGTGAAACTTCCTAAAAGAGGTGTACATAAATAAATGGAGTACAAGAGAGGTCTATTCTCTTTTGTAGATTCTTTGTCCTGACCAGGTAAACTGGAATAAAGAAGATTATATGATGGATAGAACATTTTTTGAGATAGAACCATGCAAATAAGACCATGTAACAAGTAAATACACAACTCATAGTCCCAAAATCACTTACCCATGTTATTATGGTGTCTTGTAATAATAGTAGAGTCAATATGTATATTCCCACATAAAAAGACAATATATACAAATAGAGAAACACACTTAAGAATTTGTCCATTATGAGGTAAAATGGACAAAACAAAAGTCTCCACACAAATGAAGTTTTATTCAACGCGTTTCGAACACTTTGTGTTCATCATCAGGAAGACACTATATTACAAATTATATTCTAATCACTTACAATTTGTATTATAGTGTCTTTTGATGATGAACACAAAGTGTTCGAAACGCGTTGAATAAAACTTCATTTGTGTGGAGACTTTTGTTTGTTTATCCATTTTACCTCAGAATGAGTAAATACCACACAATTACTGATGGCATAACTAATGACTTAATAATTTATATTTCCACAATTATAACAAGTAAATACTCATATTATAATATATTATAACAACTCATAGTCCCAAAGTTATTTTTCCATATTATTATGGTATCTTATAAGAATAGTGGAGCGAATATGTGTATTTCCACATAAAATGAAGGCAATTCATACAAATAGAATATATGTTTCCTCAATTATACTTATAGTCCATGTATACATGAAGGATTTATGATTCCCGCACAAAATCAAATGTCATCTTGAAACATTGTAAACATATAAATAAGGAAATTACGAGTACTCTTTAGAACCCCTTAAAACCTGTGTTCTGGAAAACCTCAGCTCAGACAATTCACCTTCATTCGTATAATTGCATGCCAACTGGACACTGTTTTTAAAGAACAACGTTGAGATTAGGATGAACAATATCATAAATACTTCTAATTTCAGATAAAAGTATTGCACCTATAATTCTTGTTCATCAAGAAATAGCTTTATTTAGGTCTCTCAAAGTTCTTAAGGGATGTCAAATTCCTTCATGTTAATTTTATCTTTCAAACTCTACCAGTACTTTCTTTCTTAGTATATTACCCTGGTAGTTCACTTACTTTATAACTACATGTTTTTTCATGTTTGTAAATAGGTACTCAAAAGCAGGATTTCTAAAAAGGTACAGAGGTTTTTAATGTTAATTAAGTAGTTTTTTTTTGGGATTCAAAGATCAGTATGTGTCATATTTATCAACATCTACAATTGTTTATAATTTACATATACCCGCTTACAAGTAAGCATGCAAACTCAGTAAGAGAGAAAGAGTGTGAAGAAGAGCGTGAGCCAGATTAAGTGACATAATTAAAGGTAGTTTAATTGTCAATGGCAATTTCATTTTAATTAGAAAGTTAAATTAGGAGCTATATCCTTTTTCTTGTAAAAAAAGAGTAAGAGAAATGTTACACTATATAAATATGACTTTCCAAGAAATCACGGATAAGACTCTCTCTCTCTGAGACTACCTAATTAAATTATGAAATTCTGAAGAAACCATACTAAAGAAGACCAAGCGAGACAAGGGAAATTAGACTTTATAATATAAGGCTGCAATGGATGAGATCAAACTTCTCGGCATATTCATTCCTCACACTCCGTTGCCACATGCTTAGTTCCGTTAATCCCAACTCAATTACATTTTACTTCAGTTTTATAATAATCGTTTAAAACAGATTAGATTTGTATAACTAGCTATTAAAAAATAGATTGAGACAGTAATTTAGCTGGCAAGAGCAAGATAAAAGCTATGTTTTCAAGAAAGCTAAATGATTTCAGTTTAATAAAGAAACAGTGTTTTAATGAAAAGTAAAATGTAATTATACTGAAATGAAACAAGTTAAACTTTAAGAGAAAAAACATTTACATTTTTTATTGTTGCCTTACAACGATATTGGAAAATACAAGAAGTTAAAAAGCTTGTTGACAGTAAAGCTGTCAAATCAAGCATTAAATCGCAAAAAATTATTTAACTTTAGTTAAGTTTAAACTAATGATAGAAGATCTGCAATCCTTTTAAGAAAATTCTAAAACTGACAATCAAGTCAAGTTTACAATTTTTACACCACTGTAAAGTGTACCAACAAAAACAAAGTGATGCTCCAAGGAGAGCGATTGTGAAACAGATCGTATTTATGGTAGTTCTTCTAAGAAGTGATTGAAATATGAATTCATTGATTTAAACATCACTGAAAAGTTAAATATAAATACATTCTTCTGTGTTAGTACCAGCTTATCAAATACATAGTTATGTCCATTAAAACCTAAGTGATTATCAGATGTACTGTGCAACTTACTCGAATTATCTAAGAGAAACATTCAATCTGTCGAAAATTTGCTACCTCCAATAATTCTTGTAAGTGATATAGCCCAAATTCTATTGTGTGATAGCAAAACATATTCAAATAACCTTAGTAAATACAAGAGAAATTGTGGAAAAGATTAAAAACCTCTGTTTAGAAAGATGACTAGTACTTGTCAAAGGTAACTATCGCCAGAAAGTGATACTAAGTGAACATCAGCAAATACCTGCAAATCCCAACGAAATAGTACTGCCATACCTCTACCTTGCATTTTGTTGGAGTATTTAGAGTTGTGAAAAGTATTTCAACCTTATAAAAAAGAACAGAATTTTGAAGCAACTCTACCATCAATCTAATTTTCAATTTTCCATGGATGCCCAAAGGTTGGTCTGAAGCACCTCCTCTCAAAAAGTGAATTGAATAAATGAATTTACTTAAAGTATTGCTATTTAGCAACTTGAAAAGCCATCAAATCAAACCATTTAGCATCAATTAATCAGAAAATTAGACAATAGCTTCAGGTTATTGTCAAATCATGATTCAATTTCAGCCACAGACTTTGACATTAACACTGTGTTCAATGTTCTTAAGTTAACATGTTATTTGAGAATATATAAAATAACTAGTAAATATGAACGGTAATACCTGAAAACTCGCCATTATTATAACTATTCTGCAATTATTTTATGAAATATCAAAACAATGTATGTAATAATTTTAATTTTTTAAACTTTACCACAATTCTCTTTTACCATGAATTTCATTGTAAGTTTACAAATTACCTGAATGGTACAATTTAAAGCTAATATTTGTGCCTAATCGTCTTCGTTTGATTGGTGAATGATTGCTGCTTATACCATACCAGCAGCTGAACTCCGCATGGGTAATCAAAAATTAATAACAATAATAATTAATTTGGTAAGGTTTTTTTTATTAACTACTAGTAACCTTTTTTGCTCTGATTCCAATAAATTTCAAGTGAATCAGTATTTCTTAAAATTAAACTATCAAATAATGACTAAGATAATTCAATAAAATATCTATAAAGGCAATATAAATAAAATAGATAGAAGCAATATATTTATTTATGGCTATACGGATGAATATAAAAATAATTTAATAAATATAAACTAATCAAAGAATATCGATAATTAATATAAAATGAGTGATAACAATTTGAGTCTCATTGACAGATGAGTGAAACACATGCCACAATGTAAACTAATGGTAAACATTGCACCATGCACACTTTTATAGCATTCTTAAAATTTTAAGGGCATGAATGATGTAACAAAGAAAAGGTTTCAAATGAAGTCTTATAGAATAATATTTGTTATTTACAATGAGTTTTGAAATTTTCTTTGAAATATTTAGAAAAACTTTTAAACTGTTATTATCGATATCCATTTGGTGTAGTAGGCTACAAGAAGAGACTATGGTTCTTTAAAGTGGAGAACAATTATTATAAGAAACTCTTCTCATCATGTAAGCATATACTACATACTAACATACAATATAAATAAAAAATGCCTTTCCAAAGTACTATTTTAAGAACTTTTATAAAGATATGGTTAACATATTAATGTGTGTTAACACGTAAATGTGTTAACACAGTTATATGTAACACATTTATCTAATCACATTGAACCTAGCAGAAGAATCATTCAAACGAACACTGGAGCTTCACTTTATTTACGTATATGTTTTAATTTAGGCGTAAAATCAAATGTAATAAAAGTAATTAAATAAATAAATAATAATTAATTATATAAATTTTATTACAAATTTACTTATCATTTTCTTATTTGATATTATTTTACTTTTTTTTTATTGCATGGAAAAGAGTAATGCAAATTGTTGTTATAAATGGACTAAAAAAGGAAAATTAAAAAAAATATTCGTATTTATAAAACGTTCTTTTTTTTCTTTTGTGTTTGAAACCAGTCACTTGTATCAAAAAATATATATACTTAATGTATTGGAAGAGTTATAAACTTATCCATCAAAAAGATATATTCAACAAAGTGAAATACGTTTCAAATAACTCATTCATTCGCATTTATTTAGAAGTTGTTCAAGTAGAAAATTAATGTTATAATTAACTATTTTATTAATATAAATTGGTTATGTTAGCATTTGTTGAAATGGTTTTACTTAAATAACAAGACTAATGACAAATTCAATTCTTTGACTGAAGAAGATAGAAAAAAACTTCAGACTTAAACACCAACTCTTCTAATAATTTTTTCCTGGAATATATAGTATTCCCTCTTCCTCTTTTCACTGATATCAATAAAATATTATTATTGAAAATGGCGCTCAAACTCTACAACTTAAATCAGATTTGTTCATCTTAATTAATTTTTTTTTATTATTAACACCAATATTATAAACTAGTATTCTAATCATTTTTAATGTATGTTGAAAGTTACTATTAATTAAAAATATTTTGAGGTCGATCAACTTTTATTGATTATAGTTATTTATGTTTACATATTGACTCTCTTCTTCGTATATAAAACAGGGCTTCTTTCAACCTTTAATTGTTTGTGGACCCACTTACAGATATTTTTTCATATGTGCTTCCCCTCTTGCTCTCTGACTAAGAAAATATAATTACGCTAATGCAAATTTTTAAAAAAGAATATTTCTTTGTAGATAAATAAAAAATATATTTGTCAAATATATTTGTCAAATAATATCATTAAAAAAAAATCTTTTTAAAACAACAGAACATTTTCTTTATTAACATTGTGCAAATTTTATGGTAATAAATTATAAAAAAAAATTAAAATAAAAAAAGAGGAAAAAAAATAATATAAAATTTTGGAACAGTGTGTGCCAGATCTGGAATGGGTGTTAATGTATTAAAGCCATGGCCCAATGGTTGCCGAATTAATTGATAATCCACGCTATCACCCCATGCATAGCGCGAAAGTCGTTAAGCCTCTACAAAGGGTGAGATTTGAAAAATAAATGTTACAATGTACGGTATATGTCGGGAAACCACCCCGTAATCATTGGTGCATAATGAACCAACTTGTACCATTAACAACCCTTACTTCAAGAAATAATCTAGGGAGATTCACTTTTCAGGATTAGTTATAGACATGCTAAATTATAATTGTTTAAACATGTTTGTTTTCATCAAACATTGACTTCCAGCATTGTTTACAGAATATTTTATTTCCATGTTCAGTATTACTTCAGTGTTCAGACAGTGGCTTCTATTTCGACATCACTAAGCTTCCAATCCATATGATCCCTTGTTATCACTTCGACACTACATTAAAATCCTATAATTTTTCTTTGTTTTAACATTGTGTTAATCTATTTTTAGGTTACTGGATTCATATATTTATATTTTCCTGTTGATTCAATGAGTACCAGGGATGTGACATGAAAAGCTCTTTTCATTTCCAAGAAATTCAGGATAATTTTTATAAGACTTAAAGAGTTTTCTATCTTGTTAACCAACAGTTTTTGGACCTGACTCTGTTTTTTTCATTTTCTTGATAGTTATGTTGTCTTTTACGAAGATGCATATTTACCTAAAACAACTTATATTACCATAGATCTGACTTTCTTCATAATTATTGTATTATTCCTGATCTAATAATATGAGCTCATGAAATATACAGTTGGACATTTTTATTACAAAATTTTAAGTTCAAAAAATCACCTGTGAAATGTTTTACAAATAGTATCTGAATCTTTATGAAAAATGAAAAAAAGTATCTTTCCGACGCTCCACTCAATCGTACACACAATGAATATACGTCTGACAATTAGATATGTTAAAGAGTACAACATATACGAGTAGGTTCATTGCAACATTCTCTCTAAATAACCATCCTTCACCTCAAAAAGTATGATAAAGTATGTGGTTGTTTGACGTTTGCTTATATTATTGAAGTAATTTATTTTTCTTAGGTTTAAGAAATAATTAAACATCTTTCTTCAAACTTCTTGCTTGCAGCAGCAGCAGATTAGTCCAAGTTGAGTTTCCAAGTTTTTCTATATTGTTTTTTAAATATTACTTAGTTTATGAAATACTTGTTAACAAAATTTCATTGTTTGAACACTTATCCGTTTAGCATGGCAATATATCTTCTGAAATCATAAAATGTTCATGTTCATTGTTCATTTCAACAAAAATGAATTCTACCCATCCACTAAAAACGTACTTTTTTTTTGTACACTTACATTCTGTCAATTCGTATGATCCCTATCGTGTCCATAACGTTTCAAAATCATACATTAAACATTTTAAATTTTACAACAAAAAGTACCTTCCAGATTACTGTTACAAAAATCTGGGTATTTTTTTTTACAGCTTCTGTTAGTTTCATAATAATTCCAAAGCTTCTTTAGGGGTAGTACTTTAGGGTAGAAAATATCTAAAATCACTTTATGAACAAAAAATTTACTTTTCCATCATGCAACGTTGTCCTAATACAATAAGGTATATCTACATTATAGGGCCCAATGTTTGTAAAATATGAACTTGATCCATCAACCATGTGGCCTGTAATGTACCCACAACTTTAGGATACACACCCACTCACCCACATACATGCAGACATCATAGAAAAACATCCAAAAAGAACTCTTGAGACCTTAAAAAATGTAAATCCATCAAAATTTTTGAGATACATTTTTTTCATGACTATCAAACCTTTACTTATAGTAAAGTAATAACTTTAATTCACCATAATTTTAAAAATTATATCGTTGATGCAAAAAGTAATTTTTATTAGCCTCCATGAATCATCACTTTAGTCGATTAAAATCTGATTTATACTGTATAACAGAGTAAATATTAATAAAACATTTATTTGGTGTAAATATGTCAAAGAAGGCTAGAGAAAGTTATTTTTTAAAAAAAATAATAAACTAAAGCAAAGCTAATACAAGTGTTGGTAGTTAGGAAAATCAATTCAATAAAAATATTGCTTGTGAAAAAGTTTTAAATTGATTTTTTTTTGTTTCAAAATAATCAAGTAATTATTTCTGATTTCTCTTTTGTCTAATACGCGGTATAACAATTAAAAGAAACGGTCCAGCGGACTTTTTTAAATAAAATAAATTCAAAACGAAGGAAAGACACAGACATAACTCACATCGATATTTCGACCATCGTCGTCATCAGGAGGTGTGTGAAGAGCGAAGAGTCCCGCAGAAAGAACGTCACCGCCCTGCCTTCCTGCAGGACTCTTCGCCCTTCACACCTCCTGATGTCGACGATGGTCGAAATATCGATGTGAGTTATGTCTATGTCTTTCTGTGTGTTTCCTTCGTTTTGAATTTATTTTATATATATATATATATATGTGAGTGTATGTGTGTGTGTGTGTGTGTGTGTGTGTGTGGAGTATGAAATTATTTCTTGATGCATTATTTTATGGCAATACATTGAAAATAAGTATTTGAATTTTATTAGAGAAAGTAATTTGTAGTTTGAATTGAAACAGATTGAGCAAAACAGATATTGAATCTACAGGTCGTCTGTTTAAGAGAATAATGTAGGTTAGATAGACCAGCAGCTGACAGTACTAGGCGGCACCGGTCGGATGACAAGGCTATTGGGGGAGCAACAGATAGTGATTAATGGATATAGGTACAGAGACTGGGGCCACCGTAATGAAATATCGAGTGTATTACTATCCGTATATCACTGTCGGCTATCTCCCAATGACGTTTAACTTGTTCTCTTCCATTTCCTACACCAATGTATATTTTTACTCTTTACACAAAAACTACTTCGTCGCAAACATAGTTTTTTTTTTATTTCTCATTCAAGTTGATAGACTATGCAATTAAACCACCAATGAACTTTGTTTTTTTCAACCCCAAAAATATTAAGCGCTATGTGAATTTGACATTGAGAGCTTTAAATTATTCCATATTCTTATATATTTAGAGTAAATATTTTCAACGATACCTGGTAATTCTAAAAAAAGAAAAAACTAGTGAAAGAGTATATTCAGCCACACAGGAAAAATGAAAGTAAGTTATTACGACTTCATAACTTTTTGTACCAGCAACAAAGAAAATATAACAGGAAATAACTGAATTTTTGACCTCGAGTAACCTTGAAATACCTTAGAACCTTTCCTTTCATTTTGCTTTGATTTCTTTGATATAGATAAGTGACAATGAGATACGGCTCATGTCGAATAAAAGTATTTACAGAAAAATAAAACACACAAAAGAAACTTCAACATTCATTGATATTATGACTAGCGATCCTTCAAGAAGGTAGACTAGTTCTGAGAATTAAACCATAGAGCAACTTTGCCAGTAGATGAGGCACGAAAAATAATAATATATTTAATAACATTAAAAACAACAAATAACAATCAAATAAACTAAAATGTTAAAATTATAAATAAACATAGTAAAACAACGAATCAAAATAAATCAAATTAAGGCTCCCTTTAAAAAAAAATCTTGAGTGGTCTACTCTCAACTTTACTACAAAAAATCTTTACTATCAAGTATTAAGTTAGCAAACATAATATGAAACTTCTTGACAATTTTAAAGAATGAGCTTAAAATTGGTATCCGTTATATAATATAGTACGAAAGAGTTTATTCTTCATCATTCAATATTACTCAAAGATTCATTTTTTTAAGTGAAATAAAATGTATATTTACAGTTTGAATAAAATCATTTTAATGTTTTAATTGGTTAATATGATATGTAACAAACTTTTACAAACTGTAACAAAATTTTACATCAAAAAATCAAAACCAATAAATTGGCAATTATTTGTTGTAATCAAAAGAGAACATAATCATAACAGAACGTTCTGTTATGATGCTGGTAGATTAAAGCATGGACTGTTAAACAGTGGTTTTGCTCAAAAACAAGCCTTGAAAATGCCAAACGATTTTTGGCAAAACGTCGGTGTATAAACAGGAGTTTAATTTTCTTTACACCTAAATCCCCAAGAACTCCTTCTTTGAACTTTATAACGATATAGTTTTCTTGGACTGTTTATGAACACTATTTTTTAAGGGTAAAATTTAACTTTATGAACTTTATAAAGATATAGTTCTTGGACAATTTATGAACTTAACTATCTTTTATCTATCTTTTATAATTGATTATTTTTCAAGTTTTTATTTAAAAACTTAACTAAAGCAGAATTATTACTTTTACTATTTTGCTATTATTACTTTTACTAGCAGAGTTTACTATTAGTAATATAAGTATGTAACAGTTGAATATTCCAAATATATAATTTCCAATGACGTGGAAATCAAGTTATTAGTTTTTTTGTTACAATTGTATTATTGTTTCATTAGTATCATTGTTTCATTAGTATCATTGTTTCATTAGTATCATTGTTTCATTAGTATCATTGTTTCATTAGTATCATTGTTTCATTAGTATCATTGTTTCATAAAGATATCTTCACTCAACCTACCTTGCAGATTAAAGAAATAGCGGTTCAATTCTTTAAAGAATAAATTTCCGTAAGATACTAAAAAAGGAACTGCGGTTGGAAATAATAGCAGGTTGCAAAACTGAAAACAATAGGGAAAAGTCTTTTCCAAATTCTGGCTTCATTTCGACCTAAATCCCTATGTAAAAGGGATCCAAAGCCTTCGCAATATGTCACACTATCCCATTACAAAAGGGCATAATGGTTTTGCTTAGCTGTTACGCACTCTGTAATACTGACTCCGAGACAAGATACATTTATTATTTTATACATTCCCTGGAGAAGTTTTCTCAATATAAATATCTTACATTAGTTCAGAAATCTAAGTATGAACAATTCAATATATATGGATAGTATTCAATTAATATATGTATTGTATTATCATTCTTAAACTTTCAGAATATTTATAAAAAGAAGATAAAAAAAAATCTCATGTAACTTGTACATTTCTGAATAATTCAAAGTTATCTTACTCTTTACAATTTTTATTAACTATTTTACATGATGAGAAACACTGTATATTGGTAATAAATTCTTTCATATACATCTGAAAACTAATGTTAAAAACTTTTAATTTCTTATTAGTTGTATTCTTAATATAAAAATTTAATAAAATATCCATAGGAATGGATCTTTACAATTTATGTAAATTATGTAATTTACATAATTCTATAATTATAATTTATATAATTTTATAATTTACAATTTATGTAATGTATGTAACATTTTTATGGAAATGTTACAATAAAACATGTAACTATGTTTCAGATTCTTCTGTAAAAAATAAAGATTAATTAATGGTACATTAATTAATATAATTTATTTGAATGAAAATGACTGTAATTAGTCTGATATTATGTTAATTTCAACAAATTATATTTCAGTTATTTCAGATTTGGCTAATATTAACAAACAGACACACAAACATTGAAGTGAAATATAGGCAGAATACATAAATTACAAAAACATAAATACATTAAGAACACAAACTTAGAGTATATAAGCTTTGGATTGGAATCGTCATCAAGAGAGATAAGAAAAGGAAACAGAGAAGCAAGTGAATTGCTACAGAGATTGTCTGAGACCAACAATATTGCTGCATGCGCGCTCGGTGACAAGAAAATAACGTAGACAAGAATCAAATATAAGATAGGAACTATCAAAGAAGAGTAACAAACAGCACAGAAGAATACTAACTCAAACTTTCGGAAAATCTGACTTCAGGAGAAAAGAGAGAGGGAAACTAAGGAAGCTTGGTCTCCTTTTCTCCTGAAGACGGGTTTTCCAAACATTTGTGTTAATAAGTGTATTCCTTTATTCTGTGTGTTACTTTTCTTCAATTTTTTAACTATATGTATATATATATAAAGATTTCACCTAAACACTATGTGAAGTCAGTTAGGTTTTTGATTCTGACGAAGACCCCTTGTTACGGTTGAAAGATCTTAGTCTTGTTTTCCCATTTCATATTGTGGTTTGATCATTGATTCATATATATATATATAAACACTTTTTTGTTGAAAATACAATCCGAAACGGACAAATATAGTTCAATGTAGAAAAAAAAACACAGAGAAATTAAAAGCACACACTTACAGTCTCTAATTTTTTGTTTCAACCGTCTTCAGGAGAGATAAGAGCCAAGAGCACTGGTTCAGAAACGGTTGGAGACGGTTCCCAACCGTCTCTGAACCAGTGCGCTTGGTTTCCCTCTCTTATCTCTCCTGAAGATGGTTTAAACCGAAAATTAGAGACTGCAAGTGTGTTCTTTTGATTTCTCTATGTTTCTTTTACTACACTGAACTATATATATATATATATATATATATATCTTAGAATTGTATAAGTAAGTTTTGTTTAAAACACTGCAGCTTAATTATCTATCATTTAATGAAGATGCTTTATGAACGAAACTACTATCTGTAATTTATGGCCTTCTAATTACTAACCACAACTACAAAATTAAGAAAATGTTTTCCTAGCCTTTGGCATTTCTTTTTTATTAACTCGGCATTGTTCTTTGATAATTAAAAAAATTACCCTTACTATTAACTTGATAATTTTTAAAACTTGATAATTTAATTAACTCATATAGTTCTTCTTCAGAGGTAAGAAAAATTAGGGGTAACAGTATCACTTATTCTGTATACACAATTTCAGTGTAGTACGCTATTACTAAGTAAAAATATTTGAACATTTATTACATAAAAAAATACATTTGTGTGATATAATATTATGATATTAATTTATATGCTAAATTCAAAACTTGTTTTAATTTCATAAATTTAACTTTTTGTGAAAAAAAATAAATATTTTTATTTTTTATTTTCTATAGTCTTGTATATTAAATAGTCAATCCAAGTTTTACAAACAAGGCTCTTTAAAATATATTTTTGTCTCTTTATAATGCATGTTATATAATGTTTGGCAATTATGGTTATATAAGATTAACAATCAGTAATGAAACGCTAAATAACATTCTATAATTGTTTATGTGTTAAAATAAAAGTATTTCTAACTCACAAACAAAAAAATATTAATTATTACATTAAAAATTAAAACCGTTTAAGAGATAAATACTAAACTAAGAGAGAGTTAGTTTCACTTTAGAAAAACAAGTTATGAAAATGTTATGAAGATTTTTTTTAGAGTATTTTTTGGAATTTGTTATAAGAAAAGAGGAAGTGTGGCATTTATAAAACAAGATTGGTAATATACATTTATTTGTTTAGGAATATTTAAATATAGTTAATTAATAGCTATTCAGTATAAATATTTTTTATTATACATATAAATAAATTTAGTTTTTTGATTCAGTATAAAAGTTTTAATTGAACTTTTCAGGCGCGTTAAAAGTTCAATATATATAAAAATATATATTTTGAAAACAGAGAAATACTCGTATGAAAATTAAATACTGGGTTTTATTGCAATATTTCGACTCTTTTAACGGTAGTCATCAGTAAAGGAAGATGAACGGTGAGAATAATGAAGCCATCATGAGATGGCTTCAATTCTCAATAATGTTTTCAATATATGTAAGAAGACGGTAAGAAGAAATGAAATATCAACTGCACTAAAAAGTTGAAAATTGGGACTAAAAAAATATATCTTAAGAACAATGTAACTAATTTCCTCAGTGCAACACAACTAACTGAAAGTGAACACTTGGTGAAGTACAGAAGGAGAGGTGTTTTAAAGAGTGTAAGAAATGAGAAAAAGCAATTGAAGGCTTGATACATCAAGATAAATAAAGAAATACACACAAAACCGAAAAAGCTAATTTATGGGCATAAAACATCTTAATTTCTTTAGAAAATGATAAAATAAAAATGAAATTAAACTGTCCGGAAGAAATAAACAAAACTTTATCTTCTAGTTGTTAAACTTAGTAAACAACTATTGCTCTTCTTAACTACAATATTCGACCTATCATACTTAATTAATGAGAACTTCATAATACTTCTTAACACGTCGATCTTTCATACATGATTGTTTTAGCATTAGTTCAATTGTATCACAATTCTCATTAACCACATATCAAAATGAGGCGCTAATTTTTCAGATTAGATTATAGAATATTGATCTTATTGAACACTGAATATTAATAACTTATCATTCTGACATATGTATTGTTTAAAACGACATTTACATGAATTTTGTAAATAATACAATACTCTTTTACTCTAGGAATGTTTTACTCGAGGAACAAATTAAACTACTACCATTAAAAATAACTATACTAAAGTCACAGCATTAAACTATGTTTTGGTCACAGCATTAGAGAACGTGTTTTTAGTATTTAAAGCTTTGTGAATTTGTCATGTTTATCATATAGAATTCTGAGAAGCAAACTCAATAAATTACTAAAAACAGATATTTTAACATACACACACACACACACATATATATATATATATATATATAATATATATATATATATATAATATATATTATGTATACAGTGAACATTAGTTTCCTTCATTTGATATATACAGTGTCCCAAAAAAATATATACTCATTTTTAATTATTGTAATATTACAATAATTTATATTATAACTATATTCATAATTTTGATCGACCGTCATGTTAACTCATCAAAAATTACAATGTGGTGTGAATTATCAAAAAAGGATCATCAAAACTCAACAATTTTTTAACTCCACTGTGGCTGGTCTTGTTTCCTTTAACCTGCTGCACCTTTCCAAGTACTTTTTTGGTCTTAATCATCGTCAGTAAAAAAATGAGTTAAGCTAAAATGTAATTTTGCCTTTTAAAATATTTTTACAACCAAAAGCAAACAATTTAGTTTATCAGCTGCTAAAAGATGTACCCATTTTTTTTGGGACACCCTCCGAGTTATCGGCAATATGTGGACCAAAGCGGACTACAGTTTGAGAACAGATGGCGGCAAAAGAATAAAATAATGCTTCTTAATTTTTTTACATTGTTAAAACAAAATTAATTACAATAAACATATAAATTACAATAATTTAAAGTGTGTATACATTTGTTTAGAACACCCTGTATTTCAATAATTTAAATTTAACTTTTTCTGTACTTTTAAAAGTAAGTTAAATTATAAATATATAAAATGTTACTGTTAGTTTATTATAAATTGTTAAATATATCTTACTTCGTGCGAACTTGAAAAGGTTGGAAGGGAGAGGGGTGTTTACTCAACTGGTTTTAGTCGAATACTGAAGAGATCTCGCTGAGAGCTGTATGCGCCTGCCCTTTACTCTTTTACTCTCTCGCTCTCTTTACTGCTCTTTCACTCACACATGACATTTCTTTTTAGTTAACTAAGCTCTAATGAACTATATCCTATGAAGAATTAATTTCTCAGTTGTTGAATTACAAAAATCTTGTGTGGTTTACACTCAACTTCTATAAGTAATCGTTTTACCAAACTTACTGATTTATCAGTTTTAACAACCATCTCTAATTGAAATGATGGAAATGATACATTATATATATCAAATAAGTTCAATAATATATAAACCTTTTCGTAAAATAGGTGTATTATGTAATAGGGATTCAGTCAATTTTCTAGGTTCAAAATCAAAGTCTCGTTGTCGACCTCTCGGTTTTATTTTAAAACCTTTTTCATAGCTCTATAAAACAAAGGAGAATAAGAAATCATAAATAAACACCAAACAAATAAACTATGAAATGGAATATTCCAAAAGTTGTAATAATTCATTTTCATATTGTTAATGTATCTTGTTATTCTTTGTTTTCAGGCTTATGAAAAAGGTTTTAAAATAAAACCGAAACATGGACAACCTTGAGTTTGATTTAAAACTTAGAAAATTGACCAAATCCGAATAAGAATGCAAATTTTAACCTGACACATGTTATAAATCTTTTTCAGTTTTAAATGTATTATTTCAAAAAATAACGTAAAGTATTATTATATCATGTCATATGTTTTTATGCTAAAAACATATCTATATTACAAACATATAAATATATATATTAGACACATTTATAGCTTTTCTACAATAACTAAACAAAATTGATCACAAACAGTAAATTATAATGTAATTGTAATAATTTTGGACGATCCTCAAGTAAATGTGCTTATATAGTTTTAATAATTTTACGTCTTTCACATACCATTGAACATATTTTTAAACATTTTACAATTAACTCATAGAAAGTAGTAGTTCATTATTTTTTAAAAATCTCTTAAAGAATAATAAATCTGTTAGATTTTGATACAAAATTTTCCTACCTTTATATAAACGCATCTGAAAAGTTGAGAGGAGATTATATCAAGTTGTGTATTTCGGATATATTTCTTTATCCATGAAAATTAATTTAAAAGCAAACACTCAAAACTGTACTCAGGCTCAAATCAAAATTTTTTTTTGTTAAATTTAGAAAAAAAAAGAAACATTTTGACAAGGAATTGTAATAAAATATTCATAATTTTCTCTTAATTTATTTATTTATAATTTAAGACTAAAAAATTAATAACTAATTACTATATACATTTATTATTTATTAGAATAAATAATTAATGCTAGATATCATTAAATTATTTATTGTTTTGTATATGTTTAGAGATTATTAATTGTGTCTAACAATCAACAGGTTGCATGGAAGACATAAACAGTAAACTCGTTTGCATCGGCCACTGCAACGTGCTTTTGTTATCCATAACCCTTCTTTGTGGGGGGCCAGGCTAGCTCAGTGGTTACGTGCTCACCTCTGAACTGGTAGGACCGGGGTTCAATCCTCACCTGGCCCTCGATTTATTCACGCGGGAGGTGAATAAATCTGAGCACGTCGTCCCTCGGAGAAGGACGTTAAACCGTCGGTCCCGAGCCTGTACGATGTCAGGTACTCGTTAAAGAACCCTACTCTAAATACATTTGAGTTAGGCAAAATTTAGGACTCCCATTGTAGAATCAATCTTTATTGTGTGGTATCACAAAGGGTCAATGCTTGGCCTACGTGTGTTCCCTTGTGGGACTGCCACTGCAACCAACCAACCAACCCTTCTTTGTTATTTTTAACCGAAAAAATGTTTTTTTATTTTTTTTTGGTAAGGAGGTGAAATGCATTTACGCACATTGTGCTGGGCTCCCAGTAAACCAGACTATCAACTAAAACACTCCCTTTTTTTCTTGGGCACTAGCCTGGAACTGTTCCCACATTACCTCAGGCTAGGCCATTCATTCCCTTACGTTAGGCATCCTTGGATTTAGAATTAGTTATTCCCTTCAAAGTGTCTCTTTTTTGTAGAGACGATATTTCTGACTAGACCGTCTACCATTTTCCATACATCAGCCTTCTCTATCATTTTGGTCATGATGGTTTCTGGTGAGAATATACTAATTCTCTTCACCAAATCACTTCCCTGAATCCCATTTCTTGCATTCAAAAGAATATGTGCTCCACATCGTCTATTGCTGAGCAATACAGGCACTCGGGAGTCTTGTACTTTCCTATCTTGTGTAGCTAGGCGCGGAAGTACCCAGGTCCAGAATCTTGTTAAACTTTAAGTAAAACTAATAACAATTAAATTGACTGTTTTTTTTTAAAAAAAAATCTATTAATCTTGTTTTGTAATTTTGTACTGTTGGGTGTTTTAAGCTAAATTTTTACAGATTTGAATACAAACATGATGAAAAAAACCTTCTACACACAAAACTCTTCAAAACTTAATTAACGATTCCAATTTGGCTATTATTAGTAGAACCATATTGAATATGATTCGTCAAATTAAAAAAAGTTACATAAATTAGACTTCTAATACTTTGATATATTTTGAGATATATACAGACTAAATTTTTATTATTTTTATTTGTTTTCATAATTTTTAAACTATACTGGAAAATTTTCAAGAGAATTAGTCCCCATTCATTAAAACCGGAGGTACTTTGACCTTTTTTTATATTACAAACAGACCCACAGTGAAACGTACAGAAAAATACTTCTTTATAGTTTCTAATAAAATATTAAATCATAAAATATATTAATTTTATCTTTAGAAAACTGTTTTAAAATTATAGATGACTACTTGAGTTCTATTCTATATTCAAAATTGTTTATTAAAAAAAAACCTAGTTAATGATATACAAGGGCACACATAATGTAGTCTTCTAATTGAAATTTCAGGGAACTGTGGCTTTTGCTAGGGGATGTAACTTAGATCTGTTAATCTGTGAGAAGCCTCCGTGTACAGGCTTACTGAAATCCCTACATACAGCATCAACTACGGTATATCTCTTCAGTTAATACCACTTGATCGATAATGGATGCCTACCAAAAATACACCATCACTATATAGTCGGGAAAACAATTAAAATAATAAATAAACCCATGCTCGCCTAATACTAAACTATTCCATTGCTTTGTTGCTAATATTTTCAATAAATCATAATAATAATGTTCAAATAATATTGTTCTTACAACTATGGAAGCTGAATTATTTTAAATCTTTTCAACCACTCTTCCATCTAGAGCAGGGGTTCTCAATGGGGGTTAAATTCACCCCCAGGGGTAATTTTAGGTTTCCAGGGGGTTAATTGTGACTGCAGTAGGTCTGCAGAGTGAGGAAAGCTATTATAGGTTTGGACCTCTTAATTATTATTTTTTTTTTAAATAATATTTATATATCTATCATAATTTTAATTAGCATTTAATTTGTAAAAGTTTAAAGTTGTAAAAGTGTGTATTCTGCCTTGGTAAGAAGATGAGGGTGGGAGAAATGGCGAGTGGGGTGTGAATGGGCCAAGGAAGGCTGAGAACGCCTGATGTATAGCATTCTACTCACTACTTTACTATCAATATATCATTATCAAAAATAACCAAAAAACAATCTAACTAATTGATTCTTCTAATGTTGATAGCTTACTTTTCTACTTATAATGAAAATGTAATAATTCGTTTAAAGGAATCAGCGAATGAATATCTATATATGGTATTCCAATGATTGTTACGCATTATAGAATAACTATGATTGAAGAATTAAAAGTACCATTAAATTAAATACCTTCATTTATCAAATAAAGTTGCGCTTTATAAAAACAGGCAATAAACTATAATTACTTCAATTATAACATTTATTAAAAGATATTATTTATCAGGCACTAAATGTAATGGAAGGAATTAGACATGTCACCTCATGGATTATAAATAGTGAAGTAATCTTTTGGTTGTTAGTTGCATTATAAACTAGTTTTGATTACTATTTAAGATAATAGAAACATAACAAATCAAAAGCCAATATCGATCCAAAAAATTTTGTTTATTTAATTTAAAATTTTGAATAGTACATTATATTTTGATAATATGAGTGGTTACATAATTTTTTGTGATTAATATCATAAATATGAATGTTTTAACCCCACCCATGATTAGTTATTATTATAATTTTAAATATCTCCTTCATATCAATTACTGAAAATTAATCTGTAAATATAATAAGAATAACGTAAACAAAGCTGACAAATAAAAGGGGGAACTTTTTATGATATGATTTTGTATCCCATATTTTGTTTGCGATAATAGAAACACAAAGAAATGTTTAACATTTACTATATATATATATATATATATATATATATATATATATGTGTATGTATCGGGAGTACCGCCCTGTCTTCCTGCGGGACTCTTCGCTCTTCGCTCTTCACACCTCCTGATGACGACGATGGTCGAAATATCGATGTGAGTTATGTCTGTGTCTTTCTGTGTGTTTCCTTCGTTTTGAATTTATTTTATTTTAAAAAATAAATATGTCCTATTGTTATTCACTGCAGTTTCTGCATGAGAAAGTCACTTTTAAAAGGAAAAGTGGATAATATGCCAACATACTCTGAACAGACGTTCAATGCTACCACCTCCTTGTGGTAGTTCCTTTCATGTTGTCTGCGCGTACAAAAATGTTTTTCCCCTAGCAGATAATGTAACAAAAATAAGTTTTTAGGGAAATAGAGTAAACACATTTTTTTTTTTACAATAATGCAGATTTATCCCCTGGGCCATACTAAACATCTAGGTGGGCCGTATGTTTGACACCCCTGGTTTAGAGGATAAACGAAACATATTTTTGTTGGAGTTACATGGAGTGAAAAAAAACTTTATAGTACATTTCTTTATATTCAAAAATGTCTCTATTTTCACTCTAAACCAAATTATAGATAAATTTTTTTGTAAAAAAATATATCTAAAATTAGTAAACTATAAAAAAATTGATTCGATTTTTTTTGTGAATTCGTAAATTCGAATTTCAGCTTCATACATTATCCTTGCCAAGTTATTGAATAATAGGTAAAAGAGAAAGATACAACTACTTCTCTAACGGTAATTATGATTTTTATTAGGGACTTAAAATCCAAAATGGATTTTAGAAACGACATAGCGAAGCAGATATGGCGCTGAGTAGAATGACAGACCATCAGTTTATTAATAATATAATATCAGATTGATCTGCATCATTGATTACAAGCTTATTAGAATCGATAAAATAGATGTGATTGATAAAATTGATATAAGATAAGATAGATTTCATATATAGCTACATGAAAACAAGCAAAGTTATTAAATTTATTATACATGCGTTTGATAATACTTTATTAAGTATCTCATAGAACGTCTACAAGGTAGCTATATTAAAATAAAACTAAACATCGATTGTCATCAACAAGTTTTGTCTATAAGTAATAACATCTACTTATAGTAGCATCCCTCTCTAATATCTCTCTCAGTTTAATTAGATTGAACATTGATGGCAAGGTAACGATTCGTCAAACTTGACTGTGCTTTTGACACCAGCAGCCGGTATATGGTTTTCTCACATCTCAACCTCATCGGAATATTTAAAAAAAATATAGCCCATTAGTATCTCATTGCTATTTATATTTGATTTATTTTTTTACCAAATTCTAGGTCTTAGCTTTAAAAAATTATACTTAGATTAAGTACTAAAATCAATTGGTATTCTAGATTTTATGTAAGATGATGATAACCATACCAATACCAATACCAATACCCATAACAATACCAATACCAATACAATAACAATACCAATAACAATACCAATACCAGTACAATACCAATACTAATAACAATACCAATACCAATACAATACCAATACCAGTACAATACCAATACCAGTACAATACCAATACCAATACCCATAACAATAACAAATCTAATACTAATAACAATACCAATACCCATAACAATACCAATACTAATAACAATACCAATACAATACCCATACCAATACCAATACAATACCAATACCAATAACAATAACAATATCCATTAACAATACCAATACCAATAACAATACCAATACCAATACCAATACAATACCAATACCAATAACAATAACAATACCCATTAACAATAACAATACCAATACAATACCCATACCAATACCAATACAATACCAATAACAATAACAATATCCATTAACAATACCAATACCAATAACAATACCAATACCAATACCCATACCCATACCCAGAGTAGGTGATGAGCAACATTATATTACATTTTTAATCTTAACGGTAATTTCTGCACCTTTCACATTCTTAAAATATTATATATATATATATATATATATATATATATATATATATTAAATGTCAATCAAAAAGTCAAAATCTCAATTTTTTTCATCAAAATTGGGTGGTTAAATTTTTAGGAAAACAATAAACTCTAGTTGATTTTATAGGTACCCCTAAGAAGAGTGTATTTGGTTGCCGAGAATGCTGTTCAGGGATAACAGGCACTTAGGTACAAAATTTATACGACTAGGTGATTATAGTTCTTTTCGTTTTGGGATTTCCTTCTAACACAGACCCATTTGCAAAAATTATTTAATTTAACTCAGTAGACATTGAAAAATGTATTTTCTTTGATAACTTGACTTTAAAATTTTGACTTAAACGTAGGCCTTTTGTTTCCCTATATTTAATGTAGACAATAATTGAATGTAAAAACAATCTAATATTTTGGAGCAGACATGTCATTACGTATATTATTTCCTAACACTGTCAGTGTCAGATAGTTTATCAAACTGCTCTCTTACTATTCATTGACTAATAACATTTGACTTCAAATTGTTGTTGAAAAAGTAAATAATTATATTACAGCTTTATAATTTATTGAATTTTTCTTTAGTTTCTAAAAATATTTGAATTTACAAGATTGTAAAAAAAAAAGTTCGAAAGAGGAATGTTCTTTTTTTCTGTTTTTGAATATTGAGACTAACATGATTCTATTTAAAGGACTACTCGTAATGCATGTATTCAGAAATGAATTATGCATGAATGAATATATTATCTATACTAAAACAAATCTAGAGTCTGGAGTTAGTGAACCCTTCATTTCAAGACACAATGCTTGCTTAATGACAGCTCTGACATTGGATGTGGATCTGATGAACTTTCATTTACAGATTGGATTAAACAAATCATCCATTTTTTTTTAAAAAATGAAATTGTTTTAAACATTTGGTACCATTTGAAGATAACGATACGTAAATACTTATAAGTTTTTTTTGTTTTATGTTTATAGAAATACCAACAACTATAATTTATTATTAATATTCGACTAATAGTAAATAGCTTAACAGCTTAATTTTCAATCAATTCTCTAAACTATTAAGAAAGTTTGAAATATTGTATACATAATGCCTGTGGCAAAAATCGTATATTGTTAAAAAAATTCCATTATGTTAGAAATACTCTATTTAAAAAAACAATAAAACAGTTTATTTATTATTATTACATATATTGTTAATTGATAGTAATAAAATAATCGATTAACAAATATTAAATATCATTAAAATTTCTCCATTGACACTATTTGTAATCATATTAAAAATACTATCAGTGTTTATAAAAAAGGAAGTGAGAGTTATCTTGAAATATATACCTCTTGCCATTAATTATTCTGCAGCGTCGACTGGAAGGGCTTTTAAAAAGACCATGTCTGATGTGTTTCGTGTATTTGCTGTTCAGATTGGTTCCGCTGTGACAAGTGGTTTACTTTTACCGCCTTCGCTCGTATGATGCTCTGACTGAGCTGACGGATAATTCCTTCCTCCTTTCTTACAGTAAGTTCTTGAACTATCAGAGTAGGCTCAGGACGTCTGGTAAGAGCTGGTGAATTTTTTAAATACTTCTCTTGCTGCTTGATTGAATGGAGTAAATTGTTATCTACTGGCTAGCTCATTGACATGCACAAAGCCGGAGTTTTCCCGGATTTGCCATCTCAGTTGAAAGAGGTAAGTAAACACAACTTTCAGTAGAAATGACAGGTCTACTCCTTTGCTTCGACCTTTAAGACCTTACCAGTTAGACGTCTAAATGTTGATAGCCTTTGATAAACTAGATCAAAGTAGACTACAAACGAAAAAAATATTTAGACAAAACTGTTTTGGCATTTCTACAGTACTTTCAAAATGTAAATCATAAAAAGGTATGTAAAGAGGCTATTTAAAACTAAGTTTCAGGTTTAAAATAAATAATAAGAAGTATTTCATTGAAGTAAACTTTCTTCCAAACAGATATATAACATGTCTTTTTATTTTTCTTCAGAAATATTAAATTATTTTAATAATGTATATATATATATATATATATATATATACATCATGATTTGTTTTCTTGACCCAATATTTATATGATGTAATTTTCTTGAGGTTTGAGGTCCAATGATTAAAAACTAGTCCAAAGATAATGGACTAGTTTTTAATCATTGGACCTCAAACCTCAAGAAAATTACATCATATATATATATATTATTTATATATATTACAAGGCCTATGAGAAAGGTTTTAAAAAAAAAACCAAAACGTCTGCAACGAGAGTTTGTTTTTTGAACCTAGAAAATAGACCAAATCCCGACTAGATTACACACCTGTTTTATCATATCAAACGGTCGATATATTATTGAATCTGTTGTATCTATATACTAAAAAAAATAAATCGGGATGCGGTCAGTTTCTTCCACTTTCAATCAAACTCATTGCCAACGTTTCGATTTTATTCAAAATCTTTTTCAAAGGCAAAAGTAGGAAAGTGGAAGAAACTGACCGCATCCCGATTCATCTTTTTTAGTCATATATCTGTCCAACGGTCGATAATTTATTATTGTTTATATATATATATATATATATATATCAATGATCAAACCACAATAAGAAATGGGAAAACAAGACTAAGATCTTTCAACCATAACAAGCGGTCTTCGTCAGAGTTGGGTTTTTGACTCTGAAGAAGACCACTTGTTATGGTTGAAATATCTTAATCTTGTTTGCCCATTTCTTATTTGTGGTTTGATCATTGATTGTTATTTCACGTGTTTATGTGAAATCTTTATATATATATGTATCCTTGTAATATATCTCAATAATATTATTTAATATATCGTTATAATAACATAACTTATGAATAAACTGTGATTCTTATTTTCCTACTGAGATTTATAACAGCATGTTAGAATGTTCTTATAACATTTCTTTATATTGTTCGTTCTTGTAGAAATATTAATGACTAATATATTTTTAAAAATGAAATTTACAAAAATGACAAGAAAAAAGTAAAAGAAAAGAGTATCAATGATAATTATATTATAATATAATAAATTGAAAATTACAACTGGATTTAGAACTTAAATCTCTCAATGATTAAACATTGGAAAAACATTACTTATAAAGGAAATATATTGCACAAATCATAACAATAAAACAATTCTATTTTTGAAATATATTTTGCATTTCTTTTCGGGACAATATTTGGTTTATATCCATCTTTTGGCTGACTCATTTCAGAAGGTTTAATGTCGACTTGAAGACGTTTGAAGATGACGAATTGAGATTGATCAGTACTAGGTTCAGCATTACTCTTGAGAAACCAGCGACAATGAAGACTGCACGGAAACTACTTACTTCAGATGATGAAATGGTAAACCTGAAAAAAAAAGTGAAAAATAACGCAAATTAGAAATAGAATAAATTAAACTCCAGTAAAGAGTTCTTTTTGAATGTATAATATGAATCATAATTAATCATGTTATACATGTTAATATTTGTATCAGCAAATAGAGTTTATACTTCATACTTTAGTGTGAAAAATAAAAAAGTTAAGATATATAATGGTTTTTAAAACAAAATTTATATAATCTCCTTTTTCTGCAGTTTATATTTCAATATAAACAACGCTAGAACTAATGGTTACAACATGGTATATAACAACGCTACAACTAATGGTTACGGATTCAATCACAACACTCCATTAGCTAGACAAGGAAGAAGTAACATCGCATCAACAAGCCCATCCGGTTATCTAGTTATATATATATATATATATATATATATATATATATATATATATACCATGATAAACGAAAAACGGTCCGGCAGGACAGATAACACTTAAAATAAACTGTGACACACAGACTGAAACATATCAAAGACTCACTTTTCGTGATAATAAATCACAGTTTATTTTAAGTGTATATATATATATATATACATCCATTATATACTTATATATACGTTAAATATTTATATATATATATATATATATATATACCATGATAAACGAAAAACGGTCCGGCAGGACAAATAACAATTAAAATAAGCAGTGACACATAAACAGAAACACAACAAAGACTCACTTTTCAAAGATTTCAACTCACTTTGAAAAGTGAGTCTTTGTTGTGTTTCTGTTTATGTGTCACTGCTTATTTTAATTGTTATATATTTATATACAACAGATTCAATAATATATCGACCGTTTGATAGAATAGGTGTGTTATCTAATCGGGATTCGGTCAAATTTTCTAGGTTCAAAAACCAAACTCTCATTGCCGACGTTTCGGTTTTATTTTAAAACCTTTTTCATAGGCAGAAGTAAGAATTTTTTTAAACTAAGAAAATGAATTTTACATTATTTAAAGGAATAACAATCTTAACCGGACAAAACCTTCGACTTCGGTTTTGTCCGGTGGTTGATTTTATTTAAAAAAAAAAACATCAATTCATTCAAGATAACAAATATTTAAGTTTCAAATAATATTAATATTCTAATATGAGGATAAAATAATAAAGCTGTTATAAACTTAAACATATTCGCCAAACTGGATAATGATTGATCAACTGGAACCTCAAGTGTCCTAACCAACAACTGGGATATGAAAATATTTTGGCTTTTTCTGATATGACGAAGGTAGTATCAGGATATAGACTGAAGGATTAGTTAGCAGATTCACAGGCAACTTTGGCTGGGTTTGCCGCCAGAATATTTATGAGAATTATAACATGATTCAGCAGTGCTGACTCTGAGGTTGACCCTCATGATATTGAAGATAGGAAATATCATAGTATCTACTGTAACTACTAACTTAACTCTTCGGACCTCTGAATGAAGCACCTGCTGGTAAGGTAGCTGCTTGATTTAGAGAGTCTAAACTTTCCGATATAGTGTGATTAATTTCCATATGAAGGACACTTTTTTCTGTAAATAAAGTAGAAAAAACCACTAATAGCGTGTATAAAATACTGCGTGTATATTATACCGCTGTGTGGAGTTTTATATAGTGTCATGTTCCTGATATACTAGAGGCTCATTCAAATCTGACATCACTAGTACTTAAGTTTGAGTGAGATTTAATTGTCTTATCATTAGTAATCTGTACTTTTATTTCAAGAAAGGAATCAGGTTCTCCAGAATTTCAGTTATTAATTATTAGTGCATTTTTTTACTTTTATGAAAAATATTTCTATATGTATTTTAGGTTCAATATATTATTGTACTACACTTGTAATTTCTTAAACTAATCCTTAAATGTTGATTATTTCTTTAATATACATTACATTATTTTCTTCTTTATTAATCTTTGTATATTTACATATTTTTTTGGGAGGTTTATCTAAGATCTTTTTTCTTTTACCTAGTTTTTTGGCTTCATATCATTTATTTTCGTATAGATATATGGTTCTACTATATGGTACTTAATAGTATTTTATGTACATACCTGATTCAAAGCCAAGTTGAATTTCTTTCTTTTTCCAACAAACACCATTTACAAGTTAATATAATGACATTTCTTAACTTAAAACTTAAGAACTGTTACTCGTACATCAAAGAAAAAAGCTTTTCAAAAATGACTATAAACCTCTTTATAAGATGATGGCATTAGCAATCTCAAAATTCTCCGATTTACGTTTTCTTTAAAACACATTGTTCTTCTACTGTTTTGTTTATATATTTGAAATTTGCACGTACGATCAAACTAATTTATAAGAATAAAAGAAAGAGTGTGAGAGTGTGAAATTTTATAATAAGTTTCTTATTTTATACTATTTTATGAGTGCGTCTTAAGTCGTTTATCAGTGTTTAGCTGTCCAAATAGTTTTGCACGATGTGAATCTTCAAGTGGAACTGATGTTTGTTGAATGATCGTGGGAATAAAAAAAAATCGTTCGTTCATGATATGTCGAGAATATGAATCATACAGTAGAATGGGAGCATAAACAATGAACTGATTAATCTACAGCCGGATCTTGAAAGAAATATAGTTGAAATTGATTTGATCAAAATTAATTTTGGACCCTCAGGTCTGTTTAAGTCAGACAAATTTTTAATAGAGGGCATTGTTAAATAAATTGAACATCTTGGTAATGTGCAACTTTAGTCTGGAATAAGAAGCTCTAGAACTGGAGAGAAATTAATTGGATTTCACTTGAAATAAGAAATATAGTTACTCTCAAATGGTTGGGCATTTGTTTTTTTAATTTTTTATACCTGAAGTAGCTTAACCGCCTGTATAACTTTTCGATGTCACAGTGACATGAGTCGACCTTCTTGATGCATGAAATTATACCTATTATGGTGAGCATCAATTGAATGACTTTGACTCTGAAAATTATATCTAAACTCCATCAATATATTAAAAACAAATTATTTTAATCATTACTGTATTTTCGGTAAAGTAAGAATAATTGTGTCAGTTTATGGTTTGATTTGAATAAATTTGATCAAACATTTACGCGTGTTACTCATTCTTTATCAGAATGTAAGACAAAGGGAAAGTTTTAGCAAATGAATAAAGGTAGAAGATTAGAATATAAAGCTGGTGCTTTAAGAGACAATGACTTGACCAACTTAGAATAAAAACAGATGAAAGGAGGGTATGGAAAGGCATTTATTATGCTTTGGAACACAACCTTTGAATGGGGGAGCAGTAGGGTTGTATTTAATGGTCGATTCAGACCCAACTACCCGTAAATTCTGATTAAATTATTTCTTTTATTGTATGTAATTACTAGCCATTCACCAACAACCACAACACATTGTGATCTGTTCTGTTTTCAAAGCACTTTGTATAACTAGATGCCAGTATCTCAAACAGCTTGATTAAAATCAACACCAACATTTTTTCTATATGGTCAGTTAAATCAACACCAACACTTAAAATGCTAATGAGGAGTTGTTTATTATTAACACTGACTGAAATTCATTTTCATATAAAATAAAGCTTTTGTAAAAGTCTTTTCAATTTGTTGCTGTAAATATATATTGAGAAAAATGTATTAGTAATTAACCAGTTTTACATAGTCAAATCAAAGTCAAAACCTGCTATTCAGTATAATTTAAAAGTTTTATTGGTGGAAGCTTGAATTTTTTAAAAATAATAGATATGAACAATTAGACTAGAATAGTGAATAAACTGGACAAATCTATTATACAATAGTATTGTATAATAGACAGAAATTTATATCCATTGCTAGTGACATTATACATGTATAAATATCATAAAAGTCAATAAAAATTATTTAATTTTTTTCATTATAAACATCAATTCATTACAGTGGATTCACCCAAAAAATGTTTAAATCAATGAAACAATGTAATTAATATCAATAAATTCCACAAGTATAGCAGGTGATCCGTTAGTCTAGGATAAACAATCAGTTTTTATAGCTTTATTGCTCTTTGTCATAATTGAAATTACGTGAATTTTTTTGTAAATTGCTATTTTTTGTTTCATTTTTTGGTAATCTTTTATGTTTTTTTAATGAACCGTTTAGCGTCAAAAAAAAAACATTTTCTGAAAAGAGGAAATGATGTACTGTAACGCCCCTTTAGTAAATGTAATTTGAAAAAAATATCTCATCTCATTCTTCCCACAATGTTCTATTTCTAGGTATTGTTTCATTTTGATCCGTCAAACGATATGGCTTGTATTGCTCTTACAAGCTTTCAGATTGAATTATAAGTCAAATTTTTTTCATTTTATTGAAAAAAAGTATTTCCCGTTGGAAAAGTGCTGGATACTAACTTAATATTAGTGTTGTCGACTCAAAATAGGTATACTGGACTTCTGATTAATTTCTAAATAAGCGGAGTGTACATTAAGATTTATTACTGAATTTCCTTAGTTTATGTTGACACAGATTGTAACCACTAAAGTTACTGATGTTGCATAGATATTTATTTTATATTTATCTTATGATTATCTATGAAAGCCTATACTTATTTATTTTGTCATCATAATAAACAGTTAAACGTTTATATTATTCGTTTATATATTATACTGTTGTGTTTGTAGAGGTTTATTTATAGATTAATATTTTTAACAAAAGAAAAAACTAGGGTCTGCATAAAAAAAAGGAAAAACAAATATCATCTGATCAAAAACATATTGTATATATATATGTTTGACAATTTGATAGCGAATTGAAAAAAGGATTTTAGTCATTTTCTTTCTATATATGAAATAGAATTTCGCTCCATTCTCTCAAAGCTAACAGCTTTTCAGCATTAAGAAACAATGAGAGTTGAAAAGATCTCTACCCTGCATTTGACAAGCTTGTGTTATCCAAGGTAACATTACGTGTAGCCTTCACCCGAAATCTTCCTTTTCAGGACCCACACAATCCATCTTTATCTCTCTTTTATGAAAAATATTTCTACAAATATAAGTTACAAATAGCATGCCCGTATTTTATTATAATGAAAAAGTATAATAATAACAATACTATTTCAGTTTACTTTCTTTGGTTTCGAATTCTTGCACACGTGTTTTTCATTTCCATATTGCCTAGTGCCTTAGTTAAACTTCATTAAATCTCAATTTATTAGATTTAAGTATTACATAAAAATAAATATAATTAATACTAATAGTTAAAACGTTATCTATAAATTATGGTTATATGGTAATGCATATGGTTAAAGTCTTATAAGAAAATAATAATTTTTAATATTTACTCTTGATCCAAACATATGGCTTGTCTTTAACTAAAATAAATTTCAAATAAAAAATGAACCAAACTTTACCTCCTCCCCGTAACATCATTAAAAGTCCTGCAAACAACTACTATTATTAAATTTAAAGTTCTTAATGTCACCAATGGAATAATATACAGACGAATAACGTTATCAGAAACAAAAGAAACCTGATATAAAACGTTCTCAGTAAGAATACTTAAATGACTGGCAACTGAATGTCAAAATGCAATACTAGTAAGTGCTAATCTAAGTTTTTACAGATTTTTGTGATTTTAAAAACTGTTTTGAATTAAAGTTATTGAAAAAGAAACTTGCAATATGCTATTCTTCGATTGATTTTGTTTACATATTTCACTAACAGCTGTCGGTATTATAATATTTTATTCTGCGTATTTTATCATTCTTTAATACATTTTAGAGTATTGTGTGGAAACCTAGTTGCCATCTGGTTTGGGAAATTGATTTTTATATTTTAAAAATAAATTTTTATTCTATTCAATTATTATATATCTTTGTAAATATAAAATTATTGTATTAGATACAATATTTTAGTAAAATTGGTTGATTTTTATTGCTACATTGATAGTATACAAGAAATTTATTTCTAAGCATTTATTTCTAACAATTAAAAATGCCGATATAATGATGCTTGTCTCCCAGTCGTCATATCATATCAAAAGAATCCTTACTTTCAGTCTATCACTATTTAGACTGGCTATAAACACTATGTCTCTTAACAAAAAAAAGGCAATTAGATTGTTAAAGTGATTTCTGTTTAATGTATTTTAAATAAATAATAATCTCTTGTAACCATCACTGGATGAGAAATCAAGTGAACAAACAAATGACAACCTAAGAGATTTTGAATTACATCGATAGATAGAGTATCCATATCGTAACGCCAGTTTTTTTATATCCATGCCAACAAGTATGCTTTAAGACTTTGTCACCATTCCAAAGCAGTTATTTCAACTTTCTTTCTTACTTCTTTATTTTTCAGCAGGTTTTGTATTTAAATCGGTTAATAACTTTGTATTATACTTCTTTATATTCCATTCACTATTCTTATTAATTCTAAAACACCAAATCATCAGTCATAATTAAGAATTACTAGCATTTCTTTCTTTCTCTCTGTGCATATGACATCCCATATGTAGTAAATGCTAAGTAAATTACTGGATCCATAGAGATTTTAATCAATATATTTAATCAAGTAAAGATAGAACATTATAAAATTACAAACAAAATTTTTTTTCATATAATGAACCCTCTAAAGAAGTTGAATATTGGTGTCCTATTGCAGAAACTTAAATACGAAATATGAGGTGATAGCTCTTTTAGTTATAAAGTAGTAATATATATTTAAAAACACACACACACACAGAAACAAAGATTTCTAAAGGCAGACTAAACCAAACCTAAAATAGGTTTTGAAACCTATTTTATTTGAATCGTGGGAGCTCAAAACATTTTTATTGATTACTTGATAGTAAAAGTTTTCTATATTCCATATAAAAAGGAAATAAAGTAAGATGACAAATAAATGTTGAAAGAATTTTCATTTTTATATTATACTAGAAATAATATATGCTAGTAATTCTTAATTATGACAAAAGATTTGGTATTTTAGAATTAATAAGAATAGTGAGTAGAATATAAAAACGTATAATACAAAACTATTGACACATTTAGATTTCAAAACCCGCTGAAAAATGAAGAAGGGACCTTTTCATATCTAAAAAGTGACCAATACATACTCTTTACAGTAAAAACAACCAAAAGTTAAGGGGTTTCACTCATTGAATATACGGGTACAGTTAGCTTAATAAAAAGACCTACCGAAAAGGCTTCGTGGTGTCCTAATTTATGAGATGAAATGGAATTCATTTCGGTATAGAAATAAAATATACCGAACATTAGAATGCTACATATTTAGGTAAAATCAATACAAAATTAGTAAGATATATATTTAACCACATGGGAGAGTGAAATATAAAGAGACCATCTATTTATAAGCAAAATAAACAATTTTATTCTCCCAATAGAATAAAGGATGACATTTTTATAAATAAAAAATAGAAAAAATTACTTGATTTGTAGAAGGTAAGTAAATAAAAAAAAAGAAATAACTAACATTTTCTTTATATGGAATAATTTATGAAGATAAGTTTAAAACCATGTTAAGAAGGTACTGGTGAGTTTGGCTCACAAAAGGTACGCAATGTTCAACTGGAGGCATATCTGAAATGTGCTCTGCTATAATGTTGTTTAAGGCCAATCGAACCGTGTAATGCATGAATGGAGAAATATCCTTTCCGTTAAATTTAGGGTTTGAAGTTTTCAAAGTTGTTCCATCCAAAGATAATATTTCCAATCCAATATGTGCTTTGCAATAATCATTTTCTTCAAAATGGATTCCAGCGTGAAGATTAATAGAAAATTCTTTTACAGAAAATTCTACATTTTTAAGAATTTCATGCCCTTCGTAAAATAGAAAAGGTGCTTCAAATTCAGAGGCAATGAAAGTGGCATGTTTGATCGTATAAACACATTGTTCTAAAGATGTTAGGAGATCAGTATTGACGTAAATTCCACAGGGCCCAGTGGGTTCGAGGCGAGAGAGTCCGACCAAAGTGAGGTTCCGAAAGATGAAGTCTTTCTTTGGATCTTCAATAGTACCAATAGAGTACGTGTCTAACCGACCATGGTAGACAGCCTTGATGAACTTACTTGTTGCCTGGATTGTATTCAAAAGGTTAGCGGAGTAAACCTCACCCCCGACAAGACCACACAAAGCTATCAACAAAAGAAAAGCTATCGACTTCATCGTGACTTCTAACGAACTAAACCCCGGTTTCGTTTCAAGTTTAGTATAATTTCAATTAGCAGTGAATGGCCATGACTTCCAAGATAACATTTTTCGAGAGGGCTATCAAAGGCTGTTTCAACAAAACACAATGAGGTTTTGATCAAATAAACTTTTTAAAGATAACTGTGAATAACAATACCAACTCATGAAAATGAAACTGGATTACTATACATAAGATTATAACGCTAAAAATTAAGCAACTTAAAACCAAAATAAATTATCTAACTTAATATTTGGAACCATAATTTTAGTAATAAATCATTTATGCATTTCATATTATACAAATTACATAAAATATCAGATATATATATACCTACATATACATAAACCTATATATGATCAAACCCCATATGAAATATAAAAAAAAAACTATAATCAGGCTATCATAGTGTAACTATCATTTCTGTTCAGGCTATAAACATGTCAAACGTACGTTAATTAATTTTTAATCGTTATTAGTTTATTGAACCTGATATATTTAAAGTTAAATTGAGCTTTATTTACTTTGTCTGTTACGTTTGAAGATAGCTCTACACATGGCTGAAATAGATAATTCAAAATAAAATGGGCTACTCTGAGACTGAAGCCGTTTTCTTTCATGTTTATTCTCTAATATAGAACTCTGTAAGTCAAAACTGACTGGCTATTGCCAGATTATTAACATAATGTTAATTTTTATGACTTTTCTTTTAAATCTCCCTACATTTGACCTAGCAGTCATTTTATTCTATTTGACAGAATGGGATCTGAGCATCAATCACTTCAAAAGTTGGTAGACCATCTTCTGTTACAATAAAAACTATAAGAGAAATCTTTGTGATAGAAAAAAAGAAATATCTGATCAAAGTGTTTAAATAAATAAAGAGTTGTTTTATAAGGAATAGGTGATAAAGAAAAAGAAGACGTCTATAGAAGGAAATTAAAAGACTAGAGCCTAGTTATAGGGAAAAAGTAGATAAAAATTTATAATTGTAATTTTAAAATACTTAAAATTAAAGTCTTTTTTTATGTTATTTAGGTAAGACAAAAAATGGTATAAACTCCTCAGGATGCACTGCTTAAAATATTTACAAATACAGTCTTAATAAAAGTGTTTAGATGGACAATATCTCTCAGTAGATGCCTTTATCGGTAGATAAATCTACCGCTTATCTCAGTAGACACCAGAAAAGGGGTTTCATTAGATGACTCATGAAAAAAATAAGATAAAAAGTATCCTTAATTATCTTTATACTAATGAATTACTACCAAAAATCCGTAAAATTAATAATAAATTTATATAGAACATAATAGATATAATTATTCTTGGCCATAACGACTAATGTAAAAATTTATCTATGTAAAAAGAAAAAAAATAGTATTTTTAAAGAACATGTTGCTCCGACGACATGAAATGATGGAGGGATTTCCACTCATCTTTTGTTAAACATTTTGTTTATCGAGTTCGGAGAACTCAAGAGTCCACATGTCGTAAAACCAATTGAATAAATACTCATCACAACAAGCAGCATGCTAGTACAGCTTCGCAGGGGTCAAAATTGTTATGTTTTTTTAACACTAGTAGATAATATATTTTTACTTTAAAGATATATTTAAAGGCTGTTTCAACAAAACACAATGAGGTTTTGATCAAATAAACTTTTTAAAGATAACTGTGAATAACAATACCAACTCATGAAAATGAAACTGGATTACTATACAAAGATTATAACGCTAAAAATTAAGCAACTTAAAACCAAAATAAATTATCGAACTTAATATTTGGAACCATAATTTACTTTACTATAAGTAAAGTATAGTGACTGTGAAAGAAGTCGATTTCGAGATTTTTACGGAATTATATGTTTTGAAGTTCCAAAAGTCGTTTTATGAAGTTTTTTCGATGATTTTTGTGTGTGTGTGGGTGGGTGGGTGAGTATGTTAGCATTGCTTGTTACCACGCTACGGTCCAGAATCTTTGATGGATCAAGTTGATATTTCACAAAAAAATGGACCCCTTAGTGTAGATGATCCCTACTATTTGGGAGGAATTATGCATGATGGGAAAGTCACTTCTTTTGCCAAAAACCAGTTTTTAGAAAACATTTTTTTCCCCTAAACTGCTAACTCTAGAGTTTTGAAATTTTGTCATTATCTTTCAAGTTACGAATGGAATAAAAGAAAAATATAATCAGAATTTTAAACCAACGGGAAATATTTTTTTTCAATAAAATATAAACATTTTTACTTATAAATCAATCTCAAACCTTATGAGAGTGATACAAGCCATACCGTTTGACAGATCAAAATGAAACTGTGACTAAAAATAAAAGATTAAGTGGAGGCTGAGTTGAGGTATTTTTTTTCAAAATTACGTTCACCAAAAGGGCATTAGAGTTTCATTTCTGTTTTCAGAAAATTTTTTTTGACGCTAAACGGCTCATTAAAAAATCATGAAAATTTGACCAAAAATGTAACAATAAATTAGCAATCTATAAAAAAATCATGAAATTTCAATCATAGCAAAGAGTAATAAAGCTATAAAAACTGTTTGTTTATCCTAGACTAAGGGATCACTTGCTATACTTGTCAAATTTTTGATATTTTTTTACAATGTTTACATTGACTTTTTTTGATCAAATTTTTTGAGCGAATCCACTGAGATAAAATTGATATTTATGAAGGAAAAATTTATATAATTTATTGACTTATACGAGATATAAGAGAAATAATATTTTTACATGTAAAAAATCACTGCCAATAAACATAAATAAATTACCTTTGTCTTCAATGGCATGATGGATTTGTCTCATAAAGTGCTTTAATAAATTTATATCCTGCACTCTTGAGCAAAACTTAATATCAGTTACAATTACATTATCTTTCTCAATTGTAGTACCTTTCCATGATATTGAAATGTGACGAATGCACTCTTTCCTCGAGAAAGAGGACTTATGTTTGTTGAGAAATATCCAGTTTTTTCGCTATTCTAGTCTCATAATTCATATTTATTAGTTTCAAAAAGTTAGATGCTCCTAATTATAATAGATTTAGATTATATTGAATAGCTGGCTTTGACTTTGATTTGAGTATGTAAACTGGCTAATTACTAATATATTTGTTCTCAGTATACATTCATAGCAAGCTTATAACAGTGTAAAGCAGGAATAATTTTTTAACTATTCTTATTTTCTGTATATAGTACAGTTGAGCATAGATATTTCTGAAATAAATAACTAAACAAATCAACTGTTATATTGTTGAAAATTATGAAAATAATTTTTATTTTAATAAAGCTGTAAACAAAACAAAACTGCGTCATTATTCTCCAGTAAAATGTTACGCTTCCGGGTGTGCCTTTAATTAAAGTTCTAATAATTTAGTTTATTCATTCAACTTGATATTTCATATAGTGAAAACTTCAAACAGTAAGGACGATTTTCATTTTAACTTATTTGTGCAATATCATAAGTACATAAACAGTTTAATATTATTGACATGCGCAAATAATTAGATGACTCTTCAAATATTACTTTCAATGAATATGATAGGTTGACTTTTAAATCAGTATTCTTTTTGGTTAACACAATTTGTATCTTTTTGTTTAAATAAACTTTTGTGGATGAAACGTAATGTTAAAAAAGATTTAAAATGCTTATTATGGTTTATTTATGAAGTATAATTATCTATTTATTAATGGTACTTGCTTCCTATAGAATATTTCACAATATACCTATTTACTTCGAAATATGGTAAACTAATTAAAATATTGTTGCTGAATTTATTTGTTGCAATTACTATAATTTAAGATGAATGAAGAAATAATAATTCCATTGAATTATTAAAATGAATTGTGAAAGTTATACTTCTTATAATTTAGTGGCATTAAAAAAACAGAATATTTTTTATATATGTCATATTAAAGATGTACATGTCCATACTTCATAAATAATTTAGTATTAATCATTGTACATTGTATATGTGAAACATATTACAACTTAAACTCCCTAAAAATGAGATTATGTTAATTAAACATTCATTAAGAAGGTACATTAAGAAAGTGTAAGTTACTTAAGTTATTGATGAGAAATAAATTTCATATTACGATTGTAATTTAAAAAAGAAAGATATTTTATTTTGTTAATGGGTATTGATACAATTAATAGTATTGAGCACTGTTTAAAAATGACCACTCCAAACTTTTTTTTCAACAGTTTTAAATATTGATTACATTTTCATCACAACTAGTAAAATGCTTGTAGGCATTCATTAGAATGCATAAATTGAAATATGAACTATTGTTGTTGCTCCTACAAATGAGGTCCTTGCAATACAATTATTTTAAAGGTTTAAAAATCCTTCATTGGGATACTTTGAATAATGAATTGCAAATATTTTTCCAATTCTATAATTATTCAGTATACTCTCTTTATAACTTGAATAATGAAGACACCCACATTATACTAATCAATTAATTAAATTGATTATCAATGAATTCGATAATATATTTACTCACAGTACTGTTGAGTGCATACTACTTCAGTTATTTTCATGTTGTACTCAAATTATACTTTGTACAATATTTCTGTTTACAGTCTTTCATTTAGTGAGATTAATCTTATAGTATAATCTTTTATATTAAGTAATCAAAAGTTAGTTGTCTAAATGTCCATACTTAGGAATAATTATGGAAATGATAGCATATGCATGTAGTCCATGGAAGACAGTCAAATGTAATACGCACACATGTTTTATTTTAAGATATTTACAAATTTAATATGTTTCATGGAACTTATTCCTGGAAGTTATTTAAAAAAAATGTTTTATTTTAAATTATAACTATTATTCTCAATTCATTATTAATGTAAACCATATAGCAATAAGAATAAAATTTATCACTAAACAGTGTAAAATGAAAACTTTCGAACAAAATAACTATCAAGGAAATTTCAATTTTTATGAAACATTTAACAAATTTGTTTGATTTTATATTGAAATAAAAAGAAGTCATAATGGGGTTGGCCTCTCTGTTCTAGGACTGAGTAAGTGAACTCTTGGACTCCCTAAAGTTCTTTGCATGCTAGAGCCAGTCTGCAACTTCCCTTCATCAAAGAATCATGGCGGAAAATGCACTGTGGCTTATGCCAAGGTAAATTCGACAATTTTTCTTTGTTCACACATAATGTAACTTGATATTTTCTGTAAACACTAGTCGTTTAACTATATATCAACACATATATGTTAAGTTATATCCAATAAATTACAGTTTAATTAGTAGTTAATTTCCTTCTTTACAACTATTAACTTAATTACTTCTTTTTATTCAATTGATATTTTATGTCAACAATACTCTTTTAACAACAATTTAACTATGTTACAACACATATCGGTTGAATTGTACAACTACATTGGTTGAATTAACTACATTTAAATTATAGTTAATTTTCTGCTTTACTTGTATTAAAATAATTGCTTCCTTTTGATTCACCGATATGAAACAAACCTAGAATATGTGTTATTATCATAAATTCTACTTATTGAACTGAACCAGTCCGCTAATATTCTTCTTCAAAAAAATATGGTTGACAATGGACTAAGGTAATATAATAGGAAAGTAATATTAACTATTTTTGTTTGTATTAAGAACTTATTAGGGTATAATAGGTTTGTTTGTAAATGAATAAAACGACAAGAATTACTTTATGTTTGACATATACCAGAATTATTTGATTATGACTAGTCACAACCATGACTGACAAAGATTCCACCCTATTTTATATTACCATTGAGGTAATGTTAACATGTGTGTATTGTTGCAGGTACAGACGAAAGGATACCTGTACACAGGTTAGTGGGCATGTTATGTGTTTATGCATGTAATCATTTCATGTTTATGTGTTCAGTTTAATACAGAACCAGCAAAACTCACTCAACCTCTTACACTGTTTGAAACCCTCTTACTTCCACTGTTCTTACCAGACAGATCGTAATCTGTTAGGTCTCTATAAGAGTGATTCTCAAGGGTGTCTATAGGATTTCTAGGTGTCTCTGAGTGATTCAGAATAATATATCCACCGTACCTCATCTTACACATTACATCTCTTTTTGCGAACGCAACATTATTATGAGTGATAGTAATTGCGATTTTCTTCTTAAGAAGACTTACTCACCTCAAATATGTTTTACATGCAGCGAATATGTAAATATAATGACAAGATGACATTTCTTCACCACTCTGATCAAAAATTCTACAATTTCCAACATTATACTTTAGTCAAAACAAGCTATACATAAAAATATTTGAATCGATTTGAAGAAGAAATTCGAGCTCCTCCCTATCCCTATCAAACGTTTTACCCCAAACACAGAAGAAGAAGCCAAGGCTCATAAAGTTTTTTATATTTACCTGGGCAGAAGAAGAAACATACTGAAAGTAAGTCTCTTCTTTTATTTCTTTATTTTGTAATGATTATTTTTATCATATTGTATTTGATGCAATTAAAATATTTCTCGGAGATTTGTGTACAGTGTGCTTTCAGCTATTTGTAGAATTAAGAACTCCCCAGCTTCAAGCAGATTCAGATCCACTGCCCTAGAAACATGACAAAGGCTTTCCAGGTATATGAAGATGTGTGATTACATTCTTATTGTAATTCTACTATGTAGGTAAGTTATCGTTGAATACATAGGAGTTTTAAATTTTTCAAACCTATGTATGCATTACTGTTTCATCTACTCTCTTGTGTAACTAATCTGTTATGGGACTAGTAATACTATTGAAGTGTAGGAAGAGGTTTGGTTACATGTTTCTTTAATTATATTAAAGGTATATGTGTGAGGTACCTCATGTATGTTGAATGGATTTTAATCATGTATGTTGTTTGATGTATTTAAGTCTTTAGTTACATATATGTTTCTCAACCACTCTCCAAGCAGCTGAGATATTTTGGGGAGTATTTGAAATGTATTTGAAGTATTTGAAATGTATTTGAAGTATAAAGAGGGGTTGATCACATTCTTATTTTTTTATTCTTCTGTATAAAATAAGTTATAGTTGTTGTATACAATAGATGTTTTATAACTGTGAATTTTTGTTATCAAAAGTATATTCATTGTTCATGTCTATGTCGTTTTGCAGGTAGAAACACTTTTCAGACATACGGAGATGTATACCTAAATCTTATTGTAATTTTACTCTATGAGGTAACTTACATCTGTTGAATAGAATGGCTTATCTATGATATTTAAAAGTATAGTTTATAGCTATTTCTCTCCTACTCAGCCAATTAAATCAATTGATGAAGGAATGGAATCACTTTTGACAATTCTGAAGAGGTATGACCACATTCTGATATTCAATTATGTATTGTAAGGTAACATTCAACTTATAGTAGTTAAATAGGTATGTATTCTACAATCAATAGCTCAACCTCAACACAGCTATGCCTATTCTACTCTGTCATGCAACATAAATGTTTTTGGGGTAGAAACGGATTTTATGTGTATAAAGTGGTATGATTATTCTTATTTAGTTATACTAAAGTTATTTAGTTATATTTTATTTAGTTGTTAATTAGGTGTGTTTGATGATCGTTAAGTTCACATCTTTCATCTGACAATTTCTGTCAAATTTACAGTGGATATAGGTTTGCGCCTTGTTTTCTGTGATTTAAACTGTTATTTTAACAGCAAGGAATTAGTAGAGAAATATTTATCATGTTAAATTAAGTCATTATACCAGCCTGGGTGTCATGTGCTAGGTGGTGGTGCCGTTTAAAAGGGGTACCTTTTAAGTAAGGTAAATAAATTTTAAGTAAAGTAAACATTTTTTCATTTAATTGAAAAAAAATATTTCTCATTGTTTTAAAATACTGAATATATTTTTCTTTTATTCCGTTAGGAGTTAGGAGTTTAGGAGAAAAAAATGTTTTCTAAAAACCGGGGTTTTTAAAAAAAAAATGACTTTCCCGTCATGCATAATTCTTCCTAAACAATAGGGATCACTATCTACACTATGGGGCCCATTTTTGTGTAAAATATTAACTTTACCCATCAAAGATTCTGAAGACCGTAGCATGGTAACAAGCAATGCTAACACACTTACCCATCCACCCACACACTCACACACACACACAGACATCGCCGCAAAAAACATCATAAAACGACTTCTGGGACCTCAAAACATGTAATTCAGTCGAAATCTCGAGATCGAATTTTTCACGATCACTATACTTTACTTATAGTAAAGTAAAAAACTTTGAATATTTAATGTTAATTTCGGATTATTCTTTAAATTAGGAGACAGTATAAAAAGTGTTACATTATATATTAATTTGTGCTAAGCTATCATATTTTTATAATTTTATCTAATCTGCTGAAGGATTATTGATTGATAAATGATTATTTCACAATTTTAATTGTGGTGTAAAACATGCAATCATATTTGCATAAATTATTCAATTCAAGAGTAACTAAACTGATAATATCGAATCAGTACTGATTTGATAACGCTAAAATTTTGTAATTAAATAATTATTCTTGTATTGTGAAAGCAATATTTGAGTCAGCTGCGAAAAGTTCGAGTTCTCCTAATCTATCTTTTTTATCTTTTTCACTTTCTTAGCTTTTAAATTATGTTCCATAATCTATGTGAAAGTAGAGTTAAAATTATATTAATGCTTCTTGTTTGTGTTGAGATACTACCACAAGTTGAGGTGTGTTATAGTAGTCATTGCTAGAAACGAAGGTTAATCGTTTGTATCCTTTTTAACATACATACTTTTTTGTATTTGAGTAATAGTGATACCATAATATATTATATATATATATATATATATATATATATATATATATATATATATATATACAAAACTAAGGTTTATCGGGACTCGGTCAGTTCTTCAGGTTCAAATTAAACTCTCATTACCAACGTTTCGGTCTTTATTTAAAACCTTTTTCATAGGCAGAAGTATAAATTTTGAAACAGAAAAACTAAGTATTATATTACAAATTATTTTACAAAGAAAAATAGTATGTGGATTTTTCTTTGTAAAATAATTTGTAATGTAATACTTAGTTTTTCAGTTTCAAAATTTATACTTCTGCCTATAAAAAAAGGTTTTAAATAAAGACCGAAACGTTGGCAATGAGAGTTTAATTTGAACCTGAAAAACTGACCGAGTCCCGATAAACCTTAGTTTTGTTTCTATTCCACGGTCGATACTTTTATCAATATATATATGTATGTAAAATTTGGCAGCAGTCCTTCATTTAAGCATATTTCATTGAATAACTGACCGTATTTCACTGATGTCATTTTCTTCACCAGTCTTTCGAGGTTCCTAAATACCTTTTTGTTTCCTTCATCCAAACGTTGTAGAATATTAATTAACGGGGAACCGACATGTTTTGACTGTCCTCCAGTCATCTTCAGGGTAATTAAACATTGTTAAAATCTTTAGAGATGGTATTAAGACACAGTTAATAAAATTTATATATATATATATATATATTGGTTTTTGTAAGCCTATGAAAAAAGTTTTAAATAAATACCGAAACGTCGGCAATGAGAGTTTAATTTGAACCTGAAGAACTGACCGAGTAATCGTTTAATTTAGCTCTTAGACCTGTTGCTCAAGACTGACGTTAACTGTCAACACCCCCGCCCCACCAACGCACCAACCACCTCAATTCAGGATTCAACCACCTCTTTAGCATCAGGACTAAGAGCTACTTTAAACTATTACTCTAAACTGTGTCTTAATACCACCCCTATAACAATTTTTTAATTACCCTGATGTTGACTGGAAGCTAGTCGAAACATGTCGGTTCCACCCTATTTAATATTCTCCAACGTTTGGATGAAGGAAAGAAGAAGGTATTCAGAAACCTCCAAAAACTGGTAAAATACGGTCAGTTATACCTCAAGAAAATTACATCATATATATATATATATATATATATATATATATATATATATATATATATATACAAAACTAAAGTTTATCGGGACTCGGTCAGTTCTTCAGGTTCAAATTAAACTCTCATTGCCGACGTTTCGATATTTATTTAAAACCTTTTTCATAGGCTTTATTTCGATGTCCTCGTCTTCAGGAAAAGATGTGAATCGCTCCAAAGGCTGATAACGACTCAGGGACTCAGTCGTTATCAGCCTTTGGAGCGATTCACATCTTTTCCTGAAGACGAGGACATCGAAATATAGTAGTGAGTTCAGTGATTTCTTTTCTAAGTGTTCTTTTTAAATTCTAGTTTATTCAGTTCGAAGAATCGTTTCATCTAATTGTTATATATATATATATATATTATTATGTAGACGGCAGCTTCCGCATTCACGACCTTTTTGCTTGTGTTTTCTAGTTTCCTAACTAGTTTTCTTTGGTAGGGTGATTTCATAGGTTATTTCGTAGGTTACTCAATAATATATTTTTGAGTAACCTACGAAATTATTTCTTCGATGTCTCTGGGACAACTCCTTCATGAAATCACTCCCTACCCAAAGAAAACTAGTTAGGAAACTAGAAAACAAAAGCAAAATGGTCGTGAATCCGGAAGCTGCTGTCTACTTTAATAAAATATGTTTACAAGAGAATCTGCTGCCAATATACACTAATATGTATATATCAATGATCAAACCACAATATGAAATGGGAAAAAGCGCTAAGATCTTTCAACCGTAACAAGCGGTCTTTGCCAGAGTCAACACTCAACTGACATCTCAGAGGTTTGATTATTGATTGTTTGTTATTTCACGTGTTTATGTGAAATCTTGTCATATATAAATATATTCTTATATTTAGGGAGCAGGCCTTCATTCATACAAGTTCTATTAAAACCGATGCCTATTTCTAGTTTTATAACTTTTTTGATTAATTTTTTAGAAATAAAATATAATATATTTGCTTCCATTTTCAAAATACTATCAACGTTTAAGAAATTTTACATGTAAATTCTACGTGCACCTGGGAAGTTTTTAAGTAATAAAGCGATTGCAGGCGAAATATGTAATGTTACAGTATTTGAGTACATTTCCTGTTTCCATAATATGTTTTTTTGATTCTGAACGGCTCATTAAAAACCATTAAATTTTTCCAAAGCATTAAGCAGAAAATTAGCAATTTATAAAAAAAAAATCGTTAAATTTCAATTACGGCAAAGATTAATGTAGCTACAAAAATTGAATATTGATCCTGGACTAATAGTTTACTTGCTATACTTATTGTAGTTCTTTAAATTTATTTACATTTTTTAAATTGACTTACAAATTTTTTGAGTGAATCCACTGAAATATTATTCATACTACATGTATAGTATTGTTTATTTTTTCGAATTGAACATATTTTGTTTAAAAAATAAACTTCAAAACTTGCATTTTAGGGATGGAATGAATTATTTTTTTTTCATATTAATTTCAATGCAAAACATTCCTTTGTAATACGAGTAAATCGCAAAACGAGCTCGGTCTGAGAACGAATTAAACTCGTACTGCGAGGTTCTACTGTACTCGTTAAAGATCCCCTACTCTAAATACGTGAGTTAAGCAAAATTTAGTACTCCTAATGTAGAATAAACTTGTCATGTGGCTCACTCATTACAAAAATGGGTGCCAAAAAATAAATGAGTCAAACTTTCCTTCCTTAGTAAAAGGAGAAAACCTTATAAGTGTCAGCGTTGTAAAAAAAAAGTCTACTTTCTTTCTCCTTGAGAAATGTATAAGGACTATTTAAGTTGTGTTAATATCAATACCATTCTCTTTACTTATATTTTTAAAAACAGCATTGTGCATGAACTCCAAAACAATGCCATTAATCATTGATCTTCTTAAATCACATCGCTAGCTGCATACCCTTGTCTATGGCATCCTTGATTAATTAGAATAACCAGTAGGTCATTCTACAACGAACAACCACACCTCCTTCCTTCAGTGGTCATAATTTCATTTGTACTGGATGCTACACACACACTAATTGTTCTTATAATTAGTGAGATTGTTGTAATCCATTATATAGTTCTCTGGTTCACTGGATTCTAAAGAATGTAATCAAAAGCTCTTCCAATATTGAAGAAGCAATCTCGATTGAATACTTTAAGACTTAGTAAGTTTGCTATTTTGCTTACCAAAGTAGTTTTTTTGAACTGACTGTCGATTTTCCTAACTTTTTTCTTTTCAGCGCATCACCTTGCAGATATTAGTGCTATGCGTAATCAATTCAATACTGGTTTAAGTAGCATTTATCTGATACTTATATTTCATGAAATCTTCCACTCCTTTAAAAAGTTTATCATTTCTTTATGTTTTCCTGTTTTTAGTGCTATTGTCAGGTCAGGGGAGTACTCCAAATTTTCGGGCAATCCGTCTTCAGGAGAAAAGAGAAAGGAAGACCAAGCACGTTGTAGACGCAACGGCTAGTAACCCATGTTTACTAGCCGTTGTGTATATAACGTGCTTGGTCTCTCTTTCTCTTTTCTCTGCTATGACACTGACCTACTCTCAACAATGATTAATGGTCTTGGTCGTAGATGACTTGAAAGATAACCTCTTTATTCTTTATAAACCTCTATCTAATAGTATTGGATAGAAAACCACTTATAAAAGCGTCCGTAGTCTTATATTTGGCAGCTGTTAGGCTAGAAATCTTACATTTAGAGGCTAGTTTATTCAATGTTAAAACATAAGTGACAATGGACTCACCTTCTTCTTTATAAATCGATAAAAAGCTCCTTAAAAACACTTACATACCTTGAGAGCAGCTAAAGGGAAATTATAAAGCAGACATACACTTATATATTCATAATCAAGAGATCATGAATTTTTGTATAATTTTAAAAGCATTAAATGATTTCAGGGTTGACTGCAAAGTATTCATCAATGAATGTCTAATTGCTTAGAACTGACTCATTTCAAGTTTTCTTTGCATTTCATACATTAGAAAAACCGAATCCACCCTTAGAAAAATTTCTGTCGCTTTATCGGTTTGTCCGCTAAATTTTGTTACAAGTAAACTCAAACTCAGCCAGACATAGCAAGCTGAAACTTTTACAGTAGATTTGTGTATATCTAACTTAAAATATAATTTTACCTTTTAATATAATATAAAAATTACAATAGAGTTTTACAAAAAATGATAATTGAGAATATTAATGGTACATAACATTTTAATGAAAGTAAAACTGGTTCTTTAATTTATAATTACAAAGTCAAAACCTATAATTGCTTTCGTCACAAAAGTTATTTAGAAATAAAAATATTTTATAATTTAAGAATGAAATTGAACTCAAACTGTTTATTTCAGTCTGCCAATTATCAACAAAGGTAATTTTTACAGAATGAGGGAGTTGGGTACAACACTGAGTAAGTAGCACAGTGCGCGCTTTCTTTGTGTACGTTATGCTCAACAATAGGATAACTACGTTTAAAAAGATGTAAATAATGGATGTGTATGAATATTTGACAAAATTTCAGTTAGATTTAATCTCTCAAGATTGGATTGACTCCGTGTGGAAAGAATTTCCGTTTCCTTTTGAACCACCTCCTGATTATGATGAGCTAAATTGTGATATTGACTTTTGTGAATTATTGTCAGATACGAGTTCTTGCATGCGATTATGGCTTGACAATAATTCAAGAAGTTCTTTAAATGATTCCTCCTTTAACGTTAGTATTGACAAGTCTTGGAATAATTTAGCTGCTAAATTTAATCATAAATCTTTAGTGTGCATATTGAGTGCATTTATATCACAGTTTTCTTCTGAAAGTGAAGATGACTTACAAATAAGGGCTATTGAAGCAGCTAAACTTTACTTTGTTCTCTTAGCAATTGATGGTGCAGAAGTTTTTGAAATATATCAACCTCCAGTTTTTTCGCATGCAGTTGATATTTTGAAATCAGTTGGTAAGTTAAACACACAATCAGTTGCTAGGAAGAAGCAGAGGGGTAGAAAAAGGAAAAATGATGAAAGAGAAGATGAAACGGGTGACGACGAGAATTCAGCAGAAGTATTAACTCCCAGTAAGAGACGACAGCTTGTTTCTTTTCTGTCACAGTTAATTAACGTTTTAAGTTTCAGCTTAAAGAAATTTTCTCTTAGAAATGATGCCGATATCTTATCGGAAACTGTTTATACATTAGTCCAAGTTACTGCTGTTGAACAACAAGACTCATCTCTTTTTCAAGCACGCACAAACCCTGGAACTACAGCCTACATAGCTCAGCAGGCTTATGGTATAATAGAAGTACTGTGTAGTAAATTTCATGGAAATGTTAAAGATGCTCTGCATTCTGCTTTTGTGGGGTTTTTACCTCGATTATGTATTCATGATTCATCACTTTGGCACAATTCTTCTAAAGAAATAATGATTTTAAAAGATCATTCTATAAAGTTCATTATTCAGTTGGTCAGGTCAGTCAAGGAAGAGTGCTACTCCAAAGTAAGAGCTCTTGTTCAACAATTATGTGTCAGAGCTCCAGACAAAGCTGATGTAAGGATCAAATGTGTCCAAATGATAGTTGATTTCCTTGACCAGTTACCTTGTGAATTGTATTTGTCTATTGTTAAGTGGATAATAAGTTTTTGTTTTGCTGATTTGGTGAGACATAGATTGACTGGTATAGAGTTAGTATCTAAAATTTTTATATCACGCAATTTTGAATTTTGTGGTAGGTCATCTTACGGTTCAAAGTCATCTTCATCCCGTTGTTCTGAAGGGAATTCATCAATATGTTCTACCTTATCAAGTAGTTTTTCTTTATCACCAAATTTCCTGTTCGGGGTAATTTTGAATCGAATTCGAGATTCGTCACCTAGAGTTAGAGTGAAAGCATTGTCAATTCTTGCCTCTCTGATAAATTCTAAGGAGGCTCATGTTTTGCTAAGTGTTGAAACTATGTTCATTCTTCCGGTTGGGGTTAATTTTGAAAAGAGAGACTATTTTGATTATAGACAATTTTTACTAGGTAATAAAAATAAAAAAATAACAGCTGATGATACTTTGCCAACTATTGATACATTTTGGGAAACAATGGATGTGTTATTGAATGATGAAAAAGTTTTTGTCCGAAAGAATGCTCTTCTAGTAGTGTCGAATATTTGTCTTCTCAACCACAATTGGATAACTGAAGACAGATTAAAGGTATGTATTATTAAAGGAATTGATAATAGGTATTTTTTTTTTGTTAGGATGAATTTTCAATACCACATTTATTTTTATCTGTTTATTTCCCAGCAGAATTCATATATTTTTTTACATTATCCATGATATTGTGTTTTTCAATATTCATTTAAGAAAATTTTCTCTTATTATTTATAATATTATGTTGTTTTAAATTTAAGTAATTTTATTTAAGCATTTATAAGAAAGTATTATAAATATTGCAGTATTGAAAAATTGGGAAAAGAACTACTACTACTATTCTTATTTGTTCAAAAACAAAGTATATTAGGAGCTGTTGGTTGTACGATTCCGTAAATACAACAAGCAAATGCTTCTTGGAACTTTCTATTAATGTAATATAGACATTTAATCATTTTAGTATAATGTTTGCTTGGTGAATTTTTAGAAGTGCTTATTTACTGAACGATTATTGATCCAAAATAATTCTTTTACTTGCTCTCTTTAACTCAACTGTGTAACTGTAACTGGTTTAACAGTTTTAACCAACACTGTGTAATTCCTTCCTCCTTGTTCTACCCTGTAACGTTTTTATACATCCATTAATGTTTTTTTTATATGTACAGCTTTTTGAAATAGTTTGTTTCAATATGTGAAAAAAGTGTGGAAACTTCATAAAAATGAGAAATATGTTTCTTAATTCTATTTTTTTTTTAAATTTAGAAAAGTTTTGATTTCATCTCTGACAACAGAAATATACCTTTTTTAGTAATCAGTCAAAATAAATTTTTAGGATTTCTAAAGAATATGACTGGAGAAAATTGTTAAAATTGGGGCATTTATTGCATTTTTTTCTTCCATAATGAGTTTAAATGAACCTACTTTAAAATTACTTATTTATATAAGAAAAAGGAGTATTAGTAAAGAAATTGTCTCTATCATCTAGCTTAGCTGATGATTTTATTTTATGATTGTTATTTAAATTTACGACAGCTGAACCTCTTTTATTTGTAAAACTACAATTACATCTTTCTTCTTTCTACATACTCTTCATTGTAATGACGTGGTAAAAACTGTTCAATTACTTATTCAAATAGGAGTACCGTAATTTTGATGTCCTTCAAACATTGATTCACGTTTTTATTACATTTAATGCAATAATATGAAGAGTACTGCATATGTAAATAATTTATTTTTATTGTCTTAATCTTTATAAAACAATGCTTTAATTGTTTTGTTTCGATATTTCTTTTTTCTTTTTTTTTTACTTTTTATAAGTGCGTAATTATCTATATCCTAATTGTAATGTTTTCAATGTAATTGTGGTATTTGAATGTCTGTGTAAAATTCGAATGAGAATGGTTTGTCAACTTGTTCTAATTTGATCCACATAATCAGAAAACTATCTTAATTCAAAAAAAAAAAAAAAAACGAAGGTTTGTAAACTGTTACTTTGTTCTAAATGCCTTGTTGTTGTAGTATATTGTTTATCATGTACGATTAAAGTTGATTTTTATATATTCATTCCATTGTAAAGGTTTTTGTTTAAATATTTTTTTTATTTTAGATTTTAGTGAGACGATGCAAGGACACTTCAGTTGGAATAAGGAAAATGTTAGCTCAGTGTTTGACTAATTTACTACTGAGAAATCCTAGCAGCGAGTTACTTTCAGAGTCTTGGGTCATTGGAGTTTTGCCACTTCTGGCAGATAATGAAGGAAAAACTGAAGAGAAAGCGTTAGAGGTAACATAAAATAATCAATTTCGATGTATAAGTAACCAAGGTAAATCACCAAAAAAAAAAAAATATGGAGTTAACTTTAGTAATTAAACCCAATGTAATTTCTATTTAAGGTATACCACTTATTGCAGCACAATTGTAAATGTTAGTTACGATGAAAAAAAAAAAGTAAAATAATTTGACTAGGTGACAAAGTTTCATTGGATATTTGTGCTTGCATACTTGTATCACAACGATGGTTGAAACTTGAACTTCAATGCTATATGATTAGCAAAAATAATTTAATTAAAAAAAGTAGTGTTAATATTTTTAAAAAGTGGCTTTTCACAAATAAATGGATATACTCGTAGTATATTCACATGCATACGCAGATGACCTCATTGTTTTCTGAGGACTTCTAACTTGTATACTCATTACCGATTCCAATCTATTACTCTATTTTACTGACGGTAGAGAAAAATATGATAGTTATGGCTAATTTTGTGGATCTTTTATGATAATGGTAATATTATGAGCATAACTAATATGCTTTACTTTTAGATACTGAAGTATCTTTTGTTTCCTCTTCAATATGGGGTTCATTGTAATGCTTGGTTTTCTGCCTTCCTCCCTATGCTATGAGGCTTCCCGTTCCGAATGATTCTGGTGGTGTTTGAGCACATCTCTTAATTCATTAATTGGCATTCATATCTTCCATTTATAGATTAACCTTACCACAGACTTAAAAATGGTTTTTTATTTGAAAAACTGTTTGGAATAAGGGAATGGAAGTTCTTAGGAATTTCTACAGACTTTGCTAAGAGAAATATGGATAGCTAAAAGCCACTTTTTATCTTTTAGTAATTTTGTCATTTGTTTACATTCTGAAATTCATTTGGCAGTGACTGCAGATATTCTTTTCTATTTGTATTAAGTGGTGTATGCCAAATATCAATGTGAATCACTACTCCTTTTGGTCGATTTTTCCTGTTAATTGATTTTTTCTTTTTTTCTTTTTTTTTTTTTTTGATATTATACAAAAGTTAGTTAGACTTTCTGTTATAAAATCAATCTAGTAATGCAACTTACCCATACTAAAAATGTGTGCAGAATAATAAATGAACCACATTTCTTGCTCCTTGAAGGACGCATAGGTATATAAGTTACTAATATTATTTGAATCTACTATATAAGTTTTAAAGTTTGATATATTAATGGATATCATTATAACACAAGGAAAATAGATATTTCATCCACTGATGGTTTTTTATTTATTTTAAAACATAAGTTCCTTTTCTTAAACATGATGTAAAGAAGTAATTAAATTATATATGTTTTTTAGGCTGCTGAATCTGTGATACTGGAAAATATTGTCGTTTATAACAAAATGTCAGCACCGAAACATACTCTTCCTTGGACTATTCTTGGCCTCCTTACTGTCAACGATATGAGAAAGTTATTCAAATACGCTTGTCAACAGTGGGCTCACAGCAACAAACTAACGTAATGCTTTACTTCTTACAATAAAACAACGAACTATAATAATATTTTACATCCTCTAACTCAACAGCAAAATATAGTATACTTCACTTCTCAAACAAACTATCATTCTATACATACTTCACTTCTTATAATGGAGCAACCATTTAATGTAATATTTTACCCCTTATTCTACAGCATTTGTTCTTTTTTCAGTAGTACCCTTTCTCCTCTACAACCTTTGTTATATATCTGGGGTTTGACAATATATATATATATATATATATATATATATATATTGACTATAAATGGTCATTGTGCTATGATCTGAGAATACTCAATCTTTTTTGGAGCTGTGGATTTGAGTGAGACTGGTTACAAAGTAAATGTTCTTTAATAATTCTTGCTTATAGTCAATGAATCATTTACAGGTGACTTGTATATACGTTTCATAATATGACTAGTATATTTGTTACCAGCCTTTCGGTGGGTTAGTTACGGACCTCAACCATAGAAAAGTGGGTTCGATACTGTTAAAAAAAAAATTATGTTAACAAAATATGACGCCTTTTGGCCTGTTTGCTGGGGCTTCTGTTTCCTCGTCTTCTGCTATACGTATATGTCATTAGTATCGTCATTCGACGTATGTGTCATTCGACATATAGTGATGCATACTATATGTACGACCTAAAAGGTAGTAGTACAGAATAGTTGCTAGAGAAAAACCTTAACTGCCCAAAATACCCATGACCCTATGTTCTTGTTCCTGCAGCTGACTTTTCCCAACCCAAGCTTCCATATTTTCGTATTATCTCAGTGAGAATAGCTTGAACTTTTTGGAACTATGTGGTGATCGTATACTGAAAATGCGTCTCTTTTCAGTATCCTAGTAGTTAGGACTTTGACCCAGAATTTTTATCACTGCATGTACTACAATATACAGAATAATTCGTTTTCATTGGTCTTTGAAAGTTTTTACTAGGATGTACTTCGGCTTGCTATTCCCTCTCTCTTTCCTCATCGTGACATCTCATACTACAATTATTGTAATGTTGTAACTATTATTAATTATGTTATGTTTACTTGTGGCTTAAATCTGTTTTTACTTACCGTAAGTAGAGTAATAGTTTAGTTTAAGGAACTTAATAATAATGTAACTTCCAAGAAACAGAATATATACAGGTGATCAAAAAAACTATCGCTTGTCCTCGGAGAAGCTCACATCTAATCTGATGACGACGCGATCAAATTACATAACAGTAAAGAGATCACAAAACCTCACTACAAAATATGTTGTTGATTTTTTGTGATCTCTGGTGTGTGTTTTCTTTGTGTTCTGTGAATTTGGTATATATATATAATATATATTAAACTATATTGACACAAAGAACACACAGAAATGAAACAGAAACTCACTACTATATTTTGATGTCCTCGTCATCAGGATGATAGAAACTAGTCGCTCCACAGGCAGACAACGATTGACCGGTGGTCTTGAAGAAACCCAAAACAGTGTAGTAAACTTACGGAGGAAGAGGAGGCAAGGATAGATAAAGAAATAAAAAGCAAAATAAATTATCACGAATGAAAACAAAAACTATTAGCACAGGTGAAAAAACCCAAACAAAAATAAAAATAAGTAAGTAAACTAAAGAGCACCAAGAGACTAAAAGAAATAATCAACGATTGAGGTTAAGCCCAGGAGCAGATCTAACACCCCCCCCCCCCCCCTGAACACTAATAAAAGCTTCTTCTGAAGCCCTCAGAGTGACTTTTGAATTGTTATCAGTTATCTGTCTCAGAACCTGTACACGGAAACAGTCATTAAAACTGAGTCCGTGAGAACTGGCATGAGTAGCAACAGGAAGGTCACTGCGTTTACCAACGGACGACCTGTGATTGTTCATGCGCAGACTTAGCATATATATTATTAAAAATATAACCATAATTCGCAGAAACTTGCTTCTTGTTTAACTTAACTTCTCTGCTTCCTTTATTCTACTGACTTTCTACTGTCAACACGTTTCAACTCTTTCCTAGAGCCATCTTCGGGATGATTAGAGAATGATTCTCAAATGGCTTAAATTAATAATAAGCAAAGTAGAGTCAATTAGGAGGATTAAAGTTGTTTGTTTAAAGCTGGAGGTGAGTGGCCTAAGAGGTCAATGTTGGGTCTGTTTGGTCTTTTGTGTAGCTCCAAATAAATTCAAAATTTTATGGGCATTTTCTAATTTGATATTAATATGCGGTTTCCTTTTTTTTATATACACAGCTTCAATAATTCTAAGTTTGTGATGACTTAAAATTAATTATATATAATGAATTAAAAAAAAATTGTAACTGAAATTATTTAAGTCACCCCTTACTCTCACCTCTCACCCTCCTGCTTTGGACAAACAAATGGACATTTGTCATTTCTACTTTAGAAACATCATAAACAAATTGAAAAAAGAACTTAATGTAACAGAACCCAGCCTTCAGTAAGTTCTTTTTTTTTTTCAATTTGTTTATGATGTTTCTAAAGCAGAAATGACAAATGTCCATTGTTTATTTTTTTTTTTGTTAGTATATAGCCCTGAGGATGTCTTGAAATAAAGACGAAACGTTGGCAAAAAGGTGATTCCATATATTTACCCTGACCAAACCCGAGAAAAAGAAAAAGTGTTTGTTATATATATATATATATGAAGTTTAAACCACAATGGAAAACGGAAAATAATAGAAACAAATGCTCTGATGGCATACCAGCGAAAGGCCTCAGAGCATTTGTTCTATTGTTTTCCTTTTTCCATTTTGGTTTAAACTTCATTGATTACATCACGTGTTTTTTTTATGTTTCTGAATTATGACGACGCGATCAAATTACATAACAGTAAAGAGATCACAAAAACTCACTGCAAATATGTAGTGATTTTTTGACCATTATATGTGTCACTCGACATACAGTGACGCATAGTGTATGTACGACCTAAAAAGTAGAAGTACAGAATAGTTGCTAGAGAAAAACTTAACTGCCCAAATACCCATGACCTCTATGTTCTTGTATATTAGTATAATTAGTATATTAGTATAATTTTCTTATACTAATTATACTAAAAGAATAAAGGTTATATATAACTGGTAATATAACCAGTTATACACCAGTATAACTAAGTTATATATATATAATTTTATAGTTACATACAATTTTGTGTTGATCAAGTACAATAATTGTACTTGATATCCAATATATATTGTAGATAATTATTCTTTTATTTTCAGAACGAAACTGGTCTCTACTCTATTAACGTATATAAATACAACCTATAACCTGTCAGTTTTATATTTCTTAGCTTGTATATCCGAATTTCAAGATCTTCCTAACATTAAACCTCTACTGAATTATTTCTATGATAAGGTCTTCAACACGTTTCAGGTGAGTGATTCATTTGTTATTAGTAGTCTCTAAGTTTTAGGTAGTCATGTTTGATGAACTTGTAATTTGACGCTTGATATTTTTTTGTACCTCACCACATCATACCTGGTACAATTATTTTAGTATGTTACATTGATAAGTATGTTGTTAAATTCTTCAAAACTATAATTGAGTTGTATGTTGAGTAAAAATAGTTTTTAAAATAATTCTGTAACTCAATAGATGAAATAGTTTTTAAGAAGAAAAAAGATACGATAATACATATAACTCTTAGCAAGAAACAATATTAAAGCAAATTGTGCGTCTTGGGTGCTTTAAGTTTCCTTGAGTTGGCCTTTTGTATCGAGGGTTCAAATCCCTTAGCCCTAGATTGCTTGTTATTCATATTTTTGTACAACTGACTTGATGTGGTGTTAATTATCACAGATGGTACGTGAGGAATACAATTTTCACTTACTGTTTATGTTTACCGCCTTTGTGTTGAATTATGTTATAATGCATGTTTTTTTTTAAAATAAAGAAAGTTTTTCAATTTAAGAGATAAATCTGGAAAAACGCAAAGTTGGAAGTACAACCTTTTAATTTCTTAGTACTATTTGGAAAATTAAAAACACTTTAAATCTCGAATTTCCTGTTTGAACCGTCATGAGAAGACAGAAGAGAGGGAAACCTAATGCACTTGGAGTTTCCAACCGTCTCTGCAATAATGAGTTTGGTTTGTCTCTTATTCCTCCTGATGTGTTTCAAACCGAAAATTAGATACTGCAAGTGTGTGTTTTTTATTTATAAAGATTTCTTTATCTATATTGAACTTTATTTGCCTGTTTCGGATCGTTTTTTTATCGCAACAGTGAAAAAGATATATTTATACATGCATATTATCACACCATTAAATCTATAATACCTTTATATTTAGCATCAACAGAAAATTGCCTGAATTGGCTCTCAGGCATAAATAAACACACTATCTATAACTAAAATAATGTGTATTGTTTATTCATATTGAAAAAAAAATCATCAACTAGGCTTAATCATAAATATAATACAACAGCTGTTTTCTATTAGAGTGTGGCGGTTTCTTTTCCTTTGAAACTGATGTAAGCATTATTTTGTCCTGAAAGTATAATTTTTGAAGTGATTACACATTTACGTATTTACTTGAATGGAAGTACAAATAAAATTAATTGATGATACAATTTTATATCTCTATCTCTGACAAGATGTCATATTAGAAAGCATGTATTAGGCAGATGTGGAAAATGTTTATTCATTTATTTTCAAGTTCAGTGATGACTTAAAGCTATATAATTTATATTATATTATAATGTTATTATATTGACTATTATATTATAATAGGCAGCACTCTTTCAAGATGAACTCATTTTTTGAAAGTTTAAAACGCCATTTTTATGAGTGTTTTCAATCTTTCTGATTACTGTTACATTGTAACTTAGTGTGTTAACCTCACTATTTACCCATAATACTCAACAAGAAATGTTAACAGATATGTGCACTTTATATAATTTTCACTAAATACAGTATGTTCGTAATAATACCAATGTTATTCCTGACTTAATTTTAACTAATGTTGAGGGGATTAATGTCTCAGAGTTACAACATTTTCTAATCAAAGAAGATTCATAATCCATTTTTATTATTTAATTTTTACAATATTAAAAACTCTTAATTATAATTATAATAAATAACACGTTTATGTATAATTTTTGTAACTGTAATTTTAATAAGTTTATGAATGGACTAAAGTTACTTTTCTTATACCTTTCTAATCTTGAGTTCCTAAATATAAAACTAGTATAAAAATAATTATCTGTCTTTTTCCAATATAGATTTTCGAAAACTGGTTCCTTTCTATTGACCTAGTTGTTAGCTGCCTAATTATACTAAATTCACTTTCTACAAAGAAATGGAAATCATTGTCTCACAATGATGCTTGTAGTAATTAAGCAGTGAATAGTTGTGTTTTGCAACACTGTTACCAGTTATTTTTATTTCATTTTTAAATATAGTCTTGCATATGTAATATTGAATGTATAGTATTCCTTTATGTGGTGTATAGTTTTGAAAAAGTTTTGACTACTTTATCTCTGTCAGATACTTTTAGATATAAATACTCCAATGTTTCAAACTCATTTGAAGCATTAGCAGCAGGAATACCTTCCTCATCGTGGAGCATCTCTTTTAATATAATCGAAATTGATTCAGTGAAAAATATAATTATTATTACGTATCATTCTGAGGTAAAATGGATAAACAAACAAAAGTCTCCACACCATCCACCATTTATCCATTTTACCTCAGAATGAGTTAAATACTGAATACCAATGAATACCACACAATTACGGATTGCACAACTAATGATTTATTACTTATCAGTATTCTTGTGTTCTTGATTATTTATTAATTGTTATTAATTTTATATATATATATAATATTATTAATAATAAATATTGTATTATTGTTACATATAAATATTATTACATCTCTGTATATTTACTTTTTTATTGAGTTATTCTTATATTGTGTTTATTGCAGGCAGATGAATCAACGAGTCAGGTAGTAATGAGGATACTGGTTCTTAATTGGAAGAAAATGGACAAGGATGACCAAAATGAATTGGCAGATAAGCTAAAACAAAGTATTACGGCCTTTCATATCCCCGTGCCGTTGATAGCTGGAAGTATGGAGTTGATGTGTTTGCACAGTTTGAATGACATGAAGATCTGGGGTCACCATTTTATTATGGTAAATGAGAATTTCGATGAAAATGTGGTACCTTCATCTATACTATTTATTGCTTTGTAATAGGTTTTGTCACACTTCATTAAATGAAAATAGGCATAATATATATTTTTTTTCTATAGGTTGTGGAAAATCTGTTAAGCAGATCCCTTGGCAAATCATTTACTCAGGGTATGTAGGTTTGATACCCACTAAAAAACCACATCCTAATACCTGGCAGTATCCGACACAGAATCCGTTTACACATTACTTCGTGCCGGTGTCATCCGTCCTGCTAACTTGTTTTGGTATTATACTGCGCACCCAGCTTTTCAGCCATATCGCAAAACCGTCGTGCTAACCAGGAACACCGCTTCGTCCCCATTCGTTCATCTAAGAATTATTGTTGTCCTTGCCTAACGCTTTCATTATTCTTATGACGGAGGACCGTCTTTACAATTTTTTATGTAGGAGGTAGAAATATATGGTACTCTCGAAGTGGGTGGAACTCGAATTTGGTCTTTAGTTTGGTTGGTGTCAGAAAGTTATTCTTACTTAATGTATAACTTTATAAGTTAGTCCTCTCTACCTTATCAAACTTTAGTAAGGAACAATTAGGGCATCTAATGTAGTAGAATAGTGTAATTTGGCTAGGTCATAATCAAAATAGTGATAAATAAATTACATTTTCTTTTTTTTGCAATATCATTGAAAATGGCTTTTGATATGATATTGAAAATGGCTTTTGTAAGCCATTTCAAATTAGGGTGTTGAGAAGTCAATTTACGAATTGGTTTGCAAACGCCGATAGAACAATACATCCTTAAAGAACATGTTTACATGTTTTTTTTATATAAGACAAACTGTGGAAACTCTCTCCCAGATTGCTGATGCCCAATTTATTATATGAAACTATTTGTGGTAGACATTTGAATAACCATATCCACAATTCTTATTTTTGAGTATACTCTGGAGTATTACCTCTTTACATTTATATATATTTATATCTAACTTTCACTAGGTGGTTGAAGAGAAAATCAATCGTCATTTGGCTGGAAGTAAAAACCTAGGTGATGGAGACTCCAATCACATATTGGCTCGACTGATCTTCATCCTTGGAGAAGTCACTCTGTTTTGTCCAGATGTTGTCACTCGTTCTGTCATCACGAAACTGTCAAACTTAGTTGACGTCACAACTTTCGATGAAAGTAAGTATTTAGTTAACTTATTTAAACCAAAGTTCTTTTTTTTTCTCATGGTGTTTTTTTTGCAGGTGTTCTTCAAGTCGAGCTTAAGAAAATGGGGATTGTTCATGCCGTAACTGTTATTACTCTAGGAAAATTGTGCCTCCAAAATGAAATCATAGCCAAAGGAGTTGTTCCTATTTTGGGTAATCTTGTTTCTTCTCCAGTTCCAAAAGAAATAAAAATAAATGCCAATTGTGCATTGACTGATCTTTGTATAAGGTAAAATCTTTTTCTTAATTACTAACCAGTTTTATCATTCTAAATTTAAATTACCCTACAATTTGTTTTCAGATTTTCATCTCTGGTTGAACCTTACTTTGGAGATATGTGCGTTTGTCTAAAAGATAACAATATCAGTGTCAGAAAAAGTATATTAACGTTACTTACCAACCTTATTCAGGTACTAGAATATTTGATTTACCAAATCCTTTAAAAATGATTGAATTTTAATAGGTATAGTATATTTTCCTTTAATATGTAGCATATTAAAACGGTTTGAAAGCAAGCCTGAATTACATTGAATTAGTATAATTTAACATTACTTCCTTTGAGTATTGTATTAAATCCAAATAAGTTATATAAATATATAATTTCATTAATACTCCTATAGTCCCTCCCGATGTGCATCATAGCTCTGGTCCTACGAGGGACCGCAGGACTATTTACCTTAGCCTTACACTGGGCGTTCTAGTTAAGAAAAGATGACCACGGATAGCGGAGATGTTTACTCGCTGGGCGTATGATAACTGCTTGAAAGGGCGAATGTGTGACGAGAGATATAACTTTGTTCGTCATATAGATTAGTTTGAATTATTCTATCGACTTTCATCATCCTTTTGGGCTCTTGTTTATGTTGGCTTTTGGTTTTCTGCATTCTTTGAACATCGCCAAACTGTAGGAATATTTTGTCAAAAGAGTTTGTGAAATGCGGAAGCTATAAGTCTAGTGTTTAGTTAGTAAATATATTTAATCTATCTTATCTAGTTAACGTTATGTATAGGAGTCTGGTTTAGTTATTGGAGGTGCTCTGGTTTTATTAAGTTACTAATTCTGAGGTAAAATGGATAAACCAACAAAAGTCTCCACAACAAATGAAGTTTTATTCAACGCGTTTCGAACACTGTGTTCATCATCAGGAAGACACCAAGGATGTGGTACTGACAGGTTGGTGTACTGACACCACATCCTTGGTGTCTTCCTGATGATGAACACAAAGTGTTCGAAACGCGTTGAATAAAACTTCATTTGTTGTGGAGACTTTTGTTGGTTTATCCATTTTACCTCAGAATGAGTAAATACCACACAATTACGGATTGCACAACTAATGATTAAGTTACTAAGTTAACGCTGGAACTTACCAGAAATTTTCTTTTAAAATGTTTAATTAATGTTATATTGTTAATTTATAAAAGAAAATGTATTCAGTTATTTGATGTGTTGTTCTTCCTAATGTTTATCCTGGACTACAGCTTCCCTTAGGCTAAGGGACCTACGCCTCCCTCAGACTGAGGCTAACCATAACTTAGTTACAAGTGGAGAATAGTAAAATTGTACCGGCTGGGTGGGGTTTCCTTGTTTTTTGAGTTTTGGATAGCTGAATTATCTTTGTAAATAAATTTCATTTTGAACTATGGTAAATTGGGACTTAACAGTAGGCTCATCTTTCTGTTCATGGTAAGTGTAAGGTAGAATATATTTGTGGGGTTACTTTTAGGTATATATATATAATATTTCTGTATTCTTAATTATATTTTACTCAAACATAGTCTGTATGCTTTAACATTTATATTGGTCATATTAAGCCGAAGTGACTTAGAAGACTTTAAGCTACGATGTCGATATATTATTTATTTATTGCTTTAATGTTTATTTTGTTGACACAATTTGTGATATTTTGACTTCAGCAGTATTATTTTGTTATCATCAGTAAAAACTGAATATACTTCTTTTTTGATTATTTTTCTTATATTTTGGTATTGTTTAGTTTTAGATTTAGAAATAGAAGGTTATTCGGTCCGATTTCTTTAACAAAAAATAAACCATCACAAATGTTTCCAAACTGGTTTATATAATAGTACATATTTCTCTTTTTACATAGATTTGATTATTGTTTAAATGTTTATAACGTTCTGCAGACTTCTGCATGTTAAAGTCATTGTAGGGTGTTGCCTGAGAGGATTACTACATTTACTACTAAACATGTATGTCACAATTCCTTTTTAAAAGTAAATTTTATGCAAGATTTTGAATACATTTATCAATGACTGATCCATTTTCTCCGCAAATGTTAAACAGTGTTAACAAACTCATAACGTAAACACTGATGCATGCTCTACAGAATATCGCGAAATATCAATAGCATCAGTTTTACGAGAGCTATAGCTTACTTTTACGCTGTTTTAAAAAATGTAAGTATTAAGACATTTACATATTTAGTAAGAGTAACTTAGAGATCATAGTGCTAAAATAATTATCAGCTTTGAGTTTAAAAGTAGAGTGATTTGAAGAATAGTTCGAATCGAAAACTGAGTACTCCATTTAATTAAATAAATTAAATTCAGACCCTAACAGAAGGCCTTTGAAAGCATAACGATTTCTGTATTTATATCTACTTAAGATTATTGTGCTTTCCTCAGAAACACATACTACTTTCTTTTTAAATTCATATGTTATTTATTCATCTATAATATTATTCGTGTTATTTTAAATATCGCCTTATATAATTTAGATCAATATAAACTATTATATTTTGTAAATCCATATAGTAACTTCTAGATTTGATTTTACCTAGTTCTAATTCCAAGAAAAGCCAATTTAACCTAAATATAAGCAAAATATACCGTTGTGTAAAACTGAAGTACTCATAAAAATGTTTGTACAGGAGGATTACCTAAAACTGAAGACTCCTGTGTTCCTTTACCTGTTGTCAATGCTGAGAGATGAATCTAATGACATAAGAGATTTTGCATCCTCTTTTATGGTTAATTCTCTTTTAGCAAAATACCCAGGCCTTATGTGTCAGCACTTTATTCCTGTTATTTTCTTCCTAAATGACTATGAGGTTTGTATGTGTATTAATTTCTGAGTTTTATGGTTGAGAGAAAGAAACTTAACTGTAATATATAAATAAAATGAAGCAAAAAAAATTTCACTTCATTTAAATGTAGTTACATTTGTTGAATTATGAATTATAAGTGTTACAGTTTATTATTTTAGTAGATTATGTTATAAATAATTTATTTTCATTCTAGTTTAGCACTTTATAATTTATGAAATTTTAACATTTCGTAAATAAAAAAGGTTAACTTCAATAATAACATTTTTTATAAAATAGAAGCTATTTAAGTTTCTTTTAATCCTAAAACTTACAGTATTCCTTACCACCCTTTCATTCCATTGTATAGATTCATAAATTCCTGACCTTTATTTTACCAAGTCCACTTGGAGGTCTCCTGTAAACTTGGGTGTTAACCCTGCTTTCCTTTTATTTCTTAAAAATATCTTTACTCAGTTTGAATTAGTAGTCGTTTATTTGTTTTATTTTATCTTTTATTGAAACTCATGGAATTTTTCAGTTTGAGAAGAGTTAGGTTTCTGGAAAATAATTTTTCTGCAATACTTTTGTTTACGTTTTATCTTAAATATTTTGACTTAAAACCTTCAGTTTGCGTAAGAGTTGGGTATCTGGAAAATAATTTTTCTGCAATACTTTTGCTTTTCTCCTGTAATCATTTAAATAACAAGAAATACTGATTTCAGTTTCTTTTAGGACTAAACTCTGTATACAATTCACTTTTTGGTTCATAGCGCGAAACGAATAATTTATGTTTCAGCATTAGAATGTTTTCTCTATAACCAATCTGTTAAAATATTGTTCTCATTACTAACATCCTTTATATTTAAAAAAGTGAAAGCCTCATGTTTTCCTGTTTTACACGTAAATGGTAAACGCGACAGGATGACTACAACAACTATTTATACGAGATGAGATTGATTTTTCTGTTAATATGAATTTTACTAACCTATGTGAAACTAACAATATGCTTACAAATAATAATCCATATTATCTCATAAATCCGTCTTACCTCGTAAATAGTTTTTTTAATCTTCCGAACCGTTTCATATTGAGTGTATCTTCAAATTTGATGAGCTTCCTGGTTTGTTAATACCGTCTTTTAAAAACTCATTCCATAACCATTTTGGGAAGAACTGACCCACTAGGATATCCGATTGGTAACCCAAATCTCTGTTTATACACAATACTGTTAAGTGTAAAATATTTTGTTTCACATATCAGACTTAGTATAAATAGGAAAATCTTCTTGGTATCGGCCACGTGTAATCTAATTTTATTTCATTATTTATTCCCTAAATTGTGATGCAAGACTAATGGTAATCATAAATCAAGGGAAATCATAAAAACGTCTCTTAATTGTTGACTTGACTTTGAACCTTTTCAAAAGACTGCTACTGGCTTCCATTTTGAACGGTTAATTAAATGTGTGACAATTAAGTAAATTAATCGTAAACTTTTTTTTAGAATAATAATTACTGTGTATTACTAAAAAAAAAAAAAAAAAATTATGTTGCAGATTTCGACTTATTCGACTGACACAGTAAGTCCTCAAGAAAAGCAAGCGTTTTGTTTGTCAGGACATAACAATACTTTGCATCGAAGACAGCTTTACAAATTCCTATTAGAACACATGCAGGACGACAAAAAGTTTAAAACAATACACCGAATATGTACTGAAATACTAGGTAATATTTTTCAACACATTGTTTATTCTATCCCAGTGATTTTAAAATTAAGATTTCATAAATGTTTCTCATGGTGTTGCAACATGAAAAAAGTATTTTTTTTTAAAGTTAAACATTTCTAAAAAAAAAGTTTTTACTCTTGTATTGAATTTTATTCACTGTTAACATTGTTGGTTTTGGTTAATAAAAGGTTCATTCACAATTACTCAGTGTGAAAAGGGTGGAGGGGGGTGAACATTTTTGAACAAAAAGTTTAATAATCTCTGCCCTAAATGGATATTTTATTTAATGGTATAAAATGATAACAGATAGAGCTTGGGGTACATTCAGTAATAATGCCATTCATAAGGGAAAATAGAACTTTAGTAAGAAATGTATATTTGAGCCTGAATAAAGTAACAAAGTCCTTTTCAATAGAGTCTTTATAAATACTGCAAGGGTAGCTTATTAAATGTCAAAGAGATTTTTGTCTTTCTTGCTCTTATTAGTTTTTTTATTGCATTGTATTTTAGATCCAATAGCAGAAGGCAAAATGTCAGTTATGAATAAAGGTGAGCTAATTTTGAAAGATTCCCTTTATGTTTTGGGCTGCGAAGAGATCAGGTTGAACCCTAAAAGGGACAAAGAAGATGAGGGTGATGAAGAAGGCGGTGTAGATGTGGAGCCTGTGGCAGTAGCCAAGACAGCATTTGTCTCGCAGGTTAATAGATTTTCTCGAACTGTCAGCTATAATCATTCTTTATGTATGTATTCAGAAGTGGAAACTATAACACCATAACGCAATTATTTAAAAGATTATTAATGTTTATAAAATAAGAAATTAGTTCTCAAGATTTGGCCCAAAGTAAACAAAAATTACATGTAGCCGAAGTTTCGTCAAGAATAATCGTCACTAATTAAACTTTAAAAGTTTAAACTTTATTAAACATTAAAATTAAGTGTATTTACAAAACTAAAGTTTATCGGGACTCGGTCAGTTCTTCAGGTTCAAATTAAACTCTCATTGCCAACATTTCGGTCTTTATTTAAAACCTTTTTCATAGGCCTACAAAACAGAGGAAATATAAGAAATAATTCAATCATTCAAAAATCAAACATACATAAAAGTGGAATTAGTTACAATTAAGGAATTACAATAGAAATTTTGACAATAGGTTAGTGAGAAAACTTACAGAAGTATACATTTTTTTCTATTTCAAAATTTATACTGCTGTAAGTTTTCTCACTAACCTATTGTCAAAATTTCTATTGTAATTTCTTAATTGTAACTAATTGCACTTTTATGTAAATACAATTTTTTAATTATTTCTTATATTTCCTCTGTTTTGTAGGCCTATGGAAAAGTTTTTAAATAAAATCCGAAACGTTGGCAATGAGAGTTTAATTGAACCTGAAGAACTGACCGAGTGCCGATAAACATTAGTTTTGATTCTATTCCACGTTCGATGCTTTTATCAATATATATATATATATAAAATCTACTTGAGGTGTCTGGTTCTGATATCTGATTGGTTGATGCGGGACCAAATAAGCTTGGCTCATTTTTCCAAGTTGAAGGCTTCTAGCTCTGATCGAAGTCACGTACAGTGGTTCTTCTCTTCCATGGAGTCATCTCCGCCGACACAGCAAATAGTATAAGGGCTCGCACTCCCTCAGAAAATGAGCAGTTGCCGTGTGATGTTGACTTCTCCACTTCGAGTTTTCCCGGTCCGGTCGTGAAAAAAGCCATAAGACTGCCACGCTATCTTGTTGAGACTGGTCAACACGACTGTTGACCAGTCTCAACAAGATAGCAGTGGCAGTTCTTATGTCTTTATGACCGGGAAAACTCGAAGTGGAGAAGTCAACATCGCACGGCAACTGCTCATTTTCTGAGGGAGTGCGAGCCCTTATACTATTTGCTGTGTCGGCGGAGATGACTCCATGGAAGATAAGAACCACTGTACGTGACTTCGATCAGAGCTAGAAGCCTTCAACTTGGAAAAATGAGTCAAGCTTATTTGGTCCCGCATCAACCAATCAGATATATATTTTATAACTTCAGTGTTTTAAAATACCTTTAATTATCTATATCGAGCTTTCTACCTCACTGGCCATCTTCGGGATTATAAGTAAAACAATATATGGCACTAAAGTAAAATAAAATGAAATAAATAAGTAGTAGATGCTATTATAGTAGGAGAGCCTTTCTATTTCTACTGTGCCTAGATTTAACATTTTGTTTTTTAAATAAAAAAATAATTTCATAATACTCTTAATAATTAAAATTTTTTGGACTTATTGTCTATTTCAGAAGTAAATTTGATCTCTAAAAGTATTTCTAATTTGCTTTTTGTGTATGGAATAAAAATAGGAGTTGGTTGGTTGTAAGCCATTTCGAAGCCACTTTAGTTTAATAAAAGAATTTCGCCATGGTTTATACTCTTTTAATGTTTATGTTATTGAATTTAGTCAAAAGTGCATCAATTGATATATATTGATTCATTTTTAATATTTATATCAACTAAAAATTAATCTTAGTACACTATTATAAATATACTGTAGCTCCATTTTCTTGATACTGTTTATTAGGTGCATTTTAAAAATGACATAAATGTAGCCGATAAACCGAACCTATATCAGATGTTTTATTGTAGAAAAACAAATTACACATTTTTTTATGCCTATCTAATGAGTTGCTTCTCAAATATGTTATTTCATTATGTCGTCTCTCTTTATCAATAAGTTTCTTAGCTCATTATCGTCGTGTACTTATCTCAACAACAAGACGTTACTTACAGACTTACAGATGGACATTACTTTTGAATTAATTATATTTATCGGAGTGACCATTGTTTGTGGTTGTTAAAATATATCAGAAAAATATATAGCAATAAATACTTCCTTTACAATTTAGAATAATATGGTCTAACGGTTTTTTTTCTAGAATTTATTCTTTATAAAAATTTTTAAAACAAAAGATTAAAAATTATGAAAAATCAACATAGACTTTTCTAGCTAATATTTTATTTTATTGATTTCCAAGATTATATAGATATAAGTGATTTTATGATTTTCAGTTCTTTAGCACCTTAGTGAAGAAAAACCTGACGGAGAATGTGATACCGATAATCATTAAGCTGAAACATAAATTACAAATGCTCAAGTCGCCTCTTTACAAAGACCTGATGGTCTGTCTGAGAGAGATCCTGAGAGACTATAAGGAGCAGGTACATATCTTCCGCTTTATCATTCATTTAATCCAAAAAATTTAATTCAAATCTTAAAAATGTATGCATATAGGTAACAGTTGATGTTACAGTGACCCGTTATTATATGTAATATTAGAAAATTAAGAATACCGAGGTAGCATTTGTTGATGTTGGTAATAGTGAAACCTGTAATTACGAAAGGCCTTATTGCAATTATGTTCAATCATTTGTGCTGAGTTACCTAAATATTATATATATATATATATATATATATATATCACTTTTTCGGTGAAAATACGATCCGAAATGGACAAATACAGTTCAATGTACATAAAGAAACATAGAGAAATTAAAAACACACACTTACGGTCTCTAATTTTCAATTGAACTTTCATTGAATTTTCATTTTCACTTTGAACTATATATATATATATAAAGGTTTCACATAAACACGGGAAGTAACAATCAATGATCAAACAACAATATGAAATGGGAGAACAAGACTTAAGATTTTTCAACCGTAACAAGCGGTCTTCGTCAGAGTCAAAAACCCAACTTGTGGTTTAATTATTAATATGTATACATATATAACAGATTCAATAATATATCGACCGTTTAATAGAATAGGTGTATTATCTAATCGGGATTCGGTCAAATTTTCTAGGTTCAAAAATCTAACTCTCAGGCAATGAGAGTTTGATTTTTAACCTAGAAAATTTTACCGAATCCCGATTAGATAAAACAACAGTGAACTCAGTGACTTAAGTAAGTCTTTGTTATGTTTTTGTCTATGTGTCACACTTTATTTTAAGTGTAATCTGTCCTGCCGGACCGTTTTTCGTTTATCATGGTATATATATATATATATATATATAGCATGAGTTCATAATGAAAACGTAATAAATACCTACATCCAAGAAATCAGAAAAATAACTAAGATCTTTCAGTCAAAACAAGCGGTATTCGTCAGTATCAGTTTGGCACTAACGAAGACCACTTTTGTTGATTGATATATCGAAGTCATTTTTCTGATTTCCTATTGTGGTTTAGACGTTGATACATTATATATATATATATATATGTCGTAGCCTGAATTCGGAGTGACTCACTTCTTTATCTCTCTTCGCGGTCAAAATATAGCAGTGAGTTCCTGGATCTCTTTTATGTGGGTTCTTTCTATGAATTTAGTTTATATATACAATATCCACCGTTGAATAGAGCAGAATCAAAATGTAACTTGAGTCACTTTCTCAGGTTCACATTAAACTTTCTAAACCAACGTAATATTAACTTGTGTTCACATTAAGGAAATAAAATGTTAATATTAATTTTAATGCATGGGTATGTTTTTGTTACTTTTTCACCGTTAAAATTTGTTGGCAGATGGTTTTCATTTGTTGTATCTTTCTATTTTATAGGTAAGTGAAATGCTTGCTGCTGATCCTGATTTAGCCAGTGAAGTTTCACACGACTTACAAACATCAGAAGCAGCGGAGAACACGCACAGTCAGACGCAGGAAGATTTGACTCAAGATACCATCACTGCAGAACTACGAGTTATTGCCCACAGACTGTCAGAAACAGTCCTTAGGCATGGTGGTGACATCAATACTGCCATTCATGTAAGAAATTGTATCATTTTTTTAAATTTATGTTCAAATATTTGTATTACTTGTGCCTCGTAATCTTCTCACTAATATAGTTGTTCTTGGATTTTCTTTTCTACTTTAATTTCAATTCAAATTTTCTTCTTTGTTTGTCTTAATTTATCGGTTCTGCTATTCCACATTGTTTTATATAGTGCATTTGTGGTGTGGCTTTTCACTCGAGGTGACTTGCTTTCTTGACCACTGATGAGTTCATGTGTTAAACAATTTTTGTTTGAAAGTAGATGCGTAGGAAACAGTTTGTGACATGAAGGTTGCTAAAACCTTTACCTGAAATAGATAGGCGAGGAAATTTGTTATCGGGTGTTTGTAAATAATTAATACAGGAGTCGCGACCGTAGAAAACTGTTCTCCAAAGACTAAAAAAATTACTTCTAAGGTTATCTTTATGCATTGAACTGTGGTTGGTCAATCGGAGTATAACCTACCAAAGAAAGCACAACCTAATTTAATTTAACATATAATTTTGAATGTTGTCCAGACATGGCCCGACCGGATTTCTCTTAGACTGTAAAGGGTTAGCATATGCGAATACCTGTATTTATTGCTGTGATATAACATTGCGAGTTTAAAAATACCTACCGAAAGTAGATTAACTGAGTGTATTCCTACACTAATTACCACGTGGCGAGTGGTATATCACTGGTTTAATATACCATCAGTCAAATGATGGGAACTTTCAAAACAGTTAAGTCTCCACACAAAAGAGTTTTATGTTAAAAACTATCAACGCATTTTGAACACTTAGTATTCTTCTTTAGGTTTAAATCTGCATTGTTGAGAGTTTAAGGCAACAGTGCAGATATAAACCAGAAGAAAAACACTAAGTATTCGAAACGCGTTGTTAGTTTTTAATATAAAACTTTTGTGTGAAGACTTCATTGTTTCTAAATTCCCCATGATAAGTAAACAGATTGCACAAGTAATGAATCATCAGTAAGATTATTACAGATAATTATGAACAACAAAACGAGAGAATCAAAATATCTTTAAAGGATAGAGGGTTACTGGATTTTACAAATCAACGGAAAATCACCTACAGAAAACACTAGAGAGTACCTCTCTTATATAGGATGTAATTACATCTTATTATAGGATGTAATTATTATTTTGTGTTTTTTAAGAAAAAGTGTATTATATTCAACCAGGCAAAATGCTATGTAGGCCTACCCCCTCCACTAACGTTCAGAAACGACAATAAATTAGTAATAGTTGGCTTCCAAGTTCTGACAGGAGTGTCATTGTAAATGTACCTAAGGTACATTTCTTCTAAATACTCCTAAGGGAGTATTTCTTCTCAAATTGTTGGACAGTACATAATGATATGCTACTATCAAAACATTATGTATACTTCAGGGACACAAGGGGCGTTCGATTCCAGCGAGAAGGTACTCATGGTGAAGTGTGAGTGTCCGATTTTCAGGACTACAATCTATCAACTGCATACACTTTTCTTGTTCTGAAAATATCTGAGTGAAATAACTCTGAAGTGCTGAGAGGTTTTATTTCCTCTAGATTCTCCATTCCTCCATAGATCTTACTCAACCAATATGAAAGCCATATTTCATAGACATTAAAGTTCATAAATTTAAGAAATTAATTAATTGACATGCTGAACACATTGAGGTGCACTACAGTTTATTCGTGAGAAACAATGTAATGGGTGACTATAGAATATCCGAAATCTGACAAATAGTTAACTTAATTATTATTTACAAAACTATATAGTATGTAATATAATTTGTGTAACTCTATTCAAAACATAGTATAATCCTTAATTAAAATTGTATTAAAAAAATATATAATTTGACGTTTCTATTGAAAGTACAAAATAGTGGATGCACTTGAACTCCATGTGTCTTCATGGTTTTGCCTGTTGTTTCAAAGTTCCCTACGTACAGAGGTTGATGGTTCGCATTGATTTTCATTCTTTGTTATACTGAAGTTCCTGACTTGTATTTCGGACTTTATGTATTTCATAAATAAAATCCTAGATATTGATAAGCTTCTGAACATAGAATAGAAGAACCTAAAATAAGTTATTATTTAAAAATAATAACTAAAAAAATTAATAAAATAAGTTATTCTCCGCAAAGACTTTATGACTTTCAGTATTTTGGTACCAGCTAGAATAGATCATTATTTAATTATCTTGTAAGCACATAGTGTTCATTGAGATTTTCAAATTAAAGCATTTAATAAATTGAAATAATGTACTAAGGAAGATTATTTTTTTTTTTATTTTTGCAGGACACTGGTGGAAATTCTGATGCTGAAAACAGGCAAAGCTCAGAAGAGTCTGTAACGGATTCAGTGGCAAGTGGAGTTCGACGCAAGGCCAAAAATAAAACTAGGTATTGTTGCTTCCCCATCCATTTATCTAAATTTATAGTGGTTCATCTCATAACGCTGAGAGCGGTCTATTCGTTTCTATGTTTACCGCTAATATAGTTGTTATCTAACTACCCTAAAATTTTCAATATGATGTAAAATGTGAAATCTGTACGCTTAGTCCTTCGGAAGGGCATAAAGAATTGGAGCTTGTTCGATGTCAGTAACTAGCCTACTGTGTCTGTAGAATCAGTCAGTTAGTTCACTGTTTACTCAGATTGAAATTGTGTAGTACAAAATTTGAAAGTTACTTGTATAGAATCAATCAAGTAATATGGCTCATCATTACTAAATTATTAATAAAGCAACTAATAAGCCGAGGAGACCAGCTTAGCCCAGTAGTTAACGTACTCGCCTCTGAACTGGTAGGCCCAAGCTTCGATACCAACCTGGCCTTCGATTTATTCACACTATAGGTGAATAAATCTGAGTACGTTGTCCCTCGGAGAGGACGTTAAGACGTCGGTCCCGAGCCTGTACTTTTGTAAGGCCTGACGACCTTTTACACTTGAGTTGAGTAAACTTTAGGATTCCCAATGTAGAATCATCGATCAAACAAAAAGACCGTAAAGTGCTGACGTTTTTTAACCCGCCAGGGGATCGGCTTAAACAATAAAAAAAACTAATATGCCGCACTTTTGAGTCCTAGAACTGCTTGTAAGAGTATAGATCTCATAACTAAGGGCATTGAAAAAAACCAAAGTATTTTGTGGCATGAGTTTCCAGAGTTAGATTTTTTTCAACCAACTCCATCAGCTTTAGGTGTGATACTTCGTCACAAGTTGATTGTGTCGCTAAACTGCATCAATGTCTGCTGTTCAAAGTAATTTTGCATCCGCGATCGAGTCAATAAAATCCATAGTCATTCGTCATAATGATGGTTATACAAGTCTTAACATAAACTACGAGTACTACTGATATTCAACTTCTAGTGTAATTCTTTATATTGGTGAGTTAGTTTGTTAAAAATTGATTGTATTTAATCAACAAATGAATTTATATGAAGTGTAAATTATTATTGCTATTCAAATAAGACTTTATTGATTTAAATCTGAATAAATGTTGCTTTCGTTCAGGACTTCCGCATCAAGAAAAGCTGATGTATCAAAGACCAGTGTTGTCAGTGAGCAACCCTCCTCTTCAAGAAGAGGCAAAAAGAGATCTCACGATTCCAGTTCATCTTCCATTTCCTCCCTTTCATCTCTCTCACAGACCTCTAAAGAATCACAGAATTAATTTTTCTTTTTTTTTTTAAATCAAAATAATATATTTTTTTTAGTAAAGAAATGTTACAACTTCTCCCAAATTGTATTATAAAAATATATTTATATTTCTTTGTTTTTTTTATTCTGTTATGATTGGAAGACAACTTTAAAAAGATTATTGAAACTCAATAAGCGATATACATAATTAATTTTGACTGACATCGGTTCCTCTGCATAGTCCTTCTTTTTTGATCTATATATGACATATATGGAGTGTCATGAAAAAACAAATTTCAAATTTGGACAGTTCACACGTTTTATGGTCCTTTCAGACAATTTTTGATATCTTTAAACTGATGTCTGAATACATATATACCCCTCTACCCACACACCATGTGTTATGTATATATTATTTACATAGTTAAAAAGATTTCACATAAACACGTGAAACAACAATCAATGATCAAACCACAATCAGAAATGGGAAAACAAGACTAAGATCTTTCAACCGTAACAAGCGGTCTTATTATAACTCAGTTGGGTTTTTGACTCTGACGAAGACCGCTTGTTACGGTTGAAAGATCTTAGTCTTGTTTTCCCATTTCTGATTGTGGTTTGATCATTGATTATTTACATAGTGTACGGATGTGAGAGTATGTATCCAAAATGTTGTAATCACTATATGTTACATAGTTTGGCAAATCATAATGAAATTTGCCAGATATATAGTATTTTGTGTGGAAATGAGGCCATTTTGTTTGGGTAAGATTGCATCATTATAAAACACTTTATATGTATATAAAAAAAAAATTAATATAATTCAAAACATGAAACAGCCCGTTAGAAGAACTTATCAAACGATTACAAGAAAAGAAACAACAACACAACTCACTTCAATATTTCGACCCTGTCTTCATCAGGAGAAGAAGAGAAAGAAAAGATCGAAATATTGAAGTGAGTTATGTTGTTTCTGAGCGTTCTTTACTTGTAATCGTTTGGTAAATATTGATATGTTGATATCTTCTCCCCTTCCTTTATGGTTCTCTAGAAACTTGAAACTTTTCATTCACCATTTTTTTTCTATGAGTGGTGCGTCAAAAAACTATACATTTTGGATTATTGCTAAGTAAACACTACAAAGGACAACTTGTAGGTTCTACATGAAACACTAGTCGGATTTGTTTATTATAATCTTATTAAAATTTCATTTTTTTATTTTCAAATTTCATTCTTAGTAAACTTCTTATGAAAACTTGAATAATAATAATAATAACCAATTATTAAATGAAATAATTTTGTTAATATTAATTTAAAAAATCTATATTCACTCATCATTACAAATAAAATGTTCCCTAAAAGCTTTAAATTAAATTACGTGTTTGTTTATAATATTTTCTTTTACTTATCTTTCTTCAATGATATCTAAGTCAAATTACTACAATTAACTACCTCAACGCTACTCCACAATTAGTGATTTCATTAATATCTTAATGAGTTTTACAAACGTAACTTATTTTACAATTGGCAATTATAATTGCTAAATCATGAGGTTTAACTTGATGTTTACGTTACTTGTTTTATTTCATTATTAAATCATTGTTAACAGAAAAATACCTTCCAAGCGTTCGTCAATTCTTCTAAACAGACATTACATATTTATTCAAATTGATAAAATATTCTTCCAACATTAACAAAAAATCAGTTAATATATTGTTCATTTTTATGATAATGATTGCGCGAATGAGTAAATTTAAGTGTAGATCACTGGAGGTTTTAATTAAACTATTATACAGTATCTACATCCTCATTTTTAATATTTGGGGGTTTAGTATTTCAAAACCAATGAATTTTTGGTAAAATTATATCTGTTGAATTGCCAATTATACGATCCATGTCAAACTCATTTTTAACTTATTCAACTTCAATATTCCACCTAATGGTCTGACATTAATATTGGCTCTATCTAATAACGCCCTCTTCTATCTTTTCCTCCAATATTTATTGATTATTCTGAGGTAAAATGGATAAACCAACAAAAGTCTCCACACAAATGAAGTCTTATTCAACGCGTTTCGAACACTGTGTTCATCATCAGGAAGACACCAAGGAAGTGGTACTGAACAAGAGTTGTTTTCACTTGACCATCCCGTCAGTACCACTTCCTTGGTGTCTTCCTGATGATGAACACAAACTGTTCGTAACGCGTTGAATAAGACTTCATTTATGTGGAGACTTTTGTTGGTTTATCCATTTTACCTCAGAATGAGTAAATATCACACAATTACGGATTGCACAACTAATGATTTATTGATTATCTTCCCTCGTAAAGAACGTCTTTCTTCACTTAAACGAATTTCCTAACCTCTTAAAAGTTATTTCAAAGCAGGTACTAATCTTCCCTTCCAACGATCTTTCAATGATCCCAGGCAACCTTGTTTCCTGCATCCTTATTCATCCGATTCAAAGTGACAACATACCACTCAATACTTCCAATTCACCTATTCCCAGCTCCAATTCTTCTAGTCATTCCTCAATTTCCTCCTAACACATTCTGAAGCAAGCAATGGACTTTTTTTACTGGCCTATTCCCAGATAATCATAAGAAACTGATTGAAAACATTCAGGCAAACTGAAAATATGAAGTTGTGTAATAGTGCCACATGGACTTCAGCATCCCGTCCCTCTCTCTAAAAAAAAATTGTACATCAACCTTTACTTCAATATTTCTTCTAAACTTGAACTTGAACAATATATTACTTCACTCCAGAACGGAGCGGATCCTTCCTGAATTCCGTTGGCCACAGATATTATCAATTCGAACCTTTCCTTTCCAGCTCAACCTACAGATCTCATGAAATAGTTCATTCGTTCCAGAAACTGTATGTATCGACCAGAGTGATACCTCTAGGTTCCCCCTCAACTATACTCAGAATTCTTTTGAATGTCCACAGAGCTTACCTCGCATGATATCCGTCTTCCCCATCCCTTTAATGAGTAGTTCTTAAATAAATAACCTTCGATGAGTATCGGTTTATCTTCGTTTCTCTAAAGAGGTTGATTCTACATTTGGTGTACTTAGGGTTTACAAACCAGAAGTACCAGAACTTACTTTTTTTCTTTAATTTTTTAATTTTGTTTACACTTCATTTCTTATATCTTATTTTTGGCAGTTTTATACCTTTTTGGTAATAGATTTAATCGTTATGGCTCGGGTACATAGTTACCTAACGGATTAACAAATCTTACTCGATTTTGATTAACTGGCCTGATTATCTCAACCACCGTTTATCTTCTCTTCTGATATTGTGTTAGCGAGGAAAATACTCTTCAAAATATCGATTATAGGGAGTGTTCTTTGCACTCTATGTTCTTTTTAGTCCAGTCGGATTATCATTTGCGAATTTAGAGATACATTTGAAAGATTAGATTAAAACAAAAGCTAAGGAATAAACTAGAAATTACACGAAATACGTACAAGTTAAAAGATTTTAGCTAAATTCTATTTTATTGTGAATGCTGTTTGTTTCTGAACATATCCTTTGCTTTTTTTTTAATTTTTTCCTGAAAACATGCTCATAAATTACAGAGAAGCTAGTGTACTTGTTTCTTTTTGTGTTTCTGAGTTTACATTTAAATATACAATAATAAAAGATATGTTTAAAACCTAAATTAAATGGTGGGAAAGAGGCGAAGAAAAAAAAATCCAGAAAATTATCGACAATAGCTCAGATCAATATTTTGACAACCCTCTCAACCGACTATTTCTCCTGTTCTGATGCATGCCATTATTTGTTAACGCAAAGTTTTGACTGCTATCTGCTTTTTAAGATGATCTTTTATAAAAGTCTGTTAAATTTTATATTAACAACTGAACTGAATTAATCTTATCTCTTACCTAGACAAATTTTCTTTGTTTTTATACAAAATTTTTTTTATAACGCTGACAGATGTTTTAACGAAAATAAATTCCTTCACCCTGTGAAGGAAAGGATAAAAACTAAAACTTCATTACAGGCTGTAATATACCAACATTATCTGAATCTACCGCCTTGATAAAAAAAAAATATTACAAAGATAAAGTGTTTTTTCTCAAATGTTCTAATTTAGACCTGAACCGTTATCTTGGAATAACGTATTTTTAAATTATCGGAAATGTTGATAGGAGGAAAGATTAATATGTAGACGATTATATTTGAAAGATTAAAGAAACTAATTTCCGAGATCAGCATTTTTTTTTTAAATAAAGAAACCTGTTTCGAACAAGTAATCGTTCATGAAAATTGTTTTATGTGGAGACTAGTTTCTTTGATCTTTAGTAAATTTGATTATTTATTATTTGATTATTAGTAAATAGTATTGTGACTGCTCGGATAAGTTTCTAATACACGGAACTATAACTTTTAATATTGATTTGTTTTCACTACTTATGTTGTTAATAAATTTTGTTTATCCTTGAAAATGTCAAACAATTTTGGCGAAACGTCAGTTTATAAACAGGAATGTAATTTCTTTAGACCAAAAATCCTCAAGAACCCATGTTTGAACTATAACTTTTAAATTTAAAGTAATTATGACGGAATAAAATGACTTCAAACTTTTTTATTTCTTAGATTATATTCTACAAAGATAAAACAACATTAGAAAGATAAACAAAAAAAATGTACATTAGCTAGAATTGAAGATATTTAAAAGTAATAGTGGCAGATTGGTAGTAGGAGTCACATGTCAAGATGAAATGTTCTCCGTGTGGTCACCTTGACCGCTTGCTTTTGATATGCTCATGTCAACACTTGATTCTTCCTGAAACACACAGACACTGAACTATAGTTGGTACAAATATGTTAGTATCAATGATCAAACCACAATAAGAAATGGGAAAACAAGACTAAGATCTTTCAACCGTAACAAGCGGTCATTGTTATTTCACGTGTTTATGTGAAATCTTTTTATATATGTTAGTATATGTCTACATTCATACTTTCATTAAAATACTGAGTTTATCAATCAGAGTAGGTTTCAAATAACTGATAAACAAATTGAGGATGGCTAAAATGCTATTTTTTAATTCCATTTTTATTTAAAAAGGACATTAAAAAATTAACTGAAAGAATTCTATGACCTAAATTCCCAAAATTTAGAGGCATCTAGAATAATCATTGGTAAGTATAATGTTATGATGAATCAAGGAACAAAACAAACTCTACAACCTGTCTATTAGCAACAGAACACTAGATTAATAATATTTTGACTGTCAAGCCATTCTATTGAACAGAGGATTGAGAATATCCTGGTATACTTTATGCATATTAAATTATGCTGTTAGCACATGCTTATAAAATATATTTACTCCTAAAACTTTCAAAAGAAATAAAACTAATTTTTATATATATGTATATATATAAAAAGATTTCAAAAATAAGCGTGAAATAATAACCATTGATCAAACCACAATAAGAAATGGAAAACAAGAGTTGGGTTTTTGACTCTGATGAAGACCGCTTGTTACGGTTGAAAGATCTTAGTCTTGTTTTCCCATTTCTTATTGTGGTTTGATCATATATATATAAATAACTAAAAAGGATAAATCGGAATGCGGTCAGTTTTTTCCACTTCCAGTCAAACTGTCATTGCCGACGTTTCGATTTTATTCAACATCTTTTTCAAAGGCTTACATTTTAACTGACCGCATCCTGATTTATCCTTTTTAGTTATATATCTGTCCCACGGTTGACAATTCATTACTCTTTTGTATATATACATATTCATTACAACTATTGAAATATTATATATTACTTTGTATTAAAGTAAATAAACATGAATGATGTCATTACATTATTAGTATTATTTGAATTGGTCGCTAATTCTTCCTCAATTTCACTTTCTTGTGAATCTGAATTCCCTTTCTTCTTTTCACTTAAAGAAGCAGTGAAGTCCTCATCATAAGTACTGTCAACACCTTCTGCAATACAAAGAAGTCCTATCAGCAAGAGTATGATTTCAAAGTTATTGAAAAATAATTAAGTATAATGGAGTAGAAGTTGTAACAGAAAACAAAATTTGTTTAAATATTTCAACAATTAAAATTAATCTATATAAATAAAACAACTACAACGTTTATTATATAAATATTAAGTCTGAAAGGTAACCATGAAATTTTGCAACTGGAACAAAATTTTAGATAGTTTCATTACGACTGAAAAAGTTTTAAACTTTAATTATCCTATATATGGCATACCATACTTATGCTTTTATATTCACCTCTCAGCGAAATCGGTGAAATTGAAAGATTTCAAATTATTTAGTTTGTTTAAGGCACATAAATGATTAGGTTTGGTGTTCTCTAATTAAGAGATGATTTTAAGATGCTGCTGAAAAATGGATCATCGAAATTCAAAATAAACATCAACGCAGTCGCTCAGGTGATGTCACAGAGGCAGTTAAACAAAGTGGGCCACTCAACTCAAAAATGACATCCGTATTGAAACTTTTTACAGCTTCAGAAACCATTACATGCTAAATATTTGCGTTGTCTTGCAAATAATACACTGATAGATTTGGCAATAGAAAAAATGTATAGATGGGAGGGGGATTCATGAAGTCAGTTTCAAAGAAATAAACAGGTGTTTTTTATAAGATAACCGGTAATTCAGAACTTAAAAATGTTTAAAGAAAAGTATTATGACAAATCAAACAAAATGAGCAAAAAGTATTAAAACAAATGCAACCTCGAAATGCTAGAAGCTATATGGTTGTTTTGGTTCAAAACATACAAATAAAAATCTCAATATATTTAATACACACTAGCATCATAATAGAAGAATACAAACCAGGAATGAACTGCAGAAGTTCATTTACATCTTCCGTATTAACTTTAGTCCTAATTGAATTGAAGTCTGTTGTGGCTTCGTTAAAGTTTAAAGGAGGTAATTTACTATCATGCAAGTGGCTAGTCGATCCAATTTCGAAAGATTTCCTGAAAATTAAAAATTTCATTTATGGAGTAATATTATTTTGAGATAACTTATACTATCAAGTGGTACAAAAATGCTGTTTTATTCGCAGTAAATTAAAGTTAGTTTAGATGAATGAATGAACGGAAAATTTTAGCAAGTTGATAGTCTATTAAGTCTAATCGACATGTTCATATTAACATCTGGCAGTTCTATTCTCTTCATTATCATAAGGGATTTGTGGTGAATAAATAAGACATCGACGAGTTGATTCAGGAGCACCGAGGAACTCTTGACGAAGGAACTGATGGAGTTGAGGGCGATACAACATAAACAGGGAAGGAGGAGTTTAGTGATGATGAGATAGCCATTATTCTGTCAAACAGAAAAAACCATTCCATGAAGTGAAAGTTTCGATTTCTTTGAAGAGAATCTCCCAGTAAGAAATGAACACTTGTTGGGCTATGGTTCACTATGATCACGTTAGTGAAAAAGGCTATCACCTTATCGAAATTGCTCAGGATATAAAAGATAGGTTTAAAAAGAATTATTTGTAACTTACCCTTTTATATTCACATCCTGTTCTTCGGGCTTATCTTCACAGCCTATATATCCAATAATTTCTTCAGTGCCGTTTTCATTATTGGTTGAATACAAGTCTATAATGTCTCCTTCAGGAAAACAAATTTGAGGGCTTGGGACCGAAGATACAGGCTCAGAGACATCACATATTAAAACTGAAGTATTCTCTCTATTTACATTACTTCGAACAGTTTTCCTTTCATACGATTCTAGAAGCATACTAAGCAGTGGTAACGTATCTTCTAAAAAGAAAAATCACAGACATTTCTTCGATTAAAAACTGGGACTCCATACCAAACGAGGGCTCCAAAACGAGTTTAAAATACCATTGCAACGGAACATTATTCAAATTATTTATATACTACTCCATGGTGAATGAACATATACCTTTATTTGGAAGTCCCAATTCATCAGACAATTCTGCTCTTCTTTTGAAAGTATAATTTATTCCAGCATGTGTTTCAGGATCAAAAACCATACTCGTAAAATCCAAATGAAAATAATCTAAAAACTCTTTAACTAGGGATATAACTAAAGAACCAGATCTGGAGCTAACAAACGATTTCAATCTTTCATTGATAAATGGGGATTTATCCTAAAAATATTTCAGAAATACACCAATACCTTTCAAAAATGCTTATTAGAATATAAATAAGTTATAAATAACAAGTTACTTTAAATGCATCTTGTTCTTCCAAAGCAATAAAAACACTGGCGCGAATTTCAGCCTACAAAATTAATCAGTTAGTTTAAAATAAAAATAGAATTATAGTTATTCAGTTGTTCCTCTATCTCTACCTGTATTTTCCCCAGAAATCCCTTTGAATCTAAACACTGAGTAACTAATTCTTTCAGTTCTTTTTCCTTTTCATGAGCCATTATATGAAACCTTCTATATACACAACTGTCAAACCATGTAAACAAATTCTACCGGACAACAGCTGAGCAGAGTTTCTTCACATCAAAGTTCAAGGACCTCTAATTACAGATGATTGGTTCGATACTTGGTATATAATGATAAAATAAAGATCCTGTACAATAAATTTTATTTGACTGATAAAAAATAAAATTTATTTTCAAAATTTAATAAATAATGAGAAATTTTTCTCTTCCAGCAGTAAAAATAGATAGGAATCAATTTAGTTTGAACTGTAATTGCTCTTTACTGTTAGGGGGCCTGCTGACGGCCATGTTTGTTGTTATATGTATTTTGTCTGTTGCTATTTAGGTGAAAATATAGTGTAATTAATCTTATTTAATTTTAAATTTCCGCTTTTTTGTTATTTTAAAAGGGAGCATATTTGCAGAATTGATTTATTTTGCATTAAAAGTCATGAAAAAGCAGAATATTGTTTACTTTAAAACTGAGTTGTGTATAGATTTGAAAGGGTCATAATTCGTTTAAAGCAGTATTAATATTTTTCATTATTGTTGAGTGAAGTTATACCATCATTATATTAATTATTCGTTACTTGGTTTACATTGGCTGGCAACACAGTGAGGGTTGCACGGATGGCACAAATTCCTGTATTAGAGATATGGACGGACGAACAAGATAGATTCTCATTCGAAGATTCAGACAGATTTGACGATGATTCACTTTGTAGCTGGAGCACGGAGCCTGAATCTATTTGCTACAATTGGAGAGGCTGGAAAAAGCCGTTTGTTGTTAATTCAGGGTATCCTAATAGCAAGAAGAATAATGGACAAGGTTTGTTCTTTTTCTTAAAGTATCCACTTATTTTTTATGCAGTAGAAATTAAAAAGGTATAATGTTTATATATCTCATTCTACCTTTAAAATTTTGATTAATCCTAATGGAACTCATTATTTCCCTAACTTTCACTTGTAATAAATATCGTATAATAGTTTTATGATTTAGCCATATCTTTTTTATAATAGGAAATGAAAAATAATTTTACTCTAATCTAATTCCAGTTTTTATATTTATATTAAAACACTGTGTTGTTTTTTCCTGGATTTTTTTGAAAAAAAATGGTCCACTTTCACTTTTTCGCATATGCACTTTGATAACTTCCCTGAAGATATCTGTTTTCAGTTTCATAATAACTTAATTTATTTTTTTAGATTAAAACCTTTTACAGCCTTTTATCTTTACGTTTAAAGAGTATACTTTAAGAAACTATAATGATTAATCTGTTCCATTCTTCTACAGGACCGTTTTTGAAGATGTAAGGAACACAGATAGCATTCTTATGTTCTATTACAAGTTTTATATTCTGTTCTCATAGAAATATCCAGTAAATAATGGTGACAAAGACTTTCTGTAACATAAAAAGTGTTTGCTATGATCTAATGTGCTTTTATTATTTAACATCATATTTTCTCCTTGATCATTCCTATATTTGATGGTTCGATGTACCCTTATTCTTTTTCACACCATGTTAATAATTAATTTATATAACAAAATAGTTTCTTTACTGTCAAGTGGGCACTATAGTTGTAGTGTACTTTCCTCAAACTTATTTAATAGTAATATGAGTAAACTACAATTGAATTCAATATTAGTTGCACTATATGGGAACGTAAATATTCAGTCCTGAACTTCATTTTCCAGAGTACCTTAACTTTGGGAATTGTATTCGGTCATTCATAATTAAATTTAATCTGTTATGGAGCTATAGATTCATTTTTATGAAAACTTAACTATTAGTAGTCTTTAATAATAAGCTGCGTTTAACGAATTGAGGTTAATTTGCTTGATTCATATTGTACTAGAAAATATTGTTTTAATTAAATAAAGTAATGTAATCTTTGGTGGTTAGAACTTTGCAGTTATGTTCACCATATTTCCCACGAATAAACGTTTCTGTGTTTTACCTTGATAGTAATGATAACTATGTGATTAGTCTGTGCATTGTTGTATCGTAATCTTGAAATGGTTCATATTCATTCAAAGATAACCAATAAGTTAAGATTTATGGATATTTGTTCATTAATTATGAATGAACGGAAAAATGTGCGACACTAATGAGTTGATGTCAATTCCATTATAATATTATTGAAAAGGAAGGAAAAATATACCCTTTATGGGGTGATTGTTTCTGTAATCATAGAGTATTTGTGTGAATGACGTTCTCTTTCTTTCTCCCTCCCTCGTTCGTCTCCTATATATCACAGTATTTCACACTAAACACTTAAAATAAAATTAACCTATAAATCATAGTAAGAAGCTCAGAAATAGAACTAAAATATTTCAACCAAAATAACTAACCCTCGTAAGAGTCCCATACTGCCTTTAAAATACCTCTTTTTACCTGCTCTGACTTGGACCAGTTTTAGTTGAAAGATCTAGTCTATTTCTGCATTTTTCTGTGGTTTAGATGTTAATTATTATTTCACGTGTTATTGTGAAGTCGTGATATGTATACCCTATTAAGTGAAACAATTCCACAAACTAAATAAACTACATTGGCATAAAGAACACACAGAAATGAAACAGAAACTCACTACTATATATATATAATATAACAAGATTTCACATAAACACCTGAAATAACAATCAATGATCAAACCACAATATATGAAAAGGGTAAAAAAAGACTAAGATCTTTCAATCATAACAAGCGGTCTTCGTCAGAATCAAATACCCAACTAAAACACTAGATGCAGATACATTTGGTGAGGGGTTGAGCAGATTGGGAGGGATCAAATTACCTCCTTTAATTTATTTTAACTCCTGTAATAAAAAACTCTCCTAGGGAACTGGAGTCCGTTGGTATTTATAAAATTCCTTGCAAACAATTGCCCTACAATTTATATTGGTCAAACTGGTAAGTATTTAGACATGTGTAAAACAACACCAATACAACGTAAGTACGCAGGAAAAAAGTATCGCCTTATTCTTGCATATAAAAATCATATTGATTGGACAGGAGCTAAATTTATTAATTATAAAATATCAATGTTGTTAAGAAATTTTATCGAATTCTCTCTAATTAAATTTAATGGATCAAATATTGTAAACATTGGTAACGGGTTGTTCCGGCTTGACTGTTAACGAGTCAATAACTGTTAAACGTAATCAATTACTGTTAACGTTGTTAACGAGGGCAATAGCCCCCTTCTAAAAGGGTTGACAGCTAGTTGATAGTTTTTTACTCTTTCTTACTGTACTCCTTTGTTTCCCCCAAACATCCCTCTCTGGACATTTGTCCTTTCCTGTACTTTACACCCTTTTAAAATACCACTCTTCCCTCCCACTGTTTTCAACCCCTCACCCTCACCAGATGTTTCTGCATCTAGTGTTTTAGTTGGGTATTTGACTCTGACGAAGACAGCTTGTTATGGTTGAAAGATCTTAGTTTTTTTTCCCCATTTCATATTGTGGTTTGATCATTGATATATATATCTAATTTTATTTAATTTTGTTAGAGGCATAATATTGAAACCATTTGATTGATAAAGCAGAATTTAATTATCATTTTAGTTTCAATAAATTTAATATGTAACTTACTCCAAATGGGGTAAAAGCATTTAACTTATCAAGGCCATATTTTCAACTTGAAAATGACAATAACCACAATAATTTTATTAACTGAATTATATTAGTAGTGGTGGGTAGCGGATAAAGTAACCAATTCCTCCAGCAAAAAACTTATAAATCGGGTACATCATTAATAATATACTTTATATCAAAGCTAATCAATCTCCATTATCAGTAATATGGTTGTCTGAAATTGTACCAATTAATGGTCTCTAAACGCTTACTAAACATTCGATTAAAGTATGTGAAGCTGAACTAACCAAAAACAGTGACATCGGAAAATTTTATACGTCTAGACAAAATCTGTTTTGTAATGTCAATAAAAATAATTATAAATTTGTCCCTAAATCCTCTTCATTTCGAATTATGGACTGATTGATGATAATGTTGGTTGTGTCCATTTTATTCTACGCGTCTCTGAAATGTTAAAGTATCTCCTTAAGAATTTGTTTCCCTGAATTCCTTAATGATACTATTAACAACATTACTTCTATGACTCAATCATTAAAATACCCCGACACTTATACTGACAAAACTTTAAAGGGTGGTAAACACTTGTTCTCCAATGCAGTAATAGAAACTCTTTTAATGTCAAATGCAATAGTTTTAGTGATTAAATGATTAGTACTGGACCCAATTCCTAGGCTTCCCCTTAACATTGAATTAAATATAGCTTTTACTTTACTATAACTAAAGTATAGTGATCGTGAAAAAATTCTATCTCGAGATTTTTATGGAATTATATGTTTCGAGGTCCCAAGAGTATTTTATGAAGTTTTTTCGTGTGTGGGTGAATTTTAAAACGGGAAATATTTTTTTGTCAACAAAATGTAAAAATTTTTACTACTCAAAATTAACTACTAAAAATTTAATTCAATCTCAAAGCCTGTGAGAACATAGCAAACCATACCGTTTGACGGATCAAAATGAAACTATACCTAAAAATAGAACATTATGTGGAGGATGAGGTGAGATAATTTTTTTTCAAAATTACTTTCTTCAAAGAGGTGTTACAGTACGATTTCTGTTTTCAGAAAATGTTTTTTTTACGCTAAATGGCTCATTAAAAAATCATGAAAATTTGGCCAAAAATGGAACAAAAAATTAGCAAATTATAAAAAAAAATCATGAAATTTCAATCACGGCAAAGAGCAATAATGCTATAAAATTGTTTGTTTATCCTAGACTGAGGGATCACCTGCTTTACATGACGAATTTTTGAAATTTTTTTTTACATCGTTTACATTGACTTAGAAATTTTTTGAGTGACTTCAGTGAAATGAAATTGATATTTATAATGGAAAAATTTAAGTAACTCATTGACTTATATGAGATATAGGAGGAAAAATATTTTTGCATGTAAAAATTCACTCCCAATAAGCATAAATGTTTGTTTCTTTCGTTGGTATGATGGATTTGTCTCACCAAATACTATAATCAATCTATATATTGTGCTCTTGAACAAAACTTAACATCAGTTGTAAATTATTTTGGTTTTTGAATTATAGTTATGTTGGGTAAAATTGATGTGTGAGGAATGGTCTCTTTCCTAAAGAAAGAGGAGTTATGTTTGTTGACAAGTATTCAGAATTTTCACTATTCTAGTCTAGTAGTTCATATGTATCATTTTTAAAAATTTCAAGCTTCCAGATATAAAAGTTTTAAATTATACTGAATAGATGGCATCAACTTTGATTTGAGTATGTAAAATTGACTAATTGCTAATGTATTTTTTCTCAATATACATTCACAGCAACCATGTAACAGAGTACAATAGGCAGGGAAAAGAATACCACTCACTCAGAGTGAATTGGTATATATGACTTTTGACAAATGGAAAGAAAAGTGGTTTTGATTAAATACTAGGAACTCATGAAACTCTTAGTATAGTAATTCAATAAAATATCAAAAATAATATATATTTTTATATAAAATAAAAATATAAACATCATTCAAAATTGAAAACATCTTTGAATAAAAATAAATGAAATTATCGGACATCTTAAATTAAAAATTATCTTAAAACGACAGTTTTTGTTAGATCTTTCTGACATTTGTCAGACAAAATAGGAATATTTTGAAGTTTTAAATGGGGAAATGGAACAGGAAGACTAATAAACATCTCCCATTTAGACATTTATATTATACCTAAATGGAACATTATTTATTATATACCCAAGAAGTATGATATTATGTTTACTTATAGTAAAGTTGAGTGTAAGCCACTCCTGATTTTTTCATAATAATAATAATAGCATGGGGAATTACTCTCCTAGAAAACTACCAAACATGGTAATATTTACAAAATTCTGTGTAAATATTTTTAAACAACTGTTGGTCATCAGGAGAAGACTGTAAGTCAAAGAAAGAAGTTGGTTTCTGAGTCTTGTGGCCTCCTGATGAAGATCAACTGTTCGAAATATCGATAGTAGTGCTTATACTGTAGTATAACCGGCAAACTACTACTACAGTATATGTATTATAACCGGCATACTACTTAAGTAGTGTAAGTAGTATACTAACATACAGTATATGAAGTGCCGGTTTTTATGCTGAAAACTTTGCTAAAGAAATTGTTGATATTCTGGAAATAGCGATCAGGTTCGATGTAGTAGTCGTAAGTAACGACAAATAGTCGCTAAACATGTGTTCTGTACCTTAGAAATTTCATGGAAAGAGTTATTTCCATTTTTTAATAGTCCTATCGATAGAAATATTGACAACGCCACAACTGTTTGGAAGGAACTAAGATTTGATGATTAAAAAATGTCAGTTGAACGATATTATTTCATTTGAACGATATTTCTCATGAAGATATCTGTAAACGCCTGTTAACAAACATATGAGGAAGGGATGGAAACCGCTCTTATCCAACGTGAAGAGTTTAACAATATTATTGGAAAGACAAAAGCTAATAAGAAATTTATCCGAATTAGGAAAGATTTATGATTAATCGTCAGAAGTTAGTAATTTCTATATATTGTTGCTAAAAAAATTGTAATGAATATTAAAAAGTGCGAGTGGCATTAGGAAAGGTTAAAATCAAAATATCTGAAGTTTATGTAAAAGTTAACGTATGACTAATACTTTTTTTATTGTGTACGAGGTGTGTCAGAAACATTCCAGGACTGGTATCCTGACCAGGAATTACTTTCAATTCAAAACTATGAGGTTGAATCAATAATTGAAGAGACAACATGGTTTCGAAAGAAGATACGTTTATTTTTAAATAACAGGACTTTTTCCATTAACATTTATGCACTTGTTACAAAGGCTTGCTGGTTTTTTTTTATGAGCCATTCCCCACAAATTTTTGACTTTCTCGTTATTCTCGAACTTCTTGCATATAACGCTTCCTTCAGTAAACTAACCAGATGGAAACAACATAGGGGCTCTTAGAAGGATATGGCAAAACCTCTCAGCCCATTTTATTAATGGTTTCATGGGTTTTTAAACAGTTTACTAAATATCACACATATCCTCAGAGATCCGCGACATTTCTCTCTCATGACTATCTTCACCTTGGGCTTTCCTCACCTTGATCAAATGCATTTCTGAGAATATTAGATCTTTATTGTCAGCAGTTCTTCGAGATAATTACAAAAAAAGCACCTTTGGCGCCTCAAAACAATGTCAACATAACTTATCCGCTTGATAATCGCGTTTTGATTTTCCGACAGATCAGCTGGTATACTTCCACTCAGTGCTTTGTCTTTTGCATTTAATAGAAAACCCACGTTTCATCGCAATTTGACATTTTGTTGAAATTCTCACCTTCTCGTTCACAATATCCTTGTGCTCTTTTTTCCCCGTTTAATACAATTTTCATGATACACTTTAGTTATTCTAGAGTATATATTAATTGGTTTTTTACCTTCAGCAACTAAAAAAACAAATCACAGAAAACATTTCAACATATGTGGACTTTCTAGTTGACTTGCCATCTTTAAACTTAATTTTGAGGTTATAACCACAGCAGTGTTAATCCGCCTGGTGATCAGGATTAATCCCAGTGATGGCATATGAAAGTACCATACTTACCCTACCAACTGTTTTCCCCCCAGACCAGTTTCTTTCTTTAATTATTAAATGACCCTCGTAGAAACAAGAGGTTTCTACCTTCTGATTTCAGTTTCAAAGTAGTCACCCTGAAATATCTAATGATGTTCCCAGTTGTCTGAAGAGTTATATCTGTGAGTAGTTTGAAGAGGAATGAATATGCATACTTTGAAAGTTCGTTATAAATCTACTGTATAAGTCTCGTTACATTTCTGGCTTACTTCCTATATCTATCCATGTTTATAACATTTTGATGGAGATCCTCCTGGTAACATACATTAATGCCTTGATTATTCGATCATAGCTCAAGGATTTATTAACTGCACTAATCAAATATTGTCTGTACTAATATTTTTGAGAAGTTTATATATTCTTTGTTGAAAAGAATTTTAAAACGTGTTTTTATTATTTTTAGAATGCAGTTATGGAGCAACACCTGTTGCTTCAAGTGGCGGAGTATCCAGTTTGACAGAGTTAACTGCAAGATGTGTTGCCTCTCATATACCATTTGAGCTTGTTGAACATATCTATCCACCAGTACCAGAGCAGCTTCAACTGAGAATCGCCTTTTGGAGCTTCCCAGACAATGAAGAGGACATCAGGCTATACTCGTGTCTGGCTAATTCAAGTTCTGATGAATTTACAAAAGGAGAAGATCTTTTTAAAAGCAAAGCTGTTAAAGAACCCCTCCAAATTGGTGAGTTTTTTTTTAATTCCTTGATACATTTTTTGTTTAATAGAAAAAAATCAAGATATATTACACGTATGGAGTTCACTATTAGGTTTATAATTAGTGATAAATTGATTGTTATATTAATTACAATGTTCTCCACCTAATACTAACAAATATTTTATAAATTAAAATGTAATTAAATTAGTTGTTTTAGCAGCTTTCTTAATTTTAATTGACTTAAATAGTTTAAGTATATATGAGTTTTTTCAAGTGTTATGCGATGTTTACCGATTCTTTTTATGATTTGAAAACATTCCTTCAACTTTGAAGATAATCCCTCTTCACAACTATCTTTCTGTTATTAGAGGTGTCGTATACAGTTCTAAAAATCTATTTGTTATCGGTGGCAAATGCAGATTGCACCGATTTAATTGCACTTTAGTCGTTTAGTATTACACGCCTAACATCCTTTAAAGGGAATATCTTTAATAAACATTTCGTTATAACCAATATTTATACCTTTAGCTTCCAATTTTTTAAGGGTTAATGTGTAACCTTTCACACCTCTACAATACTTTAGTATAATTTTAAGGATTAAATCTTAGTTATACACGTACTAAACAGAGCCCAACCCCCTTCTTCCAGGTGAAAAATATTAATAATAACAATAATAATTGCATTGTCATATTTTTGTTTTAAATACCGCAAAAAACGAGGTTTTTGATTTCGGTATTTTAGTGTTCCTAAGCTAGTGTCAATTGAATTGGAAGTGTTAAAATGTAATTATTCAATAAAAGCGTTATATTATGAATACTAGTAGTTAAAAAGCTGCTTTTATGATTTATGAATTTAGAAAAGAATAATGTTGAACAATGTCTACTAATTCTTATTAATGGTGAAAAACTTTAAGACTGGAACAATATTATTCAGTTACTAATTCGGGTATATAGTTCGCTCATAGCCTCATAATATGAGTCATAAATATCAAATGAGTCAAACTTTCTGCCTCCAGAACAGTATTAATGGTGAAAAACTTTAAGACTGGAACAATATTATTCAGTTCCTAATTTCACCAAGTTCAAACTAATGAAACATTGTCAAATCTTAAACTGAAAAAATATTGTAAAACTTGATGGGTAAGAAAAAGAAAACCTGTATCACAGTTTGGTGAATATGAGGTCTGATCAAAAAGTATATGACTTGTTGAATTTCCCGAGCTCAGTACAATAATATCAATTTTTTTTTATGTTTTGTGAGTACACTCGTCTCGGTCATATGTTTACAGTTTTGACTATGTAGCATGTGTTGTTTGTATGTGAGAGGCTAAACGAGGTTAGACGTTTTTTTTAATGTTGAAAATAATGGGGCAGATATTGTGTATACATTTTTGTGTTAGTAATGGTATTAGGTGCTCAAAACCTCTTGAAATGTTGTCAATGGGTTACGGTGAATCAACGTGAGCAAAAGTAATATTTACCTTACAAAATTATAAGGTAATTATTTTTTTACCAGCAAAAAATTGCCGAACACGAAAACACTAGTCTAACCTTTATGCCTCTCATATACAACACATGATGTATGGACTGTGAAAATTTGATCTTGATGAGTGTACCAACAACAAAAAAATATTGCAATTATGATACAGAGAGCGCGTGAAATATAAGTGTCATTACTTTTTGATCACCCCCCTCGTATGACAGTTTCAGTATTTTTTTGTTTAAATATATTACTCGTAACATTATAGATTTAGATTCTATCCACATAAGCCTTGCGAGACGTAATTAAAGAAGTCATTTTGGTTTATTAGTGTCATTTGCACAGGAAGGTGAACGTGATCGAAAAAAGTGCCCCAAAAATGTGATATATTTATCTTTTTTTTTTTAATTATATATTAACTAATGTGTAGATTTGTTTATATCTTCACTTGACTAGAAAAAGTGAAAAAAACATGACCCTTCACTTCACTTCATTGAATGAAATCAATTCAAATTGGATTTCATTTGCCCATTTGTATTAAAATGCGAACGAACACACAAAACACGAAAGAGCACTTGATTTTTATATTTATAGATGTTAATAAGATGTTGTAATTCATCTATTGATTTGATTAATTTCATTTTCACTATAGTTATACTTCACGAATCAGAAGTAATGTATTTTTTTATTTTGTAAATTGTACTTTTCAATTTTAGAAATTTTGTTTTAGGATTTCACCTGAGCGCCTCTGTCATTTGCCCTATGGCCATTGATCAAAAAGGTCAATATAAAGTGGCTGTTGTGTTCGATAGAAGGCGTATCACTTCTTGCAACTGCACTTGCAACTCAACCGCCTATTGGTGTTCCCATATTGTCGCAGTCTGTCTCCATAGAATACATCATGTAATTTTTACTTTTCAATTTAATATTTATTCTAATTTCTTTACGTCACCTTTTCGGGGGACATTATGCACCAGATTTATTATATATATGTATATATATCTAACCACAATATGAAATGTGAAAAAAGACTAAGATCTTATTCTTGATCTTAGTCTTTTTTTTTTCATTTCATATTGTGGTTTGATCTTTGATTGTTATTTCGCGTGTTTATGTGAAATCTTGTGTGTATATATATATTCAGTTTATGGTGGTTACTTTCTTTTTTTATCATTTTAGTATTTGTAACCAGCATGTCTCGGGTCAACTTAACGTTATGGCATTCTGAGGTAAAATGGATAAATAAACAAAAGTCTCCACACAAATGAAGTTTTATTCAACAGCAACAACGCGTATCGAACACTTTGTGTTCACCATCAGGAAGACACCAAGGATGTGGAGCTGAAGGGTTGGTCCAGTGAAAACAACCTGATGATGAAAAGATGGGTTGATGATGAAAACAACCACTTAGTCTTCCTGATGTGAACAGAAAGTGTTCGAAACGCGTTGTTACTGTTGAATGAAAACTTCATTTGTGTGGAGACTTTGTTTGTTTATCCATTTTACCTGAGAATGAAAAATATCATACAATTACTGATTGCACAACTAATGATTTAACGTTATGTTTGTCTTGCATATGTTTTTTTGGTGCTGCGACCATTAAGTGCATGGTGAGCCTTCTTGATAGGGATGTGGTAGTCATACCAATGTACGATTACTTTTGGGCTTCACAGTCCCCATTAGTACATGTATAATCGAACACTAGATTTGTTTCCTTTAAAAGTGAGTTTTTTTCTTGGTGTACAGAATTGTACTATTACTTACTATTCATTGTAATAGGAGTTTGATGAGGAAGGTAATCTTTATTTTGGCTATCAGTTTTTCAAGCAGCATATCATAACTTCAAAATGTCTAGTGATTTATTAAAAACATATTTATAATTAGTATATAACTTGTTTGTGCCCAATTCATATTATTAACATATAAGTAATGATCTAGTAACTTCTCCATCTTTTTTTCTGTTATATCCTGAGGAATTTACTTGTATTCTCCATTATTATCAGTTATTCTCTTTATCTAGAAGAAAATTTCAGAAGGATTTTGTATTTCTGTATTATTTTCAGCCTAACCAGGTTTGCTTGCGGGCTCCTATAAGTGAGTCTCTGTCTCGTTTACAAAGAGATCAACTACAAAAGTTCGCTCAATACCTTATTAGTGAACTTCCACAGCAGATTCTTCCTACTGCCCAGAAAATTCTCGATGAACTTCTATCTTCGCAGCCATCTCCCATAAACTCGGTAAATTTCCTTTAGTATTTTATTTTATTAAAATAATTGACAGGGTAAAGTTTGTCATTTCTCATTGATGATAACATAGTTATAAGTCCTTGGCTCATTAGATTTTGTTGCAATTGAAGAAAGATATACCACCTTGCCTGGTAAATTGCTTCCCCACTCGTCCTAGTTTCGGACATTTACGTCCATTTTCCAGAGTAACACTGAGAATTTTTCAAAGCATTCTCCTACATTGATATCTCCGTCTTGATTCTTCCTATTCTATACCCTCTCCTATTAAATAATGCATGATAAAATATCGGCTTTATTGTTTTTCTTTCTACTAAGACGTATTTCATTCATCTATTTCAAGATTTCTATTTAATTCATTGATTAATAGTTTAGAAAGAAAAATCGACTATTTTATCATTTTATCAATACTTAATTTATTAGGTTAGGCTACAATGGCAGTCCCACGAGAGAATACATATAGGCCAAATATAGGCCCTTTTTGATACCACACAATGAATATTTTACATTGGGAGTCCTAAATTTGGCCCAACTTAAACAGGATTATCAATTGGATAGGTTATCAAATAGAAAGGATTGATACAAATATATAGATATTATATAACCTTTTGAAAACTATTAGTTCCCCTGAAAAAAATACATTGCAAAAAGTACATTATCCTTTGAATTGTAATAATAACAATATTATGATTATTTTTTGTACTAGGAATTCGCTCATATGTGACAATTTGGATTTAAACACTTTCTGTGTTATGATAAATTTAGATACCCATAATAATTGTTGAGATAAGAGAGGAATGAAATCGACAAAACTAGAAATTCATTCCTAGGTTGAAATAATATCAGACTAACCCATGCTCAGATATTTAAATTTGAGTTCAATTTATGTTTCCTGTTGTATTCAATTCTGAGGTTAAAGTTAAAAGCACAGATAATTCTGTCAAGGTAATTACGGCACAGACATTGCACCATGGTAGATAATGTATGTGTTGACTCAATGAATGCTCGAATTAGTCCTTAAAACCTTGTAAAAAGACATTTTGGGTCACCGTAGAAATTGCAGTTTTATTATTGAAAAAACATGTTTATATGGCACATTTGTAGATAAAGTGAAGTTGTGATTATATCCATTTATTCTCTTACTTATTGCTTTATGATCTTTTATCAGTGTAAACAACATAATAAACTGAAATAATTGTGGTTATTTTTCCACAATACAATTTCAAATCAAGGAAAACATTTTTAAATCGAAACCTTTGAAGTGTTAAATTTGGAATTTCTGGAAAATATAGAAAATTTTCAAAGTAATCTATTGTATATGTTAGTGGAAAGTGGTTACAGTGCTCGGAAATGACTGAATGAAATTCCAAAAGGAATGGTTTTGGAATACTGTGAACGTGGAGGTGAATATTTAGAAACTAGGCCTGTGTGTGTATCCTTGATCAATGAATGCAGGTTCCAGGAGTCAATATATCTTGGCTAAAATGTAAAAATAATTGAATTTAAAAATTTGAAAGTTTGTAAATGGGTAGTGTAATCCAATGAGTGAAAAATTTAGTTAAAAGGGAAACGTGGAATAAAAATAAAGTCAAATAAACTGCAAGGAATAAAAGGTATAGATGGAAAAAAATTAGTAAAAACTAATCCAGCCAGCGAAGCAAAGTATTTTGCTTGTTCGAAACTATTTTTGTAGAAGGTAAAATAACTCATGGCGGTCTAACTATTAAAGGAACTATGATAAGGTCTGATAACATGCACATCCCCTTATCTGTTTGGGCTAAACCTCTGCTTTTCGATTATAGACATTTACTTTCTTGTTTAAGAGTCTTTTTTTTTGTATTTTACCGATAGCCTAACCCGTCTTTGTGCGCTGAACAATAATTTTATGTTGAAGCAATAAGTTACGATCTCCTATATTTTGGGTAGAATACGCTTGGAGAACTACTAGCATAGTGCATCCCTTTTGGTTCACCTTACATAGAGGATAAAAGGGGATTTGATCATTTATGAAGATTTCGATGGATCAGATGATGTAACAGAGCAAAATGTTACAAATAATAGTGTAGACCAGAGTTTTTCAAACTTTTTTCGACGTGGAACCCTTTTTGGTTCCAGTAACTTTCCTGGGAACCCCAGATTTTAATGATTTCATACAATCATAATATAAATATTTTCATATGCCTTTTTAAATAGTATGTATGTTTAAAAACAATTAAAAAAGTAATATTACTGCAATGTGTATTTTTCGAATAAAAATTATAAGATATAAAACTAAAATATAAAATAAGATATTTTATATCTTATAAAATAAGATATAAAAAACTAAAAGATTTTAATTTTCATATTTTCCACAAGTGCATAACACATAAAACAGAATTACTATCAATTTTAACACAGAGTTTTGTTGTAATCATTTTTGGATTTATAGTTGAGAGTTTGATTCTCAAGTTAGCCCCAGCATTAAAACTACTTCGGTATTTGGTTTCTATGGCAGTTTAAAGGGAAAATCCAGTTTCACATAAGTAGGTAGTGGGAAATGGCTGCAATGTGTGAAGTGCTACTTTTGCAATAGCAGGAAATCAGATCTTTTGCAATAGAATCAGATAGTTCCAAAAACTGACTAGTGATTCATCCTAAATATGAATAAAATTTTCACCACTTCTACTTATGGGTATATGTAGATATAAGCATTATTCGGTTTCATCATTCACAAGATATATAAAATAAATCTGTACCCACAAAAAAAATTTTAGAAAAATGTTTTTCACGGAAGTCCGTTAAGGTACCCCTGGTTCCGAGGAACCCACTTTGGGAACTTCTGGTGTAGCCATACAAATTTATATCCACTGTGTCCAGATTTTTTTTTAAAGTTGCCATTGTGTAAAATACTAGACTACCCGTGACCCTTTGTATCACTTATAATTATAACAATAGTTATTGAAATAAATTCAGTGAACATGATTGACAGGGATAATTTTAATTGTTGTTTCTTGTTATTACGGTATGGAAACAGATTCTTATGTGGCTCAAGCTTTTGATATAATATTCTTAATATGATTCAAGATAAATACAGCGTAAGTATATTTAGCAAAATAAAAGTCATTTAGAAGAAAAAAAAAGCTATTATTTTATCATATAAATAACTAAAACATCAATTCAAGTTATATACACAATCAAATATATTTAAAACAAACAAAACTGGTAAATTGAAATATTCAGTTTTATTTACCTAACATGAAATAACATTAATGAAGGGAATATATCTTTATAAATTACCTTAGAGCATTCGAATTTTATCTGACAGTTGTTTCAAGTTTGTTTTTAAAATTATTCATTTTTAACCTCTAATGTAATAGTTTATTATATATTTGTTACATTTATTTATAATACATTTGCACTACTGCCATCGGCGAGCACGCAAGACACTCGCTAACCTGGCACCAATTTTGGGAATATAGTGGGAATTTTCTTTTATTTAACATTATTCAGGTAATAAATAATATATATTTAATTCCAGGTCTTTATCTCCACGGAAAATAGGTGAACAAACAAACAAACAAACTCACGAACTTTTATGTAGAGATTTTTATGTCAATATATTACTAGCTGTTTGTATTTCCTTGTTAACCTATACACAGGGAGTTTAGGCCTGTGACAATGGTGGGAAAAAGTGGCAAAATCTGATTTTTGTAATCTAACACTTTTCTGAATTATATATAGAACTATTTAGTTCAAAATAAAATTTTACTTTATAACTGACTAGGGAAATTTTAAAGATAGTGAGACATCTACCTTAGAATTAGGTATTATTTAGCAATTTATAAAGTGCGAACGATACTCAGACTGACATCTGATGTATATATTTATAGGTACAGTTACTTTTAGCTTGTAAGTATGTTGATGACAGAAGTCTAGTAGTAAGTTCTTGTCAGTATTTTTCTATATTTTTCTTTAAAGTTCAAAAATGGAGAAATAATAATAATTGTCATTGAATTTCATTATTGCTTTCATACAGTATTTATAATACTGAAGTTAGCAAGTTGGCAAGATACCTTTTTATATATGTATTTGAATTTTGTGTACAGGTTTACGGGGCTCCTGATCCAACTGCAGGTGCATCTGTTCACGAACAGACTTCATGGTATTTAGATGAAAAGACTCTTCACGAAAACATCAAGAAGATACTTCTCAAGTTTTGCCTTCCTTCCCCCATTGTCTTCAGGTATCATAAATTATTATATTTTAAATATACTGGTTTCGTGAACTGTATTTTTATTTTGATCGATGAAAAGACGATCCGGAATGTATATCAATAGTGCAGTATATGAAAAGAAACATAAATGAAAGAAAAACTTAAACTTCTATCATCAACAGAAAGAGAAATAATTGTCTATTTCGAGACTAATAACGAATTTATATTAAACTTATTCCTGGCAGCCTCTTAGGAAAATCACTTTCACTTCTTTTACTGATGGCAGCAGATGTCGAAATTGGTCTACAACTTTTTAGGACTAATTTAAAATAATCAAAGGTTAATTTTTAAGTAAAGTTGAAAATTAAGGTAAGTATGGTTAATCCACATTACTCAATCTTATTAATAAACCAAATATAAACTAATATAATTTAATGAAAAACTTGGTATAAATCACTTCCTAAACTGTTCTAATAACAATGATTGACTTCCATATTTTTATTTTTCATTGGTGATTTAAAGAAACTTTATTGTATATACATCCCTGTTAATTTTTCAAGTAGCGTCAGCATTTATTTTTGCTAAATATTTTGTTCTTTCATTATATTTTTAATTTTGAGCTAAAAAAGAACTATAATGTTTAGCTGAAATACAGTCCTTTATAAAACTTTTTCGTATTATTTTAGAATAACTAAATTTTAATTTTAACTTCAGTGAAGTGTATACGTCTTCTCAAGTTAAAAAACTGTTTTAAATATAAATTTGAACAATATTAAATTAAACTTGGATTATTATACTTACACTTGGATTATTTTAAATTAAACTTGAACTATTTTAAGTTAATCCGAAAATGTAATGTTTTCAGTCAGAGTTTTGTCTGTTTATTTCTCTGATATTCCAATTATATATGTATATATAAATCGAATTGGGTTACTTACCGTTGCGTCTAGAACGTGCTTGGTCTCCCTTTCTCTTTTCTCCTGAAGACGGATTACCCGAAAATTTGAGTCTGTAAGTGTATTTCCTTACTCTGTGTGTTACTTTTCTTGAATTTTGAATTCGTATTGTGTCCAGTTTGGATCATGTTCCGTTTTATTAAGTGAAGATATATATATACATAAAATAAACTGTGACACATAGACAGAAACATAACAAAGACTCACTTTTCAATATTTCGACCATAATGGCGGTAGTCCTCAGGACAAGAAGTGACTTGACGGAGGGACGACAGTCAACTCTCATATATATATAAATTAATAATCAACAATAACTCTTGATATAATATATTAATTAAATACCACAATAACAATATATATTAATTAAAACGCTCTAAGGCCTTTCGTTACAACATCATCAGAAAGCTAAATGAAACAACCAAAAAATATAATAAGTTAATCTGGTTGATTGAAGTCTTCAGGATGGATGAATCAGTAATTCAAAATGTTGCTAACATCTATCAAACACAAGTGGTTTTCGTCAAAGTTTCACAAGTGAAATGAGATCTGATGTGTTGAGAGAGCGGTACTTTAAAGGTCGTAAAGGTTTGGTTGTTGAAATAGAAGGTTGGGCAAATGAGGTTAGTCAAAGGAATTGAGGAAGAAATAAGTAAAAGTCATCTGCTTGCTGCATCCCTTGTATACAAAGCTATAACACTTAACACTGAATCTAACTTGAATAAACCATTGCTAATGTTTGTAGTGTTTGATCTATTAAATTTAATGAAAGAAGACTCGATGATATTTCTTGTTCTTTCATCATCCATCATTTTAGATTCTTTCAAATTTATATCGTGATCCTCATTCTTTATAGGAATTATATAAACTAAGCCATATAATAGCGCTGCATAAAGCAACTAATTTGCAAGCTTGTTCATCTCAAATTATGGAGTATTGATGTCGTTTGACACGCAGTTTTGATGATCTGCCACTCTATCTTTCTTTTTGTGAGAACATTTCATTTACACGGAATTTTATGAATTCCACTAGACTCCAAAGCTCAGCTAGAGCTTTTAATTAATAAATAGCCTACGTTATATCACCGTTTTCCGTTATTATGAGAAGTATATTTATTTCAACATGTTTCATACTACATCAACACAATTTCATCCTACTCCCTGAGATTTACAACTAATGTATAAAACATTAATAAAAAAATATAGAACATGCTTTGAAGAAGTAATAAATCATTAGGAACATAGTTTTCGTGTATCTGTTCAATTTGTCGTAATTTGAACTAAAATTTGTATTAAAAATATAGTAGTTATGATTCACTATATTGTTGATATTAAATTGATAACGAATTAAAAATTTAGTTCATTCTTTTTCTTTAATAAGTAGCCGCAGTTATTTTTCATCAGTTTTTTTTTTTGTAATCCATTTTGCTTAATTATTATAATGAGTTCTATACATGCTTTTTCGATTTTAATTAAAAACTGAAAGTTATAAAATAGGAAATATGTAAACAAGTAAGTATTGTTAAGTTTTGCGGAAAAGAGATTATCAATAAAAATAGAGGAAGTTAATTAAGAAAACAGTAATGTAAATTAATAGGCTAAACATCTTTCATACATTAGTATGCTTATATCCCTTCTTTATATTATTCCTTTAGAGCTACACATGAATTTTGTAAATAACTTTTTGTGTTTAACTTTATTTTCCATTGACTGGAAATGTTTATTTCAGTGATGTAAACTACCTCACCAACACTGCTCCTCCCGCTGCTGCCGAATGGACCAGTTTGCTAAGACCTCTTCGAGGCAGGGAACCGGAGGGCATGTGGAATCTATTGTCAATCGTCAGAGAAATGTTTAAGAGAAATGACCGCAACGCTCTTCCTCTTCTACAAATAATCACTGAAGAGTGCATGTCTTGTGAACAGGTATTTAGACGAATATCTTATTCTCAACGAAGGGACTGAAATTGTTGCCCTTGCTATAAATTCTTTATTGGTTTTATTTTGACTTTATAAATACAATTTAGTTGTTTAATAATTGAATATTTTTCACTAACTGTACAATTCTTGAAGAAAATCGGGAATGCATTTTCTTTAAGATTACTCCTGAATAAGACAAAGAAACACCTGATTTTTAGTATATTTTAAAGAAGTATTTAGTGAAACAAAGAATTTTAGTATGTTTTAATAATAAACAGATTTCAATTACATCAAATAAAATGTGATCTTAAGCATTTTTTTAGAAGTTTTGTTCATTAATTAGACTTTGAAAATTAATACTCATTGACCGGGTGGTAGATTATGCCCCGGCGTTGACCGGGTGGTAGATTATGCCCCGGTGTTGACCGGGTGGTGGATTATGCCCCGGCGTTGACCGGGTGGTAGATTATGCCCCGGTGTTGCCCGGGCGGTAGATTATAGATGGAGTTGGTGTACGAACGACTGTATGTTTAAATTTCCCTTTACAATACTATATCCCCAAAACTTTTGATTCCGTGTGTAGGTTGTTCAAAGCTACTCTCTCTTTGCATATGCTTAAATTAAAGGTTAGTATTTGACCCCTGGTCAAAGTAAATCATTCACATAAGTGAACTTGATTTTTCAGTCTCCTTAATTCACTTGTTTGTAAAACATAGTTTTCTGTTGTGGATTTTAAGATTATAAGAGTTATGGCAAATATATTTTAGAATATATAATGATACATTCATGATTTATAAAAATCATCTCTTCAACACTGGTAAGGCATTTTTAGTGTTGCACTCAGTTTGAATGATTCTGAAGAATGTATTTTTCTATTTTATTAAGTGATGATATTTTATTTAAAAATATTAAGATATATGAGTATGAATGAGATATTTGACTAAAGACGGTGTTTGTTGCAGATAATGGTGTGGTGGTTCAACTCTAAAGTGGCTATGCATATGGGAGTGAGTAGCGGAGGGAGACACAGTAGCGTCAGCAGCAATGCCCATGCGTCTCAACACGTCTGCGCCTCCCTCTGTGACGAAGTTGTCGTTCTTTGGAGACTTGCTGTCCTCAACCCTGCCTTGGCTCCTTCAGAGCGGACTCTTCTCTCAGACATGTTTATGCAATGGCATTCCAAAACTCTCGAAAAGGTAAAACAACTGACATTGCTATTTTCAAAACAGTAAATGAGAATTAGCAAAAAAATAAATTACAATTATTAGTTATAATCCATTCCTCGAAGACATGGAGCACCTCCTGTTGTGACCCTCTGTGAGTGTCATAGCCTAACCTGCCATCATGAGCTAAAAAACACAAATAAAGGGAAGTACTAAACAAGTGCTTATGTTATATAATTATTATTTAAAATTGTTTTTATGGGGGAATGAGACAACTAAAAACAGTTTTGAACTTTGCCAGTACTGCAAATGCAAGTACCTGCGTTAGATTTAGTTATTTTATTTCCATTTTAAACGGGCCTATTTCATTTTCAGTAGAGTTTTGTTACTTTAATTTACTACAAATACATTAGTTATGCATTTACTTCCACTTGAAACCGCCATGTAGAATCTATGAAACCTGCCACAGATCCTTGTCCAGGAGACAACGTTCAAATAAAATTAAAACTATTTTTATGCTTCTGTACATAATATAAATGTGACTTTTGTGTTAACTATAAAAACACTATATGCATTTTAAGGCGTGTTAAGTGTGAAATGTTTTAAATGCTGTATATCTATGTTAAATGTCTGCTTTATTTTATGTATTTGCATATAAACAGGGCCCATATGAGATTTGAAACACAATCAGTCAGTGTGCAAAATACTAATTGAATGTTGAATTCCATGGGGCCATATAGGGTGAATATAGTTCTTTAATATTTGATTAAAAATTAGACCATATTTTCTACTTATGGTCAAATTTATTTCTTTTATATTTGTATTTATATTGTGCGTAAATTTTTAAATCTAACTCTGAAAGAGTCAGTGCCTCATAGACCTTATGAACATATTTTGTACAATACAAGCACAAGTTTAGAAGAGTATTAAATTCAGCAGTAACCTTATAGGTTGACACTCAAAAGTTCAGTAACCATAAATCCGGGGCAGATTTCATATTTTCATATTTCCCGCGTTAGTGCGTCGCTGTTTTGTGGAGCTGCTAAACACGTACAGGATATTTTATTCAGTATGATGAAAATTCTTCAGAAAATCAGTTTTATATAGTTGGATTAAAATTCTGTACAGCTATCTTTACTATATTTTATTTAGTTCGTGTATAGTAAAATTCCACGAGCTTTTCGCTTAGTGTTTATTTTTTCCATTGAAGGACTGTGTACGGGTCATAATTTTCTTTAAGCATATAAGGGGTCAGTATATTAAATAGTAAACTTGAAAAATCAGGACCTGAGGACTACAGGATTTCTGAATGACAACCTGTACTAATAAGGTTAATCTAGAATGTATAAATTGGATAATATAAAGCAGTATATTCATTATGATTACTTTACATAAATTTGATCTTAATTGATATTTGTTAATTTGCATCTGCCACCATTTGATTTATAGTGAAAATTTTCTTTTTATAATCATTCAAAAAATGCATTAAAAAACTTATTCTTTTCCAAAAAAAAGGTGGAGAAAGGAAGGCTCTCTGGTGCAAACAACACAGTATTCCAAAGTGACAGAATGACTAAAACTTTGGCCAATGGCATGGACGTCTTTAGTGGCTTCAAACCGGCTATTGCTGCTTGCCAACTTGACTGGGAGGAGTATCCCATAGTCGGTGTGACGTACCAGGACGACCAAGCATCCTGGCTGAGTCAGTCGTATGCGTGCTTCAGATCCCACGAATCAAAATCAGACTTCATGCCAAAACAGGTAATTGCAAATTCTCTAAATGTTTTACATTTCAATCTATTATTGAATTGTTTTCAAAGAAAAGTTTTTTTTTAATATCAAATGGTTCATTAATGAAGTGATTTCGTAACATTAATTTCCTTTGAATAATTTTCATTGGACTCCAAGTAAATTCTTACTGAGAATATCGTAAGGTAACCTATCCTTGATATCCGTTATTCAGCGTTATTTTTCACATTATATTATATCTTTTCATATTTCATTGCAAATATTACTTTTTTTTTCAAAACTGAATAATAATATAATTTATTTATACCGTTAGTTATTAATTGAAGTTCATATTCAGGTGAAACCTTTGTGAATGACTATGTGTATAGTTATCTAAATTAGTTGTGGAGACTAAAATTGTTATTTTCATAATTTTGCAAATCTGTATATTTTGTGAATTTTTTTCCTTCTTTTAACAATACCTTATCTTACTGATTATTCATAATTTGTAGACTAGCAGCCCAGTAGTTCAGAACAAATCGTGTTTCAATATTGATCCTGCCCTTGCAGCAGTAGATGCACAAGTGTCTCTTTAACCTGTTTTAATACAATATAGAGTACCTGGGTCTTTTCGGCCATAGCGCTAAATTATGACAAACCAGGTGATGTTTTTTTACGTGGAAGGTCTTTTGCCGTATCCCAGTGACACCATACCAGTAACATCCCAGTATACACCACGTATACCCAGTTGGGATAACACGCCATTGGGATACGCCCGAGGTGGACCACGGGAGGCGAGCTTCCACGACCTCACATCACGTCTAGGTTCCACAGGTCCGTGGACCTTTAGTAAGGAATTTTAGGGTTATCTTGGTGGAGGTGCGGAACCTCATACTCTTTTCCTTTTAACTATTTCATATATATAGTTCAAGAAAGTTTTTGTTTTGCCTTTGTATCGCTATTTTTTTAAAAATAATAGTGCTTCTTTAACCTTGTTTGATTTATGACCACGTGCCTCGACCTTTCAGCCACACCATGGAAAGTGTCTTTTTAACCTGTTTTGGTATTATTGCGCGTACCCTGATTCTTCAGCAATATCGCGAGTAATAACAGAACCGATTGATGCATTTTAACGTGAAAGCTCTTTCACCGCATTTCGGGAGCACCAAGCCCTAGCCGAGGATAGAGGCAATGTCAGGCTCCGAGATTCGCCCGAGGTGGACCACGCGGAGGCGAGCTTCCATGTCTCTTCTTTAACCATGAGGTGGACTCTATTCAAAGGTCACCAGGGCACACAACACAAATAGATACCACGGGTGTTTCTTCTTTAGTTGAAATGCCTCTATATGCCTCTAAATAGTCGTGGACTTTGAAAATAATTTTAAAAGTTTCAATTTGCTTGAATTTAACTTTTTTTTTAAGTTAAGCATTATAATCGCATGGACTCAATAGTAATACTTCTTTTGTTATAGAATTACTATGGACTTTTATTTTTGTACCAGCCGTTGTACCGGGTTTTTATCAGATCGACTAGTTTTATTACTTTCAATTATAATTCAGTCACTCCTTATATGCTGAATCTTTGATTTGATGATAGAGGCTTCAGTTTTTGAAGTGTAATGGAAGTCCTCTAGTAGTTCCTTTCTAGTTGTTATCATTTAGGTAGATAATTCTTCATAGATAGTGTCTGAAGCTCTTTTACTTCATACCCTCAGGCTATTAATCTCGAGACCGTAGTCTCATCTCGTCTAAACTTCATTGCATATTCTTTTAGTGATTTGAGAGATACAGAAAGACAGTGCAAAATGCTGTATTTTAATGAAATTGCTTCTTAATTATTTTGGTCAAAAACTTCCATTGATTTAGAGATGTTTAGTAAAATGTAAACATGCTGGAGGTAATACTAAATAAGTGTCGTCACGTTCACATTGTGAGTTACAATCAATTTGGTCTTCCTAGAACTTCTCCAGGATTATCCTTGATTCATACATAAAATTCCAACAAGTTTAATACTACAGCATTTTGCGAATACTTATCAAATAGACTGACTTAGAGAATTTTTACACACATAGATTATTATTAAATATTATTCAGTACATGTTATTTGTAAAAGTATATTTGTTTAGGTCAACTCCTCTTTAGCGCTGCTGGTACAAACAGGAGGATTCCAGAAGTTCTTCACATATAGGAGGCAGAAAATCAGGCGTCGTGTTCCTGAATCTCTTTCCCGTATATGTCCTCAAGATATTCCTGTAATCTCACTAAGGTAATCAAACAATTTTTAATTTGCATCCATAAGAATTTTCTTTCAACCATATCAACATGGCTTCTATCTTGCATGACATTTTAGATTTGTTGAAGTTTCATTTGAATTTATATAAATGTTACTTTCTAACGAATGAAAAGTAACGTAAATTTACTAATGAAAAAATTCATTTAGTAATTGAATTGCCTTTAAGGTTTAGCATCAACTAATTAATGATGATATAAAATAAATTATTAATCAAATTCAAAGAAATTATTGTTTTAACAATATTAAAAATTATGTATGTTAAGTTCAGAAATAAACATACGTTTACATTGAGGGGAAAAAACAGAAAAATACTACCATAGTCAAAATGTTTCATTAAAAACCCCCCCATGATATGAGTGAAGAGATGGAATACCAAGAACTCCAGTAAAGTGATGATCCACAATCAATAATTCAACCTCGCTAATTTCGATTAAAAAAATAACATGCTTGAAATAGAGAAGTTTTTTTTTAAAAAATTTAATTGAGAACACAGGAAAATATCTGTAATTAAAGAAAATAAAATAAAAATGAAGATTAAGAAAGTTGGAGTAAGTGAAAGACAAGCTTCAAAAAGTGTAAGAAAATAGCATGACTCATAAAAAAGGAACAACATTATGTTAAAGTAAACTACCATAACCAAAGCATTGCATAGTATAAATTTTAAAGTAAATGTAATTTTTAATTTAGTAATTTGGTAGCTAGTACTCGTATGTTGTCAAATATTTTAAAATTTAAATGGTCAAATGATTGTCAGTTTCCTTCATATTTTAATAATTTTGTATCTTATCATTTTCTAATAGGCAGTTTTTTATTTTTCCCTACAGTCCACATTTACTCATTTTTTTTACTGTTTCGTATATATACACTCTACAAGGAGGCATGTTAGCCCAGTAGCAACGTGCTCGCCTCTGGACTGCCAGGTCCGGGTTTCAATACCCACTCTGACTCTCGATTTATTTTTTTTTTTGGTAGGTGAATAAATCTGAGTACTTCGTAGAGGATGTTAAAGTAAGGTCCCGAGCTTGTAAGATGTCAGATGCTCGTTAAAGATTTCCTGCTCTAAATACTCATGATTTAGGCAAATTTGAGAATTCCCAATGTAGAATGTTCGTTGTGTGGTATCACAAAGGGCCAATGTTTGACCTATGTATGTTCTCTTGTGAGTCTACCAAGGCAACTGTACCTAACCTCTTCAGTGTACAAACAAACCATCCCTTTTCATAATGGTTTTAATCCTGCCGTACCCTTATTTTTCCACTATAATTCTTTTACCTTCCTATAACACTTATTTTCAGTAATTGTTAGTTTCGTAATTAAACTATTACCATTCGTACATTTAATATGAATACATGTTTTTCGTTCCTTTTTTTGATAAGTATTACTAATAACAGTTTAAATTATGTATAGATTTTTTAGTGTATTATATGTTCTCTACTAGTAATATTTACTCCCTCTAGATCTAAAATCGTTAGACTATACACCTAATTATTTCTATTGAACTACATGCATTTGATGTTATTGTTAGTCATCTAAATGGGGCTGATGGGGAGAGGCTGTCAGAGGAAGGTTCTGGTAACAGGTCGTCCTTTTCAAGTGAAGGTTTCTGTGAGAATGAACAAGATCAGCCTAATCAAGAGGATGACCCTTGTCAACAACCAGGTATGTTCATTCAAAGTAATAATGTATTCTTTAGCTGCAGTGTAGTTTGGAGTGTATTTTCATAACAATAGACTCCCACTAACATTAATTTTGTAACAGTAGAAAAAATATCATGTTTATTTGAATCAGACCTTGTAGGAAGGTTATATATTTAATCAAGAAGTGAGGTTGTTTCCCTAAACCACTTGTTATATTTTTTTAAAGATTTGATACCACTGGTTGTTTTTTAAGGTTAAAGGAAAAGATTTTTATACAAGAAATTGATTCAATGTGTGATCGTCTTCTAGATCCCATAGTTTATATATATTCAAAAATATAAACTTTTTGAACTGTGATGAAAAAAGAAATATACTTTTAGGTGTATGTATGTCTCTGGACCCAAGTTGTTGTCAAGGAGGAGATAGTCCTCCTACCAGCTCTGAAGAGTCAGAGGTCATCAAGGACGAGCCTTCCAGACGACTCTCCAAGGATGACTCGTTGTCTTCAGATTCGCAGCAGAGTGGTGATGAGTTCTATATGTACTATTATGACCCCAAGTCCGTCCCGGAAGATTCTCCGTCATCATCATCGAAGCAGAAGGTTTGTAAACTATTAAAACTTCACAGTATGTAAATAATGTTCTCCAAGTCACTCTGGACTCCCTACATTCGAACAGATTTCGCTACTGCTTACAATTTTATACTGCCTTGAGTGTTCATAAATGTTCATATGTTTGCACCGGTAAAACGAGTGGATTCTTCAAGAAAAATTTAAAATAATAAATTATATATAAATAACTTACTTTACAGTTATAACGATTGAATTTGCAATTTGCTTACTAATTACATATAAAATCATTAGTTGTGCAATCCGTAATTGTGTGGTATTTACTCATTCTGAGGTAAAATGGATAAACCAACAAAAGTCTCCACACAAATGAAGGAAGTCTCCACCACTTCCTTGGGTATGTCTTGAATTCTCTTAATTGAACTTTTATTTTTTGTTATTTCACTCTAATTTTTTGTAACTAATTAGATTTAATTTGTATTATAGTGTTTTCCTGATGATGAACACAAAGTGTTCGAAACGCGTTGAATAAAAAACTTCATTTGTGTGGAGACTTTTGTTGGTTTATCCATTTTACCTCAGAATAATTACATATATTTTAACAGAAGACCTTGTGAATAATAGGTTTGAGAACGTATGAAATTGTCGCTCCTTGACATTGCTCCTATTGCAAATTGACATTGCTCCTATTGCAAAAAAAAAATGAACAAATCATAATTTGTACAAAATGAGTTCAGTTTTAATTTATAATTTGAACTCGTTAGAACATAGATTTTTAATTGCAAAATTGAAGTTTTTGAACCAATGAGTTTCATGATTGCATGGACTATATTGAAAGAAAATATGTTATTGTAGTTCTTAAGGTGATACTATTTTATTAGTTCCTCATATCAGTTGTTTTGTTTATCAATCCTCCAATATTTCAAATAATAAATGTGATATTGTATTTGAGAAGATGTCGTCGGAGCGACCGGCAAGTCCAGAAGTCGAGGGCCCTTCCGACCCGTGGGATGTTCTTTTTGCCCGTGCTGAGGGCCTTCATGCTCACGGTCACAACAAAGAAGCCTGCATCCTGGGTGTTCGTTTGGCAGAACAACTGTTGGCACATCCTCCTGACCTTATGGTTGACCTACCGCCAGTTCAGACAAAAGGCAGACGGAAAAAGGTTAGCCCTGACAAAGTTTTAATTATGTTTATATAAAAATTTAGAAATACGTTATACTGGCTATATTTCATTTAATCTGGGCAACAGACAGGGCATTTTGGTCGGCTTTCGTCTTAGTGGTTAGAAGGTTTTGCTAATACTGAAACTTTAACATTCTAATCCGACAATTAACCTTAGGTTTTTTGTGTGGTAGATAGAAAACCGTAGGGATATAAAGAGTTTTCGAACACTTGCATTATTCTTACTTTATAGATTTAATCAATACAACACTTACGAGGCCTGATATAGAGTTAACTAGGTAAATAGTTATAAAAGTACATATATAGCTTCATTATTCTAAACACTAGGGGTCTGATTATCTTCCCGTATGCATAAAAGAAACGTATGACTTTTCAAGAAATGTGACTGACTATGATACAATTTTATTTAAATTCTGCAACACCATACTTTTACATGTTAACTGTAATTAATTAGTATTCATTAATATGAAAATACATTTCATTAATGTTTTATTAGTATTATTACCAATAGGAAAATGATTGTCCTTGTTATAGAGGTTCATTATAAGAAAACAAATTATTATAAGGGAATATTTTCTGCTTTTACTGTATTTAAAAGAAATTACCTATCTGTGTGTACTGAAGATTGGTTTCACTGAAAAGTGTCTATTTTGAAGAAGCATATTTCTACATGTAATATATGTAAACTGAATAAGATAGGCTGATGCAATAAAATTGTAAGTAATTATTATTATGTGTGAATTTAAAACTTTGAAAACTTCTTTCTATTATTCTGTGGAATCAGAGAGATATTTTGTAGAAATGATTTAGACTTGAGAAATTATAAACTATTCAATGTCTGGAAACAATGTTTAATTAAGAATTAATAGGAAAATAAACACCAATGTTATAGAATTAATGAAATTAAAAATTATTTCAGTCAACATTTTTATTACTATTTGTTGTTGTTTGTTTTGTTTTTTTTGTTTAAAGACGGTGAAAAGAGAATCGCGAACTAAATATCGAAAAAATGTATCAAAGTTGTACTTTCTCTTGATTTAGGGTTTAATATTATTATATTCTAACTTTGACAAGTTGACAGTTAACATCTAATAGTGTTTATTTCGAGAGGTCATTCTATTAGTGGATTATAAGAATTGTTAAGTATATTTCCGCTACATTTTAAGTATATTTGACTGTGCTTATAACTTTTTTTATATATATGTGTGAAATATTTTTTCATATATTAAATACATTCATTTAAGTAAATTATTTTATTGTAATGGCTAAAATACTTGATTTGATCTGTTTAGCAAATCAACCCGATTTCTCATCAGTTGAGTGTGTTAGCCTCTGACACTTTGGCCAAATGTGCTTTCTTGTGCACTGTTTTGGCTGAAAATCCAGAACACTACCATCTCGCTTTTAAAGTTGGTTTGTTTGGTCTCGAAATGCCTCGACCTCCTGCCACGACCAAGCCTCTAGAGGTTAGTCAAACATGCTTTTGTTATCTAATTTAGCAAATAATGAATTAAATTGTTCTCTTGTAACTGAAAAGCTCAATCTTTATATCAGCTTTACATAACTTTGCAGTGGTCTGCACTTAACTTTCTGTAAGTAAACGTGTTGCTAAACAGCAAGTTAACTCAAAGTTTTTCAGTTTTTTTTTTTAAAAAACCTTGATTTCTTTAAGGCATTAATAGAATTAACAATGTAGTTCATCCATCTTGTGCTCATCTTCAAGTTATCACCTTTAAATGTAAACTTAATTCATTTAAACCATCCATAGTCTGAACACTACTTGATGAAATGGATATTTTTCACAAGCATCACTTCTGGTGAGGATAAACCGTAGAAAAGCAAACTAACACGTATAAGAAAAACGGAAAATCTGTTGTGTCTGCTGTTTCTTATGTATGCATCAGATTCAAATAACATCTGGAAAACTGCTTCTTAAAATAGTGTAATATGTAGAAAATTGAGGAAACCACTAAATCCTTTAGTTCATTCCGAGTTATACTGCCTCGATTATGAATGTATAATTAGATTTCAAGAGGTTCATAATTATTCACTACTTAGATGAATAATCTTACCTAGTTGTTTTTTTTTTCTACACTATTGTCATATCTGTATTGTTTCAGATTTGTCTTTATTGTTCTGCCATATTTTATGGAAATGAAGAGTTTTGCGTTTATCTTTTATTTGTTTTATCTTTTTTTTATGCAGTAATTAATTCCTGAAAGGAGTTAATCTTGCCTGGCATTCCTTTTTTCTAAACAGAATATATCATCTTTTCCACTTATTATACACAACAATGTATTCATTTTAATTTATTTATTGCAAAACACAATATTTTAACTAATAAAAGGGATGAAAATGACTTCACTATTAGTGGTGAGCATAATATTTGCTCAGTATTATGCATAACAATAGAAGATAGTTTATTAACTACAAAAGACTATAACATAGCTAGTATTACTTCTCCTAAGAAGATCGGATTATGTCGAGACATTGTTACATGCAATAATGCATTATTAATTTGATAATAAATCATGTAACTGTAATCATCATTGCAGTTTAAACATGTATCGTTACAATTAAAACATGTAACGAAACATTAGAGTTGAAAGAAAGCTCCTCATAGGTCTATTTCTTCTAGATTTTTGACACGATAATGCATTAATCCATTGATTGAAAATATTGAAATCCTAATGTGACAGAAGACAAAACTTACCTGGAGTATTATCTAAAAGTAGCATATTACTTCGAATTTGTTTGACTTTCACGTAACGAATAAGTCATTGTCTTTTAGTATCTGTGGGAATTTATTATCCAAGGTAACATAGTTTAATGCATAACTACAAGGTTACCTAATACTATTACTTGTTTAAACATAACAATAACCTCTTGGTTTAAGAGCTGGAGCTACAACTGTAGCCTGATCTATTATCACAAGTTCAAAACATGGAATTAATTGCAAAGTATTTGGTATTTGGTCTTACTTATAGTTGTCATCTCAAAAGCAAATTTGACAGATATGGATTAGTTACTATAATTACAGTTATTACATGTACACATATATTTAGTAGTGATTTATGAATAATATTGAATTAATTTAGAAATTCATTAAAAGGACAGTAACAGTAACAATGTGGATAGTAAAAGTTGTTTACAAATAACTTCACAGATAAATCATTAAAATATTGTAATTATTATTTAAATGTTGTGAAAATTAAATATGTGGTCTTTCAGTATATAATAATATTTTTTTTTTTTTTAGGTGAAATTGTTTAATCAAGAGTCAGAAATTGTCAATCTTCTTAAAAGAATCCCCCTGGACAAGCAGGAATTGAACATTATAAGGCAGAGAGCTCAGTTGCTCAAAGATGGTTCTCTGAGGACTAGAGGCGAAGCCCTACTACCACTTACCTTGGCCAGCTACATTTTGGACGCTCTCATCATGCCTGGTAAGAAATCAGTTCATACTTTTCTTTCTATAGTAAAACTAACAATCGGTATATGGAGATAGGCCGGGTTATGGCCTGCAGGATTGCCACTTATTACCTGCCAGAGCCTTCTGGAGTCTGTAGAAGTTCTTCTGACCATAACTTTAGGGAAGTCTTGGTGAGTACCCAGACCTTGGAGACCCAGTTCTAGGGGAAAATGGCTCAACCAGCACTAATTTTAGTTCCCATATTTCTAAAAGTCAAGAATGTGGTGCTAAGTCAGTATCCATGTTCTCCATCCATGAAGGAGAGTAGAGTAACCCTCTTAGCGCTCACTTTATAGTGCATTACTCTTATAATGTATTACTCTCCATTACAGTATAGAGAGTAATCTGGCGTATTTCTTTCGTCTTAACCTCCAAGTAAAAGTTTACTTTTGCCTCTCCCCATTGCTCTTCTTTTAGTTGAGGAGAATTTTATAAAAGTTTCTGATTATACCTTCCTGTAGAGTAGTGCTGCGGGGGGTTGGTCCTCGATTTTATTTGAGATTGCTGGTTTGGTCCAAAGTATCACCAAAATAGTACCTAAATACTATTGGTACATGTGAAATAGAGGGTCATGTAGACTTCGGTCCGGTCAACTGTAGTTAGATTCTTGATTATCGCTCTTTATGGGGAATCGCAGTCAACTTTTCAGTGGATCGCTACTATCTTAGGAACATGAGGAACCTCTGTGCCCAGGAAAACGTAAACGAAAGACTTTGCGTAGACATTGAGATAGTATCGTAGACATTAAATTGACTTGCAAGAATGAACTATGGTTAAGCATGTGTGAAGTAGTACGGAGAGTAAGTATTCCCATTTACTTTTCTAAGTGGTTGTTCACCTGGACAAATCAGAACAGAACTTATTTTACTATCCGGTAATAGATTCGATGGAGATTAAATGACCTAGTGTCGTTCTCTTCACATTTCATCCAACAATTATTGTTAACATTGGCCTCCAAAACAATGTATGTACATTGTTTAGTCAACACGGGGAAGTTGGAGAGATTATTATTATTATTAGTACATTGTTTAGTCAACACGGGGAAGTTGGAGAGATTATTATTATTATTAATCATACCAATTCTTCCAGTTCCTTCCCTGACTCTAAATATCTGTGTCACTCACAGCTTAGAGAACAACTGAAACGTGAAATAACACCTGCAGCTCTAAACTCGAGTATATTTGGACCTCTGAGACTCTGCAGTAGTCACTAATTTTCTGTGATGACCGGAACAGTTACTGAAACAGGTTTGATTGAAAAAATAAGTAACAACTATTGACTGGGCTACTTTGTATATTGTTAATGACTCGAAGAAATTCTCATATATAAAAGGGGGGACTAAGTCAATGCTATAAAAAAACACATTAAAAACCATAGGGTTTGTTTGTTATTTTTTAAATTAGATGGTATTGTATTGTTATGGTCAAATAATAATTAAGAACTGAAAGAGAGAACATCTATATGCAAATATCTAAAAAAGAACATGAATATGTTATGAGTAAAATCTTTGTAGTTCAAACCAAGAAGGTCTTATGCCAAAACTGTTCCAATAGGTACTACGCAAGTTGAAAGATTGTGGGACTGTAATGAATTATCATTACAAGATACTATATTCCAGTAGTACTAGATACTAATTCAAAAGTGTGCTAATTCTCGTATATTTGTACCATTTGCAAAATATATATATATATATAGCACATTTTTTAAACCAAAATTATGCTGCTGTTAGCCTAAGTAGTATTCTTTTCAATGAGAGAGAGATAGAGAGATAATGAATGATTTTCTGTGTACAAATTAAGAGTTAAAGTAGTGATTACGTCTGTATCGACTACTAACAAAAAAAAACCTAGAATATAAGAATTTTGAAAAAATAGTTTTTGAAGTTAGTGAAGCAATAATTTTGAAAACAGTGACATCTGAATGTATATACAAAATAATAAAAACGTAAAAGCGATTATTGGGTTATTTTTTACACCCAGAATGTTTATTGGGTCAGTTTAGTGAATTCATATATCCGTCAGGAGTTTCATAACAATGCTTTAATTTTTAGGAGTCCCGAAAGCATCCATTAACCTATTACATGGAACAGGTATAGCCTCCGGAAGATCTATTGATTTTGTTTTTTAAAATATGAATGGCACTTCAAGTATGATATATCGAAATAATATTTGGCGAACTATGGATATCATTATTAATTTACTAATACATTAATTAACGTTCACTATAATACCTATTTTCAGTTAGCAGTGTAACAACCTCTGTTAAGAGGTAACCACTGTATGTGCTAACCACCTCTATCCATTTATCATAGAAATTAGTCAATATCCTTAGTATAATTACTTTCAAGTTTTAAATGTTTACAGCTCGTCAACCACGTTGTCAACTGATATCTTCAAACCTTCGTCTACCATCTGACGAAATTTTAGGATTTGAGGCTGCCACTGCTGCACTCGGATTAAAGGCCAATGTTTCAGAAGCAGACCATCCTCTGTTGTGCGAAGGATCTCGACGTTTAAGGTATATATTATCACAACTTTAAATCGTATGTTTGTAAATATCTAGAAAAGAACGCATACGAGCTATGCGCTTCTGTGTATATTAATATACTGTCTCTTTTAAGTTTTGATATTGAAGTTCCTACATTAAATGTTAAAAATGTTTAGGTAAAATTTATTATTGTAGACGTTTCTTAGGTCTGTCACTTGTTAGATTCAGTTATACCAACGGCCATAGCCATGTTGGATTCACCGATTCCCTTTATATCATCGAAGTTAAGCAACTTTGGCGTGGTTAACATTTGGGTGGGTGGCACCTCTTGCCACTAGCGCCACCTCTAATATAGCTGCCGGGTTTAAATAAGTGTCAATTAGCCACGCGTTCGTCCCTTGTACAGTCCGAAAGTCGTTCAGGGTAACATTTGGATAAAAATATGGTTGCATTACTGAATTTAGTGGTTATTGATTATTGATAATGTCAAGCTTTTTTTCTAGATTAGCTTAAAAATGTTACCTGAAATTTTGCGAAGTTTAAATTTTTGTTGCGAATGCATATTAACCTAAAAAACAATTCCCCAATTTTATTACAATCTGAATCATAATATGAACCTTTAAACATTAAACTGAATTTATTATTGAGTGAATTTGTTAGTTATCTTACATTGTACACACCTTACCATATTCTTCTATTTATACAGTTAAATTTTTATTTTAAACCACATTCACATTCAGTTGTGTGGGTTGTATACCGTGATTAGATATAAGATGCGTACGATTGGTAAACATCTATGACATAGGTTATTTTATATTTAAAAAGTTCTATGGTATTTACTGTTATTATATATATTATGGTAGAGCTATCATTAATATATTAAAAAAATACTTGGAATAATTTATTTTTGCAGAGGAGACCTGGCAGTGATACTACTGGTCCATTATAAGTCTGACCCTGACAAGATGGCTCAGATTATGGAAAAACTACTTGATCGTGAAGTCCATCAACTGATTAAGACTCCTCTGTCAAGCAGCTACTACACGACACTCATCCCATTCAGAAGCCATTCATCTTGGGCTGACAATTCCGACGTCGAGTACCCACCTGTGGAGCCTCCTTCACTGGTCGTGCCTGTTCCAACGCCTCCCACCACTCTTCTATTACCTGCTTCAGCAACCGGAAGGAACTGTCCTATTAATGGTGAAGTTGACACCAACAAACCTGGAAGTTCGCAAACTCCGTCCAGTAATCATATTCATACAACTACCAACAGACCTAAGGAAACAAGCAGGTTTGTGTCTCTGGCCGTGACAATTTATCTTTCTTGAAAGTAATTTGTTATTCTAGTTGTATTTAGATACATTTTTATTTTTATTCATCAGGTTCTTAACATATTTAAAAATTTGTTGTAGTTCTGAATGCAATTACATTTAGTAGGCTATAAAACATAGGCTATAAAATATTGTTCTACTATGATAGTATTTTTTAATTTTTAATTGTATAATATTCCAAGATATAATTTTATCAAATAATCACTTCCTATTAATTTTTTTGTTACTTTTTCTAATTTTTCCTCAAAAATGTTAGGTAATGAGCACTTAAATCATTGCTGCCCTTATAAATATCCATAAATTTTGATGAAAGAGTTTTTGAAGAAGAATGTACTGAAAACTGAGACAGTCATTCTTAGTTAATTTCTTGTATTTAATCCTCAGAATATTTCCAGTGAAATTTCGTTAGAATTCCGTAAAACGTTGTCGAATGATCACAACCATCCATTTCCTAATTGCTGTCTTTTATTTTCACAGACCTGGAGCTTTTCAATCCATTGTATGTTCTTCCAGAAATTATCTAAATTCATTCCTTTAGTTAACCCTAATGCCCATAAAATTACCGACAAAATCCAACGTGGATTAGTGTAATTGCACTACTCTCAAAGTAGATAATTCAGTTGAGAATTGCATCGATTTTACAAAACTAACTTTAAATAAACGTTAACATTTATTTTAACTTGTAAATTTTACAAAATGATCAACATTTAAGCTAAATGGTTTCGACATTTTAGTGATATATTATTAATAAACATGTGTTCATGATGTAATTTTTTCCAAATCATTACTATTTCAATTTTAAATTTGTTAGTTTAAACTAGAAGAAATATCTGAACTTGTTCTGTTCTTATTTAAGGGTGCTTAACGATCTGTTAGTTTATTTACTTGTGTTGAACATTAGATATAGTTTCGTCAGGGACTGAAGTTGAGTGACTTCACCTTTCGATTTAGTAAAACTTCACATCCACTTAACCTAGTTTAGTGAAGATGTCATTGGTCAATTAAATTTCTAATTAAAAAAACATCGTATTGTAAAAGGAATTTATATAGAAAGAGAGCCTATATGATGAATGTCGTGAGAATCATTTATAAGATGAATAATTAACCCTGTGCAAAGAAAAAGCATAAGTCAATAAATGAAAAAAAATAGAAAATCTCATAAAAAGAATTATTATTATTAAACCCAACTGTCTTAAAATAGAAAGAGCAATAATTTTTTTTAAGTCGAACTCATAATCATCTCCTAATGCAGATATAAATATAGTTATTATAGAAATTATCACAAAAAATGTGTAATCAAATATTATGTTATAGTTGTTATTGTGACTCACTTATGCTCTACATGTAATGGTTTCATGAATAATTTTGTCCTCCGATTCGGTCTATGCCTTCTACAGAGAAGTAGCCGTTAATATGTTAAGTACTTTGTTCAATTGTTAAAATAAAAACTTAAGGATAACTTAAGTCTGAATTAGTAACAATCTCTTGCGGGTCTTTTTGTTGTTGTAATTTTATACGCTTGTCTGATATGGAGATCGAACTATTTTTCAGTTAGAAATAGTTGGATGTGTTTGCTGCGATGTAATTGTGTTTCTATGCTTGTTTTAGACGATTCAAGGGGAAAAGAGCCTATCCTAGTATTCCCAATCAGCCGAGCGAAGCTGGTGCCCATTTCATGTTCGAACTGGCTAAAACAGTGCTGCTGAAGGCCGGAGGTTCGAGTTCCACATCGCTCTTCACCCAGGCTTCCACCAATCAGCCACACCACACTCCCCACCGGGCGCTGCACATGTGCGCCTTCCAGTTGGGTCTCTATGCCCTAGGTCTTCACAACTGTGTTTCTCCCAACTGGCTTTCACGTACCTACTCCTCCCATGTCTCCTGGATCACTGGTACTTCAACATTTAAACATTTATTTTATTAAACTAGTAGCTCAGCTCGCACTGGTAAAAAAAAAACTCAACCTTATAATGAAATGGTAAGTTGAGAAACCCCTGAATTTTTAGTTAGAACGACGTAATTGCTTAGAATTAACTTTGGAAATCACCCTCTATAGGTTCCACTTCCACAGTCGAAAATGCGGGATTTAAATTCTTTTTTTTTTCCTTTCAAGGATTAGAAAACATCACAGAAAAAAGTGTTTCCAAAAAAGTTAGTGTTCAACAGACTTTATCGAAAATCATCCGTTACAAAATATTTTAATGTAAAAATTTTAATATAAATGTTACGATTTATATCGGTAATTATGTTAACACATTTTAACAACAACTTAATCTGAGAGAACCTAAAATATATATCCTGCTGAGTTGTTAATAACGTTAAATATTTCGTTCGTTGATAACGTGCCCATAAGGAGTACAACACGTTAAAAAGAACGAAAAGAAAGTAAAAACAGCGACTAAATTAACATATTTTATGTTTTATATGAACCAATATTTCGGGGTTTTTTTACACCAGAACTATACCTGTAAAAATGAAACCCTCTCCTTCAAATTAGAGATTTCTATCTAACTTGGACATTTCTGTGCGGTGAAAGGGTATTCAGTAAAGTACCGGATTTGATTGTTAAGATTTAATTATTACACTAGTTTCCGTTGGGTGCAGACCATTTTTCGTGCACAACACAATTCAGTGATACCATACAAAGTTCTTGAGATAAATGTTAAAATAATTTTTATAGGGTACTTATGTGCATATGTATTTTCTTTAACCGACTGTATTGTAAAAATGTGAAATTCATTTGTTATTTACACTTTTTAGAGTGATTATTTTTTGTTTATCTTTTTTTAATGAGCTTGGTTTAAGAGTCGTTACAATTATTGCAGTTAAAAATTTACAGAATTTGGTTGACTTAACAAACTTATAGAATAAGAAATTTACCGTTGTTTCTACAGTTTACTGTATTTTATTAATATCATAACGAATATAACTAATGTTTAGGAATTTATTACTGAGACTTTTGGGAGTAACATAAACTCCATCACCCATGCAGCAACAGCATTATATATAACTTCGCTTCCAATGTTTCTAACCTCAGATTACCATATTTATTTGAATCTCCATTACACATCAGTACCTCAAAAACTAAACAATTACTATAATACTCGTAACTTTGATAACTCCCAAGCATAGGAGTTGAGTAAACTTAAATTGAACATTTTGACTCTTCAGTAATCACTTCATGAATTACTGGAAACTGTTTTAATAGAATTAAAACTATTTTACTAGTTTGTGCTTGTATTGGGGTATATGGATATTACAAAGTCTTTACACAAATGAAATGTTGTTATACTCAAAATACGCGTTTCGAACACTTCGTGTTCATCGTCATTATTACAAAGTCTCCACACTTACGTTGAGCTTATTATTCCAGTTTTGTTAAGCTTAACAAAATGTATATTTATTTATAAATCAATGAACTCCTTCTGTTAATTTTAGAATAAATATATCCTGAGATGCAAGAATCACAAGGTTGCCCCAAGTATTGATATTATTATCGTTACTGCAGCAATGTCGTTTGAAAAATGGTTTGTAGTAGGGTTATGAGCCTATAGAATAATATCTAATAGTACAATACATGTCAGAGGTAAAAATGTTATTTAAATAATTGTTTCATTTGTTTCAGTAAATATTTTAATATTTTGAATTTGAATTTAAAATGTTGACATTGCTGAATGGTAGTTGAGTTGTCGAAACTTCAAAAAAGAGAAGATAATTTAAGAATATTTGTGGCGAGAAAACTGTCCTACTGAAATATAGATATTTGTAATAGTATTGCAATTCTTGTGCTTTTTCTGATGTTGTGAATTACCTGTTCAGATTCAAGTTATTTCCATAAATAACAATACCACTTTAATAGAATCAGTGTTAGATGTTAGAGAATGAATTATGACTGAAAAGTGAATGACTTGTAGGCCAGGCAATGGAGATCGGAGCGGCTGCCATATCTTTCTTACAAGAGACGTGGGAGGGCCACCTGACTCCTCCTGAGGCAGCCGACATGGCTGACCGTGCTAGCCGGAGCTGCAACCGCAATATGACACGAGTAGCAGCAGAACTCGCCTTGTCCTGCCTCCCGCACTCCCATGCGCTCAACCCAAATGAGATCTCCAGAGCCATCTCCCAGGTCAGCCTTCATTCCAACAGAAATTACTTTATAAACTTTGTTGATTAGCACTTTTACATAAGTACTTTTTTTTTATAAATTATTGATCTCCAAGTTCTCTTTACTTAATGATCGATGTTTCGTGAAACAGTAATCAACTGAAATACGAGTATAGTATACTAATGAATGAAATTGATTATTGAATTGTTAAGCACTTTGGATTAATAAAGAAATATTTGAATTTAAAAGAGGAGAGTTATTTATTTAATCTTGAATTTATTCATTTATAAATCCATTTATTTTTTCGGAAAGACATAAATATGAACTTAAGCAAAAATATTTGGTTTGCCAAACATATTAGTGCTGGATTATTCAGTAAATTATCTATTCATTTATGTTAATTTCATGACATTGTATTTGAAACGTTGAAATGTATGTGCTTATTACAGTGTAAGGAGCAGTCCGAACGCATGCTCGAACAGTCCTGTTTGACGGTCGAGAACGCTGCCAAGGGAGGCGGTGTCTATCCAGAAGTACTCTTTCAGGTTGCCAGGCACTGGTACGAGCTACATGTCCGGGTGAGTATTAATCACCTCAGCTAAGCAGCCAGTGAACTTGTTACCACCAAGCTTATTATATGTTATCGAAGAACTGATTTTATTGTTCTTTCCTAATATTCTGTAAAAGACATACAGGGTTTACTGAAAGAAATGTTAGCCTTGTTTGATTGCACTTTTTTTTCTTTACTTATGTATTTTAATAATTTGTTGTTGAACATGTCACTGAAATGAAGCTAAATGTCACTGAAGCATGAAGTTTTTAGTACCTCCAAATATAACTGTATACGGTTCAGTAATCACATGGTAAGTCCATTTGTCTCTTATATAAATTACTGTTAGATTAGATTGCAGTTGCTGTCGTTCGAGAGAACACACATTCTAGGCCATAGATAGGCCCGCTGTGATACCATACATTTTACATTGGGAGTCCTAACTTATCCTAACTCGGGTGTATTTAGAATAGGGATCCTTGAGTACCTGACAGTACACAGGTTCGGTACTGACGGCTTAATGTCATCTCCGAGGGACGACGTGCTATGATTTTCTTTTTCACCTCCCGCGTGAATAAATCGGTGACAGAGTTTCGAACTCCGGATCTATCTGTCAAGAGACGAACACGAAGTTGCTGAACTACCCTGACACCAATAATGGTAACCACCTACTGTTACTATGCTCTTAATGAAGATTTTTAATAACGGGTTTACACATAAGATTAAAAATGGAACCTTCTGAATTTTCCAATCAATGTTTCAACCAGAGGATATTTTTGGCGGATTATTGTTGTGGATTCTTTCAGATAACAATCGAACTTGGATTGTCCGTGGAGTGGTTAGAGTTAGACGAATGACTGAGCATGTCATTAATTATTGAGTGATATCCTGGAGGTTATTAGTATCTAATAAAAACTTCATACTTTTGTGAAATTTCGCTGAAAAATAAACTATAAAAGTAGTTATATATAAAACAGTAGTGTACAATCAAAATTGGAAACATGTTTTCCTCCTCTTTTATAATTAAATAAAGTAATCATTTAACAGGAAAGCTGATACATTCTTAATATATAAGATACATATTATTCTAATGACAGGACTATTTTGATATAATTGTTCCATTCGTAATGTATGAGAAGACTGAAAGCACCTAAAAGTTTTAAGTGTGTGTTATAATCTTAAAATAAGTTTAACAAATTACCTTAATTTGTTAGTGTGAAACGTTTACAGGGATATGTTCACTACATTAGAAAATATTGATATATTTATTTTTATTCATTTCGATTTGAGGCTTTCCTCTAAATTATTTAAACTATTTGTTAGATTATGATTTTCTGAGGCCATGGTATTCATGGATGTAATTTAATTTTGAGGTAATTTATAGCACCTGCCACAAGGAGAAGGTGGAGCTGAACCAGGAGATCCACCTTCCGAAGTAGTCGTGATGGATGTAGCTGAAGAGAAGTTTGTGCCGCCAATAACCACCGTGCCGATTCCCTATTCTTCACTGTTCACGGTGGCAGCACCCCCAGCCGCAGCCCCTCCTCACCTCCAATACGCTCTTCACTATCAGCTCCAGCCGCCGCACATCCAGTACTACAATCCACCGCCTCCTATACCTCATGTGCTCACAACGCCTCTTCATCCTCCGGTATGCAGCCATAGGCCAGCCTAAAGCAATATCATCAACTAGTTGTAAACACAAACCATTCAACGAACCTTATTCTTCACTCTTTTGGAAATCCATTGGATACAATTAAGTTAACCTTCCCATATTCAGCAACTGGTCAAGGAGAAAAGAAGGTTCAGTCTTGGGATGACATGGTGGATTCTCTACTTGCCTGTGGGACTGGGAATCCTGAGCAGTTGATTTTGACAGTAGTTTGATTTAAAAAAAAAAAAAAAAAAACGACCGTTTACCCCAAAACAGATCTAAAAAATCTTTCCCCTTAACTTATTGACAATCTCTGAACTTTAACAGCGAAGAATTTACATTACAATATCAAGAAATATTAAATTGGCAAACATGAATTTACCTTTTTCAGTTACATCCAAAAACAAATCACAATGCGGCATATTAGTTTAAATGAATACAGTATACACAATCAAACCAAGAGTCTTGCTAAAATTACATACTTATCGGGTAGATGGGAGGAGGACAATTGTCTTGGTTAGGTGTACAGGAGGTATGGGAGAGAAATGAGAATCTGGAAGGCTTATATTTATCTAACTTTACTAGGCTATAAAGTAAGTAAACAGGTAAATTTTGTGAGGAAATAAATACACTTCTTAAAGTTTATATGAATTGATGAAGGGATTTCGAGCAATCCTATATTTCTTCCTTTACAGAACGAATAATTAAACATAGGAATTAGATTTCATGATGTACTTCTAACCAGATATTTCTTGAAATTTGTAGTAAGAATAATAGTTCAAGTTTCTGTTAGAGTCAAACCTGTATTGTTCGTAATAAGGTGTTTTACAAAATAAAATAAAAATTGGTGTTTAAACGGTTTACTTTTTGGAATGTGTTCGATTATTTTCTCAGATGATAGGGCTGGCATATTGATGTAAAACACATGAAACACATTAGAAACTGTGCAGGATGGTGTGTATGTTCCACTTTGCAATCTAAAACTGTTGATGTTTTCGGGTCTTAATATGGCTTTAAATATTTTTTTCTTGAAAAACTTATTTTTTTTGTGTACTGATTGTACAAACCAATGGATATTTCTCTTAAATTTTAAAATTTGTTTTGTTTGAAAGTAGCATTGTTTTATCTGTTTCAGGTGGGTGGTGGAAATCAAAGTCTCTCACTGGCAACACTACTGGCCCAACAAACACAACCACCGCCTCCACAGCAAGTCATGGCCGTCCCTCCGCCTCCTCCCAGGCCGCCTCCGCCACACCCCCACCACCACCATCAGATCACTCCAACGGTACACTTCTATATAGTCATTACTTCACAGCTTGGAAAAACAAGTACAGTTGACAAATTCTAAGGTATTAGTAATGTTAAAGTTTTTAAACAAATTAATAAGGAGATTACGAAGTTCAATGTGTAAAGAGCTCTAGGTGGTCAGAAACTGCATATCAGTCCAGAACCATACTGTGGTATAGGAGAACACACTATACAAGAAATTCTTAGGAAAGAGGATATGGAAAACAGGAGGAAATTCTGGGATTCTCTAGTACACAGGCAATCTTGTATTGTATGGAAAGGAGAAGGAACAATATAAGGATCTTAACAGGTCACTGCAAACTTAATGGTCATCTTCGAAGAATGATTATTATCGATGACGGTTTGTGGAGATTCTGCAAAAAAGAGGAAGAAACACCGTTACACCTACTGACTGAGTGTGAGGCCACGTTGCTCTACAGAGGTAGGTGTTTTGGGATACTCAACGAAACCCTAGAAGAACTGATCCATTCATGGAGGCACTGAAGCTTACTGGGGTACTTTAGTTCAGAAGGGGTTACTGCATAGTTCCTAAGGAAACGCAGTTTCCTACAGTCATCCTCAAATATTAATAATCATAAATGAGGAGCTCTGCCTGTCTCTTCACGACATCCTTAATCTCAAGCTTATTTATTCACAATACTCCTAATAATTCTTTTAATGCAGTCGATATTTCAGTATATTGATATTTTCTTGTCAGGTGATAATTTTACAGTGTCACTGTATAGTTAAATAGTAAAGCATGAGTTGGTAATGATACCGGTTTAAAACTGCAGAACATAGGAATTTAAATGCTGGGAACCTCCAATCACCTTCAGTTAAAAATTGAGTATGATGGATCGAAGAAATTTGATAACTTTTGAGACACATTATATAATTTTTTAATATTATCGTTTACCCTTTTTTTTCTAAGCTTTAGGGATGCCTAGTAAACCATAATATAATGGGCACCTGGTTTATCAGCCTCTGTGGTTTATAGACTATTTTGTTATTTTAATGTTGTTGGTCATCTGTACTCATTTCCCCCGACTACATAAGGAGTATAAGTTTTCAAAATACCCTGCTAAAACATTTGTTTAAACCTCTATTCTCTTAACACCCGCGTCACACATGAACTGTACTGAGTGTGTCTGTTATTGGAGACATTAACTACTATAATGTTTAGCACCTTCAGACGGTGATACACCTGTACCAAAGAGCCAAAAATACAAATATGTAGACAAATATTTATTAACCCGGGTACTCATTCTTGTTTTAACATATGTAGAAAAAACATAAATATCTAAGTAATATATGTTACATATTAAATATGATATAAAATAATATAATGTATATATAATAATATTAATGTAATTATGCTAAATTAATTGATAATCAATTAAATTACATATTCATTTAATTGAATCTATAATAATAATAAAATATTTAATTAAATAATTCGGGGTTATTTTTTCTTCCATCTCAATTTTCAATTCTCTTAACTCCTCAACTCCAACACGTCGGATTTATTAATACATACCATTATGACCTGAACTTACATCCCATGTTTGTAATCATATCGTCTGTACAGATGTTATCTCTACCTTATCTACCCCTCCTTGATATGGATCCTTGTCACCTAATAGGTATTGCAGTAGTCTAACCAATCTATAAGTTAGTTATCACTCCAAGAATAAATTTCTAATAAAAACATATTAAGATAAAAAAAACCTTCACTATTCAGCATTGAGGACTTATAGTTGGGATCTTATAAAACTCATTAAGTTTACATAAAGCCGCTTAGGGATTTAACAAACCAAGTTAGGGTTCATAAGTTAATAAGTATATGAAATTTTGATATATCCCGGAAAACAATCTTTAAACTGGGAACAAAGAAGACAACAGTGGATTCCTGTGGACTTTTTTCAGTTTGACATCCGCGTTGTCATTATCCCAGGTTCCTTGAGAATAGATTTATAAAAGATGGTAAGTACTTAGAGATGCTTTGTCCGTACTTGACCTTAAAAGTGTTCATCTATGAACACCGTTCTTACTTGTGTTTCAGACTATATTTGATGGCCACTGCTGTCTAAATTTTATCACCCTTTGAAACTAGAAAAAGTAAAGTAAAACTAGGTACCTGAATAAAATCTATTTAGATACAAAAAATAATGTACATACATATTTATATTTTATTGATCAGTAAATTTTAGGTTTTTAGTATTTTTATATGTTCTGACATTTTTTGAAAGGATGTAAATATGTGTATTATATTTTACAAAAGACGTTGGAAATATGTGAAGACTGTAAATTACCCCTTCCACTCTTTGTAGTTGGATGTGCCGTGCAGTATAATGGTAACTGTGCAGGTACCGAGAGCGCAGCAGCCGTGCAATTCAACCCAGATCAGGTACCTGTTGTCTGCCTATAGAGTGGGCATGTTGGCCATGGAAACAATCGCTCGGCGGGTCCACGATGACCGTCCTAACGCCAAGTATGCCCGCAATCCTCCCTATGGAGAGGACGTCAAATGGCTCCTTAGAGTCGCCCAGAAACTAGGTCTGTCAAATTCAGTTTCATTTTACATTTTTTTTTAAAAAAAAAATCTCTATTTTTGATATATTTCAAAAATGTTTGAACTGTTTTCAAGCTTGCATGAAATTATCTTTTATATATAACCAAACTTATTTTAAATATCTGTTGATATATCCAGTTGGCATTATTTTGGTTGTTCTTAATTTACATATTACCTGAAATTGAATAACAAAAAAAGTAAAATTCCACCATTTCTAATGAAGGTTGAATTAAACATCTTATATTTTATATATAATTGAAGTCACTGGATTGCATTTTTAATTACAGTAATGTATGGATACCTCGTTTATTAGTTTTATATAACTGAATTTAAATATATAAAACAATCCTGACATAAAAAAAAACTGTTTTTGAATAATTGGAAATGGGAATAATAGTTGATATTTATACTGAGATTTTGCAGTTAGAAAGCATTTATAATGTTCAGGAACGCAATATCTGCACCAGTTCTGCGTATGTGTGGTGAACAGTATTGTGTCACCGTTCGTCCTGCATGATGTGGCCATTGAGGCTGCCCACTATCTGGCCAGAGGCAATCCGGCCCTCCTCTCTCAACACCTTCGCAGCTCCCTCACGCCTCTCGTCCAGAAGTGTCAGCAAATGTAAGTCAAACATACCAGTATATTTGTCTTAATCGTATTACTCAATGCTACAGAAATCTACACATCACTTGTCTCCTCAGTTTTGGAAATTGTTTAAATTATTATTTCGTAGAAATTGGATAAGTTATAAAATGTTCCAAGGGGTAAGACAAATGTCTTTTTGTTATGTAGTTATAAACTAAGATCTTTCAACCGTAACAAGCGGTCTTCGTCTTTACGAAGACCGCTTGTTACGGTTGAAAGATCTTAGTCTTGTTTTCCCATTTCTTATTGTGGTTTGATCATTGATTGTTATTTCACGTGTTTATGTGAAATCTTTTTATTGTAGTTATAAAATTGAAGATGCTCGATGTTGAAAAAGATTATAATTATGATTATTTCCTTTCCTGAAAGTATATATATATAATTAGTTTTTCAGTGGAGATAAAGAATCATAGATAAATTCAAAACACATTTTCGGTTTGAACCGTCATGAGGAGAGATGAGAAAGGAAAACCAAGCGCACTGGTGCAGAGACTGTTGGAGATCAACAATGTTGCCGCACTTGCTCCCTGTTACAAAGAATAAAGTAGTCAAGAATCAGTTTAAAATTAAATGTAGGGTGGGGAGTAAATATAATTTTAATTTTAAATTGATTCTTGTCTACCTTTTTCTTTGTAACCGGGAACATATGCGGCTAGATTGTTAGTTTCCTACTGTCTCTGCATCAGTGAGCTGTTAAAAGTATTATTACATTTTGTAATATTGATTTTTTTTCATTTAGGTATATTCAGTGCCTCCTCCAGAAACTTTATCATCTTTCGTCATCTGAGTACGATGATTTCCTTAATGTTGTCATGTCTGCTCGCAAAGCCTTTCAGATTACTCCTGAAGGAAATCAGCAGTTCAGAGAATGGCTTCAGACTATAAGGAGGTAAGACAATTTTCTTCTTAAAGATTTCTTTGAAGTATGTTTACTCAAGTAAGAAATTTCAACATTTGCTAACACTTGCAAATCTAATTGAACGATAAATTTGTTATTTCATTTTGATCTAGGAGGAGTGCTCATAAAGAAGTATATATCTGCCTTCAATGAATTTTTATCGTTCAAAAGTTTATTATTTATGTTGCTACTTTTCTGTAATCAATGCATTTACTTATTTGTCCTCTTCTTATATGTATCTGTTTTGTGACTTGTTCACTTTATTATTACTCTCACTTGTGTAGTATACATTTGGAATATTTTTTATATTTAATGTTTGCGTCATTTGACTACAAAATATCATTGAATACCCAAGAGAACTAATCATCAGTGTAATCAAATATGAACCTCAGTTCGTTAGTTCATCATAAGGAAAGGATTAGAGAAAAGTCGATCTACGGGACATATTTTGAGGTTGAAACAGAAGTGAGTGTCAATAAATATTTATGTATTACAATTGATTCCCCTGCGTCATGTGACATTTTTTAGGGATCTGTCGTCTGAATATCAGATCTGAAAACTGAGATGTCACTCTTACAGTTCATTTCAAAAAGTCTTCTGATTTTTTATTGTTGAGGATTTCTTGAATTTAATGTTTTTGTCTTATTAACTCTGGAGATATCTCCAATCTGTCGATATCATCCTCTCTTTTCTGTTCCTTGATGAATATATGGTGTCGTGCTTATAGAAAAAAATTAAATTAGTATTTGGACAACTATAAATTGTAACGCGAGAAGGGGAGGAAACTGTGTTTTACTATCTTTTTTGATGCATGAAACTTAGGTTTAAGTTAATTTTTAATGATGCACACCACTAAACGATACTGTTACAAAATACATGCTCATGTTATTTTGTTTAAGAGTATTCATTTTCTTACCTGAATATACAATGAACATACAAACAAACTCCACAAAAAGCTTGTTGCTTACCACAATTAAATAATTTTATCAACAAATTAAATTAAATTAGTTAATTTCATGCATAATGATTGAAAAACTCATATCTAGAAATCAGTAATGACAAAAATGTTTTTTTATATCTCGCATAATTTTTTTTTGTGAATAGTCTTTTAATTAGAAAAATGACTTGTTCTTTGCTAATGTAGTTATATTTTTAGGTCAAAATCGTGTAAAAAGGAACTTTGGAATAAAATCAACTTACTGGTTGCCCAATTGCAGACAAACGGAAAGTGACACAGGTCAGGCAGTCACAGTGCAGCTTTCACTACCCCGTCAGACACACCTCCCTAGGTCCCCTCCATTTTCTAATTTATTACCCTAACAATCATTCGTTATACTTAATTGTATTGCATTTTTTTTTACTGAAAAATCATTCATTTATAAATTTTATAATATTTTTTCTGTGATAACAACGAAAATATAGGTTTTACATTCAATTATATTATTTCTATTATTAAGATTATATTTATAACATTAGTTTACAATTTAATTAAACTAATGAGATATTATTTAAACGATAATTATATTATTACGTTAAGTCCGAGTCAGTTAATTTAATTGTATTAGTACTAAGTTGAAATATAGATTTTAGTTAAATTTATTTTGAATTCATAAAAAATAGAAATTTTTTATCACCGAATGAGAGTTAATAATGTTTTTATTACATCTCGTAATATATTTTTCTTTGTTTAATCGGAGTTAAGATGTTCGGAAGAGTTAGTGTTAATAAGGTTGAATAGTTCTAACAGGATCACAGTTAAGTTTTAAGGACTTAACACTCTAAATGTTTATTTGGATCATTGGTTGTCAAAGGCTTATAAAAAAGTCTTGTATCCTAAATGTGTTTATTTTTTCTTTATTGTAAATAATAGATTTGCACATTCATTCTTTTTGTTAAATGTTAACACTTAAGTGTTAAGAAATTCAAGTTGCTACAGGGCGTTTAGCCAAAAAAAAATAATTGATATGCTATGGAAATAAAATTGTTTCCATGAAGTAATAAAATGAATGGAATGTTTTTTTTTTTTTTTTTAGTTTAATTTCTATGATGATATTCCTAATTTACAGTACATTATGCATAGGTTAAGTGTTAAGTGTTTTCACATTCTTTGAGGTAGTTAGAGTTTTTATTAACTTCTCGTACAACAGAGCAGTATGACTGGTATTATTTGAAAAAAAAAAAATGTATATTAATCGTAACTGTCATATATAGTGTTAGTGCGATCAAAATGAAAGCATTTGGCTTAAATTAATCGTTTCATTCTTGTTGTTCACTTCAATCGGAGTTTATTGTATAAACAATAAAAAAAACAGTGGTAGAAGTTCCACTGTTTATAGAAATCTAGATGTATGTTTACTTTAAAAAAAAAATAGGACACTAATCAATAGTTATTATTTTGTAGGGTTAGTGGCTCCTTCTCATTTCCATAATACTATTTAATTTTCAAAATAGGTTGATTCGCATATTACTGTTAATTGAAACTTCAATTTCCTATTAATTATTTTTAGGGGGAAAAAAAAAAATCAAAAAAATGTAACTGTTTATTGAAAAATAAGAAACATTTTCTGTAAACTAAATCTAATTGTAATCTGAAATGTATGTGTTTTATTTCTTTGAGAAAGAGTTGTGTTCTTACATATTGGAAGCTGCATGGTTGTGCAGAAATGCGTCTCTCTCTCTCTCTCTCTCTCTCTCTCTCTATATATATATATATATATATATATATATAATTTTAACATCACATATCTAACTTTCTCGTATAATCACATTAGTCAATGACAATTTATTAAACTTGAATTTTCTGAAAGGAACCTGTCAAAGCAATTTTTCTTCTGGTCTTTACTTCCGTATTTCTTTCAGGAAAATAACTCTCTGTAGCATTTCTTTAATTCTAGATTTTTATACGCTAAATGTTATAAAAATTTTATAAACATTAAAATTACGCGTTTTTGTTCAATGGAAAGGTTTTAATATATTATTAAAGGACGTAAAATTTCGGTTAAAAAATAGTAAATAAATTTCAATTGAAAGGATCTGTTTTTTAGATATTCTATAAGTGCCTACTTTGTTAAAATAAGAAAGTAATAGATTTTCTATGGTACATCAATTCCTATTTCCACTATTATTATTTCAGTGAATAAGTAAAAATATTGATGTTTATCAATGCTCAATTTTATTCATAAAAGTCTAAATAATGTTGATGCTTTTTAAAATATTTACTTAATACATTAAAGTGATGAATTTTCTTAAATTATTATTTCCATTTAATTATACTAAACTAGAGTACACAAAAATAAAAAACCTATCTTTTGTGTCCCATTCTAATGGAGTCTTAGATCAAATGTTTCAGTTATATCATTTAGAAGAGATGGAAACATATTAAAACAGTTTACTGTAGTTCACAACCAATGAGTAAGGTATTAATTGGTTATAAAAACCAGAGCTTATGTAACCTTATAAAAGATTTCTTAAGGTTGATGTTGGATAAAACCTCCTTCAGAGTCAGAATTTTATTAATTCATTGATTAAAAAATTTCTCAATAGTTCCTGACTACTTGTGAAAGAAGTTCAGTTGGAATCATTAACTCATGATGACATTATTATTAATTAATTAATTATTATTCAAATATAATTTACTAGACCCCTGATTATCAGATATGATGATTTTGTTCTGTAAATCTGTTTGCGTAAAAGTATATACCAACTCTGTCCAACTTACGAATGTGTTCCCGAAGGTGTTTCTCATATGAGTTCTTTGTAAATTATTCCTTTTTTTATTTTTAAATTGATATATGTTTCATTATTGTTTTACTGATAAAACATACTTAATAAAATTATACTAATAAATAGTCAAATTGCTGATTAAATAGCTTAACATTTTTAACGAAAATAGCTGAAAATTATAATTATACAATTTTGTTTAATTCGGTGGGATCTGATCTAATGACAAGTATAGGTATATATTTTGAAGCATAAAGCAATGCTTCTTGATATTTCGATCCTTATCAGAAAGCTCTAAGTAATGCATACTATTGCTTTTTGCGATTCTGAAGAGAAACAGGTGACCGAAGTATTAAGTTTAAGTTATATGTTGTTGTTATAAATATGCTTGTTTAACACTTTCATTGCAAACGCAGTCAGATTGAATTGCTATAAACCTTAAATAAATGTTCAGGTCTTTTAAGGGTCAATTGAAGTTGTCATCAAGGTTCTTTAAAAGTAATTTTGCGTCATATTTATTTTATACATATATATTGTGCTTTATGAATAGCAGGAACTATTAATTGCCTCAGTGGTATAGATGCTATGGTCTCTTGTCTCGTTATATATTATTTTCAACCAATGTATTTTTTTTATATTATATGTAATAATTTGTAATTTATTTACATTTTAACAATTCTGATTCATTAGATAATACAATACTCTCTTATATTATTCAAATATTGTATGGTTAGTTATCGATTTTCATATTGAATGGAATTATTACTGTTAATCATATGGAATCAAGGACCAAAATTCAATATTTAATATCTCCCCCTCTCAGTAAGATCTTTTCTTGTGTTAATTTAACCTGCATCAACGTTGATGCACATTTGCGTGGGTCCAACATGATAACCTCGCCTTTCCTCGTAACAGGTTTATTATTATTACATTTATATTATTTTAATTAATCCTGACCGAATGATTTATTTCTAAATTACCTTAATTAAATAACTCAGGTTTCTTTTCAGAAATGGATATGAACTGTATCAAAATGCATTCATTTCTTGTATTATATTTAGATTGTTACACTATACTTCCTAGAGTGAGAGAGATAATAATTCGCACAACTGATGATGTGCTTGGCTCTTATCATAGTAAACCATTTCAGTATCATCTACCTTTGCTCAAGAATTTTCTATTAATTGCTCAAAATGTGTTGGTACGATAAGGTCGCTACTGTTTCACATTTCAAAAAAAAAAAAAAAAAAAAAAGGAACATGAATTCCTTGACATTTTCTTCTCATCATTAATGTTCATCCAGTTCTCTTAAACATGACTTTCATTCCTACACTTTAAAAGAAAAACACATTTCATTTCAATCAGCGTTAGATTGTGCACAACCCATGTAATATTTTCTCTCTTTTATTATTAACATATTTTTGTATTTATGTCATTTTTTATATATATATATATATAATTTCCAGGTAAGGTGGTTGAAACGTGTGTGAATTCTGTATTCTTTTGACTTTAATTTTTTTTTTTAAAAAAAACTGTTTCATATTTATTTTAATTAGAAATGAGAGATAAAAGATCTGATTGTGTAAATACTTTTCTAGGATATATAGATCAAAGTTGTGAACTCTCACAAAAAAATATATATAAATATAATTGAAGTATTTAAAAGTATTTTTTGTAAAATGGAGAAAAAAAAATCCTTAAAGCAAAAAAACAGTCAACAGTGTAATAATAGATAATTTAATAAAAGATTTATATTATAATCAGGATATATATATATATATATTTATAATAACAGACAGAAGAAAAAAAAAATGCATCGTAAACGAGCTTTTGACAGCACAAGAGGAGATTTGAGTTCATTGGTCCAAGCTGATCAAGAAATACTGTAGAACATGGTGTTGTAGAAATAAACTTATTGTCTAGTTAATGTAATGTAGAAGTAACTGTTCTCAAGACCGAATAAAAACATTATTGGTCGTCAAGGAGAACATTTAGCAAAACTGCATGTGAATTGCTAATTTTTTTTCTCTTGGGGATAAGTGTTTACATACTTATTTTGTAGATTTAGAATTTTTTGTGAATGTTATTTTTTAAATATGAAATATAATTTGGTAAGTAGGTTTACTGTCAGGAATTTCATACTGCCCTTTCCTTGTTCCTTTTGTTTTCGAAGACAAAGTCCATTATATTTTTAATATAATTGTTAATCCCCTATACAAGCTCACTTTCCTTTGTTTACATATACATATACATGTATATTTTAAACCTCTTCTAGATTTAACTGTTAAAAGAAAAATTCCTTATCTTCCTTGGAGCAACTGTTTGTTTACAAACATTCTATATAGTATTTAAAGAAGAATTGATTATATTTATATGATGACATGTTTTTAAAACATTTTTGATGTTGAAATATTCATTTCAATTGTTATTCTTTCGTGGAATTAATGTGGAACAATTTTTAAGCAGGAATCATCTATTCCATGGTTTGTTTAGTATTGGTGCGACATTTCAATGTCAATTGATGTTTATTTCAATACTTGTTAGAAAACTATGGATTAACGTATTAATGCGTGGAAAGATTTCGTTTCTGTTCACACAAAAAAAAAACTGAAAATGAAGTGCTCTTAATTGTAATAATGTATTTAAAATGTGCTTGTTAGAATGAATCCTATATAGAATGCATCTCTTTTAACAATTATAGATATACTTCAGTTGTTATGTACTTCTCACCTTGAACAAATTTAGAATTGTCTGTCTGTTGTAGATTTAAATTTTAAAAAAGTCCTCTTAATCGATTTTTTAAAAGAAAAGGTAAAAAGTATTATGTGTGATTTTCAGTGACATTTGAATAAAGCTCAAATATTGTGGTTTTCCATTTGTTAAATAACACTTCGTAATTATCTATTATATTGCTTAACTATGTTACAAATATATATATATATAGATATATCTAATGTATTGAGTCACTCTCTATTTAAATTGCTACGTTAAGAAGTCTATGATCTCAATATTCACATTTGATTTGTTTCATGTTCATTTTCCACTTCGTCATTTTTTTGTAAGTTTTCATTATGTTATTGGTTGGAACCAATTCATAATTGTATAAAAAAAAAGTTCTAATATTGTTTTTTCTATTAGTAACTGATACTGACATGTCTGTAATTAAAATGAAATTATATATTATAGCATTTATGGGTGTCTTGTGAATTATTAAAGGAAATAACAAAAAATTGTAAAATTATCTGACATATTGCCTTTTTTTCTGGTAATTGTTTGTTGTTATAAATAGGATGTTCTCATTGAAGGAGATGAAACGGTAGTGATACCTTTGAATGTTTCTTTTTATTGAGGTAGCACTAATCTGACTTCAGTCACTAGTGGTTAAAATTATGAGTTATTTTTTTTTGGCAATTTAATAATTATTGTTTTGATGTTTTGCAAAAAAATAAACGGAAGTAATTTTGTTTTATATCTTAATAAAATAGTAAATGAATACTATGAAGTGATCTCCACTTTTCTTTATTTTAACGAGGAGGAGGGAAAACCCTGAGAATCGTTAAAGGAAAAGGAAAATTGAAGTATTATAGGCTTTCCAACACCTTTCTATAGAATTTAGATTGCCAACGGACCACTAGTCTAGTGTTCGTACAAAAGAACTACATTGGAGTGAAGGTAAACGTTTAGTGTTCTGTCTGTAATTTAGGAGGAGATATAGACTGTATTCTCCTTACTAGAGAAAGCACGTTTTCCCTTATCTAAAAGATTACAATGTATGTTGGACTGCAATGAAATCTATGTCTTATCGGAGTTGGAGAAAAGAACTCCACTGTAAGAGATATTATCAAATTTATTCATGATCAGTTGAGTTGATGGATATTTTACACAACGTGCATACCTGACTGCTAATGATTTAAATGTGAGAACTAAAAAAAATCAGACACGTATATGGTTTAATGGGGTCTTCCTTTTAGTGGTGTAATTCTGATCGATCATATTTCCTGGAAGATATAATGCGTTACTTTAAATATGCTGACTACATTACATACTGTTGATATATTTATCAAGGAGTGCGTTAAAAACTAATTTTATTATGATCTATCAAATAGACCCTTTGTAGCTCTATTCAGGAGATATTCGTACTAAATTCGTAGAGGTTTTTGTACTTTAATAGTATTTTTTGGATCATATGTAAACTTTCTCTTCCTGAAAGTTAGTAAACAAGTTTGTATCATAAAATACTTAATTGTGAGAATCTGACAAACAACTCATCAATCTTATGCAATCAACAATTTAGGTTTTTTTTTTATTTGCGTTCCGTGAAGTACCCCTCCCTCGCTGTTTTGTCAAAAAAAAAAATATAAGGTTCTATTCATGGGATGTTTGCTCCTGGTTTATCGTTGGGATCACCACCATGTTTCACGAAAATGTGTCTACAAACGGTGAATAAAGAGATATATTTTTTATAAAGTATATCTTTATTTTTATAAAGAGATATAATACGTATTACGGCGCATTGTAATCCAAAAGTGAACCATAAATATTTACCATCCTACTTTTGGGGGCTAGATCTGCTCCTGGGCTTAACCTCAATCGTTGATTATTAATAAAAGGAATACCTTTTATATATTTTAATTTATCTTTTGTTTACTTACCTATTTTTTTTTAGGTTTTTTACTAGTGCAAATAGTTTTTGTTTTCATTTGTTATAATTTATTTTGCTTTTATTTCTTTATCTATCCTTGCCTCCCATCCCTCCGTTAGTTATACTGGTTTGGCTGTTTCTTCAAGACCACCGGGCAGTCGTGGTCTCCCTGCGGAGTGACTCGTTTCTATCCTCATGATGACGAGGTCATCGAAATATAGTAGTGAGTTTTTGTTTCATTTCTCTCTGTTCTTTATGTAACATTTCAGTAACCTGAGGTCCCGGATTACTAGGATATTCCTCTAGGTAAATACAACTCTTTAAACTAACACATATACTTGTTTATGTGTAACGAAGAACACATTAACTAGACAAGAACTCGTGTTAATATCAGGTATATACAAGGTACTTGGCTATTCTCTTTATGAATTATCTTAAAACTAGCTCTGAATAGAAACATAAATTAGACGAGACAGATATATGCATAACAACTAGAAGGCAAATGAATAAAAGGGAGTGTAAGAAATATAATAAATACAGGTGCTTATTAAAGTGCAGCTGACCTCACTTTTTTCCTACTGGTCATTTCTATTATCCTGAGGTCGTAGTTTTGATAACCCTTATTTTGTTATCGTTATTCCTTATTACGGCTTAGTTGAGATAACCTTAATTGATACAGATCTATAAGTGATAAACATTACTGGTTCATATATATTCTCGTTATTTTTTAGAATAATTTTGAATGTTAACACTTGTACAGAACTGTTATTCCTTTGTTACATAGTTGTACATCAATATTCAATAACGATTGCAGGAAAATCACAATAAACAAACACGTGAAGCAATTAATGAAATTAAACCACAAGGAAAAAGAAGAATACAATAGAAGATAACATGTTATCTTCTTAATTCTTACTTTGTTTGCTCTCTGATGACATAAATTGAAAGGCCTCAGAGCATTTTTTCTATTGTATTCTCTTTTTTTTTCCTTGTGATTCAATAGTGATTAAGTATACTGCCTTACTGCTTCTTGATCAAGGAAGCTCTTGTTATTTCTACAGAGCTTACGGGTCAAACATCCTATTATACGTTTGTATGTTATAAGCAGTTGAACACATCAACTAATTTTGTTTGGTAAGTTGAATACATGTTTATTATTTAGGTATTTGTTCTTAAAATATTATCAGGTGCGGAAATATTAATTATCGAATTAATTAATCATATTTTAATAATATATTAATTACTTATATTGCCAATAGTTTGTGCAATATAATGTCAGAACTATATAATAATATAAAGAAAAAATTGTTAATGCTGTATGAATTTAAATTACTTGTTGAAGTATAAATAATAACTGTGTCATGTGGCTCATGAATTAACAAATGAGCCTCACAAAACAGTGTGGGAGTTGAGAATAAAAGAATACCATTTGCTTAGTCATTAAGTACAAGCTACTTCCTTCCTTTGAGTTTTCTTGATAGAGTTAATACTTCTGAGAGTTTGATAGGAATTAGTTTATCAACATGCTAAATTACTTTATTTTCTCATTCATAATTCAAATATGTATTGATGTCTGCCCAGGTGGTGGAGTGAATTTTGACTTCAAGGTTATTACAGCAAATGGAAAACGGGAACATTCATTTATTTTTAACAGAGAATATATTTAAAAAAATGTCTAATAAAGAAATTGTTATGAAATACAATTTCGTTTCTATTATATTTTTAAATATTTAATGTTACAGCAAATGGAAAACAGGAACATTCATTTATTTTTAACAGAGAATATATTAAAAAAAATGTCTGATAAAGAAATTGTTATGAAATACAATTTCGTTTCTATTATATTTTTAAATATTTACTTGTAAACAAATGTGATTATATTTTTTTGTACTCAAAAAATACAATATGCTGAAATTACAAATATTTGGAGACTTCAATTTCAACTCAATATTACTGCTCAATAAAAAACCAGAAATTAATATCTCTTTGTGGATGCCAAATTTTTGTAAATATAAAATTGACTAACTCGATATTGTATTGAAGTCAAAATTAAATGATAGTTGACATTTTTACCCATTTATCACTTATATGTTAAGAAAAGATTTTTTCCTGCATAGAAAACATATATTTCTATGCAGGATAAAATTATGTGTATTTCTAAGAATAGGTATGCATCAACGGAAAGTGGTAGATCCAAGCCATATGTCAAAATGTCCAGCCTGTGAGATTGTTTCATATGTATCTTCTGAACCACAGTAAGAAATCAGAAAAATGACAGATCTTTTAGATAAAACAATCGGTCTTTTGGTTAAAAGATCTTGGTCATTTATCTGATGTCTTATAACCGATTAAAAGTTGATTTCTATTCCTCTTGTTATTTGTGAAACTTGTCTTATATATATACTTTAAAAACATTCAGAAACACGAATGAAAAACATAAATTACGACTCTTGTTCGAATTTCGACTCTTTTAACGGTCGTCCTCAGGAAAGGAAGTTGAGTGGCGAGAACATGAAAGCCAACTGACTTTACAAGCTCTCATTATTTGCTCTATGCAATAAAGTATATCTCTTATAGTCTAGACGTTTCGAACAATCAACATTCATTTTCAGGACGTGAATAACTTCATGGGTTAATTTTCTGGTTTATTATATATCAAAGTGAAAATTAAAAACTCAAGTCAACAAAATCATTTCATCTGTTAACAAGAGAAAGCAAGAAACAATCATTCAGCTTATAATAGGTGAATTTAGTCATATTAAGTAATATAATATATAAAGTCATATTAACTAGCCCCAACTACCAGTTAGCCAAAGAACGTAATAGAATAATATCACCCTATATACCAGCCAAATATATGATTCAATCTACCGATGAATTCTTGGGTATAATCAGGATTAATCCACTCACCCCGCAGGATTTACGACCAGCTTATCTTAAACGTGTAGAAAAACAATCATACTGTCTTCACTTTGTATTTATAATAAACTAGAAAATTTAGCAAAGAAGTCATTCAAGTCCTGTAAATGAATGTTGATCATTCGAAACATGTCGACTATGTATAAGAAATACACTTATTGTGTAGACGAAATAACGTTCGTGCTATTTATAAAAATTGAGAAGCTTGTTAAGAAATAACTATCAGCTAAGTTTAGTGTCATTTTCAATAATGCATGTTTAAAGGGAGGACCGCTACCAAAATTTACAATTTTATATATAATAATTTTCTTATGTATATATTATGTCAAATCACTTTTTAGTAATGTTCCGGATGTTGACGTTTTGAACTTTTAAACAACAGAATTATGTGAAAGAAATTTTAACCGTTTTAGTACCTAAGTTTATTAAATTAATTCGTTTCTGTGTTAACATTTGCTGCTTTTCGTTTGGAAGAAAAGTATATGTACAAAAGTTTGGCTTGGCTATGAGAAGCTGTCTTTCTCCTGTTCTGAGCAACCATATTCATGAAATTTTTGGAAGTGGAATTTCTAACTTGATTAATGCTGAATTAAGCTAAATAGTTTCGCTATGTTAATGATGTTTTGTAAGTTTGGTTGAATAATGGATTCGTTACTTCAACTTTAACGTTGTCTATAGTAAAGTGTTTTAGTTGAAAGATCTTAGTGCCAATTCTGAATTTCTAATTACGGTTTAGACGCTGCCTATGTATATATAAAGACTCGACATTTTAATTACTTTAACAATTGATATACACACTACAAAATAATAAACCGTAACATTTATTTGGATAATCCGTTATAAATTTCAAATTATTTAGTGATTAGTTTTTACTGAATTTATAGAATATTGGTTTGTTAAATTATTTACATATAACATATAAGTCTTCGTTTTGCTAAAGTCAATTCTATATCACTTTTGCCATATATATTCGGTCATCGTGTATGTATATGTAATCTTTTTTAAATTTGGGGCATGAAATCATTTAGCTTTTTTGAAATTGAAAGGAACAATAAATTATTATAGTCTTGGGTTTACACTGTAAGATAACCTACCTGAGGTTCTAATTTTCCCTGTACCTTTTATTTCCATTTGTACTTGGTTTCCTTAACAGTTTTTTTTTTATAAATAATAATGTCGTCAGTCTTGCGATCCGCAAGATGTGTGAACTATTTGAAAATAGATGTTATGAACAGAAGAATTCCCTTAGAATCTGTTCGAAATATAACCATTCCTACTTGCCGGCCCATGCCCCTACATTCCTTGAATAGGTAAGGACTTTTAAATAGTTTTTAAATATAAACAAATTACATATTTTTAAAATTACATATTTTTAAATAAACATATTTAAAATTTAAATACAAACAATTAAATTTTAATTGTCCCAGAAATTGCAACGGTTGTGAACAAATGGTAATAATATATTAATTACTGAAATTTGGGGATTTAAATTAAGATTATATTTTATTGGAAATTATTGTATAGCCTTCACTCAAATTATAGCTGAACTATTGACAGTACTGTTGATAGACTAGAGTAGAATCCTGATATCCAGGAAATCCGCTGGAGAATATTACAACAGTTGTAATCACTTGCGATTAAATATTGTTGCTGACATAAGTAAATTAGCCAGTTTTACTATCTGCCTAAACGAAGTACTATTAGTGTTTAAAATTCATTTTTGTTAAAATATCGGCCCGAATTTTTCGCTATGACTATACTTTATTTATAGTGAAGTAAAAGTCTGTGTGGCCTGGCCTACACTCAACTATAAGTAAACTGAAACTTCGTTACAACTTGAAGAATTAGTTAAAATTAGTATCCGTTTTTTAATATAGAACAAAAGAGCCCATTACACTTAGTATATATGACTTAGTAACAACTAGTAGAAATGATCAACTAGATGTCATTTTTTCTAGACATATACATACAGACTGAGTTTATGAAACTTACTTATCCAATCCCAAACCAATATACGTAATATTAGATCAACTGGAACACAAACCAATGTATGTGGTATTAGAACAGGAAGTTCAAATGGTTTTCAACCATTTCTACAAAAATGGTTGGAGCTAATGAATGTATCTAATTCCCAACGATAGTTAAAAAAAATAATACAAAAAGTCAATTGTTTGTCAAGAAGTTTATTATTTTCTTATAGTAGAGTGATTATTTAAATTGTAATGAATGCTTCTGTATCCCTATGATATATTTTTTTTTCATGATTATTTTGAACTTTCGTAATAACTACTTGCTCTGGTGTTTTAGGTTCTTAAGTAATGCTTCACTGGAAGTTAACAGTAGGCCTTTGGACCGATATATACGTCGCCTAGACGCTGAAGTAAGAAAGACTGGAAGAGTGTCACTCAAGGAACTGAGTGAAATAATTGACGAAATGAGATCAAATAGTGAGTTCTATTTATTTAAAATGTTGTTCTTCTTTTTTCCTATTCTATTAATTAGTAAGATAAAAATAAGTTTGGGTTATAAAGGGAAAAAGTGGATTGAAGAGAAAAACAGTTATGAGTAAGAAAAAGTGAAAGTATCAAATCAAATATTTCCGATAAAAATGTGATTTGAAAAATTTATTTCAAATTAAAAAATGTATTTTATAAAAGTTGGTAAAAATCGATTCTTATACGTTATTTCTTATTATTTGCTAAAGTCGTTTAGAAACTCTAGGTATTAAGGATTTCACTTACTAGTTCATATATTTCCGCATGAGGCAGTGTAACTTTTCATTGTATCCTTACTATCTGAGTAAACTGATTTTTGTTTTGATCTTTATTTCAGTGACTCATTTTAAACAAAGATAGTTGACTTGTTTAATACTCCTAGTACTTTAGATATCTCTGGATTATCAACTGAGTATAGTACATTTGTAGAGTTTAGAATTTACTGTACCCAGTAAAAAGTAATTCAGATTGATTGAACCTCAAATTCATAAATGTAAAGGAAGTTCATTACAAAATAAATTTGTATTATTACAGGAAAAGGTACTTCCATATCGCACTCCCTAATGGTGATTCGGTGTTGTGGAGGACTTATTCCGGATGAATTACCTGAAACCAGGACTCGACTTGTAAGTGAAGTTTGGGATACTTTAGAAAAACAAGGTAGGCTTCATAATTATTTAATTTACTGTAAATTGAATGAATAAAGATCATGGTGATTATTTCAAGTAAAGGATTTCTAAACTCTAATGAAAAATCAACAATTAAAATATTGACTCAGCTTTGTTATAAATAAACTTATTGTAAAACTAATGGGTATTTATTCACTTCAGTAATATTTGAAGAGTATAAATAAATATACTATATCATTTCCAATAATGTTCACGTTGACATCAACATGCCTGCTTGAACATTTTGCCTATGTTTTCTCAGTTGTTTCCTGTATAGTTTCCGTAATTGTCATACTACTACCCAGACAATGAAGATCAGGTTTTCGTATGATTTATGATCATACCTGATATGTTCCAAAACAGGTTATCACACATAAAACATATACACATTGATTTTATTAATTAACGTGTTTCGACCAGCAAGACCTGCGGCAGGGCATAACAAATTCCCCGAGTTACAAAATAACATTTGAAGATTAATTTAGAAATTTAATTAACGACATATACAAAGATAATAATCAGAAGACTGGACATGATGCTTCTCTTGGGTTAATGGATAAATGTATAAAAATTAAGGGATTCTTCTTAGTCAATGAATAGGTTTGGGGAGGTTATTTGTGAAACAGGTATAATATACTATAATTGAGGGATGCATGATCTGGAAGAGTTCTGTTGAGTGAAAAGCAAATGGATGGTGTATTGTGAAAAGTTCCATCATTTGAACAGCGTTCAAATATCTCCTGTCCTCCCAGCGGGTTACTGTATATAACTTTACAGTTCTAACCACGCAATGGTTTTAATTCTAATTTTATTTTAATCTGACAAATGTTGATACCTTTATCTTGTTAGTATACAAAGATATTTATATGCGAACATACAATACACGCACGCACATACAAACACACACACACACACACACACAACTAGACACTGTATATTGAACGCTGTTGTCACATACATGAAGAACATCGTTACCTAAGGACTGTTGACTGTATTTTGTTAGTATGAAAAGATATTGATACGCTTATACATAAAATGAACAAGTAAATAGGCAGTATTTAATAATAAATTACTGATGCCGTCAGTTTAATAATAACGACAACACATTGTTCTTGTCAATATTTCCAAGTTTGTTATAACTCATAAATTAGATATAGTCACAGTAAAACAAAGTAAACAATTAAATTGGTTATCTGTGATTTTGACAATAATTTGCTTGAAATAAAATTAAAACTCAATTGGTTGTGGACGAGTGTGATATGTTTACTTATAGTACAGTTGAGTGTAGGGGATTCCAGCTTTTTGATAAAACATAATATACAGTTGCCAAAAAATAATAGATTTTGTAATTCTCTTTTCTTTTTCAAATATTCAGAGTATCATTTTCTTTATTTAAACATATATTGCATTTAGAGGACTTAAAACTGTTTCAGATTTACGCGTTTAAGTTAATTTCATATAATTAATGCGTTTGTTCAGTTTTAGATGGGGTAATATTAAATTTTGTTTTCATTTACTTAATTGATATAGTCAGAATTTTACTAAATGGATTACTAAAATTGAAATCTTCTAATTATAAGTATAATTATATACCACTATAAATATAATTTTTCAATATTTCTGATGTTTTCGGTATCAAACATAAGTTGGATCGTTTTTATTGTATGTACTCTTAACAGCTTATGCATACCATTACCTGTCAAGACAGCCATAAAGATGTATCATTTGTTTTGTAGTACTGATTACAAACTCCATAAATGTTTTAAAACTTTAAACAGTTTAAAATAAATGATTGCGTTTGAGGTATATATTGATATTGTAAATGTTTAAGATATTTAGTTAGTTCAGTCAATGGATTTGCATTTGTCTTTAAAATCGCTCCAGTTATTCTTGATATATGAAGAAACTTCTCTGAACAATCGATGAATGTTTCATCTATGACACATGAAGAATAAACTATTTTTTTCTTCTTTGATTTTGATTAGGACCAATTCTCAGATTTCGTAGCTAAAAAAAAATATTTATTTTTTGAAGGTGTCAAAATAGAAGCTAAATAGCTAATGTAATTCAAATTTTTAACTGTAATGTTTACATACTGGAATAGCATTTCAATTTATATAAATAATATGATATTTTACTTTAAGATAACATTTTATTTGTGTTATTGATTTTATTAGTTTCATTTAGCATTTTTTTAAGTATTCATTAGAAAATCAAAAAAGGCAATCATTTTAAGAATAATTTTAAAATACTTTCTAAAAAAGAAAAAAAACATGAGTAATGAAAATATTTTGAATACTTTTCGTTGAATAATGTTAAATAATATCATTCTGTTAAATACATGATTGATTAATAATTCTCTTATTTATTTAAATAATGATTCTCGTATAAGAATAATTTATCTTTATAAAAAAATAAACGATTTTTTTTTACTTTTTACTATGCTTAATATTTATTGTAATATCCTTGATTAATTATTATGTTAAATACTTAAATAATTAGTCTTTTGCAGAAATAATGATTTAAACAATAGATTCATATTTTTATCACTGATAGAAATGCTTTCGGTTTAAAATCACTGAAGCAATTCTTGATTTTTCAAAAAACTTATGTGTATAATTGATGAATAATCATACTGCTTGAGGATCACAGCTGGATTAACAATATTACATTACAAGACCTTTCAATATACTGATGTATATAACTACAAATTCCAAAGATAATACTATTGCAATCTAGCGGTATTAACAAGCAAACATTGCAACAAATTGTGTTATGTTAACATGAGTATACTGAAAAGTTTTGTACTGTTCATAGTTGGCCCTCCAGTAATGTAAAATTTAATAGTTTTCGTTATTCAATAATCCATTTTTGTTTATGTATACATTTTGTTCAGGTGTAAGATTCGTTTTCCTGAGTTCTTTAGGATAATTAAAAAGGTTTGAAATAAAACCGAAATGTTGGCATTTAATAGTTTGATGTACTTGGGAAACTGATTTAGACTCGATTTTATTTTAGTATTATAATATAAATCTGTGGGTGTGTGTTTGTGTGCCTGAGTGAGTGTGTTTATGTATGTATGTATGTGTCAAATTACCCATAGAGGCACATAGAACTGACACAATTCACTTCTATATTTTGACTGTCGTCCTCATCGGGAGTCGCAATATTCCTATGGAGTTTGACATGACCGTTTATAGAATTTTAATGGAATACATTATTCTGAATTTAAATTTCATAAAGTGGTCTTGTTTTATGAGATTAATCTTTGTTTGTTTTCAGGAGTAACAATGGATGTAAGCCACTATAACGCTCTTCTGGCAGTTTACCTAGAAAATGAACATCATTTTTCACCTACTGAGTTTTTAGAATCTTTAGAAAAGAAGGGTATCGAACCGAATAGAGTGACTTTTCAAAGACTGATAGCTGCCTTCTGCCAGACAGGTGACATTGACGGTGCTACCCGAATATTGGAATTCATGAAGGAAAAGCAAATGCCCATAAACGAGAATGTATTTAATTCACTCATTGTCGGACATTCACAGGCAAAGTAAGTAACTTTGCGAACTTTAATAACATTTATTAGAAATTTGTAAAATTTAAGCCAGTGACATTAATATCTTGGTAGGATAATACAGTCATTTTAATGGTATGATCATGGAGTTTGAAACTTTATTAAAAAACAAAATGTAATTATAAGATGTTAAAATTTAATCATACTCTATCGACATCGACTGAAAAAAGCAAAAACATTAAACAGGTCAGCACCTCACGTCACACATATAAAGATATAACTTTAATTTCTTATTTACTCCCATTGGTATAAGTAGAGTGGAAAATACAGTCCGTTCTTTGCCATATCCAACAGGTAAAACTGACACCAGAGAAAATGGAAAGATGTGATGGATCTGTGAAAATTGTTTCTTCTTATAAAGGAAAATATATGTAAAATTTGGGGAAAATACAGCTGAGGAATGATAGTTAACTCTCTATGAATCAATAACAAATCGTAATATGTTGCGATAAAAAAGTTATTTTTTATTTGTACAACAATTTTTTAAAGTAACTATAAAATAAACACATTCTTGCAATAAAATACATAATTGGAAGATTGGTTGTGTTTTATTAGCTTTTTTTTCACTTCCCCAATTGATTAATACAGCCAACCAAAAGCTGTAATACTCTTTACGATAATTAAAGTTTATTGTATATTTTTCACTTGATATGTGTTTGAATGAAGGGGTTACCGGTATTTAACTATTTGTGTTTGACTTATTATTATCAATAGATTTTTAAATGCAATGAGCATTATTTGTTCATATTTTTCATATTTAAATATTATAGCTTTAATCAATTTAGCAAGTGAGCTACCCAATTAAAATTGCTACCTATTTGCGATGACTTAGATTTTTAAGTATGAATTAATGAAGAAATTCGGAGTGTGCAATTGAACTCTACCTGTCTGAAACTTTTCTGCCTTTGTTAGTGACATCTGCAGCCCACCCATGCTGGTGTTCTTTCCTTCTGTAAAGATTCTTTCTTTTTCTTGCAAACACTCCGTCACTTATCCCTTCCTGAAAAATTGAACTTGTCATATATGTCACATCCGTGTATATGATCATTGATCATGATGTGGCTGTCCTTCGCATGTTCCTGGACCTTAGATCCCTACCTATCCCATTCACCTTCTACAGGTTTCATTCTAGACTTAAAGTCCTTCGTTTTGAAATATATTTTTTGTTTCGAAAATAACATGTATATTGAACCATTGGAACAACACTGGGTACCTGGATGACTCCATCCTTTAACAATCTCTTCAGGACCAAACTAGAATAAAATTTCCTTGCCTCCTAAACGACTCAACTCCTCCTCTACACCTGCATTATAGATAACATTTTTCACTTGGTTTCCCAGCCGAATTCTTTAGATGACTTTCTCCAAGCCTTCGAATCTTGCTGGCTTAGGTTGTTTGTGGTGATTTCGAGTTGGATTAGTAGGGCCTATGGAATTCATTCCTCAGCAGGTCTCTGTGTAGCCTCTTATTAGTAAATGATGCGATATGGTCTGATTCAAGTATTGTAACTTGATAGGGTTAGAGCAGAGCAGAGTGGCAGCTGGAGAAGTGGAGATATTGGTATTTATTGTTTGGTTTGAAATATACTGAGGTGTGGTTTTACAAATATTTAAATAGCTTTCAAATCCACATTCAGGAAGGTGGCCATCAGGAAAAAAAATTCAAATGAATGAGACTGAGTTGAATGTAACTTTGAGCAAGTTCAGCAAATAATATTCACTGAGTGTTCGGTTGACAACAGGTCATCATTGAATCTGCAGTAATGGCTGCAGATCCAGAGAAGCCATAAAGTACTGCTCTCACCGGGACATAAAGAGGTTAGCGTAGGAGGGTGCCATTTTGGTCTGCTTGTTAGTGCCTCTGGTCTAAAGGTTTATTTTCTCATCAAAAATAAAGGCATTAAAACCAATACCAGTCGGGCAAGTTTGAAGACAAAATTAGTTAGAAGTAAAGAGACATGTGGGTCAAGGTTAGGAAGTATAACGGAGTATTGATGCTGCGATCCAGAGGGATCTTAGTATAGGGAGGTAACGTCAACTGTCACGAGAAGAAATCTGGTGGGCAAAGGGTGTGAAGAGGGCCAGGTTAGCTCATTAGTTAACGTACTCGCTTCTGGTCTGGTAGTCCGGGGTTCGATCCCCACCTGACCCTCAATTTATTCACGTTGGAGGTGAGTATGTCGTCCCTCGAAAAGAATGTTAAGCCATCGGTCCCGTTACTCGTTAAAGATCCCCTACTCGAAATGCACTTGAGTTAGGCAAAATTTAGAACTGTAGAATCTCCGATGAAATAAATGTTATGATCACCCTAGCTGATATTATCACCCGCTAGGGGATCGATTTAAACAATAAAAAAAAGGAGGGGGGGGGGGGGTGAGTGAGACTACTTTTAATGATTATTTCCTTGATTATAGAGTTATGTGTGTTTATTGTGTACATCTGCTCATGGATTAGTGTGACACTTGTACATCTGTAGTATATTAAAATGTTTGAATCATGTAAATAAAACTTAAAGAGTGTTTTGTTAACAGTGATATGGAATCAGCAATGGGTATTTTAAGTGTAATGCAGCAAGCTAACATAGTGCCAACTGGCGAGACTTTCACCTGCTTGCTCAGTGGTTATGCAAAGAGGGGCAATGCAGAAGGTTTGCAAGAAGTACTGACTTTGGTTGAGAATCAGGGGGAGGAATTGTCAGACAAACAACTACTTGAGGTCATTTACAATCTGGTTATTAGCGGTCACTTGAACATGGCTGATATCGTAAGTAATTTACATAAATTAACATAATTCAACTGCTTTTATCTTGTTTATATGTAGACCTATCATCTCAAGGGATTGAAGCTATCTGCTTCAAAGAAATATTACATTATATATTTTAATAACTGGAGAAGAATTAAGTAAATTAATAAGTGATTTCTAAAACATCAAAATAGAGTAATCATTACTTAAACATAATTTCCAACATTTATGTTCCTAGTATGTTCAAATTATATCAATATGTTATTGACAGGGTAATGCGACTGCTTCTTTTGTATAATAGTTTTATTTTTTTCAATTTGCCTACGTTATTCTTATTTCTTTTTGTATATTCAATCTCTCTAACTCCCCAAATTATTTCTTTAACAAAAACTGTCTCAAAAGTGCCTAGATTTTTTTGATTTATTATTGTGAACAATTAATGTTTTGTTTGTCCTTGTGCTTTTTATTGTAAGTTCTCTGTTTATATATGAAAAATTTTCAAATTATAAAAGTTATATCATCGTGCAACCATACAAAAAAAGTACAAGGAAAATCTTGTACTGTGAATTAATTTCTGTAATTCACAGTTAATTACAGAAATTAATCTATGTTTATGCGTTATAGTGTGGTTTATATATGTTTAAAATATATTTAATCCAATGTATTTGCCTGTTGTGTTACGTAATCAGTTTTTAAATCTTCTTGAATAACGCTCCTGTTATTCGAATACATTTAAAACACATTTTCTGTGGTCTGCATTTTGGAACTTTTCACCAGTCATTATCAGAACACGAATTATGCTTCGTTTGGGTTTCGAAGTAAATTAATTAATTGGGATGAAAACTTCAATAACAACATGAAACAAATAGAAATATTAGTGTTTCAAAAAGCAATAAATATAACTTCTTACCTGAATGCCATCAGTGTTGTGGAAATGGAGCAATAGAAGCGATAATGCATTCGTCGTAAGATTAATTATAAACATAATATATACAAAGCAGTCATCTGTTAACAGCGGCTATTTAAAAAAACATTGTAATATAATACGTTCATCTCCTCTTATGGACCAGTCAAAGTTTAACTACACAACTAAGGTTGCTGGACTCTTTAAGGGTTATCTGGTCAAAAAAATGAAACATAGGAAGACAGAGTTGAGTTTTTTGACCAGATAATCCTCAAAGAGTTTAAATTACCTTATGGCTTCCTTCAGTCAACGCAGTAACCTTCCAAATGCTATCCATCAGAACTGTAGCGTAGAGATACCATGCTGAACCCGCCTTAACAGAAATTCGGGAATGGTCGGGCCTAAAATGTCAATTATTACGTTCGGGTCGGGTCGGGCTTCTCTCTCGCTAACGTTTTTTAAATATATATATACATCATGATTTGTTTTCTTAACCCAATATTTATATGATGTAATTTTTTGAGGGTTTAGGTGCAATGATTTTAAAAATCATTTTGAAAAGTCCTCTGCAAAAGGACTAGCTTAAAATCATTAGACCTAAACCCTCAAAAAATTACATTATATATATATATATATATATATATATATATATATACACAATTAAAAGAAACTGTCCAGCGGACTTTTTTAAATAAAATAAATTCAAAACAAAGGAAACACACAGAAAGACACAGACATAACTCACATCGATATTTCGTCATCAGGAGGTGTGAAATATCGATGTGAGTTATGTAATAATTTATTTTTTAAGACACTCATTCTTAACTGGTTTCCCTTTTACATCTTTTTATCTAACTTTACCTTTAATGGATTATTTCAGATATATAACTTTATTTTGTTTTTCCTACAATTCTCTCTGAATCATTTATATTTTCCCAACTAGTATTGCTTATCTGTATTTCTGTTTATATTTTCTATTAATTCTATTACTTCAAGACCGGGCACGGGGAGTAGCACTGGCGGTTGCCGTGTCGGTTACTAGCCGTTGCGTCTAGAACCTGCTTGGTCTCCTTTCTCTTTTCTCCTGAAGACGGATTACTCGAAAATTTGAGTCTGTAAGTGTGTTTCTTTTACTTTCTGTGCTACCTATCTTCAATTTTGAACTGTTATATATATATAAACTAGAATTTAAAAAGAACACATATAAAGGAAACCACTGAACTCACTACTATATTTCGATGTTCTCTTCTTCAGGAAAAGAAGTGAATCGCTCCAAAGGCTGATAACGACTCATATATATATATATATACACTTTAACACATAGAAAAGAACACAGAAAGACACTACAGAACTCACTTCGATATTTCGACATCCGTCGTCATCGGGAAGAAGTGCGAAGTACTCGCGTTGAGAAGCAAACTGCTACTGACTTCGCACTTCTTCCCGATGACGACGGATGTCGAAATATCGAAGTGAGTTCTGTAGTGTCTTTCTGTGTTCTTTTCTATGTGTTAAAGTGATTATTGTCCACACGGACCTTTCATTATATATATATATATATATATTATATATATATATATAATATATATACAGTGACACATAAACTGAAACACAACAAAGACTCACTTTTCAATATTTCCACCGCCATTACGGTCGAAATATTGAAAAGTGAGTCTTTGTTGTGTTTCAGTTTATGTGTCACTGCTTATTTTGATTGTAATCTGTCCTGCCGGACCGTTTTTCGTGTATCATGGTGTATATATATACATATGCACCTTAAATTACGCAAAACATGACACAGAAAAAAGAGAAAATCTGAACATTTGTCCTTTCCTGCACTTTCACCTTTTTAAAATACCACACTTCTCTCCCAGTCTTCTCAACCCCTCACCAGATGTTCTCTGCATCTAGTGTTTCAGTTGGTTTTTTGACTCTGACGAAGACCGCTTGTTACGGTTGAAAGATCTTAGTCTTGTTTACCCATTTCATATTGTGGTTTGATCATATATATAAATAAATATATATCAGTTCACAAATGAAGAAAAGCAACACACAGAGAAAGAGACACACTTACAAACTCAAATTTTCGGATGATCCGTCTTCAGGAGAAAAGAGAGAATGGGCGACCAAGCACGCCGGAAACCCAAGTCTACGGATGAAGATCGGTCATCCGAAAATTTGAGTTTGTAAGTGTGTCTCTTTTTCTGTGTGTTGCTTTTCTTCATTTGTGAACTGATTTGCGTCCAGTTTGAATCGTTTTTTCGAATTTTAAGTGGATAAATAAATATATATAATTAAATAAAACGGTCCAACGTTTCTGCAGGAAGGCAGAGTCGCCGCTCTGCCTTCCTGCGTGACTCTTCGACTCCTGTTGACGACGATGGTCGAAATATAGAAGTGAGTTATTCCTGTGTCTATCTGTGTGATAGCTCTTTTTTAATTGGTTTATATATATATTTTTTTTATTAAAAATTATGCCAATTTTAACTTTTGTTCTTTTCCGAGTTAATTTTTCAAGTTTTCTCACTATGGATTTCCACCTTTCTGGTAAAATATAAAGTAATTCACCAAAAGATTTATTCTTGGTGGATTTTACCAGAAAGGTGGAAATCCATAGTGAGAAAACTTGAAAAATTAACTCGGAAAAGAACAAAAGTTAAAATTGGCATAATTTTTAATAAAACATGTTTGATTGAAGGTCTGCTCCCAAAATACACAAATATATATATATATATAATATATATATATATATAATTAAAAGAAACGGTCCAGCGGACTTTTTTAAATAAAATAAATTCAAAACGAAGGAAACACACAGAAAGACACAGACATAACTCACATCGATATTTCGATGTGAGTTATGCCTGTGTCTTTCTGTGTGTTTCCTTCGTTTTGAATTTATTTTATATATATATATATATATATATATATAATATATATATATATATATATATATAATTTTATAACCATACAACTGTTTTATGATTATAGAAACAATCAAAAATAAATTCTGAAATAAGTCTAAGATCTTTTCACCTAGGGGAGATTGTTATCAGAGTCACTAGTTGAATAGAGTATTCAACTAGTCAGAGTGACTTCAAAGTCGTTCATGGTTATTGAGACGTGTATTCTTTAAGGGAGTATCTATTGTTCATGGTATTCTTTGTTTATCTAGTTCTAAATATTTTGTTTCTTAGGTGACGAGAAAGTTAAAGCGTCATCTAGGTTATAACCAAGATGCCAAGAATACAATACTTCGTCTGTTAATTCAAAATGAAATTCAAGGAGCTTTAAAAGTGCTTAGAACAATGACTCCAATCTTCAATGAGGAGGAAGAACAATACCCTTTGGGCACTTTCTTTATTAAAAACCTGGTCAAATCGAAAAAGGTAATTACATAAATTAACTGTATTTTATTTTTTAACTCGTAGGTTTTCGTTTATGTATATGTATATACGAATGTTTTCCAATCTCTACCACATATATTTATCATTATTTTTCTTTCTTATCGATGTTTGGTCTAGCGTCAATAATGCAACACCTTTAAGCCGACGTTTCGTCCATATTTGTAGTCATCTTCAGGGCTACATCAATACAGAGTTTAATTACTATAACATGAGACATAATTATATTACATTATTTAATTAATATACATAATTACTTTGGTATTTTTCAATTATGAGGAACTAACTACATAACGGTTTGTGTTCAAATCAGCTAGTGTGCTGCCCTAGTGACAGTTTTTTGAACCTTCTAATCAGACTTGATAATCAAAACAACCCTAAAAACTCATTAAAACTATATCAAACAAGAAAAAAGGACCAGGAAACTACAACCATATTTACTAATCACTAAGTAATATATTATATATTTTACTTAGGTTTTCTGTATCCGTTTTTTTATTGCACGCATTCTTAGTTTTTCAAATGTGAATCATTTATTTTATAAACCTCTTATTTTTATTATTTTCAAAGTCTTAGTATTATTATCTTAGTAATCTTAGTATCATCTAAGTTAAAGTTATGACTATTGTTAATTGAATGATGGGCTAAAGCACAAATTTTTTTTTTTATATTAAGAGTTAGGTTTGCCTTTTTCATTGACACAGGTAAGAATCTTTGGAAACGATTTGACCGGAAATATAATAAAACAATAACAACATTGTTAGTTATTCCTCGTATAATATAATTTAACAGTTTTACTTTTCAAAACTCTTTCTTCTTCCCATGAAAAATTTAAATTAAATCTGAAATTTTGATTTAAAGTTGAAAAACTATTCTAATCCCGAATTAATTGGGTTTAATAACTATATGATGTATTTCGTTGGTATATACTTAACAAATAAATAAGTAAGTAATAAATAAATTAGGCTGTATGTTATTGATTTATGTTGATTTGTAAGTATTTAAAGTTCACATTATTTTGCAAAATTTCAGCCATTTAAGATGATAGTATCAGTGTGTGACGAATTAGAACGAACTAAAGAAAATGTTTTCGCAACTCTGTACGCAATTGAAGCGAGTCACCAGTGCCAAAACAAGGAGCTTAGTTTACAACTGTTGGCTCATTTAGCCCGAAGGGAGACCCTGTGTCAACATTATTATTGGCCTATTATTGTGCAGTTTGGAAAAGATGGTAACACCCAAGGTATTAAGGAACTTCTCATTATTAAATGTTTTCATATTTCATTATTCAATCAAACTGTTTACTTGAATATGTGTTATTGTCAGAGTCATTAATGTAGATATAGAGCATATATTAATTTTTATTATTTCCTGATTCATTTTTTACTACTATTTAATATATATATATATATATATATATATATATATATACGAGTTCGAGATTAACAAAGAGCAACACACAAAGTAGGGAAACACACTTACAGACTCAAATTTTCGGGTAATCCGTCTTCAGGAGAAAAGAGAATGGGAGACCAAGCACGTTGTAGGCGCAACGGCAAGTAACCAACCCGGCAACCGCCAGTGCTGTCAACCGTACCCGGTCTTAAAGTATAAAATTAGGAGAAGATATAAACAGAAACTCAGATAAGCAGTACTGGTTGGGTAAAACTATAAATAGGTGAAAAATTATAAACAATATAAGATAAAAGCAAACTATAAGAAACAAAAATAATGATAAAGAAAAGAAGAAAAAATAAATAAATAAATAAAAATAAATACAATACAAAAAACATGCATTGGTTGTTTTAGTAAATAAAAGATAGAGACTGAATAAAAGGGTAAGTATGGGAAATATAATATATAATATAAAAATAATAATATAATATAAAAATATAATATATATAATATAAAAGGGTAAGTAAGGGAATATATATATATATATATATACACCATTTCCTTCCCGCTTGGTGGTAAGTGGTGGGGTACTGGCTGCGGTCTCCGAGTTCAGTACCGCCCTGTCTTCCTGCGGGACTCTTCGCTCTTCACACCTCCTGATGACGACGATGGTCGAAATATCGATGTGAGTTATGTCTGTGTCTTTCTGTGTGTTTCCTTCGTTTTGAATTTATTTTATTATATATATATGTATATAAACTAAACTCACGGAAGCAAAACATATACAAGAGATCACAAAAACAAAATACACTACCATTTTTCGTTTGCGTCGTGATCTGGTAGAAAGATGTGAGTCTCTCCAAAGACAAGGAAGGACTTTGTATGTAAATATATATCAACGCCCTGTATTCCCTGTGAAATACTTTGCCTCCTAATGATGGCGATTGTCTGAATATAGAAGTGAGTTATGTCAATGTCTTATCTTTGTGATGTTCTTAATAATTTATATATAATGCAAATAACTGAACAACTGGACATTTTCAACTGAACAACTAACTTTGAATTTGAACAAATAAATGTAGATAAATTAAAAATACACACATGTACTCTCAAATTTTCTTTTTGAGGAGCCGGGAAATAACTGCTTCCATGGTAGTTATTTCCCGGCTCCTCCAGTTTACATCGACAGTCCCAAATATTGTTTTACTTAAGTTTGCAAGAGAAAGAATGTTTAATGAGTACCCGCATGATATAGATGTGGTCGTGGATTTATGATCCTCTGAAAAACGAAGTGTACACGATTTTGCGTATCATACATGAAAAATGGGGTTCATTTATTGGTTTGGATCGTCGAATTATCGGTTGTGGTTCAAACGACTAGAGTAATAATGAACAGCAGTCCATACCTGCTATTGTAGAGTATAATTAATAATTTGTAGAGTATTTTTTTTTTTTTTTTTTTGAATGATAAAAGTGAAATTGTATTTTTTTTATTTCAGGTGTTATTGATACTCTTAAACAAATGTCAGTGGACATGCAACAACCAGTAACGAATGAGACGTTGAGAGAGTATGCAGTGGAATATCTAGGCGATAACGGAGAACAGGTTATTCGCAACTTAAGACAGGCGGGAGTGACAGTGGCCTCGGCAGCGTCTGCGGTTGTTGCTTATAACTTGTCTAGTGGGGATATGAAGTCGGCTGCCAAAACAGGTTACTCAGAGTATTAATCAATGTGATTGTTAGTGACAAAATTGCTCAGTTTGTGAATGTTATACCTGTGGCTCACTCAAAATATACTCTTACTATTGTTTGAAAAGCAAAATATGACTAAATGAATGGGTAGTAAATAAACGTTTATACCCAGTAATCATCTAGTTAGCTTTACAAGTATATGACCGCAATATTGCATCTAACGTACTATCGTTTGGCTATATGCATGTGAACTATAGCGGCAAAAATGAATCTCTATATAATGTTCGTGTTTTTGTTTTTTACGTGGCTGACTCAAGTATTTTTCTTTTAGATTGCATAGTTTTATTTATTTCTAACTACCATGAATACAGACACTACTCAGTTCATAGAATCTCATGATATATAATAAAAGAGAACGAAGACGTTTCTTCTGGTCTCAATTGTACGTGGAGGTTACAATGTGATTCTCAATTTGCTGTAGTCCAGACACGGAGTTGCATATTCGTTTTTGAACCGGAAATGAATTAGGTCCGCAATTATAAATAAAAAATTATAGGTTTTATGGAATCATATAAAAAATAATTTTACAGAAAAGACACTTCAGTTTATTTTATTTTATCCCAGTAGTGCAAAATTGAGTGTCATATTGTCACCCCTCACTTCCCTTCCATTTAGTAACGAAGTTAATTTAATACTTTATCCTGTTTAGATAAACATAATAAATCTCCAAAGGATAAAACATCTAATCTTTTTCGATTATTCCCTGATGTTGCTTACAATTACAGGGAGAAAAATAGATGTCAGTGGGACCAAAATATCTCAGCTTCAGTGTTGAGCAAGATATCTTCATCCAAGAAATTATGAAAAAATGAACCAAATTACAAATAACTGCCAGGGTTACCAGTGATTCTATAAATTTTACCAGGGACTCAGAACACTCACCTGAAGCCTCAGTTGCTTTGGCTTACTTCACTCACTATCCTTGATGCCATCCCTTCTCTGTCCCTTGGACAAACCTCGTTAGCCACTGATTTGGTCATGTTTTTTTTCCAAAATATAGTTCCTCTATTTGAATTTCTGTACTTATGTAGTAGGAGTTTCGTTATTGGTGATTATAGAGGTTTTTCTTTAATAACATTATACATTTAAGACATTTTCTCTTGATGTCTCAAGGATAAATTATCCTCATAATCTGAACACGGTATATTTTAGATTTGTTTATTTTAATAAATATACACACATCTTATTTAATTCTTAATATCTGTATATGTAAATGGCTTTAACGAAATGGCTTTAATTAATATTTACGTGTATTTAACTTATTTTTTTTCTGGTGTACTCAGCTGTAACTGTGCGAGCCAACTACAATCAAGGGGCTTTAAAGAGGAATTTAGTTCAAGCTTATAAAACAAAAGGAGACGCAGACTCTTTAGTGAACATAGTAAGAGCTATGAAAGCGTCTGATAGCGAAATATCCGAGGATGGCAGAGATGTAGAGGACCCGGCTTCTAGTGTTCTTCTCTCAGTGGCGGCTGCCATAAGGACCAACAAAGGTCAAGCTCTTCTTGACATATTAAAAGTTAGTGTACTTTGTTTTGCATTTGAAACTCAACAATTTTAGTGAGTAATAAAAATTACTTGTTATTTGTTTTATGATAGTTCAACAAATTATACTCATTTTCTACGACAGTAGGGATTTTTTTTCTAGAGTATAAGCGCCTAATGTTGCTCCGATTGTTTCAAATTAGAGTGTAAAGAGTGCGCGAAATTCAAAAAGTCACCTTGGTTTTTGATCTCACCTCATATGAGTAAATAATTCAGGACTAATTATTTTAAATTATCTAAATGTTCTAAAGTATTATATATAGTTACATGGCTGTCAAGCCATTAAGAAGGTTAACTGCCCACTATGCAAAGTGAAGACACTAGTTACCAGATTAGCCACCAAAGCACGTCTGACCTCTCAATCATTACTATAACCAGTCAGAATTGTTCAATAAGACAGTTGTTTGACGTAATATAAAGTTTCATCTATCGAACTTTTGATATTCTGTAAATCAGAATAAGAATACAATATAGTCCGTTGTTAAGATTGTATACTAAAATTAAATACAAAATATAAGTTGTAGATTAAGTTAGGTTGCAGTGGCAATCCTATAATCAACACACACAGGGTCGAACATTGGTCATTTGTGATAAAATACAGTGAACATTCTACCACATTGGAAGTCATAAATGTTGCCATATCAAGTATGTTTAGAGTAGGAAATTTTAACGAGTACCTGAATATCGTACTGACTCGAGACTGACGGTTTAATGTCTCTCCGAGGGACAGCGTGCTCAGATTTATTCACCTCCCAATGAATAAATCGAAGGCTAGAGTGGGTATTGAACCCTGGATCTACTAGTCCAGAGGCGAAAACGTTGTCACTTTGCTAACCTGGTCCCTAATATAAGTTTTAAGTATTATAAGACTCCATAAAGTACAGAAAAAACACTGAAAAAGACTCCCTTTAATATTTCGACATTTAATAATGAAGATATTATTGAGTGAGTCTTTTTTTGAATTTTTATGTTTTTCTTGTGTTGGATTTCTTGTGCTTAGTTTTGGTTATTGAATATATTATAAAGTAAATTTTTAAATCTCTTCTGTTGTTATTATTTCTTTCATAATATTTTTCATTACAGGGATATGAAGAAAATACAATTGGAATTTCAAGCAGCACTGCCGAATCACTGCAGGAATTACTAAGCGGAGATGCGTTAACACCTGAAATTTCAACACTTCTTTCCAGGTTAACATCACCTGAAATCTTATCCAAGTCTTCAGAAAAATCTCTTCCCAGGAGTCTTGCCTACAATAAGGTTGGTAGTACTTACTTGATATGTTATTGACTTGGCATTACGATTTGGTATTTGATTATGAATTAAAGAGGTAATGCGAATATACTGATACAACTATATTCACGAACCACACGAGTCTATTGTTGTATGAAAATTGTGTATATTTTCCAACTTTTTAGCATGCTTTACTGCTATTACTTGTCTATTTGTATTACATATCTTTTGTTATGTGATACTTTTAAGTTATATACATAAGGAAGTATAAAAAGATTTCACATTCCTCTTCTAATAGGCTTGACAGCTAGGGGATAGTTTTTTACTCTTTCTTACTGTACTCCTTTGTTTCCTCAAACATCCCTTCCTGGACATTAGTCCTTTCCTGCGCTTTCACCCTTTTGAAATACCACTCTTCCCTCCCACTCTTCTCAACCCCTCACCAGATGTGTCGTGCATCTAGTGTTTCAGTTGGGTTTTTGACTCTTACGAAGACCGCTTGTTATGGTTGAAAGATCTTAGTGTTGTTTTCCCATTTCATATTGTGGTTTGATCATTGATAAGGAAATATATTCGTGCCCGTAAATACCTAGTATTAAGTTGTGGTTCTGTCTATTTCGTATAATTTTTATAAACTTTGTTAAGTGTTCAGTTTTATCTACTTAAGCGATAATGTACCAAAACCTGAGGGCATTACTTACAATCTAGATATAATTAATTAGAGGTAAGTTTAGTTAGTATATCCTCATCAGAATATTGAATACTTCTAGAAACTAGATTGTAAAGTTATTCCTGGAGTTAATATTTCAGTAAATCGTGAAACTTAAGACATAGCAAATCCTGGCTCTAATTAAAAATTAGTTGAAGTTTCTATTTTTTTTTTTAAATTAAAATCGTAAGTGGTATCACTTTAGATTGAAGTTTTCCTTAAAGCTTAATATCTATGAAACTCTAAATGATGTGGGATCGTGGAAGCCCATCGCTGCGTGATCCTACCTTTTGTATGTTCCGTTGAGTTGAAATCCCGAAACTAGGTTTTGCATTGTGTTTCGCCGGAGCACAACGAAAAAGCGTTTTAGTGAAAAGGTATCGGCCTTTTCTGGTTTTATGTAAAATATGGCTGCATTACCCCGATAGACAACATTACGACGAAACAGGTTATATAGAACAGAAAAAATATCCCAATATTTTTAATAATATAAAAATATGTTACTTGATTATTTCAATTTACTTTGTGATTTTCATTGAACAACAGAACGTGCTATGATTATAGTTTTTGTCTATTCCCAACCAGTTTCTGGGTTCAAAACATGTGAACTTCTTATTTTTGTTTATAAATAACTCTTATTAATATTTTATGTTTTATCAATGAATTACTTGCATGGGAATTTCATATCTATTTTTAAAAAATATCGCCAACTGCAAAAATTGAACTAGCAATCCAGAACAAGATTTTTAACTTCAGTAAACAACTATGAATGAAAGCATCTTCTTGAATAGTATATCTTTACTTTCTATTCTTTGAATGAAGTATTCAGTTCATACTTAAAATAGTTAAACCTTTTGTAGGAAGCAGCTGTTCTCTTACAAGACATCAGTGAGGTGGAATCCAAGCAAGAAGATAGTACGGAATTGAAGAAGAAATTGTTGCTGCTTTGTTGCCACAATTGGGACTTAGATAAGTCCGTTGAACTCCAGCAGGTAATCTCAGATTGTTGACATCTGACAAAAATAACAGATTAATTAAGTAATTCATTAATTAATCAATTCTTCATTGGTAGGTTAATAAAATTTATTATAATCATTTACCTAGATGAGTGGTCCTCAATTATTTTTTAATTGAATCATGAACTATAAACGAAAATATATAAAATACAATATATTTTGGATTTAAACTACTGTTAGTATTTTTAGGTAGCGAAAACCTTAGGGCATGTTTGTTTAAATCTAGGGGATTATGTGTGTGTACCAGTATTTTTTTAATCATTTGATATGTTTCCTTCATTTTGGCAGGTCAAAATCAAATTCAACTTTTAAATACTTCTTGGATAGGAGGAAAAGTTTATTATTTTGTGCAAAATTATAGATTGGGAAGGGGAAGTTTTAGAGGTAGTCAATACTGAAATATCTGTTTTTTGTTCTACGAAAACACGTGAAATAAAACAAAATTTCTTATCCTATTTTTATTTTTATTCTTACAATAAAATCAAGTTTATTAAAAAAATCCATATGCTTTTTGGCTCCCAAAGAAAAACAGTTTATAATCCACATAAACACTATTAAATTTGAAAATAACAGGAAACGTCGTCCCTTGGAGAGGACGTTAAGCCATCGGTCCCGAGCATATACGATGTCAGCTATTCGTTAAAGAATGCAACTCTAAGTACACTTTAATAGGGCAAAATTTGGGACTCCCGATATAGAATGGTCGTCAAGTTGTATCACAAAGGGCGAATATTCAGCCTACCCTTTCATGGGACTGCCACTGCAACCTAACCTAATAATAGATAATTCTGTTCAGTACGATACGAAGTAATTCAAGGTCAGGGGATGGAGTGTTTAACGTGTATAAACACTGTTTAATGTGTTTAATGTTAATTTGAACATTAACTTAATGTTAATGTGTTTAATGTGTGTACTAGTTTGGAAGACTCCTGTTAGTATATCGTTTGAACTCAGATTTTTTTATGTTTAAGATCAGGAAATTTAAATTTATGTGGTCAGTTACCATGTGGTATTTACTCATACTTGAAAATTATAGAAGATTATTCACACATTAACAAAGTTTCATTTATAAAAGAACGCATTTGAAACAAGTGGTGATGTTCAAATGTATCTGCTTATATCGAGAAGGTAGAAACGGGAATCATTTTCGTCTTAATGAAACTTTTGTCAATAACGTCTTGTATGGGAAAATCTTGTTTTAGGTATTTTAAATATTTTTGTAAAAATCCCAAATTTAAATAATATTGATAGTTAAATTTGTGATTTCCTATGTAGGATGAACGAGTTGTTAGGAGAACAGAGGTCTGGTGAAGGTAATCCGTTAACACCCTCTTTGCCTGCTCACTGACTTCCGCATCCTTCTGTTAATTCACACTAACTCCTAAATAATTAAATTCAACATTTCTTTTAGGAATTGAAGAACAAGGGAGTGGAACTGAGCCCAAACCATGTGGCAGCCCTTATGGAGCTTTTTGTCTATCACGACAAGCAAGAGGAATCTATTCAGCAATATGAAGAACTTAAAAATAAGTTTCCAAACTTCAAAATCGATGAGCATAGCATTGTCCGTTTGGCCTACATTCTTATCAGAAATGAGAAGTACGACGGTAAGTGTACTACTTTTCAAAATATTATAAACAAACTACCTATCACCCATATTGCCTTTTTTATATCATATATCATTTTCTCCTTTTTAGCTTACTCTCAACTCTCGTAAACACGAGTATTTTTTTTGTGATTAAGGAACTTAACGTTACTTTTTACGTTTTTATTATACTTCTTTCCGAAAACAATAATCCAGTTACCAAAAAGTTTTTTTTTTTAAATTCCTTTATTTTTGGTACTAAATTACATTTTAGTTTATTTGAAAACAGGATATTTTTTTTCTATTTGTTATTTTAAATTAGCTGGTGTTAACGAGTAGTTCTAAACACCTGAGAAGAGTTATATAAATAAGTAAAATATATGTTTTTCCTACTACAAGTGTTCTGAGCATAGGACCTCTTTCAATGTGGAAAAAGGGAACGGGCAGTATTTTGGTACAAGGAAATCAAACAGTTAATACTTAAAAAGTTTTCTTCATGAAATTAATAGATTGTTTATTTATATCCTGCAAGAGCTGAGCATGAATAATTAAATTTGAAATAGACTGTGCCTCAAAAATTTAGCATGTCAAATCCTAATGGTTGTTAATAAAATTAATGAATCTTTGATTATTACAGATGCAGTTAAACTGTTCGAAACTAATAAGCTGGACACTACTGTGGACCAAAAGTATTTCGTCTATAATTCAAACTGCTGGAAACTGTTAAATCATATTTCTGAAAAGGGCGATGCAGTGAATGTAGACAAAGTGTTTGACGCAATGAAGAATAATAACTACATTGTACCAACAAACGTGCTTTTGGGGCCACTTATCAAAGCCCGCCTGCTCAAGTAATTCTTTATCACACTAACTTTTTTTATATAATTATCATTAACTAGAGGTAAGATAAGCTGAAAGAACTCACATCTTTGTAGGTTAATATTGCAAAAGAGAAGTGGCAAAACACATGTACTGGGTGTTTAGAGAAATATAACTTTCCAAATTATTTATTATTCGTTCACGTGAGCCTTTTTTCATGTTTCAAACTGGTTTTGATCATATTATCGTAGTCAGGTGTGAATAAGTGGTTAAATATTTGTTACTAATACTGAATTTTTGATGTTAGAATCACACTCTGCCTCTAATTCATTCTTAATTTTGTGATGTAAAAAGGTATTCATCTAATAAACTGGAGTAAGAAGAATGTTATGGTTCATTAATTCTGATGTTGAATGAACCTTGGTTTCGTGGTATCAAAGGACCCTTTGCCTTCTGTTTTCCTTCTGAAGTAACACCTTAATCTAACTTAATCATAACGTAAAATTCTTATATCAGTACATTCTAGAGACCAAATAACTATAACTATAATAACTAAAGGATACAGGTTTTATTAATGTATATAAACGCCCACGATTACTATGGGGAAGAGGAGAGGGGGCCATAAAAATATAGAGACCTGCTTACAGTTCTATTAATACCTAAGTCTCTAGTTTAAAAGAAGGATTTTCAGTTACAGATATAAGAATATAGAAAACAAAAATAATAATTTTTGTATATACGGTATCTAGAAAAAAATAATGTGATTGCAATTTTATCAACATATACTATTGGAGTATATTCATGTTGCTTCAATTATTTTCTAGCAATTTAATTTAAATACACTATTTAAATTTTTTAAATTAGTTTACTAAAATTGAGACTACTTGTAGTAAAGATATAAAAGGAGCTCTGGACAAGTTTGAGGAATGCACATCAGTATACAGAGCAACGCCTTGGAAGAACGAAATCGCATGCAAGTTGATTCAAGAAGAAGATGCTGCTTCTCTGCAACGACTTACCGATCTTTCGACACAAGTTCATGGAGAAGTTAACAGCCTTTATGATCTTGTCTTGTCTTTTATAGAATGTGGTAGGGTTCGACAGGCACGCAAAATTTTAGAGGTAAGCTTACCTATTGATTCAATATTAATGTGCTTTCTTGTACAAGTTTATAGGAATTGTCATAGAAATAGAGGTATGACATTTTGAAGTGGAAATACTATCAAGTAACAATTGCAATGAGAAGTTTAAAATGTTTTGTGATGGAAATTTTAACCACATTTGCCTAGCTTGCTCAAACCACCACCTTGAGGTGTGTAAATAATATGTAATTTATTTCTTCTTTTTTTTTCTAAGACTCCTGGCTTGAGGATGAGACATGAGAGACTGAACTCTGCCTCCGAGAGATACAAAAACGATGGCAAGATGGACTACTTGGAAAATCTCGTCCTCGCCACCAAAGACCTTCCGCACATTGATAGGGCTGATATATGCTTCAATCTTTTGGGAGTGTACTGTAAGTTGTCGAATGGTTGTTTTATGCCTATGTGTGTCATATGCATGTTAAGTTCAATGTATGTTGTCATTAAGCTTAAAAACACTTGAACTATGTGTAATAAAATAAAATAATATTCTATTTTTAATATTAAAAAGTTATTTGAATATAAACTGTCCTATCTTACATAGTAAACTTGACCCTCGAGTTTCCTTACTTCAAGAAACCGTACTTTTTTTTATTCCGTGTTGCATACATTTTCATCCGGGCATTGATAATTCAAAATGAGTGCAGAGTGAGACCGTATAGCCTAGACTACTCCAGTTTCGTTATCTTAAGCAAACTGTACCTTTATTATGCATTAACTAACTGCATACACATGTATTTGATGATTGTGATTCTGATTTAAGGCAAGTATAGCCTAGACTACTCCAGTTAAGTTAACTTAAGCAAACTGCACCTTTATTATGCATTAACTAACTGCATACACATGTATTTGATGATTGTGATTCTGATTTAAGGCAAGTATAGCCTAGACTACTCCAGTTTCGTTATCTTAAGCAACTTACCTTTATTATGCATTAACTAACTGCATACACATGTATTTGTTGATTGTGATTCTGATTTAAGGCAAGTATAGCCTAGACTACTCCAGTTTCGTTATCTTAAGCAAACTGTACCTTTATTATGCATTAACTAACTGCATACACATGTATTTGATGATTGTGATTCTGATTTAAGGCAAGTATAGCCTAGACTACTCCAGTTTCGTTATCTTAAGCAAACTGTACCTTTATTATGCATTAACTAACTGCATACACATTTGATGATTGTGATTCTGATTTAAGGCAAGTATAGCCTAGACTACTCGTTTCGTTATCTTAAGCAAACTGTACTTTATTATGCATTAACTAACTGCATACAAATGTATTTGATGATTGTGATTCTGATTTAAGGCAAGTATAGCCAGCACTCCTTTTTTAGCAATGTACCTTTATTATGCATTAACTAACTGCATACACATGTATTTGATGATTGTGATTCTGATTTAAGGCAAGTATAGCCTAGATACTCAGTTTCGTTATCTTAAGCACTGTACCTTTATTATGCATTAACTAACTGCATAAATGTATTTGATGATTGTGATTTTGATTTAAGGCAAGTATACTAGATACTCAGTTTGTATCTTAAGCAAACTGTACTTTATTATGCAAATAACTGCATACATTATTTGATGATTGTGATTCTGATTTAAGGCAAGTATAGCCTAGACTACTCCAGTTTCGTTATCTTAGCAACGTTCCTTATTAACTTGCTTTTTATTTACTAACTGCATACACATGTATTTGATGATTGTGATTTGATTTAAGGCAAGTATAGCCTAGACTACTCCAGTTTCGTTATCTTAAGCAAACCTGTACCTTATATTATGCATTAACTAACTGCATACACATGTATTTGATGATTGTGATTCTGATTTAAGGCAAGTTATAGCCTAGACTACTCCAGTTTCAGTTATCTTAAGCAAACTGTACCTTTATTATGCATTAACTAACTGCATACACATGTATTTGATGATTGTGATTCTGATTTAAGGCAAGTATAGCCTAGACTACTCCAGTTTCGTTATCTTAAGCAAACTGTACCTTTATTATGCATTAACTAACTGCATACACATGTATTTGATGATTGTGATTCTGATTTAAGGCAAGTATAGCCTAGACTACTCCAGTTTCGTTATCTTAAGCAAACTGTACCTTTATTATGCATTAACTAACTGCATACACATGTATTTGATGATTGTGATTCTGATTTAAGGCAAGTATAGCCTAGCTATCCTCCCTTCTCATAGTAATCTTAAATGTATAGTGTGTTAAAGTAAATGAAATTAAAGTAGCCTAACCCTACTAAACTGTGTTGAGGTTAGGCTTATCGTATGGTAAGTCTTGTCCTGCCGTCAACTGAAAGGCTAGGCTTTTTTTTTCCTTATAAAGTTTATTATATATTAATAGTAGTGTTTATTTAAATTACGTGTAGTGTGCTAAAGTAAATGAAATTGAGATGTCTAGTTTTAGTGCGGTTATGTATGTGGTACGTCTTACCACACTGTCAACCACTTAGCCTACCCTACTCACCATTAGGCTACCATTTACCAGTGTTGCCAATTTCCGGACTTCTCTATTTCTGGACCTGACTCGGTCTCTATTAGTGCGGAAATGCGAGGGCCCGTGTATATCGCCTTCTCCCTCTAAAAAGTGTTGGGTATTGTCAGTGTTCCTTTTTAGTGTTTTCAGTATTTGAGTTTTATCGGTATGTCTTTTTATAAATTGATTGTTTGTGTCATTATTTTACACGAGTAGTGTTAATGTTGTTGTGTTGCATTTTATATCATGAACTGTGTTTTCATTCTTATTTTTTTCCTGTTTCACTTTCTTTGTTTGTTCCCAAATAGTAGTGTCTGACTTTTTTCAAATAGCCGACTGTTTGTCATTTGTAGTCTAAATAAATCACAATATAAGTCTTTATCGTTTTAGTCTAAGTCCTGTGTTTGTCGTGTGTTTATATCCGACTGTTTGTCATTTGTAGTCTAAATAAATCACAATATAAGTCTTTATCGTTTTAGTCTAAGTCCTGTGTTTGTCGTGTGTTTATAGCCGACTGTTTGTCATTTGTAGTCTAAATAAATCACAATATAAGTCTTTATCGTTTTAGTCTAAGTCCTGTGTTTGTCGTGTGTTTATAGCCGACTGTTTGTCATTTGTAGTCTAAATAAATCACAATATAAGTCTTTATCGTTTTAGTCTAAGTCCTTGTTTGTGTTGTGTTTATCCCGACTGTTTGTCATTGTAGTCTAAATAAATCACAATAAAGTCTTTATCGTTTAGTCTAAGGGGTCTTGTTTATACCGATGTTTGTCATTGTAGTCTAAATAAATCACAATATAAGTCTTTATCGTTTTGTCTAAGTCCTTGTTTGTGTTGTTTATACCGACTGTTTGTCATTTGTAGTCTAAATAAATCACAATATAAGTCTTTATCGTTTTAGTCTAAGTCCTGTGTTTGTCGTGTGTTTATAGCCGACTGTTTGTCATTAGTAGTCTAAATAAATCACAATATAAGTCTTTATCGTCTTAGTCTAAGTCCTGTGTTTGTCGTGTGTTTATATCCGACTGTTTGTCATTAGTAGTCTAAATAAATCACAATATAAGTCTTTATCGTTTTAGTCTAAGTCCTGTGTTTGTCGTGTGTTTATATCCGACTGTTTGTCATTAGTAGTCTAAATAAATCACAATATAAGTCTTTATCGTCTTAGTCTAAGTCCTATGTTTATATCCGACTGTTTGTCATTAGTAGTCTAAATAAATCACAATATAAGTCTTTATCGTCTTAGTCTAAGTCCTGTGTTTGTCGTGTGTTTATATCCGACTGTTTGTCATTAGTAGTCTAAATAAATCACAATATAAGTCTTTATCGTCTTAGTCTAAGTCCTATGTTTATATCCGACTGTTTGTCATTAGTAGTCTAAATAAATCACAATATAAGTCTTTATCGTCTTAGTCTAAGTCCTATGTTTATATCCGACTGTTTGTCATTAGTAGTCTAAATAAATCACAATATAAGTCTTTATCGTCTTATTCTAAGTCCTATGTTTGTCGTGTGTTTATAGCCGACTGTTTGTCATTAGTAGTCTAAATAAATCACAATATAAGTCTTTATCGTTTTAGTCTAAGTCCTGTGTTTGTCGTGTGTTTATAGCCGACTGTTTGTCATTAGTAGTCTAAATAAATCACAATATAAGTCTTTATCGTCTTAGTCTAAGTCCTATGTTTGTCGTATGTTTATAGCCGACTGTTTGTCATTAGTAGTCTAAATAAATCACAATATAAGTCTTTATCGTTTTAGTCTAAGTCCTGTGTTTGTCGTGTGTTTATAGCCGACTGTTTGTCATTAGTAGTCTAAATAAATCACAATATAAGCCTTTATCGTCTAATTCCAACTCCTATGTTTGTCGTGTGTTTATAGCCGACTGTTTGTCATTTGTAGTCTAAATAAATCACAATATAAGTCTTTATCGGTTTAGTCTATGTCCCATATGTAGTAAATCCATGATGTTTTACATATAATCTGGGTCATATACTGCTTTGATTATACATGTACTTCTGCCTTTCGGTTAAACCGCGATAAAGCAAGATAAGTTGATATTTTTTAACATGTTGATATTTCGTACTTTTACAGTGTTAAGATTTCTATTGTAAATTAATTTAAAGAACACTTCCTCATGGAAATGCGTTTTTTTTTTACAAAATTTTAAAAGATTTTACCTATAATATCTAAATATTGTTAGTAGAAAGTTTTTTTGTATTTACTTTCCTTGATTTCCTCTTGAGATAATTCGAGTGAAATTCGCTCTTAATTAACTTTTTTTGTGAAGTAGTATATTGTTTCATATGTTAGGTTATTCGGAAATCTTAAGGTATAATTTTGTTGACTTTTATTTATGCATGATCAGTTTTTATTTACTCAGAAAATTGATTTTAGTACTTTAGATATTTTTCCAATTTTTTGCTTTCCTTACTTTTCATAATTCATAAAGGAATATCTGTAATTTAAATATTTTGTTTTAAAGCGAACAATAACGAAGTAGACAAAGCAGAGGCACTATGGACTCAAATGCAAGAAGAAGATGTCCAACCTTCAGACCCTTTCCTTGCCAAGTTAGCTGCTCTTTTGAGGAAAAATAATCGTCCAGTGCCTTTCTCCGAGCCCGAAATTGATCTTACTATTGAAGAACCATCTCGACGTAAGACCTCTTAACATTAAATTTAGTTTTACATTTCTGTAATTTTTTTTTATTGACATTAGATTCTTTTGACCTAAAGTGAGGAATTAGAAAGCTTAGTTTTTTTTTAAAAGAGGGTATTTTAATCTTAGAGAATAATTACAAAACCTGGGTTTTATTGGGTGATCTAAGTTTTCGTTATCTAGGTTTGAACCTGATCGAACCATTTTAACTTCTGCCTTTACAGAGCACACATGGTGTCACCACTGGCACTGTGAGTTGATCACATTGTGAATCGATTTCAGTTGTTGGAATGTCTCCGATATTAGCTTTTAGCACAATTTTCCTCGGTTTGAGAATTGATTTGACGTTGGCAAACCTATATATGCTGACATGAAGCAACAACAATTTCGAAAGGACATCAGATTTAGAAGGTATCATAATGTTTGTTCTCTGCTTGGTTTTAGGGTTTATTTGGATGAGCCTAAACCTGGAATATCAATGGGTATCAATTTTCCAGTTTTTACATAATATAACAGTCAATTCTCACTTGGTTAGTTTTGAGCTATTCTAACTAGCCTACTGAGATGCTTTCCTTCCTACTTGGTGACCCTTTTCCGTATTAGACTCAGAATAAGGGATTCTAGTCTGAATTACTTAGGCAAGACGTACAGCCATCATGGTGCCTTCCAAAAATAACGAGAACAAGCACCTCTGTGAATAGAGTTAATATATTTCCCTGTACACTGATAAGTTTTAAGGTCTTTCGAATGAAACCCTGGGCCTCAAATTTATCTGTGGGGTAGAAGCTCAATAAATCTAACTCGTATTTTATAAAAACTGATCTTACTTTGGACGATTTGATAGACAGAAGTATTACTATTTCGTAGAAAATATTCAATGGATAACCAGCTGGTTCACAGTTACCATCCCTGGAACTTCCATAATCTTCTGGTAGGTGGTGGAAGTAGTAGATGTCCGCTACTCTGGCCACATTTAAACATTTCTCTCCATTGATACAGGGATATTGAGGAGGATAGGACATTGCCCTCGTATTGCTCAACATGACCACCTCCTATCCCTTTTGAAGTTACTTCGATGTGGATGAAACACTTCAGCATAAGACTTTATAAGTCACGGGTGTCTTTTTTCATATTTTGCTTTCTCATTTTAAGAGAAGCCAAATAAATTCTGTTATCACATGATATGTATGTATTAGAAAATTTCAGTTGAACTTAAATAAAAATCTAAACATCCGTACTAGAATATTGAAAACCAGTATTATTATTATTTGTTAAATGTCTAAATTATTAATGTGCATTATTATTTATTTTTTTCCCTCAGGTACTAACAGAATTTTTCGAGTACCTCAAGAAAATACTAAAGTAAAAAGCTTTCGAAGAGCTCTTTTTCAAAAAGATATTGATAAAGCCTTGGAATTGAAAGAAAGGTTTGTATCTTTTTTACAATAATATCATTGTAAGATATTAATTCATGAACTTTAAATAGTAAATGTTAATATAACTGAACTTACAAAAATTATGATTTTTGTCAATTAATTGTTTTGAGAAAGTACTTAAAAAGATATTTTTTGGCCAGATATCTTAGGTAATGTTAAACTTAATTAAAACAAATTTTCCTTTTAAAATGTGGTATTTTTATCAATTCATATCATAAATTCGTTGAACAATGGACTAATAAATATTAAAAGACTAAAAAAGTACTTTAATACCTCAACGTATTTTCGTAAACTAACACTCAGACTTATATGTGTATTTTTGACGCTTTATTTCCATCGGAGGGACGAGGATGTGGCACAGTTGTAATGATTTAACATATTACTGAAGTTATAGCAGCTATATATTCCAGCAATATATTTATCATGTGCCTGACCCATTTGTCTGTATCATGAATAAATCAGGCGAAATTGTGTTTTGCTTGAAAGCCAGCGATCACATCACCTGACCAACTGTATTCTCGAAAGGAAATGAACGGTACCTGTGATGTACACAGTGTGGCTTCTCGGAGTTTTGCTTTTCAAGATCTACTCATAGAAAGTAATTATGGTTGATAGAGTTGTCCACATAGACTTATGGATCTTCAGCACTTGAAGTGTCACAAGGTCATACATGAAAAAATAATCATAATATTACCTGACCCGGCAAACTTCATACCGTATAACAATCAGTGAATGTCCTGTTAACTTTAGCTGAAAATTATTTGGGATCTGTATATATAAAGTTGCTGAGTTTGTTTGTTTGTTTGTTTGTTCACCCATTTTCCGTGGAGATAGTGACCTGAAATTATAATATATATTATTTATTACCTGAATGTTAAATAAAAGAAAATTACCACTATATTCCCAAAATTGGAGCCAGGGTAGCAAGTGTCTTGCGTGCTCGCCGATGACAGTAGTGAAAAAATGTATATATATAAATGTAACATAAAAAAATATTTTTAATTTAAAATTTGCGGAATATAAAACTGGTAATAAAGTAAGTTCATGGAGGCAAAGTAGCCCAGAGGCTTGCTTGCTCGCAGATGACAGTAGTCCAAATGTGTTATAAATAAATGTAACAAATATATAATAAACTATTTCATTAGAGGTGAAAAATGGATAATTTTAGAAACAAACTTGAACACAACTGTAAGATAAAATACGAATGTTCGAAGGTAATATTATAAAGACACATTCCTTTCATTAATGTAATTTTATGTTGGGTAAATAAATTGAAAATCTCAATTTACAAGTTTTGTTTGTTTGAAATATATTTGGTTGTGCATGTAACTTGAATTCATGTTTTATTTATTTATGTCATAATAAATGTCTTAAAATAAATAACTTTTTTTTTACTTTTAAATGATTTTTATTTTGCTAAATATACTTACTGTGTATATATCTTGAATCAAGTTAAGAATACTATATCCAAAGCTTGAGCCATATAACAATCTGTTTCCGTGCCTTATTAACAAGAAACAACAATTAAAATTATCCCTGTCAATCGTGTTGTGAATGTATTTCAATAACTAGTGTTTTAATTTCTGAGTGATACAAAGGGTCATGGGTAATATAGTTTAATTATGAAAGTCTAAGCTTTGTTCTATAGACATTTATCATAAAATATTTCTAACTTTTTACACACACGTAGGTAGTTACTACCGTATTTATATATAGGATGATAAAGTAATATTATTAAATAGAGGTTGGAGCCATGAGAGGTTATCCTGGAGCAATTACCCAGTCCTTCCTTATGTAAAATACCACATCCCAGATTCGTTCCAATGTTGTAATGCTTTATTAGTTCTTGCCTGAATTAAAAACCACTCAGGAATATTGTACTTCGCATGTTCCCCCACCAAGGTTCACTGGTCAAATATATCTGTGACACTCCTCGGGCAACAATCGGTATAAAGCTTAATTTTACTAATATTTGCTATATCTATCTTACATCTACCAATGTAACAAAATGAATTTAGCCAAACCTGTAACAGAACTTGTAAGTAGTATGGTATGTTTATAAATGTATTCTACATTTAGTAAATTTAAAATATATGGCTTAAGTTTTTAGCTCAGGGTATTTTATGGATGGCTGAAATACTTTATTCATTATATTAATTTTTTGGGAACTTAAGTCATATTCTTTTTATCCATCAGAATGTGGAGCTCCTCTAATACTGTTAACTATTACTAAATAGTGTTAGTAATTACAGATTAGTAAGTAATTGTTCTCTGCTTATGCAATATCTACCGCTTTGCGAGACCTCATTTGCTAGTTTAATCTCATTTAGTCTCAATTAACTCCTAAGTCGGGAAGTACCTTAATTTGAAACTTTTTGAAGGAGATGTATAATAAGTGATTGTAAAACCTACAATGCAGGTGATTCATCTAGTAAATGAATTATATTGAAGTTGAAAAAGCATGTAGTGCTGATTTAAGTTGCTAGTGACAGTAGTTTTCTTTTTGTAAGAGTAATCTGTTTTTTTTTTTATTTAGCATAAGAGAAGGTGATTTAAGTTTGACAGACCGAGGCACCTTGCTTATTCAATTGGTCAACAGTGGGCGGCTTGGTGAAGCGACCAAGTTACTTGTGTCATGGCTAGAGAAGGGTATCAGACCAAGCATCAGATCGCTTAACTTCATCATTAACAGCGTGGCAAAAGCAGGAGATACTACTACCCTTTCTTCAATCGGTCTACTCCTGGATGAGGACCTCAAAAGACTTACCTCATTCAGCAACAGATTTACTCACTGCATGGTGGAGGCAGGAATGGGCAACAAGGTATTGGAGCAGATGGAAGCTGATATTGACAAGGCTTCAACACCTGAGGAGATTGAACAGGTCCGCATTGCTTTTCCACGAGGTGGAGTTTACTCTCTTTTCGACAAAGGATCTGAATTCATTGAAACATGTAAGAGGACAATCTTTAAATATATTTTTTTTTATTTTTTATTCTTAATAAATTCGTATTATTCATTATTTTTGTTTTCATAAATGAAAGGATAAATGAAATATTAGACCTAAATATTCCTTAAATAGACTTGAAAATTGAATAGGTTCTGTTAAACTTACTGATCATACATTATGATTGTTGTGGTAGTTGAGACATTTGACGAGGATTAAAGGAAATATGGAATTTAAGTATTTAATTTATAGCCTTCTAGAAAAGGTTTACTTTTTAAAGAGAGTTTCAAAATATTTTAACTGATTTTATTTTTTTGTGATTTTAAAATTTTTACAATTTGAATCATGATTTATTGATGAAAGTTAATTTTTTTTTTTTAGTAATAAGAAATATTTATTAAAACTAAAAATAGGTATAAGAATATATCAAGAATATAATATTTCTGTTAATTTCAGTTAAACAAATAGCGAAGAAATACAAAGAAAAGGGCTTACTAGAACCAACCAACGCCTTATGGGTGCATCACATATTGTTGAATGAGAAGGGTAAGGCTGCTGAGTATTGGAATGACCTGAAAAGCGAGGAGCGATTGATATTCCAGCCAATATTGAAGAAAGCATGCTCCCAAAGGGACGTGCCCTTGGCCGAGGAACTTTTAGATATTTGTAAAGAGGGCAACTTACCTCAAGTATCACTAGCAGCAATACACAGCGCAATCTTGGACATTCATTGTCAGTATACTAATTAATATTTATATAAATATTCGTACAAGTATATGCAAAGCAGATATTTTACAAATATCCACACGCATTATACATAAATATTACACAAAAATTAAATAGATTCCCGTCATGCTCACTAAACTTACTTATTGGAATGACGGACTGCATTTGTAATATCAGATGTTCATTCGTTAATATTTAACTAAAATTTGAATCAAATTGAATGTAATTTTTCTAAAAAAGAATTTTTTTTTTGTAAATTATTATATTTTCAATATCATAAACCTGGCTAACAGCACAAAATGTGGTAAAAGAGAAAACAAACTAAGTATTCCGCAACTTTCTTGATCAAATGCCCATTCATTTTTACTAACTTCTGGTTGTTTTTAATCAATTATCAATATTATTTTTTTTTCCTTAAGGCAGATTCAATAATGCTACGTTTAATAATGTACTTTTCATGAACTAATAATTTGGCTTATTTCCAGTTAATATATAATCTTTGAAATTACTAAGATTGAGGTGTTCGATGTTTCTCCTCTACTAAATTCTAGATTTAAACTGTTTAATACTTTATTCTAGCCTAGCCCTTTACCCGTTTGCCCAAAATACCTTACTTGGGAATCTTGGCATCATTCATTACAACTAATTGAAAGCTTTACTAAGTTTTTATTTATATATGCATCATTTTTAAACTCAGTTGTAATACCAGATTTCTTTAATAAGGATAGATAACCATCTTGTGTGTCATTAGTTCAGTTCCTTTAAACCTGTTTCTTTATATAATCAATAAAGGGTACTGGATACTTAATTTAATTTAAAATTAGAGCATATATGTATCGGTTTCGTATAAACACCAAACCATCTCCCTTCATAATCAAAAGAACGTCAAAAAATGGACAAAATTAGTCACTTTAAGCTTCAGTGATAAATTTTATGCCGGAGACCAGTTACTAAGAAAATAATTAACATTTTCTTTCTTTGGCCAACACAGAACATCATCAACATATCGTAATCATTTACCTTGAGGTTTAAATATTACTCATAATTTTAGATAAAAAAAAAAATCTACTCGTATATCACTGTATATCGGACTGTAAAAGTCCAAACTTTTGTGTCTGTGATTTATGTTTGAAAGTAAAGCAGTTGGTTTAGTCTTCATATTCAAGAATGCAAGAACGCGAATAAGACCCATAACCCCGAAAGAGTTATTACTCAAGTTAAAAAAAAAAGCATCTCTTCATTAACAAATTGTTGCAGAGTTTTCTTATTTTCAGTATTAGGGTTATGTTGGTAGATATATATATAAAGATTTCACATAAACACGTGAAACAACAATCAATGATCAAACCACAATAAGAAATGGGAAAACAAGACTAAGATCTTTCAACCGTAACAAGCGGTCTTCGTCAGAGTCAAAAACCCAACTGGGTTGGGTTTTTGACTCTGACGAAGACCGCTTGTTACGGTTGAAAGATCTTAGTCTTGTTTTCCCATTTCTTATATATATATATATATAACTTAATAATTCAAAGTTGTCTTATCTCGACCACATATATTTATTCTACACTATTTTTCAGTATCAAGTTTGGTCCTGTGTCAAACTGTTATCAAAAAAATACCTTTAAACCAACGTTTCCCTATATTTCTAGACATCAATGCAATAATAACTACAATAACATGAAAAAATATCTGTTACATTCTTTATATGAATATACATTATTACCTAGGTATTTTCCTACGTTGTATTTTTCTTATTTTGTGCAATAGAAAAATAGTAAGTTACTTATGGATATCCATGTAAATGATGTATCTTAAATATTTTTTTCAAGTTATTGTAATTAATTTCTGTATTGATGTAGCCTTGAAGATGTCTACAGATATTATAATAGAAATTCTATTGATTTACAATAGAAACGAGAATGAACTTCCTTGATGTAAATATCAACCTGCAAAATAATATAGTACAGACTTCTATTTACAGAAAACCTGCGAACACAGCATCATACCTAAATGCGAAGAGTGAATGCCCTCAACGGTATAAAGACGCCACTATCAGATCCCTCATCCACAGAACGTACAAGACCGCCTCACCCTGGGACCTTTTTAACAGTAATATTTCTTCAACCAAGCAAGCGCTAATCAACAATGGTTACTCAAACAAATATTTGGACAACATTCTAAGACGCTACCTGGAGAATAGATTCACGTCAGACAATAAGAGCCTAAAGACTGGCACAAACCACAAAATATTCTGCAAGAACCAGTATACAGATGAATATAAAACTGATGAACGTGTTTTGAAAAGTATTATAAAAAGCCATGATAAATGTATTAAGCCTGGTGATAGTTTGACCCTGATAACCCACTACCAAAGCCCTTCAATAGGCAGTTTAATAATGAAAAACAGTCCTAGCGTAAAAGAATCAAAAGAACAAAAATCTTGTATATGAGTATTCTTGTAATATTGGGAGCTGCGAGGCCCGTAAAAGCTCATATATAGGAATGACCACGACTTCATTATCAAGAAGAATTACGATGCACCTTTCTGCCGGCGCGCCAAAATGCCATACAACAGCAGTCCATAAGACAAAACTTACAAGAGAAATTATGGTCAATTCCACGAAAATTATCACTAGAGAAAGAAACCATTTTAATTTACAACTATTAGAAGCAATAATAATTCAAGAAAAGCAGTCAACCATAAATATCCAACTTAATAATTCTTGTGGAATTTTAAAACTATTTTCCAACAGGCCAACCCAGATTAGCCAGGTAGTAGGTGAGTCCAACCACCCTACCTTAATCCCCCATAATGCCCTGAGATTCAGGGCGATGTCTTGTGAACATTCCTATAGTAATCCACCTCTATATATATAAACTGACAATCCTACTATTAATCTCATTATTGTCCTGATGATGAATTGTTGAAACATGTCGACTAGCAATATTGGTGATAAAGCTTTATAGTTTTAATGAAGAGACAAGGAAGGAATTCCGGAAACTGGAGAAATTGTGTAAGAAACAGATACAAGCCAAATATAGGGCGTTATTTAACAGTATATGTTTAAATGAAGGACTGCTTCAACTTTTACAAATATATATATAGTACTGTTAAAAAAGTAGCAATACATAAAAAGAACGCGACTTTAATTACTTTCAAAATTTCGAACCGCAGTTCGTCGTCAGGAAGAGACTAGAAGGGAAGAAGAAGTGGTACGTTTGTTCTAGATGGACGTAAGTACCTCTTCTTCCCTTCTAGTCTCTTCTTGACGACGTACTAAGGTACGAAATATTTAAAGCAAATGTCTCATTCTTTTTAGTGTTTCTACTTTTTTAACAGTACTATTTTGTCCGGTTTGGACCGTTTATTAATTACATATTTTTTTATATATATATATATATCCAAATTGTGTGGTGAAGATTTCTTCAATGAGGAAATTGAACATACATATCAAATAGCCACATCATTAAGGTATCCTAAAACACTAATTGATAATTTATTGAAAGAAACCAAAGTTTCTTGAGAACTGGAATTGAGAAGGAACCCTTCACGAATAGAAACCTATTGGTTGTACCCTTCAGTCAACCTCTGAAAGATATTCCGGTTTTATGAAAAAATTTATATCTCAGTTGTTTTCAGTAGTGGTGGTAAGTTATTAAACAGACCTGTCAATAATTGTGATAGGAAAGAAAAGGAAGGTTGTGTTTATAGGATTCCTTGTGGAGGTTGTGATTCTTCATATGTTGGACAAACGGGCAAAAGTTTACTTACTACAGTGAAACAACATAAATATTCTATTAGGAGGCAAGAAGAGTCAAGTGCTTTGTTTCAACATATTAATTTAAACAATCATTCCACAAAATGGGAAGAATCCAAGGAATTGATATTTCTCTCGTCTGATGTTGAAAGAAACTTAGTAGAAAGTGCCCTAATTAAGTATCATTTTGAAAATTGAGAAATTTGAGAATTCAAATAATACAGCTTAATAGTTTTTTACCTCTTACTTCTCTTTTAATTATTATTGATTTATAATTCTATTTCTTACTATTGGACCTGCTTTTTTAATTTTATAGGGTATTTCTTCTTATCAAGCTATATTGTCATATTGAGTTTCCAGCTGTTACCTGTTACCTTCCTTTCCATTACTTTTATGTTAGCTTCTCAGTTCTTACTTTGTTTGCTTTCTGATGACATACATTGAAAGGCCTCAGAGCATTTTTCTATTGTTTTCCTTATTCCATTGTGGTTTAAACTTTATATATATATATATATATAGAATAGGTGTGTTCTCTAATCGGGTTCGGTCAATTTTCCAGGATAAAAAACCAAACTCTCGTTGCCAACGTTTCGGTTTTATTTAAAACCTTTTTCATAGGCAGAAGTAAGAATTTTTTAATTAAGAAAATGAAATTTACATTATTTAAAGGAACAACAATGTTAACCGGACAAAACCTTCGACTAGACTATCTAACGGTCGATATATTATTGAATCTGTTATATATATATATATATAAACCAGAATTTAAAAAAGAACACATAGAAAGGAAACCACTGAACTCACTACTATATTTCGATGTCCTCGTCTTCAGGAAAAGAAGTGAATCCATATATATATATATATATGAAAGCTCTTTAAAAATCCAAAAACATTATAAGTATTGATCATCAATGGAGTTCAAATTAAAGACTCTCATATCAGATTGAGTTTTTATGGGTTGATTTATCTTAAAATCAAAGAAGCAACTTTGTTGGTTGGATGTGTATATTCAGTTGCCAACAGAAGTCCTTTGTAATGGTATTAATCGTATCAGTATTCATAGCGTCAGTCTTGTATGGTGCCTACATTCAATTAAGATTTGGAATGGGAAATAAAATAACTGAATCTTTTTTGTAGTGTTCCTTGAGAAATTTGATGAATGTGAAAAGAGACTTGACAAATTAGCAGAAAATTTCCCTGTAGAACTTCTTTCTATCAACACCTTGAAGAGGATTAAGAAAAGCATGGAGTCTTTAGGGAGACCCTTCAAATATACCATTCCAGAAAAGGTTTATTTTTTAAAGATATATTTATACTGATTATATTTCTTGATTTCTTTTGTTGTTCTGAAATTTTAACAATTTAAATCATGATGTATTTGAAAAAAGTTAATTTTAATTTCAAATATAATAAGAACTATTCATTAAAAGTAAAAATAAATTCTCATAAAAGAAATTGTACTCTTAGAGCAGTGATCAGATTAACTGAAACTAGATTATTTGTTTAGTATACCTTATTTGGAGTAACGCAGGAGAGTGTTTTTTATAATGTTTCAAAAACTAGCAGTCCACCCGAGTGAAAAATAATAATAATTGAATTTACAATTTTTTTTTAAATACTGGTATAAGTGATTTGTCGTTCCTGTATTGTATTTGTTTCTAAACTAAATTTCAGGTGAATCATAATTTGGTTAAATGAAAGTGCTATGTTATATATTTGAAATATAATTCATTTTAATGGATAAAAGGCTGTTCATGATTTTACGGTTAGATGCATAAACATAGGAAAGATCAATTTTTAACCATTACTATTAATAATTTTTATATGATAAATATTTACAATCACATTTCAGTGTGGCTAACCCATCACTAAAATGGGTTCTAAATAACAAATACGCCCAACTTCTCTGAGAACAATACTAAAGTTGAAAGGCTATAAATGTAGGAGTTGGAAACAACTTACGGTTTTTATTTTTTTTCAACGGAATAAAGTAGAAACGAATGAAATATTATCAGATATTAAACAATAATTGATTGGTACACATGGTGACATGTATCCTTGACGGTTTAATGTCAAAATGTAAACAAATATCAAACACTGATTTAATGTTTATTGAAACAGGATTTTTTCATTAAAATAGAAATCAGATTTGTTAATTTCACAAACTTACAGACCTTACAAATGCGAAATTGGTTACTGTAATTAGGATATCTACGATTTTGATGGGTCAAAGGTTTTGATTATGATGGGTTATAAATACTTGTTTTGAAATAGTGAGCAGAATGTGGTTTAATTTTATCTTCATTTTACTGGAAAACTGTTTCTAGTGAAATTAGTTCTGGTAAAGTTTATTAAATTCATGCATTTCGTTTAATATTAATAATTAATTAATAATTTAATTATTTGTTTAATATTAATAAAGTTTATTACTTAGCCATTATTTATTTACATAGATGATATTATTATCGATCAACAAGTAATTATTTTTTGGTTTTATTTTCAGAGAAGGAGAGAGAGAATAACTTCCTCTTCATCGTCTAGTGACAGTGACACTGAAGAAGTTAAAAAGTAATTTTTGTCAGTCACTATTACCATTGGTCTTGGAATGGTTTTCACATGCTGAACCGATTGTTGTATTTTTGTTAATCCTAGTCAGTTTAATAGATTTTTTTTTATTTTCAGTTTAATACTTGTACAAATAGACAAATATTATAATTATTGTTGTTAATAAACCTTTTTAATTATAGTAAGCTTTAATAGTTGTTGATGCCTTGAATTTCGAGACATTAATGCTTTTTACCGAGAACAAATGTATCGTATTTTATCTCCTTGAAATGCAGTTTGTTCACTTCAGCAAAGACATGTTAAATCCTTTTCTTATACAGAAAATGAAATTTTCACTCATGAAAGTATTTGTTACCACGGTAAACTTGGCTTTATTTAGTATCTTATTTTTATTAGGCGTCTGTTTTTTTTTTTTTATAAACTTATAATTGTGAAATATTTTGTAAATAATGTTCCTTTTCTGTGGTGTAAAATCCAGTTTATTTGAATCCCTTTTCCCTAAAGAATGATGAAATATCCCGATGGATTTCATTTTTAAACTATAGAACAGTACTAAAGTTGAAAGGCTATAAATTTAGGAGTTGGAAACAACTTACTAAATTTTATTTTTTTTTCAACGGAATAAAGTAGAAACGAATGAAATATTATCAGATATTAAACAATAATTGATTGGTACACATGGTGACATGTATAGGAAAATATGTATAGTATTTTCCTATACATAGGTTGAAAGTAACTAATAATGGATAACAGAACACCCCATGAGGGACCATTCCCCGAAAGAATAGAATCATTGGAAACACTAGGACTGATTTTTAATGATAGTATATTTTTTATTTATTGTATATATTTTGGATAGTGCGGATTGTTTTAGTGAAACTACAACCATTTCGCGCTCTGTACTGGTGACTATATTTAGGGAATACAGTGGTACTTCGACTTAAAAATTTAATTCTTTCCGGGATCGACTTTGAAAATCGAAATGGTCGCCTGTCGAGATTAATTTTCTCGTAAGAATACATATAATACGATTAATCTGTTCCACAGACCAAAAACTTGCGATAAATCTTTAATAATATCTGCGTAAATATGGGTATGAATAACAATTAGACATACATAAAACAGAAATCAGTTAAATCAGACAGATTTAAAACAAATAAATTATAAGTAAATAAGAAGTAAGGCACAGAAATCACGTTACCTTAGAGACTGGCGGATAAAGATCGGAGGAGACGGAGGGTGGTAGAGGATAAGATGAGTGGTGTACCGTTACTTACACTCTAAGTTACATTACTAATTTAGCCTTTTTTTATTTTATTGGGGGTGATTATAGTACTGCGTCCTAAAAACTATTGTACTTTCCACCCTTTTGTACTATAATACTCCAGTTAACTTCAACTGAAGCTCACCACTTTTGCTGGGTCCAATGGTAAAAGTTCTTCTGTGGTTTTGTTGAGTGTCTTGAAGCACCTGCATCTTGTGTAGCACAGTTGCTTGACAGTCAGCCAGCAGGTTCAACGGTGTTTCTTCCTCTTCCTTGCATAATCTGCATGAACCATCATTGATAATGCCCATTCTTCTCAAATGGGCATTGATTTTGCAGTCACCCATTAGAAATCCGGCTATAATCCTTAGATTATTCCTGCTCCTTTCCATACAATACAAGATTTGCCTATTCTCAAACTTACTGAGAAGTAACTTTGATTGTATGTGTCCTTGAAGAGAATCCCAGTATTGCTTCCTGTTTTCCCTATCATCTTTCCTTGGGAATTCTTTTATAGTGTGTTGTTCTATACCACAATATGGTTCTGAATCAATATGAGGTTTCCGAGCACCTTCCCTTGCAACTTCGTCTGCTCGTTCATTTCCCGCTACTCCTGCATGTCCTGGCACACAGATAATTTAATTTATTTTCTTGTTTTAAATTTTACCCTTCACTTTATGTAAAATAAAACCTAGCTTACTACGTTTATACAGAGGGAGATTTTTTTAATTTTGTTGTTTTTTCTAGTTTTCTTTGTAATTCTCACCTTGGCCTTCTCACTTCAAGTTTCTTTTTCTTAGCTTCACTTCCACTGATTTCATTACAATTACTATGCAAAACTTCGTCGTACGTCATATCTCGAGCAAATCTTTGTATATTGAGACGAATTTTTGATCAAAATTTACGTCGTTATTCGAATGTCAGTACGTCGTAAGTCGAGGTGCCACTGTAATTACACAGGTTGAATGTTTTGTCCACGAACAATCGTTAAGCCTGATATCTAGACCATCCCTTTGTTGTCACTATACTAAAACCAGCCATATCTTAATTTTTTTTAGTTTTTTTTCTTGACTATTTTTATATAAATATATCTTTCAGATAAAGAGGGATACATTATCTTCAATGGGATTTCTTTTTATCAATGGATTGTTTCTAAATATTTAAATGTTTGTAGGGTAAAAAGCTAATGAAACAGTCTCCACGTATAAAAACTTAATTATAAACAACGCATTTCGAACACTTAGTGTTCTTCTTCAGGCATTAACTAAAAAATACAATATCATCAGAGAGTAATCCATACTACAAAGTAAAAATAAAATAAGGAAGAGAGTACGAACCTAAGGGTGAGTGTCTGTGTTACAACTGACTGGGAATAGGATGGAAATAGGTGAGGGTATGGAGTGTACATCTGTTTCATATTGGAAGGCTGATACATTTCTTTATTTTTTTTCCTAATGGTTAGATTGGGACATTTGCTCTAAGACTAAGTTTAGGAATCATATTGAAAATATAACGCAGAGAACTATAACGGAATACAAACAACAAATATAAGAATTAAGAGAAAATAGTACTTTATATATGTATATATATATATATATTTCTTATATATATATGGGGTTTCTTGCCATTGCGTCTACAACGTGCTTGGTCTCCCATTCTCTTTTCTCCTGAAGACGGATTACCCGAAAATTTGAGTCTGTAAGTGTGTTTCCCTATTTTGTGTGTTGCTCTTTGTTAATCTCGAACTCGTGTATATATATATATGCGTTTAAAAAATGAATGTCCGATTTCACACTATTTAATTTGTTAGAAAATGTTTCTAATTTTCTAAAACTTTTTTACCTCTGGGATTCTTATCTCATGAATTAACTCTCCATATTTCTTTTCATAGAATATATTCTTCGACATGTTTCAGTGCTACAGTCACCATCGTCAGGAAAATGTTATTAGCATAATTAATTATCACACATAGAATAAAATAAAATTTTTTAAACGCGTGTATCCAAGAAGGACTGCTCCCAGCTTTTACCAACGTTAGAACTTATGATCCAGCACGTACGTATATATATATATATATATATATATATAGTTAACACATGAAAGAGAAAAAACAAATAAAGATACACACAAAAGACTCACAACGATATTTCGACAGTCGTCGTCATCGGGTAGAAGTAGTCCCTTTGAGTAGCTGAAGCTGAGAGGTAGGCCGAATGCAAACGAACACGCACGCACTCTGTCGGCCGTCCTAGGTAAGCTACTAACTACAGAGAGAAAAATAACTAAAAAGAACAAATAAAAGCAAATAAAAATAACAGAAGGAGAAGAATAGTAAATGAAGCAATAAACAATTTAAAAAAATATATAAATAAAATAAAAAATAAAATAAAAATAAAAAAAAAAATTAAAAATAATAATAATAAAAAAAAAATTAAATTAACGGTACAAGTTAAGGCCAGGAGGAGAGCGAGCTTTGAGAAGACAGATAATTGCCTCCTCTGAAGCTCTTAGAGTAACCCGAGAAGACGGAACAGGGATATGATTAAGGACTTGGACCCGGAAGCAGTGATTAAAATCCAGTCCATGGGAATTAGAGTGGATAGCTTTTTTTGAGTGGATATATATATATATATATATATATTGATAAATGTATCGACCGTGGAATAGAAACAAAACTAAAGTTTATCGGGACTCGGTCAGTTCTTCAGGTTCAAATTAAACTCTCATTGCGAACGTTTCGGTCTAAATTTAAAACCTTTTTCATAGGCAGAAGTATGAATTTTGAAACAGAAAAACTAAGTATTACATTAGAAATTATTTGACAAAGAAAAATAATATATGGTTTTTAACAACAACTGTAGTCTGAATGAACACGTGACACTGTGAACAGTGTAACAGTGTTTGTAAATGAATATCTAAATATACAGTATCTGTAAACATTTATGTTTTTTTTAAAATGATTATTGATATAGCAACACAATTAGAAGTCAGCCATACAAAATCAGAACAACAGAGCAATTGTTAAGAAATGAGAGTAGCATTGAAAACTGCCTAAACTTAGGTGTCTAAACTACCTCTGGCTGTTTGGGTTATAAGGAAGTGAAAGACTTTTTTTATTCGTGTTTGTTGTTTTTTGCAACCATGAAGTAGCTAGTAATAATATTGATTTTGGAGGAAAATTAAAAGAATAAAAATCAATCGCTTAATCAATATCCGTGGTTTATTCACTATTGCAAAGACATGTTAATGTACTTCTCGTGAAGCGAGTGCAATGGTCATTCATGAAAGTATTTGTTACCCCAGTTAACTTGGCTTTATTTGGTATCAGTAGTGTAGGAAGGGGGGGGGGGGGGAGGTGCGGCATTTTGAGAGTGTAAAAATTGAAAATGGAAAAAAATAAAATAATAAAAAGCTAACAAAATATCTGAAATTTTATACTAAAATGAGTTTTTAAGGTCGTAATATGTTTTTATGTTTTATTTGTGTAATACTGTTTTATTAAACTCATTTTACAATAGTAATATTTGCAAATTAAAAATTAATTTATTTTTTAAAGGGGTTGAAAGTTTATTATATTTGTTTGCATAGCCAGTTAATTTAATTTAACATTTTTTTTATAATTTGAATTATATGTTTTTGTTTCGAAAGATCTTTGGTTTCGTTTCTTTGCGTATCCAGTTTTTGCTTATGTGTCTATTTGAATGACCCCGGTCATTACACACCTGTGTCTAGTCAAGTGAGGATCGAACCCCGGTCCTATCAGTTCAAAGGCGAGCACGTAACCACTGAGCTAGCCTGGCTCCTTAGAGGAGGGTTAGTAGGGATTGAACGGAATGATAGTTAAGTTGACTCAAAGGGTATCAAAGATATTAATCTCTGGGACTTTAGGTGTCGGAATCAAATTGCTTCCGTGATAGTAATATTGATGTACTTATGAATGGTATTTCAGAATAATTCTCCAACTTGGGCGCATCTGCGGTTCGTCACAACCCTTCATATAGGAGGGTTGTAGTGGGCTTCCTGATGCGGCTAAAGTGTCTCATGTTAAAAAGCATCGATCTGTTGTGCTTTGCTCATGGAATGGCTGAAAGGTTGATAGACATGATAAATCAAAACAGGTTATTTCCGAAGAATTCGTTATTTTGAAAAAAAAAAGAGTTTGGTTTTTGGTTACACGTTTGGCGGAGAATGATAAAATTTTAAATATGAGCAATCTTTAGTTCGAAAAAATGTTAAAGTGTTTTAACTTCCTTACAATTGTACAACTACTATCCTATTAGGCTGAAAATTAATAACTGATATTCTCAAAAGTAAATTATGATTAAAAATTTATGAATTTGGCCAATATAAAGGTCTTTTAACGAGGACTTACGAAATAGGTAAATAATTATGTGCTTACTTTTCAGATTCGTTATATTGAGGTCGGAGAGGTAGTGTGCTTGTCTTTAGTTTTGAAAGTTGACGGCTCAAGGTAAGGACCGTAGATTGTCATGTTCAAGATGGTGTTAGGTTTTCATTAAAGACCTTTTCTCAACTAATTTAAGAGAAAATTTGTACTCTTGATGTAGAGTCCAACCTGTCATTTGACGTCCAGAACTAAATTGGGTTGCAAATAACAATTCAGCTACACATCCGCCCCTAGAAATCTCTAAAGGTGGAAGTCTATAACTTGGAAACAAACAAACAAACAATGTTGGAATTAAAAACAGCCTCATAAAATCCTCACCCAAAATATGATTAAGATCAAAGTTGTACTATATTATAGTTTAATGAAAATGTAAAATGAATTTATAAATCTAGTTTTAATAAACTTTTCAATACGCTGACTTTTTGTAATGATGAGTTTGCAACACTGGTGTAAATTTAGATAGATTAATAGCATATAATTTGTCATTTTGGATTTTGTCATTGTATTGATTCGACGATCCTATCCAATGAAGATAAAATTTATTAAGTTTGATCATCACTTAAATCTATAGAATAGAGCTTGATAAGAAGTTTACTTATTGTAAACTTGAGTCCACTGTACATTGATAAATTAAAAAATTATTCAAAGTATACAGCCTAATTGCAAATGTATATCAGGTTGTTGTGGGAAATTTGAACATTTTAGAGAAAACAAATTGTTGATTCTCCAGGGTTAATTCAGAGAGGTAAAGAGCTCTTAATACACTTTGTTGTTCAATTTAAGTTATTTTACTAAACCATTTTTACTTGTTTATAAATAGATATGCAATAATTAGTTTAGGTTTTTGACGGATTTTTTTATTTTCTGGTTCCTGGAACCTTTTGCAAATATTTTCATTAGATGTCTGTGGTGGGTGAGTGATTATGCGTTTACCTAAACTTCTGTTTACAAGTTACACTGAGGGAGTAAAGAGGAACTTGATATTTACGGATTCCTGGATTATAGGTAAAACTGATATTGTTTTGTAGTCAATATCGAATTTTTAGAAAAGTGAGGTTATGTCAATGGAAAACTACTTTTTTTTTCTCATCTGCAAGTTATTAACTATTGAAATTTCTGAATTTATGTCGTCTAATAATGTGGTATTATAGCATTTCTGTTAATAAAGTTTATTAACATAAATGATCAGTGTAACACTGAAAACGAGAACTAACGTAGAAAAGTTTGTTCTTATTTTTCGTATTTCTTTCGTTTCTTTTATGTAAACAAAAGAATATATATTTATCGAAATCTGACCCCTTTATAATATAAAGGTTCTTCCATTTTAAATAAATTAACTTATTTGAACAAAATATTTTGCCTTCAAAAATGTCAGGAATGACTTTGAAGTTTGCTAAGTCTGTCATAATTGGGTAGAACTCATATTCTTACTATCTTTGAATCGTTCCACTTTTAGCATGCGTAAAACCAAAGCCAGTTTTTTTGGCTCAGAATTCAACAATCTTTCATAATTGGTATGATTGTTCTTCCAACAGTGGAGTTAAATAATTTTTATTTGTGTATCCATAAGCTGAAATTACGTTAACATTTACTAGAGTTGAGTGTAGACCACTCCATAGTTTTCATATTTTTGCTTATTAAAGCTAACCAAAGCGATTAAAAGTGTTTGTAAGTATATATCGGGTTGTCGAGGAAAATTTGAATATTTTAGAGATAGCAAGTTTTTAATACTCTCAATTAATTGAGAGAGGTAAAGAGGTCTACTTATTGGTACATCTACCAATATTTATCATCATTTTTGTGAACCTGTTACCAGGGAATGGTCTGTATTTAGGTAATGGGATGGTACTTAAAAAATATCAATAAAAACCTACATTGTTTTTTTCTCAAATCGGATCATATATCTTTACGATAATTATTTTATGAGATCTTACACAATAGTATGTATATTATAAAATTTATGAATTTATCTTATAGGAAAGAGCAGTTCATAAAAGACTCAAATTATAAATATTAAAACAAAAAAATTACTTACATATCATTTATTGTGACATTTGTTTGAAAAAAAATTTTTATTTCATTTTGAAGTTCAAAGATAACTTTTTAGACATTCTAATATTAATGGGACGACTTTAATAAATATTTCGTATGAAAATTCATAGCTTCTGATTTCATTGAAATTTGAACTTAACATCAACGAAGAAAGTTTACCATTCAGAGGTGGGGGAGGGAAGCATTATTCAATGTTTAGACATTTTTTCAAGATTATATTAAAAAATATAATTTAATAGATTAATTACATCCTACTGAAAGGATTTTCAAAAAAATTGGTAAAGGGTTTATAGTGAGATTAGGATCAATATATTTGTTATCATCCATAATATTGACATCTTGTATTGGGCATAATCCAGTATTTTAGTTTTGTTCAATTAGAATTGAAAATAAACGAATTTCTGAATATAACTATAATCCAGTGTTTTTGGCGTCATCTTTTCAAAACAAGCATTCAATTGCTTATAATCCATGGTTTGTTGGTTTCAAACGGCAGAGTTGAATAATGACCGATTCCAACAATAAAATACCTTTGAAAATGCGACAGAAGCCTATTCAGACTTGTTTTATGTTCATATTGAAAGTAGTATCAATGTCGCATTGTCAGCTTATCAAATTAATTGTAACGATTTAACTACCTTCCAAACGACCTAGCCTCAATAGGCTATAAACTGATTCATCTTGACCGCTACTCTATATAAACTCTTGTCTTGTCACCTTCACAGTACTCTTTCTGTTTTGGACCCAGACATGAAGAATCGCATATGCTTACTCTTTGTGTTGGTCGCCATTCACTCCACTTTGGGGCATGTGGCTGCTTATAATAACGTAAGTATACATGAAATTAAAAAAAAAAAAAGAAACACTATTGATTGAGATATAGCTCTTTGATTTGTACAAAAATTGTGAAGCTTATAGGAAATTATTAATAATTTGAAAACCCTAAGGCAGAAAAGTGGTTTCCCCCTACCTGGGATATGTCGTTATTACTTGGTAATTTTAACTGAGTCTGTATTTTAAATACGTAAATCACGCTTGGTCTTTACTGTTTTAAATCAGCTATTCCTTCTTTGGTGGATGGTGCACGTATGAAAACAATTTCGACAGCAATACTAGGAACTCTTTGACAAGACTCACTTTCATGGAGTCCTAGGTCTTATTCTGACTACATTGATTTAACTGATTCTTCAGAAATCTTTTTAAAATAATATTTTTTTCATTTTATTAGCAACTTATGAGGTAATATATTTTTCTTTACTATAGTAGCAGCTCAACCCTGCTTTACACGTGCAAACAAAAAATAATGATATAATTAACTATACAGTCTTTTTGGTAAACGTGTTTTATTATTTCTATATGTGCACTAAAATACAAATAAATCCGAGTGTGTTAGAATTAAAGCATGAAATAAAGATAAACATATTCATACATATAGATGAAAGATTGTTTATGAATTTATCGCTATATGCATGAATTTAAAAAAAATAATTGTTAATTGCTATTAATTAACTTAGAGTTATTAATTTTATCAAGGAAATAAATAATAAATTGGAGCGTAATCAAATCTTAAAAGAACGAAAATTTGTATAAAATGCTTGAGAAGAATGAGATATGCTTGCCGGTCCGGGCCAAATATAAACAAAGTGAAGGCTAATTTTACACTATTATAACATTTCCAAAGGCAAATAAAGTAACAAGATGCTGCAGAAAGTCAATTTCTTAATCAATTACGTATTTTCAAATTTTCATTGCGTAAAGTAAATGTGTAATATGTAAATTAACAATTAAATATCAGAATCTTTGTTGAGGTATTTTCAGAAATACCATATCCAAAACCCTAGTAGGAGTGCGGTAAACAGAAGACTCTGTAACCTTGTCATATTTGGTTAAGTTAGTCAGCAGTAACTGTCCTACAAGAATATACACATAGCTCTTTAAGGAGTACCTGGCGTCGTGCAGGCTCAGGTCCGACAGCTTAACGTCCTCTCTGAGTGACTCCGTATTCAGATTTATTTACCTCTCGCCTGAATAAACCAAAGGTCACAGTGGGCATTGAACCCAGATCTACCAGTCCTCTATCATATTAGATTATTGGCTAATCTAAACAGAACAATTTCTATGGAATTATAAGAGTCTTGTTTTGTATATTTATGGATGATTACTGGTTAATCAAATTGAAAATGCTCTTTTTTTTTTAATTGAGTTAATTGCATACCTCGGTAACCGCAATGGAAAGGAGATATTTAACTATGGAAAGAATTAATGAATATATATATATATATATAAACAATTAAAAGAAACGGTCCAGTGGACTTTTTTAAATAAAATAAATTCAAAACGAAGGAAACACACAGAAAGACACAGACTTTTCAATTAACATTACACTCGTTTGAAGATCCTATTCGTAGTGTGTATGAAATAATAATTCATTAATAATTTTGAAGTGTTTCAAAAACTTCTGTATTTTAATTTTTTATTCATTAAAATAAATCTTATTGCTGTATTACGTGTGTTCGTTAGTTATAATGATTTTCGATGATTGGTTTCAAATATTGATGATATTTAATAATATTGTTTCTTTGATTGAGGTTTTCTTTTCTAGGGCTATGCTTCACAATCAAGATACATTTCTTCTGAGGGATCCAGCGGAATTTCGACTGATTATACGGATTATGTAATAGCGGTAAATATATATTCTTAATCGTTATAATTGTTTGTGGAAGCAAGAAGAAAATGAACATTCTTATTGACTTGCAACTAAATGTGTTTAAGTTAAACTTTTTTTGAATGTATTTAAGGGAATCTCAGCAGATATGTGAGACATAGAGGTATCAATTGCTAACTTGATGACAAAAGAAGCTATTTGTTAAACCAGTTTGATTTAAAAACAAGAATATATGAAGAAATATATGAGAGCATTTCTTTGTTTAAATTTATTACAAACCCAATAATAAAATGTAAACAGGATGGCATAAATAATAATTTTGTTCCAATTTTTAAACCATCCTGCGTAAAATATTTTGAATAAATTTGAAAGTTATATAAACCTTCCCAAATTACAATAATAATAGTTCTTTTTTTTTTCATGAAAATTACCCACGATATGGCAAATTAAAATAATATCATTTTTGAATATGGAGTTTATTAAAATGCTGTAATTACAAAGTTATTAATTGCATTTTTTTTTACAAATTTATAAAAAATGTCAAAAAAATAACGCTTTAAATCATGTGTTAGAGGACGATTTCTTCTATCTTCCCACACTTCCGTAATATTATTCACTAAAATGTCTTTTTGAATAATTGACATTTACGTATAATCTCATATCTCATGGATATTAAATATTTAAGTTTTACCCATGGTTTGAAATAAACAAAACAAAATATGAAGCAATAGAAAGTATCAGTAACAATATTTGTTTAAGTGTATGGTGGCCACTTTCGCGAGGTCTACATCTTAGGCTTCTCCCACCGGATGGTATTCCCTTCCCTCTGGGTGCGAGGATGGAATAAATGCCATGATCTGGTGAAATTGTTTCGCCTTGTTAATATAACCTTGGCTTCTTTACTTCATTATATGATGGAAGGCTCAATGGCTATGACAATATATGATCGCGGTTAGATTACAGGTCGTTTGCAGGATTGCAGCAATTAATTACTATAGATTATTATAGCTACGAAATAGTGTTAGTAGAGTAGTTGTAGTGACCACGTGAGCGACAATATAAAATTTATTTGCTAGCATACTTCTATATTTTATATATTGCTTCTATTCCTTCTATCAATAAGATATTTTTAAGATTGCAACAATTTCTTTTACAAGTAATGATGTTTGTTTCCGTATTATAATTATTTTTTCATGTGGTTATTCAAATTTCTAGTGTTTATGTTTCATGAAATTTATTTTTTTGTTTTTAGAACACCAGAGACTATAAAAAAAATCACAGAAGCTATATCTCAAATGTGGTAAGACGATTCTTTTATTGGTTTTAATTGAAAGTAATAGAGTTGGTTGCTAGTCAAGGGCATATTGTAAATCAATACTTAAACATGCTACTAGTGAATTGATTACTTTTCTTTTTAAATATGACACAGATACAAACCGCATGTTTTCTGACTCCTGCAAAATTCGTTTTCTGATCTAGAACATGTTAGAAATGCGGTGTGTTCAATTGAAATAAAAAATAAGAATATGAAATTATTTTGATAACAAAATAATTGTAATACATTGACTATACATTGGATTTTTAGTTACTGGTGTAATACAGTAATCACATTACTTGAATGAAATTGGAAACGGGTTAACACATTTCTTGAGTGGTTGGTTCGGTTTAATCACGCACCTTTGCCAATGTACACTTCTTTAATCATTTCATGTTGCTATCTTTCATTTATCAAGGCGACTTCCGTACTTACTTCTGAGAAGATTCCAGATGAGAATTTAATGATAACTACATCACTCAATCAATTTAATGATTGGCTGCAATTAAACAGCTATCTAGTCAAGCAGTAAATCTTATTGTCTGCTAATCAGGGCGTTATCCCTTTCCTACCTACCACCCCAAAGGATCAATCAAAATATATTTTTCTGTACTGTCTTAATCTGAGATTCATTTTTTTTTTCAATGCCTAAAGCTTTAACAGTTTCTTACCTCTTTTCTTCACCGCTATTCAAGACACGAGTGTGAAAGAAGCTAGTAACAAGTTGTAATTATTATAGTATGAACCCATACGACTTCAATTCAAACTTTAACATGACTTGTTGCCGTTTGCTCTCAGCCTAGCGCAATAGTCCAGCAGTAAGTCACCCCTGACCTGGACTACAGTGGACTACACAGACTTTTTCAACTTACTTAAATCAATTGCTATTTGAAGATTGGTAGACTCCCAAGCGGATCAGTTTATCTAACTTTATCTTGAACTCTGTCAAGTGTAACAGGAATCAAACTTGTTTCTGTCAAAAGTATGCTAAAGATTATTTTATCAGTATTAATTCTATATAACTCTTTTTATGATTGTTCCTATTAAAATATAAACACTAATATCAATACACACAGAATTCAGTCAATTCATAAATGATTCAATAAATCCATGAGAAACATATCCTTTTTTTGATGAATCTGATCTGTTGAAAAAAAAGCATTAATGGTATGAATTTTCGTTTAAATTTAAGTATTTCACTTAATCCTATAATTTTTTATGAAATATTGCTGTTACTGATTACTTTGAAGAATAAATAATCGAATGGAATTTGTTAAAAATCCTCCAGGTTCAAAAATTTTCTAGGTTCAAAAATCAAACTCTCATTGCCGAAGTTATGCATTTTAAAAATTTCGGTTTTATTTTAAAATTTTGAACCTAAAAAATTTGACAAACTTCCGATTAGATACAAACCAATTCAATCAAACGGTGGATATATTATTGAACCTGTTGTATATAAATATATATAATATACATAACATTTACATTTCTATTGCAAAATGCACATGGCAAATGACTTTGAAAATACTTTTTATAAAAGAACCACATGCATAACAGTAAATCATAACCACAAAGAACAAATGTATAAGATTAGACATTAATATTAGAGTTTAGTAGTATTAGTAGAAGGCTATATTGATATAACAAAAATGTTTGCTGAAACACATTTGGGCAAAAACGGTCATTTTCCTATGTTATAAAATTGCCTCCCAACACAAGGGCCTCTACACTAGAAGAACAGTCCTTTTGTAAAATTTGAATTTGATTCATCAAAGATTATGGGTAGTAGCGTGCTCCTAAACGTTTGTATACACCCATCCACCTACATACACTCAGAGGACACCAAAACAAATTAAAAAAAAAAAGATTTTAGGGACCTGAAAACATGTACATTCGGAAAAATATCGAGATCATGTTTTTCAGTATCATGATAGTACTGATTGTAACGTAAAAATGCAATATACAAATATTTCAGTTACTATATTGTGGATAGAAGATATTTACTACCTAGTCTTGATATGAGACGGCATAATTTACAAGTACTGATCAATAATGTAATTAGTAAAAAAATTACACCTTACTAAGTTATTATAAATAATCAACAGTATTCTCCAATAAGGAGCTAATAAATATACAATCATTACAAAGCTATTAATTTTATTCTTCTTTCTTAAAGAAACAAAAAAATTCAAAAAACTTAAACCCTTAAAATTATGTGCTAGAGCACAATTTCTCCTTACACCTTCTCTCTATAGTACTCAAAAAAAACTTCTCTATAAACTAATATCAAATGTATATAAAATATCAAGGATTTGGACGTGTTTAAAAATAAACAGAAAAAATACAAAACAATAAATCTTCAGTATCAATAACTTCACCAGTAACAATGTGGGAGATAAAGTAATAGTTTATGAATGATAGTATAAATGATAGTTTAAATCTATATATAAATTCTCTTCGTGGCTCTGTATGTATGTATGTATAAAAAGCTTTCACATAAACCGTGAAATAACAATCAATGATCAAACCACAATAAGAAATGGGAAAACAAGACTAAGATCTTTCAACCGTAACAAGCGGTCTTCGTCAGAGTCAGTTGGGTTTTTGACTCTGACGAAGACCGCTTGTTACGGTTGAAAGATCTTAGTCTTGTTTTCCCATTTCTTATTGTGGTTTGATCATTGTATGTATGTATGTATGTTTGTACCTTATGCATTCGGCCTACAATGGACCTTGTTCAAAAATTCTTTTGCAAGGCACTTTCTATAGGTTTTGGTGTGGTTTTAGGCTATTAAACTCTGGGGGGCAGCCTAACCCAGGCCCCCTAGGGCCCTGTGATAGATAAGGTTTGCTGTATAACCTGTTAGTTTACATTTTGACTTTAATTGGTAATGGCAACTGCAGGTAGGTTATTCTTTGTGATAATATTTCCACATGCTTTGTTCAATTATTTTTTCGATACAATGCTTCTTCATAAACAAATAATATTTCATTAAAATATTGTTATTCAAACTTTTAAGAGACAATTTTGTTTACTGATATAATTTTAATTGGACATTTAAAACTGTGTGAAGTCTTCAAATTGAAATCATTGAATGAAATGTAATGTGATATGGTTTAGCCTCTTCAACTAACTGGTTCCTAATTGAAACGATTTGGGGGTTTAAAATTCGTATCATATTTAACAGATAAGACATATCACATTTAATGAGCTTAGACTTCTTTCAAATTTCTTGATGTATTGTTCGGCAAAAAATATTCTTTTTATTATTTGTTTAATCTAATCTATCAACTTCCAATATTATTAGACAATGTGTGAAATTTATAATCACTGTTAGATTATATATTTTTTGCGTGATCTATAATTTTAATTCTTTATTAATTTCGTTTATCTCAAAAAAGTTAAGTGTAACGGAACTATAGAAAATTTAAATTGTTTTCGTTATATGTAATTTATTATTAGAGTTGGAATTAAATTGTTTCCCGGGTAAAGCCGGGTAGATCAGCTAGTTATAATAATAATAGAATGTGTAATATAACGATATAAGTAGATTTTCGATTTTGTGTTTTCTAACTTTATTTTTTATTTTTAGAATCCCCATGCACAACATGACGAAAGCTCTTTTGCAGATCTGGTAAGATAATACATTTTTGTCTTATAAATCTTATCTATTTAACATTCGTGGAAAGCAAAATACGCAAATGCTAAATTTTTAAAGGGTTAATCAATTAACCATTGTCGTTAATATAGTTTGTTGCTAGTAAAGGGCTTAAATGGTTAAGTAATACTTAAACATACTACTGCGGAATTGATTATTTTTCTTTCGAAGGATGACACAGGAACTTAAGGAATGTCCATTGACTACTGCAAAATGTATTTTCTGACTTTCTGGAAATTATATGTTGTGGAGTTTGGAGTTATTTGTGTTCAATGGAAATGAAAAATAAACATGTGGATCAGGAAATGATTATAATGAATTGGCTACACATCAGATTTTCAGTGAATGGTATTTCATAATAAATGCTTTACCTAAATCAAACCGTGAGCCGTTAACAAATCCTTAAACATAAGCTAGTGCATCAGTATGTTTGTCTTACTTTTGCACAATAGACAAATATATAGCCTTTTAATCATTTCATTTCGCAGGTCTTTATTTATCAAGGCAACTTGCGATATTCCTTCTGCAAAAATTTTAGACAGGAATTTAATGATAACTATGTCTCTCAACTAGCAACCGGCGAATGAAATACAGATCAGGTCAAGCAGGACTTTTGTGCTGTCTGACGATCTGAGCTTCATGTCTTTCCTATCTACCGACTCAAAGTATCAATCAACTTTGTTTTTCTCGTTACTACCTACCACAACATCTACGAGAAAAACTTCGTATCATGTTGTAATTCTTCTTCACTAAAATGATATTTCTTCGGATACATTGATTTATCTAGGATAATGTAATCACTATACATTAGATTTACTGTGCATGGTATTTTGTACTATTTCTATATTTTGTAATATTTATAGTTCCTCAATCACCTTTATAGTTCGCCTTTTGTAGCAGTAAATTTATAGTTCACCTATGGACTGATAGGTCCATTTACGCGGAAGGTCATTAAATCTGAGATCACCGTCCCTCGAGGAGGACTTAAAACAGCCAATCAAGAACCTGTACGACATCAGGTACTCGTTAAAGATCCTTACTCAAAATACTGTACAGTTAGACACAAGTTAAGCCTTCCAATCTAGAATCATTAACTGGTATCACAAAGGGCCAATGATCGACTTATGAGTGGTACTGTGATACTGTCACTGCAACTTAATCTGACGTTTGCGGTATAGGAGGACAACATACTATATAAGCAATTCTTAGTAAAGAGGATGCTGGGATTCACTTCAAGGACACAGAACAATTAAAGATACTTCTCAACAAGTTCCAGAATAGGCAAATCTTATATTGTATGAGAATGAGCAGGAATTAATCTAAGAATTTTAACCGGATTTCTAACGGGTTGCTGCAAACTTAATAGCCATAGTTTGTGCAGATTCTGCAAGAAAGAGGAAAGACCATTGCACCTGCTAGCTGACTGTCAAGCCACTTTGCAACACAGAGACAGGTGCTTTGGGACACTCAGCAAAACTATAGAATAACTTTTACCATTGGACTCAGCAAAAGTGCTGAGCTTCTTGGATGCGTTGAAGCTAACTGTGGCACTTTAGTACAGAAGGGAGGAAGTGCAATAGCTCATAGGATGAAGTGATGTAATCATCCTCCATGAATAATAATAATAACCTGACGTTTATTGAACAAACCTTGTGATCTTCATCCAAAAGAACTTAGAGCAACCATTAATACACGCTAGAATAAAGTAATTGAAAATTTGAATCAAGATTCACCGACAATAATAATTTCTTGTCGAGATTACCGTATAATTCGATAACAATTATAGAGATTTTGAAGAAACATAATTAGAACAGATAATAAAATTAAGGCTTTATAAGGAGAATGAACTTTATATTACCTTTACCATCAGTAGGTACATGACACTAACCAGTGTTGCTAAACATCTCCAGCAGATTTAATAATAAATTATTGCAAAACAAATATACTACTCTTGTCAGGTTAACCCTTACAATGATCAGTTTATTGTATTGTAATCAATTCTATTTAATATTTATTTATCTAACGAGTATGAATGTATCTCTTGTAGTAAAAACTTAACAGTTCTGTATTATACTTTATTATATGTAATTAAAATCTTTTTTTAGTCTTCCTCGTTATCCAGCATGGTAGCTAATGATGAGACAGAACCATCCGGGGTAAGAATTTTTATCCTTTAGTATGTAACATAGTAATACTTTATTTAGCATGGAATTATCTACTACATGGAGTAGATGCAATAGTAATTATCTATTTATTTGTCGAGTGTCATTTATTCTATACCAGGTTGATTATTTGATAATTATTTGTGTATTACAAAACTAGCTATATTTACGAATGTTCATCGTAAACGTGATTAAATCAAAATGAAAGAACATGACCATGCTAGGGTAATTAAAAACATAAACCAGAAAAAAATATAAATATAATAATACCATGTATATCAAGAAATTATTAATGAAAGGAAATTAATTTGTTGTATAAACTTGGGTTTTCAATTACATTAGGGTTGTTAAATAAACTGAATCGTCTGTTCATTTTTATCGTAAAGAATAGCAACAGAACTAGATTCTAAATGGTAATAAATGCAATGGCAACTGTCTCTTTGTTTTTCAGATATCGTTTATAGTTTATACTGTAAGAGTTTGATTTATATGATTATGCAGTAATTTATGTTTTGCATAACTCATAATGGTAAGGAATATTTATTTTAAACGAGATTAAATGAAAATTGAGAGAATATAACCATGATTAAGAAAAGGAATAAGATTAGCACAAATATTTCGTTTTTTTGACTACATTGGTTACAATACTACAAAATAGTAACGCTACTAATAATGTAGATTTGCTGCGACACTTTCCATAGACTCCTAACCAGACACAGATAGTCGTTCATCATAGCAGATGGTTTCAGTGGTCTTCAAAATGTCTATGACAGCAGTATTTTTGAAAAATTTTTGTTGACTATCTCGATACTTGATAGTAGGTAACTAAAAAATAATTATTTACATAGTAGGCGATTATGACAAGCATGTCTTAAATGTAATGGTTGACCAAATATGCATTGTACATACTATAAGTTTCATTCAACCATGGTTATAAATAAACTATGATGAAATGTATAACTATAAAAATACATAATTTATGTAAATATATCTTACATATTTTAAGTTACCCTTGACTTATTTTACCGAGTCGTTTTTGTACGTAACCAAAGTTGCCGTACGATACCGAGGTTCTTCATCGCTTCTGAGACATTTGCATTATGTTTTAGACCTCACAAGGATATAATAAAACAGGTAATTACTTTCGAAATGGTTTGAAAAGACTAAAAGCAAGTCATTCTATATCATTTCAAAGTTATTAATTGTGATCTACTACTTATACTTAAAAAAAAAAGTCAAAAAATATATCCCTTAATAATGTTCTAGCAGTCATTTTTCCAAAGATGTTTCTAATTTATATAAGTGTATGATGCCGGCCTTCGCGAGGTCTACATCTTTGGCTCCTCACCGACTGTTATCCCTTCCCTCAAAGCTAGGAGAATTGAATATCTGCCATAATATGGTGAACTAGTTTCGCCTTATTAATGTCAGCCTTTCTTTACTTCATTGTATGATGGAAGGCTCAAGGGATATGACAATATATAATCGCGGTCAGATTACAGGTCGATTGCAGCAATTCATTGTTATGGATTATTATAGTTAGGAAATAGTGTTAGTAGAGTAGTTATGGTAACAATGTGAGAGACAATATAAAATTTAATCACATGCATGTATTTAAATTTTAGATATTACTTATGATTTCTTTTAATCAACAATATTTTTTTAATATTCTCTAAACTCTTTATTTCACAAGTAAGCATATTTGGTTCTCTAGTATAATTATATTTATTTGCGCTTATTCAAGTTTGTCTTTGATTCTTATGCATCTTTTTATTTTTAGATTATCAAGATAGAAAATGATTCAGACCTTCTTTTAGACTTGGTAAGATGATAGTCTCTGTTTTCTTATAAACATTATGAAACTCACTGTAGTACAAGAGAAAACACTAAATTGTTAAACTATCAAGAGGTTAATCGTTTAAATATGACCTTTAATATGTTCCTATCTAGTCAATGACATTAACAGTAATACGATTCTTGAACTTGCTACGCTCAAAGTGTTCAAAAGATGACAGACCGGTTCACTGACTACTGCACAATGAATTCTCTATCTGGCAAACGTGTGCTCTGGATATATATGCGTCCTATGCAAATAAAAAATAACAATATCAAGTCACTTTGATAATCAAGTTATTGAAATGCAATTTCTACACACCAGATATTATGGTAATCCATAGCAATTACTTCACTCAAATCACACTGTGAGCTGCTAACAAATTCCATAAACATAAACTAGTGCATCAGTATGCTTGTCTCACTCACGCACAATAGCAAAATGTATAGTTTTATAATTATTAATTATTCATGCACAAGATTTCATTTCTTAACGTAACTCCCGATATTCCTTCTGCGATGATTTCAGACAGGAATTTAATGATAACTATGTCTCTCAACTTGCAACCGGCGAATAAAATACAGATCTGGTCAGCAGGACTTCTTGCCAGTTACTAATAAATGATAATGATTTCACGTTAGACATTTTTCATTCACTAAGTAACTTCCTTCTTTTTTTCTGATAAGATTCAAATGAAAACATTGATAATAACATCATTCAAATTAAAACATATCTAGTCCTTCTAAATTCTTGTCTAGACTCTAAATCTGTGCTAACATGTTTTCTACTGTATGTTTTCAATAAGTAAATCAGTGAGGAACACTAGCAATTTTCAAAGACCTTCCAAAGGTGAAATGATTTCATTTTGCAATTTGGTCAAATTCTTGATATTGACTTCATTATATATATTCATTATATATAATTGTAACAAAATATTTTTTCTTTTAAAATTATAGTGATTTAAAAACTGATAACAAATTAAACCAATGGAGCAAGGGTATTCTACTGGCTAGCGTGAAGGTGGATAAATAGCATAAAAGCATTAATAATAAATGAAAAAAAAATTTTGGATTTACAATTTGAATAATATAAAAAATGGTATAAATTAAAGTCTTTGATCCAGGGTAGCCAGTCGCTTGTGCGCTTGTCTATGATAATAGTAAAAATGTACTACATATAAATCTAACAAATAAAACCATATTTAATTTGCAAAAATATAAACGCTGGTAATAAAATAAACGGATGGAGCAAGAGTGGCCCGTAAGATTGCGTGTTCGCTAATGCCACTAGTAAAAATGTAGTATAGTTAATTGTTACAAATACATTTATCATAAACTGCTATATTAAAGCTTAAAGAGGAATAATTTTAAATAACAAACTAACACAACTGTCAGATAAAATACGAATGTTCTAGGGTAATATTATAAAGACACATTCCTTTCACTAACGTTTTTTTATATTATTTAAATTAATTGAATATTTCAATTCACAAGCTTTGTTCGCTTAAAATATATTTCATTCTCTTCATAACTTGAATTGCTGATTTATTATTTATATGATGAAATAAATAACTTCCTAGTATGTTTAAATGTTCCTTATTTTGCTAAATATACCTACTGTGTATATATCTTGAATATTGTTTAGAATATATTATCACAAGGTTATGCCATATAAAAATCAGTTTCCGTCCCTCAATAACAAGATACATCAAATAAAATCATCCCTGTAAATCATGGTCAGTGAGTTAATTTCAATAATTATTGCTATAATTTTAAAGTAACCCAAAGAGTCAGGGATAGTCTAGTAATAACAATACAGAACCCGTAAGATATTTATAAAAATGGACATCATTAAATATTCAATTTTTCTTTTGTGTATTATAATTTAATTTTCTTTTTTTCATAAGGGCCAAGCACAAAATGATGGACACCAAGCACAAAATGATGGACACCAAGCACAAAATGATGGACACCAAGCTCAAAATGATGGAGACCAAGCACAAAATGATGGTCACCAAGCACAAAATGATGGACACCAAGCACAAAATGATGGACACCAAGCTCAAAATGATGGTCACCAAGCACAAAATGATGGAATCTCCCTTGGAGATGTGGTGAGATAATATTTTTGTTGTCTTATAATTACTATAAAAGTAACAATGGTGAAAAGAAATATAGGGAATAGATAAATTATCAATGAGTTAAACACTTAATCATTGTATGTTTAACACCTAAGTTTAGCCCCAATGTATCATTCAAACTATGTTTTTCTCATTTCTATCTATCAAGACATACGTCGTGAGGATGTTTCTATTATGTTCTACTTTTTTTTACTTTAACAAAAATTCCTAAAGTTTATCGATTTAGCTTGGATAACTAATAAGAAATGTTTTAATTATAGATTAAATGTAAAACTCATGGTATACAATAAAAAACTAAGTATCTGTTATACCATAAACTGAAAACAAGATCCATATAATCTTACTACTACAGTTACCATTTTGCAAAGTTCTTCCAAAGGTCAAATGATTTCATTTTGCAATTTGGTCAAATTGTTGATTATGACTTCATAATGCTTATAGATTTGACAGGTTGTAGATTTTTTTTAAGAAAGTATCTCTATATATTTGTTTGTTTGTTTATTGACTCATTTTCCCTGGAGTTACAGACCTTAAATTAACTATATATTATTTAATACCTGATATTCAAAAAAGAAAATTATCACTATATTCCCAAACTGAGAGCCAGAGTAGTTAGTGTTTTACGTGCTCGCCGATCACAGTAGTGCAATTCCATTATATATAAATGTAACAAAATATTTTTTCTTTTAAAATTATTATGATTTAAAAACTGATAACAAATTAAACCCATGGAACAAGGGTATTCTACTGGCTAGCGTGCAGGCGGATGACTAGCATAAAAGCATTAATAATAAATGAAAAAAAATGTTTATTTATAATTTGAATAATATAAACAATGGTTTAAAATTAAAGTCTTGGATCCAGGGTAGCCAGACGCTTGTGTGCTTGTCTATGATAATAGTAAAATGGTACTATATATAAATCTAACAAATAAAACCATTTTTAATTTGCAAAAATATTTGCAATTACGTTTTATTACGCTATTAATAAAATAAAGGGATGCAGCAAGAGTGGCCCGTAAGATTGCATGTTCGCTAATGCCAGTAGTAGAAATGTAGTATAGTTAATTGTTACAAATACATTTATCATTAACTGCTACATTAAAGTTTAAAGATGAATAATTTTAAATAACAAACTAACATAACTGTCAGACAAAATACGAATGTTCTAGGGTAATATTATAAACACACATTCCTTTCACTAACATTTTTTACTTTACTATAAGTAATGTATAGTGATCATGAAAAAATTCGATCTTGAGATTTTGACAGAATTACATGTTTTGAGGCCCCAAAAGTCGTTTTATGAAGTTTTTTCGATGATGTCTGTGTGTGTGTGGGTGGGTGGGTGGTTGATATTTTGATATTTTATACATACAGTTTATAGTTGATATTTTACACAAAAATGGGCCCTATAGCGTAGAAGATGCCTGTTGTTTGGGAAGAATTATGCATGACGGGAAAGTCACTTTTTTTGCCAAAAACCGTTTTTTAGAAAACATTTTTTCTCCTAAACTGCTATCTCTAGAGTTTTGAAATTTTGGCATTGTCTTTGAGGTACAAACGCAACAAACGAAAAATAAATTCAAAATTTTTAAGCAACAGAAAATATTTCTTTTTTAACAAAATGTAATACGTTTTGACTTATAATTCAATCTCAAAGCTTGTTTTTTTGACGCTATTGGCTCATTATAAAATTATGAAAATTTGACCAAAAATGGAACAAAAAATTAGAAATTAAAAAAAAAAATGCATGAAATTTCAATCACGGTAAAGAGCAATAAAGCTATGAAAACTGTTTGTTTATCATAGACTAAGGGATCACCTACTATACTTGTCAAATTTTTGATATTTTTTTACATTGTTTACATTGACTTAGAATTTTTTGAACGACTCCACTGAGGTAAAATTTATGTTTATAACACACAAATTTAAATAATTTATTGTCTTATATGAGATATGAGATCAATATTATTATTACATGTAAAAAATTACCGCCAATAAACATAAATAAATTTCCTATGTCTTCCATGGTTTGATGGTTAGTCTCATAAAATGGTTTAATAAATCTATATATTGCACCCTTGAGCAGAACTTAATAACAGTTATAATTACTTCATCCTTGTGAATTATAGTATATTTCCATGATATTGAAATCTGACGAATGGACTCTTTCTTCAAGAAAGAGGATTTATATTTGTTGACAAATATCCAGTTTTTTCACTATTTTAGTTAAATAGTTCATATTTATTATTTTCAAAAATTAGAAGCTCCCAACTATAATAGTTTTAAATTATATTGAATAGCTGACTTTAACTTTGATTTGAGTATGTAAACTGGCTAATTACTAATATAATTTTTCTCAATAACATTCATAGCAACCAATTTGTATGTATGATTTTGACAAAAAGGAAGGAAAATGATCTTATTAAAAACTTAAAAGCCATAAAGTTCCCAGTATTATAACTCTATAAAAGACCAAAAATGTAAAACATAATTCAGAATTGAAATTTTTCGTTTGAAGATTAGTAAATGTAATTATCGTACATCCTTAATTATAAATGATGTTAAAACGACATTTTTTCTTCAATATTCATGATGTTTTTCAGAGAAAATAAAAGTATTTTCCTGTTTTAAATTTAAAAATTTTGGCTTAAATATTCAATATAGGAGGAGGTGAAGTAAGCGATGTAAGAAATCCACCGGCTATTTCAACAAAAGCCATGTTCTATTGTAGGAGATTATTTGGAATCAAGAAATTTTTACTTGGCTTTTCAAAAATGTTACTACTATTGTAGTTATACCAATGAGGCTATTTGCATCATTGGTATGATATGCAAAAATAAGGTTATATAATGATAAGTTGATCAATCACTATCTGTACTACCTCAGGAATGAAAGACTAACTCCCATTTAGATGTTTAAATTATGCTTAAATAAAACATTTTATATTATATACATAAGAAGATTGATATTGAATTTACTTATAGTAGGTTGTGTGCAGGCCACTCCAGATTTTTTATAATAATTAAATAAATTGAGTATTTCAATTTACAAGTTTTGTTTGCTTAACATATATTTCGTACTCTATATAACTTGAATTAATGATTTATTAATTATAAGAAAAAAAAATGATTTTTTTGTATGTTTAAATGTTCCTTCTTTTGCTAAATATACCTACTGTGAATATATCTTGAATATCATTAAGAATATAATATCTTATCTTATATTATGGCAAGCATATGCCATATAAAAATCAGTTTTTGTCCCTTAATAACAAGATACATCAAATAAAATCATCCCTGTAAATCATGGTCAGTGAGTTAATTTCAAAAATTATTGCTATAATTTCTAAGTAACGCAAGGAGTCAGGGATATTGTAGTCAGAACAATAAAGAACGTGTAAGCTATTTTAAAAAATGGACATCAATTAACATTTTCAATATTTCTTTTGTGTATTATAATTTAATTTTCTTATTTTCAGAAGGACCAAGCACAAAATGATGGACACCAAGCACAAAATGATGGACATCAAGCACAAAATGATGGAGACCAAGCACAAAATGATGGACACCAAGCACAAAATGATGGAGCCCAAGCACAAAATGATGGACATCAAGCACAAAATGATAGGCACCAAGCACAAAATGATGTAGACCAAGCACAAAATGATGTAGACCAAGCACAAAATGATGTAGACCAAGCACAGAATGATGGACACCAAGCACAAAATGATGGAGACCAAGCACAAAATGATGGTCACCAAGCACAAAATGATGGACACCAAGCACAAAATGATGGACACCAAGCACAAAATGATGGACACCAAGCTCAAAATGATGGTCACCAAGCACAAAATGATGGAATCTCCCTTGGAGATGTGGTGAGATAATATTTTTGTTGTCTTATAATTACTATAAAAGTAACAGTGGTGAAAAGAAATATAGGGAGTAGATAAATTATCAATGAGTTAAACACTTAATCATTGTATGTTTAACACCTAAGTTTAGCCCCAATGTATCATTCAAACTATGTTTTTCTCATTTCTATCTATCAAGACATACGTCGTGAGGATGTTTCTATTATGTTCTACTTTTTTTACTTTAACAAAAATTCCTAAAGTTTATCGATTTAGCTTGGATAACTAATAAGAAATGTTTTAATAATAGATTAAATGTAAAACGCATGGTATACAATAAAAAACTAAGTATCTGTTATACCATAAAGTGAAATCATGATCCATATAATCTACTACTACAGTTACCAATAAATGATAATGATTTCACGTTCCACATTTTTCATTAATTAATTAACTTCCTTCTTTTTTTCTGACAAGATATAAATGAAAACATTGATAATTACATCATTGAACTTAAAACATATCTTAACCCTCTAAATTCTCGTCTAGATTCTTAATCTGTGCGATCATTTTTTTTTTGCCGTATGTTTTCCCTAAGTTAATCAGTGAGGAACACTTCCAATTTGCAAAATTCTTCCAAAGGTCAAATGATTTCATTTTGCAATTTGGTCAAATACTTGATATTGACTTCATAATGTTTATAGATTTGGCAGGTTGTAGATTTTTTATATAAGAAAGTATCTCTATATATTTGTTTGTTTGGTTGTTGACTCATTTTCCCTGGAGACAGAGAGCTTAAATTAACTATATATTATTTATTGCCTGAATGATATTCAAAAAAAAAAATTATCAGTATATTCCCAAAATTTGAGCCAGTGCAGCAAGTGTCTTACGTGGTCGTCAATCACAGTAGTGCAATTCCATTATATAATATAATTGTAACAAAATATTTTTTCTTTTAAAATTATAGTGATTTAAAAATTGATAACAAATTAAACCGAAGGAACAAGGGTATTCTACTGGCTAGAGTGTATTCTGATGACTAGCATAAAAGCATTAATAATAAATGAAAAAAAAAGTTTTGTATTTATAATTTGAATAATATAAACAATGATATAAAATTAAAGTCTTGGATCCAGAGTAGCCAGTCGCTTGTGTGCTTGTCTATGATAATAGTAAAAATGTACTACATATAAATATAACAAATAAAACCATTTTTAATTTGCAAAAATATAAACGCTGGTAATAAAATAAAGGGATGGAGCAAGAGTGGCGAGTAAGATTGCGTGTTCGCTAATGCCAGTAGTAAAAATGTAGTATAGTTAATTGTTACAAATACATATATCATAAACTGCTACATTAAAGTTTAAAGAGGAATAATTTTAAATAACTAACTAATACAACTGTCAGAGAAAATAGGAATATTCATGGGTAATATTATAAACACACATTTTTTTCACTAACCTTTTTTACTTTACTATAAGTAAAGTATAGTGATCGTGAAAAAATTCGATCTCGAGATTTTGACGGAATTACATGTTTTGAGGTCCCAGAAGTCGTTTTATGACGTTTTTACGATGATGTCTGTGTGTGTGTGGGTGGGTGGGTGGGTGGGTGGGTGGGTGGGTGCGTGGGTGGGTGGGTGCGTGTGTTAGCATTGCTTGTTACCACGCTACGGTCCAGAATCTTTGATGGATCAAGTTGATATTTTACACAAAAATGGGCCCCATTTAGACGAAGATGCCTATTATTTGGGAAGAATTATGCATGATGGGAAAGTCACTTTTTTTGCCAAAAACCGTTTTTTTTAAAACATTTATTTCTCCTAAACTGATAACCCTAGAGTTTTGAAATTTTGACATTATCTTTGAAGTTACAAATGCAACAAACGAAAAATATATTCAGAATTTTAAGACAACAGGAAATATTTTTTTTCAATAAAATGTAAAAATTTTGACTTATAATTCAATCTCAAACCTTGTGAGAGCGATACAAGCCATACTGTTTGACGGACAAGAATGAAACTATGCCTACAAATAGAACAACATATGGCAAATGAGTTGAGATATTTTTTTTTGAAATTACTTTCGCTAAAGGGGCGTTACAGTACGATTTGTGTTTTCAGAAAATGATTTTTTGACGCTAAACGGCTCGTTAAAAAAAAATGAAAATTTGACCAAAAATGGAACAGAAAATTAGCAATTCATAAAAAAAAATTCATGAAGTTTCAATTACGGGAAAGAGCAATAACGATATAAAAACTGTTTGTTTATTCTAGACTAAGAGATCACCTGCTATACTTGTCGAATTTTTTGTATTTTTTTACATTGTTTACATTGACTTAGAAATTTTTTGAGCGAATCCACTGATATAAAATTGATGTTTCTAATGGAAAAATGAAAATATGTTATTGACTTATAAGAGATGTAAGAGGAATAATATTGTGCAGGTAAATGATAACACTCATTAAAAAAAATTCGTATATATGTTATTTGACAAAGGGGAAGGAAAATGATCTTATTAAATACTAAGAAGCCATAAAATTCCCAGTATAATAATTCTGTTAAAAACCAAAAATGTAAAAGATAATTTAAAATATAAATCTTGCGTTTAGAGATTAATAAATGTAATTATCGTACATCTTTAATTAACAAATCACCTTAAAACAGCATTTTCTTCGCTGTTTAAGAAGTTTTTCAGAGAAAAAATGAGTATTTTACTGTTTCAAATTTGAAAATTTTATATTAATATTCAATGTAGAAGGATGTCAAGTAAACGATGTAAGAAATCTACTGGCTATTTGAAAAATAGCCATGTTCTCTTGTAGGATACTATTTCGTTTCAAGAAATGTGTACTTTGGTTTTTCAAAAATGTTATTACTGCTGTAGTTATATTAATGAAATTATTTGCAAATAATAAATTATTTGTGATGTACAAAAATAAGCTTATAAATTGATATGTCCTTCAATCACTATCTGTACTACCTCAGGAATGACAGGCTAATAATTATATCCCATTTAGATGTTTACGTTATGCTTAAATGAGACGTTATGTTTTATATACTCAAGAAATTTGACATTAAGTTACTTATAGTAAAGTAGAGTGTAGGCCACTCCAGATTTTTTATGTTAGTTAAATAAATTGAATATTTCAATTTACAAGTTTTGTTCACTTAAAATACATTTCAATCTCTATATAACTTGAATTTGTGATATAATATTTATATGATAAAGTAAATGATTTTATTTTACGTTTAATTTTTCCTTATTTTGCTAAATATACCTACTATGTATATATCTTGAATATCGTTAAGAATACAATATCACAAGCTTATGCCATATAAAAATCTGTTTCCGTCCCTCAATAACAAGATACATCAAATAAAATCATCCCTGTAAATCATGGTCAGTGAGATAATTTCAATAATTATTGCTATAATTTGGAAGTAACGCAAAGAGCCAGGGATAGTCTAGTAAGAAAAATAAAGAACGTGTAAGATATTTATAAAAATGGACATCAATTAACTTAATGAATTTTTCTTTTGTGTATTATAATTTAATTTTCTTTTTTTCAGAAGGACCAAGCACAAAATGATGGACACCAGGCACAAAATGATGGAAACCAAGCACAAAATGATGGACATCAAGCACAAAATGATGGAGACCAAGCACAAAATGATGGACACCAAGCACAAAATGATGGAGACCAAGCACAAAATGATGGAGACCAAGCTCAAAATGATGGGCACCAAGCACAAAATGATGGACACCAAGCACAAAATGATGGACACCAAGCACAGAATGATGGACACCAAGCTCAAAATGATGGTCACCAAGCACAAAATGATGGAATCTCCCTTGCAGATGTGGTGAGATAATATTTTTGTTGTCTTATAATTACTATAAAAGTAACAATGGTGAAAAGAAATATAGGGAATGGATAAATTATCAATGAGTTAAACACTTAATCATTGTATGTTTAACACCAATGTTCAACCCCAATGTATCAATCAACCTATGTTTTTCTTGTTGTTAATCAAGACATACGCCGTGATGATATTTGTATTACGTTCTACTTTTTTTTACTTTAACAAACATTCCTAGGGTTTATCGATTTAGCTTCGATAACGCAATACGAAATGTTTTAATTATAGATTAAATGTAAAAGGCATGGTATACAATAAAAAAACTAAGTATCTGTTATACCATAAAGTGAAATCAAGATCCATATAATCTACTACTACAGTTACCAATAAATGATAATGATTTAATATTCCACAATTTTCATTCACTAAGTAACTTTCTTTTTTTTTCTGACAAGATTCAAATGAAAACATTGATAATTACATCATTCAAATTAAAGCATATCCTTCTAAATTCTCGTCTAGACTCCTAATATGAGCTATAATTTTTTTACTGTAGATTTTTCCTAAATATTTCAGTGAGGAACACTGGAAAGGTCTTCCAAAGGTCAAATGATTTCATTTTGCAATTTGGTCAAATTGTTGATTATGGCTTCATAATGCTTATAGATTTGAGAGATTGTAGATTTTTATATAAGAAAGTATCTCTATATCTTTGTTTTTTTGGTTGTTGACTCATTTTCCCTGGAGACAGAGACCTTATATTAACTATATATTATTTATTGCCTGATTGATAACCAAAAAAGGAATTTATCACTATATTCCCAAAATTAGAGCCAGTGCAGCAAGTGTCTTACGTGCTCGCCAATCACAGTAGTCCAATTCCATTATATAGACATGTAACATTTTTTTTTTATTTTAAAATTATAGTGATTTAAAAGGGGGTCAGGCTAACTCAGTGGCTACGTGCTCGCCTCTGATCGGATCAGACCGGGGTTCGATCCCCACCTGGCCCTTGATTTATTCATGCGGGAGGTGAATAAATCTGAACACGTCATCCCTCGTAGAAGGACGTTAAATTGTCGGTCCCGAGCCTGTACGATTCAAGTACTCGTTAAAGATCCCTACTCAAAATACACTTGAGTTAGGCAAAATTTAGGACTCCCACTGTAGAATGAATCTTCATTGTATGGTATCACAAAGACCAATGTTCGGCTTATGTGATTTCCCTTGTGGGACTATCACTACAACACAACTTAACCTAACTTAGTGATTAAAAACTGATAACAAAGTAAACCCATGGAACAAGGGTATTCTACTGGGTAGCGTGCAGGCGGATGACTAGCATAAAAGATTTAATAAAAAATGTAAAAAAAAATTTATTAAATTTTGAATAATATAAACAATGGTAAAAAATTAAAGGCTTGGTTCCAGGGTAGCCCGTCGCTTGTGTGCTTGTCTATGATAATAGTAAAAATGTACTACATATAAATCTAAGAAATAAAACCATTTTTAATTTGCAAAAATATTCGTAAACGCTGGTAATAAAATAAAGGGATGGAGCAAGAGTGGCCAGTAAGATTGCGTGTTCGCTAATGCCAGTAGTAGAATTGTATTACAATTAATTGTTACAAATACATTTATCATAAACTACTTATTAAAGCTTAAAGATGAATAATTTTAAATAACAAACTAACACAACTGTCAGACAAAATACGAATGTTCTAGGGAATATTATAAACACTCATTCCTTTCACTAACGTTTTATTATATCAGTTAAATAAATTGTATATTTTACAAGTTTTGTTCGCTTAAAATATATTTCAATGTCTATATAACTTGAATTGATGATATATTATTTATATGATAAAATAAATGATTTTATTCTACGTTTAAATGTTCCTTATTCTGCTAAATCTACCTACTATGTATATATCTTGAATATTGTTTAGAATATATTATCACAAGCTTATGCCATATAAAAATCTGTCCCGTCCCTCAATAACAAGATACATCAAATAAAATCATCCCTGTAAATCATGGTCAGTGAGTTAATTTCAATAATTATTGCTATAATTTTGAAGTAACGCAAAGAGTCAGGGATAGTCTAGTAAGAACAGTAAAGAACGTGTAAGATATTTATAAAAATGGACATCAATTAACTTAATCAATTTTTCTTTTGTGTATTATAATTTAATTTTCTTTTTTTCAGAAGGACCAAGCACAAAATGATGGAAACCAAGCACAAAATGATGGACACCAAGCACAAAATGATGGACACCAAGCACAAAATGATGGACACCAAGCACAAAATGATGTAAACCAAGCACAAAATGATGGACATCAAGCTCAAAATGATGGTCACCAAGCACAAAATGATGGAATCTCCCTTGCAGATGTGGTGAGATAATATTTTTTTGTCTTATAATTACTATTAATGTAACAATGGTGAAAAGAAATATGGGGAATAGATAAATTATCAATGAATTAAACACTTAATCATCGTATGTTTAAGACCAATGTTTAACCCCAATGTATCAATCAACCTATGTTTTTCTCGTTTTCTACCTATCAAGACATACGCCGTGATCATGTTTGTATTATGTTCTAATTTTTTTTACATCAACAAAAATTCCTAGGGTTTGTCGATTTAGCTTCGATAACGCAATAAGAAATGTTTTAATTATAGATTAAATGTAAAAGGCATGGTATACAATAAAAAAACTAAGTATCTGTTATACCATAAAGTGAAATCAAGATCCATATAATCTACTACTACAGTGACCAATAAATGATAATGATTTCACATTCCACATTTTTCATTCACTAAGTAACTTTCTTTTTTTTCTGACAAGATTCAAATGAAAACATTGATAATTACATCATTCAAATTAAGCATATCCTTCTAAATTCTCGTCTAGACTCCTAATATGAGCTATAATTTTTTTACTGTAGATTTTGCCTAAATATTTCAGTGAGGAACACTGGAAAGGTCTTCCAAAGGTCAAATGATTTCATTTTGCAATTTGGTCAAATTGTTGATTATGGCTTCATAATGCTTATAGATTTGAGAGATTGTAGATTTTTATATAAGAAAGTATCTCTATATCTTTGTTTTTTTGGTTGTTGACTCATTTTCCCTGGAGACAGAGACCTTAAATTAACTATATATTATTTATTGCCTGATTGATAACCAAAAAAGGAATTTATCACTATATTCCCAAAATTAGAGCCAGGGTAGATAGTGTCTTACGTGCTCGCCGATCACAGTAGTGCAATTCCATTATATATAATTGTAACAAAATATTTTTTCTTTTAAAATTATAGTGATTAAAAAAAGATAAAAAAATAAAACCAATGGAGCAAGAGTATTCTACTGGTTAACGTGCAGGCGGATGACTAGCATAAAAGCATTAATAATAAATGAAAAAAAATTTTGTATTTATAATTTGAATAATATAAACAATGGTATAAAATTTAAGTCTTGGATCCAGGGTAGCCAGTCGCTTGTGTGCTTGTCTATGATAATAGTAAAAATGTACTACATATAAATCTTACAAATAAAACCATTTTTAATTTGCAAAAATATAAACGCTGGTAATAAAATAAAGGGATGCAGCAAGAGTGGCCAGTAAGATTGCGTGTTCGCTAATGCCAGTAGTAAAAATGTAGTATACAGTCATACCCCGCTTAACGCGACCCCGTTATGCGCGGTTTCACTATAACGCGAAATTGGGAATTCCCCGTCTTTCGACTTTGTTCTATGGGGGCTTCCCTCGTTTGTGTTGATTTGTCCAGTGATGCAGTGCCGGATCTAGGTTTTATCTTCAGGGGGACTACAAAATGCTTTCAAAAATTTATTCAGGTTTGGATATATTGCAAAGTATAGACAATAATGATGACCGTGTCTTGACCGTGTGTCAAACAATTAAAAACAGTGTTGGGTGTTATGAACGTAAAGAAAACGCTACCCAAAAGACAATAGATGTATTTTTCGGTAAAAAATAAGAGTATGTATTGCATAAAGTGTTCTTTGAATTAAAGAGATTAATTAAAATGATTTGTATTTTTTTGTATTAAATTTTGGGTATGTTTAATCATAAACCTTGATATACGCGAATTTCAGTTAACGCAATTTTTTTCGGAATGTATCCCTCGCGTAAAGCGGGGTATGACTGTAGTTAATTGTTACAAATACATTTATCATAAACTGCTACATTAAAGTTTAAAGAGGAATAATTTTAAATAACTAACTAATACAACTGTCAGAGAAAATAGGAATGATCTTGGGTAATATTATAAACACAAATTCATTTCACTAACCTTTTTTTATACTAGTTAAATAAATTGAATATTTCAATTTACAAGTTTTGTTCCCTTAAAATATATTTGAATCTCTATATAACTTGAATTGGTGATATATTATTTATGAGATAAAATAAATGATTTTATTTTACGTTTAAATTTTCCTTATTTTGCTAAATATATCTACTATGTATATATCTTGAATATCGTTAAGAATACAATATCACTAGCTTATGCGATATAAAAATCTGTTTCCATCCCTCAATAACAAGATACATCAAATAAAATCATCCCTGTAAATCATGGTCAGTGAGATAATTTCAATAATTATTGCTATAATTTTAAAGTAACGCAAAGAGGTAGGGATAGTCTAGTAAGAACAATAAAGAACGTGTAAGATATTTATAAAAATGGACATCAATTAACTTAATCTATTTTTCTTTTGAGTATTATAATTTAATTTTCTTTTTTTCAGAAGGACCAAGCACAAAATGATGGACAACAAGCACAAAATGATGGAGACCAAGCACAAAATGATGGGCACCAAGCACAAAATGATGGAGACCAAGCACAAAATGATGGGCACCAAGCACAAAATGATGGACACCAAGCACAAAATGATGGACATCAGGCTCAAAATGATGGAGACCAAGCACAAAATGATGGTCACCAAGCACAAAATGATGGACACCAAGCTCAAAATGATGGACACCAAGCTCAAAATGATGGTCACCAAGCTCAAAATGATGGACACCAAGCTCAAAATGATGGTCACCAAGCACAAAATGATGGACACCAAGCACAAAATGATGGTAACCAAGCACAAAATGATGGAATCTCCCTTGGAGATGTGGTGAGATAATATTTTTGTTGTCTTATAATTACTATAAATGTAACAATGGTGAAAAGAATAATAGGGATTAGATAAATTATCAATGAGTTAAACACTTAATCATTGTATGTTTAACACCAATGTTTAGCCCCAATGTATCATTCAACCTATGTTTTTCTCGTTTCTATCTATCGAGACATACGCCGTGAGGATGGTTGTATTATGTTGTATTTAACAATAATTAATAAGGTTTATCGATTTAGTTTGGATAATGCAATAAGATAATGATTTAATTATACATTAAATATGAAATCCATGATATACAATTAAAAAATATGTGGCTGTTTATACCATAAACTGAAAGAAGATCCATATAATCTGCTACTACAGTTGCCAATAAATGATAATGATTAGACGTTCGAGATTCTTCATTCACTAAGTAACTTCCTTCTTTTTTTCTGACAAGATTCAAATGAAATACATTGATAATTACATCATTCAACTTAAAAGATATCTCTTCCTCTTATTCTTGTCTAGACTCTTAATCTATGCTATTATTTTTTTTACTTATGTTTTGGCTAAGTAAATCAGTGAGAAACACTCGCAATTTACAATGTTTGTCCAAAGGTCAAACAATTTCATGTTGCAATTCGGTCAAATTCTTGATCATGACTTCATTTTTCTTATAGACTTGACACTTGGGGGATTTTTATATAAGATAGTATCTCTATATACATAGTTCGTAGGTTTGTTTGTTTGTTCGTTTTCTTGGAGACAGAGACCTTAAATTAACTATGTATTATTTATTGCCTGAATAATGTTATGAAAAGAAAATTATCACTATAGTCCCAATATGAGAGTAGGGTAGGATGTGTCCTGCGTGCTCGCCGATCACAGTAATGCAAATGTATTGTATATAAATGTAACAAAAATTTGATTATATAATCTAATGTTTGCGTAATATAAAAACTGGATATAAACTAAACGCATGGAACAAGGGTAGACCACTGGCTTGTATGCACACCGATGACAGTAGCACAAATATATTAAAAATAAATAAAACAAAGAAATATTTTTTAATAAAAATTGGATTAATATAAACAAAAGTAATAATGTAAAGTCATTGATCCAGGGTACCCAGTCTGTTGCATGCTTGCCGATGGTACCACTGAACATTAATTACATATAAAAGAAAAAAAAAATACATTTTTCAATAAAAATTTGTGAAGTATAAACATTTTTAATAAAATAAAGGCATAGAGCAAAAGTCGGCCAGAATCTTGCTTGCTTCCTTACTGATGAGGCATTCGAAATGTATTAAAAATAAATGCAACAAATACATATATTATTAACTACTATATTAAAGGTTAAAACAAAATAATTTGATAAGCAAACTTTTGGACAACTGTCACGTAAAATACGAATATTCTGAGGTAATATGATGAGGACACATTACTTTCATTAACGTTATTTTATATTAGGAAAATAAATTGAATATTTCACTTTACATATTTTGTTCACTTTAAATATATTTCATTCTCTATATAACTTGAATTGATGATTTTTTATTTATATGATGAAATAAAAATTTTTTTTTACATTCTAATGTTCCTTATTTTGCTAAATATACCAATTGTGTATATATCTTGAATCGTGTTCAGAATACTATATCACAATTTTGGGCCATATCAGAATCTGTTTCTGTGCCTTAATAACAAGAAGCAACTATTAAAATCATTCCTTTCAATCATGTTCAGAGGGATAATTTCAATACATATTGATGTAATTTCTGAGTGTCACAAAGGGTAGCGTGTAGTCTAGTAATAATAACAAATAAGGTGTGAGATATTTATTAAAACGGACATCTATTGTACTTATTCAATTTTTCGTTTTTGTATTCGAACTCAATTTTCTATTTTTAAAATGACCAAGCTCAAAATGATGGAATCTCTCTTGCAGTTGTGTTAATACGATATTTTTGTTATCTTATAATTAATATTAAATATAACAATGGTGAAAAGAAATATAGGGAAGTGCTAAGTCATCAATGAGTTAAACACATAATCATTGTATTGTTCAACACCAATGTTTAGCCTCAATGTATCATTCAAACTATGTTTTTATCGTTCTATCTAGCAAGACATATACCGTGAGGATGTTTGTATTATGTTGTAATTTTTTTTACGTAAACAATAATTTCTAGAATTTATTGATTTAGCTTGGATAACGCAATAGGATAATGTTTTAATTATACATTAAATATAAAAAGCATGGTATACAATAAAAAACTAAGTTGTATTGAATGATTCCAGTGAATAAGCACCCTCAAGAGCCTGTCGTGACATTGGCAACACGTTATAATAAAGTAATTGTCATTCTAAAACAAGATTGGCTGACGTAAACAGATTTTCTATAATGCGTTACTATAGTGATAGTGAAGAAATATAATTATAAAAGATAACAAAATTCAGGTTTTCAAAGGTTAATGCAAGAGAATGCTATTCATATTACGTTTACAATCACAGGTACATGTGTCACTTGCGACATGTGTAACTACAGATCCTTAAAGGGTTTAATTATAAATCACTGCACTACAACTGTACTACTCTTGCCAGACTAACCTTCACATTGATCAATTTCTGTGTATGCTAATGTCGAGTTCTAAATTTATTTATTGTTTTTAAATAATTTATACTTTATAATGCTTTCAATTTATTTTTTTATGTAAAGAATATCAGATATTTTTGTTGTAAGAACTGTTTATGTAACAACCCTGGGTTATATTTTATTATAAATAATTAAAATCTTTTATTAGTCTTCCTCGTCATCCAACTCAGTAGCTAATGATGCGACAGTACCAACCGGGGTAAGAATATTTATCCTTTAGTATGTAACATAGTAATACTTTGTTTATTATCTAACATAGTAAATTAAAAAAAGTGATTAAACGGTAAAAAAGTAGAATAATCTAAAACGCAGAATAATCAATATTATTAGAAGTCGTTGCTACTGAGGCAGGGATGCAAGGAATATCCTTGTCTGCTCCTCCATCGTAGTATTTCAAAATAAACCGGTAATAATATAATAATATTGCATAAAAAAAAATCATTGTTATAAGGAAAGTCCTGTGTTTTTTATTCTTGTAGTCTTATTTATATATTATACAACTAGCGATATTTACGGAAGTTTTTTTAAACATAATTAAATCAAAATTGAATGAACAAAACCATACTAGGGTAAATAAAAATATTAACACGACTGTTTCGTTGTTTTTGAATACATTGGTAATAATATTACAAAACAATTATTTTTTTTGTAATTATAAATAATAAATTATTTTTTGTGATATAAAATAGCTATTATATAAATATAACAAGATTACATAATAAATACGTGAAATAATAACCAATGTCCAAACTACAATAAAGAATGAGAATAGAGGCTATGATATTTCAACCCTAACAAGCGTTCTTTGCATATATATATCTTCATATATGATAAGTTTAGGTATGACCAATAGGAATTGAATATCCTTTATATAGAATATATATATATATATATATATATATATATATATATATATATTAGAAATAGTTATTTATATTAGTGAAAACAACACTTAATCCAAGTTTATATTATATTAAACAATACTTAATCCGAGTCAAAGATATTTCTTGCCTCACCACACTGACTAAGGCTGTGCATGTCATATGCAAGTATATCTGAAATGGTCGGATATTTATTTGATTTTTCCTGCCTTGTATATGTTTTTTTATAATACTATGCATTATTCTTTAACCTATTACCTTAGATTCGTCCATTGAATTAGATTGGACTTTAAATACAAAGAGAAAAAAAAATCAAGCTCTTCAAACAATCTATATTTTTTTGTTTCAGTCAATCTGATAAAAATAATAATAAAAAAATGTCTTAATATAGATGACTTTAATTATGTATATTTTTATTAAAATTGTTAATCTTCTATTAATATATATATTTTTTTTTCTTTTGTATAGGAAACTGACACTTCTGATGGCTCCAGTAAAGCATCACGACAACAGGTACATAAATATTTTACTTACATTGTACAATATTGCTATAAGATATAAAATCACAAGTTACTATTGATGTGCGATTGGAGATATTATATTAAAGGACATTAGACGGTGTTGTATGATTATTAGATGATATTATAAGAAACACAGAATAGTTAATTGTTAAAGGGTTGATGAAAAAAAATGACGTGCAATGACACTATTACAGCTGTTCTTGATTAGGACGTGAAATAATTGGATAAGACAGTTTAACTTGCGCGTCTATACACATTGAGAATACTATAGTCAAATCTGCACAATCTTTACCTAGAGATTTCCTTTTTCCAAGAGTACGTTACACCCTTCATTTGATAGGTAATGTATTATCCTACTTGTCAAAAAATACGATAGTGTAGTTATCTTTTTTTTCATATTACTGAAAACTAATGGAGTTCTTACCAAAGATAATAAACTGCATATTTCTCAAAAAGCTGTAACAATTATTGAACGTGTTTTACTGCTATAATGTAGATTTTTAAATCTCTACATTGTAAGTCTCAAAATGACTACATCCTTAGAATTTTTGAAAGAATATTTTCCTATCTCGATACTTCATAGTAACGAACTAAAAATATGATAATAACAATCATACCATCAATATATTGTTTCACTAAATTAGTTATGTTAAGGGCTATATTACAAATTATCCGAAGTATATCCTACCAATTTGAATTTATTCTGCATTTATTTTAACTTTTTTGTCTGTACGTTATCGATAGATGCCAGCGTTCAAGTACAGTTCATGTCCCTGTCACATAATAATCTAAAAATATAATTTCCTTCGTATTTACATTAACAGCTGAATGTTGGTATTACTTGTCTCCTAAACTATACAATTAAAATTATTTTAATTTAATGAACAATCGGTATATATATATATATATATATATATATATATATATATCGGAGCAATTCACTTCTATTTACCTGATGACAAAGCTTTCGAAATATAGTGGTGAGTTTCTGTTTCATTTCTGTGTGCCATCTTTGAAAATATAGTTTTATATATATATATATATATATATATATATATATATATATATATACAGTTCAATGTACATAAAGAAACCTAGAAAAATTAAAAACACACACTTACAGTCTTTAATTTTCGGTTGAACCCTCTTCAGGAGAGATAAGAGAGGGAAACCAAGCGCACTGGTACAGAAACCAGTGCGCTACTCTGTACCAGTGCGCTTGGTTTCCCTCTTTTATCTCTCCTGAAGACGGTTCAACCAAAAATTAGAGACTGTAAGTGTGTGTTTTTAATTTTTCTATGTACATTGAACTGTATTTGTCCATTTAGGATCGTATTTTCATCGAAAAAGTGTATATATATAGACGAGTTCAAAATTGAAGAAGAGTAACACACAGAGTAAAGAAACACACTTACAAATTCAAATTTACGGGCAATCCGTCTTCAGAAGAAAAGAGAAAGGGAGACCAAGCACGTTGTACACGCAACGGCAAGTAACCTATATAAATGAAAAGATAGGGCACAAAGGAATTCTTGTGGCTTATACTGTCATTAGTTTCCATCACGTGTTTATTGTGATTATTTAGTATACATACATATATATATATAAAGATTTTACATAAACACGTGAAATAACAATCAATTATCAAACCACAATATCAAATGGGAAAACAAGACTAAGATCTTTCAACCGTATCAAGTGGTCTTCGTCAGTTGGGTTTTTGACTCTGAGGAAGACCGCTTGTTACAGATCTTTCTGTTTCAAAATTTATACTTCTGCCTATGAAAAAGGTTTTAAATAAAAACCGAAACGTTGGCAATGAGAGTTTAATTTGAACCTGAAGAACTGACCGAGTCCCGATAAATTTTAGTTTTGTTTTTAGTTTTTTATATATATATATGTATATATAGAGATTTCACATAAACACGTGAAACAACAATCAATGATTAAACCACAGTAAGAATGGGAAAACAAGACTAAGATCTTTCAACCGTAACAAGCGGTCTTCGTCAGAGTCAAAAACCCAACTGAACACTAGATGCAGAAAACATCTGGTGAGGAGTTGAGAAGAGTGGGAGGGAAGAGTGGTATTTTAAAAGGGTGAAAGCAATGGAGCAAATGGAGCCCGCTGGTATTTATAAAATTCCGTGCAAAAATTGCCATAAAATTTATATTGGTCAAACTGGTAAATCATTAAAGACACGTGTAAAACAACACCAATACGAGTATAACGTAAGTAGACAGGAAAAAAGTAGTGCCTTATTCTTGCATATAAAAAATGAAAATCTACATATTGATTGGACAGGAGCTAAATTTATTACCTATGAAAAATCAATGTTGTTAAGAAATATTATTGAATCGTCTCTAATTAAATTTAATAGATCTAATATTATAAACATTAGTAACGGTCTCTCCAAACTTGATACTTTCGTCACGAGGGCAATAGCCTCTTCAAAGAGGGTTGACAGCTAGCGGATAGTTTTTTACTTTTTCTTACTGTACTCCTTTGTTTCCCCAAACATCCCTTTCTGGACATTAGTCCTTTCCTGTGCTTTCACCCTTTTAAAATACCACTCTTCCCTCCCACTCTTCTCAACTCCTCACCAGATGTTTTCTGCATCTAGTGTTCAGTTGGGTTTTTGACTCTGACGAAGACCGCTTGTTACGGTTGAAAGATCTTAGTCTTGTTTTCCCATTCTTATTGTGGTTTAATCATTGATATATATATATATATATATATATATATACAATAAAATAAAAAACGAAGGAAACACACAGAAAGACACAGACATAACTCACATCGATATTTCGATGTGAGTTATGTCTGTGTCTTTCTGTGTGTTTCCTTCGTTTTTTATTTTATTGTAAAAAAGTCCGCTGGACCGTTTCTTTTAATTGGTTATATATATATATATATATATATATATATATATATATATATATATATTATATCTTTAATTACAATGGGAAAAATTTAATTGTTTATAAATATTTGTTTGCTGATAAATATTTTCTACTAATATTGTTATATCGACCTGGTAGAGTAAGTTATAATTATTACCAATCGTTTTTCACCTTTTTAGGCTATATTACCAAAACGACTTTTAGAATTCTTCATACTTTTCCGACTAGAGCATTTTTAGTATATTACGGAAATTTCAATTTTTTCTGCGTAAAATTTAATTTTATTCATGCAATGTACCATCTCTCCCTTTTATATTCAAATAATGAATTAATTTAATAACTTTATAAATTTAAAGTTATAAATTTAATCTTTTAATAACTGAAATTCAAACATATAATACAATAAAAACGAGGCATTTTAAGCTTAATTTCATTAGTGTTCATTTAACTTTGTGACATTATGGTATCCTCATTCTTTCTTATATAATCAAAGACAAAACGAAATATTTAGTTTTCAATAATAATAAAATATTTTGGATATTGTTAAACAATTATAATAACTGAAAATTATTAAAGCGTTATATATATTTCAGTTGAGGATAAAAAAATTGTAATGTAAAACATACAAAGTAGAAATCAAGCAGGCTTTCCCACAACTAAATAGGTAATATAAACCAAAAAAAGTATTAGGGGTATAATAATTAGATATTAGAATGTGTAAACTTTTCATAATATAGAATTTCTCATGATCTTTGTAGTTCACTTGCAGTAAAGTACAATGTGTTAGAGTATGAGGTATCACATTGTTAGTTATTTTATGATCAGTTTTACGGGCTTAACTCTATGTTTTTACACTGCTAATGAGCTAAGTGTATCTTTATTACCATATATATTCGAATTTAATATCTATGAATCTTAAGAAAAATACTTTTTCAAAAATTAAAAGTCTAATAAGAATTACTATTCAGAATTGCTATACCGATATTACTTCTCTTAATCTATAAAAATGTATTATAGAAATACTTTAGTTGACATATTTTAGAAGAGAGATTTATTACCTAGTTTTGAAATGGGAAGGCTTAATTTACAGGTACTGAGCCCTATGATAATTCTTTAAAAAATTGTAATAATATTAACATAATCTATTTGAACTTACTTTTCAAAAAATTTAACCCATTAAATTATATGATAGAGACCGATTTCTTTATTCGTCATCCGTTCGTGTAAAATAATAGTAAAAAATAATAAAAACACTTTTTTTTCTAATGTCATGGATAAGAAATATTTAAATTTTTCCCATGGTAGTGATAAACAAAACAAAATATGAACTAATAGAAAATATCCGTGTCGAGGTGAGAGATAAAGTAATAAGTTATCAACTGTGGCATTTATAATAATAAAAGAACGTATTAAATACTTGTACAAGTGTATGATGGTATAATTATGATACTATTATTATATGGTATGATAATTATGCTACGATAATTATCATACCATCCCACCTTATTTTAACAACCGCCTTCGGGAGGTCTACATCTTAGGCTTCTCCCACCGGTTGTTTTCCCTTCCTTATGGATAGGAGAATAGAATGAATGCCATGATCTGATGAAACCATTTCACCTTATCATGGCATTCTTGCCTTCTTTACGTCATTGTATGATGGAAGGCTCAAGGGCTATGATAATAAATGATCGCCGTTAGATTACAGGTCGATTGCAGGTTTGCAGTAAAATAGATTATTAAGGATAGGAAATAGTGTTGATAGAGTAGTTAGAGTGACCACATGAGAGGTAATAATAGCCTTTACATTTGCCTTTACATTTTTATATATTACTTCTGGTTTGTCATAATTAATAAGATATTTTTTATATTCTCAAAACCATTTCTTTTACAAGTAATGGTATTTGTTTCTCTATTAGAATTATTTTTTATTGCTAAATTAAATTTTGTATTTGTTTTATTTTTCTTTTTAGTTTCCCCCAGTACAAAGTGATGGAACCCACCAACTTGCAGATATGGTAAGATGATATTTTTTGTTGCCTTATAAATATTATCAAAGTAAGAATAGAGGAAAGAAAAATAATCTTGAAATCCTAAATTATCAAAAGGTTGATCGTTTAATCAATATTTAAACTATACTTTCAAAGGACAACACAGAAACTGACCGCATGTTTTCTGAACTGCATAATTAATTTTTTTTTTACATTTGGGATATTTTTTGACATGTACATTTTTTTGGTGTACATGTGTTTAATGAAAAAATTATGAGAATGTGTAATCATTTTGATCAACAAAACTGATACATCAAAGCTTCAATAAATGGTGTTCTAAAGTCATTATTTTAGTTAAATGAACCGTGAGCAGTTAAAGAAATCCTTGAGCTTTGGATACTGCACCAGGATGTTTGCCTTACGCACAGACAATAACCAATGCATAGTTCTTTAATCATTTCATTTTGCAATCTTGCATTTTTCAAGACTATTTCCACTCTTCCTTATAAGAAACTTGATGAGAAAACTTAAACATTTAAAAAAAAAAGTTCTAGTTTTGACGACTTTCTTGTCTAGACAGTTAATCCGGTCTTTGTTTTTTTTTTTAAATAGCTTTAAATTCAATAAGATATTACCTTTCCTTGTGAACACTTTCAGAGACGTTTGTGGAAGAATTTCGTTGCATGTTGTAATTACTATAGTATACATCTTTAAATATAATTTTATCATGATACACCAACGTTTGCTCTCACTATAGTACAGGAGTCCATGAATAAGGCACCTCTGAACTGGAGACTACAGTGCACTACACTGATTTCTTCGACATTTGTGTAAATCACCAGATATTTGACGATCATAAAAAGTTTTAAACAGATCAACTTACATAAAGTTACCTTGATTTCTGTCAATGGGGAAATCTGTAAATTAATAAGGAATAAAAGTTGTTCCTCTCATAATTTTCCTGCAGATTTTAATACTATTATTAATTCTAAAGAACTAACTTTCTTATGGTTCATTCTACTGAAATATAAGCATTTATTGTCAATAAATACATATGGAACTCAGTCAATAGATGAACAATTGAATATATCCATGAAAGTTTTTTTATTTTCCGATAAATGTGATGCGTTAATAAATGAGAATCGTTTTCATTTAAATCTCAGCCGATTTTTAAACTTAATCCTAAAGGTTTTTTTAACATATGTTGTTACTATGATATCTTATATAATAAAACAATAGTTTTGATGTCATTTCATTTTCGTAATTCTAAACTAGGTTGTCTGAACAAGGCATTGTATGCATTGCGCGGGCAGACGGCTTTGTTACTGATGAGCCCCTGATATTGTTAGAGCCTTGGTTCATAGGTCACCTCAATTCAATAGATGACAGTTTTTTTTACTGATATACATGAGTGTGGTTGTTTCATTTTTTTGCAGTGTTCTAAAATGTGGCCTGATAATAATAATAAGATTTGTATAACGTGCTCTTACTAGACTTTGATTTGCAGTAAGTGGTTGTACGAGTATTCGTTCTCCTTGAATATTTGTTCGTAAAAAGATCGAACATAAGTGTGCTAATCTCCTAGGTTTTTTAAATATTGCGTATTAGTCCCATTGTGATCGTTTTCAATTCTATTTGATATGATGCTTTGCGAGTTCAAGGATGCCATCTGCCAATGTACGAGTATCCAGCTCATCGAAACTATGAGAATCAGCAGCAAAAATTCTTAATAATATCCCGCATTGTTAGCCTAACATTCTAGTTCAAACGTTTTTTGTAGTAAGTAAAAAGATGGTGATCAGCCTAACATAAGTTGAAGCATGAAATTCCAACAAACATTGACACAATTTTCTGTGAATATCTGATAATTCTTGCATAAATCTTGTTTAAAAATAGCATGTATGTTAATTTCTGGTGGAACATAATGTCTAATTCTTTTGAAAAATGTGTATATGTTTTGTACCAGTTATACTCGTAAGTTAGTCACTGTTTTGTCAGTTGTAAAGCAATATCTTTATAAGGTCTCTTTCACTTGCTCAAACCATAAGCTGCGATTTCATTTAAAAAACATTAGAACCTTAGCGGATACTCGCAATAACTCAAGTCCTTATGTGATTTTATAAGCATTACAATGACTCCTGACATATTAGTTCTTCAATAATGGGAACACCAATTATAGGTGTTTGAGTGTAACCAACAAAAACACTCTTAATGAAGTGAATATACTATTCCTATTATCACACTTGAGTTTTACTATACTTAGATTATGATGTAAACGCTTTTTATCTGTGAGGAACTTTTTTGTATAAAATGACCAAGATAAAATGATCTACTTAATATTAAATGTAAAAACTATATGTATTTATAAATACATTGACAATTTTATATATATGATATAAATGTACTAGTAGGTACTTTCAATTGCTGACTGAACCAACAAAAATTATGCAAAGGACATTGTCTCCATGAGGTAGGTGTCTTACATGGTCAGAAGTCGGGAATCATCCTTCGAGAGCTTGGCAATAGAATTCATTCAAGCGGCCCACCACCGTGATCACTCCAAATGTAGTGAAATAGTCCAATTTGTTGACCGGGAGCTGGGTTTTTTCAAACACCTGAAATAAATCCTCTGATTGCGAGCACTTTTATATGAGCAGTAATGTTACCAACTTCTAATTTTTAATTACATCCGTAAACACCACATGAATAAAAATACAAAACTGGACTGTATGACTAACATCTATAGACTTGTCCAACACCAGTAACGTTCCTTGTAAGCTGCGCGCATGCGCAATCGTGCACTACTCTCACATGCTCTGCGCACAACAAAACTAATGCAGCGTACAAAAAAAGTCAACATACAATCGCCAAAAAAAAAATGTCTAACCTTTGAAAAAAATGAAGTAGCATTTTGAAAAGTAAAATACACCATTTCTCTTATGTTATTAACTTAGTACAAACGTGAAATGCGCTTTTTTTCTAGTTTATTATTTTTTTTAATTCCATAGGACACAAAATAAAATCAAGAACAAAAAAAATTGCAAATAAAGTATTTTTAAAAAACTTCCTATAGTCACATTTGTTTTTTAGAAAAGACATTTTTTAATTTCATTTATCATATTTCAAGATCATAGAAATTATAATTTTTCTGTATGTAATATATATATATATATATATTATATCACTTACTGTGGTCCCTAGTCTCTTCAGAGAGTTTGTGTGTATGCGCGGATGTATGAAAATTTAGAGGGAACATTGCTCAGAGAGCTTGTGTGCTTCTGCGCAGTGATATGTTCAGTGATATGAGTGATATGACATTATATGTGCATGAGTGATATGTTCAGTGATATGAGTGATATGCCATTATATGTGCATGAGTGATATGTTCAGTGATATGAGTGATATGCCATTATATGTGCATGAGTGATATGTTCAGTGATATGAGTGATATGCCATTATATGTGCATGAATGATATGTTCAGTGATATGAGTGATATGTCATTATATGTTCATTATAAAGTTAATGGAATAAATTGCTATCTATAATAACTTTACTATCTGCAGCAAGGGCATATAATTTACGATTGCAGGTTTGGAGCTGAGTTTTTTCAATGAAGTTTAAAAAAATGGTCGACTTTTCTCTTTAAATATGTTTAATATATTATTCTTTTTTACTTAATTTATAGCTTTTTAATGGTTTCTGATTCTTATTTTTTTATCTAATGAACATTAATATATCTTTGTCATGAAAACTATTTCTGTAACTTCTATGAGTTATAAGTTTTAAAAATAAATAAAATCTTTTTTTTTTTAGTCTTCCTCGTCATCCAGCTCAGTAGCTAATGATGCGACAGTACCAACCGGGGTAAGAATATTTATCCTTTAGTATGTAACATAGTAATACTTTATTTAGCATGTAACATAGTAATACTTTATTTAGCATGTAACATAGTAATACTTTATTTAGCATGTAACATAGTAACTTAAAAAAAGTTTATTTGACTACATTGCAAAAAAGTAGGAAAATCTAAAACGCAGAATAATCAGAAGTTTAGTATTCCAAAGTTTAATTTAATTCAACAAGTATGCAAGAACTTATGCAATCCTTGTGTGGTCTTACATCATAATATTTATAAAATATTAAGTTTTTAAAAAAAATATAACTTGTACTCTTTTATTCCTTAAAAATGGTAAAAGAGACCCTTAATAATTTTTTTTAATAATAAAAATATCTTATCATATCATAAAACGTAGATAATATAAATATTTTGTAGTTTTATTTATATTATTTTAATAAATGTACATTATTGTTTATATAACGATCCTGCCAGCTGGTATATTGTATATTTTAGTACACCTGTAATGCCCCGATATTATTGATTATTTTCGTATTTCGTATATACTGTTGAGTATAATATATATATATATATATATATATATATAAAAGTTGGTTTTTTGACTCTGAAGAAGACCGCTTGTTACGGTTGAAAGATCTTAGTCTTGTTTTCCCATTTCTTATTGTGGTTTGATATATATATATATGGGTGTGTGTGTGTGTGTGTGACTTCTTGTGGAGTAGAGGTGGTGAGGGTTGAAGTTGTAGAACCCGATCTAATACAAGCTATACTTTGAGCATCTTTTCTATGAAGCCATTTCTATCAGGATGACGAATATTATAAGGGCTCACACTCCCTCAGAAAATAAACAGTTGTCATGCAATATTAGCTTCTCCACTTGGAGGTCCCTCGGTCCGGTCTTGATTAGGACCGTAGTTCTGTAACTGTCGTTCTGTTGAGACTGATTGCTAAACCATGAATCTGCAGTCGTCTTGCCAGGAAGGGTAAAGAGCGCTCCCTCAGTAAATACGAATACTAACAACGGACATTAGTCTCACTGTGTAGCAAGGTCCCACTTCTATTGTTTTTGGTGGTTCGAGTTCTGACGGCTATTGATGAAAATAACTTGCTTCATGGTTTGCTAGTCTTGTGAATTATTCTGATGTGAATCCTGATTATCTGCGTTTACAATAGTTTGTAAGTAATAAACCACGTAAGAATATTTATCCTAGATATTAATATAAATTAAAAATTGTATGATATTGACTCGGTCTCATCATGAAAAGGTAGAATACTCCAAAGCCCAGAATAATCAATATCTCTAGAAGCTCATCTTATTGTAACGACGAAGAAAATCTATAAAGCTACACATTTCATCAAAATATACAAATATAAAAAGAAGTTTTTACTTTTAATGGCTATTGTGTTCATTAAATAAATGGAACCTTCTGTTTATTACTGAAATATAATTATTATTTATGAAAGATATAAATAAGATATATATACAATGTGAAGAAACAAATCAATCAACCCAAAAAATCTGTATTATTTGGTTTCAGACTTTTAAATAAATGTGTTCATTAATTATGATGAGATTTGAAGGTGACAAATGTTATAAATCTTTTCATATTGGATTAATGATTTTATTTATTTATTTTTTTTTTTTTTAGAATAAAAAAGTAACCAAGATAAGCATTACTTCTGACAGCAAAAAGTCAGAAAATAAAGTTGTGAAGGTATTTAAATATTTTACTCACAAAATTATTTTTTATAGCAAAAAAACTATTAAGGTATTACTAGTTATGGAGAAGTGAATTTGTTTCAATAGCGTTATTAAACGGCATTGTGTGAGAAAAGTTATACCTGAATTAGTATCACCAGTGTCAAAATAGTTATGCAGCTTCCATTTTTCTTACTCGATAAAGTCTTAGACGCCGCATACTGACAATTCAAGGACTAATCTATTCAGTACTTGTCTAAGATCCCTTCATTTGAAGAGGGCCATCAAGATTCAAGTAAGACATTTGATGGTCTCAGTTATACCTTTGTAATTACAAATATTTCCCGGTTTCTTATTTTGGATTGCAGTTACGAGTACAACTAAATACTTTACTGTATCTTTCCAAGATGTAACTTGGAAAGTTGGACATTTGATGGTATCTGTTATACCTTTGTAATTACAAATATTTCCCGGTTTCTTATTTTGGATTGCAGTTACGAGTACAACTAAATACTTTACTGCATCTTTCCAAGATGTAACTTGGAAAGTTGGACATTTGATGGTATCTGTTATACCTTTGTAATTACAAATATTTCCCGGTTTCTTATTTTGTATTGCAGTTACGAGTACAACTAAATACTTTACTGCATCTTTCCAAGATGTAACTTGGAAAGTTGGACATTTGATGGTATCTGTTATACCTTTGTAATTACAAATATTTCCCGGTTTCTTATTTTGGATTGTAGTTACGAGTACAACTAAATGCTTTACTGCATCGTTCCAAGATATAACTTGGAAAGATACATTAAGGAATAATGCAGATTGTCTGTAAGTTGTAGAAACCTTTGATCACATCCCATATAAATGTGGGGCAGTCGCCTTGAAAAGGATATGTTTAGCAAAGTATATCAATAAACGGTAAGAGTGATATACAATTCTGTAAGGACGATTTTGAAGTTCAATTAAGCAATTAATATCGTTAATTATTTCAAAAACAAAAATTGGAAAATGGATAGTTAAGATATGGAAGCACTGAGCACGAATTCAATGAGTCTCAGGGCCTCAGTTTTATCCAAATAATAAGAACTTTTCTATTGTTTTAGAAAAACCATTTCAAATTTGTTATAACTGACAAAATATTTATAACAAAAATGAGACTAAATGAAATCATTAAACTGATTATATGTAAGTTTAATAACTTCCTAGCAATAGTTAAACTGAAACAAAAACTCGAGTGATTGCCAACCAGTTTAATATCATGTTTTTTATAGTAAAGTTGAGTGTAATAAACTCAACTTTACTATTATATTATACAATATAATTTTTACTTTACTATAAGTAAAGTATAGTGATGGTGAAAAAATTCGATCTCGGGATTTCGACGGAATAACATGTTTTGAAGTCCCAAACGTCGTTTTCTGAAGTTTATTCCATGATGTCTGTGTGTGTATGTGTATGACTGGGTGGGTAGGTGAGTATGTTAGCATTGCTTGTTACCAAGCTACAGTCCAGAATCTTTGATGGATCAAGTTGATATTTTACACAAAAATTGGCCCCATAGAGTAAATGGTCCCTATTATTCGGGAAGAATTATGCATGACGGGAAAGTTAATTTTTTTTGAAAAAAAAAAAGAAAGTTTTTTAGGAATCATTTTTTCTACTAAACTGATGTTTAGTTAAAAAAACTAATGTTTTTTGACGCTAAACGACTCATTAAAAAATCATGAAAAATTGACAAAAATTGAACAAAAAATTAACAATTTATAAAAAAATATGAAATTTCAATCACGAAGAAGAGCAATAAAGCTATAAAAAAATGTTTGTTATCCTGGACTAAGGGATCACCTGCTATACTTGTGGAAATTTTGATGCCTTTTTACATTGTATACATTGACTTAGAAATTTCTTTAAGGAATCCACCGAGATAAAATTGATATTAATAATGAAAAAATTTAAATAATTTATTGACTTATATGAGATATAAAAGTATTAATATTTTTTCATGTAAAAAATCATCGCAAATAAACATAAATAAATTGCTTTGTCTTCCATGGTATGATGGATTTGTCTCATAAAATGCTTTAATAAATCTATATATTGCACTCTTGAGCAAAACTTAATAACAGTTATAATTGCTTTATCTTTGTGAATTATAGTATCTTTCCATGATATTGAAATGTGATGAATGGACTCTTTCCTCAAAAAAGAGGAGTTATGTTTGTTGACAAATATCCAGTTTGTTCACTATTCTAGTCTTATAGTTCATATTTATTATTTTCAAAAATTAGAAGCTCCCAACTATAAAAGCTTTAAATTATAATGAATATCTGGCTTTGACTTTGATTTGAGTTTGTAAACTGGCTAATTACTCATATACTTTTTTCTCAATATACAGTCTTAGCAACCTTATAACAGAGTACAAGACCCAGAAAGAAAGATAACGCTCACTCAGAGAAAATTGGTATGTATGATTTTTGACAAAGGGGAAGGAAAATTATTTTATTAAATAATAAGAAGCCATAAATTTCCCAGTATAATAATTCTATAAAAGACCAAAAATTGTAAAGCATAATTCAAAATTGAAGATTAATAAATGTAATTATTGTACATCCTTAATTATAAATTATCTTAAAGCGACATTTTTTCTTCGATGTTTTTCAGAGAAAATAAGAGTATTTCCTTTTTTAAATTTTTGAAATTAAAATTAAATATTCAATGTAGAAGGACGTCAAGTGAATATGTAAGAAAGCCACCGGCTATTTGAACAAACGCGATGTTCTCCTGTATGAGATTATTTCGTACAAGAAATTTCACTTTGGCTTTTCAAAATTGTTATTACTGCTGTAGTTATACTAATGAGACTATTTACATCAGTCGTGTTATATGCAAAAATAAGCATATATATAAGTTATATTATATATAAGTCAATCAATCACTATCTGTACTTCATCAGGAATGAAAGACTAATAACTAATGAAAGACCTTTCATTTAGATGCTTACATTATGCTTAAATGAGACATTATGTATTATATGCCCAAGAAGATTGAGTATATAGTAAAATTGAGTGTAGGCCACTCCAGATTTTTATAATATTTTTTTTCTTTAGACTTCCAGCAGTCATGAAGAGACTCATAAAGTCGTCACTGGATACAGGAAACTTGAAGATATGGTGAGTCATTACTACTTGTTCTCTTATATGTCATCTGGCAAACATTATTGGAAGGCGAAATACTTAAGTGTTAAATTTTTAATAGGTTATATTCCTAAGCATTTCATTACTGTCTTGAATATTGTTTGTAGGTAGCCAAAAACCTAAATAGAAAAGATGATATTTCCTCAAAAGTATTTTGATAGTAATAGAAATTTTAAATTTCTGCTCAAGTTTAAGGTTTCGTTAGTAAGAGATCTATAATATACTCTTCAATATAGAAGGACGTTAAGTGAACGATCTAAGAACTAAGATCTCCACCGGCTATTTGAACAAAAGTCATCTTCTTCCTAAGATGTCAGGGTGTTGTCACTTTCTTTTTATTTGAATTGATTTGGTCTCTCAAGACGAAACTTCTTTAATATACTAAATGGGTTCCAAATTTCAGTGTTTTCATGTTAGTCTGAAATAATGAAGAAAAAAAAATAATAAAACTAACCAACACAATTTTGTCGTTGTTAGTAATCATTTAACTAACGTGTCTTCAGTATATCTTCATGGATAGGTCTGATTTCTAGTTCGCACATTTTGAATAGTAGTTGTAATAACTCTTATCATGAACACAGATAAATTACTCATTTTGCCTTGAGTGTATTTCAGCAAATGTTTTTGGAAGCGTTGTCTAAGAATGTCATATTTACTCCTTGCAAGTGGTTTTACTATTTGTTGTACATACAGTCAGATTGACGGCCACAGTACTAGCCATTTGAGGTTATTTTTCAGCAGTGCAAACCATATGATTTGGAGTGTATGTGATTGGTGTCCACACACAAGTACCCTTGACAGCTCAGGTAATGATTCGTTCCTGCATGTAATAGAATTATCGATTTCTTATGGTTCATTAATATTTGGACCATCGGTTACAAGTTTTGGGTGTAAAAACAAAATCTGGTTTGGCCTATACTCAACTTTACTATAAGTAAATATAATATAAAACTTCTTCGGTATATGATATATAATGTCCCATTTAGGGATAATAAAAATGTCTATACAGAAGAGGTTTATTAGTCTTTCATTCCTGAGGTAGTACAGACAGTGATTGATCGACTTCTCAATATATAAGCTTATTTTTGTATATCACACCACTGATGCAAATAAACAATTATCATGTGTGTAACTACACCAGTAATAACATTTTTAAAAAGCCAAAGTGAAAATTTTCAAATTTTATTTTATTTTTAAATTTAAAAGCTGGAAACGTGAAATTTTTAAAAATAATAGTATGAACTATTAGACTAGAATAATGAAAACTGGATATTAGTCAAAAATATAGAAGCTCTTCTGTAGGATGTACAAGTTCATTCCAAAAACTTCAAAATTACCCAAAAATAATGTCACCTATAAACAAAAAAAAATTAGCATCTGATATTAAACTTTGTAGAATGGTGCAACATATAGATGGATTAGAACATTTTGTTAGACAAACCCATCATACCATGAAAAGAATCAGAAATTATATGTTTGATATTCTCTGTTGTCGTTGATTTTTTACATATAAGAATTTTATTATCCACACATCACATATAAATCGTTAAATCATTTCAAAATGTTTATTATACCTCTAATCATTATGTTATTTTGGTGAGTTCACTCAAAAAATTCTAAGTCAATGTAAATAATGTAAAAAAATATCAAAAGTTCGACAATTATAAGCAGGTGATCCCTTAGTCTAGGATAAACAAACAGTTCTTATAGCTTTATTCCTCTTTGCCGTGATTGAATTTAAATTTTTTTTTAAAATTACTGATTTCTTGTTCAATTTTTGGTCAAATTGTCATAGTTTTTAATGAGCCGTTAGTGTCAAAAAACATTTTATGAAAATAGAAACTGTACTGTAACGCTTCCATTGGAGAATGTAATTTTGAAAAAAATTATCTCACCTCATTCTCCCTTCACCTAATGTTCTAGTTTTAGGTATATCCAACGGTATGGCTTGTATCTCTGTCACAAACTTTGAGATTGAATTATAAGTCAAAATTTTTACGTTTTATTGAAAAAAAATATATTTCCCCGTTGTTTTAAACATTTGAAAATATTTTTGGTTTATTGAATTTGTAATCTCAAAGTTAATGCCAAAATTTCAAATCTCTAGAATTAGCGGTTTATGAGGAAACAATGCTTTCTGAAAACAGGTTTTTGGCAGAAAATTTTTTATTATTTTTGGTGTAAAATGTGACTTTCCCGTCATGCATAATTCCTCCCAAACAATAGGGATCATCTGCACTATGGGTCTCATTTTTGTGTAAAACATGAACTTGATCTATCAAAGATTCTTGACCGTAGTGTGGTAACAAGCAATGCTAATATACTCACTTCTCGGACCTCAAAACATATAATTCCGTCAAAATCTCGAGATCGAATTTTTTCACGATCACTATACTTTACTTATAGTAAAGTACAAAATGCCTGCCAAACAAATGTATACACAGTTGGACTGAGCAGGTACCTATCCACAACGTTAATTTTTGCCAGATGGCAGTGTTGCTACATGGGAGCTCTGGCCATTTCTCACGTGATTATCCTCAACAGGTACATACATGTTTTACTTACAAAATAATAGTTTTATAAGAAAATAAATCTTTAACAAGTTACTATTTATGGACAAGTGGAGGTATTACATTAAGGGATATTAGACGGTGTTGTGTGAATCTCAGATCATATTATGAGATACACACAATCGTAAATTGCTAAAGGGTTGATGAAAGAGAATGATGTGCATAGCACAGGTCATTACATACTTATATTTCAAATGTGTAACCATGTTATATGGTACCCATTTATAACTATTGTGCCATTATTTACCCAAATCGCTAACATACTCTGAGGAAGAATGCAATGTCCCTGATTAAAGAACATATATGCTTTGAAATTCATGTTTGATCATATATAACTAACTACTTAACGCTAAAAATTCAACTTCCATATAGTATTCACCTTAACAGTTATAAAATTTGTAATTTTACTCGTTATATTAACTAATTAAAAACATTATAACAATTTTTAAAAAAAAATTTAAATACCTTTATCTTAATGTACTCATAAAAATTATCAAGTTTTCTTTCTTATAACCCTAATTTTTGATAGTTGGTGTTCCATAATTAGTGTTTTATTGTAAGAATTTGAAAAAAAAAATTATTTTTTTAATTTACTACATGTTCTATAATACGCCTTAACATTGAAGGAATTCAGCAAAAAATTATGCTGCTCATTCTCAAGGAGTTATTTTTGTGTATAAGTTCATTATTATCTGTCAAAACTGCGAGGCCAGTGCAGTATTCACAGTCTTTCATATAAAATAAGTGAAATTTGTGATCGCAAAACTGGCCGTTCAGGTTATTGGAAAAAATGTGAAATATTTTTAAATAGGATCAATATTAATATTATTATAACTGCTGTTATTATTGGTTCTAAAGTTATTTTTACTCGCAGAAATATACCTCAAAATAATAGAATTTGTATAAGGAATATTTGGGGATAAACGATATTATTGATTCATCAAGTAGTAACTCAATTAATCAATTGAGTTTACAATTTTTATTTTGCTCTTCCATGCTTTCTTTAATTAAGATTAATAAGATATCAAATAATAATAATAAATAAAAATAACAACGAAGAGGTAAGATTTGTAAAATTGATGAACATGATACAATGTGATCTTTTACCGATGATAAGAAGACATCGGAAAAATGTTAACGTAACAAATTTATTGAAAACTCATACTTACATCTTTGTTTCTTCTTGTGTAAAAATTAAAATATGTTTTAAAATAATGGAATAAATAATGGAGTAAAAATATATATAGGTATCACTCACGACAAAGCTAAAAATGGACAACAGAAGTATAAAAAAGAGGATATAGTAGATTAGAAAGAAGTAGACAGCAGGATTGGATGAAGTTGAGAAAAGTAGATGCGATGAAGTTTATATTAACTGTAAGAAATGATAAAAGTTATAAACGAACTGGAAGAAAATTGAATATATTAAACTGTAATAATTAAGCGTATGCAAAATTTAATCATGAGTAACACGTTTTATTCATGAAAAATGAAATAAATTATGTGAATTTTATTCATAATTTAAAAAAAAAGTGGTAATACATTTTAATTATATACAAAACTGGGAATGTATGCTGCTATTTATTTAGTTAGTTTAATCATATATAATGTCAAAATTTCAGAAATACTGTTTCTTTTTATTGAATATTTCAATACTTCAGTTATAATAAGCATAGTTTATTTGCATTTTTTTTGACAATATTAGCAGCGATGTCAGATTTTTTTTTACTTTTAGACTTTTTAAATGTAGATTACAAAGTAATCATGAAAAAAATCAATCAATCAATCATGACAGATGAAAAATAAAGGAGCTCATGATGAACGCTTTCGAATCGATCAAGTCGCACTAATATTTAGATTGATGGGTTCACAAACTATAGAATACCTCTATAGATTACAGTAAGAATGTAATAGAATAGTTAGTGTATTGTATATATTAGTGTATAGTGTAATTGAATCTGACACTGTGGTGAACATTAAAAGATGTTCTCAAAGTGGAGTGTTGTACATATAACTAACTATTTGATGCAGATGACCTACTGAATACTCTATAATGATCTTTATGATACTTCAGGATATACTGAACGCCATTTATTTGAAGAAGAGTAATGCTTCAAGATATTAGCTTTTAAGATGTTGCACTATACCCAAATTGTTTAGAAGGTTAAAAGCAAAAATACCTGTGTTTATAACCTTTTGAAGGAGAAAAAAGATTAATGCAAAACTATCAAAGTTACGAACTTACTCTAGAGGTTTCTAGAGGGAAAATTAAATTGACAAAGCCATCTAACTGATGTACTTGCATAGGGTTAAAAATCAGTGTCCTTCTGTAAGAAATTATTTCGTAGACCATGGGGGTCTTACACAAAATCTTAACTTTGGCTTTACAAAAGTATTATTATTGTAAAATCAATGATGTCATATGCATTGGCAATGTGATATACAAAACTATCACTTATAAGGATTACTGGATCAATCTCTGTACCATCTCCAGAACTAATAAACATCACCCACTTAGACATTTATTTAAAAAATGATTAATATTCTGTGATTTTTACTAAATAGAAAGGAATGAGAGGTGAAATATCAAAACGTTAATAGAACGAAATATTAATAGTACGACGTATGTTTGGTTGGATACAATGTCCTTCATAGATTATTTTACAGAGAGCTTCAAAGTGAACACAAATGATCACCTACTTTAAATGATTTCTGATTTCAATAAATAAATTTCTTGGAGAGGATAATGACTTTGGTTAAATCTACCTTAAACTATAGATATGAGGGGCACTTCTCTAGAACATCTAGAACTGGATAGCTGAAGTTGAATTCAGTTAAAATAATGGAATCTACAGTACAATACGACAGCTATGGCCGAGGAGTGTAATACGGTGTCTGATGAGACTCAGGCTTCCAGTTTCATAATTGTAAATACATGTTATATTTTCAATGACTATCACTGATATAGTTTCTTATATCAGTAATAGTAATACATGTAATTATATCACATGTAATTTAATGATACATTATTGATTAATATTTAAGGATATTTTAATATTATGTTTGCTTATAGTAAAGTTTAGTATAGGCCACTTTAATTTTTTTTTTTTTTTTTTTTAATAATATAAGTTTAATTAATTTAATTTTTTATGCCCTAACTTTATTTATCACCGATAACATTTTATTTCAGGTTAATCACGATTATCAACATTTTGACAACCACGAAAAAACTTCAAAATGACTTCCTCAAGGTACAGAATTATGCCAATTTCTATATTACATGGTTTTCCAGGACCCAATTAAAGTTTTTTTAATTCACAAAAACGTTCCTGCATAGAAAATTATTATCTAAAAATTCAACACTAAAAAATCTTGTAAACTGAATTTTGTAATATTTCAGAATTACAAGGTTAGTGCTCTAAAATTTAGCATAGACTAGATATGTGCTGACTATTAAGTTTCGTTACTCAATTTAAAATTCGGAATGGCATTGTTTTTAACAAAAAATTCGGGTTAATATTGTAATTCCCTTAATTATCTTAATAATAACTTCTTAATAAACTAAACTATCCTCTAGATGTTTGAAACAACTTTTTTCTCAATATTTTATAACTTATGTTTAAGAATCTTTCACGAATATTTTTATCATAAAGGTTAGGAACACGACTCTTTAAGTAAGGATTACGGTTGATTGTTTTAACGCCCACATGAAGCATTAGGTATCTTTGGTAGGTATATTTGCTACTTTCAGTACCTGTACATACTCACTACTCATTAGAATAAAATTTAACCCATTTAAATTTAAAAAATCAAAATATTTGAAATCTTTTCCGTCGCAAATAATAACTATTTTTTTTCAGTTCAATGTTCAACATGACTCATTTCCACAGTTACCTAAGATAGTAAGTTTACAAATATCTAATATTAAATAAATCATACCAGACATTATTATAAATATGAGTTAGATGGTATAAATAACATCATATTCTACTATGGAAAAGAACTGCTACCCACTGAAATAACTTTAAAGACATTTTATTTTATAACATTTAATTTTACACCAGACATTAATTAAATAATAATCTTATTAAATAATAATAATTAAATATAATTAAATATATTAAATAATATATTAAATATAATTAAATAATAATTAATTAATTAATTATTAATAATCTTAATAACTTGATATTAAGATTCTTGTAAAAATCATACAGCTCTTTACGAAGGATGATTTTACGTTTAACTAATGTTCTATAGGAATGCGGACAGGATCGGTGGCATTTCTGTCACAAAGCCTTAGACATTGGGCTGTTCATTAGTTCATCCGTTATAAAGAATCTATGCATTACTTTCTATCTAATCACAGTTAAACAGTAAATCTAATTAATATATGTCATGTTGCTATATGTAATTGTTTGTAGATTTATTTCTCTTCTTGCGTCGTATAAAGTCCACAAATCCTTTCTGAATAGTATTGAAAATCATCAAAACGTTTCACTAATGTTCCTTGACATCCGTTATACAACTTAAATCCCTTGTATTTATATTAATGGTAAAACAATAATGGAGAACAAACACGAAACATACATTTGGAGCTTCTTAGAGAACAAAATTTATTTAAAAAAAAAAAAATCGCTTTATTTATCAATAAGTTCAGACCTGGCAAAGCTCTAAAAGAGCAAATAAAATACTTCCTCAATCACGATGGTATTGTTTTTTTTTTTTTATTCTTTGACGCATAAACTACTTCAGAAATATTATGAAGAAAATTTCTAGCCGTAAAACTTCATCTTTCCAATAATACTCTTTAGAGCAATGGGATCTATATTTAGAATTCCGAAGAGTCTTTATCACTAGAATATATATTCTTATTCCCTCATATTAAAAGATTAATATAATTCTTTATTTTCAAATCATATCATAAAGTTCATTGTTATTTTTTCTCATGTTACAGGGATTAGAGAAACCTTCGAAATCCTATTCTCCTTTGCTCGAGGTAAGTTATGCATTCAAAATATTTTTTATAGCTGTTATACCTTGATTTATTGTCTATACAAAATTCTTTATTAAGAGATTACTCCCAATGTACATGTTTCAACTAAGTGTCCCCGACCGGCGTTTTCCCCTATTGTACAGTGTATCACTAAGCTAAACTAATAACTTAATCCTAAGTCTTATGCTTACAAGTTGTTTCAATATTCTCTAATATTGGCAGTTATAATAATAGTAATAATAAAAATATTTTTTTTTCGGGGTGGGGGGGGGAAGGAGGTGAAATGCATTTACGCACATTGTGCTGGGCTCCCAGTAAACCAGACTAAAACACCCCCCTTTCTTGGACAAATAATAAATATTATAATAATATAATATGATAATAATAAAAATAATGATTATAATAGTAATAATACTATTAATAACAATGATATCTACAAACTTGCTTAGTCATATTTAGATTGAAATCCTCTCCATCTTCTCTCTACCACATGACATACGGCTCTGTATACCCGACTGCCTTGCACGTCAGAGTCACATTAGGCGATTCTCACACAACCATATCAGTACTTGTCTCCTTGTCCCATCTCCACCACATGACATTCGGCTCTGTATACCCGACTGCCTTGCACGTCAGAGTCACATTAGGCGATTCTCACACAACTATATCAGTACTTGTCTCCTTGTCCCATCTCCACCACATGACATACGGCTCTGTATACCCGACTGCCTTGCACGTCAGAGTCACATTAGGCGATTTTCACACGACCATATCAGTACTTGTCTCCTTGTCCCATCTCCACCACATGACATTCGGCTCTGTATACCCGACTGCCTTGCACGTCAGAGTCACATTAGGCGATTCTCACACAACCATATCAGTACTTGTCTCCTTGTCCCATCTCCACCACATGACATACGGCTCTGTATACCCCACTGCCTTGCACGTCAGAGTCACATTAGGCGATTCTCACACGACCATATCAGTACTTGTCTCCTTGTCCCATCTCCACCACATGACATACGGCTCTGTATACCCGACTGCCTTGCACATCAGAGTCACATTAGGCGATTCTCACACAACCATATCAGTACTTGTCTCCTTTTCCCAATATGGAGAAACTCTTAGATGCTTGATGTCTAGAGACTCGCTGTCAAGTCCTCAGGGCCTTGTCCTCTACCGCAGTCGAAGCCTTAGATCTCCTCATCAGGAGATCCTTTTCATCCTGGACATCCTGAGTTAGGAGTGTCTTTATTTCTGTTATTCTCGTATATGTAAAATATTGTTTAATCTTAATTTTCAAACTAAGTTTAATTTTATTGTTTTTTTTTGTATTCTGTTACAGTCAATGAAAGAACACCTTAATAAATTGGTAAGTAATTTTTATAACAGATTCTCTTATTGATATATCTTTTATGTTTGTCCACTAAAGATCAGTTATTATACAAATCATTATTGATCCAATGGCTTTTTATAAAACTATTCATTTTAATATTGCCTGCTTTGGTATTGTTCACTCCTTGAAAATGGATACAAATAAAGGTCAAAGGACCTCGAGAAGAATATACAGCGGGTTAGAGGAATCCGTATTGCTGCGATCTTTCTTCATTTCCAACCTATGAAGAAAAATCGTGAGTGAAGAAGTTCTGATTTCTACTTACATAAAGTTGTATCGAAAAATCCTGTCATATAAATATAAGGTCTATACATTTAAGATAAGCATTTTTGTACACATTGTAATTGTTCATATATTTCTATATGATCGATAAAGCATTCCATGCTTTGAAAAAAAATAATTTCTACTCATATAGTTTTGTGTTAAAGATAATTATTGCCTGTTTGAAATTTTAAAGAAACTTAATCACTAACGTACTTACTATTCTGTTATGTACTCATATACTTACTTTTATTCTCGTATATCTAAAATATTGTTTAATCTTGATTTTCAAAGTAAGTTTCATTTTATTGTTTTTTGTATTCTGTTACAGTCAATGAAAAAACACCTTAATAAGTTTGTAAGTAATTTTTATAACAGATTCTCTTATTGATATATCTTTTATGTTTGTCCATTAAAGATCAGTTATTATACAAATCATTACTGATCCAATGGTTTTTTTTATAAAACTATTCATTTTAATATTGCCTGCTTTGGGATTGTTCACTCCTCGAAAATTGATACAAATAAAGGTCAAAGGACCTCGAGAAGAATATACAGGAAATGAAGATCATGAAGACCGAGAATTATTTTCAAGAGACATGTGGAAAAAGAAAACAACAACTTTTTAGTATTGTTGCCAACAATTACTTTTAAAAGTAGCTTAAGATCACATTGAATGAAATGCATTCCTTATAATTACTACATACACTTTAATTACTACATAGAACTTGTTTAATTAAATTAAATAAATCTAAGTAAATGGATCCTATTTATATAAGTTGACGAAACTAGCACAATCATTCCACTGCACAATTATAGTTATTTTATTCATATAGTTTTATAAAATACACAAATCATTTATTAAATATATTAACTCATTCTGAGGTAAAATGGATAAACCAACAAAAGTCTCCACACAAATGAAGTTTTATTCATGAAGAATAAAACTTCATTTGTGTGGAGACTTTTGTTGGTTTATCCATTTTACCTTAGAATGAATAAATACCACACAATTATGGATTGCACAACTAATGATTTAAATATATTAAATTAAATAGAACTTTATTATTTTTTATCAATAAAGTTCCATTGTAAAGATAAAAAACCCCTTGAAGAATTAATACAAGTTTAGACTTCCGAATGGACTTAATAATTATGTACTTACTATTTTGTTTTCTGATATCTAAAATATTTTTATGATTTTTTCACAAAGTATTGAACATAGTTTATTGTTGTTTGTATTCTGTTACAGCCAATGAATCATCTTCTTGGTCAGCCGGTAAGTAATTATATTAAGCAAAATTTAAAAAAATAAAATTACAGTATATACTATTCCGATAGTTCCTCATAAACTTCTTAATTTTAATGTCACTTATTCAGAATTGGTAATTTTTTCAAAAGTGATATAATTGAACCTTGTCGAAAGAACTAGTGAAATACTCACTAGTTATAGAAGACCAAGAATTATTTTCAGAAAACGCAAACAACTTGTTTGGTTATGTATTAAACTAGTTTTTAAAAATCCTAACACCTGATATGAATGAAATACATTCCATACAGCTTAAGATCACGCTGTCGACCGTTCATCACGCTTGACGTTCAAATGACACGACATTTGAATTCATTTACAGTCTTTTTAAACTTGAACTTGAACTTTCATCCCGGACTTAAATTTCAGTGTTGTTTTTGATCAGAATGAAGAAATAATCTTACTCAGTGACATAGCAACAACTTTGCTGCCAAGGGGCGGTCGTAAGATAATATCTACCAATATATTTACGTGTTCAAGATTAAATTCCTAGGGAAACGGGTATATTTTAAAAACTTAACCACTGCTTTACCATTTTGTTTTTTGATATAGACTATCTGTATAATCGTTTTTTATCAATTTTCTGTACATAGTTTATTGTTGTTTTGTATTCTGTTACAGCCAATGAGGAGACCTGCCGTTAACCCGGTAAATATTTTTTTTAAATTGATATATTTTTAAATATTTTTTTTAAATTAAATGTCAAAATAATTTTTATATAATAAAAATAAACACCAAAATAGTTATCTGCAGGAGGATGTCTGGTATAGTTTTTCTGAAATGTTTTTAAAGAAAACAGATGGATGCTATACGTGGAATAGGTTTTTTTTTCTTATTCAACTACTATTAAAATATAATAATTTTGCGTATAGTATCTAGCTAAAAATAATTTACTATTAGTTTTGTTATACCACTAAAGTTGTTATTACAATTTAAATTGTTATGAATCATTTTACGTAGTAAATATCCACTTTACTGGAGCACTTTGACGTTGTCAACATGGAGTTGTTCCGAAAACACTGGAATGAAGTGAAAAACTCACGAGGAAAATGATTCATATAATTTAAATTATAAAATAAAATGGTATGAAGAAATCTCTATATAATTTTCATACATAATAAAGTTCATACAGTTCTAAAAACGCAAAAGGATACTTGGAATAATGCCTGCTTTTTCTTTATCAAATCTGTTTAAATTAACTATGAAAAATGAAACATTATTATTAAAATTGAAAGAAAAAAATTTACGAAACCTTAACCATTTATAGAAAGTCTTTTCCTGTATGTATCGATTTTTATTTTAAAAAAAAAGTACTCCTGCCTTTGAAAAAGGTTTTAAATAAAAACCGAAACGTCAGCAATTAGAGTTTATTTAAAATGCCTACTTTCCTTCCGGTCTCTTCGCGTCCTGATGACAACAATCATCTGTTGTTTTATATATGTTGTATATCTATAAAACGGGTATATTTAAAAACTTAACCCCTGCTTTACTATTTTGTTTTTTACTATCTAAAATATTTGAATAATCTTTTATTCATAAATTTTCTGTACATAGTTCATTGTTGTTTTGTATTCTGTTACAGCCAATGACGAGACCTACCGTTAATCCGGTAAATATTTTTTTTAAATTGATCTGAATTAACATAAAAAAACATTACGAGTATATGATGCTATGGTTTTTTATGGTAACAATTTAATAGAGTCTATTTTAATTCCTCTTTCCATGAGGTAGGTAACTCTTTGAAGAATAGTAATTAATCTAGTCATAAAGTCAAATGAAATTCACAGCAAAAGCATATAGGTGTTGCTATAAACCATAATTTTCTTTAGGAGATATGTGAAAACAAAAACAGCATTTTTGTCTACTATAGTGTAAATGAGATATGTAGTTTTTATTTGAACTTTTAATGAAACTAAAGTTAATAGTTGTTGGAAAAAGTCTCATCATTTTTTGATAAAATTAAACATGAGGTCTGCGTAAAAATTTAAGTCCTTGAATCTAATAGCTTGTAAGCAAAATAATTGTCAGACGGTGAAGGAATATATATATATATATATATATATATATATATATATAGTTTTCTATGGGTTGTCCGGGGAAAGGAATATGATTCGATGCGATGTTGACCAATGGGAGTAGAGTTACAGGTCCAAGCGTAAGGTCCCAGTTGCCCGCTGCTCAGCAAAAAGCCTTTGCGTTCTGCCAATAGGTATAGAGGTTGCACAGTCCCTCTGTGTTAAAGTCCCTCTCTTAATAATCAAGAGGGACTGTGCAACCTCTACCCCTGTTGGCATGAAGATGAAGGCGGCTTTTCGCAGTAAACAACCGAGAGTATCATTTAAATATCCAGCAATATCCGTAACAGAAAATAGTCAACAACAGCAACACCCAACCACCACAAAAATCAAAAATAGAAAGGGAACAGGAGTTCACTGTAAAGTGAGGCTAATGTTTTCTGCCAAACATCATTTAACACAGAGGGACTGTGCAACCTCTATACCTATTGGCAGAACGCAAAGGCTTTTTGCTGAGCAGCGGGCAACTGGGACCTTACGCTTGGACCTGTAACTCTACTCCCATTGGTCAACATCGCATCGAATCATATATATATATATATATATATATATATATATATATATAGAGTTGGAAAGGGTGACTCAAGTTCTAATCAACAACGGATATTCCAACAAGCAAGTCCAACAGTCAATTAAGTACGAGATGGATAAATGGTACAGCAAGAATGACAATAATATTACCCCCAGTAAGGAAACTATAAAATTATACTACCAAGCCTACATGAACACTGAATATAGGCAAGACGAAAAGGCGATTCAAAAGATTGTTCACACCTACGTAACACCCAAGGATGAAAGCAGCAGGATTAGTCTCATAATTTACTACAAGAACAAGAAAACGAGTAATTTACTGCTGAAAAACAATCCTCAAAAGAATACCCCGGAGCTTCAGCGCAGTCACCTAGTGTACGAATATACTTGCACCACAGGTGAATGTGAAAGCCTGCCTTCCAAGTACATTGGGATGACTGCGACTAAGCTCTCTAGGAGACTAACTCTCCATTTGACTGCGGGAGCCCCTAAGAAACATACACAAGAAAAACACAACACTCAGCTGACGAGGGAGATGCTGGTGCAGGGCACTGCCATCATACAGGCGGAACAGAATGCGGAGAAGCTACAAATATTGGAAGCCCTGTACATAAAGGAAAGGAACCCCTCTATAAACCTCCAGGTCAAGGACATGTATGTAATTCCGACGAGCAGGAGCCTGGAGCCGAGCATGAGGTCCAATCAGAGCAGCAGCCTTAACCCTGCGCTCTGATTGGTTCGAATTAGTCAACCTGATTGGCATTTAAGCTGTTCACTACAAGGCATGCTCTACCTGAAGATGACCAATGTTCCTATGGTCGAAAGTCGTATAATATTGAAGATGTCTCTAGGACAGATGCTATGGCAACTGCAGCCAGAAGAAAGAAAAATCGCCCGAAGGATCGAGGCCACCAGCTTAAAGTTAGTGAGTGCAGAAGCTGCTGCAAATTTTAACAATATATATATATATATATATTAGTATAAAAAGATTTCACATAAACACGTGAAATAACAATCAATGATCAAACCACAAGAAGAAAATGGGAAAACAAGACTAAGATATTTCAACCGTAACAAGCGGTCTTCGTCAGAGTCAAAAAACCAACTGAGTTTTATGATTTGCCCTCCCACCCCCCTCCCCTTGAAACCACTAACACAACTGACCGTTGATAATCTGTTAACCTTCAAAACTCTAGAAAGTCCACAAAATATTTATTTTCATGAAATTAATTCAAGGATCTAATTTTAGACCTCTATTATTTATCCCCTGCGAGTAACCTACTCGCAAACTTATACAAAGAATGTTTTTTGATTTTTCAAAACAAAAACGTATAATTCAAATTATGAAAAAACTGTTTGAATTAAATTAAATATCTAACCAAAGAAATATAAGAAATATTCAACCATTTTAAAAATCTTGTTTAAATAAATTTATTTATTTTTTTTAATTTCAAATATCACAGTTGGAAAATCTATTTAAAATCAATATTACATACAAAAAAAAATTAAGACCACAAAAACTCAATTTGGTATAATATTTTATATTTTTATTAGCTTTTATTATTTTAATTTTTCCTATTTTTACCAGCTCAAAATGCCAACCCCTGGCACGTGCCACCCGGGGCAAATTACCACTCTGCCTTGTAGGACACTCATCTTACTAAAGTGTATTTATTGCTATAACTAGGACTTTCAATATTGAATATTCTTTTCATGTTTATATATAATTGATTGCTAAGAGCCCTTCTTCAACAAAATTACCATATATTTTTTTCCCATTATTGTAAATAATGCATAATCAATTTCATAATTTTTAAAAATGATAATTTCAAAAATCCGCTTTCAAGATTAAATTCCTAGGGAAACGGGTATATATTTTAAAAACTTAACCCCTGCTTTACCATTTTGTTTTTTACTATAGACTATTTGTATAATCTTTTTTTATCAATTTTTTGGACATAGTTTATCGTTGTTTTGTATTCTGTTACAGCCAATGAGTGGACATGGGATTAATGCCGTAAGTATTTGTTTTAAATTAATCTAAATTAACATAAAAAACATTACGAGTATTCGGTGCTATGGTTTTTCACGGTAACAATTTAATAGAGTAAAATTCAATAGAGTCTATTTTAATTTCTCATTCTATGGGATAGGTCGCTCTTTGAAGAATACTAATTAATCTAGTCATAACGTCAAATGAAATTCACAACAAAAGAGTGTTGTTATAAGCCCATAATTTTCTTTAGAATATATGTGAAAACAAAAAAACAGCATTTTTTTTCTAGCATAGTGTAAATGAGATATATAGTTTTTATTTGAACTTTTAATGGAACTAAGTTAATAGTTGTTGGAAAAAGTCTCAACATTTTTTGATAAAATGAAACATGAGGTCTGCGTAAAAATTTAAGTCCTATGCCTTGAATCTAATAGCTTGTAAGCAAAATAATTGTCAGACGGTCAAAATAATTTTTATATAATAAAAATAAACACCAAAATAGTTATCTGCAGGAGGATGTCTGGTATAGTTTTTCTGAAATGTTTTTAAAGAAAACAGATGGATGCTATACGTGGCATAGGTTTTTTTTTCTTATTCAACTACTATTAAAATATAATAATTTGCGTATAGTATCTAGCTAAAAATAATATACTATTAGTTTTGTTATACCACTAAAGTTGTTATTACAATTTAAATTGTTATGAATCATTTTACGTAGTAAATATCCACTTTACTGGAGCACTTTGACGTTGTCAACATGGAGTTGTTCCGAAAACACTGGAATGAAGTGAAAAACTCACGAGGAAAATGATTCATATAATTTAAATTATAAAATAAAATGGTATGAAGAAATCTCTATATAATTTTCATACATAATACAATTCATACAGTTCCAAAAACGCAAAAGGATACTTGGAATAATGCCTGCTTTTTCTTTATCAAATCTTTTTAAATTAACTATGAAAAATGAAACATTTTTATTAAAATCGAAAGAAAAAAATTTACGAAACCTTAACCATTTATAGAAAGTCTTTCCTGGTATATATGTAGTTTATCAGGACTCGGTCAGTTCTTCAGGTTCAAATTAAACTCTCTTTGCCAACGTTTCGTTTTTTTTTTTAAAAAGAAGTATTTTTGCCTTTGAAAAAGATTTTAAAAAAAACTGAAACGTCAGCAATGAGAGTTTATTTAAAATGCCTACTTTCCTTCCGGTCTCTTTGCGTCCTGATGACAACAATCTCTGAATTATAGAAGTGAGCTATGCCAGTGTCTATCTGTGTGTGTTAGTTTTGCTTTAATTTTTACATATATATATATATATATATATGAAATATGAAAGTAAATCATATATATATAATAATAGAAAACAAAACTTAAGTTTATCAAGACTCGGTCAGTTCTTCATGTTCAAATGAAACATTCAAATTAAACTTCCCGTGTCACAGTGTCACGTGTTCATTCAAACTAGACTGTTGTTATTAAAATCCACAGGCTATATTTTTCTTGTAAAAAATCTTTAATGTAATACATGGTTTTTCTGTTTCAAAATGTTATACTTCTGCCTATGAAAAAGTTATTATATAAAAACCGAAACGTTGAAAATGAGAGTTTAATTTGAACTTTAGTTTTTGTTTCTATCCACGGTTGATACTTATATCAATATTTATATAATTGATAAAATCAATCAATTAAAGTCAATCAATCACCTGCATAGTCACCATTGCTACCTCATATTTCTGTCACTGGACCTTCTAATGTTGAATATTCTGTCACATTTACACATAATCATATAGAATGGTAATAGTCTATGTTCTACATGATTACAAACAATTTTTTTTAAATAATTGAAATACTTGAATGTAATGCATACCATGTCAAGTTTTAAATAGACAATTCTACTAATACCGTTCTCTGTTAAAGAACAAATTCCTTTTTACTTTACTTTAAGTAAAGTATAGTGATCGTGAAAAAGTTCGATATCCAGATTTTGACGTAATTATATGTTTTGAAGTCCCAAGAGTCGTTTTAAGATGTTTTTCCGATGATGTCTGCGTGTGGGTGGGAGGGTGAGTGTGTTAGCATTGCTTGTTACCACGCTACGGTCCAGAATCTTTGATGGATCAAGTTGATATTTTAAACAATAATGGGCCCCATAGGGAAGAAGATCCCTATTGTTTGGGAAGAATTATGCATGATGGAAAAGTCACTTTTTTTGCCAAACCGTTTTTTAGAAAACATTTATTTCTCCTAAACTGATAACCCAAGAGTTTTGAAATTTTGACACTATGTTTGAAGTTACAAATGCAACAAACGAAAAAGATATTCAGAATTTTAAAACAACAGGAAATATTTTTTTTTCAATAAAATGTAAAAATGTTGACTTATAATTCAATCTCAAACTTTGTGAGAGCGATACAAGCCATACCGTTTGACGGATCAAAATGCCTAAAAAAAGAACATTATGTGGAGAATGAGTTGAGATATTTTTTTTCAAAATTACATTCGCTAAAGGGGCGTTACAGTACGATTTCTGTTTTGAGAAAATGTTTTTTTGACGCCAAACGGCTCATTAAAAAAGAATGAAAATGTGATCAAAAATGGAACAACAAATTAGCAATTTATAAAAAAAAAATCATAAAGTTTCAATTACGGAAACAGCAATAACGCTATAAAAACTGTTTGTTTATCCTAGACTAAGACGGAATATATAGATCACCTGCTATACTTGTCGATTTTTTTATATTTTTTTCATTGTTTACATTGACTTAGACATTTTTTGAGCGAATCCACTGAGATAAAATTGATTTTTGTAATATAAAAATTTAAATAATTTATTGATTTATATGAGATATAAGAGGAATATAATTTTTTCATGTAAAAATTCACTCGCAATAAATATAAATGTTTGTTGCTTTCGTTGGTATGATGGATTTGTCTCACAAAATGCTAAGTGTCAGAACTTCTTTTTCTTTATCACCTCCATCTAAACTTCATTGCTAGTAAATTTGATCGTTATAATTATTAATTATAAATAATGAGCGTGTTTATTTTCTTTGCGTTCCATTTTCTTTTTTACTTTACTATAAGTAAAGTATAGTGATCGTGAAAAAATTCGATCTCGAAATTTTGACGGAATTACATGTTTTGAGGTCCCAGAAGTCGTTTTATGACGTTTTTACGATGATGTCTGTGTGTGTGTGGGTGGTGGGTGGGTGGGTGAGTGTGTTAGCATTGCTTGTTACCACGCTACGGTCCAGAATCTTTGATGGATCAAGTTGATATTTTACACAAAAATGGGCCTCATAAAGACGAAGATCCCTATTGTTTGGGAAGAATTATGCATGATGGGAAAGTCACTTTTTTTGCCAAAAACCGTTTTTTTAAAACATTTATTTCTCCTAAACTGATAATCCTAGAGTTTTGAAATTTTGACATTATCTTTGAGGTTTCAAATGGAACAAACGAAAAATATATTCAGAATTTTAAAACAACAGGAAATATTTTTTTTTTCAATAAAATGTAAAAATTTTGACTTATAATTCAATCTCAAACCTTGTGAGAGCGATACAAGCCATACTGTTTGACGGACAAGAATGAAACTATGCCTATAAATAGAACATTATATGGAGAATGAGTTGAGATATTTTTTTCTAATATTACATTCGCTAAAGGGGCGTTACAGTACGATTTGTGCTTTCAGAAAATGTTTTTTTGACGCTAAACGGCTCATTAAAAAATAATGAAAATTTGACCAAAAATGGAACAAAAAATTAGCAATTTATAAATAAAATCATGAAGTTTCAATTACGGGAAAGAGCAATAACGATATAAAAACTCTTTGTTTATCCTAGACTAAGAGATCACCTGCTATACTTGTCGAATTTTTTGTATTTTTTTACATTGTTTACATTGACTTAGAAATTTTTTGAGCGAATCCACTGAGATGAAATTGATGTTTCTAATGGAAAAATGAAAATATATTATTGACTTATAAGAGATGTAAGAGGAATAATATTGTGCAGGTAAATGATAACACTCATTAAAAAAAAATTCGTATATATGTTATTTGACAAAGGGGAAGGAAAATGATCTTATTAAATACTAAGAAGCCATAAAATTCCCAGTATAATAATTCTGTTAAAAACCAAAAATGTAAAAGATAATTCAAAATATAAATCTTTCGTTTAGAGATTAATAACTGTAATTATCGTACATCTTTAATTAACAAATCAGCTTAAAACAACATTTTCTTCGCTGTTTAAGATGTTTTTCAGAGAAAAAAAGGGTATTTTACTGTTTCAAATTTGAAAATTTTACATTAATATTCAATGTAGAAGGATGTCAAGTAAATGATGTAAGAAATCTACTGGCTATTTGAACAATAGCCATGTTCTCTTGTAGGATAATATTTCGTTTCAAGAAATGTTCACATTGGTTTTTCAAAAATGTTATTACTGCTGTAGTTATACTAATGAAATTATTTGCAAATAATAAATTATTTGTGATGTACAAAAATAAGCTTATAAATTCATATGTCCTTCAATCACTATCTTTACTACCTCACGAATGCAATGCTAATAATTATATCCCATTTAGATATTTATGTTATGCTTAAATGATACGTTATGTTTTATATACTCAAGAAATTTGACATTGAGTTACTTATAGTAAAGTAGAGTGTAGGCCACTCCAGATTTTTTTTTTTTTCAATTTATGATAATTTTTGTTTTGTTTTGTATCTGTTACAGGTATCACACAGTCGTAATGTGATCGTAAGTAATTTTACATTTGTTTATGTTGTATATTAAAGGTCAGAGTTGTACAATTTATTATATATAGTTTTCCATCATCCTAACAAACTTTGACTACTAATGTAGGCGAAATTTTTGTGTATATATATATACATTCGTAAAAGTTGGAAGCAGCCCTTCTTGAATTCTTATATTTAAAAACGTTATGTCTGATTTTACTTTACTTAATTTGTTGAATGTTTCTGAAACTTCGAAACCTTTTCTTCAATTCAATGTTATTTAAATTAGTGATTAGATCACCATACTTTTTCAAATTTTGTATTTGACATGTTTCGGTGCTTCTTACACCATCGTCAGAATTATCAATTTTACAATGCTTAACAACAATTAATCAAAAAAAAAAAGTTCAATTAAGTAAACAATTTTTTCAAACAAGTTTTTAAACTAGATTTAAAGAACCTAGAATTGAAGAAAAGTTTTCGAAGTTTGGAGAAACATTCAACAAATTAAGTAAACTGAAATCAGACCTAAAGTTTTTAAATATATATAAATATGATGTAACTTTTTGAGGATTGAGGTCCAATGATTTTAAACTAATCCTTTTGCCGACGTTTCGATATATATTTATGTCATCTTCAGATATAGTACTAGTTTACGTAAACTAGGTTTACTTGCTTCGTACTAGTTTAAAATCATTGGACCTCAACCCTCAAAAAATTACATCATATAAATATTGGGTCAAGAACACAAATCATGATGAATATATATATATAATTCTTATATTCCGTTTTGTTTATTGTTCATGGAACATATTATATATATATATATATATATATATATATATATAAGAAATAATTTATTATTAAATGAAGTTGGAAAATCTCTTCTTGCATTTATTTTTGATTTTATTATTTATTATTTCTTTTATTGATCTCTTTACTCTGTATAATTTTATATACAGCTATGTGTATGCACTACAACCTTCACTTATCCTTATAAAACATGTCACTTGGACAACTCTTGTTTCCATTATCTCCTGATGGCGAAATAGTTCGTAAGATCAAACCTCTGAATCAAAAGATGGTGAATGCCGAGACTACAGCTCACTCTTATGAAATTCATATGTATGATTAGTTGAATTACTGACAAATAAGAATAGGTTTTGGATGTCAAGGAAAATAGGAGTCATGCGAATACTTTATGCGGACGCAGTTACTCACCTTGAGAAGTCTTGACTTCTCTTCATTGTCTTGACAATGGATATAGAGGTTGCACAGTTTAACATATATATATATATATATATATATAGTCCAAGAGGCCTGTGCAACCTCAGTTTCTATTGGGGTCAAATAACTGAGTCCTTTTCTACAGCCACATAACACCAATTCACCTTGACTTACAAAAACTCCATTCGTATTGGCCACTAAGCCAACTAATCATACATTTTCCTCCAGAAAACTGTATCATATATCTGTATATACTTGCCAACTTGGACTTTTTTCTCGCATAACTTTTACAGTCTTTGAAAGTCATTCCTCGTTACTTCATTGTACGTAGTCATTATTCGTCCACTTGAGTCAGTAACAGTCATCCTCAGCACGATAGTGAAAGTTATTCATAAGTTTAAGTACCTAGTTGGAAAGGGGTGTGAATGGGTTTCCATTAAAATTGATTCGTAGTTATCATCCTCTAGATCATGTGTTTTCAACCTTTGCTTGTGGACACCCCCCCCCCCCCCCCGGAGATACTTAAAAAACATAATTATGTGAATGTTGTAATAAATATTTGTTTTTTAGTGAATCAAAGTATAACTATGAAATAATTATTTTCTATTACTACGTGATGATGAAATATAAAATATTTTTAAAAGAATAACAGAATATTTCCTAATCAAGTTTTATAAAGTGCGTTGAAATAAATTTTAAAAGAATCAGTTTTGAATATAACATAAACAAAATTGTAATAGAAAATTTTAACATTGGAACATTGTAATAAACTTACAAGGATATTGGCCCTTATGTTTTAATTATTATGTTTGAATATTCTAACGAGGATCTTGCTAAGCTTTAGTATTTATTGTTTACACTATGCTGATATAAGCATAAAAACTTAGCATGGAGCACTAAGCGCGTGTCATGGACCCTCAAAATACGTCTTTTCCTGGAGCACGCCCAGTAATCGTCTATGGATTCCCTGGGGGTCCATGTAGACCGCCTTGAGAACCACTGCTCTATGTAGATGGAGGATTTAACCCCATATTGCTTCTACATTCTTATCGAGTTGTCTACTAGAATGTTTATGCCTGGCTTCTTTCCACCTAATAATATATTTTTTTGCAGAGTCTTTATAATAAATGAAAATAATACAGAAATTAACATTTAAATAAGAAATTAGGTAAGGGTTTTCATGTGTTCCAATGATATATCAAGTCAGACCAACTTGGTAAAGAATGACAACCATAAATTATTGCTAAAGAGATCTCATACAATGATGGTTGAGAGCCTAGAAGACCACAGGCCCCCTTTTGATGATTTATACAAATGACTTGTCTTCTATCGTTCTGATCAATTGTATAATTATTATCGTCCAGATAATTACGTATGACATGTAATACAATGATTGTTCTGTTTCAGCATACAATAATGAGTGCCCAAAGAAGACATGCAGGCAGTATTTGCTTGAATAAACAACATAAACTGAAAATCGAAGTTAGTTGACTATTTTTAATATTTATTGTTTCTTATTCATTTCATTTTTTCTGTGCTTCTCTCTATCCTGATCAAATTTAAAACCAACTTTTCCATCTAACTTTGCAGAGTCACCCATACAATGTGATAATACACTATTACATTATTTAACTAGCATCCTTCAAGTTAGTAATTGTACATAGTAAAAAATTTGTTGGCATTAGGATGTTGATATGTGCTTGGTATGACTAATAGTTTAATAGGAAGCTTTTAAGTTTTGGGATAAGCACATTTTAAGTAAATTGATATTGGCCTCTTATATCTATTGTATATATTTAATTAAGTCAATTCTCCGAGGAGCTCTTAATGTAACCAATTTCATTTAGAAGCTTTCTGAGGTTTTAATGTTAGTCAATTATTATGCATTTTTAGTGTTCGATTTTCTAAACAAATCCACCAAAGGAATGCAAAACATATTGCATGAATCATACTATTATACCTAAATGTATATTTTAATCTCATTTAGAAAACTTCTGTGGTAGAGGGCCTTTAAAAATATTTTTCTTTTGCTATATTTCCCTATATTAAGGTATTTTAAAATGTCCTAAAGAAGTTTTTATATGATGTTATACATTCACTGTTAATACATAAGAAATATGTTTGATTTGGAATTTCTGCATGTTCAAAATAGATAATTAAACCTGGTGAATATTATGCAGACTGGTTCAGTAGGTTTGTTATAACTTTATCATGTGTAGTAATGCCTAAAAGCATACTACTTATTTTACCTTTCAAGTTTTTCAGAACATAAAGTTTGCTTTTATGTTCTATTCATTAAACGATTTCTATTGTTTAACGTTTTCCCATAAAAAGAAGATTTTAATGGAATTAAAAATTGCACTTTCAAAATATTATCCAAGATATTAAATTGATTTTATGTTCATATATATTTACATAAACACAATAAATACAAGAAATTAAACTGATGATCCAAATTGACATACCGGTTTATTTAAACAATACATAACACAGAATAGAAGTTAATATTTTTTTGTTTTATTTTATGTTCTTCGAAGGTGATTATATATATATATACGGTACTGTTTTCTTGACCACAAAATATTCACAAAACACTTTTTCTTTTTCTCGGAGTTTGGTCAGGGTAAATATATGGAATCACCTTTTTGCCAACGTTTCGTCTTTATTTCAAGACATCCTCAGGGCTATAAACTAACAAAAAACAATAAACAATGGACATTTTTTCATTTCTACTTTAAAACATCATAAACAAATTGAAAAAAGAACTTACTGAAGGCTTGGTTCTGTTACATTTGCAAACAACCGTTAACTGTCATTACATGTGCTGTTCCAAGCGACATATTATGGAACCACTGTTTTTTTAGTACAATCCATTATATATAAACATATATACATATACACATATTATAATATATATCTATTATAATATGTATCACCATAATATATATCTATAATACATTTATAATACATTATTATTTTAACAATCCTTAAAAATATAAACTAGATAACATTGCATCTTTAACTATTTATGATGGAACTATAAATCCTACTTAAATTGTCTGTATCTGTTTTTCTATTGCAAGTATTATTAGTATTTTTGATATGTATCATTTCTTTTATCAATCTTTTATTGTATGAAGTTTCATAATCTAAAATTATTGCATTCTCAAATTGAAATGTGTGTTGATTTTTAATTGCATGAGAGGCTAGGGCACAAAACATTTTTTTATTTTTAAAATTTGATTTGTGTAAAGCTAATCTATCTTTTAGATATTGTTTGGTTTGACCTATGTATACATTATTACAATTATTGCAAGGAATAGAATATATTATATTACTTTTAATTAGTTTGTTGATAGGTGATTTGGTGTTCGTAAAAATGCATGTATTTAATTTTTTCTTTACTTTATATGTTATTTTAAAGTTAGCTTCCTTAAGTATTTTTCCAATCTGTTCTGTCAGTCCTTTCACATATGTCACTGATCTATACTGTGGTGAGTTGGTGAGGCCATTATTACTGGAGTGCTGATTTATTTCATTACCTTCTTCAGTGTTTAAATCCGGTGTTATATTTCTATTAGCGTCTACCTGTGGAGTTATTTCATTCCAGTTTCAAAAGGTGATTCCATATATTTACCCTGACCAAACTCCGAGAAAAAGAAAAAGTGTTTTGTGAATATTAATGAAATAACTCCACAGGTAGACGCTAATAGAAATATAACACCGGATTTAAACACTGAAGAAGGTAATGAAATAAATCAGCACTCCAGTAATAATGGCCTCACCAACTCACCACAGTATAGATCAGTGACATATGTGAAAGGACTGACAGAACAGATTGGAAAAATACTTAAGGAAGCTAACTTTAAAATAACATATAAAGTAAAGAAAAAATTAAATACATGCATTTTTACGAACACCAAATCACCTATCAACAAACTAATTAAAAGTAATATAATATATTCTATTCCTTGCAATAATTGTAATAATGTATACATAGGTCAAACCAAACAATATCTAAAAGATAGATTAGCTTTACACAAATCAAATTTTAAAAATAAAAAAATGTTTTGTGCCCTAGCCTCTCATGCAATTAAAAATCAACACACATTTCAATTTGAGAATGCAATAATTTTAGATTATGAAACTTCATACAATAAAAGATTGATAAAAGAAATGATACATATCAAAAATACTAATAATACTTGCAATAGAAAAACAGATACAGACAATTTAAGTAGGATTTATAGTTCCATCATAAATAGTTAAAGATGCAATGTTATCTAGTTTATATTTTTAAGGATTGTTAAAATAATAATGTATTATAAATGTATTATAGATATATATTATGGTGATACATATTATAATAGATATATATTATAATATGTGTATATGTATATATGTTTATATATAATGGATTGTACTAAAAAAACAGTGGTTCCATAATATGTCGCTTGGAACAGCACATGTAATGACAGTTAACGGTTGTTTGCAAATGTAACAGAACCAAGCCTTCAGTAAGTTCTTTTTTCAATTTGTTTATGATGTTTTAAAGTAGAAATGAAAAAATGTCCATTGTTTATTGTTTTTTGTTAGTTTATAGCCCTGAGGATGTCTTGAAATAAAGACGAAACGTTGGCAAAAAGGTGATTCCATATATTTACCCTGACCAAACTCCGAGAAAAAGAAAAGTGTTTTGTATATATATATATATATATATATATTATAATAAAATTAAATACACAAAGCACGACACAGAAAAGAGAATACAAAGAAACTTACAGAATCAATATTTCGAACTGTTCGTCAATCAAGGTAGACTTGTAGAGATCGAAGTGAGAGAGATCCCCACGTCGAAGTACGGAGCGCGAATGAAGAAAAAAGAGTCAACCGAGAAGCAGCACTACGTAAGAGCTAGGCACTAAACTCGGTAACGGAGAAAGCAAAAACAATAGATAAATTATAAAATTAAAAATTATAATTAAAAATTTTAAAATAGGAAATAATAATAATATATAATAAATTAATAAATTCATAAAAAGATTTATATAAAAGATTAGGAATTATAATAATAAAATATAAATATTATATAAATATAATATATATATATATATATTATATATATAAAAAGATTTCACATAAACAAGTGAAACAAATCAATGATAAAAATAGAAATGGGAAAACAAGACTAAGATCTTTCAACCGTAACAAGCGGTCTTCGTCAGAGTCAAAAACCCAGTTGGGTTTGGACTTGACGAAGACCGCTTGTACGGTTGAAAGATCTTAGTCTTGTTTTCCCATTTCTTATTGTGGTTTGATCATTGATTATATATATATATATATCTGAATAGGGTTTCTTATGATTATTTAATAACATTTAGCTTTTCCATTAAAGAAGCAGTTTATATAAAGATTTTAGGAATTGATAATAAAAATTAGTTTATTGAAACTACTGCACTTTTATGAAGGTTTGTAGTATTTGTACTTGACTATAATATAAGTACAGTAACAATGTAAAAATGTTGAGGGCCCCCCCCCCCTTTGGATAGAGGTGACCTTTAGTTCTAGAGTTTTTCTTTTAGATTTGAAAGTTTAACGTAAAAGAAATTTCACTTTTAACCATGTATAAAGATAGTACTTTTAGAAAATTAATATTTCAGTTAATTATTACAAACAATCGATTTAAACTAACCAATCACTTTTTACTTTAACATAAGTAAAGTATAGTGATAGTGAAAAAATTCGATCTCGAGATTTTGACGGAATTACATGTTTTGAGGTCCCAGAAGTCGTTTTATGAAGTTTTTGCGATGATGTCTGTGTGTGTGTGTGTGTGTGGGTGGGTGGGTGAGTGTGTTAGCATTGCTTGTTACCACGCTACGGTCCAGAATCTTTGATGGATCAAGTTGATATTTTACACAAAAATGGCCCCCATAAAGACGAAGATCCCTATTGTTTGGGAAGAATTATGCATGATGGGAAAGTCACTTTTTTTGCCAAAAACCGTTTTTAGAAAACATTTATTTCTCCTAAACTGATAACCTTAGAGTTTTGAAATTTTGACATTATCCTTGAGTTTACAAATGCAACAAACGAAAAATATATTCAGAATTTTAAAACAGCAGGAAATATTTTTTTTCAATAAAATGTAAAAATTTTGACTTTTAATTCAATCTCAAACCTTGTGAGAGAAACAAGACATACTGTTTGACGGATCAAAATAAAACTATCCCTAAAAAAAGAACAATATGTGGAGAATGAGTTGAGATATTTTTTTTCGAAATTACATTCGCTAAAGGGGCGTTACAGTACGATTTCTGTTTTCAGAAAATGTATTTTTGAAGCCAAACGGCTCATTAAAAAATAATGAAAATTTGATCAAAAATGGAACGAAAAATTAGCAATTTATAAATAAAATCATGAAGTTTTAATTACGGGAAAGAGCAATAACGCTATAAAAACTGCTTTTTTATCCTAGACTGAGAGATCACCTGCTATACTTGTCGAATTTTTTATGTTTTTCTTACATTGTTTACATTGACTTAGAAATTTTTTGACCGAATCCACTGAGATAAAATTGATATTTATAAAGGAACAATTTAAAATGTTTATTGACTTATATGAGATGTAAGAGGAATAATATTGTGCAGGTAAATGATAACACTCACTCAGAAAAAATTCGTATGTATGTTATTTGACAAAAGGAAGGAAAATGATCTTATTAAATACTAAGAAGCCATAAAATTCCCAGTATAATAATTCTGTGAAAATCCCAAAATGTAAAAGATAATTCAAAATTGAAATCTTTTGTTTAGAGATTAATAAATGTAATTATCGTACATCTTTAATTATAAATCATCTTAAAACAACATTTTCTTCGCTGTTTATGATGTTTTTCAGAGAAAAAAAGGGTATTTTACTGTTTTAAATTTGAAAATTTTACTTTAATATTCAATGTAGAAGGATATCAAGTAAACGATGTAAGAAATCCACTGGCTATTTGAACAAAAGCCATGTTCTCTTGTAGGAGAATATTTGGTATCAAGAAATGTTCTCATTGGTTTTTCAAAAGTGTTATTACTGCTGTAGTTATACTAATGAAATTATTTGCATCAGCTGTGTGATGTACAAAAATAAGTTTATATATTGATATGTCCTTCAATCACTATCTGTACTACCTCAGGAATGAAAGACTAATAATCATATCCCATTTAGATGTTTACGTTATGCTTAAATGAGACGTTATGTGTTATATACTCAAGAAATTTTATATTAAGTTACTTATAGTAAAGTTGAGTGTAGGCCACTCCAGATTTTTTATATTTTTTTACATTGTTTACATTGACTTAGAAATTTTTTGAGCGAATCCACTGAGATAAAATTGATATTTATAAAGGAACAATTTAAATAGTTTATTGACTTATATGAGATGTAAGAGGAATAATATTGTTACATGTAAAAAAATCACCGCCAATAAACATAATTAAATTACCTTTGTCTTCCATGGCATGATGGATTTGTCTCATGAAATGCTTTAATAAATCTATATATTGCACTCTTGACCAAAGCTTAATATCAGTTACAATTACATTATCATTGTGAATGTAGCACCTTTCCATGCTATTTAAATGTGATGAATGACTATTTCCTCAAGAAAGAGGACTTATGTTTGTTGAGAAATATTCAGTTTTTTTTTACAATTCTAGTCTAATAGTTCATATTTATTATTTTCAAAAATTAGAAGCTACCAACTATAAAAGATTTAAATTATATTGAATAGCTGGCTTTGACTTCGATTTGAGTATGTAAACTGGCTAATTACTAATATATTTTTTCTCAATATACATTCATAGCAAACTTATAACAGAGTACAGGAGGCAGTAAAAGGATAACACTCACTCAGAGAAAGTTGGTATATATGATTTTTTACCAAGGGAAAGGAAAATGATCTTATTAAATATTAAGAAGCCATAAAATTCCCAGTATAATAATTCTGTAAAAAACCAAAAATGTAAAAGATAATTCAAAATTGAAATCTTTTGTTTAGAGATTAATAAATGTAATTATCGTACATCTTTAATTATAAATCATCTTAAAACAACATTTTCTTCGCTGTTTATGATGTTTTTCAGAGAAAAAAAGGGTATTTTACTGTTTTAAATTTGAAAATTTTACTTTAATATTCAATGTAGAAGGATATCAAGTAAACGATGTAAGAAATCCACTGGCTATTTGAACAAAAGCCATGTTCTCTTGTAGGAGAATATTTGGTATCAAGAAATGTTCTCATTGGTTTTTCAAAAGTGTTATTACTGCTGTAGTTATACTAATGAAATTATTTGCATCAGCTGTGTGATGTACAAAAATAAGTTTATATATTGATATGTCCTTCAATCACTATCTGTACTACCTCAGGAATGAAAGACTAATAATCATATCCCATTTAGATGTTTACGTTATGCTTAAATGAGACGTTATGTGTTATATACTCAAGAAATTTTATATTAAGTTACTTATAGTAAAGTTGAGTGTAGGCCACTCCAGATTTTTATATAGATATTTTCAATTATAAAATATTATCATGGTTAAAAAAATAGTTATTTGTTAAAAATATAGCTGATTTACTATCTGTGTTTCTAATAAGAAGTATAACATCTAACCATAATTTGTTTCAGGTTGGTCATTTGGATCATTTGATGACGAAACATCAAATCAACATAAATTACATCATGAACCAAATCCAGCTTATCATGGCTCAAGTAACAACCTATAATTATTATCAAAATTATACTTGACTTATGTTTTTAAGGTTTTTTCTCTTAAACAGAAAGAAAAATGTGAGGAATTAATAATAATAACTATTTGAATCTATCAGAAGTCTATTACAAAATTTAGCTAGAAATTAGCTCCAAACATTGATATACGTGTACATAAATAACAAACTATTTCTTTTAACAATCGTTTTATAAAAGTCTTTTGGAATAAAAAAAATTAGCGGCAATTATACATTACACATTTTAGAAATTCTATAATCTATAATTTAATATGAATAAAGCATTAAATCATTTTAATCAACTTATCTCACTGTACAAAATTAATAATTTTAATTATGTGAATTTCAACTAAGTAAGATTTATTGCTCAAAATAATTTTTTTTTTTTTTTAGTTAGATAATCAAAATGGAATCCCCCCTCCACCTGGTAGTACTGGTAGCACTGCTGAAGGTGATAATGATCATGATGATGGTGATGTTGATAAAGATTATTTTGGTGAAGATGATGACGACAATGATGATGATGGATCCGAAGATGTATACACTCCTGTACCGCTACCAGATATACCATCTGATAAACCAAATGATAAAACTGAAACGTTTGACCCCAGTTCTTATGGCAAAGGAAAACCCCCAAAATTCATTCCAATTTTCCCAAGACCACCATGGGGAGGAGGCATAATAAATGTGGTAAACCCATCTAGGCCTTTAATCCCAGGACCACATATTCCTGTAATCCCAGGACAAGATCCTGAAATCTCAGGATTACTACCATCAGAGAATCCTAGAAACCCAAGACCATCTAATCCCCCAGTAATGCTACCACCAAAGAATCCTAGAAACCCAAGACCATCTAATCCCACAGTAATACTACCACCAAGGAATCCTGGAAACCCAAGACCAATTAATCCTGACACCGAAGGAATGCTAAAACCAACTGAGTCTGGAAACCCAAAATTCCCAGAACCAAGTATGCCTGATATGCCAGGAAACCTACCAGGCACTTATCCCGAAGACATAATTCCTGGAGGTTCCTCAGGCTACCCTGGAAACTCACCAATAATTACATTCCCAACATACCCAGAATTTCCCGAAAATCCCCCAAGCTTAATCAGTCCTATACCACCACATGACAAAATTCCTATTTCAGTAGATCCAGGAACAGGTATTCCAATTTATCCACCGGGACTAGTAAACAAACCTGAAGACTCAAATTGCAATCAATGTATGCCTGCTAGCCACTGGGTTAAGTTGATAAAGAAAGAAATTAAAAAGGTAACAAATTAACTCAATTAATACTTAGAATAAAATTTATCACGACTATTATATTGTCAAGACAATCTCAATTATTTAAATGACGGGAAATAACTTAAACCTATAGCTTTGAAGTAACATATAATGTGCCTACTCTACTGTTGTACTTATTCAATTACATTATTGGCAAATAAATTTAATGGCCTCCAGAAATTAATATCTATCTTATGATCATCTTACTGTAGAAGATCGATCATATAATCATATTTTATGAGTATATTACAATATATATGCGTTTACATATATTCATTGATCAATGAGCAAACCACAATATGAAATGGGGAAAAAAGACTAAGATCTTTCAACCGTAACAAGCGTTCCTCGTCAAAGTCAAAAACCTAACTGATTCATATATGTATATATATATATATATATATATATATATATATATATAGTAATCAAATGAAATGGTCCAGCAGACTTTAAAATAAAATCAATTTCGACTATTGTCAAAATATGGAAGTAGTTTATTCCTTTGGCTATCTGTGTGCTACGTTCTTTTTAATTCATATATATATCTTTACATATATACGAGTTCAAAATTCAAGAAGAATAACACACAGAGTAAGGAAACACACATACAGACTCAAATTTAAAGTGTAATCCGTTTTCAGGAGAAAAAAGAAAGGGAGACCAAGCACGTGAGGTGTTGTAAGTGTGTTTCCTTACTCTGTGTGTTACTCTTCTTGGATTTGAACCAGTATTGTGTTAAGTTTGGATCACATTTCGGTTTATTAAGTGAAGAAATATATATATATTTCTTCATATATATAACACACACACACACACACATATATATATATATATATATATATATATATATATAATGATCAAACCACAATAAGAAATGGGAAAACAAGACTAAGATCTTTCAACCGTAACAAGCGGTCTCTGTCAGAGTCAAAAACCCAACTGACAGTTTTTGATTATTGTGATTTGATCATTGATTGTTATTTCACGTGTTTATGTGAAATCTTTATATATATAATTTTAAATTACACAAAACACGACAGAGAAAAAAGAATAAAAAGCAGAACTACTAAATTCTCAATATTTTGAACTCTTGCTTGTCATCAGGAGTAGACTAAATGAGAGGACGAAGTCAGAGATCTCCCTACGTCGAAATGAGCCTCACTTTGCGGTGAACTCCTATTCCCTTTCTATTTCTCATTTTTTTTTTTTTGTAGTTGGGTGTTGGTTTTTTTCTATTGTCTGAATATATATATCACCCTTAGAGCTTCTGAATAGGCATTCATATGCCTCCTTGGGGCACGCTCTCCTCCTGGTCTTAACCTCTCCGTTAATTATTATTATTATTATTATTCCCCCCCCCCCATTGTTTATACTTTTCTTTTTTAATTTTATTTGCATTCTATTGTTGTCTTCATTATTATTTCGTATTATATATTTTTTCTCTTGTTTTATAAACAAATATTTGAGGGATTTCAATTTTTCCTCTCCTCCGTTTGGGGGGCAGTATTACGGTGGTTCCACGAGTTACTCTGGAGGCCAGTAGCAGTTTGCTTCTCAACGCGAGTACTTCTTACTTGTTCCCGATGACGACGGATGTCAAAATATTGAAGTGAGTTCTGTAGTGACTTTCTGCGTTCTTTCCCATGTGTTAATGTTTATATATATATATATATATATATATATATAATATATATATATATAGAAAACTGGTCCAACAGGACTACTAGTTCACACAGGAAAGAGAAAAACAAATAAAAACACACACAAAAAAGGCTCACAACGATATTTCGACTCTTCAGTGAGCTTCAGCTACTCAAAGGGACTACTTCTGCCCGATGACGACGAATGTTGAAATATCGTTGTGAGTCTTTTTTGTGTATGTTTTTATTTGTTTTTCTTTTCTCTTTCCTGTGTGAACTATATTTATATAATTAATATATGCAGCAGCTTCTGCATTAACGACCTTTCTGCTGGTGGCCTCGAGTTTCCTAACTGCCGTTCGTTGTTCTTGAGGTAACTGCCATATATAATGGGCCAGAGACATGTAACTGAGAACAGTAATAACACGCAACTTTATTAAATTACTAACACACTAAACAAGAAACAAGCTTTCGACCATATATTGGTCATCTTCAGGTTAAAACTATTAATAAAATTTACAGGAAGTTAATAAATTAATCTTTAAAAAACTAAACATCATTGGTGTAACATAAGTAAATCAACAGAAAATACAGTTTATGAAAGCATAACCAAAAGTAGGTGTCAGCAGGGTTGCAACAACATTCAGGTTAGACCCTCCATTGCCACCAACCCTACTGGATTCTAGTTCTAGCATTAGGGACGATCTAGGTTTTTAGGCATTAGGGGCGAACGGAGTGAGTAGACTATTTAACCTCTTCGCTAGCTGGTAAGTGGGAGTGGGGATTTGGCTAATGATGGGTCTTAATTTGTTGCCAGGTTTGTGCGTCTTGATGTTGCCATAACAATAACCAGGTCCGCATTCACCTGTGATTAAAGTTAGGTTAGTGTTCTGACTGTTACCATTTATTTTGCTGATTACCTTGATTACGTTCTTCTTCAAACCTTCCAACGGGTTATATTAACCTTACCGAAAAGAACCTTACTCCTTAACTTTGGTCTTAGCTGCCACTACATTTTCAAAACCCCTAAATATAGCAAACGCTTGGAACTTGAAATTCTCTTGGACAACATTATTAAGCTAGGAAAGGAAGGTAAAGTTAAGATCGACGAATCTGTTTGTAGAGAGATTGTTAGAGAATCGAAGATAGAAAGGGGTCATTTCAAAATTCATTTAATAAAGAAGAGACACAAAGATGCTGCTAAGTCACTAAAACAAGACCAGTCTATTATAATTAGAAAGGCCGATAAAGCATCCTGTTTTGCCTTAATGGAAAGAGATGAATATGAGTAAAAATCAATGATATTCTCAACGATACCTGCAAATTTCGTTCAATTACTAAAAACCCTGTGAAAGATTTGAAGAAGAACGTGACAGCTGCACTCACTATTAGAAGAAGTCTCAGGGCTTAAACTAACAACAGAAAGCAGTGTAGAGGGACAGCTCCCGTTCTTAGATGTCCTCATCCAACAAAACCCCCAGCATTTTAATACTAGTGTTTATAGAAAACCATCCAACCCCGGACTATGCTTGAATGGAAGGAGCGAATGTCTAGAAAAATACAGGAAATCCACGATTAACGTATACATAAAAAGGGCATTCACTCACTGTAGTGACTGGACCTTAGTACATCGAGAAATAGAAAACTCAACACAGATATTTATAAACAATGGACACTTCAACGCTGAAGTCACAAAAGCAATAAAGTCAGTTTTAGATAAATAGTAAAGTAGAGCCTCCAGGCTCCGTTGAGCCCCTTACACTCTACTATCGTGCATACATGCATAGTGAATATAAACAAGACGAAAGAGCTCTCCACAAGTTAATAAAAGACAACGTAAGGCCCACTAACGAAACTGATAGATTGTAGCTTAGAATATTTTATAAAAATAAGAAGACCAGTGACCTTGTGATAACAAATAAACCAAAAGTCAACACCCCAGAGCTTCAACACAGTCACCTAATATACCAGTACTCATATTCAACAGGGCAATGTGCAACCCTGAATTCTAAGTATATTGGGATGACTGCAACGAAGCTCTCAAGATGTCAGACTATGCATCTCTCGACAGGAGCCCCCAAAAATATACTGAGGAAGCTCACAGAATCAAACTTACCAGAGGAATGTTAGTTGAGGGAACTTCGGTACCCCAACACAATAATAACAAGAATAGATTAGCTATCCTGGAAGCACTGTACATCAAAGATATCAATCCCAGCCTCAATAATCAAAATTACGATCTTAATGCTATCCCGAGTAGGACCACTTTTGAAAATAGTTTTAAATTTGTTAGAGAACTAGAATCCAGTAGGGTTGGTGGCAATTGAGGGTCTAACCTGAACGTTGTTGCAACCCTGCTGGAACCTACTTTTGGTTTTGCCTTCATAAACTATATTTTCTCTTGATTTACTTATGTTACACCAATGATGTTTAGTTTTTAAAGATTAATTTATTAACTTCCTGTAAATGTTATTAATAGTTTTAACCTGAAGATGACCAATATATGGTCGAAAGCTTGTTTCTTGTTTAGTGTGTTAGTAATTTAATAAAGTAGTGTGTTATTAGTTTTCTTAGTTTACATGTCTCTGGCCCATTATATATGGCAGTTACCTCAAGAACAACGAACGGCAGTGAGGAAACCTCGAGGCCATCAGCAGAAAGGTCGTTAATGCAGACGCTGCAAAAGACACAGAAAATATGCTCCAAGGCCTTTCAAATATATGTCATCAGAGAGCAACTAAAGATGGATAACAACAAAGGTTACAGGTTTGTTACAAAAAACAAACTATGGGGAGATAATATAAACACATGTTAAAATATAAAAACTTATAAAATACAAGCTAAAAAACAAAAACTAGGTATCAGATGTAGAAACATCAGTGCGATTAGAGCTCATATTGTAAGTTTTTAAAATATTTTTAAATTAGATAATGTTTTAGTTGAAGGTATAGTCAGGCAATGGACCTGTTGTTATTTAAAACCTTACAATATGAGCTCTAATCGAACTGATGTTTCTCCATTTGATACCTGTTATGATCGCTGTGCTCCCTAGCCTTCCAGCCATTTACACCAAAAGATCAAATCAGGCCGACTATTTAACGTGTTGCCCTTTTTGTCACCTCCAAGTTTTGACACCCAAAACTTGGGCTGTCCGAGGTGGACCTCGCGGAGGCGGGCTCCATTTGATACCTAGTTTTTGTTTGTTTTCTTTGTTGTTTTTCTTTTTTAGATTGTATTTCATAAGTTTTTATATTTTAGCATGTGTTTATATTATCTCCCCCCAAATTTTGTTTTTTTGTAACAAACCTGTAACCTTTGTTGTTATCAATCTTTAGTTGCTCTCTGATGACATATATTTGAAAGGCCTTAGAGCACATTTTCTGTGTTTTTTTTTTACTTTTTCTTGTGGCTTATACTTTCATATATATATATATATATATATATATATATATATATATATATATATATATATGATGAAAGAAACGATCCATAAATACTGATACACTTAAAATGAACTGTGACACAAAAGAACGTAACAAAGGACTCACTTTTCAATCTTTTACAGTTATGGCGGAACAATTTTAAAGTTATAATTGGTAATAATCTAAAAAGTTATTTCAACATATTTTCAACAAACTATTTTACATAAGCGTGACTTTACAGAAGATCTGAAAATACATTGTCCATTAGTTGATTGGCTAGTACTTTTGTACGAAATTATTTACTTTATCAAACATCTAGTTCTTCTAAATCTTGAAAATTATCTTTTGCACTCTGGTGCAGAGTCTTCGTACTAGAGCTGCTGGTGCTTTGATAAACTTCATATTCAGTAATTTATTCAACAACTACTTGATATAAACTCGGATTTTTAATTGTGGTTTATTTATAGTGTCTGTTTAAATTTGGTAAACAGTAATAAACTTAAACTATAAATCTACTATTTTACAGTTTAAAGTTTTATGTTTGTAGATTGAGGATGGTCATATGTATGGATTTAATATTTTTACTAATTATAATAGTTTGTTAAGAAACTAAAGTTTTATAATAATGATAAACTGTCTTAGTTTTTTTGTAATTTAAATTAAATTTTGTCTATTTTAATTTCAGCAAGTATCCAAGATAAAGAGAACAGAAATCAGTAAACTCACTCAGGTCAATACCATCTTACAAGGAAAAGTTAATAACTTCAATAACAAAGTAAGTATAAAAAATACTTCAACTGCATAAAATTAAGTTCGAATACCTGTTACACCATTGAAGTCTGACTTCTTGGTCAAAAGATCTTATTAATTTTCTTTTAACTTCATTATAAACATTTTTCAGTGCACATAAAAATTCGTAAAATATCAATTAGCATATTGGTTATATATCATATTTTGAATTGGGTTAGATCTTTCTACCAAAGTAATTGGTCGTCGTCAGAGTTTCTACTTATCAATTCAGATGAACTTCTTTAAAATACCAGTTATTTTGATAGAAAGATCTTAGTGTCTATTCTTGACTTTCTTCACATAGGCTTCGATACATGTAACTAAAGTATATAAAACAACAAACAGATTAAAATACTTACTGAGATTAGTATTTCAAAGCAGTTCGCCGTCGGGGAGAAGATCAAAAGAAAAGAAAAGGTAGCATAGGTGTGATCATAAGTAATGATTAAAAGTAGTTAGGTTTTACTGAGTACTTTGATGTTCACATAACAAAAAAGAATGTACTTCTCCTCTGAACACAGCTTCCTATACTTACAAAAATAATAAATCAAAACTTCATTACCGAAAAAGTAAGATTTGAGTAACTAATGGGAAATAGAGTTATAGAAAATAAAAAACCAATAACAAGAAAGAAAAAATGAAAAAGTTATATAAAAATTATTTTGTCTTTATTTTATAAAATTACTAATGGATTAAATAAATAAACACTTATGGATTAGAGCAGGTATGGGGCGAGCCTCATATAACCAAATGTGGTTATACCCTTAAATGCTCTCAAAGTTAAAAGTCTGTCATCAAAATCAACTATTTGAGAATTTCAGTCATTCAATGACTGCTTTAATTGGCGTTCAAACGAAAGCATGTTAATTTAACTTGTTGTTGGACATTTAAAAACATACCTTGAGGGGACTGCACAACCTGTAATGAACCAGCGCTTTCAATGTGTTGCTTTGAACTGTGTAAAATAAAAGTTGACATCCTAAATCTCCTTTCGTTGAATACTTTTAACATAACAATTTGGAACGGACCATCAACATAACTAACAATGTAAAGCGCACCAGCACTGTATAAATACTAGTACATTGCAGTACTGTATAAATATAATTACATGTATTTATTACATAAATTTATATAATAAATTTCTACTGAATTTATATTTACTTGTAATATTGAAACAATTCTAAAACAGAAATAAAACTTGATATCTAAATCTTTGAAGAAATTTGTTTTAACCAAATTGTTACGAAATAATTTTTTGTTTAAGCTTCATCAAATTGAGGAAATGATACAAAATGCTATTAGGCAAGAAGACATCAGAGTGAAGGCCTTTTTCCACTCTCAGAGGCAAACGGTAAATAATAAAATATTTGTTTAGATATTTTTATTTTTTTACTTATATAGGTTTCGATAATTAAATGAATGCTATTAAGGCAAATGCAATCATATTCAGTATCTGCTTACATCAGAATCAATAATTTATTTCTTATGGAATAACATCCTAAATAGAAAATCTAAATGGCTTACGATTTTTGTTCGCAATATTGTTTTATGTTCTGTTATTTTTCTTTTGATTGCATTAGCTGAAATTATGAAGAAATTCTTCAGCTTGTTAGAAAATGTTTTTTTAGAATAGTTACATTCTATAGAAATATTTTTGTAATGGAGACTTTGATGTGAGAATACTTTTTTTAAAAAAGTAACCATTATAAACCTTATAAAAAAACCTTTATATATTATCTCATATGTTTAAAGGGTTTGTAGGTGTACCCAATCTCGAAAAATCATTCGTATTTTACTTGTAATAGGTATGAAATCCTTTGGTTACTGCTTTCCTGTAAAGTTGAAATGTAATGTTTCTGCATACGTAATAATAATTTGTTTATAATTAGATGTGTAAGTGGATTGTTTTTTTTTTGCAGTCAATAATGATGGAAAAGAGAATAGAGAGGTTCGAGAGAAATTTAGAAAAAGTCAAGACAGAAGTGTACCGAATGCGTTCAACGGTAACAACACTTATTTAGTAGTGTTAATAACAAACTCAATCAAATGGCCATATCTCAATTTGTTATTTAAGATTGTTGATTTTATAAACTCGTTGTTCAATATTCTGGAGACCTCATTCAATTAATTTCCTAAGAAAAATTAATTTAATTGATTAAATTAAAAATCAAAGACCCTGACTATAAAAAAAAACAATTATTTAAAGAATATTAATTTAATTTCCTCATGTATATATAGTCAAAGTATTTGATTTTGTTAACTATGACCCAAATGTCTGACCCAACTATGAAATTGTTGAATTCAGTTGTATTCATATTGATTAAAATGTAATTAACAATTTGATAATAATATTGAAATAATCCGATTATTTCAACTCAGTTTAATACAATATTTTATAGAAATATATCTTTCAGGAACACTCGTTAATTTATTTAACAAACTAGCAGTTAATTTGACATTCCCTTAACATATTGGTTTGCAGTTATTCAGTATGCTATACTGATAATTATGAACTATCTTCCTCTACATTTTAACTATTCAATTTAAAATATTCAGTTTAGTTTAAAAAAGTGCTACCATAAAATAATTGAATTTGTTTTAAAAAGAAGTTATTGTTTACTGTTATTGGTTATTCACTATTATTATGTTTTTAGAGTAAGGACGATGAATCGAGTCGAGACTTCCATGAATTCATGACACATCTCTTCACGGCCCACAAGGAATACATTGGACAGGTGTTTTATTAATGCAATGTTTTAATTATTATCAAGATTACCTTAAGTAAATACTAATTAGGTGAAACTAAGATATATGCACTTAATATGTCTCCATCATGCCTCACATCGACACCACGTGATAAATGAAACGCAGTGGCATAGCAACTATTTTTGTCTTAAGACCCCGGACAGGTGAAACTAAGATATATGCACTTAATATGTCTCCATCATGCCTCACATCGACACCACGTGATAAATGAAACGCAGTGGCATAGCAACTATTTTTGTCTTAAGACCCCGGACAGGTGGAACTAAGATATATGCACTTAATATGTCTCCATCATGCCTCACATCGACACCACGTGATAAATGAAACGCAGTGGCATAGCAACTATTTTTGTCTTAAGACCCCGGACAGGTGGAACTAAGATATATGCACTTAATATGTCTCCATCATGCCTCACATCGACACCACGTGATAAATGAAACGCAGTGGCATAGCAACTATTTTTGTCTTAAGACCCCGGACGGTCTTAAGATTTGCTTCCCCCCCCCACAACTGACCGTTGATAATCTGTTAACCTTCAAAATTCTAGAAAGTTCACAAAATATTTATTTTCTTGAAATTGAAATGTTTACATATACAAACAGTCACAAAGAAAACCAAAGATTTTTCAAAACAAAAACGTATAACTCAAATTATAAAAAAAATGTTTGAATTAAATTAACTAGCTTCGGAAAGAAATATAAGAAACTTTCATATCTTTAAAAAAGAGGTTTTAAAAAATTTAAAATATTTTTTTTTTTAATTTCAAATACTACAGTTGTAAAATCTATTTGAAAACAATTACGACCTCAAAAACTAAATTTGGTATAAAATTTTATATTTTTTTGTTAGCTTTTATTTTAATTTTTTTCAATTTTATCCTCGTCAAAATCCCAGCCCCTGGTACGCGCCACCTGGGGCAAACCATCATCCCCGCCCCCTCGCCCCTGCTACGTCACTGCATTTCTGTCTCAAGAACATCTTTGAAGCTTTTAAAGAACTCAAAATTTAAGATTTTGCCTAACTCAAGTATATTTAGAATCTTTCATGACTATCATTAAAGTAATAAGCACATTGAGTGCATTCTCGAGGTACAGAGTGAAATATTAGAGTGAACTTGGATATACTAGTCCAGGCTAACCTGGCCCCGAATCTTTAATTAATAATAACATTTATTACTAATCTTTAATGGTGATAAGATGGAATGCTACTTTTAAATAAGTCATATTGGTTCTTAATCTATATTGTTATCTTTTTAGTTCTAATAATGTAATAAGAAAAACTGTTTATGTTTAACCTATAGTAATAATCATGGGATATTTGGTCACTAGAGAACCTCATTTTAGTTTAGAACCTCATTCTATTTTGAATTTCAGATAACAGAATGTAAACTTTGTAAAACCAGAGGAATTAATTATAATAATTAATGAAAGAGGCTGTAATTTGTTTTATTTGAAATTTTTACTTATATAATCATTATCCTATATATTAATACGGTAGTAACTACGTGTGTCACACCCAAGTGTGACCAATGTTACCCGAGTAACACCGATGTTAAACCGAGATTATAACCGAGTGGGTCCGAAGTACTATTCAAATTACCAATAGTGAAATAAAATTGTTATTTAGAAATGTATATAAAAAAATTTGAATTGTTCTAATGACTTATGATATGCTAGAAGAATAACATTTTAAAAATACGAAGTTAATCCCAATGAAACATATATTTTCTGATGCATTCCATGGTGTGGTGGACAGTTATGGAACAAAGTGTATGACTAATCAAAAAAACATAAGTTGGTTGTTAACGAGTTTGATATTATGTTTACTTATAATAAAGTTGAGTGTATGCCTCCAAGTATATTATTTTAGTTTTTATTTCTGTTTGAATTCAATATATTATATGTAAGTCAGTAGAGTCTGTCGGGATAGGATATTATGTTAATAATTAAATACCAACGTAAGTTTAGCTAAAGTTAACAGTACATTCACTGAATGTTATACCGAGTCAGATAGTAAGTATTATTGTGAAAGAGTCAAAGTGACTTTTTCGAAAAACTAATCATAAGTTTAACGCCTAGATTAAAAAAAAAAGGTTAATTACAATATTGATGTAAGAAATTTGTTTCAGGAAGGAGATTTACACAGCAGCGGTTAACGGGAAATATTTTAGCAGAAAATAAGGTAAATTGGAGTGGAACGATAGGGCTGTTCCAAAGAATCTTTACAGTAGCTAGATAACAGCATAAGTAAATTTAAAAAGTTCGAATTTACAATATAGCGGAATTAAACTCTTGCATAACTACCAGAAATAACATAACATAACATAACCAGAAAATAAAAAAGTAAAATTCATATTTTTCGTAAGTAAACATGAACTCAAGAGTCGTAAGAAAATATTAATTGGTTAACCTTTTCGGAAACTGTTAAAAAAATTTTGTTCAATGGCATCGTGTGTTCTGTTTTTATTATTATAGAACAACATAGTCCACCAGAAGGCATTATATGCATTACAATCTTGGATGGTACACTATAATCCTCATTAAATTATGATAATGTAGCTTACAATAATAATCACGATAATAAAAAGTAATAATATGAAACAATAATAATAATGACGATAATATGAAGTAATAATACGAGTACGAAACAAAATAATAACTACACAATGATTACAATTAGACATAATGAGAATCCTGTGATGTATTTTATAGAACTTTAATAATCCATTGATTGAATAAGCCTGTTGGACTGAACTATATATTTGTACTTATTTTCATGTAAGTTGTTTCCTCTAAAACTTTATTTATTACATAAAATAGTTATTAAAAAAATTATTTCCCATGTGACTTTCATTTAAAAAAAATTAATACTATGATGACTTAATGTTACATATACGATGTACGGTATAAATAAAATCATATTATATTTATATAATAAAATATTATCATGATATTTAAACGTAAATCTTCTTTAAACTTGAGATATTTTACTAAGAAACTACTTTTTAGTTTTTGTTATTGAAAATCTTTTAATTTTCAACATTTAATTTCTTGAAGTAGAAATAGCATGGTTAGTTCAGCTTTTTGAACAATTTAATATCAAATAGTATACTGTTTTGACTTAATTCCATTAAGAAAAACCTTAATCGTGGAGTTTGAAATATGGATTGTATAAAACATGGAGGTACAACGTATCTGTACGCATTACTAAGCTTATTAATGAACAGATTAAGTAATATTTTCATATAATATATCATATGGGGTATACTATATTACGGATGTAATTAGCAGTTCCTGACCGACTGTAACGTAAAGTTTAATCAGTCATGTTGAATATTACTTTAGATATATATATATATATATATATATACAAGTGAGTGGACGCATTTACGTCTCCGTTCCTTCATTCTTTCTCCTTTTATTTTTTTTCTTTCTACTCTCCTGAAGACGGCAAGACGCCGAAATTATCGAGATTCGTGAGTGTTCGTCTTTTTTCTTGTGTTCTCTAGCTGTAACTTCAATTATATATATATAGTTCACACAGGACTCACAACAATATTTCGACATTCGTCGTCATCGGGCACAAGTAGTCCCTTTGAGTAGCTGAAGCTAACTGATGATATATATATATAATATATATATATATATATATATATGAGTAGTCATATTCTATTCATATGGTATATTTAAACCTCCTCATATATAATTAAACGAGACCAAGTACCCAGATGCGGAGGTTTCGACGGCAAAGTATAACTGTAAGTTGAGTTAGGGATCATTGAATCAGTGAGTTAGTGAGCTTTGAAAGAGTCTCTAAGGAATGAAAATTTATTCTGGTTGATGATTTCAGTTGCTTGTTGCCATTCTACACAGTTTGTATTTGAATAAATATTTTTCCAGCAAATGTAACTCCTAGCACCTATTCTTCTCCTAGAAACACATTTCTAATCTTGAGTGATATTGGCCTAAGTATTAATGTATTACTGCTGTATTCCATAAATATTCACCCTACTCTATCTGTTTCTCTTATGATTTGATTACAACCCTGAGGAATAGAATTACTTCATCTAATTCTCCTACGATTAAGAACTCAACTCTCTGAAGGGCTCAATTCATAATGTTAAATTTGCCCGTTAATTAATCATACAATGTTATGCAATGATATTATCCCAATTTAAATTTCTAGAATTTAATTTGAAATATAAATACTAACTTGGACTGTATTAAATATTTCAATTCTTACTTTTATGAAAAACTTAAGGTCTAAAAACCTTATATTTTTTTTTGTTTTGTCAGAATCTGTAACAAAATGGTACTTATTTTTTTTTCAGGTATAGGGTTTGCCTAGGTCCAAAACGTCTTATGAAATCACACCTGTCCCTTAGAAACTTCCATCTGCCTCTTCAGTGTCGAACAAAACATTAAATACTTACCATCTTAATTTATTTTTCAAAAAATACATCTGTACAATTATAACTTCAACTATTTTAATATAGGAAAGTGAAACTGAATTGAATTTGTTTTTTTAATACTATCCACTTATTTTATGTGTAATTTAATCACTTATTTAGCTGAAACAAAAATAAATGAACGAATTTGAATGAATTGATTGCACAGGAATTCAATTTATGTTTGAATAAATTCTGCAAATACCATTCCGGCGATATTATTTCAAAAAAGTGAGAGGTTTCGGAGAAAAAACTCACGTCTGGCTAATCACTTACACTGATCTTTACCTTAAAATGTTTACCTTAAAACTTCTGTTTAATGATCATAAAGGATGCGCTGAATTTAAATAGTCTGAAAAGTAATGCATTACATGTGGTTTAAAAAACAGTAAACATTGCATTTAGAATTATTTATCTCAAATTCATAGTACAAGCTCCAGAGATATTCAGAAATTTAGTGATCTCTTCTTTGAGGTTATCATTTATTCGAAAAGCTGCTATATTTTAGTGCTTATTTTTTTTTTACATTGAAATATTCCGTATACTTTAGGGCAAGGTGTAATTAGCAGTTCCAGATCGGCGGTAACATTAAAGTTGTCAGTCACGTCGCATATTAGAGATCGTACTCTGGAATTATTATTAATATTAAACCCATTGCAAAGGTGACCATAAGATACCAAAAAAATCTGGAGTGGCTTACACTCAACTTTACTTTAAGTAAAGATAATATCATACTTCTGAGGTATGTAATATATAATGTACTATTTAGGTATAATATAAATGTTTAAATTGGAGATGCTTACTAGTTTTTCATTCCTAGAGGTAGTACAGATAGTGATCCACTTATCAATATAGACACCTATCCCCCGATTTACACGGTACTCGATTTACAGGATTTCACTTTTACACGGTTTTTAATATAAGGAATTTAAAAAAAAAATTCACACATTTTTTAATTCCGTTCGATTTGTTATCATTTGGTAGTAATAATATAGGAATTCCATTTATTCAAAAAAGGAATAGGAATTCCACTAAAAAGTGGAACAAAAAGTGTATTCCTATTTTTTCCGGTACAATGAGAGCCAGTCCCAGACCGTCGCTCATCAAGTCGACATAGTGTGCACTAGTTTTATTAAAATCTTAGAGGTTTTACCATGCCAAAATAAATTTAAAAACAACAAAAGAAAAGTTGTATCTTAGAAAGCAAAATTAAAATTTTAGATCGCCTAAATAATGGCGAAAGAGTAACAGATATTGCTAAATGCTATTACATGAATGAAGCCACAATAAGAAAAAATGAAGACTCCATTAGAAAAAGTGACTGGCTGGATCTTCTTGGTAAGCACAGTTTCATGTGTGAGATATTCTGAAATGGAAAATATGGAAAAAGCATTAATGATATGGCTAGAAGACATCACGCAAAAACCGATACTATTGATACTAATATAATTACAAATAAAGCATTGAAGCTCAAAAGAAGCCTTTTTCTGCAAGCCATGGTTAGTTTGAAAGATTTAAACAAAGGCGTTCTTTACATAATCTAAAATTAAAAGGGGAATAAGTATCTGCTAATTCAGATGCAACGCAACAATATCCGACAAAATTTCTGAGTTTATAGCCGTTAATCCTTATACTCCTGATCAGGTCTTCAATGCTGACGAGTTTGAGTTATTTTGGAAAAAAATGCCAGAAAGAACCTATTTGGCTAAAGCTCTCAAATCTTCTAGTGGGCATAAAGCAGCGAAAAAACGTATCACAGTTCTTTTCTGCAGCAACGCTTCAGGCGATCATATTATGGAACCATTAGTTATTAATCAAAAACGCCACGCTCTTTTAAAGGAATAGATCTTAAAAACCTTCCCGTTTATTGGATGGCCAATAAGAAGGCCTGAGTTACAGTCACACTTTTTGCCTTTTAAGGATCTTCTTTTAATTTCTAATGCACCAGGCCACCCTCAAGGCTTACATCACGAAAATATACAAGTTGTATTTTTACCCAAGAATACGACTTCGTTATTCCAACCAACAACTTAGATCAAGGGATAATTTCGACTTTTAAGGCAATGTATATATCAAGCGAACCTTCAAGTACATTTTAGAACGAATGCAAAATGATGAATTTCTCTAAATTTTGAATGCTTGGAAAAAATTCACAATCTTAGATTGTGTTAAACATGTTGGAATATCGTCAATGCTGAATGCCTGATGGAAAAAAATACGGCCAGAAGTTGCGAAAGGTGGAAATTCCGTATTATCATTTGAGCACGAATATTCTCAAACATCGGAGATAACACATACAATAGGAGGAGAGGGTTTCGAAGATTTTGTTGAAGCAGATGTTGTAGAACTAATGGTGGAAAAAGAACTAGAAGAAAATTATAGTGATAGTGATCCTGATGAAGAGGAGTCTGACCCAATAGCGTTCACAGCAGAAGTTATCAGTGAAGGACTAGGGCGAAAATTGGGTAATCATTTTGTACAAAATGAAGGAATTATACATTTTGAGGTCCCAAAAGCCGTTTTGTGATGTTTTTGCGATGATGTCTCTGTCTGTGTGTGGGTGGATGGGTGAGTATGTTAGCATTGCATGTTACCAAGCTATGGCCCACAATCAAAGCTTGTGAGGGCAATACAAGCCATACCGTTTGACAGATCAAAATGAAACTATGCCTAAAGATAGAACATTATGTGGAAAATGAGTTGAGATAATTTTTTTTCAAAATTACATCCACCAGATGGGCGTTAAAGTATGATTTCTGTTTTCAGAAAATTTTTTTTGACGCTAAACTGCTCATTAAAAAACTATGAAAATTTGACCAAAAATGGAACAAAAAATTAGCAATTTATAAAAAAAAATTATTAAATTTCAATCACGGCGAAGAGCAATAAAGCTATAAAAACTGTTTGTATATCCTAGACTAAGGGATCACCTGCTATACTTGTCAAATTATTGATATTTTTACTTTACTGTAAGTAAAATATAGTGATCGTGAAGATTTTGACGGAATTATATGTTTCGAGTTCACAAAAATTGTGAACAAAAAAAAATGATGTTTTTGCGATGATGCCTGTGTATGTGTGTAGGTGGGTAGGAGTGTGTTAGCATTGCTTGTTACAACGCTACCTCCAGAATCTTTGATAGATCAAGCTGATATTTTACACAAGAATGGGCCCTATAGTGTAGATGATTCCCATTCTTGGGGAAGAATTATGCATAACGGGAAAGTCACTTTTTTAAAAATTTTTTTTTCTCCTAAACTGCTAACTATAGAGTTTTCAAATTTTGGCATTATCTTTGAGGTAACAAATGCAATAAACGAAAAATATATTCAGAATTTTAAAACAACAGGAAAATTTTTTTTAATAAAATGTAAAAATTTTAACGTATAATTCAGTCTCAAAGCTTGTGAAAGCAATAGAAGCCGTTTGACGGATCAAAATGAAACTATGCTTAAAGATAGAACATTATGTGGACAATGAGTTGATATAGTTTGTTTTAAAATTGCATTCTTCAATGGGGCGTGACAGTACGATTTCTGTTTTCAGAAAATGTTTTTTCCGCTAAACTGCTCATTAAAAAATCATGAAAATTTGACCAAAAATGGAACAAAAAAATAGCAATTTATGATTATGAATCATGAAATTTTAATCATGGTAATGAGCAATAAAGCTAGAAAAACTGTTTGTTTATCCTAGACTACGGGATCACCTGCTATACTTGTCGAATTTTTGATATTTTTTACATTGTTTACATTGACTTAGAAATTTTTTGAGCGAATTCACTAAGATAAAATTGAATTGACAATGGAAAAATTAAAATAATTTATTGACTTATATGAGATATAAGAGGAATATTTTTAAACATAAAAAAATTATCGCCACTAAACCATCAGTAAATTTCCTTTGTCTTCCATGGATTTGTCTCATAAAATGTTTTAATAAATATATATATATAGCATTCTTGACCAAAACTTAATATAAGTTATAATTACTTCATCTTCGTGAATTGTAGTATCTTTCCATGCAATTGAAGTATGAAGAATGGACTCTTTCCTCAAGATAAGGAGTCATGTTTGTTGACAAATATCCAGTTTTTTCACTATTCTAGTCTAATAGTTCATATTTATTATTTTCAAAAATTACAAGCTCCGAACTAAAAAGTTTTAAATTATACTGAATAGCTGGCTTTGACTTTGATTTACATACGTAAACTATCTAATTACTAATATATTTTTTCTCAATATACATTCATAGCAACTTTATAACAGAGTACAAGTCGCAGGAAAAAAGATAACACTCACTCAGAGAAAATTGGTATATCTGATTTTTGACAAAGGTGAAGGAAAATGATTTTATTAAATACCAAGTAGCCATAAAATTTCCAGTATAATAATTCTATAAAAGACCAAAAATGTAAAACATAATTCAGAATTGAAATCTTTCGTTTGAAGATTAATAAATGTAATTAACGTATATCCTTAATTATAAATGATCTTAAAACGACATTTTTTCTTCAATGTTTCTTATGTTTTTCAGAGAAAATAAGAGTATTTTCCTGTTTTAAATTTAAAAATTTGGCTAAATATTCAATGTAGAAAGAGGTGAAGTAAACGATGTAAGAAATCCATTGGTTATTTGAACAAAAGCCATGTTCTCTTGCAGGAGATTATTTCGTATCAAGAAATTTTTACTTTGGATTTTCAAAAATGTTACTACTGCTGTAGTTATACTAATGGGATTATTTGCATCAGTGGTGTGTACACAGAAATAAGCTTATACTCGTATATTGATAAATCCATCAATCACTATCTGTACTACCTCAGGAATTAAAGACTAATTAACATCTCCCATTTAGGTCTTTACATTATGCATAAATGAGACATTATATATTATATACCCAAGAAGATTGATATTAAATTTACTTATAGTAAAGTTGAGTGTAGGCCACTCCAGATTTTTTTACATTGTTTACATTGTCTTAGAATTTTTTCCGTGAATTCACCAAAATAATATAATGTTTACAGCTATAAAAGAAATTTTGAAATTATTTAACGACTTCTGTTATGTAAGAAGAATAAAATTCTTATATGTAAAAAATCAACGACAGTAGAGGATATCAAACATATAATTTCTGTTTCTTTTCATGGTATGATGGGTTTGTCTAACAAAATGTTCTAATCCATCTATATGTTGCACCATTCTACAAAGTTTAATATCTGATGCTAATTTTTTTTTTGTTTTTTGTTTTTTTCGTTTTTTTGTTTTTTTTTAATGAAAAAAATGACATTATTTTTGGGTAATTTTGAAGTTTTGGAATGAAATTTTTCCTCAGGTACATATTATATTATCTGTACTACCTCCCATATTATGGGAGAAATAGACTTATATATTATGCTTAAATTAAACATTATATATTATATACACAAGAAGTTTGATAATAAGTTTACATATAGTAAAGTTGAGTATAGGCCACTGCAGGTTTTTTAAGATGTATTTAGTTTTATTTTACTTTGAAATAAATAACTGAATTATGAGCATTTAGTTTATTTTCGACTTACACCGTTTTACGAATAAAAATCATCGATTTCGATTTACACGGTTTTCTCTGGAACCCATCATCCGTGCAAATTGTGGGATAGGTGTATGTGCTTATTTTTGTATATGATACCACTGATAGATGTAATAATCAGTTAAATTATTAACTGATAAGACACAAGACTGGATAAGACTGGAGACCCTTGGGTTTCCTGCCGTTGTGTTTCCGGTGTGCTTGGTCACCCATTCTATTTTCTCTTGATCATCCAAAAATTTGAGTTTGTAAGTGTGTCTCTTTCTCTGTGTGTTGCTTTCTTCGTTTTTGAGCATATATATATATATTGTGTAAACCGATACCCTAGCGGGTGATAACGTCAGCCATTACCCCCATTTTTTTTTATCGGTGATTTTGCAGATTCTACATTGGGAGACCTAAATTTTGCCTAACTCAAGTGCATTTCTGGTAATGATCTTTAACGAGTACCTTGCATCGTACAGGCTTGAGACCTCCCACGTGAATAAATCGAGGGCCAGGTGGAGATCGAACACCGGACTACTAGCCCAGAGGCGAGCACGTTAACCACTGAGCTAACCTGGCCCTATCATTAGTATAACTACTGCAATAATAACATTTTTGAAAAGCGAAAGTGTATAATTTGTGTATATATTTTAAACAAATTTATGATTTAATAAATATGATTTTTAATAAAGAAAAAATTTGTTTGAGTTAGAATTGTTAGTTACTACTTGTAACAACTCATCCGAACCGTTAAACCTAAAAGAAAATCAAAATGATAAAACTTGTCTGAAAAGTAAAGTCAGGATGTAAAGTCAAGTCCAGGCTTGATAATTCAAGAAAAGTGGTAAGTTTATTTTGCAATATTTAGTTACATTTCTTTTTCTATTTGTGCTTCCTTCCATGTCACAGCTGTCATTTTAAACGTACTCATCAATGCCTCTGAAATATAAATTATTACTGAAGAAATATTATAATAAGGAATACAATATTACATCATTGTGCTAATTTAAATAACATAAAAGTAATTATTTCAAACTTATAATTTTACGTTCAAAATATACAGTATTTGTTTAAAAGTTAATTTATTTTAATAATGCTATATATAAATTTAATTTTAAACATAGAACCAAAAATGATAGAACAGGCACAGGGTTCCTCTTTTGTTTCGGCATTACACATTCTTTGAGGAATAGTAGAAAGAAGATGAGTGCAAAAGTAAAGATGTATGGGGTAATATGTCGAGAAATAATTCACAGAGGAAAACTCGAAATCCTAGAATGTTATTTCGATGTTAGTCGTCATCAAGAGGATAAAGTTAGCCGTCAAAGGTACGGCAAGCACTATTCCCGTGTTAACACTGATTGAGAGGAGAGAATTGTCAACCCTCGAATTTCCTTTGATTTGAGCTCACTGTGGAATCTAGAAAATTTTCTGTGGATCACTTCACTGACGCAGTATAGTTGAAAAGTTTAAGGTAATTTTCAAAAAACTATAAACGCAAAGGATGATACAAATTGTTATATACAAATATGTTATATACATCATATATGCGGCTTTTTCGATAAAAGTTATTATTGTAAGTCATTACTGAGATGAAAACATATTAGTTTCAAAGTTTTATTTGTATTTATTTCATGTCTAACTTCATCCTTCTGATGTCTGATATCGAAATATCGTTCTGGGATTTCGTGGTTTCCTCTGTCAATTATTTCTCGACATAATACCCCACATCCGTCTGTGAACGCCTTTACTTTTGCACTCATGTTCTTTCTACTATTCCTCAAAGAATGTGGAATGCCGAAATGAAAGAGGAACCGTATGCCTGCTCTATATTTTTTTTGTTCTATGTTTAAATTTGAATTCATATATATAACAGTATTAAACTAACCATCTTGAAAGTCTAAATACCTTTTTCTTATCGTTAAAAACTTGCTTTCTTGAGCTTTTCAAGCCACTTCCTTGAAGAAACCTAAAATATCATGAGTATATTAGTATTTTGTTTTCACTGCATACAACAATATTATATTGTAAACTCTGAAACTTTCTTTACATTAAACAGAGTTTTCTTTAAACCCTATTCAGTAGTCTTACGAAACTTGTTCTTAATATTTTTTAGCATAACCTTTCGACTCAATACTTCTGCGTTCCAGCGAAGTTATTAAGGTCACATGGTAATTAATACGTGACCAGGGCATTGTATTCCACTCAACATATACTAGTCAGAGAACTAAACTACGCGATATAGAATAGGTCGGACTTGAGATACAAATTGTTTATTATAATTGAAGCAGTAAAGTTAGTTTTTTCTACTTATTTCTTCTAATATTTAAAATGAATATATCCCTACAACTTTTGTTTATATCTTGCTTAGGAACGCTGAATCCTTTTATGGCAACTAGGCTTCTGTTATCAACGAAAATTTCTTTTACAACAAAAACCTCAAAAGGTCTTGAAACTTTCGTCAATTTTTTATTAATTTGGTTGCAACCTCTTTGATATTTGAACTATGTTGATTGTATCATTTCTGCATGATTATAAAAATATATCAACGTAAATAGTTGTCTTGGTTAAAAGATCTTAGTCACATTTCTGATTTTCTTACAGTTGTTGAGACGTTTTTTTATTTCACATGTTTACTGTGAAATTTTACTATACATATATAAATTTATCGGAAATGTAGTAATAAAAATAGGTGTACAAAGTAAAGATAAATAGGTTGAATACTTAAATATTGTAGCTTATGTCTACCTTTTCTATAACATTTATTTAATTTACCTTAACTTTATAAACCTATTTTTATTTCCTTCATTGTATACATCAATGCAACTGATATTTTTTTTTACATTAATTATTTAGCCTACCTGTCTAACTTAACCGTATATATTAATTTAACATAGTTATGTATTTCGCTCTCTTTTTTTTATCTTCATAATTACATCATCCATTATATGACATGCTCTTTCAACACTTCTGTTCTACTTATCTCCAGAAAATGGGAGAATTATGAGAAAGGTAGTCAAAAGATTGGGAAAACTGAGTCTGAAGGTGATATAATGCATTGTACTAAACCGAACTAAATCTGAAATTATTATAAATTTAGATTAAAATTTATTCTTTCCTTCTAAATGTACATACTCTTCTAGATACTGGAAGGAAAATAAATAATGAATACCATGAGGTCTATAGTCTGAAGGTGATATAATGCATTGTACTAAACCGAACTAAATCTGAAATTATTATAAATTTAGATTAAAATTTATTCTTTCCTTCTAAAAGTACATACTCTTCTAGATGCTGGAAGGAAAATAAATAATGAATACCATGAGGTCTATAGTCTGAAGGTGATATAATGCATTGTACTAAACCGAACTAAATCTGAAATTATTATAAATTTAGATTAAAATTTATTCTTTCCTTCTAAAAGTACATACTCTTCTAGATACTGGAAGGAAAATAAATAATGAATACCATGAGGTCTATAGTCTGAAGGTGATATAATGCATTGTACTAAACCGAACTAAATCTGAAATTATTATAAATTTAGATTAAAATTTATTCTTTCCTTCTAAAAGTACATACTCTTCTAGATACTGGAGGGAAAATAAATAATGAATACCATGAGGTCTATAGTCTGAAGGTGATATAATGCATTGTACTAAACCGAACTAAATCTGAAATTATTATAAATTTAGATTAAAATTTATTCTTTCCTTCTAAAAGTACATACTCTTCTAGATACTGGAAGGAAAATAAATAATGAATACCATGAGGTCTATAGTCTGAAGGTGATATAATGCATTGTACTAAACCGAACTAAATCTGAAATTATTATAAATTTAGATTAAAATTTATTCTTTCCTTCTAAAAGTACATACTCTTCCAGATATTGGAAGGCAAATAAATAATGAATTCCATGAGGTCTATAGTCTGAAGGTGATATAATGCATTGTACTAAACCGAACTAAATCTGAAATTATTATAAATTTAGATTAAAATTTATTCTTTCCTTCTAAAAGTACATACTCTTCTAGATACTGGAAGGAAAATAAATAATGAATACCATGAGGTCTATAGTAGACTTTCTTTTTATATATATTTAAGTTTAAATTAAATGAGATATTAGATTTATTGCTTAATGAAATAGAATTGCTACTTGTCTATATTTTGATATTCCTTTGAATCCAACTCCTTAGTTGAAGGAAAATTATTATCTTCCAAAGGACGATTTGAAATTAAATGACAAATATCATTTGAAGGGTCCCAACCAACGTCATCTGAAATAAAAAAAATAATTAACATAACCAAATCTAAAATTTTTTTGTAATTTTCCATACATATAGTACGACAGGGGTCTCAAAATGTGACCCTCTACTTGGTTTCAAAATTTTAGCATCCGCGAGGAAAATATTCCATTCATGCAGTTTAAGTTAGAGACAACAAACTTAGTGGTAAATGATGTAACAAAATGCACTCGAACTTCGATTTTTCGTACTTCAAGAAAGCGTACTTTTTTTCTTCCGAATAGCATAAATTATCATCCGGGTATTATCAAGGCAGAGTGAGACCGAGCAGCCTAGACTACTCCGATTTCGTTACCTTAAGCAAACTATACATTTTTTCTTTTTTTTTTTTTTTAATTATAAAGTTTATTACGTATTAATAATAGTGCTTACTTACATTGAATGTTTAATGCTCTAAAGTAAATGAAAATGAGAAAACCTAGCCCTTTTTAGAAAAATTGTTTGAGGTTATGTATATGGTACGTCTTGGTATGCTGTCAGCCACTTTGCCTACAATATCCACCATTAGGCTACCACATTCTAGTGTTACGAATTTCTGGACTTTTCTGTTTCTGAATCTGTCTCGCTCTCTATTGGTACAGAAATTTGGGGTTGAGTGTATTTCAATGACCAAGAACAGTCAGTTTTTCAAATTCCAAAAACTAGTTCTGTTGAAACTCTATATACTATTATGCTAGCAATAGGTACATACTTGCCTATTCCAATTTTCAACAGCTAAATGCACGTGAAAACAAAAAAAAAACGTTCTGCTCCCTTTTAGAGACTAAAATACTGAAATTTTTCTGAACTTATGATTAGAATAAGGGCAAGAAACCTAAGGATTCACACAAAAGAGTTTCACCCAACATCGATGCGCTTCCAACACTGAGTGTTCATCGTCTGATTACATCTGTCTTAGTAAGGTGATGTTCAGTGTTCAAGGAGTCATAGGACATACAGTGTGGAGACTTAGTGTTTCAATCAAGAATAAATACTTCAAAATAAATGATTGAATAGCTCGTGCCTTTCAACTGTTTGTCTCAATCAAAGCTAGTTCCTCTTCCTAATGACTGAGTTTATCAGACGTCATCTGGGTTCCTATACTCTTTAAATACCATTATAAGTCTGATTTATTATTGTTATTCACTTATAAAAAAAACCACAAATAATTTCTAATGAGCATCAAGTCCAATACTAATTTTTGTTATTAACTGAGTCGAACACTTTCAAGAAGTCAAGCAATTACTGGTACCATGTAAACTACATAAATAAAAGAATGATTTTGTCCATTGTACGAGTACATTGCTTAGAACTGACTCATTTCAATTTTTCTTTGCGTTTCATACATTAGAGACACCGAATCCACCCTAGAAAAATTTCTGTCGGGTTTGTCGACTTGTCCGAAAATTTTTGTCACAAGTAAACTCAGCCACCTAAGACATATTAAGCTGAACTTTTACAGTAGATTTTTGTACGACTAACTTAAAATATAGACTCTGAATTGATTGGAAATTCAACGTAGAAATGAAGTTATGGACATTTAAAGCAAAAACGTTTGTCACAAGTAATCTCAGCCACCATAAGTCATGGTGAGCTGAAAATTTGACGGTAGATTTGTATGTGCTTAACTTAAAATATAGGCTCTGACTAGATTGATAACTCAGTGCAGAAGCAAAGTTATGGACCTTTAAACTGTATTTTGCTAGTTTCACAAACATGTTTATTTTGAAAATACACAGTTGTAGCAAATAGGTATTCTTAGTTGATTTTAATTTCATTTGAGCATATGACTATATTGCATATTTGACATCATTGAAAAAGTGTTTCCCACAGTTGAGGATGTACTATGTATTAAGAATAAATAATTTTGTGAACGAGCAATTCGCAACCCTTAATATGAACAGACAGGAAAAATCAACAAACAAGTTCTTACGCCATATCAAGCCGAGGAAAGAACTCAAAAGTCAGTAAAGAGATTGATTAGTGATGGGGAAGCAGCTCATTATCCAACTAAATTTCTTGTTTCTGAATTACTTCTCCTGGACAGCCCATTCATGAGTAAAAACTTAAAGGAGGAGCACCAATCATGCTGCAATTTAGTAGCAGTAACAAATTTCATGTTACGAAACGTGAGAGCCCCAAAACTGTGCAACGGTATACGTAGAGTTCGTGCTCTGAACAGATATGCCATAGAAGCGGACATCATGACTGAGTGAGGAATGGGGAGTCTGTGCATATACCACGCATACCATTGATTCCGTGCCACTATCTGTTTCCGTTGAAACGATTGCAAAGTCCCGTCAGAGTCTATTTCGCAATGACGTTAACTAAGTCGCAAGGGGAAACTTTATCCAACACAAGAAATGAAGTGAGCGAGACAAAGTTTTTCTGACACGGTCATCTGTAGTTTGCTTGCTCAAGATTCAGGAGTTCCAACTTTTTGTTTTTCAATGAACCTGAAGGATAGACCGCTAATGTGATGTATACAGAGGAATTTGCTTAACACTGTACTAATAATGGTATTTTCTACTATTCTATAATTTCTAATGGTATTTTGGAATACCAAGTATAATCAAATTTTTGATTGCGTCAAAGACGGGTGCGATTGCTAGTTGATAACAATTTAAAAAATCTAATTGGTTCATAGATATTGTTATGATATAAAAATAAATTTGTAGAATCTCGTCATTTTTTGACAATCAGAACTACCAATGTTTTACAATTTTATCCAATAATAATGTCTTAAACTGATTTATAAACAGAATTTATGGGATGGCAGCTATTTATATGGAATGATTAATCATTAATTGTAACTGTACCTACAGTCTCGTAGCAACTATTTCTGCTGCTCATGGTCATCGTAAGATCCCCCCCCCCCCCCCCCCCCACACACACAAGCTGACCGTTGATAATACGTTAACATTCATTCAAAACTTCAGAACATCCTGAAAATATTTACTTGCATGGAATCAGAATCAAGGATCTAATTTTAGGATGTCATTGGCCCCAGATTTGCATCTTGTTGTTTACAGTACTCTTATACATGTACAGTCCTCATAAAAGAAAATAAAAAAATTTTTTCAAAAACAAAAGCGTTTAAAGCAAATCATAAAAAAAATGGTTAAATAAATTAACTGGCTACACAAATAAATATAATAAATTTTCAACCCCCCATTAAAAAAAACTAGCTTTGACAAATTAAAAAGAAATTAATTTTTAATTTGCAAATATTACAGTTGAAAATTTGAATTAAAAACAGTATTACACAAATAAAACTTAAAAACAATTACAACCTTAAAAACTCATTGTGGTAAAAATTTCAGATTTTTTGTTAGCTTTTTATTATTTTAATTGTTTGTTTATATTTTCTATTTTTACCCCCTAAAAATGCCGCCCCCCAGCCCTTACTACGCCACCTGTGTGTTATTAGTGGCTTCACCCTCCGTCAATCTTCTGCCGGCAACCATCTTGCCCTGCCATTTTTCCATATCATTTCATTTTGTTACTATGATTTTTTTCTGTTTATCGAAAAACAAAAATAAGAAGGTCATGCAGCATGTTCTGACCACACGATATCAGACCTCGCCTTTCTATTGTCACCACCTTTCACAATTGTATTAACAACAAATATTTTACTTAGCATAAATATATATATATATATATATATATATATATATATTATATATATATATATATATATATATATATCTACTTACTAGACGTTTGAAACGAAAGCTATAGATATGAAGTTACCGTTTATGAAAATTTTTATGTTATATTTTTTTCACTAAACAATTTGTAATTCCGTCGAAACATGAAAGGGTTTTTAATTTACAGCAAATGAAAACATATGTTTCAAAAACCGTTCGGTAGTATTTCTACTTGCTCGCTTATTTCTATACATACGTACAGTTGTAGTCATCTGTCTGAACGATGTCGACCAGCTCCTCAATCCACACATGGAAAGGCCTCAAACAATTCGACTGATTAACTGCTATCATTTCTTCTCTGTTAGGAATCAAATGGTGTGGTACTTCACTCATCTGTCTATTTCTTCCAGTCTTAAAAATTGAACAAAATAAATATTAAATGTACAATAAATATTGTTAATCATATTCTTAAATTACTAAAGTATTCATTATAATTAAAAAATTTATTTATTTATTAATTAATTCGATTCACGTCTGCATAACTAGTCTAGGTATCTACATCTGATTTGGAGCCTGCATTGAGTGATTGGATATGTTACAAACTGCTCCGGCAAAAGCAGAAGCCGGGGACTGAAGATGGCATTGTTTCCCCTCTCCTTGCTTCCATTAAATAAGGAAGTTTACTTTACACTTCATTGTGCATAGATAAGCCTAATGCTTGTCCATGCCTATGCACAAAGACTCTGTTATTATTCCACAATGTTAAGCAAGCACAAGTTCAGACAGTAAAATATAAGTGAATTGTAAAAAAATCACCTATAGTTCAAAGTATTCACCAAAATACCCCACAATTAGATGTACAATTTTATTTTTAATTAAAAAAATTATAAATGACTAAAAACTATTTCTAGGGTTGAATACATTTGTTCAGCACACTGTTGTACTTGCAGCACACTACAGCTAGTAAGGTTCGTTTCGTCCTTGATTCACTACCACAGTATACCCTCCCGACTTCCACCACAGAAATGCATACCATTTCCACCACTGTACTAACAATGCAATATTTTATATAATACCATTGTATAATGTTTACTCTTTCTCATATGACATTTAGAACTTTTGCATACTGAAGTACTATAGCTGACTTAACATTGAAATATACCGAGTGAGTCGTAAGTCCCGTACCAAGAAATTACGTAGAGTGTGAAGTAAAATAATTAATGGGGTAAAATTCTTTTCCTTTCTTCTAACGTATAATAAATGATATTTTATGGAGTAATTTACTATTTTTTCAATGTATCAGTCCTTATATCTGTCAATTATAATCAAAGATTTTTTTAGTTATTATTTGCATTTAAATTTGATTTTCCTTTAATTTTCAGATATTCATTTAACAATAAACTAGCGAGTTGAGTTAGTGCTCATGTCTAGTGCTGATGGCTCTGCTTAATCGATCTACTGCTGAGAAATTTAATCGGATTTATCCTGATTGTGAGCCCATCTTTCATACAACAGTTGGCCGTTTCATATGGAAATTTCGTCAAACTGGTAGTGTCCTAGACAAACTATGAAATAGTCCTCCAAGAATGTCTGATGAAATCAGAAAAAATGTCATCGAAAAGGCTGAAAATAGTCCCTTAGATACGCTTGTTGTAAATAAAATAACATTTATATAATCAAAATTGTCTTAAATGTTTTGGTTCGCGAATTACGGCCCACTCTTATGTAAAACGTATTCACTATTTTAATCAATGAACTAACATAGTAATTAAATATTTTTATTATTATTTTAAAAATTTAAATTTTGTCATATTGAAATATAGTACAACTGCCCTTACTACCAAACTCAGAGACAATAAATTAATTAGTTAACTATTATTAATGTTTATAATCTATATAAATATATTAATTATAAACTGAATATTAAGGAATGGACTCACAATTTTACTTTTTCTTAAATACTTCCACAATTTTCTGCATTTATATCCCATGTATACAGTGGCTTCCTTTTCGTTTGAAAACTTTCTCCTTGGTTGGCCAGGAGGTCTTGCATCAATCAAAAGTTCACTCCATTCAGAAATGTACCTCTGAAATATATTTCAAATGGTTCATAATATGTCATATATATTCAAAACTCTTTTCTAAGGATTTTTAAAATAACAGCTAAAGGTAATAGGTTAAAAGTCAGTGCAAAACTGATTAAGAAAATTAATTAATGATTGTTAACATATGTTTATTGTAGTTATTAGTGAGGTCAATTATTATACCTTGTAATTTGTATTATTAACAAGTTAAGGACATTTTCGTTTTTAAGACCCTACCGATTAGGTCTGGAAATTAAATATAAATGTTTAATTCTACTTTTTAAAAACAATATTTGAAATAATATTAATTTCTATTTATTAAAAATGTATTTTCACATAAAAAAAACCTACTATCTAGCATACTATTATGGTGTAGTAAATGGCAAATCAAATCATAAACACGTTTTAATCAGTGGTCTAGGCCATTGGCCTTTCAGTAACATAGATTCATGTTCTTTCATAATCCACAATATTGGTTAAATTAATTTATTGTAATTAGTACAATATTAAATGTTCAGATGTGTTATACTTAAACTCTTCGTGTTTACGACAATGTGGGATGTAATTCATACAAAAAAGTTTGTTTATTTCCACCGCCCTCAACACGTACATATCTTGCTGATATGTTCAATTCAACTTGCTGACAGTGACCTCATTTGAGAAGACATCTGAGAAAAGTTCTGACCTTCCAGGATACTTTGGGCAAGGGTCTTCCTCTAGCCTATATCTACTTCGACTTGCCCACTACTACCTAATATTGGAGGGCAGCTGAGAAATTATTCCCTGACGTGCTCTTTCTTGATACTTAAAGAAAGGATCCACCTTACCTTACAAATCTGCTTTAGTATATTGACGGCCACCTGAGATTCAAGGACAAACTCTCTCTCTCTCTCTCTCTCTCTCTCTCTCTCTCTCCTCTCTCTCTCACTCTCTCTCACTCTCTCACTCTCTCTCACTCTCTCTCTCTCCTAAAATTCCACTCTAACAGCTGACTGCCGTCTGTTTGAAAGACGTCCTGCTTGAATAGTTTATGGAAGGAATCTTTATCCTATAAATCTGCTTCAACTGCTAGCTGCCACTATCCCTTACCATACTGTCTAGACGTCCTTCCAGGCAAGATAATACCACTTTCTTCATCTACCTTCAACTGACTTCAGCCTCATATCTAAAAAGACAAATATGAACTGCCTCCTGTGGTAATGAGAAGTGTTCTTGTTAGGCAGTTTGAAGAAACAACTTCTACTTCTACGGTTTGCTTCAACATTATGTCCGGTATAATTTTGTGTCACCTCCCTCCTTTATGTCTTCATCTTGGTCTCATAACCACCAGATATGAAAGGACAATTAAAAAAACTTCTCTGAGAGAATGTGAATTTATTTTATTGAGTTTATAGTACCTCTGCTTGACGTGGAGAAAGAGAGAAAGAGAGGAGAGTATGAAATAAACTAATGAAATTCATCAGTTTTACTACAGTAAAATTTGTTTACGATAATAAAATAAAGATAAGTAGTTGCGTTCCATACCATTAACACATTTGGCATTATGAAAAGAATTCTCCCTTGAATAATTCTTTTATAAATGTTGGACGCATAAAGCTGTTTGAAGAAATCAACCAAACTGATCTCAGGTCCCTAAAACAAAATTTACTGCTATAAGCCATATTAGTTTGAAAAAAATGATTTATTAGAAAAAGAAGAATAAAATTTACGAAAGTACTGCACATTATGTTCAAATATAACTTTGAATTATTTCGTTTTTCATATGTTTATTTAAATCATTTGTCTTCTTTAATTTTTGTCTCATGCAACATATTAAGCTTCTTTTAAGAAATCGGCTTTATTTCAAGAATTAAATAAGCTTTTACTTTGATGTTAAACTATTCAGAAAAGCTTGTAGATAGGCTGCAAGCCTTTTGAACTTGTATGTTCATCTAAAGTCAAACATCCATTACCTACTGTATGTGTACAGCCTGTAGACGAAATAGTCGATCAAACAACTTTGTTTTTCACTGCAGTTTTCCTTTCAAAGGAATTATTGTGGAGCTATGCAATAATTTTATTATATCATTTACTTAACTTTTTCAGATTCAGCAAGGCAGATTATTAGTTGTCAAACATATATGCGTATTTTATCTATAAAGGTGGATTTTATCCAAATTTTTATAACAAGACTTCATAATAAACACGTGAAATTAAAATCAACGTCTTGACTATATACATATATCCTTATGATCAAACTATCTTATTAAGAGTCACCAGTATTTCCCACTGTAGATTAGATCAGACATAACACTAAATTAAACCCGTCAGGAATAAATCACTTCATAGTTCATCAAACCACAAAACTAACAAACAATGTTAAAGATACCATTATCTACATGAACTAAAAACTAATAATTCCTACAAACTTTTAGGTTTTATATACTATTATCAGGCTTGTGAAAATAATAAACTAGAAATCTAAACAGTGAATAAATATTGAACTTAGATCTATGTAAAATCCAGTGTAGTGATATGAGAAGGTTGTTTAGTTGACCGGGTAATGGCCGTTTTACCTACAACTTTTTCAAAGTCCCTGCTCTACTTACAATTTCAACGCTATCAACATTTTTAAAAATAAGTATAAAATTAAAATCAGTAGCATTATTGTCTTTGATATAAAGTGCATTGTGAATGTGAAGTTTGCTCACATGACACTTGGCTTGGAATATGCAGATTCAATCAACCAAAGTTGATTGGCTATTGCAATCCATATAAATTGTATCTGTTAGTTTTTTTTTTAATACCGTTTGTTAGTTTTGATTAGTTAGTGCAGTTATTATAGTTGTTTAGTTTACAACTCTAGTATTACATTATAGTTTATTAAAATAAAATAATTCGAATATTTCATTAACAACTGTCCATTAATATTAGAACTACAATATAATACACCGCCTTAACTCGTATACTGCTGCTATATCTCTCTGACTGGTTTCGGGTGCCACCCATCTTCAAAAAGAACTGTTCTTTTATTAATAATACTAACCTCAGTGGTAATAACAAATGCATCAATTTAAAAACTAGGAAATTGAATTTTATATGATCAATATTTTTTCTATCACTCATACACACACTAGGTTACTTAATATGTTATATAAAAATAAGCTGATCACCTCAATATTTGTTGGAAAAATATATAAAAATACTTACTTAAAACACTATTTACTAACTATTTCAAATTAATAATTATTTCACCAAAATAATATACAATTACAAAAAAATTAACAACAAAATACATATGAATCTGAGAACAACATTTGTAAATCAATTGACGTGTGGAATCATTATTACAATAATTAAGATTAACAACTTATTGTTAAATTGTATTCCGTTCAAATAAATTAATAATACTGTAATTATGTAACTTAATCTATGATTGTCACATTCCGAAACGTTGTTTCAGTATTTAATTCATAATAAAAGTATTTTTGCTTGATTACCTCTAACATGAGGATGAAATGTGTTGGTGAGATAACTAGTGAACTAGAGATGTGGCCCAGATGATTGGCAAAGACTTTGTCAGAGCGGGCTGCAATCCGAGCGAGAGACTCTCCGAGAGGTAAGTCTTCGTATCTAGGAAACCCATCATTCAACAGCTATAAATAACTGCTATTTCTAAACTTAAAACAAATCTATCCACTTATCTAATAAAAGTTATCTTATATATATATATATATATATATATATATATATATCATTTTCTTAGTGAATATATAGTTTATTAAGGTAAAAATTAATACTAGCATTAACTTTGTCTGACTTTCTTTATTTAAGGCATGAATAATTTTCATAATATTTGCCATTGCCTAAAAAAAATAATAATATTTTAATTAAGATTAGCAGTATAACAATTCATTGGGGGTCAGGTTAGCTCATTGGTTACGTGCTCGCCTCTGAACTGATAGGACCGGGGTTCGATCCCCACCTCGATTTATTCACGCGGGAGGTGACTAAATCTGAGCACGTCATCCCTTGGAGAAGGACGTTAAACCTTCGGTCCCAAGCCTGTACGATGTCAGGTACTCGTTAAATATCCCTACTCTAAATACCTTTGAGTTAGGCAAAATTTAGGACTCCCACTGTAGAATCAATCTTCATTGTGTGTTATCACAAAGGGCCAATGCTCGGTCTATGTGTGTTCCCTTGTTGGACTACCATTGCAACCTAACCTAACCTATAACAACTCATTCTCGAAGCACTATATTTTATCTTTATTGGAACCGTTTGGACTGTAATCAAATTTACTGTGTGTTTAGAATTTACATACTATTTATTTGGACAAGATGTGAAAACAATTCATTATACAATTTCACCACAGATATATATGTAGTTGGTGAAGAGAAAACTGTTTACAATCTTCAGCAAAATATAGTAGTTTCATAAAAACAAAACATGAACGTAAGTGAAAATTTACCTGTAAGCTGATTCGGTATTCTTGTTCTGTTGGATTTCTGTAAAATTACTTGGCTTAGAATATTCAATGAGAATTGCAATTCTATTCAGAATAACTTTCTAAAATCAAAATATATTTTATAAAAACATAGGTTAGTGAATTAATAATAACATTTCAATATAATTATCATTGCTTCATTCCTTAAGTTTAATAATGAAATGATTAATTGATGACTTGTCGATTTGAATGATGCTAATAATAATACTACATAAACTTGTAGTATTCTTTAATATGACGGTTCATGATGATAATGCAATTTTTATAACAACTTACATACAATATATACTTCACAATTTATTAAGTTAAATTAATGTTAGAAGTAAATAATTCAAAACAATATTTTTAAAACAAAATATATATTTAATTTTAAAATCTGTTATCTTGAAACAAATGGTGTTAAATATATTTAATAATTTAGAAGCTGTAATGAATCCCTGTAATTTTTCCAGGAACATAGCTTTACCCTATAACACGAATTAATAAATATCTGAAAGCAATACTGAACAGACACTCTGATGTCCAAAAAAGAAAATATTTTTCTATGGTCATTTAATGGGGCACTTTTCTGGACAAATTTTAAAGAATTGATGTAATGCCAAGGAAGCTTCCAAGTGTTTCAATAAAGAAAAGTCATTTATTATTTGTAAATAGTTTCCTTTTCTTAAATGTATATACATATATATCCCATTCACCAAGTGGCAATATCTCGCTACAAAGCCTTCCACAAAAAACTTTTTAACAATAATAATCCCTTAGTTATTATTAACATCTCCTTAACAAATATTCCAGGAAATCCCCAAAGACGTCTGAAGAGAAAGTGGCCAAGAGACTTATTGGTGTGAATTATTCTAGTGACATAATTTAATATAATTTTCATAACTTATTTTTCACGCCAGGAAGTATAATTCCTGGATTATTTCTTCCCTCCTGCCTCCATGTGCAAGTGTAGATATTTCTTTAATCATTGTGACTGGTAATGTAACATTTACGTTGTTGTGACTATGTAAAGTAAAATAATAAAAATATTTATATATATATATCCCAGAGTCTGACATATTTTGAGCAATCCTCTGATAAGCATGTACTCTTATTACTTCAATTACTTTTTGACTAATATTACAAATTCATTACTGTATAACTTTAAACTTTATGTTCTGTTTGAAGTATATCAAAATTATTAATGAAATGAAGTTTACTTTTACTAGATGATTATTTTGATTATCTTTAAACATTTTTTAATTAGGTTTTTATTGTTGATATAAGGTTAGAACTGTTAATATATTTGTAAATAAAATTATTGTATTCATTCTCATTGTTGATTTGAGTTATCATTATTTTGTTCATTTGTTTGGAATCTTTTATATTTAACACTTATTAATTTCCATTACAAACGCATGTAAGAAGTAAAAGAAACCCATCATAGTCAGAAAGTTGCATACATTGTGAGCATAAAAAATGTATTTGAAATACAGGAAATTTTTGAAAACACCACTGCATATTGTTTTTTGTCATAAGTTATAAATATTATTGAGTTATATATTATTTGTAAATCGAATTTATAAATGAGAGATCATATCTGAGAAAGGATAAAAACCCATTATAACTTGAATACTTTTTCATTTAAATAAGCCGTGAAATTTGACAAAAATGAAGCTATTGCTTCATATATAAATAAATTGATTAAATTATAAATTGATCTATAAAGTTTTTTAGAAATTATAATTACTAAGGAATTACAAAAACTAGTCAATTTTGTCTCTTTATCAATTTGATTTATTCGTGGATATAATTTTGATTGCAGATATTGATCATTCATGGCTAATAACAAGCTTTAGATATAATAATACCTACTAAGCCCAATCGAGAAAGGTTGGCCTTCGTGACGGTATATATTGACTTGGTCATGTTTTGGTCAGGAGTGATTTCTATTGGTAGTGTTTCATTCAACTGTTTTACAATGTTCTCCACCTGGGCATCCAACTGACCTAGGTCAAAGGTAAATATCTTTGGTGCCATATCTTCTTCAACTTTTTCGTCTAACTCTGAAGAATCCTTGACATGTTGCTTCTGCTTTATTTGACCTTTTCTTGGCCTGTTATGTAAACTTTGTTTAAAAAAAAAGAAAGTATTTATACATTATATTAATGTACATTAGTTTATATAAGTATTTACTGAGTACATAAATGGTAGTACAAAATATAAGATTAGTCCAGGGATTATATACCAATAAATATTTAATTCCATAGCAAAAAAAACCTGGAGTGGCCTGCACTCAACTTTACAAGTAAAGATAATATCAAACTTCTTTGGAATGTAATATATAATGTCCCATTTAGGTATAATATAAATGTCTAAATGGGAGAGGTTTATTAGTCTTTCATTCCTGGAGGTAGTACACATAGTGATTGATCCACTTATCAATACATACGCTTATTCTTGTATATCACACCACTTATGCCTATAATATCTTTAGTATAACTACAGCAGTAATAACATTTTTGAAAAGCGGAAGTGTAATTTTGTATTACGATATTACTCTTACAGTAGAACATTGCTTTTGTTCCAATAACCAGTGGATCAATTACATAGTTTATCTGACCTCCTTCTACATTGAAGATTTAAAACAAAGTTCCCCATCTAAAACTTGAAAACATTTGAAGTATTTTTAAAACATTACAAAGTTTTTGTCTGAAATGTCAAAAACATGTGAGAAAAATGTCGTTTTCAGATCATTTTTATTTTAAGATGTAGGATAATTTAATTTATTATTTTTAAAATAATTATATTTAGTTCTAAATAATGTTCTACATGTTTGGTCTTTTATCAAGTTATTATACTAGGAATTTTATGGCATGCTAGAGTTTTTAAAAAACTCACTTTTTTTTCCATGAGTCAAAAATCACATAAACCAATTTACTTTGAGGGACATTATTCTTTCCCACGGGCTGTACTCGGTTATGAGTTTGCTGTAAATGTATATTGAGAAAAAATATATTGGTAATTAGCCAATTTTGCATTCTTAAATCTTTGTCCAAAGTCGACTTTTCTGTATAGTTTTAAGTTTAAAAGATGGAGTTTGAAATATTTAAAAATAATGGTATGAACTATCAGACTGGAATAGTGAAAATCGGGATATTAGTCAAAAACATAGAAGCTCTTCCCTAGGAAGAAAAAGTTCATTCCAAAACTTCAAAATTACCCAAAAATAATGTCATTCATAAACATAAAAAAATCAGCATCTGATATTAAACTTTGTAGAATGGTGCAACATATAGATGGATTAGAACATTTTTTTAGACAAACTCATTATACCCATCATATGTTTGATATCCTCTATTGGCGTTGATTTTTTACATATAAGAATTTTATTATCCTCACATAACCTATAAATCGTTAAATCATTTCAAATTTATTATACATCTAATTTCGGTGAGTTCACTCAATAAAATTCTAAGTATAAATTCGACACGTATAGCAGGTGATCTCACTTAGTCTAGGATAAACAAACAACAAACAGTTTTTATAGCTTAATTGCTGTTTGCCTTGAAATTTCATGAATTTTTTTTATAAACTGCTAATTTTTTTTTCCACTTTTGGTTAAATTTTCATGGTTTTCTAATGAGCCATTTAGCGTCAAAAAAACATCTTATGAAAATAGAAACTATTGTAATGCCCCTTGGGCAAATGTAATTTTGAAAAAATCTCATTCTCCACATAATGTTCTAGTTTTAGATATATCAAAAGGTATGATTTGTATCGCTCTCGCAGGCTTTGAGATTGAATAATAATTCAATTTTTTTACATTTTATTGGAAAAACAATATTTCCCGTTGTTTTAATAATCTGAAAATATTTTTGGTTTATTTCATTTGTAATCTCAAAGATAATGCAAAAATTTCAAATCTCTAGAATTAGCAGTTTAGGAGAAAAAAAATGTTTTCTGAAAAGAGGTTTTTGGCAAAAAAAAAGTGACTTTCTCGTCATGCCAATAGGAATCATCTGCACTATGGGGCCCATTTTTGTATAAAATATCAACTTGATCCATCAAAGATTCTGGACCGTAGCGTGGTAACAAGCAATGCTAACATACTCACTCTCCCACCCACACACACAGACATCATCGAAAAAACTTCATAAAGCAGCTTTTGAGACTTCAAAACATGTAATTCCTTCAAAATCTCGATATTGAATTTTTTGACGATCATTATAGTTTACTTATAGTAAAGTGGAAAGAAAAAACTGGTGGGCGACATACGGCTTTCACAAATCTAATTACTAGTAGAACACACCGGTTCAGACAGGTGAACAAATAATAATAGTAATTAATTCTATAGGGTTTTTTCGTCTAAAATAATAGTGTTATTAGTAATTTTCTTATTGTAGAGTATCTGAGCTAAATTTTAAATGAACCAAAATTTGTAAATTAAATGTATCCTTAAAAAATTGATAAATTCATTCATATATTCTTAACCAGAAATAATTATAACTATGTAATTACAAATTTCATTAAAATGAAATGCAAAAAAATCCATTATTAGAATCCAACTTTGCCCTAAACTAAGGTTTTCATGACATAGGAGTAAAGCTTTATTATCTTCACGCTTGGAGCGCTTTAAAGAGATACAAATGTCTAGCATAGTATTTACAAAACATTTCTCTGATTTTCGCCTCACAGTTTAATCAATTCGGATTAAATTATATATTATTTAGTTTTAATATAATAAAGTAAATAATAATAAATGATATTAATATTATCCACATTTTATTTATTTCATTGTAACTTTTATTTAACATCTTTAGATGCCATCAAAGTTTTTTAAATATTCATTTATCATTCTAGAATTATTCTAATTCTAGAACAGTTATTGAATTTTTGACCCTGAAAGATAGCATCTATTCGGATCTCATCCTATGCATCTTAAATATGAAGTAATAATCTGGAAGCACAGTAATTTTAATCAAAATTGTATGGACAGATTCTAAGAATTTGCAAACATTTTTTTTTTTAAATTACAAAGCACATTCTACAAATATGCCATCTTGGTGCTGAGTTGGCTATAACATGAAAATTGGTCCGCTCTGATAATTCTTTTGGTTTTTGAGATATCCTGCACATACACACACACACACACACACACACACACACAATATATATATATATATATATTTGTATTGTTGTATAGTTGTATGTTTTATGACCAAAATCCTCAAGATCTCCTTGTGTGAATTTATATATATATATATATATATATATATATATATATATATATATATATTATACAATTAAAATAAGCACTGACACATAAACAGAAACACAACAAAGACTCACTTTTCAATATTTCGACCGCTATTACGGTCGAAATATTGAAAAGTGAGTCTTTGTTGTGTTTCTGTTTATGTGTCACTGCTTATTTTAATTGTTATTTGTCCTGCCGGACCGTTTTTCGTTTATCATGGTATATATATATATATATATATATATATATATATATATAACAAATTCAATAATATATCAACCGTTGGATAGAATAGGTGTATAATAAAATCGGGATTCGGTCAATTTTCCAGGTCTGGTCCAAGTTTTTGACCAGTTAAGATGTTAGTTCACTAACTATCTATTGTTACTTCATTTTATATAATGCAAATTTCATCATTTTTCTAATTCAAAAATTCTGACTTCTGCCTATGAAAAAGGTTTTAAATAAACCGAAACGTCGGCATTGAGAGTTTGATTTTGACCCTGGAAAATTGACCGAATCCCGATTTTATTATACACCTATATATAATATTGATAAATGTATCGACCGTGGAATAGAAACAAAACTAAAGTTTATCGGGACTCGGTCAGTTCTTCAGGTTCAAATTAAAATCTCATTGCCAACGTTTAGAAATGAAAATGGTCTCACTTAGCTTTACTGAGTAAACCCATCATCAGAAAGAATACAAATAATAATTTTACAATTGATCAATTTTAATACGACATACTGCAAATTATGATGAAACTACTGTGGCATTTTTGTTTAGACTCTACACTTTAGAACAATTCTGAATGGTTAGACAATAAGTTTTTCTTAAATTATTGTTGAACGATATGTTGTTAACTGTGGTCGTTGTTTCATTAAGTTAACAGTTAACATTAGAAATGATTCAACAATATTTCGCCAATGATCAAGAACCATAAATTATAAATTAGATTTCAATATATCAGTAAATTTAATGAACGAGATTAGTGTTGTACTCTGGGGGTTATCTTCAAACAGAAGGAGTTTAGGCAGCTAATTATATTGCCAATTTCTTTGGATAATCATTTGGGAAAGATTATAAAAACAAAATTTATAAATAAATTCTCTTAAATCATCATCTTAATAAATTAAACAAATGTACTCTAAGAAGTTTATACTTCATGTGCAATCAAATTAATGTAATAATCTTATATTATGAATTATTGCCAATTTATTATTATTAAAATTATTTCAATTTTGGTTTGTAATATGATTTCTAGTCGAAGATATTGGACAGAAATTGATATCTGTAGATTTTAATAGTTGTTTTTTTAACACTTTTATTACTGTCATTTACAATAACATAAAATTCATTAAATTTTTGTAATTACTCACTTAATGACAATAATAAATTCAAAGAATATAAAATAGAGTGAGTAAACAATTAATATTTTCAAACATAAAGTATCTTTTTCATGATGTAATATTGCCTAAGAACAATTGGGAACATTTCCACACCAAGCACTATATGACTAAAAAATGTCATTCAGGTTTGTCAAACAATATGGACTCGTGGAATAATTACAACATTTTGGATGCACATCCAGAAATCATCTTAAAACATATCAAAAATTGACCCAGGGGAGCTCAATTCTTATAGGTCCATCAAAATCTCAAAATTGATTTGTTGCATGATGACTGTGCTTTACTTATAGAAAAGTAAAAATATCATAAATGAATACTGGAGGCATTAAAATAAATTTCTTCATTATCACTACATCTCAGTACACTAAAGTAAAACCATTAACTTTACTGAATCTCAAAAATAATGTTATTAAGTCATATTTCCAGATATATGATTATTTCGTTTCCAGATATATAATTATTACCTGTGTTGACCCAGTATAATTTAAACTAATTATCATTTTTTAAATTGGTGGTAAATCTTTATTATCTTATAGAAGAATCACAATGTAAATAGCGTGTTTGTATTACGTATAATCAACATTCAATTAAAACATTTATTAAAATTAGATATTTACATCAAATTTGAATTAAAAGTTTCTTGTATATAGTGAGGGAATCATTTTCTATTAAATTAGAGGATAATTTTATTTTTTTTATCCAATTGAATTTAAGATTAAAACTTTATGGTATTATCATCTAATTGGTTTTTCCTATATCATAAACAAAAGTATTAATACAATAACATGCAAAATGTTTTGTTTTAAAACATATGAAAACAAATTATTCAAGTTTAGTTAATGATAAATACTTAAATTATTACCCAAATATTTTTTCAGATTCTTTTCCAAAAAGTTCTTTTTCAAGGTCGTAGATTTTTTTATCAAGATCCGATAAAGTGATATCATCTACTAATCGTTTTGCCCATGCTTCAGGAATCGTTTTTGTTGGATCGAGCAGAAGGTTATATATATCACTTGGAGTATTGGGTCGAGTCTAAACAACATATAAGATCATAAATTCTTATAGACTAAGTAGAATATATAGAATGTAGAATAAGAATATAGTAGTACTAAGAATAAGTAGAATGTGGATTAATTGAACTAAAAAAGTCTATCAAATGTTGATGTTCATATCTATATTAAATTATTTAATTAATTACAAAAAAATATGTTCTATTCTTCTCAAAGAATTTTTTCAGAAAATGTTACTGCTTCCTATTAAATTTTCTGACAGTAAATACTGGGGAACTCTTATTTGGAACTTCTTTTACAAATTTAAAGTTTATATTTCTGTTAATTTTCTTCTTCCTCATTGATCATTTTATTAATTTCAAACAATATTATTTAATTAAGATAGATATAATCGTATAAGGTGTTTTGTTTTTTTTATATATATTTTTTAATAAAAAAGTATTTAATTTCATAATTTATGAACATACATGTAATTTTCACAATTTTGGGGCGTCTAAAATGTATTGAATACCTTTTAAAATGTTCTTTGGATGTATGCTTAAAAATTTCATTTTATATTTCCAAACATATAACTTATTGATATTTAAAAAAAAATTCTTTACATGGTCTTAATATTTTTTGTAAATAAATTTTAAATATTAAAATAGAATATTTAATCACATAATAATTTAATTTAAAAAAAAAAAAATAAAAAAAACATGAACAAATCCCAAAGTTTATTTTAGAGGGTGCGACTAAGTTGTTGTACCTAAATATTTCCTTAATAAATTTCAGGTTATTTTAATAGTATTAATTTAAATTTGCATTGAAAAAGCATATTTTAAAACAGCCAACTTTGGAAAGATTTCCAATTAAAAGAAACTAAACTGTGAGAATACTAACATTTATGAATCTTTCATCTTTATTTACTCTGTAAGATATATTCTGTTATTAATGATAAAACTGCGTTAAATGCAGGCATCTTTCTTTATATCAATTTGTTCCATGCTGGTTAATGTACAATATGTAATACTTTAATATTTAAGGTCCGATTTGGTTAAGGTGAGTTAAAGGTCACTTTGACCAATCTGTAATACAATGATATTTTCAATGTCAAGATTAGGGCTTTGATTATTGACAACTTCTGACCATAGTAGTAGAAACATTATTTAAGACATTTAATAATTGAATTTTCCCAATGTCAATGTTTTAATTTTACCGCTTAGAAAGTAGGCTATCATTCAATGCTCACATCGAAAATGATAGCTAGCTAAACATATAGCCAAAAACTGAGTCAAACCAAGTTACTCAGTGAAATTCTTATTTCTCTGAGCTACTGAAAAGTACTTGCTTGTCATTGTAATTTGCTGTGAGACATGGAATAACATGCTTCAAATAGTAAAGAACTGAAAATAGGTATAAGTTGATGTAGTCAATTTAAGTAAAACTCAAGCATGATTTCATATGGCTAATTATTTCAGGTAATTTCCAAAACTGGTTTTATAAACAATATTCATTTAATTTATTTAAACAAGTATGAAACCACTAAGACTTACGTAACATATGCTACTTGCTTGAGACTTCTTTTCAATTAATGCCAGTTCATTTACTTTTTCAGATGCCTTTTTTACATTAGTTGTATTAATGTTATTCCCACTGTTCTTTGATGATTGTCCTGCAATATTTGGAAGTACATTTTGCAATGGTTTACGAAATTTTGCATTATTTTCCTTTGAAAGTGATTTTTCTGATGACACTACACACTTCGAATTCCTTCTATCAGGTTCCTTTATAGTTTTTAGATTCTTACGGGGATCTTTTAAACCAAGAGAAGATTTGCTGTGTTCTTTCTCCATTGAAATTTCTATTGAAAAATAAACTACACATATCACTTCTCTTTTCAAAAGGCAATCTTTTGAATTGCAAGATATGCGCCACCTGCATTGATACCTAGAAATAGGTTTTGTTATTTCAATATTCCTTGGCAACCGAATGAACTCACCAAGTATTTTTGGTAAAATATCGCCAATAATTATAACTCTATATATACAAATATTATGTCGAAGTATAAAAAACCCCATAACAAAGATATGTATGTTGCAAATCTTATTTCTCAACTTGTTTTGTAACCTTATACAGAAGTAATAGTAATAACCAGCCATGAAAAGATTCCATAAGAGCAAATACATTCAAAATCTATTTCATACTGAGACTATTGGTACCATTATTCATTGTGTTTATTCATATTAAAGGAAGAACTACTAACAAATCAATTGCTTTGTTGTAACAAACGTAAATAAAAGACCGGTGGTTATTATGAAATTGGAAAATATTTGATTTTTTCTTTAAGATTGTAAAAATGAAATAATTACGATTAGCTGAAAGTGATAATTTAACAAGGCATTAATTGTATTAATTAATCTTAACGCAAGTATGTAAAATTTAAGTTATTAAAGAGAAGATAAAATGCATTGTTCATAATTAACATAAATTGGGTATTTATTCTTCTAAGTCAAAGAGAAGACTTAGAACCCAAAGCATTAGTTTCTAGTTTTAACTGTATCAGTGTTGCATCAGGTTGCAATTACGTTTGTATAACCTGTTGCTTCATAGAAGTTTCTATACGTCATGTCTGTTATGTATTATAAGTGATTTGTTTATCTTTTTTGTTTTGATTATATTGATGTATACCGGTGGAGTTATTTTCTGCACTATGTAATATGGTTTATATAAAATGGATGGATTTTTTGACGATCAAACTCTGCAGGCAGTCTTATGTGAGTTCTAATATTTAAAGATTATCTTCATTTTAAAAGCTTAAAATTACATCCTACATTTATATGCCTTTTCTGTTCTTTAATGAAATTCGAATTACGTTTTAAGTTAATGTGATTTTCAGTACGTTTGGTATATTAAGTAATAACTACCTGTTGAATGTGCTAAGTTTAAGTGATTGAATGCAAAAAGAAATATATATTTGTAAGTATTAAACGTTTATGATTTCTTTTTTTAATATAACATGGACTTAATAAGTATATAGAAAACTCATTTTGTCGTTTTACTTTTTATTAGCACCATTTCTGTCATGAAATTAATTAAACTTTGAAGTATTCTCCGGCTTTAAAGTTTAATTTGATCACTCTTCGGTAATGATATTTTCGATTTGTATTAAAAGTTCTATACTACAAATTGTAGTGTAAAAATCTACATTTCATATAAGTTGAACTATAATTTCTCAGATATATTATTTTTCTTAGTATTCAGTAATATTTAAGCTGGTTCTTACTTCAAATTGTGTTTAAGTGTTTGAAAAAGTCATACTTAAGAAAAGGATTTGAGTTAGGTTCAACTTGATTTGATGTTCAAAACTGTTGTAAAATGTTATAAAGAGAAGAAAATTTCAAGTTGATAAAGAAGGCCCTTATCAAAAAATTAGGGTAATTAAAAACAAGTCGTATAGCAGACTTCACCTTTATATTATTCTTTTAATGAATATATAATTGTGATATCCTTTTTTCTAAGACATTAGAAGATAGATTTATTGTATAGGAAGCACAGATCAATTTTTGTGAGTTGTTGAATTTAACTTATAACAAAACCAATATTTGTAGTCATTCTCAAATTATTTAATCCTCCCCAATGATAATATGATTGAATTTAGGCTCTGTAGAAAAATGTGTTTATCTTTTTTTTTTTAGGGAGAATAGTTCAGTAGTTCACTAGTTCAATATTTCTTGAAATTTCTTCTTATGGATTATATTAATTTTAATTATTTCGTAAGTCCCCTATCTCAGTGGAATGACTTAATGTGTTGTCACGTTTAAAATATTTCATATTTACAGACTACTGTATAATGGTACTCAAATTCATTCCAATCATCAAAACATTGTACATAATGCAGGCAATTTAGATTATTAATTTTGGATTTAAATTATAATTATTTACTTGTGACACAATGATAATATCCCTGTGTTTATTTTAACCAACTACTGGTTTTCTTCAGTTCCAAAGTTAAACTAATTATCCAAAGATTTTCTTAGTTTTTACCAAGTTTGACTTGATTATATGAAAGTATCGGTCTTCAGAAATCAATATCAGGTTTTTACGTTCAGTAAAAAGGAGGATAGAATATTATTTGTTAAGAAAGAAAAGAATTTACTGTGCCGAACTATTTATAACTAGTTATTACTTTTATGTACTTTTTTTGGTTTAGTTTTTGAGACTATCTGATTATTTCCTTCTAATGTTTGTATTTTAAAGTTTTGTAGAAAATAAAAATGAACAAGTGAAATTAAAAACTGTTGGAACTACGATCTGAGGTACTTAATTCATATGGTTAGAGGTCGTCAAAGAAACTACAATGAACAACATTTATATACAGTTTATTTATAATTATAAAAGAATATCAGACAATCTGGGACGTGAATTTATTGAAATCTGTTGTAGTGGCTTTGATTAATCTCAATAACGCGTTATTGAGAAGCGAAAAGTAATTACTCGCGTTGAGAAGCAAACTAGCAAACTGCTACTCTATATATATATATATATATATATATATATATATATATATATATATATGGATTAATTTACTACAATGAAACAAATTTGGAAACAATGCTCTAAGGCCTTTCGTCAACACATCATCAGAGAGCAAGTGAACTAAAAAATAACAAACACTTGTTAACCTGGTTGATTGAAGTTTCTAGAATTGTTGGTAACCCTGAATGTGTTTAATGATGAAGAACTCTTCATCTGTTTAATTATTCCGCTAATCAAAACTTCATCTAATTTATAGATTCCTAGGCTAGTGTTTATTAATTTATCATAAAAGTTCTTTATGAGTGCACTTTCCACAATTTTTCTTCTTCTTTTCGAAGACACAAATATTAATTTGTAAAAGAAACACCAGGTTAACAAGTATTTGTTATTTTTTAGTTCACTTGCTCTCTGACGATGTGTTGACGAAAGGCCTTAGAGCATTGTTTCCAAATTTGTTTCATTATGGTAAATTAATCCATCTATTACATCAAATGTTATTTTGATTATTATTTATATATATATATATAATATATATATATGATCAAACCACTATATGAAATGGGAAAAAAAGACTAAGATCTTTCGGCCGTACCAAGCGGTCTTCGTCAAACTCAAAACCTGCTTGTTACGGTTGAAAGATCTTAGCCTTTTTTTTCCCATTTCATATTATGGTTTGATAATTGATTGTATTTCACATGTTTATGTGATATCATGTTATATATATCCACATATGGGCAATGTTTGATTCAAAGTTATAACAAATGTTTTTTACTTAAACATTTTATAACTTGCTATATGTGCAGTTGTCAATACCCATGTCAATTAATGGGTTCGTTTATAGGCACGCTACAGACCTCACTGTGTGATGGTCAACTTAATATTATATCACAAAATAACAATAGTTCTTATAGTATAGTTTTTTTTGCTAATTATGTATCTTAGGGAACCAATATATTGTCCATACGAGTATATGAATTTCAATCCTATTTCTTATCCCCTGAACTTCTAACTCTAGAGCATTGAAATTTTATTGTTAAAATTGACCTGATATTATGCATAAAAAGTCACAATTTTTCTATAAATAAATTTAGAGGTTTTTAATATAATTACCATATGTCATGGTTATAATTATTTAAAAATTAGTTATTTAAATGAAAAACCAATACAATTGAAGGAGTTTTTTCGATTTTTAACATAAACGTGTCAGTTTTTTTGTTGAATAATGTTGTGTATAGTGATCTTGAAGAAAATATACTTTACTATTGACTTACTTTCACTGTTGATAGCTAGAAATCTGCAGTTCTGACGCCTCAGATTCCTCAAGGGAATATTGGATCTCCCTAATGATGTAATTGGGAGTCCTATATTTTGTCTAACTTAAGTTTATTTAGAGTTATATCTTTAATGATCGCGTGATATCATAGAGAGTCGGAAACGATGCCTTAACGTCCTTTCCGAGACTCCAGAGGAAACTCTAGCTCTATCAATCCAGAGGAAAAAGCATGTAAGCCACTGGGCTACCCTGGCTATTCGGCTAGGGTGTCTAACGAAAATATTGTAAACCCTCTACAGTCAGACGAAATGAAGAATCTTAATGATGTTGCACAGACACATAACTCATTACGAGAGAATGAGCTGCATAATTTTTTTTTTTTTTTACTGACATTACGTCGTACGACAGGTGTATCGTGATTCTTCGCTTCCTAACACTGACGTGCTTGCTGTATTAGTTCGATACTACAATGTATACTTTGACATGTTCGTGGAAATATACGTTTTGTGTCACTTCTGTCCATTTTTGACCATCTTAGTTTGTGTGGGGCTGAGTGGCTATCATATTGTATTTCATCTGCAAGTTGTATCTTTTGATAACTTTTTATATCGTTTGATAAACTTATAGTTCTTGATATGGTAAAGAACTAGGTAAGCAATATTGTAGAGTGTTAAGAATATTTTATTGCTAAAATCAAAACTGGTGCTCATTTAAAACACTCTTTCGGTCATTCTAGAAACTTTGAATTTTATATTAAGTATTATCTTAATGTAATTGCTATTGCATGATAAAAATACTGCGGGAGGTGAATAAATCTGAACACGTCGTCCCTCGGAGAGAGTACGATGTCTGGTAGTCGTTAAAGATCCCTACTCTATATAAACTTGAGTTCAGCAAAATTTAGGACTCCCAATGTAGAATCAACAGGTAATGTGGCTCACCCATTACTAAAGTGGGTGCTAAATAATGAATGAGCCACAATATTCGCCCCTAGAAAAGCACTAAAAGGTGATTGATTGCCTTATACGTATGGGCGTTGGAAAACAAACAAACAAACATGATGAAAATATCGTGATTTTTAAGTATTGAAAGGGAAAATATTGGTCTTAGAGACTTACCGCGGGCCGAAATTTCCTGTAAGTAAAACTACATCTGCGGTTTTTTAGAACCTGCATACTGACAAAGTAGTGTTTTAATGATAATTTTTATACAGTCATATATTATTAACATTTTTAAAATCTACTCAATTTTCTATTTCAATAAGACAGAAATAATACAGTGATGGCAACCTAATGCTAAATCTAAACTACCTATCAATAGTTCTTTTGCAGAATTAGCCCTGACGGTTAAAGGCTTTTAAAAGTTGCAGAAATAAAAATAACATTGTTTTTTAAATTTCCATTCAAACAAATGAGGTAAAAACAATTTTCGAGGCAATTAATATCAAAAATTAAGACTATTACTTTCATTTTGAGGATACTTGACATTGCATAGTTTGGGTAAGTTTTCCTATTTTGACTCATGGGTGGTTTGGAAGGGAGAAGTTCTTTGAGGTTTCTTATTCCTCGCCTTTCAAACCTTCTGTCTGTAGTACATCACTTTTATTTTAATCTCTTTTAAAAAGAATCAATGAAGCTTTCAATCTTCTAGTCAGGTGTCATTTCAAAACTTATTTAAAAGGGCTAATTTGAACTTTAACTGTTCAGATGCAGAACCACTGTCGAATCACGGGTTTATCTTGAATTCATGTAACTGTTCTTACAGTATATCAATTATGTTGGTTTATTGTTTCCAGTTTAAAATATATTAATTGTAAATACAAAATTCCGTCTTAACAAATAAATTTGAAAGCTAGCTTGATTATAATCAGAAGTTATTAAGTATATTTCTACATTGTTTAGGAGCAGTTGTATAAAAATGCCTTATACTACTAGTAATATGGAAGTAGTGGGAGAGTTCAGTATCAAGGAGACATTTTTTTCCTACATTTCGCTTACAGCCCTCTGAAGTCATAATTATTTTACCACTCAGCAGATGGTTTATATATATATATATATACAAAACACTTTTTCTTTTTCTCGGAGTTTGGTCAGGGTAAATAATGGACCTGTATAAATAAATAATGGACATTACCTTATCTACGCGGAGCTGGAGATAAGAAACTTAGTAATTTCAGTTTTAATTCTTTAAATAGTTTTAACATCCTGATATTAAAGTTGGTGTAATAACACAAGGTGAAATTGTGGCATTGTTAACCGTGAGAAAGAAATCTCACATAACCCAGACCTAGCATTTCATGAGAAAATGTCTTATTCATTTCCACTTCATCAAGAAAATGAAAAAAAAAAACAAAAAATAAAATCAGAAACTCTCTCTCCCCATTTATTGATGAAACCTTAAAAAGATATACCTTTGAGTTCCATGAACTTATAACCTTAACTAGATATTAAATATGAATAGTATAAACATATAATATTACGACTAAAAAGTCAAAATTATTGAATTTGTAATACTGTTTTGAAATTTTCTAGGATGGATTAACTGAATGTTGAAGTTGACGGCTTCAACATTCTGTTACAATGGCCTTATTGCTGTCAGAGTAATAACGGATAATCATTTATTTCTTTCACTGGGATGTTTGTGAAAAACGATTCAACAGTAATGATAAGATTTTCTTCTGGTTCTTTCATTTTAAGTTTGTCGAACAAAGTTGTCTGATAAATTCGCTATATAGTTATCACGTGGGCCTTATTTATTTTTATTATTTGGCTATGTTGTAGACTGGAGGTTGGGTCATATGATGGGGTACTAGATGTTACTCCTTTGACGATGCCATCTGACTCACAGAAAAATCTAGTCAAACAGTAGTTATCAAAATTTTTAATGAATAATACTGAGAAGTAGATGTATGAGAGGCCATGTTGCTGAATATTCGTTTTGTCAACTTTATTGTTGACTGAGGGTCAAACAATAGCCTGTTTAAAACACTGTATAGATGACGTTTGAATTAATTATCCCGGCTTTTTTTTACCCTATTATGTTTCGGAAGTTTATTATCCGTTTAACAGCTTAACTGAGAGAAATCAAAATTTTTCTTGAAATGAAAGACATTGATGGCTCCTGAAATTCTGCTACCTGGTAAACATGACTGAACATCAGAAATCACTGTTGAAAATACATCTTCAGTATGAAATGTTAACATTTGAAAATAAGTTTTTTTTTATCGTGGACTTTGAGATAGGTCATTTATTACACTTTCAAAAAAAAATTGAGAGAATTGAAATGTGTGTGCATCTGAATTATACGAGGGTCGTCCAGAAAATAAGTTCCGTTTTGGTCTGTAGGGCGGTAGGAGTGGTTTTTGCCAAATCCGGCAACACCGCTCGAAAGAGGAGAGGTGGGGGACCTCAGTCGGTCAATTACCAACGTCAGGGCAGGTAGTTGAAATGGAGCCCTCCATGTCACGTCCCGCCACCTCGATCCCCGTTCCCTCTCGAGTTGTTTTGCGCGGAGTGATTCAATTTCTTTATGCACAGGGTTTCAAATCAGTTCAAATTCACGAACAGCTCATTTCTGTTTATGGAGAAGGTGTAATGAGTGAATCAATGGTGAGGAGATGGGTACGTGAATTTAAGGCGGGAAGACATTCACTTGAGGATGAAAGTGGGAGAGGCAGATCCTCAGTTGTGACGGACGAAATTGTCGCAGAAATCGACAATGCAATTCGCAAAGATCGTCGTTCAACCCTGGATGAACTCTACCTGAGTTTCCCAGACATCTCACGATCCCTCATCCATGAGATCGTCTCGGAAAAACTTGACTTTCGGAAAGTTTCCGCCCGGTGGGTCCCTAGAGAGCTGAATGTCTTCCCGCCTTAAATTCACGTACCCATCTCCTCACCATTGATTCACTCATTACACCTTCTCCATAAACAGAAATGAGCTGTTCGTGAATTTGAACTGATTTGAAACCCTGTGCATAAAGAAATTGAATCACTCCGCGCAAAACAACTCGAGAGGGAACGGGGATCGAGGGGCGGGACGTGACATGGAGGGCTCCATTTCAACTACCTGCCCTGACGTTGGTAATTGACCGACTGAGGTCCCCCACCTCTCATTCTATTCCCCCACCTCTCCTCTTTCGAGCGGTGTTGCCGGATTTGGCAAAAACCACTCCTACCGCCCTACAGAACAAAACGGAACTTATTTTCTGGACGACCCTCGTATTTTGATCTCCAGCGGTCATCTGGAGTCCCTGCATCATTCAAAGCATGCTACTGATAATTACGTGAACACAGTGGTCTTTTTCATCTATATGAGACTGCAATGAGCAAAGTTGGCCGTACATACATACATGGTGTCTCTGTCAGAGATTCTATGCTGATGTTGTTGGCGTGAAGGAAAACTTGAAGCTAGTTTCAAATAATTTCAAGTTATCTTTTCAAGTTTTTCACTCACCCACGTGAGTTTTGTGGATGTGCTCATCTAGTGAACAAGGTTTTGTAAGGAACTATAGCTAGCAGAGCCGGCAAACGCATAAAAATGAACCGAACTTAAAAACCTTCATCTCATAGGCTTGGTGCTTGTCTGCTCATAAATATTCAATCGCGAGAGCTGACTGATCTAATGTTTTTTTTTTGCACTTATAAATAATGTGAATCATTATATAAATTGAGGTGATATTATAAATGATATTGTTACAAAATATTTTCCAGTCTTAATAATTAAATTCATCATTAAAATACAACGGATATTATTATATTGGTATTCACAAGACTCAGTATTCACAAAAGCGCAAGGCTTGTCCAGGCGGGTCGCATCAATCAACAGATAATATCCCTTCCATTTGTTCCTCAACTTCTTTGCTTTCTATACAATCATAGTTTTCAAAAAGGCCAAACTTTTTTCCCTTTCTCCTTTCATTTTACATGTTTTAAAATAATCTGTCACCTCTTCCTTAAATCCTACAACATATGTCCCCTTTGTTTTATTCCCTTCAATTAGTTCTGCCTCTATGAGAACCTGTTCTTTGGTTCAACAATTTTAGTCGGATTTTTCAGTTCTTCTCACGTTGATTTTAATATCCTGGTTAACTTAACTTTTTTTTTTTTTATCATGGTTTTTGCAGTTCGAATCTGGGAACTGAGAATATTTGCATACTTTATCCAGAAATACTGAATCTGACGCTCTGTTTAAAATACTTTTGTATATTTTGGGATTTATTTTCATAGGCGTTATAAAATTTATATCAAACAATTAAACGGCAAGAACATAGATAAATGCAACAAAATAACTCACTTTAATATTTCGACATCGTCGTCATCAGGAGAAGAAGAAAAGTTCTACTTGGTTGAAAAACAGCAACTCAGATCATTTGTTATTGTTTTGTCTCCGAGTCCTTTTCTTTTAATCGTTTGATAAATTTCTTAACGAAGTGTTTAACATGCTGATTTATGTATGTATCTAATAAAATAAACCGCAGTCTTAATAAAATATGTCTTACGAAAGATTTACACCTATATATAATAAAATAATATGTATTACGTATTAGACATGAGGTTTACCGTTTCTTAATATTAGTTTGTCAAGAAGTATTCACAATCTATTAGTATGAAATTAATTATTTTTTCTTAATTCAAATTAAAATATTTCAATATTGGCTGAATCCTGTCATGTATGTGAATGGCTAAATAATCGACACCCTTCTGATTACTGTGTTCACACATATCGTATATGTGTGAACACATATAGTATATGTGAAGAGTTTTAATTTGCCAATTGGTTTTCCTCGTCATTTGCATTCCTGGATTTTTGTTTGGATTTCCCTAACAACAATGTGTAGATCATAATTTGATTCTAGTATAGAACACACTGGCTTTCCAACATAGATCCATTGTGGCCTTCACTCAACACTGAATGCCCAGCTCTTTCATTAACCACAGTCAATATAAAAAGGCTAGTGTTACAAGTGTTTTTTTTTTAGCCATAACTAGAATAAGCTCATCATTATAATTGGAATTTTAGTTTCAAATGCGTTAAATAGAATTCAAACCTGTTATTTTTTTATCATGAAACATATTTTATGTGAGGTTCTATAAAGTTTCCCGATATGACTAATTACTACATAATGACACACTATTAGACTATGGTTTTTTATCGTGGTTTCGGAGTTGGAATCTGGGAAACTGACAATATTTGCATACTTGTATCCGGAAATAAATCCTTGAAATTACGTCTTTATAATCCGACTCTCTATTTAATATTCTTTTGTGACGAATTATTTATTATTCTAGGTAATAAACCTATATTTATTTATATTCACTGTTCTAATCAGAAAAATAACTTGCAAAAAACTTGTATAAATCCATTTTTATTGCAATATTGCGGCATGTTTGTTAACCATAAATCATCATCGAACACGTAATAACAACTGGTGGGAAATTAAAATTGACATACTAAAAATATTTTTATTTCTTAATAATTTGTTCAAAAAAAAAAAAAAAAAAAAAAAAAAAGCACCGGGTAAACTAAGTTATTCACGTCCTGAAGATGAATGTCGATTATTCGAAACATGTCGACCATAGAAGATATACTTTACCGTGTAGAGAAAGTAACGAAAATGTAATTTAGAAAAATTGAAAATCTTGTTAAGTAACAGATATTTCTGGTAACAGAAAATATTTGGTGTCATTTTCAATAATGTATGGGTTAGGGAAGGACTGCTATCAAAATTTACAAATATATATACAACCGGGATTGTGTCAATTTTTTAGGTTCAATATCAAATTCTCAATGCCAACGTTTCAGTTTTATTTTAAAACCTTTTTCATAGGCGGAAGTAAAAATATTTTCAATTACAAAGTAAAATTTACATTGTGTAATTACTGTTTTGACTAGTTGAAGATTTGGAGCACCCAAGATTGTTAGTTTGCTTATATGATATAAATTTTATTTTTTAATTCAAAACAATCTTACTTTTACCTATGAAAATGGTTTTAAAATAAAACATTCGCATAGAAAGTTTGGTTTTGAACATAGAAAATTGACCGAATCTCGATTGTATTATATGTATATATAATATAACAAGATTTCACATAAACACGTGAAATAACAATCAATGATCAAACTGCAATATGAAATTGGAAAAAGACTAAGATCTTTCAACAAGAGTTGGGTTTTTGACTCTGATGAAGACCGCTTGTTACGGTTGAAAGATCCTAGTCCTTTTCCCATTTCATATTGTGGTTTGATTATTGTATATATAATATAATGTATATATATATGTTTTAATTTATTGCAACTCCTTAGCTTTTTTCTGAAGATTGCCGTTTAATTTATATTTCTGTCACAAAATAGAAATCTTTTTTTTTATACAGTCTGGGATTGATGGCAACCATTCTTTTATAAATGCTCCTAACTCTATGGTATTAGTGATTTGATTGTATACTGCACTTGGTTGTGTTTACTCAGAATTATAAACAATTAACGTCACGAATATTAACTCTACTAAGAGTGTAAAAATTTAATCTACATTCTTTTTGACATTTTATTGTCAGTATTCAGTATTCAAAAACTGATCGAAAAACTTTTCTTTGCGAACTAGAGTAATAGGAAAATATTACACTAATCAATTTACTCAACTTCGTTTCTGTTTTAATTAATATCACTTAAATTGTTATAATGAAAAGAAGAAATGTTTTTGTTGCAATAAATAGGTATCTGTAACGACTCTCTTTCTAATGACATATACTAGCTTGTTATAACATTGTGTTTTTCTTATCGAACGAGAAAACTTATTGAACAACTTGGTATATTCATGAGTGCCACAGAAGAATTTGTGACTCTATAACTAAGGAAAAGTTATATCTTTGCTGAAAGTAGTAAAAGAAAGATCAAAGTTTTATGCACTTCCAGTGTTACCGCGTTCTCAAAGAACTGAAATTCTAGTTTCAGTTCGGTTTCAGTTCTTTCAAAATGCTGTAACACTTGAAAACAATTCGAACTTCTTTCTTTTATTTATTGCTTTGATTGATGATTTCCTTGATATATAATAAAGAGACTTATTGAAATTGACACTAATAAGTGACATTATTGGAGATACACTAAAAAAAGAAGAAAAACAATTCAATTTTCTGTTTCAACGTGAACCAGTTTTGTCTTACTGTCTTACAGTCGTATATACGGTATATACTGTATATGCGTAAACTTATATACGGTTTACATATATTTTGGTAGGAGGCCTTCTTTAATGCATATATTATAAAGATATAACCGTACTTAGCTGACACTTTCATCCTCATCAGATTTTTAATATTCCAAAACCTTAATTGAAATTATGCTAATTGGTGTAGCCATTTAGTTAGTGAATTTACAATGCTAAGGTTTTTTTTATTGGTTAAAACTGAAAGAGGTTTCATTTCAATATTTTATATTGTACTCTCGATATTTCGCCTGTACAATATATTTCTAATACTCAGCATGTTTCAAGTTTTCACCACTCATCATCAGGACGTGAATGATGAATGAAGGACATTCACGTCCTGATGATGAATGTTGATCATTCGAAACATGTCGACCATAGGAGATGTACTTTATTGTGTAGACGAAATAACGAGAGTGTTATTTAGAAAAATTGAGAAACTTGTTAAGAAACAGGCATCAGCTAAATTTGGTGTCATTTTCAATAATGTGTGTGTCGAAGAAGGACTGCTACCAAAATTTACGAATATATATATATAAGTAATTTTGGAAAATATTAGTGAGTTTATTACTTCTTTGAAGGTGCTATTTTTTCAAATACCCAACCTACTGACTTCTCACTATACATGAAGTAATTGTGACTTGTTTGCAGATCTTCTGTTGATCATATTATCGTTATATATATGGTATTTAATTCACCTCAATGGCACTATGTTTTGTACCTATTGCATTGAGAAAATTCATTCATCTTTTTTTAACATATTTACCAATTGTTTCCTAATATCTTCAATAAGATTACAATTAATTGGGTGTAATTCCTTAAATCTGTGGGAATCCCACTGTCAGTGTGAACTGTAAATGTTTTTGTAGTGATATCTGAACTAATATTTTTAAACCACTTTAGGGTGCTTTCAGTATATATATATATATATAACTCCATTAAGAAATGGGAAAACAAGACTAAGATCTTTCAAACGTAACAAGCGGTCTTCGTCAGAGTCAAAAACCCAACGGAACTCTGACTCTGACGAAGACCCCTTGTTACTGTTGAAAGATCTTAGTCTTGTTTTCCGATTTCTTGTTGTGGTTTGATCATTGATTGTTATTTCACGTGTTTATGTGAAATCTTTATATATATATCAGTAAAAATGAAGAAAAGCAACACACAGAGAAAGTGACACACTTACAAACTCAAATTTTCGGATGATCCGTCTTCAGGAGAAAAGAGAATGGGCGACCAAGCACGCCGGAAACACAACGGCATATATATATATAGGTATGTTTTCTAATCGGGATTTGGTCAATTTTCTAGGATAAAAAATCAAACTCTCGTTGCCAACGTTTCGGTTTTATTTAAAACCTTTTTCATAGGCAGAAGTAAAAAATAGAATTAAAAAATTCTTACTTCTGCCTATGAAAAAGGTTTTAAATAAAACCGAAACGTTGGCAACGAGAGTTTGATTTTTTATCCTAGAAAATTGACCGAATCCCGATTTGAGAACATACCTATTCTATCAAACGGTCGATATATTATTGAATCTGTTATATATATATATTATGAATTTAAATATTTGTTTTAGTATTGTTGAAGTCAACTATCTCCTTTTCAAGAATATTAGATTGCCTCTTGGTTGGAGTTTCACAATGTCGGATTAGTTCCAGCTAATGAATACATACGTCATAGTTTTGAAAAGCATCTGTTAAATTCAACATGAAGTCCTTGTCACATATGATAAGAGTTATCGTTTGGAGTTGTGTTAAGGCTAGGAAAAGAAACCTTTTGTTGACATCCTTGCTCTCTTATAAATATAACAATCTCGTTTATCAGGTTTGCTGGAAAAACATAGACTCTAATAATTAATAGTTTGTTGTATATTAAAATATTTTAAATTTTCTATAATTTATTAAAATTTAAGTTTGCCATAATTTATTAAAATCGATCGAAGAAAATAAATATTAGAATGTAAAGAGAATAGCGATATCCAATATAACATACAAATCCGAGAATAACATTTTGGAAGAAGAAAGATTTCAAATGTCGTAGCGCAACATTTTCATTAGGGTATGCATTCCTTATATATGTATTGTGTCGAGATTTTTTTCGCATACTGCCCAGGGAGGTATGGGAGTGTCGAAAGCAAATTAACTATTGCTTCTTTTAAATGCAATCCAAAAACAATGATAGGTAGATTATTTACTTTGTTTTGTTTACCAAGACACCATACAGGTTCGAGAGTGACGGCTTTACGTCTTCTCTGAAGAACGGTGAGCTTAAGATTTTCATTTACACTTAATACAGATTAAAAAGGTTTCACATAAACACGTGAAATAACAATCAATGATCAAACCACAATAAGAAAATGGGAAAACAAGACTAAGATCTTTCAACCGTAACAAGCGGTCTTCGTCAGAGTCAAAAACCCAACTGAGTTGGGTCAGTTGGGTTTTTGACTCTGACGAAGACCGCTTGTTACGGTTGAAAGATCTTAGTCTTGTTTTCCCATTTCTTATTGTGGTTTGATCATTAATACAGATTGTATAAAATAAAACCTGCAGTCACTGATTGGTGAATGTCACAATGTAAACATTTGCTGAAATACAATGTAAACAATGTATTGTGTTACATGTTACAATGTAAACACAATGTCACAATGAATCCGGTTTACTCTTCCAGTATGAGTAAAACGACATAATAACCAAATGCACAAAAGGAAACTTAAATACAAATATGACCATTTGTTAATTTATTTTCTTCTCTGATAATAATTTATTGATACTGTATTTGTTCTAGAAGTTACAAATACATACTAGTCATACTTCATTTTGTATCCAGTATAAATTCTGTTTACTGAAAGAGAACTTGAGTCGGTGATTATTCATTATGTTACTGCAAATAGCAAATTGTTGGCCTTCATCCAGAAGCATTCTATTCTGCTTAATTGAAATTACGCTAATTGGTGTAGCCATTTAGTTAGTAAATTTACAATGCTAAGGTTTTCTATTGGTCAAAACTGAAAATGGTTTCATTTCAATATTTTATATTAAAGTCAATATAATTATTATTATATCCAATTTTAGCCTATTAGAAGTTGTAGAACTTTTTGTTTGTTTCCTTCAGTCACAATTATAGGAGTAATTATCTGAAATATTTACGTATGTTTGATTGATAGTACTTGATAGATTTGTGGCCTTCAATAATAGATTTGTAGCCTTCAGTGACAGATTTGTGGCCTTCAGTGATAGATTTGTGGCCTTCAGTGATAGATTTGTGACATTCAGTGATAGATTTGTGGCATTCAGTTATAGATTTGTGGCCTTCAGTAATAGTTTGTGGCCTTCAGTAATAGATATGTGGCCTTCAGTAATAGATATGTGGACTTCAGTAATAGTTTGTGGCCTTCAGTGATAGATTTGTGGCCTTCAGTGATAGAATTTGTGGCATTCAGTGATAGATTTGTGGCATTCAGTTATAGATTTGTGGCCTTCAGTGATAGATTTGTGGCATTCAGTGATAGATTTATGGCCTTCAGTGATAGATTTGTGGCATTCAGTGATAGATTTGTGGCATTTGTAAGTATTACATGACAAATTATTTTACAAAGAAAAATAGTCTGTGAATTTCAACAACAACTGTCTAGTTTGAATGAACACGTTACACTAATGTATTTATTTTATTATTATTTATCTGACGGTCGATATACGAGTATTATCAAAGCCTGTAGCGTCATGGTCTTGCACTGTTAAGTTTAATCTGTTATTAAGGTTGAGACCTTCGGCTATATAAATTAGGAGTGGCCCTTGACACCTTCAAGAAAGTGTAATCAACTGAGGTTACCGCTACTTTGAAAGTACACATTTGTGAGCATATGTTTTCTCATAATAAAGCATATAACAAGGTCCATCACCCAAAGCGAACATATTCTGAACTGAGCATATCATAAAAGGTAAATAGCAGTATTTATGCTCCATGTACGAGGTTTTTTTCGGTGTTAGCTACAAAGTGTAGGGTAAAAAGCTTAAATTTGATATTAATGTACTTCAATAATGTTTATTTGTATAATTGTATATCAAAACAAAGTTTTAGTGTATATGATTCTGAAAAATATCATTTCTTTTTTTAAAAAAATCTGAAATATCCATTGCTAAATGGGATTAAAATGCTTATCTTATAATGTTAGGAGGGTGAATAAGTGGTATAGTACTACTTAAACCAAACAGACGTGTTTCTAGCCTTCGGCTTGAATTGAGTTGAACAGTCCAGATGTGATGAATCCAAAACAAAGAAATACGACGTGAATCCCTTGAAAGTTTTTCTGGCCGACTGCTAGAAACTAGTTTATCAATTTATTTGTCCAAATCAAAAAGGGTTACTATATCCTATGATTTGTTAGCTGTAATATAGTATAGCGCATACTGATAGCTGTAGTATAGTATTTCTGGTGTAGCGTTGGAATACTATGACCAAAGAAATAGTACTTTATACAGCTATTAGTCTACAAAAAAATGTATCTTATAAATGTCAGTCTGTTAATAAAAGAAGTTTAAAAGCAGTGCTCCAAGTTGTTTTGGATCTTTGACCGGCAGTGTGACATTCCCCTAGGTCGAGAAGCCTGCTGATAACGTCAGGCTTTGGTGATAGCCTTCCTGGCACGGCCCGTCACCGATCGATTTCTATATACCCCCCCTCCCCCCCATTCTCCTCTATTTCTCTTCGTCCACCCCACTTTGTCTTAAACCATCACAAGTTGCTTTCCACCCCCCCCCCCCCTCCCTCTACAGTTTTACGTTCGTTATCTCTTTGTCTTTAATTTGAAATATTGCCGTGTCGTGATCGGAGCGTTTAGGTAAAGCGGTTGTCAGATGTTTCACGCTCGTTATAGAAACGAGCAATTTTTTTTTCGGATTGGTTTTAGTTAATTTGTAACTAAGTAAACTAAACTTCTGACCGGTTGGCATGATTTTATACAAAACTATTATGTTGGTTAATAAATGATAATTGTGACTCTAGATGACTATATTAGTCTTTACATAATTGACTCTAATAATTTACTCTTACACAAACAATAAACAGCTTTAGATGTTATAGAAGACATACAAGTCAACATTATATTCTCAGTTGTTTAAATCCATAAATAAAAATATCAAGTGTTCATATTTGCCTCTGCACATTGGATCAATAGACAAATGACATCCAATTTGAAAGGAAAATGAAAATTTGTCTCATTTTCTTATAAATTGTTCTGATCAAGTTTTGGTGTAAAAAAAATTTGATATGTAGTTCATATAAATTTTTTTAAAAGACATTTTAGATTGCATCTGCCTCAAAAGCGTAGAGATACAAAAATTGATCGTAAAATATTCCGTTTGAAATATAAAAAACAAATTTCCTTAGAGAAAATCTTAAAATTCATATATACTATTATCAGCTTCATTCAGTACACTTTTATTGAAAACTTCTTTCTTTGGGTCTTTATTTAAGGTCTCCTAATTTAAAAAACTCCGAAATTATTATGTAATTTTAGGTCATTTTCTTTTCCCACTTTATCAAATTTATCATATTTTTCAACTCAACAAACAAAGTTGGCAAACTCCTTTTTATTTAAAGTCTAATAATTATCTAAACATACAGTGAATCTAAAAGTTATTTAACAAATAAGTAATTGTTGTTAAAAATTGGTTTAATTTTAATATTTAACTGTCAGTGATATCCTTACCGACCAAGTGTTATATGTATACATCTATAAAAAGATTTCACATAAACACGTGAAATAACAATCAATGATCAAACCACAATATGAAATGGGAAAACAATACTAAGATCTTTCAACCGTAACAAGTGGTCTTCGTCAGAGTCAAAAACCCAACTGAATACTAGATGCAGAAAACATTTCGTGACGGGTTGAGAAGAGTGGTATATTAAAAGGGTGAAAGTGCAGGAAAGGACAAAAAATGTCCAGAAAGGGATGTTTGGAGAAACAAAGAAGTACAGTAAAAAAGAGTAAAAAACTATCCGCTAGCTGTCAACCCTCTTAGAAGAAAGAGGCTGTTACCTTCGTAACGAAATTATCAAGTTTGAAGAGACCGTTACTAATGTTTATAACATTTGATCTATTAAATTTATTTAGAGACGATTCAATAATTTTTCTTAACAACATTGATTTTTCATAGGTAATAAATTTAGCTCCTGTCCAATCAATATGATGATTTTCATTGTTTATATGCAAGAATAAGGTATTACTTTTTTTCCTGTCTACTTACGTTGTATTGGTATTGTTTTACACGTGTCTTTGATGATTTACCAGTTTGACCAATATACATTTTATGGAAATTTTTGCATGGAATTTTATAAATACCACCGGCCTCCAGTTCCCTGGGAGAGTTCTGGTTATTTTCACACTAGGTAAACAGTTTAATAATTAACAAAAACAATGAATTCCCGTGGTAAACAATGTATACATATATTTTTCTCAGCTTTAGATCTGACTATGTTTCTTTCGTTTTGTTCTTTCTTTTGAAATAGATTAACTATAATTGTTTCAATATAATTGCTAATTATATTGCCATAATACCAACTGCCATATATAGAGGCTTTGATCTTTATTCCTGTTCTAGGAGTGAAAATTTGTCTCATTTGTTATTTTGAACCCATTTTAGTGATCGTCGAGTCACATTACTGGATAATAGTAATTGTTAAAAATTATTTTTTTCCAAATTCACTCCGATAATCTTAGACTCGTAGATAGGCTTTGATCTATTAGCATGAATTATAGGGTTTTTCATTTGGTACTTTAGTTTTAGGGAATTCTGATTCATTTGAAATTTAGTTTAGGTATTCTACAATATAGAAATGTCAAAAAGCATTTACCAGTATTTTAAACAAAATAGCCAATGAAATTATTGTTTTTATTTTTCGCTGGACAAAGCAAGGGTAGGATGCTAGAATTCAATAAAAGATGTAATTAGAGTAACTGAATCCGACATAGATGGCTGAAACGATATGGTGGACAATGTCAGTTGGGTGGCATCATAATTCAAATGGAGTAAGTATTAAGTAACCATATGTAAGTGATATAATATGTATTACCTCCATCTGTAATGAGTTTGAGCTATAGTCTGTCTCGAGAACCACGGGAATTCATTGTTTTTGTTAATTATTAAACTGTTTATCTAGTGCAGGCCTTCTTAAACTATGGGTCGCGATTTGGGGTCGCGTCGCAAAATTCTGGGGTCGCGAGAGATTTTAATGTCAAATATTTAAATACACGATTTTATAACATCTAGATGTGTATTTGTGCAGTCACACTACGGGTAACTTCGAGTAATACTTTATATAAAAAAAAATTGAACAACCTGGCTGACAAAAAAATATTTGAATTTGCATTGTAACTCATGATTTCGATTGTGACTATGTTAATCTTCATGAGGAATGTGTTTTTTGCATTTAGTTCACTATGAAGACGAACATAGTAACCATTGAAATCATCTGTCCGATGCAAAAAAAAATATTTTTTTCAGCCATATTGGAGTGTTACCATTTCAATCGTGAATTTCAACCATTTCACTGAGTGTTACCCCCGTGAGTCACACTCACACAATTGTAGGTAAAAACAAATATTAGAATACTCGCGCACACGTGCAGAGAGTCAGTAATTCAATAACACTGACTGTAATGTGAACTAGTGTACACATGACGCTCTTCTAGTGTAGTCAATTGTCAGTGTTCCACCGTAACGAGATTTTAGTTTTTTTTATTTATTCGGTAATTAATCAATTATTGTATGTGTTGGTGTTAAACTCTGGAAATATTATTTTTATATATATTTATTGGATTTTAGGATCAAAATAATTTTTCGCCATGGATAAATGGCTGAACTTAAATAAGAATGATAATGACGCATATTAAAATGCTACAAACTCTCCTCAGGTAGGAGAATGTATTGATATACAGGCATTTAATGTGCGAGAAAGAAAATATGATGAGTGTTTTCTTCAATTTGGTTTATATTTCAAAATTGTGAGGGTAATGAACAACCTCTTTGTTTGATCTGCTAAAAAATGTTGAAGAGGTCTTAAGTCCAGCAGTGTTAAACATCCCACCAAGATTTAATTTGTTATGCAATAAAATACAGGCACATCCATCTCATTTTTTTTTTCTTTAATTTTAATTTAGTACTTACCACTCAACGACTGCGTTAGAATATATATTTTCATATGTATATTGTTACCTAATAAATAAATCATCAAAAAATAATTATTTATCTTTCTTTTATATTTATAAGGGGCTGCCAAGAAACTCGCAATTATAAATGGGGTCGTGAATGAAAAAAGTTTAAGAAGTCCTGATCTAGTGTGAACATAACCAGAACAAAGTGTTCGAATAAAAACGAGTACAAAGTTTGATGAGTAGAAAATAATGATATATATGATGAAATGGGAAAGAGAATGACCTCAATAAAGATGGTGATGATTAAACTCCAGTGATGAAGGGTCGTAATCTCCATTTATAATCTCTAGTCGATCAAGATGAACACGAGGTTAGTGATATACCTACATAAATGGGACCACAGAGGACGGAGGTCTTCACTCTGCTTGTGTGGAAATTGAAAAAAAAGTGTATAAAGGACTCTAAGAAATGAAAAAGGACAATAATAGAAATACTAATCTAATCTATAACCACTGATAATAGTTCGCAAACATATGATAATTTGAAATTATCAAAGAGTACAATTATTGTGAAAATAAAATTTGTTCGTTCAAATATTTTATTTTTTTTCCAAAATGAATATTTTAGAAAATCTTTTTTATCATTTTCATTTCTTCTGTAGATTGTATACAAAGGCGCATAAAAACTGAATACAACTTTTTTTTGTTCATGATATTTAAAAATAGTTTTCCTTATTGTTCACGTCATACCATGCTATTTTTTTAACCTAATATGAGGTTCATTCCATGAGTTTAGGGTGTTTCGTATTTTTTTACATCAGTACCTCCAATTTGTTATTCAAATGACCTATAATATATAATTTTAAAAGAATATTAGTAAGTTGTTAGTTTCATTTAAAAGAACTAATTATGGTTTATATTTTAAAATACTTTATTTTCTTAGTTATCCTTGGTGCTTTTACTATTAGCATGAATAGGTACTTGAAATTAGAAACCGTTACTCATATCAGCAACATGCCGGTAGTGAAAGTCCTGGGTGGTGATATATTTGAGGGGACTGGCATTGGTGATATGTTGCTGGTGTCGAAGAGTGAGAAGTGAATTGTTTTTATCGGTTTAGCGAAGTAGGAGCGATAGAGGTACCACGGAGAGGTGAGGTGATCCCGTCATCTTCGATTTGTTATTCCCTGGCTACATAATATATCATCCTCTGACTATAATAAAATGTTTAATTAGGGTCTATGTTTCGTTGTTTTTAAAAATTGATGAGCAGATAGTTCAAGTTGGTATGATGATATTATTAGCTTTGGTCATGCATACAGTTTCTTATAGCTTTTACCCAAATTTATCCATTGTTGTTTATTTATGCTGTTTAATAAACATTCCAGAGTCATGGATAGTGGGAGCTCCATTTGTTCGAAAATATAATTATTGGAATCTAGCGATATTTTGAAAAACCAATTTCCAAAAGTTTTAAAATTACTGGATTGCAATGAGAGAGTCATAGAAAAAGAAGTTTGTTGTTCCTCCCAACGTCCAGACAGCTTTGATAGTGTTCTAAAAAGAAGTTTGTTGTTCCTCTCCAACGTCCAGACACCTTTAGTAGTGTTCTAAAAACAAGTTTGTTGTTCCTCCCCAACGTCCAGACACCTTTAGGAGTGTTCTAAAAAGAAGTTTGTTGTTCCTCCTCAACGTCCAGACACCTTTAGTAGTGTTCTAAAAAGAAGTTTGTTGTTCCTCCCCAACGTCCAGACACCTTTAGGAGTGTTCTAAAAAGAAGTTTGTTGTTCCTCCTCAACGTCCAGACACCTTTAGTAGTGTTCTAAAAAGAAGTTTGTTGTTCCTCCCCAACGTCCAGACACCTTTAGTAGTGTTCTAAAAAGAAGTTTGTTGTTCCTCCCCAACGTCCAGACACCTTTAGTAGTGTTCTAAAAAGAAGTTTGTTGTTCCTCCCCAACGTCCAGACACCTTTAGTAGTGTTCTAAAAAGAAGTTTGTTGTTCCTCCCCAACGTCCAGACACTTTTAGTAGTGTTCTAAAAAGAAGTTTGTTGTTCCTCTCCAACGTCCAGACACCTTTAGTAGTGTTCTAAAAAGAAGTTTGTTGTTCCTCCCCAACGTCCAGACACCTTTAGTAGTGTTCTAAAAAGAAGTTTGTTGTTCCTCCCCAACGTCCAGACACCTTTAGTAGTGTTCTAAAAAGAAGTTTGTTGTCCCTCCCCAACGTCCAGACACCTTTAGTAGTGTTCTAAAAAGAAGTTTGTTGTTCCTCCCCAACGTCCAGACACCTTTAGTAGTGTTCTAAAAAGAAGTTTGTTGTTCCTCCCCAACGTCCAGACACCTTTAGTAGTGTTCTGAAAAGAAGTTTGTTGTTCCTCCCCAACGTCCAGACACCTTTAGTAGTGTTCTAAAAAGAAGTTTGTTGTTCCTCGCCAACGTCCAGACACCTTTAGTAGTGTTCTAAAAAGAAGTTTGTTGTCCCTCCTCAACGTCCAGACACTATTAGTAGTGTTCTAAAAAGAAGTTTGTTGTCCCTCCCCAACGTCCAGACACCTTTAGTAGTGTTCTAAAAAGAAGTTTGTTGTTCCTCCCCAACGTCCAGACACCTTTAGTAGTGTTCTAAAAAGAAGTAGCGTTTGTGAAGGGATTGATTCTACTCAAGTTTATCAGAAGTAGAGATCTTCACCATTCCTCACATTGTACAACGTCATGGTCTACCACTGGGTTCTCTTCGAGGGACTTTGCAAACAAGTTTCTTCATCTTGGACATAAATTATCAGAGTTTATGATCAAGATTTGCATGCACACAACTCTTAGACCAAGCCTGTTCCCTTTCAAAAACAAAGCGAAGTATGCACTTATTTTTTTTTTAGAAACCTCAAGATTTCAGGTTAGCAGTATACTTAAAAAGTAATTCTACATTTTTGATTTAATAAAAACAAATATAATTTTTGAAATAGGATGATAAATTTTTAAATACCCATATTTTAGAAAGTTGGATACTAAAAGATTAAATTTCCCTGAATGATGGAATACAAATGTGATTAGGAATGGTACAGGACGTGTATGGTGTGAGTCGTGTAAGGGGGAATTGGATTGTAGTAAGTTTGTATCAGTCTGGGCGTGAGCTGGTTTCGGCAGCTCGACCAGAGATGATTGACTCCTTTGTGAGGCACTTGTAGCTCGGGTCTTTGTCGCAGTGTAATGCTCTCCAAACCATTTCATTTGCACAAGTGTCGAAACAAATTTAATGTCAACATTGCAGCCTCCTTATCCTCCTCGTCTTACTCCTTTTCGTTTCGATTTCATAATCAATTTAATTAATCATATATTTATAATATGGCTTAAATAATTTCACAATTAAAAGACATGGTTTTTGAGATATATTTGATTTTTTGTTTCCCATATATGATATAAAGTTAAAATTTGCCGAAAAAGTTAGATTGTAAAAGTTCTTAATTTTGTCTGATTGCTTTATACTTACGAAGAAATGCCTTTGTCATAGAAGTCCTATTTTTAATGAAATCATCTCGATTGATCATTTATTGTTTTCAATATATTTTAGTACTTATATTAACTGCAAAAAAGTATTTAAACATATTTGGATAGAAAAAATAAATTTGAATAATGTTTTTTTTATGATTAATTGTTACTTAAATTACAATTCAAAAGTATTTATGACTTTAGGCTCATAATTTATCGAGTTAAGAGTAATCAATCGGGCGGACTCCTATTCGTAGGAATTCGTAACATGATTTTACTATGGCATTTAAGTTTAGTGAGAGAAAGTCACATGGCTAATATAAGTAATAGGCTCTATTATTGTTTGTCTTTGAGAGAATTATGCATGAAGACAGAATTTGAGAGTCTTCTATGAAATAGTTTGTAGAAATCTATTGCAAAGTTACAAACAAAGGTGGGCTTTCAGATTATGCTGATTGCTTTACTTGTGTCTGCTTAATAGAATTTGAAAGTACCCTTAAAATTTTAAGCTTAAGGGATTGTAAGGTACGTACATTGGATTACTTGGCTGAGCACTTTTATAAGAATTTTTTACGATGCCACTTTTCTGTTAGTAAGATTTTCTTTTACATTGTGAATGCTGAAGTACTGGCTCTAAATGCTGCATTGGTATTTTATAAAGCGTTAGACGTTAGAATTTTTTACGATGACACTTTTCTGTTAGTAAGCTTTTCTTTTACATTGTGAATGCTGAAGTACTGGCTCTAAATGCTGCATTGGTATTTCATAAAGCATTCTATTGGCTTTGATGCCTTCACTATAGGCCTTGTATATGCAATACGTCACTGTGACATATGATCAGGATAGTTTGGCGAACTCTCTTTCTACATACCATGTTTAATGCTTTTGCATTATGAAAATAACCACTTTCCTTGTTTAGTTCTATAACTTCCATTAATGAAATTAATAGACTGGCTTCAGTCAGTGCTAACTTCTTTGTTGGGCTTTCAGTTTTTACATTGTTTCGGAAGTAATTTAGGAATAAGGTAGAGAATTTATGAATAAGATAGTTTTTCATTCATTTTCTGAAATTCAACATGAAATTACATACCAAACAAAACTGTGGTTAACACAGATGACTTCTGAGATAAATACAAATTATAAATATATTATTTCTGAATGTTCATTAAACTTTTCGATTTGTGACAGATCCATAAACTGAGGTTTTATACTATTCACTAATTCTATTTGAATCTTAGTGTATTGTATTGTAGTGTCTTTATTACTTTGTGAACTGCCTTATTGGAGAACTAAAATAAATGAAATTTATATCAGAACTTAATTTGAATCTTAAATTCGAAATTTCATTATTTTAATAAGTCAACTAATATATCTGTAGCTGTTAGCAAAACTAGTGAAATCCCCTTCCACAACACGTATGACAATTATTTTGTAATGATTTTGGAAAACTCTAACATAAAAGTCAGTTTAAAACTATGATTTTTTTTTTAATATCTGAGCTTTCTAACAGAGAAATAGTAGAGTTTAAGTATCTATTTAGGCCCTTTTATAAGTGTGTAATATAAATGGATCATGTGGAAATATCATAATAAACTCCCTCCAAGTAAGGGTACTACTTTGGAGAAAAAAAGTGTGTAATTTTCTTAAGTCTTCTAATAATTTATTATCTATTCATACTGAAAATAAAAATTATAAATATATTGATATATTAAGTAAGTTTATTGAATTATTTTGTTTACTTTGCTTTAAGTAATGTATAGCAACATTGAAAACTTCTATCTTGAGATTTAGACGGATTTAAATGTTTTGAGGTCCTGAAAATCTGTTCTGATGATTCTTGGTATGTATCTAAAAGTTTGTGTCCACCCTGAATGCCACACTGTTTAATAGATTAAAATTAATTGTACACAAAAATAGCCCCTACATTGTAGATGTTGCCTATCGCTTTTGGGCAATATATCATCATTGGAAAACCACTTTTTTTTAAAAGCACATGCCGAATTCTGTTTTTAGACAACAAATTTTCCTCCTAAACTACTTACTTTTGAGTGTTAAAATTTTGAAACGATTATGAAACCAATAGCAGCAATAAGGGGAAAAAATCAGAATTTTTCAATAACTCTGAAAGGTATATTTGACAATAGAATGTAAAATTTTGACTTCTGATTCATTCTGAAACATCGTAGGTATGATTCTGCTCACGTCGTTTAACGGATCATAATGTAATGATATGTAAAAATAACCGTTTCAGTGCTAAATAACTTTCATAATTCTTTCCAAAGATGCTTGCTATTACGTTTACACGATAATCAAAACAAAATAACATAAAAGCTTGAATTTATTGTCAATGAGTTTAACATTTGAGATTGCATCGTGTAAGTTGTTAGTAGAGTTTCCCTGCGTAAAGTTTGATTTTGAATTTACCTTAGCTAATAGACTTCTGTATAAAGGCAATATGAACTTTTAAGTTTATTTGTCAGATGGTTGTAGTGTTTAAGTTGTACGGCGATTGAATTGACTAGTCGTTATGTAGAGAGATGTCCAAGCACGGCCGCACGTTAGAAAGGCAAGTGTGCTGGTCCCCTCTCTTTCTTTAGTTAGTCAACATCTTCACTAGTTTACCTCGCCCATGACATTTTGATCTTTACTATAGCAACACGAGAGTTGTATTTTTAAATAAACTAGCAAACGTACCCGTCTTTGACGGAATCAAAAATTCTATTATACTTGGTATTCCAAAATACCATGGAATGCCATACCAATTACAGTATTATACTAATACTATAATTAGAAATTATAGAGTAGTAGAAAATATCATTATTAGTACAGTGTTAAACAAATGCCTCTGTATACACCACATTAGCTGTCTGTTCTTTAGATTCATGGAAGAACAAAGAGTTAGAACCTCTGACTCTTGAGCAAGTAAACTACAGTTCACCATGTGAGAAAAACTTGGTCTCGCTAACTTGAATTCCTGCGTTAGATAAAGTTTCCCCTTGCGATTTAGTTAACGTCATTGCGAAATAGACACTGACGGGACTTTGCAATCGTTTCAACGGAAACAGATAGTGCCTCGGAATTAATGGTATGGGTGGTATACACACAGACTCCCCATTCCACACCCAGTCATGATATCAGCCTCTATGGCATATCTATGCAGAGCATAAACTCAGAGTCGTGTCCCGTTGCACATTTCCCGGGGCACTCACGTTTCGTGACATGAAATTTGTTACTGCTACTAAATTGCAGCATGATTGGTGCTCCTACTTTAAGTTTTTACTCATGATCAGGCAGTCCAGGAGCAATCACAGAGTCAAGAAATTCAGTTAGGTAATGAGCTACTTCCTCATTACTAATCACTCTCTTTACTGACTTTTAAGTTCTATCTTCGGCTTGTTATAGCGTACGAACTTGTTTGTTGATTTTACCTCGCTGTTCATTATTAAGGTTTGAGCATTGCTCGTTCACAAAGCCATTTATTCTGAATAGATAGTACATCTTGAACTCTGAGGAACACCTTGTCAATAAGCTCAAATAAGCAATATTTTCATGTACGCAAATGAAATTAAAATCAACTAACAATACCTACTTGCCACACTTGTGTATTTTCAAAACAAATTTTTCCGTGAAGTTAGGAAAATACAGCTTAAAGTCCCATAACTTCGCTTCGGTACTGAATTATCAATCTATTTAGAGCCTATATTTTAAGTTAAGCATACACAAATGTAAGTCAAAGTTTCAGCTCGCTATGTCTCATGGTGGCTGAGTTTACTTGTGACAACATTTTGCGGACAAACTGACAAACCGACATAAATTTTTCTAATGGTGGGTTCGGTTGCTCCAATGTATGAAACGTAAAGAAAACTTGAAATAAGTCAGTTCTAAGCAATGTACAGACAAAATCATTATTTTATTTATATAGATATCATGTACAGTGTATGTGTGTGTTGTGTGTTTCTTTCAAAATAAATGTACGTACATACTCGTAATACATGAACATTTTTAAAATCCCTGAGATATCCGGATAATGTAGCAAAACACTGACTCTCCTTTTTTGAGGCCAGATTTTTTTCTCAGAGCAGGTTATTTGCTATTAAATAGTACATTTTTCTTTTGGTTAATAAGCCCTCCGGCTACCAGAAGAAGACTACCTAGTCGGTATAACGAATGGTCTTCATAATTTCCTTCCCAGGTTTTTGAATTATTATGATTTTTGAGATCTTCCAGTTGTTTCGAATAATTTTCTTGGAAAAACACCGGTTATAAACTATTATGCATCAAGTTCAGGGTTTTCTCAGGGTTGAATTTTATTGTAATATTTTCTATTTCTTGGGTCTAAAAGTCTAGATAATTTTCTGTATTTATTGGTTTTAGCTATTTCCTGTCTACATTGTGTGTACAGAGTGATTAAATGTGATGAATACTTAGGGAAAAAAGGGTGAGTTAGCAAATGCAGAGTCTCTTCTGTGTTGGTTTTTTTAATGTTTCCATCTGGTTCCTAAAAATAGATAAAAATGTTCGGGGCCGCAGTTACCTTGTCGCTATTTTATTTATTGCATTCCATGGATTGTTTGGCCCAGTGCTATTACAATACGTTCTCCAAGAGTCACCTTTAGCTTAGTGTAGGTTGTTTTGGTATTACTTGTTGTGTGTATGTTATTCTTGTTTTCTTATTCCTCAAAGGATGTTATTATTTCTCGTCCTTTGAAATCGTTGGTTAATGGCGGCAGTTTTCCTTCTGATTACATCAAGTTCCTTATTCCACCAGCTTACTGTTTTGTTTTTAAATTTTAATATACTTTTCTGCCTGATGTAGCTGTTGGGATGATTAGTAGTCATGAGTAAGTTACCCTTTCGAATATTAAATTGACACATTTTGCAAAATCGTTTTGACGTGTTTTGCTAGAATCTTTGCTAGTTCACTGTCGATTCGTTGCTAGTTATATGATTTTTGAGGTATGAGGATGCTGAAATTAGTTTTGGAGGGAATTTTAAATTTGATCCAATCAGCGCGTTTGACTAGGTATTTGTTTTCGTGCCTGAGATGGCAATTTTGGTAACTGTTTCCTTTTGAAAAGTAACATATTTATTACGTGATAGGCTTTCAGTTGATGAAATGTTCCAGTCTCTGAACGTCGGACAACAATGCTCTGGACGTCACAGTTAGGTCAATGTTCCTTGGACCTCTCATTATTTCAAAGGTGGGAACTCCAAAGTCTTCATTTGCAATGAACAGGGATCTTGATAAAAGATTTATCTCGTTTGTTAACATTTTTGAAGCTGCCCTTCCGAAAAGTCAAATAACAAAACCCTCCCTTGTGAAATATTGTTCACAGAGTTCGCTGAGATCTTAATTTTTTGAGGGGTAATTAATGTTTTAATATCTTTCATTGTTACTTCACTATCATGACTAGTTTTTGCTTTTACACTAAACTTAAAGGAATTAGATTTGCTTTGTTCGAGGTTCTCCCTAGGGAGTTCGACTTTTTGAAAACCTCTGAAAAGGTCAATTTGGCTGTCTTCATCGACTCGCTGATAGCCAATCTGTATTTGAACACTTGCATTTCACCTACGGTACCCCGTAAATAAATATTCTCAAAAGACTTAAAGTGTGTGTGTTTGTGAGGAAGGTATGAACTACATCTTCACGACCTAATATATCCTACTTCTTCTCTTCTTCTGTTTTTCTGTCTGACGTCGAACTGCCAGTAAGAGATATTGGTATGTGTCTTGATCTGTTCTTTGTTCTAAATACTTTAGTCTTATAATTTTATATGCATGATTTCATGGTAAATACACAGTGACCATCGTCTAAAACCACATTAAAAAGTTCAAAGATATGACTTTCAACACGAACAAGTAGTTTACGTTAGCCCTATTATAACATACTTCACTATAAACAACTAAATACATTTGTAACATGATATGTACATATGTTGTTCACCTAAATACTACATAATACCCTCGTACGAAGGAGTTTATTATAACTTTTCTCTTTCATCTCTTATAAAGTAGGGCGAAGAACAATTTTTTTAGTTGAAAGGTGTTTGTCATATTTCTGAATTATTTGCTCTGGATTAGACGTTGTATATATATATATAAATGAAAAAAGACAACAAATAGAAGAAGCGAGAAAACTTACTGGGTCGATATTTTGAACTGAAGTTCGTCACCAGGAAGAAGAAGGGAAGAAGAAGAGGCACGTGCGTCCTTCCCTTCTTCTGCCTGACGACGAACTTCAGTTCGAAATATCGACCCAGTAAGTTTTCTCGCTTCTTCTATTTGTTGTCTTTTTTCATTTATATATCTGTCCGGTTTGGACCGTTTTAATATTTTGATTTATATATATAGGTGTGTTCTCTAATCGGGGTTCGGTCAATAATTGACCGAACCCCGATTAGAGAACACACCTATTCTATCAAACGGTCGATATATTATTGAATCTCTTATATATATATATATATATATATATATATATATATATAATATAGTTCACAAAGGAAAGAGAAAAACAGATAAAAACACACACTAAAGACTCACTATGATATTTCGACACTAGTAGTCGTCGGGTAGAAGTTGTCCCTTTGAGTAGCTGAAGCCTTCTGTATATTTATATACTGTATATATATATATATATATATATATATATATATATATATATATATATATATATATAATCAATGAAGTTTAAACCACAATGGTAAAAAGAAAACAATATGATAAATACTCTGAGGCCTCTAATTTATGTCATCAGAGAGTAGACATTGTAAAAACTGAGAAGTTTAACAATTTATGACATAAATATGTTAGTTATGTATGCCACTTTTATGTTAGCTTCTTATTTTTTACTTTGTTTTTCCCTGATGACATAAATTGAAAGGCCTCAGAGCATGTATCTATTGTTTTCCTTTTTCCATTGTGGTTTAAAATTCATTCATTCCATCACGTGTTTATTTATTGTGATTTTTGTGCATATATATATTTTATATATATATATATATATATATTATATATATATATATATATATATATATATATGAATAATAATCAAAATAACACTTGATATAATAGATGGATTAATTTACCACAATGAAAACAATTTTTTAAAACAATGCTCTAAGGCCTTTCGTTAATTAACGAAAGGCCTTAGAGCATTGTTTTAAAAAAATTGTTTTCATTGTGGTAAATTAATCCATATATATATATATATATAAAACGATTTCACATAAATACATAAAATAACAATCAATGATCAAACCACAATATGAAATGGGAAAGCAAGACTAAGATCTTTCAACCGTATCGTTGAAATTTGACTCTGACGAAGACCGCTTGTTACTTGGGTCAGTTCTTCAGGTTTAAATTAAACTCTCATTGCCAATGTTTCGGTTTTTATTTAAACCTTCTTCAAAGTCCTACAAAACAGTGGAATTATAAGAAACAATTTAATCATTCAAACATACATAAAAATCACAGTAGTTAATACTTAACTATTATGTATAATACATATATATAAGTAGTCTACTTACCCATTGCCATCCGTTTTGATTCTCAAATTCCTGGTTTAAACGGCTAGGCCAGGTTAAGTTAGGTTGCAGTGGTAGTCCCACAAGGGAACACACGTAGGCTTGTGTTAGAACAAAGGGAGCATTGGCCCTTTGTGATACCATACAATGAAGATTGATTCTACAGTGGGAGTCCTAAATTTAACAGTGGGATCTTTAACAAGTACCTGACATCGTACAGGCTCGGGACCGACGGTTTAACATCCTTCTCAGAGGGTTGACGTGCTCAGATTTATTCACCTCCCGCTTGAATAAATAGAGGGCCAGGTGGGGATGGAACCCCGGTGCTATCAGTTCAGAGGCGAGTACGTTAACCACTGAGCTAATCTGGCTCCTTTTAAATGGCTAACTGGTAAGATGCAACTGGATAACTTTAAATCCTACCTGACGGTGTTACGAATATTACTTGAATGACAATTGTGGAACCAAAAATGTTATTAAATGTTCTCCATAACCTAAGTGTATACCAGTTTATTATTGCTCCCCTAATTGAGATACTTGTTTCCAGCGAACAGGTCTCCCAAGTTCAGTGTAAATTCATAGTGATGGTAATAAAGTAAATACTGCTTCACTTCCGTATGTGTGCTGCAGTACCATTGCAAAATATCTGTAATGTCCATTACCTGGATAGCAAGCAGTTGAGGCTGGATGCTAAAAATGTTTTGTTTTAGACAAAGTGAAAAGTAATTGAATTGGTGATATACTTAGAAGGTTTCGTTGCAGATTTAAGATTGTGGGTTGTGTTTGTGAAATGTTGTTAGAATGTCCAACAGTTTTAAACATTTGAAAAAAATAAATGTTATGTATTTTTAAATAATTTGTTTGTTCTGAATGGTTTATTTATATATATTTTCCATTTTTCATGATTCTCTTTCCTTTTTTGTTGTTTCACTGGGAAGGGTGTATTTTTTCCACAAGTTGACCTGAGAATCGAAGTAAATACAGATAGGGGCAGTAATGGGGTGGCTTGACGGAAGGGATGTATGGGAGAGGCGGGGTATCGATTGGGGCAGCCATGTTGTCCGCGGGGGCTGGGATTGGCCGGTGGACTGCCGCCCCCGGCCAGTGGACCTCCTCCTACCATGGAGTACACCTGGGCCATGGAGGAGCAGTCGCCTCCCTCAGCCCCGCCTCCGCCCCCAGGTACTTGGTTTTCTTCACTTCATGCCTCTCAAGTCACCAGCCCTGCAGATCTGTAGAGAAACTAGCCAGCATAGGCTACCTTACACAAATTTCGTTTTTATTTAAAAATAAAATTGTGTCCAAATATCATGATTTTTTTGGATTCGTGAGCAACGAGTAAATTCCCTGTTGTCCGCATCACAGTAATTCATCTACTTGCTCTTAAATATCTTCTGAATCTTTATATTAATTTGCTTGATTTAGTAAAAACTTTGATTGATTTCCGTATTTCCATCCCTATTTCGCTGCCCTCATACTAATTATAAACTCATTTAGTGAGATCTTAAACTAATCTCACTAAAATCTTCCTGGGTTTCTCTTACTTACTATTATTTATGTTAAGTCAAAATTATTGCATCAGATTTCAATGTATTTATGAAAATCAATGATATTTCAATGATATTACCGTGCTTTGGTCATACAGTAGTTAATGTTCCTTTAGCTTAAAGACTTGATCCTACTTTGTAAAGTAAATCTGTGTTATATCTTAGCCACTCAAATTATTTGAGATTAATTAGCCATGATTTATTAAAAAATAGTATTTTTTGAATAGATATTGTAATAGTAATTTCTAATAAATTTGAGTTCCTAGTATAAGATTAAGTTATTGAACGATAGTTCTGGTAGAAAATCCTAGATAAGTGTGATTAAAAAAGTGAAACATACTCAAGGATGATCTACAGACATTAAAATCTTACATTATATAATATCTTAACATGCCTTGATTTTACAGTTCCTCAATCTACCCAAAAAGGTTCGAAATAAACCAAAGTTTTTATATATATATATATATATTATATATATTATATATATATAAAATGAAAGGTCCGTGTGGACAATAAACACTTTAACACATAGAAAAGAACACAGAAAGACACTACAAGAACTCACTTCGATATTTCGACATCGTCTGGATGTCGAAATATCAAGTGAGTTCTGTAGTGTCTTTCTGTGTTCTTTTCTATGTGTTAAAGTGTATATATATATATATATATAATGTGTAAATCTTGCATCTCCCATTGAATAAATTGTTGATCGGTTTAACCCTTCAAGAAGAAAAAGTATGTTTGTACATTCAATAGAATTCAAGACAAGATTTGTCTTGAGAATCTAATATTTTGGAGGCAAAATAATCAAAATCTACTTGATGACGACAATACGAATGACTTGACTATCTCTTTCTCTTTCTACCTTCACATCATAACTAATTACCCCTCATTATCTTTCACTTGACCTTTGAAACTACTTCAGTTTATAATCTTTATTTATTAGCAATAGTCAGTGTACCAATAACTTTCTTTATCTATTTGGTTTAACTTGCTTTAAGTATTAGATATTTAATATACTATTATTCATGATAGTATTTACGAATAATAATTATACTATTTGAACCATAATTCAAGTCCTGCTATCATAATAGTAAAGGTGGTATTTAAAGAAAAAATTAAAATTATGAATACAAGTACATCTCCCATACTTTGGAATAGTACTGTGTACTAAAGTTGCCTCTGATTCTACCACGGTTATTTCGTAAATTGTGGAGGACCTCTCTACAATATTAGAATTAGTAATAATACATTCCGTCATACCTCGTAAAGTCTCTGAAAAGCTCGACCGGTTTCGGGTCCGTCTGGATCCCATCTTCAAGAGCACCTAACTGACTGTGAATGTTGTTAACTATATTAACTATATTTAACTCTCTACAATATTTGAAATGTGTCTAATCTAACAGTAACTGCTTTGTTTCTCTTTGGATGGTTGCCTATTTCACTTAAACTAAGTTACCAACCTAAAATTTATTTTTGCTTTTTGAATTTTTTGAAATGATTGTGCTTTAACTTTTTCGAAAACTACTAAGATTAGTAGGTTACTAAGAGAATTCTCGGTAGGTTAATGTGGACAAATCTCTGTTACATTGTTGATTGTATCCTTCCATGCGTCAATTGATGTTATGCCCGTTGAGATCTTTCGTTAATTTACAACAGATGTGATTGACTATCATTTCGTTTAGCCGTTCTTTTATGACAGATCACAATAAAAAGGAGTCTTTTCATTTTTAATATATGCAGGGTAATCTGTGAGTAGAATTCTTACAGTATTCATCTCAAAATATGGCGTGGGGAATGAATGACATCTTTAGTTAGTCGGTCGTTCGAAGTGAAGCTAGAAGCGTAACGTATGATGTGGTCAAAATAAGTGGAGATAAGCATTGTTATGTCGAAAGACATAGTCTTATTTTATTTTTTCTGAATATTATATGGTGATTTTTACCAGTTGCTTTGTAAAACTTTTAAATATACCATTTATTGTGAAACTTTTAATTAGAGAGCGTCAGTTTTAATTAATTTGCTCACTATTCGAACTTTACTCTCCATCGTCTGATGATGACGTACGTACAATTATTTAAGTAAGTTATGATAGTGTTAAGTTATTCTCTGAATCTTAATTTATGAGCATACAGAGATATTTAGACAGTTAAATATCTAACAAATACTAACGATTCCCGAAAATTTTGACTACACTGTATATATATATATCAACACATTTTCGATGAAAATGCGATCCGAAACGGACAAATATAGTTCATGTAGACAAAGAAACATGGAGAAATTGAGTGCGTATTTTTAAATTTCTCTATGGTTCTTTGTCTACATTGAACTTTATATATATATATATATAGATATATCTTCTGAAATTACTTCTTATGCTTTCTATATTAGTATTATCTTCTTTTCAAGAGCTCAGAGAACCGTCACGTATATTTATTGTGATTATATATATATGATCAAACCACTATATGAAATGGGAAATCAAGACTAAGATCTTTCAACCGTAACAAGCGGTCTTCGTCAGAGTCAAAAACTCAGTTGGGATTTTTGACTCTGACGAAGACCGCTTGTTACGGTTGAAAGATCTTAGTCTTGTTTTCCCATTTCTTATTGTGGTTTGATCATATATATATAATATATATATATATATATATATATATATATATATATATATAATATATATATATATATATATATATATATATATATTATTAAACTTATTATTAGAAAACAGAAAAGAGACTAACACTTACTATTATCGATCATTTCGGCTATCACGTTGTCCTCAGGAAAGGTAGGAAAAGGATCACAGGAGCGGAGACATGGAAGTGTTCACCGACGGACACAAAGTCACACACACACACACACATATATATATATATATATATATAAAAAGATTTCACATAAACACGTGAAACAACAATCTTATTGTGGTTTGATCATATATATATATATATATATATATAACACGATCCAAACTGGACACAATACGAGTTCAAAATTCAAGAATTGTACAATTTAAAGTTTTCATTTCTAACTTTCCAAGAACTGATCCCCAATATTAATTTCTGTTTTATTAATTTCTCTCACATGTTTTATTGTGATTATTTTCTATATATATTTACCATATACTATTTATAAATATAGCAGAAAAAGAATCCAGCAATACGAAATATTACAATTTTTCTGAATATATAATTGATTATACTGGATAATAGAAAGGTTTTACTATGATTTGAATATTTTTCCTCTTTATTTTCGATGATTTTAGTTGCAAGAAAACTGGGAACAGTTTTTTTTTATATTCGCCACTAAGTGAATACAAACGTTTTTGCGGAAAAATTTTAGACAATTGTTCCCGATGTATAAATTTTACTGTTCTGTAAAAATTTCCAAGGGAAATTGTTTTAAATGTTTTATTCCTGAATAGAAGCGTTATAAGAGTATCTCGTTGGATTGAGATGTTTTTGGGAATAAAAGGTGGTTGGTTTGTATGGTCTACGACCAACGAATATATCCGCGCACTATAGTGCACGTAACCGGCAGTTCCAGACCAGAGGCCCTCTACTGTTTGATTACTGTGCTACTATAACTTGGAATGTCAGTAATTCATGTTAGATATTAAGTTTGTCTGTCCAGTAATTACGTCGTATTATTAGTAGTTTTCAATGTTATTAGTCATGCGCTGGAAAAATAGTCATTGGATGAAGTAATTGTTCAGTGAGTTTGAGAAAGGTTGGTGGCAGGATTGAGAGCTTGTATGAGTAGGTAGTAGCTTGTATGAGGTTCTGATGAGTAGGTAGTTTGTTGTCTTCATTGGTAGTAAGTCGGGTGATGTAACTATCTATGGATTCCATTTTCAAATCATGCTGAATGTCCACATTTCGTGCATACCAAGGAGCCCTGGCTATAAGGTGGGCACACTTATTTTGAACAATCTGGATACAAGCCTTGTTTGTTGGTGCAGCTCTAAACCAGACGGAGCATCCATAAGTCATTGAACAAACGAGCCCCCCTTATAGACAAGGTACTTGACTGAATTGAGAGAATTCATTGATTTGAAAAGAGAATACAGATTGCACATCAAGTAAATTCCAAGCTGGGTTTATTATGGAGGTGTTGTTTGAATGGTAATCTGGAGTCTAAAATAAGACCCAGGTATTTTACATGGGCTTGATAGGGAATGATCTGGTTACCAATGAAGACAGGAGGAGGATGGTGGATGTATGTATATATATAATTAAAGTTACAGCTAGAGAATACAAGAAAACGGACGAACACTCATGAATCTCGATAATTTCGGCGTCTTGCCGTCTTCAGGAGAGTAGAAAGAAAGAAAATAAAAGGAGAAAGAATGAAGGAACGGAGACGTAAATGCGTCCACTGTCCGATGTAAACTGATATATATATATATATATAATATATATATATATATATATATATATATATATATAGAGGTGTGTTCTCTAATCGGGGTTCGGTCAATTTTCCAGGATAAAAAATCAACTCTCGTTGCCAACGTTTCGGTTTTATTTAAAACCTTTTTCATAGGCAGAAGTAAGAATTTTTTAACTAAGAAAATGAAAATAAAAAATTCTTACTTCTGCCTATGAAAAAGGTTTTAAATAAAACCGAAACGTTGGCAACGAGAGTTTGATTTTTTATCCTGGAAAATTGACCGAACCCCGATTAGAGAACACACCTATTCTATCTAACGGTCGATATATTATTGAATCCGTTATATATATATACACCATTTATAGAAATATAGCAGAAGCTGAATCCATCAGTACGACATATTAATTAAAGGAAGGTTTTACTATGATTTGAACATTTTTTCCCTTTATTTTCAATGCTTTTAGATGCAAGAAAACTAGGAAGTTTATATTTTGATATTCACCACTGAGTAAATGCAAATATTTTTGCGGATTTATAAATTGTATTGTTCTTTAAAAATTTGCAAGGGAAATTGTTTTAAATGTTTTATTTCTGAATAGAAGCGTTATATGAGTGTATCTGGTTAGATTGAGATGTTTTTGGGAATAAAAGGGGGTTTGATTTGTATGATATGACCACTTAAAATGTCTGATCACCAAAGGGATAATGCGAGGAAAAAAGCTCAGCCTCGCCCAGGGGATAGCTGTTTATAAATAAAGAATATTTATTTACAAAGGTTGCGGTGGAGGGGTGCCTTTAACATGCTGTAGGGCCTCGCCCTTACGGTGGGCAGACCTGCGCTCTCTCTCCAATCAACGCCCTTCAGCCCTCGTCCCTAGGTAAACACTCCCAGCCCTCCGCTTCACCTCAAACTAAATTACCAATAAATTCTACACTCTTTCCTGTCTCGCATTATTTACCCCTAGTTTGCGTGCTCCTCGTCTCATCATATGGGTCGTTTCATTTCAAAGTAATTTAACAAATCCTTTTCTTTAATAATAAATACTAAGATTTATTGTTCCAAATTAATTCGTGTTATTACCTTAGGCATTATTTACTCTTCTTGAAAACATTTTACTTTCGAAATCTAAATGTTTTATTTACTAACAGATTGAATATTTGCCTGTAAAAATTGCCTCGAGTGCATTGTCATTTAAATTTAATATGCAGAATCATTGTATTTTTTAGAAAATTTGATTAATATATTCTTGTTTAACTCAAAAAAAAATTACCTTCTCCATGATTTTTAGAGTTTCATGAAATCTTCAGTATTAGCTATAGAAATGTAACGTTTATTTCAGAAGGAAACAATATACATGTATAAGTGGGTAGAGCGAAACATGTGTATAGTGTGGGTACTACATGAATTGCTGTTATCAAAGCCAAATACTCTTTACTGCCTCAACTATCGTTTTCTTCTTAAATTCAGTTAAGGCGAGCTTTTCCTACATTTCCAGTTTTAATCGTGTGACTTGTGACGCAGTTGATACGTTTTTCCAATAATCTCAATACATTCTCGATTAATTCTTTAATTTCTCAGTAATACAGAACTGTTATGTTAAATTTTTTAAATAAATAGAAAACCAATGGACCACAACTGACTTCACTATGCTCAAACTTACTAAATACAAGTAATAATTCTATTAGTAAAAGAAACTGTAAATGTTTTAGCGTCCTTAACAAATTTAAGAGAATATTGTATGAAAAGAAAGTGATGAACACTTCAAAAACGAAATATATATTCATGTAAGAAAGGATGATATCATCATACCTCATATTCACAGCTGTTGGTGACGATGAACCCGTTTCGAATAATGAACATTTTTCAGGACAACCTATCTGAAAGTTGTAAAATCCTCCTAGGAACGTGTATAGACCTATACACACACACACATATATATATATATATATATATATATATATATATAAGTGTATATTGGCAGCAGATTTTCTTGTAAACATATTTTATTAAAGTAGACGGCAGCTTCCGCATTTACGACTTTTTTTTTTTTTTTTTTTGAAGGAACGGAGACGTAAATGCGTCCACTGTCCGAAAAAAGTCGTAAATGCGGAAGCTGCCGTCTACTTTAATAAAATATATACATATATATATATATAAAGATTTCACATAAACACGTGAAACAACAATCAATGATCAAACCACAATAAGAAATGGGAAAACAAGACTAAGATCTTTCAGTTGGGTTTTTTTCAACCAGTTGGGTTTTTGACTCTGACGAAGACCGCTTGTTACGGTTGAAAGATCTTAGTCTTGTTTTCCCATTTCTTATTGTGGTTTGATCATTGATATATATATATATATATATATATATAAGTATTTATTATTATTTTTTTAGTTTACTTGCTCTCTGACGATGTGTTGACGAAAGGCCTTAGAGCATTGTTTCCATATTAGTTTCATTGTGGTAAATTAATCCATCCATTACATCAAGTGTTATTTTGATTATTATTCATATATATATATATATATATATATATATATATATATATATATATATATATATTGCTATAGCTTCTCGACCACTGATTTTTTAATTTCAAAGATGGGTTTATGGTCTAAAGAAATTTCACTCCTGTTTATACGCCGACGTTTTGCCAAAAGTTGTTTGGCATTTTCAAGGCTTGTTTTTGAGGAAGAAACTATTTGCGGTCCATACCTCTTATCTACCAACATCATTCATATCTGATACCATCATTCGTATCTGATATAATGCTGGTAGATAGAGGCATGGACCTTCAATACTTTCTTACTCAAAAACAACCTTTTGGCAAAACGTCGGCTTATAAACAGGTGTGTAATTTCTTTAGACCAAAAGTCCTCAAGAAACCCCATCTTTGACTTTATATATATGACTGATAAATATATGAATTATAATAACCTATACAAACGATTTAGGTTTGTTTCTCTTCAGTTACTACAGATAGGAGGGTATACAAACTTTCTTCCAATGGGTTCTATTTGTTGCTCTTAAAGATGGACAGTGTCCGAATTTAGTTCAACGCCTCCCAAAAGAAGTATTCCAGGGAAAATGTAAATCTTTTCTTAAGTTAACTACACACACATCTGGCGTACTAACAATATGTAATCATTTAAAAAATATAGATTTAACTTCGGTGATTATTTACAAATTCCTTGTCACTCAATAAGTAGAGAATGTACTCGCTCCACTCATCCAGGTGACGTCATCTTTCCAAATGCTAAAAATGTCCAATTTTGCTTAATTCTGTTCAGTTAAGGAGCTTTTTTATTCAACAGAGCTATGGCTGTTGCCATGTTATAAAAGAGAGAATACTGGTTCCCCTGGAAAAAGATGATAAAAGAATCGTCTTAAATCAGGGAAAGCGTGAACTTTGTTACAGCACTTATTATTGTTTGGAGGAATAGCGGATGCTATTGAGTTTCATTTGTTGAGAAGTAAAGTGAATTTTAGGTTAGGTTATTTCAATAATGAGAAAAACAAACAGAAGTTTCATATACTTATAAAACAAGAAGTAAAATTTGTAGGAAATTTTAGGAAAAAGTTGTAAACCTTATCTGTGAAAATTTAGTCGTGAATTTTTAACACTTTTCATCTATGCTTTCCAATTGATTTATTAATAAACCTGATAAAAAGATATTCTTAAAATAATACCTCTGTTTAATTTATATTATGTGGTATTGTATAATTTAAATTTTAGTTAAACGAAATGAATAAACTGAAATAGCTGAACTGCTTTTTGAATCATATTAGTTGGCTGTAGGTTTTCCTTTTGAATGAACTTGCAGATCATTCGTCAATTCGTAATCTTTTTTATGAGGTTAATCTATTATTCGGTATCCATATGATTGTGGGTGGTCTTCATTACTTGTTAATTAATGACGATTCTATAATGACCAAGTACGGACTTTACAATTTGCAAATTTACGTTCTTTCTAATTAAATCCGTCAAAGGATTTGCTTCTTGGAATTGACGAATTTACTTCCTTTCAGATTGACTGCGGCAAAGGATTTGCAATCTCCCATATAGAAATTGTAAGTTCTTTGCATGGATTTGAAGGTATTGATAAACAGGATATCTGCTTTACTCTAGACGAGAACTGACTCTAAGACGATAGATATGGAAGTATGGTCCTGGTGCCAGGTCACATCAGGCGGCTGCTGACGAGTCATCCTGCAAGACAGTTCCACCCCAGTAGCCCCCATTGTCGACTCACTCGGCGTGAAATAGCCCTGCTGATGGCAGACTCGCAGGTGCTGGTCATTCATTTTGTTTGCGTGCAACCACTCGTCCGTGTTTCTGTCACACTTAAACGTTTACATCATTCCGGGCTTGCCTATCGAACTAATTCTGTTCCCACCTGTTTTTATTTCAGCCTCAAACAGACCACCTGGATTAAGGGGAATAAATTAAACACTTGCAGCCAATCTGGGATTGACTATTTCTCCACGGCTATCTTAAATCACGACTTAATTAAATTTTGAGGGGATCACTTTACTAAATTTCGCCTAAGTGTTGTTTATGCATGTTGTATATTCGTTCCATATGTGTTAGTATCTTTTTTTTGTTTTCTCATGATAACTTTAAATGTATATATATATATATAACAAGATTTCACAATAAAGTCGTGAAATAAAGATCAATGTCCAAACCAGGGTAAGAAATCAGAAAAAAGACAACGATTTTTCAGTTGTAACAAGCTGTCTTCATCAGAGTAAATCTCAACTGACTTCTGATTTCTTACTGTTGTTTGGACGTGAAACGATATATACATATATATCGTTAATTTTGATTTGACATATTTACTGCGGTGTCTTTCATATGTATGTTAGTCAGGCGACGTTTGTTTTATTAAACCTTTCCCAAAGAAGCACGCAGCTGGATTGAAGCAGGCATTACTTGTGCAGTGGCATTCCTGCCCTGAGTGTGCTGGGCTGGTGGGACAGGAAGCCCTAGCATGTGCGACCAATGGGCCGTTAAAGCGGTCGCTAGGGAGGTTTGGTCGATGCCCATATACCTCAATCACCTGCTTCAAACCTAAATTGCCACTCTTTCCACAACCCCTCTGTTTGCTGACTGTAAATATTTAAAGAATAAATCCTAAATGATGTTTACCTCTTAACAACTGTTAATATTTCAGTATGAATCCTCAGGTACTTAGCACTTGTTGCGTTCTTTAATTCAAAGGGAAGATATTTTTATTAACTTGAGTATTCGATATTGACACTCTTTTGCTATTGATCACATTCATCTATTACAACAAATCTGACCTGAATAACTCACTATAATACTTCAGATATGTACATTTTGTACTTTTCACTATGCTGAAGTGTAGTAGTCATGAATGTAATATTTTTCTAATTTTTAACTTGTTTTCATCTTTTGAGTTAGATGTAACATATTTTCATAGTGATGCCTCTGTGAATATCCATTTTTCCTGTGAACCCTCTATACTGTTACTGTTTAATTTATCGTAATAAAATAAGACGTCTAAACACTGCTCGGTTGGAAGGTCTGTAATATTTAGTCCAAATTTGAGCAAGAGAAGAATATTTTATGTAATTCAAAAATCGGTGTCTCACTGAACTACTACTGGACGTATAGTTTGAAACATTACCCTAAGGTTCCCACTGAAATAGTATAAATTTGGACCTGCAGAAGGGGTTTATATAAAACTGAAAGAACCACAAATGCGATTAAAACACTACCGTAAATAGTTTACTAAAAGCATTAATTTACGTTGTAATTATTATTATTATTTTAAATGCGCTAACAGAGATAGAGTTAATGATTCATCAAGTTAGAGATCATGTGACGATTATTTTATCCTCATTTCGATAATATTTAATTAGGTTTTAGAAACAATAAAAAAATATAGATTTCCTCATTAGTAAAATTCTTAAAAAAATTGAAGTTAGTTTAATTGAGATTCCAAGCCACAATTACAAGCTTTATATATATCTATATACAGTTGCGGAGTTGCTGTTTCCTTCTCAACGGCAGTACTTCGTACTTCTTCCTGATGATGACGGATGTCGAAATATCGAAGTAAGTTGTGTAGTGACTTTCTCTGTTCTTTCCTATATGTTAAAGTATATATATAAATAAAAAAGACAACACATAGAGGAAACGAGAAAACTTACTGGAGTCATATTTCAGGTGTTCAGAGAGTAAAGCGGAAGATGAAGAGGTACTTGCTTCACGATGTACCATGCGAATTTTTCATTTATTTATCTGTCCGGTTTGGACTGTTTAGTATTTTCATTTTTATATGATTTATATATATATATATATAATTAATATATATGAATGATCAAACTCAATAAGAAATGGGAAAACAATGACTAAGATCTTTCACCGTAACAAGGGTCTTCGTCAGAGATCAGAAAACAGACTGACAGTTCTGACGAAGAGCCTGTTACGGCTGAAAGATCCCAGCCCTGCCCTCCATTTTTACTGTGGTTTGTCACACATAAAGATTTATCGTGAATCTATTATGATATTTATGATCAACCACAATATGAAATGGGGAAAAAAAGACTAAGCTCTTTTAACCGTAACAAGCGGTCTTCGTCAGAGTCAAAAACCCAACTGACTTTTTCATATTGTGGCTTCATCATTCATTGTTATTTCATGTGTTTATCTGAAATCTTATATATATATATATATAATTGCTAAATAATTATACATCACTCAAGTTCATTTTTATAAGAACGTAGCAAGAAACTTGTGACATCTCAGGTCATATTATTAAGGTTACGACACTAATAGACCCAAATATGAATTCGTATTGAAAGTGTATTGTATACAATACAAATACGAATGGTATATACAATTCGTATTGTAAGATGATGAAGCCATGAACTTCTAAAGGATTCCTGCTGATGTTCCTTTATGAATGAACGCTTTGGGATGATTGATTTATATCTGAACTTTTAAATGCTGCCTTTTTCAAGTTTATGGCAAGAGGAATCTTAAAGGAGAACCTGACATGGTACAGGCTCTGAGCTGTTTGAACATTTGCCAGGCACTGTGTGATTTCATATATAATACCTAGGGTCATAACCAATATCAGAAGATCGCTTATGCAGGATTACCAATCAGTTCGCTACTATCACTTCCATTCCGCCACCACTTCTATACATACATAATGTTAGTAACTGTTTGTTTCAGGTCGACCTGACTTTGTTGGAGGACTTGATAATGAAGCAATCGACTTCAGCCAGCTAGAAGACTTCATCAATGATGAGTCAGATCAGAACACCAATTCGTAAGCACTATTATCATGTTGAAATAATAAATACATTTAAGTTTTATGTACTTAGAGTTTTATTATCTTTTGTGAACTAGACAAACATAATTCAGATATTGGAAATAAGAAAATAAGTTGTACACGTGTCGACTGTTATTTTTTAGAACAGGTTCTGTTGTCAGGCAACGAGTGGCTTACAAAGTACTTGTGGATGAGGTCTCTACCATGATACGTTTTTTATAGTGAAGAAAACGTGATACCAGTGGACACTTTTTACCAGCCTTATACCAAAGTAGTTTGATTTTACATCCGGCCTCCTAAAGAAAGTCGTACTTAACTAAAATAGAATATACAGTGTTTCGAGTAGTTGGGTAGTTGTTTCCAATTACATTACGCTGATGTCTATGTTAGACACATTTTAAACAAACAAAAATATTCAAACTGGATGAATGTTTAAAGCAAATATCTTTGATATCGTTAAAGTAAAACTTAGCGGATACTGAAAGAGATCTTCCGTTACAACGAATAGAGAAATTTATTACCCGGCTGGTGATCAATGAGGGAACAAAAATTCCATCCTTTCCAAATCAAGTGGCACAGAGCTCGTTCGCTAAAATCCCGCTACACTTCCCCTCTAGTATTCGGTTACTCGTAGTCACAAACATTCTCATAGACGCTCCTGTAGAGTGACTACTTTTTCTATCACTGAATGTTTAGTACTCACAATAAATGGTACTCTCAATATGAGTGGTACTCTAACAACCAGTTGACTATGGCACAGCGTGAAATGTCTGACCAGACTAAGTTCAACTGATAATTACGTATTGACCTCGCATTCAAACTGAATGACCAGACTTAATACAGGTGACAATTACTTATTGACCTCACATTCAAACTGACTGAACAGACTTAATACAGGTGACAATTACTTATTGACCTCACATCAATCTGACTGACCAGACTTAATACAGGTGACAAGTACTTATTGACCTCACATTCAATCTGACTGGCAGACTTAATACAGGTGACAATTACTTATTGACCTCACATTCAATCTGACTGACCAGACTTAATACAGGTGACAATTAGTTATTGACCTTACATTCAAACTGACTGTCCAGACTTAATACAGGAGACAATTACTTATTGACCCCACATTCAATCTGACTGACCAGACTTAATATAGGTGACAATTACTTATTGACCTCACATTCAAACTGACTGACCAGACTTAATATAGGTGACAATTACTTATTGACCTCACATTCAATCTGACTGACCAGACTTAATACAGGTGACAATTACTTATTGACCTCACATTCAATCTGACTGACCAGACTTAATACAAGTGATAATGACTTATTGACCTCACATTCAATCTGACTGACCAGACTTAATACAGGTGACAATTACTTATTGACCTCACATTCAATCTGACTGATCAGACTTAATACAGGTGACAATTACTTATTGACCTCACATTCAAACTGACTGACCAGACAATACAGGTGACAATTACGTATTGACCTCACATTCAATCTGACTGGCAGACTTAATACAGGTGACAATTACTTATTGACCTCACATTCAAAGAACAACTAATAACTAACTAGCAATTTATGACACCTGACAATTATTGACTCCACGCTTTAGCAGGATAGTTGAATAAGATAAGATGTACCAGGTCCATGACCTGGTTCTAGTTACAATCTGCATACCAGCGTGCTGAAAGATTTATCGATCGTTGACTGAATAAGCCGGTAGTTGATTTACCAATTTGAATAGGCCATCCATTTATATAATTACTCATTCTGTGATTTTAAAATTCACTGTTTAGTGTTGGCATATTAATTATAAAATTTCTCTTTCAACTAATTTATAATATATTTTGTTTTTGTTATTTATATCAAATTTTAGTGTTATCTGATAGGAGGGATGTATTCCTTGAGAGTAAATTAGATTTCTACCCGAATGAGAATAGTAAATACCTAAGGATCAAGTTAGATTAATTAGAGGCTAGCCTAACCGACAGCTCAAGGCTTCGCTGATAGCCCTGCTGAAACCTGTTCAAAGAGCTCCTGCTAAATATACTTCATAATATCAACTTCGATTGCTCTTGCTAGAAGTAAAATCTTAAAACACCTCTTATATTTATTTATTAAATCACTCTCATGATGTTCAAACAAGTTTTTAACTGCTTTAAAGGTGACTTTTGCCTCATCTAAATACAAACGTTTTTCATCTGCTTTCCAAATCACTTCATCTACCTATGCTTTCTGTAGATTTTAATATTCACCGATTTGTGATTGAAATTTATCTCTGCAGAATATTATATTAATATTAATGAATATTATATTTATTATATTAATTAAATTATATTAATTTATTATTAGTATAATTTTATTATACTTAATTTCTAGCTGCAGATTTGGGTAATATGTGTAAATTGCTTAACCTCGAAAGAACCGAGTTTCAAGGGAGCTAGATGAAATACGGGATCTACTTCAACCCCACTAACTTTGTTATAATAAGGAAATGACTTGTGGCCATTTCTCGATGACCTCTTCTATGAGTGATATGACCTTCAATATTTACGACACCTTTTGGTCGAAAACATCGAAATTTTACTAGATTGCTAGAAAAGGAGCAATAGGGCGTAGGTTGATTTCTATAAGCATTGAAATATCGATTATAGTTTTTTCTAATAGTATGTAGGGAAGAGTGGTAGAGTAAGTTTTAAGCCACATAAAGAGATTCTCGTAATTCAGACATTCAAGATCTTAAACCGGTTAAGAAAGGTATAGTGGTGTAATACATTATCTAACTTTTTTTTTATTCAGTTTAATTGATATTAACTTCGGATGCAATAAAGTTTAATTTAACGATTCAGTTGGGAGTTATAGTGATAAAATTGAACTTTAATCGATTTTATATTTAAGTATGTAAAAAAAATTTCAATTTTAAACTTGATTTTTTTAATAATGTTACTTAATCTAAGCACATTCCAACTTAGATTGACTCATTTACAAATGTTATTCACGGATTTACATTGTATTTTGAATGTAATATATATACTTTATATTTATATTTTTCAATTAATTATTTATATTTATGTTTTAATTTTAATTATATTGTACTGGGGTAATTCGAAAAGTGAGGTCCGATTTCTTATAATAAAAAATCATTGCAATTTTTTTTAAAAAGTTGTTTTTATTTAATTCTTTACAAGTTTTTTTATTTTAGATTATATTTTGTTTAAACATTTGTTTATCTGAATAAAAATGCCTTTATTCCAAAGTCGACGAATGCTGGTAACATGGATTTTAGAACTGCTACTTCATCTCGTCATCTGCGGCAAAGCGCTTAGCGCTGAAAAACTCCTTTGGTTAGCGGAACCAGTGAAAATTACTCCGCGCTTAGCGCTGAGAAACTCCTTTGGTTAGCAGAACCAGTGAAAATTACTCCGCGCCATTTCTTGTACGGTTGGTGAATTTTTTGGATGGTTCTGTTCATATCCAAAAATCTAATCAGATCTTATGTCTGAAAGGCAGAATGGGGTCTGGCATTGTCATCCAGTAGCAAAACACCAGATGTCAGAAGGTCACCTCACGTATTGTGAAGTTGACGTCCATGTTAAGTTAGAATAAAGCTGCATATATTGTTGACTCTCTTTATTCATAAACTCGACTAACAAGACTCCAAGTCCATCCCAAAACAAGGCTGTCATAGCCTTGCGTGTAGAGATTGTCTGTTTGGCCTTGGCTTTGACCGGTGATGTCGTGTGACTCCATTCAATTTATGACGTTTAAACTCTGGAGTCATGTGAGAAACTCACGTTTCGTCCTCCGAAGCAACGTTGCTAAAATTTGATAGCCTTCCTTCCAAAATAACAAGAGCACAAAAGGTAGTCTTTTCATTTGGCGTTCCTTAGTAAGCATCCTGGAAACTCAATAATATTTAACGTTAATATGTAGAGAGCACGTTTTCAGAGACAATATTATGCAAAGTGGTTCTACTCAGATTTGTAAATTTGATTACTAAAGTTGTTTTGATTACTAAAATTCTGAATCACCAGTCTCCACGAAATTTTTCGTCCACAGCATTTTCTGCTCAAGTACCCTTCGGCCCTTGAAGGCACTTACACATTGAAGCACATTTTGCTATTACTCAGTAGATGGTTTATCGCTGATAACACGTTACTTGGTGTCAATAATAGAATCACTGAACGAATTTTGCAGTCGGCGAGATGATCATTTGCTGTAAACATTTTTTATTGACACCTTAAGCAGCACACTACAACAGTACGTCGTTTAACGAGGCATGCGGTGAGGCGTTGCCATGCGTGTTTAATGTTTGCGCGACATTAAAATATCGGCGATTCCAATTTGACTTTCCCAATAACCCTGGTATATAAAATCATGTTAATTTTTCTTTTTCAATATTTTCCCTACGCACGCCTAGACCATCAGCTGGTACCAGGGCCAGTGGCCTATTAAAAACAACTTCTGAATTAAAAAAATATATATTTATATGCATGTATAATATTTTCTAAAATGAAAATCATATTGTATAACATAAAGTATAAATCTATTATCATTTGATTGTTAAATTTTAGATTTGTTTATAGTTATTAGATTGGATGTTTCATACCAGCTTATCATTGCCGTAACATGAGCACAGATTGGCTAGTACGTTAATAAGTGTGTTTTAGTTTTGTGCAGGTTGTTACGGTGGACTGTGTGGTGACTGTTGCAGGTACTTCGGGCAGTCGCTGTGCGGAGGAGACCGGCGGGGTGTCCTGGGTCACCTAGCCGAGCAGCCCTCTCTGCCTACACACTACTCCCACCCCACGTCAGTGTCACTAATCTCAGTCAGACCAACCACAGTATAAGTCAAACTAAAGAGACTTTGCTTTAAAACCAAGTAGGAGATTCTTGAACAGTGATGGCATTTTAAGGAGATTCATCCAGTGATGTATATAAAAGGTGTACGACAGATATGTAGAGAGTGGTATCTCGAACTAATCGCTTCCTAACTCTTTTCTGGTGGCTTTCCCAAGCAAGCCCTCAATAATTTGAACAAACATTTTTTTTTGTTTCAGTAACACTTTTGAAAAATTGTACTCTTTTTTTTTTGTGAAAAAAAAAGTTTAGGTTTGAGGCCCTACCACCAGAATGCCTCTGTTAGGATGGCATTTAATAGTAGTAGTAGAGTAGAGATTCTGGACTACTTTTATTCTTACTCATTCTAATGATTTCTTTTTTTTTTTTTAATAATTTAGTATGATATAATTCTTTTAAAATTTTATCATTATAGGATACAAATGACCCCCCCCCCCCCCCCCCCCATTACACAACTTGCTAAAGTAACTGAGAATTTAAAAACTCTTAACCGTATCCGTAGTGTTTTTTAGAGCTTTAAAAAAAGTTTTTTTTTTAATAATTTAAACGTATGTTTAATCGAATCCAATCAAAATCGAATGTTTATGAATATATGGCTATTCATTTCTAAACTTTCCAAAAAAAAAAATTGAAAATTTCTAAACTTCTTGAGCACGATCATTTTTTTGGAGTGTTAACGACACCTATTATCTTTCTTAGAATTTCTGTTACATAATTTAGTACTAAATTGGTTTAATTTAGTACTAAATTGGTTTAATTGTGCCAAATTCTATGTTTTGATAAGGTTTTAAAGAGAGCAGGGCATCTAATCTATAGCTCACTAAATGGGCCATCAGAAATTCGTGGTCACTTCTCTATTTCTCAGAAAATGTTATATAGGAAAACGCTATTGATTTCTATGTGCTTTCTGTTCCGTTTTGACTTATTCAAACACACACAATAAATAAATATTATAGATAAAAAAACGGACACTGTTTTTCTATTTATTTATGGGCATAGATAGCTTTATAATAAATTGTTACCAGAAACCTGTTCGGTAGCACGTATTTATGTAGACAACTATTTTCTTGTATAAAATCAAATAAGGGGTTTCTTCACAGAGACCTTACTGATTGTATTTTATCACAAACGAGTGGTATTTATACTGTAAACCAGGGGTTCTCAAAGGGGGTGAAATTCACCCCTAGGGGTGAATTTTGGATCTTCAGGGGGTGAATTGTGACCACAGTAGGTTTACAGAGTGAGGAAAGCTATTATAGGTTTTGACCTCTTTAATTATAATTTAAAAAAATTGATAGAATTAATATTTGATATATCCTTCAATAATTATAATTAGCACTTTATTTGTGAAATTTTCTTATAATCATAATCACTGTAAAGTTGTAAAAGTGTATACTACCTTGGATAGAAGAGGGGGTGGGGGAATGGCATTGTGGGAAATGGCGAGGGGGTGAATGGAGCAAGCTAGGCTGAGAACCCCTGCTGTAAACTAATCAAATCTTATTCGTGGCAACACTATTAAATAGATCAAACAAACAATTAACTTTCTGAATATTTAGCACAACATTTTTCCTATCATATGTAATTAATTTAGCATCTTATTTAATTATAATATTAAATAAGATTCTAAATTATTATTTTATTTATTTACGTTAATTATTTTATTTATTTATTTATTTAGTAAGCAATGGCTTGGTTTTAAACGACCCAGATATTGCTTACTCCTGTTAATAATTAAAATCTTTCAATTTAAAGGAGGGAGAGCGTTAGGGTATTTTTTGACTTATGAGAAAATCTAATATAGTTGGTGTTAGCTCACCGTAGATGTAGGATAATGTTCGTACTAGTTTGACTCATTTTTATTGAGCAGTTTATTGACATTATTGAGCAGGGCAAAAAATATAACTGATGTAGACTGGGTTAAAGAAGTCTTCAAACACAACCCAGTAAACAAGATCTGTTGTATCGAACAGCAGGAGTTGTACTTTATATAACAAATTTACTTATTTTTTTTTTAAGGAATCTTTCAAAAAATGACGATACACGATAATATATGAACAAGTATTGTAAATTACTGCTTTTAAAGCTATATAGTCAAAGAAAGATTATGTTACCTTGTATAATTGTATCTTCTGAAATATAAGAAGAATTAGTTAATTTAACTAATTCAAAAGTTAATTGAATTTTTTGAATTATTTTTTATTTATATATATATATATATATATAATAGTTCACACAGGAAAGAGAATATATATATATATATAAATATTGATAAAAGTATCGACCGTGGAATAGAAACAAAACTATAGTTTATCGGGACTGGGTCAGTTCTTCAGGTTCAAATTAAACTCTCATTGCCAACGTTTCGGTCTTTATTTAAAACCTTTTTCATAGGCCAACAAAAACAGAGAAAAAATATAAGAAATTATACTTAGTTTTTCTGTTTCAAAATTTATACTTCTGTAAGTTTTCTTACTAACCTATAGTCAAAATTTCTATTGTAATTTCTTAATTGTAACTAATTGCACTTTTATGTATGTTTGATTTTTGAATGATTGTATTATTTCTTATATTTTCTCTGTTTTTGTATGCCTATGAAAAAGGTTTTAAATAAAGACCGAAACGTTTGCAATGAGAGTTTAATTTGAACCTGAAGAACTGACCGAGTCCCGATAAACTATAGTTTTGTTTCCATTCAACGGTCGATACTTTTATCAATATTTATACATATATATATATATATATATATATATATATATAGAAGAAGTATAGAAGAAGATGTATAGAAGAAGCGAGAAAACTTACTGGGTCGATATTTCGAACTGAAGTTCGTCGTCAGGGAGAAGAAGGGAAGAGGAAGAGGCACGTGCGTCTCTTGACTCATTCTCTGCCAGCGCGAGTGGACGCACGTGCCTCTTCCTCTTCCCTTCTTCTCCCTGACGACGAACTTCAGTTCGAAATATCGACCCAGTAAGTTTTCTCGCTTCTTCTATTTGTTGTCTTTTTTCATTTATATATATATATATATATATTAGATGCATGACTTTGCTGATTTCTCGTTTCAGACACAAGTTGCCCGAGAGCCCTCCGGACTCTGGATCTGAGCCACCATATTCTCCTCAGGAAGCCAGACCTCTATCACCTCGTAAGAACCAATTTTATTTTCAACAATTTATTCATAAAATAATTCATTTATGATTCAAATTGGCAGTCCTCATTCCAAATTTTTTTAAAAAAACTTACTTCTTATGTATAAGTTTTAATTGAATTAATTTATAATAAATTGTGGGATAGATATTTAGTTTTTTCAATGTTTGCTCCTTATTTGAAGCTTAAACTCATTATGAATTGTATATCGTATTTTATTTTCTTTTTCGTTTTGTAAATTAAATGTTATGATTGAATTTTGAATTAAAATAAAAAAAGAATTGTAAATGTTTGCTTTCCTTTAAAACTCTTGAAATCTTATCTCTTTAAATCTTAAAAGAGTTTTGCCACAACTGTATATCTGCGAAGTACTTTTTTTTCTTATTTGATTTATTAAAGTGTTAATTTCTTTGATATATGTGCATAAAATCTAATATAATTACCGTATTTTCCGCACTATAAGGCGCACCTAAAAGCCTTCAATTTTTTCAAAAGCTGACCATGCGCCTTATAATCCGGTGCGCCTTATATATGGATCAATATTGAGCCGCAACAGTCTCGCAACTACGGTAAGCAGCCGCCGACTCCATTTCCCCCCGTAGAAGAAGTAGTGCGCGGTGCATGCTGGGATATATAAGTCACGTGGTTCCAAGGAATGAAAGGGTTTTTAAAGAAAAGGAATATTACAAGTCTTGTTCGCACGGCGGTCAAACAAGAAGTGGTGTTTATTCATTATTCACAGGCTCTCGTATTACTTGGGGAGGCAATGTTGATAAGGACTTCTCCGTAATCTGAGCCCAGAGTGTCTCTCGGCTGGACATTACTTATATAACGGCGCCTACATGTTATACCTTGCTGTTGTTAAAAGATAAACTGTGTCACGAAAATACTAATGCTTTACCTCGGAGAAAATAAAACAGTTGTTTATTCATTTTGGGAGTGAATGGAGTTGTCAGAAAGCTGATTTGTAAATCTCTTAATAAAGTGTGACTGACCTATCTGACTGTTTTGTTGACATTCCCTTTAGCGCAGCACCGTCTAATGGATGCATAACGTAACCCCAGCCTCTACTGTAGCGCCTTATAATGCGGTGCGCCTTGTATATGGAAAAAGTTTTAAAATCCGTCATTCATTGAAGGTGCGCCTTATAATGCGGTGCGCCTTATAGTGCGGAAAATACGGTATACACTTGAAAAATAAGTTGGCCGACACCTACTAAAACCTCCATTTAAGGACTACCATACTCAAATATTTATTCGTATTTGTATTAATTTATATGTATAATTTATTATATAATATTTGCTCAAGTCAACTTTCTTGGAAGTTGATTTTTAATTGTTTATGACCATATCGCCTCTTCTAGTTCTCGTAATTCTTAAAAATTGTATTGTAACGAATAATTTTATTAAGATACTGTATGGAAAAAATTAATGTTGAGTAGTCAAATAGTTTGTGAGAAAAAAAAACGTAATTCGAAAATCTAATAATCCAACTTTTCTATGATTGCGTCATCATAAACTATAAAACCTATCAGCATCATCATCCTACTGTTAGAAGGGATTTACTTGTTAAATTTCATTGTGAATTGTTAAACTGTTTGACCGTTATGTGGTCACAATCCTGATTTAATCTCTTGTTTAAATGTTAACACTTTTACTTTGAATTGGCCTATGTTTTGTTAATTTAAGTCTATACTAATAACAAACTTTCAATTCACTAAAGCAGGGGATGAATTTTGGGTTTCCAGAGGGTAAACAACAGTAAGTTTACTAAGTGAGAAAAGATATTATAGGTTTTGATCTCTTAATTATTAATTAAAAAAAATTGGTTGAATTAATATGTTATATATCCATCAATAATTGTAATTAACATTTAATTAGTAATATGTTATTATAAATATAATCAATGTAAAGTTGCAAAAGTGTATATACTACGTTGGAAAGAAGAGGAGCTGGGAGGAGTGACATTGGGGGAAATGGCGAGAGGGGTGAATGGGCCAAGGGAGGCTGAGAACCCTTGCACTAAAATTAATAAGTTCAGGGGAAAAAATGGTATCTGAATTTACATAATGGTCAATAAAATGGCTTCCCCATGTAACAATAAAACCCGAAAACTCTATACAGCATATCTACATTATAAAGTTTTTTTTGTTTTTTTTTTACATAAATTCAACTTTCAATATAATTGAAAGATCTTGAGTAGTCAACACCCAGCTTTCCTATGAGTAGACCTAATGTCAAGATCGTTGGGGATCAATTTATTTTTAGATTAGTTTAAATGTGGCTATTGTATTAAACTCATTGACAATTAGTTTAACTTTAATTTATTTTTGTGTACTAGACCCATTATATCTATTGTAACGAAATATGACTATTGTTACAGGTGACACAAACATTATTGACATTAATGAATTAGTTTCTATATAAGAAGTGTATTTTTATATTTTAGGGTTTTGTGTAGATCTGTGATACCTTCCCAAATGATCTAAATCTATCATATAAGGCATCTCATAGTTTCATTTCAATTAAACATCTGCTATAAGTGTAAGTTTTTTTGAACTCTTGCAGAAGTCAAGGTGGGTGGAGTAGAAGAACTTCTGCTGACTCCCTATGTCAAGTTGTTGTCGCCTGGAGACGTGGCTATCATGCCTCATGAACAACCCACGCCACCCATTCCAAGTCAGTTCTCTTTCAAAATTATATTTTATACAAATATGTATAACATTGTCTTAATTGTTGTCATTTACATTTTTCTTTTTGATTTTTTAGTAGTATTTTCCTCTTATAAATACTGTATTTAAAAAAATATGTTTATGTATATGTAAAAAGGTTTCTTCTGATTTTCTCTCTTTGGTCAAATGGGTTTCGTGAGAGACCCAGAATAAACTATGTCAGTTACATGTATGGAGAAAAGAAAAAAAAAAAATTGAAAGTGTAAAAAGGTTACAGACTGTAAGTCTGTTTCATTCATATGCATGCACCCTGACCTTTCGGCCAATAACATGACATGAAGCAATCCAGATCGATGGAGGATGGATAGGAAAAATACACTTACAGACTGTAAGCCAACCTTACGATTGTGAAACGAATAAAACTAATTGAGTTACAAATGAAATAAAGGGAAGATAAAGAGAAACTAAGGAGAAATTAAAAAAAATGATAATAGGAGAACAAAAGAAAATGAAGGGGAGAGATCATTTTAAACATAAAATGAAATAAAAAGTAAGCTTCGGAAATGGTAGAGTGGGGGGAAAAGAATTAAAGATTTTAACATTAATGTGATTAAATTCAAACTTTTTTTTATTGGCTTAAAGCTCTCAGAAAACTCTCTGGCGAACTTTTAAAGTGGTACGAGTATCTTAAATGGGGAGCTACCAGTAAATTTTAAACCTAAAGCATTTACCGAAAGAAAAACTGCAGACAACTAGATGACCTGTGACTATTTCTAGCGGGCTTAGTAACATAGAAGTGTGGAGTCCCGAGTTTTTATCATAATTCTGTCATATCATGTGCTTTAAGTTAAATTATCTTTTTTTAAGATGTTCGGATACCAATCACAAATAGAATTTCAAAGTTAGTATAATAAGACATAGAAATGTAAAAAGCTTTCAGACATTTTATAAGATGAAATATGGGGTGTAATCAAAGAAAAACTAATGGTTTCTAACTATAAACAGTTATCAATAATTTCGTTTTTGTAAGGAATACTTTTATGTTTTAATGTGAACTCTTCAAATATTTGTTTTGATTAATTTGGTTTGTTTTCTTTAAATTTAGCGACCCTTATAACAGAAGAAGGCAACATTACATCTATGTATCCTTCAATTAAAAAGAGGAAACTCAGTCAGGATAATGTCAACGTAAAACAGGAACCAGGTAAAGATTATTCACTCTTACTTATAATATTGGATGTTTATACTTAAATTGCACTTTAATAGTTAATAACTAACAACATATAACAACATATTGGGTTAAACTTAGTTAATGGGTTAGTTCTACTGAGGTTAGTAATATTAAAATTAATAGTAAGAATATCCATCATACCTGTATAATCTCTGGAGAGCTTGACCGGTTTCTGATCCTTCTGGTTTCCATCGTCAAGAGCAACTGATTGCGAATCTCATTTGTAAAGAAAACAATTATTAAATAAACATACAAATCAAAATTTAACTATACAGGCACCATTGGTTTAATAATCTAGTTAGCCTGTATAGGTAGGATATCAGAAAAATGAGATACACAATCAGTTGCTCTTGAAGATAGGAATCAGAAGGACCTGAAACCGGTCGAGCTCTCCAGAAATTATACGGGGTATGACGTATATTATTACTATTAATTCTAACATATTAGGTGATTAAATTATACTCGCACAATTAATTAAAAGGGTTTAATTGTTTATATTGGTTGAAAAAATATATAAAAAGGAGATATTATTTCAACACGAATCCCGAAGAAAGTTGTTTGAATGTTTTAAAATATGTAAGCATTAATTATTAAAAAATAATAAGTGTCATAGCTTGTTTACAAAGAAAATCATTAATTTTATCGTAGTGCAATCAGTTATTATGTGGTATTTACTCATTGTAGGGTAAAAAGCTAATGAAATGGTCTCCACGTATAAAAATTTAAGGGTATAAACAACGCGTTTCGAACACGTAGTGTTCTTCCTCAGGCATTAACTAAGGGTGAGTGTCTGTGGTACAACTCTCACAGACACAGTGTCAGTTGTACCACTGACACTAACCCTTAGTTAATGCCTGAGGAAGAACACTACGTGTTCGAAACGCGTTGTTATACCCTTAAATTGTTATATGTGGAGACCATTTCATTAGCTTTTTACCCTATAAAATCATTAATGATACATATTTGCTTCATTGTAGAAAGAGACCCAGTAAAATAAATGAATTGTAGAAATTAATGCATGTAAAATCATTTTTGAAATAAGAAGGGAATTTTTTTTTTTAAATTGGTACTTATTTTTAATTTGTGGAATCTAATGACAAGTATTTTTTCAGTGAAGTTGACGGAGATGGTTGGGGATGATTCATTTCAGGAGGGTGAGAGTGGGGTGTACATTGACTCCAGTAACTTCCAGTGCATTCGATTTCAACCTTTCCAACAGTCCAGCTGGCACACTCTCTGCGACAACAACCTCAAAGAACTGTGAGCCTCCTTTCGCTTATGTCCTCTTACAAAAGTCATAACTGATCATTTTCCAAACCAATATTTCACTTCTCTTTGTTATTGCACCAGCAATTGATTCATTTTTTTCTATGGAGGTCCTACATTTTTCTTCTTTTTTTTTGCGCATACTTATTTAATACGAATGCTAATTTAATTCATTCTGACAGTTACAAATATGTTTCTGGAGTAATAAAGATAGGAATTGTTCGAATAGAACTACGCAATCACTTAACAAACATTTACCAATTCAGTTTGTTAATCTGTCGAAGGATGTTACTTGGTCAAGACATGTTAGTCTCATTCAGAATTTCTACTGTAGTTGGGAACACTTAGATTAAGGAGTTAATTTTTACTTAGCGTATATAATTTATATATATATATATATACAAAACTATAGTTTATTGGGACTCGGTAAACTATAGTTTTGTTTCTATTGCACGGTCGATATTTATCAATATATATATCAGTTCAAAAACGAAGGAAATCAACACACAGAGAAAGAGACACATTTACAAACTCAAATTTTCGGATGATCCGTCTTCAGAAGAAAAGAGAATGGGTGACCAAGCACGCCGGAAACAACGGCAGGAAAAACCCTTTTCCTGGTTTTTCTGGGAAACGGACGGGAAACAATGTTGCTGTTGTGTTTCTGGCGTGCTTGGTCGCCCATTCTCTTTTCTCCTGAAGACGGATCATCCGACAATTTGAGTTTGTAAGTGTGTCTCTTTCTCTGTGTGTTGCTTTCCTTCGTTTTTGAACTGATTTGCGTCCAGTTTGGATCGTTTTTTCGAATTTTAAATGATATATATATAACAAGATTTCACTATTCACATTAAACACGTGAAACAAATATCAACGTCTAATAAACCACAATATCAGAATCAGAAAAAATACTAAACTCTTTTCTGATTTTCTTACTATGGTTTAGACGTTGACATATATATGTATCGAAGAATATTGAAATGACTTTTATCTGTAATGTCTATTATTTATTATACAAACTAGTTCAACGTCTAAACTACAGTAAGAAATCAGAAAAATGACTAAGATCTTTTAACAAAACAAATGGTCTTCGTCAGAGTCGAACAGATGCTAGTTGGAGTCCAATATCTGTTGGACTCTGACAAAGACTACTTGTTTTAGTTGGAAGATCTTAGTCATTTCTCCTGCTGTAGTTTAGACGTTGATTTTTATTTCATCTTTATTGTGAAATCTGGTTATATACTAGTATGTATATAGCCTGCCCTTCGCGCTGGTTAAAATAATTATAAATAATTTCACTTTTTTTTTGTTATAAATTGCTGTAGGTAGTTATAAAGAGCATTTGTGCTAGTGAATTGAAATTGTTAGAATTAAACTACTCGTACTAAATATATATTATTATAAATCATACTAATAGATAAAAGGTTATCTATGAATTTATGTCATTTGTATAAATTTAACAATTACTATGAGTTAACTTATAGTTCTGAATTACAGTGGAATGAACCATTATAACATCTTAAAGTAACAAAAAAATGTATATATTTCACAGGTGAATGTTAAAATGAAAAAAATGGAGGAAACTCCAATTTACCTTTTTCAGTTTTTATCATTCTGGGAGTTGAGATGACGTCTTAGAAAAAAAAGACGTCTTCTAGAATAAAATTTCTGATCTACTGACTGTTTCAAATTGCTGTGAAGTCAATGGTTTTTAAAATATTTTAATCAGAAGGTTTTGTTTTTGTTTTCGATATTTTTTTGCATTTGACTTTACATATTTTGATATAAAAACAATCTGAAAGGTCCTCAAAAATGGGCTCGTCAATACGTAATTAACGTTGCCTCTTTCATTTATTATCAGAAACACATAAAACAAGGCTGTTGAAAATGATTGAAGGAAATGCAAAGGTGATAATCGGTATAAAAAACTAAGCATATGACGTCATTGCTTACATAAATGCATTACATACATAAATGGACCAATTCATATTAATTCATAAATTAATAATACATATATTTCCAAGTAGCCTAGTTGATGTAACTTCTGAAAAAGTGCCGGTATAGAGGTCTATCTCAAAAATCCTAGAAAGAGTTTGTTTACAAACAAACAGGCGCTGCAACTTAATACATTGGGTTCTTCTTGTCTATCCGTGAAAGTGAGATTATAAACTTTTTCCAGGCCACCTCCGCACTTCAGAGTCGATGCAGATAAAGGCTTCAACTTTTCTAGCACTGACGATGCCTTTGTTTGTCAAAAGAAGAACCATTTTCAGGTAAAGTTTGATTTCTATTTAGTTTATTTACGAATGTCAGATGGATTGACCACATAAATAATATTATCTTCCAGATCACTTGTCACTGTCAGTTGTTAGGAGATGCCCAATTCGTCAAAACACCAGAAGGATTGAGAAAGATAGATAACTTCTTTATCCACTTCTATGGAGTGAAAGTGGAGTCTCCAAGTCAGACAATCAAAGTGGAGCAGTCTCAGAGTGACCGTAGTAAGAAGGCCTTTCATCCTGTCCTGTAAGTTATGCTGCTCTACTTTTATCAGATTCTGTTATCTTATATTCTATGACTGTGGCCAACCTTTAGTCCAGGTATTAAGAAAGTTTTAGAAAACTATATAAAGTGATAATCAAAAATTCCAAATTTCATTTCTTAAAGTGCCTAATTAGTATTTCAAATAGGTAAAATAAAATTTGAGCAAAGTAAGCATTTCATTTTCATGCTTATGAATGAAATTTGAATTCACTCATTGAATATTTATAAATAGTAAATTTACATGATATGTACTTGAAAAATAAATAATCATAATGGTCATCACTTAACTAGTTATCTACCTCCACCGTAAAACTGGTTGAAATTAGCATATAAGGACCAATATCTTGAGCAGATTTGCGCTTGAACATGACGTGAGAGCAGTTGAAACGTATCGTTAGCGAAAATAGCGCAACAAAAACAGTTCAGAGATCACTGTAAATATATTAGAATAGAAAATTATCTGCAAGTACAAATAGCGAAAGTGACTCCAATAGGTTCTTTTCAATACAACAGTAACAAATCATTCCTATGCTTCATTACTCAACTTTTCCATGTAAAAGTTATGTTGAAAAAGGCTTCTTTTAATTTTACATTTAGTTATTCAAAATTAATAAGCAGTAAGTTTTTGAAATAAATGATTGAATTTATTTCAAAAATTGAATAACTCAATGAATATTAAATTAAGAGATTTTAAAAAAAGTTATTTCTGTATCTGTTTGGTACTATCCCAAGTCGTACTGATGTTTCAATTTTCATTTAAAGTTATATTAACATACACCATATTACTGAATGATTTAGTGCTGTTGTATCGTTAGTCCTACTGTATGTAAATAGTTCATGGTCTTTCTTACACTTTCTTACACAGTGAACGATTTAATCAGTACCCTGGTGTCATACAAGCAGAGCACTTCTTCTTATGAAGATGACCTAAGTCGAATTATGGAAATGACTTTTTTTTTCATAAAAAAAAACTGCACGTGTTTTTTTTTTTAATTTTTCGTATGGTTGAATAGATATGTACTATACTACTTAAAAAACAAATTGTCCGTAAATTGTGAAAATATTAAAGTCTTATTTTACCTCATATGGACTCTTATAAATAATGTTTAAATTTCTCTATATTTTTATAGAAGTAATTATTTTATATGACTTCCTTTAAGGTTGGACTTGAAAAACGAAGAGGTGAGTAAGGTGACGGTTGGAAGGCTTCACTTCAGTGAAACCACCTCGAACAACATGAGGAAGAAGGGTAAACCTAACCCTGACCAGCGCTATTTCTACTTGGTGGTGGGGCTGCATGCTCACTGCACCGACTGCTCGCACTACCCCATCGCCTCGCACGCTTCAGAAAGGATCATTGTCAGGGTGAGCAATGCGAGCCTACTCTCACAATCAACTATTCTCATCCTGATTGCTCATCAACTAATGATATCAGTATTTGAAATCATAATAAATATCTTACAAGGTTTAAGCTTCTTGTACAAAACCAATAAAAAGGTGTCACTATATATTGGCTCAACAAAATGATACATTTCTGAGTTTCAAAAATTTGAAATTGTGCGAGGAATGAAATTTGTTTTTATCTTCAAAATGTGCTTATAATATCATTATAATGATATTATTATAAAATTGACTTATTTGTTATTGTTTTGATTGTTCAAATAACATTTTCTTTCATTTCGTTTTCAGTTGTCTACATTAGTTAGACCGTTGACCGTCGTGATTTATTGAGGAAAGTTTATTCACGATTAAATAGCACTTCTGATACTGGTGTGAAACAATTCTCTTCAACTGAGTTAATAGATAAATCAAAGTCTCCACACATAAAAAACAAGCTATTCTACACGTTTTGAACACTTCATGTTCATAGTCAGGTAAATTCTACAATACAAATTACAAGTTAAAAGTTACAAAAATAACAGGAATTTATACAATTTATACAGAAGAATGATATGCAGAAACTAATATTTCCTCTGGTAGGAGTAGACGACCTACCAGACTCCAACATTCAACTGAGAAATTTAGGTAATGTGAGATAGAGTAGAGAGACAATGAACACGAAGTATTCGGAACGCATTTTATATGTGGAGACTTTGATTTATCTATTTACCCCAGTATGAGTAAATATCGCCAAATACTATAATGAAAATTCTCATCAAGTGTGTAAATGCGATTTGCATTGTCTTCGAGGAACCAACATGTTGTGTGTATTAGCGGAATTCGATATTTAACATTTAATAACTTGACGTAAATTGCATAGTTTTGAATATTTTTCTGATTAAATATTTTAGGTTTATGGTTTTTTTATGTATTTTTTTATCTCACGCTGGGATTAGGCTTTTACCATTCGCTTTCTAGCAGCCCAATAAAAAATGTGATTTGGATTGTATGCTGATGGTGAGAGGGAAATTCGAAATGCACTACAGATTGAAGGTGTTGCCTATTTATTACTTCTTCTGTTCTGCATAAAGGCCAATGTGCCACATGAGGTTTTCTGCCGATTCTGTACAGATGTTTCAGGTAATCATGTCCGGTGATAAGTCGGAATTCTGCAACAGCTTGTGCTCGCGGAGTTTCTTTTCTTATTTGAAGGATGGTTCTCTCTTTTAACTTTTCCTATGAATTGTCTTTCGCTTTGACTAACAGAACATTGCAATCTTTCAAAAATAGTTTACGTGATGAGTCGCTTAGAGTCATGCATGAGAGTGACTTATCTACCTGATCCTTACCTAGGTAGTGAATCCGCTATTTCATTACCACAAATGCCCGAGTGTCCTGGAATCCACTGTACGGTGATATTGAATTCTCGTCGGATCAACTTATCTATGAGTTGCTTACATTGAAGGATCTGTAAATTCTCGGGCATTTGATCGTTACTAATGCTAGCAATATTATTCATATTTCTAGAAATAGAAAGATCTATTTCACTCCCATTTTTTTATACATGGTGATATAATTATTCTGCATAGACAATAAATTGTATTATAATAGTTTCAGTTGAATGCTTTCTTTGTTGGCTGTTTGATAACAAAGGTGTCCCGTTGAAGAGCCCAGTTCATTGATAACTAAGATGGGGTGAGAGCAACGCAGAGCCTGCTATCACCTTAGTTTGTATTTCAATAACTGGTGATTCATTTTGTACTTTCAGTTTGTTGGAGGTGCAACATATTTGGTCTTTAAATTTGTAAAAAAGTGTTAGTTTCTCTAAAACTTTCAAACAAACATTCAACAAAACACGGTAGCCACCATTATCAACATTTTATTAAATCAACATTTCTCTGAAAAATGGTAAACTAACTTTTTATCTTCTTTACTCCAAATATTATCACAATAAATAAATATAGCGCATTGTCGATTTATATATTCAATTATGAATTATATTTTCTATATGTTGATTTTACCTTTGAAATACTCTTACAAGATTTCTGTGGTCTTTCTATGAAACGTATATAATATATTAATAAAGAAGGTATAATAGCTGTGAAAACGGTCTAAATATTTTTTTTTATTTTTGATTGGTAAAATAGTCAAAGAAAAGACCGGGTCATTTTCATTTAACATCTTAAGGATAGTCCGTTTTTCAGTGCTTATAGTTTGTCTGAAAAAAGATGTTAATGTATGTTATAAAATTATTGTGAAGCAGAAAATATTTGGTTTTCTCTTGATTTTGGGGGAAGAAATTAATAATTATTAAGAATACTTAGTTTTTGTATATGCATAGGTTATGTATTAATGAGAATGTAAGATATAATGTTCTACATTTGGTGTGTCTATCCCATATTTTGGTTATTTGTACAACATCGAAACAAATTATCCCAAATAAAAATATTATTTATTTACAGTTTTACAAAATCTATATTGGTTTTGTTTTTGATATTAGATAACGCTGCAATACTTTTTTAGGATTTATTTTTTTTTATTTTAAAAGTAGGAATTTCGGTTGATATGTGCCCTTACTAACGATATACTAAATAACTACATTTTTTTTTCAAGTTTAATCTGTTTGTGTAGTTGCAAGCCATTATTGGAGAATCCCTTGTCTGTAAGGAAGCTTTGTACAATGCACATCTGAATTAAAAATAGAGCTTATTTGAGCATCTGTCTCACATACCTTTTTTCTTTATTTCTGTATCTTTATAAATACAGAACTATTGATGACCGTTTCGGAACGCTCTTTTATTAATGAGAGTAATTGCATATGAATACATTTTTTTCTTCGAGAGTGGGATAAGGGGCTGCTAGAAAGCTACATCTCTGATGCTGATTCCTCAAGAGGATATTGCATCTCCCTAATTGATTCTACATTGGGAGTCCTTAATTTTACTTCGCTCAAATGTATTTTAGTAGGGATATTTAACGAATCCTGACATACAGGCTCGAGACCACCGACTTTAATATCCTCTCTGGTGTGTTCAGATTTTTTTACAAAATCGAGAACCAGAGTGATATATATAATTGTTGCTATAGGTGACCGACATTACTTGTTAGCTATGGATAATGGTTAATACATGAAAAAACCAAAAATGATGAATTTTAAATATTTTGAGCTTGCCATATCTTTAATTATAACTCTATAGTAAATTTTTAGAGACTTTGTTATACTTGAAACTAAGCCATAAATAGTCTACTGTATGAAGTGGTAATGATCTAAGTTATAAAATAAAGAATAACTCCAGCTACAACTTCCGTGAAGGATGCGAATTGATTACTAAAACCCCGTTTGCAGGCGTCAAACCCAGGGCAGTTCGAGTCTGACGGAGAGGCTGTGTGGCAGCGAGGTGTCAGTGGTGACTCGGTGTTTCACTGTGGCCGTGTAGGCATCAATACTGAGCGTCCTGACGAGGCTCTCGTTGTTCACGGAAACATCAAACTTACTGGTCACATTGTTCAACCCAGTGACATTAGAGCCAAGGCATTCGTGCAGGAGGTTTGTTGACTTGAAATCTTTTGATTAACTTAAAGTAATATCACTTAAATATATGGAATTTTTTTTTGCATTTTTGGTATGATTCTAAAACAATAAATACCATTTAAATGTTTTGATTAATCGTTCATTTACTTTATAGTGACTATATGACTAGAAATTATTTTTAAATATCTACAGTGAAACGTATTGTCATAAGGATAACAAATCAAGTAAGGGAAAAGGCCACTGACAATAACTCACATCTATGTTTTGACATTCGTCGCCATCAGGAGATGAATGGAAGACAATAAATTAACTCTGAAAAGCTACTTGTCTTTCCATGAATATCTTCTCCTCTTGATTTCGAAATATCGAAGCGGGTTTTAGAATATTATTTTTGTAAATTTGGCGAAGATCCTTGTAACTTTTAATTTACTTTTACGAAAAAACAATAATGTTAGTACGACCAAAAAGTTGATCAAGTTTTAGTTACAAAAATCTGTGAGACATACTTCAGCTGTCAGTCTTTTGATACTATTTAATATGATTCTTTCACCATCTTCTCCTTTGATACTCAATGCAACATTTCCTTCCCTTTCTTTCATATTTCTTTATTGTAAAATTTTTTTATTATTTGCTAAAAATAATAAGGAAATATAATATGGTAGTGTTGTTTAGTCTTAGCATCCAATAATAATTTACCATTTTTTTTCCTTGTTACCTAATAGTTACGTATCAAGAATTTCAAATTATGTTCTTATTAAAAAAAAAAAGAAAGAGCAAGTTTGTTTAGACACAAAGAAATGCATCAAAATGAACATCCCAGCGAACTAATGCAGCAGTGCTGTAAAAACTGGACGGTTAAATATTTTTTAACCGAGATGTATTCGATATATGGTGAATGACAGTTCTTGCGACTCTTATCGAAACAATTTGTTAGAATGCTGATTAATATACTATGAAAACTATTAACTGAGCTTAGAGTCCATACAAATTATGTTTTACTTTAATTTTTTTTTATTTTTAGTCTGAATATGTAATAAATCAGGAATTAGTTTTAATAGTAGAATATTATTCCATGATGGGATTTTTGTTTTGTAAAATGTCTAATAGATAGTACCAAGTTTGGTGGTACAAGATATATCGGTTGCTGTGATAATGGCTTCAAGACGCATTGGTGCCTAGTAGTTCTAGGTTAAGATCCTTGCATCAATAATCCCCAATCCATCCTCAACTTTAGGTTTGTTGTTAACATTTTGAAGGTGAAGTTAAAAATAAACATAAGTTTTTAATATGTTTAAGAATAAACGTGTTTGTTAACATGTGATTATGACATTAACATGTCATAATAATTTATTTGAAGTTGCTAAAAAACGTTTTTTTTTTCAATATTGATTTTCAATTTTATTAAGATTAAAATATTTTCTACACAGTTAGTTGAACCTGTTCCTTAAGAATTATTCCTCCAAGATAACATTGGGCAAATATTTAGTACCTTAGAGCGATTTTACTAAATAAAAAAATGTAAATAATTAATATTTCGATTGAACTGTTATTGTATGTGGAAATAACAACATAGCAGTGATATTAGTAGGTCTTTTAGTGCTAAGAAAATTAATATACCCTGTTGCTTTTTTAGCGTATAGAAAACTGAAATCAAATTGAAATATTACTTAACATTCTTTTGAAAGGTTCTTTTCAATTCTGTTTGCAGGTTGACAGTGGTGACCAATTAAAAAATCTGGCTCAAATGCGTGTAGTGAAGTACAGGTACAAACCAGAGTTGAACCTAGACCAGGACACGCATACGGGTCTCATCGCCCAAGAGCTGATGGCCGTTCTGCCGGACGCGGTGGCGAATTCTGGTGACGTCAACCTCCCCTCGGGCAACACCATCAGAGACTTTCTCGTCATTGATAAAGTAATAGTCTTCTTCATTCCTTTATTGTTACATTCATAATTGTATAATTATTTTTCTTTTGTTGTGTTGATCAATCTGAATATTCAATTATATCTGATCACTTTTGTTCGTTGTTACCTAATACGAATAATAGTACCTCATAATAGATATCAAGAATTTCATCATTGTTTTCTTACTAGTTGAAATTATGATGTTTATATAAAAAAATAGAAGTATTAAAAGAAAAAAACTAATAAAAACATATTTTTAACTAATTAAAAGATGTCTAGAATATGCTTTCAGTCAAGAGAACATTAACAACTATTTATTAACATGATATGGTCAGTACTGAACGTTTGAGGCATGTATCTTTTGACATAAGAAATTGAGATCCACTAGTATTTTCTATTTTATTAAATATGAAATCTAATTTTGTTAAAAAAATGTATTATATTGTAAATTTGTTATTGATAATCGGGTTAAATGGTATAGAGAATCTTAATAATTATGTGTTAATCTTAGGGGAAGTTTTAAAAATAACAGTTTGAAAAAAAAACTTTGCTGAAAGTATATACTGTTTACAAAATTAATGTGATAAATATAGTTCATTAATTGGTAAATGTCATTGATATTATTGGTATCTAACTTTTATTCAAAAATTGTGTGACTGTATCTCATATTTCTAGTTTTCAAATTCTAGTAAATTTGTTATATATGCGGTAAGTCCATGGTTATAATTTACAGAATAAATTGTGGTAGTTCTCACTCCTATATTGTTCTTGAAAAGTGGTGTCCATCCTCGAGATGAGGCCCTGTTCAGGTATGATATTTCTTTTTACCGTGGGGGGGAGGGGGGGCAGGTCTCTTAACCAATAAGGGTAGTCCTTAAGCCAACGACCTAATTGGTGTCGTACGCTTATAATCTGAAACAAAAATATGCAGCTATTAAATCTAAAGGCATCGCTTATGCTGGACAAAAGACTAGCCGACAGACCAGCCAGCATCCTGACAGTTGGTTCATTTCTTAATGTAAAAAATGTATTTATCTCGAAGTAGAATCAAAGCAGTTCTGTCAACTTCGGGTTGTGAAATATTACTTTATAGAATGAAGGTCAGGAGTCTCACTTTAGAAAAAAAAACCATTGAGCGATTATTTTATGATTTACCTTTTCAAATATTACTTAAAAAAAAAATTTTTACAGTAAGTTGTTGCGTACACCATTGGTGTTTACAAACTAATAATAGGGTATGGATTAGGATAGTCTCATAATTATTAATGTGTCTTTAAATATTAAATTATTTATAAAATTACATTTCTTTAATTTAAAAACTTTTATAAAAAATAATTTATTGTTTAATAATAAAATTATAAATAAAAATATTTGGTTTCAGTCATTAATTTGAGTACTTTTTTTTAATTCAGGTTTGTAACAATTTTTTTTTTAGGAACGTGTTTTCATGGAAAATATAGGAGCCGTGAAAGAATTGGCTAAAGTTACCAACAACCTCCAAACCAGACTTCAAGAACTTGAACGACTCACCATCTACAGTGGTAACTTTACTTTTCAAAATTAATCATTTATTTTATTTAGGATGATAATTACTCTTAAAAGAGTTACTCTTTTTTTGTAAATTTAATCTGTTAAATATATTCTATAAGAAAAAGAAAAGGAGTATACATGTACAAATGTACAATTTAAACGAATTTAATATTTTCTTTTTATAAATATAAAAGGTTATTTATTTTAATTTTTGTTTATGTATATATTATTAACCACCATTTAGTATGAATCATTTGTAATCTGTCTTTATTCTGTGGAGACCGTTTACATGATGTAAACTCATTGGTAGAACTATTGTCAACTCGATAGTTTATAATATGAACCTGTGGCTCACACTTTGAACCTGTAAACTTTTTAACTTTTTCTACTGACCTTCAGAGTAATCTGTAATAGAATTCACATGACTCATAGTGAAAACGTTTTGGTATTAATATGAGAGTGTAACGAGTTCGCATCTGGACTGGTAGATCCAGAATTCAATACCCACTCTGGCCCTCAGTTTATTCACTTGAGAAGTGAGTACATTTGAACACTTCGTCCCTCAGAGAGGCTCGTCGGTTTCCGAGCTTGAACGATGTCAGATACTCGTTAAAGATCCTTACTCTAAATACACTTGAGTTATGCAAAATTTAGAATTACCAATGTAGAATGTTGATTATGTGGCATCACAAAGGGCCAGTTTTGACTTATGTTTGTAGTCGTCCGTGGGACGACCACTGGAACCTAACCTCCCTATTAATATGACAAGAGTCAAGGAAAAAGACTTATATAGCAGTTTTAATATTATAGAATATGATTTATAAGCATAGTTAAATATATCCAGCGGGAAGGAGGAGATTGTAATCTTTAACTTTCTTTCTACCTTTTCTCAAGAGTTTACGATACGATTGTAGTATATCTAATGTAAAGAATTTAGTATCTAGCAATCGTCCATCATTTGTTTTAGTAATTTATGATTTTTTGACACATTGATTCCTATGTTATTGTATTTACACTTATTTATTTTGAAAATAAAAATTCCCTGAAAAGAATTTTATTTTTGATAATATAAACCAAAATCATATATTCTAAAATCTTTGTTTATTATTTAAGTACTTTAATTTTATATATATGTTGGCGCCAAAAAACAACTATTTTTAAACTTGTAGATTGGTAATAAATTATGCATTAACCCAATATTTAACACATATTTTCTTCCGAATTTCATAAGTTAGAATCATTATTTTGAATAAATATCAAGTATTGCTCATATTAAGTGTATATGGCATTAATATCGTTCTTCATTTAAATATATATTTTTAGGATCGTTCAAGAAAAAGAAGTTGAACAAAAAGAAATCACACGAAACTTGCTCGGATACATTCATTCATTGTGCCATTTTCATTTTAGTCGTCATTATGTCTCTTTGGTAAGTCAAAGTTTTTAATTTATATGTCATATATATGGAAATATATTTTATCCATTCTTAATATAATTTGTATTTATTCAAAAGGGATTGAATTTGTATTTATTTTTTTAGAAATCATGGTAATTTAAATTACATCTTAGTGTGTAATAGTACCATTTGGGCAAAGAAATTTGAAGAATGTTGAATGTATATATGTTAAGTGAATGTTGAATTATTCACTTAAAATAAACAGTGACACATAGACTGAAACATAACAAAAGACTCACTTTTCAATATTTCGACCGCCATTACGGTCGAAATATTGAAAAGTGATTCTTTTGTTATATTTCAGTCTATGTGTCACTGTTTATTTTAAGTGTTATCTGTCCTGCCGGACCGTTTTTCGTTTATCATGGTATATATATATATATATATATATATATATATATATATATATGATCAAACCACAATATGAAAATGGGAAAAGAAGACTAAGATCTTTCAACTGTAACAAGCGGTCTTCGCCAGAGTCTTATCAGTTGGGTTTTTGACTCTGACGAAGACCGCTTGTTACGGTTGAAAGATCTTAGTCTTGTTTTCCCATTTTCTTATTGTGGTTTGATCATTGATTGTTATTTCACGTGTTTATGTGAAATCTTTTTATCGAACTTGGGTTTTTGACTCTGACGAGGACCGCTTGTTACGGTTGAAAGATCTTAGTCTTGTTTTCCCATTTTCTTATTGTGGTTTGATCATTGATTGTTATTTCACGTGTTTATGTAAAATCTTTTAATCGAAGTTGAGTTTTTGACTCGACCGCTTGTTACGGTTGAAAGATCTTAGTCTTGTTTTCCCTTTTTCTTATTGTGATTTGATCATTGATTCATATATATATATGATAAAATCACAGAGAGGAAACAGAAGAAAAAACAAAAAACCCTCTTCAGTATTGTGGCGTACATTGTCACAGAAATCCTCTGTCTTTTTTAATTTATTTAAATACAAATACATAAAGTAAACAAATAAATATTTAGCTATTATGAATTGAAGAAGTGATTGGTCTTATAATATTAATGGAGTAATAAAAATATTTAAAGAACTGAACAAGAGTTGAACTTATTTCATTCATTTGTAAACAATGTTCATTTGCTTTCAGTTTGATTTCTATGGCTGCTTTATATTTTCTGGAGGTTAATAAGAAGAACCAAGTTGAAAGGCTCATTATCAGGTTTTTAATTACATATTACTTTGATATATATTAGTTTCTAATAATTAATTAGTATTAGATTAATAATTAGTTAATATTTCATGTGTAATAATTATTGCTAAGATTAACAATCTTGGTACAATGTAGGAATCTTACGAATGACCTTCAAGAAACTCTAATATTCTAATTTGTGGTTCGAGTTTGTCTATTCAGTTAAAAAAGTTATTTTGATTATAAAGTAATTTCATTTTTAATTTTTGTTTAATGAATATTACAATTATTTAACAATAGAATTGAAAGTTTAACTGAAACTAATCTGGTTTTTAAGGAGTTGTTGATGTTGAACTCATAATTTTTATTTGATTATCATCCAGTTGTTTCATGCTGTAAATCCATCATGTTTCAGGGATAAGGGAGACGTTGTTGCCTTAAACGCAGTGCCTAATGGTAGCACCAAGAACCGTCACAAACCTCTTCACAGTTACACTCCAACAGTCAAGCAATATTTGTAAGTTCATATACAATATTTCTTTTCATGCCGGCCTTTCCAAAAATTAAACTGCCCACGGTTTTATGAATGTATACTTAAGTCATTATATACAACATGATTTGAATTTAAAATTAATTTATTATAATATATTAACTTAATAACTGTTTATAAATAACTGTAATTTGTAATTACATTAGTAACATTGAATTATTAAGAAACATTTGATTTTAGTAATTTAAATACAAGCATCAATCAAAATATATTGTGGTGCACTCTGTTTAGATGTTCTAAGCATATAGTAAGACTCAACAGACTAATTTGTCTCAGTTTTTCTATTGATAATAATTTGAAAAGTTCTTGTGAAAAATTTCTCGCTTCCACAATTAACTTTATACCTGCCGACTTTTAATCTCTAGCTGTCTGAGTTATAACATTCGAAATTACAACAGAGATTCTGAATGAGCGGTAAAAAACTTTAACTTAGTATACATGCTAGCACTTAAAAAGTAGACTTTTTAATTACAACTGTTGTTGTACACTTTTTGTATATGTGACTTGTTTAGACCCACTGGGTCCAGAATGAAAGCGTAGAATTCGTACAGTACAAGTGTGAACACTTCTTGAAGTTCCCTTTGACCACCTCTCGGTCATCCTAATTAGGCTTGAAGTTCTTCTTGAGTATATACTCTTATATTAAGTTATTTGGCTGGGTTCCATCAGCACCTTATCTGCCTGGATGGCGTTCTGAAAGATTATTGACTACTATTCCACTCTAGTTTGAGAAAGGAGTTTAAAGATAGTTAACCAAGAAAGAAAACCCCAAGCACTTAACCTACTTGAACTGAGTACGTATTTGATTCATCATTAATGACGTTGATGTATGAATATCATTGTTGTTAGTATTATCCAACTGATCCCTCAAAACTGAGAGGTCAACTCTATTTCTAAGTTCATTCATTAGCCACAAACGTCGAAGTCTTTACGTGAGTCATCGCAACAGCTGTTTATTGTCTTTGCCTCTTTCATGGCTGCCAAGAGACACCTGAGGTTATCCATGATCATTTTTGTATTTATACTAATTCCCAATGAACAGGATCAAATAGTTATATTTCTCATCATTACCATTACAAAAGTAATGGTAAGGTATTAAAATATCTATGCAATTATAAATCACTGTAATACTTCTCAAGGGGCCAGGTTGGCACACTGGTAACATGTGCCCTCCTCTGGATTGGTAGATCCGGGGTTCAATACCTACTCAGGTCCTCGATTTATTCACGGGAGGAATGGACATATCTGAGCACGATGACGTTAAGCCGTTGGTCCCGAGCCTACACGATGTCAGGTACTTGTTAAAGATCTCTACTCAAAATAGGCTTGAGTTAGGAGAAATTTAAGACTCCTAATATAGGTAGAATGTTCATTGTGTGGTTTCACAAAGGGCAAATGTTCTACCTATGTTTGTTCCTTGTAGGACTGCCACTGCAACCGAAACCTAATACTTCTCAAACCTCGGAGATGTCAAGTTCCTTGGACACTACTTGGAATATTTTTATTATAAGTTTGAATGCCTAAGAGTTCTTACAGACTGTGGTCAAAATGTTCTATTGTGCTACCCTTTACTTTTAGGAATAGTAATACTTCATTGAGCATTGTTTCTTTGTTTTTAATGATAGTTAATTATTCCATTCATTCGAGATGCCTGTTAGATCCACCAAAAGTTATTTTAATAAACTAGCTGACCTATCCGGCGTTGCCCGGGTGGTAGATTATGCCCAGGTGTTTTGATTATGGGTGACAGATCCCAAAAAAAGACCCTGATAAAAATCAAAATACCGTAGTTACTTCCCCCGAAAAAAGTTATAGAAGATCCGTATGCCGTATGTCTCTTTATATCTAAATGTCTCCAGTTTTATTTCTATAGCGAACGGACAGACGAACTTTGTATTTTATATATACAGATGAATAAGCAGTCTTATCTCGTGTTCTGGTCGGAGTCAGTCCAGGTTTTGGATTCGCTGATCTTAGTAAACAACTCTTATGCATGTATTATTAAAAGTTGTTAAAATTATTAACTAAATTGTTTTTTTTTTATTTTTAGACGTTATAATGGACCTCCCTTGATCGGATCTCCTCCTCAGTGTTCCGTCCAGAGAGCTAACTGTCAGGTCTGTTCATACGCCTATTTTTAAGGGACTTGCCGATATATATATATCAATGATCAAACCAATATGAAATGGGAAAACAAGACAAACTGAGGGTTGGGTTTTTGACCCTGAGGAAGACCGGTTGTTACGGTTAAAAGATCTTAGTCTTGTTTTCCCATTTCATATTGTGGTTTGATCATTGATTATTTCACGTGTTTATGTGAAATCTTTTATATATATATATATATATATATATATATATATATAATATATATGAGGGTGTCACAATAAACATTCTTAATAAAAAGGAGTATTTAAACGTAGTATTTAATGTTCAAATATGATTAATTTGAATTTTATTTTATTAACGATTTTTATAAAAATCACAAATAACATAAAATATAAAATAATAATTCTGTTTGAGATTGAGAAAACAAAACTTTTTTGTTCGTTTCATGCATGTCCAAAGTGTTTCTCTTTCTGACATACATATTCAATTAGTCAATGTCTGAATGTAAAACATTTCAAAATTTCTTTTTGCGATATTTCTTTTCGCACTTCTTGCGAATTCATGATATTTTTTAATCATAGTTAATGGGTTAGTTCCACTGAGGTTAGTAATATTAGAATCAGTAATAATACATTCCGTCATACCTCGTAAAGTCTCTGTAAAGCTCGACCGGTTTCGGGTCCGCCTGGATCCCATCTTCAAGAGCACCTAACTGACTGTGAGTGTTGTTTTCCTATAACCTACCTATATATAGTATTTACATTGTGTAATCAGTGTTGTGTGTGTAGGTAATTTTTTTTTTTTTTTTTTTATTTCTTTAATTGTTATGTTTTTTTCTTTTATTGCTTATTTCATTATCTATTTCTAGTTCCTTGTGTCGTCTTTTAAATGTTATTAGTGGTTTTGTTAAAATGTCGGTTTGGTGGTTTGTTTGTTCATTGATTATATTGTCTGTCATTGTATGTTTATATATTTCTATTTGTTCCTGTATGTTCATTCGTTGTCCTTTTTGTCCTGTCTGTAGTAAGTCCATTGTGTTTTCCATACTGTCTGGGTTATGTCCAAATTTGTTTAAGTGGTGTGCATAGTTTGATCTGTTTGTGTTGTTGGTGTAGTCTTCAATGTGTTCTTTGAATCTGTCTTTTAGTGTCCTTCCCGTTTGCCCGATGTAGTTTTTACCGCAATCTTTGCATTTAATCCTGTATATTCCGCTTTTTTCGAATTTGCTATCTTTGTTCTCTGTTGTGTTGTTTGTGATTTGGTTTATAGTGTTATTCGTTTTATAACCTATTTTTAATGAATATTTTCTTAGAAGAGTCGCAATTTTTTCGCTAGGTTTACCTATGTAAGTTAAAGATGCGTATCTGTTCGTTACTCCCGGTGTTGTACTGTTAGTATTGTGTTTATTTCTTCTTTCGTTTATTATTCTTTGTATGATTTTTTCCTTATACCCGTTATTTTTTGCTATTGTTTTTATGGTATTTAATTCCTTATTATAGTTAATTGCATTCATGGGTATGTTTAGTAATCTATCAATCATATATCTATACGCGGATGTTTTTTGTTGTGGTGGGTGGAGTGATGATTTATGTATAGTTGTGTCGGTGGTAGTTGGTTTTCGGTATATTTGAAAGCTGAGTTTGTCTTTAGTTTTTCCTATTGTTAAGTCTATGAAGTTTAATTTGTCATTTGTTTCTATTTCGTGGGTGAACTTGATTTTGATGTTTAGTGAGTTGAGATAATTCTTTATGTCTATTATATTTTGGTTACTAGGGTTGTTGACTATTAGGAAGGAGTCATCAACATATCTGCAATAGTAAACAACGTTAAATTTTGACTTTAGAACATTTACATAGACCTTTTCAAGTTCTTGGAGAAAAATTTCTGAAAGTATCGCAGATGTTGGATGTCCCATTCCTAATCCATCATTTGCTTTGTAGAAATCATTGTTAAATCTGAAGTAGTTCTGTTTGAGTGTTGTTTTAGTTAGTTTTATTAGTTCTTCTGTACTATTGTCATGTTCATGTACATTAGTTATTTCGCGTATGATGTTAAGTGTTTCTGTGACGGGAACAGAAGTGTATAAGTTTTCAATGTCGAATGAAACAAGTTTGGTTTGTGCGTTTATTGTTATGTCTTTCACTTTGTTTATTAGGTCAACCGTGTTTTTGATGTTGTAGGTGTTCGGTAGCATAACCTTATCTTTTAATATTTTTGCGACTTGTTTGGATATTTTATAAGCCGGTGCATTTCTATAGTTTATTACGGGTCTAATTGGGCTATTTTCCTTGTGTAATTTAATTTGGGCTTTTAGTTGCGGTGCCTTTGGATTCATATTAATAAACTTATATGTTTCATTTGGTTTTATCAGTGTGGGGGAGTTATTAATGATGGTTCTTATTTCATTTTGGAATTTTTTTGTCGGATCGGTTTGAAGTTTCTCGTAATTATTATTCTCGATAAATTCTTTTGTTTTTTTGATATAGTCGGATTTATTTATTATAACAATTGTGTTGCCTTTATCGACTTTGGTTGCAATTGCGTTGGCATTTTGTATTTTGTTTTTAATTTTTTTAATGCATACATTATCGCGGTTGTTGTCTTTAAGAGATTCGTTTTTGTTGATTACTTTATTAATTATTTCCGAGGCTAAGTGTCTAACGTGGGTTTGTTCATCATTTGGAATTTGTCTTATGGCTATTTCAGTGTCTGTTATGAGGGTCTCTATATCCTTAGTGTTGAGTTTCCGTCCAATGTTATGTTTCAGTCCTTTATGTAGTAAGTCAGTTTCCGTTGTCGTAAATGTTATATCGGTTTTGTTAATTAGTCTAGGGAAGAAAGTGTTTTCTTTGTCGGTGTTTTTGTGATATTTGTTGAGAAGGTTATCAATTTTGTTGTGGAGTCGTTTGTATTTGTCGTCTAGATGTCTCTGAATTTTGATATTAATGCTTTCTGTAGCTGTTAAAAATGTTTCAGTTTGTAATGTGTTAGATAGTCTTAGGTGTTCTGTCATGAGTTGTTTGTTAAGTTTGTTTTTCTTACAGTAAAGTGATCTAATCTCGTTTTTTATCCTTAATGTCTGAGCTTGTCGTATAGTCTTTTGTCCAGCGTATGTAAAGTCTTTTGTTTTTATGATCGCATATTTAGGTACAATATTATGAAATAAGCAAGTTTTGTTAAACCAAATGTTAGCATTAGTTGTTAGTATTTTTGTTCGTAGTCGTTCGAACTGTGTCATTATCTTAGCCAGACTGGCTGTGTTAAACATAGTTAATGGGTTAGTTCCACTGAGGTTAGTAATATTAGAATCAGTAATAATACATTCCGTCATACCTCGTAAAGTCTCTGTAAAGCTCGACCGGTTTCGGGTCCGCCTGGATCCCATCTTCAAGAGCACCTAACTGACTGTGAGTGTTGTTTTCCTATAACCTACCTATATATAGTATTTACATTGTGTAATCAGTGTTGTGTGTGTAGGTAATTTTTTTTTTTTTTTTATTTCTTTAATTGTTATGTTTTTTTCTTTTATTGCTTATTTCATTATCTATTTCTAGTTCCTTGTTAAAAGTTCCTTGTTAAAAATAACTACACACACAACACTGATTACACAATGTAAATACTATATATAGGTAGGTTATAGGAAAACAACACTCACAGTCAGTTAGGTGCTCTTGAAGATGGGATCCAGGCGGACCCGAAACCGGTCGAGCTTTACAGAGACTTTACGAGGTATGACGGAATGTATTATTACTGATTCTAATATTTTTTAATGTTTCTGGTTTATTTACTATTCATGATTTAACTTGTGGACTAGATTGTCAATTGTCTAAATATCTTCTTGTCCTAAAATCCTTTTGTATTTGTTGACATGTTGGCATCCTGGGAATTACATTAGTTCGATGGACCTTTACCATACTATCCCATCCCCCCTCCCCTATATTTCGAATTTACCGAAGATTAAAAGTATGAATTTACCCTAGATTTGTTCATAAGGTAAATAGAAAGTACGTTTGTTAAAGAGGATGGAAACCGTTGGTGACGAACCTGTACAATTTCCACTATTCATTCATTCCTACTCTAAATAAACTTAACTAGGAGAAGACTAGCTGTACGGAATCAGTCTGATTGTCAGATATCTTGGGTGAAAAGAGTGAATGGATTTGCCACTTTAATGACCTATGACCTTCCCATCTCTATATCTACCTACAGCCACATTATCCACGGAAGTATACAATATAGAGACCAGACCTAAAATTGTTTAAAATTTAAACTAGAAATCGATTTCTTTTCATACGTTTCCTTTCCATTGTAGTAATGTAAGGGAAAAACAACCTGACTGATTTTAAATTATTTTATTTTTTTATCATTAATTATTCCTGGTATATTTCCATTTTTTGGAACACAATAAGCTGCTTATTTCTGCTAAAAATTTGAGAATGTCATAATGTCTTTATCTTATTAATTGATATAAAATATGTACTAAACATGTTGGTAATAATAATAATTATTATGAATTGTCATTTATATTATCTAATTCTAATAAACTTTAATTTAACTTTATGGATAAATATACTCGTATTGCTGAACTGTCTAGTGCTAAATTATCCATAAAACTGTGAAAGTATAGTTTTAAGTGTTTAATCGTGAAAGTATCTTTTCTTCATCTTATTTACTAATCTACACATTTATATGATTCAATCTGAGTAACATATATATGTTTCCTTTAGGATTACTGCTGTGGAATTCAAACAGGCAGGCTGGATTCTCTGCAAGAGGTACTTTTAGATCAAGGTGAACCTTTAAATATTATTTTATTTCATTTTTAAAACAGTTTTAAAAATTCTTAGCATTATTTTACAGTATAGTTTAATAAAACAAGTAAATAGCTGTGATAGTTCGAAGTTTATTTAAAATATTTAAGACCAAACTGTTTTAATTAACTTAAAAGCACATAATGTGGGATTGAATTATATGACAAAACATATTCATTAGTTTTTCTGTGACAATAAATATCAAAAATACTCATGATGTATGATATAGAAATTATAAGTAATGGATAAAGATTGTTAAGAGAAAGATGCAATCTAAATATTAGAAGAGGGACAAACTAAAAAATATGAAACGAGAAAAATGGTGTTAAGTGATTGGACATAATCAATCATAGAGAAAGAGAATAATGAAATACCATAATATATGGATCAATTACTCCAAACTATTTCTTGTTAAGGAATAGTTCTTACAAATGGTTTTTATAAGCAATGGGTTTCGAACATAGTGTTCTTATTCAGTTAGAACATAAATAAGTTAGAGAGCACTGAGGAATTAAGTAGATTGCAAATATACAAAAGTTATATGAAGAGTTGAGTAATTATGTAGCGACTGTTGTGATAGGTACAAAGAATATAAGTAGTGTAGGAAAAGGAAGTGAGAGCTGGATATCAGTTGGGATGCGTTAGGGAACCAGGTGTCATTAACAATGTTCCTTAAAGTCCTTGGACCTTCAAACTAAATGTAAAATAACAAAAATAAACTATCAAAGCATATAAGAAAGCAATAAAACTCTACAAACTTCTATAAATAGTTGGAAACATTCAAAAATTGATTGGTTTACTTTTGGTTATTATTATAATTAATAAGGAAATAATCAATTAATATTATTATTAATTGATTTACTTTTGGTATAAGAACTTAGTCAAAAGTTCTTAACATTTCAGGAAATTTTTTTTATGACTTTTATACAGAAGTATAACAAAACTGTAAATTAAAGTTGTCATTTTTATTATTACATTAAGTTATAATCTTGGAATTACTAGCTAACATCCTATTCAAGGATGTTATTTGAAAGCGTCTGGCAGGGAGAGGAATATGTGATATATATATGTTTATTACTCTAGTAACGTTGTTTATACAATAACTTTTGTATAAGTAAGGAGCTTATAATTCTATAATTATTAGTTTCGGTGGAGCTGAGGTGACAGAAAAGGAAGGTAATGGTAAAAGCAGAGAACTTAATGATTCTCCCAAGTGCCACTGTCTGTTCTGCCTATCTATCTACACTTTATTTCGAAAATATATGATTTTCCTTATTTAAATCAGAAGGTCAGGTGTAGTCTATTTGTAAACAGAGGTACCATAGTTCAACGGTAGCACTTAGTTCGGCAAGTGCGAACCAAATAGATTTGGAATTCAACTCTTGGTTATCACAATCCTAGATTTTTTTTATGACAGATGAAAATTTTGTGCTTACTACCATTAGAAAGAACAAAGTCTGAAATCTGTTTGATGTTAGTAGGGTATAAAATTAAAGAAACCTACTATAATCAAATTGAGTAAGAAAAATTCACTGGATTGATCCTTATCAATCCTTATCATATTAGTAGTATAGTTGGCCTATAACTACAAATAGGTTGCAGCCACCAATGAACAATACTTCCTGCCCTTAGAAAAATAATTAATTAATTATAATTAATGTCATTTTTTATACCTCCTTGAACCAAATAATAATTACCAACCAAATAATATAGTAACTACACTCAATAAATTTAATACAACTAAATCCAGAGCTTTTTTCTCTAGTCAGTTCTTTGATATATTTTTAGCTTTCAATTCCAGAAAGGTACGATTGCATCAGCGATGGATTTACTTAGTGTAATCGGATATTTATTACCGGTCCCTCCTTTATTAGTAAATATAAAGTATACTACTAACGAAAAGAGTAAATAATTATCCATAGATTACAAAAAAAAGAAATACATTTCAAATCATGAAAATAAGTATAATATAAATTAATTAGGCGAAAATGTTATCCTTCAGTAACTGAAAAATGCTTCGAGTGTTAACTTATTGAAAGTGATAGAGCCGTGACAGTTATTCATTTATCTCTCAGTTTTGTGATCATTGAGCAACTCCTTTGTCGAAGCTTGTCTTGTTTCTAAACTTAAAAAAGTTTATATTATTTAGGAACCTTTTATGATTTCTATGCAACTTCACTGTATCTTGTTAAATATTTTTACTACCCAGTTCCATTTCTGATTATTTTGTGTTTTTTTTATGGTAGTACTTTATTCTTAAATAAAATTACCTATATAATTAGGTAATATTTGATTCTAAATTAAGTGTATATACCATTTTTCTTCATAATTAGTAACAGTAGTCCACTCGTTTCAAGCTGTGAGACTTATACTGAAGAAACAGTATTGTTTCTGATTATTGAGTAATTTGTTTAGCAAACAAATAATTGTCTGAAATATACTGCTAAATGTATTGTTTAGTAATGAACTAAAGTTTTCTATTCTTCATAATATGGTATTAAATCAAATAGTTTCCAAACCAAAACTAAATTACTAAATATGTTTTTGAATTTGTTTCAGGAAGCAATCTTCTGGATGATAAGGATGTGCTAATTCACCATGACGAACAGGTTTGTGTTTTAAACACTATCCTGAACTTCAGTACATCACTTTTAAGCCACTTACTAAAATATTTATTCCAATTCCTTTTATATATTTATTTTGAATTCATGAATAAATTTTTTTCTTTACTCAAATTGTACTTGAAATCATACTTATGGTTCATAGGAACTCATTCTTTATAGAATTAGTTATTAGTAGATACGGTTAAATAAATGATCGGAATAATAATTACAATAATATCACGAAGTAAGGAAAAAGGATAAAGCTAATGACTTTTCTATGTAACCCCTTTTTCTAACTCGCTACCTATAATTTTAAATATATAGTGTAGTTTTTATGATAAACACAGGCAAGTTGAGGTTCTATGTTTCTTTTACTTTAGAATTCGTAAACGTGGTAATCTCATATGCATAGAAGTTTTAACTTTCAAATCCTCAGATGTATTATCATACTGCCATTATCCCTGATTATAAAATAACATTTTGATCTCTTGGGTGAAATAAGAATTACCGGAGCTTTCCATTAAGCATTTTAATGAAACTTCGCTGTATACATAACAATTAGTTTCTTTAGATTGTTATAATATCCACTCTGGTGTTTTAAAGAAAGTAACCTTTTAACTTCATTTATTAATGAATAGAATCTCCACATTTTATGTTTGCTCTGTGCTATAATGTATAAACTCACTTGTGGATTGAAATTGACAAATGCTGGTACAATATTGGGAATGCTTTCTAGATTGAAATGTGTTTAACATATTTTTACATTTTACATTTGGATGAATATTTCTTTAGTTTTGGTGAGTATCCTGTTTGGAATTGATTACCAATTGAGCTTTTGGTTTCAAATGTATATAAGGAAGTACTTATTCTGTAATAAATGTATGAACTATGTCCATTATTTATTTGTATTGTTTTACTAATGTTGACTCGGATAATTGTAACTCGTACACGAAGAAACCAAAGGCAATGTTCAGTAACTTTAAAAAGTTACACAAGAAGACAATGTATTTGTATTTACCTTCTACTAAATACAGTGAAACTAACATATACTAGTTTTTTATGTACTTTCGCTATTTAAGAAACTAATTGTTATATATATAGCGAAGTTTCATTAAATTATTTAATGAAAATCTCCGGTAACCGTTATTTGACCCAATTAAATACCATCCTAATTGTACATTAAGGTGGTATTCAATATTTGAAGCACATGTTTTCACTTGCAAGTTCTATATATATAAAATAAATGGCCCATTTCAACGATTAAAAAAGAAATATACTTGTAGAAATTTGAAATTTGTGAGAATTAACTTTCATTAGTTTACTTTTCAGTTTAAATCAATAATGTAATTATGTATTTTGTACTGTTTGTCTAATAATGTTGTATTTCGATTGCAGAGATCACTTTGGCTTGAAAGCAGTAATCTGAAGAAATCGAAAACAAGAACCGTAAGGCATTTAGGTATGAAACAATGTTTATAGCATACAAAAAAAACTATTTATTTGTGGAAGTGAATTACACACAAAGAATTGGATTATTGCTCAACTTAAAGCATTCTTGGAATTCTATCTCAGAATTGAATCGTTAAACAAATTATGTCAGTTTATTAAAACCGTTATTAACATTCCAAGCAAATGGTCATCGAATCGCATGAATATACATAAGATGTTTCCAAAGTTCTGGGAATTTAGCTTTAACTTCTATTATTTTGTTGACTTACACAAAAAAATTAACTCTATGACAATAATTAAACTATAAAGTATTATACTGCTTGCTTAAATTATAATCTAACATTAATTCTCAAGTATTTGTTAAATTGTGTTCCCTTTATCTAGTTATAATGTCTACTAAGTTTTGTATAGTAATTTATGCAATCCTATGCTTCGCTTAAGTTTTGAATTTGCTCATTATTTTAAAATGTTCAACAAAATAATGTATACTTTTATTACACTTACTGCTAAATAAGTTGAGTTTTTTATTTATCTGTATCAAAGAAAACTTTTGCTGGGAAACATTCGTATTTCCATAATTTTTGATTGAGAACCTTAGACTTCTTATAAGAGAGAACCTTTTTATAAGAATCATAGTTCCTTACAAAAAGGTTATACTGTAGTTATTATACTTAATTTCCAGGAAAGAATATTTGTCATTTTTTGCCTGAGTTTGGATAGTTGGTTTGCTAACTCAGTATAATCCATATGAAATTTAAGTAAAATTACTGTTAAACAATAAAATATTGCCCAGTATACTATTTTCATATATATACTAATATATATTTAATATATAGTTCAAATATGGGTTTCTTGAGGATTTTTGGTATAATGAAATAACACTCCTGTTAATACATCGACGTTTCACCAAAAATTGTTTGGTATTTTCAAGGTTTGTTTTTGAGGAAAAACTGATATGTTGCTGGTAGATAAAGGCATGGGACCTTTATTAGTAATAGTTTTTCCTCAAAAACAAGCCTAGAAATGCCAAACAATTTTTGGTGAAACGTCGGCATATAAACAGCAGTGTTATTTCATTATATCAAAAATCCTTAAGAAAACCATCTTTGATCTTTATAAATCAGAGGTTGATTTATCCATACCGGACAGATAATAACTGAAAAAAACAACACATAAAGAACGAGAACACTTACTGAGTCAATATTTCGAACCAAAGTTTGTCATCAGGAAGGGAGTAGGAGGGAAGAAGAAGGGGTAAGTGCGTTCAAGACTATGAGTGGAAGGCGAATCAAGGATGGAAGGTGAGTCGCCTTCACCCATAGTCTTGAACGCACTTCCCTCCTACTCTCTTAGTTTTGAACGCACGTTCCTCTTCTTCTTCACTCCTACTATCTTCCTGATGACAACCTTCGCTTCGAAATATTGACCCAGTAAGTGTTATCGTTTTTTGTGTGTTTTTTTCAGATGAATATATGTTATTGTTGAAATCCCCAGACTATCTTTCTTTGTAAAATAATTTCTAATGTAATACTTAGTTTTTCTGTTTCAAAATTTTATACTTCTGTCTATGAAAAAGGTTTTAAATAAAAACTGAAACGTTGGCACTGAGAGTTTAATTTGTACCTGAAAAACTGACCGAGTCCTGATAAACTTTAATTATATATATATATGTGCGTCAATGATCAAACCACAATATGAAATGGGAAAACAAGACTATGATGATCTAAGACTAAGATCTTCGTCTTGTTATATATCACTGATGTCATTTTCTTCACCAGTTTTTCAAGGTTTCTGAATACCTTCTTCTTTACTTCATCCAAACGTTGGAGAATAAGGTCAGTTATTCAATGAAATATGCTTGAATGAAGGACTGCTCCCAAAATTTACAAATATATATATGTGTGTGTTTTAAATATACAGTGAGTTTGACATATAAATTAATTTGATACCAAAATAATTCGAAAATGTTTAGTTGAGCTTGAGTTTGGTTAGAAATGAAAATGTGACATGTCTAAAAAATTCACTATTTTCAGTGTAAGTAACCTGTTCAGTGTGAATTGAAAAATAATTTTGCAGTTCTAGGAGAGGTGGGAGTGGGAGGTGCCGGGTGGAATGTATCGCTGGGGCCTCAACACTGTGACCCTCTTCACGCCCAGTACTCGCAGTGCACGCACCATTCAGCCACCAACTACACCTACCTAGTGCCGCTCAGTAGATTCCTTCCGGAGTCTACTATATCCATTCACTTTAGGTGGGCCTTGTAATCAGTCAGTTTGAACTTTGGGTCGTGAGAAGCTCTGTAGAGACAATGGTCGTAACTGACTACGGTATAATATTATTGTTAGTACATATTTTGAACTGAAACTCTCTTACAATAAACAAAAATGATATTCAATGGGGTTCTGAATCGACAATGAATGTGTTCATCACCAACCCAAGAAGGGTGAATGAAAGTGACAGTAAAAAATACTACACCAAGAACAAGGTCAATCAAAGCTAGCGCTGTTATAGGTTCTCAGTCAATGAAATGTTATAAGCAACGAAAAAGCAGGTGGTCTGGTGACACAAGCGTTTTCAATAAACTAGGCAGTTGTCTTTTGGCCTATTATATATCCTGCAACACCATAAATAGGACTAACGTGGAAGCTGCGAAAAGTGTTAGCTGGTAGCCAAAGGTAAGAAATGGGAAATTACCCCACACTAAAAGAGGGAGTTGTAGAGTCATGATATCTGCTCTGAAGCCAGATCACGTCCTGCAGTGCCACTCATGATGATATTATCCAAACAGCCTATTCAAGCCTTTGAACTTGCCAATCTTTCAGACCAAACTGATGCAAAATGAGACAGTTCTTAAAAATTAAAATGGGCAAGAACCTTGAGCGGAGAAAGAAATATACCAGGTAGAATGTATGCCCTCCATGTGAAAATTATGTATTCAATGTACTACTGTTCTAACGACTAATATTTAATTAATATGAGGAAGCCTTAAGTATAGTAATCGAAACTCTGCATGGCTTCACTGAAATTACAGGCACATTTGGTAGAAAATATATTGATGTATTGGCGAAATGATTGATAGCGAAATGGAAAAGAAGAAATTAAACAATTTATTTTAAAGAGTATAAAAATTGACTTGACTTAAGAAAAATTGTAGTTACATTTCCCGGCTGAAAATCCTTCAACTGAAAGAAGCATTAAGTCGAAGTACTCCACGACTGCTTAGGACCATATAAACAGTCCTTTAATTCAGTTACATTCTATGAGAAAAACAGAGAATAGAAGTCAACTTGGCGCTGAAGTTTTATTAAAGGCTGTCGATATGTTGCTACATGAAAAAATTCTTTGGTTAAAAGTTCGACATTACTTAAACACATTAATGTTATACTTTTCATAAGAAGTTGATAATATTTTTTTTTAATTATGAAAACATTATATATATGATTTTTAATCTACCCCTCTTTTTTATATTAGTTCTTTCATTCATATAATATGATATTTATAAAGAAATTTGCAGGGATAACAAGTTGTCCTTGAAAAAAATCAAGTGGATATATGTACTGAAAACTTCGAAACAGTTGGGTTGAAGAATTTAAACCCCGGTGGCTAAAAAAACCTAATCATCTAAGCTAGCAAGCCTTTATTGTATATATTATAGAAGTAGGTTTTGACAAAAGTAAACTCGTATAAATATTACATAGTTAGAATATAGAAAGTATTTAGTCTTCAAAAAAAAAAAAAAAAATTCAATATAAGATTTCTACTCCTTAAGAATAATAATCTGTGAAAAATATGATTTTATGAAATGGAGTGTTTGGTCTGATTAGAGATGTTTTGCAGGAATGGGCTGCGAGAACAAGTAGTCGCTTTATGCGGGGGCCAGGACCACAGATGTCAGGTATCGCCGCGGGTCACCCTGCCCGAGTCGGCAGTCTCTCCATTTCCTCTTAAAATCCACCACCTAACCAGGGCTCACAGGGTATTTCGCCTCGCGCCCGCCCATCTTCCAGTCAGTATTATTTCTTTTTTTTTTTTTTTTTAAATTTGCAAATGTAGTTATAAGTAAATTTATGGTTTGTTACTATCCTTATTTGCATTCAAAAAATATCATTGCCTAACATGAAGCTACTGAATAAATATTTAATCGTTTATAAAATTACATTTTAATTATTATGTACATATTTAAACTTAACTGATTTCAACGCTTTTTTAGAGTAAACAACTTTGTATTTGTTCAGTTGGTTTATACTCATATAGGGAAAATTCAATAAGTGTTTAATTTTTATTATTATTAATTAATTTTACTATAAGTTACTCTATTGTTATCTATATAAATAAAATAATGATTTTGTCTGCACATTGCTTAGAACTGACTCATTTCAAGTTTTCTTTACGTTTCATACATTGGAGAAACCGAATCCACCCTTAGAAAAATTTCTGTCGGCTTGTCTGTTTGTCCGCAAAACTTTGTCACATGTAAACTCAGCTACCATAAGACATATAAAGTTGAAACTTTTACAGTAGGTTTGCGTAGGTTTAACTTAAAATATAGGCTCTGAATTCATTGGAAATTCAAAGTAGAAGTGAAGTTATGGACGTTTAAAGCAAAAACGTTTGTCACAAGTAAACTCAGCCACCATAAGACATGGCGAGCTGAAACTTTGACACTGGATTTGTGTACGCCTAACTTAAAATACGGGCTCTAAATAGATTCATAATTCAGTACAGAAACGAAGTTATAGGGCTTTAAGCGTATTTTCCTAACTTCACAGACAAGTTTGTTTTGAAAATACACAGGTATGGTAAGTAGGTATTGTTAGTTGATATTAATTTCATTGGAGGATATGAATATTTTGCGTATTTGACATCTTTGAAAAGGTGTTTCCCAGAGTTGAGGATGTACTATCTATTACGAATAAATAGTTTTGTAAACGAGCAATTCTCAACTCTTAATATGTACTTAATAGTTACTATCTCATTTCAGTAGATTTCCACTTTTCGTACACTTTTTACAAAAAGTTGAAAAAAAGTAACAAAGTTGACTAGTTTCTACATGTTTTCAATCATTTTGCACATTAAACACACACGAAAAAAAGGTTGAAAAATGCAACAAAGTTGACTAGTTACAACCTCTTTTCAATGATTTTGCAATTTTAGTATACTTTTTACAAAAAGATGGAAAAATATAAGAAAGTTGACAAGTTTCTACCTATTTTCAATCATTTTGCACTTTAAACACATTCGTAAAAAAAGTTGAAAAATGTAACAAAGTTGACTAGTTACTATCTCATTTCAGTCGATTTCCACTTTTCGTACACTTTTTACAAAAAGTTGAAAAAATGTAACAAAGTTGACTAGTTTCTACATATTTTCAATCATTTTGCACTTTAAACACACTCGTAAAAAAAGTTGAAAAAATGTAACAAAGTTGACTAGTTTCAACATGTTTTCAATCTTTTTGCACTTTAAACACACACGAAGAAAAGGTAGAAAAATGCAACAAAGTTGACTAGTTACAACCTCTTTTCAATGATTTTGCAATTTTAGTACACTTTTTACAAAAAGATGAAAAAATATAAGAAAGTTGACAAGTTTCTACCTATTTTCAATCACTTTGCACTTTAAACACATTCGTAAAAAAAGTTGAAAAATGTAACAAAGTTGACTAGTTACTATCTCTTTTCAGTCGATTACCACATTTAGTACACTTTTTACAAAAAGTTGAAAAAATGTAACAAAGTTGACTAGTTTCTACATGTTTTCAATCATTTTGCACTTTAAACACACTCGTAAAAAAAGTTGAAAAATGTAACAAAGTTGACTAGTTACTATCTCTTTTCAGTCGATTTCCACTTTTAGTACACTTTTTACAAAAAGTTGAAAAAATGTACAAGGTTGACTAGTTTCTACCTGTATTCAATCACTTTTCACTTTAAACACACACGAAAAAAAGGTTGAAAAATGCAACAAAGTTGACTAGTTACAACCTCATTTCAATGATTTTGCAATTTTAATATACTTTTTGGAAATTGATTAAAAAAATATAAGAAAGTTAAATAGTTTCTATCTGTTTTCTATCAATTTGATCTTTAAACATACTCGTAAAAAAAGTTGAAAAATGTAACAAAGTTGACTAGTTACTATCTCTTTTGAGTCGATTTCCACTTTTAGTACAATTTTTACAAAAAGTTGAAAAAATGTAACAAAGTTGGCTTGTTTCTACATGTTTTCAATCATTTTGCACTTTGAACACACTCGTAAAAAACGTTGAAAAATGTAACAAAGTTGACTAGTTACTATCTCTTTTCAGTCGATTTCAACTTTTAGTACACTTTTTACAAAAAGTTGAAAAAATGTAACAAAGTTGACTAGTTTCTACATGTTTTCAATCATTTTGCACTTTAAACACTTCGTAAAAAAAGTTGAAAAATGTAACAAAGTTGACTAGTTACATCTCTTCAGTCGATTTCCACTTTTCGTACATTTTTACAAAAAGTGAAAAAATTTAACAAGTTGAAGTTTTTACATATTTTCAATCATTTTGCACTTTAAAACACTCTAAAAAAAGTTGAAAAAATGTAACAAAGTTGACTAGTTTCAACATGTTTTCAATCATTTTACTTTAAACACACACGAAGAAAAGGTTGAAAAATGCAACAAAGTGATAGTTACAACCTCTTTTCAATGTTTTGCAATTTTAGTACACTTTTTACAAAAAGATGAAAAAATATAAAAAGTTGACAAGTTTCTACCTTTTTCAATCATTTGCACTTTAAACACATTCGTAAAAAAAGTTGAAAAATGTAACAAAGTTGACTAGTTACTATCTCTTTTCAGTCGATTACCACATTTAGTACACTTTTTCCAAAAAGTCAAAAAAATGTTACAAAATTGACTAGTTTCTACATGTTTTCAATCATTTTGCACAATAAACACACTCGTAAAATGATGAAAAATATAACAATGTTGACTAGTTACAATCTCTTTTCAATCGATTTGCACCTTTAGTACAGTTTTTACAAAAAGATGAAAAAATGTACGAGGTTGACTAGTTTCTACCTGTATTCAATCACTTTTCACTTTAAACACACACGAAAAAAAGGTTGAAAAATGGAACAAAGTTGACTAGTTACAACCTCATTTCAATGATTTTGCAATTTTAATATACTTTTTACAAATTGATTAAAAAAATATAAGAAAGTTGAATAGTTTCTATCTGTTTTCTATCAATTTGATCTTTAAACACACTCGTAAAAAAAGTTGAAAAATGTAACAAAGTTGACTAGTTACTATCTCTTTTGAGTCGATTTCCACTTTTAGTACAATTTTTACAAAAAGTTGAAAAAATGTAACAAAGTTGGCTTGTTTCTACATGTTTTCAATCATTTTGCACTTTAACACACTCGTAAAAAAAGTTGAAAAATGTAACAAAGTTGACTAGTTACTATCTCTTTTCAGTCGATTTCCACTTTTAGTACACTTTTTACAAAAAGTTGAAAAAATGTAACAAAGTTGACTAGTTTCTACATGTTTTCAATCATTTTGCACATTAAACACACACGAAAAAAAGGTTGAAAAATGCAACAAAGTTGACTAGTTACAACCTCTTTTCAATGATTTTGCAATTTTAGTATACTTTTTACAAAAAGATGGAAAAATATAAGAAACTTGACAAATTTCTACCTATTTTCAATCATTTTGCACTTTAAACACATTCGTAAAAAAAGTTGAAAAATGTAACAAAGTTGACTAGTTACTATCTCTTTTCAGTCGATTACAACTTTTAGTACACTTTTTACAAAAAGTTGAAAAAATGTAACAAAGTTGACTAGTTTCTACATGTTTTCAATCATTTTGCACTTTAAACACTCTCGTAAAAAAAGTTGAAAAATGTAACAAAGTTGACTAGTTACTATCTCATGTCAGTCGATTTCCACTTTTCGTACAGTTTTTACAAAAAGTTGAAAAAATTTAACAATGTTGAGTAGTTTTTACATATTTTCAATCATTTTGCACTTTAAACACACTCATAAAAAAAGTTGAAAAATGTAACAAAGTTGACTAGTTACTATCTCATTTCAGTCGATTTCCAATTTTCGTACACTTTTTACAAAAAATCAAAAAAAATGTAACAAAATTGACTAGTTTCTACATGTTTTCAATCATTTTGCACTTTCAACACACTCGTAAAATGTTGAAAAATATAACAAAGTTGACTAGTTACAATCTCTTTTCAATCGATTTGCACCTTTAGTACAGTTTTTACAAAAAGATGAAAAAATGTACAAAGTTGACTAGTTTCTACCTGTTTTCAATCATTTTGCACTTTAAACAGACACGAAAAAAGGTTGAAAAATGCAACAAAGTTGACTAGTTACAACCTCATTTCAATGATTTTGCAATTTTAATATACTTTTTACAAATTGATTAAAAAAATATAAGAAAATTGAATAGTTTGTACCTGTTTTCCATCAATTTGATCTTTAAACACACTCGTAAAAAAAGTTGAAAAATATAACAATGTTGACTAGTTACTATCTCTTTTCAGTCGATTTCCACTTTTAGTACACTTTTTACAAAAAGTTGAAAAAAGTAACAAAGTTGACTAGTTTCTACATGTTTTCAATCATTTTGCACTTTAAACACACCGAAAAAGGAAAAAAAAAGTTGACTAGTTACAACCTCTTTTCAATGATTTTGCAATTTTAGTAATTTTTACAAAAAATGAAAAAATTAAAAAGTTGACAAATTTTCTACCTTTTTCAATCATTTTGACTTTAAAAACAAACCGAAAAAAAGGTTGAAAAATTAAACAAAGTTGACTAGTTACAACCTCATTTCAATGATTTTCAATTTTTAACTTTTTACAAAAAATTAAAAAAAATTAAAAAATTGAATAGTTTTACTGTTTTCAATCAATTTTGACTTTAAACACACTCGTAAAAAAGTTGAAAAATATAACAAAGTTGACTAGTTACAATCTCTTTTCAATCGTTTCCACCTTTTGTACATTTTTACAAAAAGTTGAAAAAATTTAACAAAGTTGATAGTTTTTACCTTTTTCAATCATTTTGCACTTTAAACACACCAAAAAAAAGGTTGAAAAATGAAAAAGTTGACTAGTTACAACCTCATTTCAATGATTTTCCAATTTTTAACTTTTTACAAAAAATTAAAAAAATTAAAAAAAAGAATAGTTTTACTGTTTTCCAATCAATTTTGACTTTAAACACACTCGTAAAAAATTTGAAAAATATAACAAAGTTGACTAGTTACAATCTCTTTTCAATCGATTTCCACCTTTTAGTACATTTTTTAAAAAAGTTGAAAAAATTTAACAAAGTTGATAGTTTTTACCTTTTTCAATCATTTTGCACTTTAAACAACCAAAAAAAGGTTGAAAAATGAACAAAGTTGACTAGTTACAACCTCATTTCAATGATTTTCCAATTTTTAACTTTTTACAAAAATTAAAAAAAAAATTAAAAAATTGAATAGTTTTACCTGTTTTAATCAATTTTGACTTTAAACACACTCGTAAAAAAGTTTGAAAAAATATAACAATGTTGACTAGTTACTATCTCTTTTCAGTCGATTTCCACTTTTAGTACACTTTTTACAAAAAGTTGAAAAAAGTAACAAAGTTGACTAGTTTCTACATGTTTTCAATCATTTTGCACATTAAACAAACACGAAAAAAAGGTTGAAACTGCAACAAAGTTGACTAGTTACCACCTCTTTTCAATGATTTTGCAATTTTAATATACTTTTTACAAATTGATTAAAAAAATATAAGAAAATTGAATAGTTTGTACCTGTTTTCCATCAATTTGATCTTTAAACACACTCGTAAAAAAAGTTGAAAAATATAACAATGTTGACTAGTTACTAGCTATTCAGTCGATTTCCACTTTTAGTACACTTTTTACAAAAAGTTGAAAAAAGTAACAAAGTTGACTAGTTTCTACATGTTTTCAATCATTTTGCACTTTAAACACACTCGTAAAAAAAGTTGAAACTGCAACAAAGTTGACTAGTTACCACCTCTTTTCAATGATTTTGCAATTTTTAACTTTTTACAAAAATTAAAAAATTAAAAAATTGAATAGTTTTACCTGTTTTCCAATCAATTTTGACTTTAAACACACCGAAAAAAAGGAAAAAAAAAGTTGACTAGTTACAACCTTTTTCAATGATTTTCCAATTTTAGTAACTTTTTACAAAAAATTGGAAAAAATAAAAAGTTGACAAATTTCTACCTTTTTCAATCATTTTGCACTTTAAACAATTCTAAAAAAAAAAGGAAAAATTAACAAAAAGTTTACTAGTTACTATCTCATTTCAGTCGATTTCCATTTTCGTACACTTTTTACAAAAAATTAAAAAAAATGTAACAAAATTGACTAGTTTCTACATGTTTTCAATCATTTTGCACTTTAAACACACCGAAAAAGGAAAAAAAAAGTTGACTAGTTACAACCTCTTTTCAATGATTTTGCAATTTATAATTTTTACAAAAAATGAAAAAAATGAAAGTTGACAAATTTCTACCTTTTTCAATCATTTTGCACTTTAAAACCACGAAAAAAAGGTTGAAAAATTAAACAAAGTTGACTAGTTACAACCTCATTTCAATGATTTTCCAATTTTTAACTTTTTACAAAAAATTAAAAAAATTAAAAAATTGAATAGTTTTACCTGTTTTCCAATCATTTTGACTTTAAACACACTCGTAAAAAAGTTGAAAAATATAACAAAGTTGACTAGTTACAATCTCTTTTCAATCGATTTCCACCTTTTAGTACATTTTTACAAAAAGTTGAAAAAAGTAACAAAGTTGACTAGTTTTACCTGTTTTCAATCTTTTGCACTTTAAAAACACCAAAAAAAGGTTGAAAAATGAACAAAGTTGACTAGTTACACCTCATTTCAATGATTTCCAATTTTTAACTTTTTAAAAAAGTTAAAAAAATTTAAAAAATTGAATAGTTTTACCTGTTTTCAATCAATTTTGACTTTAAACACACTCGTAAAAAATTGAAAAATTAACAAAGTTGACTAGTTACATCTCTTTTTCAATCGATTTTTCCAATTTTTTAGTAACATTTTTACAAAAAAGTTGAAAAAAAGTAACAAAGTTGACTAGTTTCTACCTGTTTTCAATCATTTTGCACTTTAAAAACACCGAAAAAAAGGTTGAAAAATGAACAAAGTTGGACTTGTTACAACCTATTTCAATGATTTCCAATTTTTAACTTTTTAAAAAAGTTAAAAAAATTAAAAAATTGAATAGTTTCTACTTTTTCAATCAATTTTGACTTTAAAACACACTCGTAAAAAGTTGAAAAATTAACAATGTTACTAGTTACAATCTCTTTTCAATCGATTTCCAATTTTAGTACAATTTTTTACAAAAAGTTGAAAAAATGTAACAAAGTTGGCTTGTTTCTACCGTTTTCAATCATTTTGCACTTTAAACACAACCGAAAAAAAAGGTTGGAAAAATGAACAAAGTTGACTAGTTACAACCTCATTTCAAGTTTCCAATTTCCATTTTTAACTTTTTACAAAAATTGAAAAAAAATTAAAAAGTTGAATAGTTTCTACCTGTTTTCTATCAATTTGAACTTTAAACACACTCGTAAAAAAAGTTGAAAAATGTAACAAAGTTGACTAGTTACTATCTCTTTTCAGTCGATTTCCACTTTTAGTACAATTTTTACAAAAAGTTGAAAAAATGTAACAAAGTTGGCTTGTTTCTACATGTTTTCAATCATTTTGCACTTTAAACACATTCGTAAAAAAAGTTGAAAAATGTAACAAAGTTGACTAGTTACTATCTCATTTCAGTCGATTTCCACTTTTCGTACACTTTTTACAAAAAGTTGAAAAAATGTAACAAAGTTGACTAGTTTCTACCTGTTTTCAATCATTTTGCACTTTAAACACACTCGTAAAAAAAGTTGAAAAATGTAACAAAGTTGACTAGATACTATCTCTTTTCAGTCGATTTCCACTTTTCGTACACTTTTTACAAAAAGTTGAAAAAATGTAACAATGTTGACTAGATTCTACACTTTTTCAATCATTTTGCACTTTAAACACGCTCGTAAAAAAAGTTGAACAATGTAACAAAGTCGACTAGCTACTATGTCATTTCAGTCGATTTCCACTTTTCGTACACTTTTTACAAAAAGTTGAAAAAATGTAACATAGTTGACTAGTTTCTACATGTTTTCAATCATTTTGCACTTTAAACACACTTGTAAAAAAAGTTGAAAACTGTAACAAAGTTGACTAGTTACTATTTCTCATTTTCAAAAGTTTTCGTTTTTCCACTTTCCCTTCCGTACACTTTTTACAAAAAGTTGAAAAAAATGTAACAAAGTTGACTAGTTTCTACATTTTTCAATCATTTTGCACTTTAAAAACACTCGTAAAAAAAGTTGAAAAAAATGTAACAAAGTTGAACTAGTTACAACCTCATTTCAATGGTTTTCCAATTTTTAACTTTTACAAAAAGTTAAAAAAATTAAAAAAAGTTTTACTTTTTCTACAATTGTTTTCAATCTTTTGAACTTTAAACACCCACTTTCCCGTAAAAAAAAATTTGAAAAAATGTAACAAAGTTGGCTTTTTTTACATGTTTTCAATCATTTTGCACTTTTAAACACACTCGTAAAAAAAGTTGAAAAAATGTAACAAAGTTGACTAGTTCCTATGTCATTTCAGTCGATTTCCACTTTTCGTACACTTTTTACAAAAAGTTAAAAAAATGTAAAACAAAGTTGACTAGTTTGTAAATGTTTTCAATCATTTTGCACTTTAAACACACTCGTAAAAAAAGTTGTAAAATGTAACAAAGTTGACTAGTAACAACCTCTTTTCAATGATTTTGCAATTTTTAACTTTTTTACAAAAAGTTAAAAAAATTTAAAAATTTGAATAGTTTTTACTTTTTCAATCAATTTTGACTTTAAACACACTCTAAAAAAAGTTGAAAAATGTAACAAAGTTGACTAGTTACTATCTCTTTTCAGTCGATTTCCAATTTTGTACAATTTTTACAAAAAATTAAAAAAAATGTAACAAATTGGCTATTTTCTACATGTTTTCAATCATTTTGCACTTTCACACACTCGTTAAAAAAGTTGAAAAATTAACAAAGTTGACTAGTTACAATCTCTTTTCAATCGATTTCCCTTTTAGTACATTTTTACAAAAAGTTGAAAAAATGTAACAAAGTTGACTAGTTTCTACCTGTTTTCAATCATTTTGCACTTTAAACAACCCGAAAAAAAGGTTGAAAAATGAACAAAGTTGACTAGTTACAACTCTTTTCAATGATTTCCAATTTTATTAACTTTTTACAAAAGTTAAAAAATTTAAAAAATTTGAATAGTTTTTACCTTTTTCCAATCAATTTTGACTTTAAAACACATCGTAAAAAAAGTTGAAAAATTAACAAAGTTGACTAGTTACTATCTCTTTTCAGTCGATTTCCAATTTTGTACACTTTTTACAAAAAATTAAAAAAAGTAACAAAATTGACTAGTTTCTACATGTTTTCAATCATTTTGCACTTTAAACAAACACGAAAAAAAGGTTGAAAAATTAAACAAAGTTGACTAGTTACCAACCTCTTTTCAATGATTTTGCAATTTTAATAATTTTTACAAAAAGATTAAAAAAATTAAAATTGAATAGTTTTAACCTGTTTTCCAATCAATTTTGACTTTAAACACACCGAAAAAAAGGTTGAAAAATAACAAAGTTGACTAGTTACAACCTATTTCAATGATTTTCCAATTTTAATAACTTTTTACAAAAAGTTAAAAAAAATTAAAAAATTGAATAGTTTTACCTGTTTTCCAATCAATTTTGACTTTAAACACACTCGTAAAAAAAGTTGAAAAATATAACAAAGTTGACTAGTTACTATCTCATTTCAGTCGATTTCCACTTTTCGTACACTTTTTACAAAAAGTTGAAAAAATGTAACAAAGTTGACTAGTTTCTACATGTTTTCAATCATTTTGCACATTAAACACACACGAAAAAGAGCAACAAAAGTTGACTAGTTACAACCTCTTTTCAATGATTTTGCAATTTTAGTATACTTTTTACAAAAAAAAAATATTGAAAATTGAAAATTTTACCTTTTTCAATCAATTTTGACTTTTAAACAATTCGTAAAAAAAGTTGAAAAAATAACAAAGTTGATAGTTACTATTATTTCAGTCGATTTCCAATTTTGTACACTTTTTACAAAAAATTAAAAAAAGTAACAAAATTGACTAGTTTCTACATGTTTTCAATCATTTTGCACTTTAAACACACTCGTAAAAAAGTTGAAAAATTAACAAAGTTGACTAGTTACAATCTCTTTTCAATCGATTTCCACCTTTTGTACATTTTTACAAAAAGTTGAAAAAATGTAACAAAGTTGACTAGTTTCTACCTGTTTTCAATCATTTTGCACTTTAAAAACACACGAAAAAAAGGGAAAAGCAACAAAAGTTGACTAGTTACAACCTCTTTTCAATGATTTTGCAATTTTAATATACTTTTTACAAAAAAAAAAAATAAGAAAATTGAAAATTTTACCTTTTTCCAATCAATTTTGACTTTAAACACATTCGTAAAAAAAGTTGAAAAATATAACAAAGTTGACTAGTTACTATCTCTTTTCAGTCGATTTCCAATTTTGTACACTTTTTACAAAAAATTAAAAAAATTTAACAAAATTTGATAGTTTTTACATTTTTCAATCATTTTGCACTTTAAAAACACTCTAAAAAAGTTGAAAAATTAACAAAGTTGACTAGTTACAATCTCTTTTCAATCGATTTCCAATTTGTACATTTTTTACAAAAAATAAAAAAATGTAACAAATTGACTAGTTTCTACCTGTTTTTCAATCATTTTGCACTTTAAACACACCGAAAAAAGGTTGAAAAATTAAACAAAGTTGACTAGTTACAACCTCTTTTCAATGATTTTTGCAATTTTAATAATTTTTACAAAAAGATTAAAAAAATTAAAAAGTTGAATAGTTTCTACCTGTTTTCCAATCAATTTTGACTTTAAACAACCGAAAAAAAGTTGAAAAAATAACAAAGTTGACTAGTTACAACCTCTTTTCAATGATTTTCAATTTTAATAACTTTTTACAAAAAGTTAAAAAAATTAAAAATTGAATATTTTTACCTTTTTCCAATCAATTTTGACTTTAAACACACCGTAAAAAAAGTTGAAAAATTAACAAAGTTGACTAGTTACTACTATTTCAGTCGATTTCCAATTTTGTACACTTTTTACAAAAAATTAAAAAAAAGTAACAAAATTGACTAGTTTCTACATGTTTTTCAATCATTTTGCACTTTAAACACACTCGTAAAAAAGTTGAAAAATTAACAAAGTTGACTAGTTACAATCTCTTTTCAATCGATTTCCACCTTTTGTACATTTTTTACAAAAAGTTGAAAAAATGTAACAAAGTTGACTAGTTTCTACCTTGTTTTCAATCATTTTGACTTTAAACAAACAACACGAAAAAAAGGAAAAGCAACAAAAGTTGACTAGTTACAACCTCTTTTCAATGATTTTGCAATTTTAATATACTTTTTACAAAAATTAAAAAAATTAAGAAAGTTGAAAATTTCTACCTTTTTCCAATCAATTTTGACTTTAAACAATTCGTAAAAAAAGTTGAAAAATTATAACAAGTTGACTAGTTACTATCTATTTCAGTCGATTTCCAATTTTGTACACTTTTTACAAAAAATTAAAAAAAATGTAACAAAGTTGACTAGTTTCTACTGTTTTCAATCATTTTGCACTTTAAACACACTCGTAAAAAAGTTGAAAAATTAACAAAGTTGACTAGTTACAATCTCTTTTCAATCGATTTCCACCTTTTGTACATTTTTACAAAAAGTTGAAAAAATGTAACAAAGTTGACTAGTTTCTCCCTGTTTTCAATCATTTTGCACTTTAAACACACAAAAAAAGGGAAAAGCAACAAAAGTTGACTAGTTACAACCTCTTTTCAATGATTTTGCAATTTTAATAACTTTTTACAAAAAATTAAAAAAATATTAAGAAAATTGAATATTTTACCTGTTTTCCAATCAATTTTGACTTTAAACACATTCGTAAAAAAAGTTGAAAAATTAACAAAGTTGACTAGTTACTATCTCTTTTCAGTCGATTTCCAATTTTGTACACTTTTTACAAAAAATTAAAAAAAAGTAACAAAGTTGACTAGTTTCTACATGTTTTCAATCATTTTGCACTTTAAAAACACTCGTAAAAAAGTTGAAAAATTAACAAAGTTGACTAGTTACAATCTCTTTTCAATCGATTTCCACCTTTTTGTACATTTTTACAAAAAGTTGAAAAAATGTAACAAAGTTGACTATTTTCTACCAGTTTCAATCATTTGGCACTTTAAACACACACGAAAAAAAGGGAAAAGCAACAAAAGTTGACTAGTTACAACCTCTTTTCAATGATTTTGCAATTTTAATATACTTTTTACAAAAAAAAAAATATTAAGAAAATTGAAAATTTTACCTTTTTCAATCAATTTTGACTTTAAACAATTCGTAAAAAAAGTTAAAAATGTAACAAAGTTGACTAGTTACTATCTCTTTTCAGTCGATTTCCAATTTTGTACACTTTTTAAAAAAGTTGAAAAAATGTTAACAAAATTGACTAGTTTCTACATGTTTTCAATCATTTTGCACTTTAAACACACTCGTAAAAAATTGAAAAATTTAACAAAGTTTGACTAGTTACAATCTCTTTTCAATCGATTTCCACCTTTTGTACATTTTTACAAAAAATTGAAAAAATGTAACAAAGTTGACTAGTTTCTACCTGTTTTCAATCATTTTGCACTTTAAACACACAAAAAAAAAGGGAAAACAAAAAGTTGACTAGTTACAACCTCTTTTCAATGATTTTGCAATTTTAATATACTTTTTACAAAAAAAAAAATATTAAGAAAGTTGAAAATTTCTACCTTTTTCAATCAATTTTGACTTTAAAACAATTCGTAAAAAAAGTTGAAAAATGTAACAAAGTTACTAGTTACTATCTCTTTTCAGTCGATTTCCAATTTTGTACAATTTTTACAAAAAGGTTAAAAAATGTAACAAAATTGGCTTGTTTCTACATGTTTTCAATCATTTTGCACTTTAAACACATTCGTAAAAAATGGAAAAATTAACAATGTTGATAGTTACAATCTCTTTTCAATCCATTTCCACCTTTGTACATTTTTACAAAAAGTTGAAAAAAATGTAACAAAGTTGACTAGTTTCTACCTGTTTTCTTTCATTTTCACTTTAAAAAACAACCGAAAAAAAAGGTTGAAAAATGCAACAAAGTTGACTAGTTACAACCTCATTTCAATGATTTTCCAATTTTTAACTTTTTACAAAAAGTTAAAAAAATTAAAAAGTTGAATAGTTTTTACTTTTTCAATCAATTTTGACTTTAAAACACACTCGTAAAAAAAGTTGAAAAATGTAACAAAGTTGACTAGTTACTCTCTCTTTTAAGTCGCTTTCCACTTTTAGTACAATTTTTACAAAAAGTTGAAAAAATGTAACAAAGTTGACTAGTATCTACATGTTTTCAATCATTTTGCACTTTAAACACATTCGTAAAAAAAGTTGAAAAATGTAACAAAGTTGACTAGATACTATCTCTTTTCAGTCGATTTCCACTTTTCGTACACTTTTTACAAAAAGTTGAAAAAATGTAACAATGTTGACTAGATTCTACACTTTTTCAATCATTTTGCACTTTAAACACGCTCGTAAAAAAAGTTGAAAAATGTAACAAAGTTGACTAGTTACTATCTCATTTCAGTCGATTTCCACTTTTCGTACACTTTTTACAAAAAGTTGAAAAAATGTAACAAAGTTGACTAGTTTCTACATGTTTTCAATCATTTTGCACTTTAAACACACTCGTAAAAAAAGTTGAAAAATGTAACAAAGTTGACTAGTTTTACTATTTCTCATTTCAAAAGTTTTCGATTTCCCACTTTTCCCGTACACTTTTTACAAAAAGTTGAAAAAATGTAACAAAGTTGACTAGTTTCTACATGTTTTCAATCATTTTGCACTTTAAACACACTCGTAAAAAAAGTTGAAAAATGTAACAAAGTTGACTAGTTACTATCTCATTTCAGTCGATTTCCACTTCTCGTACACTTTTTACAAAAAGTTGAAAAAATGTAACAAAGTTGACTAGTTTCTACATGTTTTCAATCATTTTGCACTTTAAACACACTCGTAAAAAAAGTTGAAAAATGTAACAAAGTTGACTAGTTACAACCTCATTTCAATGGTTTTGCAATTTTTAACTTTTTACAAAAAGTTAAAAAAATTAAAAAGTTGAATAGTTTCTACCCATTTGTTTTTCAATCAAAAATTTTTGCACTTTAAACCCACACCCGTAAAAAAAAATTTGAAAAAATGTAACAAAGTTGGCTTGTTTCTACATGTTTTCAATCATTTTGCACTTTAAACACATTCGTACAAAAAGTGGAAAAATGTAACAATGTTGACTAGTTACTATCTCATTTCAGTCCATTTCCACTTCTCGTACACTTTTTACAAAAAGTTGAAAAAATGTAACAAAGTTGACTAGTTTCTACCTGTTTTCTATCATTTTGCACTTTAAACACACTCGTAAAAAAAGTTGAAAAATGCAACAAAGTTGACTAGTTACTATCTCATTTCAGTCGATTTCCACTTCTCGTACACTTTTTACAAAAAGTTGAAAAAATGTAACAAAGTTGACTAGTTTCTACATGTTTTCAATCATTTTGCACTTTAAACACACTCGTAAAAAAAGTTGAAAATGTAACAAAGTTGACTAGTTACAACCTCATTTCAAGGTTTTTCCAATTTTTAACTTTTTACAAAAAGTTAAAAAAAATTAAAAAGTTGAATAGTTTCTACTTTTTCAATCAATTTTGACTTTTAAACACACTCGTAAAAAAAGTTGAAAAATGTAACAAAGTTCTAGTTACTATCTCTTTTCAGTCGATTTCCACTTTTGTACACTTTTTACAAAAAGTTGAAAAAATGTAACAAAGTTGACTAGTTTTACATTTTTCAATCATTTTGCACTTTAAAAACATCGTAAAAAAAGTTGGAAAAAATGTAACAATGTTGACTAGTTACTATTCCATTTCAGTCATTTCCATTCTCGTACACTTTTTACAAAAAGTTGAAAAAATGTAACAAAGTTGACTTTTAAGTTTTCTAAACCTTGTTTTCTTATTTCAATTTTTTTGCACTTTAAACACACTGTAAAAAAATTGAAAAATTGAACAAAGTTGACTAGTTACTATCTCATTTCAGTCGATTTCCACTTTCGTACACTTTTTACAAAAAGTTGAAAAAATGTAACAAAGTTTCTAGTTTTACTGTTTTCAATCATTTTGCACTTTAAACACACTCGTAAAAAAAGTTGAAAAATGTAACAATGTTGACTAGTTACTATCTCATTTCAGTCGATTTCCACTTCTCGTACACTTTTTACAAAAAGTTGAAAAAATGTAACAAAGTTGACTAGTTTCTACATATTTTCAATCATTTTGCACTTTAAACACACTCGTAAAAAAAGTTGAAAAATGTAACAATGTTGACTAACTAAAGGATTTCCACTTCTGTACACTTTTTACAAAAAGTTGAAAAAATGTAACAAAGTTGACTAGTTTCTACATATTTTCAATCATTTTGCACTTTAAACACACTCGTAAAAAAAGTTGAAAAATGTAACAAAGTTGACTAGTTTCAACATGTTTTCAATCAGTTTGCACTTTAAACACACACGAAGAATTTCATGTTACGCAACTTGAGTGCCCCGGGAAATGTGCAACTCGGAGTTTGTGCTCTGCACAGATGTAGCGTAGTGGCAGCCATCATGACTGGGTGTGGAATGTGGAGTCTGTGTTTATATCACCCATACCATTGATTCCGAGCCACTGTCTGTTTCCGTTGAAATTATTTCAAAGTCCTGTCAGAGTCTATTTAGCAATGGTCAAACTATAGTATACTTGCTCAAGAGTCAGAGGTTCCCACTGTTTGTTCTTCCGTTAACCTGAAGGACAGACAACTAATGTGGTGTATACAGAGGCAATTGTTTAACACTGTACTAATAATGGTATTTTCTACTATTCTATAATTTTTAGTATTCGTATAATACTAGATAATAGTATAGTATTAGTATAATACTGTAATTGATATTGCGGAATACCAAGTATAATAAAATTTTTGATTCCGTCAAAGACGGGTACGTTTGCTAGTTTTTTTTATGTATTCATAGTAGTTGTGTTAGAATAGTCAAAACGACAAGGCTAATGCTGAAAATTTGCTTAATTTGATAAAGTTCTCCATTTTCATGGAATAGGTGTAACCGAAGTCAAGGCGTAAACAATAATATTGTAGGTGTAGTGAATTTGTAATTTTTTTTATATTTTCATAGTAGTCGTCTTAGAATAGTCAAAATGACAAGGCGATTCCGAAAATTTGCTTAATTTGATAAAGTTTTCCTATTTCATGGAATTACTATATCAGAAGTCAAGGCGTGAACAATAATATTATAGGTGTATTGAATTTGTAATTTTTTATATTTTCATAGTAGTCCTGTTAGAATAGTCAAAACGACAAGACTAATTCATATTTTTTGCTTAATTTGATAAAGGTTATCATTTTCATGGAATTGGTGTAACAGAAGTCAAGGCGTAACAATAATATTGTAAGTGTGGTGAATTTGTAATTTTTTTATGTAATCATAGTAGTCCTGTTAGAATAGTGAAAACGACAAGACTAATGCAGAAATATTTGTTATTTTGATAATATTTTCCATTTTCATGGAATTGGTGTAACAGAAGTCAAGGCGTGAACAATAATATTCTAAGTGTAGTGAAATTGTAATTATTTTATATTTTCATAGTAGTCGTGTTAGAATAGTCAAAACGACAAGACTAATGCAGAAAATTGGCTTAATTTGATAAAGTTACCCATTTTCATTGAATTGGTTTAACAGATTTCAAGGCGTGACACAATGATATTGTAGGTGTGGTCAATTTGTTATTTTTTTATATTTTCATAGCAGTCGTGTTAGAATAGTCAAAACGACAAGGCTAATAAAGAAAATTTGCAAGTTGATAAAGTTTTCCATTTTCATGGAATAGGTGTAACCGAAGTCAAGGGGTAAAAATAATATTGTAGGTGCGGTCAATTTGTTATTTTTTTATATTTTCATAGTAGTCGTGTTAGAATAGTCAAAACGACAAGGCTAATGTAGAAAACTTGCTTAATTCGATGAAGTTTTTCTTTTTCATGGAATTGCTGTATCAGAAGTCAAGGCCTGAACTATAATATATTAGGCGTATTGAATTTGCAATTTTTTTATATTTTCAAAGTAGTCGTATTAGAATAGTCAAAACGACAAGACGAATACTGATTTTTTGCTTAATTTGATAAAGTTTTCCATTTTCATGGAATTGGTTTAACAGAAGTCAAGGCGGAAAAATAATATTGTAGATGTATTGAATTTGTAATTTTTTTATATTTTCATAGTAGTTGTGTTAGAATAGTCAATTCGACAAGACAAATGCAGAAATTTTGGTTAATTTGATAAAGTTTTCCATTTTGATGGAATTGGTGTAACAGAAGTCAATGCGAGAACAATAATATTATAGGAGTATTGAATTTGTAATTTTATTATATTTTCATGGTAGTCCTGTTAGAATAGTCAAAACGACAAGACTAATGCAGAAATTTTGGTTAATTTGATAATGTTTTCCATTTTCATGGAATTCGTTTAACAGAAGTCAAGGCGTGAACAATAATATTCTTGGTGTGGTGAATTTGTAATTCTTTTATATATTCATAGTAGTCGTGTTAGAATGGTCAAAACGACAAGACTAATGCAGAAATTTTCCTTAATTTGATAAAGGTTATCATTTTCATGGAATTGGTGTAACAGAAGTCAAGGCGTAACAATAATATTGTAAGTGTGGTGAATTTGTTATTTTTTTGATACTTTCATAGTAGTCCTATTAGAATAGTGAAAACGACAAACAAATGCAGAAACATTGCTTAATTTATAAACTTTCCATTTTCATGGAATTGTTGTAAGAGAAGTCAAGGCGTGAGCAACAATATTGTAAATGTGGTGAATTTGTTATTTTTTTATATTTTCATAGTAGTCGTGTTAGAGTAGACAAAACGACAAGACTAATGCAGAAAATTTGCTCAATTTCATAAAGTTTTCGATTGTCATGGAATTCGTTTAACAGAAGTCAAGGCGTGAACAATGTTATTGTAGGTGTATTGAATTTGTAATTTTTTTATATTTTCATAGTAGTCGTGTTAGAGTAGACAAAACGACAAGACTAATGCAGAAAATTTGCTTAATTTCATAAACTTTTCGATTGTCATGGAATTCGTTTTTTACAGAAGTCAAGGCGTGAACAATGATATTGCAGATGTATTGAATTTGTAATTTTTTTATATTTTCATAGTAGTCGTGTTAGAGTAGACAAAACGACAAGACTAATGCAGAAAATTTGCTCAATTTCATAAAGTTTTCGATTGTCATGGAATTCGTTTAACAGAAGTCAAGGCGTGAACAATGATATTGCAGATGTATTGAATTTGTAATTTTTTTATATTTTCATAGTAGTCGTGTTAGAGTAGACAAAACGACAAGACTAATGCAGAAAATTTGCTCAATTTCATAAAGTTTTCGATTGTCATGGAATTCGTTTAACAGAAGTCAAGGCGTGAACAATGGTATTATAGTGTGGTCAATTTGTTTTTTTTTTATATCTTCATAGTAGTCCTGTTAGAATAGTCAAAACGACAAGACTAATTCATATTTTTTGATTAATTTCATAAAGGATATCATTTTCATGGAATTGGTGTAGCAGAAGTCAAGGCGTAACAATAATATTGTAAGTGTGGTGAATTTGTTATTTTTTTATATTTTCATAGTAGTCCTGTTAGAATAGTTAAAACGACAAGACTAATTCATATTTTTTGCTTAATTTGATAAAGGTTATCATTTTCATGGAATTGGTGAAACAGAAGTCAAGGCATAACAATAATATTGTAAGTGTGGTGAATTTGTTATTTTTTTATATTCTCATAGTAGTCGTGTTAGAATAGTCAAAACGACAAGATTAATGCAGAAAATTTGCTTAATTTGATAAAGTTTTGGATTTCCATGTAATTGGTGAAACAGAAGTCAACGCGAGAACAATAATATTCTAAGTGTAGTGAAATTGTAATTTTTTTATATTTTTATAGTAGTCGTGTTAGAATAGTCAAAACGACAAGACGAATACTGATTTTTTGCTTAATTTGATAAAGTTTTCCATTTTCATGGAATTGGTTTAACAGAAGTCAAGGCGGAAGAATAATATTGCAGATGTATTGAATTTGTAATTTTTTTATATTTTCATAGTAGTTCTGTTAGAATAGTCAATTCGACAAGACAAATGCAGAAATTTTGGTTAATTTGATAAAGTTTTCCATTTTGATGGAATTGGTGTAACAGAAGGCAATGCGTGAACAATAATATTATAGGAGTATTGAATTTGTAATTTTATTATATTTTCATGGTAGTCCTGTTAGAATAGTCCAAACGACAAGACTAATGCAGAAATTTTGGTTAATTTGATAATGTTTTCCATTTTCATGGAATTCGTTTAACAGAAGTCAAGGCGTGAACAGTAATATTCTAGGTGTGGTGAATATGTAATTATTTTATATTTTCATAGTAGTGGTGTTAGAATAGTCAAAACGACAAGACCAATGCAGAAATTTTCCTTAATTTGATAAAGGTTATCATTTTCATGGAATTGGTGTAACAGAAGTCAAGGCGTAACAATAATATTGTAAGTGTGGTGAATTTGTAATTTTTTTTATGTAATCATAGTATTCCTGTTAGAATAGTGAAAACGACAAGACTAATGCAGAAATATTTGTTAATTTGATAATGTTTTCCATTTTCATGGAATTGGTGTAACAGAAGTCAAAGCGTGAACAATAATATTCTAAGTGTAGTGAAATTGTAATTATTTTATATTTTCATAGTAGTCTTGTTAGAATAGTCAAAACGACAAGACTAATGCAGAAAATTGGCTTAATTTGATAAAGTTATCCATTTTCATTGAATTGGTTTAACAGATTTCAAGGCGTGACACAATGATATTGTAGGTGCGGTCAATTAGTTATTTTTTTATATTTTCATAGTAGTCGTGTTAGAACAGTCAAAACGACAAGGCTAATGTAGAAAACTTGCTTAATTCGATGAAGTTTTCCTTTTTCATGGAATTGCTGTATCAGAAGTCAAGGCCTGAACTATAATATATTAGGTGTATTGAATTTGCAATTTTTTTATATTTTCAAAGTAGTCGTATTAGAATACTCAAAAGGACAAGACGAATACTGATTTTTTGCTTAATTTGATAAAGTTTTCCTTTTTCATGGAATTGGTTTAACAGAAGTCAAGGTGGAAAAATAATATTGCAGATGTATTGAATTTGTAATTTTTTTATATTTTCATAGTAGTTCTGTTAGAATAGTCAATTCGACAAGACAAATGCAGAAATTTTGGTTAATTTGATAAAGTTTTCCATTTTGATGGAATTGGTGTAACAGAAGTCAATGCGAGAACAATAATATTATAGGAGTATTGAATTTGTAATTTTATTATATTTTCATGGTAGTCCTGTTAGAATAGTCAAAACGACAAGACTAATGCAGAAATTTTGGTTAATTTGATAATGTTTTCCATTTTCATGGAATTCGTTTAACAGAAGTCAAGGCGTGAACAATAATATTCTTGGTGTGGTGAATTTGTAATTCTTTTATATTTTCATAGTAGTCGTGTTAGAATAGTCAAAACGACAAGACTAATGCAGAAATTTTCCTTAATTTGATAAAGGTTATCATTTTCATGGAATTGGTGTAACAGAAGTCAAGGCGTAACAATAATGTTGTAAGTGTGGTGAATTTGTTATTTTTTTTATACTTTCATAGTAGTCCTATTAGAATAGTGAAAACGACAAACAAATGCAGAAAGATTGCTTAATTTGATAAACTTTCCATTTTCATGGAATTGTTGTAAGAGAAGTCAAGGCGTGAGCAACAATATTGTAAATGTGGTGAATTTGTTATTTTTTTATATTTTCATAGTAGTCGTGTTAGAGTAGACAAAACGACAAGACTAATGCAGAAAATTTGCTCAATTTCATAAAGTTTTCGATTGTCATGGAATTCGTTTAACAGAAGTCAAGGCGTGAACAATGTTATTGTAGGTGTATTGAATTTGTAATTTTTTTATAATTTCATAGTAGTCGTGTTAGAATAGTCAACACGACAAGAGTAATGCAGAAAATTTGCTTACTTTGAAAAGGTTTTCCATTTTCATGGAATTGGTTTAACAGAAGTCAAGGCGTGAACAATAATATTGCAGATTTATTGAATTTGTAATTTTTTCATATTTTCATAGTAGTCCTGTTAGAATAGTCCATTCGACAAGACTAGTGCAGGAATTTTGGTTAATTTGATAAAGTTTTCCATTTTGATGGAATTGGTGTAACAGAAGTCAAGGCGTGAACAATAATATTCTAAGTGTAGTGAAATTGTAATTTTTTTATATTTTCATAGTAGTCGTGTTAGAATTGTCTAACGACAAGACTAATGCAGATAATTTGCTTAATTTGATAAGTTTTCCATTTTCATGGAATTGGTTTAACAAAAGACAAGGTGTAACAATAATATTGCAGGTGTGGTGAATTTGTTATCTATATAAATAAAATAATGATTTTGTCGTTACATTGTTTAGAACTGACTATTTCAAGTTTTCTTTACGTTTCATACATTGGAGATACCGAATCCACCCTTAGAAAAATTTCTTTCGGTTTGTCTGTTTGTCCGCAAAACTTTGTCACAAGTAAACTCAGCTACCATAAGACATATAAAGCTGAAACTTATACAGTAGATTTGTGTAGATCTAACTTAATATATAGGCTCCGAATTCATTGGAAATTCAACGTAGAAGTGATGTTATGGATGTTTAAATCAAAAATGTTTGTCACAAGTAAATTCAGCCAGCATATGATATGGCGAGCTGAAAATTTGACATTGGATTTGTGTATGCCTAACTTAAAATACGGGCTCTAAATAGATTCATAATTCAGTACAGAAACGAAGTTATAGGGCTTTACGCGTATTTTCCTATCTTCACAGACAAGTTTGTTTTGAAAATACACAGGTGTGACAAGTAGGTATTGTTAGTTGATTTTAATTTCATTGGAGGATATGAATATATTGTGTATTTGACATCTTTGAAAAGGTGTTTCCCAGAGTTGAGGATGTACTATCTATTACGAATAAATAGTTTTGTAAACGAGCAATTCCCAACTCTTAATATGTACAGGCAGGAAAAATCAACAAACAAGTTCTTACGCTATATCATACCGAGGAAAGAACTTACAAGTCAGTAAAGAGATTGGATTAGTGATGAAGAAGCAGTTCATTATCTAATTGAATTTCTTGACTCTGAATTTATTTCTCCTGGACTGCCTGCTCATGATGTATTTATTTCTCCTGGACTGCTTGCTCATGAGTAAAAACTTAAATCATTTGTTTAACACTGTACTAATATTGGTATTTTCTACTATTCAATAATTTCTAATTATAGTATTAGTATAATACTATAATTGATATTTTGGAATACCAAGTATAATAGAATTTTTGATTCTGTCAAAGACGGGTACGTTTGCTAGTAATCTATAAAGTATATGGAACCCGAGAAAGTGTCGAACATCGTTCTGCTTATACTCTTTAAATATATATTCATATATAGTCATTCTCTTCATCTTTTTCCAATTAAAAAATTAAGTTACAATAACTTCAATTTAAGATAATTTTTATTACATTTTAAAACCTTCTCCATATCTACATAGTTTATTAGAAAATGTTTTCCTTACCTAAAGAATATATCAACTGTCAGAGGTCAAAAAAATTACCGTGATAGCTTTTTTTACGTTAATTTGTAATTCACTCTAAAATGAAACCACGGAATAAAAATCATTTAATACTTAAAAAAAGAAAATTAAATAATATAATATATAATTATAATTTATAGAACTTGGACTTCAATGTCTCCATAGAATGAACTATATTTTATAACTTTAAAAAAATATGTATCCCTGAATTTTCAGTCAAATTTTTTCTTTACTTTAAGTGGAGTATTGTAATCGTAAGGAAATAGATTTCGCAATTTTAAAGACTTTACACTTTTTTCCAGTCCTTTTTATAATATTTGTGTGGAAGGGTGGATAAGAGTTTGTCGACGCTGTACTGCTCTTGAAGTGAAGGTGTGATATATAGGTTTTTGGCAATGTTGTATCAAGAGAAAGCTATTTTGTTATAGATTATGTGAATTGATACATCCCATTTTTGCTCCGAAACTACTTACAGAATTTAGATTTTGTAATTAGTATATTTAGAACTGATATTACCATTAAAAAAAAAAATCATACTATATTACAGAAAAGCAAGTTTAAAATTAAAAAAAAAAAAATATTGTTTGTGAATTGAAAATGAATCTGCGTCATTTTGAATATCATTCTGGTCACATCCTTTGACAGATCATATGAAATTAAAACTCGAAAATAATTCCCTTACCGGAGGATGACTGCTGTAGTTTTTGGACGAAATTTAGTCATAGAAAAGGTGTATTATAATACATTTTGTGAACTCAGAAATAAATTGCTAGCATAACTACTGACAATAGAATATTAAAATTTTGCATAAACGATCTATATAAAATAAATGTCATGATAGAAATGTCAAGAAAAGGTAATAAGGCGCTAAAAACACGAAACTAAACGTAGAAATATCCCCACATGTCTGATTAGTTACATCAACTTAAATTTTTTTTTTATATAAAACCGTGCTGGATTTATCAGGTTTAAGAGGTTTTTAAGCAAACTTGAAAAGCTTTCAATGAGTTAATTTTTGATAAACAGTATGTCTGTTTTTGGTAATGCTGAGTGATTTTTTTCATTAATACTGAAATATTTTTATCAGGAAATATGCAGTTGGGATAGAAATGGACTTGGGTCTGTCTTCATAGAATATAATCTCCTTATTTACAGAGACTGCACTATGTGAACCACCCACTAAGGTCCCTGGCAACATCTACAGAGACTATTTCATTTCTTTTACAAAATGACATGTTTCATCACTTTCAGCTCAATATCAACTGAACTGAGTTCATCAATTACATTCCTTAAATTTTAGTAAATATATCTGTGCCTCAAAATCTATTGGTAATCCCCAGTCTCAAATTCAGCATTACATATATTATATTAATTTCCTGTACTTTTTTAAAACTACTCTTAAACATAATTTAGTTTTAGTTTATTTAAAATAAATAATAAAATTATTTATTCTAATCTTGGTAGTTCCTTTGTGGTATATATCACATATTATTGTTTGTACGCACTTTGAAAAAAAGGATTTCAGACTGTGTAAGTTGCCAGATTCTTATGAACTAAGTGAAACATATTATTTTGTTTCATTCTCTTAAACGAGTATTATATATTTTCTCTTCTATTGTAATACATATTAGCTAATGTATGTATATGTGTATAAAAGTGTTGCTTTAAAATAGTAGTTTGTGTTGAGAGTTCCATGTAATTTAAATAGACATGTGTGAAATAAATATTAGATGTCTATTTAGTTAATATATTTTAGTCAATTATATTTGATAATTTTTAAATATTTCAACAAATGGTTTTATTCGAAGATTTTTTGTTTGTTTGAGGTGAAAATCAAAAAAAATATACTTTATATTATATTCTATTTCATATCATAAAATAGATTTAATCAAATATATTATGATATTAGATGGAAATTAAGTATAATTGAAGTATTATCGAGAACAGAAACTGATATTTAAACCAAGTATTACATTTTGCAAAGAGATGAATTTTTGATTGGAATGAATGCCGTCCCGCAAGTTCTGAGTAATTCTTTCTAAATTTATGTGGTATATATTTCATACATATGTGTTGTAAACACAATGAGCCAACAATTTAAAATCCATGATATTTTATAGGTGCTGTATCCAATACATTCCATGTCATCTAGATTTATATTTTGAATATTTATGAATTGTGATTGTGCTTATTTTGATATATAATGTGTATTCATATTTATTTTTATATTTTTTATTTTAAATACATCACTAAATTATTTCTCTCTTATAGTTTTTTAAAAAATAAAAATTAATTCGAGAAGTGTATTTCTTTATATTAAAGTATTATAGGAAGTGATATTTTGTTGTTGTTTCTTATGTTTAATTTGTGTTGTTGTCTTTGTTCGAATCTTAAACATTTGTGTATCTTAAACCTCTAGACATGTAATGTGTTTTATTTTTCTTATTTTCGAATCTTATCTAATCGCGTAGATTCCACTATAGTAGTCTTCAATATCTTTCACTACATTAATAGTTTTTGTATACCCAGTGTTCTTAATACTCATTATTCTAGATTTTTTAGTTGTAGACTTAGAATGAAGTGAATATCAAATGATTTCATATATCTTCCTTTGTACAAATTTCCTTTGCACAATAATCATGTCCTATTTCTTGTTACAAATAAAATATTCAAGTTATTTTTTTTTTTTTTTCAATAATTAACCTAAGAATCCATCACTTTTCAGAATTATTCATCACTGGTAAATTTTGTATAATACTGCAAAACTACAGGATTGTATTTCTTATTTGTTTCTGTAGTATTATTAATATTGAATATATGGAGTTTTTCTGCATAGTTTTTCTTTTTTTTTATAACATTTAATGGTATTGTTACTGGCGGTATATCATCTTTAACCATCTATTAAAAAAAAAAAAAAAAAAATCATTTGCAATTGTTAAATGCGGTATGTCTGACTGTCTGAGTTAGCAGATTTACGATTCAACAGGATCTATTTTAAGATCCTGTTTTTTCTGAACAGAAAGCATATTCAATTTTAGGATCTAAAAAGCAAATTTAACTTTAGGTTCTAGAAAACAGTACATCACTAAAAAAATTAACTATATTAAAGTATATACTTTCTGGTAAAGAACAATAGAAATATTAATTTAAAAGTTTGATTGTATCACTGTGTATTAAAAATTTCTGACTTTAACAAATGAGAGTAATAAAACAGAATAGATGAAATTGTGTTATTTGGTTGTATACAAACTTGACTGCCACAAATACTGTCACCAACAGTTTTGAAATAAAATCTCCTCTTTACAGCTAGTAAAAAAAAAGTTTGGAGTATTCCCCTAAAGCCTTATTACATTTACATTAATTATATCAAGTTGTTATCGAGCAATTTTTCAAAATTTGGCTGATTGACAGAACAATAACCATACGTTCTATAACCAGAAATTCTCTATCAGAGAAACGAGAAATGCTGATACAAACAAAATAAGTGCAAAATTCATAACCAGACCAAAATTAATTTCTTTTTAAAGTACAAAGAAATTGTATTAAGTATTGTGCAGCATTTAAAAAAAAAACAAAACAAACAGATTGCAAGTAAAATATGTATATAACAAAGAAAAGTTATTATTTGTTGTTGTTGTTGAAAATACTAAAAGAAAATTCTGATAGTATGATCAAAAACAATATGTTTATAAACAGCCAACATAGCCATATTAGGTAATAATAAATAAAACATCTATAATAAAAAAAGAAATTACCAGCTTCAAATTTCGCTATAAATTATAGAAATGCTAAGATATTCATTCTTGAATAGCTAAATATATTAAAAGAGATGAATCTTTGAAACGGGAAAACCAACTTACGAAAATAGTGAGAACTAATTCGTAGGATACTTAGAGGGCTTTAAATCCTACGCTGGATTAAAAGACCATCCCAGCTGAGGCTGAGGTGGACGAAGAAAGTCTTTATGTAAAATTTCGCTTGAAGTATAGACAAAATGGGGAAATCAAAGAAGTTATAGTGCAGTAATTCGAGAATTGAAGAAACCATCAACCATACTATGTTGTCAGAAACACTGACTCACTGAACAACACATTTTTCGGTTCATTTGTTAATTATTGAGATGAGTCTGACCTTCTCAGTCAGATCACTGCATAGAGATGGCAGACACCTACTAAGACATCAGTTTTTAGGACTACCGTAGGATGCGGTACTGGATACCTGCATTAGTTTTAGTATGCAATAGGATGCGGTCGTTCTTCCGAAGGGAAGTTCTCATTAACCCGAGATTAGGACTTACCTAATAACTACCGGTTTTCTCACACACTGACTACGAAGAGAACTTACCCTTCCGTAGGGAGAAACCACAGCCATAACGAGTCCAACACCAACGACGGTGCATGCCGAACAACCAAAGGAAATCCCACATGGGCTACCCCCGCACCCGTGGTACCGACAGTATTTTTTCGGAGACCAATGGTCACACTGAGCCTGTCGTGACTACAGGTGAGCTCAGTGGCCGCCTGCTAGCCAGTGTACGCAAGTAGACAGATAGGCACGTGGGAACCAGGGAGTCTACTTCCATACAGAAGAAGGACCCTTCTAGGAGAGGGGCCCCTGAGCCTTTAAGAGAGCGTGTCACTGCATCAGACAAATTTTTCATTTACATGAGTCCTAAAAATAACATGAATAGGATTTGAAAATTGTAATTTTGAAAATCTGTAATGAAATGTACTATCATTGCCAGGTTGTGAAGTTATCATTAGGATTTTTTCTCTGTTTCATCAAGCAGAATGTAGATCATCAAAGAATAATCATGAAACGTTAAATACTTCAGAGACTGTGCTTACTGGTACAGTATTTCCTTTCCTCGGAAATCCTGTAGGATTCATTTTTGAGTTTAAAAAAAAATATCAAAATAGTGACAAATTTTCAGGCAGCCCACCTGATCCGAACGCTGTGAAAGTATTATGCTGAAGAACGTATAAATCACGATAGTCAAGTTTCAACAATAGCTGGCACAAGTTGTATCTTAAGTGACCAGAGAAATCGAGTTTGATTCTCACTTTTGTTGCTATCTGTTAAAATCATATCCAGAAAGACAAGAAAGCATGTTGGAGTACAAGAAGGTGAAAACCACAAAAAAATTAACTACCCAGGGAAAACTTCAGTAAATACTTTTTAAATCTGTTTTTTTTTCAGAGATTTAATTTAGATTAAATATATATAATATATTATATATTCAATAAAAGGCTTCCTTACAGGTGAGTAATTTTAATTATTTTAATCGAATTTTTTTATATAAAAAAAAACTGCAATGGGAAATGTATATTGTGTTGCCAACAATAGAATGGAAATCATTTATAAAAATAAATATATAACAATTTATTATTGTTACATGATCATGTAACAATAGTAAATTTAGGTATGCTGCAACATAAACCAGATTTCCAAGGTAATCAAATAGTGATCTCTATACTATGAAATAATTGTAAAAGCAATAGAATAATTATAACAATATCCTTATGTCAATATAATAAAAAAATCCATAGTCGAAATAACTGATTATAGTGTAATAGTAGTGCTAATTGTAAAACAATCACGTTGTAGCCCTGAAGATGACATAAATATATGTCGAAACGTCGGCAAAAGGACTAGTTTAAAATTATTAGACCTCAACCCTCAAAATAATTACATCAAAATTTGGATTTTTGATGTTCATTTTGCTTTTAATTTCTCATTGTAGATCTATAAATAATTAAATGATAACTGTGGCTACAAGACAATTCAAAAAGTGCATAGAATAAGTTTCATATAGAGATCTTGTACTACTTCAAGGTTAATTAAACAGGAACATGTAATATAAATATTATTATTCATATATAAATTCACTTATATATATATGAATATATATGAATGATCTAACACCAACGACGGGGCATGCCAAACTACCAAAGGAGATCTACCAATGAAAATTGGTAGGTTTTTTATGATTAGGATATTTTCTCTCTTCAATCAAGGAGAATGTAGATCATCAAAGGACAGTCATGAAACTTAAATATTTCAGAGACTGTGCTTGCTGGTACAGTATTTCCTTTCCTCGGAAATCCTGTAGGATTCATTTTTGAATTTAAAAAAAAAATATAAAAACAATAAGTTAAGAACCAACCATTTTTTCCATTACAGAATATGATCTTTATTTAGATAATTTTCCTTAAAGTTCATTTTTTAAATATAGCATCTTAAGATCTTAATTATTACCATCTATATATTAAAAAGTATGTATTTTGTTACCATAAATAAATATGGAACAATATAAAATTACTTTTTTTATAGCGTATAAGTAACTTAAGATATTAATTTCATTTCAAGTTAGTTATTAACTTCTTGATGCGTTAATATTTTTACGGAAAATAAATTAAATATACAGGACGAATAAATCTTAAGTTACCGGTCTGTCAATTTTACTTTAAGTGTTAGAATTCATAGACATTTACTGTCCATAGATTATTTAACTCTATTATATGTGAAGTAAAGGTCAAAAACCAAAATCAAGGGATGTCGATCTATCAGTATGTTGAATATGGAAGGTGAGGTTTATACTAGACATAAATTAACATAAATGAATCAGTAAATGAACAGAGGAGGTACGTTCATAATATGAGTAGCTTGATAATGGCACGTTGCGATCAACGATAATCGATGATCACGTTGATAATCGAAATCATGTAAATAATATAGCCCACATTCAACCAAGGCAACAAACCAATACTGATGCAGATGACGCATCAGGAGGAGCTAAGGGAAATATCAAGCAGTCAATCAGTGATAGTGGATTGCAAAGTACTGATTGTTCACAATTTCCAAAGAGATAATCTCTTGTTCAATGCATTCAAAAGTCTCAACAAGGTTTGAATAGTACAGTTGTCTGTATTAGGTTTCGTTGATTTTTTCAGTAAACCATAATGAAAGTTAATTTGTGACTTTTGTTAGGACATAACATAACAAAAAGAAAAAAAGTCGATACATGTAAAATCAGGTTAACGATGAAAATAAATAATCTGTTACGACCAGTTCATCTGTACTAGAACTCCCATCAATTGAAATATGCAGCAGCTTCTGCATTCAAAACTTTTCTGCTGATTGCCTCGAATTTCCTCGCTATTATGCGTTGCACTAGACGTAATTTGCACAATGAATCAGCCAGAGACATGTAAACAAACAAAAGAAACTAATAAGAAACAACTTTATTAAGCGTAACAAAAGTAAAGTACGAAGTAAACAAAGAGCTAAAGTGAAAGTTAAAAGATAGGTTATAGCAAGGTTGTAACGTCTCAGGTTGGACTCTCAATTGTTGCCAACCATATTCGAATCTACCTCTCTAACAAGTTTAAAACGATTTTCAAAAACTTTACTACTTAGGATAACATTAAGATCGGAATTTTGTATTATAAAGCTAGGATTATTGTCTTTAATGTACAGTGCTTCCAAAATTGCTAATCTATTGGTGTAATTGTTATATTGCAGTGCCGAAGTTCTTTCAACCATCATTTCTTTGGTAAATTTGATTCAATGTGCTTCGATATGTTTCTTGCATGCTCTTGTCGAGAGCATCTCGAGACGTCTTGAGGGCTTCGTCGCAGTCAACCCAATATACCTAGAATTCAGGGTTACACAGATCCCTGTTCACCGGATGAAAAGTCATGCATACAAAAACTACTAAATATTTCTATTGTATTTGTCTCAAAGAAGATTTGCTGCCCACTTATACAAAATATGTATATATATCAAACAATTGCTCTTAAGCTATGAATAAAGAATTTAAATTCTTCAAACAAATTGCTGATATTTTTTTAAAACACAATTTTTTCTGGTTTTGGAAGGTAACCGGCCATCTTGACAACAATGGGGAAATCTTTAAAATTTTTTTCCACTACCTTTATTTCTTCCATTTCGTATATATTCTTGAATGGAGTTTTTTCCATTAGAGAAAGAAGTTTCTGATCTAAACTACAGCTGTATAGCCTGGTTGTTAGAGGCACATCGTGAATAGTTGTGGAAACTTTATATCTGAAAACATACAACACCACATGCTATATAATATTATATATAATATTTAACACATTACATATATTAAATGAAATACTAGAGTAATACAAATATACAAGAACTTCACCATTTTTTCAACATTTCGATCATTGCAGTGATAATCGTCAGGATCATGAGTGATAAGTCCAAGAGACGACAGTTAACTGAAGGACTCAACGTTTGGACACTGTCGGAGTGGTGTGCTATAAACTAGGTAAAATAACCGAGGGCACAGGAAAAAAAAGCGTGCATAAATGATAATGAAAAAGAAAATAATATTAATAATATATAAGAGAAAAAAATGTAAATAATAATGAACTAAATCATGAACAGAAATTAATAAAATATTGCAATTGGTTATCATATAACCGTAACAGAAATAATCGATTTCTGATTAACTAGTTTTTCTTTCCAGTAGGTCTTTCGTTATTTTAGTGTTACGTATATCTTCCTACCATCTCAGGTCAATCAGTAACTCCTGTACAACAGTATTAGCAACCATGCAGTAACAATTACTTGAAACAGTGTTCTAAAACAATACTTAGACACCTTTTTTATAGTTACGATAAAGAGAACTAGAGGCCAGCAAAGCATGTCGGATCTACCCTAACACATATTCTTCAACTGTTATATGAAAAAGAAGATATTATTTAGAAACAGGGAAAACACTAATGAAGAAGGGTTACTTGCCCTTGCGTCTACAACGTGCTTGGTCTCCCTTTCTCTTTTCTCCTGAAGACGGATACAAAAAAATAAAATTTTTTTAGGGGCTAAATTTCTCCCCTTAAACAGTCAATTTATGCAAAGAATTATTTTTAATAATGCTTATATATTAGAGTTAATTTATTTAATTTTATTTGAAATATGTTGTAATTTAATTTAATTGGTACTTAGAAATCGGATTTATATATAATAACTACAACCTTATTCTTATAATGTTACCAAATGAAATTACATAGATTTAGTGAAAACTAGAAATAAAACGAATTTTAAAATATACATGAGCACTAAATACTATCATTTCATGATAAAATGAATAAGCAGAAAATGTATACCATGGATTGTACCATAAAAATAAAGAAAATATATAAAACAATTAAAAAAAAATTAAATAAATAAAGTAAGTTTTTAATTGTTTTATATATTTTCTTTATTTTTTCTTTTCTTAACCTTTTTCTACCTTTCAAAAACATTTTTTTTTTATTTTTGCTCTCGACTTCCTAGTTCCTTTTTTATTTTTGTCTCCTTTACGGCAGCACTGCTTTAGCCCTCACCCAGTGAGTTCTTTAGTTGACTGTCGTCCCTCCGTCAATTCACTTCTTCTCCTGAGGACGACCGCCATTACGGTCGAAATTATTGAAAAGTGAGTCTTTGTTGTGTTTCTGTTTATGTGTCACTGCTTATTTTAATTGTTATTTGTCCTGCCGGACCGTTTTTCGTTTATCATGGTATATATATATATATATTTGGTGAATTACTTTATATTTTACCAGAAAGGTGGAAATCCATAGTCAGAAAACTTGAAGAATTAACCCGGAAAAGAACAAAAGTTAAAATTGGCATAATTTTTAATAAAACATGTTTGATTGAAGGTCTGCTCCCAAAATACACAAATATATATATATATTTCCTAACTGCAGGGAGGACTAGTTTTACTCCTGATGACTAGTAGAGTCCAAGTATGGAAATAAGTTAGAGTTGTAGTATTTGTTTTTGTGTGAAATTTGACTTGTTCCTTTTTTGTTTATATATATTGTATTGTTCTCATTTGTGTTTTTGATTTTATTGTATATATAGTTCAGTAAAAATTATATAATAGTAAAAAGATCATAATAGTTACTAAAAGACAGATTAATACTTTTTCTCATAAGCCTGCATAAATTTCTTCTTATATCTGTACCACGATTTTGCTTCAACCAACTGCTCGAATAGTTTTTCAGGAGCTGGGTAAAAAGAGTCAATAATGTCCCTGACATGAAACCAAATATTGTTGTGATTGTATTTCATGAGAATGTATCGAGGAATGATCATCAAAGTAACTTTCGTGTCCGACATTACTGACCATTTGCTAAATTTCTCCCCTTAAACAGTCAATTTATGCAAAGAATTATTTTTAATAATGCTTATATATTAGAGTTAATTTTTTTTAATTTTATTTGAAATATGTTGTAATTTAATTTAATTGGTACTTAGAAATCGGATTTATATATAATAACTACAACCTTATTCTTATAATGTTACCAAATGAAATTACATAGATTTAGTGAAAACTAGAAATAAAAAGAATTTTAAAATATACATGAGCACTAAATACTATCATTTAATGATAAAATGAATAAGCAGAAAATATATATCATGGATTGTACTTTACTTTCTTTAATGGACTCCTCCAAATCTAATACATATCACACAAGGTTATGTAAGATTAGGTTACAGTGACAATTCCACAAGAGAGCCCACTTAGTCTGAACATTGACCCTTTGTGGTACTATACTCCTACAATGAACATTCTAAATTAGGAGTCCTAAATATTCTCTAACCTGGCATCGTACAGTCACGGAACCGACGGCTTAACATCCTCTCCCCTCCGATATGCCTTCACCTTGTAATGGTAGGGGGGGATTAACACGCCTGGATGATGGCGTGAACTAAGAAAGGAACAACCTGGGCAAGGTGCTAGTCTGGACTGGCGTCAGGGGGTGTAAAAATCTCCCGGATTTCCGGGGATTGCGCTCATCCGTGCGCTAGCTTGGGTAGCGGTTCGTCATAACAGGTCTCATTGGCTGTGATAGCACAACTATGGTTTTAGCTGCTACCTTTGGGGTTCTCGATCTTGGGCTGGTATCCACGGCAGGTAAGTCCGCTCAGTCGCACACTGGCTCAGTGGCCAGATCCCAAGTCCTCTTTTCTTCTTCTGGTCAAGAAGCAAAGAATAACCTCCTCTGTTGAAATGATTTTATATTCATTAAATGACGTATAATTTAAATGTACATTAAATAACTCGGTACCATAGAGATGACTATGGCCCCACACATTTATGTGAGCCTAATCTATGGTGTGGGCCTTGTGGTGACCAATGTTTCAAATTCAACCAAACAGAGGTTCAGAGACCACAGTTCATTCAGGATTCTTAGTTATTACGTGAGAAGCAGGTACACTTCTGTCGTTACCCTGACCTATATGTTAGTTAAACTCTGAACAAAAGAGATGTTAGTAGGTACGTATCAGTTTAAGGGGACTGTTCTGGAGCACTGGTACTCAAATACTCTCAGTTTTGATCTAGAATAACGGAAACTTTTATACGATCAAGAGTACTATCTCTTGATCGTATAAAAAAAAACAGACAATATTACTGAGGTGGGAAAATTGTTTAAAATTTTTACTTAGATAAAAGGTTGCAGGACATAGAAAATCTATTTTTAAAAATCTATGTTTCATTATTATATTCATAATTTTATCTTATTACTGACTTGATTTCTTCATTAAAACTTTTAACAGTGTTGACAGATCACGTTTTTGGAAAAAAATTAACATGGTAAATCTCCAGGCGTCTTATGGTTGCTATAAATATAAATTTGTAATATCAATGATGGATTAAGCTCACTTGCAGTTTTACTTGTTGAAAATTCTACTGTAAATCTACCTCATTATGCAGAATGAACTAAATGCAATCCTAAACTACTTAAGTGAAGGTAAAGCACAAATTATTTTAAATTATAAATTGTATTAATTTGGTGGAGGGCCAAATTTTGAGCATTTGAGGGACAAATGTTGACTTACGATTGATTCTGAAACATTATAAACACGATCAGCATATGTCGTTTAAGGGATCGGTATTAAATTACTCCAAAAACTAAAACTTTTTGTGAGGATGACCCTCAAAGTTTTTGTTTAAATCGGAATGAAGGAAAATGCCGTTATAGTATATTATCTGAATTTAGAATTTTTGTTCTCTAACTGCTGATTATAGAAGAATGAAGGTAATTAATAAAAATCAACATAATTGGTATAATAAAAAAAAAATTAAAATATCTAACAAGCAATTTAACAGCAATGAAGCTGCTAAGGTATTTATTAAATTACTAAAAAACATCTTCACTTGTAAGTTGGTTTATAAAATGTTTATACTAACAGCTTCTTTGGTAGTAACAACACTAATGTTAAAGTATTGTATAAAATTGTTAACTCTCAGAACCAAGAGGAAATGTCATCTAGAAGAAGGAAGAAAAGTTAGAACAAGAGGTTTATGAAAGTTAGAACCAACCACATGGAACTTCCTTCGTCAAAGTTATTTCCTACACAGATGTAGAAACTATATAAGAAAAACCTACTGCCAATTTTTAAAATTATGTGCATTAACTCTATATGAATTTATTAAGTACCCAGATTTTATATCCTTAAAAATAAATAAATAAATACATTGCCTGTGGGTCAGTTGTAATCATTTGGTTACCAAGTTGGTACACTTACCCAGTCCAAACATCCCTCTCCTGGTTATATAACAAGATGTCACTGGTTGAATAATTGCCTCTGGATCATTGGAAGGAATTTCTTGGTCCTCATGTAATTTAAATCCCGGAAATTCATTATCTTTTTTGAGAACTAGTGGTTGAATTATTTTGCATCTACCTTCCAGAATAAAATAAGTCATTTTAATTGTGTCATCCTCATCTGCAACAAAAAAACAAAACTCAAATATGTCATAGTTCAACTATTAAAATAATTGTAAATTTTATATTTTAAATTATAAATTTGTAAATTGATTTTTTATTGACACATATTATTTACCTCTTCCTTATTATTTGCAACACCATTAATGTCATGTAAGAACTACAATTAACTAGAAAGTGTGTACAAAAAAAATAAACATTTCAAAATTTCGAATCGTAACTTCAATTCAAAACCTAGGCATAAATAAACTTCAAATGTATGTGAAATTCAATAATACTTGTTTTCATATCTTTTTAGAAGTATTCGATTACCTGTCTAATCAACAAGGTTCAATCAAAAAAATAATTCTTAGAGCTCAAAAAAAACTCGTAAATTTAGTAACAATGGTTGAAAATCTTAAATAAATATTTAAGCCATCATTGTTGTTGTTATTTAGATATGGAGGTTCAAAAAGTACTTCATAATAGATTGTATAAAATGAACTTCTAAAATGATGGTTTTTGAATGATATTTAGAAATGGTTAAGGAATTGAGATGAGGAGATTCAAAGAAAGAAATTTGAAGTACATTTATTCGAATGAAAGACTCGCCACATAATTAGCCAAAGTAATGAATAACCATAAAACACACTAGTAATAATAAAGTTTAATATACTGCTTTAAACATATAATATTGATATTTGGTTTACCAGGAAAAATGATGCCTCGAGGATAGTCACTGATGAAAGAATTGATGCAGTACTCCCTTATTTCAAATAGATTATTAGCAATGAAGTAGGGGAATTTGCTTAGTGCACATTCTATTTCGTAATATTTGATTTTAAGAGCATCTTGCATGACTTTGAGGAAATCTCCTTTTCGAAAGACAAGCCACTCGGTATAACCTGAGCATGAATACTAGTTGACTAATCAGACCTTGGTTAAACATGTAGAGGAGTTATAGACATGCCTACCTTGGGTACGGACGGTGCTGCTGGCCGGCAGATCAGACACTATCGGAAACTCACCCACCAAATAGCCGACTCGAACCTTACTTATCGTGTATTCCTTTTTCTTTGTGAAGATAGAACCAGGTAACTCATGGTCAGCTTCCGCTGATCCGTGACACAAGGCGTAGATGTTGTTCACATAGTTACCTTGCCGGAATATAACAGTACTTCTTCTATAGGAAGCAAATGTTGCCTTCTTCAATAATTCATATCTCCATTCCTAGAATAAAATAGCGGTATATTATTAATTATACAAAGGTATAATAACCATGAACTCAGTTATAATCTTACCCATTCATACTGTCGAAAACAAGTCAGGAGACCAATTTTCCTTGCAAGATTTGTCAGTTCATCATGTGTTCTATCAACGGGTTTTTTTAGTAAAATTAATTTATCCTAAAAAAAAATAACAGTTCAAATAAGCTCTTATATTTCATATTAATTCGTGCTTATAATGAATAATTATTCATATATTATAATAATTATTCAATTACAATGGAGTAAAGAGTAATCTAAACAATCTTACTTTCGAAGATTTTTTTAAGACTAATGGAGGCTAGGTTAAAAGTAACCATTTATACAATGCATTGTAATTTTAAAGTATTTTTTTTTCTAATACAAATAGTGAGGTCAAATTTACTTGAGTTAAATTAACAAAAAGACATACAAACTTACTATCCTTACTGTTATTATGGCTTGCTGCCTTAAAAACAGCAGGGTAGACATGAAAATTTACAGTTTACATGCAAATAAACATAAGAAGTATATAGAAAAACACGTTGAAAGAATACTTATCAATTTAGTTTTATAGCTAGACAAGCAGATAAACTGTAAAGAAAATAATCTAAAATGCATCATGATGAATAAGTGCTACATAAATTATATAACATAACGAAATAGTTACAGTACTGTACCTATACTGTGCAACAGTAGTGCACACGTAGAGGCAATTCACCTGGAAATAAGGAGAAATAAAATAAAAATTAAGAGTGCACAAGATGCAGTAAAGCTACAGATTTAAGAAAATGATGAAATTCAAAACAAATTAAAAGTAAAGAAAGCAACTACAGTAAATGGAAAATGAAACAATAAAATATATGTATGGTACACATACACAACTATCACGGCTTAGGAACCCAGCACAGGTATATTCAGATGCTGTCAACTTCAAGTCACTTTACAAAGAAAAACGTTACCGGTATAAGTAGGTTCAACCTGTATGTGCTACTTACTACTACGAGTATTAGTAGTAATCTCCCTGCAGTTACATTTTCATTGGATGACGCTAGCTATAAGATCAATAAATAATCGACTGAGATCTTAAATTTAACTTAGTGAACATTCATCACTGTTAAACACAATTTATTCAATCAAGAGGTAATTATGAGGTTGTAATAGTGCATACTAACTGATCGTTGGAGAACTTGATGCTCTGAACGTCTATGACTAATAATGTAGGCATTCAGTTCGGGGTCGTTCGTTAGAGGTTCCTCAGACGTGTCTGCCAGCCAGTCCAGATTATTAATCACCGTCCTTATCAAAACACGAAATCTGGTCCTGGGTGATAACACCTTCCTTGCCCGTTTCGCATAACTGACTCGCTTCAGCCTCCTCTGTATAATTTAAATTTTATAAATTGAATAAGCCAATTATTTATAAGATAACAAAAACAATAACATTCCACATTTTCTGCCAGAAAGTTCGAAAGCCAGGAAAGTGTCAATGAGTCACTAAATTACTTAAACAAAGCATTATCGCCTATTACTGCTATGACAAGAAATAATTCCATGTTAGATATATTTAATAACAATAGAATTTTCGACAAATAAAATAAGAAATTGTATAAGTGTTTTGGTAGAAATCAAACCTTTCGATTATTTTACTTGAAACGTCCCTTAAAATAATAGGAAACTGGTAGAAAATAAATCATACTACACTTCATTAACACTGCATGCTTAATACAACAAATAGATAAAATTAAAAATATGGAGTATTTTACCATCTTTACTACAAGTTAAAAAAATATCAAACTGTTTAACGACATAATGACTTTTATTTTCACGAGTAGGAATTGATACGAAAAAAAATTTCGTTCTTTTAAAAAGGTTACGTAAGGTGAATATGCTCCATTCAAATATAAAATGGAATATTGAATGGATAATAAATCCTTTTATTCTGATAAATAAGTTCTATACTCAAATTACAGAGGTATAAAAAGTAAAATACATAAAAGTTCTTTTAATTAAATGAATTTTTCCTTAACAATCATTTTAATGAGAAAGCTTTAAACTCCTTTTTTACAATTGTGAAAAATAATTATTCTTTTATTGGTCTACATGTTACATTTGTTTTTATTAGTTATTTGTACGCTGTGCAAAAAAATAAAGATATTTTATACCTACTGGTGAGAAAATTCAAATAAAAAAAGAAATGTTCGATTCAAACTAAAACGCACACCAATTACCGATTTATTTTACAGTAATGCATTAAAAAGATGGTCCAAACTTTTATTGTTTTTAAAAATGGCTGATTATAGATGTTTATAACAGTATGAATATGTTGAAGAAACTTAACATAAAAACTTATGAATACCACAAAGTTTATTCCTCATACAAGTGGATACTTACTTTCCTTCAAATCCTACGGGATATTCCCGTAATTTATAATTTAAGAGGCTTAAATATGATAGTGGAATGTATCTCATATTTCGGTGACGCAATCGCTAGGAAAGTTCAATGCCACTCAGTTCTAGCAATGCAACAAAAATTGGTCATCCTTTAATATTTCTAATGTGGGAACAATTATCATATTCCTAATTTGTCAGCTCAGAAAATATCTTAATGTATAAATTTTCCATTTTTTTGAGTGCAAATACAAAAAGAACTAGTAAGTTATTTTTCGATATGTTATATTAAGAAATAAATTTAATTGATTTCTAAATAGAAAAATTGTATAAAAATAATTTTAAAATACTTCGAGCCGAAAAATTATAGCCACTGTATGACGTCATAAAGTTTTAGTTCCCTGAAGTAACAATATTTAAAGTGAAAAAGTACTGTGGACTGCCTTTTGACCAGATTTTCTGACGATATAAACAAAAATGCGGAGTGTGACAGCCCAATAATTCTATAAAATTTTGAATTAAAATAAGCGATTACTTTTTTTTATAAGCTTCTCTAAGAGATTACTTAACCATGAAGCTGTTTTATATTCCTTTCAAGATGAAAAAATTCCATTGAAATAGAATTCTTTCGATTGAATTCTTGATTTCGATGTTACCAAAAGATTTATAATATAGGAACGACTAGGAAATTAAAATTATCAGAAATAAAAAAGGGCTTGTACTTTACTACGATGTGATTTTTTCCTAGGCTTATCTTCTTTGTTTGTAGGCCCTCTTAAAAGAATGGACTGCATTTTATAAGATTAATGAATCCAGAAAAAAAGCATTCACACTTTCCCCACTTGTTCTTTGTAAAAGTATAAACAAAACAAAAAATAAAACATAAAAAAAAACACACAGTTTAGAAAAGAGACACAGTAAAGTATAAATTTCCTAATGTATCTCTCAGATAATAGAATGATAGAAGTTTTCATAATCTGATGGAAAGTGGAGACTAATTCTACTTGTACTGAACTTATTACTAAACGGAAGATAGTTTGAAGTAGAATTTTGTTTTGAACTGTATATGATTGTTGCCAAGTTTAATGAATTTATTATCAAGCTGAGTTCAATACGTTCGTTAACTTGTCGTTTGTTACAATAACTGGGCGCCAACGTTAATATTTCTTTTCTATGTTTTTGCTTTACTAGGATATTACAACAATTAACACTTATCAGGGAGGTATCCTCAATTTATTTTCTAAACAAATCGTGGTTCAAAATTTAAGGTTATACTACTGATTAGGCAATTATTACTATAATCAATAATGCTTGTTGTCACAATTTATGAGTCTTGGGTATGAAAATATGGATTTAACATTTTTTTTAAAAAAATAGACATAACCAAGTTTGCATGACACAGAATTGTGTGTTCTCATTAAAATATATTCATTTGGTATGATTAAAGCTATGCCTACAGGATACAATGCAAGGTAATTATTTTGTTCTTTAGAATTATCCACAGTATAAACATTCTTACTAAAAATAATCTTTATTTTAGATTATATAAGAAATATCTACTTCTCTAATAATATACTATTTCTGTTATTTTGTTATATTTTAATTACTTGTAATAATTAATATATTAAATAATAATTAATTAAATAATTAATACTATATTAAACTTCTAATACTTTATCTAACCAAAAGATGATTTCTGAACAGTCTGTAAAATTATTTACAACATAGAATTGGGTTGAAATAACAAGCACAGTACACTAGAAAATCTCTATTTCGTCACTCAATGTAATAGTGTATCCTTTCAATTCAACTACTCAATACATAATGGATTAATATTATAGTCTAATACTAGCAGACGTTCTCGTCTTTGACGGGTATTTTACACAAAATCAGAGATGATACATGGTATTCAAAATATTATTAGAAAAAAAATACATTTATTAGCACAGTGTTAAGTAAGTGTTTCTGTATACACCACATTAGCTGTCTGTCCTTCAGGTGCATAGAAGAACAGAGAGCAGAGAGCTGGAACCTCAGACATTTGAGCAAGCAACATACAGTTAGTTGACCATGTGGGAAACACTTGGTCTCATTCACTTCAATTCCTGCCGTAGACGGAGTTTGGCCTTGCGACTTATTTACCTACCGTCTTGCGAAACAGACGCTGACGGGAAATTGAAATCGTTTGAATTGAAAGGGACAGTTGCTAGGTATCAATGGTATGCGTGGTATAAATACTGCCTCCCCAGTCATCATATCAGACTCTATGACGTATCTGTCAAAGCACGAATTCGGAGTCGTGTCTCGTTGCACACTTTTGGGACACTCAAGTTTCGTAACAGCATGATTGGTGTCCATACTTTAAGTTTTAAGTCATGAGTAAGCAGTCCACGCGCAGTCATGGAGTCAAGAAATTCAATTGGATAATGAACTGCTTCCTCATCACTAATCACTTTGTTTATTGACTTATAAGTTCTTTCCTCAGCTTGATATAGTGCAAGAACTTGTTTGTTGATTCTTCCTGCTTGCTCATTTGTAGGGGTGAGAATTGTTCGTTCAAAAAGCCAGTTATTCCGAATAGATGACATATCTTGAACTTCGGGAAACACCTTATCAATTATCACTTGCTGGGAATTTTCACTTAAAACTGTGCACAGTGAATCTAAATGCTAATGAAATTGAAATCAACTAACAATATCTAATTGCTACACCTGTATATTTTCGAAATAAACATCTGTGAAGTTAGCCAAAGTCCATAGCTTGCTTCTACGTTGAATTTTCAATCCATTGAAAGCTTAGATTTTAAGTTACACATACACAAACCTTTCAAAGTTTGAGCTCACAATGTCTTATGGTGGCTGAGTTTACTTATGACAAAATTTTGCGGACAAACCGATAAACAGACAGAAATTTTTGTAAGGATGGATTCTGTTTATCTAGTTATGAAACGTAAAGATAACTTGAAATAAGTTAGTTCTAAGCAATGTACAGACAAAACCTTTCTATTATTTATATAGATTTGTGTTATATTCAATTATGTGTGCCTAATTACATTAGAATATTATTATCTATTATAAAAAAGTTGTAGGGGCTGTATGTTTGTTATTAAACACCTCCTATGTTCTTAGTGATAGACCTCCAGCACCACTATACATTCTGAAATGACACATACGTCAGGTCGAGGTCACTTGGAAATGTAATTTTCCCAAGGTATTACACTTGCGTTTTACGTAATCAAGTCCTACGCACGATTAATTTTTTTTTATAACATTTTGAATTTTTGGCGAACATATTAGTAGTTATATTCTGTACGTGAGAAGGATTTTAACGTCATGAATAACTCTAAGGCCATGATTTTGTTAGATCAATCAATGCTAAAAGTTATAATCAGTATAAAATACAAAAAAATATTTTGAAAACAAATAAATAACTTTAATAGAGGAAATTTAAAAACACATGACCCATTATCAATTTTATTCTACACAATTTGCATTGCCAAAATGCTTTCTCTAAGCATCTAAGTCCCCAAAGCCCCTTAAGTCATCTAAGCCCCCAAAATCTTAAAATAAACTGTACAAGTGTAAAATTCGAGTTTATGATTTGTTTACATTTTAACTGTCATTATTGATGCAAGTACTCTTACCAAACAGTGTAATTCAAATTTTTGTTCAATTAATTAATTGTGTAATGGTGCTTTATCAGTTTGCAGTTTTTTTTTATTGGTACATTTAACAACCATACTTTAATTAATAGAAATTGTTATTATTTAAATATTGTTGTTTTTAAATGCATTCATATAACCATAGACAAGCTTCTATCATTTGGCAGGAATAATATTATATATATTTGATATATTTTGTTGTTAGTTCGTTGGATGGTGTTTGGTTGAGGATTTTCAGGAAATAAATTGTTACTATAGGCCATTTCTGCGATTGTATATACAATTACTTATATGTTACTAATGAAAGGAAAAAATTAACATTTGGTAAAACACTCGTATATTTCAAAATATTTTCTCTTTTTTGTTGACACTAAACAAATTTCTACTTGTATTACATTGTCTAATACCTATTGAGTACAACAAGATGGTCTTTATCATTTCCTAATTAAGAGGATAAACAAAAGAAAAATAACCATCACGTACTACTTCTAATTTTAAAAACAATAATATGAGCATATAAGTACATAATTATAAGCATATCACATTTATCATTTCAAAGATCAAAACAACTAAGAAATTATAGAACGAAGTAAAAATTTTCTACGACTGAGTATGACTTATATCTATATTAAACTACAAAAATATTCTTAATAATGATATACTAATTCGTAAAACTATACAGAATCACAGATTTAAAGTTATGAGTAACTATTTCTTATTAATTAGGTTATAAATCACTTTTGCAGCTTGCTGCTCGTAAAAAATAATTAAAATGTATCTTAACAAATGAGACTCATATGTCTGGAAGGCACATAAATGAAAATAGAAACCACTTTGTTACTTTAGCAGTTATAGCAATAAATATCAGCACGTTAGTTGATGGTGGTAATAATATATGTTTTGATAGGCACCTTGAAAAAGGAGAAAAACCTTAACAGCACTATCAAGACAAACATCTGTAAGAAATACAACTAAAACTTGTGTCGGTAGAAAAAGAGTAGACCAGTCTTGGTCAAGAACTTTCTTTACTTTTAATATTCAGCGCGAATTCTGATGGCAATCATTTTGAAAACATCAATAGCCTATACAATTTGCTTAAAATATTACACATAACGTCAATTATAAATAAACGTTTCTTATGACACTATTTTGTAATATACATTCAACATGTAAAACACTTATGCTCTTTACAATTAAGATGTTTATTTCTAACAATCTAAATAAACTGATAAGGTACTATCAAAACCGCTACTAAACTTACACACTCATCAGTCAATATAGACTTCACAAAAAAAAAAAAAAATACCCTGATAGCAAAACCATTTCCATACCATATAATGAAATTTTATTCATTAATCTATTAAAAAAAAACCAATATGTTTTGTTTCTTTGATACATAGGCAAACACCAGTAACCATTATTGTGATTATTGTTTTGAGAACAAAGGTCAAAAGTGTTAATGTTTTTAATTAACAAAGCTAAATCTTATTTGATTACTCATTTCTAAACCGAATATTGTCCATTAGGTGGAGCACTATACACAATAGTACTGTACAATTCAACACTTCATGTTGAATGTACACATGTTTACTTGTTTAGTAACAACTATCTTCAGAAGGATAGGAGTCAAAAAGAATATTATTACTAAAGTGACAATGATCAAGAGAAAAAACTGACGAGTACTAAACAAATATAATGACAAAATAGTGGGAAATTGTTTATAAGTTTCAACAGTTGAAACTGAAAACGGAAAGATTGGAAAGAGAATAACAAGCATGAAGATGGACGGCATCCAACATCATCTGGAAATATCACCAAATAGGCATGTACCGTTGACAGTAGCCATTATTTAATGTTTCACTGGGCTTACGTGAACAAGTCCAATGGAAGTTAATCAACCCTACCGGACTATGAATGACAAGTCTATGTAGGCGGTTAATATAAGATTTCAAAATCTGGTATATTTGCTAACTTGAAACGGGAGTCAGTATTCCAGAAAGTATCTTTTCATTGGTCAACTCTAACTTAGGGTTAGGAAAAGTGAATTCAATAGCATTTTATGTGATCCAGTAAATAATGTGAAAAAGTTTATAGAATTTCATTTCGAACTTAATTTAGCTTCCAAGAAAAGTAGAGTGTTATAATGATTTTTTTTTAATGAAGTAAATACTTCAAAATCAGTTAAAAGAATAATCCAAAAAAATATTTCCAATGTTAGTATCAAACCCAGAAATTAATTTTTCACTTATGATATATAGTAAATAAAATAAAAATAATATCCTTTTTTTTCATATAAACTTTTTGTTAAACAATTTGCAATACTTGCAAAATCATTAATTAAACTCTCTTCCAAAAAAATTGTAATTTTCTACATACAAATAAAAAAAATCATTTATTAGTAACAAATAAAAAGGTTATTTCTATATAATTAATTGTTTTAGTTACGAAATATAAAATCTCAAATTAAATTTCAATACCTCTATATAAACTGCATATTAAACTTGATAATATGTTACTGAAAACTTATAACAATTTCACTCGCCCAAGTTTACCAGAACCGGTATTTATTTAACTGCCTCATAATCCTAGTCAAATTAATTTCTAATCCAAACATCGCAAAATGATATTGACTTTTTCAGTTTTGATCAGTGCATGTAATTACTTTATTTACCATAGTATATTAACTATAGAATTCTTAAAAATTAACAGTCCAGAATAAAAAAATAATGAAATTTTCTAAATATTGAAAAATAATTTTTTATAAATCGAGAATCATTAATATACATCAGCCATTTAAGTTTAAGATTAACATATGTATTTACATTCACTAAACTCGATCAAATATTCTAAACATTTGTAATGATATTAAACTTTTGAAAAGTTTAATATATATCTGTTAATAAAAATATATTATGTATTAAACATGTCACAAAAGGTAATTTGAGAAAGATGGCGACAGCTGAGATTAATTTAATTACAGTTATCCGTATTGAGATGTACTATGTAAGCAAATGAATATGTATTAAAATAACTAATTATCTACCATCTAGAAGTATTATTTTAAATCAGTATTGAGCAATGTCGGGAGGACACGTTAAAATTTGGTCAAAATTCTACTCAATTGTTGAAAGCAAATAATTGTCATTTCAAAGAGCCTTAAAAATTGCCTGAACTAGTGAAGGTAACAAGTGAAAACACGGATTTGTAGTTTGGTAACTAGGCAGCCTAGACGATTGAGATATTCTATGTTTGAATTTGGTGGTGTTCATTTTTTGGAGTTTCTTCAAACAAATGAGTAACTTTATCCATTGTCGCTTTTAGTTTATCTGAAACAGAGTCATTAGTTTCGATTATTCGAAGTTGATCCAAGCTAGGCCTAGACCGAAAACTTCTTAGTTTTGTTGTGCCTTGAAATTTAACTTGAACACCATTGCTTGAATCTAACGGTGGACCTCTGTTCAATTCAAATGAACTTTGAGAACTTTTCAGCGGCCTTGGAACATTTCTTTTTGCAATACTTTCCTTGTCCTTGTCTGTCAACATACGCCCCACTTCCCCATTGCTTTTGAAAAGGTTCGTTACTTTTGACCTTAAAGAGTCAGTTCCACTATTAGTAACGACGTCCTTCCTCCTTCGATCATCTTCAACGTCATCTTGAATAACTCTCAATGGAGCACTTTTCGGTACTCTTTTTACGCCATCTCGGCGTAGATTTCGAATTATTTCTTCAGGAACATCAGTGAGCGTTGCTACGTACTCAGTAACCATATTCAATGTTGATTCTAGGTTTTTCACTTGGGACTCTAATTTATTAATTTGGGATAAATATCCTGCTCTGCTGTTTTCAAGTCGCTTCACATTATTAGTGATATTCTGCAACAAATCAAGAATAATTAATTATTAAAATAAATATAATAAACTTTTCATTTGTTTTATAAGATTCTTATATACCTTGTTATAAAAGATTTTAAAAAAACAATTTGATTTTTTTTTAAATAAATCAAACTATTTTAAAAGAAGTAACAATAGCACAAGTAATATCAGGAAATAAATTTTATTATTGTGAATAATATCGTATAGGGAATAGAACAATCTAAATTCAATTGAAACTACAATCAATGGGCACTAATATACAATCACAGCTTATAACCGACCTAATTATTATTGATAACATTAATAACAAAAAAAAAGAAAGAAAAAAGTAACAGAAATTTTCTGTAAGTTTTGCCCAGCTGTTTAGAGCCCATTTTAGTCATTGAAGATCCAGGAAGAAGGTTTTTACTTTATTCTTCTGTTCGGAGTAGGAATTATTGGAAAGCGCATTCACTCCTAGACCACATCCGACGCCAACTACAACTTACATTCAAAGAAACAACTTTTACATTAACATTAATTTGACTATTATTAGTAATTAATGAACAGTCAATTATTTCTATATTATAAAGCCATTCGTTCATCAATGTCAATCTTATTCTATTATGTTGATTTGAATAGTTGCATACACGATTACAAGTACAATAATAGTTGGATTAAAATCAGTATATTACAAACTTTTTCAGATTTGAATGATGAAATAAACCGTATGTCCAGCACACAGAAAGTATATTAACAAGAAAGAAAGATTTATGGATAAACTTAAAAACAGCTGTTCACTTCATTTCATTATCAAACCACAATAACAAATGAGAAAAAAGATCTTAGTCTTTTTTCTCACTTCTTTAGTGGTTTGGACGTTGATTATTATTTAACGTGTTCATTGTGAAATCTTATCTAAGTACATTTGTAGACACCAGTTGCAGAACCTGACTGTCTTTTGAGCAAACTGCTAAACTTACGGCATATCCCATATAAAACAAAGGACACTCAATAAGCTTATGATGCAATCAACTAAAATTGTGCAACATGTTTGCGAATGTTACTCTAGTCCGATAAAATCAAACTACATATAATGAAAAAAAAAAGATAGAATCATCAATATTTGTCCTTATAAAAAAGCAAAACATACACATCCATTCATCTTCTCAAGCAAGTGATATAAATAAGGTAGTACCTTCTCAACATTAGAACGAAAAAATATTCCAATAAAAAGACTGAAATAGTAATAAGAAGATTATATTAATATGACACATCAAATTAAATATTTCAATCTGTTTGATCAGAAAAGGCAAAAAACAAACAATGTATGCGTGAAAAAATAAATAGATTCGCTACTGATGCCTTATGTATCCATTGTGAACGCTGGAGGAGACGTAAAACTGTGTCCTAAAGCACTACGATATCAGGTAATCGTTAAATATCACTCCCACTCTAATAGCCTTTAGTAAGGCAAGATTCCATATACAGAATCAACCCAGTAATTAACTTGCTCCTTATTATAATGAATAACAAATAAATGAACCACCAAAGATGGAACTAAACTCAAAAGGCTTCAAAAGTGAGCTTTGTAAACAAACGACAAAGAAATGTGCAAATAAAAAGTTCTACCCTAATCAAGGAGTATTCATACTTCGCATTTCATTGTGATGAGAATCGGTGCCATTTGTTTTGATTTAAATAATGTACCTCAGCCTTTTGGTCATACAATGATAAAGCAGAGTAAGTTGATGTTTTTTTACAAGGATCCATTATTTCACTAGATCATGATGTACGAAGGTTTTCAAATTTACAAAATAATATCGAAACGGAAACTCATTCAACAAAATTTACGGTGCAACGTATAGTATTATATAGTGTTCACAATAATCTAATCACAAACAACCATCAATACAACAAGAAAAACAAGAGATTCTGTAAAACTTAAAATTCAGTTTACATATTCAACATAATTACTATACTTTACGTATAGTAAATTAAATTAGAATTGATAGAAAACACAATAAACGAAAAGTAACTACAAAAATATTAGAGAATAAATGTAAAATAATATGACTTCCATTCTTCAAATATCCAATTTTTATTTGGAGCTACACATTTCAGCCTTCTAAAAGTATATTTTCGTTTCAGCTGGCTATGTTCTGTCTTTAAACTTAATTGACAAACTACATGGAGTTTAAATTTTCATAAAATTTATCAAATTATTATGTGCTAAGTATTGTTATTAGTCATGTTATCAGATAATTTAAAAAAAAGCTGAGGTTTATGAAGTTTGTTAATTCTGAGGTAAAATGGATAAACCAACAAAAGTCTCCACACAAATGAAGTTTTATTCAACGCGTTTCGAACACTTTGTGTTCATCATCAGGAAGACACCAAGGATGTGGTACTGACGGGTTGGTCCAGTGAACACAACAGTGAGTTGTGTTCACTGGACCAACCCGTCAGTACCACATCCTTGGTGTCTTCCTGATGATGAACACAAAGTGTTCGAAACGCGTTGAATAAAACTTCATTTGTGTGGAGACTTTTGTTGGTTTATCCATTTTACCTCAGAATGAGTAAATTCCACACAATTACGGATTGCACAACTAATGAAGTTTGTTAAGTTTATTTTACATTTATTCTCTATAATGGAGTCCCTCCATTAGAACAACAGTTCTAATATTACAGAGTTGTTATTTTGAGCATTGCTTACCTGGACTTGCTCCATATAAGCTTTATTTTGCTGCACCAGTGCAGCGTTGGCTGTCTCCAACTGCTTAATCTTCTTCATTTCCGCTCGCGGGGAAGCCATCTGTTCTTGTAAAACATTATACTCAACACTGTATTCCGTTAACTGCTTTACCACCTTAATCTTACACGCCTGAAACCACATTTAAAATAATCAATGCTTCTATTTTAATGCCCTCTAAATAAATTACTTTATTTCTAGAACTATTGAAAATGAGTTCTACAATAAGAATGAATTATGTTCTCCCAATCACACGGTTACTTCTAAAACAGTAAAGACAGAAATGGAAAATTGAATCGTTAACTGAAATAGATTATAAAATAAATTAAATGTAAACTATAATTATTTTGACCATGACCTCAAAACTATTATGGATATATTACTAATTAAAATTCTATTTCTTATCCAATCTCCGATACTCCAGGAATCAACTTCTGGAGCAGCAATGATTTTATTGCAAAATATATTATTAGGCAAAACAAAAAAACTCAACTAACCCACAATTTATTCTACTTAAAATAACATTTTTTTTATTTTATGTTACGGACGTAATTTCAACTGGATGGATCAATCAGATTTTTAAAAATAAAAATGCCCGTTACTAAAACTCCCATAACGGGAGAATAACTTTCCATAACTTTTTTTTTTAAAAAAAAAATATTTTTTCAGCTTAGTTTTGATTTGAATCGTTTTTGATAGTTTTCTATCGAAATTAAAAGTAAATTCAGTCTTAATTAAAAATAACACATTCATAAAAAAAGTATGTTAGGGTTTGAAATAGTACTTAAAATTTACAGAAGCAGTTCTTATATTCAATTAATTCTCAGTATTGCAGGGTAAAAAGCTAATGAAATGGTCTCCACGTATAAAAATTTAATGGTATAAACAACGCGTTTCGAACACGTAGTGTTCTTCCTCAGGCATTAACTAAAAAATACAATGTCATCAGAGAGTTATCTATAGTATAAAGTAAATATAGTATAAAACAAAAATAAAATAATGAAGAGAGTACAAACCTTATTTTATTATTTTGCACTATATTTACTTTGTACTATAGATAACTCTCTGATGACATTATATTTTTTAGTTAATGCCTGAGGAAGAACACTACGTGTTTGAAACGCATTGTTTATACCATTAAATTTTTATATGTGGAGACCATTTCATTAGCTTTTTACCCTACAATGAGTAAATACCACATAATTACTGATTGAACTACGTTAGAATTCTCAGTATTATTTTAAAAAACTGATTTAATTTTAAAATACTCGGTATTTATTAAAAAATGATTATGAGTCGTACATTAAAGAAAATCAAATATTTAAAGAAATTTACAGTTTTATATGAAGGTAATGGATATAATTTAGTTAAAATTAAACGGAGGATTAAGGTATACCAAAACAATCTGGACCAACTTGAGATACATTTTAACAACGAAGAGTTAGCATGGAAGAAACCTCAAGAGAACAGGTATATATAGCCCAGACGAGGGAAGCAATTCTAATCCGAAATTAGAAGTTTTTAAAAAATAGTTTAAGTTTATAAACCGCTGCAATGCGATAATTTTAAGGAAACTCATAAGAGCATATAGAAGCTTCATTTATTTTTTGATGGGGATTGGGGAGTCTTTGAGAAGATTCTCTGTTGTTCGCCGAAGTGGGAGTCTTCAAATCCTTTGTTATCAGTGAACGGTCTATTTCACAAAGCCCTTAATAAAAAATAACAGCCTCACTGAGTGTCTCCACTAGTACTATATAACTCAAAGATCATATGTTATAAAATATAGTATTAGTCTTCCGTAAATATGTTTATTCCTACTTCTATATGTTTATTTTGTGATACTTTAGTAAATAATCTTTCGTTCTTCAAGCAGGTGATAGCTTTAGGCATAAGCAATAGCCAAATCACTATGGTCAGAATTATGAGCAGGAGGACAGCATTTCTTCTAACGGAGTACTTCTACAACATCAAATGACTGAGGACAATCTTTAGAATGTCCCTCGCAACAAGGAATCTACACTTTACGATACACTCCAGACCTTCCTCCTCCTCTTCACAGAGTGCGCATTTAGGTCATCCAAGTTAAACCGAAATAAATATTTCTAGATTTCTATATTATCTACGAATTCTTACTGAAAAGAGACTATCTCCTAAGAGTTTTCTTCTATCTATACTACTTGGTAGTTTCAGCTTGAATGCTATACAGGTACCGTCCAACAGGTACGCATCCGGGTTTTTCCATCCAGGTTGAACCAAAATAACCGGCGACTTCACCCCTACAGTATAATAACGAAAAAACTTTTTGGTTTTTTAAGTATATTAAAGATGCTTCCTTTGGTACTTCTATCAAATCTACTATCTACCATTACCAACTAATTTCCGATAAATATAATTTATCACTTTAAAATACAATTACCTGCGATTACTACAGTGGACTACTCCCCAGTAATTTTTTTTTTAATCCATCCACTTCAATTACAAAGCATTGTATCAAGAAGTGATTATAATTTGGTGTCTACAAATAGCGGGGATATAGAACAGGAATGAGTGGTCACCCACTAGTGGCACTAGTGGTTAACTCCACTAATATGGTTACTTCCCAGTAAGTTAAAATAGACAAATTAATTCAATCTACTAGAATAGCGGCGCGTTGTCAATATTTTTGAAATTAATAAATAAAATGTTGGGAGGTTTACTTTAACACTACTATACAAAAAAGGGGCTTATTATCATTATATCCTTACATGGAACATTTGCACAGGTATTTATATTATTGTACAGGTAAGACAAAGAAAAAATAAAGTGTTTACACGGTCCATTATTGTAGTAACGTCATCCTTGTTAATTTGCGGCAAATTGTTTTTAAAGTAGTCCATGATTTGTTCAAAAGAATGGCACTCAATTAGGTTGTCTTTGTGATGGGCAAGAAGAGAGAGTGCAATGCAGAACATCGTGTCAGAAGATCCTCCGATTAATACATCTGCAATCAAATGATTCGAACTTTAGGTATAATCTAACAGCATATTAGAGATTCATGTACTTTATTTTTAACAAAACCGGTCTAAACTATATAAGTGATTTCATACTTGAAACATACATATTTCAAATATTGCTTCATATAAATTTATAGATACGTCAAATTTGACGAGCATATGAAGAAATATTGCTGTGCTGCTCTGGAGACACTGTATATCCCAGATCAAAAAAAAAAAGAAGTTTAATAAAGTGAACATCATACGACACACATTTTAGACAACGCCACGGTTTAATACCCAACCATGTGGCCACAACGTCCAATACCTACGGTGATCTAGTCAGAACCGGTGAACCCAAATGGATAAGGCCATTTGTAATTATTATCATAATGGTAAAATTATGAGTATACTGAAATCCGAATAAGAAGAAGAAGTCTTGGGACACTTCTCTGGTAACCCTAACTATCCGGCAGGTGACCATTTAAAATATACAAATAAGTAAAAAATATAATAAATATTTGACAAATAAAAATAACACTTATACTAAATAACATAGAAACGATGTAGTGTAAACAACTGTTAATGTTTCATATGAGTGCTATTAATTTTATTAAAAAACTATTTATGGTTAAATATCAATGTATGTGTGGCACTAACATTTTTTGAAGTTTTTTTTTTAACATACCAAATTAAAACGACTTAAAAGTGGAATGTTTATCCGTTAATCGGTAGTGAGTGAGTACTTTCTTCTCACTAAGGAACAGTACTTTTACCACTGATTAGCTTCAAAGCTGAAATAATGTAAAATAACCTTTACTTTACCCCATATCGAACACGATTTGTCTGGCTAACCCTCACTAACATAACGGTGTAGCCAGTTACTTCAAAATTAACTGAAAATATTACATCATACACAGCGAGACCTCGAAGCTACAGTTTCAAGGTCGCAAACCTTCTCCAGTTCAAAGTGTGAAAATGGTTTTTACCTCTATCTCCAAAAATACTGATACATAGAGGGTGGTTAGTACAATATATAGCAGGGGTGTCAAACATACGGCCCGCGGGCTGGATTCGGCCCACCTGGGTGTTCGGTCCGGCCCCTGGGGTAAAACTTCTTTAATCAGAGGTTATTCCGGCCCCCTGGGGTAAAACAAAAAAGAATCAGTTTACTCCAATATCCTTAAAAACCTGTGGTACTTATATTATCCGCTAGGGGCAGAGTGTTCTAGTAGGCACAGAGAATATGAAAGGAACAGTTCGGTGAAACTGACACAAGGAGGTGGTAGCAATGAACGTCTGTTGGCGTATTATCCACTTTTCCGTTGTCCTCACACCTTCAAAGTGGATACAAAGTGTCGGATTTTAATAAAAATTGTTATAATTGCTTATTTTATTTGCACCAATTATTAGCATTAGTGACTAATACAAAGAAAAAGGTGAACTTATTGTTATTTCTATGTAATTTGGTAATTAGCTTGAGATCAAACTAAGCTGTATTCGGTCCCCAGACCAAAATGAGTTTGAAACCCCTGCTATATAGGTTTTAGAGGGTAGTACACTAAAAATTAAATTTAAACTTACGTTACTTACCTAAAACTCTAGCAACAAATCCAAGAGGAAACTGAGAGGAGAATAGAGTAAGGAACCAGGGAGCTGCATAAAGAGTGGGGGCGACTTCGTGGGCGTCAAGATGACGATAGAGATCAGGATAAGTGTCAAGGAGAAGTCGGGACAATTGATACAGCATGACTTGGAGATTACACATATCAGGGAGATATCGCATTCTCACATTTCCTTCCACCATCACTTTTTTCAAAATGTGGAATGACTCACTCTCAGACATCTGCAACAGTCAAACTTACATGCTTCAAAGTCACACAAGCAATAAGATTAATTTCATTTCTTTTTATAAAATAAATCGTGAGTTTGCATAAGCACTGGCACTCAAGAAGCAGATATGAGTGAGGAATCAATAGCAAACCAGCTCTTAGTTAGTGTTTCTGGTGACAATGTATTCCGTGGTATATTGATGATAACAGTTTTTTTTCTCATACATCCAAGTTTATGGTGGTGAGTTGATAAGATATAATTTTTCTTATCCTGGTTGAGATCATCAGGATAAGAAACGTGATTATTTACAACAAATATTAGAAGGTAAACAATTAATAAATACTAATTATATAATTAGAGACAATTCTGGTCCCTAATTTTCGGTTTCACCACCACCGAAAGAGAAGAAAGACACCAAATGCACTCTTTTCCCTCCTAAAGACTGTTAAACCGATCTTTAGAGGCCGTTAAGTGTGTGTATCTATTTATTGTTTGTCTATTTTACCTTTTGAAGTACATATATTACATATACATATATAAACATTTCATAGTAATAAAGTGAATAAAATCACCATGTAAAGCATAGAAATAAATTTAGAAATGGGACTAAGATCATACTGAATTTACTACACAAAACTGCGAAAGATTTATTTAGAAAGATATATTTTTTTCAGAGAGTTTTTTTGAGAAACTTAGTCATTTTAAGTTTCTTCCTCTCTGAGAGGCAGAAAGCAAATGATATTCTCTCTTTCATATAAAGAAGTATATGGTATGAACAAAATTCTAACCATACTAATATTCAGTACTAGTAGCAGTTATGAAAGCATTAATCACACCTGAACTATGGTATTAACTTGTTACCAGTAGCTGTTAGTGCTACTGGTTAGTATTGATAATGATTTCATAGTACATTATTACATATAAATGAATATAGTTTTAATTAAAAGTAAAAAGGTGATCATTTACATGCAGGAGAAGGACAGCAGCAATAAAGCTAAGGCCCTGACAGTAGCCGACTTCAGGATCAAGGAGAGAGTACGCTTTGAGGATGTTGAAGAGCGCCAACTGACCAGGACCTAAGGTAGAGCTGAAATACTTGTGACTTGGGAAAGTCCTTCCTGTAAACAGAAGAGTTTACCTATATTAATAAAACACACGCGTGAAAACTTATATATACATATTCGGAAACTAATATATTGATATAGTTTCTCGATCACTGATTCTTAAAATTCAAAAAGTTTCTTGAGGATTAGGTCCAAAGATCAACTACTACTGATTATAAGCTGACGTTTTGCCGAAGATTGTTCGTCATTCTCAAGGATAAAAACAATTCATTGATAAAATAAGTACTATTATAAACAAATCTCTAAAATCAAATACAGCCACAGAATATCAACTAACAGAAACAAAAAAAGCAACAAACACAAATAATTAAAGAAAACCAAACATAGACAGTGTATAACGTCGGCTTGTAATCAGGAGTAGTTAATCTTTGGACTTAATCCTCAAGAAACCTATTTTGAATTTTACATCAATATATATACACTAGCAACGTGCCCGTCTTTGATGGATACTTTTTCAAAAATTCGGAGATCATACAGGGTATTCCAAAATATCATTAGAAATTATAGAATAGTAGAAAACATTATTAGTCCAGTGTTAAGTCAATGCCTCTGTTTACATCACATTAGCTGTCTGTCCTTCAGGTTCATGGAAGGATCAATCCAGTTCAGATTATTAGAACGTTTTCTCTAAATTATTCATTTTCCTGGACATACAAGAACAGGATATCATATTTATACTTTCATATGTGAGTGACTTCAGGTATTCTTTTACGGTAAAGTATTAGATTAATTTAACAAGTTCTAATGCTTTCTTAAAATATTGAAAATAAACGTATATAGGCTCGCATAGAACCAAAATAAGTGTTTTAGATGCTTAAAGATTTTCAGATAATATGTTTAAAGTTTGAAGGTGATTTTAATTAATTAAAATATTTAAGATTAATTAAAGCATTATATAATATTTAAGATGTTTATAGATCTTTTGTAATTCATTACGTAAACTTTAGGTGAGATATTAATTTGAATAAGGTATGAGATATAAAGAAATACTTATAATGTAGTACGCCATGATTATACTACTGAAGAATCGAAGGCCAATCTAAAACCCAAATGCAAAATAAGTACGTTAGTCGTGTGTCCACCAAAATTAGAATACAAACTTATTCAGGACTGAACCAAGGCACCTAAATGAAATAAAGTTCTCATTGAAGAAGATCTAGTTAGAAGTCCTGAAAGAACAAGATAACTTTTAAGAACGAAAGTTGATTGAATATTTTGACCGGTTGGCAACAAACGTGGTCATGAAAACCAAGGATTGACTAGTACAACAGTTAACAAATTTAAGAAAAAAATATGTTAATAATAATAATAATAATTTCTGGTAGAAGCAGGTTTACGGAACCGTAGTTGGTGAAATTTGGATAGTTTAAACTGGACACAATTCTTTGAAATTACGGTTTTGATTGCTTGAAATTCCGATCATACCTGTACTAAGATTACGAACTTACTTCATAGCCTCCATTTCGTTTTATGAATAATGTAGTATTCAATAGTCTTTTATGTGATCAGGTCAAACGAAGGAAATATTTGCATATAAAGAATTTTTGATTGAAACTGTATACTTTTTTGGTTTTTGGAATCTAAAGTAAATCAAAGTAAAAAAAAATGAGTAAGAAAACGATATTATGGGAACATGGTCGGTGATTTTATTAGATGAAAAAAAAAAAATTAAAAGTTGAGCTTTTAATATGCAATAATAAAAAGAAGACATTTGTAAACAAATAATAACATGTAAATCTTCTTAATGATGTATAGTATGTATACATTTTACGTTACGTTAAATAATATATATTACTTGTGGTAATGTTATTTGATGTTAACATGTGCATACTAGCTAAATATGTTATTCAAACGAATAATCAAAGAGAAACATTTAAGAATAAGACTAAAAAAAGATTGTTACCTAAGTCAATGAGAATAGCGTGTTGGTGGGAGGTGAGTTGTTTAAGCAAGTTTTCATAGCTGGTGTCGTAGTTAGGAAAAACATCCAAGTCCACTTCCTCATTGTACTTGTTTGATAAAAAAGTCCAAACTTCACCACGCCTAACCTTGGGAATACCTACAAAAAAAAATCAACATAGGATTTAAAAACAAAAAAAAAATAAATACACACAGAATAAAATATTCTATCACCATTTCAAACAAAAAACAGTTATCGCAAGATCAGAAAAGAAGATAAAGCAGGAGAGTCTGACACAACGAAATCAAATCTGCGTGAAATATAGTTGGAGTGCTTTGTTCTGCTTGTGTACTGAGTGTTATTTAATTTTATGAAGTCCAGATGGAAACCATGAGTTCATTATGATGTACATATGAAGAAACGATCCACAAGGACAACACTTTAAATAGAAAAACCAGACACAATTAATTTTTACATTTCGACCCATGTCATCACCAGAAAGTGCAGTTGCCTGACGGCCTTGTTGTTGACCACTCTTACTCCCTGATGACGACAGGAGTCAAAATATAACAGTGATTTGTGTAAGTTCTACATTTCTTTATATATATATATATATATATATATATATAAACTCAAAAATTGTTATTGACCTCTTCTATTCAATGTTTTGTTATTGAGGACTAGGTCAAGTAAAAGAAAATAATCTCCTTTCTAGGCCAACGTTTCGATGTATTTGTACATCATCTTCAGGGCTAAAATTAGAGTAAGACTATAATATATTTATACGACTATGGATTATTTTGTTATACATTAACATAAGGATATTGTTATAATTATTCTATTGCTTTAGAATTATTGCATAAGTATAGAGATCACTATTTGATTACCTTGGAAAAGGTAATCATGATATATATATATATATATATATTTTATTAAAAATTATGCCAATTTTAACTTTTGTTCTTTTCCGATGTTAATTAAAATTGGCATAATTTTTAATATAAATATTAATATATAATAAATAATATAAGAAAGTATAGCTAAAGGGTATTTTATATGTATAGTGAAATGAATAAAATAATATATATATATATATAATATTATTAAATATATATATATTTTAATTAGTAATTTCTTATTTAAACATGTTTTATTAAAAAGTAAACCAATTTTCATTTTCGTTCGTTTTCTATTTAATTTCTCTAGATTTCTATACTTGTTTTTCAACACTTCTGGTAAATTGAACACTAATTCTCCGAATTATTTATTCTTAAATTCCATAATAGTAATCCAATAATTCACTATAAATCTAACAACAACAAAAAACCTACACAGTAATGATGAAATTTACATTATATAAAATGAAGTAACAATAGATAGTTAGTGAACTAACATCTTAACTGGTCAAAAACTTGGACCAGACTAACTGATTACAATTACATGTAAACCGAACACTGTTCACTCAAAGAACACAAAAAGGAACTAAGGAAATTAAATTTCACTAAAATCAACTTAACACTCCTGAATAAATAGTATTCAAATTGGTACTATTTATTCAGGAGTGTTAAGTTGATTTTAGTGAAATTTAATTTCCTTAGTTCCTTTTTGTGTTCTTTGAGTGAACAGTGTTCGGTTTACATGTAATTGTAATCAGTTAGTCTGGTCCAAGTTTTTGACCAGTTAAGATGTTAGTTCACTAACTATCTATTGTTACTTCATTTTATATAATGTAAATTTCATAATTTTTCTAATTCAAAAATTCTGACTTCTGTAAGTTCATAAAATTGTTTATTGCTTTTCTATTACTTCTACTTGTATATATATTTTTGTTTTTTCACAACTGTAATATTCCATTTTGATGTTAGTTATATGTTGATGTTTATATATGATTTCTTGTCATCCTTTGTTTGTAGGCATATGAAAAAGGTTTTAAATAAAACCGAAACGTCGGCATTGAGAGTTTGATTTTGATCCTGGAAAATTGACCGAATCCCGATTACATTATACACCTATTCTATCCAACGGTTGATATATTATTGATTTTGTATATATATATAACAGTTCAAAATTGAAGATAGGTAGCACAGAAAGTAAAAGAAACACACTTACAGACTCAAATTTTCGGGTAATCCGTCTTCAGGAGAAAAGAGAAAGGGAGACCAAGCACATTGTAGACGCAACGGCTAGTAACCGACCATTTCTCTTTTCTCCTGAAGACGGATTACTCGAATATTTGAGTCTGTAAGTGTGTTTCTTTTACTTTCTGTGCTACATATCTTCACTTTTGAACTGTTATTGTGTCCAGTTTGGATCGTCTTTCCGTTTATCAAGTGAAATATATATATATATATATATTTACAACTCCATTAAACTTATTCATACTTGTATCCACTGGCAATACGAAAAGGAATATTAATTTTTATTTACTTTGACAAAATATAGCATCAGCTAACATATACAATAAAGAAACGAAACTAACCTTGGAATAATAATTTCCTAACTTGATCATCAGTGAAATAGTTCAAGTGGTTGTTGAGTAAATCGTCCCAGATTTGCATATTTTCGCAATAACCGAGCTCCTCATATTCCAATTTGATTCGCTTTACGTTCACCACTTCTTGACGAGCTGAAAAATAGAATCCATGATGCTGTTGTTTTAGGGAAAGAGAAAAACATATACAAAAATTACAAAGATTTAAATATATACGATGTATTAAAATTAGTAATAATACAATCCGTCATACCTCGTAAAGTCTCTGAAAAGCTCGACTGGATCCCATCTTCAAGAGCACCTAACTGACTGTGAATGTTATTTTCCTATAACCTACCTATATATATCATCTACATTGTGTAATCAGTGTTGTCTGTGTAGTTAATTTTTTTTCATATTTCTTTAATTGCTATGTTTTTTCCTTTTATTTCTTATTTCATAATCTATTTCCAGTTCCTTGTGTCGTCTTTTAAATGTTATTAGTGGTTTTGTTAAAATGTCGGTTTGATGGTTTGTTTGTTCATTGATTATATTGTCTGTCATTTTATGTTTGTATATTTCTATTTATTCATGTATTTATTCATTCGTTGTCCTTTTTGTCCCGTCTGTAGTAAGTCCATTGTGTTTTCCATACTGTCTGGGTTATGTCCAAATTTGTTTAAGTGGTGTGCATAGTTTGATTTGTTTGTGTTGTTGGTGTAGTCTTTAATGTGTTCTTTGAATCTGTCTTTTAGTGTCCTTCCCGTTTGCCCGATGTAGTTTGACGAGAGTCACATTTATCTAATCCGACTATCCAGACTCAGTATTTAGCTCACTTCTGTTAATTTTGGAAGCATTTCCAAATTACTTTCACTTGTGGAGTTGCTTTTTTTACTTTTTGTTATAAGTAATTTATACTAGTAATCGAAAATTTTATTTAAAATTTAACAGTTTTCACGTTTAAAGTCCTCAGAACGTATTTTTCATATATGCTTTTATGATGCACCCGGCATGGATATACAACAAAAATTCTGTAAACAAGTTTACGTCGTACTGACTGACTATTAACCATAAAATTCGAAATATGCACACTTAGTTGTTACAAGAAGAGCTTTCGAAGTAACTATTCTCAATTGATTTTTTACATAATTAATTAGGCAGAATAAATGATTCTGATTTCTGATTAATGCCAGAATATGAATGAGTGTTAGCTAAGCCATTTGCTTTCTTTCCAAATCAACTTTACTACAGGGTCAGGTAAAATGATCTGACAGATTCGTAGGTTAAATAAAAGGCAAATAAAGTCAATAAACAATAAAGTGTTTTTATTTTCGAAAAGTACATATAATGCCATTTTGTTTCATTAGCTTTAAAAAAAATGGAATTATACAAAAACAAAAGAAATGGCATTATATGTACTCTTCGAAAACAGAAACACTTTATTGTTTATTGACTTTATTTGCCTTTTATTTAACCTACAAATGTGTCAGATCATTTTGCCTGACCCTATGTAAGACACTTGCGTAGACTACGTCTTCACTTTTTGAACTAACAGGCTAGTTTTTTGATGAACAAAGACAACGGTTACCAACTTTTTCTTGAATAGCGTATCACTTGAGGGTACATACAGTAAATTGTACCAATATGTAAAAATTATTATATTCCATGGAATTTGTGATTGCCAGGGTAATTATTCATTGTAATATTTTATTTGAATATTAAGAAATAAGAACACAGGGCACATTTGATGTCGTATTTGGAAACTTTGTTAAAACAATTTATTTGCGGGATTCACAATTACAAAATGTTCAAAGTTTATATTTACCTACTATATTGTCAAACTTTGAAAACGTTTTTACTGAAATACTTAAAATCTAATACAGTTGCCACTAAAACTAATGCTAATAAAACCACATTAAAAAGAAAGAATTATCATTGGGACACTTATTAATCATTCAAAAAAAAAAAAATAAAAAAAAAAAGTTAATCAATATTTGTAATCAAAAACTTTTATAAATAGAGATGCTGGAATCACAAGCAAAGTTGGCACTTAGAGGAGTGAGAAGTGAATGACAATTGCATCAAAACGGCAACGGTGGTATCTCGAGTAGTTTGGCGGTAAATTAAAAATATTTTTCATTTTCAATATTGTAAATCAGTTATCTCTGCATTTTTTGATCATTTTTCGAGGACCACCATAAAAATCCAGTACTCCATATTGGGAAACATTGATATTTTTTCAGTCTTTCAGAATATTACAGTCTACCATAGTTAATAGAGTTCTACTACTTAATATAAAAATGTATTCGTAATAATAAATATGGCAAGCAATATACGTAAAGGAAACACATCTCAAAACAAAAAATAATGTTATTCTTTGACTAAACCTCCCTTGCTGCAACATTACTTATACATTTATTAATATAAAGAAACATTCAAACGATTTAAGGTAGAAAACTTCCCTAGTTTTAATAGGGGAATCGATATTTTAAACTAATTCGTAATTAGAACTTATTAATTATTCGTAATTAGAACTACAATTAAGTTACCCTTATTGTTTTGATCATATTTATATTTAAAACAGGGATATTTAAGCGTAAATAAACAGGTACAATAGTATTATCGTATTGTAAATGAAAGGAATATTGTGTACAATTTGACATTTATGCATGTAATACACAGTGGAACATGTTGGAATAAAATATAAAATAAAATAAAAAAACAGGTACAATACAAATGTAATTTGCAAATTTATCCAAAAAAATATCTTTATTTGTAAAAAAGACAGTTGAAGCAGATGTTTAATACAATATTGTATAAACTATTGACTAAACTTTATATAAAAAAATATTACCAGTTAGTTTAGCGTTCTCTCTTTCCATACGAATTAAAAGTAATTGTTGATTAATAGCTTTCTTCCACAATGATCTAAAATATTCTCCATCTCGTTTTGGTTCTGAAATATAGAAAAAGAGTCAGTTTAAAATAGAAGTATTTGTAATATTTACATAAGCTTGAAGTTGATGAAGAACTTACATTTTATATATAACTATATTGCCCTTAATATATAGTAGCGAAATTCATTTGGTGTTAGAAGAACTTAAAAAGTTAGATATTGTATTTCATATGAAACTACACAAAAGAACTTACAAATGTACTTTACAAAGTGTAAATCTTCTAGTCATTCAAAACATGGTAAACAATGTTCTATTAATATGCTGAACCAACCTTTGCTATGAGACGTTACTCCTCAGATATATGAAAGTTTCCTGGAGGAAATAGAACACAAAAAATCTGAAGATTTGGCAACAAAACACCTCTGAAAAACCAATTCCCTATACACATGTTTCGTTAAAGTATTATGATTCACGATCAGTGTTATCAAAAGAGACAAAATGACGAGAAAAACGTCAATATCAACTCTTAGTTTTTTTTAACTTCACACTGATTTTTATAAAAATTTACCATCGATTATACAAATAATTAATTTTTATTTTAATTTATGGAAACTTTGTACAACAAATACTTGATGATTCACAGCTATAAGTATCACAGAGTGAAGTACCCATAATGAATTTCAACAGCATTTTCTAACATTTTCAGAAATTTTTTCTTATTTATATTTAAATTAAGCAAGTATAACCAAGTTCCTACCTGGAGGCCGTTCTTTGCTCGGAGTAATAACAGTGTTGAAGATCGCCTGCCGCCATGAGGCCATCGGTTTCTCCTCCTCCTCGGACTCATCACTCTTGTATTCCCCTAAACCACCATTAATTGTCGGACTGCGTCCCACTTTTTTAAAACTGCAAATAAAACAACTTTTCACTTTTACTGCACATAAGATATATTAGTCATGAAAAAATCATTCCACCAATTCTTTAACTGATTTCATATTTTAAAAACTCTTTGTTTCTTTTATAAAAAAAAACACTAATTTTTGGTTTATACGTTACAGTTTAAACTATTCATACTATATTATGACAAACCAACGACCAATGAACCTCTCTGCGCACAGTAGTTCACGTATAGTTCCAGGTTACGGGCCTACTAACACTGAATTACTGTGCTACTGAGATTGTGGGGTTAGTAAGTAAATGCCTGTAGTGTTTTGTTTAGTTTGAAAGTTTATATTATTATTTCGTGGCCGTTTGGTATTTTAGTTAGATCTCGTTGAGTCGTGAAACAGTTGTCAGTGTAATAAGGGTTTGACTTTCTATTAAAAAACAGCTTCTATGATGGAAGTGATTGCTAATTCTTAGGGATACGCTTTGTACAAGAAGGTCTGGATGGTTAGGATTTTCATGTCCTAATTGGTCACCAGATTATTAGTATATTGACCAATTGATTCCACCTGAGGTCTCTTTGGATGTCTAGATTTCTATCATACCAAGGTTCCCCAGCCATAAGGTTCGATTATCATGGAAATTCAAACGATAACACTTCTTAGTTAGAAGATGAAGAGGACAGTTTTTGGCAACCTATTGTATTTGAGGTCTTCAAAGTAACACTTTTTTTGGAAGAAATTTCAAAAATTTTGGATATGATAAAGTAGTATCTAACTCAAAGAACCACCATTAAAGAACAAAAATTACCCTACTAATCACTTTTGCATTTGTATAAACCTACTTATTGAAAAAAAAAAAACATGAATGGTGGTAATACCATGTATAATATACTGGAATATGTACAGTTATATTTTGCATCGTCTAATTCTAACTAAATGACAAAGATAAGGATTAACAATTTAATATTGTCATGGATTAAGATGATGTTACTAAAAGGGAAACCTCTAAGAAAATGCATACTGTTATTCAATTCGGATAATTCTGAACTAGTCAAATAACAGACTAACATTTCAACTTCTTCAGAAGTAATGAAAGGAGCATCCAGTTTTATTTGAAGCCATCAAATGAATCTCAATTAGAATTGATAAAATAATAGTTTATTGGAATCAATCAAGTAACTACATTGACCATTAATTATCTTGATAATCAGTTTAAGGACACTAAAGTGAGTAAAAAACAGTTAAGAAACTGTCGAATGGTAAATAATTAAAAAAAAAATTACAGTAGCAAATACATTTTTAGACGTATGGGCTCGATTCCCTTTAACTGTTGTTTGTTTGAACTGTTCACAAGAAAATTAGGGTCGGCAAAAAGCCAATTGGTAGCCTTGTTTGCCAGCCGTTCAGCCCATACATTTTTTTTAAACATATTTATTTAAATATACAACTACGCATATGTTGCGTAACAAACATATGTAGTGTGATTAATACAAATAACTTTGACAAACATGAGCAAAGAATGAAGCCCAATGGTTCAACTTTTCACTTCGTTTCCTGATTCTGGATCATTCTGGCAGTAGATCCCTCAGCCATCGTCTCTTAAGTTGTCTTGGGGGATCCTGGAAAGGTGAGGAAGGAGCAACGTTTTGTACGAGTGGATTTGGGTGAGAGGAAACTTTGGTATGAAACGCCTTGTAACGATTAGTGGCTCAATTTTGTATAAAAGCGATTTTTAGGTCTCTATGACGAGGTGGTTTGTGACATAATAAGGTGCATTAGTGATAGTATGGAGGATTTTTTATTGTAATGATTGTATTTTTTAAATGTTGGAAGGTTTTGCACAACCCCATAGTTCAAGCCCATAAGACTAGATCAGTCGCAGTAATGTTTTATATAACAGCACTTTGTTGCGGAGTGTCAATTTGGAATGTTCCCCAAGAAATCTGTACCATCATAAGTAGCGTCGTTTTAGGTTAAGTCTTTTCAGTCGAGTATGGGGATTCCAAGTCAAGTGTTTGTCAATGAAGAGCCCCAAGAACCTGACAACACACTATAAAATCATTGCGCCCCATTGATCATAAGCAGTAATTTATAAATTGTAAAAGGCATTATATATGTAAAAAACAGTTGACTAACTAGAAATATTGTCAAAACTTGCCAAATTTCTTCCGCAGTTTTGACACACTTATGCCCTGATGACGACACATGTCGGAAAACACTGTTCTTAAATATTAACATATATAGTTATGAAATAATGCAGAATTATTTTTACAAAGTTTAAACAATTTATAAATAAAATACTGAAACGGAAGTCACACTGATACTAACATATTCATTTTTGGACCTGACTGTTCCTCAGAGTCGGCAGTATCCTGAGATTCATTTTGTGCAATAGGAGAAAGGGTCTCATCCTGAAAAAGAGGACTACTTAAATATCATTATATTTATTACATTCATTTTAACTAATTCAAAAAAATTTTTAAAACCATTATTGTAATTTCTTTAAATGTAAAAAAAAATTCTTAGTTACAATCTTTTGTGCCAGGCTTTGCTCGGACAGATAAATTTTATGACTTAAAATGTTATATTATAATATTATATTATAGAATGTCCATGTTATAACCACAACCCCGGGTTTTTCAGTTTTGGGCGTGCAATGGAAGTCCTTTGTTGTTATTTGTGGTTCTTATCAACTAGTAGGATAGCTCCAACTCGAAGAGTTTTTGAATATTTTTTACTTGATATCCTAGTCTCATTTCATGTAAAGTTCAGAATATTAATAAATATTTAGAGAATGTAAGACCAAACAAACAAAGATATATATATTTAAAGTTTTAATTTTAAATTTAAAGCATATTATCAAAGTTGGTCGGTTGGTGAAGACACACGTCTTCACTTCTGTGTTCCTTCTTTTTCTTTTTCTCCTCTCCTTAAGGCTACAAGACAGCTGATCGAGAATCGTGAGTGTTAGTCCCTCTTTTTTTGTGTTTTCTCGTTGTAACTTTAATGATATGTCCGTTTGGACCATTCAAAGTGCCAGGATATATATATATATATATATATATATATATATATATATTATACAACATTTACTTATCTCGACCACATTATTTCTGAATTATTTTCCTTTAAGGAGATTTGGTCCAGCTAAACTCAGCTAACGAAGTTTAGCCGAACCAAACTTCGATTAAGAAAAAGAGTGCAGTATATATATGATGTACATAAAGAATTAAAGTTTTATTCTTAATAACTAACAGTAAACCTCGGCTTCTCACAGTTCAAAATAATAATAATTAACATTTTACTGTAAAATAAAAATGACTATACTATAGTAATTGATCAGGTTATTTGTACATTTATGTTTATACGATTGATTTTGGAAAAGAATAATTTTAAAAATTACTATTAGTTAACTTAGAGTTCTTAATTTCACTAATGAAGTGTAAACCAATTAAACACTATTAAATCTAAGACTAACAAAAAATTATTATAGAATGCCCCATAAGAACACCTTCAAAACTGATACCTCAATGTTAAAATGTAAACAAATAGCAAACATCAATCTTACATTTTTAAGTTTTTTTAAGATTTCAAGCGTTGCTTGATATCACAGAGAAAATTATTTCGAATAAAAAAATTGTAATAGACTGTGAGGTTTCAAATTTTCTCTAAGTCGTTTTTTGTGAGGAGTTTGATACAAACAAACAGACTGTCCAAGTTTATTAACTAAAATTATAATAGTCATAAAAAAATATTGAAATCAAAATTTCAATCCATTTTCCATATTCCGATGGCAAAGAATTCATTAATCATATTTTTCTAATATCTGTATATGTGTGCGAGAGTACATTCAACTTTTTTTGAAAACAATAAGGGATACAACGTCATCACATCAAAATCCAATTTGATATATGACAATTTGTGATATATATATATATATATTATATTATTATTATTATTCTTGAGTACAATCATATAATGGAAAGATCATTTTATGATTAAGATGTTTCCATACTTTATAGTGATAGTTTATTTCCATTTAGTCATTGCAGAAATTTTTTTTAAATCAACATTTTTAAAATAAACCACCTATACAGACTTTAAATACAACTAGTAAAATCTATCAAGATAATTTCTTGCAATCGAATCATGGCATAAGATACATGAAGTTCGTTCACTAAGTATCCGACCTTGGTCGGATAATAAATAAATACATTTAATAAATTTAACACATAATTTAATAAAGATAAATAATATTTGTTATTTATTAAATAATAAATAACAAATATTATTTATTATTTAATAATTTCTTTTTCACTGTAGTCGACGGAACTCTTCCTGCGGATGCATAGGTGATTTTGAAAGCTCTAGTGCTCGTCACTTCTAGACTTTGAAGTTTACACCCCTCAAGCATTCCTCGTTTTATTGTCCTGACACATGTCGGAATGCAACGAGCGGTATTGTATTATTAAGTCTAGTACTATCGAGCATGATATGCCAATGCAAGCTATCAATAGATTCAGTAAATCTTTTGGGATGAAGTCAGTGGAATCATACGGATAGAGAGTAGTATAACCACTTAAAACAAGGACAAATCTCAGTCGAGAGTAAGACAAAATCAGGCAGGCCATCGACAAGTAGAAACTAAGAATTCATTCGAATGTCACGTCAAATAGTGATGAAAGACCGAATAAATAACCATCAACGAAATTTTTGAAGAATTTGGACAAAGAAAAGATCAGTTCATCCAATCGTAAAATAATATATAGCCAAGGGACGAATGTCAGCTCAATTCGTTCCAGTTGCTAGTATTACAGCAGAAACAACTCTACCTTGAAATAACGGAGGTTTTTGTAACATCTTCGCAATGTTGTGAGAGGAAATAGACTCGAAATATGGACGCACATAATAACTTCGCCATCATGACAACGTGCCCGCCGTTCATACTGCCAACCTGATCCAACTAAGTTTACTTGGACAAAGAAAACACTCATTTGTTCAACACTCTATATTTTTCAAGCACAGACCCTCGTTATTTCTGGTTGATCACAAAACAAAAAGAACTACGAAAGGCTAACGCTTTGAATCGAGAGAGGAAGATTTAAATAAAGCGACGGAAGAACTTTATATTGATACTAATAACCGAAAACCAGAAATGTTACAAGTAGTAGTGCCACCTTGCGTGAAAATGTAGAAAAAGTAGAGGAAAATGTGTGAATTTTTAAAAAAAGAACTTGGAAGGTAAATAAATATAATTTATGAAATATTAACATTCTTTTTGTTTATGGGCCAGGTCGGATTCTTTCTGACCCATATATTATATTTCTAAAGATTTCTAAAGAACGTGAAATTTCCTGGTAAAAAAATTAACATTTCTAGACTACTATTACCATATGGCAGGTGAGAACTTACTTTGCAGAGAGATGAGTTGGGGGGAAGACTGAGCACTCTTTGTATTTGTCCAATGTCATTCTGACTGTTTCTTCTTTTGAGTAATTGATCGAAGGAATTCGTAAGAGATCTCTTAGCTTTCATGAATATTGTACCACCACCCAAGTAATTATTTAGGAACTCGTGCCTAAAAAAAAGAACATGCAATTTTTTTATAAAAAAAAAGTCTTCAGTCTTAAATATTATTTTTTTGGAACTTTTATGGTACCTAAGATGACACCGTTACAAATTGCTAATACAATTTAAAGATTAATAATACATATTGGTGTAATCCTCACTCACTAAGCCAGTCATGGGCAAACTTTTGTGAACTGGGGGCCGCATTATATAATTTCCAAAAGACCACGAGCCGCATGGTAATTTCTGAGGTATGTCGATAGATACAGCTTATATGTATAATGTATTTTTATATATACAGAAATACATACTGTGCGCTATATTAATGTGTCAATGATTATTTAACTTTTTATTTTTCTTATAATGAAAATTATTATTCATCTCATTATTTAACCGTGATAAACAATTATAACAACACAATATCAAAAATATTAATGCGTCATATAAGAAAAAAAATTAAAACATTTATTGGTATAGAGCTGTCTCTCTCTCTCTCATGTGGTAATTTCCTTCCAAATGTCTCTGTAAGTTTTTTTTAGTTATCAAAATGCAAAAGAATTTTTAATATTTAGATAGAATTTAAGATAATCTCCGAGGGCCGCACAAAAACACGTGCTGGGCCGCAGGTTGCCCATGCCTGCTCTAAGCCAATTTCTCAATCATACCAGGATCTCATTTTAGAAAACTACCATTACATCCAGATATCAATGTATTTTTATTTATTTTAATTGAATCCATAATTAATATCATATGATTTTATAAATAGTTTCCAGGGAAAATCAAACTTTCGAAATTTGACAAAAATTGAAGAGGCGATCTTTCAAATTAATATATCCACAATGTTTTTTTTTCAGAAAAGCTGAGGATTAACTGTTTAATGTTTTTTTCTCAATTATGCTCAATATAACCTGTAAATCAGTGGTTCCCAACCTTTTTACATTCGTGACCCCATGTCAACTTCATCATACTTTTTGCGCCCCCCCCCCCCCCCCCACGAAAATGAGACCAAATTCTAATGTTATTATTTGAAGAAAAAGAAACTTTTAATTTAATTGATTAATGCACATACACATCAATAACAAGAACACATAAATGAATTTATATAGCCTATACTTTCTCCAAAATACACATTTGCTTTATGACACACACCATGCATAGCTGAATACTGGTTATATAAGTAACACAAACGTTCTTTTGATAAGTAAGAACATTCTTAATGACATTGTTGGTACTGTTTGTTTAAGACCAACTTCCCAATCCAAGGTGATGTTATGTTATCACATCACATCGGGGGTCAAGAGAAATATACATAAAAAGAAAATAGAAAAAAATACTAGAATATATCGAGGAAATTAAAATTATAAATAATATCTAATGATAACATATTTCATAATTCAAACACCAAATAACTTTATTACATTGAGAAATGAAATTTTTTCTAACTTCACAAGACAAAACCAAAAGTCAAATAAGTCGCTAATATATTACGAACTAAGCATAAAAAATAATTTACGTAATTAAATGGACTATAATATATTAATCTTGATTATAATAAAACTGGGTTCCGTACTCACAAGTATTTGCTCAAACAGATTAGCAGTAGACTGCACACCGATCATCAACTTAGAATCTCGGTATGTACGAGTTGTTAGAAGGGGCGAAGTTGTGAATGAGGCGAAGGTTGGGTTCGTACTGAATTTTTATTCACAGAACTGGGCTTATTTAAGGTGCTCATCGGAGGGAAAAGAAGCATATTACAATTAAACGAATAGCATACCAAGAAAGGCATAAGACATTTAGATACGAGTTGATGAAATAAGATATGATAAGTTGACAAGAGTTGAGGGATGTTCTTGTTGTTGACGTTGGTATCACTGTACCCGTTACAGCCTATTTATGCTTCTTATAATAATCTTTTAATTATCTATATATGTCTTTGCAACCCCAAGAAAATCGTTTGCCGATTCCTGTTGAGGTCGCGACCCTGGCTTTGGGAACCCTTGCTGTAAATAGTTCTAGTCACTGATAGTTTTAAAAAATTCTTTTCTCTACATAAATGCTAAAATCACACATATAAAAAGAACCCTTAATGTTATTGATGCATGTTTGCGATGAGGTCATCTTGCTCTGATTTTCTTTTTATTTGTAAAGCAAAAGAGAAGGATTTTAATTTATAATATGATTTGGCTCAATCAGTAGTTTGGTTTCCAAGATATTCACTCAATATTTAAAACGTCATCCGGAGCCAAAGAGGTGTTTTTTTTGTTTAAATAGAGTAGATGTGTTTGTTACAGCTTCACTCAACGGGTGATAGCCAAAGTGATTGGGTGAAGGTTTGGTCACCTCGTCTGGGGAGTGTCGTGAATGTGCGTAGACTGCTTGGCCTCGCAGTGGGCCCTCAGCAGCATCATTAACAACTCCAGGCGCTCTCGAGGCTCCTCCGGTGTCGCTGCTCCTGTCAACTTCGTCTCCACCACCACTTGCTCTTCGCTGCTCAGCATTTCAACTCTCTTCATAACGCAGCTCAACTAACCATAACCAAAAACAATCATCACCAAAATCCTAAATCAATAACACTTTTCAACAATAAACACTTAAAAGATAAATTCGCTTTAAAAACTTATGCACGATTTTAAACTTAAAACTATAGTATAGTTTTTTAAATGTAAAACTATACTAAAACTAGATTATCAGTTGTATAACAAAATTATTCAATCAATACTGTTGTATAGAACAAGTATGAATTATAAACAAGTGCCTTAAACTATCTCATTTATTATTGCCAAAATATGTCAGAATTTTATTGCTCTGTGTTATGCAGATATGTCTCATAGGATATGATCCTACTGAATACTGCACAAGTAATCATATATACAAGATTTCACATAAACATGTCAAAACAACAATCAATGATCAAATCACAATATGAAATGGGAAAACAAGACTCAGATCTTTCAAAAGTAGCAAGCATTCTTCGTCAGAGTCAAAAACAGTTGAGTTTTTGACTCTGACAAAGACCGCTTGTTACGGTTGAAAGATCTTAGTCTTGTTTTCCCATTTCATATTGTGGTTTGATCAAGTAATCATATATATGACAAGACTGAAAAGTTCTCACTTCCTGTTTTTTTTTTCACATAATATCAAAGTAACTTTCATGTTTTTTTTCTTTAAATAAAAGTTCTGCTATGAGCAAAAAAAAATGAAAACATCTAATTTTTTTTGATAACTGTTTTAAGTTTCCTTAATCAGGATTTTAAAAATTTTTTTTTTACACAATTTCTTTACAGACATGAATTTGATATCTGAAACAGACTGCAGTATTCTTGATCCAGGCTCTATATTAAACTGCATAATAAATAACTAAAATCTTAAATAATCCTATTACAAAGGTTTTGAAAAATATTTGTTTCAGTTTAAAATTTTAGTGATAACTTTAAGAAACTTAAACCTTCAATAGGTGCAGAAAAATCATAATAAATAAACATGTGATGCAATCAGTGAAGTTTAAATCACAAGGAAAAAGGTAAACAATAGAAATAAATGCTCTCAGGCCTTTCAATTGACCATCAGAAAGCAAAGAAAGTAATAACTCAATTCAATAGGTTTTCGTTATATGTAATTAGTATAGAACTAATAGGTTATTTGCAATGAAGTGGAGGTGACTGGATATTTCTTAGATTTTCACCTGGGCAGCGATATCGTGAGCTGACTCGAGATCATGGCATAACTTGTGGTACCAAACAAGAGGACAGTGTTCACAAGACATGATTGCTGCAGGAGTATTTTTACCGGCTTCCTTTCGACCAGAGCTAAGTGCTGGATTTATAGCTATAACAATCCATCAGTCGTATTATAAAAATATGAACTTGAGAACTAGGAATCATTCTGTGAATTTGATTTACCTGTTACAATGTCTCCGGCAACGGAGCTGGATTCACATTTGAAGACAAAGCCTATATAGTGGGGCTGCTCCAGACCTGACTCTCGGCAAATGAAGGCAAAATGCGAGCTATGCTTCACTCCCTGCAACAAACAAAACCAATGAAATTACAAGTGTCTACTGCACTCCACAGCCATTTCAATTCATTATTACATGTTGAGATGATAAATGCTTCGAAAACACCTCAACTCGTATACTGCGTGCGGTTTTCGACCGGTTTAGGATCCTGTCCATGTTCAATAACACAAAAAGATACCAATATAACACCACATCAAGTACAGCAGGTAAAATATGATCAGATATTAATAATTAAACGCAGACTAGCCTCTATGGTTCTAACAGTATCTATCTATTGAATGCTTTTATTTGTACAGAAAAAAATCCAGATGACCCAAAATTACTTGTACATTAGTAGTTATGTATACATTCAAACTGTAAACGATTGGATCTAAAAAGAATAAATATTACGACAAAATAACAATTGAAATTTAAAACTCATAGTCAAGTTATTTCAACAAATCGAAACCTTTAAATAAATAAAACTTTGAATAAAATGGTTACAATGCAAGAAAAATAAAAAACGATGAAGTGGATATAAAAATAGTAGTTATGATAGTGGATAAATAAAAGGGGATATAAAAGAACAAATCAAATATAAAAGAATATATAAAAATCAAAAGCAATGTAAACTATTCGAACTGAAAGTGGATAACTCATAGGAAAGGAAGGTGAGATATGTAGTGCAGGTTATTGTTTTGAGGGGGGAAAAGAAGTTGCTCAAGAGCCTATATGAGATGGCAAATCGGGGGTCCTACTTTACCTGAACCTGAAAATGAACCTGAAAAGGCAAATGAAAATGAGCTGTCGGTGTATATCAACATAAAGAGTATTTCTAGCCTGATCAATGAACTCCTCTTCCTACAACAACAACTACTACTACTACTACTACTAAATGGGCTTTACAAAAATCAAAAATATTTGGTTTATATTTTTGTATCAAAAAAGAATTTTAGTTGAGTTATGAAATAAGGATAAAAGGAAGCAATATAAACTATACTTAGACTGCAACCACAACTAAATTATAAGTAGAAACAACCCAACATTGTCTCAACCTGAGAGTTGTTGGTTGTTTCTGTTAATGAGATTTGGTATGCATCATTCGACGTGGTGTTGATGGTAGATGTTGTATGGTTGTAACACATAAAATATAGACAGAACTGGTAGAGGGGAATACCTGCATGCAGGTAATGATGTCCTTGATTTGTTTGTGGAGGAGGACTTGCTTGCGGTCGGGGCTCACTAACCGGAGGTCCGTCCTGCCCACGTGGAACACCATAGTTCGGTTCAGCGTGCATTCCTCAGCACTCCCTACCCCCGTCACCGACTGAAACAGTCAACACTGTATGGATTTATATGTAAACATTCTAACATTAAGTAATCAAGTACATAGAAAAATGAGTGTCTAATGGTTAACTAAGGTTCGAAATTCAAATGTAGCAAAATTAATAGATAATTTCATGTGAGAGATGGAGAATATTGCCCAATCTGGTAATGAAAAGTCCATGAGTTAAATGGGTGCCAATTAACAAATGAGCCAAATTTTCCACCTCCTCCAACAACACAAAAAAACCACAAAGAATCTCAAAAGAAACACAAAAACAAGCTGTTGTTCAAATTACCATGGCTACACAACAAACACGATGAATATTAAACGGAACAAATTTTACGAAAAAATAAACAAATGGAAACATATATAACTAAAAAGAAAAATATGATCACAGAATAACATTATATTAGTTTAAAATAAGTCAGTTAATATAATTTTGTTGTTAAAGTTTGCACACTAAACAGCATAAATACTTAGTGAACATAGCATATCAATCTATTTTTCATTCTGAGGTAAAATGGATAAACCAACAAAAGTCTCCACACAAATGAAGTTTTATTCAACGCGTTTCGAACACTTTGTGTTCATCATCAGGAAGACACTATAATACAAATTATATCTAATTAGTTACAAAAATTAGAGTGAAATAATAAAATTCAATTCACTCTAATTTTTGTAACTAATTAGATATAATTTGTATTATAGTGTCTTCCTGATGATGAACACAAAGTGTTCGAAACGCGTTGAATAAAACTTCATTTGTGTGGAGACTTTTGTTGGTTTATCCATTTTACCTCAGAATGAGTAAATACCACACAATTACGGATTGCACAACTAATGATTCAATCTATTTTTGTATTTTTCCAAATAAATAATGAAAATCACTATATAAATTGGACCAAAGCTAAAATGATAAGGCATGAAAGATTGGTATTCATAATAAATAGTACTCAATCATCATGAGATTCCTTTTGTTTTCTCCATGTCATTCAACCTTTATTTGCACACCTTTTTTCTCCCTTTGATCTCAATCCTTTGTAAAATACCTCTCCTACCTTACTAACTTAATTCTAAAACCTCATGTTGTTTTCTGACGAAAAGATCTTGATCTAAATTTAATATTTCTTACTAACTGTAATAATCAACGCACGAGACTTAGGAAACAAGATTATCGGATTTCTAACTATGAGCTTTCAAAGTCACTAAAACTTTTTCTTTTTTTCTTTGATTCCGTGGCAGTTTATTTGGTATATGTATCATATAGAAGAGAAAAAAAAAATGTAGAAAATTACTAACCAAACTTCGCTTTTATTTTTCTATAATAGTCGTCATCAGTAAAAGAAGTTTTTTCTTTATGTTTAGGTTCGACTTTTCTGTGCTGTTTGGTTATTTTTTAGGTGACGAAAGTTTAATGTAATGGTAATTTCATATTTAAAATAATTTAACCTTGAAAATTGTAAAATATAGTTTTAAAAGTAATGAAGTTATGTCACGATGTCTTCAAGGACATCTGCTGCACCATGTACTTTTAGCGTCAATGTCACGACAGCTAACAACTGAGCCAGAGCCTCAGGTTCAGGTCACCACAGCACGGGCCAAGTAGGAGTTAATATTCCCAGGATATTACTGATGAGTACACATTAGCTGTAAGGCAAACTTGAGTACTTCACTCTCAAGTGAAGAGGTTTTCATCTTTTTCATGAAAACCTCCGGGAAGTAAGTGCCAATCTTAAAAAAATGGTATTAATTGAAATGACAACACTAGTTCATCTGGATGGTTCAGGAAAGAGACATATTTCTATATTCTGGGTACAGGAACTCTCGACAACAAATATTGGTCGGAATAGCGCCTTGAATTCACGGTAAGAAAATATAACAAGTTTTCTTAAAACTACGTTGGTTAAAACTAATCATTTATGTATATTTTGTCAAAGTTATTAAAGACAATATATGCAGATTTAACCAGTATAAGTTTTAAATTTAGCTTAAGAACAACTTGGTCAATCATTAAACACAACTATGTCATGGACGTAGACTTGCAGCAAAATACGTCGTGAACTATCGCTACTTGATCATTCAATGGTCCCACTTAACGACCTGAAGGAAATAATCGATTACAACGAGTCATCATTGGTTCTATCCATTACCAACTACTCTTCATAATTCCAAGGATTTCAGGTAATTATACAAAATACCTTTTAACATGGACGTAAGTCTGGTTTATCATCTAAGATTAAATTTAATATGCAAATATTCAAAGGGCATTTTATAATGTCTACGCTTCATGATTTTCAAATTCATCAGGGTAGGTTGTATAGTTAACGTGCTTACCGCTAGGTATGGTATTACCAGCAGATCACATGGTTGTGATCTGGAATCTTGCAATGACGCCAAATTTATCTCTTTTATATTCATTAGGGATACGTTTACGGTAGTTAACGTGCCTGCCGTTGGTGCTCAAGGTTGTGAGTTAGAAAGTCACCAGTTTAATGTATTCATATCCAGCAACGTCACCAGTTTCATCTTTCTCATATTCATCAAGGGTAAGTTGTCTAGTAGTTAACGTGTTTCTCACTAATAATGAAGATGAGAGATGGAATCCACCAGTATCATCTTTCTCATATTCATCAAGGGTAAGTTGTCTAGTAGTTAACGTGTGTCTCACTAATAATGAAGATGAGAGTTGGAATCCACCAGTATCATCTTTCTCATATTCATAAAGCGTAAGTTGTCTAGTAGTTAACGTGTGTCTCACTAATAATGAAGATGAGAGTTGGAATCCACCAGTATCATCTTTCTCATATTCATCAAGGGTAAGTTGTCTAGTAGTTAACGTGTTTCTCACTAATAATGAAGATAAGAGTTGGAATCCACCAGTATCATCTTTCTCATATTCATCAAAGGTAAGTTGTCTAGTAGTTAACGTGTTTCTCACAAATAATGAAGATGGGAGTTGGAATCCACCTGTATCATCTTTCTCATATTCATCAAGGGTAAGTTGTCTAGTAGTTAACGTGTTTCTCACTAATAATGAAGATGAGAGTTGGAATCCACCAGTAACACCTTTCTCATATTCATAAAGGGTAAGTTGTCTAGTAGTTAACGTGTTTCTCACTAATAATGAAGATGAGAGTTGGAATCCACCAGTAACACCTTTCTCATATTCATAAAGGGTAAGTTGTCTAGTAGTTAACGTGTGTCTCACTAATAATGAAGATGAGAGTTGGAATCCACCAGTATCATCTTTCTCATATTCATAAAGGGTAAGTTGTCTAGTAGTTAACGTGTGTCTCACTAATAATGAAGATGAGAGTTGGAATCCACCAGTAACACCTTTCTCATATTCATAAAGGGTAAGTTGTCTAGTAGTTAACGTGTGTCTCACTAATAATGAAGATGAGAGTTGGAATCCACCAGTATCATCTTTCTCATATTCATAAAGGGTAAGTTGTCTAGTAGTTAACGTGTGTCTCACTAATAATGAAGATGAGAGTTGGAATCCACCAGTAACACCTTTCTCATATTCATAAAGGGTAAGTTGTCTAGTAGTTAACGTGTGTCTCACTAATAATGAAGATGAGAGTTGGAATCCACCAGTAACACCTTTCTCATATTCATAAAGGGTAAGTTGTCTAGTAGTTAACGTGTGTCTCACTAATAATGAAGATGAGAGTTGGAATCCACCAGTATCATCTTTCTCATATTCATAAAGGGTAAGTTGTCTAGTAGTTAACGTGTGTCTCACTAATAATGAAGATGAGAGTTGGAATCCACCAGTAACACCTTTCTCATATTCATAAAGGGTAAGTTGTCTAGTAGTTAACGTGTGTCTCACTAATAATGAAGATGAGAGTTGGAATCCACCAGTAACACCTTTCTCATATTCATAAAGGGTAAGTTGTCTAGTAGTTAACGTGTGTCTCACTAATAATGAAGATGAGAGTTGGAATCCACCAGTATCATCTTTCTCATATTCATAAAGGGTAAGTTGTCTAGTAGTTAACGTGTGTCTCACTAATAATGAAGATGAGAGTTGGAATCCACCAGTATCATCTTTCTCATATTCATAAAGGGTAAGTTGTCTAGTAGTTAACGTGTGTCTCACTAATAATGAAGATAAGAGTTGGAATCCACCAGTATCATCTTTCTCATATTCATCAAGTGTAAGTTGTCTAGTAGTTAACGTGCTTCTCACAAATAATGAAGATGTGAGTTGATTACTTAAATCTAACAAATCATTTACTACAAACTAAACATTACTAATGGTACATTCAAAATAGACTCAGTGTCAACGAGAGCGGTAGCCTTGTCTACCAGGGTTAACAGCAACAAGCGCGTAATGTATTACTTATTACTTGGGGACCAGGCTAGCTCAGTGGTTACGTGCTCGCCTCTGAACTGATAGGACCGGGGTTCGATCCTCACCTGGCCCTCGATTTATTCACGCGGGAGGTGAATAAATCTGAGCGCGTCGTCCCTCGGAGAAGGACGTTAAACCGTCGGTCCCGAGCCTGTACGATGTCAGGTACTCGTTAAAGATCCCTACTCTAAATACATTTGAGTTAGGCAAAATTTAGGACTCCCACTGTAGAATCAATCTTCATTGTGTGGTATCACAAAGGGCCAATGATCGGCCTACGTGTGTTCCCTTGTGGAACTGCCACTGCAACCAACCAACCAACCAACCATTACTTATTACTTGAACTTCTTTCTTTATACTGACTTACCCAGCCCTTTAAAATACTCGTACCTCTCTTGCCTCCCTACTCTCTTAATATCACATCAAATGTCCTATATCATTTGTTTCAGTTTAAGAGCGACTGTGAGGATACCAGTTATTTTGGACGAAAGATTTTATGAGTCCCATTTCTGAATGACTTACTGTTATTTAGACAATTAAAAAATACATAAATACTAAGTTTATATAATATGGTATACTATACAAATGTGTAATTACCCTAACCAACGACCAACGAACATTCCTTGCACTGTAGTGTACGTTGTAATTAGCAGTTAGCACTATTCAATTACTGTAGTAATTGTGGGGTCGGTAAGTAATGTTTCTAGTGTTTTGTCTAGTATTTCAGTTTACATAGATCATCAAATGACTTTGTAAGATCATTGATAGGTTAAATAGTTCAATTGTAGGATTACCGTCATAGATGAGACGAAATGTTTGCAGCCATAGTGTACGTTGAATGATAGCCGTCATTCAGGATTAGTACGCAATGTGTCTGACAGGCATAGTTGTCTATGTCTAGATGATTACCGTACATCAGGATGAGACGCAATTCTGACTATTGTAGTCTAGATACGTATGTGAACGCAAGTGTCACACATAGTTGTCAGTCTAGGATGATAGCCGTCATCAGGATGAGACGCAATGTGTCTGACAGCGCATAGTTGTCAGTCTAGGATGATAGCCGTCATCAGGATGAGACGCAATGTGTCTGACAGCGCATAGTTGTCAGTCTAGGATGATAGCCGTCATCAGGATGAGACGCAATGTGTCTGACAGCGCATAGTTACCTGAGAAACTTTCGTATAAACTCTCTCTCTCTCCAGTTTCTCGTGCTTTGTTAGACGACCATCTGTTTCTCTATGCTATAAAATTCAACAGTGAATTTAATTAGTGATTTTGTGATGTTCTTGTTTTTCGCCTTTATTATATATTTACTATAATATATATTCACTGGCCCACAAGACCAGTATTCGTATACCTTGTAATAAATAACACAAATTATATTATAAATTGCTATTTCTAGAAGCAATCATAATATAGGAAAGAAAACCGACCCTCAACACTCAACAGCAGTAACACTAGATTTGCTATCTCCCAAATGAAAAATTTAGGACCATGCCACCTTGATTCTAACATCTTGTAGTCTAACATCATGTTAGACAACACCTGACCTCTGTAAACTATAACAACACATATCCTAAACAAGCTTGTTTAGGATATGTGTTGTTTGTTGCTTGAATGTATCATTCAAGGTACATTAATCTTGAAGAAACAATCGCTTCAGATACTTATATCAATATTTATCAATTACTGTATTTTATGATAGTATACAAACATCATATATGTTATTATTTGTAATATACATTTAACCGAAATTCAGATTAAATTAAAAATTACCTAAGATAAAAACTTAATTATCACTAAGACCGAGTCCTGTATTTCTCAGCAGAATTCTAGAACTCTGTTGAACTTCTGAACAGTCACCTAACAGGACAGAACTTCGCAGTTCTGACTACAAGAATAGATATCCCAGGAAGGTCATTTCCTTTCAAGGATTATTCTCACTTTAAGAGGTTTAGATCCTTTTAATTATGAATATGATTGACGCATTATCAGAGGACAAACAAACGTGACGTCACAATTTACGTCAACGCCCATGGTATTAAATTACATTTTTTTTTTTTTAATAATTTAAAAACTAGAAATAGAAATAATGAAACACAATCCCTTCAAGTTGGCACGTTATTATGTTAAGTTTTGTTATTAACATTTTGGAGGAAAAGAAAAATTGAAATAAAAACCATCAGATTGATAATTAAAAGAATAAGTACATACGAAAAGTCAATTAGTAGTTAGCTTTAAAGAGCTCACACTTTGTTATTGCTGTCACTTGAAGGTTAAATGATTACATAGCAATAACTACTAATAACCATTTCAAGTTAGATCTCGTAATTAAGCAAAACATTTGAACGCAATTTGAAACTCACCCGAAGTCTCTTCTGGAAATCAAAACAAAACAATTAAACAAGTTAATAACAGTGTTTAATCTTTTATTTTCATTCATGAGATATCTTAATCATTAGGCAATTTTAACAGTATGTAATTATTCTTTCTAACAGTTTTATATAATTATAATTCAACAGTTTTGAATTATAGGTCTTTTTAATTGGTAATAGTATTTATAGATTTAAAGTCATTTACAATTAAAACATCTGTTCTTCAAAAATTAAATATTTTATTATTTGAAGAATTATGTAAATTAACAAAATCATTTATATCTCATATCAAACTTCATTGGAAGTTAAAGGAAACTAGTTATTTGTAAAGATAATTATTAATAATAAAATCACTTTATACCCGCCTTCGTTACAAGAAAAAACTGCCAATTAAAATTTTTTAGTAATTAAGAGATTTTTGTGATTAAGATGGACAATATAACTGGAGAACTGAGTCCCACTGAACACAGTTCATTATTCTCACATTACAGGGAAATCTGCTATTGTATCAGTGATGTGTTCATTATGACATTACAGTTGGTTGTTATTTATAAATTTAATTTTTATAAATATTTATAACCATTCATTTAACATAATTATATATCATTATATATATATACATCATGCTGTTTGTTTCTTGACCACTCTTTATTCACAGGTTTTGAGATTTTTTTGAGGCTTTGGTCAGGATATTAAAAGCGTATTTAATATCCTGACCAAAGCCTCAAAAACATCTCAAAACCTATATATATATACACTTTTTCGTTGGAAAATACGATCCAAAACGGACAAATATAGTTCAATATAGACAAAGAAACATAGAGAAATCAAAAGCACACACTTACAGTCTCTAATTTTCGGTTTGAACCGTCTTCAGGAAAGATAAGAGAGGGAAACCAAGCGCACTGGTTCAGAGACGGTTGGAGAATCAATTCAGAGACAGAGACGTCTCTGAACCAGTGCGCTTGGTTTCCCTCTCTTATCTCCCCTGAAGACGGTTCAAACCGAAAATTAGAGACTGTAAGTGTGTTCTTTTGATTTCTCTATGTTTCTTTGTCTATATTGAACTATATATATATATATATATATAATATATATAGGGTTGTTCTCTAATAAAGTTGTAATTTTCCTGGATCCAAAGCCTCAAAAACATCTTCAAAACGTCGTATATTTAATACACTTTTTCGTTGGCAAATACGAATCCTTAAAACGGACAAATATAGTTCAATATAGTAAAGGAAAACAATTAGCGGAAATCAAAAGCACACACTTACAGTCTCTAAGTTTTCGGTTTGAACCTGTTCCTTTAAAGGAGAGATTATTTTAGAGGAAACCAAGCGCACTGGTTCCAGAGACGGTTGGAGAATCAATTCAAGACAGAGACGTCTCTGCAACCAGTGCGCTTTGTTTCCCTCTCTTATCTCCTGAAGACGGTTCAAACCGAAACATTAGAGAACTGTACCAGTGTGTTCTTAGTGATTTCTCTATGTTTCTTTGTCTATATTGAATATATAATATATATATATATATATAATATATATAACAATTAGACGAAACGATTCTTCGAACTGAATAAACTAGAATTTAAAAAAGAACACATAGAAAGGAAACCACTGAACTCACTACTATATTTCATTTCTGAGAGCTTCAGAAGAAGCACTTATTAGTCTTCTGGGCGGTAGATCGGCTCCTGGGCTTAACCTCAATCGTTGATTTTTTTTTTTTTTTTTTAAAGTTGTTATCAGCTTTTAATTTTATTTTAGTTAAATGTTTTCTTTTTTTAATTTTTATTTAGCTTTTATTTCTTTATCTTCCCTGTCTACCTTTCCTCCGAAAGTTGGCTACACTGTTTGAGTGCTTCAGTTCGAACGCCAAGTCAGTCGTTATCAGCCTTTGGAGCGATTCACTTCTTTTCCTGAAGACGAGGACATCGAAATATAGTAGTGAGTTCAGTGGTTTCCTTTCTATGTGTTCTTTTTTAAATTCTAGTTTATTCAGTTCGAAGAATAATATATATATATATATATATATATATATATATATATATCAGTTCAAAAACGAAGAAAAGCAACACACAGAAAAACAAAAAAAGACACACTTACAAACTCAAATTTTCGGATGATCCATCTTCAGGAGAAAAGAGAATGGTCGCTTGCTTGGTCGCATATTCTCTTTTCTCCTGAAGACAGATCATCCGAAAATTTGATCCAGTAAAATGAACTAAACTGCTTCACCCATGGACAATCCATCTGATGACAAATCTAACCTTTTCGATAATATATAGTCATCTTTCAAAGTGTATTACGAATCTAAATTTTCGGTGTGATTTCTTGTCTGAATGGTAACATTATTTCGTAATGTATACGTTTTGAATTTATTGTTTTCGTTTTTGAATCACAATTATTAATAAGTATAACAATTGAAGAGAGAGATACCAGTGCCTTATCGGAACTTCCATGGCCAGTTCTCTCAGATGCATTTAAAAAAAACGATATCGTAAAAATCTCAGAAACTAAATAATACATGTACGCTAGCCATAGTCCAGTTCTTAAAAATAGTAATTTTATATGTACTGAATTGAAGAGATAATTACCAATGCTTCGACTCTCTGCATCGGCAACACACTTCCCATGGATCCTGATCTCCTCCTCACGAAGCCATTTCTAAACAGAAATACATATCGTAAAAATCTCAACAGAAAGCCTGCAAATGTTAGACATTCAATCCTCTTAGTCCACAGTCCATGCGGTTTGCTTAAAAACTAGGTAATCTTTTTCTATGTTATCTATTTGTTACCGGATAAAAGTTACCAATGGAAACACTAAGATGTTTTGTGCTAAAATTTAAGATGGAATTCACAACACGGAATCAGCCTAGTACAGTTGAAACGAAGCAATTGCTTTAAACAGTTTGACCTGAAATAATGAATACCTTACCATCTTCAATGGAACTACAATCAACAAATAAGTAGAGAATTTAAGGAAAAGTAAAAATATCCAAGTCTAAATAAAAACTATTTCCTTTCTTTGATTTGTGTCTTTTTTGTTAGTTCTATTTAAACATTTCATTTATTTTTAATCTTAGTTTTGTTAATTATTTTTTTAAAACATTTTAACTTGTGACATTGAAACTGTATAACTAAAAACTAGATAAGAAGTAAAAGGGTTTTTTTGCATTGAAATAAAGCATCTGGGAGATTTGGTAAATAATGTGCTTGCAGTTGGTTCCACAGATCCTAAGTTTGTAACTTGTTCTGTTAAGAGAGGAAGAAAAACTACCGGTCTTAGCTTGTACGATGTCAATTACAACGTTAAATATCGCCATTCTAAATAGATTTGCAAATGGAGAATTTCAGAAGACCGAAATAGAATACCATTAACAACCTTAATAGCCGGTAATATTTAATATATTTTTATTCAAGAACGAAGTATTAACGTGTTCAATTGGTGTCATGATTTCACCTTGCCTATTTCAGAGAGTGTTAAAAGGACTTGATTGTGTAAAGACACGTTGGGGCTGTAGAGTGCACAAACTTTATCTGAGTAACCTAAGGTTAGGGGCCAGGTTAGCTCAGTGGTTAAAGTACTCGCCTCTGAACTGATAGGACCGGAGTTCGATCCCCACCTGGCCCTCGATTTATTCATGCAAGAGAATAAACCGTCGGTCCCGAGCCTGTACGATGTCTGGTACACGTTAAAGATCCCTATTCTAAATACGAGTGACTTAGGCAAAATTTAGGATTCTCACTGTAGAATCAATCTTTATCGTGTGGTATCACAAAGGGCCAATACTTGGCCCATACAAAGTGAAAGATCTCAGAGTATTTACTTTCTTTCCTGTGGTTTATATATTCCACATATATATAAAGTAAATAATACTTTACTTTATATATATATAACTTTGTATCAGTTGGTGGAACTATTCACGTCTCCGCTCCTGTGTTCCTTTTCCTTTTTCCTTTTGTATCTCCTGAAGACGGCAAGACAGACGAAATTATCGAGAATCGTGAGTGTTAGTTCTTTCTTTTTTGTTCCCGTTTTATTGCTTTAATTATATAATTAAAATTTGTTTATATATATATTATTTATATAGTCAAAGCATATTGCGAAACATAGGAAACTTAAATATTTCCCAATCAGTTGGGTTTTTGACTCTGACGAAGACCGCTTGTTACGGTTGAAAGATCTTAGTCTTGTTTTCCCATTTCTTATTGTGGTTTGATCATTGATTGTTATTTCACGTGTTAATGTGAAATCTTTTTATTTATATATAATATATATATATATATCAAAATAAAAAGAAGGAAACACAGAAAGACTAAGACTATTTCATGATATTTCGACTAATCGTGTCATAGGAATTCAGAATGAGCGAAGAGTCCCGCTAGGAAAAAGGGATCAGGATGACTTCGAGAAACCGCAGCAGTACCACCAATTACCACCAAAGCGGGAAGGGAGGGAAGTGAAATGAAGAGTCCAATTTAAGACGTAATTAAGACGTTGTATATATTATAGTCAAAGCATTTGGAAACATTAGGAACTTAAATATTTCATTTATATTATGATTTTTTAAGCTTGGCAAATAAAATTCATTAATTGACTCAAAATGTAAAAAAAGGGATTCAGGATGGACTTGAGAAAAACATAACAATGTAACAAAGGAAGAACAATGCTTCGATAATTCCAATTCTATCAGAATTAAGATTGAAATTTCAGTCAAACTGTACTTTTTGCATTTATTAACTATAATACTAGTGTGTGAACGTTTTCAATTTTATATAATGTGAATATAATGACTATTCTAAAAAAAAATGATGTGTACTATTTAAACAAAATAAAAAACAAAGAAACATCAAAGGGACTTTTAATGTCGTACTATATATTGTGGAGTGTGACTGTTTGACTTTAAAGACACTGATTAGAAATTGATTATAAGCAGTAGTCTAGGGGAATATTTGAAAGGAAGAGTGACTGACGTGGAAGACAAGCTGGCAGCAGCGGGCTCCGAAGCACCTGCATCCCTGAGGGTCTCGATGGAGCCGTAGCGAGCTGCCGAGTCCACGCCGACGTCTCCATCGCAGTCCTGCAACAAGACCTCGCTTGAGTCACAGCCTACAAATTCAGCCATTGCTTATTTACATGCAGTGTATTCATGTGAATTGTTAGTACGTAAACTAGAAGCAAAAAGAAAACACTTTGATTATATATGAAGAGAGAACAAGCTAATCCACCCATGACTACACTACATGCTTATAGACAAACATTACAGCGACTTTCTAACATACGAGGTGTGTAAATAAAGTAGTGAGACTGGCAACGTCGCTTTCGATCTGGCAACGCTGGAGACGCGTGGCCTTGAGTAGCGTTAGGTGCACGTGTGATGCGCCTCCAGTATGAATCTGAACTCGCCACAGTCATTTGTTTGTCCGTAGCGTTGGTTTTCGTGAAATGGTTTTTTCTTGAGCGTTTTAAAAATGAGTGACCTCAAAGTTGAGCAGCGGTGTGCATTGCTTCAGACTTGGACATAATGCAACCGAAACTTTTGAAAAACTTCAGGAGGCCTATGGAGAACGTGTTTTATCAAGGGCACAGGTTTTTCGGTGGTTTAAGGAATTTTCAGAAGGAAGAGAGTCGATTGAAGATGAACCACGAAGCGGAAGGCCTTCAAGTGCAAACACCGATGAAAATGTCAACAGAGTACGGAACCTTGTGCGTTCAGATCGACGCTTGACAGTCAGAATGATCGGGGAACAGTTGAATTTGAATCACACCTCCGTTCATCACATTTTGACCAATGAATTGGAGATGAGAAAAATTTGTGCGAAAATGTGTTGCATCACGACAACGCGCCCTGTCACACTGCCATCTCAATAAACGAGTTTTTGGCCAGTAAAAACATTCCTGTTGCTCCTCAGCCTCCTTATTCACCAGACTTGAGTCCTTGTGACTTTTTCCTCTTCCCGAGATTGAAAAATCACCTCAAGGGAACTCATTTCGGGACACTACAAAACATACAAACTGCTGTAACCGACCAGCTGAAGGCCATTCCAGAATCCGAGTTCCAGCAATGCTACAATGATTGGAAGGACCGTCTCCAGCGCTGTGTGGCTTCCGAAGGGAACTATTTTGAAGGTGACAATATCACATTGTAATTATATTTGAATAGAAAATTTAAAAAAAAATCAGTCTCACTACTTGTTTTACACACCTCGTAGGACCATAAGCATCGCAGAATCTGTACGTTGGTTTAACTCCATTGTAGGGGCATTATAATAATGCTAAGACGGGTATACTGCTTTACTACTGTAGTGCAAGTTAACATGCTAGAAAATCATATAATTATAGCACCTTATGCTTGAGATGCTCCTTACAATAACAATGATAACGAGTATATGTCAGTTCAACCACACTCGTAATAATACATGCAACGCCTTCGCGTGCATCTTATAACAATAGTCATGACGGAGATACCGCATTATTAACTAATCCTGAACATCATTCAGGTCATTTTTCATACCAATTCCTCTTTGTTAAAAAAAACCTCAATAGTGCTATTCAACATTCATACAGGGTCAGGCAAAATGATCTGACACATTTATAGGTTAAATAAAAGGCAAATAAAGTGTTTTTATTTTCGAAATGTACATATAATGCCATTTTGTTTCATTAAGTTTAAAAAAAAAACAAATGCATTATACAGAAACAAAAGAAAATGGCATTATATGTACTTTTCGACCTTTTTTATTGTTTATTGACCTACACATTTTATTTAACCTACAAATATGTCAGATCATTTTGCCTGACCCGTACATTGTATTCAATTTCAAATAATCCACTCTTATGTACTTAAAGCTCAGAGATATGTATTTTTTTTTTTATTTAAACCTTAAGAAGAACTCTAAATGTTCGAAATGCTTTGTTAGTTTTAATAGTCAACTTTTTTTTTTGTTTGGAGATGTAATTTTTGAAATCCCGCAATATGTTTATCCTTTTGTTTGTTCCTTCAACAATATTGATAGTATTTACTGCATTATTAATTGAGTATAAGTAAATATATACTAAACAACTGTACAATCATAACTCCCTTGATAATAATGAGGAAGTCGAAAGTAGCATTGGATTAATAGAGTATAATTTAGGATACTTGGATACTGCACAATGATAACTCCTTTCGTTCATGATATAGCAATACTGATAACAATTATAACGCTTTATTAGCTCAGTATATGTGCTTACTTAATTACTGAGTATCGCTGGAATACTATTCAGTAATGATAATGATGTTGAGTTTAAAGGATTGTTAAATTAGATATGCAAGCAAATTAGAATAATCATTAAATAAATTACTACATTATATGCTCCCTTATAGTAAACTAAATAACGATAAGTGTACTATGAGAAAGGTGAAATCATTCACAGGAATATAACATATCCTCAGCTGTTTCAAAACTGATACAGCAAGCAGTGTAATATGCGGAAAAATGAGAAAAAATTAATAATGAGAAAAATATCAATGAAAATATTTTGTCAAATATTCAAACCAAACAGATAATAAAAACTACTAAATAAGAGGTTCGTAGGAATAGAAGAGAAATATGTTTAACAGTAAGTACTGCTTTAAGAATTGTAAGATGTTCGACTTCATAGACTCTACAGTGTTTCCTAATTATTCAATGTCCTTTATGATACATATCTAGCCCAGCGAAAGCCTTTAAGTAGCTCATTTATAATGTTATCTCTCGTGTGGCTTATGACGGCGGTTTCATCTATTATTAGTCAAAGTGCTTGTTAGGGTGTAAGTAATTTTTCCCTAGATTTTCTATAAATAGGACGTGTACCTGCTCCCCTCTATAAGAGAGCGCTCAAGATAGTCCAACACTGTCTTCACTATTATTATTTTTTTTTTTTTTTATTGGTTATAACTCATGTTATATGCCATACTATCTAGTCCATGAGCCAACAAATAAACTTACCATTTTAATGAGAAAAGAGGCTAAAAATATCACGAATGATACTATAAATAGTCTTTTAACAATTTATACAGGATTAAGCCAGAATAAAAAAATACCAGATGAACACCTTTGAAAACTCTGGGAGAATTCCATACAAGCATTAGTGTCTCAGAAAAAAAGCATAACTCGTTTCGGTATTCATTAGTTGTGCAGTTGGTTATAATGTGGTATTTACTCTTCATTGAGGACTGTACAGTAAGTATCTACACAATAAGTTCCATTAACAAAAACAAGACGTTTCGAATGAGTATTGCTCTTTCAGGTAAATCTGCTCCAGTGAAAAGATGAAAAGTAATACTCCTTTTCATTGTTATGTTTCCATCAGAGCAAATTTCTTCTATTTTTTTTTTCAAAACGCGATGTTCCAGTAATAAAACTTATTTAAACAAAGAATTAATCAAACATTGAGAACAGAACGAAAATTACGAATCAATCATAGCTGAGGATTTGAAATCAATTTTTAAAATACAATAAAATGAAATATTGTCAATTCTTAATATAATATAGCCTATTACCTTTCTTAATATATGTTTTTGGAACATAACTCTTGTTCTTGTATGTAATCTGAACCTTTTATTACGCGATTTTTACGGATTTTTTTGAATTATATATTGACATTTTTTTTACTCATCAGTTAGCACTTGCATTTTATTAGCAGATATACATGACTAGATTTCTTGAACGTGCCTCATGTAAGCCTCAAGGTTGGACAAGTTGCCCAGAGTAATACAAATAACTTTTCGATTTACACGGTATTCACTTGCACTTTTCCCTTTCATTCGAAACGAATAGTATTTTTATTTATATGCCATCGAATTTCATTTCAACTATTAACAACGTTTTGTAATAATACAAATAGAAAACAAGTACTAAAGAGTAAAAAACTCTTGTTTAAAATCTTGAGTAAAAAAAAACAAACTAAAACGACAAAGAAAGAACATATGGCACTCGTGAGCGTGAATTAATTTAAAATTAATTACAATTGGAAATTCAGCTCTGTTTCCGTTATAACCATAATGTCCTTACTTGAGCAACGAAATATAAGTATGTCTTTAGAATGAAGATATTATGTACTCACCATATAAAGTGGAACAACATAATCATTGAGTAATTATAGTCTTATATTAAGAGTTACACCTCAGAGAACTGATCCCAAAGAACTCTGAATCTTAGATATTAGCAGCAATATAGTGGTTTACCCGTAGATAACCCACAAACAATCAAACCAGGATTACAATGCGCTTAACATGTGGCTGGCTATGAGAGCACTAACAACGTTTTACTACTACATTTTAAAATTCTACAGTATAACATTTTGAAAAAGAAAAACTAAGTATTATATTAGAGATTATTTTACAAAGAAAAATAATTCTAATTTTATACTTCTGCCTATGAAAAAGATTTTAAATAAAACCGAAACGTCAGCAATGAGAATTTAATTTGAACCTGAAGAACTGATCGAGTACTGATAAACTTTAATTTTGTTTCTATTTCACGGTCGATACTTTTATCAATATATTTATAAATATATATATATATATATATTTATTAATATATATATATATATATATATATATATATATATATATATATATATATATATACACTTTAACACATAGAAAAGAACACAGAAAGACACTACAGAACTCACTTCGATATTTCGACATCCGTCGTCATCGGGAAGAAGTGCGAAGTACTCGCGTTGAGAAGCAAACTACTACTGGCCTCCAGAGTAACTCGTGGAACCACCGCAATGCTGCTCCCCAGCGGAGGAGAGGAAAAATAGAAATCCTTCCAATATTTATTTAGAAAACAAGATAAAAAATATATAAAATACGAAATAATAATAATAATAAATAAATAATAATAATAGAATAATAATAATAATAAATTAATAATAATAATAATAATAAATAATAATAATAATAATAATAATAATAAAATAATAATAATAATAATAAAATAAAATAAAAAATAATTAACGGTACAGGTTGAGACCAGGAGGAGAACGAGCCCCAAGGAGGCATATGAATGCCTCTTCGGAAGCTCTAAGGGTGACATGGGGATTAGACTCGGGGATTTGTTTGAGGATTTGTACCCTGAAACAATCATTGAAAGGGAGGTCATGGGAATTAGCATGGATAGCTATGGGTAGGTCTCTGCGCTGACCAACGGACGCCCTGTGATTGTTCATACGCAGGCTCAGCTTGGTTGAAGCCAAGCCAACGTAAAAAGCATCACATCGAGTACACTCCAAACGGTAAACGCAGTTACAGGAAGTGCAAGATGTATCAGAAGGAACAGGATAGGAGTCGTTACTGAGAGGGGAAGTAAAGTAAGGACTGGAGTTAATTAGGGGACAGGTTTGGCAGTTACGGCGTTCACATCGCTTCATCCCTCTGCTAGCACAGGGGCTGTTGGAAATATGGGTAAAAATGGATTTCAGGTTGGAAGGTCTACGGTAGGAGAAAGTAGGGGACTGACTGAAAATAGGAGAAGTAGACGAAGAAGAAGAAAGTATAGAAAAGAACTCCCTAATAACAGCGCCGAGCCTGTGGGAGCCTGGGAAAAAAGTAGAAATGAAGGGAGTAGTAATTCTACGATCCCTTCTAGCTGTAGGGCGGTGAATACTCTCAGCAGGAACGACGGAACTGTTGATTATATTACGAGGGTATCCTCGTTCAATAAATTTTTCTTTTAATAGATTAATTTGTTGGGTTCTACTATTAATGGAATTGCAAATTTTATGGATTCTAATTGATAGGGATCTAGGGATAGCTTTCTTTATATGTGAAGGGTGACAACTGTTATAATGGAGGTATTGCTGAGAGTTAGTGGCTTTTAAATGAACAGAAGTGGAAAATGAACCGTCTTTAAGGGTGACATCAACATCTAAGAAGGAGAGGGAACTGTTGGATATCTGATGGGTGAAGGAAATAGTGGAGGAAAAGTTCTGAAAGGACTCTAGGAAAAGGTCTAGCTCATGCTTACCATGGGGCCAGATTAGAAAAATGTCGTCAATATACCGGGTGTAGAAAAGGGGAAGAAGTTGACGACTGGAAAGGAAAGACTGCTCTAATTTGGACATAAAAAGGTTGGCAAAAGAAGGTGCCATGATAGTGCCCATCGCGGTGCCTCTGGTTTGGATGTACAAACTACCATCAAACCGAAAGACATTACGTGTTAGGACAAAAAGAGCCAGTTTAGTGAGGAAATTAGTAGAAGGGGTGTGAGGAGAAGGTCTGCAGTTTAAGAAGTAACGAAGAGAGTCTAAGCCCTCTTCGTGATCGATGTTAGTGTAAAGAGAGGTAACGTCCATGGTAACCATGAGTAGAGGATGATCAAGGGAGGTGGGGAGAGAGAGATTATTAAGAAGTTGAAGGAAGTGGATATATATATATGTATATATAATGTCTCAGTTTTTACTTTGCTTTGCTCTCTGATGATATAAATTTAAAGGCCTCAGAGCATTTATTTCAATTGCTATCCTTTTTCCATTGTGGTTTAAACATCATTAATTCCATCACGTGTTTATTCCTTGTGATTTTTCTGCATATATATATATATATATATATATATATATATATATAATATATAGTTCAATGTTGTAAAAGAAACATAGAGAAATCAAAAGTATACACTTACAGTCTCTAATTTTCGGTTTGAACCGTCTTCAGGAAAGATAAGAGTTCACTAAAGAAACTAAGCCCACTGGTTCAGAAACGGTTGGAGACCAACAGTGTTGCCGCATGGGCGCCCGGTCACAGAGAATAAGGTAGACAGGAATCAATTTATAATTAAATTAAATTAGGGGAATATGAAAACAATAAATAAATAAAAGAAAAAATTGAGGGATGAACAGAAAAATTGCTACATAAATAAAAGTACGGATTAAGCTATGATAAAATAAAACTGAGAATACAAATAATAATATTAAAAAAATAAAGTAATTAATTAATACAAAATGAAATAATTAAATAATAAAAAAAGTAATTAATTAATAAAGGAAAATTGATGATAAAATATGAAAAGACAAGGAACTTTTAAACATTATTGCTTTTGATTGAGGCCAGGTAAACTGGGCGCACTTAATAGCCAAATATGTGATTCTTCGGAGGCTCATAGTGTGAGATCTTTGTAGTCAGGGGGGATTTGTCGCAGAATCTGTAACCTGTAGCACTCATTAAAAGGGAGACCGTCGCTATTGGCATATATGGCGATGGGAAGATGGGAGTGGTTGTTGACTGAAGCTCTGTGATTGTTCATACGGAGACTAAGATTGGTGGGTGCTTGGCCTACGTAGAACGAATCACACTTGGTACAATCCAAACAGTACACACAGTTTTTGGACAGGTGAGGCAACCTCGACGTTCGCACAGTTTCACTCCCGAGGACAAACAGTTTGCCCTCGTGGAGGTTAGCTTCCTGTGCTAAAGAAAATTGCTAAGGTTGGGAGGGCGTCTGTAGGATAGGCATGGGGGATTAGGAAAGGTTCTGGAGGTGGCGGGGGAAGAGGATATGATCGGGAAAAGTTCTTTAATGATGGTGCCACGTCTGTGGTTTCCTGGGAAGTAGGTGGTTATAAGGTAGGGGGACCCAGAGGGAGAGGAAGAGGAGGCCGATGTAGGATTGTGTGGGGTCGTGGCAGGAACCACTCTTCTTGTTAGGAAGGGGAGAGGGTAACCTCGCTCTACAAATTTACTTTTTAGGCTATTGATATGAAGGTGTTTATCTTGTAGTCTATTACTACAAGATAGTAGTAGTAACGCTGAACCAGTGCTCTTGGTTTCCCCCTCTTATCTCTCCTGACGAGAGTTCAAACCGAAAATTAGAGACTGTAAGTGTGTACTTTTGATTTTTCTATGTTTCTTTTGCTACATTGAACTATATTTGTCCGTTTCGGATCGTATTTCCAACGAAAAAGTATATATATATATATATATATACACGAGTTCAAAATTCAAGAAGAGTAACACAGAGAGTAAGGAAACACACTTAAAGACTCAAATTTTCAGGTAATTCGTCATCAGGAGAAAAGAGAAAAGGAGACCAAGCACGCTGTAGACACAACGGCTAGTAACTTGTCGTTACTTTGCAAGTAAGCTTTGTCGTAAACGGCTTGTTTACACACTTGAAACAATATTCAAGGAAGTCGTCAATAAAACTAGGGAAAGAAAAGAAACAAGTTTTAAACTCTTCGGAGTCTTACCTCATTTTCAAAGAACTTAAAGTGATGGGTCACACACTTTGTTTTCTTTTACTACTTTTAATGGTGACTTTTTATATACATATACATATTTCAGCAGTCACTTTTGCTTAAGTTTGTTGGATTGCTATTTTTTTTTTAATATTTTTTTCAAGTATACTTTTTAAGTTAGCAATGTATGTAATCTTTTTGAATGAATTGATTTTTGTTTTAAACTATTATAAACGTAACTTTTTTTGTTTTAAAAATAAAATAAACATAGTCTTTTGTAAAGACTTTTAAATTGGTATATCATGTGAATTGTTTATCAGATGTAGGAAAAGAAATTGAACATCAGATTGCACAATTTCAATTCACATACGATTGTTTGTGTACTGTCTCAGCGTGAATTGAGGGAAAGCTGCAATGTTTTTTATAACAACGAGTATTTTAAATATGAATCTACTGAGAAATCGACCCAACAATCACATCGTCTTCCTGAACATTTTTCACTTTACCTCATGAACTACTTATTTGCTTAAGAGTGGTAAATCTGAAGAACTGTTACCTGAGACTGGAAGTCCTTCTGCCTCTTCAATTTTTCAAACTTTGTAAATTTGTCTAGTGCTTCATCAATGAATGTTTCTGGCACCTTTTTATGGCTTACTTTTATCTTGCCTATGTACAGCACCTGCAAGAATAAAACTCACTTAAACAATGCTTTAGGAAACAGTTATAGAACGGGGAACATAACAAGATTTCACAATAAACAACGTGAAATAACAATCACATTCGAAACACAATTAGAAATGAGAAAAAAGACTGAAACTAAAACCAACACTAAAATCTCGAGATTTGTTTATATTAATTCGATATTATTGCATCAGTCGTTTGATAAACAAAAATAAGCGTCTATATTAAACAAATACTATTGTTTACCTCCAGGAAAGAAGGACTAATAAACATTTCTGACTTAATAATTTTTACTATGCCTAAATGGGACGTTATATCAAAGCAGTTTAATATTTCGTATGCTTAGAGTAAAGCTGATTCTACGCCACTCCAGACTTTTAACTTTTCTATAAGTAAAGTATAGAGATCGTGAAAAAATTCGATCTCGAGATTTTGACCGAATTATATGTTTTGAGGTCCTAGAAGTCGTTTTATGAAGTTTTTACGATGATGTTTGTGTATGTGTGTGGGAGGGGGGGGGGGGATCCAGTTTGTGGACACGGTACGGTCCAGAATCTTTTATGGATCCAATTGATATTTTACACAAAAATTGGCCTCATAGTATAGACAGAGCATAGTATATATAGTACCATAGTATAAAGCACTATTGTTTGGAAGCAATTATGTAATGTGGGAATGTCACTTTTTTTGCCAAACCTGTTTTTAGACCCTAGTTTACTTATAGTAAATTTGAGTGTAGGCCACTCCACATTTTTTTTTTGTCTAATTTAATTATTTCTATTTATATTTAAGTTATTGAACAGATTAATCGAGTTATAATATATTCTTATGGGAAAATCAGTCTGGATTTAGGGCCATTTTTATATACGTCGTCGGTCGTGGAACAAATTAAATTCGTAAGTCGAGTAACCATTGTAATTTGTTTCCTAAAAATAAATCAAACTTTTATTTTGGTAATTTATTATTTACAAAATTTAATTTAAAATAATATTTTTTTAATTTAAAAATCTTTACATAAATTACTGGTGATTAATATCAAAACTTCCCTCTAATAGCCCTAGAGATAATAAATTAAAGCATGCATATCAAAACTACTCCTGGAATGGTTGGTCTTTCAAGGGTTGACTAAAGCCTCTCATTCATTGATTGTAACGTCACTATCCTAGAGAACTGGAAGGCTAATTCTAACAACTCTGAAAACCCTAAGCCTTCCTCAAAGTTTTTTTTTTGCAAAAAAGTAAATTTAGATAAAGAAAGAATATTATCTTATTGTAAGGTTTAAGTATAATACAATGCCACAAAGCAATCCATGAACAATATATAAACAACGCAACAGTCTGAATAATGAGGGCAGTTAAAGGTGATGTGGTTCCATCAATTAGGTGTCATTGACTTCGCTAATTAGCGTAATAGTACCCACAGGATGAACCAAGGACAGAGTTTGAGGTTGCACTTAGAACAAACGACGCCAATTTATTAAATCTCTTGGCAATTAGTATTTAAATTGCTAATCAAACTAGTATACTCTAGTGTACTAATGGGATAAAGTAAACGCCTTCTATAATTTTTCTACAAAAGAAACATTTTTAAAAATCTCTCAACATTACGATAGTAACTTATTATTAACCTGACTGATAATCAATTTAACTAACTGATTTATTTTCAATTGGCTATATCCACTTATAAATTCCATCGGAAATGTAATAATTGTTACTGCAATATATAATAAGTGACTACTACTTGAACTTAATAGGCATCCTCCATATAGATAATAGAGTAAAGAGTAATATTTTCTCTTCCAAATATTCTAAATTCATAACATTTTTATAGCAATATTAATATCAAGACAATAGTTAATATGAAATTTTATGTTTCTAGAATCATCACAACTTCGGCTTAAAACCAGTACTAGTTTTAATATAGAATGCAATAATGTACCCTTTCGATGATTCAATATTACACAAATCCAATGGAGTTTAGTCCACCATGAACTTCAGGCGTCTCAAATATCATTAAGATTTGTCAAAAGACTTTGGAAGGAAAACATCGTCATACATGGAATGAGGGGATACAAAATATAAGTTTATCAGGACTTTATCGGGAATACTCTCATCCAACCACATATACACATACAACTGAGATAAATTTGAAAAAAACTTGAAAATTAGGCTAACGTGAGAAGTCATGAGAACTCACGTCTAGCAAATCCGTTAACAGTTGGAAATCAAATTTTCCCATGGTTACTGTACTTTGGGTTAGGTTATACTGCAATAACTGTCCCACGAGAGAACAGACACAGACCAAAGATTGGCCAAAGTTCATACTATACAATAAACATTCTACATTGGAAGTCCTAAAATTTGCCTAAAACAATTGTATTTAAAAGATGGATCTTTAAGGAGTACATGATATCGTACAGGCTCGATACCGAAGGCTAAACGATTTACGCCCCTTTATCTACGAGGGACGATATGTTCAGATATTTGTTAACCTGCCGCGTGAAGAAATCGAGTTGAAAAGTTGGCATGGAACCCCCCGATCTATCAGTCTGAAGGCGAGCTCATGAGCCACAGGGCTACTCTGGATCCTTACTGTACTTTACTTACAGCAAAAAGTAAAATGGACAACTGAATGTCTGCGAAAAACACATTTCAACCTGCTTAAGAATATTAGAAAATATTCTACTATACGAGTTTATTCATCCCTATATCTAAAAAAAGTTTTAAATCTAGTGAAAAAAAAGAAAAATATTCAGTAAATTGCTGAACACAAAGTATTAATCTCATTCTTACAGGGAATATCGTGTATGCTGATAGTCACTGGGCCTCATGTGCCAATTCTTATATAACAGTCATATCAACATATCTTTACAATAACGTCCCCCGCATAGCCTTGCTGAAAGACACATGTCACCTACACCGTTTCTCCTTCAAGACCTGTTCCTCTTTCAATTTTACGTAATGACAGTATTAGCTTCTTCCATATTTCTTGGTATATCCTGTTCCAACAATGCGAATACTATTTCTAACTTCCTTGATAATATGATAATCAGCAGGTGATTGCATAGTTTTCTTCTTTGGGGTCATATGATAAGAAAAGAAACATTTTCCTAATCTACTAGAGCCAGAGTGTAGGTACGTGCTGCTAAAAACATCTTTCAGTTGTTATGTATATACAAACATTGTCAATTTATGGCCAAAAGGTGTGTGGTGTTTGTTCATTTATTGATGGTTAAGGAATGAACAAATAAAAATAAAGTTAATATATCTTCATCAACTAGAGCAGGGGTGTCAAACTCATTTTGGCCTGCGAGCCGAATACAGCTTAGTTTGATCTCAAGTGGGCCGGAACGGTAAGCTAATTGCAAAATTACACATAGCTAACAATAATTCTACCTTTTTCTTTGTATTAGTCACTAATAGCAATAATTAGTGCAAAGAAGAATAAGTCAATTATAAAAATGCTTATTAAATCTGACACTGTATATCCTTTTTGACACAGATATTTCGTTGTGAAGGTGCGAGGACAACGGAAAAGTGGATAATACACCAACAGACTCTGAACAGATGTTCAATGCTACCACCTTCTTGTGTTAGTTTTGCCGAAGTGTTCCTTTCATGTTGTCTGCTCGTACTAAAACACTTTGCCTCTAGCGGATAACATAAGAACCACAGTTTTTTAAGCAAATTAAAGGAAACTTATTCTTTTTTTTTAATAATGCAGATTTATCCCCCTGGCCGGACCAAACCCCCAGATGGGCCGGATCCGGCCCGCGAGCCGTATGTTTGACACCAGAGATTTGAAAAAAAAGCATGTGCATGTTAGTGAAAAACATGTAGAATCTGATCAAAAGGTCAACTTTACATTTATGTAGAAACAATGTTACCAAACTTTCATAATCTATAAAACCTTAGTCTGTTTTTTAAGCAGGGGTCAGGTGTCCTCCAACAGGTGGCGTGATGGCATTTGATTCTAACAATTTAAGGTTAGAATCTTTTAATGTAGATTTAGTAAATCTTGTGCACGCCATACAATGGAGAGAGCGTAAAGATGTCCGCCCTGAGCCAGTAAATGGTCATTCGTTAAAGATCCCTCCATTAATCAAAACTGAGTAAATCAAAATTTAAAACTTCCCTTGTATAATCAACCCGGTTATGTGTCACCCCCAGCAACTAAAATAGTGCCAAATAACAAATTATATATATTTTTTCGCCCCTAAAACAGCAATAAATAAGAAAGACAATAAATGTGGGTAGAAACAAACACACAAACAGTAAGCAGTAAAACAAACGTTAAAACATAGGTTAGTAAAACTTCAAAGCAATCATGCACCCTTCTGTGCATCGTTACATGATTATAGTAATCCTTATGATTATTTTGAATCCTTGTTACGTATCTTAGATCTATTTACTGTTTTAAAGTAAATTAATATAAGTTTCTATTTTTTTAAATTAATTGGCTAACAATTTTAGGATAAAGAATATATCTCACATTGAATACATATATTTTGATTGTAAATGGATCAAAAGTGTAACTGGTTATTTTGATTTATTCTTCAGATCTGCAACCGGCCATAATATGATACTAACTTATTATTAGAAATTATAGAACACGGTACTAGGTATATAAAGTTATACAGGTATGATTTGTTTAGTTGTATTACGTTGAAGTTATAACTTATATTATATATTCTGTTCTTATATTATAACTTAAGTAATATGTTGAGTTATATGCGTATATTATGTTCAGTCATATTGTGTTGTATGTTATAATTTATATTATAAGTTTATAATATTACGTAATATGTTATACAGTTATCTCCACAACTTTATGTGGAAGCATATTCTATAATTCCGATTAATTCTCGAATCAGTTTATATGCGATCCCTTTGCATACCTCAGAGTTAAATTAACAAAGAAGAAGAAACGTACCAAATTTTTGGTATTTTCCAATTATTTTAACAACTATACCTGAATAGTTCTACTTTGATTTTTTAAATTTAATTTTATACAACTTTTATTAGAAATGTTTTTATCTATGACTTCTTCTAAACCTATATTCCTAAAAAGCTGAAAAAAAAACTACAAGTTGGAGTTTGCCATTTGTTTACATTTTAACGTTCACCTGAGACTAATACAGATATTCTTATCGAACATTTTAGTCTTAATTTACATTCTCGATAAATTCTTATAATTTTTTATTTGTTTATATCTACTTATGCTAGCGATGACATGAAGAGCTGTAAGTTAATAATAGTTAATTTTTTTCAAATTTGTGCATATGGCCAAAAATTCATACCTAACCTAAGTATGAATATTATTAGCTTCTAATTAATAGTTTCCACTTAAAATTTCATCTACAACACATAAACGATGACTTTATGAACCATTATTTCAAACTAAAATAAATCCTATTAAATTAACTATGGTTATTTCCTTTTGTTAACTTTTGCAAATATGAGGTGGGTAATTAGTCTTTAATTTATTAATTTTAAAACTACTCACAGGAGTAAAGAGTAATAGCAGGATATGTCGAAAAGACTAAAGAAAAATATATAGTAGAGAAACTATAAAGTTACGTAACTCGTATCACTCCACATACAGTTTTCCATATCATTATATATATATAAAGATTTCACATAAACACGTGAAATAAGAATCAATTATCAAACCACAATAAGAAAATGGGAAAACAAGACTAAGATCTTTCAACCGTAACAAGCGGTCTTCGTCAGTTGGGTTTTCGACTCTGACGAAGACCGCTTGTTACAGTTGAAAGATCTTAGTCTTGTTTTCCCATTTTCTTATTGTGGTTTGATCATTCTTTCTAATAGTGTTTTGAAGTTTTCTGGTACATCAAATAGCAATTGTCCAAATGTTTTATCCTCAATACTCGTCTTTATTAACACTATTCACTTCTAACAAATAACTTAAGTTTCAGTCACCATTGACCATCTTCACTTTGAAAAAAGTGAACAGTGTTAATAATGACGAATATTGAGGATAAAACATTTGGACAATTGCTATTTGATATACCAGAAAATTTCAAAACACTTAATAGAAAGTTAGAAAAGTTAACGAGAAAAGTGACAAAAACAAGGATTCAAAAAGATTTTGATGACATGCGTATTAACGAAAATCTGCTGCCTAATTACACACACACACACACGCACACACACACACACACACACACACTACACATATATATACGAGTATGAGTAGCTGTTTGCTTCTCAACGCGAGTACTTCGCACTTCTTCCCGATGACGATGGATGTCGAAATATCGAAGTGAGTTCTGTAGTGTCTTTCTGTGTTCTTTTCTCTGTATTAAAGTGTATATATATATATATATTTGGGGAGCAGGCCTTCATTTATACACGTTTTATTAAAAGTAATGCCCAATTTAACTTTTACACTTTTTCTTATCCGTTTTTCAAGTGTTCTCATACTTGACTTCCATGGTTCTGGAACTAAAAACATAAGTTCACCAAAATTTTTATTACTATACACCGACATGTTTCGGTCATCGTTGACCATTTTCAAGGTTAAAGAATATATAAAATTATTAATGATCGAAAAGTGAATAACAATTAAAATAAACTAAAATAAACATAACGAGTCCATAACACATATTCACAACTAGGGAGGTTATCAACATACCTTTACCTTTGATAACCTCCCTAGTTGTGAATATGTGTTATGGACTCGTTATGTTTATTTTAGTTTATTTTAATTGTTATTCACTTTTCGATCATTAATAATTTTATATATTCTTTAACCTTGAAAATGGTCAACGATGACCGAAACATGTCGGTGTATAGTAATAAAAATTTTGGTGAACTTATGTTTTTAGTTCCAGAACCATGGAAGTCAAGTATGAGGACACTTGAAAAACGGATAAGAAAAAGTGTAAAAGTTAAATTGGGCATTACTTTATATATATATATATATATAATATATATATATATATCAACTCATCGCTGACGGTTGCTTTATTACTGGATAACAGATCTGTCATTACTGGACTATATTTCTATAGCATTCTAAGAGGGGTATTAGGGTACAGTAGGATCCTATTTGTGCATAAAAACGTTTTAGTGATACGAGTATATAAGGGTTGGTGGAATTTTCGGTATCAGGATCGGCTTAGTTCGTGGACTAAAGAAATTTGGCGAAGTCATTATGGATAGTATCATTAAGATATATGGAAGAGGGCTTGACAATTTACTATAAAGTATTTTGGAGGTTTGAGTTTTTTTGGATGTTGGAAATCTTAACTGATTCCAAGTCTTCATGTTTGTAAGTCCAAATCAGTTCTAGTATGTCTGTCTTGCATATCAGTATTTTTTTTTATAGAACACGGTACTATATAATGTTATACAGGTATGTTTTCGTTTAGTTGTATTACGTTGAAGTTATAACTTATGTTATGTGTTCTGTTGTACAAGTACTCTACGTTTCGTTATTATAAGCTGCAGTTATAACTTAAGTAATATGTTCCGTTATATATGTATGTTATGTTCAGTCATATTGTGTTGTATGTTATCATTTATATTATAAGTCTAGAATATCACGTTGCATGGTATAAGCCTATGTTATGTTTTGCTATACTACGTTACATGTTATACAACTTTAAATAGAAACATGTTCTATAATTTCTATTAATTCTTGAGTCAATTTGTAATATTATCGCTTTGCAATATTATCGTACCTCAGAGTTAAAATTGACACAGAGTAAAAAAAATAGCAATTTTGTTTCTCATATGTTTTGTGTTTTTTACCAAAAACATATTGGAAAATATGTTTTCCATATTCTTATTTTTACATATAAGTAAAAAAATTGTTCCTCATATGATTCCACAAGTTGTACAGAAAGGATACAATGCAGTAAATGAAACACTTAGTTTAAAGTATCTGACAATGTAATAAGTACCTCGAAGAACTGCGAGGAGCTGGGAGACAGGTCGGAAGTGAGTGACTGCGATTGGCTGAAGGAGTGAAGTTTGGTCCATTGACGGAGGCCCGTCATCACCTCCATCACCTGGAAAAAAAAACACCAAATCAGTACAAGCCATGAGTCACTGGGGCCGACAGACATACCACTACTAATACGTGTCTCGTGTCTGTCTCAGGTCATCAATGTGCTCGAACTACAGGGGGGCAACAAACTAGAGTTTGTGCCTATAACATTCGCTTCCTTAAGAATATCATACAGCTCTATAACTCTCATAGTAAAAAAACAAACAATATGACAATCCAAGTCGAGCGTACCAGTTCATTACCATAGTACCAAGAACTTGTTTTTCACTTCAATCTAATGATATTAATTTTTCTTTGATTAAAAGTTAAAGATTTATTAAATTTTCAGGTTGAATAATGCAAAGAGAAGAGCTGTTCGGCTTTACCACGCCACGCTGGAATCACCAAATATGATATCTTACAATAGGACTGTCATTTTTTAAATACTTTTATTATATATGCATACCTTTCCTTGATGTGACAAACTGTAAATTATGTGTGTGAAAAGTTTAACTTTGAGAGCCATTGTAAAGAAGAAAAAAACTCTTGGAAAGTCGAAAAGTACTAAATGATTTACTCAACCACTGAAAAAGACAAATACTCTAAAATATATCTACAGAGCGTACAAAAAATCACTTCAATCTTGTTTATTTTCATCTCATTCGAATATTCTATGGGAATATTTTGTAAATCTAACTCGCAACAGTTCGTGCTTGAACTAGTCATAAACCCTAATAATAGAGTTCACTTAGTATTCTGCTCGCGTGCCATATACATAAACAAAGACTTCAAAACAAATATATGAAATGAAAATCAACGCTTAAACCACAGCAAGAAATTAATTTAGAAATGGAGACTAAGATGTTACTTTCTTTCGACTAAACCTCTAGCACTCGTCAGACTCACATAATGGTCATCATTTCACTTTGATGAAAACCAGTAGCTTGGAAAAAAATCTTGATTTCACTTATCGAATTATCACGGCAACCTAGATGTTTATATATAAATATATGATCAAACCACAATATGAAATCGAAAAAGAAGACTAAGATCTTTCAACCGTAACAAGCGGTCTTCGTCAGAGTCAAAAACCCAACTGATTCAAAGTCAAAATTCATGGTCAAAACCCAATTTCACGTGTTTATGTGAAACCTTATATATATATATATATATATATATATATATATACACTTTAACACATAGAAAAGAACACAGAAAGACACTACAGAACTCACTTCGATATTTCGACATCCGTCGTCATCGGGAAGAAGTGCGAAGTACTCGCGTTGAGAAGCAAACTGCTACTCATATAGCATATATATATATATATATATATATACACGTTTCACGGTGAATCACAAACAGAACTAAGGAACAAACACACTTAGTGTCGTTGAACCGTCATCAGTAGAGTTGAGATAGGGACACCAAGCGCACTTGCGAAGCGACGGTTTTGAGACCAACGTTTGTTGTCCTTTTAGATCGTTTTCCCGTTTACAATATATATATATATATATATATATATATATATAAAAACACGCTTAAAAACTGAAATTTTCGGGCAATCCGTCTTCAGGGGAAAAGAGAAACGGAGACCAAGCACGTTGTAGACGTAACGACGATAGTATTTCTTTACTTTGTGTGCTACCACAAAGTAAATTTTTACTACTATCGTCAATTTTGAACTGTTATTGTGTCCTGTTGGGATCGTCTTTCCGTTTATTAAGTGAATATATATATATATATATATATATATTATATATATATATATAAACCTCTTTGTCTTCCCGAATAACAGTTTCGTAGGTTAGGAATCATAAAGTACGAAGTATGTTACGGGATGACAGTAGAAAGTATTTTATCTAGTTTAAATTCAATAAGGAAAACCTTATTCAGGAAGTCTAGTTTAAATTTTAAAGGAAATATCAGTTTATTATTTAAACAATATTTTTGAGGTAAAGAAATAATATAACATTACAAATTTAATGCAAAAAAATAATATGACTACAACATATAACTTATCAACGATACATTTTAATACAAACAGTACAATCCTAAAGAATTTACCGTTAATAATTTATTGAATTGGATTCCCATATTTTAGGAACTATTTGAATATTATATAGAATATCAGTTGATTTTTAATAATGTATAAAATTTATACTGATTCAATATTACCACAATTTTGAGGTGGATAAACATCATTATTTCGTTGATAATTAATCGACAGGTATTCTGTGTGAAGTAAAGTATAACAATAAGGAAATAATCTACTTGTTTATAAATGGAAAGTGGGTGGTTTAATTAATAAAAGAAGATGAAAAGCAGAGGTAGGAAGTGGTTTTGTGAAGAGTCGGTTTGAGGAGGCAAGCAGAGATGTTGAGGCTGGCTGGACCAGTTCGACTGATGCCGTGCAAATCGTCTATTTTTAGGAGAAGCCTTGACTTCCTCCTGACCCGTCTAAGCCATTAACCACAATCCACAACTTATTCAATAACCCACTTCATATCGCTATCGTCGAATCCATCCAATTGTCACTAAAAACAATATAAATATGTCTAGGAGACATTACGTGCTTTGGTAATGTCATTATGTGTATGTGATGGCAGAGCCGTTACCTGCATCTTATGTAGGTAAGCTTTTGTTTTTTTTTTGGAAAGATACATGGAAAAAACGAGAGCTTTCTGTCACTTTTGCTTTTAAAAAACAAAACATTTCCCGTATTTTTAATAAGGGTTTCCTTAGAATTTCCAGGCGAGGAATAGATTTTCCTGAACTGAAATTGCAAATATAGATCGAGCTTACAGACATCCAGTTCCATTAAAAGAATGTATTCATAATGCACAAATCTGCATGTCATTTATATTTTTCATTGAACTTACTATACTTACAATAATATGTCGGTGTTAATATATTAGTTTGGAAACTTCAGTACATTTAAAAACTAACAAGAGCAGAAATGACGCACTACGAGTATTACGGTCACAAATCCTTTAGCATCCGGAAAGTTCACCACATTAATGATATAAATTGAAACAGGGATTAAATTAAAATAATGATATGCGTCGCAGTATAACGTCACAAGTGTGATAAGGGTAGATAATACACTTCAGGTGAGTTTATATGTGTTTTTGTGTGCTAAAATGTTTTAAGGAGGACTGTACAATATTAAAAGTACAACTATTAGAATTAACATTAAACTCATACTTTCACCTGGAAGAGTTTAACATCAACCTGAAATAAGAAAATTTTGAAAAGAGAACAGCTTCAGAGGCTTTATAACATTTTGGATTTCCATTGGAAAATTAATTTTAACATAGGAATATCTTAGGAAACCCCTCGGCTTGATCACTCTCAGCGGACGCCCTAAACTCTGGCGAACTTATATGACTGTCTCTTTAGGGACAATCGAAAAAATTTGAGAATCTCTGCTCTAATACAATGATGAAAACATAATATGAAATGAAAAAAAAAAACTAAGACCTTTCATCCATAACAAGCGGTCTTCGTCAGAGTCAAAAACTCAACTGAAACACTAGATGCAGAACCATCATGGTGACATTTGAGAGGAGTGGGAGGGAAGAATGGTATTTTTAAAAGGGTGTAAAGTGCAGGAAAGGACAATAGTCCAGGCAGGGATGTTTGGAGAAACAATGTTTATAATATTTGATCTATTAAATTTAATTAGAGATAATTCAATAATATTTCTTAACAACATCGATTTTTCATAGGTAATAAATTTAGCTCTGGTTCAATAAATATGATGATTTTCATTATTTATATACAAGAATAAGGCGCTACTTTTTTCCTGTCGACTTACGTTGTATTGGAGTTGTTTTAAACGTGTCTTTAATGATTTGTTTGACCAATATAAATCTTATGCCAATTTTTTATTTGACGTGTTTATTGTGAAATGTTGCTGTTCTAATACAAGTACTTTTAATCTGTAAACAAACTACACTATGGAACAACATACAATAGTACTTAACAATGCATCACTTAGTTCTAAGAGTTCGACTGTTTTGTTAAAAACAATACTTTTGGAATGTAGGTAAAATAATATTAGAGTTTAACCTTTAAATCAAAGTTAAACGTTATTCAAGGCTAAAACCAAATTTTATTAGCTCCAGATGGCCTTCACTGTACCCCTGGAACCTTCTTCCAACCATTACTTTTCGTCCAGGGATTCCAGTTTAAGATTTTATACCAGGCAATGCTTTATTTTATCTTACTTTATATTTGTTGTATACCAATGAGCAAGGCAAACCAGCCACCAATGTGACTTTTCATAACAGACTTGATTCTAAATTTGCTCATGCGAAATATGTTTTATTCAAAATACTAGAATTTTCCAGCGAAGATAACGGCTCAGGACTACCGATGAAGTTTTCATCTTCCACATGAAAAAAATCAAAGGTCATTAAAATATCCAATTGTGTATAAACACACTCCACCAAAACACACATGATCCTTTGATCATTCGTTGCGTCAAATCAATTTGAAATTATCTAAACATCTGGGACTCTTCAGGTAGAAACGACCCACCAGCAAACAGCTCGCATATACTTTATACATGAAAGAGTCACACAGCTTTAAGCAATGAACTTATTCCTTAAAAAGAAGCCTTACTTCACATCATAATATCGTAAGTTCTTACTTTAAAACTATATAGTATAAAAAGATCATGAATATGGAAACAAAGGAGATATGATGCATGAAGAGAAGTAAGATGTAGATTTAATTAATTATCAAATTCTAGATAATTGCTGAAACTTCTGCTAGTAATGTATACCAACTTCAAATCGACTAAAGAATTCTGTTGTTTCTCTACTTCATACAAGTTAATATATTACAGGAAACACTAGTCAAGATCATAATTATTCTTTAAACTACATGCATTCCAAAGTTTTTCGCCCTCTGATGAGAGTCATTTATATGACATGTGGGTACAAGTGGTAACCGAAATAAACGAATACAATGAAAACAGTTGTTTTTATTAGGTGATCTTATTAACAGAGCATGATTCAGTCGAAAAAGGTCCAAATTGTTAACCTGTGGATGACTAAATAAATGAGAAACTAAACTCTAGCTTTTATACTAATGATCTCAGAAAGTAAACGTCAATGTATTAAATTAATTGAAAATTAATTGCACGGAAGTAAGGACTCAGACAACATGTCATATAGATGTCTCAACAGACACCTTGTGACTCTGGTAACTTTCAAAGAATGGTGTCATCAGGGATCCAAGAATGTTTTACCTACAAAGGGAATCATTAAAAAAAAAGTGACTTTCCCGTCATGCATAATTCTTCCCAAACAATAGGGATCATCTACACTATGTAGGGCCCATTTTTGTGTAAAATATCAACTTGATCCATCAAAGATTCTGGATCGCAGCGTGGTAACAAGCAATGCTAACATACCCACCCACCCACACACATCATCGCAAAAACAAAACATATAATTCCGTTAAAATCTCGAGATCAAATTTTTTCACGATCACTATACTTTACTTATAGTAAAGTAAAAACGGCATATCAGAACAGATATTAAGTGATATCCAGTTTATAATGATTTTATCATTTATAAACTTCAACTTTTATTTCTATATTATGTAACCGAACTTTCACAAATAAAGTAGTAGGTATGTTGAACTACTGGGCTGAGTCACCAGCAGAGTCATTTATACAGTGTGCCATCTGTGTGTGATAAGGACTGGTATCATGAGGCAGATGTCTGACAAAACATGGCAGCCTGTATAACTTCAAGTCTGCTTATCAATGAATTTAAGATAAAAGAATCCCAGGTTAAATTACCAATCCAAGTGGACTTATCAGCCTTCCTATTCCTTTCAGAAATAATCTGCATGACTTAAAAATTCAAGGAGGTAATCTTTACTTAAAGTTTAGTAAACAGGCGTATCAACAAATACAGTTTATACCAAATAAAGGCAACAAAAAACAATAAAGGGATAAGAGTTGACTCGACAACTCAGTGCCGAAACAATCGACCTTACTACGACAAGCCACCAGGCCCAAGGAGATCCGGGTAGCAAACACGACGACACTGGAACTTAACGCTATTTAACTTACCATTCTCTATTGAAAGGAGAAGTAACAGCATCATGAGCTTTTCTTCTTTCCTGAACGATTATTCTCATAAATATCTACTTTAAAATAATGATGATAATATGTTTTTTATGGAATTTGAAAAATTACGTCTGCACACAAAAAAAAGTTTAATATGACAAATAACAATCCGTTTCAAACACTTAGTGTTCTTCTTTAGGTACACATTTAAAAAATATACATATCTGTGATATGTATTTGATAATAAAACATTAGAGTGAATTATTTGAAATTGAATGGAATATATATGAATATTGAATTGCACTATTGAGGTTTTTAACAAGGGAATTAGTATGAAAAATGACTTGATTAATCCTGTACCTTAATAAAACATGACAACATACTGAAACATGAACCAATTTATAAGTTACAAAGACTTTTAATTTCCTGCACTCTTGAGATGTTCATCAACGGGAGTGATCTAGGAAGGACTGAGGGTTCAAGGAGTGTTGGTAGGGGTGGGATGTTTTTTTTTGTGAGGGGACGTAATTTTTGAAATTCCGAATATGAGTAACAGATTACACAAATAATGAAATAATGTTTTTTTAAACTATTATTTGCACTTTTAAATTTTTAAAAAAAAAAGTATCAACAGAAAATTGTGTCTGACTGTGTCTGAACAAAAATACTTTAAGTGGTCATTTCTTATGACTTTCAATTGTGAATACGTACTACATGGTTATTGATTGCACTAATGAAAAGTGCGAATCTTTGTTTCTATTGAAAACTATTTTTTTAAAAATGCAATACAATGGGGTCATAGATAACTTAAATCAGTTATGAAAATTTGCTCTACTAAACTTGATTTTAGGATATAAATAATTTACTTTAAGAATGAATGAACTGCCATACCTCATTTACTGATGAAGACACTTATATAAACCAGTAGAGGCGGTAACATGTAATATAACTTATACTAACCTCTGACGTACTTATAATAAGCATGTATAAATAAGTTCTTATACAGTTGTGATGAATTAATGTCATTTTTAGTACTCGTACAAGAGAACTGTTGAATAATTTATGTAAGGGACTTTATATTCCCTAAGCATCCACATCTAGGAGAAAGAAAAAATGAACAATGTGAGATACGGCTTTAATATTAATCACTTTGGAAAAGTGGTAACGAATTAATTTTATCATGTGTATTTGTTATAATTTATCATAAACATGACGAGGTCATAAGATGAATTAAGAAAAAAAATCTTCAATTGACTTAGGAAGTTCTGTTTTGCATATTATGCAAAGTCTCAAACTTGAGAATTTCAAATTTGCAATATTAAGAAAACAATAAGGGAAGCATTCTAAGAAATAAAATCATATGACTACAGAAAACAATATGAAACTATCCCAAATCACTTTAAAATATTTCTGTTTAGAAAACCATGAAAACTATTTAACAATGCAAATGTTAAAATCATAACATGTAAAAAGAGGGGTGATTGTTTTTACATTAAAAATAGTTACCCGACCTTTGTGTATTACTGATTTCTGAGATGAAGAATTCATAAAATTAATATCATTTAATAGTTTATTTTTGACAAACTAAAATTATGAATTTCAATCATATAAAAAAAATATAATTTTTGTACATAATATAATTATATAACAATATTTCACAAAAAAACGTGAAATAACAATCAATGATCAAACCACAATATGAAATGTGGAAAAAAGACTATGATCTTCAAACCTTAACAAGCGGTCTTCGTCAGAGTCAAAGACGAAGTCTTTGACAATATGATGAAGAGTCATCTTGACTCTGACGAAGACGGTTTATTAAAGTTGGAAGATCTTAGTCTTTTTTTCCCCATTACATACTGTGGTTTGATTATTGATGATATAATTATATAATTTTATAAACAAATATAATGATATAATCAAGCTAAAGAAAAAAAAAATAGTTTTCGGATGGTATGTATGCTTCAATTTTACACAAAAATGTTCAGTTCCTCTTTTAATCTAGGAGTAATAACAAAATTTCAGTAAAGTTATGTAGCAGCTTCATCACGATGACGGGTTCATACAAACACCCTTAGTTATTATTAAGATGAGATAAAAAATGATTGAGATAGTGAATGATGAATAGTGAGATAGTGTAGCTTCATCACGATGACGGGTTCATACAAACACCCCTAGTCATTATTAAGATGAGATAAAAAATGATTGAGATAGTCTGGAAATATAAAATTTTGCTAAAGAATGATTGGAAAGAGTACATTGCACAATGGATCGACGTGGCACGCCACAAGGTTGAACTGATTGATGCATGCCCTCTTCTTCTCTTCCGCTCTATGGATTTAATAGGTTCTGAAATCATTTAATAAAATCGACGCTTTATATGTTAGATCAAATGGCAAACGAGTGAATAGATTTCATTCTAGGCCAAGGAAAGAACTTCCTCTAAGAGCTGCTTCAAGGACTGTCGAAACAGCGATCCGGAAGTGAACAAATTTAGCCTCAGACTAAATGAATGTTAAACAAGATTGTCTATATTAAAACGGAAATACGATTACTTTAAATTGGAGTCTAACCTAATTCACGGCCACCACTCTTCAAAGTCTTTTGTCTTACAAATCTCCTAGATATGCGGTAAGAATTAAAACCCCCCACCACTAAGTCGTTTGTTATTTTTTTTATTTTATTTTATAACTGCATCGTCTTAGATGATTGCCAGCTATTCGCACTCGCTGTACAATGAAACTTAATATCAAGTAAAGTTCATCTCTTGCATTTCTTTCAAAATACTTAATATCTCAAGTTTTAAGAAACATAGTTTCTTGGTCTTAGCACTTATGTTAGGCTTTCTAACACTCCCGCTCTCTTCCTCTTATCTCCGGTGCAATGAACACACCACCACAATATGCTCTGCAATACGTGCCAATGGTAAGGCCTTCCCGTAAGAAGGAAGCCTCGAGTCAACCTTCTGTCACTGACTCTTAATCTATTCAGTCTATTGTTTGTTTTTATATGGCTTAAAACTAGATTTAATTTTTTTTAGTGATGATTGAGGGACTTCATGGCTGTTCTACCTATGTTGTTTTTTTTATTTTTTTTTTCGTCGTAGGATGTGGAAAAATCTGTTCATCAGATCCCTTAGCAAGACGTCTTGCTTAGGGTATGTGGGGTTGGGGGTCCCGACCAACTAAAAAACCACATCCTATTTCCTGGCAATACCCGACACGGAAACCGTTTGCACATTACTTCGTGCCGGTGCCTCAGTCCTCCTGAATAGGATTCACCTTATTGTCCCCGTTCAATCATTGCCCTTGCCTCACACCACTTTCGTTCTTCTTATGATGGAGAACCGCCTCTACAAAGTTTGCAGCTTTTGACTGATGTAAGTAAGTGAATGTAAAACAATCGCTTACATTTACTATTTGATCCATATTAATGGTGTCCTTCAGGAGGGAAGTGGTATCATAAGAAGCGACAGTTAACATACATACATAATTAAAATATAGAAATAGTAGAAATAATTTGCATTAACGATTTTACTACTAATTTTTTCAAACTTTCTAAACACTCTGCGTTGTGCAGATGATTGTTCTGGGAACTGATCATCAATTCTGGGAACTGATTCAAGGGATCAGTAAAGACTTTAAAAAACTATTATACTCTTCAGAAACCAACTAGCTGAAGGAAGGAAGTACGATTTAAAATTATATATTCTTGAAGCTCTCTACATTGAATATAAATAAATCTCCATGTCTGAATGAAGAAACAGAGATTTAAATTATATTCCTGGTAATAAGAATATTGATAATAGGCTTAAGTTTGTGAGAGAGATAGGGGATAGGCAGAGGTAAGTTTAAGTTTGAAATAAAAGCAAACAATAATCTGAAAATTTCTATTTCAAATATAATTTGTGCATTAAACCTTGAGCATTAGCCTGTGTATTAAAGAACAATCTTAGTATTATGACCGCAAGAGGTTTTTATATATGGAATTATATTCACTTGAAAGAATTATATTGACAACCATTTATAGCAGAATATAAGCATTCGAACAGAAAACTAGTTCAAAACAGTAAAATAGTTCAATATTTTGCATTTTCAAATTCATATTGGGAATTGAGTCAAAATATTTACCGAATATCTATAACTTTGAAATGCCCAGTCACAATGCGATATCAACATTCGAAAAAACCATCTTTTGTACTCTATATCAAAAAAAAAGAAATTTTGAGAGAAACTGAATCAATGTATCGATCTTCTGGGAAGGATGTGGTGCGTACACACCAATTTCGATATTGTTTAAATCCAAAATTTGACAAACAGACAGCGATGTGCTGTCTATGTGGGGGCATAGAGAATCAACAATGAAATTTTCTTCAATATTCGATCACGCCGCCATTAGGAGAAGAACTTTGCGCTCACCTGGCAAACAGCCTGACCCCTTAAAATCTTTTATGAAGTAATTCAAACAACAGGAGCTTCACTCAGGAGTAAACAGGTTTTGGTTATCAGTATTGTCAGCAAAGATAAATATATATATATTTTTTTGAATAAATTAATTAATTAAAAGTAGTTTCAGCAGAAACTAATGCTGAACACATTTGCATTTATAATCATATTCATTACTTATTTATAATGAACTTGCTTTTAGACATTTCCATTTGACTAAGTTAGATGCTTACGTTTTTCCTTATTTAAGTACTATGACAAATTTCTTTCATAGAAAAAAAAACTTTTTTGATATTCCGACATAGTATTTTTTACAAGTGTATAAATTATCCAAAGAATAAGTTTCTTGTTCTAAAGACGCATTTATTATCTTATTTAAATGAAATATATAATTTGTATAAGTCAGTCATATAAGGAAAAAAGTAAAACAAACTAAACAGCTGGACGGTTAATCTGATTTTTTTCTTCTCATGTTATTATTATTGAGGATTCATTTATATTTACTCTTCTATTTAATGAATTCGTTACACTGGGTTTACGAGAAGTTTACTGCGTCTAGATAACATTTAAAGAAATACCGATAGTTAGCAACAAATTAATGCCCCAGAATACATGATTTCTGGACTAATAGATAAACATTATCTTGATAATGTTTTTATTTGTGAAGAGACACTCTAAGTGAAAGCAAAGTTGTTTCAGAGCTTCCTTGGATATGGGCCAATCTACATGCAATTCCCAAGGAGGAAGTGACCCACGAGTCAGTTTAAATGTGGCTCACCCTAGACTACTTGGCTTTACTGTACAAGCAACACTTTCGCAATAAATATTTCATCTTTCATACTTTTCTGTAATAGAGGAAACTATAAGAGGAGGAGAATTTTTATAAAAATGAATTAAATATTGCTACAGAATCATGTTCATTAATTTCTAAAGTAATAATAAATTTACTAATTTATGTACCTTTAAGTAGAAAGCTAGGCAGCATTAGCTCTGCCTTTTGTTATTCATTCGTAATATTTATTAAAATAAATAATCAAAAAGTATGGACAAAACAAACGAAGAAAACTGATCAACAAAAGAAATCCTATTACTCTAGGAATCATGTATTCTGGGACATTAATTTGTTGCTAACTATCCAGTTAGCAGTAGTAAAGTAGTATTAACTATTCGTTACCCAGTGTAACGAATTCATTAAATAGAAGAGTAAATATAAATGAATACTCAAACAGATTCCATCAACTTATTTAAGTTGTCATTCAACTTGATTAAGTGGTCATAGTAACTATAACATCCCTTATTTTTCTCATCATTATTATATTAAAAGAAAAAAGAAAGAACTGATGATATTATCAATTTTTCAGTAAATTTACTGAATGAGAAGCGATTTATGATTGCTGAGGCCATATGACTTGGAGGAGGGAGGGTCTAGGTGTACTTAGAGTGACTCTTCTAACGATAATTCCTCAAGAGAATTGCGTGTGTCTCTAATGATTCTACATTGGGAGTCATAAATTTTGCCTAACTCAATTGTATTTAGAGTAGGGATCTTTATCGGGTATCTGACATCGTACATGCTCGGGACCTCTGCTTAACGCTCTTTACGAGTGACGATTGTTTACATCTCGCTTGAAAGAAATCGAGGGTCGAAGTGAGAATTGAACCCATCTCTACCAGTCGAAAGGCGAGCACACAAGTCACTGGGCTACTCTGTCCTCCTTTCCCCCCACTTTTGACTTACATTGCACACTGGAAACTGTAGTACATCAATGAATAAGGGGAGCCGCTCTTGAGGCTCTGAGAGCTGTGGGCAAACAACCTATTCTCCTTAAATGTACCGTATCACGAAACTTAAAAACAGAGACTGGAAGTTGGCTGCCGAAAATAGCCAACGAATCTTAACACGCACTGAAGTGCACTTGTAATTACCAATTCCAGGTCACGGACCTACTACTGTTCAATTACAGTACTACTATAATTGTGGGGTCACAACGAAATATCTGTAGTGCATTGTTTACATTATTTCGTCATGGTTTAGGACAGTTGTCCTTGAATAGCGAAAGAGCCAGTCTAGGAAGGGTTTGGACGTCTATTTTAACAGCACCTTTTACGATGTGAATGATTGGGGGATTCTTAGGGATACGCTCTGAACAAGGGGTTTGAATCGGTTAGGAATTTCGTGTCTCAATTTGTCAGTAGCCTATTGGTAATTTGGCCAATTGATTCCAACTTGAGATCTTTTTGAATATCCACATTTCTGGCAGACTTAAGACGTGCACATTTACTCGAGCGATTGCAGGACAGCAGGGATTTGTAACATTGTGACGCCTGTACTGGTGATGATTATTATCTTAACATAAGAAGAGAATATCTAAAATCTGTGAATACAAGATAGTGTTAAGATGCAAGACTGATGATGATGAGTTTTAGCCTTCCAACTTTAAATATACCTAAATTAACGGTTCGGCACCAAACAGATGTGACATACACAACAATTTAAATAATTATGATTAGTTACACCAAATAAATTTAGAAATATTTTAATAATTCTAACTTCCGTCAGATATTAATAAATTTCTGTAGATACTAAATAAAAACTGAAGTCAATTTAAGTGGTGTTTAATGCTTCTAAAACATGATAATTTTAAAATTGCTTGCTTTCGAACAACACTTTTAAAAAGGGCATCTATCGGAAATTATCATCATTAAATGGAAATAACTTGAATCTTTTTACAATTCTAAACAGGCTATTGACTGGTCTAAATGGAAGGGTTTAAGTGGTTGAAGAACATTTTGAAAACAATTTACCGTTAATGTACGCATTCAATGATTGTAAATACACTACAATCATATACTTTAAATAATGAAATACATCATATAATTCAAACTAACTTAGTCATTAATATATTATTACTAAATACTATCACCGTTGCGTATTTATCCTACACAAGTATTTCTTTGGAAATATTTATGCTTACTTGAGGTAGAGGTCGATATACTTTGGCGATATGTGGTACTCATTGAAGAACCATACGCTAATAATCTTTGGCTGTTACAAAATTGAAGGTACTCTAGATCATGTGGCTCCCCTTAACTACAAAACGAGTTAACTGAAAATCATTTACGCTTTTCTCCTAAACAATATCACAAAATAATCCTATAAATGTGAGCGTTACCAACCAAATAATACGTTCTTGTGGTAGTAGTTATTTCTGTTAAACCAACACAACTTAGTATTCGATTGTAAACAGTATGTCTACAAATATGGCAATTTGAAGGCCATAGAACCTTCCCAGGCTCAGGGTTTCTGGCTATCTTAGAAACAAGTCGGAATTACTTTTAGGCCTAAATGAATTAAGCAACAAAACATGTATTACAAATCTATATTAAATCACGCAGTAATAAAACAAAACACGACCATCCTCAACATACAGTCAGGATGGTTTGATAGGTAAAGTGCTGAAGATTAAAGGTTGGAGTTTTGAATGACCCGATATTCTTCATGAGGGGTGGAAAATCTTTTGTTCCTGAAGATGTAGAACTTTTAGTTTACTTAGTTACTCGCTAAGGATACGTTCATTAATAAAGTCGAGTAAGGAAATATGACTCCTATGTATAATCAGCCACGTAATGTAGTCTATACTACAATTACTGTCCAGTAGTTTTACTTATAGTAGCTATAAAAGTGGGTGATAAAAAAATTTATGCACAATATAGATTAGGTTACAGAGTCCAATGAGAAAATACATAGGCTAAAGCAGAACAGCCACTTCGCAACCGCCCTGGGTTCCGCGCTTATGGGGACCCCGCGGGACGACGATAGTGGTCTCAGACAAATGTCCTGTTCACTTGATAATCTGGTATGGCTGCGGCAGCTCAGATTAACAGCTGCTGCAATCGTTTATTTTTATTTCTAATACCTGCACGGTATAACCAATATAACAATTTTTCAAACATATAATCATTTGTGGATGGAGGATGGATGCCCCGGGTCCCGCACCTTTCTAGGGACAGCCCTGGCTAAAGATTGGCCCTTTGTGATACTACACAATCAACATTGGGAGTCCAAAATGTTGCCTAATTGAAATGTATTTAAAGTAACGATCTTTAACGAGTACCTGATCATCGTACAAGCTCGGGACCGACAGCTTAACGCCCCCTCCGAAGGACAAAGGACTCAATTTTTTTTTCATATTCCGTGTGAATAAATCGATGACCAGAGTGGGTATCAAACTGAGGATCAACCAATGCTGAGCACGTATGCCACTGGGCTATCCAGAACTAAATTAACTTTTCTAACCAATATGTGAAATAACATTTTTTTAGTCCTTTTAACCTTACAGTGGTACCTCGGTTGTCGACCATAATTCGTTCGATTTGGTTTGTAGAAAACCAATTCGTTCGAGAACTGAAACATTTTTTCCCATAAGAAACAATGGTAAGTATTTTAATCCGTTTTACCCAAAGAAAATACCTAAAAAAATAAGAAAACGTGTATCTAAACAACATTAAAGACCTAAATGTATCATAATATAGAATAAACATAAAAAAGAAGTAATATAAACCATTTTGTATCATTTACATACCTTTTGAACAGCGGTGTGATGGCATACAGGGTGACGCTACGTACGTTTCGGCTCCACTCGGCTATTTTCGGTTCCCAGCCCGAGTGTTCGAACACCGAAATCTGTTCGAATTCGGAAGCATTTTTAGCTCGAATTTTTTGGTCGAAAACCGAATTGTTCGATTAGTGAGGAGGTCGAAAACCGAAGTACCACTGTAATTCTATTCAATAATTTATCAAACTGAAAAAAAGTATTTTTTTTAGCTGTGTATACATTTATGTGAAGATTTCACAATGTTGATACGAATGTATAGGAAAGAACGTAACAGCAAAAAAAAAAATACAACCAGCCAACAAGGAAAGGAGTATGAGTTGTGGAATATTGACAACTGAGGGAAAGTGAGAGCTAAGATTGGGCGGGCACGGAAACCAGGGCTGACACACTGACCCAGCAGGAAGTCGGAAACAGGACCTACAAACTTGTTCATCGCTAGGATCTCCAAACAGCCACTGTACCAAAACCTTCAATAGATACCATAAATTTATTCTTTCAAACATTTTTTTGCATAATAAGGAGTAACATCTGGTTAAGATTTGAAACGGATATTCCAACTCATTCTTTGAAACATAGTTTGGTATATAAAAACTCATCACATTTTAAAAATCCTGTCATGTTTACATTTAAATAAAAAATCCAGCTAAAAGTTCATATTTTATTATGACAACCTAATGAAATGATGGTAACAAAATTATTATGAATCTTGAAATTAAAATTTCTTAGTATCAGAAGATATGTATCTTTTATTTCTCTAAGAATCTTAAAGAGAATGATCTTAACGCAAAATATCAAAACTAATCTCATTTTTACAATATCAGTGGCATATTGATTGTAATACACATTTAAAAGTTGGAAATTTCGTTTGAATGAAATACTGAATTGAATTTGGAACCAATTAAAAACTATGTGCCAAGTCCTCAGGCTGACAAAGGGTTAATGAAATCAATTTAGTTTCAATTTAAGGATGTCATAGTACTTAAACTATGCTAGAGGAAAGATTTTAACATACAGGATAGAGGATACTTTAATCATTGTAAACAACCTAATCCACAGATAGATCTGACTATGCTGTGATTAATTATCCAATTATTTGGAATTTTTTTTTAAAACAAGTTCTAAAACTTAAACAAATAATTAAAAGACTTTCCTGCTGACTACATTAATCATTACATAACAATCGAAATGTGAAGGCCGCTTAAATTCAACATTTTAAGATAGGATCACGTTAGTGAATTATGCTAAATATTTTGGCTATTTTTTTATTTTATCTACTCACGACAGCTCATCACACTTTCCGTGTTTTAATAGAGGCACGAAGTGTGCTCAACCCCTTAGTTATAGCCCTTACTATAACAGAGACCTACTAAAGGACTCCTTTAAAACTGATGCAACATAGAAACTACTTTAATATACTTGGGAGCAGGTTGAAGCCTCAGATAACCAAAAACAGAGTTTTTTTAACTATGGATTCCGAACTTTCAATGGGTCGTGTGAAAAATTTAATGTGCATGACAAAAAAAAGAAAGGATATCATAAATACGTTTTTTATTGTTTTTCTAAACATAATAATATTTCTTTTATTCATATAAATAGAACAATGTGCAGATCATGCAAAATATGCAAATATTGTCGGTGCAGAATAAATTAAGCCAGTCAAGAGACTTTGTATTATTACAAGTACGTATTATGGGTCGCGATGTAAACATGATTCTTACTGTCGGTCACAGTTAAGGAAGTTTGAAAACCGCCGACCTAGAAGACCTGAAAAGGAAGTCTTCCCCAGCTCTCAGAAGGACAGAACGAACAGGACTTTCCACCTCACTTATAACAAAATCTAGGATTATTACTGACTACAAACTACAAATTTATACCAGAGGTGGGATATGCCTGAGATTTTCAGGAATGCTAGAAACCTCAGAACCGCACTCTGTCACAATCTTCACATCCAGCAACCAACTTTATCCCGCTGTTAAGTAAGAATACTCGAATAAGAATAATAACTATGAACTTTTGATCTAATAAGGTGAATTGGCTAAAACTTTCCAGCAGACTGAGTATGTAAAAATAAATACCAAGCACTATACCAACGTACTCAAACTTCAAACCAGAACATAACTGTAACCAAATTCTAATTATGGTATTCGGTATACGCAAAACAAATGGCTAGTATCTCTTTTTCTATCTGCACATATCTAGTCTTCCTATCACATTACTAGATCACATCACATTTTAAATTAATATCGTTAATCAAAGTTAGTGAGAATGGTACCTTTAGTCACAATTTGTTCCAAAATTTAAACCTAGCGCCCTTATCCATAACTCTTTTAAACATCCAACGATTCTGCTACATTGGTAATAAAGTGTAGCAAATAATCTATTATGGCTAAAATACTCTGTAGTTGTTTTCTATTTTTAGGAGCCTGTAACTCCTTCATTTGGTTTACTTTATCTTCATCAGGAAACTTTCTCATTAAACCTAAATACCTATAAACTTTACTTCAGTTTGGCAATACTGAAATTTGTTTTTATTAAACTTTATTTTACACTGATATGCCCATTTCTGAACTTTTGTCAAAGTTAAATACCCCTCTTTGGAATAAACTGCAAATAATATGCCTTCAAAATAAATCGCTATTCCTTTTAATGCACGCAACATATTTCATATTAATTTTAAAAATACTTCCGGTGAAATTAACAGACCAATCCGTAACCTAAGAAACCTATAGTTAGCAAAAGGAGTACTAAAAGTATAAAGTTTACTCGACTACTCAGGCAGCTAACTTTCCCAAACCTCTCTTTTAGAAATAGTACTGGAAAAAAACGTTTACCTACTAATTTAGGGGTTATTTCCACTGGACTGGGAATCTGAAATGGTTCTCTAACTATCCATTTATTCAATTCTAGGGAGTCTAAACATACGTTTACCAACGAGGCTGGCTTCTGAACAATGACTTAATTATTAACCCATTCGTAAGATTCGTCTACTTTTGCAACAACCTGTTTTTCAATCATAGCCTCCAGAGTTTATTTTAGCTTTTTAATATAACTGGGATAAGTCTAGCTAAATTAATTTTTCCCACACAACCTTCTTTCAGTTGAATGTTATATTCATCGGGAAACAATCCAATGCTTTAAAGTTACTTTTATGTTTTTCAATAAAATTTAATTTTTCATCTCTAACAATAAAATCTATTTGGTTAATTATTTCCAGTTGCCTTACAGTATCGAGACCCTATGAACTTGTAACTTTCAAGGACAAGAAAATCTGCTGACATTTATCATTATTAGAACACTTTAACAATAGGTCTTGTCCGAAAGCTACCATATGATCGAATCCTAATATTAATTCTTTGTATGAGACTGAGGTAAATAAAGTTCCCTCATCGAGCAATAAGACGAAGTATTGATTTCTGCACCTCTGTTCATTTTCATGGCCACTTGGGTAACAGCAATATAAACATACGCATAGCAATCGTTTTTAGATTGACTGTTAGGTGCAATGGGTAAAGAATGAGTCAGCGCTACAGTACTAACAATAAACTCTTCATTGTAATGAATTACCTGGAAGTCGCAGAACGTTTGCTCCCTTATTATTAGTCTCCGTAGCATTATTATTCAGCACATTGTAAACATTTGAGTTTTGACCTGTATCACTAATATTGTTCTTTCTACTTTACTCAAACTAGTAAAATGATTAGATCTATTACAACTGAAACACGTTTTACTAAACACCAGGCAACTTATTACTAGACGCATCCCAATATTTAATTGTACTTAGTACAATTAAATATTACTACCTAGCTTTTTGACTTTTTTTGTTTTGTTTCCCTGCACATACTTCCCTCTGCTCACATCATAATCAGTCTGGCATTCTGTCCGTCCGTTCCATGGACTTGCCAAATGAGATGACCTTTTCTAGAGACAAGTCTTCTCTTAACAACAGCTTTTCACTTATGTTTGAAAGGAGACCTAGTATTATTTGAACTCGTAACAACATTTCCTCATGATTTTCAAATGCAAAAGGATTTGATTAAATATTTTAAATCAGCATAAAGAACTTCAAATGACTCTTCAACGTTCTGTTTTCTACAGAAAAACTAATACATCTTCCTAGATTCATTCTTCTTCAGAAGAATGAATATATATATATATATATATATATATATACAGTATTGTTTTAACACATCTAACACTAAATCAACTACAGCTTTGGTCTTTGTCAATGGTTTAACAGAATTATACAACATGAGTATCTCAGATCAACACGTTTTTGTGTTTGGCCCTGAAATTCCTTTGATTCATTCACAATTTCAGTAGCTAAAAAGTAAGCATTAACTTCAACTTCGAAGCGTTCAAATTTTTTTTACAAAATTACTCTGAAGATATGTTAAGAGTTCATGCATTTCATCATTACCACAGAGGTTAGTATTATTAATATTAAACCGTAGCTCTCGAACCGGTTTCGGGTGTCACCCATCTTCAACAAGAACTGATTTAAGGAATCCTACCTTTCCTATTGGGATAGTAGGTAGGTTATATAATCAGAAAGGTAGGACTCCTTAGATCATTTCTTGTTGAAGATGGGTAACACACGAAACCGGTCCGAGAGCTTCAGCGGCAGTGTACGAGGTAAGACGGTATATTATAGTTTTAATATTAATATGTTCAGAGGTTCTAGTTTGATAAACTTCATCATCATAAACTACTAAAACAACACACCACTGCTGAACTTATTCTTTATTTTATAACTTACAATTTTAAATTCACTAAGTTCATCATTGACTGCACTATGTATACGTTTTTAATAATGATTGAAAACGCTATAAAGAAACATAACTTCTTTATTAATGTCATCTCTTGACTGCTGATATACCCTTCATACAGGCATAACCTACTTACAAATATCCTTTTTTATGTTATACAAAAGATATATGCATAACATAAACAATATGCTTTTACACGTATACTGTAAAAGAAATTCTTAAAACTATGATATAAAAACAGGATTTAATTGGTTAGTAATTAAGTAAATTGACTAAAGGAGATTAGATTTAACTGTACGATAGAAAATAAGGAAAAGCAGTTGGGTTAATAGTTTTGGGCCCAATACGCTATAATTGCATAATGGAGAGAAGTGTGACTAGATGCTGGGTGCTTCAGCCGAAGACAATGAGCGATAGCCTCTGCTGTCATTGTCGCCGAGCGCTAGAGATAATTGTCGTCTCTCCTCAAGGCTCCACTATTGACAATTGATTCTTTCTCTTTGTTTTTCAACTAGCCAATTGTTCTAGTTTATATTTCAAGACAATAGACTTTAGAAACTCTTATGAAATAAAACGAATTTACTTAAAAAAGAAAGAAAATTGTTAAAGTAAACATAAATGAAATTACGTCAATAACTTTTTATACGATGACTAAGTTCTTAATTGCTTTAAAATTGCGAATATATTTCAAACACCACTGAAGCCTTGCAAAGTTCATTATAGTTCATATTTCAAAAATAACTACCACTTCTAAATGATTTTTCACTAACTTGGTCTGTCTAATCCAGAACTGGAAAATCCATTCAAATTCAAATCAATAAAAGATTAAAATAAATATTTTTTTTTACTCCAAACGGAAAAAAGTGGAATAAAATTACCAAGTTGAAAATATAAATAAAAAAACTAACTATAATACTCGTACATATAAGATTGAAATGATAAGTGGAGGCTAATTAAAGAACTCTTACACAAATTTATAAATATTGTTATTCTATTCCATCGTCGATTCATTTGTCCAGTTATTTTAACGACGAAAAAACGATTCAAAACGGACAACTATAGTTCAATATCGACAAAAAAAAACATACATAAATTAAAAACACACACCTACAGTCTTCAATTTTTGGTTTGAGCCGTCATCAGAACAGATAACAAAAGAAAACAAAGCACACTGGTGTGGAGAACCCCAATTAAAGATTATAAATATGTGCTTTTAATTTAACTATTTTTTGTTTAATTTAGGAAACAGTCCTTCGTTAATACAGGTGAGATTGAATTTACGGCCTATTGTTTTTTAATTAATTCTTGGAAAATTAATTAATTAATTTTTGGAAAAGTTATCCATGAAATTAATTAAAAAAACAATAGGCCGTAAATTCTATGTTACATATATATATATATAAATTAATAAAAATATCGACCGTGAAGTAGAAACAACATAAAAGTTTATCAGGAGTCGGTCAGTTTAAACTGGATGAGACAGTAGTTTAAACTGACCGAGTCCTGATAAACTTTTATTATGTATATATATATATATATATATATAAACTATATTCACAAAAAGAACACAAAGAAATGAAACAGAAATTCACTACTACACTTCGATGGCGTCGTCATCAGGATGATACATGTGATTCGCTCCGAAGACTGGCAATGACTCATATTTATATAATCAAATGAAACGGTCCATAGGTCATTAGAAAAAGGTTATAACGAAAGTGACACAAAGAGAGACATAGGCATAACTGACTTCTAGATTTCGACAATTATAATCAGGAGACTGATGTGGGTCTCCGTCCCTGCTGTGCCTCCCTGTGGGACTTATCACCTTCTGATGACGAATATTGTCAAAATAGAGAAGAGAGTTATATCTGTGTCCATCTTTGTGTTACTTTCGTTATAGTTTACATAAATTATATTAGAAACTAAAAATTTCAAAGAACAGTTGCACAGAAATTGCAGAAACCGTTTACTACGAGTATGATGGATCTAGTTTGTTTAGAAATAAAAAATTTCGATAATTTCAATTCGTAACTATTGTTTTACTTATAAAGAATGGACAGATGTATATTTCAACCTTTCATGTGATATAAAAAATAAAATTTCGACAACAACTAAACAATAAGAGTGTTTAAAAATGGTTTGTCCTTTTTTTAAAAAAAAAACACAAGCACTTTCTTTTAAAAAATAAGATTTAGGATGAAATATATCTCCAAAACTAAGATTCTGAATTGATCTAGTTGTATTTGAATAAGAGAATTGCAATCCTAAATAAACACACTTTTCTATCTACATATTACTAATTTTGTAAATCCTCTATGAATTGAATATTATTTTTACAGATGATCTCATGGCTTTAAAAAGGAGTAGTTTATCTTCTTTAGTACCACTGAAGCATACTAACTTAAGGAAAATTCTTCAATAAGTTCTCTTTTCATAAAACAGAATACCTTGTTTGAATTGAATTCAGAATACCTTGGACAGTCTGAATTGAAATCCGAATTAATATTAAAGAAGCGAAAATCCGTTTGAATTTCATCAGAATCAGTTTTCTTTCCCTTCTTCATTTTTTTTTTTTCAATTTGTTTGATTCAACAAACTGCTCCATTTTCAGATGAATCTTTATTCAGTAGAATTGCGTATTTATTAACATCATTACTTGATGGGCATTGACTTTATAATATGTCCATCTTATACTTTGTTTTCCTCTTATTTACTTCTATTTTCGACTCTTGTGGTACTAATATTTCATGGCTTATTAAATATATCATTTGATTAATGCAGAAATATATTGTTTTTATTCTTTTTTTTTTTTTTTTTGGTTATCGTCTTTTTCCAAAAATAAGACACTGTCATGTTTCTTTTTAGGTCCAAAATACGTGCAAGGACTTATTTTCAGGGGAGGGCTTCAAGTACAATAAGTACAAGGTAATGATCAGATTTACAAAACTGAAATGCACAAACGTTGTACCTGCCCCGTCACTCTATACTGTTTTTAAAGATAAATTCAACTTTATTACAAGTAGTGCATTCCTTGAAACGAACAAGGTAAACAAGAAATTGCTTGGAATGTTTTGTTCCAAACAATTCTATGAAATATTAGGGCAGCTAGAGATACCTACTAAATTCAACAGCATTTTTTTTAAATAATTATTTTTTTCATATTATTTTAACTAGTGCTTATTTTCTGGAAAGGTCTTGTATTCCAAAGTGTTCCGTCAATCACACTGGGTTTATTTTCGGAGGATGTTATATTTTCAGAAAAAGACGGTATTTATAAATGCCCCTTGACTAGAATTTATGAGTAAACTCATCTGATTGAAATTTCTTATATACATATTTATATATGTAACTTATATTCATATTCTCTCTTTGAACTGTTTTCTGTATGTCCTCTATGTAGTCTTAAAAGGCTTCATTATAATCTCAATAAAGCTGTACATTTTGATTGACTCTGTGAATGTTGCAGACAACTTAAATTTCAGTGAATGATTTTTAAAATAAAACAGGTGGGGCAACTCGAATTTATAATAAACTAATGCCATATAAGAGGTCTGATTAGTCAAGAGCAGGGTTTCGCAAGGGCTCCGTGCGTGAGACGGAGGGTCTCCGGACGCCCTTTCTTACTTGGAGAAATTAAATGGCTGCAGACATTTCATTATTGAACCTTTTTTAACCCAAATATCATTAGTTAGTGTTAAAATTTAAGATTAATGTTTTTTTCTTATATATTTTAGAAATTGTCTTGTTAATGTTCGGTGAAAAACCTTTGCCCTGCTCAGAGACTCCATGGTGTCCTGAAGTTTGGAAAACCCTAGTTTAGAGCACGTCAACGGTTTCTGGATATGGAAGGCTTGTATAGGTAGGACGGCGGGATCACCTGAGGTTATTCAAGCGATGCGGGTGCATGTGGGTTATCTTTACCGGTGTTTAGTCAGCCACCTGTCTGAGACTTTCACATTTATTTATTTGAGATATATCGAGGAAGCATTATATGGAAGTATATGGATCAATGACAGTATATGATGATTAGGAATGCCCAGTACACATACTATATCACAGCCACTCGATACTTTCCTTGTGCCTCAGACCACATTTAAAAACAAAAAAAATCATCTCACGAAAGTCTCCTCTAGACAACTCCATAGTTAACTGAGTGCGTGCGTAAACTGAAGAAGAAGAGGTAAGTAACAAAGATCGTTAGCGTTTGGGGATAAAGAACTTTGATCTTTCGCCCAACATGATTCCAACAACTGTTACTATGATCTCCATACAATTTATATAAACACATCGATTCTCAACTTTATTTTTTAATTAGTGACAGCTTGAAGGGGTTTTAAATTTTAATAGCTAAAATTAGTAACAAGATAACAATAAAATTGCAAAATAAGAAAATAGTAATGACTTCCTTTCAACATTGAATCCAGTAATATGACAAAACCCAGGACTAAATATGGGCATGAATTAACAAATAAGCTACACTTTCTGCCTTAAAATAACATTTAAGGCAAAAGCCTACTCCCGAAGATATTGGAAATGTACAAACACGTTGAAACCATTTTTACAGGATTAAATATATATAGAATATGTTAAATAGAATTTCCAGTTGGCTTAATTTAAATTAAGCAACTGTTGATCAGAGCATGCCATATAAGAAGTTGCAGGGGTCATTACATCACATCAGGGGTCAATACTTCACAAAAAGCTTAAGATGACCCTCAAATTACTGGATTACAGTCAATTCATGTAGTAACAATTAAGCAGATTTTCACTTTCTCTAGAGAGAGATGTTCAATCCGCGAGACGTAAGCAACCAGAGAGCGATAGAGAAAGAGTTGACAGGTACATAGAGGAAGGGAGGCGGACCTATATGAAAGGTTTAAATCCTTTGGGAAGGGAAAAGGACAAAATTAAAAAACGAACACCAATACGAAGAATACAAAATGCTTTTATAGCCGCAGAAGAAAAATATCTAACTTTACCTTTTAAAAGACAGATGTCTTCTGTAAAGAAAATTATTGCATTATTCATGACTACATGACAAAGAATAGTGATTAGTCTTTGGCTAGATATGTTTGTAGAGCTCAAGGCGTTAGGATAGAAGTCAAGGGAGGAGACTAGTTAGTATGATCATAAAAACAACTATAAAACGAAAATGGTGTCAGGGTCAGAGGGACTTGACAGCGGGTCAATGACGCCAGTGAACAAGGAAGAGGCAGGGCTTGGTCTGCGACGAGGCCTGAATGGCCAATGAAACTGAGCATATTGACAGCTTGAGGACGAGGCGCTGCAGTGGTGCCAACACAACCTTTGCAAACCCAGTCCAGCTTAGTCAGATTAAGAAATATCGCACAGCTTGTGCTTATAAATCTCGTTTGATCACAAACAGGTCTACCCTATTTCAAACCACGATCCCAAAAAACACTGACACCTTGCAATAAGACTGATCAAAAAGACGATCAGAGTTTAACAAATTTGAAAACTTATATCAAAATGATTTATCAACCTAACAGTGCCTACAGAAAAATTAGAAAACACAATTTTGGTTATAAATTACGTTTATTAAGAAAATAAACCAAAATAGTAAGTTGACATCAATTACCAGCTCTTCGATATCTGCAATCCATGAATTTCAAAACAGTTCTTTGTTCTAGTCTTTGAGTAACTTTTTAAACCCACTACTTAACAATGTTTGTCTTTCTGTATTGAGAAACTACTTGACCCAATTAGTAATTGGTCACCTTAAAAGGCAACGAGTATTATGTTGTTGGGACAACCGGCCTTTGGTAGCAAACTTCGCTGCCCACACTATCTCCAGAAGAACAGAATCGCTTCAGTGAGGAGTATGATAGCAACTATAGTTATCCGAAGTGCAATCAAACTTAACACGGCCATCATCCTTATCATTTCGTTGCAAACATGCATCAGAATTATTTCCACAAAAGTTAAAAGTTTCAATGCAGTTATGCATGGACACACTCCATTTGAATAAACCTGTAATCATCTTCCCCAGACCTGTTAGTAATGCTATTCATATTTTCTATAAGAAAACATTACATTTTACAATACGAGGAAACTTTTTCAACACTTGGTAAAAAGTGCATAAAATTAAATTAAAATTTATCAACTTCTTTCTATTCAAAGTTATTCAATAAAAACAGGAACTATTTATTTTCCAATGCTCTTTCTTATAAAGGCATAACGCCTTTCGTGGCATCTTCAAGAGGCAAAAGTGTGGATTATTTATGATTCGGCAATCATTTTACCCATGATGAACCACATTACAAGGCTGCCAACGCACCAATCCAAGTGCTAACAAGCCCAGTGTTGTTTAATTCCGGTTTTCCAATGAATTCAATATAGAATAAAAATATAGATCGAAGATTTAAGGATGTATTATTGCAACAGGTTGCCATACTGAAATTACACAATATGATAATTTAATATCTTCAAGAATTAGAATATTCCTAACATTATCTACAAAATCTTTATGTGTACATTTAAATAATTTTTCGATTTATTTCTCTAATAAACTTTACAAGTTCCCACATTCTTTATAATGCAGTCTTTTGTTTGTTCGCATGTAGAAAACAAATAGGCAGATTTCAGGATAAACAAGATTACGAAACAAGACAGGAAAACAGGGCAAATATCATTCATGAGTGTTGAACAAGAATAATATTTATTTTTTTTTTTAAGGAATCAAATAGTACTTAAGTTAACTTTAAAATAATAGTCAAATTTTTATTTTATTGATTGATATAAAGATTGTTATAAAATTAAATTAAATAATTTTATAACGAGTAATTATTTACTTGTTTTACAGTAATAAAAAAACTTTAAGTTGCGGACAGATGTTATCATGTAGTTAGTTGCATGTACACTTACTTCTATTACTATTTGTTCGATATTCAAATGCAGTAAATCAATAGTACATTTCGTTTATATAGGAGAAACAGTAAACACCCATACGTTAGGAAGAACGTAAATTTTTTGACATCTAGATCTCGTTAACTATACTTGCCCTAATACATATGAATATGGTAAAATTTACGACTCCAGATGTAGAATTAAATCATAATTTCAAACTATTGGAGGTGCAATATCTCCTTGGGAACCAGAATGCAGAGATCTTCTCATCCTCCCATTAATAATAACAACAAATCTGAAAGCACTTTTCTCAACCCCAGAATCAATAATTTTGATTTGCTTAATCAAAAATCATTGATGTTCTCCACGATTCTATATTTTTTGTTTGAGAGGAATTAAAAACTGTAATTTGAGTTATTCTTGAAAGAAATAACTTGGGCTAAGTATGAATTCCTGACTTCACAGTCTTCGGCAGGTCACCTGGACTCATTATAATAAAAACAGCTGATAAATAAATACAAACTTCTACCTCTACCATAATAACGGTAAAAAAATCTGGAGTGGCCTATTCAACTTTACTATAAGTAAAGATAATATTAAACTGTTTGGGTATATCATATATATGTCCCAGTTAGACATAATTAATTAATTTTAACATAATAATAATACATAACTTTAATAATAACATAATTTTAATTTACTGAATTAAATTATAATAGCCTGTATTATCTGTATACTCTAATAGCAATTACTCTGTCATCATTATAGTTATTTTATTATTGTTAATTATTATATATTTAAGCTATATTTACATAACATAATGGAAATTATTGTGTAACATTAAAGATTTTGATGCATGTGGTGCCTTCAGGTGGAGCATGCTGTTTTCTGACAAAAAAAAAAAAAAAAAAAAAAGTTAGACATAATATAAATGTCTAAATGGGAGATGTTTATTAGTTTTTCATATCTGGGGGTAGTACAGATAGTTAGTTACTGATCCAGTTATGAATGCAAGTTACACGCTTATTTTTGTATACCACACAACTCATAGTTATAATATCATTAGTATTATATCAATTATAATGCTATTACCATAGCAGTATAACACTTTTGTAAAACCAAAGAGAATATTCGTGTTACGAAATATTCTGTTACAGAAGAGCATGGGTTTTGTTTCTATAGCCAGTGGATCCCTAACATGCCCATCACTCCAATGAGCTTTATGACTCTTTACACGATTTATATTTCACGATTTTTTTTTTTTATAAATTGCTAATTTTCTGTTTAATTATCTGGCGAAAGTTCATTTTCTTTAATGAACCATTTAGCATCAAACAAACATTTCCTGAAAACATCAGATATATCATAACTGCCCTTTGGTTAATGTAATTTTAAAAAAAATTACCCCAATCATACTCCACATGAATAATTTCATACCTAATAATTTCAAACTGAATCATAAGTCAACATTATTACATTCTACAGAAAAAAAATTTTTTTAGCTGTTTTAAAAATCTGAGGTTTTTTTAGTTTTTAACCTTCATGATAATGTCAACATTTCAAAATTCTAGAGTAGTTAGTTTAGGAGAAAAAAAAAGTTATCTAAAAGCACATTTTGACAAAAAAAAAGTAACTTCCCCAACATGCATAATTGCTCCCAAACAATAGGGTCCATCTACACATGAAGGCCATTTTGTGTAAAATCTGAATTTGGTTCATCGAGGACTGTGGACTGTATGGCGTACACATGCTTTTGGGATGCACACCCACCCACTCATAAAACATCATAAAAGAACTTTGGGGACCTCAAAACATGTAAATCCGTCAAAATCTAGATATCAATTTTTTTTATCACTATACTCTACTTATACTAAAGTAAAAACGAACAAGTTCAGCAGGTTATACTTGATTTCAAGATGAGTTTTCAGTTTTTTTTACCTGCACCATAACATCCCTTTAGGCCAAAGAAATTTCACCAAAAAAATATTCAGTTAATGCCTTCAAAAGTTTCATCTTTGGGTATAATTTAATTATGACCAAAGCGGTGTGATCTGCAACGTGCTTCACATGCTTTCGGAATCAATCATAAGCCAGAAATGTACAGTTTATTGGAAAGAAATACCTTTCTCATTACTTTAAAAATGTGAGGTATTTTGGAGTTATAGCTTCTGTTAGTTTCATAATAACCCCAAAGTTTCAACGCACTAGACGAAACAGCTTAGGTGATAAAAATTATTGTCTAAAATCATATTTTACTACAAAGTTATATTCCCCTCATGAATATTCTAATATTGCAAAAAAAAAAGGATCAAAATATATAATAGTCCCAATTTTCGTGTAAATATAAATTTGAACCACCCAATGGTGGTGTTTAGCTTGACCACAAACTTTTTTTGAAACACACCCACCCTCTTACACAGACATCATCGAAAAAACGTTAAAAAAGAACTTTAGAGACCTCTAAAGTCTGTTTTAGTAAAACAGATGAAATTTATTTATGATTATTACACTTTATATATAGAAAAGTGGAAAGTATTTTTGAAGGTCCCAAATCCTTCCCTTATTGCAATACATATTAAATATATTAAGGCTATATCTATTACCGCTTCTTTTATTCAGAATTTCATTAACTAACAAACACTTGAACCCTATTGACAATGTAAACTAAACAAAAACGGATATTTTCTTCATACCTATATTTTATCAATAGAGCAATTATGGTAGAAAACTGAAACAAATAATGATAAGAACAGTACATTTGAACAAATGTTAAACCTGATAAACTTAAAGACTTAGCCGTTGAATAGTTGTGGGAGATGTACTGTATTTTAATTAAGTTTTATCTGTGAAACAAACCAAAGTTTTATAATCCTGGTATGTTTTCAACCGGTGATAACTGTCGGGTTTTAATGGCATCCCAAATCTGGCGTACAGAACTGAGCAGCATAACTATGCAGTCAACTTGTCTCCGAGGTCGAGATAAACCAACTTAATGTGTAAGACTGCGCTACTGAGGCATGCTAGATCACTTATAGCGAAAACAAGTATTTCTTAAAATGAAATGATCATAAAGTTAAAAAAAAAAATGTAGTAAAAACTTACTCAAGCAAAAAAAAAACTTCAATGGATTAGAATAAAACTAGTTTGTGGTCAGTTCGAGGCACAGAACAAATTACTGGATCCAAAATCACTTGAAACTAATCAGAGCGGACTTGAGAAGATGACAGCCATCACGGCGAAAACGCTGCACTGGGGTGATTTGGCTAATTTTACCACACCAGGTGTTCAGGTCCCAAATCGAAAGACCACTAAATTAAATACGGCCTTCAACTAGGCTCATATTCTAAATATAAAGTAAGTAACCAAACCACTTTCACAAATACACCACTTACAAACTCCTCTTCAGCAGACTGGATAACTATACCATTGGCCAGGAGAGCCCAATTTGAATATTAGCATCCAGTAAATCAGGGGTTCTCAACCTTTTTTTGCTTGTGGACCCCTAAAAGCTACTTGTGGACCCCCTAAAAGCTACTCGTGGACCCCCACTCCCCCGGATACTTAAAAAACATAATTATACAAATTTATAAATAAATATTTGTTTTTAGGTAAATGAATATCGTTAATTATGAAATAATTTCATTACATCTACAACGCATGCCGAAATACAAAAATGTTTTTAAAACAATAACAAAATATCTCTTTATTAACATTTTATAAAGTACCCTGAAATAAATTGTAACAGAATCATTTTGAATGTACTGGTAATTTTGGTAATTTTGAATGTACCATAAAGAGAAGTGCAATAGACAATTTTAAAACATTGGAACATTTTAACAAACTGACGAGGATATTGGGCCTTATATTTTAATGATGTGTGAATATTCTACGGCCAAAGCTTACTACGCTTTGATTTATTTTTTGTTTGCTGATAAGTTTATTCAAACTTAACATTGAGCTCTAACCACGTGTCATGGACCTTCAGAATACTACTTTCCTCATGGACTCCCAGTAATCCTCTGTGGACCCCTGCGGGTCCATGTGGACCACGTTGAGAACCACTGCAGTAAATGAACTTGATGTTAATAATACAGAAATTCAATCATAGAAGCATGGAGTAAAAACACCGGGTAAGTAGCTTAAAAGTAGTAGCCGTTTGTCATGAAGAACGAAAGAAAAAGTACCTTTCCCTTGCTACAATATTACCAAAAACAATGTGTTCTTCGACAACCTAAGCATATATATCTGAAATTAATAATCGCTAAAGGGTGCAGTATATAGTTTGGTAACACTTTCTCTATACTATCATCCATTACCCTAAAAAAACTTAAAATATATGACAGGAGTTGGTTTTTTACATTTAAGAATTTTATTCTTCTTACATACTATATTAACTCATTAAAACATCTCAAATTTGTTTTATGAAACCTTTATCACCAACTTTAAACCTTCCTGCCAACTCAGCTCTTAGTGTAAGAAAAGAATAGTGCTAATGTAATGAAATCCAAATTTGAAAATTTGACTTATTGACACGGATGTGTGTTTGTATACCGATAATATATTTTACAATAAAACTTTACAATTAGAACTGTTAAAACTTAATGAAATTTGACGAACTACCACTCTTTTTCTGTCCTACTGTTTTTGAATAAAATTGGATAACGGGAAAGGTATTTTATCACACTTTATGTCAAAAAGTGTAGTAATTTACCCTCTAGGAACTGAAAAATGTGCGCCGAATTGGATTAATATGAGTATTAAATGATACGACTTTCATTAATTTTCGATTATTATATGAGGTAACACAAACGGTTACTATTCAGTCGAAATAGTCGGACTGATCACCTTAATTTGTTTAAAAACTCAAAGATAAAACTATGCATCTAATTTATAAGAAGTAAAATTAGTTTAACAATTAATATTGTAATTATGTTCTTATGTAATTATGTGAATGTGACTATACTGAAATATTTAAATTTAAAGATAACTAATTATAAAAAAAAAACATTATATTACCATATAAATAATTTAAAAAAAAATGTTCTCAAGAATATATAAAATCAAATTAAATAATAATTAATTATCTTTACTTATTGAATTTTTTAATTTTGTTATTTAGTATTAATCTAGGAAAAAAACTTATAACGGAACATAAATTATAATTTTTTCTATTCCTAGTACTGTTTGATAAGAATAGATTTCCCATTTCATTATATCAAACCACAGAAACTGAATATAATATTACGAAATTTTACAGTTCTATTATTATTAACTTCGCTTTTTATTTATAATGTTTTTTTTAAACTCCTTCAAACGGTATCAAAATAAATTGATATTATAATTAACTGCTGAAACTATGGCAGCTTAGTTGAACACATCTGTTTATAGTGTTTATCGCGTTTATTTAATTTAATCCATTAGTACGAAGATAAAATATATATTGGAAAAAGGTAAAAAAGTCGTTTGTTCTAGCTGTCTTTGTGTAGTACAACACGAAAACAAATATATAAGACAGGGAAAAAGAACTCATTTTAGACAGCTTTTGGGATTCGTTCTCTGTAATATTTGTAAAAAGTGGATATATCGAGAGAAATAAGCAAGATTGTGGTGTTATTTTAAAATTAAATATCTTCCACAATAGTATTGGAATGCTATTGCTTCCACATTCTATTGGTATGTGCGACATGGAATGGAATGACACTAGGTAAGGCTCTGGTCTATAGTATGGTTTGCTTTAAGCAAGAAAATGTTGCAAGAACAGCGAAGATAAACTCTTAGAGCCAGTGAGCTTCCCAAGATGGATTGCTACAATGCAATCGAACAGGAGTCAAAGCTTACGAGGGGTATGGTGTGTTACTGTAACGGTGATGTATTAAATAACCTATGACTTACTAACAACTTTATAATTAGAAAAACGATTTCACTGAGATAATCACTATATCATGACTGAAAAAAAATTATAAGCTAGCAATATGAGTTAGCAAACAGTTCTCTCAGTTCACCAACTGCCGATCACTACAATGCAACCATGAGAACGCTCTTACTGGCATTGGAAACAGTAGAACAATTATCTCGAACACTCAACAAAAGACAAGCACCACTTCCACGCTTTTAACATTCAACACTTACTAACGAAATCTTGAGAGAGTAAATTCATTGACACAGTATAGTACTTCAGATACGGAGTACCGAAGTATTCAACGACACCCAATGATCCATTAAAAATAAATACCAATTGATTATATCATTTAAGTATGCAGAAAAAGGTATTATAATAAAAGAAAGTAACTAAACTGAATAAAAAAAAATATTGTTCCAAAATTAATAGCCAAAAATATATTCTCAAATTCCCGTTTATATTAAACAAATACGCAGTTATTATCTATTTTTATCAACAACGTCAATATGAAACCATAAACCGCAAAATGAAATTATTACGTGGGACTGCTATCTTTCAACCTGTATCACTAAATGAAAGGGATTTAAGCGTTGAATTTATAAATACATATTCTCATGAACTTTGTTTTAACGTCAACCAATGTTTTCTTACAAGCATCTGAGCAGGTAAACATTTCAATCCTTGGATCACAACTGCTTCGGTGTTCAACCTTACCATTAAATGTTTTTGTTTGCTTACCATTTATTTCATGTTATCATATTTTTATTTTACTTACTTAATTTCGCTTCTTTTCACCTTACTTCTTTTCAAATACATGCATATTGTCAGTGTCACATAGGCTAGTAAATAAGATATTATTATTAACCGTCATACCTCGTCTATCGTCTATCGTATACGATAGACGAGGTAAGACGGTTAATAATAATATCTTTCTTCTTTTTTCTTTTTCGTGTTTGCTTGTCAGACTTTAGTTCAACACTCAAGAGTGCAGTAGTCAATCTTGGTTATCAAATAAGCAATGAACATCTCCTCCTGTCGACGTCGGGTATAGGAATGTTGAAATCATTCTTTGTCGATGTTTTTACTTTTTTTTTGTACTTAATATTATGATATATGTAAAAAAAGTGAAAAATGACCAAATCAGATCGTTTGACAATGACGACAAATCTGATATGTTAGTATGTTATTAAACTGAGGGCTTTAGCCTGAGTTAAAGTTACATGACCAATCCAGTCAATAAAGAGTTTCCAAAGTATTTGAGTACATCTGAGAGATTTAGCTTGGCACCATTGAATCTTACTTTCTTTCAACTTGAGAAAGGAACAAGGACTGTACCAGCTAGATTATATTCAGACCTTTCTCCTTTACTCTTCTCTTTCATTAATGTCGAGAGCATGACTCATAAGCTCAAAGTACCACCAAGCAATCCACTTCTCGAAATAAGAAAGTCATCCGCATATCCTTCCGTCACGAATCATGCTTCATTTAGAGTACCTAAAAAGTTATTCAAAGTAACACTTCTACAAGATTATCATCTAGTGCCAAAAATTAAGTTGTGTTAGACCCTATGTTTACACTAATTATTCTTATATTTGATGAATGCATTTCATAGTTATTAGGTAAAAACATCTATATATTAGTTCTGTTCTACTGGATTTGAAGGCATGTTATCAAAATTTCATTTAATATCGCTAAGATCACACAGAATGTTTGCATAAATACTTAACGCGTTTGATAGAATTTTTCATCAAGTGCTATACATTACTTATAGATAAGCAAAACTGTATATACGAAATATGCTATAATATCGAAATTAAATTCAATCCAAATATAACTGAAATGAATCATATGCCTAATCAATTAAATGTTTAGTGTGTATATGCACCAACTCGCAACCACATTGATATGAATTCATTCGTCACTTCTGAAACACAAGAACTGGAAACATCTTGGTGTAGGATGGTGGAACTAGAGATCTGAAGAAGGAAAAGCTCTTCCTGGTTGGTCAGCCATTATGTCATATACACCTAATGTTATTATGGACTTGTGTTTAAGAATATATGAGTATAATAAAGGTAATAATGTAATTAAATCGCTATCAATTGTCTTTCATGGCATATAGTAAATGACTGTATAAACTAAAGGTTGTCAATTAATTACACAAATAACTGAATGTAGTCAAAGCTTGACGAGAATCGATGAAAAAACAATATTTAAAAGAAATGATTGTATAACAAGTTACCTTAGTTGGTTAAAAAATAAAAAAAAATATTCTCCCTATCTGGCTTTAATTGGATATGTCATAATAAAAAGTAATTGGCTTTCTGATCATGCGGTTGACAGGACTTGTGGTTACTGGCTAACCTTGAAGCAGTGGAGGTCTGGTGTTTGAGGATCGCTTAATCTGCAGCCATTACCAAAGATAGCGCATGAGGGTCAGCAGACTCCATTACGCCTCTCTTAGCTGAATGCAGCTGATGATGTAATATCAGAGTGAATCAAAAAGCTGGTGAGGTCACTGACCTGACAAACAAAACAACTGACCTGGTCACTCACAGGCAACCCATTCGAGGCAAACAAGCCTCGAAATCATATTAATTATTAGTAAATAACCAGATTTATACTAATAGTACCGCATTCAGATTTATAATGACAACCCCTCAACATTGCATTCGCTCGGACACACCCCTTCAGGGGGAGGGGGAGAGCAACGGACAGTTTTCTAAAAAGTTACATCTCTGACGCTGCTTCCTCAAATGAATATTATGTTTCAAGAGAATTCCCCTAATGATTCTAAATAGGACGGGATTACTAATTATTGTCTAACTCAAGTGTATTTTAGGGTAAGGACCTTTGAGTACCTAACATAGTACAGACTCGAGACCAACAGCTTAACGTTCTCTCCAATTATGAACATGAACAAATTTTTTTAACCTCTTCCATAAAAAAGTCAAAGGCCAGAGCGAAAATCGAACCCAAATCTACTAGTTCAGGGACGAGCATACAAAGCCATTGGGCTACTCTAGCCTTTCCTTTCACTACGCTTATAAGCAAAAGCCGAATGAAATGCACAAAATTTTATTCATCTTATATGAAAACACATAATAACGATCTTATGGTTTCCTATACCAGTAAAAATCTTTCAGGAGCAGACCAAGCTAAATGAAAGGACGAATTAAAATTTGAACTGAGTAAATATATAGATGGATTTATTAAAACTATATTATTAAACATTTAATTTTTGTTTGAGAAACTGAATCCGAAATTACTTCAACGAATACTACTCGGTACCGTATAATAATAAGTTAACATTGTTACATTGTATAAATTCTCTCTCTAAATCTCATAATAGTAGTTGCTCCTCCCGTAATTCCATCAGGACACATTGTTCTAGATGACGTAATTTGTTTGCTGTGGGTAAATCTCAGAATTCTTACCCTGCATACATGAATAAACTGTCTATGAAGAATAAATTAAATCACATAGAAAAACGCACAGAAAAACAACCAATAAAAATTCATTGATATCACATAAATATCAATAGGTAAGCAAGTTGTAAAAACAAAGCTCTCAGCAAACCAAACAAAAAATGACCCTATCATAGCTAATGTTTTTGAAAATTGCTCCATTTTGTTGAAAAATATGATCAGTTGTGACTGATGAATATTCTGAATACACTACTTCTACTTTAAGTCGTAGAAGAATTGAAATATCCTTCGTTATCCAATATAAATGTATAAGCACAGTACGTGGTTCTAACCATCCTTAGCCCATGTGAAAGATAATGAAATAATTCGAAGACAGAAATAACGGAAGACTTGTCCGGTGATAGGCTCTTTCATTTCTACAATCCACTTCGATCCACTGAAAAACGATGAAGTAACCCTCCTGGGCCAGATCAATCTGTTTTCTAAGGCAACTGAATATCTGCCACAAATGAGAAGTTATCAATTTTTATTTTGGAATTATACACAGAGTTAGTTATACAGGACAGCTACCTAAAAGAATATAATAAAAAAGACTTTGGAAAGGGAGATTTTATTTCCAAAAAATTGAAAAATTACGAAAATAACTCTAATTAGTGGACAATATTAATCGAAAATTATGCCCTTTTGTTAAAATTGAAGTAAATATACACTATAATTGACTTGGGGCAGAAATATAAAGTTGAACCAAGGTTGGAACTATTAGAGCTTAACAACTAAGACAGATCCAGTTTCAAGGAGAGCAAGCCAAAGTAATTACTTGTTTTGGTCTCCGATTCGAGGAGTACAAACAATAGAACGTGTACGAAAAACACGACTGTGGAGGACTTCGGAGTTCTATGAATTCTAGACAATAGATGACATTCATCAAACATTATTGTCATAATTCCAGATAATACAACAAGGTCTTCAAATTATTATTACCTTAGGCTATAAACAATAAGCAATTGTTTAAAATAATATTGTTGCGGTTTCTAGAAACAAATTGGTATTAAATGTATTGCCATGAATTGTAGACAATAGAATGGATTCTAAATCTAAATGGGTGTCAATAATAAATGAACTCTATTCTTACACCATGAGTTTGATTTTGGTGAGGGTTATTTCACTAAATAAAATATCTATTTTTGTCATTAAGATAAAAAAAGTATGATTTTGTACATAGAAATACTAATATAGAAATCAGAACAGAAGATACACCGTGAACCATTTTTGGTAAGATGCAATTGCACTTTAGAACCGGCTTCGTGAGTTCTCCACACCTAACAGGTAAAGGTTCAATGGAAGCTGCTTTTAAAGTCCGAGTTCACATAAAAATCTTTAAATATTTGTCAGTACAATGAAGAAGAAAATAGAAGAAGCATATTGACAGCATCGGTTTTCTGTGGTACTAACCCAGATTAGTCAGTGTTGACTATTTTAACAGTATGGAACAAACACAGTACGAGTCACACCTGGAATTATGGGAAAATGGTCCACATAAACTTTTATTTTCAGAAATAAAATAAAATAAAATGGTTTCTAACACATAGTGTTCTTCATCGGGTTTATCGAACTTATAGCTCCACATATAGAAAGAATGTAGGAATGGAAATCCTTCAACAATCTGATAAACCTGAAGAAGAACACAACTTATTCGAAGCCCGTTGTTTTGTTAACTTTGGAGAGTTTTTTCAAATAATTTTAATTTCCAAATATATGTAAATACCATATAAAAACTAACTATACAACCCAGAGAATGGAAAGTGTGATTATTGCAGAAGCAGTTAACCTTCTTGGGAGGTTGATCGTTTATCATATAGGTGACAAGCTAGTCTCTTGTAACTTACCCATAGGAAAGGAATGCAAGGTCTGTGGTGATCTTGAGAACTGGTCAATCCAAAGAGCTATAGTTCTGAAGTAAAGTGATGTCAAGAGTAGCACATTCAGGAAGTCTATAGTGTGGTAGACCAAAGAGTCAATCATACTACTTACTCATAAGTTCACTCAGGAAGAAACTCGCAGAGCAAAAAAAGATTTATCAAGTAAGACGCTTTATGTTCCTCACATAAAAAAACAGCATTAAAATCAGTCCTTTTTTTTTACATTAATTCATTAAGAGAGGAAAATTATGGATTTAATTATAACGTCATTGAAGCTCAACAACTGCAACCTCTACATATGAAAGTATGTAGCTTGACTGCCGCTTAGACTGCAAGTATGCAAATTTATATCAGTTTTTGCTTTTTCTATTCTAACATGTCTTAATGTCAATTCTGCTTGCGCATGATGAAAACAGTTTGTACCTCCACAGTATGAGTTGAGGCATAGACTTGCTAAATAAAAAACTTTGTATATTTACTCATTCTGAGGTAAAATGGATAAACAAACAAAAGTCTCCACACTAATGAAGTTTTATTCAACAGCAAAAACGCGTTTTGAACACTTTGTGTTCATCATTAGGAAGACACTATAATACAAATTATATCTAATCAGTTACAAAATTAGAATGAATTAATAAAATCCAATTAAGAGAATTCAATTTTATTATTTCACTCTAATTTTGTAACTGATTAGATATAATTTTTATTATGGTGTCTTCCTGATGATGAACACAAAGTTTTCGAAACGCGTTGTTACCGTTGAATAAAACTTCATTTGTGTGGAGACTTTTGTTTGTTTATCCATTTTATGAATGAGTAAATACCACACAATTACGGATTGCACAACTAATAATTTGTATATTTAGTTTGATAGGAAATATTAATGAAATATTCTTACAGAATTTTGGAGATTTGAGAGAATCATCATCATTTGAGAGAGAACCATTGAACAAACTACAACTAATAAGGTCTGCAAATAGAGCAAATAAAAAATAATGGATACATTTCAACCGAATTAGAAACGTTAATATAAATGAGTGTTATGCAGTTATTATGGGCACTTATTAAACTTGGGCTAAGTAGGAATTCCTGACTTTACAGTCTTCGCCAGGTCACTTGGACTCATCATAATAAACAGCTGATAAATAAGTACAAACTTCTACCATAATAACGATAAAAAATAGTTTGGGATATAACAGTTGGTTTCCTCCCATTAGGGAAATATATAAAACAGGCTAATGTGCTTAAATAATACAGATACAAATACATTTCTTAAATGTAGGTTAGGTTAGGTTGCAGTGGTAGTCCCACAAGGGAACACACGTAGGCCGAGCATGGGCCCTTTGTGATTCCACACAATGAAGATTGATTCTACATTGGGAGTCCTAAGCTTTACCTAAGTCAAGTGTATTTAGAGCAGGGATCTTTAACGAATAGCTGACTCATACAGGCTCGGGACCGACGGTTTAACGTCCTTCTCCGAGGGACGACGTGCTCAGATTTATTCACTTCCCGCATGAATAATCGAGGGCCAGGTGAGGATCGAACCCCGGTCCTATCAGTTCAGAGGTGAGTATGTTAACAACTGAGCTAACCTGGCCCCCTTTTCTTAAATATAACTAATTAGGATTGCTGTTTTTTCAATAAAATAGCGCCAATTTTATTTTTCAGACAAAAAAATTGTACTGTCCTTTAATAATAATTATACAAATATATTTCTTAAATATAAGTAATTAGGATTGCTGTTTTTTTAATAAATTAGCGCAAATTTTATTTTTCAGAGAAAAAATTGTACATTTTACAAAGATTTTTAAAGGATTTGTTACATTTTATTATCTATTATTTAAAAAGAAAACATTTATTATTAATATCTATTTCTTCTACAATAGTTTGAGATGCTCTAGTTCACCATGTCACTCTTTCTATTGTTCTCTCTCTCTCTCACCCCCTCACTCCCTCTCTCTCACTCTTCTTCCATGACTCCGTGAGCTCCATGACTTCCCTGACTTCTTACCATCTCTCTATGCAATACCCTGTCTCCCGTTTCCAACCAATGTTCCCTCTAATTTTTTGTAGTATGTGTGCGCAGAAATTTTGGTGTGTGCGCACTTTTTTGGAAATGCCTAATATTTGTGCAAAAACCCATGAATAAATTTTGCAAGAAATCTAGCAGCTAGGTTACGGCAGCCATTGAAAAAAAAGTAGACTACTTGTCCTAGTTATGTTACTGCTGGTACCTTCTTCGCACACGATGCCGTCTTAACTTTAAAAGAAATGCATCTTTTTAGCAAGTCCAACAACAAACTTTCTCAACCTGCCAACCGAGAACATTGCTACATCACATCGAAATACGTCTGTGCGCAGTAAATCTATGCGTGTGCGCTGCCTCTGAAACCTGTGTGCGCGCGCACACGCGCACAGCCTAGAGGGAACACTGTTTCCAACATTCTCACTTCCTCTTCTTGTACTCTCTCTTTCATCCTTGTTTCTCCCGAATTAAAATAATAATTATAATTAAATAAAATCTTTTTTTTTTCTTCTATTAAAACACTACAATACACACTTAGTCATTTCTGTCCTGTATCTAAGCTAAATTTTATGCCAATCAAATGTTAAAATTAAAGTTGTAAATAAAAATTATTATAATTCAAACAAATTAGTAAAAGATTACCTATATATTCATGGAATTCCACGAATATAAAAATCATAATTTTATAAATTACTATTAATCCAATAATACGGCTCAGCTATAACTAAAATGGGAGATAAATAATAAATGAGCCGAAATTCCCACCCCGAGAGCAGCACTAAATGTAAAAGGGTATAACCGTTGGGGGTTGAAAATAATTCATTATTTAAAGCAGTTTAATACAAAACTTTCTCTGTAAGAACACCTGCTTCACTGAAAGGATTAATGTCAAAATTTAATCAAATCGCAAACGCTATTTTTATACTTCACGGTTCTTTGTAATTTTGATACCTTTGATTACATCACAGAGAAACATTATTTAAGTAAAGGTTTAGAGAACGTAATTTGTAATCAACTTTGTGTTTTCAGATTTAGTATAGCTTTGTTTTTAATATTTTAAACTGAATTTTCTGGTACCGATGTTTTATACTTTTATCGCTTTAAAGTTTACTAATTTAGGCTAAACTTGATCTGATAAAAGTGGCTCACATAAAACTCTCATGCTGTAATGACTATTTTATATATTCGTAGCTTCCACAAAGAGGACGAAACATTCTGTTACTGAGGACGAAAAAGGTACCAGGACGGTAAAGGTAAACAGAGTACCATTTTGAACTAATTTTTTTAAAGTTGAAAGATGGGTTTCTTGAGGATTTTGGGTCTCAAGAAATTACATTCCTGTTTATGCACTCACATTTCACCAAAAATCGATTGGCATTTTTTGGTTAAAGGCTAAAAACAATTTATTTTTGCCTTAAATGAGAAAAAAAAATAAATCCACGGAATATCGACCAACAGAAAACCATAAAAACAAAAAACCAAACCATAAAACACCAAATCAAGTAAAAAAGAAAACCACAAAAGGACCACAAAATAGGTTTGGTTTTTTGTGGTTTTTGTTTTCTGTTGGTTGATATTACATGGATGTATTTGTTTTCACTACTTATGTCGTTAAAATTGTTTTTAGCCTTGAAAATGCTAAACAATTTTTGGCGAAACGTAGGTGTATAATAACATTCGCGTATAAAAGGAGTGTAATTTCTTTAGACCAAAAATCCTCAAGAAACCTATTCAAGAAACTTCAAGAAAAACTTTGAACGTTAGAAATCAGTGGTCGAAAAGCCATATGAATACTAATTTTTTACATGTTTTTATACCAAAAGTTGACTAGGAAAATTATCAAGGAAAAGTAACCTCTCCAATTCCAACAGGATGTTACTTAGTCATTCCTTTAGTGTGTAGAGACACACAAATGGACACTTAATTTTTTGTTAATTGATAATTCTTAGAGATCCATCTTTTTAATATGATCTATTTTAAGAGGTCAAATTAAATCTAATGGAAACTTAATAAGCATTGAAAAGAAATTCGAAGAATAACTATTTATCATAACAGCCCTATATTCGTGCAAATAATTGGATGTCACATGAAATTCATTGGCGCATATTTAAAAACAAAGACAATAACTCAAACACAAACACGATGGGTTACCCCAACAATATTGGATTACTAGGCATTGTTATGTAGGCCTGGTAATGTTTGATGCAGACCTTTTAGTTTTGCGTGCTAATAATAGCGTTCATCAAAGCCAGCAAAACGACCCATATTTCACTGCAGACACTCCTAATTCCTCTTTTAACATATGTCTCGAAAATACTTGACAGTATGTCACCACAGCGTACAACTAACGAGTCAACGAATTATGAAATATGATCAAAGTTCACTAGGTCTTTTCGTTTAGAATATTTCCTGTCTGTTGTATGAAATCTTTAAAATGAAAATAACTCGTGCTCCAATTTACTTGAATTCATTATTTTAAAATTTATGTCAAGCTAACTGAACTGAAGAACTGACCGAGTCCCGATAAACTTCAGTTTTGTATATATATATATTCATTCTGACATACGTCATCCCTCGGAGGATGTTAAACCATCTGTCCCGACCTTATACAATGTCAAGTACTTCTTAAAGATACCTACTCTAAATACACTTCAGTTAGGCAACATTTAGGACTCCTAGTGTGGAATCAATCCTTTATTGCCTGATATCACAAAGGGCCTATACTTGACCTACGTGTGTTCCCTAGTAGGACTACCATTGCAACCTAACCTAACCTAATACTTATAGTTCCTCAATGAATTAATAGAAATAATATAAATTAAATCAACCTAAAATATTCATAGATAATAAAGCTACCTCAAACTTCTGGAGTGGCTTACACTTAACTTTACAGAAAGTGCAGTTATACTGAACACTGTTTATTAATGAACAATTAGTATATGATTTCTTTTGAACAATCTAAACGTTAAAAAGTTATGACTCATTCAAATGACTAAGTTTCTTAGTTACACAAAGGAAACACTATAATTCATTTTTCAATTCAATGATTTAGCTAACAAACATACTAATAATAAAATCAGATAAGTACCCACAGGTAAAAAGTTAGATTGCTACATACATTGGATATAATCTGATGCACAATTAATGAGTAATTAATGCAATCAACTAAACGAGGGTGAGTTTGTTCAATTAATTATATGGCTATTTTGTTTTATCATAATTTGAGATAGTTTCTAAAGATAATTAAATAACTATAAGTAAATGCGTATAAGAAATTCATATTTAATTATAAATTTTAAATATATATATATATATATATATATATACTCTCGCTCCGTTCTTCAACGAGGGGAGATCTCTCTCACTTCGTCCTCTCTTCTAGTCTACTCCTGATGACGAACAAGTTCGAAGTTCGAAATATTGAATTCTGTAAGTGTTCTTTTTATTCTTTTTTTTTGTGTCGTGCTTTGTGTAATTTAAAGTTTATATATATATATATATATATATATATACAATAAAATAAAAAACGAAGGAAACACACAGAAAGACACAGACATAACTCACATCGATATTTCGACAATCGTCGTCATCAGGAGGTGCGAAGAGCGAAGAGCGAAGAGTCCCGCAGGAAGACAGGGCGGTACTCTTACCTGTCAGGGCGGGACTCTCGCTCTTCGCTCTGCGCACCTCCTGATGACGACGATTGTCGAAATATCGATGTGAGTTATGTCTGTGTCTTTCTGTGTGTTTCCTTCGTTTTTTATTTTATTGTAAAAAAGTCCGCTGGACCGTTTCTTTTAATTGTATATATATATATATATATATATATATATATTAGTTAAAAAGATTTCACATAAACACGTGAAATAACAATCAATGATCAAACCACAATATGAAAATGGGAAAACAAGAATAAGTTGGGTTTTTGACTCTGACGAAAACCGCTTGGTAAGGTTGAAAGATCTTAGTCTTGTTTTCCCATTTTCGTATTGTGGTTTGATCATTGATATATATAGTTATAATATATATATTATAGATAAATATATAGGTGTGTTCTGTAATCGGGGTTCGGTCAATTTTCCAGGATAAAAATTAAACTCTCGTTGTCAACGTTTCGGTTTTATTTAAAACCTTTTTCATAGGCAGAAGTAAGAATTTTTTAACTAAGAAAATGAAATTTACATTATTTAAAGGAACAACAATGTTAACCGGACAAAACCTTCGACTAGACTGTCAAGTTCAGTCTAGTCGAAGGTTTTGTCCGGTTAACATTGTTGTTCCTTTAAATAATGTAAATTTCATTTTCTTAGTTAAAAAAAATTGACCGAACCCCGATTAGAGAACAAACACCACATATATATATATATAATAACTATAAATTTTTATTTTATATTTATTTTACTTATGCAGATTATCTATTTATTTCACTTAATAGAAAAAAATCTTAGCTATATTAGTCAAAGCCGCGCTATTGGTATTTTTAGCATTCAACGCCACACTGACTGCAGAGGAAGGAGAAACGTCAGTCGGTGACTAGCAAGAGCCAAGATGGGCAGCAGCACTCATAGCGGCTTCGTCAGATGACAAGCAGTACCTGATGAAAGACCCTTGATTCTGTGTAGGTGTTTTGTAAGGTAGTCATGCTCTGCTGTGGTGCGGTATGCTATGACAGCGACTTCGCGAAGCAGTGTCGTGGAATAAGTGCCGATTAAACCAGACCTTTTCATTTTCACCTTGGTGTTTCTTTCAATGATTCGCTTACTGTTATTGTGGTACATTAAGTTGTGTCAGTTCTGTACTTTATTTACCCAGGCTTTCTGATTCCCCTAGTTGATAAATATAGAAAGAAGAAATGAAATCGGAAATGCTAGATCATTGTTGAATGACAATTTTTTAAAAAACAATTTTAAAAGAATAATATACTTGAAAAAGATCACTCAAAAATTCATGAAAAATAATACATATATTTATTTATAAAGTCACTAGATTTCAAACTTCTTAGTCATCTTATTTTAATGATGCAAATGAATTTGTAAACTTTTTAATTAATATATTAAAAAACGATTTATTTCCATTCGCAATTGGATTGGAATATTATTATAAATTGTTAAAAATAAATTTATCAGTAATAAACTATTAATTATGCCAATTATGTTTAAGAAAATTTTTGAACCAAAGTTAATGTCAACAAATTCTTAAATTTAATAGTTGAAAGGTCATATCTTTAGTGTTATATTGTTTTCTCCAATAGTCCAAAATGCATATAAATTTTATCATGGACTGCTCACTCAATATAAATAACAAAACATTTGAATGACAACAGGAGGGAGGATTAGGATTAATACTTCGTATGAAATCTATTAAAATGCCTCTCTCATGGTGCAGTATTGTCAAAGGGATCAGCCATATACCTGGTAAATTTCATATAGATCTCTCAAACACTGTCATTTATGAAGTGATTGTCTAATTTTAGACCCACAAACCACCAAATCGTCAAATCCGATCTTGTTTTTATGATCACTACACCTTCCTACCATAAAATAGAAATAAAACACGTTTGCACAGTTAGGCTTACTTGAAGTAAATTGTATAAAAAGAAACTAAAAGGAAACCAACCCACTAGTTGTACAATCCGTAATTGTGCGGTATTTACTCATACTGGGGTAAATGAACAATATATAAGTCTCCACATAAAAGAAGTTTTTTTTTTAATTCAAATTAAGCATTTCGAACACTACATTTCCTTTACTCCTTTCATTGGATGTTTACCTGACGATGAACACAAAGTGTTCGAAACGCGTAGTTTGAATTAAAAAAAAACTTCTTTTGTGTGGTGACTTTGTATTATCCATTTATCCCAGTATGATAAAAGGAAACCATATAGAAACGGAAACACCGCTAGGAATTTAATTCACTTTTATAACTTCATTCTATATTCCTTTAATTTTTTAAAAATATTCGTAGATAACTTTATAATTAGGAAGAAAACAATGAATTAGGTCAGGCCTTTTCAAATCCGTTGCTGAACATCCATTCACCGGATATTGCAGTTTAAATTCCTCATTCTTCTGTTCCTATATTTCATAATCAAATTTGTAAAATATTTCCAAATATGTTATACTTGATAAATATTTTCGCTCAAACAAGACATATTTAAATCCTATAATTAAATTATTTCCACCAGACTGTTTGTTTATTATAATGTATGTTCACAAACTTCTCCTAGGACTTTAGAGGTAAACTATAAAAGCATATTTTCTTAGAAACCTCTTTATGTGTTAATAAATATAAACATACATCCCTAGGTATACACAGCTAACATATTGATGATGTTTAAAAATAAAGTGTACACAAATAACGATATTCATTTATAACAGGACTATAGGTTTCTTTATAACACTATTCAATTTTAGGGTTACCATATTAAATGTATGCCCCAGAGTTCTTGGATAGGCATATATCATTTTCAAAACAATGGAACAATTTCCCACTTGATTTCATTTTGATGTTTTTCCTGTCAATGATAGCAGTCATCATTTATAGAAGACTATAATAGGATTATTTCACATTAAATGTACTATAGAACCAAAATAGTTGACCAAAAGTGGTAATTTTGGTAATTTCTGTACCCAATATTAGTGCCAAGAACGAATTACTTTGAGGAGCTGGAAAAAACCACAACGTTCTCCCTCAACTATTACCAAAGTTCACTATACTAAAATAATAATAATAATAAGTGTTTCTCCATTGATTATTTTGTCTCTCGGGAGAATTCAGTAAAAATTATTTTTTTGATGAATCCAGTGCTCGCTTAAACTTACTAGAAGAGATTGCACTATTTGTATGAATATACTCGTAACTAGGGAATCGGAAAATTGATTCCTTTATAACTGACATATATTGGATGTATATTAATAAATAGATCAGTTAGCAGTGATATATGATATATGATATGTTCGAGAAGAAAATTGACAGATGTTGACATTAAAGGTGAAATATTGCTAGCAAATGGTCATTCAGTTGGCTGAAGCACTGAAAAGCCCATCTGTATGTAGGAATAAATCGGGCCTTTGATGAAATGTTAAATGAGCTCTCAAATGGTTAAGGCAATGAAGAAGGTCAGCACAGGCTCAACTAGCCCAAGAGATATGAAAGCCAGCTGTCAGACATCGCTCTCTATTGACCCTATTTGACTACACTTGATCTAGTTCTGCCGAATTCCAAGCACACTTGAATAACGTGGCAAAAGTAGTTCTGAGGAGCACGTCATGCCTTCGGTGTCAAGTGCTATTCATCGGTGAAATAGCGGCGTTTGAAGAATGTTGATTAGCTGATGGATGCAAGCTGATGATGTGATCCTTTCCTGAGGATGACAAGGAAATGAGACAAAGAGGAAGTAACGAGACTGAATAGTAATAGACTGCTAGAAGAACAACAATGCAGGAGCGTAGGACAGGACACTAGGGAAATTCACACAGTATAACCACCCATTTCACTATTCTTCCACGATAATATTTTAGTAAAAGTAATATTGTTACCTCATTCCGGTATACTTCCTTTAAAAAATAAAATTACGTTCAATATACAAGGTCTAAGAATTTTTTCCCAAACTGGAAAAAGCTTTTACATCATTCGTGATGTTTTGTTGAACCTTCTCAAGTGTCTATGGAATATTGCATTATTTTCCTTCATCAATGTTTTTCAATTTCCGTAATATTCGAAAACTGATAAAGTGATTTAGGTAAAGTATATGACTAAGTTTTTCTAGTAAATTACTGTATGGAGTTTACCAAGAATCTACATATTATGACAATTTTGGATTCATACTAGAATGAAGATGGGTTGTCGCAGAGATATTGAATACAGCGGTTCCCGTTAGATAAGCAATGTAAAGCTGCACATAAGGCCTGGTCAGGTCTTAGATGACTGACACCACGTGGCACTCGAGCCTATGGTAATGTGGTTCTCCATGGTCTGCGAATGGTTCCCTTCAAAATGGTACTACTTTCAACCCTTAGGACATCTGTAAGGGAGTTTTGAGTTTCTATAATGGTAAGCAATCAATAGAAATAAATTTTTTGAAAATAACTTGCTGATGGGCATCAAGTATGGTCTTGTGAATGGCTTGCCCCTTGTTAGAACCGAAGATCCGATTATTCAATTTAGTCATAACTAACAGGTTTTATGACGTGATAAAATTCTTGCGCACGCCATCCATTCCTAGTTTGTAATCTACGTAATGAAAATCTGATACAGGATTTTAAGTAAAGTATATTACTAAGTATATGACTTAAGTTTGAAGGGCTTAAAATGACATTTAAAGCACAATTTAAGCCCTTCAAACAACAAATATAGGGCTACAACAGTGATAGTTGGAAATAAACAATATAATAGTGCTTAATAAATACTATTCAAAAATATAACAGTATTAGCGTAGAACCCAAAATTTTGCAGCTGTCACTGCGAAAGTCGTAAGTAATTTTCTATTTTCCTTTTTTATAAGTAATAGATGTTATTACGTTTCTATAATACTTTTTATGAGTATATTGGTACCTCGGTGTTTGAACAACTTTAAACTCGAACAAATCGGAGTGCAAACAGAAATGTGGACAAAAATATTCCCCCTGAATTAGAACATAATTTTGGAGCTCGAACAGTAGTCCAAACCTGACTGCGGCCGAATAATGTACTTTAGTGGCTTATATACACGTCTTATACAGAGAAACACACAATATTTAAAAAATAACACCTGTATATGCTCTGACCAAACGAACTGTCCCATTTCCCGTTATGTATTTCTTACTAGAATATTAGTTTTAGTTTTCAACCAAATAAATTGTTGAGTAAAATTTGGAACAAATTACGGTCAAGAACCAAGGTACACTGTAATAGTAAAAATAATGGAAAATTAATTCTATGGGCATGTCAGAGGATTAGACGGTAAAACAATGCACTCAGTCACGAATTTGTCGTGGATTCGAGTCATTGAACCTTTGTTTTCAAGGTTACCATATTGAAACCGGCTTGAAATGGAGTCATGGAGTCTAATGTGATCATACTTACTGATAAAATCCATTAAAAAAATTGTTTAATCATAGTAACTTATACAAACTCAATGCATATATTTTGTTTTGAAAAATTAATAAATATTTTTAAATTTTTATTAAATAGTGAAATGTAAGTAGAACTATCAATTCCTGGAGAAAAAAGACGAAAATGATCTAATACTGTAAGTCAATATTTGATAGATCTGAACTAGGAAATTCAGTAAGGGTAAGATCAGTCAAACTTGTAACTTTTTTAGAAAAATGGGCTTGATTGGATTTGGACGTTTAGCCTGATTCGAAAATCTTTAATCAGACATCAATTATCGATGATTTGGTTGTATCCAGAGAGTTGTGTCTGGAGTTAAGTTAAAGAGTGACATCGCGGGTCGCTTTGCATAATGAATGATTAATACCGGGTGACTGAATTCGCCCTGCGGCTCCCACTCCCTGCATCCCATCTAAATTGATTAAGGAAAAGGAAAACACTTGAGCGTCTCTTAGCTACCATCTGCCCAGAGCCACATCTCATCAACGCCTCTATTGAACCGTTAAAGAGGACACTAACCATTTTCTCTGTAACTTAATCAAAATACCAATTCAATGCTCCAATACCTTAATACGATATTTTCACAACAATAACTTTTCAGGGGGGGAGGAAATCTTAATGAAAGAAGAAATGGTTGAAAGTATTTGGCGTGATTCTTCGCTTCTGAAAGAACAACATTCTTTGGTTACTAAATTCAAGCTGTGTGCTTGTTCTCACACTGCTGTTCTGCAAACAGCGACTTTCACACCAATCACTTATTCACAAGTCATTCCACACATTCATCCTACACTGTCTACACCTAACAAGTAAGCCACATTTTCTCCAGTCATGATTTAAGTTTAAGGCAACTTGGCTTTCACTTCAATCAAATTTTACTTTCTTCACAAATACCAGCACTAGGTAAAAACCTCTTGACTATGACCATTATAAGCATCACTCATTGACTTACCCTGAATATTACTCAACTTTACGAAAAACTAACCAGCAAATTAAATGCAGATTTTAACTTCATACATCATATAATCTTGATTTAAAATATGAATAACATTGTCGAAATCGTGCAAAAAACATCATATTGTGATCTAAGATGTAACATTATGTATATTTAATAATGTCTTAACTCAGTTTCTTTATGTTACAAGATACGCAATAAGGACTTGAAATAAAAATGACCGTCCAAACAGAAAGAATTACAAAATGAGACTAGTATCTACAAACCAAGAAAAACGATAAATTCATTAGTTGATTTTGAAGAGTTTTGACGAATTTCTGAGTTCCTGAATTACATTCACTATAATTGTTTATAGATATTGTTCAAAAATTAAACCATATTTAGCTGAAACTTGCTTTATCATAAGTTTCTCGAGTTTCCGGAATAACGATCTTGTTACTGTATCCACAGAATATAGTAAGTTACTAATCGACATGATAAATGTACACATGTTTCTGTTGTCCTCAGCCATTATCAAGATATGAATGCATTTTGAAGTTTAAAGCTTTATAAAAGAAAGGTGGAATGTGGTGGTTAGAACTGGATTAGAACCTATGGCCCAGCAGAAACTTATATATATATATAATTATAATTAATAATCACTGTTTTGTTATTGAGGCTAGGTCAAATAAAAGAAAATAAACTCCTTTCTAGGCCACGTTTCATGTATTTGTACATATCTATCAGGGCTAAAATTAAAGACGTCAAGACTATAATACATTAATCAAGAACAATCTACAACTCACATAGAGAAATAACACACAATATTAGCCCTTGAAGATGATGACAATACATCGAACGTTCGCTAGAAAGGGTTTTATTATTTTTATTTGACCTATGCCTCAAAATAAAACCAGTGAATTAGATAGAAGAGTCATTAACATAGTTTCTCGAGTTTCATATATATATACTATGATTATGTATCACTCAAAACTAAGATAAAGCTATCATCACATGATAAAGAGACACATGTCTCCTGTCCGACAGATTCATCCGAAAATTTGAAGTATATTGAGTCTAAGCTTCTCTAGTGTGTTGATTGTTGATTATGAACTGGATTAGAACCTATGGCCAGCAGATATTATGTATATATATATATATATATATATATATATATATATATATAATCTAAATCACAAGTAAAAAAGAATAAGCATCACACAAAAAAGATGTCGAGCACTCTTGCACTGTGTATGTCAATACTGAGAGTATTTGTTTATTTTCTTTTTCTTTTTTCAGAAAGCAACCTTTCTGACTTTGTTTGCTCTCTGATGACATAAAGTGAAAGGCCTCAGAACACTTATTTCTTTTCTTTTTCCTTTTCCTTGTGGTTTAGACTTCATTGATTGCATCAAGTGTTTAATTGTGATTTTTCTGCATATATATATATATATTATATATATATATATATATATATGCAGATTAATCTTAAACTAATAAACATAATTAAACTTAATATATGCAGAAGTGCACATTAAGGAAGGAATATTGATTTAATTTGCATTTTCTTGATTAGGCTACCGTGAATCTAAGATAAAAAATATATTATACTTTTGAAATAAAAGTAATTTCACAGTTCTACTTTTTTAAGCATATAATATTTAAATTAAATTAATTAAGTATATTTCTTTTACAAAAGAATAAAATTTTTTTTCAACTACACAATTTTTCTTTTCTTTGATAAATAAGGGAGGAGGAGGAGTACGACCGCTTATAGGATAAACTTGTTTTGTCCCAAACAGGAATGTTTTGATATAAAATTATTATTAAAATTTATAACAGAAACACTGTTGAAACTAACCAAACAAGGGAATATTAGATTTGAAAATAAGATAAATACTTGTATATTTTTTATTACCTGTTTAAATGAATTCGAAACGGGGAAAAAAGAAAAGTAACCTCCATATATCATTGAAAAAAAAAAGGCATATATTACAAAAATTAAATACTGTTTGTTTTACACATCCAGTAAAACAGCTGTTTGCACTTTTGATTGCAGTAATTTATTTACGAGTTATTTTATATTTTTCGTAAACTGGAGTCAGCTGTACTTACCTACTGTTCCTGGGGGACTCATAAAAAATGACATATTGCCCGCTTACAGGGATTGCAAATACTTGTCCGTGTTATGGGGATTTTTTGCCGAACATATCAGGCATGTTAACATTTAATATACCTTTATAAATAAAATTTAAAAATTTCCTTTAATCAACTTTATATTTTTGTTAAATTTAGTCACAGCGTTGAGGTTAAATACCTGCTCAGGGAACAATTTTTCTTATCTCTATATATAAAGTTCGTGAGTTTGTTTATTTGTTCACCCATTTCCCGTGGAGATAGACACATGAAATTAAATATATATTATTTATTACCTGAATAATGTTAAATAAAAGAAAATTATCACTATATTCCCAAAATTGGAGCCAGGGTAGCAAGTGTCTTGCGTGCTCGACGATGACAGTAGTACAAATGTATTATATATAAATGTAACAAAAAAAATTTTAATTTAATATTTGCGTAATATAAACACTGGTAATAAACTAAAGGCATGGAGCCAGAGTAGTCCACTGGCTTGCGCGCTCACCGACGTAAGTAGCACAAATGTATTAAAAATAAATGTGACAAAAAAATTTTTGAATTCAAAATTTCAATAATATAAACAATGGTAATAAAGTAAATGCATGGACCCAGGGTAGCCAGTCGCTTGCGTGCTCGCCGATGACAGCAGTGAAAATGTATTACATATAAATGAAACAAAAAAAAATTTTAATTTAAAATTTGTGAAATATAAGCACTGGTAATAAAATAAAGGCACGGAGCCAGAGTAGCCCAAATTTATAATGCACTTTAAATAAATGTAAGAAATATATAATAAACCACTACATTAGAGGTTAAAAATGAATAGTTTTGGAAACAAACTTGAACAAAACTGTCAGATAAAATACGAATGTTCTAAAGTAATATTATAAAGACACATTCTTTCATTAATGTTATTTTATGTTAGGTAAATAAATTGAATATTTCAATTTACAAGTTTTGTTTATTTATATGATAAAATACATGATTTTTTTTTACTTTTAAATGATTTTTATTTTGCTAAATTTACTTACTGTGTTTATATCTTGAATCATGTTAAGAATAACATATCAAAAGCTTAGGCCATATAAGAATCTGTTTCCGTGCTTTAATAACAAGGAAGAACAATTAAAATTATCCCGGTCAATCATGTTCAGTGAATTACCTTCAATTTAGAACTGTTTATATGGAATCAACATGGAACAAATATAAAAATTACATCAGTTTTTCCATGACTGCAATAATTAATAGTGATGTATACTCGAAATATTGGAATTATTGAAATTTTAAAATTGTTATCCATAGACAAATAAAGCTGAGTTATTTTTGCAATGTGTTGTAAAGGTTTAATATTTCAGGGAATGAACAAGTAAATTAAGCAAGAGAATCCTGTACATAGAGGTAATTAACCATTTATCCAAGGGAAACATAAGAGCAGTCAAGGTCGCTCAATTGTCTGCCTCTCATTTCCACTTAAAGAGATATTAAGCCAAAAGGACTCCCACGTCAAAATAACCTACCTAACTCTGAGAACAACTGCAGGAAAAAGATTGCACTGGCTCAACAATCCTGTTAATATGCATCAGAATGTATTATCAAACAATGAACTTAGATAACAGTTGTTAAAAAAAAACGAGTGACCAATGTTTTAACACTGAAACACAAAATTTAGTAAAACTGCGAAATTACTTTATAAATAAAAGATATTTGATAATGTTCTTCACTAGGGCCATATAAAGTTTATTTCTTACATTCAGTCCGAACTGAAACAGATCATCATGAAAACTATGCGATGAGTGAACTTCATCACTAATAAGTTATTTATTGATGGATTAAGGATAACGTAAATTAATGTATCAATCATAAATAGCACATTGCCATTATTGATAGGCACTTAGTCTCCATTATAAATATGATATATAGTGGAAAGGCAATGCAGTTTGTAACCTAACATCTGAAATACATCGGACTCCCAGGCACCAAATAACTGTAATTGCATCTTGGCATTATTTAAAAAAAATGCAGTTCGACTGCCAGCACTCTTACATTTTATAAATTCGTAGCTGTCCTTCAGCTCAGATTTATACGAAAGACGAGAGTCGAAATGTTTAGATCACACTGCTGAATTTTAAAATCGAGGGTTTTAGAGGTCAACTTCTGCCTCGAACTCCATGAGACAATTTCAGACAAAACAAATCCACTATTAGCGGATGTATGCTCTGATTCTGGTGAAAAACAACCATGCTTGAAGGTCTCAGCATCGGTGCCTCTTTCATTAATGAATTAATTAAGGTTAATACCAATTAATTCATTAATGAATGGATTTATTTGGTACAAAACTTTTGATTCAACCTACTCATACATATATTATGTATATTTATACTTAATATAATTAAGTAATATATAATTAATATATTAATTTTAATTACCACATTCATAAAAAACCTCTGAGAGGCAACTCTTGTGTGATGTTGAACTCAGAGGCGACTCTTGAGTGGTGTTGTTCTAAGAGGAGACTTTTAGTTCTGTTGTTCTTGATCTCAGTGGCGACTATTGAGTGGTGTTTATATAAGAGAAGACTTTTGAGTGTTGTTGTTCTAGATCTCAGTGGTGATTCCTGAGTGGTGTTGATCTAAGAGGAGAGTGTTGAGTGCTGTTGTTCTACATCTCAGTGGCGAGTCTTGAGTGGTATTGATTTGAAAGGCGACTTCCGAGTGGTGTTTTTCTGAAAGGCAACACCCAAGTAGGTTGATTTGAAAGACGACTCCCGAGTGGTATTTACCGGAAAGGCTACTGTCGAATGGTGTTGATTTAAAAGGTGACATCCGAGTTGTGTTGATCTGAAAGGCGACTCCCGAGTGGTGTTTACCTGAAAGGCTACTCCCGAATGGTGTTGATTTAAAAGGCGACATCCGAGTGGTGTTGATCTGAAAGGCGACTCCCGAGTGGTGTTGAATTGAAAGACGACTCCCGAGTGGTTTTTACTGAAAGGCAACTCCCGAGTGGTGTTGATTTGAAAGGACGACTTCCGAGTGGTGTTGATTTAAGAGTCTACAGAGTGCCGGATTTAACAGGCCACGCAGGACAAATGTAAACACATCAAAGGTCTTAGTTTGCCTCTCAAGAAACACAAGCTTTTCCTGTCTTTGACTGCTAGATGGTTAATTTCCACAGGTGCGATATACAAATCAATAATCCTTGAACTACACCTTACGCCTTTCCTAAGTGTCATATCATTTACCTGTACCATTCCACTTAAGTAAGAACGTTAGAAAATCGAACTAACCTGAATGAATTCATGAATTACGAATTACAGATTCATAAATGTAATACTCTAAGCGAATGATATTTAGTAAAAATAAATAAAACTTTAGAATATTTCCTTTTAAAATTTGTTTAAGATATTTCAATAAACCAGAAATAATATTCATTATTAAAAGAATAAAAAAGATCATAACAACTACCTTTACAAAACAACTCACAAAATTCAAAATGATGCTTCAAGTTTGTAAAACAGGTTTTTCCTGTTTGATGACTTTAAAGCAATAAAAAAGAACAATACAATTGGCTTGGCTTTAGTAAAACACAAACAATAAGTTCGTATAGCTAATCTATTGAGGGGATTTTATAACAAGAATTAGCAAAACCGAAATAAAGATGGTGAAATGATAATTGCCAGCGATGCAGCCGTCACGACCATGGCCTTGAATTATATTAGCAGTGTCAAAGAGCACAGAGATTTTTGCATTTTACTTTTAGAAGTGTGTTCTTCTTGCTATAACCATATCTATTAAAGGTCATTTTATTTACAATATAACACTGATGGTAAAATCATTAAAATATCGGATAGAAGAGGTGAATACAAAATCATTACTCTATTATATATTCTAAACTACATAAGTATATATATTACACTAGTATATATCTATACTATATAGACATATATATATAACAGATTCAATAATATATCGACCGTTTGATAGAATAGGTGTGTTCTCTAATCGGGGTTCGGTCAATTTTCCAGGATAAAAAATCGAGAGATAAGTTTTTTCCAGGATAAGGCAACGAAGTTTGATTTTTTATCCTGGAAAATTGACCGAACCCCGATTAGAGAACACACCTATATAGTATATATTACTACTTATAAATTATTTTTATTTTATTTGTTATATATATATATAATATATATATATTAGTTCAAAAATGAAGAAAAGCAACACACAGAGAAAGAGACACACTTAAAAACTGAAATTTTCGGATGATCCGTCTTCAGGAGAAAAGAGAATGGGTGACCAAGCACGCCGGAAACACAACGGCCGTTCTCAATATGTATATATATTGTTAAATAACGCCCTATATTTGGCTTGTATCTGACTAAAAACTAACAATCCTACTATTATTCTCATTATTGTCCTGATGATGAATGTGGTACATTCGAAACATGTCGACTAAGAATATTGGTGATAAGCTTTATAGTTTTAATAAAGAGACGAGGAAGGAATTCCGGAAACTGGAGAAATTGTGTAAGAAACAGATACAAGCCAAATATGGGGCGTTATTTAACAATATATGTTTAAATGTAGGACTGCTTCCAACTTTTAGAAATATATATATAAACTTTAGTTTTGTTTCTATCCCACAGTCGATACTTTTAACAATATTTATAGAACTGACCGAGTCCCGATAAACTTTAGTTTTGTTTCTATTCCACTGTCGATACTTTCATCAATATTTATATATATATATATATATACCACAATTAAAAGAAACGGTCCAGCGGACTTTTTTACAATAACATAAAAAACGAAGGAAACACACAGAAAGACACAGACATAACTCACATCGATATTTCGACAATCGTCGTCATCAGGAGGTGCGAAGAGCGAAGAGCGAAGAGTCCCGCAGGAAGACAGGGCGGTACTCACCCTGGAGTACCGCCCTGTCTTCCTGCGGGACTCTTCGCTCTTCGCACCTCCTGATGACGACGATTGTCGAAATATCGATGTGAGTTATGTCTGTGTCTTTCTGTGTGTTTCCTTCGTTTTTTATGTTATTGTAATATATATATATATATATATATAATATATATATCAATTAAAATAAGCAGTGACACATAAACAAAACACAACAAGACTCACTTTCAATATTTCGACCGTAATGGCGGTCGAAATATTGAAAAGTGAGTCTTTGTTGTGTTTCTGTTTATGTGTCACTGCTTATTTTAATTGTTATTTGTCCTGCCGGACCGTTTTTCGTTTATCATGGTATATATAATATATATATATATATATATATAATATATATATATATATATGAGTTCAAAACCGAAGAAGTGTAACACATAGTCTTAAGTGTGTAAAGAAACACACTTAAAAACTCGAAATTTCAGGTGATGCGTCTTCAGGAGAAAAGAGATAGGGAGACCAAGCACGCCGTAGACGCGACGGTAAATCAACGTTAGCTCCCTCTCTCTTTTCACCTGAAGATGGATTCCCCGAAAATTTGAGTTGGTAACTATGTTTCTTTATTCAGTGTGCTACTCTTCTTCGATTTTGAACTCGTATTGTGTCCAGTTTGGACCGTCTTTCCGATTATATATATATATATATATATATATATATATATACAAATTTATAATAAATTGTCGAACATGTGGCAGATATATAACTAAAAAAGATTAAATTAATTGTAGGCCTCTGGAAAAGATTTTGAATAAAATCGAAACGTTGACAATGAGAGTTTGATTTGAAGTGTAACAAACTTACCGCATCCCGATTTATCTTTTATAGTTCCTTACAAATATATTTGCAGAAATATCACAAGTAAACATGTGTTGCACAAGGAAAATAAAAGAAATGAATGCTCCGAGTCCTTTCCCTTTACGTCATCAGAGAACAAACAAAGTAGACCTTCTTTTTTTCTTACCTTGTTTCCTCTCTGATGACATAAAGTGAAAGGCCTCAGAGCATTTATTTCTTTTGTTTTCCTTTTTACCTTACGGTTTGAACTTCATAGAAATATGTATATGATCAAACCACAAAATGAAAGAGGAAAAATTTATTACCATTATAAATGGGAGCTAAACTTATTATCTACGAGAAATCGATGTTGTTAAAAATATTATCTAACGAATCCTCTCTGATTAAATTTAATAGATCAAATAATATAAACATTAGTAACGGGCGTTTCAAATTTGATTCTTTCTTGACGAGGGTATAAATAGCCTCTATCAAAGAGGGTTGACATCCAGCGGATAGTTTTTTACTTTTTCTTACTGTACCCCTTGTTTACCCTAACATCCTACTCTCGACTATTGTCCTTTCCTGCCCTTTACACCCTTTTAAAATGCCATCTTCCCTCCCACTCCTTTGAACCCCTCACCATGATATTATCAGTGGTTTTTAACTCAATGACAAAGGCGATGTTGATGTAGAAAGATTTAACTTTTTTTTTAGTTTGATCATGATTGTTATTCACTGTTACATACACTCACTAACTATATTATCGAAAACATAAGCATGTACATAACATCGTGAAATAGACAATCAATGATCAAACCAGCAATAAGAAAATGCGAACAAGACTAGATCCCTCAACCGCAACAAGTCGAATCCGTCAGAGTCAAAACCCATTGGATCTTAGTCTTGTTTGCCCATTCTCTGGGTTTGATCATTGACTATATGTTAACTCAAATAAAAGAGAGAAAAAACTAGATAAAGACATACAACACTCACTACTATATTTCGACTAGCGTCGTCATCGGTTAGAAGTATTCATACGAGCAGCCGCGGCTGACTCAGCGAACTGTCGAATGCGGCAAACACGCGTGCCCTCGGCTGGGTGCCTTACGCATAGTTAACTAAATAAAGGAGAGAACTAACTAAAAACGCAGACTGAAAATAATAGAAGCAGAAAAGAAGAAAGCTAAAACAATGTTTAATACAATAAATAAAACATTAAAAAATTGAAATAAAATTAATAATAGGAGAAAAAATATATATATAGTATTTTAATATGTTTCATATTTGGCAAGTAAACAAGGAAATTATTAGTTGTTTTTGTTTCTCCTACTGACACTCTGACTAGACCCTACTGGTATTAAAAATAATTTCGTTGGTTCAACATTAAGTCTCGTCAGCTCCGCTAAATCAATGCTTGCCAAAAGCATGAGCGCCATGCGCCAAAACGGCAGAGATGAATGTTGACATTAAGGTGACAGAAAACACATCACTCTTGCAGCTACAATCCACACAGTCATAGCGCAAACTGAAAAAAACACCTCAGTTTATACGGAATATAATATATACAGCAGTAGTTGCAAACTTAAGAGCATCCCAACCAATGCTCACAAAAATATTTTGTATACTTGAAATATGTCACTTAGTATTATTAGAACAATAAATCTATTTAGATATTACATGAAGTAATAAAAAGAAAAGTAGATAGAAGCTCTTCTAATAAAGAACGAATATATAATACATACATATACTCGTACATATATAAAAAGATTTCACATAAACACGTGAAATAACAATCAATGATCAAACCACAATAAGAAATGGGAAAACAAGACTAAGATCTTTCAACCGTAACAAGCGGTCTTCGTCAGAGTCAAAAACCCGTTCGTCAGAGTTGGGTTTTTGACTCTGATGAAGACTGCATGTTACGGTTGAAAGATCTTAGTCTTGTTGTCCCATTTCTTATTGTGGTTTGATCATTGATATACATATATATAAATATTTCATTGAATGGCTTGCTTAATGCAGTTAATCCATTGGAGAGGAGAATAATCAGGTAATGCTTCAAGATCCTTACTGTAATAACTGAGCAAGTAAAATGCAGGACTCCCTTAGTTTCCTTACTCTGTGCTACCCCATAACCAAACTTGGTGACAATTAGCAAATGAGATGCCGATATACGAACAGAACTCAAGCAGAAAGTCTAAAAAAATGGGAATAGGAAACAAACAATTTGAATTCTCAAAGCTAAAGAATAAAAACTGGCAGCAAAAAACGAAAACTTTTCCAAGATAAAATTGACAAAAGACTTGCAATAAGTGGATTATTCCGAAACATCAACCTGTTGACTACTAAATGAACTTTTAATTACTGGTGCACGCTCGACTAATTACATGTTTCCTCTCCTTAATCATTTCAAAGAAGAGGCTACGTAAGTAACCCTTGTACACTCCTATTTGTTTCGTCTAGCAACAAGCGATTTTTATCAACTCAAGGATACCTAATGATCAAATAAGCAACTTGTAATATTTCTACTCCTAAAAGATGAAACACAGAATACATTTTGGCAAGGAGTGTTTCATTTCACACTTAATTCAAGCATAAACCGAAATTATAATCTTTACTACAACACTCGTAATTGAACCAGACTTAATTTTAGAATATATTACGATAATTCAATCAGCTCTTGTACAGTTACCGTCTCGATGATAGTTTTTATGTAAAATGCTAGATTGTTAGGCCAGTTTATTATTTTCAAGTCGAATATTTCTACCATGAATAGTAGTTTTGACACAACCTAATACTTAATAGTATCATTTTTCTTTGCTAAGTATTTAATTTGAAGTGTCTTCCTTTTCTTTGACAAAACTAAAAAGACAGTTTTCAATAGATTTTCATATGTAGCGGGGGGGGGGGGGAACATAAAGTCTAACTTCATTGAAATAACTTTTTGACATTTAGAAGATAAATAACGGTAATGCAAATATATGATATTCACATGTGAAGTTTTCGTTAAGAAGAAAATTTATTATTTATTTCATTGGTCTTTACTAAAATGTTACAAACAAGGCAAAACACAAAAATTTCAGAAGGCATAATTTAGGGCTTAATTCTATAGATTCTATCATTCTAGAATTTATGGATCTTCTAAATTTTAGTAAAATAATACTAAAAGTCAATTGATTAGCAAGGAGATTGACATTATGTTTACTTAGGGCAGTGCTTCTCAAACGGTGCGCCCTGGAAGGTAGCCAGGTGCGCCCCAAGATAACGGAAGATTAAGTTTATATAACAGATTTATATTTTAGTTTTTGCACCATTTTAATTTATTTGAGAAAACACCAAGTATGGGGTTTTCAAGTCTGAGTCAAGTCTCGGCTACTTTATATTTTGAACTGGAAGGTAAATTTCTTTAATCTTTAAGCATGAATGGATAATACTTCATCCGTGCCTTTACTCGGGGATTTAAATCATTTTTACTCCCTCTCTCTCTCACTCTCTCTGTCTCTCTCTCTCTCTCTTTCTTTCTTTTTCTTAAAAAAAACTATACATTTTAATTTCCAATCATTTTCCTGTTATCAAATCACAGGACTAAATTTTCTATATTAAAATCAGTGATGCGCCCCAACGTTTTGGTTTGGTTTCATAGGTGCGCTCCAAAGTATTGGTTTGGTTTCATAGGTGCGCCTCAAAGTTTTGGTTTGGTTTCATAGGTGCACCCCAAAGTTTTGGTTTGGTTTCATAGGTGCGCCCTGAAGTAAAAAAGTTTAAGAAGCGCTGACTTAGGGTATAGTTGAGTGTAGGCCACTCAGGGTTTTTCATAAAGAATATAGTTGGTTTAGGTAACAATAATGGTATACACCATTATATGTCAATTCCATCGAAGACCACTTGTTACCGTAGAAAGATCTTAGTATTTTTTCTCATTTCTTATGTGATTTGAACATGTGTTTATTGTGAAATCTTGTTATAATTGTACGTATAATGATGATAATAAATCATCATCATCTCATTATCGGTAACGTTAATAATGCTCTTAACTTTGCTAAATGTATTCTTCTACCTAATATCAAATTATCCTCGTGTATTTCTAGTAACTGAGTTCATCGCTTGATTTCAACAGATGTGATTCACTCAACGTGGGCCTGGACACTGCTAGGTTACTTAGCCCCAAAAAAGTAATCGAGGTTGTCTGATGGCCGGCATAGTACTGATCTGTTGTTCTTGTTCGTTCCCATGTTTTCCCTTTTAATTCGAAAAACCCTTAATTGGTTACTGAATGCCAGATCTTCATTTAGCTTAATTTGATCAAATAATACGTTTCTTTATTTGTACTTTTCTATGCACATAGACGTAATAAAACGTTGTACGATTGATTTTAGATTATTATTATTTATCTTATATTATTACTACTGAGAGTTTTAATTTTGTTTCCTTATTCTTAACTTATTATTTCCTATACTGCTCAGTTTTTATTTTCTACTGAAAGATTATTTTTTTGTTTACCTGGCGTTCACGAGACATACTGAAATTATTAGTGAAACACATCGTTTCTCTTTCCTATTGTAATCTTCATTCATCCTAAAGACTTCTGGCTACCATAACTACGGACAATCGTGAATGTTAGTCTCATTTTAGTGTTTCAGAAATTTCGAAATTTCAGTTATATATATAAAGTTTAAAGAAGAGGTTCTTGAGGATTTAGGTCTAAAGAAAATTAAACTCCTGTTTATACGCCGGCGTTTCGCCAAAAATTGTTTGGCATTTTCAAGGCTTGTTTTTGCAGAAAAGCACTATATAACCGTCCACTCATTTATCTACCAGCATCATAACAGATGGTAGATAAAGGCATGGAGTGTTAAATAGTGTTTTTCTACCAGCTACCAGCGAACGTAGAATTGTGTAAAATAGCAGAAGCACAATATCATTTAGTTATGATAAAATGTTTGAACGACTAAAGAATTTCAATGGAAATGCATTTTAAAATGAGCTCTTGTTACTACTAATAAATTACACTGTCATCATTCCTTAATGGGCAGTTTAACAACTAACTTTTAACTTCACTTGCTTAAACACGTACATTCTTTGTAGATAAACAATATAAATAACGATGTTTTGACATGCTATTTGTACAAAAGAAGAGGCTTCAGTAAACATTTAACTGGCTTGATGATCTAACACTATTGCTAAACAGGTTTTTAAATAGTTTGTTTTAGCATCATTTTCAGAACTACTAAAAATTTATCAATATACATTATATAACAATATTATATTGTTAGAAGGAATGTTTATCTTCAACCACTACATAATTACAGTTAAACAAGTTTCAACCTCAAAATATTAATGCGTCCCACATTCTAAATAATAAATTTACAAATATATAGGTATACAATATACACAACTCGATAAAGGTATCGACCGTGCAATAGAATAGAGTCGGATTTATCAGAAATCAGTTTAACAAATCAAACTTTCAAATTCTGTCTTATTAAAAAACGGGCAAATTTCTATATAAAATAGTAAAAAAAAAATACAAAAGTTAAGGTGATTTTTTTTCCTTTTTACACAAGTATGTTAAGTCTTACATAAACTGCTTCATTTTTACAAACAACAATTTTATAAAATAAAACAATATTTCTAGAATTTTATTATCTAAATTTGAACCTCATGTTCAGAAGTTTCTTTAAAATCTGAACATCATTGAAGTTAAGGCTGCGAGAATTGGGCTGAAAGCATTGGAGAGACTATGGTGTTTGCCGGGAGTTCTGAGAATGTTCAAACTAGGCTTTTCTTGGCACTTGGTAAAGATACAAAAGAATAGAAACCATTGCACTGGGACAGAGAAAGCGCCAATTATTCTCCGCAGGTGCAGCGAGAATCGGTATAAATAAGTTAATAACCATAAAGAATAATTATGACATTATACATCGGAAGGGTAATGACACATCGAGTAAACACCAAAACATCAATCTGTCTCTAATTTTTAATATCTGAATTTGAGAAACTGATAGTAAAATTCTTAAGGTGTCTGAAACTAACCTTTTCAATATTTTTATAAAGAAAATATCTATAAAAAATAAAACAAAACTACTTTATTAAAAAGGCAATTCTTCTAACGTAGTACAATCAGTTATTATGTGGTATTCATTCATTATAGAGTAAATACCTAATGAAACAGTCTCCACATAAAATTTAATCGTATAAACAAGTGTTGGAAACGCGTTGTTTATACGATTAAATTTTTATATGAGGAGATTTTTTCATTAGCTTTTTACCCTACAACAAGGCAATTCTTATTGTTATTAACTTCAGAAACAAAGAACAATTACATAGGAAAAATCCAAAAGGCGATAAATCGTCAATGAAAGAAGAGGCAGGTATTGAAGAACCTGAAATGACCCATTAAGCGGGAGACTTGCCAAATTACGAGGTGTTTGGAAGAGAATGCATAACTAGTTTAACTATTATTACACATTCATTAGTCTGTGATAGTCATAACTTAAAATAAACGCATGTCTAATCGTTAGTCTGAAACAGGAGATGCCATATCTCAAGACAGAACAGACTACGTTAATCACATTAAAGAGAAACCGATCACATTTAGAAATATGATCACAGTTCTTTGAACATATTTCACACTTTGAATAGATAATAATTTATAAAGGCTTCTTTTTAAGGAATGTCCATCCTACTCATGAGACGTGTTTCTGATGATGGGCCAAACAAATAATGAATAATATATATATACACGTAAAGTTTGGGAGCGGTCCTTCTTTAAAGCACGCATTTAAAAATTATTTATATGTACAGGGGGGGGGGGGGATGACAAGTAGGTATACAGTGATAAAAATCTGGAGTGGCCTACACTCTACTTTACTATAAGTAACTTAATGTCAAATTTTCTTGAGTATAAAAAACATAACGTCTCATTTAAACATAACGTAAACATCTAAATGGGATTTGATTAAATGGAGAATGAAAACATTAATTTTTTTGGAAACAAAGTTGGACAAAACATGTAAATAACAAGAATTGTCTAAAAAATCTATTCAATAAAAATTGTTTTCTTTTCATCTGTCAAAAAACGTATATTCAAATTTACTCTGAGCGAGTGTTGCCTTTTTCATGCTGTTGTACTCTGTTATAAGGTTGCTTTGAATGTATATTGAGAAAAAACAAATTATAGTAATTATCAAGTTTTCCATACTCCATTCAAAGTCAAAATCGCTATTCAGTATAATATAAAGCTTTTATAGCTGAAGTTTCTAATTTTTGAAAATATAAAATATCAACTATTAGACTAGAATAGTGAAAAAACTGGATATTCGTCAACAAATATAAATCCTCTTCTTGAGGAAAGAGTCCATTCCTCACATTTCAATATCATGGTAAGATACTACAATTCACAAAGATGAAGAAACTATAACTGTTATTAAGTTTTGCTCAAGAGTGAAATATATAGATTTATTTAAAGCAGTTTATGAGACAAATCCATCATACCATGGAAGACAGAGGAAATTAATTTATGTTCGTTGCGGTGATTTTTTACATGTAATAATATTATTCCTCTTACATCTCTTATAAGTCAATAATATATTTTCATTTTTTCCATTAGAAACATCAATTTTATTCTCAGTGGATTCGCTCAAAAAATTTCTAAGTCAATGTAAACAATGTAAAAAAATACAAAAAAATCGACAAGTATAGCAGGTGATCTCTTAGTCTAGATAAACCAAGAGTTTCTATATCGTTATTGCTCTTTCCCGTAATTGAAACTTCACGATTTTTTATTTATGAATTGCTAATTTTTTTTTCCATTTTTGGTCAAATTTTCATTATATTTTAACGAGCCATTTAGCGTCAAAAAAACATTTTTTGAAAACACAAATTGTACTGTAACGCCCCTTTAGCGAATGTCATTTTAGAAAAAAATATCTCAACTCATTCTCCACATAATGTTCTATTTCTAGGCATAGTTTCATTTTGATCCATCAAACAGTATGGCTTGTATCGCTCTCACAAGGTTTGAAATTGAATTATAAGTCAAAATTTTTACATTTTATTGAAAAAAAAATATTTCCTGTTGTTTTAAATTCTGATATATTTTTCGTTTGTTGCATTTGAAACCTCAAAGATAATGTCAAAATTTCAAAACTCTATGGTTATCATTTTAGGAGAAATAAATGTTTTAAAAAAAACAGTTTTTGGCAAAAAAAGTGACTTTCCCAACATGCATAATTCTTCCCAAACAATACTATGCAAGCATACGAATATACAAAAACAAGTAACAAGAAGCACATGTAATACATGTGAAGCTCTAATCCCTCTAGTATTCAAATTACTTGTTTACATATTCAAATACGTAACTTTCACTTAAATATAATGTCATAAATTTTAACACTGTATACCTGTTTCACCCCCCCCCCCCCCCCCAAACATATAATAAAGAAACGGTCCAAACCGGACATAATAGTACTGTTAAAAAGGTAGCAACACATAAAAAACGAGACACTTACTTGACTCGACTATCTACCGTCCTTCTAGAACAAACGTACCTCTTCTTCATCCCCTCTAGTCTCTTCCTACGACGAACTGCGGATCCAAATATTGAAATAAGCAAGCGTCTCGCTTTTTTTATGCGTTGCTATTTTTTTTATCAGTACAAAATATATATATAATATACATAATGGCGTAAATTTATATATATTATAATATATATATTATATAATTTTATATATATATATATATGTTTCTAAAAATTGTATACCAATTTCATGCTTGGTTACCTTTTTAGAGTTTCTCTAATATCCTACTCTCTAAACTCTCTAAAAAGGTAACCAAGCATGAAATTGGTATACAAATTTTAGAAACATGTTTGCAAGAAGGACTGCTACCAACCTTCACTAATATATAATATATATATAATGATTTTCTTTTCTTGACCCACTATTCACAAGTTCTGAGATTTTTGAGAGTTAGGTCTTTTAAACTACTTCTTTCACCAACGTTTCGACATATATGTATGTCTCCAATCTCATAGGGCTGAAAACAATCTCAAATGTTAATTTTGTTTTTAACTTTTCAAACTTCTTGCAATTTCTCACTTCTTATTTTTTTCTGTTTCATTACTTATGTTTATTTTCATGTGATTCTACTTAATATATTTATTTCATTATATGTATTAATTACTTTCCACTTTTAGTTAATTCATCTTTTCCTTTTTCTCCTTCGTCTATAGCGTGTGTTTCTTTCTCTGATAGATCACACATACTCTACTGATGACGACGATCTATAGAAACATTGATGTGACTTCTTGTAATGTTTTTAAAGGTTTTTGATTTTTATTTATGTATTGATTTTAATAATTGTTATGATACGTGATTTATATCATCTCTGGTTCACTAAAACTGGAAGGGCATTTGGTAAAGAAGGTTGCCAAACAAGTTGCCCAACAGTTTCCTTTTTTTCTTCGCCAGATGTTGTGCTGGCAGGAACGATTATGATCCTGAAAATATTCTTCAATTCAAACAACCAACTCCTATTTATCTTTGCCTCCCTACACACACCTTGGTTCAATTCGTTTTTTTTTTCAAAAAGAGGGTAACATTCGAAATCACCCGAGAACTTTTACTATTTCTTTTATGAATTTTAGTGATGATTTACGTGATTATTGAGTTATGTGTGTTTATTATGACACGTCTATGCTTATAATTAATATAAAATTAAATGACCAACACAACAACAAAGAAAAAAGAAATAGAAAAAGGTAAATAAAATTTACTTTGACATCTGTTATCATTATGAGAAAGAGTATTCTATTTGAGTATGCAACTTACATAGGACGATTTATTTACAATTGGTATATTTATAGATAACAATATTTTCCTTTCTTTATCGAAGTTTGGACCAGTGTCAAACAGTAAAACCTCGATAAAGAAAGAAAACTATTGTTGAATATATGTGATAGAGATAAGAATATTTACATACATATATCAATGATCAAACTACAATATGAAATGGGAAAACAAGACTAAGATCAGAACACTTGAGTTTTTGACTCTGACAAAGACCGCTTGTTACGGTTGAAAGATCTTAGCCTTGTTTTCCCATTTCTTATTATGGTTTGATCATTACTCCATATATATATAAATATATATATATATATATATATATAAAACAGATTCAATAATATATCGACCATTTGATAGAATAGGTGTGTTCTCTAATCAGGGATCGGTCAATTTTCCAGGATAAAAACAAACTCTCGTTGCCAACGTTTCCGTTTTATTTAAAACCTTTTTCATAGGCATCTTCTCCATACCCATACTTCTTCTTATATAAACCCAAATATATATATATATATAACAGATTCAAATAATATATCGACCATTTGATAAAATAGGTGTGTTCTCTAATCGGGATTAGGTCAATTTGAAGAACGACTGAAGAGTTGTCCAAGAACTGAATTGGGTTTTTGAGTATGGCGAAGACCGCTTGTTACGGTTGAAAGATCTTAGTCTTTATTCATTCTTCTGATCATTGATAAAGGTAAAATTAAAAGATAAAAATTCAAGGTCATTGTTATGTCACATGTTTATGTGAAATCTTTATATATATATATATATATAATATATATATACATAATATATATACTTTTTCGTTGGAAATACGATCCGAAACGGACAAATATAGTTCAATGTAGAAAAAGAAACATAGATAAATAGCGCTTGGTTTCTCTATCTTATCTCTCCTGAAGACGGTTCAAACCGAAAATTAGACAAACTTACTTAGTTACACAAACCTGTAAGTGTGTGCTTTTGATTTTTCTATGTTTCTTTTTCTACATTGAACTATATATATATATATAAACTCAATGATTTCTTTGAATTGACGAAGTTTCAAAACACGACTAAGGATTTCTAAATCTAGATTTTAAATAATCTAGATCCTAATAAATGTTGTAAAAAAGAATTTTCAACAAACATCGAAGCATCCAATTTACTAGAAGAATGAGTTTCATAAACGAACAAGTAATGGAAAGTATTTTTTGTGAATTGATAGATTGAAAATAGTATTGCTAGGAGGCGGGCGATTTTTACAAGGAAGGTTATAATTGACACGATGATTAATTGGATAGATGAAAAGTGGTAATAGAGGAGGTGTTAGGGTGGGGGACCTTTTTAGGACAGGGCCTTGGACGATGACGTCAAGAAGGAGAGGCGGTGCAGAGTCTGTCCCGAGAGACGTCATGACAGCTCTGTTAGTCGTCACACAGACGCCTCCTGACGCGGCTAACCAACACAGCTTCTTTTGACTTGGACATTTAAAGCCATTAGCAAAAAAATCTCGAGAGAAACACTCAACTAGACTACAAGGAATACATTTACCACAAAAAATAAACTATCAATTCAAATGCCTGATCCATTTCAATATCTCTTCTACTTATAGTCAGCTATATGAAATTATGAATAGAACGACTTATAATAGGCGAATATTTGGTTGGTATGTTATTGCTGAAGAAGGTGATGCAAAGATGAAAGGTAGCAAGTAACACTAGCAACGATTTAAATCTATGGTTCAGCGATTTCAACAGCTTCATAAAGCATGGCAAGAAAAAAATAATATTATTTTGTTATCACATACATTGAATGACTTCATTAATTCAAATAAATTAAATCCAATAAATAAAATTGAGATGTCATCTAATATGTTATCAGTAAACATCAATTAAATAATGATATAGTCAATTTTAATTAGATTGTGATTTTAGAGGTACTATAAATATATTATAACTTATTTAAATGTTACAGATAATTGTTTCATTTCATTTTATTTCAAAATCATTTTATACGTAATAACTTTATTTTTAAATTGTTAAATTGGCAAGCAATTTTTTCGCAATTACCTTAAAATATGAATTATTAAATAACAAATTAAATTAACTTTCATAACTTACTTATTTTTAGCAGAGAGATTTAAAAAAAAATGTAAACAAATCCGACAGATAAATACAGATGGTGTTTAATGATAGTTATTTTTAGTGTTTTAATACCCCTAACAATTGTGTGCAAATTTTCGAAGGTTAGAACAAACTTGCAAGGGATTGGATATAAAGTTTTATAATCATCCTTCCCATAATGCAATATAATAATAATTCCTTCATCTAAGAGTGTAGACCTGAAAAAATTGCAATAAGACCCATAAACAGTGCTACTAGTAGATTATTACAAAATTTGTTTAAGAAGATGATAAGTGTAACGAATTCCTGGATTAGTGATGCCCAGCTGTTTTAGAATAATTTATCTCTTTATTAAAAAGTGACAACAAGTGGGAGAAAGGAAAACAAACAGGTGGTCTCCATGGAGACAAGGTATCAACATTAGAGAAAAGTGAAGTGTTTAAGAAACAAACTGGGAGAGTTTTGGTGATGTATTCGTTACGTGTTGGATCAAATAGTTTTGGAACTGGTGTTGTGCTAAAATCTGCATCCGGCTGACTTATTTTCAAGGGTAGCGGATGATTTATGAAAACTGTTTGAGTTTGCATTCAGCTGAGCTATTAGAAAGGAGATTAGCTGCTTCTACAAAGTGGAGTTTTGTTTCTTCAATTAGAACTTGAGAAAGGGAGAAAAGGAATGCAGACTGGCTGTAAAGGAGTCGCCCCTTAGTGCAAGTAAACTCTATTGAATACATACTTGACTTTGGTATTCTTGTGCATGTTCTTCTTGTCTTTCACCATAGACTCACAGTCAACCATTCCCTTCATTTTAAAAACCCTGAAAATGAAGTGCATACTAGTATGCACTTCATACTTGATCTAGTATCCCTAGATCAAGGGATATTCAAGAGGATGAGCAACCTTGAAACTCAGAATAAGGTTAGTCATAACATCCCTTTGTGGAACCTCTTTTTATTTCCATTCGACAAATTTTATAATAGTATCTCGTATACACATTGTCTTTTACTATTTCATACCTCCCATTCTATTTTATAACCTTTATATTATCTTATTCTTAAGTTTTTAATATTTCGCATTAAAGAAATTCATTTTAAATAATTTCAATCTATTTACGTTTATGACGTCATATACTTGTCAATTAGAACGTGATTCCAATATATCGATACACAAACCGTCAATATGCCGGATTTATTGCAAGCCACCATTTTACACCTGGTACCCTATTCTACATATCTACCGGATATACCTATAAATATAACGAAACTGGGCTGTAACAATCGTGACGTTGTGCCGGAACTCACAATTGCCCGATATATTGTTACAATAAGGTTGGTGTTTGTTGTTCAAAACCAGTTTTTTTCTATGTCTATACTAACAGGTATTGACTTTTAGTGTTGCTATAAAGGCGTAAGTGCGGTAATTGACAAAACCCTTTGAGTTATGGAGACATAGCAGGATTCAACATTGAATCGAAACCACTAGAATTTTTTATTCTGTAAATAAATGCACTTTCACATTAGTAAGTAGTGCTAAATATAAATCCCTTCACGCATTATTGTAATTGATCGTTTTCAGTATTTATCAAATGGGGTTGTATAGATTCCTAATATCAATTTTATCATATCTTCACCTTGCAGATTAACTACTTCCGGCTCAAGATCTGATGGAAGCACCTAATTAATATAACGAAACAGATTATAACGCATGACAGTCTTTTACACTATATCGAAATCCGAAAAACACTGGTTTATCTGAAGTCTAAATTTCGGAAAATCAGCAGAACTCTGATGCTTAGATCTTTAAAGTATCTTCAAGATAAAGGTAAAATATAATAATACTACATGCTTTTTACTGTATTAAGTAAAAAGTAATATGAAAGAAGTACGATAATTATATTAAAGGCAACTTAAAAACACAGAAAACTCACGGGAATTCGCAAAAAATGACTAATCTTATGGATCGAAATCTCAGTGATAATAATAACTACTCCACTGCACAAAAGCTTTCATTTCACATTGAAATAATACAGCACACATCAAACTGTGTACCCAGAAGCACTTGTTACACTCAATGAAGTAGAAATTTAATTCCAAAATTTAAGGAATTTGCCATTATTTGCATACATTTTACATATACCGAGTTTGTGATTGTGGTTTTATATCTCAATAAAAGTATTTCATAGTTGATATGTTAAACTGAAAGGTAAATTCTATAAACCTGTGTTTTATTTCCTTAAGAGTTGTGAGAGAGAGAGAGAAGAGAGAGAGAGAGAGAGAGAGAGAGAGAGAGAGAGAGAGTGAGAGAGTGAGAGAGAGAGAGAGAGAGAGAGAGAATAGGTAAGGTTTATTATTTATTAAGATAATATAACATTATTCATTATCAGACAAACTATAAACCTCAACTGATATAGACTTGATGGGTCTAGAGCAGGGGTTCTCAACCTTTGTTTGCTTGTGGACCCCTAAAAGCTACTTGTGGACCCCCTAAAAGCTACTTGTGGACCCCCAATCCCCCCGTATACTTAAAAAAAAATTAGTATAGGTTGGCAGCAAATCTTCTTGGAGGCATACTTTGTTGAAATGTACCGCAGCTTCGGTATTAACGACTTTTAAACTAAGCTGTTCCAGTCTCCTGACAGTCTTACGAATATAAGGTGGTAATTCCCAAATGAGTTGTCCAAAGGACATTGAGACACCTTTTTGAAACACTTTAATAGATGTCAACATTTCAAATACAATTGAAAACTAACATAACTTACAAGACCATTGTATACTAGCTTTCGACTTTCTCTAGTCATCTTCAGGTAGGGTCTTTACACGTTTTTGAAAATTTGAAAATTTTAAATTTTTTAAAAAACAATGAAAGAATTTAAACAATTTTGAAATAAACTAAAGAATATAAATAAAAGTTAGCAGGTCCAAACAAATGATTTAAAAAAAAAATGATTATGCAAATTTATAAATGAATATTTGTTTTTAGGAAAATGAAAATCGTTAATTATGAAATAATTTCATTACATCTACAACGCATGCCAAAATACAAAAATGTTTTTAAAACAATAACAAAATATTTCTTTATTAACATTTTATAAAGAACCCTGAAATAAATTGTAACCGAATAAATTTTGAATGTACCATAAAGAGAAGTCCAATAGAAACTTTTAAAAAATTGGAACATTTTAACACACTGACGAGGATATTGGGCCTTATATCTTACTGATGTGTGAATATTGTACGGCCAAAGCTTACTACGCTTTGGTTTATTTTTGGTTTGCTGATGAATTCATTTAAACTTAACATAGAGCCCTAACCACGTGTCATGGACCATCAGAATACTACTTTCCTCATGGACCCCCAGTAATCCTCTGTGGACTCCTGGGGTTCCATGTGGACCACGTTGAGAACCACTGGTCTAGAGGAAATAAAATTAAGTGAGAAAAAGACAATTACAGAAAAAGAAAAAAAAAAGCATAATAAAAAGGCATACTAAAAATCCTTGAATATTGAAAATTGTGCGCATATTTTTTCCATATTAAAATGAAAGCTGTAACCAAAGTTTTTGTAGATTCATAGATTCATTCAAAGGTACAAAAAAGACGGCGAAAGACTGATATGATTAATAACGTTTGTTTATGTAATATTTAAAATGTTACTGGTAACGAAATCTAAGCAGGAGACAATGCCACTATTATAGCATATTATACTGAACACACTGAAACCAGCCCATAGGGAACAATTTCATAAAAAGTTTCACATTCTGTTACAAACAGGATAAAGTAAGGACTTAGAGCCTACAAAATCAAAACTAGTATTTGAGCACACTTCAGGAGAAGAATCAACTATGTGAAAGATTTCTCAACCCAATAATGTAACGCTATATTGATATGCCACAGAATGAGATAAAGTACAGTTCAATTTCAAATACTTCTATTACAGCTAAGTTACAAATTCAATTAAAGTTAATTAACTTTAAAAACTAATAATAAACTTAATAAAACTGTTAAATTTAAATATTTCATTTAAGTCTCGACAAAAATAAATTAAAATTACTATGTCACAAATAAACAGGGCAAAAAAGAATTTAATTGCCAATTAAAAAAAAAAGCTTAATTGTTGGATATCAAGTTGTTAAAATTTTACTTTAAGGGGAGTGCCTTTAAAAGCGGATTGTGAAAAGGTAACTGTGACAACCTTTGTCGGATGAGAGACAACGTCCCTTCCCTCTCGCAGCTATCAGGTCACGGAAATTACCAGATCATAAACACAATCTCAATCTTGAGATATTCAGCTCTTGATGAATTCTGTAATAAAAATTTGGAGAGGCCTACACTCAACTTTATTGTAAGTAAACATAATATCAAACTCGTTAACCCACATATGTATAATTTTTTTACATTCGGCTGTAATCATTTTATCAGTTATAAGAATCGTGATCAGCGGTGAATCTGATATCTTATTAAAATTATTAAACTGAGGGTGTGAAACACTATGATGGCTATTTTTGTGTAAATTATTAATTTGATCCATCAAAGAATGTGGACTGTAGTGTCTACACAATATATTACGATTTCACATAAACACATGAAATAACAATCAATGATCAAACCACAATATGAAATAGGAAAACAAGACTAAGATCTTTCAACCGTAACAAGCGGTCTTCGCCATACTCAAAAATCCAATCCAGTTCTCGGACAGTTCTTCAGTTGTTCTTCAAATTGACCTAATCCCGATTAGAGAACACACCTATTTTATCAAACGGTCGGTACATTACTTGAATCTGTTATAAATATATTTTGGTTTATATAAGAAGAAATATGGGTTTTTATAAGGACATAAGAAGAGTGTATGGAGAAGATGCCTATGAAAAAGGTTTTAAATAAAATGGAAACGTCGGCAACGGGAGTTTGATTTTTCATCCTAGAAAATTGACCAAATCCCTATTAGAGAACACAGCTGACGAGTTCGAGATTAACAAAGAGCAGCAAACAAAGTAGGGAAACACACTTACAGACTCAAATTTTCGGGTAATCCGTCTTCAGGAGAAAAGAGAATGGGAGACCAAGCACGTTGTAGGCGCAACGGCAACTTGCCGTTACTTGCGTTGCGCCTACAACGTGCTTGGTCTCCCATTCTCTTTTCTCCTGAAGACGGATTACCGAAAATTTGAGTCTGTAAGTGTGTTTCCCTACTTTGTGTGCTGCTCTTTGTTAATCTCGAACTCGTATTGTGTCCAGTTTGGATCGTATTTCGTTTTATCAGTGAATATATATATATTATAAATATATAATATATATATATATATATATATTTATATATACAAACTATCGCATTTGTACCCTGGGTGAAAGGCTCAAAAGAGGCCTATAGGCAGTAAGCCGTATAATGGTGGAGTCACCATATACTTTCGCCCGTTAGCTCATAAAATAAATAAAACATGGTACTTATTATTATAAATTGGCAAATTTTGCTTAATCATACAATTTGTTTTCAATGATTGAACATTTCAACACCAGAAAAACAGGTTTAACCTTCATTAGAGCAATCATTAACAACTCATGGCTATATTTAGCCAAGTTTAAAAAAAAGTATAAAAATAATCATACAGTTAAAAAAAAAACAAAAACCGTATTAATTGTAGCTGGCTCCAACATTATGCTATCAAGGACAGCATGCGGGATTCATATTAAGAGTCTATTCTAAAGGTAAATTTAAATCTGATAGGTTGGTAGAGGAAGTCAATTACATGTTAACAATGGAAATTACTACATGAAATTAATACACCACCACTAAACCACAACATAGTGGAATTACATACAATTATGTAAGAACTTTTATACATGTTTTGTCTTCTAGCAGGACATGTAGATTATAATGAAAATAATATACACAGAAAAACCAGGAAAATTCAAATCCTTTAGAGAAAAAAAAAACTATAAATAAGGCTACAAAGTTGGTAATTTCAAAATGTTTTATTTATATCAATCTAGCTTCTTCAGATCTTTACAAAATTATCATCTATATCAGATATTTTTAAAACCTTTTTACCCCTCAACTTTGTCATATTCAGTAAAAAGATTTGTTCAAATGATTTTTTTGAGATCTACTTTTAAAGAAAATATTTAAATTTCTTTTAATTAGCATCATGCTAAGCAGATTACTGTTTATTCTTTTTATAGAAAGAGACCATTCCAGATCACATATTAAAATTTAAACTACTGAATTTGGCTTTTAGATTCCAGTATCTATTAACTTGTCTCATCCACAAACTCTTGACAGTTCTCAAGTCAATCTTGAAAGAAGAATATTATCAAGACCAGTGTATTTTAATAGAGGTGGTAAAGGAGCCACCCACGGGCTAAGTAAAGTGTGAACTGAAGAAAGCCTGTGTACAGCACTCATCCAAGCACGAATAACAAGCAGCAATCTGGTGTATAACAGTCCCCAACGAGTCACAAAAGTCTGGTGATCAAGCCACACGACTTCCGTTTACCTCATAACAAACATGTATTACAATGAACTACGAGTATGATTATTGAATTAATTATAGCGTAATTCAAAGTGTATGTCAATTTGCATATAAAAAAAAATCAGGAATGGTCTACACTCAACTTTGTTATAGGTAAACTTATTATCAATATTACTAAACAATAAATTAATTACACGCATATTGTTACTACTACTGAGGTTAGTATGATTTATATTAGCAATAGGAAAAAACCGTTGTACCTCGTAAGACGTTCTTGAAGTCGTTGGAGCGCTTTCGGACGTTGTCCACCTTCGATCGCAAAAATTAAAAAAAAATAACTAAATTCAAAAAATAACGCTGATAATAATATCAAATAACAATATCTGGACAGCAGAGGACTTGATATATTTATAAGAGGGTTGTAGCGGGCTTCCTGATGCGGCTAAAGTGTCTCACGTTAAAAAGCATCGATATGTTGTGCTTTGCTCATGGAATGGCCGAAAGGTTGATAGGCATGATTATAGATCAAAACAGGACTTGATATATAACCCTTTGACAACGGCTTCTTAGGTTAGTTGCGATCGAAGATGGACAACGTCCGAAAGCGCTCCAACGACTCCAAGAACATCTTACGTCTTACAAGGTATGACGGTTTTCCCTATTTCTATTATAAAACAAATTAATTGCTTAAATTGTGTTGTAGCTATAGGTCAAATAGGCCGGTGGATGAATAGGATAAAACTGGCAATGAAGACATAGGAAAAATTGTTGACTCATTAACCAGTTTAATAATGATAATAATTAAATATGGAGCAGTTAAGTTCAAGAGCTTTGGCACACAGAGAACTACTGGCTTGTGCCAAGTTTAAATCAGGAACAGTGAAGCGTTGCAAAGTCATTTTTAGCCAGACGTATGAGACGCTAGAGAATCAGCGGAACAGTTTTTGATTATAGAAAACTGGTTAGAGTTGTTAGTCTAAACTATTTGCAATTTAACTAGGCTATTAGAATGTTAATGCCATTCAGACCTGGAGTTTGAAAGATCTTTGGTGTTTATCTTAAGTGGGTAATTTTGTGGTCATTCTGTGAGCATAAGTAAGTCATAGCAGTTTGGAATGTCATTCAAAAAAAAGTTTCGCTACTAATTGCTTTTAATTTCTGCTGATTAATATTTATCATTATACTAGCAGCACTCAAGCTTCCCCGGGTAAAAGATAATAATGATAGTTAAATTGACAGCTAATTTTATCCAAAGTACGGGTTTATGAGTGCATCATTTCCGAATTTTAGAGTGTCTGTTGTGAACTTCAAGTGTGTTGAAATTCCTTAGAATTAAAGTATCAAATTAAAACGAATATAATAAATTACTAACAGATAAAACACAATCTATGACTTTATGGTTATATACATGAATACTGTTAGTGTCATAGAGTTTAGTAAAGACAATATTATAAAGTTCTATCAGACCTTATATCTTGTTGGTGGCGTTGTCACACCTATTTCCCATAAAGTGCATCATCGAATTCCCCACTTATTCGATACTTTATCAAGATATGAAGTATGAACTTTTTAATAACATTATATTTATGGTTATAATCATAAATTTAGGAAAGAATAATTTTTTCAGTCACCATTAATCTGGTAATATATCTCATCCATAACCAAAATGGATTGTAAACAATAAAAAAACCTAAGTTCCTACTCCTAGAGTAGCACTAACGTCAAAACCCTACAACTAGAGTTGTCAGAACAATTATTATCCTCAACTTACAAGAATAATTGAATTATAGTTTTTAATATTACGCATGGAATAAAATGGGAACATATAATAAATTACAAGATTTTAAACAAGAAAACCTAGAACCTAAAGTATAACGAAAGGTCCCTAAGGTTCCCTCCAGATATGCTAATGCGCTTTTAAAATAATAGCAATGGACAAAACATACCATAATATCTGTTTTCATTCTGTTCATATTTATTTATTACAGTTATAGGGTATTGTTTCTTATGTTTTTTTTTGAGTTTAGATTTATATTGTGAATGAAAACTTTCTGACGAAATATTATAAACGACAGAATATATTTTATTTGCATTACTAATGAATATTACAATATTATTTCATTCAACCAATTACTCAAAAATATAAATTCTTCATTAATTATGCAATCTGTTATAGTGTGGTATTTACTAATATTCGGTAAGTATTATACCTCCACAAAAAACAGTTTATAGAAACAACAACGCGTTTCGAACACTTGATGTTCTTCTTCAGGTTACATCTGCTCTGCTGGGATGGTTATTCAGTGGGTGAGACCAAGCAAGGACTGAGGTCTCAACCACTGAATTACCATCCCAGTAGAGCAGATGTAACCTGAAGAAGAACATCAAGTGTTCGAAACGCGTTGTCAGTTTTTATAATGACCTTTTTTTTGTGGAGACATAATACTTTCTCCAATATCATATAAATTCTTTATGAAAAGTACGATGAAAATAATATGAGAGTGATATAGCATATATTCGTAGAGGGGTTCCTTACAACATGTCATTTATTTAGAAGGTTACGTCAAAATACAGAAACACTCACTCCAGATAAGCGTTTCTGACTATGTGCTCCCGGTGGAGCGCACACTCCAAGAAAAAAGAGAAATATATTTATATTGAATTAATCTGCTTTGATTTTCACAAGTTTTACATACACCGAGTATGTAGTTTCAATGACTGAGTCAAATCATCTGCTTATGATACTTTAAAAAGGAACAAATATTTCTTACTTTCTCACGAGTGAAAAGACCTCTCCTTTATGAATATCTATATTACCAATCTTCTTAATTGTTGCTTATCAGAAAATGAAAACCATCGGATTTTTATTTCATAAAGACACACAACATATTTTCCTTTCACTACAACTACTAATTTTCCTCGAACTACAAGTTTATGTTGTTCGAAGCTTTGCAAAATTCTTTGCCAAAAGAAAACTTCTATTCTTAATTTTAAATTAATAATAAATAAACATAATTTGATTGTTGATTAAGAATTTACTAAATAAAAAAAAATACCGTTGCATCAAAGAAGGTATTACCGTACCAGCAATACCAAAGTTACGAAAATTCACAATAATTTCAAAAGTATTTGTTTTAGTATTTATTGCAGGCCTAAATTTGTCAATTCATAGATGCAGTCTAAGGTAAAATATTCTGAGAATCACTGCTCTAGAGGAAAGGCTGCATGAAAAGGTCGTGAAAAGTCAAGGTTCATATTCACCGGGTCACGAACAATACCAGGACTTGTGTCATACGATAACTCAAACCAATGCAATAAGAAAACATCGCTTTATAAATTATCAGATCCAGAAAGGTGCTTTATTTTGAAATATAAACATATTGTGAAATGAATCTCTCAACGTGTCCCATTTTTCACACCCATATTATAGAGAAATGAAACCCAAAAACTAGCAAAAAGAATTGTAACTTGTGTCTATTCTTTAAACTGGTATTAATTCGGACTGCACACGAAGACCACCAAACAAAAAGGATTTTCATTCATTGTCTGTCTTTTTGTTTTTATAATGGTGATATCAACATATTTTATCATGTCTTACCTCCACAAACTGAGAGCCGGCCAGTGAAAATATCTCTACATGAACCCGGTTTGTGGAGCTGTATCATATATTAATTGAGTTAATAAGAAAATCTGCTTTCAGGCAGAATTATGTAGAAAAGGAGAAAAAACTCCCCTTTGACTGGATATTTGGGTGCAGACTAAGTAAAATTTGACTCCAATGAAAGAAGAGTGGTGATTATTTGAATTAGCGCTGAGGCAGAAGCGCTTTGAGGGGGACTCAATGGAGGCCTAAATAGCTGGTTTGCAAGAGTGGAGATCTGGTTGAATTAGCTATGGCGAGATGTTTCCAAGGTCATCTCCTTCTCAAGTCATCTGGTCTTACCCTTTGAGAGGAACACAAACATGGCTCTAACTAACTCAAGCCTTCTAACTAACCACGCCAATTGACATCCCATAAACAAAACTCTTCCTCCAACACCTACAAACTGAATAAAACAACATTTGATCATACTACTTAAAGACTTCAGCCACTCAACGTAAACAAAACTCTTCCTCCAACACCTACAAACTGAATAAAACAACATTTGATCATACTACTTAAAGACTTCAGCCACTCAACGTAAACAAAACTCTTCCTCCAACACCTACAAACTGAATAAACCAACATTTGATCATACCACTTAAAGACTTCAGCCACTCAACGTAAACAAAACTCTTCCTCCAACACCTACAAACTGAATAAACCAACATTTGATCATACCACTTAAAGACTTCAGCCACTCAACGTAAACAAAACTCTTCCTCCAACACCTACAAACTGAATAAAACAACATTTGATCATACTACTTAAAGACTTCAGCCACTCAACGTAAACAAAACTCTTCCTCCAACACCTACAAACTGAATAAAACAACATTTGATCATACTACTTAAAGACTTCAGCCACTCAACGTAAACAAAACTCTTCCTCCAACACCTACAAACTGAATAAAACAACATTTGATCATACTACTTAAAGACTTCAGCCACTCAACGTAAACAAAACTCAACATACACATACAAGAAGAAATAAACAACGAAGAAACAATAGATTTAATTAATATACCTACATACTCTGTTCTTAAGTAAAGGAACAATAACAACGATTGAAAATATCATTAGGGTTATCACCTATAAAAAATGACAACTTTTTATTTATATAAGCCGGGTGATGCTGACAATGCTCACAGAAAAACACTGATACACCTAACTCAGTGATTTCGACACTTAACATCATCAGGAGAAGTGACCGGTTATTTAGGCTGACGTTTTGCCATCTAACAGGACACTTTTTCTCATGATTAAGATGGGTGTCAAAATATGCAACAGAAGCATTGGATTATTCACTTCTGTTTACATTTTTATTTAGTTCTTGTAACGAAGAATCAACTGTTACTTTTATTTTAAAATTTCTTACTTCTACCTTTAAAGGTAGATATTAAAGGAAATAGAAACATTGTGACTGAGAGTTTTAGTTGAAGTGCGTCGACTACTTCTTAGCCTAGATATGTTTAAATATAGTTAATGGGTTAGTTCCACTGAGGTTAGTAATATTAGAATTACTAATATTACTAGGATCCAGACGGACTGGATCCAGACGGACCCGAAACCGGTCGAGCTTTTCAGAGACTTTACGAGGTATGACGGAATGTATTATTACTAATTCTAGATATGTTTGTTATATATGTATAGTTTAATAAAAGCAATGTGACATAGATAAATTAAAAGCTCTCTCATTTTTTGTTTGAACTTTCATCAAGGGAGATAACAAAGGGAAACCAATCGTACTAGTGCAAAGACAGTTGGAAACCCAACAAATATATTAGTGACTTAGTGTAATATATATATATATATATATATATATATATATATATAAAAAGATTTCACATAAACACGTGAAACAACAATCAATGATCAAACCACAATAAGAAATGGGAAAACAAGACTAAGATCTTTCAACCGTAACAAGCGGTCTTCGTCAGAGTAAGCTGACGGTCTTTACTCTGACGAAGACCGCTTGTTACGGTTGAAAGATCTTAGTCTTGTTTTCCCATTTCTTATTGTGGTTTGATCATTGATATATATATATATGATGGGAAAACAAGACTAAGATCTTTCAACCGTAACAAGCGGTCTTCGTCAGAGTCAAAAACCCATAGTCTTGTTTTCCCATTTCTTATTGTGGTTTGATCACTGATTGTTATTTCACGTGTTTATGTGAAACCTTTATATATATTTATAATATATATATATATATATATATATATATAATATATAAATATAACCACAATAAGAATGGGAAAACAAGACTAAGATCTTTCAACCGTAACAAGCGGTCTTCGTCAGAGTCAAAAACCCAACTGAACACTAGATGCAGAAAACATCTGGTGAGGAGTTGAGAAGAGTGGGAGGGAAGAGTGGTATTTTTAAAGGGTGAAAGCACAGGAAAGGACTAATGTCCAGAAAGGGATGTTTGGGGAAACAAAGGAGTACAGTAAGAAAAAGTAAAAAACATCCGCTAGTTTTGATAGTTGATAGTTGATAGTAAACTATCAACTTGTTTTCCCATTCTTATTGTGGTTTAATCATTGATTGTTGTTTCACGTGTTTATGTTAAATTTTTATATATATATATTACATGAAATGGCAAAAATAATTTGATGTCTCAAGGACAAGACATTAAATCACCCCGAAAAAAAGAAGAACTACTCTCAAGAATGGAGAAATCCATTCCTATATAGTTATACATTTCTTTTCATTCGAGGTGATATTCATTTAGCAAGTTCTTGTTCAAACCGGTCCTCAGATGAAGACGAATATGTCGAAATGTGAAATTAATGTTTTTCGGTGTTTCTGTCTTTTACTCGCTTTAATTTTAATGTTTTTATTGAATATTTTATGTTTCTTTTGCATTAATCTTTAAATTGTACTATTACTACGCATATATATCAAGACACATATAAATCAATTTTTTAATATTAGTAATAGAAGTTTTGCTCGCAACTAAAATCTGCTTAGAATGTACAGAAATCTGCTATACGTGACGAGAACCTTTGATTCGAGAAAACAAATGTGCGATGATTGAATTCTTTTATGATTCGCTTACATTGCATACATAACAGTCGTGAGCAGTCCTCCTATATTCCTCAAGGCTACAGAGCTTAGCTTAGCTCCTTTCAACGTCCTGAAGTCAGTAAACTTTTTTTTTTTTGCAATTCCATAAGAATTTAAAAACCATACTTGACATCACTGGCATGTACAACGAATAAATAAGAATTCATTCCTTAATCCTAATTCTTTTTTTTTTTTTTAAATGATAATAATTGTAAAAATAATTACATTTTCTGGATCAGGCGACTGGTAGAGATGGCAGAAGAGAAGCTGAGGTGAATCAGGGCTCTTGAGAGTGTAGAACATGGAGACCTGGTCCCCAGGAGTCATGGTGAGGCGGGAGATCTGGGTGAGGGGGTGGGCGAAGATCTGCTGACTGCCGTCCTCGCAGTAGGCCGCCAGACAGTTGTCGTCGAGGACCATCTGGACCTGAATCAAGACAAGGGTCAATCAGCAACCTAAACGCTCACCAGCCAACTACAACTGTATCGCTATAACAGAATCGCCTATTCTCCACGCCCATTCAAGTCATATTACACAGCAACTCCGCAAACTGCGTCCATTAAATATCGCGACTCATTCAATAAATCACATTTATTCATATATTTATACAAAAGTCATAATCTGTGTGTATGTTGATAACAGTTAAAACTGTTTTCATATATAAAATTTTACAAGAGAGATAATATAAGTTGTCACAAATCACTACGCGCTCTCCTAAGAGAGCTATGGTAAATCTTGCCAACTGTTTACATTGTGACATTCATCTATCAGTAACTGCAGGTATTCCTTTTTCAATTTATATTACATGTATGGTAATCTTAACATCACGACTCTCGGAGATGATGTAAACCCAAGCCTACACATCACTTAAAAATCCCATTCCCAAAAACACGTGAAAAGAAAACTTAAGGATTCCCAAAGTAGATTCAACCATGTGTATTAGTACCAAATAATAAAACTACCCATATTCCCTTTTTTGAGAGCAGGAAGACGATAAGCCTGTAAGAGTGAAGGTTACAAGACAGCCGATCAATTATAATAATTTAATTATAATTAAATAGCATTTTTTGAAATTTAAAATGCTATTGTTATTATAAAAACCTCAAATGAGAAAAAAAAAATGATAAAACAGATAATCCTTTTTACTATAACCTAAGTAAATATAGTGTCCCCAAGAAAGTCGATTTAGAAATTTTGATGGTTTCACACGTCTCGCAGTCTCCTGAATCCTTTGAAATACAGTTTTCACGGAAAATTATTCAAAATACAATTTTGAAATACACGGATGTGTATGTATAAGAGAAGGTATGAATGTGTATATTCGAAATTTTGTAAACACACTATAACTAAACCTGTTTTTTTAGAGTTGTTAACGAAATTCGGCAGATTGTAGTCCTTAGCTTAATGTAGTTGACATCCTTTGTCTATTACGAGTACTTGCCTTTTACTACAGAAATGAATTTTTTTGATTTTAGGCAATATTATGTTGTGAGGGATATTTAAACATATTCTATGCCAAAACGGTTACTGATTTTTCCCTCTTTTACTGTCATTCTTGAAACTTGAAATTTTGTATTAGCTAGTACCTTAATTAATACATGTAACGAATGATACGATTTTAAATAATTTTGGATTATTCCCAAATTTTCCACTTATACTGATATGCAGGATTTCTTTACCACATTTTATTAAAATGTGTAGTCGAAATAATTAATGAGAAAAAATAAATTACCTTTGTGAATTTTTAAGCATATTTAAAACTATCGGTACTGGTCACGGCCTAAAGCACTATAGTGGCTGAATCCATTATACGATGTTGACCTCGAGTTGGCTGCGGTCAAAAACCCAACCTTGGGTAGACGATGGCGGGTTGACCGGTTTACCTTACTGTGGGAAATCATACCTTACTTACGTATGTTCTCATGTGGTTCGTGAGAAACAATCGGCGGTGTGATAAAACACTGCAGGAACTACCAAGAAGGCATAGGCATGGATCGGCTCAACTTGGGACCGAACTAAAATAATGATATTGGCGTCCGACTGAGCCCTGATTACCTAGGTAATAGAACTTACCTCTTTAAAAAGGACGAACGAATTAATGGAGCTATTTAAGAGAGTGGAAAAACAGAAAAATTCGTGAATAAATATAGTTTTATATTCTTGTGGGTGGAATTTAAATACACATTAAACATTATATAATAACATGCCAACTAAATTATGGTTAAAAGGAAAAAAATACTTAACTATTACAACTGAGAATAAAATAAATACGAAAAATATACCAAACCATGTATATGTAGAAATATGGTTTGCTTATTTCTTTATTTTTATGATATTCAAAATAAATTGAGAATTAATAAACACGTGAAACAAAAATCAATTTCTAAACCACAGGAAATCATTTTTCTGATTTTTTAATGTGGTTTAGACGTTGATAATTAGCTATATAAACTGTAATTGCCTACTCAATAAATATTCCATATGAGGATTTGATTAAGAATATTATTAACGGATTTTTTTTTTCTTTTTATAAAGAGCTCTAACAATGATTACATTTTTGTTAATATTAGTAAAATTGAGATGCATTAAATACTATTAAGTAAGGATTAGTGTATACTTTTCTTATTATTTGTTGTTAACTTCAAGATTAAGGAAAATTATCAAAGTCGCACAATGTTAAATTAGAAAATATAGAGATCGTTTAAGTTGAGTAGATCAACTTTATTCAAGTGTTTATTGGAGTTCAAATCTCAATGACTATATGAGGCCTATGAAGGAAGTTTTGTTTCTTGCCTAAACGGTACATACGACTTTCTATCCTCCATAAAAATGAACAATCCGCAAACTAAATCTGAAGACCGAGTTTACACAAGCTCGATACCAATGATAAGAATTATCACGTCGGATGGGGTTATAAGACCTCCCATCCATTTCTATGGGTCAGATTCCATAAGACCCCATTTCTACTTCAGCAGGTCAGTTTCACTTTGTAACTGAAGTAACAGTTTGTACTGTCAGTTTGACAGTAAATTTGTGTATGTCTAATTTAAAATATAGGCTCTGAATGGACTAGAAATTCAGCGTACAAGCCAAGTTTCGATGTTCATCGAAAAAGTGTATATATATTTTATAAATATTATATATTATATAATATATATATATATATTATATATATATTATATATATTCTATATATATTATATAACCATATAAGTAATAATATCAAAACGAAAAAATGTCAGCCGCCCTGTCTACCTGCGGACTCTTCGCTCTTCGCACCTCCTGATGACGACGATGGTCGAAAATCGATGTGATTATGTCTGTGTCTTTCTTTCCTTCGTTTTGAATTTATAATAAAAACCTGACGTTTTTTTAATTGTATATATATATATATATATATAAATTAATATATAATCACTTGATAGAATATGTATAATGTATCGATCGTCAATTAATAAATGGTAAAAATGACAAACTTCAACTAACAGTCGGTCTTGTAGAGAAAATTATAATTTTTTATATTATATTATTATAATATATTATAATATATATATTTCTCATATTCAAAAATTTGATTCTGAAGTTCATTAAGAAATATTAAATATTGTCTTTCTCTATTATACTTTTATTGTATATAATATATAGTTAAAACATTAGTTGTAATTTGCCAATAATATTCAATTTTGATGTTAACGTTAAATAAGTTGAGGCTTAATATGATCCTTATATTTTAATTTGTAAGCCTATGAAAAGGTTAATTTAATTCATTATCTTCATCACTAATGCTAGAATCACTATCTAGAAATAATGATTTCTAGTACATAATATTGATAATATTTCAATGATAATGATTATAATATTTCAGTTTAATATATCATCATTTCATCAGACTTACAATGATTTCAGGTCTGATTCCATCTAAGATTCCATCTTGACCGATTTGGGTCGCTTCATTTTACCTGTGGGCGTGAAGTTATGATGAAGCACTGTCACTCACATGTGTAAATGGTGCCCTTGTTTTGCGTAAATAACTTATTCTCATTTATATAAGACATATCCAAAGGGTTGATATTAGCTGGTCAGTCCACCAGGAATAACCCCAACTAGATCTGTTATTCCCTCACAATATTATTAAAGGCTGCCATTCTATGTGCTTTGAACTCATTCTTTGTGCCGATCCCAAGTACCCAGAATACGCTGGGTTAAAGATCATCAGAAAGAAGATTACCCAAGGCCGAAGGAAAGTCTCAAACTTCATCTACATTGTATAAGACGCGGGGTAAATTTTTGAGCCAAAATTTTGCGTATCCTGTATACCATCAAATACTTAAATAAGATTGAACCAAACCATCCTAAGTCTATGGTAACTGTATTGCAAATGATTGAGCCGATATGACCCATACAAGGGTGAGGTAAGGAAATACAGCAGCCAGTTCCCAGACAATAATCACCAGCTAAGCTGATGGTAATTAAATTAATTTGCGTCGTGAATTTAAAACAGAGTGTAGAAAAAGCCTATTCGTCTACAGAGTATAAGTGATGGGAATGCCCTCAACCAACAGTGTGGAACAAATATGCGACCTTGAAAATTCTATTAAAGGCATTTATTATACTTGCGTCTGTGCCAGCGGTTAATAATCTTGAAAAAAAAAATACTAACAGAGCAATTTATTATTTTTCTTTTATAGATGAATACAAAAATTATCCACAACAATCGGGTATTCTACCCTTGCACTATAACACCTAACACTCCTCACTGAACACACACACACACACACACACACACACACACACACACACGCTGCGCACACGCTCACACCGAGGTGAGTGAGAAAGAGACAAAGATTGATTATATTGCGTTCTATTTATAAATGCAAGCTGTACTGTTGGTGATAACAGAAATACTTATTTAACTTCCCTAGTAGTCAACCAAATTAATGACGAATTATCAATTAACTAATAATCAATTAGTTATCAATTGGACTAATAATATTGTAAAACATGTATGTAACAAGATTTCATAATAAACACGTGAAATAACAATCAATGATCAAAGTACAATAACAAATGGGAAAAAGACTAAGATGTTTCAACACCAGCCGGGTTTCTGACTCTGACGAAGACCCCTTGTTACGGTTGGAAGATCTTAGTCTTTTTTTCCATTTCTTACTGGGTTGAACATTGAGATATATATATTGATAAAAGTATCGACCGTGAAATAGAAACAAAATTAAAGTTTATCGGGACTCGGTCAGTTCTTCAGGTTAAAATTAAACTCTCATGCCAACGTTTCGGTTTTTATTTAAAACTTTTTTTTTAGGCAGAAGTATAAATTTTGAAACAGAAAAAAAGGTATTACATTACAAATTATTTTACAAAGAAAAATAGTCTGTGGATTTCAACAACAACTGTAGTTTATGTACAGTACAGAAAGAAATATAGAAACATTAAAAACATACACTTACAGTCCCTAATTTTCGGTTTGAACCGTCTTCAGGAGAGATAAGAGAGGGAAACCAAACGCACTGGTACTGACACGGTTGGTGTCTCCAAATAAATGCGCTTGGTTTCCCTCTCTTATCTCTCCTGAAGATGGTTCAAACCGAAAATTAGAGACTGTAAGTGTAAGTGTTTTAATTTCTCTATGTATCTTTGTCTACACTGAACTTTATTTGTTTGTTTCGGATCGTATTTTCATCGAAAATGTATACATACATATATACATGAACAACAATAAATTATCGACCCGTGAACAGATATATAACTTTAAATTACACAAAAGACAATACAGAAAACAGATAAAATACACACTTCTAAATTCAAAAATACTACATTGGAGAAACGGTCTACACGGACTACAGTTTCTTCAATTTTGTATATATATATATATATATATATATATATATATATTAGTATAAAAAGATTTCACATAAACACGTGAAATGACAATCAATGACCAAACCACAATTAGAAAATGGGAAAACAAGACCAAGATCTTCAGTTGGGTTTTTGACTCTGACGAAGATCGCTTGTTACGGTTGGAAGATCTTAGTCTTGTTTTCCCATTTTCTTATTGTGGTTTGATCATTGATATATATTAGTATGAATAGATAGCAGAACGTCTACCTATTTGCTCTATAAGTCAACCACAGTCTCGGCATTCATGATCTTCAGGCTAACTAAGTAGGTACTACAAACCAATTTCCTACTAACAGAATTAAACTGGGAAAGGCTAGTCAAGTGACAAAATTAATCAAGTAGACAAACAGTATGAAATACGAAAATGATTTATAAAAAGGTATACAAATTTTAGGCATGAAGATTAGATAATATCAATAAAATAGATATGGGGTATTAAATATCAAAAAGAGATGAATAGTACGAAAGGAATACTTATAATATTTTTTATAGTATAAGTATCACTCAGTATAATACCATTGAAGAATGATTCTCCATAAAAATCATACTGATCCAATTTTAACTATTCTGAACTATAGGTGGGTGTATATGAGAATTGGATCCAGGAAGATCCGATTAAAACAATTTAACTTCTTCGGGAGATTTTAAAATACGACGAGGGATCGGTACAGAATTAGCAAAATTATTCCAAAAGGTAAATCATGAACTAAATAAAAGATCTGTTGAAATTAAAATCCAAAAAATGTAAGCAATTTTACAGAAATTGATAAGTTTATTATTCAAGTCACTGAATCTCTCAAATATTCAATCAAATTGGTAAGCCATGATTTGAAAATAAGTTTACCTATAGGACAGATATGTGCAAAACCAATCCATAATTTTTGAAATGAACTGTACTTTAATTGGCATTAGTATCCACTGAAAGGACTTGAAGTTTCTTTTACCTGCCAAGAATACTGGAGGTTCTCTGACTCTCAGTGTGTCGGCCAATCCCAGAATATCCCCCATACTATCAAAAGGTCCTTTCTTATCTAAAAATGCAGGTAACTCCATTCGAAGGACAAATATGTCAGGAATTTGTTGACTCGGATGTACTTCATGAAATAAAACATGTTTACCCAAAAAGATTACTCAGAAACAAATAAATAAAATAGATGTAATTTTTAATATAAACACAAAAATATACTACAAAATAAGGCAATGTTTCTAGGCCCAAGTGTACCTAGAGCTTATGAGATAAAATCAACAATTAGAAATCGATATTATACGATATAAAATTACGTATCATGAACATCAGCAACTTCATTCCATTAAAAAAAATTTAAAACATTTTAATTTTTTGGATTATAAAAATATTGGGGGAATTTAACAGGAAATAGATAGGTACAGCGAACACCAACTGTACATAATAATTACCAATCTGTAAATGTACAAATACGCATCGTATACGCATACAAGCACACACAAACAAATCATTATATATTTATAAACGTTTCAGAATAAACTATAGGCACACAGAAAATAGAAGAACACAGAGACTCTACTTTTCGGTTTAACCGTCTTCAGGAGAGAAAAGATAGGGACTCCAAATGTACCTACAAAATAAATTAAATTTTTTTAATATTTTTTTATAATTTCTACTTTCTTCCCTTTTATTCTTTCTTAAATTTCTATCAATTTTGACTCCTTGGTTATTTGATTTTTTTCTATTTTCTTCTTCGCGGCAGCACTGCTTTAAATCTCAAACCAGAAAATTCTTCAGTTGACTGTTGTCCCACCGTCAAAATCACTTTTTCTCCTGAGGATGACCACCATAACGGTTTGCTCTCTGATAACACAAATTGAAAGGCCTCAGAGCATTTACTTCTTTTTCCTTTGCGGTTTTTATAGTTAATTTATAAATATACTTCAAAAACAGAAAGGAAGACGAATAGAAAGTAGAAAAGAAGACGATAGGAAAGGTGAGCAGGAGATCTGTTATCCCTATCCAATAAATATTTTATAATAGAATAACATCAAGCGTAAATTAAATTAATGAAATAAATCATTTTCTAATATCCGTTCGGTGAACAAAAACATGTATTTATACAAAAAAAAATTATTCGTTCAATTTCATTTCAACCAAAAGTATCAACAATCTAATTCTATATTACTTTTAAATAGCTACAATTAATGATACTAAAATCTTCCAATCATTCAGCCTAGAAAGTAATTTAGTACATTGAGGATAACCGTGAGGCAGAAACCTTGTGCATTCTTTCCTGCGGAGTAATAGTAATGCTACGCAATTAAATTGCAAAATTATTCGAAAAAATCCTCAATGCTAACAAGAAAAATAAATTAAAAATGATGACCTTATTTATATTAATTATAAATATTATATTAAATAGATAATTCAATGTAATATGTCTTTCTTTTTTATTTTATTTGGGAAGGCTACTGCAACCTAACGTAACCAGACTTTCAACTCAACGGACCTTCTTAATATTTGATGTTGGGTTTTGACTCTGACGAAGGCCGCTTGTTACGGTTGAAAGGTTTTAGTCTTTTTTCCCATTTCTTGTTGTGGTTTGAACATTGATATATATATATATAACTTTAACAATAGGAAAGAACACAGAAAGTCGTGTAGCAGTTTGCTTCTCAACGAGAGTACTTCGCATTCTTCCTTATAACAACGGATGTCGAAATATCGAAGTGAGTTCTGCAGTCACTTTCTGTGTTCTTTCCTATTTGTTAAAGTTTTTATTGTCCACACGTACCTTTCATTTTATTAGAATGTTTAAAAGAACACACAGAAATTAAATCACTGAACTCACTACTATATTTCGATGGCCTCGTCATGAGGAAAATAGATGTGAATCGCTCTAAAGGCTGATAACGATTCATATATACACGATAACGATTATATACATAAGTATATATATATATATATATATACACTTTTTTTCGTTGGAAATACGATCCAAAACGGACAAATATATATATATAAATGAATATAAATGAACTATATATATATATATATATATATATATATATATATCATGAAACAATAAAATCAATGATCAAACACACAAATAGAAAATGAAAACAAACTTTAAGATTTTCAACGTAACAAGGGTCTTGTCGAGCAAAAACCGCACTGAAAGATCTTTCAGTCATTGGGTGTTTCTCACGATCACCTTGTTACGGTTGAAAATCATTAGTCATTGTTTTCTCCACTTTTAGTTGTGGTTTTTTTGATCATTGATTGTTATTTCACGTGTTTATGTGAAAGCTTTATATATATATATATATATATATATATATATTAAATTCACAGAGAAAAGCACATACATATATACTGAACTGAAATTAATGAAAAAGGTCAAGTATCTTTCCTTTTTACTTTGTTTATTTGTTAGATTCAAGTACCTACTCTAAGTATTGAAAATAATGTCATAATGGTTAAAGAAATAAAATTAAACATAGTTGTTGATATTTTTGGTTGTAATTTAATGTTGACTACATCAATGCTTATCCATGTTATTTTAACAAGATTTCAAAATAAACACCTGAAACAAAACTAATATCCAAACCACAGTAATATTCAGAAAAAACACTAAGATCTTTTAACGGTAACAAGCAACCTTCTTAGACAGAGTCAGTCGAGATTTGACCCTGATGAAGACCACTTGTTACGGTTGAAAGTCTTTTTTCTGATTTCTTACTGCGGTTTTGTCGTTCATGTTAATATATATACTTAGCGTTATTATATTGTCAATCAATTACAATAATCATTGATGAGATATTCCCGAATTATGCTTCCTTTTGAAATATCAAAGTAACTAAAGAAATGCCAAACTGAAAAAAAATGATCAACTGAGAATATTATGAAGAAAAAAACAATTGTAAATGAGATACGCAATTCTAAATATTTACGTATAAAAAATAATTAGAACAATCAAAGTCTTTGAATATTAACTTATTAAAGAATTGAGAAACCGGTCTAAAGGCTTGTCAAATCCAAGGTCAGCGAGTAGAGCTATTAGCGAGTTAACTGGAGTTCCGTAAGGAATAACAAGTTGGGACCAAGGCATCAAGACGAGTTCTCGAGACAAGACGGAATTAGGATGAACGCGATGAGATCTCGTCACAAAGTAATTGCCAACAACTGACAAAGACAAACTTTTCATGATCCAGAATCAATCTTCTTCAGTGCAGAGAACAGCGACCTCAGACACTCCGCCAAATAATAAAACAAATCTTTTTTATTATCTATTTGCCTTAATGATTGTAATTAAAATTATTTTTTAAGATACACTTTTTCATTAATATTATATAGGTAATTATCGGTTAACGTGAGACCATTCATTTAATGACGGTTATTATATCAAAACAAAAATAAAATCACTTTATTATACAACATAATACTCCCAGAATCTATAAAAAACAAAATATTACTTTTTTGCAATTCATATTTTATTTATATTTCTATACTAAATATATTTACACTTTTTATATTTTGCTATTTTGTTCGTTAAACGATAAGTACATTTCTTTAAGAAGTAGCTACCGTTAATCGATAAGTTCCATTATATAATACATCCAGCCAAAAGTTTGAACTACCAGTAATTAAGTTGCAATTAATTATAATTTTGAAAACTTCGCAGTTTTAATTTCCAATGTCACTGTTCTTCTTCTTCTTGAGTCTTTGTTTTTTTTCTGCTTCGTACCTAAATATTTATCATTGTTAATTAAAAACTTCACTAACTTTGTAATTCAATTCACTAAGAATAAATAAACCCTCTATGTAAAATAGAAAGCAATGAAAGTATTATATTGGGGGTAAACATTTTTATATCGAGCTTTCAACTCGAACTAAAGTCCCTGGTTTCGAGTTTGAAAACTGGATATCAAAATGTTTAGGTTTCTAAACATTTAGATAGGTTTTGTAAACCTATATGATATAGGTTTCGTAAACTGGTCCGTCTGTACGTGTCTTAATAGGATATTTCAAAAACTAAAGTTCATTCTTAAGTTCTTATTAACTCTGGACGAAACTTAAAGATTGCACTTTCTTTGGAGTATCATACCTGTGAAAAATTGTTTTTTTGTGATTTCTTATAATTCCGTCCACAACGATTTTGATTAAAGCGTTGTGGTTATGGCTCACCAGTTGACATTTATTACGTGAAAGGTAACGTTATATTACGTATAATCTACAAATAATGTTTCAGGGCTAAAAGAAACAAAAAAAGTTTTGAAAATTATTCTGGAATAGGAACAAACTAACTTTTATTGTATATATGTATAAACGATCAAACCACAATATCAGATGGGAAAACAAGACTAAGATATTTCAACCGTAACAAGCGGTTACCCTATTTCAATGTAAATTTTTTTTATTATTATTAGTTATGTTCTTTAAAGTAAAAGAATTTGGCGGTAATTTAATCTTTTCAGAGGAACCTGTCCCTTGATTGATAATCCACGATAGTTTTTACTTTTATTTTATTTGTATATCGCTGTCATTGAATGTTCTTTTAAGATAATTTTCTTCTTTTTTTATAAATTTGATGTTAGGTCAAGATGCAGTCACAAGCGGTCTTCATCAGAGTCAAAAACTCAACTGGACTCTGACGAAGACCGCTTGTTACGGTTGAAAGATCTTAGTCTTGTTTTCCCATTTCATATTGTGGTTTGATCAATGATTGTTATTTCACGTGTTTATGTGAAATCTTTATATATATATATACTTTTTCGTTGGAAATACGATCCAGAATGGAAAAATATAGTTCAATATAGACAAAGAGACCCAACCGTCTCTGAACCAGTGCGATGGTTTCCCTCTCTTATCTCTCCTGAAGACGGTTCAAACCGAAAATTAGAGACTGTAAGTGTGTTCTTTTGATTTCTCTATGTTTCTTTGTCTATATTGAACTATATATATATATATTCATAAAAGTATCGACCGTGGAATAGAAACAAAACTATAGTTTATCGGGACTCTGTCAGTTCTTCAGGTTCAAATTAAACTCTCAAATTAAACAATCATTAGGAGAGATAAGAGAATGAAAACAAGCGCATTTGGTTGGAGACACCAACCGTCTCAGCACCAGTGCGTTTGGTTTCCCTCTCTTATCTCTCCTGAAGACGGCTCAAATCGAAAATTAGGGACTCTAAGTGTGTGTTTTTAATGTTTCTATATTTCTTTCTGTACTGTACATAAACTACAGTTGTTGTTAAAATGACATACTATTTTTCTTTGTAAAATAATTTCTAATGTAATACTTAGTTTTTCTGTTTCAAAATTTATACTTCTGCCTATGAAAAAGGTTTTAAATAAAAACCGAAACCTTGGCAATGAGAGTTTAATTTGAACCTGAAGAACTGACCGAGTCCCGATAAACTATAGTTTTATATATATATATATATATATATATAAACAGAAATCAAGGTTTTACTCTTTTGATAAACAATAAGTTAGCCCACACGACTATCTCTATATAAGAGCTCCTGGCAAGAAATAAAAACAGGATCTCACAAACAACTTATGTACTAAGCATTGTTATGAGAACCTGGTCGTTTAATTCAGTTTAATTAAATCTATAATTCATTGGTTATGCAACCCGTATTTGTATGGTACTTACAGATCCTGGGTTAAATGGATAATACAGTCTCCATTTCAAGTATATATCAACGTTCGACGGTGTTGTCTGTCCTATACTCCTCCCACTGGAAGTTTATCTGACGATGAACAGAAAATGTTTGAAATGTGTAGTTTGAATAAAAGAAAAAAAAAACGTTTGTGCGCAGACTTTGCATTATCCATTTACTTCACTATGTATAAATCTAGAATCTATGTCTCGACCCCATATATTTAACACTATTTTTCTTTTTTATCGAGGTTTAGTCTATCTTCAATAATACAACACCTTAAGCGGACGTTTCGTCTATATGTGTAGCCCTTAAGATGTCTACAAATCTAGACGAAACGTCGGCTTATTGTTGTATTATTAAACATAAAAACAAAAATATTGTTAAATCTATAATGTTTAAAGTGATAATTACTGGTACATTTAGTAATTATTCTATTTAATAATTTCTGGTCAAGATTAAACATAACAATGTACTTTTTACTTTTAAGAAATCTAATTGAATTTCTGAAAAAATTATATGAATGTCGTGTGCTCTCCACATCAGATTTTTTATAATAAACTTTTTTTCGTATTAGCTGGAGATTCCTAAACCCCTCTAAAATGTCACCAGGTTGAGTACACCCTATTATCTTTGAATTTTAACATTGTTTTCTAGAATCATTATCTATTTTGTAGATGACTTCCTAAAAGTTTATTAAGGAATAAGCATGAATTTAGTAAGAAGACGGAAATGAGCAGGGTATATAATAAGAATAAAAAACAAAGTATGGCCGGAAGACAGATAAGACAATAAAAAAGGGGTAAACCAAGAGAAAATGGGACGAAGAAATGAAAAGTTTATAGTGGAGAAACCTGGAGAAGAGAAACAAAAGAGAATAATAAAAATAGAGAAAACTTGAAGTGGTATACTTTGAAGAATGGATGCAAAAAGAAATAAAAAAAAAAAAAGAAAAATTAGAAATCTCAAAATAAATTTTTCCAAATTTTATATTTTACTTGAACTTAGATAGGACGGAAATATATGTAAAATATATTTAATCATGAAAACTACTAACGTAATCCATCATTATTGAACTTGGTCTGTTTACAAATACAGACCTACGCTCATTTGTGTTTGTAAACAATGAATGATGGATTACTATTATAATTACATACTGCGCACAATATAACTGTTTACATCATTAGAATAACCTACACTGAAAAAAAAACTGAAATAAAAGAAATAGCTTTTTTTAATATTTCCAATTAATTTATGAGGAATATTCTTCAAATATTCCCCACGGTTTTTTCTAAGACAATAACAGGATTTTTATCTCTTTATATTCCGGTTAAACTAATAAATGAAGCAATTACCATTTAATTTAAATCAAATAGCAAATTAATAATAATTCATTCGAATAAATATGATTTATTATTATTTTTAGTTTATTTTTGTATTATTGTCGGTTTTACTAAATTATATTATCTAATTAAAACTATGTATCTGTATCAGAGGTTCCCAAAGTGGGTTCCGCGGAACCCATGGGTTCCTTAATGACTGTCTGGGGTTCCATGGAAAACATTTAGTAAAAATGTTTTTCTAAAAAATTTTTTTTGTGGGTATAAGTTTATTCTATATTTCTTGTGAATCATGAAACCAAATAATGTTTATATCTTGATATACCCATAAGTAGAAGTGGTCAAAATTTTATTCATATTTAGTATGAATCACTAGTCAGTTTTTAGAACTATCTGATTCCCGAATTTCCTGCTATTGCAAAAGTAGCACTTGACACGTTGCTGCCATTTCCCATTACCTACTTATGTGAAACTGGATTTTCCATTTAAACTGTCAAAGAAACCATATACCGAAGTAGACTTAATGCTGGAACTAACTTGAGAATCAAACTCTCAACTATAAAGCCAAAAATGATTACAAAACAAACTCTGTGTTAAAATTGCTAGGAATTCTCTTTTATGTGTTATGCACTTGTGAAAAATATGAAAATTAAAATCTTTTAGTTTTGAATTTTTATTCGACAAATACAAATTTCAGTAATATTACTTTTTTTAATTGTTTTTAATTTACATACTATTTAAAATGGCATATGAAAATATTTATATTATGATTGTAAAAAATCATTAAAATCAGGGGTTCCCGGGAAAGTTAGTTACCGGAACCAAAATGGGTTCCGCGTCGAAAAAAGTTTGAAAAACTCTGATCTATAAACTAATAAAACTCTGATGTTCTTGTTTGAATATCTGCACAAATATATAATATGATCCGTTGAAATGATGACCAATAGGAGAGTCGAATTTGTAGGTCCATGCATGCGGTCCGTTCAAACTACTTTCTGTTAACTTTTCATTTTAAATTTTAGAATAATAAAAGTAATTTGAAATACGTAATTCATTTTTTTTTTCAAAATCTAATTCATTAATAAATTCCTAAAACACTACACATAAGCCATTCAACAGCAAGATACAAGATGCACTATTGTTAAACAGTTCACACTATCTTTCAAAAAAATCACAGCCTATCAGTATGAGATCGCAGGATTGCTACATAGTTGAGTAATAACTGCTCACTGTGTGAGGTACTGTCTGAATCCCATGTAAGTACACTCTATTCCTCCCGTGGACTAATAAAATGTCAGTCTTATTAACCTAAATTTGGCATTTCTTCGATCTTCAATAAAGTGGAAGAATTCGCTTGTAAAAGAATTATTCATAATACAACTGTTACTAACATTAGATTGAAGCTTTTTTAAAAACATAGAAAAGATTTTCACGGAGTCTCTTTTGACAGACCAATGTTGCATCATGGGTGATCCTTTCCTCCAAGAATTTGTTAATTGATTTGTTAATTTATTAGGTTATCAGTATTTTTGTGTTCATATATTTCCACTTCTTCTATTACATTTAATAGAAAAGACGAGTTATGACGGTTAATAATGATATCTTAATTTTACATTTATTTTCCATTAAGTCATAAAAGTTAATCAATGCATTATTCCTTTTATCTGATATCATCTGGCTGTTGTTGAATAATAGATTTTCAATATTTATCAATGTTTACACTTTCATTTCCCAGTAACACACAAAAGAATAACGAAATACGCCCAGGAGTTCAGGAAGAAATTAGTTAAACAGATTCTGCACGCTGTCAACCCTGGTAGACAAGGCTATTGTTCTCCTTAAGGCTGAACCTAATTTCAACAAAACTATAACTATTTTAGTATTTGAACTATTAAATATAATTAACAACTCTATAATATTTCCTAACAACATCGACCTTTTATACAAATGATCATTTTAGCTTTGTCTAACTTATTCATGAGTTTCATAACTTATACACAAAAATAAAACACTACTCTGTTAACTTCTAACTAAGGAGTATTAGTGTTTCACAAGCAATTTTAAATATATTACACTGAACTACGTATATTTAATACAATGGAAAGCATCAGAAATTATATTGTCCAATTGGTTTAGTTTATCTAGTTTGTGGAATCATTTTATTTAATTACTAATTATGAAAATAATAATATTCAGCATTAAACTAATGAAGTATCATTAAAAATACAAAAAAGAGTTTTAAGAGGAATTTGTACTTACTATTTGAAGTATTATTTAAGGATTCAACTGGTTAACACAATAAACAGCTTCAAAGGTTATGGGACGCGGAGTACTACTTAAAGGAGGAGTGTTGCCGCCTTTTTAGAATGACTAAGCTCCTGTTGACCAACTCAATGCCATCTAAATTATTTCTTTTTAAAATAGTCCCCTTCAATCAGTTTTCCTTAGACAAACATTAATTTCATCTAGAAAGAAATGCATTAAACTATTTCTTAAAAAAATTAAAAATAAGTAATCTCTAAAACTCATTTTACATTACATCAATTACATCAATAATAAATGATTAACACCAACAAGCAATAAATATGTTTAAAAAGTCAACAAACTGAATTCATTAAAAATTAATTGATTTCAAAAATATCAACATTGAAATATGGCTCAATAAAACAAAGGTAGTAAACATCTTCATTAAAAAGAACAGAAATCTTTACCATATTCATTAGCATTCTCCACCATTTGAAAATGTTTTAAAAAAAAAAAGCATATTTTGTAAAGCATTTCAATAGAGTATCCTATAATGCCAGTTAATGTTTTTATATTTTATTGACTCCACTCACTTTTCATTTTAATCTTAATAATACTTTTATAATGAATGAGATATGTTAATATAAAATTAACAATAAAACAAATTATAGGAACTGAGGAAGACTTGAATCGTTTTGTTTGGTAACAAGAATGTCTCATAAGGCTTGCCAGCTTGAATATAAAAGAGCTATAAAGTAGAAAGAGGACAAGACTGCAACTGATACCATTAAACAATTGATATTCACTTCAAGTCGGCTAGTCTACGACTGTTCAACTTAAAGAATTTCAATTCATGATTCACACCTTTTGGCAGAACCAAAAAAAAAAAAAAAAAAATCAGTTACCTTGAAACTTCTAACATGTGTAAATAAAACATTGACAAATATAAGGATAGATCGCAAATTTCAAACAACTTTTAAACAATATTTTAAAAAGTAGTAAAGGTTTTATATAAATATTTCAGTGCAGGTTTCAGTTTCTTAAAGTCTTAAGTTAGAAGACAACTGGTGGTATAGTCAGCAAAACGATTTTATCACCCCCTATATGATAAGAGATTTCTTGACACGGGATTTGCAGGTCAGTGGATTCTCTTGAAAGACTAAATCATGCTACCTCGCTCTATCCCGCAAGTTTTCACGTTACTAATATTATATAGATCGATGTAACACAGTTATAGAAAGGATTTCAATATACAGGTTAAAATCTCAAAATGAAATTGAATTCAGGATATGCAAGCCGTATACCAAACGATAACCATATAGAACTAAACTGAATCTTAGATGACTAACTTGTATTTTACCTTGAATGTAAACAAGTAAAATCATTCATATACTACCAGATTACTCAAAAATGGAAACACATATTCTCCCGAGTGATAACATATATATATATATATATATATTGAATATACATAGTTTGTCTTGATCTGATATCTGATTGGTTATTTGATGGCGAAATAATGAAGAACGAACCCGAGGACCTCCACGCAGAGAAGTTAATGTCACATGTTAACACTTTGATTTCCTGAGGAAGTGTGAGCACTCCAAATATATATATATATATATATATATATATATATATTTATATATATATGTTGGTATATATTGGCAGCAGAATAAATATAAATTTATATATTGGCGAATGTTGAAAGCTCGTTTACTAGTGCAAGGTGAATATACATTTAGATCATGTTATTAAATTTCTTTCGTTCATTGGACCTATTTAATAGGAAATGTCATTGGTGAACCTGATTTATAGTTTACCTACTACAATAAGGAAAATAGCCAGGAGGTTAGAATCGGTTAACAAAAAGGTCGTGAATGCAAAAACTGCGATCATTTTCAATATATATATATATATATATATATACATATATAATCAAACCACAATAAGAAATGGGAAAACAAGACTAAGATCTCTCAACCGTAACAAGCGGTCTTCGTCAGAGTCAAAAACCCAACTGAGTCAAAAACCAACTGAAAACCCAACAGATCTTAGTCTTGTTTTCCCATTTCTTATTGTGGTTTGATCATTGATTGTTATTTCACATAAACACGTGAAATAACAATCAATGATCAAACCACAATAAGAAATGGGATTATATATATAATATATATATATATATATATATATATATATATATATACAATTAAATAGAAACGTCAGCGGACTTTTTTACAATAAAATAAAAAACGAAGGAAACACACAGAAAGACACAGACATAACTCACATCGATATTTCGACAATCGTCGTCATCAGGAGGTGCGAAGAGCGAAGAGCGAAGAGTCCCGCAGGAAGACAGGGCGGTACTGTACCGCCCTGTCTTCCTGCGGGACTTCTTCATCAGGAAGAAGAGTATGAAGTACTGGCGTTGAGAAGCAAACCGCAACTACATATATAAATATATATATACATTTAGGATACATTTCTATGTGAAAATGTAAAAGTAAACATGTGGATTTGTGGAAAAGGGGTTATTCAATAACTTGACCATCCAAGTTTAACTGTGTAAATGTTTTGATTTAAAATCATTCCTCGACTTATTTGAAAAGTTAGCTAATGAAAGTTATCTTTGGTAAAGTAATTTTTTTTTACATCATTGTACAGCGAAATTGAAATAAACTTCAAATTTTAACTAATAATCGTTAATTTTGTTTGTTATCCTTTAGGAAGTCTTTAGATAAAAAAAAAGAATAAAAGAATTTCTTAAAATTAATCAATAGCTTGAAAATTATGATTATACAAAAACAAAAATTTTTTTTTATGATATATTTTACCAGGGTAAATGTTCATAGTTAACTGAAAACTAAATCGACGACCAAATAAAAGAGTAAATAAGGAATATGCGGCCAAGTCTGTATATTAAGAGAGGCATCCTCTCTAGCCAACTCGCCTCGATAATTAATCGTTACGTTCAGGAGGACTCGTGACGACTGAACCAATTGTGCAAAGGTCACCTATTGTTTAATTTTTGGAACCCAATCCCCAAGTTATACTTAGGACAGTCAGTTATTTTCACTAATCATGACACACTTCTGGTACATGCTTGCTCTTAGACACTAATTTTACATAATTTCCTCTCTTTTTTAGCGACATCATGTTTTCTCTGGCAAATCTCAGTCAGTCCAACACTATAACTTGGCAGCTTTTCAACATATAAATCTCAGCGACAAGTTTTTTTTTTGCTGATAGTTTAGGATACACCTGTACGGATAAATCCGCTATAAAGTAATTTCCTTCCTACATTATTTCCGTCTACTGTATCTACAACGAAGTATATTTTTTTTTCCTGCAATAAATTACAAGAACACATTTTCCCACTTTGACTACTTTGTAAAAGTCTTTGTATGTCAACATAACCTCCTGGAAAGAACGTAACACAATTTAAAAATCTTCAAGTCTGTCACACAGGGTTTTTTTTTTAAGTAAAGGTCTCAACTCTTTTCCATATGCATAGTTTATCATGGTCAGAATGTTGTTCTTTAATGTTAAAGATCCAATATTATATTCAAATTAATATACAAAAGAATATTAGCTATTTTTCGTCATAGGTTGAAGAAAAATATTGTGTTTTTAATCAACATGACCTTAAATCTAAATACTTATTAAGTATTGAGTGTCTTATGTGCTCGCCTCTCGGACTGGTAGATCCGGGGTTCGATACCCTCAATTTATTCCTACCAGCCCTACTCTAAATGCACTTAACTTAAGAGAAATTTAGGGCTCTCAATGTAGAATGTTTATTGTGTGGTATCAATCCTTAGCCCATGTGTATTCTCTAGAGGGACAGCCACTGCAAGCTAACCTAAAGTACTAGGGTGTCATAACCATTAAAAACATACACAGTGCTCCCTCAGCACTAGATCAACTCGACCCTCCAACAAAATTCTCGAGAAAAACTTGCCTTCACTTTCGACCGAATTTCAGCTTTCGAACAGCCCTCGTCAAGCCATTTATAAATCAATATGATATACATCTACAAGTTTATTTCTTATAGGAAAAATTAATTCAGACCTTAACCACCAACCTGGAACGGATTAATTTTGAAAGCTGAGTCACCACTGTACTTTAATTCGATCTTAATCATTGATTAAGTAACAAGAGATACTGCCAGGAATTAAGACAGCAGTACCCAAAATACGGCGCGAGTTAACAAATCAATCATATAGTTTTTAAAAAGCAAATAATAAATCTATATAAATAAAAGAAAGGTTTTGTCTGTACATTGCTTTGAACTGACTCATTTGAAAATGTCTGCCAGTTTGTCCGCAAAATTTCATCACAAGTAAGTCAGCCACCATAAGACATAGCAAGCTGAAACTTTGACACTATTGTGTCAAATATTTTTTACTTAAAATGTAAATTGTAGCGTTTCTTTGTATCAGCGAGGTTATCATGTCAAACCTATAGAAATCAACTATAGGTTCTCTCCACCGTCCTGGTACTGACGGTTTTGAAGACATTCAAACCCTAAGACTGCTATTGAAAACACGTAAGAACCAGTGGGATGAAGAGAAGAGAGAGAGGCCTGCTATGATAATCTGTATTATTATACACAACATACCGCTAATTCACATTATATAACAGCAAACAATTCACACATAAACAAAGAATCCTTACAATTAATTATTTTTAATATTCTCACACCATAACTTTCCGATTACATAATACCCTGCAGTTTTTTTTGTTTAAAATAAATTACTTCTTTAAATCATGCTAATTTGGTGTTAAAATAATTCAAATACCAAATAACTGTATTTATATGTTATTCAGAAAAATAAAATAGTAAAGAGACATAATTTAATCTGCACTGTTTTTTTTTTTTTGACTAAACATTGGAATCAAGAAATCGGCAGACCATTTGTTCTAACCTAAGCGTACATGCAAAAAAAAGAAGCTTACAGGTCTACACTATTTTGCAAAAATCAGCTAAGAAGTTAACAAACTGCAAAGTTTGAAAACTACTCAAGATCCAATTTATTTAAACTTATTGATGCATTGATTTTTAAAAACCTAACGAAAATTTACTTAATTTATGTAATTAAGTATTTTTTTGTCTAAAAAATTTAATTACTGTTATTTACACATTGCAGTGTCAATATCCAAACCATTTCTCTGAGATTTTTTTCTTTCTCATATTCATTTCATGAATACATCACTATGAAATATGTATTCATAGTGATGAATACACTATTTCAATTCCATCAAATTAAGATAAGGTAATAACACTTTATAAAATGAAACAAAAATAACAGTTGCAAAAGTAAAGTTGACAAAATAAACTAAACAACACCTGGAAATTTCACTGATTGAATCTGGTCCAGAAAAACGAAGATATTTTTAAACGAAAGGAAACTGTTTATGTAATCTAATTTTAAGACAGAGTCAATGCCCTAAAGGTTCAATATTCTTCAATGCAATCTGTCGAATGGCCAATAATAAGCCGCACCAGTTTGTCATCAAGTAGAATAAACTACTTTTCGCATGGTTCAATTACTTTTATATTAAAATCAAAAATAACCAATAACAATGAATATGAATGTAAATTAATTACTTAACGATTTTAAGGGATTAATTAACTCATGGTAAACTTCTTATTCCTGTTAATCACATCACTGTAACAAGGAAAATATTGATTAATATTATTAAAAAAATTTATTGAATTTATGAAACAACTAATTGTTGAAAAAATCTTGATATTATTATTTATTTACTTATTAAAAAGATTTCACACAAACACGTGAAATAACAATCAATGATCAAACCACTATATGAAATGGGAAAACAAGAATTACCATTGTTACGGTTGAAAGATGTTTTCCCATTTCATATTGTTTGATCATTTATTTAGTTGTATAGAGTAACCTTTTTTTTTGTAAAAAAGTAAATATACTATTATAAAAAGTGGGCTTTATAACTTTTCAAATCTGTTTTTTATTGTGTTTTAATTTTAATAATGTGGAGTAATAAATATATTTATATCCATCTATTTCTAACGTAGTGCAATCAGTTATAATGTGGTATTTACTCATTGTAGGGTAAAAAGGTAATGAAATAACTTCCACATATAAAAATTTAATCGTATAAACAACGCGTTTCGAAAACGTAGTGTTCTTTAAAAAAAAAAACAAAGAAATGTACCTGCCTTCCAATATGAAATAGATGTATAGAGTAAGAAATCAATCGATTCTTGGTTAGCAATATCAGGTTACTTTGTTTCCTGAAGTTGATTACTGATAAGAGAGGTTATAGCCAAACCAAATGCACAACTCAGTGATTACACATTTACTTATCATTAAAGTGGTATTAAAAGACCTTCTCATTGAATGTTGATAAAGCATCAAACTTAAATATCGATACTGCAGTCCATGATTTAATAATTACTGAGTTAGATTTAGAGTAGTGTTCATAAGTGGGCCACAGTGAAGGCTTTTAGAAAAATATGGATTGGCCTGCACTCAACTTTACTATAAGGAGACATACTATAAAACTTCTCGAGTATACACTATATAATGTCCCATTTAGGCATAATATAAATGTCTAAATGAAAGATGTTTATTAGCCTTTCATTCTTGGAGGTCTTCTATGGTTAAATGGGGCATTCCTTACACTCCATACCCTCAGCCACTTCCATCCTATTCCCAGTCAGTTGTACCACAGACACTCACCCTTAGATTCGTACTCTGTTGCTTATTTTATTTTATTTTTACTTTCACCCACTTCCATCCTATTCCCAGTCAGTTGTACCACAGACACTCACCCTTAGATTCGTACTCTGTTGCTTATTTTATTTTATTTTTATTTTGTACTATAGATAACTCTCTGATAACATTGTACTTTTTAGTTAATGCTTGAAGAAGAACACTACGTGTTCGAAACGCGTTGTTTATACGATTAAATGTATATATGTGGAGACTATTTCATTAGCTTTTTACCTTACAATATCCATCTATGTTGGAACCTTAATAGTTATTGCTGATTAATTCAATTCGTCAAGGATAATCTTCAATGTTGTAACCTTATATAACAAACAACAGTTACGATTGTGATCCATTAATAGTTACAATATTCAACTTACTGTCAACTATGACTATTTATCATCTAAATTAAAGCGTCAAAGAGCCTATAATACCTCATTTCCTGACTACAATCCCCGAGCTTGAAGCTACACTTAATTAAGCTTGGATGTCTGCGGTTACACTGAGCTCTGACTCATCGAAATGAGTATAGTCATCTAGCGTTGTTCTCACTAAACGCTCCATACCTGATGGCAAAGGTCAGCATCCCTATGAAATATTCAGGTAACCATGCGAAAACAATAGCTGTTTTTTAACTAAACGACTGATGGATTCTACCGGACCACAACCACAAGTCTGATACCCACTGAAAAATAATGTATCAATACTTTAGGCTAATCTTCTCCCCGTGGACCGATTAGTGTTAAGACATTCTTGTGCGGTCTCTGGACCACAAAGAACCTACTGAACCTATAACTGGATGCAATGCTCAATATGCCTGGATTGATTGTACATAAGGAATCATAAAGTTCAAAACACTGAATATATTACGAGATAGAATCTTTAACAGTACATAACATCGCAAGAGCTCATCACTACAGACTTTAAGTTCTCACAGAGAAATGTTCTTGAGAAATTTGTTTAGGTGTCATATAAAATAAATTAAGAGATCCTAGTTGCAACTACTATCTTGGGATCTCCAGTACCTGTTTTGATTAACTGGTATGATGTTGTCTGTATCATACCAACGGTATGTCTGTATCTCTGATACCAACGGCAAGACCCCCTGTCTTCAACAATATATTGTACAGACCTTTCGATTTATAATAGCACAGTAATTCAGAAGTGATGGTAAAAGTGACAATATCAGATAGATCCAGTCCATCCTATGACTCTCTTTGATCTTATGGGAAGCCTTACACTCAATATACATTCCTTAGGTGGTCAATCACCACAGAGAGTATAGTCAATTTAATCAATCAAACGCAATAGATGTAAAAGAACTTTTTGTTTGTTCATTTTTTTACGAATTTCAAAAGTAAACTACAATAGTAACTAAGCATATTGTGATATTGCGGACTTATATCTGCAAGGAATTGTTTTGTTATGGAGGAGACACCAGTGAACCAGGACAACTAATCTGGTATTGGAAGGGAGAGGGCAAAGAGAGGTATTTTAAAGGGCGTAAAAAGCTAAGACGGGTAAAGATTTACCTATCCATAGGTAAGGAAAGAAGTAAAAATTACCTAAGGATAAGGTCATCGAAGAAGGGCAATTTACAATTTAGTTCTTCTTCCATTGTCAATTAATATAGTTTATATGTTAATTGGTAATAGATATCAAACTGGTCAATACCGACACTCGGCGTAGATGGGATGTCTCTAGGGGGTAAATCAATAGAGTGGGTTAAAAGAGGTTCAATTAAAACAGTTTGCATTTTTCAAACACACAAGGTTCAAGAGAATCAAAAAACATTTCAGATTCTGGTTTAGAGATATACAGAAAATATTTTAAGGAATCGAGAGTAGACTTCAAAAACATGTTTTGAGAACTTGAAGAATATGAATGTTCCCGAATGGCTTGCTGTTTAATTTGATATGAAGATAACTGAGATGAATCTGACTTGGAAGGTGAACATATTGAAATGTGTAAACAATCGGAAGACCAAGTGTTGTTTAGAAGTAAAACTCTTTTTGAAGATTAGAGCAATATAAATTATGATAGTAACCTCACAGCAACACGTAAACCTTTCTTACTTGCATTCTCAACTTTATACATGGTTGAAACTGGCTTTTACCTATGTCAACGAAACTTTGATAAAACAGAGAAAAAAAGACTGAACATAGTGATAAGAGAAATTTGGTGATTTCCAACCACAGCTAACTTTAAGTCTGATAATAGTCTTGCGACTGCTCGACCTTCTCATCAACTAAAGATATGTCAATCCAATCTTAATGTCAGTTTTTTTTTTTTTTAACTATTATAATGTACAGGTCTATCAGTTCTTCAGGTTCAAATTAAACACTCATCTTCAACGTTTCTGTTTGTATTTAAAACCTTTTTAACAGGCAGAAGTATAAAATATTGAAACAGAAAAAGTAAGTATTACTTTAAAGGTTTTTTTTACAAGGAAAATATAGTCTGTTGATTTTAATAACAACTGTCTAGTTTGAATGAACACGTGCTACTGTTCATATATATATATATAAAGATTTCTCACTAAATACATGAAATAACAATCAACGTTCAAACCACAATATGAAATGAGAAAAAAGACTAAGCGAGTCTGTCTTTGTCAGAGTGAAATCTCAACTGACATTTGACACATCTCAGTTGAGATTTGACACATACATCTATAAATGATACAGTTATGGTCATTTGACATTCTAGTTATGTCTTCCTACACTAACGCTAAAATTGATACTAAAAAATGGCAACGCTAGTAACTAAAAGTAGGTCGTAATCTTAAACAAAACAATGACTTTTTCAATCAGGCGTAAAATCAATAACATACACATATTAATTCAACAGAATCGATTACAATCTTAAATCGAAGCAAATAACTCACAAATACACTTATTATAATTCATATACGAATAAATGTACGAAAATATATCATTACAAAGTCACAATTCTAAATAAATATTGGAGTTATATAGCGCCGTTATCCTTCTAGGAGTAGACTGAATGGAAGAGTCTAAATCCGAAATAAGAGAACCAAGAAAAATAAGGGCTTTCAAAAATAACAATTACAGAAATTAGGACCACAGGGAAGGATGAAGTAAATGTGTTAATAAACTATGCCGGCTTTCTTCATGGGAATAATATAACGGTCATAAAAAATTTTACCAAAGTATGATTCTCCAAAAACTATTCAAAATGTAAAATTAGACATAGTGAACTAACATTAAAGGACAATACCACAATTATTATTACAATACATATTACATTTCATGCTCTACATTCAAACACCGACAACTTTGAATTCACTAATGTCATAAATTATTTTAGAAATAATGATTAGAGTCAGATAGGACATTGTAAACACTTTAAACAATAATTAATTAATAAATAAAGACGAACGGTCGACAAACTACGAAGTTAATAATGGATCTCTACCTCATTCTTTTTGGCAACGAAATAAGAATAGTCTGCCAAAGAGAAGTCATTGGGCTTTACACAGATAATTCCATGCACATATTCACAAAGTGCTCATACCCTATCCCATTTAAATTTAAAGTATCCAAAATAATTAAATTATAATTTTTTCTTACCATCTTCCTTTCATGACCACGGCGAATTTGAGCAATTATCCAGGGTATCATAGGATTTGAAAGCCTCTTATCAACGGTGGCATGGCCCACATACTCAAGTACAGTTAATTTCATTTTGCTTAATTTAATTATAAACTAAATTTCACAGACTAGCTGTAGATGCAGAATTATAAGCTATTACATACACGACCACCTTGCTTAAAATAATTGTTCCACAAATCATTTAATCACATGTACGTCAAAAATGAAATAAATGAAGTAAATTGCTTGGTAACGATTTAGTTTAACAAAATACACACGAAACACCGCATACCCGGCTCAGCCCAGTTACGAGACTGTAACAGAACATATTTCTGACAGCTTAAAACTGCGGGAGCGGGAGAACAGATACCAATGATGCTCTATAGATGGCATCCTTGTACATTCAACAGGTTATCAATGTTTATTTCAATTTTAAAAATAAATGTCTTACTCCTGTTAGTACTTTAGTTCTTTTAATCATTTGATGGACTAATAGCATTTTTTATATTAATTTATTTAAAAAATATAAATATAAACTAAATAAAAAATATACCAACACTGCACCTGGTTATCAACGTATAACCTCCACAGTGTTATGACAATGTGGGTCACTGTGTTTACAAATTGGACTAGTATAACTTCTTGAGATTAATTAGATCACTTGAGAGTTATTGAAATAGATTAAAAATGGAAACTGAAGAAAGTGAAATAATTGACAACGCATGGTCCATGAAAATTCCTGAATTCAAGCCAGAAGATAACCCTCATTCATTGCTAGAAGAAAGTTCATTTTCTGTCCTCTTTCCAAAGTATCGAGAGGAATATATAAAAGAGTCATGGCCTTTAGTTAATAAGTTACTAGCTGACCACAATATTAAAGCAGAACTTGACTTAGTTGAAGGAAGTATGACGGTAAAAACTACTAGAAAAACATGGGATCCATATATAATAGTTAAATCTCGGGATTTCATTAGGTTGTTGGCAAGATGTGTGCCTTTTGAAAATGCAAAGAAAGTATTAGAAGATGAATTTGGCTGCGATATCATTAAAATAGGTTCTTTGGTACGAAATAGAGAAAAATTTATTAAACGAAGAAAACGACTATTGGGACCTGGAGGTTGTACTCAAAAGTCTTTGGAACTTTTAACAGATTGTTCTGTTCATGTCCAAGGGCAGACTGTAGCAGCTGTTGGGCCTTACAAAGGTTTATCTCAGGTCAGTATGGTACTGGTTTATATTTGATTATTATACCTTTCTTTTATACATTATTATACATGATCAAAGTACAATTACATCAACTTTTTCCTTAATAATTAAAGCCTTATCAATATAAACATGAGTTCAAATATATCACTCAAAGCAAAAATCAAGCTGTTACTGCCCGCTAGGAAAATATTTATTCTCTGCTTATACCGTTCAAATTGATTGAGTTATTCAGTTATTAATATTTTAAATAAGAAAAATTCCATTCCAAATTTAAAATATTTTTATCTTAGTCAACTATTATTACAAATAAAAACTGATACAAGCAATAACTTTTGAAATCATAAAATAATTTAAAAAATAACTTCCTAACACTATATTAATTAGAAGTTTTTATGCTAGCAGTTATCAAGTTTTATTGGGCCATAATTTTTGTATTTTTACAAGTTAATAGTAATGTCTGTTTCAAAAATATTAATTATTGAAATAATCCTTTGTTAAAGTATTGGTTAATAAAATGAAATGTTTTGTTAAAGTTTTACAATCTTAAATTGGTTATAAAAATTATTGTTTATTAAATTATTAAAAAAAAATGTTCACAATAATAAAGTTTATTAGTTTCCTTTCGGGAAGTAGTATCAGTGTCGTTAAAAATCTATGAATTTTCAGTTAAACAAATTTGATTGTTTCAAAAAATATTTACTTGCTGTTAACTCATATTAATTTTCCTCTTTCGATAACACATTTTGTTTCAATTTATATTTCCTAATTACCTAATTTATTTATGATTACTACACTATAGTAGTGTTACATTTGATCAAATCATAGACCTAAGAGGTATTTCGAAAGAATCAATCATATAAAAAACTGAAAGAGGAACCAAAACATGCTATGAACGATAATTTAAACTGCAGTTCATCATCAGTAGAAGAAATGTTTAAGTCTACACTTTTGGTACTTGAGTCAGATAAACATACTTTTGTTTCTTCTCCTGATAACAAATGTTTTTCGAGATATCAATCATGGTAAACGTTCTATTCTTTTCTGTGTTCTTAGTAGTTGATTGTTTTTTAAATATTTGTTGAACTACCGTTTTTGTATTTTGATTTAATTATGTATAAATTTCTATAGGTTCGTAGAGTTGTAGAGGACACAATGAGGAATATCCATCCAATTTATAATATTAAAGCTCTTATGATAAAAAGGGAATTGGCACGAGATCCTAAATTGAAAAATGAAAACTGGTCCAGATTTTTACCTCACTTTAAACCCAAAGCAGTTAAACGGGCTAAACCTAAAAATAGAAAGTCCAAAAAGGAATACACTCCTTTTCCACCACCTCCAACTCTTCGTAAAGTTGACATACAACTTGAATCTGGTGAATATTTCATGTCAGAAAGAGACAAAAAGAAAAAGAAACAAGAAGAAATCGAAAAGAAGAATGCCATTGCTAAAACAAAACGAGAAGAAAAGCGAGCTCAAGCCTTTATACCGCCTGAAGAACCCAAACCTAAAAAAGAAGTTCCAAAAGAAAATGACATAACTGTTGATATAGATGCTTTGAAGAAAAAGGTGAAAAAGATTACAAAGAAGAAGCAATGAAAAGAACATGAAACTATTTTCTTCAAAGGAATGATTTTAGCTGCTGTGATTATTTTATTACTTTTCTGTATTTCTTAATTTTTTTTTAATATTTTACTCATATAAAAAAAACATTGTAGTGTCTTATAAATATTTTACCTTTTTATGATGATTGTACAGCATTTTCAGTATAAATATTACTATAAACAATTCCTAATTTTCATTGATAAAATCCATTGTAAATAGATTGAATAGTAAATAAATGTTACAATTCAGTTTTGTTTCGTTCAATTTATCCCGTTATTTATATCATTGATAAAATAAAAGAAAAACAATAATAAAGAACTGGGTTTCCTAAAAAATAGGAACTCAGGTCTATTAATTAATCACCACTTTTATCACCCACTAGCTTTAACTTAATTATTAAAAACTTTGATTGGTTTGTACTCAACTTTGCTTGAAGTAAACCCACTAGAAATAAAAGTGAACGATCAATTTAATTGATTGATTAACTTCAATGTATGTGTTAATTTTGCTAATTTTATTATGATGATCTTGCCAATTGGGATGATTGTTTAGAACATTAGTGAACACTTGGAAGGTTTAATACACCTGAAAGGCTGCGATTCCTCAACGAAAAGGAACAGTGATCATTGCCATCATCCTAAATCTCATTATTATATATATTTATTTACAAACAGATCAGTATCCTTTTTCAATTCAATATCAAATTTTTATGTTGGCATTAAATAATACGTAATAAGCTAACAAACACCATTACGCATAATATTGATAATTAAAACAAACAAGATTGAGTCAGTAGCAGCAAAGCTACTGACATAGCGATGGATAGCTCATGCTAAAGTTTAAAACTTATAGTGGATGTTTTATTACTTTTTTTTTAAATTCATCATGTAATTGAAAAACCTACACTACTATGCAGCCTATCACTCTTTATTATCATGTGAGACAATGAGGCAAATAATCATTCTCATGACAAGGAGCGTAGATTAATTTGGGCGTTTTTAAAATATATTATGGGATGTGGAAATGAGATAACTGGACTTATTGGAAAGCTTCTTAAGGAATTTGGAAGGATTGGAGTAATCTTAACAACTTGAATAAGATTTAAATAAATCCGATAAGTGAATACAGGTGGAACTTAGTGGTTGTACTTTATAGTGTTATGTTGCAATAATGTAAAATTGGTGAAATTGTTAACATACTGTACTTAAATAAGAAAAATGCAAAGCAGAAAAATTGTTTAAGTCTATTTACTTTTCCCATAGAGCCCAAAAACAGTAGGGGACATTTTCACACAAAAGGATAGGTTATCTGATAAAATTCACTGATTCGTTAAAAGGATTTTTTCGATTTATCAACAAAATTGTTGTTGTATGCCTAAATCAACTTGGGGTAAGCCCAACTTGGAAATAGCAAAAACTGACTCAGACAACGTGGTACATGCAAATCAGACAAAAACAATTGTTTTCATTTCATGATCACTTTCAGAAATGTAATCATATAAAAAACAATATATTTAAAAGTAGGACAGCAATTGTTAAATACATTACCCTGTTCTTTGTTTGGAAGGTAATAATTCATTACGTAACACCGTTATAAAGGTAAAATACTGCTATTGAAATATATCGTGGAATCCCAAAGGATACTACACACTAAAAAATTGAAATGTTGCTCTTATTTACCAACCCCTGTACAACTACTTTCCTAGATTTCAACTAAGCTTTTGAACTCTATGGTATAGGTGATTATTACACAAATTAAGATGTTTTAATTTACCTGTATAGTTTTGACCACTAAGCCTTCTTCTCTGGAAGCAAGTTCTTCGTAGGGATTAATTGCAGACATTCCCGTTCCTCAGAATCTACACTCTTCTATACAGATGACTTTCCTAAACAACTTCTGATAATTAGTCCCAATTGATCCAAGAACGTACATCTATTTCTTCTCATTTATTGTAGTCGAAGTAGTGGGCCTCAGGTCTGATGGTTGATCTCTTTAGTTTAATTGAACATTCTTTCTAAAATAAATATGTATTATAAAATTAACATAATTATTAAGAATGTAATCTATTAATGTCGGATATTCATATTTTAATTACTGAAAGTAAATTGAGGAAACAACAGAAATTGATGTTGAGAATTTGGCAGATCTACAAGTTAGAAATCCTTGAATGGATTTGTGATATATTTTGGAACTTATCTGGAGATAGTTAGTTGTAACTGTGTAATCACTCTACAAGTTGTACGTTTATTAGTTTTAATACAAATTGTGGGATATATAGTCCTAGGTGAGGAAATAACCTCAATTGTCTTTCGAAAATATTGAGCCATGTTAATGGTACTTTATTGCTCTCATATTACAAACAATGCTCATTTCCCCTTCTTTTATATTATTCCAGAAAATTGAAATTTGAATGTTTTTTCCTATTTGATGAGTAGACTATGATAGAATTTGAAAGGTTATTATGGAGAATAACTAACAAGTTCTATGGATAGAAGCTTACCACAGTTGGTTACCTTTGTCTTATTAAATTTTATTGTTAAACTATCTTAGTTCAGTATAAGTAGTTCATTAAGAGTTAACTCAATTTTAAAATTCGAATAATAATTAGTTATCAATTGAAAAATTTATATTAAGATATGAATACAAAAAAAAATTACGATCTCATCATTTAATCAAAAAGTACCAATAAATTTAATATCAAATGAAAAAATTATTCATAGTATTTCCACTTAATGTATTATGGCATGTAAACTTTTTCAAATGGTAACCTAATCAAGACTAGTAGTACTACGAATTACTTAACTCTTCATCACCTAGTGATAGTCCTTTTAAAGTAATTCCAATTTAAATTTTAAATTTTCAAATCAATTTAAATCCAATTTTCATTGATTTGATTAAAAATGTCTGGCGTTTTGTCTTATTTTATTACTGTCAATTTATTGTGTAAATCACAAGAATTTAATTATACTAATATTAACTACTCTCTTTGGTTATTGAATTTCAGTTCTTCAGTTGTTTTAAACAATAATTCTAATCACATTTTCACCATAATTGGCAAAGGAAAGTGATTATAACAAAGAAAATGTAGTAATTAAATTGATTGTTCATTGTGCGTGGTATGGTTCACTTATAGAAAGTTGAATGTAGACCAATTACGTTTCTTTCCAAATTAATAATACGTATAACAAAAATAATAGATGATATATATGTGGAATAGATGTATATTCTAATTAGTTCCTCCTATTTTTGGACCATAGTAGGCCATATAGCCTGATGAAAAATTAAATTCATATAAACAATTCTAGTTGTACTACAATTCGATTATCGTTCTTTTTTTGGAGAATTATTTTTTATTACAAAATAATATTTGTTTTTATTTTTTAGAAGAGCAACACTGTTAGACTTCATTTGAGAATGGGAATGGAACAGCTGTATGACTTGTCTTGACATTACGTGGAATGTGTTATTTCCGGAAAGTGTAGTATTTAATAAGTATGTTTAGTTAATAATTGTATCAAAATTTTTGTAACGGTAAATGAGATAGCCAATAAAAATCCTACTTAGTGTGCAAGTATGAGGAGATTGTAGTGCATTTGTTACTTCAGTTTCAGTGTGAATATAATGATTTTGGTGATAAATTATGACTACTCGAAGAAGAAGAGTTGGATCGGAATCAGAACAGATTGTAAACCCTGCTGATAGAAATAGTACATCGAATTCATTCATTAGTGAAAATGAAAACTCATTGAATTCTAAAGGATTGTACTCTGTACCAGAACCACCGAAGAGAGGAATGGCCAGGGATAGGACAGTAGAGTTTGCATCTGCTATACGATCTCTACAGGGAAGAACTATTGCCCGCGCTGTAGCTTTGCAAGATCCTATTCGAGCGAGAAACCTTCAAAGCTACGGAGAATTTATGTTAATCGCCAAAACTGTTGGGAAAAATATTGCCAGCACTTATGCAAAACTTGAAAAATTAACAATATGTAAGTTCTAAGTCCTATAATATAGACTTAGGTATAAATAGAATAAAAAAATATAGGTAACTTTTTGATTAAGGGATTGATTTTAAGTTTAATCACTTTGTATCAACTGTAAAAAGACTTACCCGTACTATGGTGAAATAAGAATTCTTTTAGTTTATATGATAATAGAACAATCGTATCAGTTTCATATTGTTGAGTCAGTGATTGTATTTGATATTTTTTTAATTAAATTCATTTCAGTTTAATATCACAGTGCTCTTATGTTTCTTTATTTTTGCTTATAATAAAATCAGGTACAAATTGCATTAGATAATTTAGTTGAGTAATTTCTGTAGAGCAATATCAAGTGGAAGAAAAACAACACATAGTAGTACTAAAGACAGCAAGTACATCAAGACAAAGTACATCAACTTGGCCTTCTTTAATTAATTTAGAGAATGTTAAAAAAAAGCAGAAAATAACAATATTTTGGGTAAGAGTTTGTTTTAGTACGATAATGTCACAACTGAAAAAAATAGACGGGACTTTTTTTTTTTTAAATGTATGCATTGGGACTTAATCAGGAAAGAATTATAGGGAGCATATCAATATTTGGAGAGGTAATTATTGGAATAACCTTACTGGATAACAGTGGTCTACCTTAACCTACATTTATTGGGGGAATGCCCTTCTTCGATTCCTTATCCTTAGATTATCTAAGTGACATTTTGGGGCATATAAGAAAACTGTCATGTACTTGCTTATGTCCATTTTTATTCTGCCTATACCATAAATGTTTAAATATCTGTTTTTAAGCATATGTTTTTGAGGGCATAAGCGTTTGCTTCCCTGAACTCCTTAGTAATGAAATTACTATTAGCCATTATAAAAAATGGTATTATCATCCTTTTATGATCACTCATTAAAATACACCGCCTTTGACAAAGCTTTAAAGGGAGCTAAAAAAAAAGCTCCAGAGTCGTCATCACCTCTGGAGTTTTTTTATCATATAGAAGTATTATCTAGGCCTCATTAACTAAATTTAACAGGTCAAATACTATAGATATAGTAATGGTGTATTCAAGTTAGACTCAGTGTTAACGAGAGCAATGCTTTGTCTACGAGGGTTGACAGTTAGTAGGTAATTTTACTTATTTCTTCATGAACTCCTTTATTTACCTTCACTTGCCATTTCCAACGTTTTTGTTCCCTTTCGTGTGCTTTACGCCCTACTCGCCTCTCTTCGTAATACCACGCCAGACGTCCTATTTCACTTGATTTAGTATGAGTGGACCTTAACAAAGACTAGTTGTTTTGGTTGAAAAATCTTAGTCATATTTAGGAATTTTTTACTTGGTTTAGACAGTGACATAATACATATTACTTTACAATAAAAATCTAATGGTAATACAGTTTAAAACTGGTTTTATGTGGAGACTCACATAATTTTCTTAATATGTCAATATCTCCCCAATGTGCGATGGATATACCACTCTCAGCTTATACACTTCTATAAATATAACAAATATTATTAGTCTGACATTCAATAATTGTTGTCATACTATTACCTTCCTTGGAAAATGTAAAATATTGATGAAAATGCAAAACTTTTACGACACATGTTTCATTCATTGCTTGTGCAATCTGTTATAGTATGGTATTTATTCAGATGGGGAATTTCAAAAATTACGACTCCACACAAAAGTGCTAAAACATGATAATTGGAAATGATGATGGATTGGTTCATGTTTTATTAAGATTTAGGTTTAATTAAACCCTGAAAAGAATGAATTTTCATACTATTTCCCTTGTTAAAAAGTTCAGTAGTGCAATTCAGCATTCATATATTGTATTCAATTACAAATAATTCATTATTTGAACAATTCTTATGTTCTTGAAGCTCATAGATATGTATGTTTTTTTTTATGTAAACCTGAAGAAGAACAGTAAATGTTCGAAACGCATAGTTAGTTTTGATGTAAAGCTCTTTTATGTAGAGACGTAATTTTTGAAATTCCCCATCATATGGTTAATTATTGAACTAGGAGTAGCTCGTAGAAACTGTGTACTCAGAGAATTATGAAAATTTTATTTTAAACTTCCTGGCAAAGCAACTCACTCAAACTGTGATGTTATTGAAGGAAATCACATGCATCCCTTTAAATAACTTTTCTTTAATGTACTTAGAATGTGAAAGTCAAATACATGAGATATACAACTTTTAAATGTTATATTATGAAACTTATTTTACCTTAGAATGGTTTTAAATCTGAATTTTTCAAAATTTCATATATTTGTAAAACAAATAATTTGTTTCTGAATTTGAATTAAGATTCAATGTTGGAATTATTCATTTTATTATAAATATTAACATATATGTATATAGTTGTTTGATAAAACACTGCTTTTCGAACGCGTTTTATTGTGTTTTCTTCTAAAGTTATATTAGTAATTGAAAGGGATGGAGATGGAGGATGACTCACCTTGAACTAATCGGTATAACCTAAGGAAAAATGCTTTGTTCGAGACGCGGTGATTTTAATAATCATTTGTACTTGGAGACTTTTATTTATAGTTTCTTCCTAAAACTGTTAATTTTGTTTCAGTGGCTAAAAGGAAACCTTTATTTAATGACCAACCTACAGAAATTCAAGAGCTCACATACATTATAAAAGAAGATCTTAATAGTTTAAATGGGCAGATTGCAAAACTACAAGATGTAATGAGAAGCCAGGCTGTTTCTTCTAAAATTAAAACAAAAAACAATCACTTAATGTCACATTCGTCAAGTATCGTCCTAGCGCTCCAGTCTAAACTAGCCTCCATGTCTTCGCAGTTCAAATCTGTTCTTGAAGTCAGAACTGAGGTCAGTGGAAACAAAATATTTTTTTCGTCCGACAATATATAAGGTTTTTAAGTAGTTTTTCGAAGAAAAAAGTTATAGGTTAATTTGCAGTAATGTTTGGTCTAGTTGTCGGATGTTTAAATGTTCGAAGCAAGTAAAGTAAAGTAGATTTTTCTTAGTAGATGGAAAATTGTGTTCATTTTGTCCTGTAGAGAGAATATAAATCAATCCTTCGTTGTCGGGTTACGATGTTAGATACCCTATAAAAACCTTTACTTCACTGAGTGAGAGAAAAGCAAAATTTACAACCCTGATGTTGAATCAATGTGGTTGTATTCTGTCGGGAATAAGCACTTAAGCCTCTGCTGACTCCTCCAAGAATCAAACCATGGGTCCCGTACTCTAATCAATATATTTATTTATTTTTTTACACTATTTTTCTTTCTTTTGGTCTAGCTTCAATAATGCAACACCTTTAAGCCGATGTTTCGTCTATATTTGTAGACATCTTCAGGGCTACATCAATACAGATTTTCTTAGTATTATCTAAGTTAAAGTTATGACTATTGTTAATTGAATGATGGGCTAAAGCACAAAATTTTTGTAGAGCTAAAAGTCTTAAAAGATAGATTAGCTCCTACATAAATACGACATTAAATCCAAAAAAACATTTTGTGCTTTAGCCCATCATTCAATTAACAATAGTCATAACTTTAACTTACTAATCTTGATACTAAGATTATAGACTTTGAAAATAATAAAAATAAGAGGCTTATAAAAGAAATGATTCACATTCGGAAAACTAAGAATGCGTGCAATAAAAAAACCTAAGTAAAATATATAGTATATTACTTAGTGATTAGTAAATATGGTTGTAGTTTCCTGGTCCTTTTTTCTTGTTTGATATAGTTTTAATGAGTTTTTAGGGTTGTTTTGAGTTATCAAGTCTGATTAGAAGGTTCAAAAAACTGTCACTAGGGCAGCACACTAGCTGATTTGAACGCAAACCGTTATGTAGTTAGTTCCTCATAATAGAAAAATACCAAGGTAATTATGTATATTAATTAAATAATGTAATATAATTATGCTTCATGTAATAGTAATTAATCTCTGTATTGAAGTAGCCCTAAAGATGTCTACAAATATAGACGAAACGTCGGCTTAAAGGTGTTGCATTATTGAAGCTAGACCAAACCTCGATGAGAAAGAAAAATAGTGTTAAATATATGTGGTCGAGATTGGAAAACATTCGTTTCTTTTTTTATATCTCTGTAAAGGAAATCAGCAATATTTTAAAGAAACGTTTTGAATAATAGTGTCAAGTGCCTATTAGAAATTATATTTATGTTTCATTAATGAAATTATACAAGATTCTTAATAATTGTATAAACTGGTAGCAGGTCTACATCTAAGCACATATTGTTAAATAGCAGAGCAGATTCTGCATTCACGATTTTTTTTCAGCAATTGTTCTTTTCTTCTAATCACTTTTCTATGCTGCAAAGGCAATGAAGATGATAACTTTCCCAGGGACATATATATATATATATATATATATGTCCTAGGGAAAGTTATCATCATTGCCATTTGCAATGATATATATATATATATATATATATTAGATATAATTATTTCAGTGATTAAAACGGTTTTTTCAAAAAGTGGTTTATTCAAGTGTTTTCGTGGTTCACCTCAAGTTTTTTTAGCGTGTTAATGTCTTTCGCTAACCTTCTTTGGAAGCTACCAGAGTCTCACCACAAAGTGATAAGAAAACTAGAGAGTGTCAACAAGAAATTGGTCAATGCAGAAGCTGCTGCTTATTTTAATAACGTATGCTACATAATCGATATTTCTACATCCGTCGTCATCAGGAAGAAGAATACGAAAAACGTCTGAGAAGCAAATCACAACTCAGTGTAAAAAAGACTAAGATCTTTCAACCGTAACAAGCGGTCTTTCTCCATTTCATATTGTAGTTTGATCATTGATTGCTATTTCACGTATTTACGGAAAATCTTGTTATATATATATATATATATAGTCCCCTAATTAACTCCAGTCCTTACTTTATTCCCTCTCAGTAACGACTCCTATCCTGTTCCTTCTGATACATCTTGCACTCCCTGTAACTGCGTTTACCGTTTGGAGTGTACTCGATGTGATGCTTTTTACGTTGGCTTGGCTTCAACCAAGCTGACCTGCGATATGAACAATCACAGGGCGTCCGTGGTCAGCGCAGAGACTACATAGCTATCCATGCTAATTCCCATGACTCCCTTTCAATGATTGTTTCAGGGTACAAATCCTCAAACAAATCCCGAGTCTAATTCCATGTCACCCTTAGAGCTTCCGAAGAGGCATTCATATGCCTCCTTGGGGCTCGTTCTCCTCCTGGTCTCAACCTGTACGTTAATTATTATTTTTTAATTTTTATTTTATATTATTATTATTATAGCTTATTATTATTATTTATTTTTTTATTTTTTATTATTATTATATTTTTTTTTTTTATTATTATTATTATTTCGTATTTTATATATTTTTTATCTTGTTTTCTAAATAAATATTGGAAGGATTTCTATTTTTCCTCTCCTCCGCTGGGGAGCAGCATTGCGGTGGTTCCACGAGTTACTCTGGAGGCCAGTAGTAGTTTGCTTCTCAACGCGAGTACTTCGCACTTCTTCCGATGACGACGGATGTCGAAATATAGAAGTGAGTTCTGTAGTGTCTTTCTGTGTTCTTTTCTATTGTAAAGTGTTATATATAATATATATATATATATATATATATATATATATATATATATATATATATATATATATATATGTTTTGTTGAACGACCTTTCTACTGTGGCATGAATCAATTTCATAGTCGATCTTTCAAGTTTTCTCACTTAATCAATTTCATAGTCGATTCATGCCACAGTACAAAGGTCGTTCAACAAAACATGCATAAAAGAAGGATTGCTCCCTAAATTTACAAATATATATATATATAATACACTGAGTTGTGATTTGCTTCTCAGACGTTTTTCGTATTCTTCTTCCTGATGACGACGGATGTAGAAATATCGAAATGAGTTTCTGTAGTGACTTTCAAGGTTTCTTTCCTATATTTTAAAGTGTTTATTGTCAACACGGATCTTTCATTTTATTCGAAGTATATAAGTACTTCGTGTGTAGTGTATATACTGCCACTTATGTGTAGCAGTTTGCTTCTCAACGCGAGTACTTCGCACTTCTTCCCGATGATGACGGATGTTGAAATATCGAAGTGGGTTCTGTAGTGACTTTTTGTGTTCTTTCCTATTTGTTAAAGTTTATATATATATATATACTTTAAATATATTCTTATATATTCTTATTTAAAAGTAAATAAATAAACGGGTGAATTGTTATGGAAACTTGTTCTCTCTAATTGGGATTAATTATAATGTGTTATGTTTGCAGAATATGAAGGAGGCCAAGAGGCGGAGGGACCAGTTTTCTCAGAGTGGTCCTGGTTCTGCTGCCTCAGGTGAGACCACACCACTTCTTCTCATGTCCTCACAAGATGACCACGTCACTATTGATCTGTCAGGATCGGCTCCAGGTACCTTACCAATTCAGAGGCAGTCTCAACTCCAGGCTTATGATGAAACGGTTAGTCACTATGTTTTTCTCATTTCATATTCAAAATTTTTAGTTTCATTTTTTTTTATCACAAATACATACTACTTATTTATTTACGACGCGAAATTCTTGAACAAAAGTTTAGCAGTTATATGAAATATTTATTTACTAAATCATCAAAATCTTTTACAATTTTTTTTTATTAATTTTAATTAATACATACTAATTTATTAAACTACAATTCCACATAACTGTAATGATAATAAATATATCAGACAAAATACAATGAGTGTTGGTTAAACTGAAACATGATGGGTAACCATAACCAATTATTTCAATTTCTTGATGTCGCTATTAAACAAATCTACACTGCTATAGAGATCATTACACTTTATCATCATCCGAGATAGTGGGGAACGAAGCAAAAAAAATATAAAAATAACATAATTGGGAATTATATGAAAAGGAAACTTCTATTAAGAATTCTAGAATATTAGATTGAAAATAAAGTACAACTGAATATACATTATATTTTGGAAAACATTAAATAAAAATTAATCAGTACGAAATCAATTTTTTTTTGCAAATATATGTAAAACCACAAAGATGGTTTTCCTTGTGGTTTAAACTTCATTATTTGCAGTTAGTTATCAATTCCTTATATTTGTAAACACATGTATATAATTATTGTTCTTGAATAATCATGTAGATTTAAAGTATATATTGTAGAAGTTACATGAATTGATAATTGTTTGAAAATAAATATAGAACATTCATCTATTTGTAAGAAAATGGAAAGTTCGTGTTCTAATTAATCTGCTTTTATGTTTTTCTAAATAAAATGTATATTTGGATAAGCTCAATTTCAAAACGAGGAATTTGATTTGTAGATAGGTGAATTTAATTTGCAACAGTGATTTAAACTTGCAAAACTATATAATCTGATCTTGGCGCGCTCCGTGAACACTATTAATGTGGATCACATTAAGCCTTCTGTTGTAGTTCGTTTACCCTTGGTTTAATGCTTTTTATATTTTTACTTATCCTCTTGAACGTAATTGTTTTCATTTTACCCTTTATATAACATAACATCTAGATCAGACTTTCTCAAACTTTTTTCCACAGGGAACCCTTTTTGCTTCAGTAACTTTCCCGAGAACACTAGATTCTAATGATGTTATACAATTATAATATAAATATTTTCATATGCCTTTATAAATAGTACGTATGTTTAAAAACAATTAAAGAGTAATATTACTGCAATGTGTATTTTACGAATAAAAAATTCAAAACTAAAAGATTTTAATTTCCATATTTTTCACAAGTTCATAACATATAAAACAGAATTATCAACAATTTTAACGCAAATTTTATTTTGTAATTATTTTTGCTTTATAGTTGAGAGTTTGATTCTCAGTCAGCCCCAGCATTAAGTCTACTTTGGTATTTAGTTTTTATGCAGTATAAAAGGGAAATACGATTTTACATAAGTAGGTAGTGCGAAATAGCAGCATTGTATTAAGTGCTATTTTTGCAATAGAAGGGAATTCGGGAATCAGATAGCTACAAAAACTGACTAGTGATTCATTCAAATTCAAATAAAATTTTGACCACTTCCACTTATGGGTATAAGTAGATATACACATTATTCGGTTTCATGATTCACAAGAATAAATATCACAGAATAAATTCATACCTTACTAAAAAAAAGTTAGAAAAATGTTTTCTCGGAACCCCAGACAGTCCGTTAAGGAACCGCTGGGTTCCGGTGGAACCCTCTGTGGGAACTTCTGATCTAGATCACTGAACCTCATTTCTCCAATCCGGGAAAGTTTGGAATATTCCTGTCATAATTTGAATAATACCTGATATACCTTATCGATGGTTGCTTGCTTTTATTGTAATAACATGAAATTAATAATAAGAAAATATAATAGAGAGTATCTTGCATAAAAGAGAACGTAAAGGTAAAGAAATGTTGTTTTATTCCAGGAACAGTACTTGACGAGCAGGGCCGAGACGATGCAGAGCATAGAGTCTACAATAGTTGAACTTGGAGGAATCTTCCAGCAATTAGCTCACATGGTTAAGGAACAAGAAGAAATGGTGGATAGGTATACTTTTAAATTTTTATCGATATTCAAAACCAATAATCGTCGTCTAAAGCAGTTTAGAAAAAAAGATGAAGAGGAGGGAATAATGTTTAAGTCCATTGGTATTGCCAGTTTCAATTTTTAGTGATCCATAAACATTGCAATAAAAAAAAATGCATTATTATAAAAGTCCACCGTACCTCGTTAATCGGTAATGTAGTCGCCCAACCGGTTAGAACAACTTTCTTCAGACTGAGAATTTCTTAATTGCTAGTGAAATAATAAACGAAAAACTTAAAAAGGAATTAAATGAAAATATGATAGGCAAAATAAAAGAAATGGTTAAACTGAGGAATAGGTATAATAAAGGTAACGAAACTGGGAACAAATTTTACCTACACCAATAAATAAAACCAACAATCATTAGTTGTGCGATCCGTAATTGTGTGGTATTTACTCATTCTGAGGTAAAATGGATAAACCAACAAAAGTCTCCACACAAATGAAGTTTTATTCAACGCGTTTCGAACACTTTTTGTTCATCATCAGGAAGACACTATAATACAAATTATATCTAATCAGTTACAAAATCAGAGTGAAATAATTAAATTCAATTAAGAGAATTTAATTATTTCACTCTGATTTTGTAACTGATTAGATATAATTTGTATTATAGTGTCTTCCTGATGATGAACACAAAGTGTTCGAAACGCGTTGAATAAAACTTCATTTGCGTGGAGACTTTTGTTGGTTTATCCATTTTACCTCAGAATAAAACCAACAAAGTTGCACGTGCCGAAACAAACTTACTTAACTAAGATATTAAGTTAATAATAATGACATACAAATCTTATGTACAGAAATTGCGATAAAACTATTACCAACGACAAAAGAAACCCATATTAGGAATCTAGCTTCCGAAGTAATAGATAAAGCTATAAAAACCGATAAACTAACTGAAAATAAAAATAACCGTATTAAGACGCTTAAAAGTATTAAAACAAAAATTTGTAAAGCCAACGTGATATTTGGAACTGAGAAAAGTAAGGGAGTAGGTGTTGGTGTTCTAAGCGAAAGAATGTTTTCAGAACCATAAACGTGTCAATCAACTCAACCTTCTTTACCAACTGCCTATCTATATTTAGTAAACCAGATCTGATGGTGATCAAGTTAACAAGATTACTTTTTATGAAGCAGGATTCAGTAGTATTATTTTTAATTATGGACTTTTCATGAAATGATACTTCAGTTTGTTGCCTGCTTATAGAATGTTTAAATTTGCTAGTATTTAGAAATAAAACATTGAATTTTACCCTCCTTTTAATACTATATTTATGCTGTTTAAAAAGTATTCCTATCTCTTTAACATACTTAAGTACCGTACGATTCTTCCATCTCTTTAACATACTTAAGGACCGTGCGAGTGGACTTCCTATAAACATCGAACTCCTCTAATCCTCTTCAAAAGAATATCTAGAAAGGCAACAGTCCTTCACTTTCAATCTCAATAGTGAATATTATGCTGGCAACCAGATCATTATTTCTTATATTTCACATCTTTTGATTTATGCAATATAAAAAAAAACACAATTCGCCTGCAAGTTTATTAAGATTTTATTATTGTTTAAACATATCCTCTAGAGGGTGATAACGTCAGCCGTTTCGCCTGCATGTTTATTAAGACTTTATTATTGTTTAAACATATCCTCTAGAGGGTGATAACGTCAGCCGTTTCGCCTGCATGTTTATTAAAATTTTATTATTGTTTAAACATATCCTCTAGAGGGTGATAACGTCAGCCGTTTCGCCTGCATGTTTATTAAGACTTTATTATTGTTTAAACATATCCTCTAGAGGGTGATAACGTCAGCCGTTTCGCCTGCATGTTTATTAAGATTTTATTATTGTTTAAACATATCCTCTAGAGGGTGATAACGTCAGCCGTTTCGCCTGCATGTTTATTAAGATTTTATTATTGTTTAAACATATCCTCTAGAGGGTGATAACGTCAGCCGTTTCGCCTGCATGTTTATTAAGATTTTATTATTGTTTAAACATATCCTCTAGAGGGTGATAACGTCAGCCGTTTCGCCTGCATGTTTATTAAGATTTTATTATTGTTTAAACATATCCTCTAGAGGGTGATAACGTCAGCCGTTTACCAGCATTTTGTTTGATCGGTGATTCTACAGATTCCAAAATTGTAAGTCCTAAATTTTGCCCAACTCAAGTGAATTTCAAGTAGGGATCTTTAACAAGTAGCTGACATCGTTGGTTGGGACCAACGGCTTAACGTCCTCTCCGAGGGACAACTCAGATTTATTCACATCCAGCGTGAAGTTACTAATAAATGCGTTAACATTTTCTTTCTTGGGGTAAATACAAAGGTCACAATCAACATCAAAACGACAACTCCAGGGGCATAATATTATCATTTTTTTTAGATTAAAAAATCTATATAAATATTACTTAATACGGGAAAAAGGAAACTTCCCATGGCAAATCCAAAGTTTTGCTAAATTGAAGAAACGGTCTACATGGACTTATAAAACTTTAAATTACACAAAACAAAACACAGAAAAAAGAGATAATAGTAAGTGTGTATTTTCTCTTTTTTCTTTGTCGTGTTTTATGTAATTTAAATTTATATGTATATTTTTTCAATTAACTCACTACAAAGAGTAGGGGATTAACGCTCTGAGGCCTTTGTGGTGAGCTACTTGAATATTCATGTAACGTGTTATTCTGATGATTATATATATATATATATATGATGTAATTTTTTTGAGGTTTGAGGTCCAATGATTTTAAACTAGTCCTTTTGCCGACGTTTCGACATATAAGTCGGCAAAAGGACTAGTTTAAAATCATTGGATCTCAAACCTCAAAAAAAATTACATCATATAAATATTGGGTCAAGAAAACAAATCATGATATATATATATATATCAATGATCAAACCACAAAAGAAATGGGAAAACAAGACTAAGATCTTTCAACCGTAACAAGCGGTCTTCGTCAGAGTTAAAAACCCAACTGAGTCAACCCAACCCAACCCAGTCAAAAACCTAGTCTTGTTTTCCCATTTCTTATTGTGGTTTGATCATTGATTGTTATTTCACGTGTTTATGTGAAATCTTTATATATATATATATATATATATATATACTATAATTTAAAATAAACACGTGAAATAACAATCAATGTTCCAACCGCAATAAGAAATGTGAAAAAAGGCTAAGATTTTTCATATATCTTATGTGGTTTGAACAGACATATATTTATTTATTACTATCTACGTCCAAACAGCAATAAGAAATTTAAAAATGGGACTAACATGTGTCGATAAGTAAGTGGTTCTCGTCGTAATCACTTATGAATTCGTAACTGAAGAACACAAGTTACTTGGTCGAAAGATCCTAGTCGCATTTCTCAATTTGACATTGTCGTTTAGATGTTGATCGAGTTGGTTTCATGTTTCGTTGTGATGACCGGCTTTATTCAGCTTTTTTTTCGTTTCCTTCTAAATAACCTGTTTGCTAACTTGTCATATTTAGCGGTCATGCCTCTCACGACGTAAATAGAAAGTTCTCAGAGCATTTATTTTTCCTTTTTTTGTATGATTAATCCTTTAGTTTTTCCTTCTTTAATTGTATTGAATTTTTCCTTCTTGTAATTGTTGTTTATATATAACAGTACGTAGTTCAAAGTTAGTAAAGGAATTATTTTCAAAAAGAAAAAGACATATTGCATTCTCTAATTTTTTATTTTAACTGCCTCCCCCTCTCTGTTCTTCTGGTAAGTTAGAAACTGTGTGTTTTTACTTTTACTTTTATTTCTTTACCGTCTATTATATGTATATTTGAAACTGTTCATATGCGAACTGTTTATTCAAAATGGCCAAATAAAAACGATTTAAGTTAAATTTTTAGAATTGATTTGTTTTACCGCTTACTCTAGCTATCTATAGAGAAGTAAAAGTGATGATTTTCAATATATTTTAGTTTAATATCCACCATATTACGATTTGTATATAAAACAACTTGCGACCTGAATTTGAGCGAGGCAAAGTTTTAGACTTACCTATAGATTGTGTTATCATAAAGTTGTATATTTTACTTGTTTCTTCGTTAAAAGGAACTGACATATTTACTAGTTGTTATTACTAACAATGTAATGAATATGAGATATTAAAAATCATATTGTTAACATCCAGTAAACTGAAGCTGTTCTTTTTTAGGATTGATTCAAACGTCCAAGATTCAGAGATGAGTGTAGAAGCAGCACACACCGAAATCCTCAAGTACTTCCAGTCTGTTACGTCGAACAGATGGCTCATGATCAAGATTTTCGGTGTCCTCATCTTCTTCTTCATGTTTTTCCTTATATTCTTGACATAAGAAGTTCAAGTGCTTGTAAATATTGTATAATCGGAACTCCATTCCACAAATATATTTTTTTATGATATAATCAATAAAAAATTTTTACATATAAATCAATTAATTATATTACTAATTTTCGCTGATGTATCATCTTATCAGCTACAGTTATTTGCAGGTCAATTCTTTGTTTCATAAAAATAAATAATGTATTAATTTCCCTTAGTCCAATAAAAATTAAATTTTGTTATTTATGGCAATTTCCTATGTAAAATACCAAATACTAAAATACGATAAAGTTGCATAAAAATTTGAGACTTCAGTTCAAGCTATATATGGTGATATAGAGAATGAGGAACAAAATATCTATATTAGTGTACGAAGATAGTAAATACTCTTTGAAATATGTTAAAGTTAGCAGCAGCTTCTGCATTGACTAATTCCTCCTGTGATTTTATAGTCTTCTAAGTCTTCTAACTAGTTAACGGTCAGTCATAAGTAGTTGCCAAAGAAGTTGTGTGAGAGACATAAAGATGTAGGTGATGAGGTGCCACACTGAACTGAACTACTGAACAAATCACTTTCATGACAGTAGAGCTAACGCTATTAAAACAAAAACTAAAGCTATAACTAACGAATTCTGAACTTAAAACTAAAATCAACTTTCGGCTTACACTAGCCAACATCAGTTTTACTTCTAGGTCTGAATAGTAACTGGAGGTTTACTAAAACTATAAAAACGCAAAAGGGAGGTATTTGTAGTCTATAGCTGTCACTGATGCTTTGTTGTACAGAGATCCCCTCGATCAAGGTCTCCATTGTTATCCTTATTTTTATGGACTTCTGCATGTTTCTTAGGTGCTTCTGTTGTAAAATGAACAGTCAAACGCCGCGATAGCTTTATAGTAGTCAGTCGTATATGCTTGAAAGGCAGGGTTGCACAGTCCGCTGTGGTGCATTTATTTACCGAAAACCTTCAATCATAGGTCTGATGCAATGGATCAGTGACAGCTAGAGACTACAAATACACGAAGCTCTATTAAGGACAATAACCCTAGTTTAAATGTACAAAATAGTGATTTAAATGTAGTTCCTAGTTTTAAGCTGGTTAGTGAGCCCATAAGAAAGGTCTAGGCTGCCCGCTACCGCTGTGCCCTACTTGCTCCCTACCTTCTGCTTTTTTCTAGGTTTAGTAAACTTCCAGTTAGTATTTAGACCTAGAAGTAAACCTGATGGCTAATGTAAGCCGAAAGCTAGTTTTTAGTTTTAAGTTCGTAATTCGTTAGTTATAGCTTTGGTGTTTGTTTTAATAGTTAGTTCTACTGTCATGAATGTTGTTTAATTTGTTGAGTATTCAGCTTAGTGTGGCACTTCGTCACCTAACTCTTTATATCTCTCCCATAACTTCTATGGCAAATACTTACGACTAACCGTAAACAAGTTAGAAGACTATAAAACCTCAGGAGGAAATTACTCAATGCAGAAGTTGCTGCTAAATTTAATACAATATAAATATTTATAAACTGTAATATACCTACTAAAGTCAAGGCAAAATACCGTTTTTCTGAATAGAATTAAACAACATTCAAAGAAGTTACTACTTGCAAAAATGAGTAATAGGATAGGTCCTTAATTTTTTCCATTTGGTAAAACTTTTTAGATCTCCTCATTATCTTGAGAAGTTATATTTAATTTACTTGAGAGCTAGGTTTCTAATATCAATAGTAGGTACCTATATATAAAATTACAGTTATAGGTAGTCCAATTGGACTGTCAACACTTTTAACAAAAAGAAATAAACATAGAAAGTTACAGACAAGACTCACCATGATATTTCAACATCCGTCGCCCTTACGTGGACGGAGTGTGTTGGACTTAGGACTTTACCTAACAGCAGTCATTGAAACTGAGTATTGTTCGGAATTTCACTCGTTAATTTAATTTTATGCACTTACTTTGAGATAACTCCATTGGTGCAATGGCAGCTAGATGTTAGTCATCTTGATAAAGAGGTGACGGTCATTCTTATATATGAATTGTTTTGGATTGCACAATATCCATTAATATATTCATATGTCACATATAATATATGGTCCTTGTCTTTTTATTGTTATCTCTTATTCTATAGTTTTTTTTGTTTTATTTGTTTTTTTTTTGTTTACTAAACAACAACCGATAATATTCAGTAAGTTTTAAGTTCAATAAGTGTAGACGGATGTTCTAATTTAATAGCCAGTAGATGATTCCAGAAGGATAGACATATGTTGTAAATATAAAAATAACTAATATTGGAGAAGTATGAACCCAGATCAAGAGAAAGGACAAAAAACGTTATGGAGGAAATTTGAACAGGTGAAAATGAAATTCAATAATACTAAATATGGTGGTTTATTTAATCAGGTATGTTTAAATCAAGGTTTGCTATCAAATTATCTTATATATTTATAAATATAAAGAAAATTTCACCGTAATTTGTTTCAGTTCGAGTGTGACTCTGATGAAGACCATTGGTTTTTGTAGAAAGATCTTAGTCCCATTTTTGAATTTCTCACACTATGGTTTAGTCGTTAAAATTGGCAGAAATATTATTCAATTGAGAGTTCACTTTCTAAAAATATGAAACTGTTCATAGCCCCTCTGGACACTATTCTTTATAGTCTTTGATTGAGTTTTCATTCAGTGTTTTCTTTTTCTTTTGTAATAATAGCTTTTTTAATTATCTACGCCTTGTAGCTTGTATCCTATACTTTAGAGGTTGGTTTATAAAATGGAACACAACTTAATTCTATCAGTTATTTTCATGAATAAAGGAATAATTTGTTTAAACAAATTAAGAAGTTGTCTGATCATTATTTATTTGAATATCTTAAATATTTGATTTTGAATTTACTTTAATGTTCTAGCCACAAGTATTAAAAGGTGCATAACTATTTCTCAAATAATTCGAAGTTTTAAAAATATTTTAAACTAATAGTTTTTTATTAAAATAAATAACTCCATTATTTACTGTAAACTAATCTATTATATCAGATATTCACTTATTGTATAATTATAAATCTGGTCATGAAATGATTTTTCTATAACATGGGCAACATTGATTGGTTAGCTTACAATAAGCCCACAACACTTTCAAGTTCTTTAAGCATTGTAGTAATATGGAGCAAGTCAAAACTATTTACAGGTCAGAATAATGCTGGTTCATATTTCTTTTAATCAATGTCCCTTTGAAATATTTGATACAGGTTGTTTTGATACGAAATATTATTCAAGTTCAACTTGAATTTAGAGAGTATTAATAAATTTGAAAAATGAACAGATTTTGAGATTCTGATACATAAGCTATTTCAGAATGCTAAACAATTTTCCTATAGCAAAATGTAAAAGATGATTGTAAATTCTAAGCTTATGAATTTGATCAGGCAAATTTGGAATAATGTTTTTTTTTTAATTATTATTATTATGTTGGATTATTCATATGAATGCTTTAGCTAAATATACGATTTCATTGACAATAATGCCACAGGATTCCAATCCCCTAAAGTCCTGAATAGATACGGTTTATTCAAAGCGAATACCCAAACAAAATAATATTACTATTGGTATTTCAATATTAATTGTGTAGCAGAATGAGGGAAAAAAATTCTGATGATGCACTAATCTATCAATATAAAAATCTAGAGTCCGCCTGTGTGTGCCTTTGCACTACAGAAATGGATAAATGATATCCAGTTTGAACAGAAGAGGTTCAATTTCATTCAATTTTCTCGGTTATTCCCTTATTCCCCTCCCCCTCCCCCGTTGAAGTCCTGATGATGTCTTATTTGTTTTCATTTTTTTTTTCTTTGGTGAAATTAAGAATTGGAAGTTAATTGTTTCCAAGTCCCACTATTTATGGACTTCACATTTTTGAGCTGTTCTGGTAGAGGAAAATTTTGCTCATTTATTATTTGGAATTTAATTAATTTAAGAATGAAATTAGTGGTTGATACCAAACAACTACATTATTACCACATTAATCATATTTGTTAAAAATCATTCTGTTCCATCTATTAGTATAAGTTATATTTCAAAATATGAAATTTGATACTTTAATTGTATCAAAGACCAATGTCCCTGAAATTTAATTTAGATACTTAATTATACATAAATGACAAAACTTATAGGAAGTATTTTAAAAAAACTTCCAATTTAAATATTATTATTTTTCATCCTGTTGGTCAGATTTTTAAAGCTGGGTCAGATTGCTTGTGGTCAACCATAAAACTCTATATGTATTTTGATACTTGTTTAGTTAACATTGTGTTTAGTTCAGGTATATGTGATAATGTCTGTTCCTAGTAGTTTTTTTTTATAAGTTAATATTAACAAAAAATGCGATCTTGGTTTTTGTTTTGATTAATAATAGTAATGTCTTTTGCTCTTAAATCATGACATTAATTATGTAATTTCTATTAGATTTAGTTAATTGGACTTCTGATTCCTGCTCCCATGAGAACTAAGACTTTATTAATTTATAATTCTTGTTAAATTAAGAATTATTTTTATCATTCAACTAAAGCACAAATATAACTGATATCAATAATAACTAATAACCCGTATACCAAAGTTAATTAACAGTATAATTAATTTTAACAAAAATAGACATTAATTATTTAAAATAGACTCTTTATCAACAATTTATTTCATACATTACTTCTCAAATCTTTGAGTTCAAATAGAAACTTTTAGGTTTCAATATTCAGACAATAGTGACTGATGAATAATTTCACTTAAGAAATATTTCAAAAAGTAAATTATTTTCTTCTAAAACTCAAAAAAATTGCTTTATTCTAAATAAAGTTTTACTTCTTACTATTTTTCATTTCTTTATTTGTTCAACTTTAAAATAAAACTATTACAAAAGATAAACAAATGAAGTTAATTGTAAAAATAATTTTTAACAGTTTAAAGTAATTTTATTAGATATAACCAAAACATATACTTCTTCTTCTTTTTTTGCTCAAGAACTATATACAGAAACTTAATCACTGAAAGGAAGTTTCCTTTTCTTTAACCATTTTACTTTCTGTATGCTAAGTCGTAGACAAGTTTTCCAATGCCTCCAATTCCGATGAGGCATAAACCCATTGTCAATCTGTAGAGAATGGAATCTAAGTTTCCTGATTGCAAATGAACAGGAATGCTTTCATCCATCTGCAAGAAAAGAAAAAACAAATTTTAATCATTTTGTTTATACTTGTAGAAATATACTATTAGTTTATTTAATACTAGCAAACCTACCCGTCATTGACGGAATCAAAAAATTCGATTCTACTTGGTATTCCAAAATATCATTAGAAATATAGAATAGTAGAAAATACCATTATTAGTGTAGTGATAAATAAATGCTGCTGTATACACCACATTAGATGAGGTGCATACAGCTTCAGGTTCATGAAAGAACAAAGAGGGAACCTCTGACTCTTGAGCAAGCAAACTACGACCATTTGAGAAAATGGTCGTGTCCCTTTTCACATTTCCCGAGGCACTCAAGTTTCGTAACTTGAAATTTGCTACTGATACTAAACTCAGCATGATGGTGCTCCTACTTTAAGTTTTTACTCATGAGCAGGCAGTCCAGGAGCAGTCACGGAGTCAACAAATTCAGTTGGATACTGAATTTTAAGTTCTATCTTCGGCTTGATATAGCCGAATAAAATCAACTTGTTTGTTGATTTTCCTGCCTGTTCATATTAAGGGCTGAGAATTGTTCGTTCACAAAGTCATTTATTCTGAATAGATAGTACATCTTGAACTCTGGGAAACACCGTTTCAATGATGTCAAACGAATATATTCATATGCTCAAATGAAATTAAAATCAACAACAATACCTACTCGTCACACCTGTGTATTTTCAAAATAAACTTGTCTGCATAGTGAGCAAAATACTGCTTAAAGCCCCATAATTTCGCTTCTGTACTGAGTTATCAATCTATTTAGAGCCTATGTTTTAAGTTAGGCATACACAAATCTAGTGTCAAAGTTTCAGCTCGCTATGTCTTATGGTGGCTGAGTTTACTTGTGACAAACGTTTTTGGTTTAAACGTCCATAACTTCACTTCTACGTTGAATTTCCAATCAATTCAGAGCCTATATTTTAAGTTAGACATACACAAATTTACTGTAAAAGTTTCCGCTTGTTATGTCTTATGGTGACTGAGTTTACTTGTGACAAAATTTTGCGGACAAACCGACAGAAATTTTTCTAAGGGTGGATTCGGTTTCTCCAATGTATGAAACGTAAAGAAAACTTGAAATGAGTTAGTTCTAAGCAATGTACAGACAAAATCATTATTTTATTTATATACTCTAAGCCAATATTTAAAGTGTCTCATTACCATTTATTTATTTTATTTTAAAAATACAATCATATAAATGAATAAAATATTTTTTCAAATTTCATTCAAAATTAAAATTTAAGGGAAGAGTAAGATTATAATTTTACAAAAAAGATAGGTAGTACAAAAATAATAGAAAAACCTGAGTGATTTTTCTTTTTATAATTGTGATTTTAGGGTAACAAGCTAATGTAATGGTCTCCACATATAAAAATTGAATCGTATAAACAACGCGTTTCGAACACGTTGTGTTCTTCTTCAGGCATTAACTAAAAAATACAATGTCATCTGAGAGTTATCTATAGTACAAAGTAAATATAGTACAAAATAAAAATAAAATAAGAAAGTGAGTACAAACCTGAGGGTGAGTGTCTGTGGTTACTCTCTTCCTTATTTTATTTTTATTTTGTACTATAGATAACTCTCTGATGACATTGTATTTTTTAGTTAATGCCTGAAGAAACGCGTTATTTATACGATTAAATTTTTATATGCGGAGATTATTTCATTAGCTTGTTACCCTACAATGAGTAAATACCACATAATAACTGATTGCACTACGTTAGAAGAAAGCCATTCCTTAAACACAAAATTATTTTCATTTCCTTTGTGTTAAGTTAAGAGATGAAAGATGCTTGCTTGAACCGCTTATTATTCTAAAAATAATTTTTTTATAAAATATCAAAATAAATTAAATGATTTTGTTTAAAATTAACTACTTCTTCTATGTTCTTCAGTCTTAGAATTGAACTATGTAAACATTCATGATTAAAATGTCATTATACATATTTTAGAATTAAAAAAAATAAGTAGAATTATAATAAAATATAAGTAAAATTATATAATTTATTTTATAGATAAGTTTAATGTGCATATAGTTGTATTGTCACTAAATCATAAATGTTCTTCCTACCAAGAGAAAACTGGGTGGGACTTGATTTCTTAAATACTTCAAAAACTAAATTATTTTCTTGCCAAACCAAACTCAAAAAAATTGCTCTATTCTACATAAAGTTTTACTTCTTATTATTTTTCATTTCTAGGGAGTAATAATACCTTTTTTATATTAAAACCTACATATCGTGGGAATACAAAGAAAAAGTTCAAAAATAAGAATAAACAAAGAATTACGGATAGTACTGTAAGCCCTATAAGAATAAGTCTATACCGTTTGTGAGAATAAAATTTAGTATGTTCAATTTTTGCTCAGGAACTCAGTTTAAAACACTTCAAAAAAAGAATTTAAAATTTACCTTTTATATACTTTTTTAAAAAATTTTACTACTCTTTCTTATCATCATTAACTTGGTACTCAAATTTTAGGCATTTTGGAACAGACATAGTCACATTGATTACAATTGAGTCTCTTATTGTTCGAGTGGGAAGAAATATTATTTGATGGAGGTGATGTTTAATTCGCCTGCTTTTTTTTCTTTAGTGCATCAGCAATTGCCTGTCATCAGTGATCCACTGAACTATTCATACTATTGAAGCTTATAGGAAGAATAAAATCATATCTACAAAAAGCAGCATATTACATTTTTGATTCTGAACGTAAGAATTAAGTGATCATTTTTTTAATAAAAAATTATACGCAATAAATAATACTCTCAAAACAATTGAAAAACATAAATTGTGTTCCGTTTGCTGATCAGTGGATTAGCTATTACTACATTAAATCAAGACACAACTAACCAAATTTTAAGGAATTAAAATCCATGAATCTTTGGCAAGTGTCAAAGGACCTTGCACCGCAGCTCCTCTCTAGTTACTTGAATTTCCGAATGTTATGAAGCAGTTTGAAGGAAGTAATATTACCATTGCTATATTAAAACCTAAATAAATCTATAATGGGGTTTACCTGGTATCGTGCTTGTTTTTCTCTAACAAAGTCTGGAGGAGGGGGAAGAGATGAGGCACATCTCATGCCCTGCTTCTAAATTAAAAAAAAAGTCACAAATAGCACCAATTTTATTTTATATATCAATGGTCAAACCACAATATGTAATGGTAAAGAAAGACTGAGTTGGGTTTTTGACTCTGACGAAGACTGCTTGTTAGGTTGAAAGATCTAAGTCTTTTTTCCCATTTCTTATTGTAGTTTGAACATTGATTGTTGTTTCACGTGTTTATTCTGAAATCTTGTTTTATATATATATATAAATCTTATCAACCAATTTAACATAATTGCAATACATTTCTAAATAATGGAATAACATTCTTCTCAAATAGTAAAAGAGTGTTTTACTTAATTATATTTTTCCTCGTTCCAAGATATTCCACTATATATCTTTTTAGTTGCTATTTAAACTAAAATATTCATCGAAACAATCTAAAACAGTTCATATACTCCAAGCACACCTGGTTATATACCTGTCCTGCTTAAAAAAAATCAGATATGGTTAATTATATATTTCATTTAAAAGGTAGAAGTATAATAAGTCTAATAAAAATGTTGAATATACTATAATAAAAAGCAGATGATGTGACATATGATGATTATAACCTTATCAGTGTTAATATTGTCATGTGTGCATAGTTTTATTAGTATGCTAGTATTTCCCTAGTCTTCTATGCATTACAAATTCAATTGATGATTCGACTGATATAATTCTTCCTATCGTAATACTAATATGAACACTACATGTTTACTTTTAATTTCATTAATCTTGCATTAAAATATTTTTAATTAAAACGTTTCACTCTATAAACATTACTTATATCAAAAATTTAAAAGCAAATCACTCTATTTTAAAAATGGACCTTTTAATGAAGTGTTATTCATGATAAAAATATTTTTTCTCTCATTATGATATAAGTAGTGAGTAAATTTATAAATTAATAGAGATTAATCAAATTTATAAAGATTTTAATTCTATTGATAAGTTTTTCAATAGACAACCAATGAAATACTATAGGACTTATCATTAAAAAATAGCATTAAATTAAATATTCAAGGTAATTAGTGTAATGCATTGTTGAATTAAAAAACAATTAATCTTAATGATTGAGGTAATGCTAATCCCTTCTTGGGTCTTATTTCTGCGTATAAAAGATGTTTATTTAAATAGTAAGATAATTATTTTAATGTCATAAATAAATTTTTAGTTGCTGAAAAAGTTATTGTAGATTATATCGATATGAAAAAAAGGGGAAGCAATTATAAATTAATTCATTAATGAAATAGAAGTAAACATATTTTTTTTAATTAAGAATACTGACTGTGTACACAGTTGATATGTGTCTCTGAACTGAATTAAGCAGAAGGACAGAGTTCCTGGCTGACATTTTGGATGTGGTTCACTCCTAGACTGAGACGAAAATAAACTTGGCTCACATTTGCAGACAAATCACTGCCTTTATCATCAATCCTTTCACTCTATTTAGTTATACTTATATGTAAATAATTTTAAATGTATATTAAAAAAAAATTACTTTTTTCGTAAATAAGTTCATTAAATTGACTTTATTTTATTTATTATTAATAAACATGGTTTTTTTTTATTTGTATAACGCAATTATCTTAAAATAAATATTTGAAGGCTTTCAAAGATGTGATTGTTAAGAAGGATGGAAATGGTTAGTTGTTGGCAAAGTTAAGGTTTGTCTAGAGAAAGATTTGAGTACCTCGGGAGTGTCGATGCCGTAAGCCATGTCACTCTATGGTCAGCTGGATCTCCGTAGTAGCAATTCACATCATTTCAATACAAAAAGACTCTTAAATTTTACTTCGAAATCGTTTCACTCTGTTAAGTATTACCTTCATTACTATCATTCAATATTTTGTAATAAATAGCAACATTATTTCAAAAGTTACACAATTAATCGATTTATTAATTGCAATAAAAGTGTTACAACTATTTGTTTATTGTTATTTTAAAATATTTTTCGGTTAAATGTTTTAATTATTTAAGAGTTAGTTTAAGACTTCATGAATGCAATCTAAAGAAAAATTGTTTGCTCGATTAAAGATATTACTTTTAATTGTATAATTTCAAGAAAACAAGAATTTATAATGTCATTCAGGTGGTATAACATTATTATGCAATAGTTGATTTATGGAATACTGTCCTTTACGATTGTTTTGTTTTTTTATTGAATTAGGTTTTTCATGTGTGATGTTTCTATACGATTTGAACATTTATAAACAAAATAAATAATAAAGCCATTAATATTTTGAACAAAATAATTTAACATACATTTTTTTACATAAATTATTAAATTGCTTGGTTTCTTAGTATCTTAAATGTTACAGTCAATCGTCTTAACTTCCCAGTTCGGGGTTTTTAAACCCCTTATTTCCTGGTTTTCTAGAGTAATATAGACCTTCTATATTGCATATTTTAGCTAACTAAGTCTATGGGTTGGTGCTGCCCAGGAAAAAATTATTATAACTTTAACTGGTTTTATTTTAACTTGATTAATGTCAGTAAACAAATAGTAAAACAATACATAATTAACAGTCAAAGGTTATAATTATATAAACAGAAATGAAAACAAACGACTTTGATTAAAATCTCCAACTCAACAATCATTTTTAAATAAACTAGTACATTTATTTTTTTTTGTTATCATACTAGGGTACACTTATAGGCGTATTCTATTACTATAGAGATCTTATATATTTTAGAAGTTTTATAAAATATATGATAAAAATATTTAATGGCCTACGGTCAACTTAAATCGAACTCATTGATGATCAATTTAATTAATTGTTTTACGGATTCTATTCATTGTATAATAAAGCAGTTTTAAGTGGTTTTCAAATTTTAAACTGATACCCTATATTCCAATAGAGAATTTTATAATTTTCAAAAAAATGTAAAAGTATTTACTATTACTAACACTAAAGTATTTACTAACACTAAAGAATGTGTTAGGACGTGCTGTTAACATAGCCAGAGACCTAAACAATGGTTATCGAAGATATTTGTAATATCCATGGAACCTTTTATAATTTGTGAACGTGAAAAAGTCATTCATATTTAAGAATTATAAATTCTGATGATTTTACTTTATTAGTAAACTGTGTTTTCAATTTCTATTTATTCAGGAGAATTGCCTGACTAGATAACTAGATAGTTACAACTGATAAATTATATTGTATTTAACTTTTATAGGAAATTCAAATAGTTGAAAGAAATAAAAACAAAACATAGAGATTTTGAAGATTATTTTTGACAAAATTTGAAAGATACAATTTAGAATATTGCATTGTTTAATTTTTATCTTATTCCATCCTGCGTTCACTGCCGAATGCCTACTTTTCAGATATCTTCAAGTTAATTTCAGGGAAAATTGTATATTGAATAAATTTTTTCATATTAAACTGTTTGAACTAGGCATACATTGCTTCAATTACTTTACTTTCTAATTTATAAATAAAACTTATTAGTGCAATGATAATAATAAGGTTGGTAAACCTAGGACCAGCTGGGAGCCCTTTTAATCCGTTTTTTGTTCCTGCACGATGTAGAATATAGTCGAGCAGAGAAACTGGATATCTCGATCACTTGTGTATTACATATTACATAGCGGTACTATTAAAGTTGAATTCTGCATCTAAATAACTATCTTAATACATCCTTACGTAGAGATATATCTCCATATGATTGTTATTCCTTATGGCATTATGTTTTCTGTTAACATCTATACATTTCGTGTGATGTTGAAACGAACAACAAATCAGTAAATTACAGAAGCATATTGAACAACTATTTCTGTCCTGAAAAAAAAATGAAGTTGAGAGCTCCTTTCATTGTTGAGACATGATATTATTGAAATAATTTTAATTTTTTTTGGAATTCTTTGCCAATTTTTAAATTTATATCCATAACCGTTATTCCTTATTTCTGCTAAGATTACAGAGGTTAGTTATAAAGGTTTACTAACACAAGATAGATAGATCTTTTAATGTGGATTATGTCAATAGGGAGGTTTAATTCAGGCTACTGGCATATGGTGTTTCAGGTAGAATAATACCTAATTAACTATTAAATAAGCGGTTTCTTTCAACTCTGCATTTATTATATGCCAATATTTATTTATTACATCAATTAAAAAGCTTTAAATTATGTAAAAATTTTGGTCGTTTTTCTTATTGTGGTTTGAACATTAATTCTTATTTCACGTTTATTATGAAACCTTTTTAATAATAAAATAGGTTTAACTTATGACATATTAACATTATTTATAACATATCTGATGACAAAGTTGTTTTTACAAATTCATAAATACCATAGATTTCATATAACACAGTGTAACGATATTATACACATGTAATATAACAATCAATGATCAAACCACAATAAGAAATGGGAAAACAAGACTAAGATCTTTCAACCGTAACAAGCGGTCTTCGTCAGAGTCAAAAACCCTTTTCTCTGTAAGATTGTTATTTCACGTGTTTATGTGAAATCTTTTTATCGAGTAATATAACAAATGGAGCATGTAAAAATATTACAACAAACTTCTTCCAAATAGGGGTACTACTTTGGAGAAAAAAAACATATTAAGATTTAATTTATAACAGAAACATGGGAAAACTAGAATGAATCAACAAGAATATGTGTAGAGTTGGTGTTTCAGAACACTGTAGATTATTGTTTACTCTAAAGTTTAAAGGATTTAATTCCTGTTTAAACTTTAACGCCTTAAAAATAGGAAAAAAACTTGAATATTCGTTCCCCTAAAGTAAAATATTTTCAATCACTTTGATCGAATTTGGTTGTAATAAAGTGGTGTTTTATTTATTGACGCGTGTAGAATGGACGATTAATTGATTATACAAATCTTATCTTTGTGGATAATGAACCGGAATTGAAAAAACTGTGCTGTCAACTATTTTAGGTTAGGGTATTTGTTGAAATGGCTCAGGTTGAAGAAGGTTATAAACTGCTCCGTTAGAACAAAGCAACAGGGCCGGATAATAAATGTTTGAATGGGACGTTCATTGATATCTCCTGTTGATTCGACCCTAATAACTTCATTAAGTGATTAGTTTTTGAAAATAGCTGCCTGCTTCACTTCTTTATCAATCATATAGTAGATCAGTCACTAATATAACCTTTGTTAGTTATATTAGTAACTGATATACCAATTACTTGGTTAATACCAAGTGATGAAGTGATATATATGAAGAGTTATTGTTGATAATTAATTTTTCATACCAAATGATGAATATTGACTCCATCTTGGTATCATTTTAAATCTGAATTGTATATTCGCTTTATGTTTAATACAAGTATGATTTTCTGTTAAAATCGGTTATAATTTGCCAATTATAAATTCAACCGTAATTGAAATTTTATTCTTTAATTGATTTTAAAGAAATATGTTTTTTACTCACATTATAGTGTTTTTACGCCTGTCATGCTTCTTAAGTGGTTCATGTATCATTTTTGACCATGAGGAAGTCATTACTGCATTGGTATTGGTATTCGCAGGTGGTTTACCACTGCAAGTTCTAACCACATCGATTGTTGCTTAACTTCAGTGATAAATAGATCCGTGAAATACACATGCTAATGTATATGAGTTCTTTATTTACAAGTATATTACATTTTTGATCAGGTATATAAAGTTCATAAGTTATATTCCCCCCTATCTAATATCTTGTAAATTTAAGTTCAATTTTTGTTAGTAAATTTAAATTGTAGTTCAAATAAATTGTAAAGAAATTATTAACTCAAAGTATTGAGTATAAACTCAAATACTCAAGTAGTCAAATAAGATTCTATCAATTGTTTGGCCTGTCTATCACTAACATGGGTACCAATTGACAAATGAGCCAAACTTCCAGTACGCATGATAGCACTGAATAAGTGTGGTCGTCAGAAGGCAAAAAAGTATAAGTTATACTCTTCAATATTGTGAAGTCTTTTGGAAGTTTCTAAAGGGAAATTTTTATGTGGAGGTTATGTCAAGGGTTATGTGATGAGTGATTGAAGTGTACGGTACGTGTGCTACTTACAATTGGTCTTGGTGGGTTAGCGTGAGGAACAGGTTGTGGGTGTTGTGACGGTTTCCAAGACGTCGGATCGATGGAGCGGCAGCGGTGTGCAGTCTAGGACAGCCTGCCGTGCTCATCGGCCAACATGACATCGGAGCCTGACTCGGAGTCCCTCGTGCCACCCCTCGCATCCCCTCAGGTAGGCCTTGTACCCACCCATCAACTGCAAATAATATCAAAATATACATTCTCACGGCACAAAACAAAGCAGTGTTAGTCATAAACTAAGAATAATTCAAAAGGGGTCAATCCTTATTAGCATCAAAAACTATTTCGCCTGAAATCTATTCCATAATGAATAAGTAATAAAATAATAAAATAGATCTTCATAAAACATTGGAGAATTGAATAAAGTAATCTCAAAAATAATGAAATCTTTAAACCTCAGAGTTAAATACGAAACTAGAGTACTTTATTGAACAGTTATAGTGGGGCTCGATTATTAAACTAAGAAACTTACACTTTTATCAATTCAAGTTCATGTTCAGATTAAAAGAGCACTTCGAAAGTGGTATTTTTGAATTCCAACATAATTTCTATTAACTTGTTTGAATTTCAAGTACAACTTTTTAGGTAATTTTTTAAATAACTAATAATGGAAAATAAAGAAACACATATTCAAAATGAAATTTATAATTTTAAAAATTTTTCGAAATTCACTTCTTCGTAAATATACTGACAAATAATAATCAAACTTGAACTGAGAAATATTCCATTGATAAAAAATTGTCATATAATTGTTGTTGTTTTGAGATAGTGTCTAAATGGCTCAATGCAAGTTATTTGGTTTCTTCAGATGATGTTCAAATTAATATGAACAATGTTTAAAATGTCGTTATCTTTATCTGTATGTTCTTTAAGTAAAATCCTGTAGTTGTAGAGAATTAAAATTACAAGGTACCAATGTACTTTTCATTTCAAATAGAATAAAATCAATAAAACTAATAGCAAACACGAGTATATTATTTATTTTTGCTCAGTGTTACCTATGCTTGTTTTTTATTCAATTATTATTTTGCCTAGATAGAAGAAAACGATATGACGACGAACCTTCGTAGTGAATTGGCAGCACTGCAGTTCAAAAGGGACAGCCTCCTTCTACAGGTAGGATCTGTAGATATTTCTCAGTGAAATGTTAATACTTGCATCTTGCAGCATTGTGTAGCATTTGCTACTTCATTGATTACGAAAAGAATATTTAAAAAAATATGTAGAAAGTTGATGTAATCTTTTGTTGAATTATATTTTATACAACTATGGTTTCTTATGCAACAAACGTAGGAAATAATGTATAATTCATATCTATTAAGACAAGTACAATTGGTGTTATATCACTGTTCGAGTCCCTTTTTGATTTATAAAATTGCAAATAAACCCTCAACGTCAATGTGAATTTCATTTATGTGCCTCTTTTAGTGAAGGGTGAGGGAGGTGGGACGTGTAATAATAATAATTACTTTTCTAATCTGAAAGAAATTTCCTAACTAGTCATTGCAAATACTATCTATGATTCGAGTAGGTGAAATTACAATTGTAAACATAAAAGAAATTGTTTTTAGTTGCAAGAAACCAAGAGTCGACTCCGAGAACGAGAAGAGAAGACAATGCAGGTGGAGGCGGAGATAGAAAGACTGCGGGAGCAGGCAGCCCGGCAGAATGCCGTCGTGGCGTCTCTACGCAAGAGGATTCAGGTGTGACTCCCTGTCAAATTAACGGGGGCTGAGCGCCCAACATTCAGACCGCTTAGTCTCTCAGCCATTCAACAACAACCCCCTTCAAAGTCGAGCATGAAATGTTTTGTTCTTAACAAATTAAACCAGTGGCGTAGCAAAGGGGTCTGCCCCGGGCGGCACTTGCCAGGGGGCGACATTTTAATAAAAAAAAATAATAATTTTTTTTTTCAGAAAAAAATAATGTTAAATATATGTGGTCGAGATAAGAATAACATGCATATATATATAACCAATTACATGAAACGATTCCACTAACTAAATAAACTACATTGACCAACAAAAAAAAAAAAAAAAAACACGGAAATGAAACAGAAACTCACACATTTCGATGGCCTCGTCATCAGGAAGATAGAAACGAGTTGCTCAGCGGGCAGACAACGACTCATATATGTATATATCATTAAATAACTTCTTACTGAATTGTTTTGTTTATATAAGGAAAGTATAGTGAAAATTTATATTATTCTTTGTTACACAAAGACTAGAACAATAGGTCATTTTGGCCGTAGACCGTAGATCGCATAAAGCCGTAGTCCATGAAGTCTATCCTGGGCCATAATAAATAAAATAAATAATATTTACTTATTTATATTTGGTCAATACATATTCGGTCATTAAATTAAACATAGCTTTCTTTCTCTTAAAATCGACTAAAGAATAGTGAAAACTAAATCTGAAAGTTAAATCCTTCATGTTTTTAGTATAGTTGATAAAATAACAAGTTGATTTCTTGTAGGATTTGTAGAATGCAAAAATAGATAAAATTATTTTACTAAGGTGAACTAGGATATATTAATTTTTTTTGTTTGTTAGGCATATTTTTAACCTTTAGCCCCCGTTTAACATCACTATGAAATGCACTTTTATAATTAATAGAGGAAAAATGAATTATATTTCTTCATAAATTTCTATTCCAATACTGTTGCTTATATCTTGACGACGATGTGCAGGAGTTGGAGGAAAGAGAAAGAAGCCTAACAGTGTCCTACGACCGCGCAGAGCTGGCGGTGGCTACCCTTCAGAGGGAAAATAAATTTCAGGAAGAGAAACTCAGAGAAATGGAAAACAAGGTTATTGCTTGATTATAATTCGTTTTTGTAATAAACTAAACTACAACTTGAATGTATGATATATATTAAGTAAAAAGCAAATAGTTTCCTTTTTGCCATAAAGTAGGCAATATATTTGACGCAGGTTTTTAAAGCAATATTTCAAAACAATTAGTCGAGTTATGAGGAATATATATTTATTTAATTTTTGTTTTAAGCTTGTGTTGTGGATGGTGGGTGAATCAGTTACCTTGTTGATGATATACCTTACCTTACGATATACCTAAAGTAAGCATTATGTATTATGCATACATAAAATATTCTAGATACCTATAATTATCTATTTAAGAATTTATAAATTCTTAAATGATAATAAGTTTTTTACTTTACTATAAGTAAAGTATAGTGATCGTGAAAAAATTCGATCTCGAGATTTTGACGGAATTACATGTTTTGAGGTCCCAGAAGTCGTTTTATGAAGTTTTTACGATGATGTCTGTGTGTGTGTAGGTGGGTGGGTGGGTGAGTGTGTTAGCATTGCTTGTTACCACGCTACGGTCCAGAATCTTTGATGGATCAAGTTGATTTATTACACAAAAATGGGCCCCATAGGGAAGGAGATCCCTATTGTTTGGGAAGATTTATGCATGATGGGAAAGTCACTTTTTTTGCCAAAAACCGTTTTTTAGAAAACATTTATTTCTCCTAAACTGATAATCCTAGAGTTTTGAAATTTTGACATTATCTTTGAGGTTACAAATGGAACAAACGAAAAATATATTCAGAATTTTAAAACAACAGGAAATATTTTTTTTTCAATAAAATGTACAAATTTTGACTTATAATTTAATCTCAAACCTTGTGAGAGCGATACAAACCATACTGTTTGACGGATGAAAATGAAACTATGCCTAAAAATAGAACATTATGTGGAGAATGAGTTGAGATATTTTTTTCCAAAATTACATTCGCTAAGGGACGTTACAGTACGATTTCTGTTTTCAGAAAGTGTTTTTTTGACGCTAAACGGCTCATAAAAAAATAATGAAAATTTGACCAAATATGGAACAAAAAATTAGCAATTCAAAAAAAAAAATTCATGAAGTTTCAATTACGGGAAAGAGCAATAACGCTATAAAAACTTTTTGTTTATCCTAGTCTAAGGGATCACCTGCAATACTTGTTGAATTTTTTACATTGCTTACATTGACTTAGAACTTTTATGAGCGAATCCACTGAGATAAAATTGATGTTTATAATGGAAAAATTAAAATAATGGTGTGATACACAAAAATAAACTTATATATTGAGAAGTCTATCCAATCACTATCTGTACTACCTCAGGAATGAAAGACTAATAAGCATCTCCCATTTAGACGATTATATTATGCTTATATGATACATTATATATTATATACTCAAGAAGTTTGATATTAAGTTTACCTATAGTAAGTATGTAGGCCACTCCAGATTTTTTAGTAGTGTCATCAAAATTTCATAGAATTTTATGGAAATATATGGACAGGATTGATGGTTTAGAAATCTCAATCAGTCCGTTTTGTTCTGTATATTCATTTAATAGTTCAGACAACTTTTAAAAGAAATAGGTTTAGAAATTACTTTTATTAATTTATATTACGACTAATTAATTTAATTTATATTGATAATATATTTATTGTTTTTAAAGAAATAGTTTAATTCGTTTCTTTGTATGTTTGATTATTATTTATAAAAGAAATGCTGATATAAGGGGACTATTTTAAAATGAGATAATTTAGATGGCATTTGATTGGTGCACCGGTAGAGCTAAGTCATTCTAAAAAGGCGGCAATACACTCCTTGTTTAGTCCTCCGCTTCCTTCCTGGAACCTTTCAAACTGTTTTAACCTCTCTATAGATTGTTGTGTTCACTAGTTAATTCTTTTAATAATACTTCAAATAGTAAGTACAAATTCCTTTTTAACTTATTTTTGTAAACTTAATGATTTCCTAATTAGTTTAATGCTAAATATTATTACTTTCATAATTAGTAATTAAAACAATTTCACAAATTAGATAAACTAAACCAGCAGAAACAATACACATTAGTAATTTGCGACGAAGAAAAGCGACTTTCATGTGTGTTGTTTCTCTGGAATTGTTTTCATAAAAATATATCAAATTAACTAATTAGTTCCTGAATAATTACTACTAAACATTTAATAAATATAATAAAGCATTGAATAGATTTATTTTTAGTTAATTTATGTTATTTTAAACTTCATTCATTAAATTAGTTATAGCGAAAACGATTAAAAATACTTAACAATAGATTATTTAAATTTATTACCCTATATTTATCAAATTAAGGGTTTGTTCGTCTGTGTTTCCTATTGCTTTTGAGAAATGTTGTAATCCATTTGAAAATTTGAAATGATTTAATGACATAATGTTAGATGTAAGAAGAAGAAAATTATATGTAAAAAATGAATGCCAATCAAACATATAATTTCTGATGTTTCCATTTACACAACTTCTAAATTATATTGAAAAGCCGACTTTGAATTTGATTTGAGTATGCAAAACTGGCTAATCACTGATATATTTTTTCTCAATATATATTTACAGCAACGTTATAACCGAATATAGCACAAAGGAAAAAGTTACTTATATTATGTTTGGTGTGAAAAGCTACTGGTTGTTAACTTTTTTGTGTTTATGAATCTTATGATCTTTGAGTAATATTGAATTAAGAGGAATGAACTCCTTAGTTTTATATTACCAAAGAGATACTAATTTTAAACTGATTCTAAGGTGATTCTATGACAGTCATTTCTCAGAATCAGGTCCTCAGCTAAATATGACTACCTAGTGACTTCACGGTATACAATATCTCAGACAATGCAAAGCCGGAAGACCATACGACCACGAATGTGACTCCTTCCATATTCGTGAAGGACATCCTGACAGACTGACATCCCATCCCCGTCCTTATGATTACTGACCTTAACAAGAAATGCAGAATGAGAATATAGCAGTAGGGGGCCTCTGGTCTAGGGCTGCTAATTACGACGTGCACTGATGTGCATGGAATACTCGTTGGCCGCTGGAGATTCATTGCCTTTAGAAACAAAAGTCATTTTCGTCTGTAAGAGATTATTTCGTAACACAATATCGTCACTTTGACTTTATAAAAGTCTTATTACTGCTGTGCTAATATATATGATAATATATGCATCAATTATGTAATATACGGTATTGATAAGAGAATCAATCACTATCTGTACTACCTCCAGGAATGAAAGAGTAATAAACATCTCCCATTTAGACATATATATTATGTCTACATACTACATTATCTACCCAAGAGGTTTGACATTATACTTACTTATAGTAAAGTTGAGTGTAGGCCACTCCACATTTTTTGTATTAAGTAATAATAATAATTAATTATTAATTATTTAAAATTGAGAGAGTAGGATTTAGAATAAGGGGATAGACTGAGAGTTGGGAATATGAATCTGATAAGTTTTGTGACTCTGCAACCATGTCAAAAACTGTGTATATCATCTCCTGCCATAGAGTGTTTACACTTTGAATTTTTTTTGGTACGTCATGTGGCCTGTTTGTAAAAAATCTCCCCCCCCCCCCCACACACACATTCAAAAATATGGATATTGATTTTTGGGATGATAACAAAATGAAAAATTTCTTTTTGCTTTCATTATTAGTATATTTTGATTATTACTATATTTTTGAAGTAAAAGTAAAAATGATTTACTTTCGACTAAACAAATAAAGTTTTTTTTTCGGAAGGTTGGTAAACTTGAGCTGGAGGTAAACAAGGAAGAGGCAGCTCGTATGGGGACACAGAGAGCTATGACTGACTTCGTGAGACGCGTCGAGTCTGCCATTGGAGCTGAGGGCAACGAACACACTCTGCCAGCCAAGATAGCTCAGCTGGTCCAGGTCCTGTCACAAACATGTGTCAATACTTAAAATATGTAAATCTCACAAGTAGGAAAGCAACATTTATCTAATTATATAAATAATAAATGATTTAGATATAAAATATCTGTGTAAATGTTTTGAGATTTTTTGTGGGTTTAAGTTCTAGATATTAAAAAAAAAACTTCTTTGTCAACGTTTCGACATATATTTATGTCTTCTTCAGGGCTGGGAAGTCTGTTTTGCGTCCATATTTTGTTTATTCGCCATCTGAATTAATCGTTGCTACATATTTAAAAACTACGTGGGGAAAGAGATATACTTAACACAGATGTACTTAATTAACATGTAAACACTGGGTCCTCAAAACGTAGTAATAGGAAACAAAACAAAAATGCAACCTCTAAGACACTGCGTAGCCCAAATAACTTCCCCCATAATTTTTAAATATGTAGTGTCGATTAATTCAGATGACGATAAAAGAAAACATGGAGACAAAACGACTTTCCAGCTCTGAAGAAGAATAAATATATATTTCGAAACGTTGACAAAGCAGTTTTTTTTTAATATCTAAACCAAAAACCCTCAAAAAATCTCAAAACATATGAATAGAGTGGTCAAGAAAAGAACACATGATATATATATATTTTGAACAATGAAAAAATATCTGATGCAGATACCAATAGATCAATATGTGTAAAGATAGACAAATTAGGATAGATTAACACTTAATTTAAACTTTGGTTCCAACCGTCATCAGGAGATAAAAGACAGGATGATTAACGCAAGAATGCAGAGATGGTTGAAAACTCTGTTTCTAACTTGTCTTATATTTCTTTTTTTTCTTCTCCTGATGACAGTTGAAATTTAAGACTGTGGGTGTTAGTCTTTCTTTACTTGTGTATCTTTACTCATATGGAACTATTAGTTCCATAAACAAATTAGTAAAGATAGACAAATCAGGAGAGACTAACACTTTATTTAAATTATTCTCTGATATATGATGAATGAAGGATCAGGTCCCTGTTAAAATCAACTTTTTTGGTAACAAAAATTATATTTTTTTACAATATGAAATCTATGTTTTTTAAGTTAAGGCGTCATTGTGAATGTTATTTGATTTTCATGTTATTGTGAACACTGTGGGAGTAGGAGAGGCAGAGGTCAGAAGCCCGTTGTGGTGACGCGGAAGCAGAGCTTGGTTCACTGAATAGCGAACTGCAATCCTGCAGAGCTGCCCTCTCCAGAGCGACTGCCGACAGAGACGCCCTCCGCCACAGACTCGACTCCAATGTCATCCTCGTCGACCAACTGAAGCAGGTCTTCTTAAAACTTGTGCCAATTCACCTCTCTCCTGTACACAAGCACTCGTAACGAATTCAAACTAGTATTCATTCATGTATATCAATGATCAAACCACAATAAGAAATGGGAAAACAAGACTAAGATCTTTCAACCGTAACAGTTGGGTTTTTGACTCTGACGAAGACCGCTTGTTACGGTTGAAAGATCTTAGTCTTGTTTTCCCATTTCTTATTGTGGTTTGATCATTGATTGTTGTTTCACGTGTTTATGTGAAATCTTTTTATTCATGTATATGTGTGTGTCTGTGAGAGATAGTGTCAGAGAAACAGAGAGAGAGAGATAGCAGACAGACAGACAGAAAGAGAGAGGATGGAGAGTGAGTGGCGAACAATGCATTGAGTTGTTTCTTAAAAAGTATCAATTTGAAAATTACAAGATCTGATGATATCATCTTATCATCTCATATGCTACTACTAGTGTCGCTGGACTGGTTCGGACCTATTCATCAGCCAGAGTTACCTTTTTTTGTCCTTTACTAAACAAATTTATTTTCGTAAGCGTGAAGGTTATGTTAATTTTATTTAACAATCTGGAGTGAAATTTAGTTCCTTCACCACTATCTTTATGTGATGAGTTTACTTATTCTTTATGTTACGTAATGAGTTACTCTTGAAGATGTACAACGTCCGAAACCGGTCAGACAAAACCAACAGCAGTATACGAAGTAAGACAGTATCTCCCTTTCATAAATTGACTTAGACTAGCCTCTGAGATAATAATATATAATATTATATATATTCATATTATTATATATATAATTTATTTATATATATTATATTAATATATAATAATAATAATAATAATAATAATATTTAAATTTTTGTCAAACAATCATTCTACAGTTAGCTGAATTTAAGTACAAATAAAGTTTTTATTATTTAAGTTACTGATGATAATAAGTTTTTTTTATGTTTAAGCTCTAGTACTTCACGATAGGAAAGTAAAGCAGAAAATTAAAATTTCTTTCTTTTAAAATTTCAACAATAACTAATTCATTTCTCATTTCACTAAACAGTTAGTTAGAAATAGTCATCGATTTGATCCAGATCAAAACATACATTTTCTGTGTCATAATATTACATAGAATCAGTAATTTCCGCGAAATATCTATTCTGGAAGCGTATGAAATTAACAAATCAGTGCGAGATACTTCTTCCGTTTGCCTCAATGAGCAAACCCCCAAATAAATAAATAATTTATTTAGTATAATTATGATAACTTTTCATAAATTATTCACATAACAAAAAAAAAAGTTGTATTTCTTCTTTGTGTTTATAATTCTCTTTCATTTTTAATTATATTTCTCTGTTATATTTTTAATATATTTTCTATACTTAGTCTTAGAGCAAATGTAAAAATCTCTCTCTGACCTTAAGAGAAAAAATAACAAAGAAATGTACCTGCTTTCGAATATGAAACAGATGTGCATTCCATACCCCAACCCACTTCCATCCTATTTCTAGTCAGCTGTACCACAGACAATCACCCTTCAGTGTGTACATACATCTCTCTTTCCTTAATACATGTTGTACCATTTACTTTATACTATAGATAACTCTCTGATGTCATTGTATTTTTTAGTTAATGCTTCAAGAACATTATGTGTTTGAAACACGTTTTATATATTATTAAATAACTATATGTGGAGAATATTTCATTAAACTTTTTAGCTTACAAATTAAAATTTATTTATAACAATTGAAGTGAAATTGAAATCTACCTTGTTTACTTGATCGAATACTTGAATAAATTGTCTGGTGTACCAATCAATTACTATTAGGTAGGGTTGCTTCTGATTTGATTCCATTAGTGAAGAAGTAATAACTTACTTCATATATGAAGTTATTGTAATACTACAAATAATGTATTCCTAATAGTGAAATAAATTTTCAGAAAGCGATGAACTTTCTTTTTTGGGTTTTAAGAAAGAAATATTCAAAATTTATTCAAAATGAAGTTTTTATAATTTCTACAGTTAAGTTTTGACTTTAAATTCACTAACCGTTGAAGAAACTTCTGTTATTTTCCATTGCTGCAGTTACAACTCATACAAAAACCCAAAAGTAATCTAAGAGGTAGATTCCTCTTAGAAAAAAGTATGTGTAATAATGAAGTATGAAGTAATAATGAAGTATAATAATGAATAATAATGAAGTATAATAATGAATAATAATGAAGTATAGTTATATGTGTAAAACATATGACAGCGCGATTAGAACACAAAAACACAAAATAATTTAAATAAGTAAATTAATTTTTAGTAATAATGGTAATAATAATCGTAGAGTAATTAATGAAGTAAAACCAAATTGTAAACCGTGAAATTCTACACAATTAAAATCAGCTTTCAACGTCAGTGGATATTGCATTACTGGAGTCGAGCTCCAAACGGCTAATGGAAGGAGTAATTGGTCGAAAACGTGAAGTGTTCTGATTTGAATTGCATGTAAACTGACTCTTTATATTGTTGTATGGATTGGTGTTTTTAAAACAAAGTTTTTCAGATCAACATTATTATCAATGTATATTTATTCTAGGAAAAAGAAAAATTAGAGGTTAAAGAAAAAATATCAGAGAGAGAACTATGCGAACTGAAGGACAAACTGATGTCAGTGACTAGAGCTTTGAACGCCTCTTCAGGAGACCTGGCTGCTCAAGGGGTGACCATCACCAACCTCAGGGGTAAGTAACGACCATCATCTTGATAAATGGCGTACGTCAAGCATCATAGTACATAAACTTAAGTTTAAGAAAGTTATTCAAAAAAATAAAATGATAAACAGTAACATGTTGAATCAGTATGTAGAATCAATGAACAGTGAAGTTCATTTAACGTTATTCGTTATATATATAAACTAGAATTTAAAAAGAACACATAGAAAGGAAATCACTGAACTCACTACTATATTTCGACGTCCTCGTCTTCAGGAAAAGAAGTGAATCGCTCCAAAGGCTGATAACGACTGTTATATATATATAACAGTATATATATATATACTAGATATAAGAAACGGTCCACAAGGACTATAAAACTTTAAATTACACAAAGCACGACACAGAAAAAAGAATAAAGAGAACACTTACAGAATTCAATATTTTGAACTGTTGTTCGTCATCAGGAGTAGATTAGAAGAGAGGACGAAGTGAGAGAGATCTCCCCACATCGAAGAACGGAGCGCGAATGAATATACATATATATATATATATATATATATATATTCAATGATCAAACCACAATAAGAAATGGGAAAACAAGACTAAGATCTTTTTTTTTTTTGAATCGTAACAAGCGGTCTTCGTCAGAGTCAAAAACCCAACTGAACACTAGATGCAGAAAACATCTGGTGAGGAGTTGAGAAGAGTGGGAGGGAAGGGTGGTCTCCACCACTCTTCCCTCCCACTCTTCTATGAAAGATCTTAGTCTTGTTTTCCCATTTCTTATTGTCGCAGTGTTAGGATGAAAGAGCCGCAGTGTTAGGATGAAAGAGCCGCAGTGTTAGGTTGAAAGAGCCGCAGTGTTTGGATGAAAAAGCCGCAGGTTGCCGACCCCTGATATAGATAGATGCAACGGACTTATTTTCTTGAGAATTGACCCTCCGTATAGCAGACATCCTAATAACAAACTCTGCATGAATACCACCTCATACATGGTCTAATACGCACATGAACCCCTTCATGATGAATGGTGAGATCTATTGGTACTGATAACTGTCACTCAGTTTAGATACGATATAGAATACCACGTAGAAAGCCTAAAAAAACTGAAATGTTCTTGAAAGCGTTAAAGATTAAGTATTCTGTGCAATAAGACACCTGAGACTTCTTATTGCAGGTATTCTATTTTTTTTTTGTGGTATGCACATAAACATCTACAATATTATTATTAACGTCAACCCAACAAATGAGCTATATAACATCTAAACTATACAGAAATAACCAGAAGTTAAGGTATTTCTAACCCGTACTCTGCTCCCGTGGTAAATCAGCCTTGCAGACCTAACCAGAGGGCATCGAGTTCTCTCACAAAAGTGAACTACTGTATGTACTTCAAAATATATTAGGATGTACAAAATTATGCTCAATTCTATTTTATCCTTCTTTTTCTCTTAAAATATATCAGTACAGTTTTAATAGTAGACAAATTTTCTCTAATGTTTTTTAAAAAAACGCCTAATTTTTTTTAACTATTTTCTTATTTAAAAGGTCTGAATGGAGCAAAGATTACATGGGATGGTAACCCATCTACATCAAACATGTTTGTGCAACAGACAGAAGTAGTTCTGTCAGTGTCCGCTACAGATGGATTCGACTTTATGTGTCTTATATGCATATTGTTAATACCACTGAGGCTAGTGTGATTTATATTAGAAATAGGTAAAACCGTCATACCTCGTAAGATGATCATGGAGTTGGAGCGCTTTCGGACGTTGTCCATCTTCAATCGCAGCAAACCTACTGAGCTGTTATATAGGGGGTTGGTTATCTGTCAAGTCCACTGCTATCCTGATATTATTATTTTGATTTTATTTAGTTATTTTGAGTTTTAGTTTTTAGCTATTATCTAGTTTAGGTTTTTTATATTTTTTAACTTCGTCATCCTATCTGTCCAGTCGTCTTTTTATTTTTATTAGTGATTTACATAAAATATGGGATTGGTAATTTATTTGTTCATTTATTAATTTACCCTCATTTTTATGTTTATATATTTCTATCTGTTCAGTTATGTTGAGTCTCTGTCCTTTCTGTCCTGTCTGTAGTAAGTTTATTGTGTTTTCTAAGCTGTCAGGTGTATGTCCGTGTTCAGTCAGGTGGTTTGCAAAATTTGATTTATTTGTATTATTTAAATAGTCCTTAAGATGTTCTTTAAATCTTATTTTTAAGGTTCTTCCCGTCTGTCCAATATATATTTGGTTACAATCACTACACTTTAATTTATATACCCCGCTTTTTTCATATTTATTAATTACATATTTATGTTTCTTGTTAAGGACAGATTGTGCTGTGAGTTTGATTAGTGGAGTGTTTCAGAGGAGGTAAAGGGCAAGGATGAGAAGGTGCTGAGGTTGGAGACGGAGTTGAAGCACCTGCTCGAGTCCTTGGCCATCCTGCTGAGCACGCCGACGAGGTTTGTCGAGAGCAGGGAGCTGGCTATAAAGGAACGAATCAGGCAGCTTGCCAACGAACTCAAGGACCGCACCGAGGTACCAACTACAATATATTCTGTGTTCAAATTTATCAGGGTTTCGTCGGGGTTAAATGAATGTCAACACCGTATGACAAGCTTTAGTCTATCGTTTTATACTCATAAAAATGCATCCAAAACAGAAATTACCTGTATAACATAAACAGATATTATAAACTGATTTCATTTCTGTATCATTTATTAATTTAGGTAAGACTGTGTATTATAGTTGTAATATTAATAATACTAACCTCAGTGGTAATAATAAAATACATGAATAAATTTTGGTACCTGAGTTCCATAAGTTGACAGAATTGTTGATTTCCTATTCTAATCATCAAACCATTCTTATCAGCAGTGCTGCTCCCGACGACACTTGTATGAACTATCTACGCACTTTCCGATACACTCAATTTCGAACCCATGAATCCCATAATAGAAAGCAACAAATTATCAAAAAATGAAAACATTGTGGAGTGTATTCAACTATTAATGACTCAACTATATACTTTGATTAAGTTTTATTTAACTTAAATAAAACTTTAAACTATTCAACTATTAATAACTGAACTATATACTTTTATTAAGTTTTATTTAGCAGCTAAACTTTTCTTTATACATGAATCACCTCTTTTTGATTTTTGATTTTAAATAACTCTATAATAGTTATGTCCTTTAAATCAAACCCATGTATTTTCTTGACTGAGTGATAGACTAGGCCTTCTTTTTGTCTAACATAAGAAGAACACGCCTGTTTTTTTAAATAATAATGTTTTGTCTCACCTATACTGTTATGCAGTTATCACATGGAGCTGAATATACATGAATGTAGTAATTAAGCACTTTTGGTATGCCACCTGAAAAATAAATATATTATAACTCTGTGGTATACCTGTAGTTAATAATGTAAATTTCTATGAAATTAGTTGTTCGTCCCAGTTTCACATGGATGTACAGAATAAATAATTATTAATTTGATAGTTTTTACTTCTTTAAAATACTAATATATGTGCTTTGTTAATTCAGACTTGAGTATTTGTGCTAAATTTAAGTGAATTCTCATTAGTTAAGCTGAAAGTATGAAATGGAAAGGAATATATATTATACTAACAGGTATAAAAGATAATTTCAAATAAAAGAATAGAATTTTTAATAATTATTAAATTTGTAATTAATTGAATGAGTGTTTTTAGCTTTTGAGAATAGAGAATTTAAAGTATTTCAATCTAAATATTTTACTATTAATTGTTACAATTTTATAAATTTAGATATAGATGAGAACTGAGAAGTTATTCAGCGCACATATGCAATATATAAATGAAACATATATTTCAAAGTGGCCTGGTTCTTGCAGTTTCAGAATATAAATGGTAGGGGGCCTATCTCTAAAACCTCTTAAATGGAGTTGAAAATAAACAAAACGTAGGTTGTGTTTTGTTACATTGGAAAATGTGTACTTTTTTTAGTTAACAAGATAGATTTTGGTTTTAGAATATTATGGTGGTCTATCTTTAAAACTCCAAGTGGAGTTGAAAATAAACGAAACTTAGGTGGTGTTTTGTTACATAGGACAATCTGTACCTTTGGTAGCTTATAACCAGGTAGGTCTTGGTTTTAGATCATAGCTGCTCTGCAGGAGAAGATGAAAGGCTCGAGAGAAGAACTAGACCGTTTGCAAGACTCTCGAGTGGAGGGGTCGAGGAAGCAGCGAGACCTGGAGGAAGAGCGAGCTCGGCTGGAAAGCAAGCTGACGAGGGCTGAGGCGGACTTGACGGCCTGCCTCGCGTCCAAGGAGGCTCTGCGGAGGGACAAGGCCATCGTAAGCCCCACCCACTCCCAATATTAGTATATCAACAGAATTATATGTAGTCCTGGGCACAGTATTCTCAAATCTGACCTGCTCACCGGTGTCCTGTGAAATATATTTCTTGGACTGACTTTAAGGAGTGTTGTCAGACATGACCAAATGAGTAGATGTGACCAAAATATACAATAAAAAAAAAAATTTAATAAATAAAGTTATCAATGAAAGCAACTAGCATTTACTTTGGCTGTTCATGGGCATAGAAATATGATTTGAAATTTGAAATGCCGAGGAGAACACAATTTATAACTGGAGGGTAAAAAACTTAATGAAATATTCTCCACATATAGAAATTGAATAATGTAAACAATGCGTTTCGAACACGCAGTGTTCTTCTTCTATACCAGACATTAGTTATTGCCTGAAAAACGTGTTCAGGTAATTGTGATTGTGCAATAAATGTGTTTGGCATTCAATGTGTTTCTTAATTAAACATTCTTATCTGGATGTTTATCGATTATTTTCGAAAGAAGAGTGTTATTCCTTGTGGTGAGCATATCTTGTTTGAAAGAGTCTTTTGTACTCAATGCATAAAGTATAATTAAGTGTTCAGAAAAAAAACAAGAGAAATTATATGGGGATATATGACCATTCATTAAAACTTCAATTATAAGAAAAGAACTCATAATTCTAACGTAGTGCAATCAGTTATTATGTGGTATTTACTCATTGTAGGGTAAAAAGCTAATGCAATGGTATCCACATATAAAAATTTAATCGTATAAACAACGCGTTTCGAACACATAGTGTTCTTCTTCAGGCATTAACTAAAAAAATACAATATCATCAGAGAGTTATCTATAGTACAAAGTAAATATAGTACAAAATAAAAATAAAATAAGGAAGAGAATACGAACCTACAGGTGAGTGTCTGTGGTACAACTGACTGGGAATAGGATAGAAGTGGGTGAGGGTATGGAGTATACATCTGTTTGTGTACATCAAAAAACTATTTTGTGCACTGTTTGTTATTACTTAGACCTATTTTAAGAATCAGTAAAAATAAAATTTTATTTTTTGAAAATTGATGGATTTCAAAATTGACGCATTAGTCGTTTTTTGAGTTATGGATAAGGAAACTAGTATGTGAGAAGTAAATATCTCTTATTAAATTATAAGAATAATCAATTTAAACAACTAATATTTGAAAATAATTAAGTACCAACAATTTATGAACTATTCTGACCTGTGTGTTAGATAAAGAAGATAATGATAATGATTTCTAATATGTGTAGTTAACTTACTAATCAACATCTCAGAGGCTTTTTTCAGATATTTTGTTTTTTAAATGCTATGTATAATTAGTATATAATTATTTAATATAATATTTATAATAATAAGTATTTTAGTTACTATTAAACTAATGAATCTGACATTACCCGTCTGATAGTATCTATCTTGGTAAACAATCAATATTTCTTAATCCAAACTAAGAAATATTGATTGTTTTTTTATTATTCCTTTTATTATTTTTTATAATTTTTTTTATGACCGTTTTAAAAATTGTGTCTCACATAATTTTCAATGTATAATATTATATTACTTATCCCGTTCATAATAGTTGAACTCATTGCTAAAGTTTGATTTCATTTTTATAATAACTGCAAAAATAGTGATATCAGCAGTAAAATGAGTCAATAAGTTAATATTTTTGCTTATAGTAAAGTTGTGTGAAGATATTTCTGATTTTTTAATCCATATTAAACAGAAAGTTAAAATCACTGTTAATTATTAAACTATTTTTGGTGAGTATTTTGTTTGACGTTTACAGTAGAGGTATATATTGTTAATTTTTAATATATAATGAAATTGAAATTTATTTTAAATTAAATAACATCTTTTCAGAGTTTGTTGAGAAAGCAATTACTCACTCAATTGTAACAAATGAATGTGCAACAAAATCGACTACAGCGCTCATGTCAAATAGTACGCGTGTCCTTCACTAGAGTGTGCTGACTTTTACTTTAAAGACCAAATTTGTTAAAATGCCTTGTTTGTCAATTTAATTCATTTAAGCCTTAAAATACTTCATAACTATATTAGTAAAATAACAAATTATAGAGAAATGATAAAAATATTTATTTTTAAGGAATATATAAAGAATTATTTTAAAATAATATTGTGTTGATACTCCTGATACGTAGATGTTTATTTTTAATATGGCAAATTTTTTGGGTGCTGATGTTAACCTTGCGCAGAGGCATTATCGTAACCAATGAAGTCCTACTGAGGTGCGATTATTGCTAGTTGAAAACTTTAACCAATACCCCGCCATGGGGACCTGAAATACGGATCTCATGGCAATTTTTGGAAGTCTCTACGGAGACTCAAAAAACTGAATGATAATATGTAGATTCAAGTAGGGTTCAATATGCCATTATGTGAATCTGGACAATCAGTTAGATTTTTGACTCTGACGAAGACTGCTTGTTACGGTTGAAGATCTTTTCCCATTTCTTATTGTGGTTTGTCATTAATACGTATAATAAAACGTTTCTTTACAGAAATCACGTTTTGAATGCCCACTTTATTCATCGTCATCCTCAGAGAGGTTGACAATATCGTTTCTTTGCCTATCTTCATCTATACTACTACTTCTGCATAGGGACGATATAACTACTACTTTACCATGTTTGACGTTCTGGCCACAAAACCTAAGAAAATATTAAAATTGTAAACTGACAGAGTCAGCTGTTATTATGGAATGAGTCATATTCAAAGATTTAATTTCCATATAATTTAAATTATTAATATCATGATGAAATAAAGCTGTAATTTCTTTCTAATCATTCATACCCTACATTGAAGTATATACTAAAAAAGTTAATCTTTTAATATTCCTGCTTTTAAGAAATTCAATAAGGTCAAGCACTGGTTCAGAAGTCTCAGAGGACCAATTAAGAATTAACTGAATGCCGCAGTTAACCGGAGATATTGTGGCACCGAGAGATCTAATTCTTTGATACTTATGTTTCAATATTATGTTTTTTTAGAGCGTAATCAGCTTCCCACACAGGTAGATTCAGGTGGTGTTATTAGGTCTGGGTAACTAATATTCTATTCTAGAATTTAAAAAATAATCTATACTACCGAAGACAAGTAAGTGAAGTAAGTTCACCATGTACTTTCATGATTTTAAACTTTAAATTAATATTTGAAACTTTTTTTTTAAAAGAAAAAAAAAGCTAAGAAGCTATAAATTAAGTTAGAAAGAGCCATACTCTGATTTCTTAAGAAAAAATTGTATCTCTCTAATGATCATGCAATGTGAGTCGTAACTCGAGTGTATTTAGAGTAAAAATCTTTAACGAATATCTATACATAATACAGACTTGAGAACGACAGATTAACGTCCTCCTCCAGGGACGATGTGCTCAGATTTTTATTAGACCCGTATGAAAAAATCAAGAGCCAGAGTTAGAGTGGAACCCGGGATCTATCAGTCCGGAAGCGAGCACGCAAGTCAATGGCCCATTAATGGTGGGCTTGTTAGTTCTTCACTCAGGCAGGGTAGACTGTAATGTTCTATCAACAGCTAATCATCTCGCTTGGTTGCTGATTAAAAGTAAGAAATACCTCACCTGGAATCAAAGGAAATGAATTTATACTCATTCTCAAAGAGCTGTTCATATTGATGGAACCATTTAGTTGTCAATGATTGGTAGTAGTTCAAACATAATATTCCATTGACTTGTTTTCTTTTTTAATCTGCATAAATCTGTAAAAATGTTAATTAGTTTGAGTTAATTTTATCACAACAACATTAATAATATACCTAAATAATAGGCTTTTTATTTTATTTTTTTCAGTTTGTGACCTTCCTTGAACGACTAACTCGAGCACTTAACATGGAAGAAGTGGTAAAAGAAACTGGAGTGGAGCTCCACACAGAGTCTATTTTGCTAAGAGCAGAACAACTCTCTCGATTCGAATCGGACAAACTCGTCGACAAAGTAAATATTAAAGCATATGTATATTAATTTTTACAGTTTTAATCAAAAGAAAACTACTCCTCATATTTTGAATGGAAAAATATAAACATTTCTGAATTTTTTATGACTAATATAATATTATTAAAAATGATCATTTGTTGGGTTCTTTTTATTACAGAACTTAAGTTAAAACAATGTAGTGGTTTTGAACTTTAAATGGTCACGTCAGCTATGTGACTCGACCATTTAATCCATCTCCATCTCAGAGAGAGAGAGAGAAGGAGGGAGAGAGCGAGAGAGAGGGAGAGAGAGAGAGAGGGAGAGGGAGAGAGAAGGAGGGAGGGAGAGAGGGAGATAGAGAGGGAACCCATTTCTTCGTTGATATTAATAATGTACGTCCTTATGTCTACAATATTTGAGTCCCATTACATACAGATGTGGCTCTACATGAGACCATGTTTCTCATTCATTTTCTCTTCTAATTATCTTCTGATAATAAAATTTAGTTGCAAATGTCGCTCATAGTATTATTTTGTTTTTAGTTTTGAACATGTTTGAGTTTTCAACCAAACAGCATAGCAGGGATAATGACAACATACAAACTATATACACTTTCTATTATCAAGTGGTAATTATATTATCGGTTATAGGTGGCTCTAATTTTCCATAATTTAATTATAAGTTACTTTATTTTTTTATTTAATAGAATAACGCAGATGTAAAATATTTTGAAATAAATCCTCATTATAAATAACAGAATAGAGATGGAATATAATAGAAGTTATAAAGTAGAAACATAACTGAACACAAAACTGCCAGTCAGAATATCAAAAAATCAGCATTAAGAAATAGATTAACTACATCTTCTATTATAGAAGGAAACGAGATGATTTAAAAGCCTACGTTAGTAACTAACGAGCATGGACTCGTAGCACTTGTGCTTCAAAGTTTTCAAGGTCAAACAAAAACCTAATAGCTTTCTAAGAGAAAGCACGATACAATTTAAAGGGTCTTTTGTGTCATAACTTCTTCATTTTATAGACATGGGAAACACTATTTAAAGATCTTAGATTTCTTCAAATCATTTTATGGTCACTTCATAAACAAAATTTTTTTCCAAAAATTTTTATCTTTGATTTATTTTTAAAACACCACATGTTAAAAAAGTTCACATGAATTATTAATATGTACGTCTTTGTGTTTTGATTAAAGTAAAAAAATATACTTTTATCTTTTTGGTTTAACTAACAACTAACCAAAACTAAACTGTACATACCAAACAGTTTTACAATACTCTTAATTAACTACAATAGAACACTTTTTGAAATCTCCCAAAATATTTCTTCTTACTTTCTCTTAAAAACAGAATAACATATAAATATATGCAACGTAATATCTTTAGTATATTAGTAATATTTTCTGCATTGTAGTTATGTTGCAAATAGTGCTAAGCAATTCTAATGCAACAAAATTTTGGACATTGATGTTAAGTTGCATTTTGAATTAAAATAGGAGTAATAAGATCTTCAACTATTTTGAAACACTCTTCTCAAAGTGTTGATGTATAACAGCTTTCTAGTTTATTTTCAATTTTCCTTAAAAAAAAATTGTATATTTTTTACTAAAAATATATCTAATATTTTTCGGTTTCATTTTTTCTCGTAAAATATAATTTATGAGTTAGTAACACTTTCATTTTTTCTCCCCTTTTTACACATTCTCTTTAAGTCAAAGTGTGTATTAATGATGCTAAGGCAGATAATTTGTTCATTTTTAAAACTATAATAACCTATGAACTGTTTTTAATATTCAAAATGTTTAATTTTAATATGTTTTTAATATTTAAAAACATTATTAAATTTATAATATAGAAGTGAGAAAGTGTATGTATTTAAATATAATAATATTTTTAATAACAATCACTGTTATGTAATAAGAATATAATATGATATTGTACTTCTGATTTGTAAACTGTTTTATGTAAGTTGGTGAATGGTTTGATTTATTCCAAAGAAATCAAACTGAAGGGGATGCTCCGTTTTGCTTTTCTATAAACTCAGGGGCCAGGTTAACTCAGTGGTTAACGTACTCGCCTCTGAACTAATGGGACCGATCCCCACCTGGCCCTCGATTTATTCACACGGGAGGTGAATAAATCTGAGCACGTCCCTCGGAGAAGGACGTTAAACTGTCGGTACGGAGCCTGTACGATGTTAGCTACTCGTTAAGGGGGCCAGGCTAGCTCAGTGGTTACGTGCTCGCCTCTGAACTGATAGGACCGGGGTTCGATCCTCACCTGGCCCTCGATTTATTCACGCGGGAGGTGAATAAATCTGAGCACGTCCCTCGGAGAAGGACGTTAAACCGTCGGTTCCGAGCCTGTACGATGACAGGTACTCGTTAAAGATCCCTACTCTAAATACATTTGAGTTAGCCAAAATTTAGGACTCCCACTGTAGAATCAATCTTCATTGTGTGGTATCACAAAGGGCCAATGCTCGGCCTACGTGTGTTCCCTTGTGGAACTGCCACTGCAACCTAACCTAACCTAACCTAGCTACTCGTTAAAGATACCTACTCTAAACAAATTTGAGTTAGGCAAGATTTTAGACTCTCACTGTAGAATCAATCTTCATTGTGTGATATCCCTTGTGTTCCCTTGTGGGGCTGCCACTACAACCTAACTTAACCTAAACGACAACTTTTAGGAAAAGACACTTGACTTAATGAGGATAAAATGTCGGCAGAAGTTGGGCTCTTTGTTTTATTATAATTCATATCTTAATTTATTTTTATAGTATAACAACATTAAGTGTTCTGGTTGAATAAAAAAAAGTTAATTGTTATTACAGGTAGATTAACAAGAATGATATAGGAGGTAGTAATTTCTGAGAGAATATTGAGGAGTCTCTGCTTTTAAAAGGTCATTAAATAAAGTTAGCATTTTCAATTATCGAAAGAGTATTGTTGTGGGAATACCAGCGAGGAAAAGGTTGATTCCAAGACGATAGGAAGTGCAGGTCACGAACAAGGGAATACCAAGGTCGCGATTAAAAGATTCTCGATTGCTCACAAGAAAATGTTGAATGAACATCTAGCAGGTTCAACAAAAATACGATTAATTTTAAAGTTATTCATTCTTAAGCTCCTGGAATCATTGAAAATGGTAGATCAAGGTATTCAGTGTTTGTAAAAGTTGTTTTTTGGTGCTTCTATATTTCATATGCCATGTTCTATATAGCCATGTTGAATGCTCGGCTCCTATTAGATTGCAAAGTTAAGCAACATTGGGCATGGTTAACACTTTGATGGGTGATCTCACGTGCTTTCGGTAACCCTGATAACACGACATTCCCATGATTTAAATGGGTGCTTTATCACAAACGAGGCCCACTTTCGCCCTTCGTGAAGGGTAAAAAGTAATATTACTTCTGTAAGAGTGGGTTTGGTAAAAGTACCATTGCTGCTGACCTGCTGACCGGAACTCCGACAGTTTTGAAAATCTTTTTCAGAGTTAGCTAGTTAAGGTTGGCTTAGGTTATGTTAGGTTGCAGTAGAAGTCTCACAAGAGAACACATCTCAACCCAATAAAGGGTTGGCCCTTTGTGATACAGCACTGTGATCATTCTACATTGGGAGTCCTAAATTTTGTATAACTCAAATGTATTTGGAGTAAGGATCTTTAACGAGTACCTGACATCGTACAGGTTCGGTTTAAGGTCCTCTGCGAGGGGCGACGTGCTCAGATTTATTCACTTCCCAAGTGAATAAATCGAGGACCTGAGTAGTTATTGAACCCCAGATCAACCTGTTCAGAGGATGGATGTTTTTCATTGAATTCTCAGAAAAGTCACCACCCTTAAAAACAGGTGCTCAAGAAACTCTATGAAATACAATGAAGTCATTTGTTTGTTTAGTTTACAAAGTTTGCAAACTAATGAAGTTTAACAGACATCTCTTCCTCCAAAAAAAGTAAAATAATTTCACTTTGATATATGATAATCAATATTCCCAGATATAAAATTAATATACCAGAAATATTGACTGTGCACTTCTTGACTTCTTGAATTGACGAATGAGCAAGGCTGCAATAGTACCTTGCAGAGGTCTTGTAATGCCCGGGGATATTCTACGCCCCGTAATACACAAGAATAAAATCCAGTATGAAGAAAAAGGTTCTTTTTTTTAATTAATATTTTGATTAATAAAACAGTTTTTGAAGGGTATAAACGATTTCTGGGTGTCAGGTGTTGTCCTACAGGGAGTATGCTTGCACTTAGTAGTATGGATTTTAAAATCAATAAATAAAAATTGTTAATTTATTTTCTTAAAATGACTCCTTTCTTTACAATTTATATGAATATATACTAAAAGAAGTGGTTAAAAACCATTTCTAAGCGCACTTACCCTCCAAAACTTGATTCAGCAGAGGTGAAATTTGAAAATTACCTTATTATTTCCTTTACTTTGGATGCCCTTTTTTGATAGAAGACGAGGATCACCGCCCCTTTTACCCATTTTCTTTGCAGTCCTCTGAGCTGCAGTGTTCTAGGAAAAAAAATCATAATGTCATTGAACCGTTATCAATTCTCATCCAATAAAAACTTCAATAATGTTAGATTTGGTCCAAATTTAATAGTAGTTTTTCTACTTATTTTTCTGTTATAGAAAATAAAATAAGTAGCTATGAATGCTGAAATTAATTAGAAATAATTTAGTTTAGAAATGAATGTTCCTAAACTGAAACTAAAGAGAAAATTATAACAGGTTGCCGTTTATAGGAGTTAATTGGTTATTATTTAGTATTGCATGGGTTACTCTTAATTACACCTTGAATTACAGCATGATGAAGTTTACAATCCAAATACAGTTAAAGCGCATACCTCGTAAACTTGAAGGCATCAGTCTTCTCCCCCTGCATTTTGAACCCATCAATCGGCTTCATAGGTTTTAAGTAATTACAGGGACGTTTCTCCTGGTCTCTTATAGCCTTGACTTTAATTTCATTGACATAGAGAGTGCCGCCTTAGTGCCTCTGCGGGCTTAGTTCTCTTAATAGCTTTCCGATGTTATTAAATCAGTTCTAACAAATACTCCTATTATTGAGAACCCCCCGTGTTCCTTAGCCGTCGTTCTTCTTCGGTCGTTGACACATTATCTTAAATAAATAAATATCAACTGTATGGTAAGTTATTAAGTATTATAAATTAAATGAACAGTAATAAATAATAACATACCAAAACTGTTGTTTCAGGTATATTGATACCATTTTAAATAGCTTGAAAACCATGGATACTGATATATTTAGGAGTATGAAATAAAGATTTCTGTAGTTAAAAAGTGTTATGGTTGTTTTCGAGGTCTGCACTAGTAGGGTGCGCTGATCTTCCAGTGATGTTCTAAGTTAGGTAAGGTTGTAGTGGCAATCCTTCAAGGGAACACACATAAGCCGAACATTGGCCTTTTGTGGTACGATACGATGGACCTTCTACATTGGAGGTTCTAAATTTTCCCTAACTCAAGTATATTTAAAGTAAGGATCTTTATTTGACATCATACAGGCTAGAGACAGACCGCTTAACGTCCTCTCCGAGGGCCATTACAAGATTCAGCTTAACGTCCTCTCCGAGGGCCATTACAAGATTCAAACATCCTCCATTCTTATAAACTAACGGCAAGCACTCTATCTTTTGGCTCACGTTTTACCTTAAAGAGTTCAAAAGTGAAATATTATTAGCAAAAAAAATTAGAACTACTGAAGAAAAATAAAATGATATATGTTTAATCGGGATTAATCAAAGTAAATAATAGTTTAAAATAAAAATGAAAATAGAGTGTATAAGTGTCAAAAATACTAGTGTCTTTCTAGGTTTTATATTAATGCACTTTCCATTAGTAATGAAAATTTGAAATTTCAAACATGGTAATAACAATAGATTTTCAATGTGGTAGATTGAAAATATTGTATGTGACTTCCTCGTAAAGCCTCAAAGATATTGACTGATATTAAAGCTTCAGAATTATGCAGCTGACACAACAGTGAGGTGAATAGTAATAAATAAATAATAAATTTAGTTGTTCTGTAATAGTTGAGTAAGACAGTTTAAACCTAAACAAATGGATACTGTTATTTTTTTTTCAAAGATTAGAAGAATGATGAGACTTGGTTATGTATTGACGTAAGATGCTTAAGTCGTAAGAGCATTAGTTTATAACTCACAGCTAAGGTAATATGATTGTAAATATCGGAAACTGGTTAGCGACTGCGCCATCATTACGAGACAAGGATGTGAATTTACAACATCTGACTCACTGCTTATCAACTTTTTCAAGTAGTGACATGATTTCGGTAACACTTATGACATCCAAGCATTTAGTAGTATTTAGTAGTGCAAATAGAAAGCACAAACAGTTAACTACTTTTTATTAAAGACTATATTAATTCTGAAATTTCATCACTATCTTTCACGGTTAGGACAACAATAGTTTCTGTATTGGCATCTTAATAATGTACCATCCCAACTTGGCTAAAAACTATATACTCCTTTTAATGAAGGAGTTTGAAAGAATTTAAGTTGATTTTGATTGTGATTCAGTCGAGTTATATAACTTGTAGTGGCTATCGACCAATGAGAAGAGCCGTGATAAAGAGGCGCGTTTACTTAATCACTTCCTAGCAGGAGCCTTTCTACTGTTAGCCTGCACGTTTTGATTTACATGGAAGGGCTGTCAGATGACGTCTAATTGTGACTATAAGTCAGTTTAGTTAGAAGCCTTTCTCGTGGGTCATGCAGTCTTGGGTAATAGTCACTAATGATTGCAGGAGGTGTGGGCTAAGCATTCATGTCCACGGTAGGCTTGAGAGGTTAGAACCATACAATAAATCAAAGAGGAGCACTCTTACCAGTAACTTGCATGTCTACAGAGTGTTTTGTCATCATTGGTTGTCATGTAATTTAGTTTAGTTCTCCTTATGACGTTATAGACCAACTCCTAACCGATTGAGAAGTCTATACCAACTGAAGGATTGGATGCACATAGCCGTTTCTTCAGTACACTTTGTCGATAAGCACTATTTCTATAATCACTCTCAGATGGTATATGCTACTTTTATGTACTTTCCTTTTTGTACTACAAAATATATAATTTTCATCCATCTTCATAATTTTCATCTATGAAGATGGATGAAAGATTAAGAGGATTGATCTTGTTGAGCCTTAAACAGCTATTTTTATTGGGATTGACGTTCAGTTATTAGTCTAAAAACCAGGTGGATAGTCTAACAGTATACTGCCAATCTGAGTCCTTTTCATCAAGGAGTATGAAAGGAACTTGTAAGTTGCATTGATACAAAATCAACACACGCACACACACTCAAATACATTCATTCACACAAAGACACACACGCACACACTCACACACACATACATACACACACACACACACACACACACACACACACACACACACACACACACACACACACACACACATGCATTCACACACACACATACATTCACACACACACACTCACACACACGCGTACACCCACGCACAGACACACACATCCCCCCCCCCACACCACACAACACACACACACACACACACACACACACACACACACACACACACACACACACACACACACACACACAAACACACACACACACACACATACACACGCAAACACCCCAGTGTGGTCACAAATTCATTGATTTTTAGTCATTTCGAAAATTTTTATAACTGTTTCTGATGACTTAAACACATATAAAGTCGTTATAAACTCTAAGGAGATTGTTTTCATTTATACATATTTTACATATAGTTAAGCAAACTGATTTGTTCGCTTAGTTCTAGATTAACGTGGTCATAATTTTAGGTTATTATGCGTTCTTTTTATCTTAGATTAAAAATGTTCTTTTTTGATTGAGCTTAAATAAATGTTGAAACATTGAAAAAAAAATCTTATATGTCAATCGTATTTGTATGGAATGCATATGACTAGAACTTTGGATTAAATTAACAACACATTAAAATCATGTAAATTGTTGATATCGCAGAGGTTAGTAAACATCATATCAGTATAAAAGTCCGTCATGCCTCATGAATCGGGTTATAGCCACCCAACTGGTTTCGTAAGTTGTGCATCTTCAAGTCGGATGAGAAACCGGTCGTGCAACTACGACAGCAATTCACGAGATATGACGAACTTTTACAATGTTATAAAAATCCATTGTTCTGCGACTTCCAAAAATGTATATTGCAAAGAAATAAGAAATAATATTGTTTAAAAAAGTTTTAATGATAGGGACAAGTGAATTTAAATCATGAGAGAACAACATGAAGTATTTTCCTCACTGAAATAAAAAACCATTCAAAAGTGAAAATGGTTTAACTTGAATTAAATAGCAAATAAATTTACTATTAAAATTATTGTTGGAAAAGTTAAAAAAATAATTTATCGTGGTGATAAGGAAACTTTAGGGTTATATCTTATTAGTTTTTGTCTATCTGAATTCAGACCAATGATCTTAAGTTATAGTTTATAAGGGTCACAAACAAAAAACGAATTTTATTGAACGTTTTTAAGCTGATTTGATTGATATGTAAGAAAATATGTTTAACATAATTAATTGAAATTAAGCTTAATTAGTTCATCAACATTTATTATAATTGAAAAAATGTGATTTAGCATGAAATCAGTGAGATGCCTGATATTGTTTTAGAAAACTCCAATCTATGGACTCATTAAAAAAAATGCAACACAGAAACCATGTATAGATAGAAGTAAAGAAATTTATGGGTTTCAGAAGAATTGGACAGTCGTACTAACTTAAGGAGAGAATCGAGAAAGTGGGGTCTACGGGATAGGACAGAAAAACGATAGCACTCCATCACTTCGCAACACATTTCCTTTAAATTTAAATTCCCTTTAAATAAAACAAGTACACATTTTTTTACTTATATACCATATACCGTGGTAACTTTTATTCTTAACATTTGTTACAATATGAATTCAATTTTTTTTATCCTTTTGATACATCTATATATTTATTTGCCTACATATTTATACTCTTATTTCATTTTTTCTTTTGCCTGTTTACAGGTTTTATTTCAATTATTTCTATTGTGTCTTCTTTATTATTTTTATAACTATTATTCATTTTATAACATGTGTTTTGGATAACTTTTATTCCAGTTGTCCCCTGTTCATAGAAAAGTTGTAGAAAGGTGGAAGAAAATATTATAATAAAATAAACTTCTATGGAATGTAAAATTTTAGTTTCTCTTTGAACTAAATGTTGGAAGTGTCACCTTGACTTGAACCAGAAAAACTGACGGAATTATGATTTATTTTTAGGTGAATTATCACCTATTCTGATGATTAGATGTATTGTTATGTTTATTAGATCTATGAAACGTTTGCATAATCAAACAAAAGGCAAACACAGTAAAAGTTAGGAGATCTGAAATTCAAAAGGAGTTTTCATCACATCACACATTATTATTAACTGGAGTTCCTTTTTTTTTATTAAAAACTGGATAATAATAGATATAGAGTGAAAAAAAACATATATTAATAAATGCTTTAATTTGCATAGTGGTATCTTTTATAATGTATTAATTCGAGGCTTTTTGCGGTGTTCTGAAGATTTAGAAACATTTTTCTATTGCGATTTCTTCGCTGTATTGAATAAAACTGCTATTTTTTTATTTTACAATGTTGGTTCAACTGAAACAAAATCTTAAAACAGTCAAATTCTTATAAAGATATAAGAGTTTAAGCCTAATAAGCAAAAATTTTGAATGAAGCTTATAAATTAATATTTATTAAAAACAGTTTCAATACTTCCTTTTTTTTTTATTATAGAATTAAACATTTTTATATTTTATTTAGTTACTAGCAAAATGAAGGTGTTATATAGAATCTAGAATAGTAAGATTACATTAGATGTAAGCCAAGTTGTTTCCAAAGATGATGTTGTTTCTGTTGGATCCAGTGCATGTTGTACGGCTCTGTACCACGCTCTCGAAGGGCTCAGCCCGAATTTCCACTCAGGGAAGTAAGGACTACATTTAAACCAACCTTTTATTTTTCTTTTTAGCATGTTAGGTGAATTTTGAGTAGACTGAAGTACATCAAGAGTTCAAATGTATACTTGAAAAGCTCGTATATATTTTATTATTCTTAAATATAACTACCACCTGTCATTTAAATTATAGTTAGATGTGGTTTAGATTTTTTTTTGCCTTCTTCATTGAAATATATATAAATAGTAGCGCTAAAGTAATTCGTGTTTGGTCTATCCACTTGATTCAAATCAAGCTTAATGCCAATGTTTTGATGCAATTTATACATCATTTAAAGGCAGAAATAAGAAATTTGAAAATGAAAATCTATTGATTCTACTTTTCAAGAACCATAAAATAAGTTATAAAGGAACAAGGCAAACACAAATGAATCTTAAAATATCCAACTTTTCTGTAAGACTCAGTTGTGCTTACAATATTTTTTTGATACGGTTTTATATTTAAAAACGGCATACAGTTTTTGCAATGTTGACTATACCAGAAATCTTCAAATTTCTTATTTCAATAAAAGGAATTTACTATAAAAAAAAAGATTGTTTTTCATAGAAGTAAGACATTCTTCATTAAATTTATAAAATAAAATGAAAATTGAAGATAGTTTAAATTAATTGAGAGTTTTTTGTATATTGAAGACAAAGTGAACTCTATGTTATTTATGAAACTTTGGGTCATTCTTATGTCCATAGAAACCCTGATATGAAATTATGAATATAATGAAAACAAAAGGTATAATACTGAAGGGCAAAGTCAGTTGCCGTATCATTAAAATTGGTTGAAAGAGTCGATATTGGGTTTTTCGGATCGGAAGGTATTCAAACCTCTACTAGATCTCTGCTCTTAACTCCTAAGTATCGAGATGACTTCAGAGAGCGTATATATTTGTTTCCTAGATGGTACATCTGCTGTTGTAATCAATATCAATGGTTAATTTTTTTATTATTTTCTTATTTTTTTTATAAATGAATTAATTTGTTTGCTACAGTTTTTTTATATTTTATTTTTATTATTTTTTTTTAATATTTTTAAAAGTTTTATTTTTATGTTTTTAATATTTTACATTGTATTAATTGTTTGCTTTGTTTCCTTCCTGTAAGTTGAAACAACTCCTATAGAGACACCCCCTTATTGACTTACCTCCAAAGTGGCTTACTTCTTCTCCTGATGACGCTGGGTGTCGAAAGATCGTTGTGATTTTTTCTTGCCTCTTCTGTATTTCCTTCTTAAATTCTTCTCGAGTGATTTCACTTTGATTTTTCCACAGTTTTTTGGAAGCCGCTTATATGTCTACATAAGTATAGTAACTTAAATGTTTTTTTATTATTTTTATTCCTCTGCCACTCTGTTGACTAAGGCCAGTCAAGTCTAATGTACTTCAGTCTACTCCACAAGGAGCTTCCCCACCTCTTCCACCCTTAGAGCATGTTTAGCTGCTCCACATTTTGTTTAACTTATACTATAAATCATTTCATAAGTTAGAGCTTATATAGTTTAGGACATTTTTATTGCACTTTTCATCAAATGTTATTAAATAAATAACTCTTTATGGAGAACACTCTATGTATTCATCAGGTCCATAATAAATTTACGTTGAAGAATTTGAGTAAAAAGATTCATTTATACTGCTTGTAGTTTTGTAAATACATATTTGTTATAGCAATATAATTCTCAAAGATGTAAATGAAAAAATAATATCTTTTGTAATGCAGGTTTTAGTACTATATATAACCAATTGTATTTTCATTATACATTTAAAATGTCCATTGCTCGTGAGATAATTGTTCTTTATATGCCAGATATTACGGCATTAATTACTTAATTTAATTATTATCTCTCATAAGTTATATTAAAGTTTACTGGTCTGTCAATATCAATTCTGTAATTATGTGTTACAAGCTGATTCTATGTTAAATGGTTTCTGGCTTCTTCTTGAATTCTGCTTCTAGCGTTTTATTGAAGATATGACCTTAAAGTAATTCAAGGAGTAGCTCAGTTCATGTTACTTATACCAGAATACTGTTAGTTATTCAAAATACTAGTATAAACTACGCACACTGTTGACAATTGCTGATATCGTAATTAACAAAACCCTTCACTTATGTTTATCTATTGTTATAAATAATATAAAGTTCAAAGAAGGAGTTGAAATTTTCTTTAAACCAAAATCTTCAAGAGCCCCTTCTTTGAACTTTATAAATCAGTAGTAGAGAAGCTATATCAATGTAACTAATATATATATAGTTCAATATAGAAAAAGAAACATAGAAAAATCAAGAAAACACACTTACAGTCTCTAATTTTTGGTTTGAACCGTCTTCAGGAGAGATAAGAGAGGGAAACCAAGCGCACTGGTTCAGAGACGGTTGGAGACCCAACCGTCCTTTATATGGAAACATAGGGTCTCCAACCGTCTCTGAACCAGTGCGCTTGGTTTCCCTCTCTTATCTCTCCTGAAGACGGTTCAAACCAAAAATCAGAGACTGTAAGTGTGTTCTTTTGATTTCTCTATGTTTCTTTATGTACATTGAACTGTATTTGTCCGTTTTGGATCGTATTTACAACGAAAAAGAGTATATATATATACTTAAAATAAACAGTGACACATAGACTGGAACATAACAAAAGACTCACTTTTCAATATTTCGATCGTAATAGCGGTCGAATTATTGAAAAGTTAGTCTTCTGTTATGTTTCAGTCTATGTGTCACTGTTTATTTTAAGTGTTATCTGTCCTGTCAGACCGTTTTTCGTTTATCATGGTATATATATATATATATATACAATGTTTTAGAGAAAAAAGTGGAAACACTAACGTCTGTTACTTTGATATTTTGACGTAAATAACTTTTAAGAGAAGATGGGCTAAGGTGAAGAGAAGGAGCCTTTATTGTTCTTATCGTATCTCTCCGCTCGTTCCTTTTCCTTGGCTCACCTCACCTTTCAATACTTTTATCTTCGTAGAAAATTAAGTTTGGTGATATACGACTTAAGTTCGTACCCTTCTGGTGAACTAGAGGACAGTCGTAATCATAAAAATCCTTGTAAATATTATAATAAAAAACAGGTCAAACTAGTAAAGCGTTAAAATTGCGTTGTAAACAACATAAAAATTCATTCTTCAGAGCAAATCAATCTAAGACCTTATACTGAATTTAAATGAATGAAACCTTTGGTATCAATTGAACAAAAGTGACAATAATCTCGTATTTATTATTGTGTCGAATTTAACTTATCAAATGCTGCTGATATTAGTAATGCTTTATTTAAATTAGAATTTGTAGTAATCGAGCAATAGCCTTATCTTGGATGCTCACATTCATTGGTAGATAATAAGTTTTTCTCATTTGTTCCTAAAATATTTTTTTTTAAATTCTCAAAGCAAACCCTTTTTTTATTTTCATCTCTTTTTTTCTCTTTTTAAAATACCTCTTTTGTCACCATTTCATTTTAAATAATTTCCTTACGTTTTCTTTAAAAAAAAATTAAATGAAATATTATTTTCATTGATTGAATGTCTTCAATGGCAAATGCGCATTGAAGTCTTGTAAGTTTATATCTGAAAGAAAATAAAAATTATAGTTAAGAAGAACTATTTTACCTCAGTAATATACGCCTCAGTTTGACATAGAACACTTTTCTGACCAGATTTTGATCTACCGAAAAACAAACTTTTTGGTGATTTGTATTTCTTCAATTTCTAACATGACTACATTTATATGACATATAAATAAAATTGAAACTAATTCATTTTTTTTTTTTTTTTGACTGGTGTTAGAATGCAGTAGTTTATCAGCTGCAGAGAAGAGTACGAAACTTAAGGGACCAGCTTCAAAGACGAGATCTACACATGGACTTGCTGAGGAGAAAGCTCACATTGCAGGAGGATGGTAACAGGATGAAAAACATTTTGCAGACAGAACGTGACGAAGCCAACATAAGGTTGCCTTTCATATATTTTGATTCAAAAACTCTTCAAGAGTTTTTAACAAACTCTCTTTAGTTAGTGAAGATAAAATAACAAGACATCGGTTTCTCGAATACCAAATATTTGAGCTATATATGACTAACATCTTTCAACCGTAACAAGTGGTCTTCGTCAGAGTCAAAAACCTATATGCAGAATGCAGAATATGAAACACTAGATGCAGAAAACATCTGGTGAGGGGTTGAGAAGAGTGGGAGGGAAGAGTGGTATTATTAAAGGGTGAAAGTGCAGGAAAGGACAAATGTCCAGAAAGGGATGTTTTGGGGAAACAAAGAAGTACAGTAAGAAAGAGTAAAAAACTATCCACTACCTGTCAACCCTCTTGGAAGAGGCTATTGCCCTCGTAACGAAAGTATCAAGTTTGAAGAGACCGTTATTAATGTTTATAATATTTGATCTATTAAATTTAATTAGAGACGATTTAATAATATTTCATAACAACATCGATTTTTGATAGGTCATAAATTTAGCTCCTATTCAATCAATATGATGATTTTCAATTTTTATATGCAAGAATAAGGCACTACTTTTTTCCTGTCTACTTACGTTGTATTAGTGTTGTTTACACGTGTCTTTAATGATTTACCAGTTTGACCAATATAAATTTTATGGCAATTTAAGCACGGAATTTTATAAATACCACCGGACTCTGACGAAGACCTTTATATAGTCTGTAAATTGTGTGACGTGAAAATGTTACAACGTTGATTACTAAAGTATATAGCAACAAATTAGAATTTGAAGAGCTGAAGTTTTGTCATTTTGTCTTCATTCTCCAATATGGAGTCCTTCAAGTTAAACCGTATGACCATTACAAAGCTGTTAAACTCACTTTGTCTGAATTAAGATAAAAGAGGGACTATTTAACAGATTGGTAATCCTAATTTTGGTTTCATCACTCTCCTTAAGAGCTAAGTAAAGGGCGACGTTCCAGAACTCCTGCTCTTTTATTTTTACAATTAAAACACCTCTAATGAACCTTTTTTTTTTCATACATTTTTCTTTGCACGTGTGCATTATCTGATTTTAAAATTTAGGTAAAGTATTTTCCATTATCAAATATTTTAAGATTAATTTTTACTCGAGTTGGTTATTTTATTGGAATAAAGCATTGCGATGGGTAGATTTCTTTGCTTGGTTTAAACTTCCAATTGTATTGGAAATCATTTAAGGTGGATTGCAAGGATTATTTTTTTGGTATTTTACTTTATTAAAGGGTGAAGCCCTGTACATTGTGCGCAGTGATGATATCCTTCTTAGTCAACAGTTTAATGCTTTGGAAAAATGAAGATATGTTTGAAACTTTAGATTTTTGTTATTGTATTAATTCAAGGTGATGAACTTCAGTTTATCAGCATAAAAGATAAAATCCTTTGGTACGTGGAATATGAGTCAAGATGGGTTTTGATGAGTCACTTTTTGATGTTTTTGCATAGACTGATAATAGAATCAAGATTGAGTGATTGACTGCAAGCCTTTTGTTTAGAGGTCTTTTCATGGGTGCGGTTGCAGGGCTGAGACAAAGGCACCTTATTAGTCTGTTCATTGCTGACGCGGGCCTTCATTAGCTTGACGTCACCCCCTAACACTAAACCTCACACGTCTTAATTAGTTAGTTAACTTACGACAATCCAACGCTTTTGCTCTCCTTGCTATTGGTTATTTAAAAAAGGTTCCGTCTACATCTTCATCAGCTATACAGAACTAAAATACATTCTGTAATCATTATTTTTATTTGACTTGTAAATTACAAAGTCTTCTCGTAATAAAACTTTTATTAAGTAAACAACGCGTTTCGAACATATACTTGCATACGGTTTATATCATTGTAGCAGAAACCTTTCGTAGTTTTGAAATATGAAGCTCTTTATCTTCAAAGAACCTGTTCAGACAGTAGCCTTAGATGCTCACAGTAGATGCATAATTGCCTATATCAATTTTCAATAGTTAAATGAAAGTAAAAACAGAACTGTATTAAGGATCTAAATGCTTAAATATTATTGAAATGATTGACTAAATCAGAGCTGAAATATCATAGAGATTTATTCAAATATTATTCTTATGATTCCATTTAATTTCATAAAATATTGAAAGTAGCTAAAAACTCTGTTTTCCTCTATGTAAATTGAGGCTATATACCCCTACGGCTATTCAAAACTTAAGGGAGACTTATTATTTTCCACACAAAACTATAAATACATAAGAATACATACGATACATACATAAGAATACATATTAAATACATAAGAATACATATAATACATAAGAATAGGTATGTATTTTGAAACGTTTAAAATCATGAGCACCTTTTGCGGTGTCAAATTTAACTGATACTAAGTTAGGTTAGGTTGCAGGGGCAGTCCCACAAGGGAACACATTAGGCCGAGCATTGGTCCTGTGTGATATCACACAATGAAGATTGAGTCTACACTGGGAGTCTTAAATTTTGCCTAACTCAAGTGTATCCAGGGCCAGGTGGGGATCGAACCCCGGTCCTATCAGTTCAGATGCGAACACGTAACTACTGAGCTAACCTGACCCCTTAACTGATACTAAAGACGAATTTATAATATATGCCGCTATGGATGTTAAAATTATTATGTTAAATTATGTTAAAAAAATTATGTTAAAATTTCATACTTTTAGAGAAAAAAAAAACAGTAGAATGAAAAACATGGCCCGTTTATACACATCGTGGAGTTGTTTCTGTGTTTTAGCAAGAAATAAGGTGCTTTCTTACCGCTTTTAACAATGATTCAAGAGATCAAATCTAGAAGTGGCTCTAGATTTATTCATGTAGTAGCAAATTTTGCGTACTTGAAAGGAAAGCCGTTGTTTACGAGGTATTCGTTAGTTAAATATCTCTATTCTAGGGAACTTTATGTTAGTGAATATTTAGAAGTCTCGATGTAAAATCAATTTGGTTGAGTGGTTTCAAGAAAGGACTTATGGCTTAACCTCTGGTCTCCTCACAGGATCAGCTTAACATAACAAATGGGCAATAGGAGAAGGAAAATTAAGAATTGAGTTATGTAATAGTCTGTATTGAGGTAGTGGAGCCGAAATGATTCACAACAAATAGATATAGAGATAACTCGTTCGAGGAATAGAAAGTAGGAGACTTGAGACTTATGGTAAGTATGAAAAGGATAGGAGAGATAGTGATGTACATTAAGAGAGATGGATAGAAATAAGTGAAACAAAGAGAGTAGAAATGCTAAAATGAGACGTTGACTAAGAAATAAAGAAATTTGATTCATACCTGACAGATGTTCGTGGCCTCCCTTTCCCTTCTAAGGCAATGAAGAATTAACAGCTTAAAATTAACTGCTTTCAGCAGAAGCCACCATATTTAGAATAAAATGTGTTGTAAAACCTTCTTTTTAATTATTTTTCTAAGCAGTATGTCACAAATCGTTTGAAATGGTTTTTTTTTATTATTATTATTATTATTGTGAGAAACTGATTTTACTGGAGATGAACAACAAAGAGTGACATTGATTATTGGGGCATTATAGATTACTTATTTAAGAAAAAAAAAAGGAAATTGTTTTTACAGATGTAAGAAGCTGACAAAACAGATTGACCGGCTGCAGGCCCAACTGAACGAAACGAGAGCTGTGTCAAGGGACCTCAAGATACAGCTCACTGAGGCCTCCGACTTCAAGGTCCTACTTACTCTCCTCTAAATTCTAATAAACTAGATTTTTTTTTATAAACATATATATATACATAAAAGATATACATATATACATAAAACACGTGAAAATTAATGATCAAACCACAATATGAAATGGGAAAACAAGACTAAAATCTTTTAACCGTAACAAGCGGTCTTCGTCAGAGTCAAAACCCAACTGGATTTTTGACTCTGTTGGATTTTTGACTCTGACGAAGACCGCTTGTTACAGTTGAAAGATCTTAGTCTTGTTTTCCCATTTCATATTGTGGTTTGATCATTATATATATATATATATATATATATATATATATATATATATATACTCAAAAAATTCATTCTCGACCTCTTCTATTCTATTGGAATATTCTATTGGTATGTTTATATACATATACATATGTATAAATTTTGGTAGCAGTCCTTCCTGTAGGTATATATAATTAAAAATATCACAATAATTTACAGAAACATGTTTCATGTTAAGTTTCTCTATCTTCCTGAATACGTTTTTGTTATTGCATTTAAACTAGATAACATACTTCCTACTGTAAACATGTTTCAACTCTTTTCTAAGGCCATCTTCGAGAAAAGAATAATCCTCAAATGTTTTTTTCCTTTTATATAGGCAAAGTAGAATCGTCAGGAGGATTAAAGTTGTTTCTTCATAGGTGAGGGTTGAGTGACCCATGTGGTCCCTGTTACTATCTGGGCCGCTTCTGCTTAGTCTTTTGTTCATCCAAATAGCCTGAAAATTTTATAACGATTTTCTAATTGTGCATTGATAATTGTGCGGTTTAATGTTTTATATGAACACAAATTCAGTATGATGAGATCATCACAGATTTATAATTATTGAAGCTGTGCGCATACAAAAAATCAAGTTTCGGATCCTGAAAAAATTCCATCGGAGCTCTCAGGTTATAGTACTTCTTATCCGTTGTGATAACTTTACTTGTTTAGTCACCTTTTTTTGAGGTTTATTCGCTGATTTATTAATTGTATCTTAACATTAAGGTTTTGTTGAGCTCGTATTTTTCCATGTTGGTTAAATTTTCTAAATTCAATTACTGAACAATAATTCATTTCTTTCTTAAAGTGTTCAAAAACTTCGATAGATTTTACTAAATACTTGAAAATTGACTGTGACTTTCTCTCACCTGACAAGTACATTCTCAGGAAGTAGATGCGATATTTTATATTGGTACATTTTTTTTAATTGTTTAAACCAATCCCCTAGCGGGTGATAACGTAAGTCGTTTACCGGATTTTTGTTTGATCGGTGATTTTTTTTTGTTGATAAGTGCATCGTATACTAGGACATTAGCACTGTCTGTTTAATCGGTGATTCTACAGATTCTACATTGGGAGTCCTAAATTTTGGCTAGTTCAAGTTAATTTCGAGTAGGGATCTTTAACGAGTACCTGACATCATACAGAGTAGGTACCGACGGCTTAACGTCCTTCAGAGAGGACGTACTCAGATTTATTCACCTCTCGCGTAAATGAATTGAGGGCCAGGTGGTGATCGAACCCCGGACCTACCAGTTCAGAGGCGAGTACGTTAACCAATGAGCTAACCTGGCCTCCTTGGTTCATGTCACTCCCCATAATGAACCTAGGTAGAACAAGTAAGAAATATTGATTCCGTGAACAACTTTTGATTCGACTGTCGTGCACATAATGTGGAATGAAAAATTCAATTATAATTCTAGTATTCAAAGAACCGAAGGTTTTCAGTTTATATTACCTTAATAAATCAGTTTTAGCCTACCTCAAGGCTGACTATAATCGTTACTGAATGACAGATCTAAGGTCACGTCTTAACTACATCACGGATCATTTCTCAACAAATTAGGTCTAAATTTAATTTTAAAATCATACTGATTTTATAATTCTTTTTTTTTATTTTATTTTAGCTTTACTATACTTTTCATTTATTTTACTATAATTTGGTTTTTTTTTTTTAATTCAGTACTCTCAAATAGAACTGAGATGATTTCAAAGAGTTGTTATATTCAATTTTTTAAAAAACCTTTTTTTTTACTTAATCATCCACTCTTGGTATTTTAGTATTTCGGTGCCCCATGACACAGTAAGTTTTTTTTTGAACAATATGGACGCAAAGAAAGCAGCATTTATTGAAAACAAATTTTTTTCCTTTTCCTGTTTTTGTACATGGAAATAAATATGAAATGAAGAAAAACATAACACTATTCATACATACATAGTTTCAGGACTTTAGTCTACTTTGAGATCTATATAAAAAGGGAGCATAGTGGAAGAAGCAGGAATGCTAGTTTTTTTTTTTCTAACGCACAAAATTTGTAATTTGTAATTTGGCACACATTTTGTTTACAGCTGGGACACATTACCAGCTGTATTAATAATAATTTCCGAAAATTATTCTATTCTAAATTAATGCATAAATAGCCTTTTATCTATTAGTATGAACTATTTCGGTTTGTATTTGACCTTTTACTCTCGTGAATACCAGTATTTTAAAACAAAAAAAAACTTCCAATTTAATTGTTATTAATATTATATTTTTCACAAGGGAAAGCCAGGGTGAACAAACCAGATACATTATTAATTGTTTATAAAATTCATTATATTAAAATGTTGGAAATTCTGATATGAGACATAGGGTGCACAACCTTCTAACATCTCTACCTCTAGGTATCAGTTCTTTATATTCAGGTTCCACATGATTATAAGAGTATACGTTTGTGTGTGTGTGTGTGTGTGTGTGTGTGTTCGTGTCTGTATGTATATTGTATGGGTATGAGTTGAGTGTGTATGTTGTATGTGTGCACAGGATATCGCCAGTATTAAGTAAGTTTTAAATGTATAAATTATTCAATTCTATTTATATTTAAATCAAATTTTAAATCAATGAAACTGTAATGAATTATTTTCTGATTTATTTAAAATTTGTTAGCTAGTCGTATTGAATTTCCGAAGGCCTTCAATTTGTCTTAAAGCTGTTATCTGTTACAAATAGCGTTTATCTTATCATTTCATGTTTAGGACTTTCTCAATTGAATGAGTGACAAACAGTTCTAAGACAGTATTCTGTAGACTGAACGCAAAATAACAGTTTATTTTTAAATTATTTAATTTAATATTTTTTTTTATTTTATTTCTATAGGAATTCTAATAGTTTTTTTATTGATTTTTTTTAAAAAGAAGATGCCGGAACTGAATTTTTACAAACATTTTAATTAAACAATTGTATTAAAATATTATTTAACAACATTTAATTGAGATATTTCTACGTCTGAAAAGTCAGAAAAATTAAGCATAGTTTTCGTTAGTTCTTCTTTTTTTAGTTCTAAGTAGCGTCAAATTTCAAATTTGGAGCTTATATTAAAAAAAAAGACATTGCACATCAACATAATGACAGCTTGTTGACGTAATTATTTTAAAGAAACAATATGGAGTGGTCTACACTCAACTCACCTTTGTACCGGGGGTTTAACTGTCGTTTTGTTGCTTTTCGCCCCCTGGTATAATTGGGTGAATTAGTTAGTTAATATTGGTCTAATGCGCGACGTAGAATCGTGGTGCCCGCCTCCGCGAGGTCCATCTCGGACACCGCAAGTTTGGGTGGCTAAACTTGGAGGTGACAAAAGGGCAACACGTTAAATCGTCGGCCTGATTTGATCTTTAGGTTTTATGGCCGGAAGGCTAGGGAGCACAGCGATCAAAACAGGTATACACTCAACTTTATTATAAGTAAAAAATTATCAAGAATAATGGACTAAAATTTTAATTAATTGATTTATTTGAATATTTCCTCTATCATATTGTTGATTACGATGAAAATATATTCACAAGTTACAACTCTTTTAATGGTCATTAAAATATGAGACTGAAGATCATCAAATCAGTGTTTCAGGTATCTTTAATCTTCATCAGATGTTGTGTTGTTCATATTATCTCACTTATAATACCAGCAAAAGATGAGAGTGGAAATATGATTAAAATAATATTAATAAGAATATCAGTTCTTGCAGAAAGTAGATTTCCCTCGTGGTTTCATCTTGTCTTTCCCGTTGCTCATATTTTTTCTAGCATATCTAATTTAGGCTAACAGGATTCTTCCTGTAACATAGACCATATCATGAAAACATGGAATCAAGCTTGAAATTAAAAAAAAACACAAATCTTGTACATTAATAATACAATTATTATTCTCCTAATTATACATGTATGGATAATTAAAGACATTTTATGGTTATAATGATTATTTATATATATATATATATTTATATTATTTATTTATAATATAAGAATATATAATTATAATAGTTTATTGAAAAGTTTAGCTTTTTCGGGTAAGTAGAGCTCTTTTTTCACCTGATCAGAACGAGGTCGAAAATTGAAAGTTTTGTTGTTGCTTCTCTTAATGTTTTTTTTCTCTTAATCGTTATATATATGTATTAACACGTGAAATAACAATCAATGATCAAACCACAATATGAAAATGGGAAAACAAATCTAAGATCTTTCAACCGTAACAAGCGGTCTTCGTCAAAGTCAAAAACCCAACAGTTGGGTTTTTGACTTTGACGAAAGACTTTTCAACTCGTTTAAATGACTTTGTATGTTAGTACTTAGTTTAAATCCCTTCAACTTGAGTGGTTTGTCCATTTCTGGATTATCATTCTCTTAACTCTATACAATGGTAAATATGAATGAGTTATGTACTTTCATTTAAAATCAGTTGAACACTTATTTAAAAGCTCCTCCTTTCAATTATTATAATTAAAACGTTATTAAACTGATTAAAGTTAAAACAAAAAATACAATAATACAAAAGTAGTTTAACGATAAAAGTATCAAAGTGTTTTGTTTTATTTGATTCACTAATCATTCTATTGTATTATCTAGTTTTGTGCTAAAATAAAAACGTGAACCATTCATTAAAGAAAATGAACTAAATTAGTTCAACTTTCTGTTTTTAATGAATGCAACGCTATTTAATTTTCTTTAATGTTTGACTCACGTTTTTATTGTTACAAAGCTACTATGATTAGTAGGTAACAGCATAATGCACACAAACGAATTATTTTTCTTTATTTTTGGAAAACGTATATTTAATTTTTTGTTATACAGCTGGTAGCATTATTTTCTTTTACTTTTATTATTTTACATGCCACCTATAAATATTTATTTAGTATAAAGTATTTATTTATATACTATATATATGTAGTATATATTGTTTATATATATAATTTTTATCACCTTATTTCTGTGATACTCTGAAATTCTACAGTTTTGAAAAAAATGAGATATATAATTTATTTAATAGCATAATAATAATAATTCCTATAACAGTATAATAATTTATGAGCTATATTATGTCTGTGGACACTATGACCTTGCATGATATTATTGTCAGCATGTATATTTTTCGAAATCAAATAGTTTTTTTGCAGGTAAATAATAGATCTAATAATCAAACAGTTCCTTTATATTGATAATATAAATATCAAATACAAAAACAATTTTTTAGATACAAATAAAATGTCTTATTAATATTATATACATTATATATATATATGAATAATAATCAAAATAACACTTGATATAATAGATGGATTAATTTACCACAATGAAAACAATTTTTTAAAACAATGCTCTAAGGCCTTTCGTTAACACATCTTCGGAGAGCAAGTGAACTAAAAAAACAATAAATACTTGTTAACTTGGCTGATTGAAATTTCCAGAATTGATGGCAACCCTGAATGTGTTTAATAATGAAGTCTTCATCTGTTTAATTATCCCGTTAATCAAAACTTCATCTAATTTGTAGAGTCCTAGGCTATTGTTCATCAACCTCTCATAAAAGTTCTTTATGAGCGCACTTTCTACGATATTTCTTCTTCTTTCTGAAGACACGTATATTAATTCATTTGCTTCATTCCAATTAATCAAAAAGAGTGCCTTGTTCATTCACATAAGAGACAGTAATCATGTGATTAATTGGAATGAAGCAAATGAATTAATATACGTGTCTTCAGAAAGAAGAAGAAATATCGTAGAAAGTGCGCTCATAAAGAACTTTTATGAGAGGTTGATGAACAATAGCCTAGGACTCTACAAATTAGATGAAGTTTTGATTAACGGGATAATTAAACAGATGAAGACTTCATTATTAAACACATTCAGGGTTGCCATCAATTCTGGAAATTTCAATCAGCCAAGTTAACATGTATGTATTGTTTTTTTAGTTCACTTGCTCTCCGAAGATGTGTTAACGAAAGGCCTTAGAGCATTGTTTTAAAAAATTGTTTTCATTGTGGTAAATTAATCCATATATATATATATGTTCAAACCACAATAACAAAATGGGAAAACAAGACTAAGATCTTTCAACCGTAACAAACGGTCTTCGTCAGAGTCAAAAACCCAACTGAAAACCCTCAGTTGGGTTTTTAACTCTGACGAAGACCGCTTGTTACGGTTGAAAGATCTTAGTCTTGTTTTCTCATTTTCTTATTGTAGTTTGATCATTGATTGTTATTTCATGTGTTTATGTGAAATCTTTATATATATATATATATATATATATATATATATAAATTGTAAAAAAATATCAAATTTCAAAAAATCAAAAACTGAGAAATATAATATTTTAAAATATGTATATTTATAACAAACTAATGAAAATTTGTGGCTGTTGTTTGAATAATCTGAAGGTTTGTGGACTACGTTATTTCTTTCCTGTTGTGATATATCAATTATAGTTTAAATGAATCAATAATTTTATGACAGATGAATTTTGCATATACCCTTTACTGATTATTAAAAACCTCTTAATAACTATTTTTACTCGTGATTCCCGGAGGTCTATGTGAGTCAGTTAAGGACCCATTTTTTTAAGGTAAAACAAAGTGGCGTTGTTAACAATATTACTAATAATACTTTTTTTTTACAAAACATGTTTTTGGTTAGAGAAGTATATTCATTATTGTAGGTTAAGTGTATTGTAAAGTCGGTAAGAGTGGTTTGGTTGCAGATGTCGGCCGTTGAGAGAGGCAGAAAGCTAGAGGAGGTGGAGAAGCGCCTCGTGGAGAGCGAGTCACTGAGGAGCCGGCTGGCGAGGAAGGTGGGCAACCTCAAAGAGCAGGTGAGACTCGCGCTTAGCCCTGCTGCGAACCGTAACGAACGCACTAAACGACTTATGCTTTCTAAGAAAACTACCTCATTGTTTTCTTCTAAACTGGTTAATTCTACATCTGAAGTTCTACATTGTGCCATCCTTTAGTTCAGGCTTTGTTACTTTATCGACCACTTTTTATTTCGATCCTTCTCCAAAACTTTCTCAAAACTACTAAATTTCACGACATTCTGATTAACCTGTTTTGTTTTAATCTGGTCATTGTGCTTTTCCGTTAATTACTTTTCAATAACTAAGTGGCCAGGTTAGCACAGTAGTTAACGTAGTCGCCTCTGAACTGGTAGGTTCGGGGATCAAACTCACTTGGCCCTCGATTTATTCACGTGGGAGGTAAAACGTCGTCCCTTGAAGAGAACGTTAAACTGAATGATGTCAAGTACTCGTTAAGGAACCATACTCTAAATACACTTGGGTTAAGCCAAATTTAAGATTCCCAATGTAGAATCGTCAAATAATGTGCCTCGCCCATTACTAAAATGGGTGCTAAATGATAAATGAGTCATAATTTCCGCCCTAGAGCAGTAGTAAAAGGTGAAAGCCTTATAAGTGTGGGCGTTGGAAAAAAAACTTTTCAATAACTAAATTGATTTTAGTTTTTTAGTTCTTTATCTACTCTATTCAGTGTATCAGTTCTGACTTCATTTGCTAAGGTATTGTAGAATATATTAAAATCTCTGTTAAAAGCATGAACCTATTTCAACCATAATACATATTTAGATAAAGCGGTTTGTCTATATTTGACTGCCATGATTCACCGATTCCATTCCCCTCATTCTGTATTTCAATTCGTCTTTGTATTTCAATTCAAAAAATTCTTAATAGATATTTTCACAGATTTCATTTTACAGCCAAAACTATCTGTTTATTCATTGTTGCACACAAATTTGTATGATCAGGACTAATGTTTTCGGTTAACTATTTTGTACTAGATAATGTACTCTAAGAATCATTGGGTAAAAGCTATGGTTGTCTTATGATTGATCAGGCAAAACATAACAATATTTCAAAAGAATCCCCTTTCAATCAAACAAAGATATTACAGCTGTATAAATAGATCATTCATCTGTGCCAATTTACAAGTTTTTTGAACATCTTTTCACACAGTTTGCATTTGTTTTGTATAAAAGCCGACATTTGCTACTTTTTAATTTTTCATCAACCTAGAGTTCTACATCAGATGACATTTGATTCTTCTACCAATAGTTGAGTATTAAAAAACACACCCAACAGTCGGACTTTGAAATCTAAAGCAGAAATGTTGGAACTTCAAAAACGTTTTGAGTTTATGTGAATGAATTGAAATCGTTTTATATTGGCATTAAGCACTCTCCATTACAAGACTAACTCTTTTATATATTAACCAACAACTAATTTATAGATTACTATACCTATCATTACATGTTTTCTACAAGCACTATTCAAGGGTTTTACAAATATAATTGTATTTAATTTTTCAAGTATAATAATTTTACTTTTTGATATTATATGCATCGCGTCATTTCACTAAATTATCTGCCCTCGTTGAGAATGACTAGTCTAGTATTTGGAGTACCGGACTTCAGTAACGAGTAACGAGTACCTGGTGTTACATAAAATGCTTGTGCGTCATTACCTACTTGAAAGAATTTAGAGTCTAAGTGAGCTAAAAAAAAAAGGATGCTAGAAAGTTCCTTATTTCTGTTAGATGAACTTTTCATTTAGAATATTATATTGAATCACATAGTTGTGTGAGAAATAGTTAAGCGAATAATTAAAGAAGTATTTTTGGTCGAAGAAAAAGTTTGCAAAAATCGTCTTTACCTGTAAACTTCATATTATTATAAACAACCTGACTTTAATAATAATCAGGTCAAAGTCAGGTTAACTGTTAAGTTACCATGAAAACCCATGGTACTACTTTACATTGATTAACTACAGATTTGCCTCTATAGTTGTAAAGAGACTAGTTGAAGGTGACGAGAAAAATATATATACAACGTTTCCATATTCACACTATTTATAATAGAAATAGGGAAAACTGAAGGCCAGGCAAAAGAGCTACCAACTTTTTGGTATTTATAATACAAACTCGAGAGTATTATAAATTATTTATTACAATGTTTATTTTAAATTTATTCAAAACACTTATTGAGACTTGATTAACCATTGAATTCGTTTTTCGTGAATTGGTATACAAGAGTTGCCAATTATCAGTTGTGACCCTCTAAGATCCATGGGTATTTTACCTGACATCAGATATATTTTTCATTCTTCCCGCTATTCCAACCAATAAAAATGAAGAAATAAAGCATTTTTTTAAATATACTTCATGAATATACATTTAGTTTTTCATATTGATATTACAATTACATATTATACGTATATTATATATCAATGATCAAACCACAATATGGAAAGGGAAAAAAAGACTAAGATCTTTCAACCATAACAAGCGGTCTTCATCAGAGTCAAAAACCCAACTAAATATTATACATACATACATATTACAAATATATATTTAACATTTAAATTTATTTATTTTTTAAAGAAATGGAAAAATTATTTAATTGGATAGAAAACGTGTGAACACAAAAAGTTCCATCAATAAAATGTTACCCTTCTTGTTTATTCCATTGGTGATAGCCATTTAAATTCAAATTTGTTGTTATGAGTCAGTATAAATAATATTTGAAACAGAAAAGTAACTAGTAATACCTATTAATACGGTAGTTTACATATTAGACTTTGTTCAGTATATTTATAATCTTGAAGAAATAATCTCCAGTTTATATTTTTTTCAGTCTGTTGATGGCTTAGACCTGCACTGTTTTAGGAGGAGTGGACTTCGTGATTCCATGAATCCACTAAAATCTTTGCCAATAGAATTTAGTTCATGTTTAACAAGATATTCAGTAGAAATGGGTATCCACGATATAGCCCTAGGACAGCGGTTCCCAACCTTTCAAATATAGCGACCCATTTTAGAACAAGCAATCAGGAAGCGACCCCAATCGTTAAAATATCTTTCATACATTTATTTTTTCTATAAGAAACTGGCATATATTGCAATTTATTAGTGAAGTAACTGTATATTCCTTAAATATATGATTAATATAGAATTTATTCATTAATTTCAAAGCTCCTACAAAACATTAATTAATTGCAAATCAATTTCAAAGTATTCAAACAAACAAATTTCATACCGTTATGTAACTTTACTAAAGTATGTTTATGAACTGACCTTAATGAGACGGCTGGTATTGTAGTTTTTTAGCTAGCAATTCTATCCTGGGCTCTATTTATTTACATCTAATTTATTTCGGTAATTGTTTTTAAGGATAAGTAGTTGGGAGAAGGCTGTTTCACTTAAGTAAGTTGTTGGGAAGGGCAATAAATTCCTTATTGTGATTTCTGATATTACTGGGAATTTTTGGAAATTTTTTGCCAAATCATGCTTGTATATTTTTGCATAACTTTTTAAGTAGTGTTTTTTTACGTCCAAACCACATAAGAAAAGAGAAAGAAGACTAAAGTCTTTCAAGAGAAACGAAACATGTTCAATACATGTCTCGGACGTTATGTTCAGTGACTTAATAAACTGTTACATTTAGTTTCATAGTGTGAATTTATATAATTGTCTTAATTTTATTTTATAATATTATTTATTTAACTGTCTTCTGTTTTTACCGTGTTTTATATAATATTCACGTTTGGGTCAAAATCAATTGGCGACCCCATGGCATTGGTGTCGCGACTCCGTTTGGGGTCGCGACCCACAGGTTGGGAACCACTGCCCTAGGATCTTCGAAATATATTAGGACTTGAGAAGATGAGTGGCTTTTCGTGCATGAATAGTCATTTGCCATCGTCCTCATGGTTCTTGTTTCTGACTAACAGAGGGTAGATAGACTCTAACATGTTAGCAATAAGTCGCAATATATACAGGTAGCGTGCCTGCCTTTAGAACTAATCATTGGACCTTCCAATCTTGACCATGATCCTAGATATTTCATTAAATATGACGTCATCAATCAAAGAGAGAGAGAGAGAGAGATATAGAGAGATAGATAGATAGAGAGAGAGAGAGATATAGAGAGATAGATAGATAGAGAGAGAGATTGAGGAAAAATGTCATTCTCTAGTCTGTACCATGACAGGTACAAAGTAAAAGGTCACTAATTTAATAAAGTTGAGTAAGGAAAAATTGAGCACTCGAATGAATATGGCTTGTCTAATGCTCAAATCTAGGGTAAATAACACACTTTTTACTCCTTGAACATTCTACAGCAGTGTTTCCCAAAGTGGGCGGTGATTTGACATCGAGGGGCGGTAATGCAAAAAAGCGCGGGGATTCTATTTCCATAAATTGAAATTGTTCATGCAATATAATTTCTAAATTTAAATGAAAACACGACATGCAAACTTCTAGGAAACAGTTTCTTAAAATTGTTTGTTTTGATAATTCATTTTTATGTTAAAAGTATATTCTACCTAAGTTTCTTTTATTGTGTATTAATTTTATTGCATAAATATGCTATAAAACAATACATCTATTAGATTCTAAATAAATATTCAATTAATAATTATTTTAATTTAATTATTAAAATGTCACTCATTTGGTTATTTAGTCTAGGAATCTGATTATTATTCAAGTGTGTTGAGTTAACAGGTTTATGGACCCAAGGGGGTGGTCACTCGAAAAAGTTTGGGAAACACTGCTCTACAGGTTAAAAACACGTAAATACACTACAGTTTTCCATGCACTACAAAAACAAACATTAAGATCACCTGGTAAGATGGATTTGCTTAGAATAAATAACAAAACATGTTGACCCCTTTAGGTGAATGTTGATTGGGAGTGAGTAACATATTGAAAACTGCTTTTGACGTACGGGTCTTTGATCCCGACGATTGGAGATCCATGCAATCAAAATCATCTGGTCATAAAGAACTGATGACATGCTAGGAAGTTAAAATCTTGATTTCTTTGGTATTTAAAAAAAAAAAATTTGCTTCTTTATAAGAAGTAGACATGAAAGGGTAATACTGAGAGATTTAAAGAAATGAAAGTTCTATTTATAAATCCGCAGATAATACGACCTTTATAGAACCCAGTAATGAGAGATTCCAAACCTGTTTTCAGTAATATAGGTCTACTGAGAGCAGAGTTATAGCTGGGAGTAACGTAGTCCATATTAAAGAGTAAAAACGGTCTTCTTAAACAAACTTCATTATGCAAATTTGATAAACCTTTCAACTTAAGTCTTTTTTTTTACTTTCCCTACACTATCCTAGCTAACAGTTTTAACTTTCCTCTTTTCTTTTCATAAAAAACGTAATATCTGCCTATCTTTTGTTCTTTAGTTATAAAAATATAATCAGTATAATCAGTCATGGAATAAAAATATGGATAATTATTTGAAAAGGATATAAAAAATAAATTTTATTGATAATTTAATCTGTAAAGATAAAAGTCAAATACACTGAAAGATATCGATGAAGAACTTTTCTGAAATTCGTAACTTCATTGTCATACAACTCACACTCGCCGTTTGTTTTAAATTAATTTATTATTTCAGTGGAAACAATAAATGCATGTAGTGATGATGAAAATCAATATAACAAATTTTCATTATTCAGACCTTAAGAGAACTTCACCTCCTTGGGATGCACTTTCAAATAAATGTTTTTATCATTTGAATTCTTGCAGCCACTACGGTAAACAGACGAAAGAATGCAAAAAAAAAAGAATAAAACACACTTACTAGATATTTTCCTGAAAGTGACTGTCTTCTCTGTAGCTGCCTTTACCTCGAAGCCATTCTTACAATAAAGATAATTTCCCGAAAGATTTAATCTTATAAAATATTCAAAAAACTATTTTTTATAAAATATATTTTTTTTATTAAATGTAATTTGTATGTAACTACAAAAAAAGTACAGTAAAAAAAATAATTTTTTGTGTGCTTAGAACAGATTATTGAGTTTATATTACTTCAAAGAAAAAAAAAGATAAGGAACTCAGGAAGAATCAAGTTCCTGTGTACCCATATCAGTAAACCGATCTAATACTATGATAAAAAGTTGAAAATAAGTTGAAACTTGGATTGTGACTTTATTGACCTCTGTTGACACTTACAGTTTTGTAGCTTAACTAAATTTATGGTTCAACAATTCATTGCTTTTAATATAATAATACATTTTAATATTTTAAAAATGTTTTGAATATTTTATTTATGGATTGAGAGGGGATAAATCTTCAACTTTTATGGTATTTAAAAGTCGTTTGAGGTTGTTGAAAAGCTGGTTAAAATTTTGTTTAATGGCTAAAAACTGAATGACTTTTGCTCCAATCACTGTGTGTGTACGAGTATATTTTGAGTTTTATTGCCATTCAGTAGAAGGTATGACCTGTGGTGTGTTCATCAAAATAGTAACTAACACCCATTCTTACTCTGATATTATTACAAATGCATCAAATTTGCTTTTGAGTATTATAAAATTAATAAATCAGTTAACGGTGTGAAATCCGAGCTTTTTTTAATGACACTACACTTTACCTATTATAATGTTCTAAAATACCCAGGAAATAACAAATTGTCTTTGCATTATAAGGTTTAATTCTGATATGTCAAAAGATTTGTTTAGTACCGAATGCGTCAGTAATTCAGACCATGTTTTTGTATGTCATGTTTACTAGAAATATCTTTTTGTTAATCATTAGTTGTGCAATCCGTAATTGTGTGGTATTTATTCATTCTGAGGTAAAATGGATAAACCAACAAAAGTCTCCACACAAATGAAGTTTTATTCAACGCATTTCGATGTTGTTTTCACTTGACCAACCCGTCAGTACCACTTCCTTGGTGTCTTCCTGATGATGAACACAAAGTGTTCGAAACGCGTTGAATAAAACTTCATTTGTGTGGAGACTTTTGTTAGTTTATCCATTTTACCTCAGAACTTTTTGTTAATGTTTGGGAGGAAGAGTAAACATTACATTTTATTGAGTTAATTATTTTTGTTTTGACTCTTTTCTTATAATTTTTGTTTAAATTCGGAATTTAAAATATAAAATTAAATTGTATTTTTTGTTATTGGCAGTAGAAATATTCGTGTTCTTATGCCGCAGGATGGTGATTTGTATTTTATAATCGAAGGTTATTCATATTCCTCTATCTCCTTTTTTAAATTGTTAAATAATTTTCCTAACAATAATTTGAAGATTATAAGAAATATTTTCATAAAATATATGGTATAAAGGAAAAAAAAATTGGTTTTGGGTTGAAAGATAAGAAAGAATGTGATGCAGTTGGGAAGCCTTGGGGTTGGCTGGTGTAGTGAACACGTCACGCCGACAAATCGTGACACCCATGCCAGGCATCATCCTTGAACACTGCATCTGCATCATTAGTATTCTATTGTGCAACTTTTCTTTCTTTCACTCACAAAAACTTGTTGATATTTGCTTAATTATTGTTTTGAACAAAGTTTTTGATAGATGGAAAGATAATCTTGTTGCATAAGTAATGTGAAAAAAATAGTTTGCTAAATAGTATTCTCAAGTTATTTGAAACATGAATACAATTAGATTTTTGATTATATTTTTTTCTCAACGCCCAAGTTTGTATACCTTTACACTCTCCTTCCAGTTACAGATAAGGAAATTTTAGTTTTTTTCATTATTTTAGATCCGTTTTGGTCATGTTAAGATACTTTACCTGGTGATTCCGTATCAGCAGTTCCATATTTTACTTTACTCTGGTTAATTACCAAACGTTTAAACCAGTTGTTCTTCTAGAATATTTTCCTTCACATCCACTCAACCCCCTTCCCTAGAATATATTTAATAAAATTAATAATTAATTTTTGTTATTTCTGATGTTGAGAAAGACAAAGATCTCAATAAAAAACTTATTCAGTTTCAAGGTGCTTGAAAGTGGAGTTAGAGTGGACATTATATATGTGTATTTGTCCATTTCGTATCGTATTTCCAACGAAAAAGTTATATATATATATATATAACAAAATAAAATTTATCAGGACTCGTTCAGTTCTTTAAGTTCAAATTAAACTCTCAATACCAATACCAATGTTTCAATAATGGGTTTATGGGTTTTTATGAGGATATAAGAAGAACATATGGATGTGCTCTCCAATTATTTAAAAGGTTTAAAATAAAAACCGAAAAGTCGGTATTCAGAGTTCAATTTGAATCTGAAGACCTGAGTCTTGCTTAATTTTATTTTGTTCTGTTCGCGATACTGTTATCAAGATATATATATAGTATATATATATATAATATACAAAACGATTCTTCTTTTCTGAAGCTGGTCGGACCTAGATTTTATTTTGTTTCTGCTTCACGATACTGTTATCAATATATATATATATACAATTAAAAGAAACGGTCCAGCGGACTTTTTTACAATAAAATAAAAAACGAAGGAAACACACAGAAAAACAGACTAACTCACATCGATATTTCGACAATCGTCGTCATCAGGAGGTGCGAAGAGCGAAGAGCGAAGAGTCCCGCAGGAAGACAGGGCGGTACTGAACTCGGAAACCGCAGCCAGTACCCCACCACTTACCACCAAGCGGGGGAAGGGAGGGAAGGAAATGAAGAGCCAAATTAAGACGTAAAAGGAACGAGTAAAAATTATAACTATAAAAATTATAAAAAAGTAGATAAATCAAATTAAAATTAATAAAAATAATAAATAAAAAGTAAAATAAAAAATAATAAATAAATAAATAAAAAATAATAAATAAATACATAAAAAATAATAAATAAATAAATAAATTATCGTTGAGGTTGAGTCCGGGGGAAAGCGAGCATCAAGTAAGCATATGTATGCCTCCTCTGAAGCTCTTAGGGTAACTTTATTGTTGGATTCGGGGATCTGTTTCAGGATCTGAACCCTGAAACAGTCATTGAAACTGAGTCCATGCGAGTTCGCATGGATGGCTACAGGATAGTTACTGCGTTGACCGACTGAAGCCCTATGACCATTCATACGAAGGCTCAACTTATTAGAAGTTAAGCCAACGTAAAAGGAGTCACACTGAGTGCAATCCAGTCGGTAAACACAGTTGCTCGAGGTACAGGAGGAATTGACCTGAACCGGGTAGGAACTATGGTGGAGAGGGGAATCGAAGGAAGGATTAGGATTTACAATCAGGCAATTTGACAGCCACGGCGTCCACATTGTTTCATTCCAGGAACAGGATTGGAAGGCTGAGGGGAAATATGAAGAAAATGCTTTTGTGGTAAGTGGTGGGGTACTGGCTGCGGGTTTCCGAGTTCAGTACCGCCCTGTCTTCCTGCGGGACTCTTCGCTCTTCGCTCTTCGCACCTCCTGATGACGACGATTGTCGAAAATCGATGTCAGTTATTCTGTGTCTTTCTGTGTGTTTTCCTTCGTTTTTTATTTTATTTATATTATATATATATATATATATATATATATAAATATATAAAAAAATTCAATAAATATCAACCGTTGGATAGAATAGGTGTATAATTAATCGGGATTCGGTCAATTTTCCAGGATCAAAATCAAACTCTCAATGCCGACGTTTCGGTTTTTTTAAAAACCTTTTTCATAGGCATCTTCTCCATATACTCTTCTTATTTCCCATAAAAACCCATAGTTGTATTTATATAAACCCAATAATATAACAAATTCAATAATATATCAACCGTTGGATAGAATAGGTGTATAATGTAATCGGGTTACATTATACACCTATTCTATCCAACGGTTGATATATTATTGAATTTGTTATATTATTGGGTTTATATAAATACAACTATGGGTTTTTATGAGGATAAGAAGAGTATATGGAGAAGATGCCTATGAAAAAGGTTTTAAATAAAACCGAAACGTTGGCATTGAGAGTTTATTTTGATCTGGAAAATTGACCGAATCCCGATTACATTATAATATAATAAATATATATATATATATATATATATATTATATATGCATAACGTGAAATGAATCGGTCCATAAGACTTTAGATAAAAATTATAACGATAACAACACAAGGATAACACTGATAAGTCACTTTTATATTTCAACATCAGGAAACGAATGTCCCGCGGGAAGGTACTGTCTGATATTTATTTTATTTATATATACAAGGAACTCACCACAAAAGATAGGAGATAATCGCTCTGAGACCTTTCGTGTATCACGTCGTCAGAGAGCAAGAATACAAGTGCTGGGCAGGTTATGAAATATTTATATCACGTGTTAAAGTGATAATTTTGTATATATAATGTTTAATCTTACTTCACATTAAACTTCTTAATGTCAGTAAGAAATTCAAGAATTGAACTGACATTTTTCATTAAAAACTGCCAGTAAGTTAGCAGAAATGTTATAATGTTGACTAGAGCTTTATGCATTTTTTATTTACAGTTTCAGCCAGAGGATGGCTACATAATTTGCAGAAATACATATATGTAATTTTTTAAAAGTTTTTGACCAACTAAAGTGTTTATTCAGCTCCATCATTATTAAAATCTTTCAACCAAACAACTGTTTTTCGTCAGAGTCACACTCAAACTGTTCAAGTATAAAAACGACCAGTTTTTTTAGATAAAAGATATTAGTCTAATTTTTGAATTTCATACTGTAGTTTGGATGTTGATTTGTATTTAACGTATTTAATGTAAAATATATAATATATATATGTATATATATATACCCTTTTTCGTTGCAAATACAATCCGAAACGGACAAATATAGTTCAATGTAGAAAGAGACACATAGAGAAATTAAAAGTCTTTAATTTTCGGTTTGAACCGTCTTCAGGAAAGATAAGAGAGGGAAACCAAGCGCACTGGTTCAGAGACGGTTATATATATATATATATATATATATATATATATATATACAATATATATCTACAGTTTAAATAAATAATGACTGTCTAATAGAATAAAAGAAACCAAAACCGGGTATTGGTCAATTTTTTAGATTAAAATCAAACTCTCAAATGTTTACTTTCAGTTTTTTATTTAAAACCAGTTTCACAGGCAGAAGTAATAAGTTCTGAAATAAATAAAATATATGAACCCTTGGATTACTGAAGAACTAAGAGTATTAAAAAAAAGTTCCCAAAATGTATAAGGTTATAGTTTTTTTATTCAATAAACTCTTATTGAAAAAAATCAACAGTTTATTGAATATTGAATAAACTCTTATTGATAAATTGTATCTGTGGTAGAGTTTTAAATAAAAACTCAAATGAAAACAATAAGTGTTTGATTTTAATCTGGAGAAATGACCAATTTTATTTTAATATAATGATATATATACTATAGGTTGAGAGTCGAAAATGTTTTTATCTTGATGTGAACCTAGTTAGTTGAATGGAGTCAGTGGTTTTTGGGGTTGTGTTCTTTATGGCTCTAAAAATGTCCTTAAATCATGTACAGTTCTTCTGTAGAGTCACCCTTTTGTTCCTATGAATTTAAAAAGGAGTAATTTTATTAAAAAAGAAAGAAAAAGTATTTTTTAAATAGTAATCCTTATTAGCTTAGAGTTTTATATTTCACTTCGTGTGAAGAAGTGCAAACAAGGGAACCATTATGTAATATTACAGTAACTGAAATTAGGTTGCAGTGGATATCTCCGAAGAGAAGAACAGAGACCAAATATTTGCCCTTCATTCCATGATTCTATGTTGAGAGTCCTAGTTTTTGCCTAATTCAAGTGTATTTAGAGTACGGATCTTTAATAAGTACCTGATATTCGGGACCAACGGCTTAATTCCTCTCCGAGGGATAAGTACTCAAAATTATTCATCTCACACTTGAATAAATCAATTGTCAAAGTGGGTATTGAACCCCAGATCTACCACCCCGGAGATAAGCACATTGTCACTGGGCTAACCTGGCCCCTAGTAACTAGAATTAATAGAAAATTACAAAAATTGTTATGATTACAAAAAAATAATTTGGTAATCATAACCATCACACTGTCATGTTAATGCCACACACACACACACACACACAAACATACGGTTCTATTTACGAAACCTTTTTTATTTTATAGAGTGACCTCAAAACCTTTATTCCCTTTATAACTCAATACAAAATGTTGACCTGAATTCTTTCATATCTCTATATAAAATATGAAGACTAAAATGAACAGTAAAATTAGTGATGAAATTGAAGTACTGAACATAGCATACACCAGTGATATTTGTCCAATTAGATGTATTAACAAGAAAAAAAAAGTGCTCTATCATTCTGGTTTGCGATAAATATTAATCAAAACTACTATTGTACCTCTAATGAGGTAGACAAGGGGACGTGTGAAATCTCAGGACTGGAAAGAAGGATTTGACGTAGTGGAAGTAATGCCAGCGAGATATATCAAAGGAAGAAGTCACCCATGGGTGACTCAGATAAAACCTGTTATTACAACACTTTTCGTGGCTCAAAACTCCTAAATGGCTTTCGGGAGTAGCGTAAATTTTTCCGGTCAATAACTGATGCATAATGGAGATGGTTGCTACAAATTAGAGAGATTTATGGCTCTGTGCTCAACATTAGAAAATATATTATAAATGTAAATTTATGAAAGTAAAAGTATGAATGTGAAATACTTTAAAATGGCATTGATTTCCTACATAATTAAAAACATTAACACTCAATATGCTTTACATTATTTTTTTTCATTTTCAGTTTTTAATCCTTTCTTTTCTAAACTCTGTAATTTAATTTAATATTTTGAAAAATTAAATCTTATAGGTATTAATCTTTAAAAAATGTAGATTAAGTTCAAAAAATGGGTAAAAAAAGATATACTTTTGTACAATTGAAGTTATGAGAGATTTAGAAAGTTTCAAAACATTTTTAGAAACACTGGCTTAAGCTAGAGCGTAAAAAAACGTACAGTTTTTTTTTACTCATTTTAATTTATTTATGTATTATTTTGACATTAACCTGACAGTAGCAGGTGTGATTACCAAGTTGTTTCTATTAATTGTAATTAATAGGAGCTTGGGGTAGCTCAGTGACAACTTGCTTGCCTCAGGTTTGGTAGATCCGGGGTTCAATACCCACTCAGGCTCTCGATTTATTCAGGTGAGAGGTGAATAATTCAGAGCACGTCATCCATGGGAGAAGAATTTAAGTCGTCGGTACCGAGCCAGTACGATGTCAGATACTCGTGAAAGATCCCTACTATAAATACACTTGAGTTTAGTAAAATAGTATTCCCAATGCAGTATGTTCATTGTGTTGTATCACAAGGGACTAATGTTGGATCTTTGTGCTTTCTCTTGTGAGACTAGCACTGCAACAAAAACCTAACGGTACAGATCGATCGATATATTCGTATATACCATGAAGAGACCAGCAGATTTTGCTACTATCTTGCTACATTTTATTTTGCTTTACGTGCTTATCAGCCTGTATTTTTTCACAAGGAAAGGGCAACTCATCTGCTTGACTTCTCACATCGTATTAATGCATATGCTACGGATAAGAAATCACAGAAACTCACTACTATATTTCGATAGCCTCGTGAACAGGAAGATAGATATCAGTTTCTGTGATTTCTTTCCTGTATGTCCTTTTTGTGAATCTAGTTTTTTTATTTGATGAAATTGTTTCATTTCATTTAATTAGTTATATATAAACATATATATAATAACTTATTATGATATATGTATTAATAATGCATATATAAACCAAGTTTCATAATATAATAACAACACCCAACTTGGTAATGCCTTAATTTTTCAAGTTCGTTTAGTTTTTCGAAATATTAATTTCAAAATATTTTTATTGTAAAATATTCTGATAGGAAATTACCAATTAACATTTCCTAGCTTCTATGCAAAAAATAGATTTATTGGGGCTAATTGTTGACCAAAAATATTTATGGAATTAATGAATCAATTTAATCGATTAAGTAAATAAAATAAATTAATTTATATATTTGGGGTATAAAATAAATACTAAAACAAAAACTGTGCTGATTAGAAACAAGAATTTTTGCTTTTTGTAATAGAGAATTTAGATGAAATTCAAAGAACTACTATTGAAGTAAAGAAATGACTAAATGCTCTCATGGCGACAGTTATTGATGTTGATAAATACAATGGTTTGCCAACTATTTAATGACAAGTCGATGAAGGTTTTGAGATTTTTATCGCTAAACTTGTAGCAAGATTTGCATCATTTTACTACATGTCTTTCCTCCTCTGTTCAACTGGTTTTAGACCTTGTCCGAGTTTCAGATCAAGCTTGATACAGAAGACTGATAAGATCTCCGAAACAACTAAACGGAAAAGAAAACACACCGTGTAAGCTGGTTCAGGTTCCCATAACGTTATTATCAACCTCCTACGTACTAACAATACCATTATTTTATTTAGCCTCTATAGATAAACAAATATGCAAAAATTAATTTATTAATAATGATTTAAAACAAAAAAGTAGGGCAAAGGCCTTGAATGAAGTTATGAGAAGGTGACTGCTGTTTGAATGCGTTATAATTACAGCTTCTTTTCGAGACGCACTTGACACACTGACTCTGGTCTTTTATCCTTCACCATTACGATAAACGAGAGTAAAATACAGCGTAACCTCTAAAGAATCACTGTGTCTCTATTTTGATACTTTGGTATAGAAAAAGATAGTTACTACTCAAAAATTTAATTTTCAAAACATTTCATAAATTCTGTGAAATCCTCAAAACTATTTCAATATTTCGATGTTATTTTGTGCTACTTCGGATACATGATATCAATAGCATAGTTTCTGATCAAATTCAAAATATATGTACATTTTGGTTAGAAAAGCAGCGTTTTATTTTAGCTTTAAAGAGCACTTTTTCGCAAAACATGAATTAGATATTTGTTTTTAATTTCATCAGTAGACATATGTTACAGTGTTTAGGTTGTTCCCTAAGTTTTTGGCAGCTTCTCTCAATTACTTAGTTAGTATAGCGCTTCCTTTGGTACCTCTCTGCATGTACCAAGTACTCTCTCATGTACAATTTCAGTTGGGGTTGTCAATTATGCAGGTTGTAAATTGTTTTGGTAAATGTATTATAGTTCTTACTCTAATTTTAGCCCTGAAGATGATGTACAAATACATCGAAACGTTGACCTAGGAAGAAGTTTATTTTCTTTTAGATGACCTAGCCCTCAAAAACAAAACCTAACACATACAATATGTATATATATATACATTGAAAGAGCACTAGTTAATGAATTGATAAATTTTTAATTAATAAAAATGAAATAAAAGAAATTTCAATTTACTTAAATAAATGATTTAACATATGTGTGGCAGGTTCGCTTGGCGCAGGAGGCTGCTGCCGAGTGTCGTATGCGAAGTGAAGGGAAGCCACTTCTCTTCGGGAAGACCTTGCTGCTGCCAGGGAACACCTTGACGAGGCGGCCAGAATGCGAACATCTGTTAGTATGGTGTTCAATTAGCGTCTACCGTTGTATAATCTTAAATAACATTAATTATTCTAAAAGATATATATTAATATATTTAGCATTTTATATAAAGTTAATGTTTAATAGTTTTAAGCACCTGTTTAACTGTCAGTAATAATTACATTTATTCATACTGTCAACAAACAAGACTAAGATCTTTCTAAACTGATTGTTAATACATTTTGTTTTGACTATTAGTTAATTCCATTATAGGACCCAAAAGTATATATAGTATATAACATGGAGTGCAATATAACAGGAAATGTATATACTAGAATATACTGTAATATTACAACAATAACATACAAACAATTGCAAATTTTGGAAGCTATCTGATCCTCGAAAGACAAGCCTATATTACGCCACAGACGAGGATTTTCAAGACAATCGTCTAAAATTATATGCGAAGGCAGTCAGAAGAGCGAACCAGTCTGGGCAGAGTATAGACAGTTAATCGATTACCTTCCCAGATACAAATGACGGATGAAGTAACCAAGAGCCTGGTGAAACTCTTCAACTACTTACGCTCTTCGATAACCTCCCTAGATTGACGACGATTGTCGAATTATCGGACTCGTGAGTTATTTCTAGTTGTATTTCTAATGTGTTTTCACTTTTCGATCATTAATAATTTATATATTATTGTAACTTGAAAATGGTCAACGATGGACCGAAACATGTCGTTGTAATTGTATATAAAAATATATGGTGATACTATATATATATATATAGATTCAAAACACAATGGAAGTCAAGTATGAGAAAACTTGAAAAACGGATAAGAACTTTCAGCCGTAACAAGCGGTCTATCAGGAGTCATACTTTTAAATAAAACTATATATATTATATATATATATTTATTTATTGACTCTGACGAAGACCGCTATGTTACGGCTGAAAGATATATAATATATTAATTCATTTCTTAATTTGGTTTGATCATGATATGATTTTACGTATATAAACGAAACCAGTTATATAATATATATAGTGACTAATCGAACCAGTTAAAGAAGATAAGTGACTTAAGTCGCTTTTATAACGACTCAATGGATCTCTGGTCACAACAGGAAAGCAGTTCGTTCAAATTCGTCCATAAGATGGATGGATTCATTAAATGGTAGCTTAAGATTGTTGGATTTTTGAAATTGATTGTAGAGACGTGATAGGGTAGATATTTTTCATTTCCTAATTTTTTTTTGTTAAAATGCACTGTTATTTTGCACCCTGTTTTTAAAAAACTCTGGACGCTCTAGCTGATGCGGCTTCGCAGCACTCTGTGTGGAGTGGTGGCCCTTCCCATCGGCTGTGCTGATCAGGACCTAGTGGCTCGAGTCAGCAAGATGGCCTCCGCCCACCGCGACTACCTCTCTGTCTGTCGGCGCTACGAAGAGCTGCCGCTGCCCCCGCTAGGCCTGCCCAGCCCACGCTTCCCCACCGACGACTCCGGCTTCCTCGACCCTCTCTCCGACGACTCAGACATTCACTCCATTTTCAATAAGCGACCTGGTAAAGTCTCTATTGAACCTTGATCCAGTCTTCTAAGCGACCATAGTCGTTCGAGGAATATTAGGTTCTAGCCAATCTATGACTAACTGATGAATTCTCTCCCATTCATTTACTATATAAGGACCCTCAACTGATCAAATCATATGATCTCTAAAAGTAGTTATTTATAATAATAATAAAAAATTCTTTTAGTAAGAAAATATTCGTCCTTAGGTTGCTTTCCCTAAGGATATGATTTCTTCCATATACTTGTAACATCTAATAACTTCAAAACTGCTTATTCCTTATATATATATATATATATATTCTGGAGGATGACTACTATACAGTTGAAAGCTTGGAAGTAAATATATATTGGTTGCTAATTCGTTTAACTTGTCATGATATGTTAACCCAACTGGTAAAGTTCAAATGTCTCTGAGCAAAATTAATTTAGGGATTTACCCAAAAATGAAAGAAAAATAATCAAAAAATTAGAGACAGTCAATAAAAAAGTCGTAAATGCAGAGGCTGGTGCATATTTCAATTTAACTTGTTTAAAAGAAGATTTGCTCCCTACCTATATAAATATATATAATATATATACGTTTCACAGTTAACTATAAACACAGAATAAAGATACAAACACACTTAGAGTCTCTAATTTTTGGTTTAACTGTTAACTACAGGAGAGTAGAGATAGGGACACCAAGTGTACTAGCGAAGCGACAGTTGGAGACCCTACCATTCAACCGAAAATTAGAGACTGTAAATGTGTTCGTATCTTTATTCTGTGTCTATAGTTTACTGTGAAACGTTTGTTGTTCTTTCTGGATAGTTATTCTGTTGGCAATATATATATGTATATCATATGTATATCAAACCACAATATGAAATGGGAAAAAAGACTAAGATCTTTTAACCATAAGAAGCGGTCTTGGTCAGAGTCAAAAACCCAACTGAGTTGGGTTGACTCTGACGAAGACCGCTTTTCAAGGTTGAAAGATCTTAGTCTTTTTTTCTATTTTATATTGTGGTTTTATCATTGATTGTTGTTTCACGTGTTTATGTGAAATATATATATATTATATATATATATATATATATATATATATATACAGTCACCGCCCAGTATTCAGACCACCAACACCTAAGAATTTGTATATGAGAACAAAATGCCGTAGGGAAGAATCAAAATGAAGAAAAATAAGCTCTCAGGCCTTCTAAACTATCTCGTCAGAGAGCTACTATAAATAAATAAAGAATATATACATATACTTCAAACATCGGAAAGAGTGGTCCAAATGGCATTTATAAATCCAAAATACATAGAACAGAACAAAGCACTTACAAAGGTTGACATTTTGAACCAGCTCGCGTCTGAACTGTTGTTCAAAAGTAGAAGATCAGGCTGACTTGAGTTGCCATTTGATTAAAATGAAATTATAATACTATTGTAGTTGTTCATGGGTTTTGCCAAACATATTTAGCTCTGTTCATATTTAGCATGAATCATTTGCACAAGACTTACAAATCCATGTTCTAGTGTAATTTAAATGCCAAATATAAACCAATTGTGTTCAGCTGTGTTCAATTTCTAATTAATCATGGAAATTTTGTAGAATTTTTTTATCTAAGAAACGACTTTTTATTTAGATTATGCAGTGTTGCAATTTGACTAATGGCACAGCTAGAAGGTGCAAGCTGTTATCCCTGCTGTGATGTCATTAACTGATTGTTTGTTCTTTTCATAATCATATTTTAGAAGAAAATATCCCTTCACGACTTGAATATGTCGTGAGAGAGATATGACCTTATTCGGAGGTCACAGGGAAACTGGTGACAAACACCCTGCTAGTCGCGGGTCTGTCTTGTGTCTTTGTTAATTTTAGAAAAATGTTTGTATGTAGTTATTTATTGAAATGTTAGCTAAAAGTTGTTGTTATATTTGTTAGTGATATTGAAGTAGTGTAGATTTACACTGGATGTAAGCTTTCACGCTTTCGTATATGGAGTCGTCGACTCTCTAAAGGATTTATTTATCAACATTCTACCTTCTCTTTTTGATAATCAAGACGGCTTTCACAATGAATATTCCTCACAATATAATGCATGTTATGATTAGTACTTTTTGTATCTCTGGACCCACTGCTGAGAATTTTTGAAAATTGTTGATCCTTGTAATTTTGGATATTCTACATCTTATTGTTTATACTTTTTGATGTTCAAATCGGTATCAGACAAAAATAGAAACCAAAATATTTAATTGATTTAATTTTGGAAATAAATAAGAAATAAGTTTGAAATGTTAGGCTCTAAATTATCCACTAATGTGCAGTATATCTATTGCCTGTTCCAAATTTTAAACTCAACTATGAAATTATAACTGCAGAATTTTTAACCAATTTAAATAAAATTGCTTTTTATTTTGATACAAATTTGGCCGAGTTGTGTTTTCGCCTCTGGACTGATAGATCCCGGGTTCGATTCTTACCCTATCCTCGATTTCTTCACGCTAAAGGTGAAATAATCTGAGTTCGTCGTCCCTCGGAGAGGACTTTACCCTTGGTCCCGAACTAAAAAGTTTAGTTAGGCAAAATGTAGAACTCCTCATATTAAAACCAACCCGGTAATGTGGCTTGACCATACTAAAATGGGTGCCAAATAAGTAAATGAGCCACAGTGTTCTCCCCTAGAACAGCACTAAAAGGTGAAAGTCTATAAGTGTAGGCATTGAAAAACAACAAATAATGTTGTTACAAATATTAAAGCATGCTTTAATAATAGCAAATTTGCTTGGCTGTTACATATTATAATAAATTTGATTGTAATACCTCATCTTTCTCTTAAGGAAAACATTTTGTTGAACCGTAAATTGAAGATTTTTTAACTTTCTGTTCACATTTATATTTTACAGATAGCGCTATTAAAACAAAGTAAATGGAATTTTTAATGCTCTAAGTATGAGAAATAGACTTCATGCTGAGGAGTACATTAACTGAAACTGGGGAAGCTTTGGGAGCCATAAAAGTATTAATTCAAACCTTTGAGGGTGTTTTCTTTAGCCCTTTTCTTGAGCTCTTAAGTTTCAAGATAAGATGGAGTACCACTCTACCAAGGGAAGGAAATTGATTGATTACCTTGTCTTATTTATTTTATATAACTTGGGATTTTCATTTTATTAATGGGATTTTCTGAGGTTAAATCTTGGAAAAATTTTAAAAACTAAGTAATAGCCTTGTTCTTACTAACCATTATTTTTATCTGGAACCAGTTTGAAAACTATAAATTATAAGTGCTTTAATCACGTCATGAAACGTTATTCATCATCACTATCTTTGCTCTCATTTTATTGCGGGCTTCAAACAAAGCATGCTGACTGACTGTGGACGCTGCATTAAACTTATTCAGGACTTTCCGAGGATCTTTTATTACGAGTAACCAGGTGTTACGCCATCTTCATCTTCTCTTTCTTGCCGGGTTTGAACCTAGTGTTCTTCTGATGATAGTCTTTGAAGGTTTATGTAGAGTGTATCAAAGCAATTCCCACATTTATCTTCTGATGATAGTCTTATGATAGGTTAATAGCTAGGATTGTATCAAAGCATTCCACATTTTTTATGATAGTCTTTGAAGGTTCCATATAGTAGAACAGACATTATCAAAGCAATTCCAACATTCGTCATCTTCATTCAATGATAGTCTTTGAAGCTTTTCATCAGTGTATCAAACGTCAATTCATCACAGTTAACTTGATGATAGTCTTATCAGATCAGAGTTTATGTATGAGTGTTCAAAGCAATTCCCACTATAGATAACTCTCCAATGACAATGTATCTGTATATTTTTGTTTTTCCTTATTCTACAGTTTTATATCAGGACTAACTTCTGGTCAGTTATAGATATATGTAGGTTAATAGCTGGATTGATAAAGATTTTACTGGTTTTATAAGTTTTACTTCCATATAGTAGAACAGACATTACATCGCAATTAAACATTCGTCATTTCATTCAATGATGCAGAACTTTTCATCATTAGAAAACGTCTTCATCAGAGTTAACTGATGATTTATCAGATCAGAGAAGTGATGAAAGCAATACTATAGATAACTCTCCAATGACAATGCCTGAAGAAGAACACTACGTGTTTGAAACGCGTTGTTTATACTATTAAATTTCTATATGTGGAGACAATTTCATTAGCTTTTTACCCTTCAATAAAAACAAGATATCAATTCAACATACGAACCAGACTGGAATAAAGCCCGATTCAAAGATGAGAGTTTAAAGTTAGTTTAATAATGGTTTATTATACCTACTATTACGATCAGTGAGATTCCAAATCGTAGTTCATCATCAGCAGAAGACTAGGAGAGGAGCAAAGTGAAATGTACAGTCATTGGTACATGCCACATAACAGTGAGAGGCTCTGAAAAGGTCCACACTTTGGTTACATGTATGATCTGTCAATAAAGACCAAGGTTGAATGGAGGTTTCTATTACTGAACGTTTGTGTACACTCTTTGCTCAATTAACCGTAAATTACTAGACAAATACCACTGAGAAGCGGATCAAGTTTCCTCAGTAGCAACCATAACTTTCAGTACCATAAAGTTCAGTATTATTTATAAATAATAAATTTAATTATTTATTGTAAAGATATCACAAGAAGACTATGTGTTACTATTCATGGACAGTATAAGACTTCACCGTAAGGAGTTTCAAAATCTGCGAATCAAAATCTGTATAGAGACACCATATTCCTTTTGCATTTCTACTCCAAACGTTTGAAATTCGATCTCGATATTTTGATCCCAGAAGTCGTTTTATGAAGTTTTTTCGATTATGTCTGTGTATGTGTGTGTGTGTGTGTGTGTGTGGTGTGTGTGTGTGTGTGTGTGTGTGTGTGTGTGTGTGGGTGTGGTGTGGGTGGGGGTGGGTGTGGGTGTATGGGTGGGTGAGTATGTATCCAAAGTTTGTGGCCACGCCAGGGTCAAGATTTTTTGATAAATCAAATTGATATTTTACACAAAAATGGGCCTCATAGTGTAGATGATTCCTATTGTTTGGGAGCAATTATGCATGATGGGAAAATTACTTTTTTTTTTGACAAAAACTGTTTTTAGACTACATTTGTTTTCTCCTAAAGTACTAATTCTAGTGTTTTAAAATTATGGCATAATCTTTGAGGTTACAAATGCAATAAAAGAAAAATATATTCAGGTTTTTAAAACATCGGAAAATATTTTTTGTCAATAAAATATAAAAATTTTGACTTATAATTCATTCTGTACTATCTCCAGGAATGATAGACTTTATGAATGAATTTAGACATTTATATAATACCTAAATAGAGCATTATATATTATATTCCCAAGAAGTATGATATTATGTTTACTTATAGTAAAGTTGAGTATAGGCCACTTAGATTTTTTTTAAATAACAGTAGTATAAGAGAATTCTATTATTTGTTCTTCCACACAGTATATGCATGTAGCATACCATGTAGTATACGCATATAGCATACCATGTAGTACACGCATGCAGCATACCATTAGTTTTTCATGCAGCAAATTCACATCTTTGCTACTTCTATTTATGATATCATTAATGTAATAAAAAAGTATCAATAATATCAATATTTTTTACTAAAAAATCGTAAATACTAATTTTCATTTATTATAAAACATATTCCAATCGCTTCTAATTTTAATCTATAATTTTTCAATAAGGATATATATTTCATTTAAATAAGGGTAGTAATCTTGAATGGAACTTTGTTTCAATAGCACGTTATAAACTTCCCTGTTTTGTTAATAATTTTTCATGTCATTAGAGATGTTTATTTGTGGTTCCAAGCATATTACATTTAAAATTTAAACTGCTCTGTTAATTTTCTATTATTACAAACTATTTATACTTCGTTAATTATGTACTTATGTTATTTAAAACATTGTTTTTGTTTACATGTTACTTCGGTTAATAATTCAGAGAATGTTTACATATTGTTAGCTTAAGTGTTAATTTTAAAGTTATTTTTAATAAGAACAAAAATTTTAATTCTCAATAAATTTTAACAAAAAAATGTAAGTGACACATAAATTTAATTATTTCAAAAGTTCTATGACAAATTTCTGTCTTTACAGATCAAGTTTAATATTTTCAAAAAGAACTGTACAAAAAATGTATGATATTTATTACCTAATAATATATAACACCAAAAATTGAATTGCAGTGTAAATCCCTATTTTCATTGAAGTTATTAACAATTGAGTCTAGAAATATTGAATATTACTACAAATATATCAATAATTCTAAAACAGAGTTCTTTCTCTTCCATTCAATAACTTTTTTTTAGACTTTTCAGTTATTTCTTGATAAGATTTTAGTAAAGACTTCTTGAAGATTATTTGCACTGCACGTTCTACATTATCTCATTTACTGATTTCATGTTTCAGTATGTTCATATATATATAAATCTAACAAATACAACACATAAATACAAAAATTAAAGAAATAGTAATATATATATAATATCAGTTGGGTTTTTGACTCTGACGAAGACCGCTTGTTACGGTTGAAAGATCTTAGTCTTGTTTCCCCATTTCTTATTGTGGTTTGATCATTGATTTGATATATATATATATAAAAAGATTTCACATAAACGCGTGAAATAACAATCAATGATCAAACCACAAAATGATATGGGGAAAAAAGACTAAAATCTTTCAACCATAACAAGCAGTCTTCGTCAAAGTCAAAACCCTAACTGAGTTGGATTTTTGACTCTGACGAAGACCGCTTGTTACGGTTGAAAAATCTTAGTCCTTTTCCCCCATTTCATATTGTGGTTTGATCATATATATATATATATATATATTATATATATATATATATATACAAATGAAATTACTAAACAGTTCAAACCGGACAGATAAATAACTGAAAAAGACAATATATAAAGACCGAAAACACTTATTTGATCAATATTTTGAACAGAAGTTCGTCATCAGTAAGAGAGTAGAAGGGAAGAAGAAGAGGTAAGTGCTTTCGAGACTGTGGGTGGAAGGCGACTGAAGAGTTCTCGGCAGAAGTGGAATGCCAGTTCCACTGCCTCTTCTTCTTCCATTCTACTATCTTCCTGATGACGAACTTCGCTTCAAAATATTGATTCAGTGACTGTTCTTATTCTTTATGGGTTTTCTTTTTCAGTTTATATATATATATATATATATATATATATATATATATATAGAATTTTATTATCAAATTCTATAGTTTTGCCATACCACGAATCATTGGACCCCCTTCCAAGATTAGCCAAACAACTTGATTTTAATATAGTGTTTTCTAATCGTAATAACGTGGGTAATATGTTAATAAAAAACTCTCCAAGCGAATTGGAGTCCGCTGGTATTTATAAAATTCCGTGCAAAAATTGCCATAAAATTTATATTGGTCAAACTGGTAAATCATTAAAAACACGTGTAAAACAACACCAATATAACGTAAGTAGACAGGAAAACAGTAGTGCCTTATTCTTGCATATAAAAAATGAAAATCATCATATTGATTGGACAGGAGCTAAATTTATTACCTATGAAAAATCAATGTTGTTAAGAAATATTATTGAATCGTCTCTAATTAAATTTAATAGATCTAATATTATAAACATTAGTAACGGTCTCTTCAAACTTGATACTTTCGTCACGAGGGCAATAGCCTCTTCAAAGAGGGTTGACAGCTAGCGGATAGTTTTTTACTTTTTCTTACTGTACTCCTTTGTTTCCCCAAACATCCCTTTCTGGACATTAGTCCTTTCCTGTGCTTTCACCCTTTTAAAATACCACTCTTCCCTCCCACTCTTCTCAACTCCTCACCAGATGTTTTCTGCATCTAGTGTTCAGTTGGGTTTTTGACTCTGACGAAGACCGCTTGTTACGGTTGAAAGATCTTAGTCTTGTTTTCCCATTTCTTATTGTGGTTTGATCATTGATTGTTGTTTCACGTGTTTATGTGAAATCTTTTTTTATATATATATATATATATATATTTAATATTTAACAAATGATACGGTCCAGAAAACTTTACATAAAAATTGAAACGATGATAACACAAAAATAGACACAGATGTTTTGATCGTCATCAAGAGGCAAATAGTCCTGCTAACAGGCAGAGTGATGAGTCATCGCCGTTATTAAAGATAATGTAACTTGGTTTGAAGTAATATTGAAATTGGCAGCATTGCCAGGATTGTGTTTATCCCTATTAACTTACAATTATTTTTAATCTGCTTGGTGATTCCTTCACCCAATTTAAATTTCACTCAATTTAAAAAGGTCTGGGCAATTGTTGACTAAACTATTATAACAAGCTGTTATAATTTTGATTGATATAAGATTTCAGTCGACAGTAGTCGTGGTCTCTGTAAATTGAATGAAATTCGAATTAAAGCAAACATATAAAGAATAGGTGTAAATTAATAGGGAAAGCTACCAATTTCCATAGCACTTTAAATCAAATTACATAACCTGTTTTTCTTTATTCACTTTCTGATTTATACGTTACCGTATAATACGAAAGCATTAATCTCCTATTTTTATTTGTATTGAGTTACATGAATGTTTATATCAGGTGTTATTGTAATAAATTTGCATATATATATATAGATTATATATAGAATATATAGATATATATTTATATATATATCAAACCACAATATGGAATGGGAAAACTATACTAAGATCTTTCAACCGTAACATGCGGTCTTCAACAGAGTCAAAAACCTAACAACTTATTTCACGTGTTTATGGTGAAATCTTTTTATATATGTATCGTATATATAAATTATGAGGTATTTTTAATAAGTATTAGAACTCAATATATAATAAATATTATATTATATTAATATATTAATAATACTTTAATTGTATTAAAACTTAATCTAATAATTCATAGAAGGAGGTAAGGTAACTTTATTAGAACCAAATAAAGTGTTATAAATATGATTACTCTATGGTAAGAGAACAGAACGTATGTTGTTATTATTTATCATCGCATCGGCTCAAACAAACTCATAACTTAAACAAAGTTATCATTCAATTGCAAGTGCATTATATTATAACCAGTTTCTTATAAACATTACTGTTTCTCAATTTTTGAATGGAAATGATGAGAAAGTGAGAAGTGAAAGTTCAATTTTCTGATAAAAAGATACATTTGCAAATTATATTGCTGAATGAAATGGGTATTATTGCTTGGTGCATTTTGAAATGTAAAAGTGAATCTAAAATGGTTAGATATTGCTAATAAATGAATAAAAATAGTATTAATGAAAGGCACTTGAAAGTGTTAAGTGAATTCTATAAGAGTCGTCCTTTTTGAGTTCAAGTACCCAGCTGTAAGTCTCAAGTGTTAACCACTTTTAGCCTCCAAGTCTTGTAGACATCCAACTGTCCCTAAATGTTTCTCCTGTTTATTTTAGTTTCAATGCATCTTATTGTTGATGCTTTCTTCATTCTAATGTCTTAGTGAATTTGTTTTCTATTATATGAACCCATTTACTTTCTTTTAGTATATTTTTGCCGATCAATAAATGAGTCTTAAGAACCATTCTATTGGTAAAGTAAAACATGCTCTATTCAAAATAAAATTACGCGTAAAAAATACGCAATAGGAAATACTCGTAAAGTACTAACCTAAGATATTGTACAGGTTTTAACAACTATAGTAAAACAACTAGTAATTTAAATTTATTTTGAATACTAATACTTTTAGCAGGAAACATAAATTTCAGGTGTAGGTTTGACATTCCTGAATTGAGATGAATAATTCTTCTTTTAGTCGTTTACTGTAGTCAAGGTAGTAATACTATCAAGAATTCAGTGCTTTCTGGTTCATGCCTGTATAGCACCGTAAACGTGTGATTTTTCTTTATTATATAGCTGCTTCTAATATAAAATAGTAGTAAGGTAGAAACAAACGTTGTCTAAGAAGAAATATGACACTGGACTTCATTCACGATGCTGTCATTGCTACGGAGATGATTGGGTTATCCATAAATACGATTCGTTGGAGGTGATCTTACAAAAAATTGTATCCTGTAATCCAGTAATCTTTCTGCAGGGCGCCACTCTAGTAAGGCATGAGAAAATGAAAACTAAACATTGACACCCATATTACTCCCCTTATATGATGAACTTGTATGTGCCACATACTCAAAATGAACAACCTCTTAATTAGTTTCTCAGCCACTTGAAACTCTAGAAAGCAACATCAGGCTAAGTGACCTGAAGTCCTCTTTTTGCCGCACCATGTTTTATATCTTTTCCCAGTGACTTCATGCAAGGACTCCAATTCGATTAACATCCACCATGACTACTTCTATTAAAGAAGAGCTTTTGAGGTTTATGATCTCTTTAGAGCAGAGGTTCTACGAAACCTAGGGGTTCCTTAACGGACTGTCTGGGGTTCCGTGAAAAACATTTAGTAAAAACATTTTTCTAAAATTTTATTTTTGTGGGTATGGATTTATTCTATATTTCTTGTGAATCATGAAACCGAATAATGTTTATATCTACATATACCCATAAGTAGAAGTGGTCAAAATTTTATTCATATTTAGGATGAATCACTAGTCAGTTTTTGGAACTATCTGATTCCCGAATTTCCCGCTATTGCAAAAGTAGTACTTCACACATTGCTGCCATTTCCCACTATCTAGTTATGTGAAACAGGATTTTCCCTTTAAACTGCCATAGAAACCAAATAGGGAAGTAGACTTAATGCTGGGGCTAACTTGAGAATCAAACTCTCACCTATAAAGCCAGAAATGATTACGAAACAAACTCTGTGTTAAAATTGGCAGTAATTCTGTTTTATGTGCTATACACTTGTAGAAAACATGAAAATTAAAATCTTTTAGTTTTGAATTTTTATTCGAAAAATACACATTGCAGTAATATTACTTTTAATTGTTTTTAAACATACATACTATTTAAAAAGGCATACATAAATATTTATATAATGATTGTATAAAATCATTAGAATCTGGAGTTCCCGGGAAAGTTACTGGAACCAAAAAGGGTTCTGCGTCGAAAAAAGTTTGAAAAACTCTGCTTTAGAGTGAACTTGAATCTTTGGAAGGTATCCATTAATCTTTGGTTGTTTTTACAGTCCATATTTTCTATATCATTCAAAATGACGTAATATCAATATTTTTTTACTTGATATGACTGAGTGAATTACTGTTGCTAACCAGTGTAAAGTGCAAGAAAATCATAATTTTATTTCATTGAATTTCATATCTTATTTTAAAATTTCAAATTATCATTGATTTTTTATGAAAAAATATTTTTTAAAGAAAGGTTTAAAAAAAACCTGTAAATTGCACTACATTGTGATAAAAGTATGACAAGAGAATTTGCTCTAATTGTGTTGAAATAGCCTTGGAGGAACAAGAAACTTTGATGGGAACTGAATGAGTGACATCCCGTGGTTGAACAATAGCTCATCAAGATTTGAGAATTCCAACAGAAAATTGTAAATTGATCTAAATTGATGACCAGATGGGAATTAACGCACCTACAATTTTCTCGGAGAAATAATATATATTTCTAACCATCAACTTTAAAAATATATTAAAACGGATGGTTTTCTTGATTTAATTTTGTCAAAAGTAAATAAACAGAATGAGGGTTTTATTCTTTATTCTTCTTATTAATAATTAATCCTTTAATTAACTGTCAAAAATATTTTTTTTATAAATTCTATGTCCAATGACAATAAATAATTTAATAACTTAATTAAATAATTATTTATTATTTAATAAACAATTTAATGACTAACTTTTAAAGTTATTTCATTAAAATGTAGTATTGATTGAAACATTTATCAATAAAAGAATACGTTTCAACTTTGATGCTCGAGTATGAACATTGAAAGTCCGTCAACATTACGTCATTTGAGCTGTAGTGTAGTCATTTTCATTGAAAATATAATTTACTTCGCGACCAAACAAACTCAAAATTATAAACTGGAATCAATTCAATGTTGTATTGAAATCAATTCAGATTAAATTTCATAAATCACTGAAATCAGTACCTTTTTATATTTTTAAATAAATGATATTATTACAACAGTTGACATATATGAATTTATTAAAAAAATTCTACATATCCCTCTTTATTTAAAATTGTTTTATTTATTTTTCTGATACGTGTTTTATTATTATTATTATTTTTATAAGAATAACTATGAAGACATAGCACTGTAATATTTATAATATATTATAATATAATATATATAAATATATACTATATATATTTATATTGCTTATAATAATAATAATATTTATTCATACTAACAATTTCGTTATTTTTGTTGTAAGTACGTATTAAACAAATAATAGGCATTACCTTATTTTTTTACCTTAAACATTTTCTCTCCATAAAACCTAACATCCCGAGAAAAGAGCACTAAAACGGTGGTTATGGAATAGTGTCTTACACAAGTTGATTAAGAAGAGATTACTGGATTCTGTAGTGCTTCTAATAAAGTTTAAGCTAATACCATTAGAAGCTTTTAATTTAAACTTATCAAGAGAAAACGATTTAATTAATTACAAAATTAATCAAAATATTATAAGTCTTTTCCAATGATGTTACCGAAAAATGTTTGATGTTTAATAATTGTTATTAATAGAGTTAGAGCTTTTAATTTCACTGATTGAATATAGCAGAATTGAAGAAGTATATTTAAATTAAAATAGAGCCATCTTTAAACTATATTTATCACAAATAATTATTTGTGATAGGTTATCAGTTTCTTTATTTGAAAAACAATTTGTGAGCATTATGCTTTTATACTCAAATATACTCAATGACCAAACGGTCATTATATATATATATATATATATATATACTCGGTCATTGAGTCATTGACATGAGTCATTGAGACTCGGTGAGTTCTTCAGGTTCAAATTAAACTCTCATTGTCAACGTTTCGGTCTTTATTTAAAACCCTTTTTCATAGGCAGAAGTATAAATTTTGAAATAGAAAAACGAAGTATTACATTACAAATTATTTTACAAAGAAAAATATTCTGTGAATTTCAACAACAACTGTAGTTTGAATTTGAACCTGAAGAACTGACCGAGTCTCGATAAACTTTAATTTTATATATATATATATATATATATATATAAAGTACCGACCGTAAAGTAGAAACAAATTGAAATTTTATCAGGTAATATAAAAACGGAAACGTTGGAAATGAGAGTTTAATTTGAACCTGAAGGACTAACCGGGTTGATAAAATTTTAATACACATATATATATAATTATATATATATATATATGATTCGACTTAACTTAGTTGGGGAAAGTGGGAAAAGGAAGTGTGTGGCTTATGAAATAGTCTTAAAGGGTTTTCACTTTTATTGGTAATAAGACTTCCATTTCGAGGACCATTACCACTCTGATGCTTCCTTAATAAAATTAATTGTATTCCTTCATAATAGCAACTCAACCGACAACCCAAGCGATTTGTAGACTACAAAATTAATGATACACTATTACAAAATGGAATAGTCGAGAGAGTTAGAGGTAAGGAAGAAGACTTTAGTTTAGAATGATACTAGTTTCTTCAAGTTAAGTGTTGTGTTTTAGACAGGGACATCATAAGTTCTACAGTTTTTAAATACTGCAATGGATCTTACCAGCTCACGCCCACAAATAACATAAATAAACAATATAAAGCTATGAACCAATGGTTCAATTTAAAAAGTCTACCAAATAGATCATACATGATTTGAAATTTTGCAGTCAAATTCTTCTCTTCATTATACATATTTAAAAATTTTTCATAAATTAAAGGCTCATGAAATAAAATAATAACCAGAGTAGAAATAATGAAATTCTAAAATGAGACGAAGGTTGAACGTCATTAAAGTGACAAAACAGAAAATTTCTGAAATAATATTGAAAAATTAATTGATGGCCTGTAGAATAATACCAACATACTTTAGAATTAATTTATCATTTCAATTAAAACTCTGAAAATTGATCTGTCAAATAGTTCATTTAAATAAATATTAGATTTATATCGAACCAAATAAATATATTTTGTATCAAAAATGTTGGTATGATTTAACCAGTTGGTAAAAGCCGACATCTTGTTTCACTTTTTGATGCTTACCAACTTGTCTTGTCAAAATAATTGTTGAAAAACTATTTTTTAAAATTTAAACCATGAAATCTACAATAATACTATTAATGAAGTTTGTTTTTATTATAAAGAGAAGAGGTGTGTGAGTTTTGCATTGAGCTGGTCTTAAAGGTTGTGTGATACAACACGAAATCTAAGTCATTATTCTTAAAGAGATATGTTTCATAGCAACAGATTGGATTACATTGCAAACTAACTAACTTTAAAAGCGAATGGAAACCACATCTATTATTTCATTTGTGTTGCGCAGCGATAGAGAACACTACTGGATTCAGGTTTAACTCTTATCGTCTTGCGTCATTCGCATCATACCATTACTTAATGGATGATGATCTACGCAATTATACTTCTTGAAGCATAATGTTTCTGTAGTCCTGTAAAAAATAAACAGGAACGACTCTAATATTCATCTAAGCATGTAAAAAGACTTTTATAAATTAATAGACAATAATAGAGTTGCTGTTTTAAAATGAATATGAGTGAGATCTCCCGAAGATTCATCTAAAATGTTTTAAGAATCTTTTACTATTTCATAACTGACATTTTATTTCGAATTTAATTATTTATTTTTTTGCATGACCTCGGTAGGTATATTATATGTATATATAATTGTATTTTAACATTTAGTATTATATATTAAATATAAATTCAAATATATAAATTTAAAATATCACTTACGTATTTTGACCAAAAAAACTGTTATCTTCAGTCGCAAGTCGAACTGAATGATATTCTTTTGTTTCTTTCTACAATCAATTCATTGTAACGAGGACCAGTTGTTTTTTGTAATTTTTAAACCGATCCCCTAGCAAGTGATAACGTCAGCCGTTTACCGGCTTTTTCTTCCATCGGCGATTCTACAGATTCTACATTGGGAGTCCAAAATTTTGATTAACTCAAGTGCATTTCGAGTAGGGATCTTTAACGATTACCTGACATCGTACAGGCTCGGGACCAACGGTTTAACGTCCTCTCCTAGGGACGACGTACTTAGATTTATTCACCTCCTGTGTGAATAAATCGAGGGCCAGGTTGGGAACCCCGGACTGCCAACCCAGAGGCGAGTATTTTGACCACTGAGCTAACCTGGCTCAATGATCTTCCTGGATTTAGATTTTTGAGGTATCTCGGTTTGTATATTACCACTTTTGATAAAAAAAGAGGGTACTACCCATTCCTAAAAAAAAATTATTAAAGTTGCTTAAGTGGAAAGTAGAGTCTCTATATTTCAAATTTCATGGATGAAAATACCCCGAAATTGAGGTATATCCTTCTTAATATGAGGAGGATGACAGCTATTATATTGTAGGTACTACTGAGCATTAGTTGGTTTTATATGAACAGAATTGTAGAAGTGATCTGTTTTGAAATGCTCTGAGTAAAGGAGATCGAGAAGGACACATTTTTGAAGGATTGTAGGAAATCATTGACTTATGACTACCATTACGGTATTACAATATTAGTTTAGTAATAATTTTAATTTCTCCATTTTATTTTTCTGATTTGTAACAATTTTTATAAATAAATTGTTTTATTATAATTTTCATTTTAGATGTAACTGTTTAAAAAACTGTGTTTTAAACTCTGTGTTTCTTACAAATATTTTTTGATAAAACTTTTTTCATTGTTACCAAATAAGAGTCAATATCACAGAGAAACTGATTGAATAACTGCACGTTTAATAAGTGGTTGAGACGTGGTTTTTATTGTATAATTGTATAAATACATTGTGTAATAATAGGTTGCATTATCATTCCACTGATATAAGTATCATACCTCTTAACAGGTTTTAAGGTTTGAAACAACATAAATAAGAGAAAAAATGATAATATGTTCGTCAGTATTTAGAAAACATTTTTGATTATTCTTGAGATTATGCAGAAAGTATCCACATAAATATGATTTATTGACAAAGTCATGGATTCGTTACACATTATCTTCAGTTAAATCTGGTTAGTGTCAAAGTGACAAGGTCTTTGACACTATGTGTTCATTTTTATGAATAAAACTGTTTACGTGGGACTTGTAATGTAATATCCAACATTGAATAAGTATCACGTAGTAACCGACAGAGAACTAATAAATCGTTACTCATGCTTAAAGGTTATAATGACTGCACCAGTTAGCCTTCTTTACGCTATCCTGGAGAACCCTGACCTTACAGGGTCTCACGGAATGGGAACATTTCACCATACGGCAGGCCTAGCTCCTTTTTATGTACACTCTTTCCACATGGCCTTTCATGACTATTCTGACTAAAGCCTTAAGTATACAAACATGATAATAATGAGACTTGTTACGAAAAAGTTTTTTCACAAGCTTTGAAGTAGAGAGTTACATAATCAATTTACAAACATAGAAAGAGTAATCCATAAAAAAATCTGTCGTTTTTATACTAAATATAAGACTTTATTTTATTATATATTACATTATATATATATATATATATATATATATATATATATATATATATATATATATATATTATATATATATATATATATATATTATTCAACGTCCAAACCACAATAAGAAATGAAAAAAAAAAAGCTAAGATCAGTTGGGATTTGACTCTGACGAAGACTGCTTGCTACGGTTGAAAGATTTTACTCTTTTTTTTCATATGTTATTGTGGTTGGTTCACATGTTTATTGCAAAATCTTGTTATACTTATTGTTAATATTATTATTTATTAAATTAATTATAAAAGATTAAAACAACTCTACTCTTCTTTGACTAGTGTTACTTTTATTCACTGTTAGGGAAAATGATGTTTACTATCTCAACTAATACTTACATCCTACATATAGTATGACGCATATATAATTATTAGTAACTAATTGTCGATTTAACATTTTAAGAGAGAACTTAAACCTATAATTTTTCTTCTTTACTCTATTAATTGAATATCATTTAATACAATTGTTGAGTTCCACAAAGATAAAGAAATACTTACTGCGGGAGGCTTTGTTTGGAAAAATACTGGCATATGGACCTTTTTTATCATTTGTGTATTGTAAAGTTGATTAGACAAAATAATTTACTAAAAGTATTTTATTGGACTCAGGGGATTTCAAAACGTGTATTTTTTTATTGAAAACTTAACATCGACATTTTGACCTAAACGCAATACTTTTATTGCTTACATTTCCTATAGATGGTAAATGAAAGTTATAATTTTATAGTGTTGACTATATTGCTAATAAAATTGAACGATTGATGTTGTCATTAGTCTCAAGGATGATGTCAGATTCTGAAGAGGTGAATTTGATATGATAGAATTCTGTGGATATCCTACGAAAAATTATATTCAATATAATTTAATGAAAAAGAGAGTTACTTTTTTTTTGAAACAGATTTACCATAAGAAAACTATGTGTGATGCCACAAAATGTGAACAAACAGACAAACAGACAAAGGTTGTGGAAACGAACTGAGATCTGTGTCAGAGGTGATCAAGTGACCTTACTAAGTTACCGAAAAGCCCAAAGGAGATTCAACAGCCCACCACGGCAATGCACTACTGTACTATACAAAACATTATTTTCATCTTCAAACAATAAATTTCAGACCTAAAATTTTTTTTGGAAAACCTTAGTGTTTCATTGAACACACTTTCGGAACTACTGGCATGTATTTATCTATTTTGGTTCAACTTACACAATAAAAAGGCTTTTTTTTAAAAAATTTATTCAAGATTATGAGGGTCTAGATGAATTTACAGACAAAAGATTTTTGATAAAAGTTCTAGACAATCAAATTTTTAATTCACTATTTCTAAGTCATCCATTTCTGAAATATATATAGTTAAATATTTTTATATAAATTTTTAGACCCTTCGTCACCTATTTCATTTATAGATTTAAATAGAGACTTGATTTATTGAAATCTCGCATTATGTTATTAACAGTAACGTTTTAGTTCATTGGAAGCCAATCCAAAGCGATTAAGCCTGCTTATAGTGATCCATTATAGTCCTACAAAATATGTTAACACTTTTTAAATTATGTGACCAAATTTTTTGAGATTTCTTCACACATGACCAGAAAAAACTGCAAGAAATTAGACTAATATACTTCAAATTGAATATTTTTGGGTATTCCTATAGAGAAAGTGATTCACAGATATGTGATTCTTGTATTTGTTGATGACTGTGATCTTTAAAAATCAATGATTTAAAATTAAAATAGGCATGCTTAAAAGTGGCACTGCGACTAGAAATATACTATATTAACAGATAATTTATGATTGTACTCAAAGAAACATTATGTGTTGTGTAAACGTGTGTGAGAAAGCTTCATGCCTAATTTATTTATTTATATTGGAGGAAGTTTGTATAAAAAATTGCTTGAAGGAAAGATAAATGGCTAAAAAAAAGTCATGTACAGTAGTCCTATTACTTTTTTGATGTTTCGATTCTTCCATTTTGACTAAAATTTATATAAGAAATTTTAAAGGAAAATTTATTTCCTGAGTTTCTTAGTTAATCGTTTGTAAAATATTATGACTTTAGTTTTTTTTAATATAATTTTCTTATACTTTCTATCATTTATGATATTTACAGATTTAGTTGGAGACTCGAGTTGAATACTCCCCATGAAAATATCGTCCAGATTTCACTCCTCTCTGAAACTGTTGAAGCAAAGATATTCACACTGTTTATCCTTCAGGACCAGTGGTAATATCAGTTAATTACTTCCCTTTTTTGTCCTTTATTAATTTTGTGAAAGGAAAAGTTTATATTATGATATTAAGTTGATAAATATAATCTGAAATTTACGGCTTAAAGAAAATAATTTAGCAAAAAAAAAAACGTTATTTTTGGTGAAAATTCAGAGCGGTAATGTTACAATTCAAAGTACGTTGCTTTATAATCTATAATATAATAATTATAATATAATATAAATATAGAGTTATATGAAATAATATAATCATGAATTTTCATAGATAAAAAAAATTAATTGACATTTTTTAAAAGATTGTTATTAAATAACGCTTAATTGATTATATTCATTTCAAGTATTTCTAAAAAACGTTTGAAAGCACTTTGTTAAATGGCGCAATTTTAAAAAATTTAATGCTCAAAGCGGTTAAGTATAAAAGATGTTGGGAAAGACTTTGTGGAATAGTCAAATTTTCGAACATTTAATGTCCAATATGAGGAGGTCTAAAAAAAACGTTAGAAACACATTGTAAGATGGTATGATTTTTGAAAATTTAATCTCCAAAGTCGGGAAGATTAAAAAAGTTTGGAAAACCTTTATTAGATGGATTTTTTTTTTTACTGCCTCAGTATTTTATATCTCAGTATTATATCTAATTAAATGGAATGGAAAATTCTTTATTAGGGGAGTACTTCCAATTTACAAATTTCAGGAGTAGTCGTACAGGGAACACTAAGTGTCCCCTACCGGGCTTTTCCCCCTATTATACAATATATCTTACAAACTAATAACTTAATCCTAAGTCTTATGCTTACAATGTGTCTCACTATACTCTAATATCGGCAGTAAAAAGAGAATTCCCAATGGCACGTGGTGTTCCCATGCGGTCACCAACCCAAGTACTACCTCGGTGATAGGACGAGAACCGGTGTATTCATCATGGTATGGCTTTTGGCATTTAATACTAACTTCATTTACATCTATTTATGCTTATTTTTTGAATCTCACATTGAATGTTACTTTATTATTCTTGGCAGATTTTCTGCCAAGCCCAAATTTCCCCAAGTTGGAATTTTGGCAGCAACAGTTCTTCTATTTCATTTAGTTTACTTATGTACTTTAATTGTAACATCATGGTATGTTGATGAATAATCTTTACTTTAGTCTCAGCATCTATGATACAGTTCGTCATATAAGTAGGACTCCCACTTAGGGATTATACAAAAAACGACATTTTAGAAAACCGGTTTTCGAATAGTAATTTTTTCAGAAAGCCGGCTTTAACCAGTTTCAAATTTTTATAAAAAAATTTTTTTTTGCTCGAATATTCTGTAATTCGAACAAAAAATTTTAACAGAAAATTTAGAGTGATTAAAAGCAGTTTTTGACTGAAATTATTTACTGTTCAATTTTATTGACAGTAAATTTTTTTATGCAATTTAGTAGAACAAAGAAATAGTAGTTGACCAGGATTAAATAACTTTAAAAACAATTATTCGTTGTTTATGCATAATTTTCAAATATAAGGATATAAATATTTTTATAATAGTGAAACGAGTTATTCAGCAAAGGGTTCGAATAAATAAAAATAATATATTTTCATATTTTTATAATGACCATATTTTTAACCATATTAAATCGGACCGATATGATTTCAAGAACCAAACCGCTTGCAACAGTGTTATCATCAATCTGGTACATTTGACTGCATTTGCCATTTTCAAATTTTTTGAAGTGTTATTCATACATTGAAAACCGATATTTTCTACTAAAAAACCGGTTTTCGAATTTCATAATTTTCTTCAAAAAACCGGTTTTCAAAAACCGACAAACCCTACTCCCACTTGAGAGTAAACCACTGGCATCGCTCCAAACACTCCATATACTTAGTATCCCAATATTTCAGCTCCATAACTGAAGACTAACTCAGCATTGGCTTCAAAAACTGTTACTTTGACTAAGAGTGGTATAACGGTATAATATCCATTATGTAAATATAATTAACCAATTTATTTATGTTCTAGTCAAAGCTATTTCTGTAATGTACCATAATGCACAAAGTCGTGATAATAATTATAATAACTGAAGTAGAGCACAGTGTATATTAGATTAGTCCGCCTTTATTAACATAGGGGTTACAAAACAAGGTCAGACGTGTTAGTAAACATTAAAGAGAGACAAAGTGTGACATTTAATTAACCTAGTTCCTACAAAATACTTCAAGATAAATTATTTATACATGAAATGCTTTGATACTTGTTCTTAAAGAATTGATATATTTCGATTATTACAAAATTCGTTGTTCAAGGTATATTATAATTTGGTTGTTAATTTTTTATAAAATATAATTAGTGATTCAACTAAAATAGCAAATATAACTTTTTTTAATAATTACTTAAAATGACTCGTATAGAACTTAATGGTGGACGTTTGCCCACCAGTTTTTTGTATATGGTCTGACAGCAAAATATTGCGACACTGTACATCTCTGACATTTCGACATCAAAGACACTTTTTCTTTAATTTATATCTAACTCATAGTCTTCTAACAAGTTTTGAGGATTACCAGTCACATTTCTAAATATCACTAGAATATTGCTTCATACACGTGTAATATATTGCATTATGATATTAAAAGAAAATGTTAGCATATAAGAGTTAAAGAGGGGTTTGAAACCATAGATGGAGTGAGAGTTTGTGCTCTCATTTCATGAAATCATACCTAGATATTGATGCGTAGAGATGGTAAACCTAACATACACTGGTTGTTCAAAGTGTATGAAATGTTAGGTAGTTGTTTTAAATTGACTTTTCCTGTAATTAACTTCAGCTTGTAGAAATTTCCATCTGCTTCATAATTAACGAAGAAATGTAGCTGATTTATGCCTCAAATGAATGTTAAATAAGAAATGAGTCACTCTTCAACATAAAACAACATGTTAGAATTAACAGTTAAACAGAAATTTACAATAATGTAGGGAAAACGGCGTTAAAGTAATAAAAGTTTCTCTTTAGTCGTATTTTTTTTTTTTTTTTTTTTTTTGGGTAAGGAGATGAAATGCATTTACGCACATAGTGCTGGGCTCTCAGTAAACCAGACTACCGACTAAAACACCCCCTTTTCTTCTTGGGCAGTAGCCTGGAACTGTTCTACTCAGTCGTAATAGAAGCTATTTTCGTAACAATAATTAATAATAATTTAAAAATTTCTGCAAAAATGGATTTTGTAGAAGATACTGGTTGAGAAAGAATAACTACTGCTCAGGGTTGTGCTACATCACACAGTAATACTGAAATATGGGCACTATTGTAATACAATGCACAACTCATTAAAATATTAGTGAATTTACAAAAGCTTTGATGTTATTGTTCAAAAAATAATTCATTATTTATCATTAGTGTAAAATGTGTTGACTTATTCTTGTGATTTTAAACTTTTCAAATGCAATATCTTCTTTCATTTTTAAACTTATTTTCTAATACCTTTAAGATATAAAATCTCCGTTTATCATGAATGAAAAAATACAATTTATATAAAAATTAGTGCGTGTAATACCATATCATATTATATTACCATATCATATATATCATATTACTAGATGCATTCAATATATTTAAAAATATGAAATAATTAACGTTTAATGCTAATTAAATATGCATTATTTTTTTTAAACAGTTTCTACATTGCAATAATTGCATACATATTATATTATATATAAATATTCTCTCTTCTCAACCTTCTCGACTTCTCTATCTTCTCAACCCTCACCAGATGTTTTCTGCATCTAGTGTTTCAGTTGGGTTTTTGACTCTGGTGAAGACCACTTGTTACGGTTGAAAGATCTGTCTTGTTTTCCCATTCTTATTGTAGTTTTGATCATTTATATTATATTATGATAAGAATGTTTATATTGCAGTTCTAAATGAATGTTCTAACATTATGCCTTATGTACCATGGAATATATAAAAATATGGTCCAAATAATACCAGCCATGAAGCTTTATCATTGAAGAAAAATACAAATAATACAGTTATGTTATACCACAAACAGGTAAGTTTGCTTAAAAATTTACAGATTTTTTATTTACTTAAAAATTATAATTTTATTTGTAAAAGTTACTAATACGTTATTTTTTAATGTTAACGTTTTTTAATATCCAACTCTAGTTGGAGATAAGAAACATTTTAATACCAAGCTTTAGCTAATACTCGTAAGTAAATATCTCCTAACCGTGCTATTGTATTCAGTTAGGAAATCTCCAATTAATAAACACTTTTTATTTTTTTACAAAAATCCAAGTTGGTTAGTTTTATAAACCAACAAAAATAGGTTTTATTATTTTTGTTCTAGCAGGTTGATAACGTATATTTATTAATTCAATAATACTTTATGGAGCACTTACTACCAATGGGTGGTTTCTTCTCTCTTTTACCTCTCTTATCATGGAACAGTATTACTTATTACTCCTTTAAGGGTAGTTGTAATATAATAAAGTAATCACAAAAAAAATGCTTTGCTTTAATTAATATTACTCATACTAAGGTGATAAATTGAACTTTTAACCAAAAGTAGCAAAAGTTGTTTCTAACAGGTTGGTAACCACAATATTTATTATTATAATAATATATCAATTAATTTTACTCATATTTAGTGATAAGGGTGAATTTTAGCCCAAAATAACAAAAGCTGTTTTGAGTGGTTTCGTTCTAAAAGATTGATAACTATATTTATTATTATAATCGCACTTTACTCTAATTAATCTTACCTATAATAAGTCCATAACTCAATCTTTGAGCCAAAGTATAAAAAAAGTGTATTTGAAAGGCTAATATTTAGCATTTTGATAACCAATCTTTATTAATACAATAATACTTTGCTTCAATTAATCTTAACGATACTAAGGTAATAAGTTGATTTTTAACCCAAGATAACAAAAGCCTGTTTGGGAAGGTTCACTTCTAACAGGTTCAACTCTGAGACAGTTGCACAGTCAATTGATTCAAGGAGACAAAGGGATTCCTCTGCCGCCTAACGAGGGCCTGATTGTGCCTTAAACAATGCCAACCTAAAGCAGGGTCAATCAACCTTCTTCATCTGATAGGTTAATGGACCCAACGTATAAACAATCTCACATATAACATGTAGGTTTTTTTTTCGACTTACACTAAACTCATAGTAGGGTTAAGCTTTTTATAAGTCCTTAATGTATAATTTTTTAAATTTTGTGCTGAGCCACTTAAACAAATAAGGTAAATTATTAATATTCACTAAATTAATATAACTTTTAACATTGTCATGAAAGTTTCTTATATAAAAATAAGAATTTAATATTCATTAAAGAAAGGAAGTCAAGTAAGAAAAAATAAATTTTAATTTTATATTAATTGGCCTATATTAACAATGGAGATTTATTTGTCTGCTAATACCAATGTAAAGTTAACCTCCCTTGCTGAATTATTAGCATATATATATATATCAATATTGTTAAAAGTATCGACCGTGGAATACAAACAAAACTATAGTTTTTCGGGACTCTGTCAGTTCTTCAGGTTTTCAAATTAAACTCTCAATGCCAAGGTTTCGGTTTTTATTTAAAACCTTTTTCATAGGCAGAAGTATAAATTTTAAAACAGAAAAACTAAGTATTACATTACAAATTATTTTACAAAGAAAAATAGTCTGTGAACTTCTACAAAGAAAAATAATTTGTAATGTAATACTTAGTTTTTCTGTTTCAAAATTTATACTTCTGTCTATGAAAAAGGTTTTAAACAAAAACCGAAACGTTGGCATTGAGAGTTTAATTTGGACCGGAAGAACTGACCGAGTCCCGATAATCTGTTTATATATATATATATATATATATATATATATATATATATATTTATAATGAGCTATTTCTATTGAAAACAGTAATTAATCATTACTAATTACATTAGGATGATAGGATGAATTTTATCCTATACTTTTGTTAGTTGAGTTTAAAAGTCAGGTTAAAACAACAGGATGTTATGTAATAGGAAAATTACTTAATCAAAAACTTAAAACTCTAACTCTTATCAATAGAATATTGGTTAAAATTTTAACGAAACAAATATGTATAGTAACAGAAAGAGTAGATTGACGAAAGTGTAGAAAACAAACCATCGAAGGTCTCATTTTAACAATACCATTGTTTTTTATATAACAGAAACCACCAAGGATTAAGCAAATGAAATTATCGTCCTTTCAGACGAATTAAGTGAGGTCACTGATTCACTGACTGACTTATCTACAAATATGTTAAACAATTGTGGCTATTAAATTAGTGTATATAAAACTTAATAGAGTTGAATTATAAAATCTTCAAATATTTTCAAAGGTAAGTTATTTTTTTATGTTTCACGATAAAATTCAAGGCTTATTGTATCTAAATTGTATTCACTTTTTTTTTTAGGTTTCTTTATCACTGTGAAGACACGAGTTAGCTTTTAGGAGTTGCCTGGACAGTAACACATCACTTGAGAAGTAATTGCTCCTTCTACCAATAGAATTACAATACTTAAGTGTTAGCAATGTTTTATATAATTTTGGTTTACAGGTTTTCTTGAGGCTTCTTCCGGGTCTGTGGACACTTCAATGGAAGATCAACGGCTATTATTGCAAGGATCTTCCAAAAGTATCGACTGTTATACTCGTAGGTCAGTCTCTCACTACTATATCTGACGTTGCTAAAGAGTTAAATTTATGAAGTGGTCTTTACGACCTCCATGCTTTATATATATTCAGTCAGGTCTTGATAGCAAAAAATAACCAATCTACCGTCTCTAGAAAGTCAGAAAGTGTGTATATCTGATGAATAGTGATCACTATATGGTAGGAATTAACAAATCCTTTGACAGTTTTATGGTAATCATCAGACCTGAAAAATATCATCCCAACTTTAATAGATGAAATACTAACAACAAAGACTAACTCTACAGATTATTGGATCAATTCTCCCAGAAACTTAAAAAGTAAATTATAGTCATCCTAGACTATGCACTCTGAGGATGACTGAATGACTGAACTAATGGATGTCCTAGTGGACTTAAGTCTGTCATGAAGTAAGAAATTAAGTCAGGATTAAGGGAAAAAGGGTAGCCCAAGTGGCTTGCATGCTAGACTCCGGAGTGGTAGATCCAGGGTTCGATAACCGATCTGGCCCTCCATTTATTTACATCGGAGGTGAACAAAAAATCATAGCAGGTTGTACCTGAGAGAGGACATCAAGCATTGGTTCCAAGCCTGTATACTGTCAGGTATTCGTAAAAGATCTCTACTGGGAATCATTTGACTTAAGCAAAATTTAAGACTCTCAAAGTAAAATGCTCATTGTGTGATAACGCAAAGAGTCAATCTTTGGCCTATGCCTGTTGCAAGAGCACCCACTGCAACCTAAACTAACTGGAAGTCATTGCTCCTGAATTGGTAATCGAGACGTTGAATAGATTGTATGCAAAATTTACTGATTGTTGTTCAGTAGATCTTTGCAAACTGTTTACAAATTAATCTATTGTCTAGTATAGATTGTCAATTTTTTGATGCAATATAGTTCGCATAATGTGGTTCACTTTTGACGTTTACTTATTAGTTATTGTACTCATTTTCTGAACTATCCAGGAATTCAGCTATTCTTGAAATAAAATAGTACCGTAATTATATATCTACGATTTACTTGTATAACATGATATATTCCAATTTTTGTTGTTTTAAATATAGATATTTTTAAATAGAGCTGTTTAAATGAGTAGTTCTAGTGATGTAAGGTAATGTGAGTCATGTTTCGTTTTATCTTGCGTTTCAGAATAGTTTCATTCCCGAGCACTGTAGATTTGAAAAGGCATCGTAACAGTGGCGAAGCGGGTTTTTGAATGTTGCTTTCTTCAAGGAAGAGCTGCGATCGCTGGTGCCTTTTCGTCCTTGCACGCCTGTTAGGGCCACACTGATTACTGTGCCGTGTCTTCCCGTCTCTATATGTATTTTTGTCATGCATTGCGCGGCGAATTATAGCCAGTAATCTTACGTCATCGTGACATAAACAGCAAGTGTTGAATAGCTCACGGTGTAGGCAAACAGTGTTACCCCACTAAATCAAGTATACCACGATACCTCCATACAATGGCTAAAAATGTATAACATAACAACAATAGTTATTTATAAGTCACAAAATCACAACCATTTTTATGGTGAACAGTCAACAGTATGCTTCTGGTATCAACAGTCCAAGTTCTTTTACGTTTTGGGAGAACAATCATTTCATGTCTTGAGAATATTAAATCATATCTCTTCATTACTTTTTAAATTTTACATTATAATTTTTCATGTTTCGCAATAATCGTTTGTTTGCATGAAGACAATAAAATTGCACGAAACTAAAATATTAATATACAACTAATACTGATTAGTTGTCAATATTATTGATTTATTGTCTGCAATTAATATTGCAGGTTAAACATCATACTGACTGTTGGTTGCGGGTTGTATGGATTTTTCACTAAAAAGGGGTTTAACTTCATTGGTTGCTGGTAGTTCGACTACCTTCAACCTTCAACTTGGAGTTAAAAATCTCCAACCGTCTCTGTACCAGTGCGCTTGGTTTCCCTCTCTTATCTCTCCTGAAGACGGCTCAACTAAAAATTAGAGACTGTAAGTGTGTGTTTTTAGTTTCTCTATGTTTCTTTATGTACATTGAACTGTATTTGTCCATTTCGGATCGTATTTTCATCGAAAAAGTGTATATATTATATATATATATATATATATATATATTGCGCCTAATTGAACGAAACACGATCCAAACTGGACACAATACGAGTTCAAAATTCAAGAAGAGTAACACACAGAGTAAGGAAACACACTTACAGACTCAAATTTTAGGGTAATCGCAAGTTGCTTGCCGTTGCGTCTACAACGTGCTTGGTCTCCCTTTCTCTTTTCTCCTGAAGACGGATTACCCGAAAATTTGAGTCTGTATGTGTGTTTCCTTACTCTGTGTGTTACTCTTCTTTAATTTTGAACTCATATATATATATATACATATAGTAAATATACAACAAATATATAGTGATATAAATACGGTATATATACTAATAAAGAACAAATAAAAGAATTTTTAGTTACATAACATTTAGAGCATTTTTTAAAAAAGTCTATCTTGGAAAAAAGATGGGGTGGGGAGGCAGGAGGATTGACAGGGTTGCGTGGATCAGCAAGGCTGGGAACCTCCTATCTATATCTTAGATCATGTGGCGACAAACACTTTTCACATTACATGCTAATTACCAGAACTATTAACTTGTAGTATCATAGTGATTTAGGCTTAGTGGACACTGGTTGTAAATTACTAATTACAACTTGCGCCGTGGTGAAATGCATAACATGACAGCAGGGAAGATGTAATTATAATATTTCAATAACACCTGGCTAGACACATTTTAGAAAATATAGCTTGTTTATGTAAATGACGACGATAAGTTAATATCGGTCAATTGTAACGTTGTATTTACAATACAACCTCTAATACAAAGTTCTGATATCAAATGTAGAATCAAAAATGTAGTTGTACTACTAAGTCACAGTTCGGTTTCTTTGTTTCAATAAACAAGAGTAGTTATTGTCTGAAGTTGTTAACTTATGTAAAATTATTATTAAAAAATATAAAGTTTGCGTGAACTGTGTGGTTCGTTTTTATAGACCATCCACTGGTGTTGTTCTTTAACTTTGCATGTAATCTTGGTTGCTATCAATGCTTGTTGCCTACATCTTTGTCTTTGTGTTATCTTGGTTAGTATGATTGTTGCATATTTTCTTTGCTGGCGTCAATCCCTGTCCCCAGATCATTGCTGTATCTCTTCTCAGTAACTATCAATGCTGGGAACTTGGTCTCTGTATAGGCGTTATCTTGATTGCTATCAATACCTGGTACATGACACATTCTTGTATCTTTCCTTAGTTGTTATCAATAGCTGTTCTCTTCCTCTTTATCTTGTTATCTTGGTTGTAACTGATATCTGGATCATTCAAGATCTTTTTCTTTACCTACGAGCCATCTTTACTCTCTTCGGTGTTATCAATACTTGGCGCCTTACTCATTTTTATGCTTTTCCTTCGTTATTATCACTAAATGAGTTCACTAATTTTTTATGACTAATTCAGAGTGATAAGTTCTGTATTAGTGATCTGTTACGTATATTTAGTTTCTGGTGTACCTGAGTAAACAGAAAAAGGTTTCACATGAATATTGAAATGTAATAACCTGTTAGGATTCTAAAATTAAAAATTTGGGGTACTAGAACGTTAACAAATATCTTTCAGCAATGATATTTACAAACTATTGAGTCAATATTTTTACGATGCATAATAGGACAGATAGAATGTAATGAAATGCCTTCTAGATGTCAGTTGGTATAGCATTTGTATATAGTTCACTATATCGTTTTCAATGTTAGTTTATTTTGCCTGAATTTTTTGTTCAGAACTGTATTCTAGGTTCTATACCTTTAGATTTCTCTTGGGCAATTGATTTGGCATTTAACACCAGCCCATCGCAAATTTGTGAGAAAATTGGAGCAGACCAGCTTCAAAGTCGTTAAGGCAGAGGCTGCTCTGCATTTCAATGAAATATGCTTACGTGAAGAATTGCTGCCTATTACACGAGTACATTCTACACATTATACACAGTTAAATTATTTCTAATATGAACTATTCTTTCCAATATTTGTTATGATTGTTATAGTACTAAACAATTTAGAGGGGCCAGGGTAGTCCAGCGGCTTGTGCGGTCACCTTTGGACTAGCAGATCCGAGTTCGAATCCCACTTTAGCCCTAAATTTTTTTAGGGCTAAAAAACGAGAAAAAAATCTGATCTCGTAGTCACAGAGAGATAACGTTAAGCCGTCGGTCTCGAGCCTGTCCGATAACAGGTACTATTTAAAGATTCCTTCTTTAAATATTTTCATTTTTAATGCTACATTTTACGCTTTTATCACTATGTTAATCACCATACCATTAGGTTATATTGATTCCTTCAAATAAATAATTAATTTTATTTCTTCCATATTTAAAGATTGTTCGGTATAGAAAGTTAAATAAATTTGGTTTATTTTCAGGCCAAAGGTGTTAATAATACTAAACTGAAATGAAATATACCAATTCGTTATTTCAAAGGCTACCTAACAAATTGCATAACAAGCGTTTACGATTATGTTGAATATATGGGATCAGTTGCTAACGGCAGCCTAACCTGTGCATCTGACCTTTGAACAAGTAATATCAAACTCAATTGGAAAGTCGTCTGACTGAAATAAACTCTAAAAGTCGAACAAACCTTTTTAAAACCCGTTACGTATACTTTACAAGGATAAGAAGACATGTTTCCGACTGTTAGAGAACCACTAGCTTTATTACCTTTACTGGGTCCTCTTAAAAACTTTGTAAGATTAATGCTCAGTATTCTTACAAACTGAAATTATTTTCAACTGGAATTTAAGATTGCAAAAAATTAGTCCTTACACTTCATTGAGACTTTAAAATGTGAAAAAAATTGTCATTACAATACAAAAGGAAACAAAATGAAGAGGTATTTTGTATTTTAATTGTTTAACTAGTGAGGTTATTAAAAAGTACTTTTTGCTAAAAATGTACTGGTAAAATATTTTGATGTTGCAATACTATGAGGGTGGCTTTATGCTAATCCTATCGTTCCTCTATTACATTTATTACGACTGTTCATTTAAATGAATTTAAATGAATGCTAATCATGGTAAACTATATGCCATACATTTTTATACTGTTAGTAAATTGTTCACTGACTGTTGGCTTTGTCTTATACGTCATTAGCCATAACATGATTTCACAATAAACACGTCAAATAACAATGAATGTCCAAACCACAATAAGAAAAGAGAAAAAATATTAAGATCTTTCAACCGTAACAAGCAGGGAGAGCCAGAATCAAATCTAACTGATAACTCAGTAATTTTTTCTCATTTCTTATTATGGTTTGGACTTTATTAACCATAGTATTATTATTGTTTGAACCACGGAGGATATAGAAAAAAAATTGAAGCAGTATGAACCATCTTAGCTCGTAAATTTCGTTCTTTGACCGGTTTCTTATCTTGTCAATCTTCCAGAGTGAAATTGAGAATTTTAAGTGATCGATCCTACCTTTATAACTTTATAATAGATTCTTCATATAAGATACCTTATTGAATATTAAATCAACTTTCCAACGGATAATTAGAAGAATCGAGAAGAAGCTATAAAGATGGCTTAACCGTGTCAAAACTCTCAATTTCACTCTGAAGGATAGAGATATGACAACGGTAGAGGAATGAAGGGAATTTATAAGCTAAGATGATACATTTTATAATTACATGTAATTTTAGATAACAATAAGCCATTTATAATACTTCTTTGTTGTATTATTAGTTGGTGATTGTTTTTTATTGGTTTTATTAGTGACTAGCCAAAGCCTGTTATATCACGTATTGATAGGATAGATTAATTACATAACTCTCCTAAATCAATCACGACTCTCACACTGATTGTTTTGATCGTGGCTTTTAATCAAAAGCCTAGGTATTTTAAATTCGATTCACACTTATAGTTTACCATTTGTTCATCTGTCGCTCTTTTTCTAGTCGTGGTCAACTCTACATTGTAGTGTTTCTAAAGAATTTACTTGATATTTACCCTATCTTTGATAGGGAAATGTTTCATTTGAATGTTTCGTTTCCTTAATAAACTTAAAAGACTATTTTTTTAATACCAGTAGTTTCTTTTTTGGGTGGAGGGGAAGGAGATTACTTAAACATTATAACATGAACTTAGAAAAGGCAGAAATATATGTTATTTTCATAATTGTTTTTTTTCAATAAACGACCATATTCTGTATCATATAGTAATTGAACTGCGGGTAAAGGAAAAGATTATTATATCGTTATTGTGACATATTTTTTGTGCTAATTTCAATTTTACCACATTTCCAACATGAATGAACGTTTAAAATGTTATCAGAATGAATATATCATTAGGAAATATTTAAGAAACAAACAGGTAGACATTTATTTTTGGAATAGTACATATGTATATTTCTCTAACTACATAAAGCTTAATCATAAAAGAAAATATAAAAGGTATAAAAGTGCATAAAAGTACCGTATTACAGTAAAAACTTGTCAATAGGATCATCAAATGCCTTTTAATTGCAAAGATTGTATCAGACATAAGTACCATAAGTTCAAGCTGTATGAATGTGGATAAAAAGTATAAAGTGGCTATTAGAAAGAGTTGAAAGGTTTATAAACTTTTTATAAAAAGAACCTCAGACCAGTTTTACGATGAAAACCGACTATTTAAGTAAGAGAGATAAAACATAGGAAGTAATTGGAAGCCATATTTAGAGGAATTTATTGTGGAGAACTATTAAATCAAAAGCCAAGCATAGATCCCATAATGTACTGCGGATGAAGTGAATTGTTTAGTGAATGATTTATTTATTATAAGAGCAGTCAAAATATTGATACAATAAAAGAAGTTAATTAAGACATTAAAGTGGTACTACTGTCATGTTACTTTGGATTATTATAATGTCCCAAAGTTTGACAATTGTACCCGCCAGTTTCTGGGGCCAGTAAACTTGACGAGATATTAGCTGCAGTCTAACATACATCAAGCTTGGCTTTAGTACTGAAAATTAGCAGTACTGAATCTTGGCCATGATCTCATATTGCTCAAATGAGAAATGCACATTTTTATGCACACCGACACTCAAAGTGGACTTAAAGCAGTCAATTTTATTCTTGTATGATAACAGATAATCATTAACGACCTGTTTTCTAGTAAACTTGAGCAAAGTAGAGTTTGGACTGCTGCCATACAACTTTGTGGCATATTTTTTTTTCGTAATGCTATTTATTTTTTCGTAAATCATGAACTTTTGAGATTTTACATTCTGCAGTTATTATAAAACTTATTCTAACATCAACTGATAAAAAGGTTAAAGAATTTTTTAATAAAAGAGAATGTCCGTTCTTCTCATTTATATAAAAATTTGTTTTATATCAACGCATTTGAACACAGTTATGAGAAAAAAGTCCAGTTAGTGAATCATAACTATCACTTCATAGAGGATGAAATGTATATTTTTGGGCAGAATTGTGAAATAGAAATATAGTATTTGGTATCTACTTGTTGTTGATTCATAAAATATTTTTTTCTGATTAAGCTACAAGCACTAATTTAATAGAATTATTGTACAAAAAAGGTATTTTTTCAACAAAATATAAAGATCTTGATCTTTGGTATAGCACAATTAAAATCTAAAAAGGAAAACAAGATGCAAGAAAAATCTTATAGTAAAACTGAAATGGAAAGAATAAAACTCAAATTTGTCAACTATTAGAAAGAAAACAAATTCTAGAAACATTAACATATATAAATTCATAAATTAAGACTTCATTTAGAATACAGTAATAAAGGAAAAGTCAATAGACACTACTGTTGGGACGTTTGTCCCAGCCTGTCCAATGTCAGGTACTTCTAAAAGATAAGTTCTTATAAATCACTACTTGAATAAATTTGAGTAAGATAAAACTTAGTTATTTACTTATTTCGGCTATTATTTACCTTGAGTAAGGTAAATATCGAGACTGTGACTCATGTAGTCAAATGCCGTTGTTTCCTAATTGATACGAGGATTATATTTCGTCCTCTTTTTTATATGTATTTTATATGCTATTTATTGGTATAATTTATATATTGGTATAATCACGAGTATATATACTTGTATTTTATAAATATTTATTTATTACATATATATTTATATATACACCTGTATATTACAAATATTTTTATACAGTGTATGACAATTTCGAACAAACTTTTGCTATGATTAAACTTTGGCAGAATTTTTAGTAATATTTTAACGATATTTTTTCCTTAAAAATTATCTTTGTAGTTTTTTTTTCAACATAGTAACCCTGCATCGGGACCGTATTTTTACAATGCGTTCTCTTACAGATTACACATTTATTGCTACCTAAAGATATCTTATATTTTCTTATATTTAAATATAAACAATATATCTTATTAATTAATTGAGAATATATCTTATTTTAACTTTAACTATAACGTCAAGGAAGATTAGTACACACGTAAATTAAGAGTAATAAACTTTTTTCTCTGTAGTTCAAGTTGTTGGAAAACCTCAAAATTTCTTTGCAGTGAGGCAGTTATACTATACCTGTTTTGATCTATTGCCGTGTACCGGAGTTTTTCAAATCATACCACGGCAGTTATACTATACCATCTTTTTGCATTCAATCAAGTATTTTCATAACTTATTATTAATGTTTGGAAGTATAATCAATTACTTAGACACCTATTCCACCTCCTAGATCATAGAAGGCTTTGCCTTTATTATCACAGTTGTTAGGAATGTACTTTACAAAGTTGTCATGTTCTGTAAACAAGTAACTTTGATTTTGCTATGTTATTGTAAATAAAATGAATCTAAAGTTAGCTTTCTTGATTTGTGACGGTCAAGTGCATCCAAGGATTTAGAATTGACTGCTAAAGAGACTTGTGTAATTTGCTGAATGTTTAGTGGTTGACACGCTAGAAGAGGCTAAGGTGCAGGGGGACTTTGATGGACCGTAGAAGCGCTTGGTGGGGAGGAGGTGCTGACTGGCCGAGTCTCCTCCAGTCTTTCTGATTCTTCGAAACTGTGTTGATCTCAACGCACTCCGACCGGCGAACCGCACCTCGGATTAACATGTCCCCTTGGTGTTTGTAATCTTCAGTCTCTGTGAGTAGCTCACTTGACTAATACTTTTTTCTACTACTACAGATATTTGTTTAGAATGAATTAGAACAAAAATATTTCAGTAAATATAAGAAAATAGTACAGGAATAACGTACAAACGCTTAAATAACATATGATTAATGTAGCAAACTTTTGTTGTACTCAAAATGGAATTCTTTTTAAGAAAGGCATTACCAAGTGAACTTTTATATACAATTATATTATGAAGCATTTCGTAACGAACAGTGAACTGTGTACTGACACAGAGGTTAAAATACATTTAATTGTTTTTGACATTTATTGTCAAAAGAAAGAGGTGCCTAACTATTGACTTGATACCTTATCTTGTCATTGTCATATGCTTGCATATGTATTTATATACATGTACATGCATATGTCTACAATATAATATATATATTGTATATATTAGATTATATGGTGAATATATATACGCTCTTGGTTTCCCTCACTTATCTCTTCTGAAGGCTTTTAAAACCGAAAACTAGAGATTGCAAAAGTGTGTGTTTTTAATTTTTCTATGTTTCTTTGTCTACATTGAACTTCTTTACCCTTTTCGAATCGTATTTTCATCGAAAATGTATATTTATATATTTCGATAAATGACTTACCATATATATATAATATAGTAATAATATAATATTATATATATAATATAATATATATAAAACTGACTTATGTATACATATAAACTAAAGGATTATATATATAGTTCAATGTACATAAAGAAATATAGAAAAATTAAAAACACACACTTACAGTTTCGGTTCAACCAAAAATTAGAGACTGTAAGTGTGTTTTTTTAATTTCTCTATATTTCTTTATGTACATTAAACTGTGTTTGTCCATTTCGGATCGTATTTTCATCGAAAAGTATATATATATATATATATATATATATATATATATATATACCATATATGTATATATAATACATTGGGTCTCCAACCGTCGCTTCACAAGTGCGCTTGGTGTCCCTTTCTCAACTCTCCTGATGACGGTTCAACCGAAAATTAGAGATAGTAGGTGTTTGTTCCTTAGTTCACATATATATATATATATATATATATTATATTATTATATATAATATATATATATATATATAAATGTGTGTGTGTGTGTGTGTGAATGTTTGCGTGCATGGAAAATATATATAGTATTTCCTTTGTCTCTGTACCAGTATTTTTTTTGCTAGTTAAGTCTCCTTTGACTTCTTCCAAAATCTAGAATGATGTTAAACTGCTAAAGGTTAGTTATGAATATAAAAATACTTTTGTGGATCCTGACCAAATTTTCAGACTTATACAAGAAATTTATTTTTTTTGTATAAATGTTTAGTATAATAAACTACTAAACACTTTTAAATAAAGTACTACTCTACATTTATGGTTAACCTTTATATTTGATTATTTTTTTTAGTTATATATATATAATATATATATATATATATATGTATAAATATTCTATTCCATACTATGGAATAAAAACAAAACCAAAGTTTATCGGGACTCGGTCAGTTCTTCAGGTTCAAATTAAACTCTCATTGCTAACGTTTTGGTTTTTATTTAAAACCTTTTTTATAGGTTGAAATATAAATTTTGAAACAGGAAAACTAAGTATTACATTACAAATTATTTTACATTAAAAAGTTTATGTGATATTTAACAGATACTTAGTTTATCTGTTTCGAAATTTATAGTTCTCCCTATGAAAAAGGTTTTAAATGAAAACCGAAACGTTGACAATGAGAGTTTAATTTGAACCTGAAGAACTGACCGAGTCCCAATAAACTTTAGCTTTGTATATATATATATATATATATATATATAGTTTATGGAAAATTGAAAAGGATTATGACTTTTCTGAGGAAGCTCCTTGTGAAAGACTTGAATGAAGTTGAATTCTCAGACAGAGAGCAAGTACTTTATAAGTTTTAGAACCTTTTTATTTTTCTACTTGCTTTGTGGTATTCCTTTATTACAGGGTCACGTTTCTTTACTGTTCCATATATATTTCTCTTTTTGAAAAAGTTGAATATTTATTTAGTAATGACATATCATAACGGTTTATAAGGTGTTTGATGAAGAGTAAAATCAATGATTCGTTGAGTTTAACTTGTGACTGGGAATATTAACTGCTTGCACTCCTTGCTATGAAGAATTATTTTTCATATTTTTAGCATATACTTATACAAAATTTCACGAATTGTTTTCAAATATTGCATTATTTTCAAATAATTGGACTATTTATTTATGTAAGAGTACAGCTCCTTTGTCATTTTGTTTTCTTTACTTGATGTTAATGCATCCCTAATGTTTTAGCTTTTTACCAAAAATAAGGGATGAACGACTCTAATTAGACAAAAAACTTTATTAATATATTCTAAAACAAAATCTTACATATTCTAGGTAGCTTTCATACATTAATATATATTAATGTGAATTCCTCAGTGTAGCATGTATCATCTGCAAATTGTTCAGTATCTTGCGTTGCATGTTGAGTGCTCCATTCAATCTACTTGAACTATCAGTGGACATGAGACTAGTCAAGTTTGTTTATCTAAAGAATGTTCATGACCCTGCCATCTTAAAGCAAGACTTTAAGTGTAAGTCTGTTTAAATCACCACAATATTGGTTGATTTTCTTAAGTTTTAATTTTTTTTTTTGGCCTCACCACTCACCCCACAGGATTAACGTCCAGCTTATCTTAAACTAGAAGAAAATCAATCCCCATTCCTTTCACTTCGCATATATAATAAACCAGAAAATTCACCCAACAAGTTTTTCACGTCCCGAAGATGAATATTGATCATTCGAAACATGTCGACCATAGCAGATATACTTTATTAACTGTTATTTAGAAAAATTGACAAGTTTCTTGAGAAACAGGTATCAGCTTTGTTTGGTGTCATTTTCAATAATGCATGTTTTAAGGAAGGTCTGCTACCAAAATTTACAAAGTTCAATATAAGTAAAGATGTACCAACAAGGAAACGTTAACACTTACAGTCCATATTTTTGGCTCCACCCATCATTAAAAGAATAAATAGAGGAGGATTAAACGTATTGATTGAGCGATCAACCATTTGAGACTTTAAGTGGTTATTCTTTCCTTATTTGTTTATTTCTACTCATATTTGTGTAAATTTACTCATAGTTGTTTGTGTTTTCGGGTCCTTCGAATTATATACATAAATATATCTATCAAAGTCACAACGACAGTAAGAAATCAGAACAAAGACTAGATCTTGTAACCGTAACAAGAGGTCTTCGTCAGAGTCAAATTTCAACTGATGAAAAGCACTTGTTACGGTTGAAAGATCTTAGTCTTTTATCTGATTTCTTACTGTGGTTTGAATGTTTTTTTTTTGTTCACTTATTTATTGTGAAATTTCGTTAAATATATTTATGCATATTTGGCAACTTTAAAATAAGTACGTAAAATAAAAATAACGCCAGTTCAAATGTGACTCTGACGAAGACCATTTGTTTTGGCTAAAAGATGTTAGTCCATTTCTTTTTGTGATTTTAACTATGATGTAAATATACATATGTAAGTAATATATATACTTACAAGTTTTTTACGTCACGAAGATGAATATTGATCATTGGAAACATGTCGACCATAGTAGATATACTTGATTGACTGTTATTTAGAAAAAAATGACAAGTTTCTTAAGAAACAGGTATCAGCTATGTTTGTTAGCTATATATTAGCTATATATATATATATATATATATATATATATATACAATGATCAAACCACACGAAGAAATGGGAAAACAAGACTAAGATCTTTCAACCGTAACAAGCGGTCTTCGTCAGAGTCAAAAAACCCAACTGAAAAACCATCAGTTGGGTTTTTGACTCTGACGAAGACAACTTGTTACTGTTGAAAGAGTTGTTTCCCAATTCTTATTGTGGTTTGATCATTGATTGTTATTTCACGTGTTTATGTGAAATCTTTTTATGTATATAGACGTGTTATCTAATCGGGATTCGGCCAGTTTTCAAGGTTCAAAAATCAAACTCTCGTTGCCGACGTTTTGGTTTTATTTTAAAACCTTTTTCATAGGCCTACAAACAAAGGATTATAAGAAATCACATATCAACATCTAACATATAAACAATATGAAAATGGATTGTTACAACTTATGAATATTACAAGAAGAAATATTTCAGAGATGCATAAAACAATATAACTTACAGAAGTAAGAATTTTTTGACTAAGAAAATGAAATTTACATTATTGGAAGGAACAACAATTTTAACCGGACAAAACCTTCGACTATAAGATAATAGTACAAATAACCTCAACACTGTTCACTCAAAGGAACTAAATAAACCAAATTTCACTAAAACTCAGCATAACACTCCAGAATAAAATATTACTTAAATTAGTAATATCACTTCTATGATTAATCGAACTTAGATCCTTTTTAATATATATATATATAATTTCAAGTGTCCTCCTTCTTTGCTCATCTTTTTCATTTTCTACTATAGATGTATCTTCAAAATTGAACGTGTGGCCTTCGTTTATGGCGTGGCGTTACTCTTATTTGTTCTGATTGATTAATTATGTTGGTAAAGTCTTTCCTTTTATTATTGAATATTATTTCTTCATTATTGAATCTGTTATATATATATATATATATATATATATAGATATATTGATAAAAGTATCGACCGTGGAATAGAAACAAAACTATAGTTTATCGGGACTCGGTCAGTTCTTCAGGTTCAAATGAAACTCTCATTGCCAACGTTTTGGTCTTTATTTAAAACTTTTTTCATAGGCCTACAAAAACAGAGGAAATATAAGAAATAATACAATAATTCAAAAATCAAACATACATAAAAGTGCAATTAGTTACAATTAAGAAATTACAATAGAAATTTTGACTATAGGTTAGTGAGAAAACTTACAGAAGTATAAATTTTGAAACAGAAAAACTAAGTATTACATTACAAATTATTTTACAAAGAAAAATAGTATGTGGATTTTTAACAACAACTGTAGTCTGAATGAATACGCGTCACTGAACTGAAATAACCAAGGTTATTTTGGTTATTTCAGTTTAGTGTCGTGTGTTCATTCAGACTACAGTTGTTGTTAAAAATCCACATACTATTAGTTTAGTTTTTAGAGGCGTTGTATCTATCAGAATATTGAATGGTTAGTTAGCTCACAAAAATAATAATCAGATGGACATATTTTTATTTTTTAAGTTTAATGGAATCAAAAATATCAAACTGACAATAAATTTTTATATGTCTTTTGTTAAAGTTCAACATTAAAGAAGAGAAACTCACGATAATAAATCAATAGAGGAAAAAATAACTTGTCTTAAATAAAATGAATAGATGTATAAAATTAATCAAAAAACATTTTTAAATAAATTAGAAAAGAAAGTGACGAACATCAGTTTGAAAGTGATGAGTCTTGGTTTACAGTTGGTTGTGGTGTGTCTGAGGTTGGTTTTGACAAGTGTTCGCACGACGCTATTGTAGAATCAAATTTGCATAACTATAGAAAAGAGTGCCGGATTGATTGATAGTTATTAGCTGCTTTTCAAGAGTAAGGCTTTTGAATGGGAAGTGATTGTGTCTTTGCATGATGGGATGCCAGAAATGGAGGTAATGCGATGTGTAGTGCACCAGGTGGAACGAAGGTGAGCGACCTTACAAACGATTAGCATTATTCATAATGTAAGGATTTAACAACATGTCTGTATTTCAATGTCAATGTTTACTTTCACAAATATTAACAAACTAACAATTTAAAGGGTTGTTTATATTTTAAAAAATTGTATATATATATGAATTATAATTTAATAATAGTTTAACAGAAAACGAGTGTCAGAGGAAAACTTTATTGTAATTTACAAATAAAGCAAAAGCAAATATTCTTTATTCTGTGAACACACTTATAGCTTTTGCCCACTTTGGTTATTTTAAGGGAGCATTGTAGCTTATTATGAGTCAGAGATTTTTTAACTATAGTTGAAACACATTTCTAGGGATGATAGCAGCCCATAGGGTCTTCCGTGCAAGCAGTAACCACGCCTATGTTGCTTAACTCATTGATCTAATGGAAAATAGTGTATTCAACATAGCTGTTGATGTTGGAGCTCAAATCAGTTAGCTTTGATATAGCCTAAAGGATGGCGTGCTGCTAGTAACGAAAGGTTTGGGAAATCGCAAATTATCTTAGATATTTCATGTGAAGGATGTAAACATTCTTTTTATCCGGTAGGGAAGTAAACTTGTCATTTCCTAACCTGTACGATGTCAGCTATTACACTAATAAATTTAAGCAAGGTAGAATTCAGGACAACCTATGTAGAATGGTGTTAATAACCATAGTTACTGTTTATCCTGTAAACATATAATAAAAAAAAAAATAGCAGTTCCTTTTAAATTGAGCCGTATCCTGAAGACTAGTCATGAGTTGCATTTATACTAGTGACTGCAACTCTTTGATTTGGCTTGGCCGTGCTGCAAGCTTGGCGGAGTGCTGGCCGGAATGATCACAGAGAACAAGCTGCGACTTGCTTCGAGTCAGCTAGTGCCTCGGGCAAGTCTTAAGCAGATGCTGTCAGAACTGCAGGCCACTGGAATACCTTATCGGCCCACCCTGCCTCAACTCCGAGTCTCAACAACTCAAATCCACTTTCACTTGGCCTCCCACTTGCCCTGTCCGATCAGCTTGTATCCATTTCTCTTCAGCTTAATTACTTCCCACTTGTTGCTAGGCCAAAGTTGTTTCTGTTGTGAACGACTTTTATCTTTCAACTAGCGGAATCAATTTTAATTTCCTATTCTACATTTCTCCACCAGAAATAATATTACCAACTAATAAACGTTCCATATTCAAATTGTGCAAACAATCTTATATTCAAATCTACTCTTCGTTCCTTTTCTTTGCCAAATACAGATCATTTCTATTTATAATTAATCATAAAAACACTTACGGAAACTTTGTTTACAACACATATTCATTTTTATTCTACAGTAAGTAAATTATTGCCATACAGAAGTATTGGTAAAAATCAATTCAAAAAATTTGCGACAAGCAGTGAGGTCATTTATTTTTGATAGCCTTACAAATTTAGATAGATGTTTGTTCCCTGACAAATGATATGTTGGAGCTTAATTGAAGCCAAGTCAACATAAAAAGCGTTTATCGACAAGATTACTCTCGATGATTTTTATGTTGGTTTGTTTTCAACTAAACTGGGCGTACGATTGAATTATCATGTGGCCTCCATCGGTCAACGTAGCAATATTCTTATTGCTATCAAAGCAAATTCTCACGGTCTTAATTTTAATGAACTGCTTCCCACTTCAAATCTTTAATCTCCAATCCTCTTGTTACCTTAAGAGAATTGGAGGAGACACATATTTTTCTTCTTGGTGCTGGATCATCCACCATACACAATCATTATAGTTAAAACATTTTAATTATTTATAAAATTATGTCAAATTATTTTTTCTATTATATTATTATTTATTCTAAGTATTATTTTTCTTTTTTAGATTTTTTAATTTATCTAATATTTTTCCTTTTGTCACTTATGTTCTTAGTAATCCCAGTTATTCGTCTCGCTGGCAGTAGCATTGGTTAGTTTATTGGACATCTGCTACTCCTGACGATGGCGAGTGTTGAAATAAAGTTTTATTGACTCCTCTATGCATATATATGATAGAAAAAATATCACAATAAACTGCAACAGAATTAAATTCTATAATTTGTCGCTATCCGTCATCAGGAGGAGAAGAGAGTTACTTGAGAATCATTATGAGACATAATATAACATTGAAGGTTGAAACATCTAAGTGAGTTTTTTCAATATTTGTATTTTTCCTTTGTGTGATTTTGAATGTTTTCTTATGATCATTTCAAATTATCATAAGAGCACATCAAACATATCCTATAAAATTTATGTGAACTGTACTATGACATTTATACCATGTTTTCGTTTTATTATATAACGGTTATCAAAGCTTTTGAGCTTTATTTAAAGTGAAAGAGGACTAGATATTAACTAAAACCACATAAACTTTTACTCTAACTGAAGAATGTAAAAAAAAAACATATCCTGGAAAAGCTACAGCCAATAGAAAATCAAGGAATATTGATTACTGGAAAAGTGGTGAAACTCGGATTCTTGATTGAAATAAAATGGAAGCTTTTTTTTTGACGATTGGATATGAAAAAGCCGGTGGCTTTGGTCTCCACCGATTAGGCTCAGCTATTGTGTAGTTTCTTTTTCGTGGGACAGCTTTCGCGAGTCGAATAAACAAAAGAACCTTCTAATACCTCCGCCCTAGGAAGTACATAGTGTGATTAGTTAATTAAAGACTACAATTAAGTAATAATTAGATTCGAGTTCCCCTAAAAACGTTTTTTCTAATGAATCATTTATGCAAAATTATCTTGTGTAGGTTCCATCAAAAATTATCATATTTATTCTTGTTAATTTATGAACGAACTACTTTTATTTACTCAACTATAATAATACTTTTTTAATTTAAGAGAAAAATACCAAGTTTGATTTAAAAAATTGTGAAAACCACTGAAAGGGGGAAATTATTATTTTTACTGAACTGGGATTAGAAAATTTTGAACTAATTTATTCTTTTTTTCCATGTTCATTTATTTGTATTTTAAATGAATAGGTCATCATTTTTAAATGCAGTTGTTATAAAAAGCCGTAATAAGTTCATTAGTTGCTCCATGATCTCACAATAAAAATTATCTAATGAAATGAGATAAAAATAAGATGAAATATAATATGTTCTAAAAGAACACACGTTTTGTACAATGAACAGCTGAATCACAAACATTATTACATCTTTATTGATGTTAGTTTTATTACTTTAGGAGTCATAATGATTTAAAAAAAAAAAAATCTGGAGTGGCCTACACTCTACTTTACTATAAGTAACTCAATGTCAAATTTCTTGAGTATATAAAACATAACGTATCATTTAAGCATAACATAAATATCTAAATGGGATATAATTATTAGCATTGCATTCGTGAGGTAGTACAGATAGTGATTGAAGGACATATCAATTTATAAGCTTATTTTTGTACATCACAAATAATTTATTATTTGCAAATAATTTCATTAGTATAATTACAGCAGTAATAACATTTTTGAAAAACCAAAGTGAACATTTCTTGAAACGAAATAGTATCCTACAAGAGAACATGGCTATTGTTCAAATAGCCAGTAGATTTCTTACATCGTTTACTTGACATCCTTCTACATTGAATATTAATGTAAAATTTTCAAATTTGAAACAGTAAAATACTCTTTTTTTCTCTGAAAAACTTCTTAAACAGCGAAGAAAATGTTGTTTTAAGGTGATTTGTTAATTAAAGATGTACGATAATTACAGTTATTAATCTCTAAACGAAAGATTAATATTTTGAATTATCTTTTACATTTCTGGTTTTTAACAGAATTATTATACTGGGAATTTTATGGCTTCTTAGTATTTAATAAGATCATTTTCCTTCCCCTTTGTCAAATAACATATATACGAATTTTTTTTTAATGAGTGTTATCATTTACCTGCACAATATTATTCCTCTTACATCTCTTATAAGTCAATAATATATTTTCATTTTTCCATTAGAAACATCAAGTTTATCTCAGTGGATTCGCTCAAAAAATTTCTAAGTCAATGTAAACAATGTAAAAAAATACAAAAAATTCGACAAGTATAGCAGGTGATCTCTTAGTCTAGAATAAACAAACAGTTTTTATATCGTTATTGTTCTTTCCCGTAATTGAAACTTCATGATTTTTTTTTTATGAATTGCTAATTTTTTGATTCATTTTTGGTCAAATTTTCATTATTTTTTAACGAGCCGTTTAGCGTTAAAAAAACATTTTCTGAAAACACAAATCGTACTCTAACGCCCCTTTAGCGAATGTAATTTTAAAAAAAATATCTCAACTCATTGTCCATATAATGTTCTATTTATAGGCATAGTTTCACTCTTGTCCGTCAAACAGTATGGCTTGTATCGCTCTCACAAGGTTTGAGATTGATTTATAAGTCAAAATTTGTACATTTTATTGAAAAAAAAATATGTCCGGTTGATATAAAATTTTGAATATATTTTTCGTTTGTTGCATTTGTAACTTCAAAGATAATGTCAAAATTTCAAAACTCTAGGGTTATCAGGTTAGGAGAAATAAATGTTTTAAAAAAAACGGTTTTTGGAAAAAAAAGTGACTTTCCCATCATGCATAATTCTTCCCAAACAATAGGGATCTTCGTCTAAATGGGGCCCATTTTTGTGTAAAATATCAACTTGATCCATCAAAGATTCTGGACCGTAGCGTGGTAACAAGCAATGCTAACACACGCACCCACCCACGCACCCACCCACCCACCCACCCACCCACCCACACACACACAGACATCATCGTAAAAACTTCATAAAACGACTTCTGGGACCTCAAAACATGTAATTCCGTCAAAATCTCGAGATCGAATTTTTTCACGATCACTATACTTTACTTATAGTAAAGTAATAAATTTAAATATTCATGTAAATATTTTATTTTAGTTATAATATCAAATAGAAAATAGGATTAGAGAGAAGGAATTTTACTTAATGCTTTATTTAAAACATTATTGGCTTTATTAAAATAATTCACAATTTGAGAGAAAGTTAGTTTGACAAAGAAAACTTAATGCTACATAAAATATGGTGCCATTGATGAAGTGGACATAAAATGTAGAATTCACTGTGATACAACTTAATAGAGATATTAGAAATTTTCTACTTTATTAAATGATAAAAATTGGCTTTAAAATATGTTAAGTAGAAAAGGATTGAATGTTGTTATTCACAAAATGAGGATAATATATCGTTCTGGAGCGTGTTAAATGACACAGGGAACATATATGTTATCTACAGAACATGATAGCACACGAAAATGATTACAAGATATTGTTCTTGAATATAATCAAAAAGCACATGTATGTGATACATAACATGTATTAATACATGAATTGCTTTAAATATAGTGACCCAAACAGGCAAATGATACAAAGAACTTGTTATTAACATAAACATTGTTTTGAAAATTTGTCTCCAATATGTTAGAAGAGATATCGTCACATGTATATGATACTTAGAACATTGTATTAATAGAATAATTGTCTCAATATTGTTCTGAAATATAATGAAAGTAGCCTGTTGAAAATATTTATGATTTGCAATTAACACATAGACTGCTCTAAACATTACATTCACACTGTCTCACAGAGGACATGAGGAAATACTAATTAGCTGCCTGGGTGAAGTCATTCTGAGGGATTGCACTTGCACTGAAAATTAACCTCAATGCAGCCAGTTCACTAATGACTGCAACAAATATGTTCCACATGACCATAGTGGCACCTTATCAAGTAATAATCAATATCGGTTTCCTTTTAAAGCACTATTTAATAAAAAAAAATAATAGTTATCGATTTAATTTTTATAATTAATATATTGCATAAATTTATTAATTTTGTTCATAACTAATTATGACATTAACAGTTTATCCTTTTTATCATTATAATGATGGCTGAATGTTTGTCTTTGATAATACCGAATTATTTTATGGGGTTAAATGTTGTAAACAACAATACAACATTTGCAATCATGCCAATTGCAATGCAGTCAGTGTAAGCAGCTATACTAGCATTAGTCGATTGGGCTGTTAGATTTGCTTTAGCAACAGTTGCCAATCACTTAGATAAGTCAAAGGGCTTCATGAGAAGGCGGCTGATACTACTCCAGCTATCCACTCAACTGAAGATAAATAGTTTGATCTGGTGCACCAGTGTCTCTTAAAACATCAGCAGTTCATAGTCGTTCTTTTTTGCTTTAACTTAATATTTACTCATTCATATTTTACAATTTTCCTATATTGGCTTTTATTTCAATTTTTGTACATAATTTTATAATATTTTAGCAAGTTTTTCGAAAAGATGCTAAAAACTTGGTATCGTTGTGTTTCATAGGTGTAGAAATCTAGAGTCAAATTAGATAGTGGAATCTGTTGGGCTCCTCAACTCCAAATATGAACAGTCAGTTAAGAAAGGCATTGTTAAAAAAAAGCTGTACTATTCATTTGGTCCGGTGCTTATCAAAGAAAAGACATACACGTAAGATGTTGGTTTAGCTTGCAGTGGCCGTCCAACTAGAGAACACAAATAGACCAGAAATTGGTTTATTATAACACACAATGAACATACTACGTTAGAAGTCCTAAACTTTACCTAACTCAAGTGTATTTAGAGTAGAGATCTTTAACAATTACCTGACATTGAAGAGCGTTGGGAACGATGGTTTACATCCTATCTGAAGAATAACGTGATTTTTTTCATTTCCTGCGTGAATAAATCGAAGGCCAAAGTGAATATTGCACCTCAGATCTACTACAGTCGAGCACCTAAACCACTGGGCTACAATTGCTCCACGTAAGATAAAGGTCCTAAGTCTACACGCACACACACACACACACACACACACACCAAAATACTGGGTTATTTTGACTGAAGTGTCCTACATTTTACTTTACAAAAATCAGAAGTACTTTACACTATACAAGGATAGAAATATGACATTTAAATCCTATTCAAGAATAGATTTGCACAAATTTTTAACATGAACGAATCTCTAATTATTTTACAAAAAGCACCATAGTAAGTCACGCCTGACTAATTAACTAAACATCAGTTAAAGTTAACATATTATTGTTATAAACTGCTGACATACCTTGTAAATTGTGGACAAAGGCGCTCAACCGGTTTCGCATAGGCTGCTTATCGAATGGGGCTCTAATTAATGTCAAGATGATCAAGAAATATTTTTCTAAAAAAGTTTCAGTTTTTTCTTTGGAATGGTTATTGACTATCTACTTACAAAAGAAATATTAATAATTTCTAAAGGCCAATAAATCTTTATCTTGTGCAAAGCACTTTATCAATCAAGTTACGATGAAAACATTCTGTAAACTCTGATACAAAATCTGTATTTTATTGCCTGTGAACTAATTTCTTTTAAGCAATGTAAATAAAAATTATGAACTTCCATTACTAATTTATTGATATTCAGGATTGTGGAGAACAACATATTTTTTTTACAAGTAAAAGGAAACATGTGACAAATAAACACAGGTAGAATTTATTTATTTTTCTTGTAGTTGTTTGAGCTTATGTAAATTACCTCTACCTCAGTTGAATATTCATGTAATTTTGTTTTAGAATTCTGTTACTGTCTGAATATCAGTGTAGTGATGTTAAATATTTGCATTGCTATAAAGCAATACCACTTAGGACCTGATTTCCAAAACTGGCATTTCGTCCAAACCTTTTAAATTAGTCGTCTAAACCACTGAATAATAATGTTTTGTTGGATAAATTATATTAGCAGCTGGTAACATTATAATAAAAGACCTAGTATTCATTCACAAAGTGGTATCATGCTAAATAATACACATACACACACACACACACACACCACACACACACACACACACACACACACACACACACACACACACACACACACACACAATAAACACCACTCCAAAGATACCTCAACCCACACTTCGCTCCGCTAACCCACGCACACAACTACGAACAACCCTACATATAGGAACGTTCATACGCACTGGTGAATTTAGACGATAACATACACAAAATGAACTCTGATATACCACACTCCATACACCGAAAACACATATATGTATGTACGTACATACACTCGTTCACGCATGCACACGCGTACACACACACACACACCACCACACACACACACACACACACACACACACACACACACACGAGTTGCATTTCCACATAACACTCATACTTACAAACATCACAATACAGATACACCCACACATCAGACGCACAACCATACCTTTACAGAAATATGAAAAGTGTCAAAAAGAGAATTTCCATTATTAATTTAGTTTTTCCTGATTGTTTACATATAATAAATATATAACAATCTTACCTATATATAATGATCTAATTAATTATGTATAATTATTTTAAAATTCTGTTGAAAAAATTTTATTTTGTATAAATGGCGATAGTAAATAGTAAATGCAGAAAAAAAAGGATTTATTGTATTAATAATAATTCTAAATAAATATTATATAATTTACTTATTAATTAATAAATACTATGTTGGAAATATAATTATTAGCATAAAATGAATGAATATAGTATAATTAATTATTCATATATTACTTCAAATGCATATAAAATAAAGTAAATAAATAATAAAGGAAGTTTGTTTAAATAAAAATGGGTCATATACAATGGGTTAAGTTTTAAACAAATGACGAAATATAACAAAAGAGGCTAGATAATAAGACATAATAAGTTACTTTATCAAATTATTTATCCTTACAAATAGAGACAGCTGAGAACCTAATGAAAGAAAAGAAAACAAACAAAAGTATTGTGTCAGTTAGATAAATCTTCAGTTAACACAGTAGCCTTTTTTTTAGTAAAACTTGTTTATCTGATTAATATTGTGGGTTTTAATTCCTTTCTCTTACTGTTTACTCATTACTTCCCACATTAATCATATATATGTCTTGCATTACATACATAGTGACCAACATATTTATCTCACTATTTTATTTATATATTGTAGTGAGTTCTGAATAAGTTTTTGTGTTGATAATATGGATTTAACTGTGATGTTAATGAGGTTTATACGGTTATCAAATAACGCAATATTTCTTTTGCAAAGCTCTAACACATTTAAAAAAAAAGTTCATTCTCTCAGTTAAGGTCTGTCATAATAACATTTCTTAACATTCTATTTTTCAGCTAATTTTAATTGAATTCCTTGAATTTATATCTTTAGAGTATATTCAGTTTATTATTGGATGTTCCATTTAAACCTCAGGAATGAAAGACTAATGAACATCTCCCATTTAGACGATTATATTATGATTAAATGAGACATTATATATTATACACCCTAGAAGTTTTATTTAAGTTAACTTATAGTAAAGTTGAGTGTAGGCCACTCCAGATTTTTTTGTTAATTATCGTGATTTTTATTACAGTTCACTATAAACTTTTAATATGAAATAGTGGACTGAAAATTTTTACTTTTCTTACGATATAAGAGACATCTGTTAAAAAATATATTCGTCATTTGTACGAATGCGTACTGAAAAATGACAAACAATGTTGAGATTCTATAAAATTCAAGAATTTCTCACAATATTAACAATTAATAAAACTTGTGCTGGTCTTAACAACTAGTATTTGTTTAACAACTGGTGCCTTTCTTAACAACTGGCGTCTGTCTTAACAACTGGCGCCTTTCTAACAATTGGGGCCAGTTTAACAACTGGTGCGCTTTCGACTCGAGTCAATTTTATCTCTGTAATTTCAAAAAATAAACTCTCTATTATAATACTTAATTTTAAATTTTACTAAGATTTAGTTTTTATGATAAAATAAGTTTAATTTGTGTAAGCTTCTGTAGATTTATATATTTATTTCTAAATTTTGTGCATTATTATTATGTAAGTTTAAATTTATAAATAAAACGTTTCATCATTTTTCAATTTTTCACAATAATACAGTCAAAGTAGAACATCGTCAAAGGGCTGCGACTCGAACATCGTCAAATGGTCTCGATTTTTCATGTGAGAAGTAAAAGTTGGATATCTGCGAGATTGTTTGGATCTTTTTAAATGAGGTTGAGTAAGACATAATGGTACTTCTCTAGAACAATTAGGATGTTAATATAAACTATGGATGGTGTAATATATTTTTTGGAGAATTAGTACTTAAAGCTCTACTGCATCTTCCTATGAAATTAAAAAATACTTTAATTAATAATGAAATACATATTTTGAAAACTAATTTATATGATAATTTATTTCCAAATGCTGTACTACTCAGGTATCTAACTCACTTTTTATTGACGTTACTCACTCTATGAAATACACATACTGAATGTACTGAATTCGAGTCAAAATTTTGATATAAAATTTTCGAGGAAATCATGTGGTTTGAGCATTCCTGAGACCAAAAACTAGGTTTCCTTTGCAAATTGGTTTCTCTCCCTCTCTCTTTCTCTCTCTCTCTCTCTCTCTCTCTCTCTCTCTCTCTCTCTCTCTCTCTCTCTCTCTCTCTCTCTCTCTTTCTCCGTGAGTTTGTGTGTTTGTGTGCGGAGAAAGTTCCAAAAACAAGAGAGTTATAATAACTTAATATATAAATAGCCGTTAGCACTGAGATGAAAAAGCAATCTTACTCAACAATCTAACCGAGACAAAACAGCAAACCGATATTCCATTCTTTCAGAAGGTCCATTGTCTAAAAAAAACTTTTTTTTTGTAAGTTAAAGGAAATATGTCCTCACGATTTTGATTAAAATTGCTGTAGTTCTGTTATTTGTTGCTGATTTTTCATATTTATGGGATGAAATCCACAAAGATTTTGTTCTTTAAGCTTAAAAGTTTGGAAAACTGTTCTAGAACTTTGATAAAATAACTTGGGATCGGATAAAGTTGATACTAACATTAAAGAAAGATTTGTAAAGTATAGATGGTAAATATTAAATTAGATTTGATTAATGAAGCCTTATCACATTTAATATAATTTCAAGCATTTAATACTTGTTATATGAAGTTTACTTGTGCTTCAAGTTACTGTCAGCAAATATAAGAATGCAAACAAATAGCAAGTGTTAACAATGTACATACAGACTCAGCAACATTTTAATTGATTGATTCAAATACAAGTTTATTATAAAGTAGTAGGTGAATTAATAAGTATCGTAAATAAATGTCGTATGGCGTCTCAGGACAATTTTTTTTCCTTCTTGTATTAACAACTGGCACCTGTCTTAACAACTAAAAATACTTAATAACTATCTATTGTTGAATAGTAAAAACTGAAAAAAGTTATAGGTTATTTGAATTTAATTTTCATTTTATAACATTTATGTAGATATTAACCGACATTTTTTTTAACTTTATCTCTAATCTGAGATCACGTAAGAACTAAGGGTTAAAACAAATTTGGTAGATAGACAGGAAAAATTGGTCACCAATTTGATGGACCCTGAAATTGGACGGTCACCAAATTGTGATACACTGAAACTGAAATGTATATCACAGTTCATTCTTTAGTAAATATGAAATACTCAAATTATTAATACACGAGTCTTAAATAATTGGCGACAAATTTATATGGTATAATTTTAAGTGATATTTTTTCAAATGAAATCATCAGAGAATGAAAATATTGCTAAATTTTTCTCTAGTTAGTAACTAAAAAAGTATCTTACTATGAGAATCCAATTTTTCGTGACTTTTCATATTTGATTGTTTAAATCATTTGTATTCAAAACAACCTAAGGTCAGTTGAGGTACCGATAACTCTTGGATAAACTATAATCAAGAACACCCCATTCAGACCATTACTAACGAGGTCTTTTAAGTATCTTTTTGAAGGACATTAACAATAATTTTGTTTTATGAATTTTTCACTACTTAAATTTTGACTAATTTAAAGAGTATTGCACTTGAACTGGTCAAGTTGGTAATAGGCATGCAAATGTTCGTGGGAAGCTGATTCGATTGTTGGGCACGAGGTCACCGGGTTGGCTACTCAACATCAAATCGACTTCTCTTCCAGGATGAAGTTTCTGCTACGCATCAGGACTCATCAAGGTCATGATGATTCATCCTGATTCAACTACTTATTACAAGTTCTTCTCATTCACCTCTTCTCAGCACTTCCTCAGCATAACTAATTTGATTGAGTCACTGACAATAATTTAATTCAAAGTTAATTTACAGTCGAAGGGATGACAAAGAAGAGTCTATACCTTACCGCATAGAAGTGTACTATGTTTCATCACAAAAGGAAATCACTTACCTAGTAGAGTATCTATAAACAAAAGAATGCTGCAGTACATGTGTCTTTGTACTCATAAAGTATAATTTATTTTTTCTGCTCCTCTTTTGTTCTCTATTTTGCTTCCTCTTTTCATATTCTTTCTTCAAATCTTCTCATAATTTTATTTCTTCAGAATTAACATCTACAAAATCATATATAACTTAAGTTTACCTAGTTATTTTCAAATTGTTGTTGTCAAACAAATATATATTGTTACCTTACTTCTTTCTTTTTCTGGAGAGTAATGTAACGCAAATATATGTTTCGTGGCAGTTAAAAGTTATTTGTGTTTATTAGTTAATCTCAAACATTCAGTCGTACCCTGGTTTTCGACCATAATTGTTCCAGGATTTTGGTCGACAACCAAAACTAATTTGCTCATAAGAAATACATAATGAGAAATGAGATAATCCGTTAGGTCAGATGTTAATAATATATATGATAATTGTATAAAGATGTATATATATAAATAAATATTAGTATATATATATACACTTATTGAATGGTCAAACCACAAAAGAAATGGGAAAACAAGACTAAGATCTTTCAATCGTAACAAGCGGTCTTCGTCAGAGTCAAAACCCAACTGAAACACTAGATGCACGATACATCTGGTGAAGGGTTTATGTTATTTATGTGATATCTTTTTATATACACTTACATATAGTTATATACAAAATTAAAGTTTATCAGGACCCTGTCAGTTCTTCAGGTTCAAATTAAACTCTCATTGTCTACGTTTCGGTTTATTTTTAAAAAACTTTTTTATAGACCTATAAAACAAAGAAATATAAGAAATAATTCAATCATTCAAAAATCAAACATACATAAAAAGTGCAATTAGTTACAAAAAAAAATCAATAGAAATTTTGACAATAGGTTATGAGAAAACTTACAGAAGTATAACATTTTGAAACAGAAAAACTAAGTATTACATTAAAGAATATTTTACAAAGGTTATATTTCTTTTGTTTTGTAGGCCTATGCAAAAGGTTTTAAATAAAAACCGAAATGTTGGCCATGAGATTTTAATTTGAACCTGAAGAACTGACCGAGTCCTGATAAACTTTAATTTTGTTTCTATTTCACGGTCAATACTTTTATCAATATTTATATAGTTATATTTATACGTTTCACAGTAAACTATAGATAGAGAGTAAAGGGACGAACAGACTTACAATCTTTAATTTTGGGTTGAACCGTCATGAAGAGGGTAGAGATAGAGACACCAAGCGCACTTCCGAAGCGATGGTTGGAGACCACCAGTGTGTTGGTTTGTTATCCTTTGTAGATAATATATATATATATATATATATAGTATGTTTTGTTATTGAGGGTTAGGTCATACTCGTATAAAAGAAAATAAACTCCTTCCTAGACCATATTTCAATGTATTTTTACATCATCTTCAGGGCTAAAATTAGAGTAAGAACTATAATACATTTACTAAAACAATCTACAACTCATATAGAGAAATAACACAAATTATTGAGACCACAGATACTTACAAATATATATATATATATATATATATATATATATATATATATGTTGAAGAGAGCAAAAAAAAGAGAGAGACAGAGAATGAGAAAGAGAGAGAGAGAGAGAGAGAGAGAGAGATAAGTGAATAAAGAAATTATGAAATATTTCTACACATAGAAAGCATCACACAGCAGAAGTTGAATTATCCCACAAGAAACGTTTATTCCTGTTGTCACTATATATGAAGTAGAACATTTAATTAAGCGGAGTTTGAAATATATGAAATTTTGGCAATAAGAAAATAACTTTTGGGATTTATTACTTTTGGAATTTGCGCTGAAATTGGAAAGTGGAGTGATTTAAAGAAAGAGTTATTGGGAGTGAGGGTGGGGTGGAAGGTGGTCACGGGATGACTCAGGTCTGCGTCATCTGGGGTCAGAAGGACAACACCTGTTATTTACTTCAGCAAACTTACCCTTCTCCAAATAAATCAGAAATTTAACTATTTTAAACAAAATATAGTTTCAATCGAATATAAATGTTTAAATTTTTATTCTCATCCGCTTGTTTATCAGTTTTCATATCACGTTTAATGATTTTAAAATCACTGGAAAGCACGCCCCAGAGATAAGTTGGGAAGTACAACGACCTTTCTTCATATCAAAACAATACAATCAAATCAGTATCAATTACTAAATAATTTATTATTTAGTAAGTATCTTCTTAATTTTAATTATAAATTGGATGTAACAGAATAATATACAAATAAAATAGTCATAATTATTTCACACCTTCAAAGATTTTTGAGGTACTGGTATTAAAAATGTTATAATAGCATCAAATAGAGTCTGCGAACAGTATTCTGTTTAGTCTATAACAAAATAATTTAATCCTAAGCTACAGTGGATTAGGATAACTGGATTCGTCAATTTAACCGTTACAGCAATTATACTGGTTAATTTAAGAATAGCAGACTTGATAGATGTAACTATGTTAATATTCTTATCTTTCACACTTAGAATATAAATGCTTAATATAATGACTTTTGCAGGATTTAGTGCATGAATCAATGGATAGATTTATGAACTTTGAAATGCAGGTTAACTTTAATAGTTGTAATGGGAAACGCGTTTGTATATTTGACCAAACCTTTTTCAACCCAGGTCTTGTTCAGTTATTGCTATTACAATATATATATTATTGAAAATACACCAAATTTAGCTGATACCTGTTTCTTAACAAGTTTCTCAATTTTTCTAAATAACACTCTCGTTATTTCGTCTACACAATAAAGTACATCTCCTATGGTCGACATGTTTCGAATGATCAACATTCATCATCAGGACGTGAATAAGATCTAAGGTGAAATATCTGGTTTATATATACATGGAGAAGGTAGAAGGGGGATGTTTTCCATAAAGTTTAAGAAATGGTGGGCGTTAATCCTGTGGGGTGAGTGGCCTCTCGGCCTGAGTCGCTACCTGCAAGGGTTTCTGGATGTGAACTAAACAGCTTCAAAATACGTCTACTGTTTTCGACCTGAATATTTAGGCGCGGCTTCAGTTTTTGAATTAATATAGCCTCTAAAATTTTTAGTTTATGGTGGTTACCTTCTCTGTATATATAACCAGATATTTCACCTTAGATCTTATTCACATCCTGATGATGAATGTTGATCATTCGAAACATGTCGACCATAGGAGATGTACTTTATTGTGAAGACGAAATAACGAGAGTGTTATTTAGAAAAATTGAGAAACTTGTTAAGAAACAGGTATCAGCTAAATTTGGTGTCATTTTCAATAATGTGTGTGTCAAAGCCAAAATTTACTAAATATATATATATATATATATAATAAAATAAAAAACGAAGGAAACACACAGAAAGACACAGACATAACTCACATCGATATTTCGACAATCGTCGTCATCAGGAGGTGCGAAGAGCGAAGAGTCCCGCAGGAAGACAGGGCGGTACTGAACTCGGAAACCGCAGCCAGTACCCCACCACTTACCACCAAGCGGGGGAAGGGAGGGAAGGAAATGAAGAGCCAAATTAAGACGTAAAAGGAACGAGTAAAAATTATAACCATAAAAAATTATAAAAAAGTAGATAAATCAAATTAAAATTAATAAAAATAATAAATAAAAAGTAAAATAAAAAATAATAAATAAATAAATAAAAAATAATAAATAAATAAATAAATCATAAATAAATTATCGGTTGAGGTTGAGTCCGGGGGAAGAGCGAGCATCAAGTAAGCATATGTATGCCTCCTCTGAAGCTCTTAGGGTAACTTTATTGTTGGATTCGGGGATCTGTTTCAGGATCTGAACCCTGAAACAGTCATTGAAACTGAGTCCATGCGAGTTCGCATGGATGGCTACAGGATAGTTACTGCGTTGACCGACTGAAGCCCTATGACCATTCATACGAAGGCTCAACTTATTAGAAGTTAAGCCAACGTAAAAGGAGTCACACTGAGTGCAATCCAGTCGGTAAACACAGTTGCTCGAGGTACAGGAGTAATTGACCTGAACCGGGTAGGAACTATGGTGGAGAGGGGAATCGAAGGAAGGATTAGGATTTACAATCAGGCAAGTTTGACAGCCACGGCGTCCACATTGTTTCATTCCAGGAACAGGATTGGAAGGCTGAGGGGAAATATGAGAGAAAATGCTTTTTAGATTGGCAGGTTTACGGTAGGAAATAGAAGGGGGGTGATTAAAGATGGAAGAAGTAGAAGTAGAAGTAGACAGAATCGGAAAAGACTCCTTAATAACAGCACGAAGCTTATAAGCGCCAGGGAAGTAGGTTGTCAGGAAGAAGGAAGTGTTACTTCTATCCCTCTTGGGTCTGGGTTGGTGGGAGATGTCAGCCGGTGAAACACGACTATCAATGAAGGAGCGAGGATAGCCTCGTTCAGAAAATTTGTCCTTTAAGAGGTTAAGGTGATGTCTGCGGTCTTGGAGATTATTGCAGATATTGTGAATACGGAGGGACAAGGATCGAGGTATAGACTTTTTAACATGGGATGGATGGCAACTATTGTAATGGAGGTACTGTTGGGAGTTGGTGGGTTTTATATGTACGGAAGTCAAGAAGTGTCCATTGTCTAAAGTAACGTCAACGTCAAGACAACGTCAATTGATGATATTTTCTTCATTTGGCCCCATGGCAAACATAACTTAGAACTTTTCCTACACTCCTTTCAAAATTTCTGCCCCTCCATCACTTTCACTTACGACATCTCCGACAGACTTATCACCTTTCTTATTTTCGCATTTCTTATTGTGGTTTGATCATTGATTGTTATTTCACGTGTTTATGTGAAATCTTTATATATATATTATATATATATATATATATATATATATACAGTAGCAATTTGCTTCTCAACGCGAGTACTTCACACTTCTTCTCGATGACGGGGGATGTCGAAATATCGAAGTGAGTTCTGTAGTAACTTTCTGTGTTCTTTCCTATGTGTTAAAGAGTTTATATATCTACACTCCTGTGCAAAATTATCGCACCACTTTAAATTTTTGGATTTTTGTAGATAATTGTTGAATTCTGTTTTACTTTTTATTCAAAAGTGATCATTTTCAATTAATCACAGCAGTTTTTAGCAATTTTGAGCGTAAAGAACCAATTTGATTTAGAAAAAGTTTGTATCTTTTTAAAAGTAGGTTAACGCGCCATTCGTTAGTAATGCATTGAAGGATGATAGAGACAAATAATGACGTCACCTTGCAACGTGGCCTTAGTTTAGTACTTAGTAGGTCCTCCTCTTGAGGAAATGACAGCTCGGATCCGCCTGGGAAGGCTTTCGATGAGACTGCCAACGCCTTGCTCCACGTTGTCCCATTCTGTCACAGCTGCATGCTCCAACTGGTCAAGTGTCTCTGGAGGTGGCTGACGAGCTCGAATTCTTCTTTTTAACAGGTCACACACATGTTCAATTGGATTTAGATCCGGACTTCTGGCTGGCCAGTCCATAACATTAATACCCACATCACTGAGGTAGGAGGTAACCTCTCGGCAGGTGTGTGGACGGGCATTGTCCTGCATTAGGATGAATTCCTCTTCGATGTAAGGGGCGAAAGGTGTCACGTGATCTTCCAGAATGGTATAGATGTACCTATCCGCATCCATAGACCTCCCTCGAAGTGGCACTAACTCCGTGCGAGCAGTCAGACAAATACCGGCCCAGAACATCATAGACCCTCCCACGAAGGGTACCTGGCGCACCATGTTGCAGGCTGCGTATCTCTCTCCAGGCCTCCTCCATACTCTTCCCCTACCATCAGGCCTACGAAGACATATTCTAACCTCGTCCGTGAATAGAACCTTGGCCCAGTCGTCCACAGTCCAATCAGCGTGTTCCCGTGTAAACCGAAGTCGTGCTACACGGTGCTGCCTGGTGAGAAGGGGGTCTTTTTGGGCCGACGAGCATCTAAGTTTGCTTCGCGCAGTCGTCTTCTCACCGTAGATGAAGAGATTGTCAAATTTCTAACATTTTGGATTAGAGCACTCAGCTCTTGACCTGTTACATCCCTTCTTCTCAATGCATTTTGCCTCAAGAAACGGTCATCGACTTCCGAAGTAAGACGAGGTCGACCCTGACCTGGTCTCCTGGTGTGACTTCCAGTCTCCCTGAAGCGAGTGATCAGTCTCCCGACTGTTGAATGGCTGACCCGCAGCACTTGAGCCACTTGCCTCTGGCTGTAGCCTTCTTCTAACAGAGTCTGAGCCCGGACACACTGTGGAACATTTAGAAACCGACCTCTGTCCATTATTAACTTTTAAAAGTTAAAATTAATTTGAAGAATAAGATATTACAGCGCTGTGGACACTAGGAAGTCAACACAAGACTGAAAACAGTGCTAAAGGTTAGGCAGTCAATAGACGAGATTCAACCTTTGGACTTCTACTAGTTTATGAGGAAACCCTGGCGAGGGAACATGGATCACAATAATGTAAACAACCTTTGGACATTTCTTTACTACAGTAACTATGCTCCCAGTTCGATATTATTAATAAAATCTCCAATTTTTAAAGTGGTGCGATAATTTTGCACAGGAGTGTATATAACCAATTAAATGAAACGATTCGACGAACTAAATAAACTACATTGACATAAAAAACACACAGAAATGAAACAGAAACTCCCTACTATATTTCGATGGCTTCATCATCAGGAAAATAGAGACTGATAACAATTTAAGTCACTCTGAGAGCTTCAGCAGAAGCCCTTATTAGTCTTTTGGGGGGTAGATCTGCTCCTGGGCTTGATCTCAGTCGTTGATTATTCCTTTTATTTATTTTAATTTATCTTTTGTTTACTTAATTATTTTTATTTTTTTTTTGGACTTTTTACTTGTGCCTAATAGTTTTTGTTTTCATTTGTTATAATTTTTTTTGCTTTTATTCCTTTATCTATCCTCTTCTCCCATTCCTTCGTAAGTTGGTTACAGTGATGAGTGTTTCTTCAAGACCACCGGTCAGTCGTGGTGTACCTGCGGAGTGACCCGTTTCTATCCTCCTGATGACGAGGCCATCGAAATATAGTAGTGAGTTTTTGTTTCATATCTGTGTTCTTTATGCCAATGTGATGTATATATATTTTGTAAACTACAGAATACAATTAATCCTCAGAGTTACATACCAAATGATGTCAATGTCCATTTCAGAAATTAATATTGTACTTTATAGGAATATTTTTATTTTACACGTTTGTTGTGAAATTGCTTTACATATATAAATGTACATTAGTTCGGTTTAATGTTTAATTCATTCTTAACAACTGAGCTTAGTTGATCCTTGAAACATAAAAATTTATAGTATATAATGATTTATATATATATGACATTAAAATTCAAAACTTTCCAAGGAGCTAGGAATTAAGCCGTGGTGATTCATTCTTCTCAAAAGTGAGGCCATGTCAGGCTTTGTAATAGTTTTCTTCGTCGTTGTAAATGCAAATCGGTTGATTAGATACACAGCGTTGGCCTTCTCGAACTGGCCGTCAAATCTTATTACCCAAACCTTAGAAACATAGTTTCTATTGTTACTTGCTTTTGTTGATAACCCTTTTCAACAAAATTCCAACAACTTTTAGTAGTCACAAGCAAATTATAGCATAATGCAGATTGTGAATATAAACTATATTTAATCGCAGATCATTCATGTAACGTCAAAATATGATATGTAAATTTCTAGGAATGATTGACGTTGGATGAAATCCCCGAAGCTTCTAAGATAAAAGCTTCCTCTCTGAGGCAGATAATTTTAAAAACAACTTTTAATCATTGTAGGGTAAAAACTTAACGATTTTACCCCACATATAAAAATTTAATGGTATAAACAACGCGTTTCGAACACGTAGTGTTCTTCCTCAGGCATTAACTAAAAAATACAATGACACCAGAGAGTTATCTATAGTATATAGTAAATATAGGACAAAATAAAAACAAAATAAAATAAGGAAGAGAATATAAACCTAAGGTTGAGTGTCGGTGGTACAACTGACCGGGAATATAATGGAAGTGGGTAGGGTATGGGGGTACATCTGTTTCATATTAGAAGGCAGATACATTTCATTGTTATTTTTTTTTCCTAAAGGTTAGACTAAGCCTTTACATTTGCTCTGGGACTAAGTGTAGGAAACATATTGAAAATATAACACAGAGAACTATAACGAAATATAAACAAATATAGGGATACGGAGAAAATAGAACTTTTTTTTTTAAATAAATAAATTAAGAAAAGTTGTGCCATTATAAGAAACATATAATGTCTCATTTTGCCAAATATTTAGTCACCAATAACCACCAATTTTTATCGTTATCAAATATATATATATATATATATATATATATATGCAGAAAAATCACAATAAATAAACACGTGTGCAATCAATAAAGTTTAAACCACAATGGAAAAAGGAAAACAATAGAAATGGTCTGGGGCCTTTCAACTTAACAAAACGTTTTGTTACCTTCCTTCTCTATTACTTTTATGTTATTTTCTCAGTTTTTACTTTGCTTGCTCTCTGATGATATAAATTGAAAGACTTCAGAGTATTTATTTCTATTGTTTTCCTTTCTCCATTGTAGTTTAACTTCATATATATATATATATGCTTTTAAAAACTGGATGTCTGTTTCCACTTGATTTAATTTTTTCTTATATTTTTCCAAAATACGAAATATTTTCTTCAACTCAGACATCCAGTTTTTAAAAGCATGTATTGAAGAAGGACTGCTCCCAACTTTTACAAATATATATATATATATATATATATATATATATTACGCATGACAATTTTTTAATTAATTAGCTTTTTTTTAGTCAGCTGGCAGTTCCTCCATTCTACTTTTTTGTACAGTCCAGTACAAGGTCAGGATTCTCTTCCAAACGGTGTTGTTCAGATTTAAAATTTACCTTAAATCTGCAAGAGAGCATTCAGGTGCCTAATGCATAAACACCTCTCCCAAATGTTTCAAGGAGAGCGCACAGGCAGTACTGCTACTCTAATTCTGAATAAATGTTTGCAAGTAATCGTGACCAGTGCTTATATGGTTACTAGTGGCGGTCGCTTTTCTCGTGATGTCTGACGGGATGAGGTTAGTCAACAATGACTCTCATCTTTCCCTCCACCGCCTCCGTATACTTCGTGATCTGGAGGTCCTTGTTGAGGGCTTTTTACTACACTCCAAAGATATCAGGCTATCTAATAATCCTTTTTACTACACCCCAAAGATATCAGGCTATCTATCTGTATCATCTGGGATCCTTTTTATTACACTCCAAAGATATCAGGCTATCTATCTGTGTCATCTGGGATACTTTTTATTGCACTCCAATGATATCAGGTTATCTATCTGTGTCATCTGGGATCCTTTTTATTACACTCCAAAGATATCAGGCTATCTATCTATGCCCTCTAATACCCTTTTTATTGCACTCCAATGATATCAGGTTATCTATCTGTGTCATCTGGGATCCTTTTTATTGCACTCCAAAGATATCAGGCTATCTATCTGTGTTCTCTGGGACCCTTTTTATTGCACTCCAAAGATATCAGGCTATCTATCTGTGTCATCTTGGATCCTTTTTACACTCCAAAGATATCAGGGTATCTATCTGTATCATCTGGGATCCTTTTTTTGCCAGTTGGTTAGTTTTTTCATTCTTCACCACACCACAATGGGACAGCACCCATTTCAGTTCTAAATCAGAACCTCTTCTGAGTATCTTGTCAATAAATCACTCAAACTCAATGACAGTTATTTATTAGGGTTCATTATTTTGAAAGAGAGAGTCAAAATAACAGTATAGAGGGCCCACAAAAATCAGCTGAGCTATGTAGTAAACACCTGATCTAGCAGTCTCTGTAGACCAGATGTATAGCACTTGATTCCTTATCAAAACATGAAGCTATCACTCTGACCGCTTCGAGCTATTTGAAAATCCGGAATGAGATACTTCCTCTTACATTAGATTATCAAACTCTATTTATTGGAAGTTGTCTCTTATCAACTTACATGGAGTATTGATAACATGGCAAGGTATACAAAAAACTAATACCGTAGAAAAGGTCATCATTAGATTACAAAGACCAACTAACGGGTTGGTTCTAAACCAGTAGTCTTTAATTTTCCAATAATCAAATTTAATTAGAGCAGAGATCTTTGACAAGTACCTGGCTTTATAAAGATTAAAAACTGACGTATTTGCAACATTCCGAGGAGTGAGATTTTCTATCTGTCACATGGAAAAGTCTAGGGCCATATGTAACAAATAATAATTAGAAGAAGAAATGAAAAATATTTACAAAATTGCAGGTTCTTTAATGTATCCAAAAAGGTTAATCGACAATATCATTAAAAACGTGAAACAATCCATGATATTAAATAATGAAAAACAGTTCACAAGAAGAAATTTGTTAGTCATTCCATACATTCCTTTTGTTTGAAAGATATGCCTTCATGTATGAAAAAGTTGGACGTTTCTGTTGTGTTCAGTAATGATGGATTTTTAATTTTTTTAAAGCAAGTACACACCCAAATTTATTCAAAATAGTTATGTAAAACAAACAGAAAATATTGAGTTTTCTCCATTCAAATTTACTAAAGTTGAGTTATCCATAATAATTAACCAATTATTTGATTTTGATAATTAATTCAATGTGGATTCAAATGTTATACCTATTATGGTGGTGAACCATTATCTAATTTGAGTGTTGAAATAATTTCTGAAATGTTGAACTGGAATCTTGCTTCTTCATTGGAGGTTGTAAATATCATCAAAGAAGTAGAATCGTTGAGAGACTAGTTTCTTGATTAGTGTCTATCGTTGAGAGACTAGTTTCTTGATTAGTGTCTAAGACCTGTGTTAGTTTTTTATCAGAATGGGAAGCACATCGTGATCATTAGAGCCATTCCTATCCGTCTTACTTTTACCACTAAATCTAAAGCCTTACCTAATAGCTAAGCTACTCGTATATCCCTGTCTCATTAAACAGGATTGATAAAATCGATACAAACATGCGTAAGTGTGGCAACCAACTTGACTTTAACAATAGCCTTCAAGGCCTTAAACTGCTTCTTCCTTCTAGTGAAATACAAAAATGTTTTTCATTTTTTTTTTATTTTGTATTTTATTCCAGCATGTTCCACTGTGTATTACATGCATCATCATCAAATTGTACACAATACTTCTTTCATTAACGCTACAAAATACTTATTTTAACTTATTTTATATTCATTCATAATTCATCATTATAATATCAATTATAATGTTTTTCATATGATAATATTTATCTTAGTTGATCAGATTTTAGTGAAAAATACTGTAAAGCAATTTTTTGAAGCATTACACAAGGCTTGTACAAATATTTTTACAAAAATCTTGGAATGTTATTAGTATTAGTAACTGTACAATTTGCAGGGTGTCCTCAGAAAATATTTTCACCTCACCTAAACACAGAAATCACAACAAAAATGTTAAAAATATTTTCCGAAGACCTCATTTAAAAATAGTTAAATGTCAGAATTGATTTTATTTATATTATTGTACTTTTATTAGTAGTAATTAGTACAATAATTAAAAAAAATGTTTATAATATAAAATATAGTAATGGTTGATTTTTTAAACATTTTTTAATATTCTAAATCAGTTATTTTGAATTATCGAATGAATATTCGATAATTAGAATATTCGTTATTATCGAATATTCTAATTCGTAGTGCAATCAGTTATTATGTGGTGTTTACTCATTCTAGGGTAAAAAGCTAATGAAATGGTCTCCACATATAAAAATTTAATGGTTTGAACACAACGCGTTTCGAACACGTAGTGTTCTTGCTCTGGCATTAACTAATTAGTTCATGCGTTGTGTTCAAACAATTAAATTTTTATATGTGGAGACCATTTCATTAGCTTTTTACCCTAAAATTATTAAATATATTCAACAGATAAAAATTTGAAACAACTGAAGTTTTTTTGAAGAAATAAAAAGAAATTTCTGTAAAACTGCGCATAAATGAGAATTTGGCAATGAATTGATGGCCAGGCAGAGTGGAATAGCTTTATGGGAGTCAGGAAGAGACTACAGGGCTGGGGTCAGAACAAGGTCAAAGAGTGAGTTCCTTTCAGGAAACAAAGGAAGGCCAAGTCAAGTCCTTACTGACCTGCTTAATAAAGCTCTTTAACGCTAACAGGCGACCTGCCTTTTCTCTCCACTTGTCCTAGCTTTCATTGGAACAAAGGGAAAACCAACCGCTCTGTAGAAAACAGTTTGATTTTTAATTTCCACAGGTGAAAGGTCTCTTCTCCATGAATCTTATGTTCATGAAGGGTGACTATTAAACAGCGAGAACCTTTTATTTATGCTTATTTGAAATCTTATGTTTATTTCCCTCAATATACTTTCCAGTCTTTCCAGTTGCATTACTACAGTTATTTTTACCTTTTGTAAGAAATGAAAAAAAACGAGTATAATGGGTTTACATGTTTTGAGGTCCTTCAGATTTTGTTATTCATGGGATGATGCCTGGCTGTGCCTTGAGTTGGTGGACATGAATCGAAAATTTTGTAATAAATCTACAAGGAAGACCATTGGACGAATCTTAATGAAACTTTCCAGACATATCCTCCATTATATAGAAATTTACTCTTTTTTGATAATATTGTTTCATGAATAACATACTGTGTTGTATCAAACACTGCTTATTTGTTTTCTGTCCGCCTGGTTATCTTAGATTCTTGATATTTTGCATTTAATATTTCACTTTGTATTGTCTTTATGTGATTAATTAAGATACAAATTTCAGGAACTTGGTTTATGAAAGAAAAAGGAATTCTATTATGTTTACTGATATCCACTTCTCCGGTTTACTTACCTTAATATTATTAACAATAATATTAACAAATAATAATATAACAATAATATAACAAATCACATCCCAATATAATCAGTTCATTAATAATAGTTAATTTTTAAAATTTAATAATCAATAACCAATTATAAATTTAAATAGTTCATATTGTTTCTACAATCTCTCTCAGGTTATTTTTATCATCATATTTTATCTCATCATAATTGTTAACTACCTAAGTTACTCTTCACTTCATTCTAATCTATCAGATGACATTGCTTTCATTGCATTTAGTGATTTGGTAATTAAAATATTTAATGAGTGCTACAAATCTGACTTATTATTATGGTTTCATGTCAAATTTTATGATTAACCATTTGATTTAAATTAACATCGATGTTACCTGCTTTATTGTATTATTGAATCTGATTCATCAATAAAACATAACTTTGAAGTAATCGCAAATTATTATTAACAAAGATTCCAATTATATTTTTATTATCAAATTTAGTAACAACATTAACGAATTAATTAAATTTAATTTTTGTAATGTCTTATAGAGAGTAAAGTTACGGTAGAGTTGAGTGTAGATAACTCCAGGTTTTCTCTAGATCAAATTATGAGGGTTTATTTTAACATGTCTCTGCTTTTCTTTTACAACACGAACTGACTCTTGATTAGGTACAATTATGCCCTTTTAACTGCTAATGTTACATTTATTTGGAAATTTAAAAAGATTAAAAAAATCTCACAAGGCTCGATTAAATAAGTATAGAAGATGTTGAAGACTAGTAATCTGCTAGCCGGTAAAGACTGCTGTGTGGAAAGTGCTGTCAGAGCAGGAGCATTGTGCCGGAGTGAATGAAACGGTTAGCTATGTCTTCTGGCTATGATTTATCAAAACCCTTAACATAAATATTATGAACCATTGTTATAATAGAATCATTCGTGCCTTTAATATACTTTCACAGTTATCAGTGGAAAGTGTGAGTCTACTAATCTATTAATGAATATAAATACTTAATCCTGACCAAATCTCGAGAAGAAGAAAAGTATTTATTGTAATTGTGTCAAGAAAACAATACTTTGATAATGAATATATACAGTACTAATAGTAGTTATAATAAGTATAATAATTAAATTATATATCATTATAATTATATTATATTGACAAAAAGAACACAGAGAAATAAAACAGAAACACTACTCTATTTCGACGGCCTCGTCATCAGGAAGATAGAAAAGAGTCGTTGGTTGCCAACAGAGCGACTCGTTTCATCTTTCTGATGATGAGGCCATCGAAATAGAGTAGTGAGTTTCTGTTTCATTTCTGTGTTTTTTTTTGGTCAATATAGTTTATTTAGTTCGTGGAATCGTTTAATTTAATTGATTTTAATTATATTGATATATAACTATCATACATCAATGTCGAACTCACAATAAGGAATTCAGAAATGATAGTACGATCTTTCAGCCAAAATAAATGTTCCTTTTTTTTTTTTTTTTTTTTTTTTTTTGAAAACCTCCCAGCCTAAAGGATATTTTTTCCCCTGTAGGCGTTATACCTAAAGAAGTCTTGGAAGGATAAGCAGATAAGCCTGCGTATAAATTGTCATTGAGCAGAAACCTTTGTATTAATGTACATTCAAATCCCCTCAGTCCAATTTAATTACTGTTTCAGTCCAGCTTCAGAGGTGACTCATATTTGCCTTGGTGCAAGATCGTCTCCTGGACTTAAAGTTTATTTTTAGTTTATATTATTATTATTTTTATAATTTATCAATTTTTTTTTCGTCGTAGGATGTGGAAAAATCTGTTCATCAGATCCCTTAGCAAGACGTCTTGCTTAGGGTATGTAGGATTGGGGGTCCCGACCCACTAAAAAACCACATCCTATTTCCTGGCAATATCCGACAAGGAAACCGATAATTTATCAATTAATTGTTATTTATTTTTTATTATTGTATGTTCATTATTGATTTTCTACTTTTGTTTGTCTCCTTATACATTTAATTTTATTTCTTTTCTCTATTGATGTTCCTCCTTATTTTCTTCCTTCCTTGGAAGCACCTCTATTTTACCTTGCATGATTTTTGCTTGTCAGTTGACCATTTCTACTGCTGATGACGACACGAGTCAAAATGTAGAAGTGAATTGTTACAGACAATCTTTTATTTTCTTTATTTTGACTTGTTCTCATGGCGGTTTAAATTTTGGTTTAAGTATATATAACTCATCACATTGGTATTGAGCAATTTACTAAATCAAGTATTTAAGATAATTCTCGATAAGATAACATGGTTATGTAATACATTGATGATACATATTTAGTAATTCTACAAGGTGCTGCATTTACAGTTTTTTTTTTTTATACTTTATAGTGTTGACTGTAACATACAATTCACGATAGGGCTTCAAAATAATAAACCAAAGTATTATTTCTTTCATGCTCTTATTAAATGCAATGACGACGTAAGTATAGGTTTGTAGTCACTAAGGATTAATGTTGATATTTGAACTTGAAAAATTATAGGGATAGCGTGAAAGTCTTTACGAGAGTACCAAACACGTTTCTGAATTGACCAACTAATGCAAGGTGAACGTTCTATACCAAGGTTTGCGTCAAACCCACATAGAATGAGTCACATTGAAGCATCTGACTCATTCTGTGTAAATTTAAAGGGAGTTTAAAATCAGAAATGATGCCCAATCAATTTTTAAATACATGCTTAAACAATACAAAGAAGTATATTATATAACCTATTTGACAGCAATACATGTTTAAACCTCCAGCATCACATTATTGTTCAATAATCAAAATTAAAATGCATTACTAAAATGATGATAATTATGTTATTTTGAGCATTACTTGTACTATTAGACAAATGCATTTTTTTTCATTTAAAGGGGTACAGTGGTAAAGGACTAGAAATGCATCATCATATATTCAAAATGGAAATCGGATATATCAAATTAGATCAAAGATTATTAAAACTAATCCTATCTATGGAAATAAATTGGTACTAAAATAAATAATTATATGCAAATATATTTACTTCTGCTTTACATACTTGTATAAAGACATAGACGGTAAGGAAAAACATCAGGAGAGCAAAGTAAGTTCTCAGTCTTCCTTGTAACTAACTGTCTATGTTCTTATATGTATATCGTTAAAACGATGTTAAAACAACATTGTATAATGTTGCTTCGTATTGGTATTTACTGATTAGTTATTGTAATATTTCCTGACTCCTAATGTAGAATCATTAGGGAGTCTTAATATTACCTTGAGGAGTCCGCGTTGGAGGCGTAGTTTACCAGCAGACCTCTGACACTTTGAGTGATTACTTTGGTGCAAAGGCACATATTTTTCTCTTTGAAAGAAATTATATTCCTGACTCTACCTCAGTCGTTAGTTATTTCAGTTTTTTTTGTTTGATATTTATATTAACAATATTCTTTTTACTTTTTTATTTATTTTTTCATCTCTAATTTATTCATTTTTTATATCTACATTTTTATTTATTATTTTTGTATTAATTTTATTATTTTGTTTTATTTATTACATCATTAAATCATAAATTTATATTTTATTTATTATTTTTATTAAATCATTGTTATTGTTTTTTTTTCTTTGCCTCCCCTCCTTCGGTAAGTTGGCAGCGTTTCTGAAAAAGTGACTTCAGTTTTGCCTAGCTTTCCAAATGACTCACTTCACTTTCCTGATGACAATATATGTAAAATATCGTACAGATAGATAGAGACTTTCTGTCTGTAATTTTATTTCCTTTAGTTCGTTGTATCATTTTTGATGACCTCTTTTACGTATATTATACTTGATATTGGTTCATAACATAAATATGGTCTCATAAATATTTTTTTTTACATTTAAATATGACTTAACTTGCATTTTATGTGTGTTTTAGATTTAATAAATTCCTAATTAATATGAAATGAAGTCATGTGGCCTGAAAGACGGGCGGAAGTTGAGTAGTACTCAAGAATATATCTCAACAAGTTGCCATTAGCATCTCAGGGTGGTTACGTGTAGGTGAGTGAGTCATTTTTAACAGCCTTCATTAGTCTTCAAGCTATTTCAACCAATTGAGTTGAAATCAGGAGTCACCCGCGTCACCTACAAACAAAAGTACTTTCAACTGAGACAAGCTATTAGGCTTTAAACACTTGGTTCTTAATGATTTTATGAAGTCCTCGCCATTACGTCTTATCGTTTCAAACATAATATGAACAACAATAATTTTTAGACATAGTATAGAATATTCCATTTAATACTATTAAAAGAATATTTAAACAGCAATCAACGCTGTTTTCAATGTAGACCCCAAAGCTGCCATCCAAGTGTCTACTCCCGAATAACCTAATCGTAAGTAAGTTGGGCATACTCTGAGCGCTTTTTCGATTCTGATATAAATATTTATGTATAAAGCGGCCTACAACCCCAAGCATAGTCTGCTGGTGTACTGCGTTGCAGTAAAGCATAGTATCCTTTTGCTATCAAAAGAAAAATGACATTGTCCTTGCGGAAGAATAAGAAGCAATACATCACTATGGGACCATTTTTTTCTTATTAGTTTGTTTTTAATTTTTAAATTTTCCCAATCTAAAATCCTCCGCACTATCACAAATGCTCTGTATTACGTCAAAAACTATACCCTTCATAAAGACTTAAAAATTCCATTCATCCAAAACCTTGCCTCTGATCGTTATAGGTCATTTCACAAAAACCTTTCCTCTCACTCAAATCCATTTGTATGAATCCTTGCTTCCTCCTCACCTTCCCAGAATCCCCCAAGACGACTCAAGAGAAAATGGCCCAGGGATCTACTATTACAATAATATACTTTTAAAAAAAAAAAAAAACCCCAAAGTGAGAAGTTGAACAAGTGGGTTTTATTCTTTGCTCATGTGCATCGATGTCATTGTGTAATCTATTACTAAATATGCTTGTTACGCATAATATGCGTAGTTTTAGCCTGCTTAAGTTTTTAAGTTTTTTCAAAAAAAAAAATCTGCCAATGAAGCGTATTTGAAATTAATATTTGTAGATTTCATCGTCATACTGTACTACATGTAGTACATGTAAAATATGAAATCCTATCGTAAAATCCTAATATTGTGATTGTGTATGATTAAAATTAAGCTTCTGCAGTTCCTACCAAAAAAAAAAAATGTATAATTTGAATGTGTCATATTAACGCAAGGAAATTAGTGTGAGATTGTCCCGGGTATATTATAAGATTCAGTATTTCAATCACAACTACAGAAATTTTTTTCCCTGAAGTAACAGAATTGACTGTTTACATTACTGTTTACTGCTATAATCTGGAGAGTAGTCAGACTTTTGCCTCATCATCAATCATAAATACATGCATATTATTATTACCATTGAGGTTAGTATGATTTATATTATTAATATGGCAAACCGTCATATTGAGTTACTTGTGATTGAAGATGGACAACATCCGAAAGCGCTCCAACAACTCCAACATCATCGTACGAGGTTTAACGGTTTGCCATATTAATAATATAAATCAATCATAAACCCACAGATTTCTTCACTAACTTATCGAAAATAAACTCAGGCAATTATTACAAGTAAAACCGTTAATACTTTGAAAAACATTTTTTTTTTTCATAAATATACTTTACAAAAAAAAGGCTTTTTTTTTGCCAACCTTGATTGTGGCCAAAGCATCAAACAAACAAAAGACGATTAAACCAATAACTATTGAGCAAAAGAAGCTCATCAAATGCTATTAAACTTGTAAATTACAAGTTATGTTTAGAACTGATTACATAGTAGTTGGGCAATTATTGTAATTTACTTCTGTCCAAATGAATAAGTAAGCCTAAACAATTATGCTTATTTCGTTTAAACCAGTTTAAACATATTCTTCGTCTTGTTTAAACGATTCTTTATAGTCAACAAACCGTGACTAAAATAAAGGCAATTAAAACTAGTATGGAGAAGAAAAATAGATTAAATTATTTTTTTTTCTAGAAAGAAAAAAGTTAAAGTCGAGCTAATGAATTTGCGAACAATTATCTTTGAGTTGGTAATAAAAGATAGTAAAAGCAGCCGTATTATTGTGAAAACCCTGCTAAACACTGTCACAGATTGCCTCAACAGCGTGACAGACAGAAATCACAACAGTTGCAAGTACCGTTAAATCATTAAAATATTGTTATGAAGTTCTTCTACCGGAACGCAGTTGTGGCAAAATGAGCAAAACGATGTAAATTTTTGTGGTTTGGTAAGTTTTTTACATGAAAAATTAATAGATGAGAGGTTTGATTAATGTTTTTACCAAGACAGTGTTGTGTTCCCAGCATTGATGCACTCCTTGTGATATATACTTTACTGGTTAACATACAAGATCATTCTAAATATTCTAAAGATACTGTTTTATAACAAAACCTTTGTCTGAATGAAAGCAAAAATTGACAAGCTACACCCATGTCAATTAAAATACACAGTAATATATAACACAAATGGCTAATAGAAACATGAAGTTTACCAATCGGTTAAAAAAGACTGACTCTAGTTGGCGTGTTAAAGCAAGCATTATGTCTACTAATACATTTTTAAGTACATTAAAGAGAGATAAAAAAAAGGAGATATTTGAGTTCCAGAGTCTTCCTTTTTTTTAAGTTTCATTGGTTCGATCGTCGTTTGTTTGATTGACAAATACTTGATGCTTCAGTTTGGCAAACAAACGACTGACAATAAGTCAAATATAGTAATGGAAAAATATCTATAATTCTTTGCATATTTATAAATATAAATTATTTCAAAACCTAAGCGCAATTTTTAATAATTTGATGAAGATGGTTTGTAGTTGTTTTTCATTTTGGTGGAGAGGTTTATGCTGAAGAAAGGAAAGATACTCGTATTATTCATAGCAAGTATGTTATATGGAAACTTTTTGATTGACCTCTTCTGAGTATAACATGATTTTTTCATGAAAATAATGTGTTTTTTGTAAAGCATTGTAAATGTTGTATTCCAACAAAATGTATATTGTGGTGATTAATACAATTATTATATTCGCTTTTTATAGCTTTACTGCTCTTTGCGGTAATTAAAATTTAAAGAATTGTTTGTATAAATTTCTAATTAACTGTCCAATTTTGTGGCAAAATTTCCTTGTTTTTAATGAGCCGTTTACTGTCCAAAAAACATTTTTCTGAAAAAAGAGAATGTACTATAACGCCCATTTGGTTTTTGTAATTTTGAAAAAAAAACCTCAACTCATATCCCATACAATTCTTTATTTTTAGGCATAATTCTATTATGACGTCAAACGGTGTGATTATATTGTCTCAAAAGCTTTCAAATTTAACCATAAGTCGATATTTTTTCATTTTTTTGGAAAAAAATATTTCCAGTTGTTTTAAAAATCTGAGGATTTTTTCAGTTTTGCTTTTGTAGCCTCGGAGATATTATCAAAATTTTCTATCATGCATAATTGCTCCCAAACTATACAGCACATCAAAACTATGAGACCCATTTTTGAGTAAAATATTAATTTGATTTATCAAAGATTCTGGACTGTAGCGTCTACAGAAACTTTTGGACACAGTTACCCACCCATGACCACCATACACACCACACATCACATTAACCTATAAATTTTAACTTAAAAACTCAAACGTTTTTATTTTTATATGTTACAAACACATACACACACAAAGACTTCATCAAAAAAGGTCATAAAACGACTTTAAGGACCTCAAAAGATGTAATTCCGTGAAAATCTCGTGATCAAATTTTTTCTCGATCACGATACTTTACTTATAGTAAAGTAAAAACCTACTTGCTTTGATATGTTAATTCCAACAACTATTACTATATTTTCTGAAGATATATGTAAGATTAGAGTTTATTTAATGAGTATAGTCGATTCTGCTGACTGGTTTAATTTCGATTTGAATGGTGAATGCAATGTTTCAGTTTGTTTGCTAAAACGACCATCGTGTTGGAATAAGACACTTTGGCAGACAAAGCTTCATTGTTGTCATGGCTTAATTGAAATCAGCTGAGTTAACAAAGAAGGCTGTATGTTGACCCAAAGGGTTAATAGAAACATGGGGCTTCCCAAACCACAATCGAATACATGAGAGAGGAATTGATTGAGCACGGTTACACAACTCAAGTCTGCTTGCCGACTCTCGTTGGACCAATGTTGAGACATTAATAATTCTACTTAGGTCGCCAAGTATTCTTCAAGGACACTCCCTTTTAAGAAATACGTGACTGAATCAATGCTGATGGAGTCACAATAAGAAACAATTTGCGGCAGATTACACTACCAGTAGTAAAACATGTTCACGACGAATCAAAATAAAGTGATTTTCCCTTTTTCTCTTGGTAATTGAAAACGTGAAATCCTTGATGGTAGAAGACTAATGGAATTGACATGGATATCCAAATGATGTTTTGTTTATGACTTTTATGTGTGTAGAACGCTGATTATTTTTCATGTTCGTGCTAAAGAATGCCAGCAGTAAATTACGCGCCTAACCTCATTGTATACAGACAAGGCACTGAGCTCTAATCTCCATTTCTCCATTCTTTTACACTCATCTTATATTCCTTATTTTTAACTTAATGCATGTAGTAAAGAGCGTCTCGTTTTTCTAGCTTCTTAAGTATACCTTTGTGGATGTGGATTCTACACACAGTATGGTAATAGCTTTGTTAGAGTCTATTTTGTATTCAAGCAAATGTGAGAACGCAGCACATTTAAAAACTATTACTTTCAATTTCTTTTTCTCTGTAGTAAAAATATAGTAACCATGAGAACGAATTGCGACCTATTTGCATGGTTTGAAGTATCTAGAACCCCGTTTTTTCTTTTTATTTTTATTTGTGCTATTATGTTAGTGAATGTTGCTATATTGAATTTGTGAAACTGTTTAAGGGAATAATTTTAAAGATATTCGTCTTCTAAGGTATGTTGATTTTACATTTTATTAAAGATTCCAATTAGAAATAAAAAACTTTTAACAAATAAATGTAGAAAAAGAAAGACGGATAAAAATTCAGGTTATCAAGATCTTAAAGTAGAGTTATGTGCAAAAACATCAATTAACCAATTGGCTTTATGATAACATATACATTTTCTAATACAACATATATATGTTATAAAAAACAATTGTAATATACCTGTTGAAGTAAAGACGAACATTTGTGGTTAAATGCGTTGAAACATGTTTACGGTTAATTTGTGTGAGTTACGCAGATGTGTATTATTGATGACGTATAACCCAACTATGCTAGTAACTTTTAATTTATTACGTACAATAAAAAAAAACATTGTCTAAATAACAATAATATTTCAAAAATGTGGCTAAGATCTTTCTTAAAAAAAAACTGGTTAAGTTTATTCTATAATAGAAATACATTTTATATCTGGAGTCAGTAATTTTACCTGACTTATAAAGAGAGAATTTATTTTTTATTCTTCTTTCTTTTTAATGCCGTTATTTGTTAAGTCACATAATACTTACTGTTTTCTTTAATATTTATTTAAATGATCCAGCATAAACTGAAATTAACAGTTATTCCAAGTTTCACCTGTGAGCAGCATCCAAGACTTCATCTTTAGTTGACTTATTCAAACCTTACATTACACAATTACAATTTGAATACTATTCCAATTTCATCACTCAGTAGTGTCAGATATTCAACAGTCAAATATTTTAATAATTCACCCCGATGTTCCTAAAGCTCATATATGCATATATTTTTTAGATGTAACCTGAAGAAGAACTTCCAATGTTCGAAACGCGTTGTTGGTTTTTATAATAAACTCTTTTGTGTGGAATACATAATACTTTCCCTAAACTTTACGTTATTTATATCACGTTTTGGAATTGTATTTTAACAAAGATCCTTTGGCGTAGAGCGTAGCACACTGGACTTCCTATACAAAGCTTGTAGGTTCGATTCCGACAAAATTTCGTATATTCTATTATTTATTCAGATAATGTACAGTGGTAAGAAAACAATTAAACAAGATCGGTCATCAGAGTTTTATAAGTGTATACAGATAGATAGATATAGTAAATATCCATATTTACTATACATATAGTAAATAAATATAAATAATCCAGTTGGGTTTTTGACTCTGACGAAGACCGCTTGTTACGGTTGAAAGATCTTAGTCTTGTTTTCCCATTTTCTTATTGTGGTTTGATCATAGATAGATATGGATATATAGATAGACTGGTAACAAAAAATGCAGACTCTGCTTTTCCAAAATAATGAATATATTATGTGGGTGTCTATTCTCTGGTATTACTGAATGGTTTTGGGCATGAATGAAGAGGGTAACAAATTGACAGAAGAGTGAAAGTAAGGTAACGCTCACGTCCTTGAACCTGCAACAGGACTTCTTTGGGGACCAGGCTCTCCTTGGTCTGCTTTCATTGCCTGATCTTAGAGCAGTCATTAGAGCATTTGCTGCAAACTACAGCATCATTTCAACACCTTTCAAACAGCTATTACATATAATAGTTGAAAGCAATTGTAATGGACTGTCAATCAAAGTTTAACAAAAAAAAAAAAAGAATAAAAGGTTTGTCGAAAAACTGAACTGATATAAAATTATTTTGATTGTGCGTCACAGATCAGTATCAACTTTTAAATTAATACATTATGATTACGCACAAGTCCAATTTAATTTTAAAAACTTATAAACTCAGAAATTTATTTTAAATGTTTAAGAATTAGCAACCATTGAAATGACTAGTTTAATTGTTTATTGAGAGTTATTTCATTTATTGAATGAGTTAATTAAAATAACGGGCGGAATATTATGAGAAATGCATGGTTGGCTTCAGCTATTAGTCAATTTACTGAGTGTTTCAATGAACTTCATGGTAGACTGAACTGACATTTAAGCTGCATGTTTCTGCCTTAAGAAGAAATAAATAACAGTAGTTTGGCTGAATCATGGAGTTTTGCCTTCCGTTTAAAAGTTGATTTGAAGTGATTGTATATAAACAGAAGTAAATGTTATTTGGATATATTTTTAAAATTTGTTGTTCTCACTTTTATTTTGGGTGGGGTAAGGGGGGCTAGAGTCAATCCTGTTATTTAAAAGAATATAATAGGTATTTTACTAGTAGTTATTATTACTAGGTAAATTTTACATCAGTATATAGGTAAAAGTTTACTGTATACAGGTTTATTGTACTATATATCTTTAATTCATACGTGACATTGTTCAGGCTTGAATTAAAACTTGTTTAAGAGATTTCCTGTTTTAAAATTATGCTCATTTTCTGAACCCGAAGTTAAATCTTTCATGTGTTTGTAAAAATGCTATTGTTGTTAGACCACCTGTGACTCTATAATTTCTGTAAGAAACCACAAAGATGTATTTCAACTTATACTAACAAAGATCAAACCACAATATGAAATGGAAAAAAAAATCAAGATCTTTCACCCACAATAAGCGGGCTTCGTCAGAGTCAAAAACCCAACTCGAGTTGGGTTGTTACGAAGACAACTTGTTACGGTTGAAAAAGTCTTTTTTTTTCCCATTGCATAAACTGATTGTTGTTTCACGTGTTTTTGTGAAATCTTTTTATCATACTAAAGTGTATCAAATAATTGAAAGACTGGAGCCAAGAGAACATGAAGTCATAGTAGGCTCGAAATATTGCGCTGAAAGTTTTCTGATCTTTTTATTTAACATTATGTCAGTTTGGTAGCATTGAACTCCTGGGCGCCTATTCCAGCGAGGGGTGTCCCTACATGAGGTTTGAGTATATACCCCAGACGCAAGAATCTGAAACATTGGGTGTGGTTTAAATAACTTAGAAATATGTATGGTACGTTAATTTGAGCTCTCAACGTCAGAAACTGTAGTAGATTTACACCTGTATTTTAAGCAATAGTGCTATTTGTTCATGTCATATGCTCAGGAATTTATACACGTATATAGCATTATTTCATATAACTGCAAGCAAAAAACATAGTTCAGCTGCGAAGCAAAAGTGTTTAATTTTTAAGGAACAACTGTGAGTAAACCATGCACTCTTCATACTGTCAGACCAATTTGAATAATGACCAAAACATCTAATCACTATTATGAATCCTCCGCCATAAATCAGTCATGATTATGACATCTGATGATTTAAATTTGAGTAAACGGATTGAAAATAAAATAATTCGAAACTGCTCTACATGAAAAAAACTTTGAACTAATTATTAATAATATCTTAAACACGATTTTTATTCCATTTTTATTGGTTTAATATGCCAGACTGAATATTATATCTTTCTTCATCTTTGTTTCTAAATTTCTTCTTATCTAGAGATATTGAATATTTGAAGATAAAAAAAATCTGGAACAGAGATTGTTTTGTTGTGCTCTGTACAATGTGTATTTTGTTACAACATTATACAGTAGTAATTTTTATTCAAAATAATTAAATTATAGAAATATGTATATTTAACAAAATAATCAGTCTTATTTAATTCAAAGAAGTAATAAATGTGGTGTTTAAAATTAAAATGTTATAGGATTTATGGCTTCCGCAGTTATTATTTAGTGGCTTCATTACAGTATGAATAGTTGTAATTTTGTACTACTCATATGGCAAATTTTCTTGTTCATTCTGTCAATATGAGTTCTACTTGTGATAATTTCTTATAAAGTATTACATTTATTGAAATGTTTAAAAGTGGATTTTTTGTTAATTTAAATCTATTCTTGGGATAAAATTGGCTCAGTTTACACATTTTGTTCCCAGTTTGTAAAGGAATTTCTTATGTTAGTAACAATGGCTAAAATGTTTCAATTTCCTCTCCAAGCCCTACAGACTACTTTGATGTTTTCAGACAGTATAAGCCAATCAAGTGCCCAAAGAAGAAAGAGCAAAATACGATTCCTTCTCTTAACAATAAAATATTATTTGTAGTGTGCTCCAAAATAGCTTGAATTGAAAGAGATAACTCTAAAAGAGCAAATGTGGTTAGTGTTATAACAGCTGGCACCAAAATAGCAAGGACATCTGGTAGTAGCTTCAGAACATTCAGAACATCTAGAACAAAATAGCTTCAGAATATCTTGTAACCATATGTATCTTATACTATATGTATAAGTTTATTAACTACTCAGCTATGTAACGTAGTGAATATGAGAAAAGTGCTTCTAGTATATGTAAGATGAGCTAAAATATTTTGTTTTCAACCATTTAATTATATAATTGTTTCTCCAGGACTATATATATATATATCGATAAAAGTATCGACCGTGGAATAGAAACAAAACTGAAGTTTATCGGGACTCGGTCAGTTCTTCAGGTTCAAATTAAACTCTCAATGCCAACGTTTCGGTCTTTATTTAAAACCTTTTCCATAAACAGATGTATACATTTTGAAACAGAAAAACTAAGTATTACATTAAAAATTATTTTAGCACAGTGTCACGTGTTCATTCAAACTACAATTTTTGTTGAAATCCACAGACTATTTTTCTTTGTAAAATAGTTTGTAATGTAATACTTAGTTTTTCTGTTTCAAAATGTATACTTCTGCCTATAAAAAGGGTTTTAAATAATGACCGAAACGTTGGCAATGAGAGTTTAATTTGATCCTGAAGAACTGACCGAGTCCCAATAAACTTTAGTTTTGTACATATATATATATATATATATATATATATATATATATATATATATATATATATATTAATTGCTACTTATAGTATTTAACCATTTATAAAGTAACATTTTCTGTATAAATGGTTATAAAATAATATGCTATTTTAACTTAAACAGTGGATTTGAAATTAAAATCTCTACCTTATTTTAAAAAGTATAAAACAATTTACAATAACTGATGAAATAGCAACAAACTCTAACAACATAACTAATATATTAATAAAACAGTTCACGAGAAACTTTAATAATAGTACATAAGTACCATCTGCTTTAGAATGTTATGTTACAGTTGACTCCATGGTTGTTATTTCATTACAAGCGCGTCTATTAATTAGTGTTTTGAGTTTATAATAAGGTTCTCTCTTGATTAAACGTTTAACTTTGTTTAATGAAGTAAGGATTTAGATTACATCTTTGTGAAGCTTTCTTCTTTGCAATGTACTGAGGAAGCGACAATCGGTTGGATGCAGAGTCAATCATCCCTTCAATAGCACAGTAATTTTTATTATAACTTCCTCTAACGTGTTGGTCCTTGACGTACTTCATTTGATTTCTTGTTATGTGTCGAACATTGCATGGTTGGAGGGAAACATTGAACATAGTGATATAATGTTTTCATTCTTTGAAACAACTTTCGATATTTGAGGTCATCAAACGAGTATTTTTCTACTATTGAAGTATACTTTAAGAAACATTCTTTTGTAACTTATCATATTATTTTCTTAGAAATCCAAGATAGCCAGGTGGATTGTGAGCCCGCTCTGGACTGTTATATTGTTAGTTTGATTCCCACTCTGGCCCTCAATTAATTGAAGCAGAAGGTGAAAAAAAATCTGTGCATTTCACCAGCTCTCGGAGCTGCCATTAACCGGCCCCAAGCCTGTTCACTGTTAGGTCTCGTTGAAGTCCCTAGTCTAAATACACTACAGTTAGGCAAAATTTAGGACTTCCAATGTAGAATCAATTTGGAAATGTGGCTTGTCAATTCTATAATGAATGCCAAATAATAAATGAAGCCTCTTCCTTTGGTCACTAGGACAACACTAAAGGATGTAAGCCTATAAGTGCGGGATTAAAGAAAACAAGCCTATTGCTTTCTTCTTGGGACTTGATGGGTAACTACTTATAGATTATTTGTTTAAATTAGATGAAATAATAAAAATTGTGTTCATAATTACTAAAAATTAAATCCATAGTTTGACTTAAAACAACTGTAAAGCATACCAAAAGTTACATATAAGATGCTTGAATTCGTTTTTAAAACGTTTTGAAGGCATAACTATTCGTAGTAACAGATATTTTGTAATAATCAGCAACTAATTCTATTTCGTATCACTGACTACTTTAACTAATGTAACGCTAGTCATTTATTCGTTGTAGCATTCTAATAGCTCTTAAGGACAAGCCATACAGTTGGATACTTTTTTGTCCTTCAGTCTCAAAGATCTGTTGTAACATATATTCGTTGATGTAGGAAAACACAAAGTGTAGTTCGAAATTGATCATAATTTTATATTAGTCGAGTTATCTGTTTAATATGTAAACTAATTAGTTTTCTCCTAACGTGTATGTACATTTGTAGGGCAAAAAAGTTAATGAAATAATCTTCACATATAAAAGTTTAAAACATAAACAACGTGTTTCGAACACGTAGTGTTCTTCTTCAGGTATAAAACCAAGGATGAGTGTCTGTGGTACAACTGTTGTAATACAGCAATTGTATTACATACACCCATCTTTAATTTTATTCCTGAAGAAGAACACTACGTGTTCGAAACGCGTTGTTTATATTATTAAACTTCTATATGTGGAGACTATTAACTTGTTTACCCTATAATTAGCGAATACCATATAATAACTGATTGCACTACCTTAGAATTATATGAATTTATTTACTAAGTGTTATTTTGTGTTGTGTAACAAAATAAACATTTTCAAATAAAAGATAATGAATATAATTTGTTACGATATTTACATGCAGTGCGTGTGGAATGGTGTGCTTTGAATTAGTAGTACTGAATTATAGTGGTGTTTAAGTCTTGAAGAAGAACACTGTTGTCTTGACACTTGTTGATTGAACAGAGCTGTACATTATAGCAGAGTTCTGGAAGGCTTTCCGAAGGAAGAGGACATTGTTGTTGGTTTCCCGAGCGACTCCACTGGGTCCCCCTAATTTGCCGCCAGTCAGATATTGCGTCACCGCCTGCCTCGCCCAGTTCCACATTCACTTCCCATCTCCTCGACTTTTAGCTTCATCTCTTCACCTGTAACAACTACAGCTTTTAATTGGTACTCAATAAATTGAACAGGTCAATTACAGAACACGCTTCCTGCTATTAAGTTGTTTTGAAATACTGTGATCTAGACCAAATGTTTCGTAATAGGACCGAGCACACCGTCTTTTCTCTTCTTAGACCAAATCCTTCAGACAAATGCTTCATTCACTTAACTATAATTATTATTTAATATGCAAAACAGTTAAATGCATATTTTTAAAATTCATTTCAAACAGAAAATAATTCCATCAGAGGTTTCTTATTATTAATTTTTTCATTACAGATTCCTTACAAGGTAAGATGTAGTGAATAAGTCATAATCGTAAACGTAATAATAATAAATTAATTTTTCTTTATCTAATGCCAATCCACGCAGGTTTTTGCCTTCGTTTCTATTCTAGGGTTGAACGTGTGTCTCAATCGTTATTGCCATGTCTTTAGTAATGGTTCACATAACAAGGTTGATTTATATCCAGAATCTTAAATTTTGCTTCACTATATTATATTTATCGTTTACCTGACATTGGTCAGGGATCAATGGATTTTTTCAATGGTTAAAATAACCAATTATCTTGTGTTGTACAGTATAAAGATAATATTTTTACTTCTATAGGATAAATAGTATCCATGTAAATATAGGATCATTGTAAATATCAGCAAGCGACACAAGCCACTATCCTATATCTACAAAGACTTGTTTATATTCAAACCCTGATACGAACTGACACCATCTCATCAATTGAGAATGAGATCCGCGTATCTGGCATCTTGAGGAAGGATGATTTAACATTTCTTCACAGAATTCAAAGAATCCATCCACGTGTATCACACAAGGAACTTTGAAACATAAACCAGATACATTGTTACATGTGTTATTGGTAAGAAGATTCATAAGATTGACTCTTAGATTAGATTGATAATATATTGATTTAGTATTTCAAATTATATTATTTTATAAAATGGATTAGTGCTTGTGGGGGGGGGGGGGGGGTTCCACCACTTCACATTCTGTCACCAACCCTTGCGAACTAACACTTTTCACTCTTTTTTCCTCTCACTCTCTCTCTCTCTCTGTCTGTTTGTTTATCTCTATCACTCCAGTCTGTTTCACTATCTCTGTCTCAGAAAGAAATAAATTTGAAAACAGAAGGCCATGCTCTCATCCAGTCTTTCGACCTATTGAAACTTTTGTCAACACTTATTGGACTGGTATATAATAGAAAAATATTTTTCTCCAGTAGTTTTAAAATTTAGTTTATTGATTTCAAAGCATAGTCTGCCTGTTTATATTAGTCTGAACTTTGACTACTCTTGAAATTATGGTTAGAGTAGTTTTTTTTTTAACCGATCCTCTAGATGGTTAAAAACGTCAGCCCTTTAGGTCTTTTTGTTTGATCGGTAATTCTACTTTTGGAGTCCTAAATTTTGCCTCAAGTGTATTTAGAGTAGGGATCTTTAACGAGTTCCTGATATCGCACAGGCTTGGAACCGACAGCTTAACGTCCTTTCCGAGGGACGATGAACTCAGATTTATTCATCTTCCGCGCGAATAAATCGAAAGCTAGGTGGGTATCGAACCCTAGACCAACCAGTTCAGAATAGAGAACGTTAACCACTGAGTTAACCTGGCCCCTTTAGGAGAGTAGTTACAATTATTATTTTAAGATATATAAAACTCGATGTAAAAACTACAACAAGTAATTCGTTTATGTTCTTTCCACAAAGTAAAGCCAAACATCAGGTTTTAGAATCCAATGTAAAAGATTAGGCTGGTAAGATAGAAGGAAATAAGTTGGAATTAAGTAGTAAACTTCAAGTATTGAAATGTATAAAAAAAAGTTATATATCTCCTAAATCGCCACATTTTAATTTAATTTTCAAAACTAAATATTATTTACATTGTTAGTTCTAATGAACTCCCCTCCTTTCCGGTGAAAATGGAAACATCCATTTAGAAATGTAAGATAGAAAAAAAAACCATTTGAAATTAGTATCAAATCTAGAGCTTCAGAAAATCAAAGGGAGGTCTGGAGGGACATAAAAGATTTAATCTATTTAACTTCATGTTGAAAAGTTCACGTCCATTCATTTTTTTAAAAACTATTACAAGACAGTTCATGTATCGAATCATTGCATGCTCCAAAACTTTTTACTTTACTATAAGTAAAGTATAGTGATCGTGAAAAAAATCGATCTCGAGATTTTGACGGAATTACATGTTTTGAGGTCCCAGAAGTCGTTTTATGACGTTTTTTCGATGATGTCTGTGTGTGTGTGTGTGGGTGGGTGAGGGTGTTAGCATTGCTTGTTACCACGCTACAGTCCAGAATCTTTGATGGATCAAGTTGATATTTTACACAAAAATGGAACCACATAAAGGCGAAGATCCTTATTGTTTGGGAAGAATTATGCATGATGGGAAAGTCACTTTTTTTGCCAAAAACCGTTTTTTTAAAACATTTATTTCTCCTAAACTGATAACCCTAGAGTTTTGAAATTTTGACATTATCTTTGAGGTTACAAATGAGACGAAAGAAAAATATATTCAGAATTTTAAAATAACAGGAAATATTTTTTTTCAATAAAATGTAAAAATTTTGACTTATAATTCAAATTCAAACCTTGTGAGAGCAATATAAGCCATACTGTTTGACGGACCAAAATGAAACTATGCCTAAAAATAGAAAATTATGTGGAGAATGAGTTGAGATATTTTTTTTCAAAATTACATTCGCTAAAGGGGCGTTACAGTACGATATCTGTTTTCAGAAAATGATTTTTTGACGCTGAACGGCTCATTAAAAAATAATGAAAATTAGCAATTCATAAAAAAAAATCATGAAGGTTCAATTACAGGAAAGAGCAATAACGCTATAAAAAGTGTTTGTTTATTCTAGACTAAGAGATCACCTGCTATAATTGTCGAATTATTTTTATTTTTTTACATTGTTTACATTGACTTAGAAATTTTTTGAGCGAATCCACTGAGATATAATTGATATTTATAAAGGAACAATTTAAATTGTTTATTGACTTATATGAGATGTAAGAGGAATAATATTGTGCACGAAAATGATAACACTCACTCAGAAAAAATTCGTATGTATGTTATTTGACAAAGAGGAAGGAAAATGATATTATTAAATACTAAGAAGCCATAAAATTCCCAGTATAGTAATTATATAAAAATTCCCAAAATGTAAAAGATAATTCAAAATTGAAATCTTATGTTTAGAGATTAATAAATGTAATTATCGCACATCTTTAATTATAAATCACCAAAAAACAACATTTTCTTCGCTGTTTAAGATGTTTTTCAGAGAAAAAAAGGTTATTTACCTGTTTTAAATTTGAAAAATTTTTACTTTAATATTGAATGTCGAAGGATGTCAAGTAAACCATGTTCTCTTCTAGGAGAATATTTCGTATCAAGAAATGTTCACTTTCGTTTTTCAAAAATGTTATTACTGCTGTAGTTATACTAAAGAAATTATTTGCATCAGCTGTGTGATGTACAAAAATAAGCTTATATATTGTTATGTCCTTCAATAACTATCTTTACTACCTCAGGAATGAAAGACTAATAATCATATCCCATTTAGATGTTTACGTTATGCTTAAATGAGACGTTATGTGTTATATACTCAAGAAATTTGCTATTAAGTTACTTATAGTAAAGTTGAGTGTAGGCCACTCCAGATTTTTTTTTGTCAAAGCTTAGTACGTCACTTAACATAAAAACAATACAAAGAAAACTTTATTTACGAAACAGTGTTTGTTAAAATGATTGTTGAACGAGAGAAAAAGATACCTATCTATGATGTAGCAATCCTCCGAATCGAGCTCCGAAGTGTGATTCCAATCTCCGTGGGCCTCCCATGTATGATCTATACCTCACGTACTCACAGTAATCTCTTTCCTGCTTCACTATGTTTATGACCTAAGTATTATTAATCACAGTAAAACTGCAGAATAAACTAAGAAAAGTATAACAGAAATACAAGTATACACTGGTCTGAGACTAAATTTCTTAGGTTCTAACTAATGTGAAATACTAACAATGTAACTAGTAGAATAGTATTTAATAAATTAAAAAAAATAATTGAGAGCTTAAAAAAATAGTATTATCAAGTCGTAAAGAATAAATTCAAGTTAATAAATTGAACTTCAGTTGCATTTGGGTTCTGAATAATAAACATATTTTTTTCATTTATATTACGCATTTATCTAAATATTAGTTATGAAATAAGAATTTTTTTTTAATTAATAAACTAACTGACTAGGGATGCCAGTGGGCGATCAGGTTTAGAGATTTGAACATATAATCTCCTTTTTTAGCATTCCTAAACAAGTTCGCTAACTGGCAAGAGATTAATTCGGCTTTCTTAAAAATAAAAAAAAAAACTGTTGATTGATTCAGGTTTTAGCTGCAGTTATAAAAAAATCCTCAAAAAGGCTTATGTAAATAAAGGAGAAAAGTAATCATCCAGAACAATTTCAAACTTTACAGAATAATATATATATTAGCCTTCTCTTAGAACAGAATTGAGTTCTCTCAGTTATCTTAGGCATGTGTTATTAAATAGGTTTATGGCGATTCGATCCAGAAGAGAGGAAAATTTTAACGAAGATTGAAGAATCAGAAAAAAGTTTGTGAATGCTGATGATACTGTAGTATATAACTTATATATATATAACAAATTCTATAATTTATCAACCGTTTAATAGTAGAATAGAATAAAATTTTGTTGTCTATTGCTTTTTCCAATGTATTATAATATACTATCACCAGCAATTAAAAGACACCAGTTAAATAAATTACTGCAAGCATGCACAATGGAAAACCCTTTTTCCGAAATAGATGGATCAATGTACGAGTATGTTCAAATTGATGGTGTTTCTGTGGGCTCACCTCTTGGCGTGACTTTTGCCAACTATTACAAGTGTCACCTTGAAAAAAACGTACTGAACAAAAGAGATGACATCAAACCTACTATGTACAGCCGATATGTTGATGACTGCTTCGTTATAGCAAGAAACAGAAACTTCAAGACAAAATTGAAACTTCTTCAGTATTCAAGAAAGAATCAAATAAAACCTCCTACCTCAATGTCTCTATCTCAAACGAGGCTATAGTTTGTTACATAGATAAATATTCACATTGGATATTTTTGTATTAGTCCTTTTTTATTTATAAAAAGAAAGAGTATTAGCTACAGATTTTTTAGCAAAACTTTCTTAAAGTGAAACAAATCAATCAAAGAGTAACGTCGATAGAACTCCACATTTCTTGTTCAACTGAAAAGGGGAGAAAGAACTTGAAAGTAATAGTAAGTTCAGAAACAACAATTTTTTGGTAACATGCCAGTAGTAATAGCGGTGAATTACACAGATATACCTGTGTTTGCAGCTTAGTCTCTATACTAGGAATGCGCTAAAAGTAACTGAAAAACTACATGCTCCATTTTTTTTAAACTTTTAATTTTGTAAACAGGTAAAAAAATTGATGCATGATTAAGATTACTTTTCTAAGTTAGTTGACATTGTATTAAATCTGTGAGTTACTTCATCGCAAATTGGGGGGTTTTTGGAAATTTATACGCAACGTTACTTTTAGTTGTAGGGTCTTAGGTTTGAATCCTTAAATAAGATACGCTTTGTTAAGATTTTTTATATAAAACATACTTGATACGGTGTATTCACCATGGATGCTGGAATGGTTACAAAGAAATTCAACATGCGTTTTTAGTCAATCCCTTTGAAAATTTTTAGGTTACCTAAAATAAAAATACCCTAATTTGTAAAGGACTCCATCTAGACTTTAATATATCTATATAACAAGAAAAAATTATAAAACGATAAAAATTATATAAACATGGCTTGCCATGAGAATAATCTGTGAATAGATTCACAAACTTACAGATAAGCATTTTGTGTTTTGAATTCTTGAAACACAAGGGTTCAAACACAGAGTTACTGTTACAAGAGAAAATACAGTTCTATTTTAGAAAACCAACTTTTAAGTTCCTAGTTCTTTATTAATAATTAAATAATGTGTTAATAGAACTTTTTGTTTAGTTTGATTTTTGCAAATAGAATACAATATTCATAGTAATTTCAGTAGATTTAAAAAATTTAATTTAAAAAATATTGTTTTTGTTTGTATTTAAAGTAAAAATGACCAGATGAAATCGACAAAACACAATCGACTATAGCACAACAAAGGGTTGTTAGTGGCACTTGGCGCGAGAAAGTGAACTGACTGAGCACCTGGGAACTTCTTGTATGACATCATCTGCTCTTAGCTTTGGAAATGTTGTCCACTTAGTCTGTTTCTTAATGTGCTGAAGTGGCCCATTATCTAGTAGTTCGGTGCTGCAATCGAATTTAAAGTGAAACGAACAACAACTTGAATATATTTGTGAGACTAGGACAAGAGGAAAGTTTTTGGTAATAGATATGTTGTTGAGATATCAGTTACTCTATTCCCTGAATCTTCATTTACTCTAATATATATATATATATATATGACCGTAGTTTGACATTAAGAGCGTCTGAGGAGGCCCACATATGGTTATTGGGGGCCCGATCAGATCCCGGTTTAAATCAGAAGCGTTAACTTTTATTTGTTTTTCCTTTTATTTTTAACTTATATATTCATATACGTATATATATTTTTTTTATTTTTTTTTATATTTTATATTTTTTTTTATTTTTTTTCCTTTCTTTTTTTATTATATATATATTTTTATTTTTCTATTATTTTTTATTTTTTTATTTTTTATTTTTATTTTTTTAGTATTATTTCCTTTTTTATAATTTTTAATTTATAATTTTTAATTTTATAATTTTATCTATTGTTTTTGCTTTGTCCGTTCTCCGACGTTTAGTGCCTAGCTCCTTTTTTACGCTAGTGCTGCTCTCTTCGGTTGACTCTTTATTTCTTCATTCGCGCTCCGTTCTTCGACGTGGGGAGATCTCTCTCACTTCGTCCTCTCTTCTAGTCTACTCTCCTGATGACGAACAACAGTTCGAAATATTGAATTCTGTAAGTTTTCTTTGTATTCTCTTTTCTGTGTCGTGCTTTGGGTAATTTAAAGTTATATATATATATATGATCAAACCACAATAAGAAAATGGGAAAACAAGACTAAGATCTTTCAACCGTAACAAGCGGTCTTCGTCAGAGTCTCGAAGACTGCTTGTTACGGTTGAAAGATCTTAGCCTTGTTTTCCCATTTTCTTATTGTGGTTTGATCATTGATTGTTATTTCACGTGTTTATGTGAAATCATTATATATATTAATGATCAAACTACAATATGAAATGGAAAAAAATATTAAGATCTTTCAACCGTAACAAGCGGTCTTCGTCAGAGTCTGACCAAGACCGCTTGTTAAGAAAATGTTTAAAAAATCTGTGTATTTGATACAACGCAAACTCTAATCTGGAACAGGTTTTTGGGATTTTTTTGTAATTATTATTTCCATAATGTATTTTAATTAAATGAATGGAGTTTTTAGAGAACTTGAAAATAAATATTGATATTGATCAAACACATTTATTAAAGGATTTACAGTAATTTTAATGGATGAGTAGCTTAAATAAAATGACTGTAATATTACAGTCAGTAATATTTCCAGTCTATTATTTGAAGTGTCCGTTGCATCAAACATAAGCGCACTTCCTATTATTACCTCATGTCAAAGACAAGATTGGTTTCCTAACAGCTTTAGTGCTACTGAAGATTTTACAGCTCAGATAATCAACACAAATGAATGTATTGAAAGTGATAACATTGCAATTAGCTTAGCTAAATGACTAAAGAGTTGGCTTTGTTGAGACAAAGTTTATAGTCCTTTAAGTAAGAGAGAAGTTCACTCAAATGTCATGACATACTAATGTTTAACTATTCTCAAACAATGAAAGCAAAAGTAACGAAATTATCTCTCAATTAGCTATCTAAAATTGCAGTCGTAATGAAACTAATTCAAGTCCAATAATCTTTGCCAAAATTAACTATCATGAGATATAATGAAGAAGTACTGACAAGTGTACTAAATTATAATTTAAAATGTTTCGTTGACGAGTAGCTTTTAATGGTCTTTCAGTTAATTGGCTATTATTCATCCAGTTTTTGTAATAAAAAAAACACATGTTTTTTAGTTGTGTAATCAACCATTGTACGAGTATGGTGTATATTCATTATTTAAGATAAACATTATGAAGGCCACAACGCATTAAATTACTTATGATTATAAAAAAATTTATATAAAAATGTATTATTTAATTCAAATAATGAAAAAAACATGTATACTAATTTTATAATTGTAAACCAAGAAATAAATCGAATTGAACAAATAATATTTGTTATATCGATCCAGTAAGTTTTCTCGCTTCTTCTATATGTTATCTTTTTTCATGTATATATATATATAAATTTATCAGTCGTTATCAGCCTTTGGAGCGATTCACTTCTTTTCCTGAAGACGAGGACATCGAAATATAGTAATGAGTTCAGTGGTTTCCTTTCCATGTGTTCTTTTTTAAATTCTAGTATATATATATATATACGTTTCACAGTAAACTATAGTTTCACAGTAAACTATAGTTCTCCAACCGTCACTTCTCAAGTGCTCTTAGTGTGCCTATTTCTACTCTCCTGATGATGGTTCAACCGAAAATTAGAGACCGTAAGTGTGTTCGTCCCTTTACTCTGTACCTATAGTTTACTGTGAAACGTTTGTTACATTTGTAGATCGTTTTCCTGTTGATAAAATAGATATCACATACGACGAAGTTATCCAGGCTTCTTACTCTTCTCATATTAGCTGGAGCACCTAAGATACACATGGAAAACGAACATGGAATCCCTCTAACTTGAAACATGCTAATGGTAGGTACTAGAATTATTGGGATGAATAAGAACCATCTCAAGTTGCTAATTTTGAAGGCTTTGATTATAAAATAAAAATACCCTTCCCTGAATAGTCAGATTAATGACATGTTATTATTATCCCCAGTGCAAGGAATATCGATCGTAGATTTAAATTCAATAAACATAATATATGCGTTAGTTCACCTACTGAGCGCTTGGAGCGCTTGCATAGTGCATGTTGACTGTTATCATTAAGCTACTCGTATCATTTTTCCTAAACGTAAACTCTTCTTATTTGCTTATTTGTTTTATTATTTCTTATTATAATATTAATGTTTGTTAACCCTGAAGATGATCAGTGAGGTCGACAGCCTGAAAATTTTTATATTACTAAAGTAATTTAATTATTTATTTCTAAAAAAAAAAATTCACAAATATTATGTTTCTCATAAGTTTATAATATCACAATTATCAAAATCTTATGATAGTCCATTTAAATTGTAACGAATCAATGAATTAAACAATATTAAATTAACTTTAAACCTAAAAGATTTCCATAATAATAATGCTTTGTGATTGTTTTCTTTGCATTCATATTTTATGAAAAATTAATGAAATTTTTTTGTTCTAGATTTTGGTGTGTCCTGAACCCTGTCCTCAGAAAGGTATTTCATTAAGTTTTTAATAATTCTGACAGCTTTATTTTTACAATGGTTAATTATATCTGTAAATAATATTTAGGCAAGATTTTTACTTTAGCTTTTTTCAACTCTTTTTTTAAGTGGAATTAAATTTAAAACTGAAATGATTGGAGTCATTTTTTTTTCATTAAATTGTACATTAGTTTTTAATGTAGATTTATTTTTGTTTATTTGAAATATTATTTGAATGAATGATTTGCATGAATCACTTAAACAGTTTAAGGATATAGAACTAATTAACTGAAGTCGAAATTAAATATTCAATATTTTAATAAACAAAGTAAATTTAATTGTTAGGTAGTTTACTCTTCTAACCGGTTGATTTTGGTCATTTAAAAACATAAATGAACTATTCATTTCATAAATGAGCCGCTTATTTTGAAAGTGGCCTAATTCCATTTATGTTAAAATCGAGATATTTAAGGGTTTGCGTTTTACAAAATTTAAAAATATTGTCATTTTATTTATCAACTAATTTTTGTTATAAAAAAACTTAGTAATTTTAAATAAATTTTGTACAATTTGCTGCAAAAGGTAAAGATAACGTAAAAATGTAATTATTTAAATAGCTAGCTAAATTTTTTTGGAAAATGGAATTAGGCCACTTTCAAAATAAACGGCTCAAATGACTGATTTACCAAAAATTATAATAATTAAAGCAATGAAGTTAAAAGGTCAGTGAAAAATTATTTTATATTAATGATCATTTATTTATTATAATTTTCTTTTTGGAAAGCCAGTGGTTTGGTTGTTTGTTTCCACCGCTCAGATTTATAGGTTTTCATTTTGGTGCTGTTCTAAAGACCCAGAGTGTGGTTTATTTCTTATTTGGCACCTAAATCACTACACGGAGGTTACTTTGCTGTTGATTTTATTCGGGATCTGTAAAATTTTTCTATCTGTCTATAAAATTAGTTCATTGGTGAAGTTAATGGGTATTTGTTATGCTTGCATAGGTGATGTTTGAGGCAGAACTTTTATTTTGTTTTAACGGTTGGAGAGAAGTTCTGTCAGACACATATAAACCATATAACCCTAAAAAAGATTGAAACCTCGAATCTTAAAACTGCTACTAAGCACGCTACTCTAAATCCTCTTGTTGTTGTTTCAACTGAGATATTATCGCAAACAATCATCGCAAATACTGCAATAAAAATAATAGAGATCGTGACTACCACCTTTATCAATCCTTAAAGTACGAAATTCAATAAAAATCTCAAGTCATTAATAACTTAGAAGGTTAATATGTTTACTTGTTCTTTCAAACACAGAAATGATTCTCGCAGACCACAAACTTTAAAAAATGATTACAAAACATCTGGCTGATAAAAAACAATTGCTTGTTTAATAGTTTGAAAAAAACCGGAGACACTAATCGGTTAACATAAAATTCAAATAAAATCCTATTCTAAATGCACTATTCTTTAATTATTTTAAAATTAAATTATTTAATTAATTAAATTGAATGATATAATTATTTTAATATACTTATGGAGATTTTAATTTTAATGGTCATTAATGATAATATAATAGTTCTTCATTACTCCAGTTAATTGTGAGATCTTAGTCAAGAATAAGTTTTGCTATGTCTAAATAAATATGATTTCATAGTAAATTACTAAATGATTTATTAATTCTAAAATTTCGATTTTGTCAGAGAAACGAAACTTTTTGAGAAGTATTAACAATTAACATTTTTTTTATTTAATTTTGCAACAGTATTTTCACTTTTGCCACTACTGAAGTTTATTAGAGTAGGTATCTTTAATATTTGTATACAAAGGCTTTACACCATTCCAAAGGTTTTTTTGTTTACCAAATTTTTCAGAAGTTTACATACAAGCAGGCAATTGTGTAAACCTAAGTAGCAAGCCTGTTAACCATCATATCAACAAAACACCTTGGAATATTAGTTAATACTCAATACGTTTTTCATTTTATAAAAATATTTTACAGTGTATAATTTAACAGCATAAGTCATTTATACTATTATACTCTATTAAAAAGCATTCCAAATCTGTAAAATGAGGTCAAATTTGTGGTCCTGCCATTGACATTTCAATAAATTATAATAATTACCATTAAAAGAGAACTTGAGTTATGGTGACTATATCTGCAGGTCGTGACTTGAAAACTCCTACATAAAGAATACTTAATAGTTAAATTAGAATTGAAAAAAATAATATCGTTTAACATATGTATTATATTGAATATTTTAATGGAATTTAACAATTCTTTCCGAGAATAAATACATAACGAGATTAAAAGAGCTGAAATAAGTACAAGAACCTATGGATCACATAAAAACCGAACACCTGTCAAATTTCCAAAGGTCACTAGACAGTGGATATTTCATTCTAAAAATATTACTTTATCTATTATTATTAAAAATAATTTCCATTAGTTAAACATTTTTTTTAAAAACTGTTTTTTTAACAAACTTTTCACTTATTAACCACAGAAATTTTTTTATATCATCTTAAATTTTATTTAATATACAGACCATATTTCTAAGGTTTTATTTTCAATGGTCATCATTTTATTGCTATTATTTTTTTATACTGACGGATTTATAAAAGATATTTTGTGTTTCCCTAAATATGATACATTGGAAGTCATAAATTTTGCATACGTAAAATATATTTTGAATAGGGTTCTTTAACGAGTGTCTGACGTTGTACGAATTCGGGGCGGAATGTTTAACGTCTTTTCTGAAAGACAGCGTACTAGGATATCTTCACCTCTCGCGTGAAAAAAATGAGGACCCGCGTGAGAATTGAACTCAGGATCTGCCAATCTAGATGTGACAAGCGAGCCACTGGGTCACCATGGCACTATTGTCAGTATTAATAGTAAACGATAATATCTGAAACAAGTCTCTCGCTCAATCCGTTTTCGACGTCCATTTTCTGCAGCCAATTTCAGCGATAGGAGTCCTGGAGAATGTCGAGTACATTCGACTAATACGAAAAGTGTTTGGAGAATATATTTAATATATTTTCCTGCAGTATCCGTAATCTTTCACTCTATCCTGTCCTTGTTAACTTATACTATATTTGTTTTTACGGAAATATCTTTTAAAGGAACAAATTGTACTTACTTTTTTTGTTACTTATTAATATTACTCCTGCTTAAATTCCCAACAATGTAAAAAAATATTATTAATTAGAGAATTAAGATTCAGCTTCTCAGTTAGTATATTATTTATTTGAAGTATATATTTCGACCATCTATGTCTATTTTCAGGCTACATCATTCACAAAAAAAGTACATCAAATTAACTTGCCTTCAAGACATATCTGACTTCACAACGAACAGTATCACTTGCAGTAATAAATGGATCAAAATATCCTTTATTACGGTCAACATCACATTTACTTTAATAATGATAAAAAATATTTAAAAAATGCCATGTTTAATTTTGTTATATTTCCCTAAAAACAGTTTTTGAAATCGAAATTTTGGGAGTATTAGGATAAGTTCTGTGTCTAGAGTATTCCAGGAGTTGAAGGAATAAAAAAAAATTAATGAAGGATCTCTGTTCGATCAAGGACCTTCAAGGAGATTTATCTAAATGGCTTATATGATTCTCAAGTTCAAATTGTTTCCTATTAAGTAAATTTAATTATGTAAAACTCATTAAAAAATAAATTGAAAAGCTATATTAAAAATAATTGGCACGATATTGTTTCAAGGAAGTTACTGGAGAGCTGTTTCTCTGAGTCATACTGATATCATAATTGCTTGAAATAGGTTGGTAAACCTCATTGATGAAGTTTATATAAGGGAAGAGGAATGATGAGTATTTAGTTCAATAGACATAAGGAAGTTAAAGCAAGGATCGTGAAGGGAAAATCAGTGTTGTAATCGTGACCTGAGCTGAGTGGTGTCCTTTACCACTGCAAGGCAATCACAGTCCCATCAGGAGAGCCCTAAACATGTCAAACTACAATGATTCTGTAATCACCTCGAATTACTCTGTCGCAGACAAATGTCACTAGCACTTTGTAAATGCTTTCACCTGTCTCAACAAAAAATCCATCTTTCCTTTTCCTTTAGGATGTAAGTTAACGATTAGTAAAATATAGTAACAATGAAATAAACATATTCCATGTTTTGAGGTTCCTGGAATAAAATCATTATGTTTAATTCACATCTGTTATTGTTAAACTATAAATGAGCAATATTTATAAATATGTTATGAATCCCATGTTTTCAATGAAATTGGAAATATAAACACTTCTTTCCAGATTATTAAAAAGACCTTATTTACTTATATCTATACCATTCTTTAGTTATTTTACCAATAACTGATTTGTCATATTTAAAACTTATGGAATGATAGCATTTTACAATACAGCTTTACAAATTTTGGGTTTTAGTATACAAGAATGAGAAAAAATCCAACTAAACAACTCATCTTTCATTACTTTTCAGATTTGTTTAAGCTTTCATGAAAGTAAATATTTATAGTTTTGCAGACTACAAGCTGTGCTTCAATTATCAATTAATTAAATATAGAACTTACAATTTTTGATAGTAACTTAGATATACGAGTAGTGAAGCTCAGTGTATATTTTTTATGTTTATAAGCTTATCAATATAGTCTAGAACCATCTTAAATCAATATTTACCAAGTCGAGTCAACAGAAACTTCCAAAAGATAGGGATTTAGTGCCAAGTCTTTTAGGCTGAGGCAAAAGAAATCTACCTGAATCTTTTCTTTTTCTAAGTAATATAATTCTTTTGTGTGTGTGTCAAACATCCACACAAAACTATATCACCTCCAGCGATGTTTTCAGAATAGAAAGTTGTTAACTGATAAGCATTTTGGTTATGGGTGAGCTACAATATTATGCTGACTCTACATCCGAAGCTCTGTATAGTATCACTCAAAATTATTAGGGCCTGGTTTTTTTTTAAGGAATATCGTATTGGCATAGGACAGACAGTTTTACGTCTTCTTATTGAAGCGCCGTGTATAACATTTTATTCTCCCGCTTTCATAAGCAAGATTCCAAACTTAAATCATGAGTATGATTTAATTTATATAAATATAAAAAAAGTACAGAGAGAGTTGGGAGCTTGTTTATACAAACGTATGAGCCGTAGAAAAAAATCGTGGAACGGAACTAAGCAATATCGTCAAAGTTCCTTATTATGGTTAATAATAAGATTTATTTTACGTGTTTATTGAAACATGTAGTTAAAACATAATTAAGATAAGGCCGAAGTACATTTTTTTTTGTAGCTAATGTTTATAATCATTCTCAATACTGTTCAAAAACACCATAACAGCATACACCAAATGACTGTAGTTATGTACAAGTCTAGGCTGAACAAATAAACGGTATGAATTGAGAGGTGAAAAAGATTTTGTGTTTTCTAATTAATTCTTAAATTAAAACTTAAATAAATCTGGAAAATATGTTTTTAAGATATATTGTACATAAAATGTGGAGTGAAGTTATTTTAAGGTTTGCAGGGAGTAGATTTTAGCTTGACAGGTGTGCAGATATGAACGAGGAATGCAGTGGAGGGTGACGGAAGCGAAATGAAAACAAAAGAAAGTGCTAGACTACAGGGGGTAGGGGGTGCAGACAAAGGGCCTTGGGCAGGTGAATTCCTTCACGCTTCCTGTCACTTACTTCCTCCAATCTCATATCATCCTGCACTTTAACAAACATGCACATCTTCAACTCAACTTAAAGCCTCTTATTCATATTTTTTTTGCCTGTAAAATATACGGGTACATCCCGTAATTCATACCAGTGGGATACACTTGAAGGAGCAAGTATCGTTAAATCCATTCTGTATATAATTTTTCAAAACAAAATTCTCAATTTCTACAAACAAGCTAAGAAAATCTTTGTTACATTTGAGCCCTCATTTTTTAAAATTATAAGTAGGCATTTAATATATATAATGATCAAACCACAATAAGGAATGGGAAAAAAGTTTAAGATCTTTCAACCGCAACAAAAGGTCTTCGTCAGAGTCAAAATTTGAACTTTACTTTCTTTTTTTCCCATTTCTTATTGTGGTTTGATCACTGATTCTAATTTCACGTGTTTATTGTGAAATCTTGTTTTTTATATATATAATCAAACCACAATCTGAAATGGAAAAACAAGACTAAGATCTTTCAACCGTAACAAGCGGTCTTCGTCAGAGTCAAAAACATGACTGAATGGGAATAACATAACCTCAGTTGGGTTTTTGACTCTGACGAAAACCGCTTCTTACAGTTGAAAGTTGTTGTTACGTCTTGTTTTTCTATTTCATATTTTGGTTTGATCATTGATTGTAATTTAACGTGTTTATGTGAAATATATATATATATATATATATATACATATTTATATTTACATATACATATATATATTATATATATATATATATATATATATATATATATATATATATATATATCAATGATCAAACCACAATAAGAAATGGGAAAACAAGACTAAGATCTTTCAACCGTAACAAGCGGTCTTCGTCAGAGTCAAAAACCCAACTCAATGACTGAATGGGAATAACATAACCTCAGTTGGGTTTTTGACTCTGACGAAGACCGCTTGTTACGGTTGAAAGATCTTAGTCTTGTTTTTCCATTTCTTATTGTGGTTTGATCATTGATTGTTGTTTCACGTGTTTACGTGAAATCTTTATATATATATATATATATATATATATATATATATATATATTATATATATAGTAAACGTTGGGAGCAGTCCTTCTTCAATTCATGCACTTTAAAACTGGATGTCTGTTTAGCTAGTCTGTTTATTAAATTTGTTTTAAATTACAAAAAAAATTAGTTTTAAATAACTCTGTAGTTGATACAGTTATTGACCTAGAATTAAGCTTTACTTAATGAGATCATTAGAAAAAAGCCTGTTTTAATTTTGTAAGTTGTGGAATAACGAAACCTATATTTTTCGCAATAAAGATGTAGAAACAGTAAAGCCTAAGGGAGGTGTAAAAAAAAATGAGATGTTTTAATCCGTGAGAAATAGAAGACAGGGTGGGAACAAATGTGGGAATTCGAAGGAGGTAACAGTGGCAGTGTCTTGTCCATTGTCTGAAACATGAGGACTGCAGACTTGACGTACAGCTGGCTGTATTTAACCAGTTATTATATTCATAACAGGATGGTGATACACTTTTCAATTGTACTCATCTGAATTGCTTTTCTAACATAACTTTTAACTGGCAGCGTTTTTTACCTGACGTAAGGATTATTAAAGATGCTGACATCACGCTAACGCACTCTCATCGAACAATCAAAAGTTTTGCAAGTCTTATATCTTCGCTTAAAACAGAAGTATGTTTAACTGCTTTTGAGGAACAGCTGCCATATTAATCAAAATAATGTTTCTAAGGTGCTTTAATACATATATACCATATATTTTTATTGTAAATATCCGTTCTTTACTACAAAATACTATAAAAAAAAATAAAATATAATAGTTCTCATGAAAATAAACTATTTGGAGTTTTAATGACGATTCTCTTTCTAAATCACTAGGTTCACACTTAGTTTTTTAATGTGTAGAAGTTTTGAACATTTAACCATCATTTCTGAAGTTGTTTTGACAGTATTCTTAATTTTATAGAAATAACTTCGTTTCTTTAATAAAGAAATTGATTTCTTTAATCAAACTACTAAAATTAAAGCATATTAATTGTATGACATTGTTTAAAAAATAAAATTATCTATTCTTTGAATAATTTAGTGAAATGTCACTAAATGTGGATTGATTATTAAAATGAAATTTATTCAATACATTTTTTTTTTCAGGAAATAACTAAAACATCGTACTTAAGAAACTTGATATTAAATAAAACTGATAATTCAAATTCGCAATTCATTTATATAACTTTTTTTACTGCTACCAGATATGTGAATTTCTCAACCCTTCTCACTCTCTCTCCCTCCCTCTCTCTCTCTCCCTCTGTGAATATATATATATATATATATATATATATATATAAAGTTCGAAGATGGGTTTCTTGAAGATTTTGGTCTAAAGAAATGTCACTCATGTTTATACGCCGACGCTTCGCCAAAAATTGTTTAGTGTTTTCAAGGCCTCTTTTTTAGGAAGTAACTATTTACGGTTCATGTTTCTTCCTAAAAAAAACAAGCCATGAAAATGCCAAACAATTTTTGGCGAAACGTCGGCGTATAAACATGAGTGAAATTTCTTTAGACCAAAATACTCAAAGAAATCCATCTTTGAACTTTAAAAATCAGTTTCTCAATAATTTTATTTCCGATTTCTTTTAACTGAACTGCTTAATGCTAAAGAATTTAAGTTTTTGTTATTTCGTACATAACATAAAAGTAGATTTCTGTTAATGTTGTGTATTGGGCAGTATATGACAAATGGTAATTTATAATTGTAAGGTATCAAGGTTGCATTGGTGTAGTAATCGTCAGAGCAGACGTTTGCGACGGAAGGGCAGGCTGTTAGAATGGCAAGCAGAGATAAGCAGTGGTTGGTTTCGCCACCTCAGAGCAAGCTTACGTTTTATCAAAGAGTCTGTTTCAACAGACTTTCTCAACTTCTTATCTAGCATTGTCACATCGGCCCTCAACAAGAAACACACTCTGCATTGTCCTTGCCAGTCACCTGCCAACCCTCCAAACTCAGACAGTATAGGAAAACTAACGTCGGGTTAATGACCCGACGTCTCCATATCACTTTTCATTAGATCTCAACTCCCTCCGAGACAGAAATCGTATGCAACGAAATCCTTTCATGCGTACCCCGATCTTTTAACTTTGATTGTATTTGGATCCTTCTCTCACCAGACTATATACTCGTATTACTAGATCACCCGTGACCCGTTGGATCATCCAGCATCTTTTTAATGCAATCAGTATCACATAAATGCAGATAAACTCTAAATTAACCCATTTCTAATAAAAAAGATAATGAACATACTTTTAAGATATTTTAACATATTAACATTTTTTGTACAATTTGAATTTTCCAAAAAAAAAATTAATGTTTTCTTTCTGTTTGACCCTACTGGGAGTAACATGTAATTGGCCATGTTGAAATGCTGTTTTACATAAATGAACTAAAACTTTCTGTAGAGTCTCTCTTTGAGACATATGAATAGTCATGGCAAATGCTAACCCAATTGAAAATTGAATCCTTAAAAAAGGAATGTTGTCCTCTTCAGATAAAACAATTTTCAATTTTGGAATTAAAACTGTTTCCCCTTGACACCTTGATGCGATAAGTTTATAAACAATGGCATTATCATAAACCATTATTAAGTCTTGTTCCATTACATAAGTGCGGTGGAGCAATGTTTCTCATACATATATATGACAGTAGCTTCCTTTTTGAGTTTCAGCTTATGTTGGAGCAATCCGGACAACTCTAGTCAGTCAAGAAATTCTTGAGTAAAATTTGTGGGTTCTGTTCCTACACAAAACTGAGTTTTATGACAGATATTGTTTAATTCTCCAGGGATTAAACGCAAACATAAGAGTTTTATAAGTATATAGGTTATAAATGATCTATAGTTAGTTATTTTGATTCAATTAAACTTCTATGGTTTTATTTTAACATATTTTAAGAAATATCCGTAATTATGTTACAGTTTACTGAACTCTCGCTGACTTAATCTTGTTTTTTTAATTATCGTTATAATTTGTATTATGTGTAATTGGTGTTTTGTTAGTCTATTGTATTAATCAATGTCAGCATAACAAATAGGCCTTGCAGTAAAGGATTTTGATCCTTGTAAGTAAATAAATATACTTCAAAAGGATTTACGAGTACAATGTTTTTGAAAATACAAAACTATGAACGAAATACATTTTAAAGATAAAAAACGCAAAACCATTTATTGAAAACATTATAAAACAGTCATTATTTCTGCATAATTTACATGTAAGAACAAAACATTTTATGTTAAAGCCTCATTTGAACTCAAACAAATTTCTCTCACAGAATTTTAATTTATTTTGCAATACCAACTATTGAAATCTTTATTTAGATTATATGTTGTAACAAGATTTTATCAACACAGTTGTGTGATACTGGTGCTATAGATCAACTCTTCTAGTCCCTGTGTATTAAAAATAAAAATAATGCCAATAACTCGTGTTGTATTTAACGTTTTTCAATCTAGTATTTTACTTTTGATTCAATAGAAAATATTAATATTAATTCAACAAAAGTAGGAGAAAAATTGTCTATTTTTATTAAAATCACATTACTTATGTACGCAAATTAAGCAAAACTTGATGTAACAACTGATGAATCTTCATTCATCGTCAAAAGTTCACGAATGTGTGTGTTTACCAACTGGTTTAAACTCACTGTCTTACAAAGTTCTTTTGTGATGAATGACTAGTGCATCTAGTGGCTTGCGAGCTCACTGATGAACTGGTAAATCCCTGTTTGATTTTCACTCTGACCTTCGATTTCTTTACAAGGGAGATAAGAAAGATTTGAGACATCGTCTCTCAGTGACGTCTTTTACAAGCCTGTACGATACTAAGGAGATCTATAACAAATTTCAGTGAGGTCAAATGTAGTATTTAAAATAAAGGTACTTGAGTTGCACAAATGTAAGACTCCCAATGTAGCATCATCAGAGAGATGCAATATCCCCTTGAGGAATCAGCGTCAGGGATGTAGGTTAACAGCAGATATTCAATCCCATACCCATAATTTCCTTTTTGTAATTGCTTATTTCATTGATTCAATAACTAAGTGACTGAAGTGTATTGCTAATGAACCAGTAAGCATGAACAGTTGTTAACACCTGACAATTTTTGAAATTGAACAGAAACATATTAACGTTACTTAATTTTTGTATATAACTTAGTGAAGTGAATTCTGAGTTTAATAAAAATCCACCATCAATATGGAATTGTATTGTTTGTATGAACATATCTAGGCAATGTTATAGCCACAGAGTTAACAGAAAAACGATAAAAAAAAAGCTGAAAGCATGTTGATGGCTCGTTATGAATGAAGTATTCTGGTATTTTCTTTTGTTATAAATTACCCAAATTAGAATCTTTATCAGGGATGAATCTGAGCTGTAAGATCTTGAATATTGTGGTATGCCAAAAAAAAAAAGAGGTAAATAAAGAAGTAGATGATTGTGAGTAGTGAGGAGAAATTGAAAGTGAAGCGTTGTTTGGACAGGGACTGTGAAGAGCGGAATGGTAGAAGGGAAGGATGGGACCATGTGCGGTGCTGGTGCAGACAGGAGCCACATTCCGGCCTGATTGTACCCATTATGGCAGCAGCTCCAGTCCCTTGCAGCTCACCCGCATCCATCAGTCAGCCAACAATGCCGTCATCATTCACCCTTACCATTCATAGCCTCCTCATTAATAATATACCACCAACTCCACAGCTTTGTATTTATTCGATTCTATTAATTTAAAGCCCATACAGGTTTTATTTCTCTAGTACTTGATCCATCCTTAATAGGCCTTCTACTACTTCTTATAGAAATATCCCAACCTGGTATTATCTTTCTCAATTATTCCAATCCTATAGTAGAACGGAACGATGATGCGTAATAACTGTAAAGCATGTCCTATTATTAACAACAGTCCTTCCTTCATTTCATTTTTCAAGCATAACTCTTACAACATTAATACTTTCTTGTATTTTCCACAACCATGTCTGTCCACTAGACTGCACTTAGTGTGCATACTTTTTATGCCTTTTTGGCTTCAAATCAGCTATTCTAGAGTATAAAATTTTCATTCAGCCTCTGGCGGTTAACGCAGCTACCTTCCCTTTGTTTTTCGATTAGAATATTCAAGTTCTAGTTTTAATGACGGCTTCTGGCTTAAAACCCTCTATCAAATCTCGGGATTTAATACACATTTGTAGTAATTACTCTAGACCAGATAAATATTTACATCCGTGGGGCTAGATCATCTAAAGTACCCAGTCATTACCGCTAGGTTTTTTAACAAGTTATTTATTTACTAATTATTATTTATAACAGTTTTCAAAGAAAATTTTACTTATTTAATATAATGTTTGGTTTTCTTTCGTTCTTTCTTTGTCTTTGTTTATTTTTATTTTTGTACATTAGTCTTCTACTCTTGATTACGATGAAAGTCGAAATGTACAAAAGTGAGTACTTCAATACATTTCAGTACTGAAAGTTAGTTCTGAAATGACTATTGTCAGTCTTTCTGTGTACTTTGTGTTTTTGTTATTCTCGTGATTCTTTATTTTTTATTATATATACATAACTAAACTCACAGAAAGAACACAAAAAAAGAGATCACAAAGACTCATTACTATATTCGATCACATCGTCAGGAAGGAAGATGTGAGTCACTAGCCAGACAAGTGACGACACACTAAAAAAGTAGTGAATTTTTGTAATCTCTTTTATGTGGGTTTTTCTGTGAATTTAGTTTATTCAGTTTGTAGAATTATTTCGTTTAATGACCTATATATGCATATATAAAATTGCAGTTACACAAGAAAATACAAAAAAAAAAAAAGACTAACTCAAAATAAGAGACTGGCGATGCGTCTACAACGTGCTTATTCTCCCTTTCTCTTTTTTGCTGAAGATGAATTGCCCAAAAATTTGAGTTTGTAAAATTTTTCCTTAAGTTGTGTTTCTTTACTCAGTGTGTTACTCTTCTTCGATTTTGAACTCGTATAGTATCCAGTTTGGATCGCCTTTCCGATTTTTAAGTGAATATATATATATGTATAAAACAATGATTTATGAATATATAAGAATACATAAGTCATTTGGTCACCTCTAGCTTGGACGGTAAGTGTTTTCATTTCAGCCTTGAAGATATATTTTAAAATGTCGATCCTTGTTTCTGTGATTTTTAGAATTTACATGCACAATGCAGATATAGGATTATGGTAATGACATTAGATGTATCTAGAATATACGAGTAGAAGGGAAATTTTTTTTTGGAAGGCATTTATAATAAACAAGTGAACACACGATACTTGATTGTAATTGAGATATTTTCTGTTAAAATTAATTCCAGGAGTATTTGCAAAAAAACTCAAGAACATTTCTTTTGAATTGCATTGATATTGTTAATATACCATATACGGGCATATTTCTTCACCACAGAGTAGTTCTATGACAGGATGCAAATTATGTCAGGATTATTTCTGTCACTACATGTCTCTAGTCATATTTCCCAACTTTTTCTCCACCAAAACCTCAAAGAAACGTGTCTCAAACATTAAATGACAATGTGTATTAGTCTTGGTCATGCCTGACGATTTCTCATACACTAATATCTTATTTGGCTTTACTTTTTTTTTTTTTTTTTCATCGAGTTTTGTTTATTGGTTGAGAAAAGTGAAGTGATTGCGAGTGAGAGTTATCTTAACATTTCTGAACTTCATCGAAGAGGTCAAGAACAGAATCGATGACATTTCAACATTACTGCAGTGCACCAGAGAGTTCATTAAGGTTATCTGTTCAAAATTATTTATAGTTTTAATTTCAACAGTTAATATTTAACTTGAACTCAAATTTAGGTAAACTTCTTATGTTTATAACTTCAAAATATAATCTTCATCTACAATATAATAAGTATTTTAAATACTAACTTCAATGAAAGTTTTGTATTTGTTTGTTTCTGATACACCAAAGACATAATTTAAACATAATAACAAAATCGAAAAATAAATTATTTCTTTTATATATTAGCTTCTATATGCATGAATTTATATATAATATAGTCAAAAATATTTATATATACATACAAATTTTTTCTCAAATCGACCACATAAATTGAACACTATTTTTCTTTTTCATCGAGGTTTGGTCTAGCTTCAAACTTTCGTAGAAGTCTTGTAAAGTAAACTCTATTAGTAAACCCATTTCAGAATTCTTGAGCTCTGATTTCTTTAGCTAGATATGTATTTTTAACATATCTCAGGTGTCACTTGAGTGTCTAATGTCCTGATGAATTATAAAATGTAAAGTTGAAGTAAATATGATCGTTTCTGGTTGGCTCTTTCATCCCAAAATTACATAATAAAAAAATTATATTTTGGAAATTATTATCTCAAAGCATAAAACAATTTCTGTGATAATGAAACCATTTTACTTGTAGTAAAAACAATATTAAGGTAACGGTTAAAGAATTGAATGAAGCATACAAATGTCTACTGGGGTTTGTCTGTGTTGTTTCTTCCTTGCCTTGATTTCAGAAATGTTTGTTTGATTTCTTAACGATCGGTTCTTTGTGTTATAAACTTATTATAAACTTTAAGTAACTAACTACTTAAAAGATATAAGTTAATCAAACTTTCAGTCATATGTAATATATATATATATATATATATATATATATATATATATATATATATATATATATACGGTACTGTTTTCTTGACCACAAAGAAAAAGAAAAAGTGTTTTGTATATATATATATGTATATATATATCAATGATCAAACCACAATATGAAAATGGGAAAACAAGACTAAGATCTTTCAACCGTAACAAGCGGTCATCGTCAGAGTCAAAATCCCAACTGAAACACTAGATGCAGAAAACATCTGGTGAGGGGTTGAGTAGAGTGAGAGGGAAGAGTGGTATTTTAAAAGGATGAAAGCGCAGGAAAGGACTAATGTCCAGAAACGGATGTTTAGGGAAACAAAGGAGTACATTTTCATATTATGGTTTGATTATTGATTGTTATTTCACGTTTTTTATGTGAAATTTGACTTTAAGTCATGTCTGAGTAATTGTTGAATAATGACTCTTCAAATATTTTGTATCTTATAATTAAATGAAATTTGATTGTTCAAACATATAAGACCTCCAACACTTTCTCATTTGATGTTTATTTATAATAATTTTATTATCAAAATAAAAGTTTTTATTAGACATGTAATGCTTAGGTCGTTTAATTCCTCTCATTTGTCTTTACTGAATAATTATCTTGACAATTTTTTTCTTGCAATAAAAGAGAAGTTGCTTAATAGTACTGCCGTTTACTATCTTTGTAATTAATATCATAAATTAAATGCTATTGTACTCTGCATTTAATGGATATTGCTAAACATATTATAACTCTAATGGTTGGTGAATCCTTTCGATACTGCTTTGTTTCATCAAGTTGATTATTTTAGACCCAACTGATTAAAAATAGTTGCTGGGTAGACAATAGGGATGTCTTTGTTATATACATATGAATAATTAAATAATGCAATTATATAATTTTTTAAGGACACAACAAATTTAAAATTCATAAAATCAATATATTAATTAAGAATTTCAACTGCACTGTTATAAATATTGGTGGTTTTGTAGAAGTAAAATTAAAGACAGTGATGTAGTTGTTTTTGATTTTAACATTATAGTTTGCTAACAAGGATATTGCCAGTTCTTTTATATCAAAAGAATCAGTATGAGAATTTCGTATTAATAACGTAGCAACATAACTCAACTAACTACAGACAGCTAAAACAAACACGTGTCTAATAATGGAGATGCAGTTATGTATTGTGTGAAATATATACCATCCTGATATTGAAGTCTCGTTGTAAAGATTAATTAATATCATGGGCTATCTTCACTTCTTTTAGTCGACGTAGAAGTTTTTTTTTTTTTTTCCCAGGGAGCTCACTCGAGTGAGAAAGGGTCTTATACAAGAACTGAACTAGGGCGTAGGACAGTTAGGAATGCAGAAGCTCTGCCAGTTGCGATTTCAACCAGATAACAAGTCAACAATAGCCTTGAGAATGCGCTCTTTTCTGAACTCGCTGAGAACTGATTCCCTCTTGTGCAATTAAGGAACTCATAAGGAGCTAATTTGTATGTTCCCACGGTTGCAATACTTTGCCCATCTCCTTTAGCCAACCTCCTTTCTAGTTTTCTATTTACATAAATTAAACATTAAGTAACATCAATTATATCTTTCGGAATACTAATTATAATTGTTTATTATTTCTTTAGTTTTCAACAACTTTTTGTAATAAACCGTAATTTTTGAGAGGGCTTCCTCTTTTTAGATTGAATACTTCTCTCTCTCCTTCATATCGCTCTTTCTCTCGTAATAAACTCGAATAGTCAAATTTGACTGATTCTCAGTTCTCATCCTCATTTCAATTCTACACTAACATTAACAAAACTACCGACTCTATACCTCTCCAAACTGCCTGCAATTGCTATAACTGCCGACTAGATTACAATCAACGTATTGCTTTTCATGTTGGCTTGGCTTTCACAAAGATGAACCTTTGTATCAAGTGCCACGGGGCTTCTGTCGGCCAATGTAGCAACGTACTGTTGCCATGTACGATGATTCCTTTGGCCTGGATCTCAATTCTGACCATCAGATAAATCTTGAAATCACTTGCCTTCTTTGAGTCAACTAAAAGACATATACTCTCTCTTAGAATTTCAGTCCTTTCCTATCATTGATACAGCAGTCATCTGTTTGTTGAAAACTTCCAGATATATATATATATATATATATATATATATTATAGGTGTGTTCTCTAATCGGGGTTCGGTCAATTTTCCAGGATAAAAAATTTTAAACTCTCGTTGCCAACGTTTCGGTTTTATTTAAAACCTTTTTCATAGGCCTACAAACAAAAGATAATAAGAAATCACATATCAACTGATATATCATAGTTGATATGTGATTTCTTATTATCTTTTGTTTGTAGGCCTATGAAAAAGGTTTTAAATAAAACCGAAACGTTGGCAACGAGAGTTTAAAATTTTTTATCCTGGAAAATTGACCAAACCCCGATTAGAGAACACACCTATTATATCAAACGGTCGATATATTATTGAATCTGTTATATATATATATATATATATATTATATATATATATATATATATATATATATATATATATGAAAACAAACCACAAGGAAAAAAAAAATTAAAGTAGTTCTTGTAGTTGTTGTAGTTCTTACCTTGTTTGCTCTCTGATGACATAAATTGAAAGGCCTCAGAGCATTTTTTCCATCTGTTTTCTTTTTTTTTTTCCTTGTGGTTTGTTTTCATTGATTGCATCACGTGTTTATTGTGATTTATCTGCATATATATATATATATATATATTATAATTAAGCACAAGTAAAATAGATAGAAAAATACTGACGTAGATTTAGTTTAACATTCTGACTTTATCAGGAAAAGATGTTCACAGCTTTTGCAGCATTCCAAAACTTAACACCGTACTCTTAAAAGCTCTGCTGCAGTTTGGCGATAAACAGTTCCCGTAATAAAAGATAGAACTGCGTGCCCAGTTGAGTGTAATACTTTGAACTGGAATTTAACTATGAGCTAGTGTTTTTACTATGTTGAATAATTGATCTTTTTCAGTAATGTACATATTTTTTTACAAAAACAAATGAATAAAGAAATAAAAAAATAAACGCAGTAAAATAAATTAAATTTAGTTTCCCACCTTGCACTATTTTTGAGCTAGATAATGGAAGGTTACAATAAATAGTTCGAACTATCACTGATTTTGTATTTATTAAAAAAAATTATACAGGTATATATATCATTGGATTTGAAACCATTAAACTACAGTATTATAGTACAACACTAGTTATTTTTATGACTTTCTTTTTCTATTCATTTGAATAATTAAAACAAATATATGTCCATTTTTTCTGTAAGGTTGCGTAGTCTTGTATTGATTTTTCTATTATTCTATTTTCCTTAACGTTAATATAGCATTAAAAATAGCTATAAAACTAGTAAAACCAATCCATAGGAAGCTTTATCTATGGACAAAGAAGAAAATAATAAAGGTTTTAAATCTAAATTCAAGTACAAAGTTCTCTGTTCATAATGACTTGGGCAATACATTGCTTGAACTAAATAATATTCGAACAGAAGAATATCAGAACATGAAGGTTTTTTATGTCGCAGGTCAGAAAGTTGTTGGTGAACTAGTCAAGAGTGCTAAGCCTCTTACTGTGACCCTAGATTGTTGTGTATAAAGAAATTAATGCTTTCTGTCCCTTGGGGAAGTCCTAAAGACATCGACTTTACCAATTTGGGACGATACTAGCTACAGATCAAAGTTGCTCAGCTGTATAAAGTAGAGTATGGGCGCATTCAGTATTCCATTTCGAATATTATTCCAATTGTTTTGTACTCTTACGAGTTGCCAGAAACTCTTTCTACTGAACATTCTACTCTTACTTAAGAGTAGAATATTAGAGCACATTCTAATTCTTACTCTACTTTTACTGAACATTCAACAGTTTTGACAAAAACACATTTAGTTTATTAATTTTATTTTTAATCGTTTTATTAATATACATATTGTTTAATATATTAAACGCAAACTTTTTATGAATGGTTTAGCATGTTTAATCATATATAATTACATTTTTGATTGTATATAAAATATCTCTAAACAATAGAAAAACTTTTTTGTATATTTTTTTCATTGATGTTTGTGTATTCACTAGTGCAATTTTCATTAAAATTAATCTATTTTTGTTCTAAAATGTGTTGCTTTTTTTCATAATGAATACTTTCTTTAATATATACAGTTATAGATGTTGAAAAAAGTATTTTTTGAAAAAAGTATTTTAGATAATTGCAACACCGTTTCTCGGGTAGGAAGTCAAGTGTTAGTCGTCAATTAGAATAATCAAAATTTAAAATTTCTATGAAGAAAAGACGTTGCACAAATAGATGTCAAACACGGATGAAGCACTCTTAATTCTTTAGTATAACACGGGAGCCTATCTGCATGTACGATATTGACAAACCTTTTTTGATGGAAGACTTTTGTGATGGATGGTTTAAAAAGATTATAATAGAATACTTGTTTTGGCATTATTTCGCGCTCCCAGGTTATACAGTCATATCGCAGTAATAGAATACCTACCATATAGACAAGACTAACAGGCCCCTGTTTGACTGATCTGAGTGCTCTGTGATATTGTTAAAAAGAATGAATATACTCCTGGAACTGTCCATGAAATACAATACTGAAATCAATTTTCTGAGTGATATAAAGTTGAATGAACATTGGACTACAAAATAGATAACAAAATAATTGAATAAATACCAATGACATTGGGAATATATACGTCAAAGAGTTTGTTGAATATCTTTTTATCAGTAATCACAATTGTAAATAAATCTAATAACCTAAATAATAGCTCTCCACAAAAGTATAATAATCTGGTGTAGACACTCAAACGCGGTTAGCTGATGTAACTTCAATTCCATTCCAGGACTGCAACCCATATTGCATATGGCTGCAACACATATGTAGCAATTCCAGAAAACAACACAAGATGTACTCGTAATGTGTGCGCCAATAATAACAAAAAATGTTGGTTAGTAATACAATAATTATTGCAAAACAACACTGCCAAAGAAGCAACGTATACAAGAAACATTTTGAGTTTATGAAAAGCAGCCAGAAACCAACAGTCAATCACAGGACTTTAGTAACCTTCATGAGAAACTGTTGTGAGTCGCTCAGAAGACTAGAAAAGTTTTTACTTACTTTCCCAGTAGCCAATCCTCACCCTCAGCATGACGAAGTATGTCAAAATATCGTCGTGTTTTTGTATTTTCTTCTGATTGTTCTTTTTATGTGATTTTTTTTATATTTACATCGTTAATGTGAACCGCAGTTTTGGCATTCACGATTTTCTCACTGAGAGATTCGATGTAACGAACCAATTTCCTTCTATCAGGGGTTAATCGAAATAGGAATTAGCGAAGTGACAAGGTTTTGGTCATGTTATATGGTTAACTCTTAATTTGAATAACCCCTGATAAAGAGATATTGATTCAGAACATGGTATCTATCAGTTAGAAGATCGTAAATACTAATTCTGCGGTTCGCTTTAATGAAACATGTCTGAAGAAGGATCTGATTAGTATCTACAGTAACTTATGTATATACATACAATGGTTCAGAACTACTGAACGGGTGAGATTGCAGTTGTTAATAAAATACTTAGAATTTTAATCCCTCATTTGGGATTGATCAACTTGAAACGAAAATTATAATATCTCACTTTATAAAAAATTTATATATAAATAACCAATAATGACTAGTGACGAATTGAAACATAACGGCAATTTGAAGCACCAGAGTGGATGGAATAGCGAGGTCCTATTCATGATAACTGAGAAGCTCATTAAGATACAAATATCTTATCAGGACATTTCAATCATAACCTATTCGTGCTAACTAGATTTGAAGTGTATTTTCTAAAGAGGTATCAACGGTTTGATAACAATGCCATGGGGTGGCAGAGTTAACTTCATTGTTCTCCTTATTTCTTGCAGTTTGTGTTTCTTTTCCTGCATAGCGTCGATTCAAGTTTCCGTTTTAAAGAACCCCAGCCGTGGGAGAGACCCTTGAAGATCTGTTAGCTGCTCTGAATACCTTCTAACTGTATAGACACTATCTCGTCCAGTTCTACAGACAGCTGTCACCTATCCAACTTCTTCTGCCCACTTTCTCTTTGTTGAATATTAAACAATGGATTACGAAAACCACCTTTAAAAAAAAAAGATCTCTTAAAGTTATAAATTATGTTAAGAAAATAAGATACACTTGTTTTTGATTATTACTCCTAAATATAGTGTCATCTTATTGAAAATATACATATGATATGACCAATCAAAAATATAGGAAATCTCCCGCTAGTGCTGGAGAGTTCCTCTCTCGGTCGTTCAGCCTTCACCGCATGGAAAAATAGCTTAGATCCTCTTAATCCTTTCTATCTAACTAACTATCTATTTGGAACATCTTTATACTTGATAATAAATATTGACAATTGGTGATACATTAAATAGCGTAGATGTAGTAACAAGTGCGATTTTTAGGATATATCTTATTATCAAATTTCAAACCAAAAACTCGAGACACTAAGTATATGTCTCAGAGGGGCCAGTTTAGCTCAGTGATTAGCTGGTAGTCCGTGGTTCAATCCCCACCTGGGCCTCGATTTATTTACATAGGAGGTGAATAAATCTGAGTACGTCGTCCCTCAGAGAGGACATTAAGCCGTCTGTCCCAAGCCTGTACGATGTCAGGTACTCGTTAAAGATCCCTACTTGAAGTACACTGGAGTTAGGCAAAATGTAGGACTCCCAATGTAGAATCTGTAGAATCACCAATCAAACAAGAACCGGTAAACGGCTGACGTTATCACCCGCTAATTAACAATAATAGTAATAAAAGAAAAGTATATCTCTTGAATTTATATATGTTTCTTTGTCAATATATGTATATATATATATATATGATCAAACCACAATAAGAAATGGGTTTCATTCATTCTTCAGTTGGGTTTTGACTCTGACGAAGACCGCTTGTTACGGTTGAAAGATCTTAGTCTTGTTTTCCCATTTCTTATTGTGGTTTGATCATTGATTGTTGTTTCACGTGTTTATTGTGAAATCTTTTTATCGGTATATATATATATATTGACATATATATATTGATATTATATATATATATATTTACGCCCAGAGAGATACGGACGTTCAGTGTGGACTCATCATCTACATGGAACAGAATAGTAATTAGCATTACCTACCACAATCTTACAATTTAATGTATATCAACACATACTGGAGTGTAGATTTCAAATATCCACTTGAATATGAATTGAGAGATAGGAAACTAAATGAAAGGAATGTATATGCAAAAAAGGGACTCAGATTTCACCTTAAGGAATAGTTGTTTGAACGTGATGTGCATAAAATTGTCGGGAGTGCTCTAATAGTTTAGAACATTGCACGATTGTTCGTAAAGATGGTAAAATAGAACTATTGTTTTAAGGAATGGTTTGACGCACAAATGCTAAATGTTGATTTGCGTATTCACACTCGGAATGTGACTTCACATACAATATAGACTAAATAAAGACAACTCTATGTTTATTCCACGGAAAAGAGAATATTCAATGTGGTGAAAAACCTTTTATAGTGTTCTGATATTAGCTGCATTGAAATCTTTCAATGTTCTTGTTTGAGCATCATTGTTGTATTGCTTTGATCAGTAGGTCAGACACATATCAACTTCACACTCATAATAAATGTTTCCATAAATCAGATACATATGATCATAATTAATTAATAAATAATGGTAGACCATAAATAAAATTAAAAAAAAATTACCTTCTCTCATTCTTTTGATCAAAAGTGAAAAAAATATGAAAAATATATCCAAGAAATAATTAAAATTCAGAAGTTAAAATGGGATTTGCCATTGAAATCACCAGAATATTAAACTATTCTTCAATCATTTGTTTGTTTACGATTCTCATACTTATAGGCATTTGCTGTGAAAGAGTAAGAGTATTTATAATTTTTGTCAACCTGTGCTATTATATTTTCATGTTTTAAAGTTAATTTATCAATAACAACAAATAAAAAACTTTTTCGTGACTAAAAGTTTCTAGAAAACACTAACATATATTTACAGGAACGGCTCGTAGTAACTGTATTATAAAACTCAATGAATGCAAATGGGTGACTTTTATGTAAGTATCATTGATATTAATTAATAAATATAAAAGCAGATTATCATTCTATTTCGGTCTATGCTACTGTATTTTAGCTGATGAAACAGACGGGTGGTCAGGGGAAGATGACCCATTAGCTGACTCTAATTCACTCCAAGGTCTTTAATTAAGGTTAGCGAACTGAGCCGTCTCTCCTTGTTCAAATCCATCTCCATTCATAGAAGCCTATTCTGCAGTAGATTGCCTCTGACGCAGCACATTAGTACTGACTGCCTCAACGACAGCCTTCCCAACACAAACCAGGTCAATCCAGTGACGCGAGGGGCTAGGTCAACCCAGTGACGCAAGTGACCATGTCAACCCAGTGACATGAGGGGCCAGGTCAACCCAATGACGTGAGGGACCATGTCAACCCAGTGACGCAAGTGACCATGTCAACCCAGTGACGCGAGGGGCCAGGTTAACCCAATGACGTGAGGGACCAGGTCAACCCAGTGACGCGAGGGACCATGTCAACCTACTGACGCGAGGTGCCAGGTGACCCAGTGACGCGAAGGACCAGGTTAACCCAATGACACGAGAGACCAGGTCAACCTAGTGACGTGAGGGGCCTAGTGACAAAAGGGCAAAACTTGACGAATGCTCCCATCATCCCGAACAATACTCTCAAATATCATTCCATTGATAAATTTAAAACATTTAAATTACTTCACTTTTGGTTAGCTGTAAAAAAATTATTTAATACTTATAAAAACCAGGTTGGTCATCTACTTTGTGTAAAGGAAACCCAAATTATCTGTTCGTTGATTGTTGTTGCATGATTTTCTTTCACATCTGGTGGCTGAAAGTAGATGTATTTCGAAATGCGTAAAACAATGAGAAATGCAACGAGAAAATGTAATCAGAATAAAATAGCACTAATTACAAAACATGTACATAATACAGGTATTGTAATTGTATTGGTTAGCTCAGTGGCAACGCGCTCGCCTCTGGATTGGTAGATCCAGGGTTCAATACCCATTCACGTAGACATTAAATCTCTCTTGGGAGGTAAATAAATCCGAGCATGACGTCTCTAAATAGACGAGTTAGGCAACTTTTGGCCTCTCAATGTAGAATCAATCTTCATGTGTGGTATCACCAAGGGCTAATATTTGGCCTATGTGTATTCCCTTGTGGGACTGCCGTTGCAACCTAACGTAAACATCTCTTGTCCAATGTCCATTTATTTTAGACAAATCCGTTGTTCTTCCTCTCTTCATTTCATACCTCTCCCAGAAAGTTAGTATCCAATGCTTTTGAAAAAGTTCGAAAAAATAATACTAACAGCAATTTTATTACAGTAGAGAATAACTGAAAATAGAGCCATCTCGAGTTTAAGCAAACATATTTATTTTGTATAAATGTCAGTTAAAAGGTATTATTAAATCATTTTTCTAATATAGAAGATAGACTCATGGTTATGAATTAATTTGTCCCTGATTGGATTCGTAAAGTAAATGAATCGTAAATGGAGCAACTATTGTCTATAAATAACAATGATTTTAACTTTAACTATTTCTCTCTAATAAAGTAAAATCTTAAACTTTCCAAAATTATAAAGAACGATTTCATAATAAATGTAATATGTAATAAAATCGTTATGACGTTTTATTCATATTAATTTTATTTTTAAAATATTTTTCAAAGTTATTTCGACCTAATTTACGTTTTCTATGTCACTGTAGATTTCATGATACCACCTACACTTATTACCATGGTGATATTTTTCTGATTTAGTAACTTATTTTGTTAAAGCAGGGTAGGTATAAAAAATGCAGGCATTGTTAGAAATGGTCATATGTATCCCAAGGAGTATGCAAATCACTTGTGGTTTCTTAAACATATTGAACTTGCAAACTGCATTTGAATAATAAAAAAAAACAATGATTAACAATATAATAGAGTATGAATAAAATTATTAGAAGTCACAGCTTTTAATTCTTTGATAGTTCTATGAGTGGGAAAAATGATTCTGATGGCTCTAATAAAGACGTGATACAAACTTTCTCATATTTCCAACTCTAAAGCATGAATAATACGACTTTGAGGCAATCTGACAATGGCACAAATGGATAGCACCATGCAAATGGTGAGAAGAAGAAAGTCTTTGCTTCTGCTAGATGGTATAAAGCAATGTCGCGTAGTCTTCTAAAAGAGTCTGACTTCTGATTCGCCTCTTCACAAACTCATCAGTTCTCTAAAAGATTCTCTTTTCTAAACTCATCCTTTGGGTCTACAAAGACTTTTTTTTCCTACTTTCCTCTTGGTTTCAACCTTGATAACATCTATTACCACCTAAAAATCTCTTAATTTATTATCTTTCTATAATTTAAAACCATAATTACACTATTTTCAATACAATCCAATAAAGCAGGCTTTTATCATTGTAATTATCATTATATAAGCTGCAAATTTGCAGTTTTTTTTTTTATAAGAATGTTTTTGAGAAAAAATAATATATTTTTGATAGAATATGATGGCCTATGAAAAATCGAATAGTTTGCAGAAATTCTGAACGAACAGCTTTTCAAATAATAACTTGTAAAAAGTAAACACAAGAAAAGAAAAAAGAAACTAAAATTTCACTTATACAGATCTTTAATTTAAACAATTAAATATATTTTTATACAAAACATTTAAATAGTCATACTGAGGTAAAATGGATAAACAAACAAAAGTCTCCACACAAATGAAGTTTTTTCAACAGCAACAACGGTTTAACACTATTGTTCATATCAGGAAACACTAATAAAATTATTCTAATCAGTTACATAATTAGTGAAAAAAACATTCAATTAATCCTTGGATATGCCTTGAATTCCTTAATTGAATTTTTTATTTCCTCAATTGTAACGATTAGATAATTTGTATTATAGTCTTCTGATGATGAACAAAGGTTGAAACCGTTGTTGCTGTTGAATAAATCTTATTTGTGTGAGTCTTTTAGTTGGTTTATCCATTTTACTCAGAATGAGTAATACCACAATACGGATTGCACAACTAATGATTTAAATAGTCATAATAATTTTTTCTTCCTCAAAAATTCATTAATGTAGAAAGTTTATAATGAATTAAGAAACTAATATGTTTGTTTTCATTAATTTTAATAAAACAATCTTATTATTATTTTCAAAACATACTTTAATAATTAAAGTTAAATTATTTTTATTATTATTATTAAATTTTGTATAATTTAATAGTACATAATATGGTATTAGTTTTTTGAATGACATTGAAAATGTCCTCAAAATCATATTCCTATGGGGGGGGGGGGGGGGGGGACTCTCACGTTGTGGGTTCTCAGTTAACTAGTCTTTTTCATTTTGACTAACTCAGGGAGTTAGAAACTATCTTTATAGTAGCGCAGAAATTTAAATGCACAATTTTTGCATGTTTTAATAGAAATTTGTCTCTGAGTATCAAATATGGGCTTTAAAAAAGTTATTAAACGCAAACAAGAATAAAGTGAATGAAAGCACTTGGGCAAAGTATATGTGACGCCATTTTAGTCATAAGAAAATCTAGTGAAAAGTTTCTTTTTTCTGTGTAAGAAATGATTGTGTACAATATCTCACATAAAACAATGAATATGATTCAGTTGACGGTTTATTGTTTTAATAATAATAATGTCTACACCTAAGGCAATGCATGGTATGTTTCCTACAGGGAAGTATATTACTTGATACTTTATTGTTTTTTTTTTTAAGAATTTAATTTTTTCCTTGGGAATTGCAGTGTTTTCTTACTTCCTGAATAACTTCAATATAAAGTGAAGTATGCATATGAGCTTTCCTATTGGCTTTATGAAAGAAATCGAATTGATTGTTTTCAGGTTGTTGAATGTGCGAGGGCCAAATGGAGAAATCTAATGAGCCATTGAGACAATGGAGTAGGAAATTCGCGGAGAACAGGCCTCACAAGCTGTGGGGCTAATTGTCCAGCCGGTCATTGTCCCTACCTAAACATGTTTCCCATAGAAAGAAGTTTTTGTGGTTAGCTGGGAGGTTTTAGAAAAATATAAAAAAAAAACTTTGTCGAAACATGGTGTCATTTTATTAATTATCTGTTTATAAAAGAAATACATGCAACACTCGTATCACACAACACACACACACACACACACACACACACGCACATACACAGTGAGAGAGAGAGAGAGAGAGAGAGAGAGAGAGAGAGAGAGAGAGAGAGAGAGAGAGAGAGAGAAGCAGAGACAGACAGACAGACATTATTACTAATAATTCTAATGGAGTGCATCAGTTATTATGTGGTATTTACTCATTGTAAGGTAAAAAGCTAATGAAATGGTCTCCACATATAGAAATTTAATGGTATAAACAACGCATTTCGAACACGTAGTTCCAAATATGGTCTCCACATATAGAAATTTAATAATATACACAACGCATTTCGAACATGTAGTGTTCTTCTTCAGGCATTAGGTTAGGTTAGGTTAGGCTTGCAGTAGCAGTCCCTCACATGGGCCGAGCATTGGCCCTTTGTGATACCACACAATGAAGATTGATTCTATAGTGGGAGTCTTAAATTTTGCCTAACTCAAGTGTATTTAGATTAGGGATCTTTAACGAGTACCTGGCATCGTACAGACTCGGGGCTGCGGCTAAGGTCCTTTCGAGGACGACGTGCTCAGAAATCCTCGACGTGATATCGTGGCCAGGTGGATCGAACCGTCCTATCAGTTCAGAGGCGAGTAGTAACCACTGACTAACCTGCCCTTCTCAGGCGTTAATAAGCGTGGTGTCTAGTACCGGTCAGTTGTACCATAGACCCTCACTCTAGATTAATGCCTGAGAGAACACTACTTGTTCACGTTGTTTATATAAATTTCTAGTGGAGACCAGTTGGGATTAGCTAACCCTACGGTCCTATCTAGTTCAGATGAATACGAGGTATGTTAACCACTGATCTCAAACGATGGAAATCCTATATATCAGGACGATTAATTAAGTAGTGAGCTTTCTTTTTTTGTTATTAAAGCACTCAGCTGAAACAGTTGTAACATTTTACGTAACACCATTAAACTTTCGACGTTAATTCCTGAAGAGATACGTATAACTATTTATAGCTTAATATGATTTAAAAACTTCTGTGAAAGTATGTAACTATTAACACACTTTGAACTCTTTACTGTGACTCCATAATTCACTCTTGTGGTCTACAATGGACTTCTAATCAATACTAACTACCCAATAAAATAATTTACTGGTCTAATAAATTTGTACTAGTTAGATATTTCTCTATCAAAGCTTCTCCCATCGATAGTACATATGCTAACAGGCGTTTCACATTTTCTATTCCATAATATATTGTTTAAGTATACATATGCAAAAATGCCACAATATGCGTAACTCTACAATTAAAGAAATTGTCTCAAATATGATAGAAAGATGAAAACAATTTAAGGTCTTTCGAGATAGCTTATTGTTAAAGAACTTCTTAGTTTTCTATTGCATTTATGGTGACTATATAAATATATGTCTTTAAAAATTAATTTACATGTTAAAATAATGTTGCATTTTTTATTTTATTTTCTTAAATTAAATTTAGGAGTAGTTATCTGTAATAATGACTGCAAGTGTACTCTTTACAGTTTACTTAAATAAAGCAATGCTTATAAGGAATGATATTGGATTTGAAGGCAAGTTTTAGGTGAATCGAGCTTGATTGGGGTGTTTTTAATTGGCGTTGAAGGGCAGGGGGCGGAGAGGTCACCGCTGCGAGGTGGATGGAATGCTAAGCCGGCAGGCCAAGGCGATCAGCATGACCTCAGGTCGGCAGGTTGCGCCTCAACACTTCCGCCCACACTGTCTCTACTCACCGTCCTCAAAACGTCCATTCGCACATTGCAAAACACAAACTACCCAACTCCTGTCGCAAAATTATTCGTATAAACTTAAATTCATTCAAAACTTCAACGTTTATTATTATAAACGAATCACCATATTGTAAAGTTAAAAAGGAATTTGTAACATCAAGGGATGATTTAAAAACAATATTATAGATTATTGTTTTTAAAATGTGCCCTGAGTTGGCTTATCTTACTAAAATCTTGGTTGAGACCCGAGCAATCTACTCTGACATTTGTTTTTCCAACATCCCAACTTATCGCATTTTACGACTTCCTTACAGTTCCGGAGTGGAAAATCCTTATTATATTTCTTCTATAATAAAATTATATCCATTGAATTGTTGACACCTATTTTTATTATAAATTTTAGTTATGTAATTATATAATAATTACATGTTATTATTATTACAACTATTACAAACAGTTATTATTAGCCTGAGGTAATATGGGGAAACGGTTTCAGGCTAGTGTCTTAGAAGAAAAGGGGGTGTTATAGTTGGTAGTCTAGTTAATCTGGGAGCCCAGCTCAATGTGGGTAAATGCATCCCCCCCCCAACTATTACTATTATAATGTTATTGCAATTATTAATATAATTGTTATTATTAAGGTTATTATAATCATTATTATAATATTTAATCTGGAAGCCCAACTATATGTGCTTAAATGCATTTGAACTTACCAAAAAAAAATATTATATTTAATACTATTATTTTTGTTATTATTACCATCTTTTATGGTTAACATTATTAGTTCATATCATTATATTATGACTTCGAGGATATTAGATATTATTATGATTATTGTTACTAAATCACTTATACTTGTAAATAGCTGCAAGGTTTCCAATGTTATTTTAGGGAGAGAGAATCTGGTGGAGTAGACTTAGTCTCTCATCTACAGCTACCCTCGTAAGATAAGGGCTGTAAATCTCAATAACCCTGCTGAATATTTCACTCATTTATTAACAGTTTTAATTTATACTCGATGTTTTAAATATTGTTTGACTCAAGTTTCTTGGGAATTTTAAAGAAACTTTCCACACTTTTTTATATAATACATATACAATATATATATGCATATAGAAAATTGTCACAATAACACGTGATATAAATATTCAAGTAACTCACCACAAATTAAAGAAGATAGTCGCTCTAAGGCCTTTCGCTTTCACGTCGTCAGAGAGCAAGTGAATACAAGTTGTAAGCAGGTTATGAATTTTGATTTAAAGAAGGAGTAAGATTGGCATCATTGACAGTATTTTTCAACAGTTATAGGGAAAAATACTGTCAATGATGCCAATCTTACTCCTTCTTTAAATCAAAATTCATAACCTGCTTACAACTTGTATTCACTTGCTCTCTGACGACGTGAAAGCGAAAGGCCTTAGAGCGACTATCTTCTTTAATTTGTGGTGAGTTACCTATATATATGTATATATAAAGAAATATATATACAGTATATATTCTTTAAGAAAACTTAAAGAAAGAGATTCTCATTGTTACAATGATATTGTTACTTTGCAATTAATGTAATACTTTTATTTAAGCTTAAGGAATGATATTTTATTAATTGCTTAGTGTGTTGCTTGAATAAAGGTTTCTCAAAACTAACTTTCATATCATCAATGTGCCGAATCTAGAACACCAGAAAAAAAATATCTGTTTGTTTCAGGAAAGATATCTAAACATTTATGGAAGTAAAGAGACTTTTGTACCAATAATATTTCTCACTGCAGTTTGAACAAGTCATTATGTTTCACATTTTTCTTATATTCCTTTAAGGATATCTGAAGACTTTTATACTAAAGTGAAAGGAGTATGTGTGTGTGTGTGTGTGTGTGTGTGTGTGTGTGTGTGTGTGTGTGTGTGTGTGTGTGGTGGTGTGTGTGTGTGTTGTGTGTGTGTGTGTGTGTGTGTGTGTGTGTGTGTGTGTGTGCGGAGTGTACATACAACTATATTATATGGTAAAGTGTAAAGTGTAAAGTATGGTGGAGGTTAAAGTGTACTTTCGTTTACTGTTAGCTGACAAACAAATACTCTGTTATTTTTAATTAACTTGTTCAAGCAGGAACTACAAGAAGAGTTGGCAATTTGAAAGACTGCGGTCACGGAAGTGGGTTGAGAAGTTTATGCAGCAGATGCTGTGGTCCTCATTATATAAGCGGAAGGACACACGGCAGTCGACCCCTCCCATCGCATGCTTCTGATGCAAATCGCTAAAAACCCCTGTTGTCTCCTCTCAACTCCTCTTTACTATCATCAACATTTACCAGACTCCTCCCTAATCCATTCAATAAACTGATTGAATCATATGTGGCTAGAATGACGTAGGCTATGCGATAGAGCTAAGATCTTAAGCCAAGCCGGCCCAAAATGTCAATTATTACGTTCGGGTCTGGTCGTGTCACTCCCAGGCTTCTCTCTCTCTAACTCTTTTTTAATATATATATATATATATATATATTAGTATACTAAAACGATTATTGGATATTAAACTAAGAATTATTTGTTATAAAATAAATAATTTAGATAAAACAGATGACCGAGATTTGCTTGTGTGGTGGAGAATAAACTCGAACATATATCCGATATATATCTATATATAACAACATTTCACATAAACACGTGAAATAACAATCAATGATCAAACCAAAATATGAAAAAGGGGGGGGGGGGAATACTAAGATCTTTCAACCTCAACAAACGGTCTTCGTCGGAGTCTAAAATCCAACTGAGTTGGAAGTGAAATCAATATTTAAAACAAAAATGTAATTTTTTATATATAAAATTTCTCCTGGTAAACTGAGTTGGGTTTTTGACTCTGAGGAAGACCTGTTGGTGTGGTTGAAAAATCTTAGTCTTTTTTTCCCCATTTCGTATTGTGGTTTGATTATATCAGTGTTTCCCAAACTTTTTCGAGCGACCACCCCCTTGGGTCCGTAAATTTATACTCAACACTCCTCAATAATAATCAGAATTTTAGACTAAATAACCAAATGAGTAACACTTTAATAATTAAATATATATAATGACTAATCCAATATTTATTTATAATCCAATATATGTATTGTTCCATAGCATATTTATGCAAAGGAATTAATACACAATACAATAAACTTAGATGAGAATATACTTGTAACATAAAAATAAATATTCAAAACAAATAAGTTTAAGAAACCTTTTACTAGAAGTTTACATGTGGTGTTTTCACTTAAATGTAGAAATTATATTGCATGAAATTTTCAATTTATGGAAATAGAATCTCCACTCCTTTTTGCATTAGCGCCCCCCGATATCAAAGCACCGCCCTTAGGGGGCGGTACCACCCACTTTGGGAAACACTGGATTATATCTATATATATATCGGGCCTGAGTTCGATAGATGGCTGGGTCGAGATTTAATACCCTTGGTCCTTGGTCGATTTTGGCTGTGTTTTTAGGCCCAATCTTACTTCTACTATTGGAAAGCACTTCTAATACTCAAAGTTTAAAAACAAATATACTGGGATTCTTTTTTTTAAAAAAAATAAATGTTACCGTTAAGTTAGTAAACTAAACAGTTCTTATTCATTACTGTTTGAAAATATAAAATCTAGACAGTAGTCTTTACAGGGGCCAAGGTAGCCCTCCGACTTAACTGCTTTCCTCTGAAGTAGTAATACGGGGTTTGATACTCACTCTGGTCCTCAATTAATCACATAGGTGGAGATAAAAAGACTCAAGTGAATTCGTCACCCCTCAGGGAGTATGTTAAGACGTTGGCCCGAGCCAGTACCATGCCAGGTACTCGTTATGGTTATCGATCTCTACTCTAAATTCACATAAATTAGCCAAAATTTAGGAGTTCCAAAGTAGAATGTTCAGTGCGTTGTAGCACAAAGGGTCAATCTCTGGCATAGTAGCACTATGCGTGTTGTCTTGTAAGATGGTTACTATATCCTAACCTAGTGTCCTTTATAGAAAATTTTTTTAAATTTTCAATCTCTCAAATGTTCAATATAAAATATATTTTTGCAATAGTTTGAAAAAATTATTTATAATTTTAAATTATATCCTGGTATTATTAGTACATCTTAGTTTTCAAGCAGCTACTGGGAAATGAAATTGTACGAGTTAAGCCAGATGAATTCGAGGGACTAAGTCACTATCAAATTTATTTTGATTAGAGTTTATGATGAAATTTTTGTTGTGCTTGCTAATAGTTTCATTTTAATAAAACTGTACATCTTACTCAGAAAAACTTACAACTAATTTCAGTATGTTTATTCATTATTCCAAGGAGTAACTTATAATGAATTAATCAGCCTTTCTGTGTTTTATTTAGAAATCACTATCAAAATGTTTTTAAAGATTTGCATCAGCTTAACCTTATACATCACAGAAGAAGTTCTGAAGTAAAGATACATTTAATGGAACGTTAATGTAAGTAGTTAAGTGAAAACATTGTTGGACTTAGATAAGTTATTGGTAATAAATAAGCGATACTTTAATATAAGGTTGCCTTAAAATTAGTACCCAAACAATCGTGAATATTTACCAACCACACCAGTAATTATTGTCTGATTCAGTGTCTAATTTTACTTAGCCGTGCTAGCCAAAGTTAAATTCTTACTTATTCAAACTTTAAGCAGGTGATGAGACACAAATCAATTTGGAAAAGTAGATCTAATAGTGAGAAAGAATTCACCGCATGCCTATGGTTTCTCGAGCACATATGAAACCTACTAAAATCAGACTAAAAACTCAAGTTTTGCTCAAAAAGCTTTTTAAAGGTGGTTTTCCTGACGAACTCCATTTTAACAGTTTCATATGAATGTCATCTGGCCTATTGATTGTCGTATAATTTTAGAATGAAGAAGGTAATTTTGATTACTTTGTACACAAATACAACTAAAAATAGTTTCTTAAATATTTTTCATTTTTATGAAATATTTTAGAAAATTCTTATATATAAGCACATCCAAAATCTTACAGAGTTAAATCATACACGAGAACATGAGTGTCCAAAGAAATTATCCCAACAAAATTGTGACTAGCATGTCCGCAAACTTTTGATTCATATCCACCCCCACACGCGTCGACTTCATAAAAAAATGCAAAAACCTTAGTACAAGACTGGCTGTTTCGTTGAGCCGTTAATAGAGGTTTCGCTGATTCGTAAACATTAATGCATATCAAGAATGATGCGCTGTGGTTATATATAGAACTGTCATCCCCCCAGTGCCAACCTGTGTTCATTTTTAAATAGTTATATTCTTGACTTCTTCTTTTAATTTAAACATATTACAGATTTTTCTCATAAACAGAAATAATACTTTGACATATATAATTTCAAATTACCCTATAAATTAACTTTCGGATTAACATTTGTTTTTTCCGAAGAATATTAGTTATATTCTTACTTCTTGGCTTACTTCTTCTTGAAAACTGTACACAATATTCTTAACTGTAGTTTACTATTGAAGGCTGTTTAACATCCAGTAGTTCAATTTTATTATATTTTTAATATAATCGAATGTTTTCCTTATCTAGACCACATATATTTAACACTATTTTTCTTTTTTATCAAGGTTTGGTCTATAATATATATATATATATATATATATATATATATATATATATATATATATATATTATTTATTTGGTCGAGACCAAACCACGATAAAAAAAGGAAAATAGTATTTTTAATATATTTTTAGTATAAAAAAAGGAAAATAGTATTTTTAATATATTTATTGCTTGAGGATTTCAATATTTTGATTCTACCTACACAATTTCCAAATATTTTAAAATTTATATATCAAGGTTTTTCTATAAAAATATATTTTTAGATTAAATATTCATTTTATGAAGTTTATATATATATATACTTAAAATAAACTGTGACACATAGACAAAAACATAACAAAGACTGGCTTTTCAATATTTCGACCGTAATGGCAGTCGTACTAAGGAGAAGAAGTGAATTGACGGAGGGACGACAGTCAACTAACTATACTCGTATGTCTATGTGTCACAGTTTGTTTGAAGTGTAATCTGTCCTGCCGGACAGTTTCCGTTTATCATGGTATATAAATAAATATATATATATATATATATTATTAAAATAAGCAGCAGCTTCTGCATTGACCAGTTTCTTGTTGACACTCTCTAGTTTTTGTATCAATGGGAAGACCTACTGCCATTGTACACAAATATATATATATATATGCTGAAGTTATTCGTCAGTTCGGTTTCACAAAATAATAACAGAAAGCAAATGTGAAAGTTTGTAGAAGAAATATATGTAAATCTGAAGGTTAATTTATATGGTAATTTGAAATTATATTTGTTAAAGTATTATTCCTGTTTATGAGAAAAATCAGCAATATGCAATATGCTTAAATTACAATGTTTAAATGGATTATGAATGGATCTTTGTCACTTTAAAATAAATGTCCTAATATATATAAAATTATATCAAACAGAAACTTTCAAATTTATTAAATGTTATAGAACATACAAACTCATAAATTATCTAGATTTATTGCGAATTAAATAACTATATTATTGTACAAATTAAAGAATGTGAAACTTACAGAAATTATGGATTCCAATATTTTTGGTTTTCCCAGTTCTAATTCGAACATATATGATGTGACTAATCCATTACTAGAGAATTAAATTTTTGTTAATTCGAGCGTGTTAATGTTATTTGTAAATGTCAGAAGGAGATTTTTCTTCAAATGCGCTCACTAGTGTTTGAGGTAATGTGTTTAGTAAGAATGTATATATATATATATGAAAAAGAATGTAGCGAGTCAGGAAAGAAGAAAGGGATCCCCGCAGTGAACTGGCCTACAGGATGGAGGAGTTGAGCCGAGACAGACTGAATTAAGTGTGGGCATTATGGACGTATGGGCGGCTGAGTAATCGCCTCGGATGCGGAATGTTTCGCGGTACTCTAACAAGTCAGTCATAACGGGTCTGCCCAGCCCCATCCTCCAGGTCCTTCCTGCAGCCTCCTCCTCCATTCCCACTGGCTCAACTCTGCCAATTAACACTTGACCATAATTCACATTCCTCATTTATATTATTACCAGAAAAACTTCTCCCAGAAAAACTAAAACAGTCTGCTTATTAGACAAGTTTTGATAAACACATACACCAACGTCTACAGTTATTAATAAAAAGATTTCACATAAACACGTGAAATAACAATCAATGATCAAACCACAATAAGAAAAAGGGAAAACAAGACTAAGACCTTTCAACCGTAACAAGCGGTCTTCGTCAGAGTCAAAAACCCAACTCCGTTGGGTTTTTTCTTATTGTGGTTTCATCATTCGCTATTAAGATACTGATACCACAGATAGCCTAGGGTAAATAATTTCCAATTCTTTACTTTAATTCCAGACAGTTACTTTAAACAAACTATTGAGGTCCTTTTCAACAGTACTTCTTCAACTTTCAAGTCTCAATATTTTAAAGCAGAAAGATATCTGGATCATAACAAAACATTTTAACTCTTTGATAAACTAAATTAAAAATATATTAAAACAATTAAACAATTTATCATTTTTTACCTCAATAAATATTAATATAAAAATAAAATAAATTAATAAAAATTAAATTACTATTAGATTGCAAATTAATTTGAATAACTTTTTTTAAAAGTGATATACATTTTTATTTTTAACCAAATTCTATGAACTGTACTCCTAATTCCAGTACTCTTTCCGATCCATGATTAAATATTTTTAAAGTAATCTTTTATTTTGATTTATTTTATTTAAAAACTCTTTTCGTTTCCTTTAAGTTATAATTAAAAAAATAGTGTTTATTGATTTTCATACTTCCAAGAAGGTATAAGTTAAATTTATTGCTTAACACCAATTTACGCATAAAACAACTCTATATATAATTATAATTAATTGTGTTGCTTTGAAAAATACTTTTAGCCGACAATTAATAACGAATGACGTTCTTTTAATTTAACGTAATTAATAATTGAGAACAAATAAAATAACGATGAATGTTTACTCTTTCAAAGTAGTTCTTTTGTAAAGAGAAAAACTTTTTGAGAGCGAGCTACCTAGAAAAACTTTAAAACTTTCTCTCCTTGTTTCCAAAATAACTCTAAATTAACAACAATATTTTCCATTTTCTCGTGAAGTTTTATATTACATAATAATAAAACTACAAACTAGTTCCTTTTTATCATCTTATAAGAATTATGAAGTACTGATAGAATGATATACCATCAAACAATTTACATTAATCATTTTTGTAATTAAGAAAATCTTTTATGTAACCTAGCCATTTATGTAACCAATAACGAAATGGTTTCAAGAGATAGATCCTCACTTACTATGATGTTATGGGATCAGAAGAGTCTAGTTTCTTGTTAAGTAACTTAGTCATCGTTGTTTTAGTTATACATGGTTTCATACTTACGACAGCCGACCACAGAAAAAAACTTAAAGAAAGAGATTCTCATCGTTACAAAGATATTGTTACATCGCAATTAATGTAATACTTTTATTTAAGCTTAAGGAATTATATTTTATTAATTGCTTAGTGTGTTGCTTGAATTAAGGTTTCTCAAAACTAACTCTCTTATCATGAACTTGCCGAATCTAGAACGCTAGAAAGAAAATAACTGTTTGTTGCAGGAAAGATATCTAAACATTTATGGAAGTAAACAGTCTTTTGTACCAATAATATTTCTCACTGCTGTTTGAACAAGTCATTATATTTCAAATTGTTCTTATATTCTTTTAAGATATTTGAAGACTTTTATACTAATGTGAAAGGTGTATGTATGTATGTGTGTCTGTGTGAGTGCGGAGCGTGTGCCTAGTGTACTTACAACTATATTATTTAAAAGAAAATTGGAGATAGATAAAATTGAAAAGTGCATTCTTATAAAAAAAAGTTACATAAAAAACAGTATAAGTGGGTTGAAATATCTAAATACCTCCCTGAGGCTTCCAATTCTATGATATTTAGAATATAAAATATAAGATGTAGATTTATATCTATATCCGTATATCGTATATATATATATATGATATGTTATAGATATATGACGTATATCATCTGATATATAGGATCAGAATCATTTTTTAAGACCTTAGACTTATTCCATAAGCATTAAATTAAAACTGCATGTATAAAACACTAATAATTGTAAACATATTTGTGAGAAAATCAATTTGATTGGTCTCCAATATCTAAATGCCTCTCTTCGAAAAATATATACACGATTTTGATTGAATTTAATATATATATAAATATATATATACGAGTTCGAGATTAACAAAGAGCAGCACACAAAGTAGGGAAACACACTTACAGACCCAAATTTTCGGGTAATCCATCTTCAGGAGAAAAGAGAATGGGAGACTAAGCACGTTGTAGGCGCAACGGCAAGTAACCAACCCGGCAACCGCCAGTGTTGTCAACCGTACCCAGTCCTAAAGTATAAAATTAGGAGAAGATATATGTCCATGATCGGATTTATCCATTTAGCTATTCTATGTACTTTGCTAATTCAATGACATTATAAGTATTCTTGCATAATGATAATACATACGATCTGCATCTAATTGTGTGATTGTACTAATTTGCAATGTCCCTGTGTTGTAAATATGTTTCTCAATTTTGTTATAAATCTTAAAAGTTTTTTTTTAAACTTGTAACATAAAAACATGTTTTAAATTCGTTCTGTTTATTTTCGTGTGCGTTCCCTCAATAGGGTCGTATAAAGATAATCTTACAACAAAGTGAAAGTTATGCTCAGAGAGTTGTCATAAAACGTGGTAAAAATGTGGAGAGAAAACAGGTTTACGCGCTCCATTTTTTTTATCCTTAAGCAATATCCTCAAATTAAAGTGACGATTAATTCAAATGAAGTCAGTATAATGACAAAAACAAAACAATTAGTTGCAAAACTAGTTTACTAAAATCTCATTTACATTGTTAGTGAAAAGTAATCTTGAACAAGCTTCTGAAAATGGTAATGTGTGGATTGTTGAGGCAATACAGCCGTGTCGCAGAGGTCACGCTCAAAAAGAACTCTCTCTGGTACATCCCCGGAGCATTAATCACATCCAAACAAACTCCTTCAGCGCCCAGCACCGCAATTAGTCAACCACGAGATAGTCATCTATCAGGACTTCTTAAATAACTGAATTATGCCATTCTACTCTATATGTATTACCACATTTTTGAAAGTAGTATAGGCATTAAAGCCAAACATTCCTGATTTTCCAAAATAATGACTAACTCTCTGTTTCTATCTTAAAACTCATTCCTCATTTCAAATTCCCACTTTATTTCTGATACTCTTATCAACTTACCGCTAACTCAAATCTTTGAAAAGTAAACTGATAACACTTTCAAAAACAATAGATCTTATATAAACTCTTTAACTGTTTCTCAGTCATGTACGTAATAGTTCGTGTGCTTAAAATTGAAATGTCTACAATTATACTTTTTTTTATTTGTATTTTATTTGTTATATACATATTAAATTTTACAGTTTAATAAGTATATTATGGATTATTTTTGAAGAATATAAAAGTTAATTTTTTAAATTACAATTTCATTTTATAAATATTATAGTTGAATTTAAATCAGTCATAATATGAATGATTCTGCATAAAACATTATGTATATAAGTAAACCATAAGTAAAACATAAATGAAAACAATAAACTCACTTCCAATATTTCGAATTTATACTGAAATATTTGAGAGAAGAAGTGATACCGTGAGAAGACGACAATCAACACTCAATATATAAATATGCTTTCAAAAATTTAATATACACGAATGAAAAACATATACTAGGACTGACATTCAATTTTTCGACCCTTTTGACTGTCGTCCTCAGGAAAGAAAGTTGAACGGCGAAATGACGAAAGCCAAGTGGACAGTTTGACAGAATATATGCAGGTTTGCCACAGCGAAACCAAAAAATTTAATAGAAATAACTAAAGAAGAATAACATCGGGGAAAACATAATAATAATAAGGAATCTCAATTAATATGAAATTTAATTGAACAGGAAATTAATAAATGAATAAAATAAAAAAATTAACAAATTAAAAAAATTAAATTTCAGGGAAAAATGATATATATATTATATATTTCAACTGGATTCATAAAAAAAGCACACATAAAAGAAAATGCAGAAACTCGTTACTAAATTTCGATTGCCTCGTCATCAGAAAGATAGAAGTAAGTTTCTGTGATTTCTTATATGTGTTTCTTAATTCTTTTTGTGAAATTGTTTCATTTAATTGATGATGTATAATTTATCTATATAGATTCTCGATTACAACACCATGGTCATTATGAGGGCTTTTGAAAAGGCACATATCAGTCTTTTTAATTCTATAATAAATAACTCCTGGACTCAATCTCAAACGTTAGTTCATTCTTTATTATTTTTTCATTCTGCTTTAAATTATTTATATATCCGTATTTTTTAGCTTTTATATCCAGTTTCCCTTTCTTAATTGTTTATGCTTTTTATTTTTTTTTCTTTTATTTGATTTATATTATTATTTTTCCTCTTTATTTTTTGTCCCTTCTCCTGACCCTCACGATTCAGATCTTAAAGTATCGTAGTTAACTGGCCGAGTCCTGATAAATTTTATTTTGGTTTTATATATATATATTTTAGATTTAAAAAAAAACACCATAAAATCAATAAAAAATGAAAAGAACTACAAGACCTTTCGAAGTAGTTCATTTTCAGAGAACACAAAACTTCTTCAACAGTGAGCAGCAAAAGTGATTATAATATGTACTTGTTATTGTAGACATCATTCTTTATTTTACATCCCTTCATTATAATGACATATTATTTTTTTTTTATTTGTTTCAGGTGTTAAATCAAGGAATTCAGTTTTCACCTTGAAAGTGAGTAACCATAATTGTATTAATCAAACATTTTTATTTATTTTATGTTCTATGAAAAGTATGTTCAGGACATATTCTACAGTTCTATTTTTAGGTTAGAATTGAAAGAATTGTCAATCTTTTAATAATAATAAAATTCTTAATACATCTTTTTCTGAATACATCAATCTGAGTCCGATTTTATGAACAATTATAGTATTTCTTGTTCCTTTCAATTTTGTATTGATATAAGCCAAATATTATATATTGTGATTTGATCATTGATATATATTTAGAATGAATTAATACAGATGCGGGTCAGTTTTTTTAACTCAAATTGAAACCTATATTCAGAAATTTTGATTCTTATTCGAAACTCTCTTTACGAATATCTTCACCATCTATTCTCCTAATTTCTTAATAAAAACCTATATTTTATATGTTTATCCAGCTTTGTGTAAGAGACACAATAGTATTGTTCTTTGATTCTGTTGAAGGCACTCATAAGGGTAGTTTAATATGTGAAAGTTGTTGGCTACAGCCTCCAGATGTCAACTTTTATATAAAAAAAAATATTTTCTGTTGGGTGACATTTCTGCAGTGAATTTTGAGGTAGAGTTACTTTCAAAGTTCTACTTTAAATCACAGTGATTCCGTTGGTTTCTTTCTTACTATGAAGTAGGAGTTCCAACGTATATAAAGTATAGTGGTTTGTATACTTCGAGGGTGTCTTATAAAACTTTATTCTCTAGGTAACGATTTCAAAAGTAGCGAAAGAGACAAAAATGAATTGACTTCATGACTACAGGTTATTTAGATTCTAACTGTTTGCAGTGCCAGGTAATGTCTTCGTCAGAGTCAGATATGAATCCTACTCATTCTGTGACTCTAATGTTCTGTTTCCCTTGGTTGAAAGATCTTAGTCCCATTTATGAATGTCTATATATATATATATAATATATATATATATATATATATATTTATTTTACATCGCCAGTGGACGCATTTACGTCTCCGTTCCTTCATTCTTTCTCCTTTATTTTCTTTCTTTCTACTCTCCTGAAGACGGCAAGAAGCCCAAATTATCGAGATTTGTGAGTGTTCGTCCTTTTTCTTGTGTTCTCTAGCTGTAACTTTAATTATATATATATATATATATATATAACTAAAATAGATCAATATGTAGTCAGTATTCTAGGGTCAAATCAAATTCTCAATATCCATTAAACCTGGAAGAGTCTCTTAATCTTTATTATATTAGTCACATACCATTTCATTAGACGTTTGATACATCATTCATATTTTGTACGTATACATATATATCAACGTCCAAACCACAATAAGAAATTAGAAAAAAGATTAAGATCTTTCGACCGTAACAAGCGGTCTTCATCGCAGTCAATCCCAACTGAGTTAATGTTGTTAATAACTGGGTTGACTAATTCATGGACAACTCAGTTGGGATTTGACTCTGACGAAGATCGCTTGTTACGGTTGAAAAATCTTAGTTTTTTTTTCTTTATTACTATGGTTTGAACGTTGATTGTTATTTCACATGTTTATTGTAGACATATGCATTTCAATTGATTGGTAAAATAATAAAAAATCAATCTCTTGATTAACTAAAAGTTTGAATGAATACCAGTAACATAGTTGCGACAATTCGTAATTGTTTTTGTAAATAAAAAATTTGTTGTTTAAGTTAAATGTTGAAACTGCTAAAAAAATATATATAATGGAGGTGTGTTTTTGATTTAATTTTGACCTGGATAGACAAAATCGTGCATACTGCTTTATTTGAAAAGTTCAACGCTATGTGAAGTGGAGCTATTGGCACAATGAGACAGGATAATGCTCCATTATTTTACTTGTAAGTAAACTTAAGCCCCATGCGATTGAGTAAGAAGTTTTTTTTCAAAATGATATACTGACTTGTTTCATTCTAAGCCTGTTTTGTAACAAACATTCCTCAGCTAACTGTCTACTGCACTGCAAGCCCAAGTAATTCGGCGAGTTCAAGGTTGCTTCCCCAAGGCATGCTTGCTAATTCTATACGCCTCTTCACAGGTTCTTATAACAACAGGTTTCAGTCAAAACTCTTTCGTCACAGTCAACAATTTCAGTGGTTTTCTTAATTCTTTTACAACTCTTTGTTGACAACGCGGCTTCTTTGACAGCAAAGAACAGCTATCTGAAATACAATGACTGCCCAAAAATTTGATCAAAAAACAAAAAAAGTAATTTTATCAAATAACTTGATTAAATTATCGAATACTTTAATGTTTTAATACAAAAAGTATAAAAGTATGAATGTAAAATTGTATTTTGTTATTAAATACATATATAATTATTCATAAATAAATACAAAGCCATTATAGGATTCGAGAACGGGAGCTTTATGGTGACAAAAAAATAAGAACTTAATCACAAGAACTGGAACTGAAATAAAAACTGTTTGTATCAAAAATGGTTCAGAATCTTTTTTAAGAGTTGTTCATCATTTAATTCTGTTTAAGACATTTTCTTCATACCTTTATACAAACAGAAAGTTCGTAAAAAAACAGTTAATGAACACTTCGTACAAACACTCTTAAAACATAATAAATGTGCCAACTATACAAAAGTAAAATCAGACATTTCTTGAACTTAATTATTGCATTTTCTTGAGATTTCATTAATAATTTCTGGGGATGGGAAAGAAATAGACTTAAGAATAAGGGTTAGTAATTGCGAGTATATATATTTCACGGGAAGTTTTATTGACAGATTTTTCTGCTTAGAAAATGTTTGTACCCAAACAATTGTGAATATTTGCCAATCACACCAGTAATTATTGTTTGATTTCAGTGTCTAATTTTACTTAGCCGTGCTAACCAAAGTTAAATTCTTACTTATTCACACTTTAAGCAGGTGATAAGACACAAATCCATTTGGAAAAGTAGATCTAATAGTGAGAAAGAATTCACCACATGCCTATGGTTTCTCGAGCACATATGAAACCTACTAAAAGCAGACTAAAAACTCAAGTTTTGCTCAAAAAGCTTTTTAAAGGTGGTTTTCCTGACGAACTCCATTTTAACAGTTTCATATGTATGTCATCCGGCCAATTGATTGTCGTATAATTTTAGAATGAAGAAGGTAATTTTGATTACTTTGTAACCAAATACAACTAAGTTTGCACATGTTGTTTGATCTAGACTGAATAAAAAGCATTCCTTTCAAAGGATTTTAGGTTTAAAAGATTGCATAATCAAGTGTTGAGTGGCACGGGCATTATAGCAGTTTTGTTAACTTCTGCTTCAGATATTGGGTCAACAATAGCATTTATCTGCAAGTTCATTTTCATTAACAATAAGAATTGAATTCTAAATTGTTGATTTTACATTGCCCTGCTGAAGCGGAGGACAGATCTTTAAAATGAACTCTCACATAGAAAGGAACTCTATTTGTGGTCCTGTCAGTTTTCTTTTCATCGCTTAAGAACTAGTCTGATTAAATACTGGTTAAAAAAAAGCAGTTGCGGCGAGGTGCTGCCTAGACCGAACAAGTCAGGTTTGCCGAACGAGTGGCGGTTTTGTGGCAATGAAATCAATAAAGGGAGGAATGCGAATCGTGGTGCAGGAACTGGGTCTTGGCGGCGTGTCGAAAGCCCCAGGCTTGTCATCAAGTGCGTGCATGGCTGTCTCTAACTGTACCCGCACGAGAGCACGTGACTCATCTCAGTCTCCTGCCAACAAGTCATTCTCTTTGTTTTCCACTGTAACATTTTCAAAGTCTATGCTATAATAGACAGAAGAAGCAACGAGTTTAGCATCATTCTGTTGAATCTTAACCCTTGCAATATTTGTTTGAAACATATTCAAACATTTAAAGTATATGACACCATCAATCACGTCTACACAAACCTTCGGGAAGACTGAAACTAACATGTTAGATATTTTTTACTACATCTAAGTAACTTTTTAAACCAAATAACTAAATATTTATTATTTTTTTTCTTGTATTCCTGGTGCCTTCAGTCTATTTTAACAATATATAACAAAAGATTTGTTTCAACTGAGTGTTAATCCTCAGTTGTAGCACAGGAAAACCATACTTGTACATAAAAACAATATTCATTTTTTTTTGTTAAATTAAAAGCAATGGTTATAGAAACAGCTGAAAAGAAGGCGGCAACTGTAGATCAGATTTCAGCATGATGAAGAACTTATATTGAAATAGTGGACTCAAAGACTAGTGCCGCTAAAAATCACAAGTAAAAGGAGTAAATGAAAAGCAACATATTAAAAGGACCCAAAACAATACAACTTATTTTTGAAAATATTGCATATCTAAAAACCAAACTTTTATCATTTTGTGTTAGTAATTGTTTTTAAGGGCTTCCTTAAGACACAGTCATAAAATATTTATTACTGTGTTAATGATGAAATTTTAAGCTACAGTTTCTTCATTTTGTATATTTATAGCTATTAATTATTTTAGGTACAATTTTACTTTCATACAAAGTTCATTTCATGAATAAATGTGTGTTATATGTATGTGAGGTATAAAGTTTTTATGTCAAATGTAGAAAATCATGAACTGATATTTAAGTAATTTCGATTACTGATAGTATATAGCCTGATGACCAATTATACGTTTTTTTCTAAAAATCAACATTTTTCAGTTGAACTATTAAATGATCTAACTTGGAGCCATTAATTGTTTATAATAAGGTTAGTTTTGGAACTGGAGATGATACGGCACATTCACATGTACTAATGCAAAGACAGCATTCTCACCAGTTTGAATGAGTATTTCTCAATTGATAAAAATGGTGTCGCAGAAGTTCTTTTTTTCAATTTATCGTGAGTAAAGTTTATTAATGGTGAAAAAAATGTTCAAAATTCTGACAGATTTACACATTTTGAGGTCCATTTTTTTTAAGGTTTTTTTTGACATGGTGTGTGTATGTGTGGGTGTGTCTGTGGGTGGATGAGTGGATGGGTCAGCATGAACTTACAACAGTTTGTGAAGATTTACACTGTTTGATGTATCAAATTGATATTATGCCCCAAAATACCCTCCATTATTCATAATGAGATGAATTTTTGGACAATATTGAATCATGAGATAAACTTGAGTGGATTATGTGGGATAAACATGAGTGCCTTTCATTTCAACGATTCAGGTTAATTTTTTTCTGACATTTTACCAATGCTTATTAACGTAATGACATCAATTCACACAATTCGATCATTATAAAAAAAAAAATCATTTGTTTGAATATTGATTTGCAAATTCAAACTTTCTGAATTCTTGGTGAATGTAATTTCATCCAATAAAACAGCATTATTCTCCATATGTCATTGTTTCCAAGGAATGTTAGTAACTTCAGACACAAGCGTCAATCCAAGTGTCGTTACCTATCGTTGCATCTCCGGCGTGCTTGGTCACCCTCTCTCTTTTCCCTCTGAAGATACATTTTCCGTAGAATTGAGCTAGTGTGCTTTTCTACTCTGTGTGTTACTCTTCTTTCATTTTCTGTATGCTCAGTTTGGATCGCCTTTCCAGTTTTAAGATGAATATATCTATACTTGTAGGTGTAGAAATGTCACAAGCAGGACACACTGGAATAATAGAAATAATTATTTCATTTTCTATTTTCTTTTTTAATAAAAAATGTTCTCTTTATTTTCTTAGTGAAATCAATAACAAAATGATAAGTACCAAGATATATTATTTCAAAGCTCAGGAAGATATCAATAAATTGATGATAGGGAACTATTTTGTTGTTTATCTTAAGAAAAAAATAGTCCAATGCTTTTTAAAACTTTATTAAAATCAAAACTTTGTTTAAGGCATAATGCTTGTTCGAATTACTCATTAATTTCAAGTACAAGGAGCTCTTGGACGTTGAACAAACTAGTTGAATCCTTGTATAACTGGAACTGTCATCTCTAGAGAAGTCCTGTTGTTCCTGTGATCCTTATTAACAAGCAAACTCGGCGGAGCAAAGCTGCACTACTTGGACAGGCTGTCTTAACAGTTGACTAAACGGCTGACCTAAGCGGTAGGAAGTGTAATCATTGTGGCTGAAGAGGGATGTTGATTTCACGGCCACTCGTGAGACTATACTTACAAGGTCGCTCTCACACAAGTATTGTTTAAATTTCAGCAAACGTGCTGACGTAATAGCTTTCAAAAACATACAGCATAAATCCATGTGTTTGTCTCATTATCATTTTGTGAATATGTTTTCAGTATTTAGTCTTTAAGATTTAGTCGTATTCATGCTAAGAGGTTCCAAAATCGCCCTTCTCTCTCTCTCTCTCTCTCTATATATATATATATATATAGATATATATATATATATATATATATATATATGAAAATAATATTTAGTTAATTCTTAAATAGTGTTAGATATAAATAGTGTTAGAATGTGTAGTTATGAAAAGAAAAGTTTGGGCCAGTTGATTTTTTTATTCCCCGAGGAACTGAGAAGAAGAGCCTGTAGGGCATTAGAGGAACTCTCAAAAAAGGTAACCAAACATGAAATTGGAATAAAATTTTTAGAAATATATATATATATATATATATATATATATATATATATAAAGATTTCACATAAACACGTGAAATAATAATCAATGACAGATCTTAGTCTTGTTTTCCCATTTCATATTGTGATTTGATCATATCTATATTACGAATGTTTAAAATGTTTTAGATCAACAGCCATACATTGTCTAACATAATTACTATGAATGCATTTACTAAAAATGATCTGCAGATTAATTACATTCACCACTGCTTGGTTATTATAGTAGTGGTTAAATTAAAAAGGATAAACGATTAGAATGAAATGTTAACATTTTCATCAAATGCACGGACAATGGAAAAAACAGAACACGCTTTTTGAAGTTGTGCTTATAAACTAATGTACAACATTTTTCAGAAAGGAAGTGTCTGTAAGGGGACAGAAGAAAAAAAATCAAATGATTTAAATTACATACTCATATATAAATATATATTCAAACCACAATAATAGCTGGGAAAAAATACTAAGGTCTTTCAACCATAACAAAAAATTTTTCGTCAGAGGCAAAAACCAAGTCAGACTGAAAAACAAGATGCAGAAACATCATGGTGAGGAGTTCAACGTAGTGGGAATGAAGAGTGGTATTTTAAAAGGGTGTAAAGTGCAGGAAAGGACAATAGTCCAGAGAGGGATGTTTGGATAAACAGAGTACTCAGATTCTGACTCAGTTGCTTTTTTGACTCTGACGAAGACCGCTTCTTATGATTGAAAGATCTTAGTCTTTTTTTTCATTTATACCATTTATTAGTATTAGTCTTTTTTAAAAGACTAATACCATTCAACCATAACGAGAGGTATAAAACAACTTTAGGGCCTCAAAACATGCATATCGGATAAACCTTAAAATCGAACTTGTTTACAATCAGTACTATTTGTTAAAATAAAGTAATAGCTTTTATCATCCTGCCGTTTATTACAGCAAATTGTTAAATTATAATACAAAAATGTTTGCAAAATTAAAAAAATAAATTTAACTAAATTAAATAAATTAACAAAATTAATTTAAATTTAGTTTCATAGGAAACAGCCTTACTATAGTTCTCATTAATGACTGTTACATGTATTATGTTTTGGTCATCACTATGAAGAGTACAGCAGATACAAATAAAATATTTTTTAATGTGTACTCATTGATTCAAATACATGCACAATGTTAGTACCACTGAGGTTATTATTATTTACATTATTAGTATGGACAACGTCCGAAAGCGCTCCAACAACTCCAGGATTATCTTACGAGGTACGAGTTACTAATAATGTAAAACTTATTGTTTTGTTGGATACTTATGGAGAATGTGTTTTTATGGATCTAATATTTTTGAATTATCATCAGTAATCGAAGGGAATGATGGAAGCAAAAATATGATTATCTAAAACTACAAAGGGGCGTTTTAAACGATGATACTGCTGTCGTAGTGATTAGAACGTGCATAGTTTGTTTAGCAATGGTTCAAGCTTGAGGAAGCTATACTTAACAACTATTCGTGTTTTCGCAATACATAACGTAATGTCATCGTGACAGGTAGTAGTTTTATAATTAATAGAAATGGGTGTGTACTGATAGAGGACACTGAGTGTATGACGTAACTTGCTGGCTATTGTCTTGAAGCCGTTAAGTAATTTTTCGCTCTGAGGAATTGAGTGTTTATTTAAAAGTATCAGAGAAGAAAAAAGGTGGACAGTTATGTAATGGGAGAATAATGATAAAGGAAAGAGGAAGGAGGTCACGAAGAGAGATTAGAGTGAGTGAGACGAACTTGTGTTTGTACAAACTTAAGCACCATCAGGGTTTCACTTTCGGTATCATCCGTTTGGAACAGTTCAACGGGACAGTCGACAGTAAGAATTAAAAAAAAACACATTTCTTGTTTCTCACACTTGGAATTGTAATTTTTGTATCATGAGCAGGACAGTTGATTTACTTTCGTTATCTCAGTATAATCACTGAAACTTATAATTACCATATTCAAATGCCTAGTTCATATCTAACGCGTAACTGTATACTCTTACAACTGTGACAGGAAAACCGTGTAGCATATATATGTGGTAAATTTAGCCAAAATGACTGAAATGCTTTAAACAATTTTAGCTATTACTTCAATTTTACCGAAAGGAATATAAAATACAACTGATTGATTCACAGTCTGTAAAAATAAAAGATGAGTGTTTGATTGTGTTAGTTTCCTCTGTGGAATGACCAAATTGGATCCAATTTGAATGAAAGCAAAGTCTTGAATTCTTGACAATATTTCTCCTCAAAGTTTATTCTTGTCAAATCCAGAAATATATCTATATAATTAAAAAAGTCTTAGCATGCACGGAGCCGAGTTCTTGGATAAAGTTTTTTTATATCATTGAACTCTGTATACGCAAACTTCCTGTTTTTTTGCGACTGATAACCTACTGCGGAATCGTTAAATAGGTCGAAAATATTGTATGGATGACATTTGTACTATCAAGTACAAGTTTAAATTTGTAAAGTTATAAGCGATAAAGTGTATAAAAAAAGTTGATATTAGATATCTTTTTATATTAGCATATACTATTTTAAAAGTTTTGCTTTATTGGCATATTGAATGTGCCTTGTGCTATTAACGTATGAAATGTTGGAGTCCTTTTTCATAACTATGGTGTTTACCTCTCAGGCAAACATAGCATCTCTGGGTTAATCATACAATTCTTAAATAAAAGATTTATACTTGGTATTTGTCAATAGAACTACTGCTATCAAATTGAATTGATACTCCTATAAGTATAAATAGAGAAGTAGAGAATAATGTTTGATAAGTAATTGTGACAGTTCAAGAAAGTCAAACATACTGTATCGGCTACTGCTGATAGTAAAGCAATAGGATATATTCCCTATAAAAAATCATCAATTGTAAAACCGTCTCCTTATCTGAGATACAATTCTTATCTCAACTAATATTGACCAATGCAAAGCCCTTGTTTGTTCAACTTGCCTGGATAGTGTTTACATATTTCGTCTCATATTTGATAATTCTAAGACACTCAGTTCCAATAAATTCCTACTGCAATTTAAATGAAAATCAATTATAGAACATTGAAAAGTTGTTGTTACGAATATTTTTGGTTTAATACTACTAATCTCGAAGTGAGTAATGGTTCACGATTGTTAAGTGTAAAGTGTCTATTTTTATAGGTCTGTCCATTTTCTCAGGTCTACTCCAGTGGAACTGACAATAGTCATTTATATTGTATTTTTGTATATGCGATCTATTAGTGATTTCGTAAGTCACAGCGATAACTATCAAACAAATAAAGGAAATCTCATCAGTGATGAGTTATTTGTTTAAGAAGGGAGATCCACTTTGTAAAATGTTATATTAGATTAGATGTTAAGTTAGTTCTTTTTCTTTTCATGACGCCGTCTCCGTTTAAATCTTTCAGACTGCTATTCGAAACAGGTACTCTGATGAACACGCAACCAGAGTCTTAAGCCTTCTTCTTACGGAAAAATGTGTCTTCTTCTTACGGAACTTTCTAAATTTTGCCTAACTCAAGTATATTTAGAGTAGAGATCTTTAACGAGTACCTGACATCGTACAGGCTCGGGACCGACGGTTTAACGTCCTTCTCCGAGGGACGACGCGCTCAGATTTATTCACCTCCCGCATGAATAAATCGAGGACCAGGTGAGGATCGAACCCCGGTGCTATCAGTTCAGAGGCGAGAACGTAACCACTGAGCTAGCCTGGCCCCTAGCATATAAATATAACATTTTAATTTTTCCTTAAACTAAGTAGAATAACTTACAAAAACAAAGAAAGTAAAATTATAGAGAATACAATAAAATTATCATTGAAAGCAATATATAAATTTATGATAAAAGTTTTAATTTAGTCGTTATTTTAATTTTAAACAGCTTTGTGATTTATATAATTTTGTGTGTAGACATTTACATCGATTCTGAGTGTTATTTGAGAAATATATGCTAATTCGTGTATGTTGAGAGAGGACCTAGATATGATGAATGAGTGGATGCAGTTTTGCTAAAGCATAGGCAGATATGTGGCACTGGGTGTAATTTATGGATGAGAGTGAAACTGTAAAGAGGCACAAAAGCCGGTTTCTGAGAAAGCAGAGAGCAAGATGAGATCTAAAAGAGACTAAGCAAGGGTTTGGTTATGTAAGGAGGAAAGTCTTTCTCTCATTGAAAAGGCAGGAAGCTGTCCAGATGGAATCTTGAGGATGGTGTGCAGTCACTGGTAAACTCTTCATCAACACCCTTAACCAACTGTGTCAGTAAAGCTCTGCTAATAATTCAGAGTTATTTGCTTTATCAGTTATAAGAAAATATAGCCACAAGTAAAATAAAATGAAATGTTGTCTTATAAAATTGCACAAGATATATCATAGGAGCTAGAGCTGTAATCAGGTATAAGGTATCAGAAAATTATTTCATTCAATTTCAAACCAGCTTTTTTTTTCATAATTAAAAATATGAATTAAATTAATATGAAATATTTTTTATTAAATATCAAATCAATTTTTTTAATTAAAAACCTGATTTACTTTAAGATTTCAGACCAAATGCTACTCGTTTGAGTTCAAATAAGATTTATTGTGAAGTTACTACAAATTAACGGTCTTGACTCCTTTTTTTTTCAAATTTTGATATCGTAAAAACAATGTATATTAAACTCTTATTATTGATTTAAAAACAGTATTACAGGTCTTTCATGGTCAAAACTAACTAGGATTTTTGTGACTTGCATTTTGAGACATTAACAAGAGTTGAGTTGGATTGGGTTAAGGTTGCTCCTGTCGTAAAAAAGAACACTTAAACTATAAGCTGGCTGTCGAACAATCGATTTCAGATTAAGAAGTATATATATATGATCAAACAATAAGAAAATGGGAAAACAAGACAAAGATCTTTCAACCGTAACAAGCGGTCTTCGTCAGAGTCAAAAACCCAACTGACCGCTTTTTACGGTTGAAAAATCTTAGTCTTATTTTCCCATTTTCTTATTGTGGTTTGATCATTGGTTGTTATTTTACGTGTTTATGTGAAATCTTTATATATATATATGGATTAATTTACCACAATGAAACAAATTCGGAAACAATGCTCTAAGGCCTTTCGTCAACACATCGTCAGAGAGCAAGTGAACTAATATGTAGATATACTTTTTCGATGAAAATACGATCCGAAATGACAAATACAGTTCAATGTACATAAAGAAACATAGAGAAAAAATTAAAAACACAAACTTACAGTCTCTAATTTTTAGAACTCTAAATTATATCTCTAAATTTAGAGACTGTAAGTTTGTGTTTTTAATTTCTCTATGTTTCTTTATGTACATTGAACTATTATATATATATATATATATATATATATATATATATATATATATAACAAATTCAATATATGTCTGGTCCAAGTTTTTGACCAGTTATGATGTTAGTTCACTAACTATCTATTGTTACTTCATTTTATATAATGTAAATTTCATCATTTTTCTAATTCAAAAATTCTGACTTCTGCCTATGAAAAAGGTTTTAAATAAAACCGAAACGTCGGCATTGAGAGTTTGATTTTGATCCTGGAAAATTGACCGAATCCCGATTGCATTATACACCTTATATATATATATATATATATATTATATATATATATAAATGAAAAAAGACAACAAATAGAAGAAGCGAGAAAACTTACTGGGTCGATATTTCGAACTGAAGTTCGTCGTCAGGGAGAAGAAGGGAAGAAGAAGGGAAGAGGAAGAGGCACGTGCGTCCACTCGCGCTGGCAGAGAATGACTGGCTCCAGGCGGTGGTCACTAGTTCAAGTAGCGCGAAGCGCTTAAGCGCTATATATATATATATATATATATATCAATTAAATGAAACAATTGCACTAATTAAATAAACTAGATTCAGAAAAAGAACACACATAAAAGAGATTACTACTATATTTCGACGGCATCGTCATCAGGTATAGAGATAATGAAGTCGTCAGTGATAGTCGTTGTTGCATTTGCAGTCGGTCAGGTCCTCCATTATGAGTACCTAAAATTCTTTTACTTGATTCTTATACTAATAGGTTAGGTTAGATTGCTGAGGCAGAATCACTCATCAGTTGAACATTAGTCCTTTGTGACACCATATAATGAACAATCCACATTGGGAAGTCCTAAATTTTTCCTAACACAAGTATATTTAGAGTAGGGATCTTCATCTGACATTTTACAAGCTCGGGAACAACTGCTTAACGTTCTCTCCGATGGGTGACCTGTTCAGATGTATTCGAAAACCATGTGAATAAATCGAGGAGCAGAGTGGTTATTGAACTGTGGATGTACCAATCCAGAGGCGAGCAGGTTACCACTGAGCTAACCTGACTCTTTCTGACAATATTATTACTGTCTCATTTTAAAAATCTCTCTTTTTTTTTAAAAAAAAACAAGTAAAAGTTAAAGATATAAACATTTAGATATTCAGATAACGTATTAAAAGACGTCAATGTAATCTAAATATGTGCTATTTAAAAAAAATTGGTTTATAATCATTATTATTAAAAAAATCTATATTAAAAAAAACAAATATATGTTCTATTTTCACTGAGTATCTGCTCTTTAACCTAGAATGAATTTGATTAAACTAAAACCTTCCCAGGTAAATAGAAAATTACCATTGGTGAAATTTTGTGGATACAAATTTCCGTGATATGGCTGGAAAGCCATAATATCACACGCCTTAATATCAAAACAAGATATAAATTTAGTCGTTTGCGAATGAATTGTAAACACACAGGCAGATGATGTTCTGTTGTTTTTATGTAGATAAATGAATTCTGTGATTCTTAAGTCTGTAATGTTGAACAGAACAAAGGGACCAAGAAATTGGTCTAGATTCTAGAATAGGCTTTGGGAAGGAAGCAAGCAGGAGCCAAAAATATCCTTGGATTGAAGGCACGAGGCAGATTAAGCAGGAAATAAACAAGACAGGGGCCTCCCTAAAGTGGTCGACGCTTGCGTGAGCGCGCTTCATAACTAGGACCACGGGGGATCAAGTTCATATTGATGATTTCTCCCATCCACTTGTCTTAACATGGTCTCTTCCCATTAATCACATCACACAACTTTCCCATTATTTATTACTTAATTATGTATGCCTTGTATTTTTTCAAATTTTATAAAAAGTTTTGTTTTTTCTTCTATAATGATATTAATTTTAATCATGATGATGACTAAAAATAAGGCACTAGAGTAAATATATTTTATATTTGCCTTACATATAACTTCATAACAATATATTTAATATTAATAACCACAAATAGTGTTTTAAGGCATTTCATTGAGAACTAAAATTTGTCTAATGAAACAAAATATATATATATATATGAAATGGGAAAACAACACTAATATCTTTCAACCGTTACAAGCGGTCTTCGTCAGAATCAAAAAACCAACTCCCAAGCGGTTGGGGGATCTTAGTCTTCTTTTCCCATTTCATTGTGGTTTGATAATTGATTGTTATTTCACGCGTTTATGTGAAATCTGTATATATATATATATATATATTTATATATATATATAAGGATTTCACATAAACACGTGAAATAAATATCAATGATCAAATCAGAATAAGAAATGGGAAAACAAGACTAAGATCTTTCAACCGTAACAAGCGGTCTTCGTCAAAGTCAAAAACCCAACTGTTTTATATGTATATATTTATAGGTTTATAGGTATATATATATATACCAACAAGGTAAATCTACAAAATTACTCTAACCGTTAAACATGTAATGGTTATTTAAATAATATTTTAAGTATATTGATATTAATTTGAGATATCAATTGATTAAAAGTTCTACCTTTTTAACTAACTAATTATAAATCTTCCTTATCTATGGAAGAACTTATTTTTACTGCTATCAAAACTAATGACTCATATAATATAGCATTGAATGATGCGTTTTACGTTAACTGCTTTGTAACTCTTTACTTTCTTTGTAAATTAATTTACTATTCCTTGTTCTTTATTAATTTATTTATACTATAATAAAAAAAATCTAGAGTGGTCTACACTCAACTTTACTATAAGTAAACTTAATATAAAACTTCTTGGGTATATAATATATAATGTCTCATTTAAGTATAATATAATCGTCTAAATGGGAGATGTTTATTGGTCTTTCATTCCTGAGGTAGTACAGATAGTGATTGATCCACTTATCAATAGATAAGCCTTTTTTGTATGTCACAGAAATAATTAATATACAATCATTAGTATAACTACAGTTAAGTCAAAGTGAAAATTTGCTTATAGCCCAATAATTTTCTCCAACAGCCCGTGGATCTCTTAGATAGATTATCTGACCTTCTTCTATATTTAATACTTAAGACAAATTTTCCCATTAGAACTTGAAAATATTTTTAGTATTTTAAAAACATTTCCAATTTTTTGTCTGAAATGTCAAAAACATGTAAGAAATAATGTCATTTTCAGATAATTTTTAATTTAATATGTAGGATAATTTCATTTATTATTTTTAAAAGAATTTTTTTTTTAATTCTGAATAATGTTCTACATTCTTGATCTTTTATCAAATTATTATACTGGGAATTTCATGGCATGCTTAAGTTTTTTAAAAACTCACTTTCCTTTCCCTTTGTCAAAAATCATAAAAAACCAATTTACTCGGAGCGAATGTTATTTTTTCCCACGTGCTGTACTCTGTTATAAGTTTACTGTAAATGTATATTGAGAAAAAATATAATGGTAATTAGCCACCTTTGCATTCTTAAATAAAGTTCAAAGCCGACTTTTCTGTATAATTTTAAATTTAAAAGCTGGAAGCTTGAAATTTTTAAAAATAATGGTTTGAACTATTAGACTAGAGTAGTGAAAAAACTGGAAATTAGACAAAAACATAAAAACTCTTCTATAGGACGTAAAAGTTCATTCCAAAAACTTGAATATTACCCAATAATAATGTTATTCATAAACATTAAAAAATCAGCATCTGATACTAAACTTTGTAGAATTGTGCAACACATAGATTGATTAGAACAATTTGTTAGACAAACCCATCATACTATAAAAAGGATCAGAGATTATGTGTTTCATATGCTCTGTTGTTGTTGACTTTTTACATATACAAATTTTATTCTTCTTACATCACATCTTAACTCATTCTACACATAATGCTCTATTTATAGGCATAGTTTCATTTTGATCTGTCAAATATTATGGCTTGTATCGCTCTCACAAGGTTTGAGATTAAATTATAAGTCAAAATGTTTACATTTTATTGAATAAAAAATATTTTCCTTTGTTTTAAAATTCTGTGTACATTTTTCGTAAAAGGTAATATCCGAATTTCAAAACTCTAGAATTAGCAGTTTAGGAGAAAAAAATGTTTTCTTAAAACAGGTTTTTGGCAAAAAAAGTGACTTTCCCGCATAATTCTTCCCAAACAATAGGAATCACCTACACTAAGGGGCCTATTTTTGTGTAAAATATCAACTTGATCCTTGATATTTTGTGTAAAATATCAAAGATTCTGGACCGTAGCGTGGTAACAAGCAATGCTAACACAGTCACCCACCCACACACACACATACAGACATCATCAAAAAAACGTCATAAAACGACTTTTGGGACCTCAAAACATATAATTTCGTCAAAATCTGGAGATCGAATTTTTTCACGATGACTATACTTTACTTATAGTAAATTAAAAAATCTTTTTTGATTATCTCATTGATTTTGTACAACAGGCCACTTAGCCAGCGGCTTTTCCAGTTAAATCATGTTAGTAGAAAATTAGTTCGTAGAATCGAATCTCTCAGTCTGATGAATGTGAATGACTAGACTGCAGTTCACTTTAATGGTACATGTATGAAACAAGATCTGCTTCCTATTTATACCAATATATATAAACGGGAAATTACTGTGCATATATGGATATATCGAAATCAAATGGTAGCATTACTTAGATTATTAAATGCTCAATCATTTCATTACATGACATTTCACGATATAAGTAATTCTTTGATCAGGCATTTCATTACATGACATTTCGCGATATAAGTAATTCTTTGATCAGGCATTTCTTTACATGATATTTCGTGATATAAGCAATTCTTTGATCAGGCATCACACATGTACAGGTACATGTCTTGAGACCATTCAAATGTGCGTACTTTATTTATGACAATGGGTCTGAAAAGGTTAGAAGGGTTGAAAGTCATTCATGGTGAAATGAAGCTGAACTATAGATTCAATAAAAAAAATCAATAAGCTAAAAATGATACGCAGAATTCCAAGTACATTCCAATTAGATAAGTTTATACTTAATTCTTTTTAGAGTATTATAAAATATTTTATAATAAATTATGAAGTATTTTAGAGTTATGAAGTATTAGAGTGCTTTTAGAGATGTGAATACCAAATCTAGTTCTTGTTGTTTTTTTTTTTCTTTTGGTTTTCTAGGCAACGATTTGATGGATAATATGTAATACAACCCTACATGGTTATCGTTTTGATATACTTCAATTAGGGAATGAAATATTTTCAGATAGAATCTGAATATTTTCTGCTTTAAATATGAGTTTTGAAAACAGTAATTTTTATATATGAAATGAAGCTTACAAATAGATCTTAGATTTTTTATCAAAAATTTAAAACATTAATTTGTTGATATTATTTTTTTTTAAGAATATAAGCATAAACACTCATTTAAGTTATATTTTGATGTTTCCTAACGACGTCAGTATTTCATTGTAAATATTTTAAGAAGCGATAGTTTGTTGAAATAAACGTCTAGAAGAATGTTTCTGATAAAAGAATGTTGCCTGGAATGCCTGAAAGCAGGGCAGGGGTTTGGTTTTGCTATAAATTTACTAGAATCACCATATAAATGCGAAAGGCTAGCGTGAGAGGAGGACGTCGGCCACTTAACTGGACTTAGTCGAAAGACATCTTGCAGTCGTAACCTGATGGAGTTTGGTAAAATAACCATTCTCCTCTCGTCATTCCCCTTAATATCTACAACATATTCATATTTGTCATCACTCTAAGATAGAAAAAAAAAACAAATCTCATTTGAATATAAAGGATTTTACTAAAATCATGACCAGGCAAAGTAAATTACTATCAGTCGTTTCAGCTTTTAAACTGTCCTCAATTCTTACAATTGAAAGCAAAAGGTTACCTTAGTTAGTAAGACTTAAGTAAAACGTTTGTAGTTTATTTATGAAAGTTATAATAACAGGAGATAAGCTACTTGTAAAAGTTTATCAACAAAGTAAAATAAAAACAATATTTACTCAACTTTTAGTTTTTGTACGTTTCTTTTTATCACTAATCTATAAATTTTCTATATTTTATAAAGAATTCTCTTGTCAATGGCCATAATCATGTTTAATACCCCCCTTTTCACTAGATCACCAAAGTTAAGCAACATTGGGCGTCGTTACCGCATGGATGGGTAACACCGCGTGCCATTGATACCCTCAGTAATTACACTTGTCCATGGTTACTGGGTGCCCAATCAGAAATGAGCCACACCTTTGATCCTTTGATAGAACGTACAGCCTGAAATAGTGTGCGCATGGTTGGAGGATAAATAATAATTTGTCCAACACTTTTTATAAAAACGTTGTTTTAGTATATCTACTCGGATAAAAATCAATGTACAATTGATTTTTCCCCAATATTTACTTTTACAGATTTTCAACTATAGAATTGCTCCAGAGATGAAAAGTATCGCTCATTTATTAATTAGAACCCATTTTAAATATATGTCAAACATATTTTCAACAGTATATTTTAAAATTGCCTAAATATATGTCTTTTAGAAGAAAATGCCAAAGATGATTTATAATGCAGAGGAGAAAAGGAACTACTGTGATGAAGCTTATGATCAACTTTGTTGGTTTCAAAAGAAATCGGTTCATTTAGTTTATCGTTATGAGTATTCAGTAAGTTGTTCACGTTTATTGCTCAATCATACTTATTTCTTATTGTTTTCAGTAGGAAAGAGTAAAGTTATTTGCAATATTATTCTCTCTTGAGAAGAAGACTCACATTAATCAAGTGGATGTAGAATGATTGAAGATTCATTGGGAGAAAGGTATAAAAAAAGACGAAGGAACGATTGGCCAGTGAAAACGACCTTTGTTTAATTAGTACTACAAGGAAGTCCCATTAGGCATTGATTAATACGCTTTGACTGGCTTTATTAGAGGCAACACTGCTTCCTCTGCCAGTATTGCGGCGACAGATGATCTCAGTGAAAGAATCGCTCAATAGCAATCCAAGGGTCAGCTCATGACCTTTCAACCATGGCACTTTCATCCACCAAGCAAACTAACCTTTCCAATGTCAATTATATCACTATCTGGCTTGTGTTGTGATTGTGATTAATCAATAACATTAATCACTGACTTTGCAAGCCAATGACTGCTAATTCTATTATTATAGAAATATAATACATATTTCTATTATTTTTCTTTAAAAACAAGTAAGATTCAATTTGTTTTACATATTTTTATCCAAGCTTTAGAATTCTTGTGCCTCTCCAGTTTGAAACTGCGTCAAAACTATGACGCAATCAAATTCTTAATTGTGATTGTAATAGAGAATTCATTTAGGTTTGACTTTGGTGAAGAATCGAAAAATGTATGGAATATTTCAAGTATGAATGCTTTACATGGCTGTTTTTTTATTATTATTTTTGTGATCACTCTTAGAAGACTCACCTTTTAAAAACTGATTTAAAATATGTAACTGATATATTTTAACTATCATAATATACATAAAAAATATAACTGAAAGGGGGATAAAGTCTATCGAATTGCATAAATTTATTAACGAGCTGAACATTTGTTTAAGAATGTCATCTTCTCGTCGTTATTTTACTTCTTTGTATAAGGCTCTGAAAGAGTATCAATAATCGCAGAGAAGGGAACCATTTCAAGATAATGTTTCAAAAATTGCTAATATAGAACAAATGAAAAAGAGTAATGTCTGATTTTCTTCTTAATCATATTTAATAAGCAAGTAAGTTTGTCAATATTTCATTGATATTACCTACTCAATACACTGCAGTTGAGCTAAGTAGTTGACTGCTTGTTTTTATGCGTCCCTCAAATAGAAGTTGGCACTCCTCTGGTTTTTATTTTAGTTGCTGCATAAATATACTTAGAATACTATTTTCCTTCATTGAGGATTCCTCCAGTGTGAAACAATCTTTATAAATAAAATAATGATTTTGTCTGTACATTGCTTAGAACTGACTCATTTCAAGTTTTCTTTACGTTTCATACATTGGAGAAACCGAATCCACCCTTAGAAAAATTTCTGTCGGTTTGTCGGTTTGTCGGTTTGTCGGTTTGTCGGTTTGTCGGTTTGTCGGTTTGTCGGTTTGTCCGCAAAACTTTGTCACAGGTAAACTCAGCTACCATAAGACATATAAAGCTGAAACTTTTACAGTAGATTTGTGTAGGTCTAACTTAAAATATAGGCTATGAATTGATTGGAAATTCAACGTAGAAGTGAAGTTATGGACGTTTAACGCAAAAATGTTTGTCACAAGTAAACTCAGCCACCATAAGACAGAGCGAGCTGAAACATTGACACTGGATTTGTGTGTGCCTAACTTAAAATATGGGCTCTAAATAGATTATTAATTCAGTACAGAAGCGAAGTTATGGGGCTTTTAGCTGTATTTTCCTAACTTCACAGACAAGTTTGTTTTGAAAATACACAGGTGTGGCAAGTAGGTATTGTTAGTTGATTTTAATTTCAATTGAGCATATGATATATTGCGTATTTGACATCATTGAAATGGTGTTTCACAGAGTTAAGGATGTACTATCTATTGAGAATAAATGTTTTGTAAACGAGCAATTCTCAACTCTTAATATGAACAGGGAGGAAAAATCAACAAACAAGTTCTTACGCTATATGAAGCCGAGAAAAGAACTTACAAGTCAGTAAAGAGATTGGATTAGTGACGAAGAAGCAGTTCATTATCTAATTGAATTTCTTGACTCTGAATTTATTTCTCCTGGACTGCCTGCTCATGAGTAAAAACTTAAAGTAGAGCACCAATCATGCTACAATTTAGTAGCAGTAACAAATTTCATGTTACGAAACATGAGTGCCCCAAAACTGTGCAACGGGACACGACTCTGAGTTCGTGCTCTACACAGATATGCCATAGAGGCGGACATAATGACTGGATGTGGTATTGGGGAGTCTGTGTGTATACTTCACATACCATTGATTCCGAGCCACTGTCTGTTTACGTTGAAATGATTGCAAAGTCCGGTCAGAGTCTATTTCGAAATGACGTTAACTAAGTCGCAAAGGGAGACTTCATCTAACGCAGGAATACAAGGTAGCAAAACCAAGTTTTTCTCACATGGTCAAATGTAGTTTACATGCTCAACGGTCAGAGGTTTCAACTCTTTCTTCTACCATGAACCTGAAGGACAGACAGCAAATGTAGTGTATAAGCTGGAGGCATTTGTTTAACACTGTAGTAATAATGGTATTTTCTACTATTCTATAATTTCTAATGACATTTTGAAATACCAAAAATGACGGAACTTCTGATTCCTCCGTGGTATAGCCGAAAGGCAATAGGCACACGGCAATAAACCAAAACAGGAACTTCTGATTCCGTCAAAGACGGGTACGTTTGCTATGTATTATATATAACTGTCAACTTTTTTTAATTTAATATTTGCTTAATAAATACACTGGTAATAATGTAAGGTATGGGACCAGAGTAGCCCAGTGGCTTGCGTGATCGCCGATGACAGTAGTGCAAATGTATTATAAATAAATGTAACAAACAAATATTTTTTTGAATTTAAAATGTGGATAATATAAAAGATGGTAATAAAGTAAAGGGATCTAGCCAGGGTTGCCAGTAGCTTGCTTGCTCGCCGATGACAGTAGTGCAAATGTATTATAAATAAACACAACAAAAATATTTTTTTTTAATTTAATATTTGCGTAATATAAACACTGGTAATAAAGTAAGGTATGGAACCAGAGTAGCCCAGTGGCTTGCGTGCTAGCTTTTGACTGGGAGCACGTTAATTAGAACTAACTCATTTCAAGTTTTCTTTACGTTTCATACTTCAGAGTAGCCACATGTACCCTTAGAATAATTTCTGTCTGTCGGTTTGTCCACAAAATATTGCTACCATAAGACATATAAAGCTGAAACATTGATTGTAGATTTGTATATGTCTAACTTAAAATCTAATCTTTGTATACAGAGGCTTTTTTTTAGCACTGTACTAATAATGGTATTTTCTACTATTCTATAACTTCTAATTGTAGTATTAGTATAATACTATAATTGATATTTTGGAATACCAAGTATAATAGAATTTTTGATTCCGTCAAAGACGGGTACCTTTGCTAGTTCTCAATAAAACACCTTAATCCAACGTTTGGTCTATATTTGTAGACATCTCCAGGGCTACATCAATACAGAGTTAATTACAATAACGTGAAAAAATATTAGTTATATTATTTATATAAATATACATTATACCTTAGTATTTTTATATCACAAAAAAAGTCGACATGACCGTTGTGCCCTAATCAACATCAGTGTAACTCGTAGTTACTAAACATACGATGAAATTACGTTAAATACGATGAATTATATATGATGAATGTCATCAAATTTGTATTTCAATAATAATTTTAACAATTTCTGATACTTTATTAATTAAATTTCTCAAAAGAACTCTTATATACATTTTTTATATAATTTGGCACTACTTTTCATTCCAGAAGTCGGAAATCCTACTCAGTTGTTTATTTGTTCACCTAATTTAGTACAAGCCACATTAGTATGAAACTTTACAATAGATGTCTCAACTTTGTGGCACTGATTTATTAAATTAAGTCTTTTAATAAATAATACTTCCAATCAAAGGCTTTAATGGCATATCTCTATTCGAACCCCTTTAAAATAGGCGGTAAAAAGAAATGTTTTTAATAGTTCATTATCTTTATAAATAAAATAATGATTTTGTCTGTACATTGCTTAGAACTGACTCATTTCAAGTTTTCTTTACGTTTCATACATTGGAGAAACCGAATCCACCCTTAGAAAAATTTCTGTCGGTTTGTCGGTTTGTCGGTTTGTCGGTTTGTCGGTTTGTCGGTTTGTCGGTTTGTCCGCAAAACTTTGTCACAGGTAAACTCAGCTACCATAAGACATATAAAGCTGAAACTTTTACAGTAGTTTTGTGTAGGTCTAACTTAAAATATAGGCTATGAATTGATTGGAAATTCAACGTAGAAGTGAAGTTATGGACGTTTAACGCAAAAATGTTTGTCACAAGTAAACTCAGCCACCATAAGACATAGCGAGCTGAAACATTGAGACTGGATTTGTGTGTGCCTAACTTAAAATATGGGCTCTAAATAGATTATTAATTCAGTACAGAAGGGAAGTTATGGGGCTTTTAGCTGTATTTTCCTAACTTCACAGACAAGTTTGTTTTTGAAAATACACAGGTGTGGCAAGTAGGTATTTTAGTTGATTTTAATTTCAATTGAGCATATGGATATATTGCGTATTTGACATCATTGAAATGGTGTTTCACAGAGTTTAAGGATGTACTATCTATTGAGAATAAATGTTTTGTAAACGAGCAATTCTCAACTCTTAATATGAACAGGGAGGAAAAATCAACAAACAAGTTCTTACGCTATATGAAGCCGAGAAAAGAACTTACAAGTCAGTAAAGAGATTGGATTAGTGACGAAGAAGCAGTTCATTATCTAATTGAATTTCTTGACTCTGAATTTATTTCTCCTGGACTGCCTGCTCATGAGTAAAAAACTTAAAGTAGAGCACCAATCATGCTACAATTTAGTAGCAGTAACAAATTTCATGTTACGAAACATGAGTGCCCCAAAACTGTGCAACGGGACACGACTCTGAGTTCGTGCTCTACACAGATATGCCATAGAGGCGGACATAATGACTGGATGTGGTATTGGGAGTCTGTGGTTATACTTCACATACCATTGATTCCGAGCCACTGTCTGTTTACGTTGAAATGATTGCAAAGTCCGGTCAGAGTCTATTTCGAAATGACGTTAACTAAGTCGCAAAGGGAGACTTCATCTAACGCAGGAATACAAGGTAGCAAAACCAAGTTTTTCTCACATGGTCAAATGTAGTTTACATGCTCAACGGTCAGAGGTTTCAACTCTTTCTTCTACCATGAACCTGAAAGGACAGACAGCAAATGTAGTGTATAAGCTGGAGGCATTTGTTTAACACTGTAGTAATAATGGTATTTTCTACTATTCTATAATTTCTAATGACATTTTGAAATACCAAAAAGACGGAACTTCTGATTCCTCCGTGGTATAGCCGAAAGGCAATAGGCACACGGCAATAAACCAAAAACAGGAATTCTGATTCCGTCAAAACGGGTACGTTTTGCTATGTATTATATATAACTGTCAACTTTTTTTTAATTTAATATTTGCTTAATAAATACACTGGTAATAATGTAAGGTATGGGACCAGGTAGCCCAGTGGCTTGCGTGATCGCCGATGACAGTAGTGCAAATGTATTATAAATAAATGTAACAAACAAATATTTTTTTTGAATTTAAAATGTGGATAATATAAAAAGATGGTAATAAAGTAAAGGGATCTAGCCAGGGTTGCCAGTAGCTTGCTTGCTCGCCGATGACAGTAGTGCAAATGTATTATAAATAAACACAACAAAAATATTTTTTTTTAATTTAATATTTTGCGTAATATAAACACTGGTAATAAAGTAAGGTATGGAACCAGAGTAGCCCAGTGGGCGGTGCTAAGCTTTTGACTGGGAGCACGTTAATTAGAACTAACTCATTTTCAAGTTTTCTTTACGTTTCATACTTCAGAGTAGCCACATGTACCCTTAGAATAATTTCTGTCTGTCGGTTTGTCCACAAAATATTGCTACCATAAGACATATAAAGCTGAAACATTGATTGTAGATTTGTATATGTCTAACTTAAAATCTAATCTTTGTATACAGAGGCTTTTTTTTAGCACTGTACTAATAATGGTATTTTCTACTATTCTATAACTTCTAATTGTAGTATTAGTATAATACTATAATTGATATTTTGGAATACCAAGTATAATAGAATTTTTGATTCCGTCAAAGACGGGTACCTTTGCTAGTTCTCAATAAAAAACACCTTAATCCAACGTTTGGTCTATATTTGTAGACATCCCAGGGCTACATCAATACAGAGTTAATTACAATAACGTGAAAAAATATTAGTTATATTATTTATATAAAATATACATTATACCTTAGTAATTTTTATATCACAAAAAAATCGACATGACCGTTGTGCCCTAAAAACATCAGTGTAACTCGTAGTTACTAAACAAACGATGAATTACGTTAAATACGAGAATTATATATGATGAATGTCATCAAATTTGTATTTCAATAATAATTTTAACAATTTCTGATACTTTATTAATTAAATTTCTCAAAAGAACTCTTATATACATTTTTTATATAATTTGGCACTACTTTTCATTCCAGAAGTCGGAAATCCTACTCAGTTGTTTATTTGTTCACCTAATTTAGTACAAGCCACATTAGTATGAAACTTTACAATAGATGTCTCAACTTTGTGGCACTGATTTATTAAATTAAGTCTTTTAATAAATAATACTTCCAATCAAAGGCTTTAATGGCATATCTCTATTCGAACCCCTTTAAAATAGGCGGTAAAAAGAAATGTTTTTAATAGTTCATTATCTTTATAAATAAAATAATGATTTTGTCTGTACATTGCTTAGAACTGACTCATTTCAAGTTTTCTTTACGTTTCATACATTGGAGAAACCGAATCCACCCTTAGAAAAAATTTCTGTCGGTTTTGTCGGTTTGTCGGTTTGTCGGTTTGTCGGTTTGTCGGTTTGTCCGCAAAACTTTGTCACAGGTAAACTCAGCTACCATAAGACATATAAAGCTGAAACTTTTACAGTAGTTTTTGTGTAGGTCTAACTTAAAATATAGGCTATGAATTGATTGGAAATTCAACGTAGAAGTGAAGTTATGGACGTTTAAACGCAAAAAATGTTTGTCACAAGTAAACTCAGCCACCATAAGACATAGCGAGCTGAAACATTGAGACTGGATTTGTGTGTGCCTAACTTAAAATATGGGCTCTAAATAGATTATTAATTCAGTACAGAAGGGAAGTTATGGGCTTTTAGCTGTATTTTCCTTAACTTCACAGACAAGTTTGTTTTGAAAATACACAGGTGTGGCAAGTAGGTATTGTTAGTTGATTTTAATTTCAATTGAGCATATGGATATATTGCGTATTTGACATCATTGAAATGGTGTTTCACAGAGTTAAGGATGTACTATCTATTAGAATAAATGTTTTGTAAACGAGCAATTCTCAACTCTTAATATGAAACAGGGAGGAAAAATCAACAAACAAGTTCTTACGCTATATGAAGCCGAGAAAAGAACTTACAAGTCAGTAAAGAGATTGGATTAGTGACGAAGAAGCAGTTCATTATCTAATTGAATTTCTTGACTCTGAATTTATTTCTCCTGGACTGCCTGCTCATGAGTAAAAACTTAAAGTAGAGCACCAATCATGCTACAATTTAGTAGCAGTAACAAATTTTCATGTTACGAAACATGAGTGCCCCAAAACTGTGCAACGGGACCGACTCTGAGTTCGTGCTCTACACAGATATGCCATAGAGGGCGGACATAATGACTGGATGTGGTATTGGGGGAGTCTGTGTGTATACTTCACATACCATTGATTCCGAGCCACTGTCTGTTTACGTTTGAAATGATTGCAAAGTCCGGTCAGAGTCTATTTCGAAATGACGTTAACTAAGTCGCAAAGGGAGACTTCATCTAACGCAGGAATACAAGGTAGCAAAACCAAGTTTTTCTCACATGGTCAAATGTAGTTTACATGCTCAACGGTCAGAGGTTTCAACTCTTTCTTCTACCATGAACCTGAAGGACAGACAGCAAATGTAGTGTATAAGCTGGAGGCATTTGTTTAACACTGTAGTAATAATGGTATTTTCTACTATTCTATAATTTCTAATGACATTTTGAAATACCAAAAATGACGGAACTTCTGATTCCTCCGTGGTATAGCCGAAAGGCAATAGGCACACGGCAATAAACCAAAACAGGAACTTCTGATTCCGTCAAAGACGGGTACGTTTTGCTATGTATTATATATAACTGTCAACTTTTTTTTAATTTAATATTTGCTTAATAAATACACTGGTAATAAAATGTAAGGTATGGGACCAGAGTAGCCCAGTGGCTTGCGTGATCGCCGATGACAGTAGTGCAAATGTATTATAAATAAATGTAACAAAAACAAATATTTTTTTGAATTTAAAATGTGGATAATATAAAAGATGGTAATAAAGTAAAGGGATCTAGCCAGGGTTGCCAGTAGCTTGCTTGCTCGCCGATGACAGTAGTGCAAATGTATTATAAAATAAACACAACAAAAATATTTTTTTTTTAATTTAATATTTGCGTAATATAAACACTGGTAATAAAGTAAGGTATGGAACCAGAGTAGCCCAGTGGCTTGCGTGCTAGCTTTTGACTGGGAGCACGTTAATTAGAACTAACTCATTTCAAGTTTTCTTTACGTTTCATACTTCAGAGTAGCCACATGTACCCTTAGAATAATTTCTGTCTGTCGTTTGTCCACAAAATATTGCTACCATAAGACATATAAAGCTGAAACATTGATTGTAGATTTGTATATGTCTAACTTAAAATCTAATCTTTGTATACAGAGGCTTTTTTTTAGCACTGTACTAATAATGGTATTTTCTACTATTCTATAACTTCTAATTGTAGTATTAGTATAATACTATAATTGATATTTTGGAATACCAAGTATAATAGAATTTTTGATTCCGTCAAAGACGGGTACGTTTGCTAGTGAACATATAAAATTCAAAATTACGTGTTTAGTTAGAATCCATGGGAACATGAAAAACTCTATTTTTTCTAATTCACAGCCACAGTGAGTTTAGAAATACCTGCTAGTATCCTTTACAATGAGCCTTCGGTTTTATCCGATAGTAAACGTGATAGAACTCTTTTTATATTTAGAACATCTAAAGATCAACATGAAATAAAAATTATAAAGTTAATTACAATAGTTAAATCTATCTTAGTTTATAAGCTTTATCGAGTAATTAAAGTAACTAATCGTATCGTATCATCTAATATAAACATTTAAAATCAAGCATCATAATATTTACTTTTTATTATTTTTTTAAATTATCTCGCTCTCTCTCACTTTATTTTAAATGGTAACCAAAATTAAATAATTATCTAATTACATACCTAAACTCTACTTCGTCTATTCATATCCAATTCAATGGACTAACAATGTTCTAACATACGCTATTATTCGTCCATCAATGACAATTAGATTTAGTAATGTGATTAATCCTACCTTTTGTGAGTGTTACAAAGCAATGTTGTTTGTTATGGTTTCTTATCTTATTTTATTATTATCAATTTCATTTGTTAAATCATAAAATTGAAATTAATGCTATTGCTAACTGTTTGATTTTATTATTGAATCATTGTTATTCAATAGAGATGTACCTTTCTATGCAAAGATATTAGCAATTGATCAGAGCACACTTGCCAATGACATTTCAATATAACTGGCCATATCAGCCCCGATATTAGAAATATTAATAAGTTCATTTATTGATATATCTGTGCAATTGACACTCAAATTGATTATAATATGCAGATTTAATGTTCTAACATACGCTATTATTATGAAATATTCATAGCTGTATCCCATTTTTATAAACTGCTATGGAATAAATTTCACCCTTAAATTGATGGTTAACACCAAACCTGTATCTCAGACTCCCTGGAGCATTACTATGAAGGTGAAAGAATGGTTTAAGCAAGGCCTAATCATAAGATCGTGTAGCCTCAAGGGGGCTCAAACGAATTTCAACAGAAATTTTCAAAAGACACTTAGAGGTAAGCCAGCCTAAAGAACTTAACTGTTGCCTGGATAAATTTTGAATCTTGGCTTTTTTTATTATTTATTTAACCCCATTTTAAATGATTAAGCAATATTACAAAGATTTTTTATATTTTCTATTCCACTAATATTGTGCAAATATATCGCAAACACTAAAATAATTTTTAACAATTTAATTTTATCCTACATCCAATGCTGTTTACCTCTGAAATAAACTTAAAATTAATAGATAAATTTAAGGGAAGTATGGATATTTCTATACTGATTATTGCTTTAATGAAGCAATCGGCCTTACATTATACTTAAAAATGTATGGCCAGATTAATTAGAGTTTTTAGCCATAAAAAAATTTCTATTCTACAAATGAATTATGTATTCTCAAAATCAAATGTAGAATAAAAAAGCAAGTGCTCCTAGCATAATAAATTACTTCATGCAAAATTATTGTACTAAAAATTAATTATTTAGCAAATTTATGTATCTTCTTTTCACTCTTGTTTTCAAACATGTTAAGTTTCAAATAGAAATTAAAATATAGCAAGACGCAATTTGGTTTTCAAAGTTCTAACTTAATTAATGCGTAGTTTTAGTTTTTTCATGTCGATGTAAATTTATTGAACATAGAGAATCACTTTCAAAAATGATTGGTTTATAATAGTCAAATGAAAACCAAGTGAAACAATTGGTCAATCTAGACTTATATTTATGTGATAAGTGTAACTATTACTTTGACATAATACGATAAGATATTTTGATCTGCTTTGCCGAATGGTTTATATATATATATTGTTAGCCGGAGGCTACAGATGTGCGATACTATTTCAAAAATACTATATCCACTTTTAAAAGAGTAATATTTCTGCTGGTTTGTTCATTTCTTATGAAATTGCTTTGTATTGCGCCGTTTACGTTGCCTTCATTTCAGCCGAAGCCCTAAGGCTTTATACAAATTATATGTTACTGGTTAGCTTTAAAGTTACTGTTAAGGTTCAAAGATCTGTAAAAACTTATTAAAACCAGAACCAACTAACTTTCTTCTAGTATTGTAGTAATATCTATCTTTATTTTTTGTTTTCTCATAATTAAAGGTTTATCTAGAAAATTTAAGAGATTTAAATTACAAAAATATATGACATGCATTATCTTAGATAAAAAATAAAATAAATCAATAGATGGAAAATAAACTATGAATATATTTTTTTAGTATTTTACACTATCTGCGTGCACAAATTTTTTTCTTTCTTTTCCTTTCTTTCCTTCTCTCTCCCTCTTTATATATATATATATATATATATATATATATATATATATATAATATATTGGTATATTTAGGAAGCAGTCCTTCATTCATGTAGACTCGATTAAATATTACGCCATATTTACTATTAATTAATATTACGATTAATCGTAAATATAGCGTAATATTTAATTGTACTTGCATGCATATATATATATATATCAATGATTAAACCACAATATGAACTGGGAAAAAAAGACTAAGATCTTTCAACCGTAACAAGCTGTCTTGTCAGAGTCGAAAACCCAACTGATTGTGGTTTAATAATTGATTGTTATTTCATGTGTTTATGTGAAACAATGTATATATATATTATCAACAGGTAAACAATCCGAAAAGAACAAAAAACGTTTCACAGTAAACTATAGATGAAGAGTAAAGACGGTTGGTTGGGGACCCAACCGTTGCTGCGCAAGTGCGCTTGTTGTCCCTATCTCTACTCTCCTGATGACGGTTCAACCCAAAATTAGAGACTGTAAGTGTGTTCGTATCTTTAATCTGAATCTAGTTTACTGTGAACCATATATAATACAAGATTTCACAATAAACACGTGAAATAACAATCAATGATCCATCCGCAATAAGAAATAAATTAGTCGGGTTTTTGACTCTGACAAAGACCGGTTGTTAGGATTGAAAGTTATTAGTCTTCTTTTCCATTTCTTATTGTGGTGGAATACATTTCATATGTATAATATATATTCCATATAGATATAATTTTTTTAAATAAATTTAATTTTTTAGCTTACATAGTTTTATTATTTATATTATTTTTTTAAATTTATTTTATTTTATTTTTTCATAATTTTCTGTCCTTTTGAATTTTATATTTACAAAGATTTCTTTTGATTATTAATGTTTTTATTATTATATTTTTTCTCGTTTCCTAGTATTCTCCTTCAGCATTTCTACTACTTTTTTCGTTTTTGTTGTGGCCAACCTGTACATGTTCTGGGAAGCTGTCTAGTTGGCTTTCGTCTTCTAGACACTCGACTTCCTTTCCTGAGGATGACCGTTAAAAGGGTGAAATATGGAATGTGAATCCTGTTTCTGTTTCTCATTCTTGTTTCTCAAAGTTTTTAAAGTATATATATATATATTGGGAAGGAGAAAATGAGAAACCAAGCACATTGGGTAAATGAATATTCAATGGTTTTTTAATTGTTTGGTTCTTGAGTTTATTTGTTAAATTCTTTTTCGCCGTTTTTTGGTCATTTTTCTAACGTTGAAGTATCGAGTGAATGTACTTTTTTCAACTACATAGTTGAGTATATTTCGTAAAACACTTCTTCATTTTGATGGTTTGTTTTTTTTTTACTTTTTCATTAAGTTATTGGATGGTATCATTAAAGGCTCTTGCTTGTTTCAACTCACCTTCGGTCATCTTAAGTTCTGTTGATCTATAAATTTACTATTTATAACCTAACTATTTATAATCAGGGGTTATTGGTATTTTGATAAATAAGGGCTGTTATAATCAGTATAAGGATGACGGTTTTGCCAGGTGAGACCTTGTGACGGCTTGCGCTGGGTTGTGCTTTGGCTGGCATTCCAATGCGAATGTCCCTCATTACAATCAGGCTGTGTCGGTTATCTTGATCCCAAGATGTAAGGGGCCTAACACCTACACTGCTTCCTCTTTGTCAATTTACTATTGCTTTCTTTCCCCCTCTATAAAATACAGGTATCAACAAAACATGGTCTTATATGTTAATAAGAAATGTTTAAACGATGACTGCATCATATATGTACCTATATTATAACTCCTGAAAAATAGGAAATTCATAATATTCAAATTATTAAAAAAATACAAATATATAATGATCTGAGGCCGTTAATATTTCTTTGTAATGGGCTCTTTTTTAAAGTGTCTTTTATTTATATATATATATATATATATATATATATGAGTGTAAAGCCATCCTCTCTGATGATGGCAATTTGTTGAAATTTCGAAATGAGTCCTCGTAGTATTTTTTCTATATTCTCCAAAACACATAATATATATATATATTATATATATATATATATATATAGTGGTCAAGAAACAAACAGCATGATATAAATATATATATATATATATATATATTTATATATAAATATTTATATAAAAAGATTTCACATAAACACGTAAAATAACAATCAATGATGAAACCACAATAAGAATTCCCATTTCTTATTGTGGTTTGATCATTGATTTATATATATATATATATATATATAATATATAATATCGTCAATTATCATGTCTTTATAATAGTTTCACAAAAAAATTTCTAGTGACTCTATATTTATACAAATATATTAAACAATTTATTTATATTTATGCAATTTATACAATCTATTATGCAAAGAAAAAAGCTTAAGAGTATAGTTTCTGTGTTTTTTACTTCTTTCTAGTGGCTTAACTTTCATTAATTTCCATCACGTGTTTAATGTGATTATTTAGTATATATATATATAAAACAAGATTTCACATAAACACATGAAATAACAATCATTGATCAAACGGGGGAAAAAAAGACTAAAATCTCTTAACCGTAACCAGCGTTCTTTGTCAGAGTCAAAAACCCAACTGATATTAGTCTTTTTTTCCCATTTTATATTGTGCTTTGAACTTTTATATACATATTAAAATGCTGTATAAATAACAAATTCCTCTGACAAATGTTAAAAAAAAAGTTTAGAGAAGGTTTGTGTTTTTTTTATCTGCGATTATACAAGTTTATAGTTCGTATAATATACATCCACTGTCCGAGTTTGTATAAAAATAAGAAATATCTTGAAATATAGGACCTTTTTTCATTAATTTTTCCATGGTTTTAATTTTTTTTTGTATTTTATACTTCTCAGAACCAAATGGTTTTGCTCTCATAGAATATACTTAATCAATTGAGTTTCATTGAAATTCGGAAACGCTTTAATCTATCCAGGTAACTTTAATGGACTAAAGATAGGCTCCCCTGATGATAATCGACCTCAATGAACGACCAAGCCCCTTTTCCCTCAGAATTCTTACACACTCTCCGGTGAAAGTAATCTCATCTCCATAATTCCTATAGAACTATTGATGACACTTATAAAATCTTAGCCTTTTTAATCTAGGTTAGTGCATTCCAACAGTGTCACAATTTCACTGAAAAATTCTAAAAGTTCTTAATACCAGATGTTTTAGTTTTGGCGTACATAAGTAAGTTAGTTTTTAAAACATATGAGTATTTAAAGGTATATATGTAGATACATATATGTATAGTATTAATGACACTCTTCATACATCCCTAATAAAGAGGTGTTATCACAGATAAATAGTTTTATTATCTCCGATGGTTCTGTAGGGTTCTGTTGTTGATAAGCATATAATGCTCTTATAACAATGTTTCTATGTATTTGTACATTATCATCACAGTTATGATATGAGATGGTAGTTTACAGATGATTATAATTATCTTATGTTGCTGCCTTAGGGTGATAAACATGTGAATAAAAATGCAGGTGTAAAAGCGTAATTGAAACTCTCACCACACATACACACACACACACTCACACACACACAACACACACACACACACACATACACACCCACCCACACACACACACACACACACACACACACACATATATATATATATTGATAAAAGTATCGACTGTGGAATAGAAACCAAAGTAATGTTTTTCGGGACTCGGTCCTTTCCCGAAACGTTGGCAATGAGAGTTTAATTTGAACCTGGAGAACTGACCGAGTCCTGATAAACGTTAGTTTTGTTTATATACCTATATATAAAGTTCGATGTGGACATAGAAACATAGAGGAATTAAAAACACACACAATTGCAGTCTCTAATTTCTCTATGTTTCTTTGTCTACATTGAACTATTTGTCCGTTTTGGAACGTATTTTCATCGAAAATGTATATATAGATATACTCGCAAATTGTTTTTGACCTCTTCATTCAACACAGTATTTTGGTATTTTTTTTTTGAGAGCTAGGTCTTAGAATTTATCTACTTCTTCTTAATCCAACGTTTTGATGTATTTAATATTTGTCGATTTTCATAAGTCATGCTGATCATCATTATTACGTTGGATCATTTAGCATAAATTAAAAATTTAACTAACTTTTTGAAGGAAAATAGATGATGTCAAATCAATGTTTCTAGTTTCATTCGTGTTACAGGATAACAGCAAAATTTGTTCCCTTAGCCAAACAGCTATGTATAATTGCAAAAAGATATCATAAGCACTTTTTTCTGTGGCTATTAGACTGGATTTTTTTATATGTTGAAACAACATAAAATAATTCGTTAGGTAAATATAAGTCGAAAGGAGGGCAGGTAAAATTGAAATAATTTTACGTTTAATGAAACAGTACCAACAAATTTGCCTTTATCTTTAAGAACTTCTTACTGTATTTGAATTATATGAATGCTAACTATATAAAAAGTTAAGAAAACAATCATGGTTTTTAAATGATATGATATGATTTATTATTTGAAAGCATAAAAAATGTTTCTACACTTACTATAAATGAATTTGTTTCCAAAGATATTTTTTTATAGCCATGGACATTTTTCTAGATATCAAAAATGTGTCTGCTACCGCATAAACTTGGGAGAAGCCACAGCTATTCTGATTTTATATATCGTCGTACTCATAAAGTCTTATTTATTAGACATTTTCAATCTATATTCTTCTTTTGAAATAATTTTTGTTTTTGCGCATGTTTTTGCTTTGTTCCTAAAATGAAAAATTGATTAATACAACTATTGCAATTATTGTTTTACTACATAATAATGATATATAATTTTATTATATATCATCTAGAAATATTATATTTATTATTATATATCTAGAAAAACAAGAAAACAAAATGCTGATTATTGATTATATAATTTAGCATGGAGTTAGCCAAATTCTATTCAATTTAAAGTTATTTTACTGTATGAAGTAGTCCAAATTAGTTTGGTGATAAATGTCTGCTAGCTATATTTAGTAAGTGAACATTGAAGATTAATGGGTCTACTTGTTAAAGCATTAGACCACACTAATGAGATCACTAAAAAAGGAATTGGTCTTACGTGTTAACAAATCAATTACTAATTTGAGAAATATTGTATTTAAACCTTTTTGAGTCTGTTGAAGAACACTTGCATGATGACAACTATCAAAGAAGTGTATTAAGGCTAATGAAGCCATTACAGTGACATCAGAGCTCAAAGTGGGAGTCCAAGAGGTAAGAGAAAGCTGAGGACAATGCAAGCTGGTCTCAGAGACTTTTTAAAAGGTAACTCCAGCCTTGCAGTCAACTGCTGACTAATTTAGAAAAAGCTTTCGCAGCAGTGACAACTGATGCCAATAAGATAGTTCTATTGAATAAAAGATGTTACTACTCAGAAAAGAGCATCTGAAACCACTCGGCTCTTGTATCGTTCCTGGTATCTTGAGTATACTGTTAACTTGCATCATTCAAAATAGTCATATAGATATCCATAGTTTAACATTGATACATACTTTAATGTCATAGTTTAACAAATAAATTTAGATATATTTAATTAAAACTTAAATAGTCCTATTCGACAACAATGAAGCTTTCAAGGAATAAGAGAGATGAAGAAAGAACATGAAAAAATGGCGAGGAATTCCTTAAAAATAACACCTGTTTATGGACACCCGGAAAACAAATGTGAATGAAAGATAGAACTCCTGCGGTCCCTCCTAGCTCAACAATCCAGTTGAACTACTGAACAACTGTTCAATAAACTAAGTGTTTATCGCAATTTAAAGATAAAAATCCGTAATTTTAAGTCGGATTAACCAAGAAAAATATGACTGTATGAGAGAAAAAGAAAATAGAACGATAAATAAAATAATATTGAATTAAATACAAACTTTGTGTGATAAAAATAAATAAAGGGAGAAAATAAAAGATACAACTAAAAATTTAACGGTATCATTTGAAGCCAAGAGGAGGGAAGGCTTAACGAATATGCAATTCCTAGAAAGTTGTTTATGTTACCTATTGGAGCTTGTCAGGGGCTTGATTGAGGATTTGGCCATTGAAGTAGTCATTACAACGGGTAAGTTAAGAGCTGAACAAGTGTTCTGGTTCAATTCATAAGCAGCTTAGTATAAGCCAAACCAATGTAAACAGGATGCAATTAAGTACAGTTTAAACGATAAATGCTGTTGCTGAATGTGTAGCAGACATGGTTAGGACATGATTAGGTACAATATGTTATAAGAGAAGTAAAGCAGGATTGGGGTGTGAAATCCACGAGGTCCATATTGTGAAATTCTTTCACCACTCAAGACAGTCAAGGAGAATGATGGGAAAAATACTCTAAGTGGTTATGATAAGAAATTAAAAGGTTTCACAAATGATAAGAAAGATAAAGGAAGAAGATCAAATCATGGCGAGAAATTCCGTAAAAACAATACCCGTTTATGGACACCCGGGAAACAAGTGTAAATGAAAGATTTAATTTCACTGCAGTCCCTTCTAGGCCAACAATCTAGACTGATATAGCACAAATCTTCTTTAAACTAAATAATAAACAATCAATCTACAAACATCTGTATCCATATTTTAAAGTGATGCTAGTACAATAAGTTGTGTGAGTACTGTACTCAGTACAGTGAGTTACAATTACTGTGAGTACACTATAAGATTTTGTTATGTTAACTCCCGTAATTTCACATACATTTTCATTACTCTCATAATATAATTCAATCAATTATTATTTTGAAATATCATAAGTCTAACTAGAAAAAATATTTAAAAAAATGGAAACGTAGGCGTTGAGAGTTTAATTTTAATTGGTAAATATTCCGAAGCTAAATTTATTATATTCTTAGTATAAAACAACACCAAAAGAGGCAAAATAAAAATCGACGCCTAAACCACACAGGAAATTTAGAAATGGGATTAAGATCTTTCAATCAAAACAACTGGTATTCGTCAGGGTATATATATTATATACAGTAAATATATGTATATAATTAAAGGTACAACTAGAAAACGAAAAAGAGACTAACACTCACGATTCTCGATCATTTCAGCTTTTTTACCGTCTTTAGGAGAAGAGAAAAAAGAAGAATAAACTAAGGAATGTATACGTGAAAGCGTATATATATGTATATATAGTTCAATATAGACAAAGAAACATAGAGAAATCAAAAGAACACACTTACAGTCTCTAATTTTCGGTTTGAACCGTCTTCAGGAGAGATAAGAGAGGGAAACCAGCGCCCTGGTTCAGAGACGGTTGGAGACTTCTCTTATGAGGGTTCTTACGGCACTTGGTTTCCCTCTCTTATCTCTCCTGAAGACGGTTCAAACAGAAAATTAGAGACTTTAAGTGTGTTCTTTTGATTTCTCTATGATTTTTTGTGTATATTGAACTATATTTGTCCGTTTTGGATCGTTTTGGATGTTTTATTAAATACTTAATTTATTATTGCTTTAAAAATTTGTCTTCAAAGTCGTTCCAACTTACCTTTATAGTTTTTTTCACCTTTCTGGGACTAATATAACAATTCAACTAATTTTTTAAGTGAACTGTTAAACAAAACATTGACACTTCCTACATGTTTCTGTGCACTCTGATCACAATTTTCTGAGTTTCTGAGTGAAAATAAAAAATAATTATATTTTATCAAAATTGATAATAAATGGGTCAGTTTTCCAACTTCAAATCAAATATTCAACTTGCATGTTTCTGTTTTAAAAATTGAAATGACATGTTAAAGACAAATTACAAATACTTTGAGTAGCTCTTTGCAAGAAGTTAAAAATGTTTTGAAGACTGAAGACGTTTCGAATGTGTTGTTGCAGGATGGTGGGTGGCGGGGAAAGCGAGTACTCGACGAGCAGCTCGAGCTGTAGCAGCGACGTCGGCAGCTCGAGCCTTTACAGTGACTCCAGTTCGAGCAGCAGTGATTACGCCGACACTCAGTTGGCAGCAGCAGAAAGGCTTCAAATCGAGGCCTGCTTCAAAGCACTTTCTACACAGGTGAACACATGATGTGTACTCAACTTAGTTATTGAATAATCACTAGCAATATTTAGGAAGAACCTCCTAAACTTAGCCTGTGCCAGTGGTTAAGGATTACTACTAAAAATGTTTCCCTACCTTCGATAAATGTATTTTTTTTTATTTTACCTCATAGCTATATAAATGCTTTATTGTTGGTTTTAAATAGAATTAACATTTAAAAACAACGTTATAGCTAAGAAATTGAAAATGTATAGTCCATAACGTAGACATTCCAAATGTATATACAGTCGTATCTAAAATACCACAAATAATGTAGTACTATTTTTCCATGAGTTCTTTCGCGAAGCAGACCCTTCTGTTTGGCTGCCTTGAAAACAAAATATCCCACACTTTCAATGATTGATAACTATCTATGTGTGGAAATACCACACATTCATCATGGTTTGAGAAATAACATTCAAACAAGTATGTCCACACAAGCACAACACATTTTATTATCTGATATAGTTTTTTTGTTTATTATTTTGTTTTTAAGCGACAGAATATAATATATACTTTATAATGAGTTAAAGGTTTTTTTTTAAGTTAACTACTAACTAGTTAGACCATGAACATTATCAATCCTTGTTGGTGATTTTTGAATATTACCACTTGATATAGTGGTATGATTCTTTAAACACTATAATAGAGAAGCCAATTAAACATTTAGAATATGTAGTGACATATCAAGTCGAGACCATAAGGAAAAGACAAAGAAAGAAGAATGTAACATGCCTGCCCTGTTACCTTCTCTTTCTTCTCTCTTTTTTCTTTTCCTTGTGTTATAGACTTCATTGAGTGCATCACAGTTTCATTGTGATTTTTCTGCATAGCCACATATATACAACCTCTTGTAAATGGGGAAGGAATCACTCCAGTGGTAAACATTTTTTAAAAAAAGGTGTTTTCTCCGGTATGTTTTAATAAAATTAGAACTTTAACAATAATTATATTGTCGTCGAGTTTTATAATTCAATGTAAAATAAAAAAAACTCCATAAAAAAATGCAAAACATAAAATAATATTTATGTGGCATATTTAAAATATTTGAGTATTTTAAACATGATGAACCAAACTTAATAGTTCAAATAGAAACCTTTCAAAACTGCAGAGAATGTAAAAAAATTGTTAACCAACACACAATTATCATCTTTAAACTGATGATATTATCAGCAGCTAAAAGAACTGATGATAACCATTTTTTTTTTCAATAGATCACACCATGTTAAGAAAAAAATTAAGTGAATGACGTTAATTGATTTTAATTTATTTCATATAAATATACACTTTTTTCAGGAATTAAGTAAAATTAAAATTCATAAAAAAATTAATAATTTTTGCTTATGATCTCAAAATTATATACTCTGTTGATAACTATCAATTCAAATAATTTCCACTTTGATGATTATAATTTTTTAAATAGGATTAAATAATTGGGCATTGAAAAGACGTTGGAACACCTGAAGAAATCTTTTCTCATTTCCCCCCAGAAGCGTCGTTAGAATGATCGATGTCTGATACTTCCCTAGTATATTATTCAAGAAAGCATAAGTATTTGATTTCTAGCAGTTAAATCAATTCAAATGAGATGAAATATTGTCTCGCTATATTTTTATTATTTTTTGTTTAATATTACTAATAACTTAATCGGAGTCATTTAAATCATAATTTAATCCAAATTTTGACCCAAACTATTTCATATAGAGTGAACTAGAAAACGGCTCGTCTTTGACGAGTATTTTAAAAAATTCTGAGATAATATGTGGTATACCAAAATATTGTTAAAAATTACAGGATAGTAGAAAATTTCATTATTACTACAAATCATGACTGTCATTAGGTCTGAACTTTCTTTTACTGATTTGAGATACTGGTCTCAAATTTGTTTTTATTCTAGACATACTTCTTATTCAGTACGCAGGTAAGGGGAACTTCACTTTTTTAAAGGGAACAAATTATGATAAACGCAAACGAAATTAAAATCAACTAAGAATACCTACTTACTACAGTATCAGATACCTAAAAACACCTTTATATTTTTAGAATAAAAATGTCTATGTAACTAGTGGAACACTGCTTAGAAGTCCATAACTTCCTTCTATATAGAATTTCCAATCTATTCAAAGCTTAGGTTTTAAGTTAGACATACATAAATCTACTGACAAAGTTTCAGCTTGCTATGAATTATGGTGGCTGAGTTTACTTGTGACAAAATTTTTCGAACAAACAAAATAAAAAGGCAGATATTTTTGTAAGTGTCGATTCGATTTCTCTAATGTACAAAACGTGAAGATAACTTGAAGTGAGTCAGTTGAAATCAATGTACAGACAAAACCGTTTTTTTCTTTATATAAAGAAAACAAGGAGGTGGCACAGCAATGGTCGAAACACTTGACCATTAAACAATGATTTGCATCAGCATGGTTAATCCCATCATCATTTATCTTAATCTATCTTCATTGTGTCATACTCATCTCGCTTAACTAATAATCAGCGCTAACTAACAAACCATTTTACTGTTTCAAACGGAAGTCCTGTTTACTCTAAAATGAGTACGTGTCATGATATCATAGCCATTAATTCATGGTAGTGGATTATAATAAAGTAATATATAACTCTGCTAGACTGAAGACACAAAATGATGCATTGAAGCAAAAACAACTATAACCATTCCATCATACATTATTTACAATGATATGTATTGGTTTCATTTTAATTTAATATAATTAAATTATAGTATTTACTATAATTTAATATAATCTATATAAATTTAATAAAGTAATCATAATTGAAAAACAATGCTTAGATTCGTATAAGGTTACTACTAATTTGATGACTGTAATTTAATTTCAAATACAAAGTAGCAATTAGGGTCCTACTTTCATAATATATTTCTCAGTTATCACAATGGTCAATTGCATTTATATAAACAATCAATAATTGATGACTTGTAAAATTGATTATTATAACTCTCTCTGTAGCATTGATATAGCTTATCGACCACTGATTCTTTAAATACAATATACGTTTTTGAGATAAGATCCAAAAATTAATAAACTAATTAGGATTAAGCCGAAAATTATTTTTCCATTAAGCTTTTAGTCTTGAGAATGCAGAATAATTTTCGGCGCAGCGTCGACGAGTAATCTGGAGTAATTAATTTTTGGACCTAATCCTCCTCAAAAACCTATTTGGTATTCTTTCTGTAACTCCAAAAACTGTATACGTCCTGTCATAGAGTTTCTACTTTTAAGTCAGGAGTCACTCTAAAATGGTTGATATTAACCCTGTGGAGATGTTTAAGTTTTTTGAGGGTTCAAGTTCAAGTGGGCACCCATATATAATAACGTATGGGTGCCCACTAATTTTAATGAGATTTAATTGAACCCTCAAGGTACAAATTGAGATATCTCTATGAATATTTTAAATATGGATATGATTTATAATTACCACTTCTCGAGTATAACATAAATTTAACCGAGTTATGGATTTATGTATCTGTTTGTGAAATCACATAAAATTATAGATGTGCTAATACAAGTTTATGAAAATAGTGATATTTAACAAAAACTGATTCTGAAACTTTGTTTCTGTAGAAACCCCACAATAGTTAATTTATTATCACAAGAAATTTTCAAAAAAAAAAAGTTTTAAGGGAAATTAAAAATCTAACAATGAAATAATTATATCATACTGATAACATATATCCAAAGTGGAACAAAAATGTTGAAATAAAAAAAGAATTCTTTATTCGCACCTAACAAAATTTAATCATATAAAGTTAAAAAAGAAACAAAATGGGATATAGCATAAACAAAAAGTTTTATAAAATGTTGAAATATTAAAACACTAAGAATCGAATGGGATTACTGTGCCTAATGTTTTTACTGAAAATGTTTAAACATACTTGTTAAGTCCTTGAAATACTTTTTATTATGATATATTGATATAAGTCAACGTCTAAATCGTAGTAAGAAATTCAGAAGTGGGGATAAGACTATAGTCTAAAACATGAACTGTTTATATTAGTTTTCTATGAAATAATAATAAAAACGTCTGACCACTCAACTGAGCTTCACTTAAGCTAATATTGTGTTTTTTGATATTTTTAATTTTTAATATAATTATATTATGAGATATAAATGTTATGAAATTTAGTTGGATTATTATCACCTTCAATTAAGTGTGAATATAAAGAAAATGAATGAGCTTCATTGTTAGAGTGTTAGAATGAATGCAATTGTATTACAAATAGAATGGCGAGATAACTTTGTCGCCACTTTATTCTAAGTAAAGAATCAACATCTCCTGAAATCGAGCCAACAGATATAGAGAATACTTTGAGAAAACTTTGCATAAGCCATGATTATTCATTGCACAGTGCCAGTCTGGATGGGGGTAACAGAGGATCGCTCATTCTGAATAGCTCTAGTTGTAAATTAAACAAGCCACGACTTTATACTACTTGGAATGTTCCACCCTCATCAGAAAGTTAAGCAACTTAGGGTGTGGCTGATGGTAGGTACCAAGCATCGAAAGGATTGCATTGCACCTGTAATTTAACGTTTTACCCAACACCTCAATGTCTCTTTTACAATTAACGATTCATTCCATAGACTTTGCTAAACTAATAATTTTTACAAAAGTACCATTTTAGTTTTGACTTTCAAATAATCCAACATAAATTCAAATACCCTATTAATATCAACGAAAAAACTCTCACATCTCGTACTTTACGTTCCAAATATAATCATTCACAGAGGTCTTAAAGTACTCTTCGTTCGGGACTATGCAAAAGACCGCTACAAATTATTCCACAGTAAACTCTCAACTCATTCAAACCCATTTGCTCAAAATCTTTCTTTACTAGTAATCCCCACAAACCCCCAAAGATAAAACGGCAGTGGTCACGTCACCTTCTGTCGTAATAAAGGCTAAACATAGTTATAGAGTGCCACCAATGGGTGTCCACCCGATTTCTGCTACAAAATCGAACAGTTAAAGAATAAACCCTGAGCCATAATTGCTTCTAAACATATAAAATTGAAGTCGAAGTAACCAAAAATAAAAAATAAATTCTTTATTTAATAGCATAAGTACGCATAACCTGCTTGAATTAAATAAAGAAAACTATTGCACATAGATCTATGAGTTAAAGTCCGATCTTTTTTATGAAATACTGAGTTATTTATGAGATATGAGCTATTTTTGGGACCCTCATATCAATGTACAAACTCGGAGTCATTTAAGCGTATGTATACTCGTATATGTTAAGAGTCACAAATGAGAGAGTCAGAAAATTCAAATGGAAAATTAAACATGAAGTATAGCAATTATTGTAATCAAAGCAATGATAAATAATAATGACACACAGAATTTAAATATACTGTGCCTTAATAATGTTTTTCTAATTTATTACTTTTATAATAGTATTATAGCAATTTTAAAAAAGTTTATTTTTTAAAGCTATTCTAGCCTCCATTATGTTTTGTAGCCCATGATTATGAATGATTAGCTCACGAAGCAAATTTGTATTTCATGTTCTAATATATTCTATTTAACACTACCTGCAGTAGTTCTCTGTTTGACATAGTTGGTACATTCCATTGTCTTTGTCACAAAGTTATGGGTAGAATCCCTTATCGTTCGTGGTTTATACAAATGACTTAAATAACTGTAATTAACATATTTGTTGATATAATTATTATAAAAGAAAAATATTTTTCTTTTTCCTAGCCATGATATAAGAATAAGTTTTACTGGGTTTATATTCATTCCTTTCTCTCACCAGTCTTTCAACAATCTGGAGATCATGCTGTTAAGCTCATACCGAGTACCATCGTGCTTCTCTCTTGTTATTCTAACGAGGTCATCTGGATACCCTTGCATATCATTGTTGCCGTAAAAAGTGGCTTGTTGTTCGAATTTCTCTTAATCATATTACACTTTGGTCTTTCCCCCATAATCTTTAACAAAAGTATGTTAAGGTTATAGCTCTATATGATTTAGGTTTCTTTCTTTTGTTGTATAAAAACTACTTTATCCTTTACTTGTGGAAAAGGAATATAGTTGAGACCATGACTAGTTTTTAGAATTAATAAGTAATATAGAGACTAAGGTTGAACAATCCTTTTGTAGGAGAACTGAGCTGCCCCATCTGCTCTAGGTTTTTGAAAGGTTTATGCTGACTTGGTATACACTAATAGTACTTGCAATACTGTGCTATATACTTCTATAGATGAAGTAATTAAGCCGGTTACTTTGAAGGACTGCTGCATACATGAAAGGTGACTGGATGGGAGGAGATTGGTTTGTTGGTGTCGGATGTATACTGATTAGGCGTGCATTAATCACAGATACCCGCAGTGCAGCTTTATAAAACAAGCATTGCCAGATGAATAGAGCGAATTAGTGGGCGGGAGAGGCACGTCGTGGCGTGACCTCGCTGACCCTCAGGAGGTGTGCTTCGTACACAAGTCCCCAACCACTTTCTCAACGTGCCATACTTCACCCCCTAACCACTTCCTTGCTCAAATACAATCATTTCCATATCCTCAATTACCTTTTATCGAACCTCAGTCTTTTCTTTACTTAGTCATCGTATTAAACCTAATTGAAATTGCACCTTCATTGCTGTTAACCTTCATTACCTTGTTATATAAATTATAACCACTAGCAATATTCAAACTGCTAGTACAAGCAGGGTCTTGAAATGATTTATGAATAGGTAACCCAGATTTACAAAAGAGGTCAACCACTCTGCTCTAATCTCTACAAACTATGCTCACTTGACTCAAAAAATCAAAGGAGTATACCTTTAAGTGCTACTGTAGCATCCTTTAAATATAAATATTAAGAATCACTTAATAAAATATAAATAAATCACGCAAATAAATATAAACATCACTTAAAACATGCCATAGCTAGCGATTGACAGTTTTAAACGAAGAAAACACTTCCGAAAATTGGAAAAATTGTGCAAGGAACAAATTCAAGTAAAAATAATTTAACAATAAATGTGTAAAAAGCGAACTGCTACCAACTTTTATAAAAACTATTAACATCAGTCACTGGATGCTTTTGTACTTTTAACATAGCCTACCAGAAAAGTAAAAGTTTATTGTTTTTCTTATTTAATAAATTCTTGCTTCTGTATCCCACTCCTTATATTCTTACTAAATTAGTTTTACTTTGATCACTTCATACATTCTAATAATGCATTTTTGTTGATTTTCTTTTTTTTTGTTTTCTTCTGTTTGATAATTATTAAACAACAATTTTTTTGTTGATAATTTTTGTTTCCTCTGGTTTGTAGATCTAAAATAAAGATTTTAAATAAAAAGTAAAATGACGGTATTTGAGAGTTTGAATCCATACTAGGTTAGGTTAGGTTAGGTTGCAGTGGCAGTCCCACAAGGGAACACACTTAGGCCGAGCATTGGCCCTTTGTCATACCACACAATGAAGATTGATTCTACAGTGAGAGTCCTAAATTTTGCCTAACTCAAGTGTATTTAGAGTAGGGATCTTTAACGAGTACCTGACATCGTACAGGCTCAGGACCGACAGTTTAACCTCCTTCTCCGAGGGACGACGTACTCAGATTTATTCACCTCCCGCGTGAATAAATCGAGGGCCAGGTGGGGATCGAACCCCGGTCCTATCAGTTCAGAGGCGAGCACGTAACCACTTAGCTAGCCTGACCCCCGAATCCAAACTAAAATTCCAATTATGTTTCAGTATTATTCTATCAGGCGGTTGATATATTTAGTTGTCTATATGAGTAAAGTTTTACAGTAAATATATCGGATATAAACCAACTTCTATACCACAGTAAGAAATTCAGATAGAACTATAATCTTTTAACTAAAAGAACCATTTGTATGTTTTTGTTGTTTTCATAACACCAGCCCACCGCAAAGTTGTGAGCAAATTGGAGCATACCAGCTTTCAATTCGTTAACGCAGAGGCTGCTGTGCATTTCAATAAAATATTCTTACGTGAAGAACTGCTGCCCTCTTACACAAATATATACTAGATATATATTTGTATATATATATACTATATACTAGACTACCCGGGACTCTTTGTGTCACTCAGAAATTGTAACAATAGGTATTGAAATTAATTCGCTGAACATGATTGACAGGTATAATTTTTAATTGTTGTTTCTTGTTATTAAGGCATGGAAACAGATTTTTGTATGGCCCAAGCATTTGATATAGTATTCTTAGCATGATTGAAGTAAATATATTTACCAAAATGAAAATCATTTGAAAGTAAAAAAAAATCATTTATTTCATCATATAAATAAATACATCAATTCAAGTTATATACGCAATGAAATATATTTAAAACAAACAAAACTTGTAAATTGAAATATTAAATTTATTTACCTAACATAAAATAATATTAATGAAAGGAATGTGTCTTTATAATATTACCTTAGAACATTCGTATTTTATCTGACAGTTGTGTTCAAGTTTTTTCTAAAATTATTCATTTTTAACCTCTAATGGAGTAGTTTATTATATATTTGTTACATTTATTTATAATATATTTGCACTACTGTCATCAGTGAGCACGCAAGCCTCTAGACTACTCTGGATACATGCCTTTATTTTATTACCAGTGTTTATATTTAGCAAATTTTAAATTATAATTTTTTTTTGTTGCATTTATATATAATACATTTACACTACTGTCATCGGCGAGCACGCAAGACACTTCTCTTTCAACTTATGTCAATAATTCACCAAATATATCGTAACTGATATTGATGTATTTCCGAAGACTTCTGTCAGCTGTAAAATTATTATAAACTCTTTTTCGCGTTTATATATAATTTCTATCTAAAAGATCTTTAAGATTATCAGGAAAAACTGACGACTGCAATAATAAATTAAAACGCTTTTGTGTTTCCTCCGAAGCGACTTTGTGTCTATTAGACCTGATGGTATTTCATGGGTGATTTGCACTATACTTGAGACTTATTTATTTAGCTGACCTCTCTGACATTTCGCCTAGACTTTGTCCTGGAATCACATTGGCCTTAATAGAATCATTGTTTGGTTATCTGCCAGCAGGAATATTCTTCTTTTCGTAATGCCCAGCCCTTGTTTTATCTACAAATTATAATAACAATAATAATAATAATAATAATAATAATAACAATAGCCATTTTATTCCACAAAAATAATTACTCTTGTAAATAAAAAGAACATATTCTTTATGTTTTTATGTATTTTAAAACTTTTGGGCCTTAAACTAGGCCCACTTCTGGGCATAGGTTTCTCCCAAATCCCTCTATTTCTTTTCTTTCTCCAGAGACTCTGAACCAGATTGGTCCGGCTGTTTCTTTAAATTCATCTTCCCATCTGCTATTTAGGTCTTCCCACATTTCTTCTAGCTTTTCTAGGACACTATTCAGTAGTTATTTTGCCCATCTATCGTTCTTCATCCTCATAACATGTCCTGTCGACTTCCATTTTTGTGCACATAATGTAGTTAAAATATTTTTTATTCCTGTTTTTTCTATTTATTTCTCTTACAGATTACTTGTCAATACCAGTTAACTCATAATTTCGTTATTTATATAATGATAATAACTCATTTGAAATAAATTCAAATGAGTTTTTGTCATGAGTTATTCTTCCGTTAGAGACTATAATGGAACTACTTATTTATTTACATACGGATCAAAATCATTTTACAATACATTAAAAAATTAATTATTAAATAATATATTGAATACATTGATTAATACTAACTGCATTGTGTTTTTTCCTTTAAGACTGTGTCCAAAACTGCTGTTATCACAAAGGTTCTTTTTCGTGGGCAGTCGAGAGAAAGAAGGAAGTACAATGAATGTGCAAGAAACCTCTCACGCGATCATTCTAGCGAGGCTCTCAGAGCAGACTACCGGGCTAAAGGAACCTTTCGCGACACGACAACAGCCTTCATCAGCTTACGTTTACCAATCTCCTTTCTTTGCCATTCCTACTCTCACCTTTCTAATTCAGTTTCAGTGTTTAATCATTGTAATGTGTCTTCAATAGAACAATGAAATTACATTGTAATGCTAAAAAAAGAAAACAATTAAATCTACTTTAATATACTATTAAGTAACATTTTTCATGTATCGTTAGGTCCTATTAATAATATTGCAGTCATAATGAAAACGTGATTAGCATTGAAACATTGAAACTGCCACTTTCATGAGAAACTGACACTTTAATTAGGATAGTTACTTTTATTTAATGAGTTATTCACGTTTTTATTGTTATTGCAATAAGAAAAAAAGTACTAGAAATAAATTGAGAAATATGACATATTTTTAAAATTTATTAATAGTTATTTCAAAACATATTTATAATTTATCTATTTATTTTTAACTTCTTTAGTATTAAATGGTAATAATTCTGCTATTTTGTTAATTTTCTGATAATCATTCTTATTTCCATATTCGTAAAGGCATCTGATATTTAACTTTTATCCTAAATATATTTATAAAAAGTTTTTTTATAAGCAAAGCAATAAGCCGCAACCTTAAGATAAAAATTTAATTCACAGTGATACATACGGTAGTTATGTATGGAGCTAAGACATGGTCACTGACAGGGTGGGATGTAGAAGTCTTAAAACGGTGGGAGAGGAAAGTTCTTGGACGTATATTTGGACCAGTATAAGAGGAAGGAAGGTGGATATTAAGAGACCAATAGAGAACTGACTGAACTTTTTGGAAGGTTGACATTGTGGCGGAGATACGTCGAGCAAGACTCAGATGGTTGCAGCATCTGGAAGGGATGCCAGAAAATAGAGCAGCCAAGAAGGTCTATAAAGGGAACCCCGGAGGTAGGTGATTAAGAGAGTGGTCCAGCTTGATATGTTTGGAACGTGTGGAGGGAGACATGAGAGGAATGGGAGTTAGGAGGTGGAGACTTTAGCCCAGGACAGTCAGACGTGGAGACAGGCTGTGGTGCAGGCCATGCTCTTCGAGAGTTCTAGCGCCAAGAATAGCGCTAGAACTATCATTATCATGATGATGATGAGGTGCAATAGTAGAGGATTAAGAGGGTGGCCCAAGTTGAGATGGCTGTATGGTGTGGAGAGAGACCTGAGAGGAATGAGAGTTGGAGGTGGAGAGCTTTAGCCTAGAACCGTCAGATGTAGAGGCAGGCTGTGGTGCAGGCCTAGGCTCTACGAGAGCTGTAGCGCCAAGGATGATGATGATCAGATGTGATGGTAGACGATTAGGAGGGTGGCCCAAGTTGAGATGGCTGTATGGTGTGGAGAGAGACCTGAGAGGAATGAGAGTTGGAGGTGGAGAGCTTTAGCCTAGAACCGTCAGATGTTGAGGCAGGCTGTGGTGCAGGCTAGGCTCTACGAGAGCTGTAGCGCCAATGATGATGATGATCAATGTGATGGTAGACGATTAGGAGGGTGGCCAGTTGAGATGGTCTATGGTGTGGAGAGAGACCTGAGAGGAATGAGGGTTGGAGGTGGAGAGCTTTAGCCTAGAACCGTCAGATGTAGAGGCAGGCTTGTGGTTGCAGGCCTAGGCTCTACGAGAGCTTAGCGCCAACTGATGATGATGATCAGATGCGATGGTAGACGATTAGGAGGGTGGCCCAAGTTGAGATGCTGTATGGTGTGGAGGGAGACCTGAGAGGAATGAGAGTTAGGAGGTGGAGGACTTTAGCCCAGGACCCTCAGACGTGCAGACAGGCTGTGGTGCAGCCCATGCTCTTCGAGAGTTCTAGCGCCAAGAATAATGATGATGATGAGGCGCGATGGTAGACGATTAAGAGGGTGGCCCAGGTTGAGATGGCTGGATGGTGTGGAGGGAGACCTGAGAGGAATGGAGTTAGGAGGTGGAGACTTTAGCCCAGGACTCAGAGGTGCAGCAGGCTGTGGCAGGCCCATGCTCTTGAGAGTTAGCGCTATTCTGCAAGAATCTATTAATCAGATGATGATGACGTGAATGTAGAGGATTAAGAGGGTGGCCCAGGTTGAGATGGCTGTATGGTGTGGAGGGAGACCTGAGAGGAATGAGAGTTAGGAGGTGGAGACTTTAGCCCAGGACAGTCAGACGTGGAGGCAGGCTGTGGTGCAGGCCTAGGCTCTACGAGAGCTGTAGCGCCAAGGATGATGATATGTATTCAATAATCTTGTATCTTAATGAGGCATAAACCTTAAGTTTGAACAGTATATTTTCACAAGGATAAATGTGCGCGAAATTGCAAAGCAAAAAAAAACCAGTAAATTTTGGTTTGAGATGTCATCCGAGAGATAGATAAACAGAAAACTAAGTAGACAACCCTTAATTATTATTGTGTTCTCTTTATCCTAAGAGTGTTTACCACTTTCAATTTGAATTAATTCTTGTTATTATACTTCAAATATGAATTATTTGAAATAGATATTTAAATCTCTCTTTTTTCTCTTACTAAATCACCCACTCTCTAACTCTCTCCTTTCTTCATTATTATCGGTAATAACACGAGATAACAGCACTAACCGATGAGGTAAGAAAGTTAGAACTAGAGAGCAGCCAGTCTGTTCATTCTTTTTGGTGCATTATTTGAATATTCTTCCAGATGAGAAAAGCCAGTGAATATAGTTTATTTATTTTGTAGAACCGTTTCATTTAATTGGTGATATGTATATATGTCGAAATTAAAAAATGATAGTCCACAGTAAAGTTATTAAAACCAAACAATACAAAGAACACGAAAGAAAACACTTAAATGATCGACATTTGAATAATAGTTGGCCATCAGGAGAAGATAAGAAGAAAAGTTGAAGCAATGAAAAATTATTAAGTTTGTTTGATCTGAATTCGGTAAGGGTAGTAATGATTAAATCGGTTCTGAGTAATTTTTAGCTATTAAAGATACTTTTCTACCAAATATACTACATTTTCTTTTTCAACTTTATTTTTGTATCTCTCTTATCAATTAATCAACCTCTCTTATCCAAAAAAACTTTTGGTAAAATGAAATAGTTAATAGTATTACTAATATTGTAAAATTGAAGTAAAAAAGCACAAACTAGAGCTAGTTGAAATAATGCAACATCATGATTGAAATACAATGAAAGAGTTTGTACAATTTAGAAGTGGTTTTAGTACCATCTTTTGCTAATGTTGTGGTCAATAGAGCATTGCATTGCATAAAAGAATTAGTTTTATCAGTATAGGGTGGTAAGTTGTTTAATATGTTAAAAATATGCTAATTAGCTGCTTCATAGTATTAATGCTTTCTAACAGCGTGTATACTGACGCAAGTGTTTACGAAATAAACGTGCTTAAGGCATAGCCACTAGGATTTTGATCACTCACACCATAAGGGTGAAAAGGAAGAAGCAGCAACACGAGTGACAATTTAAATGCTTATATTTAATCAAGTGTATAAATAGGACAGTGGTAATGTAAAGTGTTTGTTGATGTAGGTGTACGTGTGTGGCTGTCTAGCCAACCTGTACGAGAGGCGAGGCTCCGGCGGCCGCTGGACCCTGAGGCACACCGGAGTGCCGGTCGTGCTGCTCGACACAGGCCTCGCCCGCTCTCGCCGCTCCAAGGGCATCACTCTGGTGCTGGCCGAGCGCGGCTCCTGCCTCGCACTCTGGCACGACAAGATCGACAACCTCTCCTCCTACCGCGCTGCTCCTGCCTGGCACACCCTCTGCGCCTCGCAGGACCACTCTCTGCGCATCGGCCTCTCCTTCTCCTGCCGGCTGTCGGCCGAGCAACTCTGGAATCACATTGACAGGTAAAGCAGTCGCTGTCTCGAGACAGTCAGTAATGTCTCTAGTAGCTACAGAATATTATTCAAAGAACATCTATAACGTAGAACCGAAATAAAACATCATTAAAGCAGTATACCAGCTACGTAAACCGACTCCGTCTAATAATTAAATGTATCTTTTAATAAAATGATAATTTTTTAAACATAATTAAATTTTCTTGAAACATTTATTTCATTTGGAATGTTCAGATTCATATATTTATTAGTAATATCAAATCTCATAAGGGTATATATCAAATTTTATCAAAGCACTATTAAAGTGAGTATATGCATGTTAAATTGTTAAGAAATATATACAGATATAGCACTGATAAAAATGTGCGTATATTTCGATACCCGTTACGACCATGAGCAGAAGTAAGCAACTTCGAAATCAATCGTTGCCACTTTTCATGGACATAAAAGAAAAGTTGAAAGTAGATTATCTGCACTATTGTTGCTTTACAAACCTACTTAATAACAAAGGTTCCCCAAATAATTAATTTTTTTGTAATTTATATTTTTGTTAATTATTATGTTATCTTGTTTGAGTACCATATATGATACGTATACGTTCTATTATTTTACGTTATAATACGTATTATTGTAAATTATATCCATTGTATGTTAAGTGACATTATGTAATTTTTTATTAATGGATGCAATTTAAGGTTTGATGAAATGTATTCAACATAACATATTCAATCTGATATTCGTAAAATTTGTGGCAATTTTCGTGAATGTTTTTCAATCGTTTCTATGCATACGTCAAAGATTTGGCTTGTAGATGCTCTCAGAGTTGTTTTCACTTCCTCTCTTTCACAAGTACTTTTTCATCGTGATTATAACGAAGGTGAAAGTCCCAGGAGTCTGGCCACTTCACGCGACTCTTATTAGCACTTGAGGAATGACTTTACATTCCGTATGTTTGGACTCAACAGATGTTCGTGACCCATGAATTTTTGAATAAAATTACACGTTGTGTTTTATTAAAAACTCAAAGTGAGACAGAAATCTAATAACAGAAAGTATGTACAACCACCTTCTATTGCATGACTTACGTTGTATAACGCATGAGGTAATCAATTTCAAAATTATAATAAGAATAAAGTAGACAATTGTATCATGTTTTTAATCTCTAATTAGGATTGTCTTTCTATTAAAAAAAAATAAATTCAGTTAACATATTACAGCATAACTATGTTACCTAGAAGGATTATATATTCAAAATCTAGAACACTATTTACTCAGATAAATCATTTTCTTTCAGCTTTTAAGGCAGGGAAATATCATATGACGAGATAAGTGTGACTGCTGGTGGTGTAGTGTGGTTATGAATCGAAAAGTAAATGTGTTGCATGTTTTGTGGTTCAGAATCGTGTGTACTAGAGTTGCATAAAAACTCAGCTAATTCAGTCAAAAATACATTTTTTATTGATACTGATTGTTTATGTCAATAAGTTTATATTTTTTTAGAAAACTAAAAACCATCTTACCATCTACAAGTATATTAGTACATTGAGTATGTATGATGTTACGTACTCGTCTCTGGGCTGGTAGTCCGGGATTCAATCCCCACCTGGCCCTCAATTTTTCACGCGGAAGGTGAATAAATCTGAGTATGACGTCCCTCGGAGAGGACGTTAAGCCACTGGTCCTGAGCAGAGGTTCATGGGTTTAATAAAATAAATTCAGCTGGTTCAAGTTACCAGCTACCAAACTTGGCTCAAAAAGATTCTAGCAACAATTGAAACTAAAAATTACGATATCAATTCAGTCTAACCAACCTGCAGAATCCTTACAAACGGTTGATTTATATAGTTACATTTTATGTAGAAGTCAAACATTTCTGAAATATGTTCGAAGGAAATTCAAAACGCTGCTATATAAAACCTTTCTAATTTATAATTTAAATAAGATAAAAACATTTAATGCACTATCTAAAATGATCATTTATTTACGTGAAAGGTGAATGAGTCTGAGCACGTCGTTCCTCGGAGAGGAGGTTAAAAGGTTGGTCCCGAGCCTGTACGATATCAGGTACTCGTTAAAGATCCCTATTCAAAATTCACTTAAGTTAGCCAAAATTTAGGGCTCCCAATGTAGTATCTGTAGAATCACCGATCAAACAAAAAACCGGTAAACGGCCGACGTTATCACCCGCTAGGGGATCGGTTTAAACAAAAAAAAAATTATGATATTTGTTTCAAGATGTGTTAAAAGATGTCTATTTCACAAATGCAACACAATTGGCGACTATGACAAGATGAGAAAGAAGAGAATTTTAGTTATATTTATACATTGTATGTATTTATATATATTTTTAATAGGCATCAGTTATAATAACGAATCCAACTGATTTTCATCAGTCAATGAATGTATGTAATGAGTATGATCAAGAAAGATTGCCTCTTTCACTAATTTAGAAGAGTTATGCAACTAAAGCGACTTATGCCAAAGTGCTCCAGTTTTTGTTATTGAAAAAAAAAATTGCAATTTGTTTCAAGACAATAACGAAATCTCAAGAAGAAGTTGTCTTTGAAGTTATTTTTTGCTTCAGTGATGTACAAGGGATGTTCAAGACATTAACTAAGTCAATGCCTGAAACTACAAAGAACACGGACAAAATTAAATCAATTTGAAATGGCACCATGGGGTACTTTTAAAATTTTTCGAAACGAATTGTTAGTGTTTGTTTGTATCGTTCTCGCTATATACTGTGCAGCTTTGTGGTCTGAGTTAAAAGAAAAGAAGCAAATTAAAAGGAGTTTCAAAAGATTACCAGAATATAATTCAGCGAGAATCAACAATTATATTTTATATACGCATATTGTTATTACCACTGGAATTAGTATGATTTATATTAGAAATAGGGAAAACCGTCATACCTCGTAAGATGTTCTTAGAATCGTTGGAGCACTTTTGGACTTTGTCCAACTTCGGAGTTGCAATTGATGATTGACAACGTCCGAAAGCGCTCCAACGACTCAAAAACATCTTACGAGGTATGACGGTTTTCTCTATTTCTAATATAAATTATATTTTAACATTAGTGATCCGAATATTTGAATATTCTTCTGTGACTGTGAATAGTGGCAGTGAACTTTTATCAAACCAAGAAAAATGTGTTCTTTTTATTTGTCCATAAGGTTTGAGGAGAGAATGCTGTAAACTCGTCGGTACCTACAAATAAAATTGTCAGTAATCGTAAAGGATCTTAGGACCTTTAGACCAGAAATATGTTTCTACTAAGCCAATTCACGTTTTATGTTGTCAAGAATTATATTACAAGAAGTAAAATTTGACTACCTTAAGGTCAATTAGATATAAAACCTGGAAAACATTTAGTATCATCCAAACTAGCCTGTTAAATATATAAACACTAAAGTGAGGTGTTCATAAAAAAAAGGCAAAAGTAACAATATATAATAATTAGTCAGCGACAGTTAGAGATTGTTGGCATTAAACCTAGTCAACTGTTAAGACAAATTTAATATTTATGGAGTATTTATATAACTGACAAATTACTCCGAAAGCTCTGGCTTGTCAAATTACCTATTCAAAATAGGAGTATAGTAACAATTACGGATGGATTTTTAGCTGACACTGGAAAAAAAATTTGAGAACCTAAACCCTATCATTCTGTAATTGTAATTGACAATTTTTCACAAATTAATCCGACTACATTGTCAGTACTTGAATTGAACTCTAAATAGTAAAACTGCAAAAGTGCTGGGAGGAAGTGCAGCTCTTCATAGCTTTTTGAAGGTGCTTGGTGTGATCGGGTTTTTTCAAACTTATTAAAATATAGCAATGGTATTCGACTTACAACCGGGAGCTCTCAGACACCTTACCTACTATGAAATATTTTAAGCATTTATTCAATGTACGCAATTTTGTAATATTTACTGATAGCAATACATTGAATTTGGTTTTTTTTTAACATGTGAAATGCTTCTCCTAGACCAACTCCAGTGTCTAGGTAGTAGTGTTACGTCTACTGGCCACCACAGGGGATCTGAGTTTAAAAAAGAAATAGTAAATAAATAAAGTTCAAAAAGATTAAGATAATATAATTTAGTGAGAAATAACAGCTAAATTTTGTAATAGTGATACAATTAAAGGCTTTCATCTTGAATGTTGTGCCACTTGAGGAATGTGTGACTCATTTGTTCACTGAATCAGTGTAAATATCGGTTCGCCAATGCTTAGTTATTGGCGAACTCATTACCTGGTTGTTTCTACATCAGGAGTCCTAAATTTTACATATATATATATATATATATATATATATATAATAAGAATAATAGTAATTAACCAGCCTTTGACACCCAAGGGACTTTTATTTTCAATTTCGTGCATAACATACTTAAGCACAAAACTGTACTTAGATTTATATACTTATATACATTACTTAAGATTCGACCAAGATCCAAATCCTCAGTATCGACTACTAAACCACATCTGACCACCAAATTATTACTTTAGAAATGTTTTAAATTTTGTTATATACATTTATATTTTAATCATTACGAACTCTATTACCATTATCTTTAGTTAAAACAATAGATAGCCAATTGTTTGTTTATGACCAGTTGTTGTAAGTTGTTTGTGTTTACGTTGACAGACTGACGTCAGATCCAGAGAACATATCCCTGTCTGTACCTGGGAGGAAGTCGAAAAAGGCACCCCCACAGCCTCGACCACTTCCTGCCAAGGCGAACATATCTCAGCCGTGCTGCTTCCAGCACGTCACCTCGGTCGGCACCACTGACGTGTCCAGGTCACTCATTATTTCAGTACTCTATTTAAATAAAGTAAATTCTACCTAGTTATAGAATAACCAATTAATACAAAAAAATAACTTTTAATTCTATTTCTTTGTTAAAGTTAAAATTTCTGATAATCGTAATATACAAGTTATTGCATATATATAGGAATTCCATACACTAGTAAGCATTACTGCATAAGACCATCTTATTGATCATAACTTAGCGTCAACTAAAATGTTGATTAAATTATCATCTATTATAAAAGTACACCTCGGTGGCTGGTCGGTAAGCTCACTTACTTATCCATGAACAAGGATGCTTTGGTTGGTTCGATTCCTAAACCATTATTTTTTTGTATTTTCTAGATTTTAAGTGATGTTTTGTGATGAATATTTATCATTAAAAACGATGCTAGTTTAATACATTTAGTTTGAAATACATGTGCAAAAGTGTTATCAGTCCTTTTGGATCGCATTTCATTTATCACATATATAACAAAATTTCACAATAAACACGTGAAATAACAATCAAAGTCCAAAAGACAATAACAAATAAGAAAAAAGACTGAGTTCTATTCAACAATAACAAGCGGTCATCGTCAGTCAAATACCGACTGATTTAGTTGGGATTTAACTCTGACGAAGACAGCTTGTTATGGTTGAAAGATCTTAGTCTTTCTTCTCATTTCTTATTGTGGTTTAGATGTTAAATATATTAAAAAGTAGAAATATTTAAAAAAAAAACAACAAATAAGTATAACTATTATTATTTTGCGTTCGATCAGTGTCAATTTAATTAAACAGTCTTTCAAACGTTTATCTGTTTTTGCAATTGCAGTTACCTCACTACTATGTCTTTTACCATAATATTTTTTATTTCATTTACAGATATGCTTCACTGCAGACACTGCTTCCATCAACAAGCACTCAGAAAAATTAAACATCAAGACTGGTTATAACAATAAAACAAAGCTTCCATGCTTTAATTTAAATTGTTATTATTTTTAATAAAAACTTAGAATGTAACTGTGTATTATACATTCTTTTAAAAGCAATATACAGTTCTATGGTTCTTTCAAGAACGTTGGATATGTATTGTATATAGGGTTTAAAGGTTATATTTACCTCAGTTTTGTCTTCTTTGTAATCTTAAAATGTTTTGCTTTAGCTATTAAGGTTAATATAGTAAATTTCATGGTTTACTATTGGATAAATATCAGTAGCGACTTCAACTTTTATTTATATAAATTTATTACCATTTCAACTTAGTATAAAAGTATGTAGCTGAAAAGTGTTGGTTGTTTGTATGTATATATGGATATATATGAAAAGTGTTGGTTGTTTGTATGTATATATGGATATATATGAAAAGTGTTGGTTGTTTGTATGTATATATGGATATATATGAAAAGTTGGTAAATCATGATATACATAACATTTATCATATATTACAATCTCAAAGGGGTGTTATTGTTTTTAATAGAAAAGGGTTGCAATATTGAAAACTGAATAATTTTTTTTTTATCGTCTACTTAAATATATTAATGAAATTTGTTAATATCCTATAATATACTGCAATGAATAAATTGTTTTCGAAATATGGAATGAACTGAAATAATTTTTATTTAACAATATCTGATCGAATTTGATATTAAAAACTGTTGTTGTTTGCCTATTTAAATATATTTAATGAAATTTAGTTTAATTAATACAAACATATAATATATACTGAAGTTTGATGTACTGTGTTGTTCAAATATATAGAATTGTAAATTTGATATAAATAAATTTCTATAATTTACATTATTATCCTAGAATTCACCATGATTGTATAAAATTGAAGAAAGTGTTTTACTTAAATGAGTGATACTATTTTCAGAAAATTGAATTAAATAAATAATTAATTTTAATTAAATTCAATAAATATTATTTATGTAAATAGTTAATATACATAATTTCTGAATTAATTACATTATTTTCATATTTCAGAACTAATACCATATTTATATTTAAAGATACGAGATTGTCGCATATTAAAAACTGTTGTTTTACGACTACTATTTTCAGAAATTATATTCATCAATAAAAACTTTCAGAGATTCAATTAAATATAAAATAAAAATATATACCTAGTTTGATGTACTGGGGTTCAAATTTACTGTAAATTTTCTTATAAATAATTTCTATAATTGTACATTTTTTCCAGAATAGTCACCATGATTTATAACTTTTGAAGACAAGTCGTTTACTTAAATGAGTGATACTATTTCTCTTGGAGAAAAGTAGAAGGGCCTTTATTATCCTGTACAATAATATAATTTTAATAATAATTAGAAGTATTACTCCGTATATGTAAATACTTATGTTACAACATGTGTATTTAGCTTCTATAGTCTATTCTACAGCAGAAATGGAATGTTCTGTAGAGATATGAAATGTCACTGTGTGATGTAGGCTTCCTCATTATATTGGCCTGGAATGGAGCACTCACCTTGGTATCTTCTCCAGGGATATCAAAGCCTTACTTTGGAGTTCAACTACCATGAGTTATTCCATTTTACAGTTGAATGGTTTCAAATATTTGATTTCATTTAATCATGTAATTATGGTCTATTGATGGTTTCAATAAATCATCATACTGCTACTCCCGACTTAATTTATCCTTTATATATATAATACTTATATATTCTTTAATCTTTACTGTGTCTCTTTTCCTTATGTGTATCTGTTGTGTGACTCATTTCATACATTATAATTAACAGAATTAATTATTTGTTTGATAACAACTCATTTTATTCGTAAGTTGAGACTTATGTGCTTTGCTTCATAGACACCACACTGGACATATTGTTAAAGCTAAGTGGCCTGGTATGTGATTTATACTTGGACATACGTTTTTTTTTAATTAGAACTATATAATAATGAAATTCATTGAGTCATTCACTTGTATACCTGTGTAGATCAGTTGACTCTGATGAAATATTCCTTGGAGACTCTATCTCAATTTTCAGTTCGCTTCTATTTGTTAGAACTAAATCAGATCCAGTAGTATAAATTCACTTAAAATACCTACAACTTTATAAAGATTAGTAAATATACACTTTTTAGCTTTATCACCACCACCGTTTTAATCAAATTAAACATATCTATAATTAAACTAAACATTCCTTTAGATACCAAAGTTCTTTTCCAGTTAACACATTAAAATAATACTAAAATTAAATTAACACTATTTTTAATTATAATTTAACAAAAGCTGAAGATTTTCTATCAATTTTAAAAAATAAAATTGAATTTTATAAGAATTTTGTTACTAATTTTTTAAAATAATTCAAGTTGACGTTACCTTTATAGGAATGACAATTTTACGTTAAAATATTTTTTTACATTTTAAAACCCCATGAGGTTTACTTTGAAAGCAATAATTATTAATTTAAATTAAAAATAAACCTGTATATATTTAATTTCATATAAACATATAGTACTTTTCTCTTTTTGTTTTAAATAAAAAAAAGCTATTTAAAAAAATAAATGTATAAGAAGAAAATATCCTTTCTGTGCGTGTGTGTACTGTTAACTAATAATAGTCGTTATTGAAATATGTATATAATTTATTATCTATTAAAACACTTGGTATATATTCCACAAGTCAATGTCTTGTTTCACTGGTTCTATGCTTCTTTAGATTTATAGAAAACAGAATTATCGAGTTCTGAATTATATTTAAATTATTATGTTTAAGTTGAATCTTAATTTATATTATAATACATCTTGATAAATATACTTTTACTGAAGGCCCATTTTCACTATTTAACAATAGTTCGTTAGGTCATTATCTAGTTGATTGTTCTTTTCCTGTAAAGAAATAAAGAATAGCAAGCAGTATTGAGCTTATTGCTTTTTTTTACACACATCATTTATATATATATTAGAAACGGAATTACGCACTAATTGAAAGAATGCATTGCGATTCATTTTCAATATTTTTACGCTTTTAATGGTTACAGTCAGGACAGGAGGAGACTGAATAGGCATGAGATTTTCACTGAACATGGGCTAATGCATGCTTAACAAAACAAAATGACTGAGGTTCTAGGATCTAGGAATAAAGAAGAAATTAACAAAAAAATATAGAGTGTACTATAGATAACTCTCTGGTGTCATTGTCTTTTTTAGTTAATGTCGGAGGAAGAACACAACGTGTTCGAAACGCGTTGTTTATACCATTAAATTTTTATATGTGGAGACCATTCCATTAGCTTTTTACCCTACAATGAGTAAATACTACATAATAACTGATTGCACTACGTTAGAATAAAGCTTATATATACATAGCTCAGTATAGAAAAAAAAAACGTAGAAAAATTAAAAGCACACACTTACAGTCTCTAATTTTCGGTTTAAACCGTCTTCAAGAGAGATAAGAGAGAGCACTGAACCAAAGCGCTTGGTTTCTCTTATCTCTCCTGAAGACAGTTCAAACCGAAAATTAGAGATTGTAAGTGTGTGCTTTTAATTTATATATGTTTCTTTTTCTACATTGAACTATTTTTGTCCATTTCGGATCGTATTCCCAACGAAAAAGTATATATATAATATATATATATATATATATATATATTGTTAAAATTTGCAGCAGCTTCTGCACTCACTAACTTTACGCTGGTGGCCTCGATCCTTCGGGCGATTTTTCTTTCTTCTGGCTGCAGTTGCCATAGCATCTGTCCTAGAGACATCATCAATATTATACGAGCTTTCGACCATAGAAACGTTGGTCATCTTCAGGTAGGTACATATGTTTGAGAGAAGACCTGCTGCCAACGTATTCTAATATATATATATATATCCACTTAAAATTCGAAAAAACGATCCAAACTGGACGCAAATCAGTTCACAAACGAAGAAAAGCAACACACAGAGAAAGAGACACACTTACAAACTCAAATTTTCGGATGATCCGTCTTCAGGAGAAAAGAGAGAAAGGGCGACCAAGCACGCCGGAAACACAACGGCAGGAAACGGCAGGTTTCCTGCCGTTGTGTTTCCGGCGTGCTTGGTCGCCCTTTCTCTCTTTTCTCCTGAAGACGGATCATCCGAAAATTTGAGTTTGTAAGTGTGTCTCTTTCTCTGTGTGTTGCTTTTCTTCGTTTGTGAACTGATATATATATATATATAAACTCAATATATATATATATATATATATATATATATATATAATAACAAAAAGAGTAGAGCACAAACAGTTAAAAATAAGATTAAAAACCGTCTGTATTCTCATCGTATGGTTACTGCAGTTGTAATAGAAAAAAAAAGTATGAAAAATACAGGGCTATGAGGATTAGGAAATCGTAAATATGATTAAAAGATACTTCTTCCCTAAAACCATCAAATAAAACACAATAAATACTAAAAATCAATATAATTTTCAATATTATCTTTACAAAATACATATAAAAGTACAAAAATACAATAACTTTACCTCTGATATTTTAATAACATATTTGAAAATATGTTTAACAATGGTTTAAAGCAAGCTTTGATATTTCTTGTAATCAAATAAATACAAACTCATGAATTCGTAACAAGTTAACGAAACATTTTTTAAAAAAATGAACACATATTCAACTGCAACATTATAAAAAAAAAACAGAAAACATTTAATTTACTATAAACAGCAGAACATAATACATTAGGAATTAATCACAAGTTGTTGGTAATGTCTATATATATTATAATCTATATATAAAAAAAATGAATGTGTGTCTGTCTATATTCGATAGATTCAAAAACCATACATCCAATCGCCGTGAAAATTTTAGGAAATTATTAGGTTTATCTCTGGGAAGGTTTTTGAAATCTTTTTTTAAAATCAGATCTTATTATATTATTCTGAATTATTATTCTACGAATAATAATAATAGAATTTGAAGCATAAATCAAATCTTTTGGATAAAGTGTAGTTAAATTCTTTTGTCAACTACATAAATACATTTCTAATTAAATCTTTTGTTAAAGTTTAATGGATATAAAGCTTAATTATTTATTTCTGATTGATTAATCCGTGTGTTTAAAATATTTAATTATTTTGGGGTTCTAGGTGCTCCCGAACAAATATCCCCAAAATAGATAAGGTTTGCTTTATAACCTGTTTGTTTACATTTTGACTTCAATAGGTAATGTCGGCCACAGGTAGGTTATTCCTTATGACCAACTTCTAATATTTCCGGATGCTCTGTAAAATTGGAAACATCCAGGTACCAGAAATGTTATTATTGTTTTGAGATTGATATTAAAGACAATTATTGTAACTTAATCTGGGTTTGTTATTAACTTTAACAAATCATTAGTTATTAACAATAGTTTACTATTGACTTTTTTTTTATCTAATTGGTTTATCTTGCTTTAAGCATTAAAGAAAGTTATGCGTTAAATAATAACTTATTAACGTTAGGTATGCATGATAGTATTACGAATAATAATGATAGTATTTGAAGGATAATTCAAATATTTTGGATAAAGTGTAGTTAAAGTCTTTCGTTAACTACATAAATACATTTATAATTAAATCTTTCGTTAAAGTTTAATGGATGTAAAGCTTAATTATTTATTTCTGATTGATTAATCCGTGTGTTTAAAATATTTAATTATTACAAAATTATTAGTATCCGGCCCTACTCCATATAAGCAAAAAGATAAGTTATTATATATTGATGATGTCTAACTGGAGGGCGTTTATGATCAGATCTACGTCTAAATCAGTATAACATATAATGGAATATATATACAGCATAAAAAATTGATGAAGAAATATTCAAATCAAAATGTACATATATAAAACTTAATCACTATGCATTTGTGTGTATAAAAACAATTCTTAACATAATAACTCTTAACTTAATATAATGAAAAGTGTAGGTACAATTTAACATTTAGCACATAACTGACACTTTTCAACACAATGCTTCTTCATAAAGAAATAATATCTCATCAAATTATTATTATTCAAACTTTCAAGAGACAATTTGATTTAGAGATATAATTTGGATTAGTCATTTAAAACTGTGTGAAGTCTTCAATAGAAATTATCAACTAACTGGTTTCTAATTGAAATGACTTGTGGGTTTAAACTTACGTGTCATCATATTTAACAGATTAATGACTAATTAATTAATTAATTAGAGCTAAGGCTTCTTTCAACATTTCTTGTTGTATTGTTCGACAAAAAATATTCTTTTTTATTATTTGTTTAATCTAATCTATCAGCTACCAATTGTATTAAACAATGTGAGTAATTTAAAATCAGTGTTAGATTATAAATATCTTTTTTGCGTAAACTATAATTTAAATTCTGTATTAATTTCCTTTATCAGAAAAAAAGTTAAGTATAACGAAACTATAGAAAATTTAAATTGTTTTCGTTGTATGTAATTTATTATTAGTGTTGGAATTAAATTGTGTCCCTGTAGATCAGTTAGTAGTTAATAAAAATTTAAATTAAATATGTGTTTCATAAGAATATTAAAACAATGCTTTTAGCATCATTGATCACATTATAATGTTTCGATAACTTATCGACTATCATAATAATTCTATCGTTCGTAAGGTGTATCTGTATTCCATAAAACAAGTGATGTGAAAATTTTCCTTATAACGACCTTCTGTCAGTTACACTGATGTTCAGGTTATCGTAGTAGAAAATTAAATTATTCTTGTCAGTGTAATTTGCATAATGACTTTAGCATTTAACTCCATCAATAAATATAAAAAAACTTCATCCAATTCTATTTTCAAATTGATTTCAAAACAAAAGAAATGTAGAATGTTTACAAACATTGAAGTACACTATTTAAATAGTTCCATATAACTTATAAATAATTCTAATACTTTAGACTGTTACTCCTTGATTCAGGATATATTGTTGATCTCTAATCCAAAGTACTTCACACATGTTATTCAAAACCGGTGCAATTGAAGTCATATCGTGATACCCAGGAGCAATTGGAGGGAAAACAAGAACTTTAATGTTGCATTTATTTTCTAAATCCTTCACATCATTGCTGTTAACTTCCATTTTGGAGTTAAGATTGAATCTGTAAAAAAAAAAGATAAAGAGTGAAATACTTCCAAATTCAAATTAACAGAATAACTAAAAGAAGGATGGATTAGTGAGAAGGTGCCTAGAACTTCCAACGGAGAAGTGAAAAAAAAAAACAAAGAAGATGGAGGAGTGAGGAAACTGGGACACCGAAAAACAGACTTCGACAGGAAACACACTCAATTAGCCTTTATCCCTGCCAACTGAAAGTTTAACCATCATTACGTCACTACTTTCAAATTCTGTTAGATTGTTTAATAAGGACTGATAAAGCATTGAGCGAGTGTTGAATATGACGAATGTGTTGCTGATGGTTGACAGAAAATCAAGTAACCTGTTGAAAACACTACATAGTGATTGGTGAATTTCTTTAATGCCTTATTACTATTAAAACAGTTTTTGCTGTTTAAAATGCAAATAAATGATGTTCAAAAAGATTAATATATATAATTCAGTGAGAAATAACAGTTAAATTTTGCAATAGTTACGCAATTACAGGCTTTCATCTTGAATTCTGTCCAACGTGTGGACAGTGTTACTCATTTGTTCACTGAACCGGTGTAAACATTGGTTCGCCAATGTTTAGTTGTTGGCGAACCGCATTACCTGGTTGTTTCTACATCAGGAGTCCTAAATTTTACACATATATGTTTAATAAGAATAATAGTAATTAACCAGCCTTTGACATCCGAGGGATAATTATTTTCAATTGCAAAACATACTTAAAAACAAAACAATACTTAGATTTATATACTTATATACATTATTTAAGGTTAAACCAAGATTCAAATCTTCAGTATCCACTACTAAACCACATCTGACCACCAAATTCGAGTAAACTATTATTACTTTAGAAAGGTTTCAAATATTGTTGTTATATACATTTATATTTTAATCATTACGAACTCTGTTACCATTATCTTTAGTAAAAACATTAATAAAGGCCAAACTTCGGTTTAGGGTTAATTTTGTTAATGCGTTATTTCTATTGCAACAGTTTTTCCTGTAACCATCTATTTTGTATAAAAATTACCTTTGAGTATTTAGTTTTGGGTTATGAATAAAACAAACTTGATTGAACAAATTCTGATTGAGTCGTTGTATTCTTGCAGAATTTCTATGGCTACCTATCGCCACTGGCATGTTGAATATATTACTGAATATATATTGAATTGTTGAATATATATTGTTGAATATATTATATTATATATTTATTGTTATCATCAAGGAGATGTATTTAAAAAATAAATACACCATTTGCCTAATCGTGGCTGTGATTTTAGCCATGAATTAATACAGGCATTTCCACTAATAAGTTAAAACCAATTAGCCACTCCCATTATAATTCTCTTATCACTAACCACCCATATCCACATACAGAGATTTTATTTAAAAAAAAAAAGAAGAAAAAAAAACAAGGACTCATAGGACCTCAAAAGTTTTAATCCCTTAAAATTTCGAAATTAATTTTTATCCTTATTACTATATTAATTATTTATTTTAAAGCAATTATAATTTTGTTGATTCAAAATGTTTATGAAATTCGGTAATAAACAAATATAATCCCAGGAAGAAAGCCTTATAGTACCAGCAATTTCATTTCTCAAGTTCTTGAAACTTTATACTTTTAAATTCTATAGGTAAGTTTTTCCATACTAAAAATTGAAGGTGCACTCCAATTTTTTTAATAATTCGTAGATGCCCCCACTAGGTAAAGAACCAAACAAACAAGAAAACTACTCAAGAAGGGAAGAATGTTTAGGAACAAAAAAACAAAAATGGGATTGTTATTATGTGAAACAAAAAAACAAAGCGTTGGATATATTTTAAAGAGCAAAAAAGTTATTGGTAACCTTTTAACTTTTTTAAGTGGTTTAGCATCATCTCTCATACAGATGACTCTTAATCTATTGTGTTTTTTAAACGTAACAGTCATTATTTCATAGAATTTGAAATAATTTCAAAGTAATTATGCATTGCTGCAGTAATATATCTGAATTGGGGAATTAAACTAATTTATTACCTTGTACCCACAACAAGGAAGGCTGGACAGGACAGATCATTGGAAGAGTGCCTGCTTATTGCTTGAGGTAACTCAAAAAAACTGTTTACGTCAGTAAATGAGAACAAAAACACAATCAAATCACTTCTTTCACCACAAACCTGAAACAATATATTTAACGCTAACATTATTATAAACTTCATTTTATTAATCTTGATAGATTTACAAAACAAAAAAAAATTTACAAAACACAAGAAAATAGAAATCGATATGTCAATGGCAAAAAGACCATAAAGTAATAAACTGATTCCATTGTTGGCTAGAATATATAGAATATGCTAACATGTTATATTCCTCATCAAAAAGCACTCTCTTTATAAAACAAACACATAAATTTCAACTACACAGATACAGTTAGCGATCCTTCCAACACAAGGCTAAAACGATCACCGGCGAATATTGTTCAAAGCTTTTGAACAGATTCGACGTTGATTTGAACCAAAAGCGGCTACATTTGGCAAAGAAGAAAGTGCTGTTCCATCAAGACAATGCACATGTGCACACTTGTAAATTGTCTAGTCACGATGGCCAAAATCCACGAATTGGGATACGAACTGCTACCCCATTAGTCCATTTGATTAGAATCAAATGCACTAATTCAACCAATGGTTTCATTTCTAACAAAATAATATCAGACAAATGCAAGTAGTTCGAGATCTTGTAAAGGCATTTGTCTTTTTTTGTGTTTCAACCACAAATTCTTAATTTTTTTTATGATAAAATACGAGTACAATTACTGTGAGAATATCAAACAACTATCTGAGAGGAAACAATGTGTTCTATATTCACATAATGTACTCCTCAAATATTGGATACTACAAAAAAAAAACCTGAAGTTCATATAACCAACAACTGTTTACTTTTGATCCGTCAAACTAGTGACTGAACAAAACTTAGTGACTGTACACTGTTTGCAAAAATATGGAGGTCATCATAAAAATATGAAAAACAGGTTCCGGGACTACAAAACGAAAATCCATAAAAAAATTCTGTTTCGTATACCTGTTTTGATTTATTCATGTCCCTAGCCTCTCGGCCTTTACATGGTAAAACAGAATAGCTTGATGTTTTTAACGTGAAGCCCTTTCGCCACGTCAAGAGAACCAACCGTCCTCTCACGAATGATACAGGACGAAACGGTCCTCGTGAAGTGCCCAAGGTGGACCTCGTGGAGGCGAGCTTCCACGACCTACATCAATGAACGCTTTAAAGCTTATGCCAGTTCGTCCTTAAAAGACTAAGAGTTACTTGATGAAAGGGATCATCAAGGATTACAGGGAAAAAATACAAGGGTAACAGTTAATAAAGAGTGAGAGATAGCAAAGAATAGATAAGTAAAGGAAGGAGTCAGAGATTACAAGAGAAGATTCTGTTTTGTATACCTACTACTCTTCACATAGTAAAAAAGAAAACCATTCTTATTCTCTTTTAAGCTAAGTTTTTGAAAAATGACATTCTTCAAAAAGTAATTAAAATGTCCTGTTACTCTATTGGATTGTTTTTGTAGGCACATAAAATATAACAACTATGATATAATTTCCTTATACTCTAACAGACTTTTATGTCCACTATTATGCTAATTAAATTACATAATTTAAATATTTTCAATCATATTTCTGCTTTAAACACAATGCAGTAATGCCAATTTCAATTTCAGCCTGTATCATTTCGAATGGTTACACCACACCGTCTGTTAACATACATAGTCATTCCCATACATATATCAGGAAACAAAATACCATATACTAGTAATAATAAAACGTACCGACGATATGTGGGCATATTTTCTGATACTGTCTGCTCCAGCATCCCAACACTGCAATTTAAACACTAAAATTTTGTCCCATACTTTTACTGGCCAATAGATATTAGTGAGTCTGATCCCGGGAGTTTCTACCCAAACATTGGGAGCTGTAAGTCCTGCTAACTTTGAAATGAGCCATGTCTTGCCAGTGCCGCTTTTTCCAACAAACTGAACTTTATAAGACACTTCTTCTACACCAGGAATTCCAAGAGGCCTCTCTAAAATTCCTTAGACAGGAAACTAACATCACTTTTAATTCAGGTATATATATATATATAAAAGATATGAAATATAACCAATACCATTTGGCCTTTTCCCACCATGTTTAGCATAGTAAAATTTATGAATAGCTGCTTCACCCTCTGGAGTATTATGCCAGCCAACTTGCACATTGGATGTTCTCCCATACATAATTTTATTTCTACATTACATGAAAAGAAAAATTTTACAAATCTGAAGGTTTTTCTTACAAGACATTCTTTCTACAATTAAAAAAAAAGTGCTCCACAAATCACTGATAAACTAGAATATAACCAAGAAATAACCTTCCAACCGGAATTTTTGTGTGCTAAATAACAATGCAAAAAAAATTCTATACAGTTCAACATATAAACTCAAATATTTCAGGCTATTTGCAAACATGTGATTAAAATTAACAGACGTCTTAAAAAAGCATGCACGATTTATATGACATAGAAACCATGAAAAAAAAGCTCTGAGACAATTTTTGAAATTAAAAAGCTTAAAAAGATAATAGATTTGTAATACGAGAAAAATTAAATCGAACGAGAACCTCAGATTCAAATAGCATTAATGTTCAATCAATAACTAAATGGAAACAGAAATGATTTATGTTAATAACAAAACAGGTTAAAAATAAAAAGAAATAAAATAATTATTTATTACCAACGAAATAAACGAATGTTAATTTAAATGAATTAACACGTAATTTATCTAAATACATTTCTAAACATATAAATGTCGAACTCTTTATAATTAAGAAGCAAATAGAAATTCTATATCACAAACTAATATATAGCACTTTCGAGTGTTACCTTACCTTCAAAAGAATTCATAAGTCAAGGAGAGGAGAAGGAAAAGAGGAATAGGAGGTATAAGTGAAAGAGTATTATCAAAACTATAAATGTGCCAATCAACCTTTCTGATGAAGAAAATGTTTCAAAACCCCGCTAATTTATCATAATTCATTTTAGTGGTGCAGCAATTTGCACTCCATCCTTGTTAAAGCAGTTTGGTCTTAATACTGAGTACAGAATGGTGGAAAAATAAACAGTTCCTTAATAAGGTGTTAGATGAGCAGAAATGAAAGGAATATGTATACCATTCCTTATTATGGTTACAGGCTTAAGTACTATTATTAACATTAAGTTTTAAGGAAATATAATTAAATGTCACAAATATAATATTATATATTTCGACTGGAAACATCGAAACCTTTAATCCTCCATATCAGTAAATTTAAACTTTCTATGGACTGGGAACAAACCAAAGTATTAGTTTACATAAAGTCCCTCATTAAACGAAATATTACTGAATCTCGCAACATAAAAAATAATCTCGAAAAGTTTGTCAACTTAGCAGTCCTGCTTTACTAAAAAGGTAAAGTAGATGACCAGAAAAGTTTTCGCCCGTTTCCATTTTGTTTCTCTCCTAATTAACAAGTTATTAGGAACATTGGTATGTTTATTACACTCAAACTATTCTTTCATCAACATATCTAACTCTTACTCTTTCTTGACTCTCTTCCCTCCTTACATCTCCAGTTATTTGGAAGACGAGGTAACACTGGAAAGCGTTTAATAACTTTTCCATTTTTTTTAACTACTTTTAGTAGTAATTTCTTTAATACAGAAGTTTATATGTACAGAAGAACGTGTAAACAATAATGGGGTTAAAATGAAAAAAAATAGTGACTATCAGTGGCAGTAAAATAACAATTAAACCATTTTCATAAAGTATATGACTAGATATAAGCTACACATGGTACTTAGTTTACATAACATGAGTCTGAATGTATAATTCTTGAAGTCCCATGAAAAGTTCAAGGTTATAAAGTTTAGTTCCATGATTTTGAACATTTGAATAATTTGAACATGTCATTGACAAAGCCCTTCTCATCAAATTATGACTTTTCATTCAATGTGGACATTTGCTTCAGTTCAAATAACTTCTAATATCATTCAACTTTTCTTTTTACATTTTAAAGTAATTTCAAAAGATTTATGTTGCATGCTGCCAATCAGGACGTAATCAAAATTCTTCCTCTACTTCCCTTTTCATATAGACAATACTTTACTTTTTCCTCCTTATAAAAGAAAAACTGTAATTGAAACAGTTTTAAGTTGAATATAGAGAACATTCTCGTAAAATAATTTTCAATCGAACTGAATTTTCTTTCCCTGAAATGGAATGATGGACTTTTGTTTTTTCTTCGCTTCCCAAGACGGATGTAAATGTTCTTTTTTTGGTAAATCCTCAGTTTTCACTTTTTTTCTTTCAACACTCCTCAAACTTTTCGTTTTAACATTATGGAATGACGCAACTTTAAGATCTTTTGAATTTATTTTGTTCAACGGTTTAAAAGTATTCTTTTGGTCCTTTCTAAGGTCTTCATTGGAAGTGTAAGCGAGAGTCAAATATTCTCCATCATCTTTTGTCATAAAAAAGGGATCTATATTTTTCTTGGTTTCTGTTACAGTGGATTCTGAGATGGAATTAATATCATTCAAGCTTTTAGTCAATTTTCCACCTTTTTTCTTTTTTACAACAGTTGACTTTATTGGTTTTTCATCAAACTCTCTTTTCTTAGGGCTGGATTTTATATCTGGCTTTATTTCTTGTTCATTTGTGCAATTAATATCTTCTTGAGAATCATTACAACTTTCTTCTTCCATCTTCTCTAATATAGCTTGTTCTATTGCTTTGCTCATTATAGTTACACACTTTTGAACCCCAGTTTCACTTTCTAAATCATTTGCTGCTTGAGTTTGATTCAAGGAACCCGTATCAAGTTTCAGTTTCTTTCTTTGCTTTAAAGCCAATAATACTTTTGGCAACGACTGCTTCCAATCTGGGTGTTTATCTCTAAATGCATTCACTACTGGAGCTACATTCTTATGAAGAGCAATTCTAGTCATGCCCCTTAACCTGGTACTAGAATTTTCCTAAAAATAAAAATAACATCAACAAATCTGGGAAAATATGTTCATCAAAAATATGAGAAATTAAATACTACTGCATAAATAGTACTTACATCAGCCAAAAGAGAATTTAAATTTTTGGTACAGCTCAAAGCAAAGGCAGATAACTCGTCCGGCATAATTTTCTATAAAAATTTAACACTTAGAATAAAAATTGAATTCCTCAACCAATAAAAAAACATAATTAACACGAGTTACCTTGAGTACCAACAGTTCTTCCCTTAATTTTTCTGCTTTAAGAGCGTTTTTGCTGGCATTTCCACCAGACTCACTCATTTTTTTTGATACATTTATTTTTACCTTTTTTGCTAATTTATTAATAGTATGAAGTTTAGCTCTCCTCACATTATGCCTCATACCAACTATCTAAAAAAAATAAAATTCGTAGCAAATCAGTGCTGAATTTATAATTGAGAAATAATTTTAGCTAATAAAACAGCCTTAATCACTTTAGAGCCAATATGTATTGTTAATAGATATACATAACATTGAAAATACAAAAACATATCAAATATGGATATTAATCCATTCTTACTTGGTTATTTAGTTCTAATTTAGTTATTGAAGTCATTTTAGATTAAATATTTCTTGAAAAAAATGTACAGCAATCAAAATAGACAACCGATATATTGTGCGTCTGACACATGTGGGGAGGTGACAAAGGGTTATAGATTTAACAGTCTAGTGAAATTAGTTATCAATATTTGTTATCAACAGTGAAAATCCAAAAGTGAGTATCAACACTGTGCCTAGTTAAAGTTTTCCCGGGTCCTTCGACTGTGATTCATACTTCTTGATTGTCTGTTCCAGAGTTATTTTATTTTTGTTATCAGCCAAGTTTGTGTTAGTATTATCATATTTTAGCATTTTCTGTCCGATTATTAAACAAATTGGTTTACAGTAAAATATTTGTATTATATATAAACTCCGTATTGAAGAAAACAAGTCATTCACTAACAGTCTGTTTCACAATATAGTTCAACTTTTGATTGCTAATAATTTTGTAGTTAATGAATACGTTAATTTAGAAATTGAAAACTGAAGTATAACAATCGGGTTATGTACATTATCGTTTTTTGTTAAGCATACCCATCATGGTTTCCTATCTTGAGATGAATTAGAAATATTTGATGAAGACTTGGTTTAAATATTTGCGAAAATCGGATCAGAAGTGTTAATGGATGATGCACCTATCATATATATGTTTATAAAGAGTTTAGGACGAATTTTTATAAGTTATATTCTGTATATATATATATTCACCCTATATATAAATATTATTTCAGAATGAGGAAATGTAGGATGGGAGGATGACTTAAAAAATAAGTTTATATTGAATAGCTCTTATTATAATCATACAAACCTCAAAATTTTAGCTGCATAATTGAAGTGCTATGAAATACCATGTACGTGGCAACGTAAATCAGAATTCAATAAAAATTGATTTGGTGGAAACTAGTCCCTATTCTGATTGATTAATAATCCATTTTGATGTATACTTCAATCAAAAATTTTTGTTGAATGCTATAGTATTTCCTATATATATTTGATAAGTTCATCTTAAGTGCTTTTTTTTTACAGCAAAATGTCTAGCACTTCACAGAAGCACAAGAATTTCGTAGCTGAGCCTATGGGAGATAAACTGGTTTCTGAACTAGCAGGGGTTGGCGAAGTTTTGGGGAAAAGGCTAGAAACTCAAGGATTCGACAAGGTTTTTATTAATTTTATATTCTTCAACTAATATTGGTTCTAATGTTTTAGAGAGCGGTAACTTCATTATTTTCGATTTTTGTTCTTCATATGAATACAATAGCATGCTTTATAGAAATTTCAATGTGATAGTGAATAGTCATTTTGAGTTTCGTTATATCAAGGTCAGGTAGAAAAACTAAATATCTAAACTTCAGAAATTCCGTTATTACAAATACAAATTTAAACGTAACTGTATATGAATCAACTTTACCGAAAACTAAGTCCTCTAATTTGAAAGATAATGTATGTCTCAACTACAAAACAGTAATTCCATCTCATCTCCTTAATGAGCGTCATATCTCCTCGACCTTAAGCTGGAGCACCGTTAAAAACTTCTCTCGTTCAGAGTGATTTTAGTTTTTGTAATTCTGACCTTAGTAAGAAAATAATATCTAATTTTAGAGGCAGTGTAACACTAAAACGGCGACTGTCACCTTCCACCGGTAACGGCACTGGATTTCTTTACTGTAATATATTATAATTTATAGAAGTTATAAAATAAAAATACTTTTATGATTTATTCAGTTTTATGATTAGCAGTATCATTTGTTAAGTCATATGATTGATACTAATGTTACTATTTGTTTTCGTGAATGAATGACAATTCATTAAAAACTAGGAAACACATTTTACGTGCAGTACTCGTAATAGTGTTATTCATGTCTGTATGTATGTGTTAGTTAATTAAAGTTCTGAAAGCATAATCTGGGTAAACATATCAAACAGGTTTGGGTACGTGCTACATTGCTTTAGTTACTTCTTCAGCATTTTTAGATATAACGTCCATACAGATAAAAAAAGTGTTTTTTTTACATTTTGAACATCTCAAACTGAAATTAATAAGATATTTTATGTTATTGATGGTATATTCGTCATATAACTTGTGATTTGTTTTTTTTTTCTGTGAAGTATAATGTGTGCTTTTTATTAGTTGTTTGTTTAGTATATTTTTTGTATTCTAACAATGAACAAAGTATGTTTATTATTAAATTATAATGTATGCCTTTATCGAGAGGTACTGAGTGTTTCCAAAATGATGAAGGGGCACACAGATATCGAAAGTTTAGGAAACCTTGGAGTAGTTGAAATCAAGAACAAACTATACTACCGTGGTGTTGATGGGTAATTATAGACAATCGAAGTCTGAGACCAAACTACATCACTGCCATCTTCTAAACTTTAAATTATCCATATGTTTTTGTTCTTTGTTGCTGTAGAATTTGTATCATATATTACCTACCGTTACTAGGTTCAGAAAAAGTCCTCACAAATTTCTGAAAGTTCCTTTTTTGATATTTATAAATGTTATTGAGGGGAATATCCACTGGTCTTGGCCAAAAAATTATAACAATTAGTATGATATTGCGTTTAATCAGTCAGTCATTCATTCCATAGAATCGCATGAACTTTTTCTTATTATTTTAATGTCTGATAAATAAGATTGAAATAATGATTTTTAAAATATCATAATGTGAACCATTTGAACTTAGAAGGATATGTCGTCCCCTCTGCGCTTCTTACCACACTTTCTCTTTAGTGGCATTGGACCACTTCCTTAGAAAATGTTTAGTTTTACTTGTATGCTTTAAATATAAACAAAGTTTTCTTTATGTCTGAAGTTTTAAGGGGGTCTTCTGCCACTATCTCTCTTCTCTATAAGAGGGTATTTGGTTAGAGATTTCATCAGAGCTGTAGAGCCAGAAACGGTAAATACCCACCAAACCTGACTCCTCAAAAAAATTAATAAGAAACATAGACATCTAAAGTGTTGTGCCTCTTGTCTCATCTGGTTTGGGGTCACATTTGCAGAAACAAACTTGACGCTGGATACCTGCCGTTGTGTTTGTATATATCTGCCCACTATATTTGAACATTATGGTTGCTTTGATTTCAGAGATATGATGCAAACAAACACTTTTAAAAAAGAATTGTGGGATTTACGAGTTTCTTTTTTATTTGAACTATAATTTGTTATGATTATTTGACTGTACTATAATAATATGCATGGAAATTATATTACAATAATTCTATATTATAAACATTCAGCATTAAGCTACTTAATATATATTTTTGAATAAGGTTGATAAAAAGGAGCCAAAAAGGTATAAAGTTGTTTATGTCATTAAAATTTGATGATTCACTTGTCATTTATAGAACGCCATTTTGGTTGATAGGTAACATTCAACACGAATATGATATATGCGTGAATATTCAGTTATTATTAACGAGTTGGAGACGGTTCTTACAAATATCTCAGGGTCCCGACCCACTAGCCCGGATTTGATACCACTTCTTTTGTCTCCCTCAGAATTATTTGTTACGTAAATTATACTTAAGGTTTAAATATAATTGAAATTACAATTTATTGCAGTTTACAAGGGAGTTTCTACCGTGTAGTTCTCTAAGAGTGGTGTTACAAAATCCGGGACCACATTTATTAACCTTTTTCATAAGATTATATAAAATAATGGACTCTTTTTTTATACCTTCTGTTCCATTTCATCCTGTTGATACACCATTGTGTCATTGAGGTTTTCTACAAGGATATAAAGTAATGTAAACTTTTGTTTAGGCCTACGTGGTGTTGGGACAGTTCCTCGTATTAAAGAAGAACAAAGAACTCTTCCAGGACTGGATGAAGGACACCTGCCAAGCTAATTCAAAGCAGTCTAGCGACTGCTACGAGTGTCTTTATGACTGGTGTGACCAGTTTCTTTAATGCCTTTCTTAACAAAATATTCATATTTATAATACTGTGAAATCTAATATTTATTTTATTAACCCTTAAATAATATGTTTACCGATTTCAATTGAATACTATTATTAAGAAATTTATATTAGTGATATTTTTAAAATTAACAAATATATTTTAACATTTCTTTTTTACATTTGTCTGACCTTTATTCTTACTAACAGGTAAGTTTCTCTGAATTCCACTGTTGGTATGACGATTCATTAAGCTGTAAATAATTCACTGAGATTAGGAGTAGGTTGCGATCTGATTTCTACAGACATGCAGAAGATAACAGACATGAATCCTTGAATAATAAATTGTTACTACTAATACGATATATTTTCAAAATTTCTACAGATATGAATCCTTGAATAATAAATTGTTACTACTAATACGATATATTTTCAAAATTTCTACAGATATGAATCCTTGAATAATAAATTGTTACTACTAATACGATATATTTTCAAAATTTCTACAGATATGAATCCTTGAATAATAAATTGTTACTACTAATACGATATATTTTCAAAATATAAATTATAATAATTAAAAAAAACGCATTACTTAATCAACAGTTGTATATCGTGCATATTATTATTACCATTGAGGTTAGTATGATTTATATTATTAATATGGCAAACCGTCGAACCTCGTACGATGGTTTGCCATATTAATTATGTAAAAAATTGTATATCGACATTATTAAAACCATATGAAGTACCAAAAATGTTTTGTAAAAGGTATTGGCAGAATAGTTTATTTCTGGTTGTAAACAGGTGCATTGGAATGGGTATTATGCGAAAACCATGCATACTGAAAGAGTATGTTTAAAATTGTTGTTGGAGAGAAGATATATGAAATTCTGTTTATTTTCTGGTGGCTTTTTTCTTAGATCATGGAATAGGAAATTCTTCAGACTTTGAAATTATCTTCTTCAAATCGAAGAAGAGTAACGTAACAGAGTACAGAAACACGCTTACTAACTCAAATTATCGGTTAATCCGTCTACAGAAGAAAAGAGAGAGAGAAAGAAGAGAAAAAACACATCGGAGACGCAATGTTAGTACGGTGGGTTACCTGGCGTTGATATCTTAATTAATCTCTTTTCTTCTGGAGCTGGATTTTCAGAAAATTTGAGTTAGTTGTGTTTTTTTTATTCTGAATGTTACTTTTCTTAGGTTTTGAACTTGTGTATATATATAAATATGTATAATTATTCCGGAATGAGCTATACCAAAATTAACATAAATTAACTAAATCATGCTCGTGAAGCCGTCAAGCAATATTTTAAATTGTCAAGCGATATAAAATGATGAAACCTCGCTAATCTTAAAGGTGCAAAAGTATTTGTAGCCTCAACTTCTGAGTTCAAGCTTTATTTCATAAACGATTGTGGTTTTAATAAGTATCAGAGATCTGAATAACTAGTCTTTGGATTGTTGAGTAAGGTCATTGGGCAAAGATATATGAATAGAAGTGCTATTGTACTAAAGAAAGGAAAACCTGGAATATTGTAGATTTACTTGTATTTGCTGATTAATGTTAAGGTCAACAATATTTATACTAAATCCTTTATGGATCCAGGATATTATTCTAGTTTTATTAGTTTTAAGCTTGTCTGGTGTATGATATTTACAAATATCTAAAGAATAGACGAGTATCTAGGGTTTCGATGGTGTTGTCAAATTGAAGGATTTGTTACTGCGAATCTGTTAGTTCAGAATCAGATGTTAGTTCAGATGTTTTGTTGAGTGAGTCATGATTACTGCATTACCATTCGGAGATTCAAGCAGTCATTTTATTTGTGATCCATTTCTGATATCCTCAAACTGCCAAAAACTATTCGGCAAACCTTCACTAGGCTAGTGAACAATCGCAACTAATCTGGAAGTTTTCAGAAGCAGGTAATGCTTTCATTTGAAAAGAAATATTTCGCCTATTGGAAAATAAAGCAGTGGAGGCAAGTTCTTCAACTTGGAGAGCCCAAGGACTTGGTTATTAATGATGATAGTTACACAAAGCTCCCTGTTGTGGACTAAGGAAAGTACCTCAGTCGATGCGTACCCTCTTCTATAGATGAAGTAGAAAGGCTACAGAGTACCAAGTATTTAGTGGTATAGATAATAAACAGGCAAAATATAAAATACCAGTTATGAAAGAAGAGAAACTTTTTACGGCATTTGAAGCTCGAAGTCGTATTTGAATGAATGTGAGATATTCAATAGTGAAAAGTAGGACATTGCTCAAAAACCACTATTCGTGCTATTCAAGTACCAGTAGAAATTTTAGGGGTAAGTATTGATGTTACAAACACACAAGTATTTTTTATGATGATCTTAAATAAACCATCCGATCATCTAAACTAGTCTAAAGGATTATAAGGTGGTTTAATTTGAAATTAATAATAATCCTTGCAAAAGACCTGCACGTATCTTTAAACCGTGACAGGTTTTGAGTTATTAAAAGCCTGAAATTTTTAAACCTTGTTTATGCTTATTATTCCCCTAGTTCTTAAATTAATAAATTCATATTTTAAGTTAAACTACCTAACCCCTCTCCTCTGCAATTATTGTTGCCCCCACCACGTTTTTAGATGGTTAAGCAAAATCTGGTAGATCGCAGTACTTAACTTCGTTAAGTCTCGTGCTTAACTCCGATCATGTATGAATCATTGATTTATTACGTGGTTTGAAATTAACACGTTTTTATTCTTTCTAGGGTTAGGTTTTAAATTTTAAAGGACCTAAAGAGTTGGAAACTGGATAAATGTATCCCAACTTGGGCTGAATCAGCAACACTGAGTCCATATGATGAAGACATCTGTTATGCACTGCCTGCGTGATCTTATAAGTTGATTACAACATTGATATTATGTGCAGGTGAAATGTTCTGAAAGAAATAAATACACTCTAAAATTTATACTAACATCTCCAAATGAAATTTAAAACCATGTAATAGTATAATAAATATAGTAGCTCTAAACATCGACCATAAAATTTATGTAACCTTTTTGGAGACCAACCCAAAAGTAGCTGTCATGGCGGCTATGTCATGAAGATTCCAGTTCAGTGTGTTAGTCCTACGATGGAAGAAAATTCACCTCCAGGAGGGAATCTTGTTAAAAATTCTACAGGTACTGTTGAAAGCGGAAATAAGGCCAATGAAGAAGGTAATCAGAAACACAACTTCAATATCCCACTTATCTTACAAATACTACAACATGAATGGACTCGATTCGAAGCAGAGCGATCACAATGGGAAGTTGATAAAGCTGAGTTAAAGGTAAGGATTAGCTTTAACTGGTGTAACTGACTATAACTTTTATTTCAATTGTATTGTGCATATTTTTTTTTTGTTTATTTGTAGAGGTCATGAAATATTTATTGTTCAGTAGTTACTTATCAGTATAGTTGTGGTTTAGCACTGATGCATATGATTAGATCATTATTGATATGAATAATTTACTTCCTCATGTGGATATATAATACTTTCAGTTAATTTCTCTAGCTGTCCATATCGATCTATAGAATATTTTTGAGGTTTCAAAACCATTGGTTATGTCTCGTTTTGTTTCTGAGGTATTTATATATATTTAGGTACATTTGATGTATGGAATGAAGATTAAATTTTGTATATATGCCCATTAATGGTTTAAAACAGAGTACATATTATCCTTTAATGAACGCTAACATTCTTTTGGGATCAATCGAAACTTACTCGACTGTTTGTCTATAGACGGTTGAGATTCTTAGTTACTTGTTATTTTGTTTTTAAATAAGGTTTGTTTTTCAATGAAAAAAAATATCCATGGTAAAGTTGGGAATTCATGGAGTGTTTTTTTTTAAATTCTTTGGTTGAGCGTTTGCTATGAATTGCATTTTTCAGTAATTTTTTAAATATTTATTTTGAGATCATTTGAATTCATTAATTTCAGTGTGGAAAAGGTATCCATTCAAAGTATACGTTATACATATGATTTGAAATGAAAAGATATTAAACTTATTTAAATGACGCTGTCAAAATCAATGAACATTCCATGAGTTTGATATATAACGTGTAATGTAAAATTGTTTCGATTTTCAGGCTCAAATTTCTTTTTTACAAGGCGAAAGAAGGGGTCAAGAAAATTTGAAGAATGATTTAGTTAGGCGAATAAAAATGCTTGAATATGCGCTTAAGCAAGAAAGGTAAATCAGTTAATTAATATTAATAAATGTAATGGGATACTATAATTTAAAAAAAAAAAATTGTTTTCAGGGCTAAGTTTCACAAACTGAAATATGGAACTGAATTAAATCAAGGCGATATGAAACCTCCTACCTTAGACGATATTGTTCCAGAGACAATCCAAGATGGAGATGCGCCTTTTTCGTCAGTTAGTAATGTCACTTGGAAACAAGGGAGGCAGATGTTAAGACAGTATGTCCTTTTTCCTTCCATAATATAAATGTTTCTACTTGTGAAAGTTGTAATGCGAATCATGTGCATAATTCATTAATTGTTTTATTTTGTTTCAGATATTTACAAGAAATAGGTTATGCTGATGCAATATTAGACGTTCGAACCAATAAAGTTAGGGCATTGTTGGGATTGAATAATAATGAAGAATCAAGTAATGGAGAGAATAGTGTTAACAGATCAAAAAGAAGTTGTGTAGAACCACAAGGAAGACGCGTTTTTTTTAATAATGGTGGTAGAAAGAGGCCGAGTTGTTTAGCAGAGGCCATGGTTGCGGATGCCGAGGATGCAGTGTTGGAGAATTTCGATTACCTTCGGACATCAGGAGGAGGGGCTGGGGGTGCAGGAGCTGATACCATGGATGATGATGATCCTGATGACATAGATGATGAGAGTATGCACTCACAAACCATCGTGGGCCAGTCTATAGGAAGATCAAATCAACTCTCTGCCAGTGTAAACAGTCCTTACAAGGTTTTTTTTGTTTGTTTCCAATGTGAAATATAAATGGCTTAGCAGTACGTTTACTATTGAATAATTATGATATAACCATATTTATAAACGTTAAACAAGTTCTATCATAATTTTCAAATTCTATGGTTTATCAATATATATAATTCACTAATATTTAACCTGTACAGCTTTGTGTCTTAATATTGAAATCCTTTTTTTTCTGCCCTTATTGGTATATTCAGATTTCGCTTCACATGTACAAATAATAACCTACTATTGCAATTCATACAATCTTATGGCTACAATTAATAGGATAATAGTTTTATAACGTATATTCTTATATTAGAAGCCATTTCTATTTTATTTAACTGATTTTTTGGAAATATGTCTAGTTATATTTAGAAACTAATACAATTAATATTTTATTCATTTGGATGAAAACCCCTTTTTTGGTTGCATATATATGTTGAATCATTAATCATGGTTACGGAAGTTTCAACAATGCTACACATTGGTCATCAAATATTTAAGCGTAAAGTCTGTAGATGTTCTGGTTGTTCTTCCTCATGACTGTTTGGTAATTCACCTAAAAGTGGTTTCAGTATTCTGTTGAATCCTGATGTTTGACCATTCATAATAAGTTTCTTTTCTAATATGTTGGTAGTTTCTATTATTTGGAGATGACTGACGTTATTTTTTTCATTATTCATTTTTGTATTACTCGTCAACATTTGTCTACCTGGTTTCATTCCATTTTTTTTTTGTATGCTATTTTGGAAGCACCTGCCGAGAGGTGTATTGTAAACCTCTCCTAGATAACATTGTAGCTCTCGAACCGATGTAATAGTTTTGAGAAACTTACAGTTTAGTTAATGCAGAAAAAGGAGTAAAGTTTTCAATCAAAACAACTTTTCTTCTTCAGAGTCACACTTAAGTTGTGACTTTGATAAAATACCAGTTCTTTTCGTTCAAAGATCTTAGTTCCATTTCAGCTCTACTGACTGTGGTTTAGACTAGACGTTGATATGGATTTATCTGAGTCGGTTTTGCTTCTCCTCTTTGAGGGCATTTCTCATCAACTCATCTTTTATTCTAGTTTTATTCTCATGATGAACTGTTGGTCTAATTATTGGTATCGTAAATGTGCTATTGGGTTCTGTGTTAGTTTTAGTTGTCAATAAGTAAATATCTAACCACTACCAAAAAGTCGGGACACATTGGTAATTTATTTTCTTTAGTTGATTCAAATTCTATAAGGAGATAAATTATTATTTTTTTTCTGCCTTCCACAGATTGCATATGACTTTATCTTTTGTAAATCATAACAAGTATGGCTTAATTTATTCAAATATCATTTCAAAAAGAAAAAAAAAAAAACGGGGACCAAAAAAGAGGTCTCAGACCAGCGCATTTCCCCTCACAGGAACCTTGACCTTAATATCCTTGGCTTTTACTCCGGTACATGATGAAGGAGTACTCAACAAATCAAAATCCAATATTCACGGTTCAACTAATAATAAGTGAATGTACTCAAACGGAGATAGTCTAGATTGATTGCATCAATTTTATATTGGAGTCATAACCATATTGGAAATGTTACCTGAATAAACATAAGTTGAATTTTGACCTGTCTGTTCAGAAGTTAGTCGTCATATTTAATATGTGGGAGGCATAAAATGATCAATAATTTTGACTTTGTTTTTAATTTGAATTAAATGAAAAAAACAAGTCAATTGTCTGTCTTATGTGTCGAGACCTTACGGACATCCTGTACTTATATTTGAACAATATAATTTGCTTAACAAAGGATGATATAATAAACATTGTATATAAAATTGCTAAGAAATTGTAAAGCCATTGTTGTTCAACAGTATTGATGTAATAATAAATGCATGAATCCAATATTAAAGAGATAATGGAATTTATTTTCAGATTTTAGTTGTATATAATGTACAATTCAGTTTTCTTTACTAAATGATTCACGTTGTATTTACGACAAAACTATTAAAGGTTAACTGGTTAGAAGCATTAAAATATAGTCTCAATTTATAGTAATTTTACTTTTGTCTATTTTTTTAAGTGATTGTTGAATGGTTGAGTAGACGCATAGTCAAAGAAATTACCGAATGAAACATGGAAACTTTCTGAAATATATTGATCAATCGAAAGGAGAGTGAACTGTTTTCATTTTTCTTTTGCCACTGAGGTGACTTATTTAATTTATATAGGTTCAAAAAAAAACTTAGATATTTGTATTCAGAAAAAAAATTACCTCAAATAATCGGTTGAAACTCCCACGGTTGCGCGTCGTGAACTCGTATTTAGTGATACCATTTTTCCCCTGGATTCCTATTTACTGAATCATTTTATCTTAAAATCTTTATTTAGGAAAATATTTAGTTTATTTAACTGCCAACTAATTAATTGACAACTAGAAGGTATGATATGGAATATTCCCTATTTATTTAATTTATTCAAAACATTAAAATATACTTCATAATATAAAATGAAAGTTTATATCATATTATAGTTTTTAATACTGTGGATTGTATAATAAATATTTTGAAAAATAAAGCTGCGGAATAATTGTAGTAAAATATATTTTGAATAAAAGAAATGTGTTTTATTTGAGTAATACTTTTGATATTTTTAGTTGGGGATGCTAGGGGAGGAAGATGATTTAGATACTGAGGCCGAGGAGGTGTTGAATGAACTGAACTTGCTCACCCAAAGTGAGGGGACGAACGTCATAAACGAGGTCATCATGGACAAACAGTGTGAATGGGGTAAGTGTGCAGACTTTTTGTATTCCATGTTAACATTCAATTTGTTTATAACAACTATATTTTTTTTACAATTCAAATAATTTGAAACATATAACCAAATCAGTTGTTACAAACTTGTATTCTAAGATCATTTAGTGAAATGGAAAAGCAATGATCCTTGCCTCACACTATGAGCTCTAACAATGAATTATAATTTTGATTCATTTTTTTTTATTTTAATTATGAAAAAATGTTTAATTATGGTATCGTATAATGTTATAATTTTGAAATCATTAGTTGTGCAAACCGTAATTGTGTGGTATTTACTCATTCTGAGGTAAAATGGATAAACCAACAAAAGTCTCCACACAAATGAAGTTTTATTCAACGCGTTTCGAACACTTTGTGTTCATCATCAGGAAGACACTATAATACAAATTATATCTAATTAGTTACAAAAATTAGAGTGAAATAATAAAATTCAATTAAGAGAATTCAAGACATACGCAAGGATGTAGTACTGATGGGTGAAAAAAGTAATACTTCTTTGCTACAATGCAAAGCCAGAAGGTTCTGGCCTTCTGTATTTCAGTTAACGGTTTTCAAGCATACCCGACGCCTTTGTCACCTTATCTCCTAAATGCCTATCCCCACTCTTTCGCAACGGATCTGTTTCCTACTAGTTGTTTTCACTGGACCAACCCGTCAGTACCACATCCTTGGGTATGTCTTGAATTCTCTTAATTGAATTTTATTATTTCACTCTAATTTTTGTAACTAATTAGATATAATTTGTATTATAGTGTCTTTCTGATGATGAACACAAAGTGTTCGAAATGCGTTGAATAAAACTTCATTTGTGTGGAGACTTTTGTTGGTTTATCCAATTTACCTCAGAAGAAGTTATAATTTTGTTTTATAAATTAAAAAAACTGAACTTTGGGCCTAAAATAAGGTAACAACTCTTAAGCAGGTGAATATTTCAACCAGCCATCTAATCACGTTTACATTATAATTTTTTATTCTATATATCATGTTTAAATTTGACATGATTAATGGATTAATTTTTTTTTTAAAGTTAAATATGAAATTTATGAAAAGGCCTGTCAAACTCTATAATATCTGAGAGCCGATTGAGTATTCTGTATGAAATCTCGGTCTGTAAAACAAAGAAATAGTTATAATTGATAAATAAATAACGCACAAAATACTAAAAATTAAAATAAAATTGGTTTAATATTAAAAAAAAAGTTTTGTTTTAACTTTCCTACATCAAATTACATTTTTTTTTATTTATTTATATTCTTCTATTATCATTTTTCATGTATTGATTCGTTCATTATAAAAGCTGTGATTATATATTTTTTTTCACGAATATATTCTGATTCCATTGGAATTTTGTGACTAATTACCATGCACAAAGTACCTACATGTGAATTACCTTGATATTTGTATATACATGGCTAATCTCATGATCGTAGGGATTGCTTATATCATGAAACGATCAGATATTTCATGATCCATTCTACGAATAACCTACACAGATATATTTATATACAATAATACAATAATTTATATCACAGTAATTTTCCTTATGGACGATAGAACCATTTTGTGAAATTCGTTCATTGAATTAATATATCCAGTACATCTTCATAATTTTCATTAAAGGATCCAGTTTTGCTCAAAGTTATATTGGGCTCAGTCAAGGGCAGACGTCGCGTGTTTGGTAAGCCTGATTTGACACGACAGCTTAATTCAGTTATGTTAGTCAATAATTGATCAAAATTAATGTTTAAATCTTTCAGCTGTCAAAGTGCTTAGGTGCTTTATATTTTTGATTAATATCAATTCTTCATTTAATGTGGGAGGAGATTTCCACATTATATTAAAGTTTCATTTAGAAAAACCCAACATTGATTAATTTGTTTTTTCTAGACTTCGTTTTATGGGATTCTGAATGACTCATGGTTATATAAAAAGAAATGTTCAGTAACACGAAAAACCAATCAACGAATTAAAGAAAACTGGAAATCTAAAGAGAAACAAAGACCTTTCGATGAGTAAGGTCCTCTTCAGAGATTAAAATTTTACATGAAATATATAGTTAAATTTATTTTCGTTTATTGTTTACTCTTAGCTTTCTAGATGTGTTATATATATAGTGTTTCTATTCAAATTTATTGTTTAGCAGGTAATATAGAATACTTTAAAAACATTCCAGAGCACGTGGTGTTATAGATAAGGTGTAGGAAACTCCATTTCTGAGTTACTTTTTGAAGTATGTCTAACATTTTCAGGAATGTAATTTGGCCAGATATATTTGCAAATGTTGGTATGATTCTTTTTATCATTTAGTCTTAATTGGATGTTGCTATTCTATTTCACGCAGCCTTTACCTTAGATTTGGAAGTGGTTGTCCAAAACTATTTTTTCAAACCAATTGTTCATGAGTCACTGAGAAGTTGGTGTGCCATTTCTCTGACTGGTATGAACAGCAGTAATTTATCACTTATTTTACCACAGTCCTGAATTCTGATTTTTTTGGCTGGTTGTGTTGTCTATTATTTTCAATACAAACAAGACAAAAATTATGATGTCTTAATAATTTTTTTGAGATGGTGTTGCTCTCCTTGATTAGGCAATGAGTATCAAGTATCTTCCCAGTGGTTTCAACCAGTTTTGTCCTATTATACTTCTTTACTTTACTCCCAGTATGAGTAAAGTATAACAATCAGAGGAGGAATGATTCTTTTTTAAAGTTTTTGGGCTATACTGCATGATGACAAAGCAAAAAATATTTTGTCTCATAATTGACCACTTTTTACTTTACTATAGGTAAAGTAACAATCATGTGAAAAATAATTTTCTACTTTTGGCCGATTTAAATATTTTGAAATTCCCCGTGAGTTTTTTTTTTTTTTCAAATGTCAGAGGGTTGGTGTTCATCCAAATTTTGTGGCAACTCTACAGGTCATACCGTTTTATATATTAAATCAGTGGTTCTTAACCTGTGGTGAACTCCCACTAGTGGGGAATTGTGAAGTTGCTAAGTGGGAAATGACCGATCGGGCAGATGCACCACTGCTTCAAAATTTAATACATTACATCCAAATGTTGACTTACTTTACAAATCAGACCTTTTACAGACGCATGTTTTAATGACAAAAACAACCAATGTATAAGGCATTGTAAGTCATGTTGGGGTAAAAATGACAACACTGTTGGATTAAAAATAATAAGCAGTGCACATTCATACTTACAGAAAAAATGATAGTTTTGACCATTTTCTTGATGCAATGCCACTTCTGTTTTTTTTGTTGTTTCTCTTTTGTATTATTGTCACGTCATTCTTTTAATTTTATTTCTCTTCAGCTACCGTATTCTTATATAATATTTATCGGCTTAGTAAATTAAAGAAAAAAGAATCTTTTTCATATGTACATATGAAATTGAACATATGAAGTTTTAACACTGCATGGGTTAAAAGCGAATCTGTCAATAACCGATACTGCGGTAGGAAATGGAAAGTTGGCTCACTAGCTAATGGGGAATTGGAGAAATAAGGTTAAGAAACACTGTATTAAAGTAGATGTCACACCCAAAACTTGTCATCAGCTATATTTTTTGGCAATTTTGTAGCATCGTGAGAAATTCACTTATTCACCATTAAGTGGTTTTAAGCTGTTTATATAAAGATTAAAAATTTTGCAGTTAATATAGAATTAAATACTACATGCATATTATTAATACCACTGAGGCTAGTATGATTTATATTAGAAATAGGTAAAACCGTCATACCTAGTAAGATGATCATGGAGTTGGAGCGCTTTCGGACGACGTTGTCCATCTTACGAGGTATGACGGTTTTACCTATTTCTAATATAAATAATATAGAATTGATATCATTAGCAGTTGAAATGAATTTCAGGTAAGGTCAGTTTTGTATTTTGTGAAAGTTTTTACTTAATAAAAGAATCAGAAACTTTGTGAACACGATATACTGCCCACAACTCTTCACTTTCATAGTGACATTCAACACTACATAGGTACTTACTGGAGGATCAACAGTATAATTTTTGCCGAATTTGCATCATGAACAAAATATATTGTGTACATTTTATAAGTTTAAAAATTATTTTTTTCGCTCAACTTCTAAACTGTGGATTTAAAATATTGCACAAAGTATCTGACAAAAATGAGTAACCAATGATAACAAATTTCGAGACATTTTGACTATTCGAAGAAAATACTTGAAACTATAAAGCTAATTTGATGTGGACGTATAAATTTGAAACACGTAAATGCATATGTTATTTAGAATGGACCAATATATACTTCCTTTACAGTTTAATTTGTTTAAATGGTAGAATAGTGGTACCATGTAGTATATAGATATTTTTAAGTTGTAAAGTACTTTGCAGTCTACATGATATATAATTATATATTAGCTTGGTTCATATTTTGAAATAATCTTGATTTTTTCTAACGCTCCTCCTAAATCAAAAGTAGAGGTCAAAACGAAAATTTTGGTAAAAAAAGATTATAAACCCTCTCCCTAAGAGATTGAGTTTCAAATGGGATTTAACATGGCTTTTCCGCTTTGTTGATTAATCTGTATGTAGGGTAGTTTATTTTTTTTACTTGTTTCGGGCCAAAATGTCTTTTGACTTCTACTTTTGTTTTAGGAGGAGCACTAAAAAAAAATCGCGATTTTTACATTATGAGAACCACCCTATTATATATATTACAATTTTAGGGCACATTTAATACATTTTGAAGGATAACTTTAAATATATTTGTTATTTTTGATTTTTAAGATACACTTGTTTATCTAAGTAAAGCGGAAGTTGCTCCATTAAAGTAAACAAATATAATTAATTAATTGTGAATGAGCTTGATATGACTTTTATCATGTCATAATGCGTTTATTAAATGAGTCAAGTCATATTAAATAAATCAAGTTATTAAATTGATTATCAATATCTTTGATAAGATACGCAAAATACACTTGAGTTAGGTAAAATATAGGATTCCCAAAGTAGAATTAACCCGGTAAAATGATTCACCCATTACTAAAAATGGATACCAATTAATAAATGAGCTACTTTTTTCGCCCCTAGAATAGCGCACTACAACGTGAAAGCCTAGAAGTGTGGGCATTGGAAAACAAAAGAAGAAGTGGAATATATATTTCACTTCATTAAACGAAACACCATCCAAACTGGACACAATACGAGTTCAAAATTCAAGAAGAGTAACACACAGAGTAAGGAAACACACTTACAGCCTCTAATTTTCGGGTAATCCGTCTTCAGGAGACGGATTACCCGAAAATTAGAGTCTGTAAGTGTGTTTCCTTACCCTGTGTGTTACTCTTCTTGAATTTTGAACTCGTATGTATATATTGAGCGTAACAGTTAAAAAAAGTAGCAACACATAAAAGAACGAGTCACTTACTGGAATCAATATTTCGAACCGCAGTTTGTCGTCAAGAAGAGACTAGAAGACTATGCAACGTTCATCTGGGACGATCGTACCTCTTCTTTTTCTCTTCTAGTGTCTTCCTAACGACGAACTCTGGGGTCAAAATCGCGATAAGTGAATGTAAAAATTCTCAAAAGAAAAAGAAAAAACTGGACAGAACTATTTCAACATAAATAAAACAGGAAACAATACAACAAGTGAATACAAAATCAAAAGCAGGTTCTAGCAGGGTTGCGACAACGTTCAGGTTAGACCCTCAATTATTGCAAACACTACTAGATTCTAGTTTTCTAACAAGTTTGAAACTATTATCGAAAGTGTTGCTGCTTGGAATAACATTAAGGTCATAATTTTGGATATTGAAGGTAGGAGTAGTGTCTTTGATATAGAGGGCTTCCAGGATAGCTAATCTATTCTTGTCATTATTGCATTGTAATGTGGAATTTCCTTCTACTATCATTTCTCTGGTGAGTTTAATCCCATGAGCTTCTTCTTTATGTTTTTTAGGGGCTCCTGTCGAAAGATGCATAGTCAACTATGACTATAACTTTTCCATTTGTTTACAAGAAGACCTGCTGTCCACTTATACTTATAAATTAATTACAATGCTCTAAGGCCTTTCGTCACAACATCATCAGAGAGCTAAATGAAACAACCAAAAAAAAAAGAAAAAAAAAACAAACAAGTTAACCTGGCTGATTGAAGTCTTCAAGATTGCTGGCATCCCTGTCTGAATTTAATGTTCCTAAACTTGAAGGAGTCTTGATCTGCTTACTTATTTGTTTTATTCATATTTAATCTAGTTTGTAAAGTCCCGGACTATTATCCATTAAATTTCCATAGAAGTTCTTTATGAGTGCACTTTCAATTATATTTCTCCTCCTTTCCGAAGGTACAAAAACCAATTCCTCATATGATAAATTGGAGTGAAGCAAAGGAATTGGTTTTTGTACCTTCGGAAAGGAGGAGAAATATTATTGAAAGTGCACTCATAAAGAACTTCTATGGAAATTTCATGAATATAGTCCGGGACTTTACAAACTAGATGAAATATGAATAAATCAAATAAGTAAGCAGATCAAGACTCCTTTAAGTTTAGGAACATTAAATTCAGACAGGGATGCCAGCAATCTTGAAGACTTCAATCAGCCAGGTTAACTTGTTATTATGTTTTCATTTATTATATCAAGATTTGTTGTTGGTTATTAATTTATATATATATATGTAGAGAGAGTAAGTAGCAGTTTGCTTCTCAACATATGTTGTGTCTGTCTTTAGGCTCTTATTGTGTGAGCTGAATCTATTCTCCAGACAATAAGAGCCTAAAGACAGGCACAAACCACAAAATATTTTACAAGAACCAGTATACAGATGAATATAAAACTGATGAACGTGTTTTGAAAAGTATTATAAAAAGCCATGTTAAAAGTATTAAGCCTGAAGATAGTTTGACCCGGATAACCTACTACCAAAGCCCTTCAATAGGCAGTTTAATAATGAAAAATAGTCCTAGCGTAAAAGATTCAAAAGAAACAAATCAAGTAATATCGGGAGCTGCGAGGCCGGTAAAAGCTCATATATAGGAATGACCACGACTTCATTGTCAAGAAGAATTACGATGCACCTTTCTGCCGGCGCGCCAAAATGCCATACAACAGCAGTCCATAAGACAAAACTCGTAAGAGAAATGATGGTAAATTCCACGAAAATATCGCTAGAGGAAGGAACCATTTTAAATTACAACTATTAGATTGTTGTAATTTAAAATGGTTGTAAACCGCATGGTTTGGTTCGTCCGCCGAAAACTAGTTCGTCAGCAGAGACTATATGCACGCGAATTTAATGTTCTTGATGCGAAAAGTTCGTGAGCTTAAGCGTTCGTCAGCGGAGGTTTTAGTGTACTTCAACTGGAAGATGCCCGTGTACAACATTCGCAAACCAAGTCCTAGATGTCTCTAATGATATGCATAGGCCTTTCAGTGTTTCAGTATAGCGGTAGTGTTGTGGTATTTCAATAGTTCAGAGGAAATGTTCAGGATACTCCTGATTTTATTTGCATTAGTGAGTTTATTTGCTCTTTCCTCATTATTTCTGATAAGATTGTTATTTACCCAAGCCATGCTTAAAAACATTTAACATATATCTGTTGTAAGCATCGATATAATTTCAGTTCTGCTGAACTTCTTTCAGGAGCTAATGAAAAAAAACTCCAATCCGGTTTCAACTAACATTCAAAAAGTTTATTTGAACTATTTTGTAGTCTAAAAAATATTATGACAAATGTATTGTAAGCTATCTGTCCATATCATGGATCGTTGATTAATGATGTTGACTACAGGAGGAGATTTTATTTCAGTGATATAAAAAGAAGCGCAGTTTTTAATATTCTGCTCTCTGTTCAGGTGGCATCAAGAGAGATCAGGAAGACATTGACTCAGGGGGTCTTGGTCTAGGTGAACTAGCTCAACTTACTGTCAACAATGAAGCCGATGCCACGTACGATGTAAGTTTACTGCCTAGAACAATAATATATATATATATATATATATATATATATATATAGATTATAATGTAATCGGATTCGGTCAATTTTCCAGGATCAAAATCAAACTCTCAATGCCGACGTTTCGGTTCTATTAAAACCTTTTTCATAGGCAGAAGTCAGATTTTTGAATTAGAAAAATGATTGAAACCCACACTATATAAAATGAAGCAACAATAGACAGCTAGTGAACCAACATCTCAACTGGTCAAAAACTTGGACCAGACTGTCCAAGTCTTTGGACAGTCTGGTCCAAGTTTTTGACCAGTTGAGATGTTGGTTCACTAGCTGTCTATTGTTGCTTCATTTTATATAGTGTGGGTTTCATCATTTTTCTAATTCAAAAATTCTGACTTCTGCCTATGAAAAAGGTTTTAAATAGAACCGAAACGTCGGCATTGAGAGTTTGATTTTGATCCTGGAAAATTGACCGAATCCCGATTACATTATACACGTATTCTATCCAGCAGTTGATATATTATTGAATTTGAAATATTTTATATATATATATAATATATATGTATATCACATGATATGTGTGTTGCTAACCATAGATTTGAAAAAACTACAATCACGTAACAAGTTTGGGAAATATTATATACTGCGAGGTTTACTTAAAGTTTTCTTGTTAAAATCATTTTTATTGTGTGAACAATTATAATGAAAATGAAATTATTAGTATTTGGAATTTATTAATTATAATTTAAAATCATTTTTATATTCAGTTATAACTAATGTAATTATTAACATGTTCAAATTCATTCAAAATAATACACTTTTAAATTTACTTAACCTTAAACATTTAATGTTTTAAGATCTAATGGTTTTAGTTATAAATTCTTATAATTTCTATTGATTCACAGTAGCTGGTTTAAATGGAGAGAAAAACACCGCATACAGTTTAATTTAAACTGCATCTTAAAGTTCTGAAAAGTCATTTTTATTTGTGAAAGCTTTAATGACAATGAAGGTATAGCTATTTGAATTTATTAATTAAATTTAAAATTACATCTTTTTATTAGTTCTTATTAACTTGTAATATAAATGTTCAAATCAATCCATAAACTTAATATTTGTCCTACATTTCTTGACTCATACACATTTTTGATGACCCTCGTTCTTTCCTGATAGGTAACATAGTATTTAAGCATTGAACTCATCATTTATATTTGTTTAAATGTTGATTTTTGCCAGCCAATGAACGTAAAGTTCTTTTAGAAATTTTCACATCTCCTTTGAAAGATGTATGAAATATTATTTGTTGAAACAAATACAATAATCAACAACTTCAGAATTTAAACTCAAACAAGAAGTGAAACCTAATGTATATTTTTATATACATAACGGTTATATCAAAGTTTCCATTCCTAAAAGAGTTCATTTTAACCTCTAATGCAATAGTTCATTGTATTTTAGTTTCGTAATTTCATATTTACCCAATGAAAAAGATGCTACTGCATTGATTTATGAGAGATTCTTTATACTCGTATGTGGGTAGTAGTAGTAGCATATGATGGGCTTGAATATTGCGCGCTTGACATTAAATAAAAAGTCAAAAGTGCAATACTTTCTTGCTTTACCCTAGAAACTTCTTCAGAACATTAGTGTTCTCTGAGGTATATTGAAAAACGCTTGTCTATATATTTTAAAATGATTAAATTCAAATGGAATTGTGAAAACTCGAGCGCTCATATGAGTGTTTGTGTGCGAACACACCCATCCAAAGTATAAAGAGGTAGACAATCATCTTCTTTTCAGATAATATAGAAAAATAGCAATAGTTCTTTATGCCAAAAGTGGAACTAATTTTAATTCACTTCTTGATGATTTCAAAAACTTAATTTTTTTTATTACATATTGCTTATTAAAATACATGTATATTATATCACAAAATAATATTTACAATCAAATTGAAATGTTTCGAGCATCACTCGATGTTCGGACACGCTACTATTTACTTGTTTAATGGATCATTTTATATGATACCCAAAATTCTCCCTTATAGTTGCTGATGATTATAGATTTTGGGCAGTATGTATTATATCATGGAGAGTACCCAAAACTTGTTTTTAGATACTTTTTTCCTTGAACTAAAATTTTGGAGATGTGTTTTCACAATTAATATTACACTAATGTTATCAATAAGCTAAGAAATTCTCAGATTTTTCCCGTGATGAGAGAGGTTTGCTATATATATATAAAACTTTAAATTACACAAAGCACGACACAGAAAAGAGAATAAAAAGAACACTTACAGAATTCTATATATATATATATATATATATATAGATGTGCTCTCTAATCGGGATTCGGTCAATTTTCTAGGATAAAAAATCAAACTCTCGGTGCCAACGTTTCGGTTTTATTTAAAACCTTTTTCATAGGCAGAAGTAAGAAATTTAAATAAGAAAATGAAATTTACATTATTTAAAGGAACAACGGACAAAACCTTCAACTAGACTATATATATATATATAAAATCTAAATATTGGAAGCCCTGTACATAAAGGAAAGGAACCCCGCTATAAACCTCCAGGTCAAGGACATGTACGTAATTCCGACGAGCAGGAGCCTGGAGCCAAGCATGAGGTCCAATCAGAGCAGCAGCCTTAACCCTGCGCTCTGATTGGTTTGAAATAGTCAATCTGATTGGTTTTAAGCTCTTAACTACAAGGCATGCTCTACCTGATGATGACCAACGTTTATATGGTCGAAAGCTCGTAAAATATTGACGATGTCTCTAGGACAGATGTTATGGCAACTGCAGCCAGAAGAAAGAAAAATCGCCCGAAGGATCGAGGCCACCAGCGCAAAGTTAGTGAGTGCAGAAGCTGCTGCAAATTTTAACCAGATATGTTTGAGAGAAGACCTGCTGCCAACGTATTCTAATATATATAAAAGAATAAAAATATTTTTTTTAAAAATGTTTATTTAAGAAATAAGACAGTGTGAATGTGAATATTATACGGTTACACCTTTTCACGGATAGTACCTACATACATGTTACATGAACACGCATATCTCTCCTTATTTAAGAGGATGGTCTGTATTGGGCTTTAGCGAATTGTTTTAATGAAAAAGGGAGTTATGATACGTTACTTTAATTAAAAAAAAATTAATTAATTTTAAAGATTGGAATATACATGAACTATATGAAGAATTTTCTACTGCTGATAAAAAGTCGTTTAAACAGCCAATTAATAGCATTATGATGGTCATTACATTAACATTATAATATGAAAGCATTACATTAACATTATAACTTAAAAAAATAACAGTCATTACAGCATGGAAACATTATTACAGTCATTACATTAGCACTACACATAGAAATATTGTATTAGTCATAGAAAGGCGAAACAGAGCTTAGAATAATCCCTGCCTGTCCAATTTGTTGCATGTATTTACAGTAACTTATAAAACTTTTTTCTCATGCTCAAGTAGTGGATAGTCTTTATTCTAAAGATCTTTAGTCATTTCTGTATTGTTGAGTGTGAGGGATACATTTCAATGCAATCGATTTGATAGAATTGACTTGTCTTATCAGAATGAGTAATTCATACTATCAGTTATGTATATTGTGAATGTCTACTCCGTCACTAGTATAAATATCTTCTGCTCTAATGATTGCGAACTTCTTCAACTTTTAATATATTAACTTCTGAACTGGTGTTGTGTTCTTCCAATAATCTTAATCTAAATGTTCCATAATCTCCTCCCGTTTTTTTTAAAAAAAACCTATAATATATCATTATAAATTTAAATGCTACCTTCTGACACCAGTAGACTTTGTAAAAGATTTAGGATTCATTTTTGATGGATCAGAAATTGACAGTGTCTAACAGTTTAGAAACTGTTGATTCTAACATCATATTGTTGATTTAAATAATCGTAGAATGAAATACTCATTTCTGTTACTAGAAATTCATATGACTTTAAAGATCCCATTATTATCGTAACTTTCTAAATCTTTCGTTCTCCCAATTTTGAAATCCACCCAATTTCGTTCTGCCCCACTTGTTTGAAATCCACATGACAATCATTTATCAAAATTTATTTCATCCCCCACTGTCTCGAATCATAATAAAGTAATAGACTGTATAGCAGTGTAGATTTTTTTTAAATGGGACATCAATTTAAAAAAAGTATTGAAAGCACCCGTCATTTTGTTACAGTTTGGTTAACTACCACTGACTCAATCTTGTTTTATTTTATTATCATTATTATTACTACTATGTGTAATTAGTGTTAATTAGTTTAAGGTATATTAATTAATGTTAACATAATAAAACAGATTTTGTAACATAATTGTAAAAGGATTTTGGTTCCTATATTGCGAGATTAATAAAAATAATTAGGATGTTGTAAAGCTGAATACTGTGGTGGTTTAGATACCGGTGAGCAAGGAGACAAACAAGAAGACTTGGAGTGCCAAGTATACGCTGAGATCTCACTTTGACTCTGTGCGGGCACTGGCCTTTCACGCCCAGGAACCAGTTCTCATTACGGCCAGTGAAGATCATACACTCAAACTGTGGAATCTGCAGAAAACAGTCCCATCAAAAAAGTAATTCTTATTTGTCTATTAGGATAGGAAATATGAAATTAATTTAATTCAAACATAAATTTTCTTACAATTACAATGATCCATCAAATTCAGATTCCTTTTAATAAATATCCAATATTTTTATTTGTAGCAGATCACATTTACTTTGATTAAATCAGATAATTCTCTGCTGCCAGATTTGATGGATGCTCTGCTACAACAAATGTTACTTTGTTTTTTTATAACCAGAAATAAAATAAATGAATTAGAAATTACTGAAACAGTTTTCAATAGTTTTAACATGATTGTTATAAACAAAAAGAATCTTTTTAAAGGAAATGTAGCTTGTGTTCTTATCAAAATGAAAGTTGAATGCATGAAGTTAATTTTCTTCGGGGTGAGGCTGTAGGTTTTATTTATATAAAATAGTTTTTTTTTTTAACAATTGTTGGGCATCTGACTAGTCGGGGGAGTAGGTGGGCACAGAGAGAGACAAAATGAAATATTGTATTTTTATTATTTTTTATTCCTTAACTGGTTCGCGACCGAAGGCCTCAGTGGTAGATGCCCCCTAACGTATTTGTAATGATGTCATGATTTCCTTGAGACACAAGAAAGGAATCGTTTATTCTTTTTAATTCTTCTTCAAAACTTGTTTTCACATTTTAATGTGAAAATATACGTAAAAGTTATGTAATTTATTTAGATAAATATTTTTTTGATGAATATTTAGTTTTGTTTTGACAGGCCATAACAAGACTTATCTAGAAAATGTCCCAACGACATTTAGCAAGATAAGCAAGAATAATACTATCAACTCTATGTTTTAGAAAATATGCTTGGCTGTATACAAGTAATGTTGTTGTTTGGAATCAGTATATATTTTTTTTTGGCTTGTCATGGTAAAGTAATTTGTACGGATTCACGAAATATACTCGACTAATTAGAGAAAAGATAGTTAATTATTTTTAATTGTTTGGTTATTGGTGTAAATTGAACAATTATACCAAACTATTGCATATCATTATTATATTTGATTTTGTGATTGAAAACACTTTGTTGTTTTAGAATATTAAGTATTTTACAGGACTTCTAGTCTGGATGTCGAGCCGTTGTACACGTTTCGAGGGCACTTGGGTCCAGTTCTCTGTTTGTGCATCGCGGAGGAACGATGTTACAGTGCGTCTACTGATGGAGCTATTCATTGTTGGCACCTTCCTCCTGCCAATATAGACCCTTATGATTCTTACGGTATTGCCTATGATTGCTTTATGGTATATTGTATGATATAGAAATGCAGAATAAAACTCTTGACCTATCAATAAAAGATATAATCACATTAAAAACAATAACATTGAAAATCCTGAGGCCTTATGAGGTAGAGCTTCTTACCGCAGAAGTGCGTCAATATTTTGATTACCGTATTTGTTGGTGTATGTAACGTCAGCACTGTTGCACTCTCCGTAAGTCAGTTGTTAACATGGTTTTATAAAGCAGGTTTATGTATTCAAATATATTTTATTAATTTAAATCATTTTGGTTGTTAATAATAATAAACATACAATGGTGGGTGCCTTCCTATTTGTGCGTATTAAGTCCAAATAGCTTTCGAATTGTAGTAAATCCTTTAATACCATTAGGAGTAATATTAATTGCATTAATACGTTCAAGGTCCAAGTTAATTACTTATTTAGACCAGGAATCTTCAACCTTTTTTACATCGTGACCCATTTTTGACGCCAAAATTTATTCGCGACCCTTTAGTGAGAACAAAAATAAAATTAACAACAAATAAAAAAGGGAAAATTAAAATAAATTTGATCAATAGTAACTTTAATGAGATTGCTTTGCCTGCATTAATAATAAATAAATTATTTATTTAGTCCTTTATTTTCTATTTAAAACTAAACAATTTCAAACATTTCGCGACCCCCTTGGGTCGGGGTCGCGACCCACCGGTTGAAGACCCTTAATTTAGACCCTTTACAATATTTTTGCTTACAAAATATAAACAGTATACATGGAATTTTGTATACGAAATAAATAAAAGTGTTGCACTTAGCTGTAATGAGGTGAGTCGTGGAGGATGTTATGTGGTAAAGGATGTTATGCTTCTGATGTCAATATTGGGAAGGTGTTAGTTGGGTCTGTGGGTTCAAAATTGATCTGCTAGTTTAATCTGTGGCATTCTCTTTAAAATATTTTCAATGTATTTAGGCCAGTTTTAAATGTTGGAATCCCTAATAGCATTTGTTCACAATAATAGTTTAAGCATATTTTCATAGGTTTTTGTGCTGGCAATGTATCCCCGTATGAATGACGGTATTGTTAAGCATTATGTGTACAAGTTGTGCAAATGCCTAGTTGCGAGATAGAGATATGAAGGGAGTTCTCCGCAGTATGGCCAAGCCACTTAGATAACGAGCTTCTCGAAAGCCTCAAAACTTTTCCTATTTATCTTTTTATTATGATTTCTTTGATATACATTAATGAAGTATAAAATACCGTTCGATTAAGTGTAAATGCAGTTTTTTTTTTGAAAATATTTAGAATTCCTTGATCTTTGTTATCATATAATACGAATGACAAGAATACATTTCTGTGACAATTGTAATAGTCGGCAACTTGATTTGTTGTGCAGAGAGGTCTGTACTTGGACAGTAAATTAGAAGGCCACGGCGACAGTGTGTGGAGACTAGTCACGAAAGGGAACCAGTTGCTCTCCTCTTCTGCTGATGGCACCGTCAAACTGTGGTCTACCGTGTCCAACAACTGGCTGAGGACTTTCTCCTCTGAACAAGGTATATTTGTTAAGTTCTTCTTTTAACCGTCTAGACTATTGGGTGGGATATTTGAGGTTTATGTCTTGCGATCCTTTTTTTTTAAGAGTGAATTCTTGGACACTATTTTTTTTTTGAGTCACGCTGTCTAAAAATAAAAATACTGTTGCCTATTTAATTGTACCTATCTTTTACACGCGTTCTATAGTCTCTATGCAGTAACTAAATACAGGCACTACTAAAGAATGAAACAATTGAACATTCATTTACTTAAAAACGGTTGTAACCTTTCGTAAGCTGACAGAAATTACATTAACGAATTAATATTAAAATTTAAATATATTCTTTCCTAAATTTATTCGTAAAAACATAAATTCCTGGACAACATTATATCCTTTAGTACAAATTCGTTGTTATTTGATAGTATTAAATAAACAAATTGTTATTCATTTGAAATGTCTGTCCTGTATTTTGTGTTTCAAAACATTGATAAACTTACTTTTTTAAAGTAATATGACTGGCAATTGTTCAGAAACAAAGTTCTAGAATAATTATGCACTATTTGTATTTGAGAATACGCATACTGTATTTTAATTTTTTATATATGAATTTAGATAAAGGTGCAATGCCTCCCTTGCTATATTCTTTTTGGGTGGCCCGAAATAAAGAAAAGATGGTAAAACCTCTTGAAGCTGAATAAAACCCTCGAGGAGGCATTATCGCTGACGTGAGGAGTCATTTCCAAATCAGATTTCCGATTATCTGTGTTCATATATATTTTTATATATATAAGTTTGTACAAGTTGTCTGAATGTATGATTAGTTGAGTTCGAAAGCAATAGCAGTGAAGTTGTTCAGGTCAAGTTCAATCCAGATATACGGCTGTAGAAAGGACCTAGTTTCTCGATACCCTGCGAAGCCTCCGTTATTCTGTCAATGGGTGTAGAGGTTGCACAGTTCCTCTTTAAAGTAAAAGTATTGGCAGAAAACATTAGCTTCAACTTGCAGTGAACTCCTGAGTTCATTTCAATTGTTTTTTTTATTATTTTTTTTTTTTGTTGGTTATTTCTATTGTAGGCTGCAGGTGTAGATTTTCCATTTCTTGATACTCTAATTAGTACTCCTGGCAAAGGAGCCTTTGTCGTCATGTCAAGAGTAATGGTGTTTCCTTGATTATAGAGTCTCGTGCGCTTATTTTGACGCTTTTGCATATATGCATAATGTAAAACAAAAATATAGCAGTCAGCCAGGAGAACTCTTTCAATTACTGAAGAAAAACACATAGAAAGAACAGATAACCTCACTCGGTGTGGAGAGGTGGAGATGTCGCACAGCCAATTTGCTTTTAAAGAAATAGAGTAAGTTGGTTTTTTTTTTCTCTAGGTCAAAGGTATCTACTAGGCTTAGAGTAAGAACGGTCATAGAGCTTCCATCAACAACCAATTTATCCTCCTCATAATCATCCATGCTCCACAAACATAGGAACTCCCTTCGTGATTTCTACAGGCCACAGATTGTACGTCAAATCCCGTGTGCAAAGATGTCACTCTGCGAACTTTTGAGGTCAACGATATCTGGTTACTCAATGCGACCAGTGCACGTAATCTAAATCTTTGCAGATCATTTTTCAAATTTTCTATTTATTTATTACTTTTTAGATCTTACTTTTCTTTAAGCAAATTATTCTTTCTATTTTTGTGTACATAATTGATTTAATTATGATATATCCCTCCTTTATTTTATTTTTTTATATCTTATTTATTTTTTATTGATGGATAATACCGTTTCATTCATACATTTGTTAATGTTATCCTTTTTTTTACATTAACCTCCTGTAATTTCCTTTCTTTTTCATTAGCCTTCTTTTAATTTATCCTCCCCTGACTTACTGTACTGCCGCTGTATTCTCCACACTGTTTTGTCTGGATTACTTGGCTCTTTAACTTTTTTTCATCTTATTTCTCGCCATGCTTCGACAAGTTGTTTTCAGCTAAGAGCGTGCGTGACTACACTGTTGGTTCCCAGCCATCCTTGCATTGAGGTTGGATCCACCTTTTTCTCTTCTGAAACAGAAAATTAGAGATTGTAAGTGTATGTTTTTCGCTTTCTTTGTGTTTATAAATACAAATTATAGTGTGAGCATAAATTCTCTGATTAGGCCGCTCAGTCAAACTTCTAAGGTAACTCCAATTTGATCTTAGTCATGATGTTTTGGGATGGTGTACTGCACCTACTTTTGTTGGTTGAAAACAAATCCAAGTTATCTAACTAAGTGAACCTTACCGTTAATTGATGGTATTGTATTTATTACAGTATACTATACTCTGGATATTATGGTTAAATGCATAATGTAATATAAGGTTTCAAAAACTACGTGAATAACAATAATGATCATAGTAAATGAACAATAAACTTTAACCGTACAAGATTCGTCAGAGTCAAACCAACGGGTTTGATCATGTATCATGATAATGTAATATATGCATTTAACAATATAATAAATTGATATTGTTAAATGAAGCAATAAACTGTTTGCAGATGGAGTGCCCACGGGTGTTGACTTCACATACGACGAGTCAGATAAGATGGTAGCTTCGTACACATCAGGCTACTGCATACTATTTGACCTAGAAACAGGCAAAGCTATTGTACGAATGGAAACATCAGCACATGTAAGATTCAGATTATATTAAATTTAAAATAATTATCTTTAGATATTTTACTTGTGTTTGTTAGGGAGTAATTAATATGACATTCGTTTTTTTTTATTTTCAATCATATGAGTTAATAGACAAGCAAATTCTGATTTCCAGGGGAATATTCTTTGTTGGTAGTAATGAAGTGTAATAATTACATTAACTTTTGTAGTTGATTTCATTATCCCTTCTAGTATTAATTGTAGAAATTCTTACATGTAGTAGAATTTCTACATTTGTATTAATTTCTAATGTCTTTTAGTAGAAAGTTGTGAAAGTCGCTCCGAAAGCCTCAGTCAGCAATTGAGGACTGAAGTCTGTCTTATTCTAAAGGCATTCAATCTGTTTATCCAAGTTTCGAGGGGAAAAGAATAAATAAAATAAATAATAAGATTTGTTTCCTTTAAAGGCGATGTTTTGACTTGATTATTCTTTCTTTTATAATGAGGCTACTCACAGGTGGGCTTTTGTAATAAATAACAGTGTTACTTGTTCATTCAAAGTTTTTGCAGTTAACATTATTCCTTACAATGTCTTTGATACTCTTTCATCAAGCTTGTGTTGTTCGAATACTGGCACGGTCTAGTGTATGAGTATACGTGCAGTAATGGGACTTTGAAACACAAAAACACTCATACATTGGTATGTCTACCACCTCCTTATCAAGAAGGCACTTAATGGCAGACAAATACAACGTTAAATTCACCCGAGAGATGCTGGTTACATACACTAAAATAATAAGTAAAGAAAGTAACCACCATGAACTGAGAATTTTAAAAGGTATATACCTTTTAATTCAAAAACTGAAGCCACTCCTAAATATTCAAGTCGAAAATACTAGCAGCATTTCAAATTTCTGTTAAATTCACATCAAGGGCATCCAGAAAATCCTTGCAGGTAGTCACTCAGTGGAGAGGAATAATGACCTCTTCCCACAGGATTAACGACCAGCTTATATTAAACATTTAAGAAAAACAACTCCTACTGTCTTCACTTTGCACATAATAAAACAGAAATTCTCCTAAGAAGTTATTCACGTCTGTGAATGCTGCTCATTCGAAACATGTCAACTATGGGAGATATACTTTATTGTGAAACTAAATAATGAGAGTGTTATTTAGAAAAAATTGAGACACTTGTTAAGAAACAGGTACTAGCTAAGTTTGGTGTCATTTTCAGTAATGTATGTGTTAAGGAAAGACTGCTACTAGACTTTACAAATATATATACTCACTATTTTTCTTTTTTGTAGGTTTGATCTAGCGTCAAACAGTAAAACACCTTTAAGCCAACGTTTCATCTATATTTGTAGACATTCTCAGAGCTTTATCAATACAGAAATTAATTAAAGTAACTAGAAAAAAATGTTTAAAAGTTACATTATATATATTCATTCATATAAATAATGTAAGTTATAAAAAAATTTTCGTATTACTTTAAATAATTTCTGTATTTATGTAGCTCTGAAGTTCTCTACAAATATAAACGAAACGTTGGCTTAATGGTGTTTTACTGTTTGACACTAGATCAAACATCTATAAAAAAGAAAAATAGTGTTGAATATAATGTGGTCGAGTTAAGAAAAAAAATATATATTTCAATAAAGTTAAACATGTTTGTATTGTATACACAATCTACCATACACACTAAATACCATCTATATATGCATTAGTTTTATATATTTTCTATAAAATGATCACAAACGTACACCAATATGTAATCGTAATATGATTAGAGATACACAAATAAGGAAAGACTAATACTGGAGTCAGTTTCCTGTTATTCTTTCCTGTTTATCAATACTCATGTTGAACTCAATGTATGAATTTAGTGATCCTTCTGGACTTTTTCAACTGAAGTTATATAGGACAGAAAAAAAATAACTGTGAGAAAGGGGGTAGGAGAGAATATATGACGATAGACGGTTGATTCTTTTCCTTTCTTCATACTCTCTTCTTTCTCTTCACATAATCTTCTGATCTTCTCCTGACAACCTGTTGTTTCATATATGGATAATCGTGAATACTTCGTTCTGTTTTTGTAATTATCAGTTTTTTTGTTTGACTGAACCATCTGGTTTCAAAGGGACAGAATGTTTTTATTGTCAAAAATTTTACATATTATTTAATACATGCGATAGTGATTTGTTGATTTTCTATTTTGTAAACTAAGATATAATCTTTTGGATTATAAATTGACTATATGAAATAAACATTGGTGTTTCAGGAAGGTGGAGTGGGGGGAGATGGAAGCAATAGGAGCAGTAATGCTATCTACAGGCTGGCCTGCCACCCTCTGATGGGCACCACAGTAACTGCCCATGAGGACCGACAAATCAAGTTCCTGGACCACAACACGGGCAAGGTGGTCCACAGTATGGTGGCTCACCTCGACGCCGTCACGTGTCTCGCTATAGACCCCAACGCTCTTTATTTATTATCAGGCAGTAAGTCAATCTTTAAATGTCTCCTCAATCCAGTTATGTTTTAATCATAATTTGGAAGGAATACAAGCCATTGGTTATTTGTGCAGTGTTATTATTAATTTCTAACAAGTATCGCTGGGATGAAACAACATTAATCTAATAATAATACTTAGACAAGTTTTTTTTTTCTTTTAATATTGGTCTACGTATTTTATCATTTCTTCATATAATTATCTATAAATTATCTATATATCACATGTGTCGGATTTTGTTAGAATTGAACTATCAAAAAAAAAAAAAAAAATTACTAAAAAAAGGATTATGTAAAAATTTATGGATATGATATCCCATATTTTTTTTTAAAAAAAATTAACAGTTCCTATTAAGGACTTACAGTTCTTGATTTCACCAGTGCCGTGCAAATGAATGAACAGGGTCTTAATGGCACAAAAATTAATATAAAATCATGAGTGAGAATATCTAATCACTGGCAGGTAGATGTCAAAAGTCAACAATTGTCGAATTTTACGCTTTTACCTTTTTTTTATAAAGAATTTGTCACTAGATGAAATGACAGAAAAAATATGGAGTGGTCTGCACTCAGCTTTGCTCTGAGTAAACAAATCATAATGATCCACAATCAAATTTTAATGTGTCTATCGTGCAGACGTAATATGAAAGTCTAGTATATTTTTATCAAATTCTTAGATAATCAATTGAATGATTTCCTTTGTTTTATTATTGTTGTATCCATTTGATCAGTGATAACAAACTTGACATTATTGATCTCGAACAATCTGTTGTTAATTGATATTATTAAACTGAGGTCAGCCAATGAATCTGTTATATGCCTTTTCTAGTTTAGTCTTTCATATAAAGATATTCCATAGTATTTGAGTGCATTTAGTATTTCTTCTTGAGAAAGGCAAGGCATACGGGTTGTTTTAGCTGTTTTTACACCCAGATCTCTCTGCTTTACCCCATCTTTCAACAGGATAGAAATCATTGGAAAAACGTTATAATTCAAATTAATAAGTTAAGACTTTTTAATTTTCAGGTCATGACTGCAGCTTGCGTCTCTGGAACTTGGACAGTAAAACATGTGTGCAGGAAATCACTGCTCATAGAAAGAAGTTCGACGAGTCGATCCTGGATGTTGCTTTCCATCCCACCAAACCCTTCATCGCCAGTGCTGGTGCTGATGGATTAGCTAAAGTATTTATTTAGGCGCTATTTCTCACTTTCGCTCTCCTGCTGCTCCGCTCTTTGGTGAGTCAGTTATACTCCACAGTGAACATACATTAATACAGCCTTATAGCGTCGGATTGGTCACATTAATTAAACTTGACGATTTCTTCAAATATTAAAAATAGAAAACAATATATTTTCTTACTTCTTTATTATAATATATCCTTTAGGTCCGGGGTCTCAAACTCAATTTCCCCCGAGAGCTGAATGAGGATTTTTATAGTAACCCGAAAAAATGTAAAAACTTTTTTTTCTAAATGCAATTCAATCGTACGAAATCAGTAACAAACTTAAAAAGAAAAAAAGTTAGTATTATAGTTAATCAAATTATTAATTCAGAACCCTGAAATAAAATAACATAATAATGTAGTAAAAAAAAAATAAAATTAGTATTCATTACTTGTGCAATCTGTTACAGTGTGGTATTTACGCATATTTTAGGGTTTCAAGACTTACATCTCCATACCAAAAAAAAAGTTTAATATCACATTTGATGTTCATAAAGCATACGGATATGTATATTTTTTTAAGATGTTAACCTGAAGAAAACCACTAAATGTTCGAAACGCGTTGTTGTTTCATATTAAACTTTTTTTTTTTGTATGGAGACGTAATTCTTGAAATCCCCCAAAATTTAGCATTTATTATTCAGAGCCTATAATTAATAACTGTGATAACAGTATCTGTCAGATTTTGTTTTGACTATTCATGGCAGCGATGTGAATCAAGGTCAACAATATGGTATTAGCCTTTCATTAATTAGCAGAAACCAATCTCAGGGATGCGTGCATAGTTATCAGTAAGCCGTAATCTTAGTAAGACTTGTTAATTTTCATGGTTGAGAAAAGTTTTTCACATACCTATGCACTTCCAAACATTTCTAAAATCCTTTCAGTAGCAGAGATTAACTTAGAAAACCTTTCTAGTGAAAAGATATTTGTAAAATTCCGGAATCCCTACTTCTGAGTATTTGTACTTCAGGATAGTATCATACTGGAGTTCACCAACGCCATTTGTAATTCATCTCAATTTATACAGCAAAAAACTTTGAAAATAGTTGAAATTATGGTTGCAATTAATGAAAGTCGTTATAACACAAATCAGATTGCTGATTTTAAAAAATAAATAAATAAGTAGTAACATGTAAACGTTACTATGTATATATAATCAAGAAAACTACCCATAAAGGACAACAAACGTTTCTAATGATTCAAACGTTCACATTCTAATATGAAATAACCGAAGAGTGTGTTGTTATATCGGTTTACTGATTCTCGCTTTGATGTATTATTAGTATCCTGCAGTGACCATGTACCTGCTTTGACCAAAGTGATTGACAAAAGTTTGATTCAACATTAAAATTAACATCGTTTTGAGTAAATGATTTATGATTTTTGATACATTTGTATTTTTGGGAACTTACACGTATTTTTTGCATAATAAATGTCGTGGTTCTTATTTTTGTTATAAAAATATATACATATAAGAAAATTGTTATTTCGTCTCCATAATGTGTTTATGTTGATATTTACATCATACAATCGTATAAATTTGTTGTGGCCCATGATAAGAAACAAACAAACGATAATAAAAGGTTGAGTGTGGTTACTTTAAGGAATGCCCTAAATTAAGTGGAAATGCATGAATTAGTGTACAGAAAACTTTAATAAATGCTATTTAACCGTATATTGTATGTCATGTATTAATATTTTTCAATTATTGAAATACCAACTGGCAGACATTTTGTATATTGCCTATATATAAAAAGATTTCACATAAACACGTTAAATAACAATCAGTGATCAAACCACAATAAGAAAATGGGAAAACAAGACTAAGATCTTTCAACCGTAACAAGCGGTCTTCGTCAGAGTCAAAAACCCAACTGAGTCTTGTTTTCCCATTTTCTTATTGTGGTTTGATCATTGATTGCCTATATATATAAAGATCGTGAGTTTTTTTGTTTATCACCCATTTTGCGTCAACCTGAAATTATTATAATCTTTGATTTTGTTGTGATTGGCTTTGGTGTAGTTGTATTACATAATTACAAATCGTATTAGGGGGGTCAGAGTAGCCCAGTGGCTTGCGTACTCGACTCGACTTTCTACAATATTATTTAATAATATTTCTCATTAGAGAGTCAAGGTATCCTGTATACTTATAAAACTCTGATGTTCGTGTTTAAATATTTGCACTCGTTCTATACTGAATAAAATAATAGAAATTTTGTGAGAATCGAACCCACGCCCTTGGCATTGGAAGTTATCGTCTGCGCCACGGAGACTTTTGTAAAATAAGCTTCCTAATCTATATAAATATAAGAAAGATTTTGTCTGTACATGGCTTAGAACTGACTTATTTCAAGTTTTCTTTACGTTTCATACATTGGAGAACCCGAATCCACACTTAGAAAAAATGTCTGTCGGTTTGCCAGTTTATACACAAAATTTTGTCTCAAGTATACTCAGCCACCGTAAGACATTTCAAGCTGAAACTTTGACAGTAGATGTGTGCATGTCTAACATAAAATATAGGCTCTGAATTGATTGGAAATTCAATGTAGAAGTGAAGTTATGGACGTTTAAAGCAAAAATGTTTGTCACAAGTAAACTCAGCCACCATGAGACATAGCGACCTGAAACTTTAACACTAGATTTGTGTATGCCTAGCTTAAAATATAGGCTCTGAATAGATTGATAATTCAGTGCAGAAGCGAAGTTATGGACCTTTAAGCTGTATTTTGCTAACTTCACAGACATGTTTATTTTGAAAATATACAGGTGTAGCATGTAGGTATTGTTAGTTGATTTTAATTTCATTTGAGCATATGAATATATTGCGTATTTGACATCATTGAAAAGTGTTTCCCTGATTTGAGGCTCTACTATCTATTAAGAATAAATAGTTTTGTGAACGAGCAATTCTCAGCCCTTAATATGAACAGGCAGGAAAAATCAACAAACAAGTTCTCACGCTATATCAAGCTGAGGAAAGAACTTACAAGTCAGTAAAGAGAGTGATTAGTAATGAAGAAGCAGTTCATTATCCAACTGAATTTCTTTCTTCTGGACAGCCCGCTTATGAGTAAAAACTTAAAGTAGGAGTACCAATCATGCTACGATTTAGTAGCAGTAACAAATTTCATGTTACGAAACGTGAGTCCCCAAAACTGTGCAATGGGACACGACTCTGAGTTTGTGCTTTGCACAGATATGCCATAGAGGGGGACATTATGACTGGGTGTGAAATGGGGAGTCTGTGTGTATACCCACGCATACCATTGATTCCGAGCCACTATCTGTTTCCGTTGAAACGATTGCAAAGTCCTGTCAGATCCTATTTCGCAATGATGTTAACTAAGTCGCATGGGGAAACTATCTAACGCGAGACCAAGTTTTTCTCACATGGTCAACTGTAGTTTACTTGCTCAAGAGTCAAAGGTTCCAACTGTTTGTTCTTCCATGAACCTGAAGGACAGACAGCTAATGTAGTGTATACAGAGGCATTTGCTTAACACTGTACTAATAATGGTATTTTCTACTATCCTATAATTTCTAATGGTATTTTGGAATACCAAGTATAATAGAATTTTTGAATCCGTCATATAAATGACGTCAAGGCATTAAATAATAGTTTGTATACCTAAATTATGATGATTTAATTATAATAAACTTGGAAAGAGAAAATTTGATGAATAAGAGACTCTGCAGAAAGTTTTAGTTCATTTATGTAAAATAGCATTCCAACATGGCGCCCAACTACATGTTGCTGTCAGTAAGGTCAAACAGAGGGAAAACATTAAAGATTTTTTTTTTGAAAATTCACATTGTATAAAAAATATAAATAAAGATAGCTGTCTTAAAAATATGTTCATTATCCTCTTTATTTGAAATGAATTAGTTTAGAGTTTATCAGCTTTTATGTGAGCATGATTACATTAAAAGGTGTTGGATGACCCAACGTGACACGGGTAGTCGAGTTGATTTATAAAGTTGTTAGATGATTAATACTTTGTGACTGATTTCTGTTTAAGGTCGACTAAAGAGAAAGTACTGGTTAAGATAGGCCGGAAGGGATTGTGCTGCCTTTCGAAGACTCATGCACTCAACCATTCTTCACCTTCTCGTTACCAAGGGAGAGGAAAATCAACGTCTTCCTGCCATATTCATGTAATCTTCCCCACAGTTATATTTCTTTCCCAGTCCCACACTCCCTCCTACCTGTCACGCCGTACCTGTTACCCTTCAGTAGCAACTATCCTTGAACCCGTGAAATTACAAAAAAAAAAATCTTATATTAACTTAAAAGCATTTTGTATGATACTGTAAAAAAAAATATATTTTTTAGTTATATTACGAAATTTGTCAGTGAAATTTTATCGTACATAAGTTTATTTAGCACCATTTAAGTCAACAGAATTGATATGATTTCAGTGATTTTTAGTATTAACGAGTTTGTTAGGATAGATAAATTGTTTTATAGGGCAGTTACATCGAATTCACATCTACTTGGTTAAATGAAAATGTCTGTGCATCAGTAAGAAATTCCGATATTTTGAAGTTCTTTTTTTTATTAATGGTATAATATTTACATTAACGTTTATTCTAATAATTAGCAACCAATTAACTTTCCTTAAATCTACCGTAGTTCATCTTTGCTTCCCGAATGTTAGTTGAATTATTTCAACAATATCTACCGTTTTATAATTTCTACTAGGTTAAAAAAATTTTCAAAAACACTGGTTCTCAATAAATAGGTGTTGATGTAATACAGTGCTTTATTGTAATCCTTACTAACTAAGCTGTTATTTTTTCTTTGTAATTCTTTGTTGTTTTTTTTTTTTCAATGAATATTCTGTTAGATGGATTCAATAGAATTCTTTGACCGTAATTAATCTTTGTAATTTGACCTCTTGCTAAGGATTGTCTCATTTAAAGATGAATCGATAAAAGTTTTCTACACAAAATTCAGTATGATTGTGAAGATCAGAATTTATTTTATTTTGAATGAAATAAATTTGTGTACGGAATTATTTAATATTAATTTTTATATCATCCTTTGTTTAAAAATGTTGGATGTAATATTTCTTTGTATCAATATTAAAGCAAATTTGAGCCAGTGTACATTTACTTGAATGATTTACTGTTTATATGTGTTTCTAATATTTTATTAGAGGAATTTAAAAATAATTCAGTTCTAAATGGTATTATATTATTCACAAAGTCATAGTTTTTAAGAATTAAATTTAAATTTTTCAGTATAAGAGTTTTAATATTATTTGATCCTAATTGTATATAATGTCGATTCTAATTAATTTTCAGCCTGTTTTTCAGTGCTGCGTTGCACATAAACGCATAGGTGACAATGTCGTCACTGTTTCCCGTTGGCCTCATTTTGAAAGCTATTTGTGTTTTTTCAGTGGTTTTGAAAACAGAATAAGATGTTCATTACCATAATTCTAAATCTGTTTTTATAATTCTCTAGATTTCAAAATATTCATTTTATATTTTGGTGCTTATTTTTTTTTTTTTTTTTTATAAATGTGTTAAATTATATATATCAGGTTCTTATATATTTTAGTTTTAAATTTTCAAAATAAATGGAAAAATGCTTATCCAATTTTTCCTTTATATTTCACTGGAATCTTTGTTATATTATTTAAACTCCAAAGGAAGCTTGCAATTTAATGCTTTTAGCTGTCCATAAGGAAAGTTAATTATTTTTGCTAATTTTATTATATCATTTAGTCATACATGTACAAATATATGTTAAGAAATGTTAATGTATAGCTGCTCCAACTAGTAACTATTTCTCATTCGTTGTATTTTTGAATACTAGTCTTCTGGTAATTATAAAAAATGAATTAACAATATTAAAAGTGACAAATTGAAAAGAAAAGACACGAACCATTGTTAAAGAACACAGAGGGGAGAAATGAAACGAAGATCTTAATAGTTGACTAAAGCTTTCTTCAACGAAATATGTGTATAGAATATTAAATTATTAAGTTATTGTGATTAAAGTTGACTGAATGTTCGTGATTGCTCTGGAAAATAATTCGGAATCTTTTTAAAGGTCGTACCTATTTGTTTTAATAGTTATATATAGGAGGAATTTTTTAAAAAAATATATATATTGAACTCTTCTATCTCAACATCAAATAGATTAATATAATATGTTGAGAATTATTTTTCAGTATAGATAAACTCTTATATCGCATAAAAATTGATGTGATGCATAAGATTACTTTTAAATTCCAAGTTTCCTTTTAATTTTCTTTTTGAGTAAAAATTATGCTTACATTGTAAAGTTTTTTTTTAACAAATTCTATTTATTGAATGTTGCAAAATATAAATATCTTATTTAATATTAACAAGTAAATTATTCATAGAAAACATCGTTTTAAATTTCTAAATAATTGTGAAATGTAAATAATTTTCAATTTGTTTAAATATTTGCAAATACGGACGTAACAAGAAATGCAATTTTAGCTTCGGAGGTGTTGCTTTGTTTTTCTGTAGGTTTTGTGTACTTGAACGAACAATGGAGTAAAAAAAATATTAGATATATTATTTATACTGTTTTTCTTTTTGTTAATATTAATTTTGAGACCGCCTACTTTTATCTCTATGGTTATTTATAATTTTATAAATAAGCATTTATTGTTATAAATTATATCAAGATTTGGTTTTTCTTTCCTTTACAGCAGCAAGCTTTTAAAACAAAAATTGAATATATTTTTCGTAGAGAGTTCTGATAGGACAAAGTTACGCGATTATAACTTTGTATTTTATATAATCTATTGTACTATAATGCTAGTCAGTTTAAAATTTTCTTTTTATTTTTGTTATTGTTATTGTAGTATGTTATCTTGAGAACACTTAAAAAATAATTGTTTTTCGTAGCTGTAACTACAAATAATGGGTACTTTGATTCTATTATTTAATGGATTTAAAATGCAACTCTATCAATAAATGAAGTTAAAAAATCTACCTTTGTATAATTAAGGACTCTCTAAACAAGGTTTTTAGGAGGGGGGGGGGGGGGAATTGCTTTAAAAGTTAATTTTTATCTTAAGAGAATTTTATGGATTTGTTTTTTTTATATTTTAATTTAAAATCTGGTTTTATTGAATTTATTAAATTTAAAATAATTCAAATCAGAAAAGTATTATTGTTTGTGATAGTTGTGCATATTTATATTTTTCACTTTCTCTCATCTTTAATGATTATATGAAAAGAAATCTAATTTTGCTTCAAGCTGAAATTTAGTGTAAATGGATTATGGATGTATAGTTATTGATCGTAATTATTGTATTTTTCTCTGAAGTGCCCTTACTCAAGTTTTCATTTTCCATGTTCAAAAATTGATATTTCTGAATTTCTAATACATAATTTTGTATTTGTTATTCATAAAAACAACGGAATTATGCATTTTTTCAAGAAAAACTGCTCTTTTTTCTATTTCATGTACTGATGATATCTAAGTCAAGTTTAAGAGAAATTCGTTGTAACTTATTTGACATTTACATAGTTTAATTTGTTTGTGTAATTAACTTAAATATTATTTATAAATCTCTTTTTTTTTTCTATATTTAATAAAATATTTCTTAAAAAATTTGTCCTAGTATTGAGTAGTGGAATTTTTGAAGATATAATTGTTCAACTTCATCTTCAAAGCAAAAAACAAATATTTTTTATGTAAAAAATAAAATTACAATTGCAGGTTCTACAGGAAGTTTTACAGTCTCAACTTGTAGATATTTTTCATACTTGGTAAAAAATGATTTTTTTTTTGTAAAACTTCAGTGTTTAATGAAATTTGAGGATAAAAAAACTTCATGTTTACTAAGAAATAACTGGCCAGTCGTTCCTGTTAAGAAGAGTCATATATTTCATGAAGAAGGCAGAGACTTCAATCACCGTGGGTCTATGTGTAGCTGGTCACTTCTCACACTGGTCAATTGTCAGTTCTTTTCAATGCATTTTTTTTTCTTTTTGGACTCTTGTACTTCGTGAGGAGTTTCTTTATACTCGTACATATAATACTAAAATAAACCGGGACTTCTCTAGGTTCTAATAAAACTCTGGAATAACTTTGAGAGTTTGATTTGGACGTGGAATACGAGTACTCGTACTGAACCAGTCATTATTTATTTTACACTATTCTATCAGTCATATCTCTTTGAAGTCTATATAATATATATAAATTTAATGAATGTATCACAAAAATATACTCAGGCATAACTTAAATCAATCATCAGATATTTGGTTTTACTAACAGACATTTGTTGAAATATAAAAGTGAGTTATGTCTGTGTCTATCTTTGTGCTACTTTCGTTAAAAATTTTATGTAAAATCTATCAGACCGTTTCATTTGGTTTATATATATATATATATATGTATAATTTATCAACGAATCCATATCAAAATGCTTACTATTATTGATATTCCAAGCATTAATTCTTCATTAGGAGAAGAACAAAAGAGAAAATCAAACCTCTCTTGTTTCACTTTCTCTTCTGCTCTTCCCCTTGTGCCGAATGTTCGTTTAAAATAACGATTATAGTAAGTGTTTTATATGTTCCGTGCCCAGTAATATTGAGTTTTTCATAATTGCGGTTGGACCACAATTTTTTAGAATTTCGTAAGATCTTGATGTTGCTAATTGTAGTCCTCGTCAGTCTCAAACAGAATGACGTTTCTTTTTTTCGACTCTGGCGAAAATCTTTGCAGGTCAAAAGAGTTTCTTCTCATTTTTATAGTTTTATATGTGGTTTTGTACATTTAACTTTATTTCACTTGTTTATTGTAAACTTGTTGCATATATATGAATTTCATGACAACTATAATTATTATAGTATGTATTTTATGTTTGATCCTTTACTCAAGCCTTCTCATAAATATCATTTAAGAGTATTTTTTATATTAGAATTGTCTACATACACAACTTTTTTGTTTAGTTCTTATTACTAATTTACCATAGTATTCGTTTTTAAATAATACATTTATAGTAAGGACTTTTTATTATCAAAATGAATATTTAAAACCAAATATCTGGTTTTATTTATTTTCACGGAATTTTAAATTGCTTTGTGAATTAGTACTAAGTCAAAATCACAGTTATTGCTGTCGTGATATAGAATTAGCTCACTTTCTAATAATACATCTCTTTCAGATTTGTTGTTACATAATTATAATTTTAACAATGCAAGAAAGGCCATGTCTTTAGTTTCGTTTAAGTATTAAGAATCATAATTTAGAAGTTAACTCGTTTATACTGTCTAAAGTAGGTTGTATTAAGGATTGTTAATTTAATGAGATTCCTTTTTACTGAATTTGAATCACTCTAATCTTAAATTGAAATCAATTTAGTTAATTATAAGTATAGTTTACATGAAACTTACTTATTTTTGTAATAGAATGGAAAAAGTTGGCTATTTTATTTAGATTGTTATATAACCAACATTACATTACCTAAAATCATATTTAGCTTTTTTGCAGTTTTTTTGAATTTTTATAAATGTGTACAAATAAAAAGATAAGTTTTCAGTTTTATTAGGGGAAATATATTAAATAATTGGAAAATATATCACCAGCAAGTTTTTAGTAGACCTTTCCTTATGAGGGATATGTTCTGGTTGTAATTAAACAAAATCCTTTGGAAATTGAAATTGTAACAAACATTAATTCTTCATCAGAGGAAGACCAAAAAAAGTGTACATTTCTCCTGTTTCATTTTCCTTTCTGGTCTGCCCCTGATGATTAATTATTGATTGAATTATCAGTCGTAGTGTTTTATCTTTCCTGTATCTTGCAATACTGAGATTCTGTAGGATTTGTTTACTGAAACAGATCACTGGATGTTTTTCCTCACAAAGGAAATCCTGTCTCGAAGGACACGATGTTTGACTGGAAATGAGGAGTAAATGTTGCACTATATTAAATTATCACAAAACTCCTGATCATTGCTTCAGTTAAAATCATTTTTAATTTTCTCACAATTGATTCCTTCCAGTCCTTAAGTTTAAGTTTATATGTGTAAGAAAGAGTCATTTAGCTACTACTATTGTAATGGGACAAAGGAAGATATACACTACGGCTTAAAAAATATAATTTTTTTTTAAATATATCTTATATTCATTTCTATGAAGTAAATATAATTTGTCTCTACATTGTATTTTTAAGTCATTGGGCAGTTTTTATCAAGGGTTCGAGTTTGTTTTGGAAGTACTTGGTGGACTAAACCTTTTAGGGGAGTAATAATTACTTCTTGTATTTGACTCCTGGTTTTATGAAAAAAAAATGTATATAATAAACAGGCTGGTGGGATTTTTTTGCTATCCTAAGGCAAAGATATTAATACCTTAAGTTCCTTTAACAAGATGTTTGTCTGATGGCATTGTCGGCTGAACTGCACCAAACACTTCTATATTAACTTACCACGTAATTTAATACATAAAATAACTGGTTGTTAAAAAAAAAAGTGCTTCGTCATAAATATAAGCCCAACTAAGAAAATTTACTATAAATAGTTGTATTAAAAGCCTTTTATTGTAACTAATCATTAAGTCTGTTGTATATATTTGTGTTGTGTTATTGTATGTCTTGTGAAATGTACAAAAATGTGTATATCTATGTATATATATTATATGTAACATCAAAGCAAAGCTGTTAGTTGTATTATTTATTTCAGTGCTACAGTTTCAAAAGAAATATGTCTATTGTAAATGTAAATATAAACAAATATTTAAATAAAACAGGATGTAATGGTTGTTTGTTTATTAAAATATCCAAAAAAAATGTGAAATGTATTTACTTCTATCAATAAGTATTGTATTAATGTATCGAAATAGATTTATAAAGAAATCGTTAAAACATACCTCTTGTGAATGAGAATTTTTTTTGAACATGAATTAACTTAGACCAAAGAAAAAGTTTTGTTTTTTTTTCTAGCTCTTTTTCCACATGTCACTGTTGCCCCTGAATGATGAACTGTGCGCACTCATATTATATAGAACTGGCAGATAGTCAATCAGTTGTGGGATTCCCTACATCATACAATGTTTGGCAATGATAGATTGCACACTTTATTTCAAGTAAACGTACAATGTGATCAGAATAACTTTTGTTTTCTGCAATCTGAGTCCAATGAAATCAACGTCTCGAAAATTCTCTTTCTGTATAGGTGTTTGTGATCAGGATTACTCAAAAACCAAAACAGTTGAAAATAGCCACTAAATTTCTTATTTAAGTTATGATTCTAAATTATTATTATTTATATATAGGTAAATTGTAAAACTTTTTTCCCAGTTTTGAAGATATCTGTCCAAAAGATTTCGATTAAAATCGTTGTTTAAATTGGCTGTATAATTTTTAAAAGGTTCCTAAAATTTAATTCATATGGTTACTAAACAAAAGTATAATATAAATAAATATTAAATTTGTATGACTGATCCAGTCTCAATATAATTTAATCTAATTGTCAATCAATAAACCGATTTCCTTCTGAATAAAGTTCACTTGTACCGTAAGTGACAGACAGGTGAATGTCACAATGTTAACAGATATAAAACGTCTATTTTTAAATATCTATTAAAGTACATGTTAATCTACTTTTGAAGTGGGAAATAATTATAAGTTATTAAATTACATCTTTATAATTTAGGTCAATGAATTAAAATCGTGTCAAATAGAAATTTTTTTTTATCAAACTTTTTTGTAACATTCATTGGAGTTGTGATATATTATTAATATGGTTTTCACTGACACTGGAATTACAGAAAACAGTATTTCGGGAAAATAAGTTCTTGCTTTTTGAAAACACTGGATCACTATCTCAAATATAAGTTTTTAAGAGTTAAAACCTATAGCTTGTAATATTTTTATTTAATGTAAAAAAAAGTGCTTAAGTACTTTAACTTTTCTATTGAAAAATAGTTTTAAATGGAAACATCTTAGGTAGTCTACATTCAACTTGTACTGTAAGTAAACACTTAATGAATAGTCAATCTAATTAATTGTTGGTTTGTTATTGTACTACAATTTTGTTAATTATAATGACAATGTACTAGGTATATTTCTTTAGAACAATTATTGATGACGCTTGGATGGTATGTTTTTTAGATGGCTAATTCAAAAATTTAAATAACGGGCTTTATTTAAGTTCTATGATTTAGCAGTAAAATTGCTTATTACTAATAGCAAACTTATTTGTAATAATAAGTTATAAACTTATTACATTGTTTAAAAGCAATGTAAACTGATGATAACAACTATTACACGGTAAATTAGGCACGGTTGAGTTCGCACTGTTAATTGTACTGCCAATTTATTTTGATTATTTAACATTTACAAAAACATAAATAAAAGCTTATTATAGCAACAGAAGAGATTTATGGAATAATTATCTTCAATATTGCTGATTAAATGATGGGAAAGTTAGTTTCTTGGATTAATAAGTTCCGGTCTAATAATAATGTTTATTAATTAATAATAAGCGTAATAATTTTTATGGGTACAATAATCACGTAAAAGTTTTGAAGTCGCACAATTGAAGCCTTTTTTTTTTTTTTTATAAAATTCCATGTATAATGAGAGTATAACCAAAAGTTTGTGGACAACACATGGTCACTGCGACCATGAATCATTTGATTCATGACACGATTTGATGATTCATTTTGATATTTTACGAAAAAATAGAGTTTACAGTGTAGTATAAATATAGTTTTTGTGCATTATTTGTCTCACGATAAGTCCTCTTTATTTACCATAATGTATTTCGGGTGTTTTGTTTTATCCGGTTCTACAAATTGCAAAGGATGAAGTTTGCAGTGTTATGTAATTTATATTAGCATTAGCTGAAATAGTCAAATAATAATTACCACCTCTTCAATGAGTGTTGCAAAATAAATAAGTAAGGATGTGAGACGCCGATCGACTGGTATTTACTTCATTATAAAGATGTAATTGAATAATTTACAATTATTAAACAAAGATAGCTAAACGTTATATTATACTATATTAAATACGTTATTATTATATATATTAAACGTTGGCACACTCAAGAAAATATGATATTATCTCGAAAGTCCAACAGTATAAGTTTTCACAATGTTTTATGATTGACAATTGAGAATGATTTGCGTTCTAATTTTTATAGGTTTCAGTTTGAAATCAAATATAAATGTCCCACTTATACTTCAAAGGTGAGCAACACTTACAGTTTGAATATGATCTGGCTAAACAGTCACGTTTGATGTTTGTCTAATGATAGTGATAAGTAGATAAAGGGTGATAGAAATGATTTATTAGCTTTACTAATCAGTTTGACTGTTAAAGTTATAGTGTTAAAAGTTCTGAGCCTCAGTGGAAAAGTTTTTATACGTATCGTATAAAAAAATGGCTGTAACACACCATAAAGTTGACGACTATGAAAATTTAAAAAAATTGATCCAAGACCTTACTAGCAAACAGGAATTAGTTTATTTACACTTTTCTGGAAGTAAAGATGCTAAAGGAGTAAATTGGTGTCCGGATTGTGAAAAAGGTTAGTTTGAAATGATAAATTCATTATATATGAACCACTAGTTTCTTCTATTTTTGATATCAGATATAATTTATTGTTTCATTTCAGCTGAACCAGTCATAAATGATTTCATGTCCTCAACAACATTTAAAAAGGGGTTTAATGTAATCTATGTACCCATCGAACGGTCTTTGTAAGTATGAATTAAATTTGAAATAAATATTTTTTGTTGGTGGGAAGTTTAATATTCTACATTATAACGTTACTTTTGATGAGTTGAAACCAAAAAATTAAAATTTCTTCATGTTTCTTGGTGCAGGGTGGTCTATAACCTTTGTTGGGGACAATGAATTGTATATTTTTTATTTTGTAACTATTGTTTTGGCTTTCCTAGATATATCTTGTTACCTGTTTGACCCTTGTGAGATTAAAACTTTCCACAGCATTCAGTAATTTTTAAATTAATTACCAGCTTTCATAATGTTTAAATTGCTTCTTCGTCGTTTCCCACATGATTTTCGAATGTTGTCCATGGTAGCATTCTCACATTCCCTTTCTTCTAGTTATCAGTGATCCATAAAAGTCTATTTCCAGATAATGAATATACTCCAGATTCCGTGGACCCACAATAGGCATTTGTCCAGTTTCTGTATACTACACGATTGTCTTCACCGACCTCTTTTTAATGCCGTAAAGTTGTACCAGTCAGCAAGGCTTATTTAGAAAGTAGTTAAGAATAAAGTTACAAAAATCAAACAATTTGCAATCATATAACCCCTTCCATCCTCGGTCATATTCCACCCTGTACGTACTTCATGTGGATAAACATTAACTCTTTATGATCCATTGGTTTAAATTGTTATTAATTAGTATTTCTACAGTACTATTACTACCAGTATTAGTTATTATGATAGTTCATATAAACTCATTATGAATTCGTTATCTGTTTCAGATGGAAGGATATGTCAAATAAGTTCCGGACGGATCCAACATTGAAAGTAAAATCAGTTCCAACTTTAATGTTGTTTGGTGGTTCTCAAAAATTGTCTGAAAGTGAATGTTTGGATAAAAGTTTATTGGAACTCTTGTTTGAAGACTGCTTGTAACATTCTCCTTTTAATTATTATTTTATTTGAATTGATTTTTTTGTTTAAAATCAAAATGTTATGCACCATTGATTGAATTAAGTTAAAGGTAATATGGAGACTTAAGTATGTATGTCTAAATAATTACTAAAAACGATTCAACGAACTAAATAAAATAAATTCACAGAGTAAAATCTTAAGGAGGAAAACAGAAATCTCATTACGATATTTCGACATCTCTCTTCATCAAAAGGAAGATCTGAGCTAACGGGAAGCCAAGACTCCTGTCTTCAGTCTCACCACTTTCCTCTTCTTCACGATGTATTTTTAAATATCATATTGGATTGTTTTGTTTTCTTTAAGATTTCACAATAAGCAAGTGAAATAAAAGATAACGCCTCAACAGCAATAAGAATTCAGAAATATGTTTGACATCTTTTAACTAAGCAACTGGTCCTTGTAAGTCTATAATTGTGTGACCTGTATTTCAAATACACTTGTTGACATACACACCAAATTCACGAAAAAAAAACACCCATAAAATAGATTACAAAACTCATTACTATATTTCGATAGCCTCATCATCAGGTGGAAAGATGTGAGACATCAGCTCTAAAGACAAATTATGACTATTTATGACTACTTTTGTGACTTTTTCTTATCTTCTGACGCTTGTGAGTCGTCACATGTCTGGCGACAAGTATCTGAGAGTGACTCACATATTTCTAACTGATGATGAGGCAAACGAAATATAGGTGAGTTTTTGTGTTCTCTTATATATGTGTTCTTTCTGAGAATTTAGTTTATTTAATACGTGGAATTGTTTCATTTAATTGCACATATATATAAAATCAAAAAAATTACGTCAAAATATGCATATAGTGTTGTCAATTATTACAATAAATACACATGATGTTCATGTAATATTATGTATTTTTATTATTAAAAAAAGAACAATCTATATTTTTTGTGATAGTAAATTATTTATGTGAAATTATTTTGTGATGTTTGATTATATGGAAAATAAATTACTGGAATAATATATTGCTTTCTTTCTTAATAAGGTTTGATCTCTAACTTGTAGAATATTCTTTTTCGGTATATCATGTATGGGGAACATAAGGCCGCCTAGATAGATCAGATTGTAGGTCATTTTTCTTGGCCTCAGAGATACTGTTGACGCGCTCTTATCCCTTGGTTGTGTGTATTAAAAAGCCATATTTTTTTTCCTATTTCGACGTTTTAACGGATTTAATGTCCCTTAGAACGCATTTTTCATATTTTCTGATAATGTCGTTCTGAGTATATACCCAATTTTAATTTTATTTACAATGATGAAGTGTGATTATGTCAAAATTTCGAGTTTCAGCAGAAATAATTGTTTTGAAGTTTAATAAACTTGTCCCAAGTTTAATAAAATATTTTTTGCAAGTTGATTTGTGTAATTGCTTTCCTCAAGGGTAGTGAAATGTAGTACGGAAGTATTTGAAGTAATTATTTTTTGGATATATTGAAATTCATTTTAATCACTGTTATGACAGTGAATTTTCTTCTATTAAATTATATAGTTATTATACAGAATAATTTTTTCTTACTGTTAACCATCAAAAATTCTTTATCAATATTTGTTATATCTAATATTTTTCGGCTTGTTCATTTATTAACTGTCGTTTGGTGACAGCCATTGTTTACTCTTTTTGTGAAATCTTTTCAGAGGTAATTTTTTTTCTTTTTTGACGCTTTAAGGGATTTAATGTCCCTTATTTAATGTTGCTAGTTATGCCCCTAATGGAGCCATGCAGTTATATCCCCAGACTGCATTGGCTTACATATATATACAGGTTCTCTGTACCAGGGGCAACAAAGGCCACTGACCTCATCTGTAGCTGAGGAGGTTCAATAGGACCTTAGGTTCGGAGTTTGATCCGAAACTCCTAAAATAAGTCGGTACTATAGGCGGCGGAGTCTCATGGAAGGGTTCTCTCTCCATCTCGCCAACTGAGGTTGAACTCTTACTGGCTGTTGGTCCTCACCCAAGTTGGGTAGACCCTTGTGGTCGATGTGTGAGAATCAGTAACTTCTCGGGAGGGTGCCTGCTTAGCATCCAGAGGAGCTAGAGACCCCAAACCCTTACCAGTGGGAACGGGCCATGAACTCAGCTGATTGGACTGGACTACTGTAGTTGCCTGGTAGAGGCTCGGGCTTTTGGCGGTATCTCAGATTGGGACGATTAGATGGCACCCCTCTTCAATCCCATTTATGTTCCAGTATAGATGGCAGTTAGCCAACAGGAACCTTTTGGTTTCTCGTTCTCCTTTGGCCAACGAGAGATTTGTAATCTCTCTCTATGAGTCGTGCACTTAGGTACTGAAGATTCCTCACAATGACGCCCTGATGAACTACTAGTAGCAAGCCCTGGTCCCGCGGTAACGGGCATTGCCCTCTTCGTAGGGAGACAACCGAGTTCCTATGGCAATCCATTTCGTGATATTCTTTCATAAAGTCTGTTACTTCTGTTACAGCTTGAAGTCGTCTTGTCTGTGGTCAAAACAAAAAGTGTATTCTGAGTATATCTCAAAAACTAAAAGTATGTCTATACGTCGAAGTGTGCATATGTGTGCACAATACTTGAAAAATCAAAAGAGTTATAATGACTAAATTTAATACTTATTTTTCTGCCAGCCCTGACACTAAACAGCAAGCTCAACATCAGTATTGTGCTTTTTTTCATACACTACTTTATCACAGTTGGAATTTCATATTTATCTTGCAAAATCGTGTCGAAATTCTACTTGATCAAAAATTTAGTAAACTGTTAGATATTGTTTTTTATTTATGAATAATTAAATAAGTGCTCTTATTAAGTTGATACATATCTATATATATAAAAATGAATGTATGTCTGTATTCTGTACTCGATAGATTCAAAAACCATACATCCAATCGCCGTGAAAATTTAGGAAATTATTAGGTACATCCACGGGAAGGTTTATGTAAAGTTTTTTAAAAATCACAGTTGTGGTTCAGGTAATATCCCAAAAATATTATAATAGATAAGGTTTGCTGTATAACCTGTTTGTTTACATTTTGACTTTAATTGGTATTGGCAGCCGCAGGTAGGTTATTCTTTATAATAATATTTCCACTTGCTCTGTTCATTGGAAATAAACAGGTACCCGAAATTTTATTATTATCTTCAGATTGATATTAAAGACAATTATTGTAATTTTATATGGGTTTCTTATTAACTTTAACAAAGCTTTAGTTATTATCAATAGTTTACAATTAACTTTTCATATCTAATTGGTTTAACTTGCTTTAAGCATTAAAGAAAATTATGCGTTAAATAATAACTTATTAACTTTAAGTATGCATAATAGTATTACGAATAATAATGATAGTATTTGAACCATTAATTCTAATCTTAAAAGAATAGTTAAAGTTAGTATTTTGTTTAAGTTTAATGGATGTAAGGCTTCTTTATTTATTCCTGATTGATTAATTCGTTTGTTTAAAATTTTTAATTATTACTAATTAGTATCCGGCCGTACTCCATACAGGCAAAATGATAAGTTATTATATATATCGATGATATCTAACTAGAAGACGTTTATGAATGTCTAAATCAGTAAAACTTATAAGGGAATATATACAGCATAAAAAATGGATGAAGAAATATTCAAATCAAAATGTACATATATAAAACAATCACTGTATGTATTTGTGGGAATAATACAGTTTTAACATAATAACTTATCATTACGTAATGAAAAATATATTTAGAATTTAACATTTAGAACTCAATTGACACTTTTCGATGCAATGCTTCTTCATAAACAAATAATATTTCATCTAAATATTGTTATTGAAACTTTTAAGAGACAATTTTGTTTACTGATATAATTTTAATTAAACATTTAAAACTGTGTGAAGTCTTCAAATTGAAATTATTGAATGAAAGTAATGTGATATGGTTTAGCCTCTTCAACTAACTGGTTCCTAATTGAAACGATTTGTGGGTTTAAAATTCGTATCATTATATTTCACTTATAAGACATATCACATTTAATGAGCTTAGACTTCTTTCAACATTTCTTCATGTATTGTTCGGCAAAAAATATTCTTTTTATTATTTGTTTAATCTAATCTATCAAGTTCCAATATTATTAGATAATGTGTGCAATTTATAATCAGTGTTAGATCTTTTTTGCGTAATCTATAGTTTTAATTCTGTATTATTTTCGTTTATCTCAAAAAAGTTAAGCGTAACGGAACTATAGAAAATTTAAATTGTTTTTGTTTTATGTGATTTATATTAATAGTATTAATTAATTAATAGAATTAAATTGTTTCCCGGGTAGATCAGCTAGTATTAAATAAAATGCAGATGAATATTAGATTTGATCCAAAGTGATTTAATCGGATTGACACTAATGATTTCTGCTTCATTTAGTAGTTTGAACGTAAACTAACTTCCTTCTTACTACCACAACTCTTGGTAAGAAAATAGGAAAGCTTTGGTATGCTCGGGTCATTGAATTCATTGAATGCTAATGAATAATCTTTGGTATGCTTCGGGTATTGAATTCATTGAATGATAATGAATAAATAAACTTTGGTATGATCCGGTTTTTCAATTTATTGATTGGTAATGAGTTTCTTTGTAATTTAATTCATTTTAGTGACATTTACTATTAGTTTTGCTTATTAGTTCAATTAATAATTTCTGGTGAAAGTTGTTGGTCAGAATTTATTCATTGTTGCAAGAAATTTAATTTCTGTAAATATACATTTATAATGGTATTATTGAAAGTAGATTGCTGTCCACGCTAAATTTATTTTATTGAACACTTTGTAGAATGAGTCACTTGAATAAAATAGTAAAAACATTTGTTTTAATTATTAAGACTACGTGTTTTTTTTGTCAAGATTGAAGCATAACATGTGAGTGGCTTTAGTTATGCCAATGCAGGAACTACTTGTTTTTCATACATCTGCCACATATAGAATATAACATTTGTTTATGAAGACATAATAAAGGTTTGTCCTTAAATATTATGAAAACATTTGAACCAAACATTTGTTAACAATTGAAAAACATCATCTCTGACTGATTTATTTTATTTGTTTACTTTTAAGCTATTAAACAAATTTTGATTATTTGTTTATTAACATGACCTTCTTATACTTTTAATTTTGTATTAAAAGTAAGGAATTACTGTTTACAAAAAAAAGTAGAAATCTTCTGAATGAAGCCACTAAAGGGAGAGCTCTGTGTAAATTCCTTTGTTTCCTGTTTGAATAATGGTTATAGCAAATTTACCGGATATATATTATACTGTGAGTACTAATCCAAGGGAAATCTAGAGTTGGACACTGTTTAACTTCACTTATAACAAATATATTTCTAATAACACTAAGTATAATAAGCTTTTGGCCTCTATGAGTCATCGTCATCTAATAAATATATTATTACTAATACATCTAAAGTTAACATTCATCTTCACGATAAATAAACATTATATACATGAATCATAAGAATAACTCAATATTACTGCATATACTAAGAGTTATAGTTTGTGGAGAAAGGTTGAGAGATAGTATTATGACCAATGGCAATGCGAATTAACTTACTCTTCCTCTCTCACGAATTTAAACAATTTTCAAAATTGTTTATACTGAAGATGACTTTGGACTTACTATAACCAACTGTTGTCGAAGGCTTATTAAACTTAAACTTAGTGGTATTAAAAATACATTTATTGCCAGTGGAGTCAATTAAGTTAATTCCGGTTGACCCTGGGAAGTTATTAGATTGGCAAAAAGGTTAACGTCGTAGTTATATGGAATATATAATTTGACTTTATCTGCTGCTTGTTTAGAATGACTGATCTGTTAGTGGAAGTTTCCTGATAACAGTAATTATGAAGCTTTTTTTTTTTATTAAAAAATACGTTTTGATTGCCTTTTCTTTATCTGTGAAATCTTCAAAAATTAATTTTTTTGTTGACATCTTTGGAAAAAAGGAAACGTATTTGATAACAATTTTCCGAGTAAATAAAAAAAAAAAGGCATTTGAAATGAAACTCTGAAGATAGAGAAATGAGAATATTAATTAATAGCTTGAAGATATCAAGTAAAATGGCTTTGGAAACTCTTCAAGGTTGACAGAATCTTTATTTCGACTTGATGATAAGAACTACAAAGCTACTAAACATTTCTTTTACTAAACATAGTAAAGATGAAGAGGAGTAGAGGGTTACTAAAACAACTTTTAGGTTACGATTAATATTTTACAATCTTCAAATTACAACAAATAATTGTTTAACATTAAATTAATAACATGTATCAACATTCAATGTTATAATATCTGAAAGATTCTTTAAGATTTACTAGGTACAATGGCTTTTCGACTTCTGCTTTCCAGAATCCTTTCCATTAGTTCATTCGACTTTATGAACTATCTAGTTATTTCTTAAAATAATTAAGTATGTATATATATATATTTTGTAGATTTTTAATATTCGGATTTTATGTTTAAAAATTCTTAAAAATTTCTTCACTCACCTTTCATCAAATATACAAAAGCGTGTATGTTTCTCGAAAGTGATATTTGTGATTTGTTAGAACTGTGTACACATACATGCTTATTTTTTTTTTGTTTACAAAATATTTGAAGCAGAATTTTTTTTTAAAATGATCATAATAAAGGAGCATATTGCTATTATCTAAAACAGCAAAGTTAAAAAATAATTGCTATCTAGGATTTAGGGATACAGTTTTGGGTATAAAAAAAACTGAGGCAACTAAAGAAAAAAGAAAATATCAATGAAGGAGGTCATACAGTAATATATACATGTTTACACTGAGATTGATGGTATTAATTCCATTAAGTTTGCTTAATAACTAAATTCCATTCAATATACATATATTCCTTATAATTAGAGCAAGTGTCCATTTCACTAAATTATATTATATCACATCCCTTATTAGTATTACAAAAGAATTCCCTTTTCAATGCGCATACCATTATCTACACACCGTACTTTCATTTTTTTTTTTTTTTTTTTCAAAATTCTATAACATTTCATATTCAGCCACTGGGTTAATTTTGTTTAATTAAAAAATAAATTATTTCTATGACAAATTATTTAACTTGGAAAAGAATAACAGTTTTGATTGTACCAGTGGGAACGGCCATCATAGCTTTTATACGAGAATACAGAAAACATTAGGAAAACATCTAACACTGTAACATTTATCAGAAGTGTTAATGTTGCCATTATGTAGCAATAATGGCAATCTTATTATAATACGTTTACCCAATTTTATTCCTTTTTTTTTTTTTTTGGTATGCTTTTAAAATTTTAAATTAACTATAAATAACATTTAAGTTTATATTTACAGATAGAAATTTATTTACATAAAGCAAATACAATTATATAATTAAATTTTTGAATGAAGGAAAAGCGTCAATTGTGTCAGTTACAAAATGTAACCTATGAGAAAAAATATTTTCAGTTTTCAATAGCTTAATGCTAGGGAATAATTTTGAAATTAAGTTCTTACATAGTTAATAATTTTGTTTAAAAATAATCTAGTAACTTAAAAATAATATTTAGTGAGGAGGAAAGTTGGTGCTTGATTTTGTTCAAAAGAAAGATTACTGATCCGTTTATTTATTTTTTTTTTTTGAAGTTTCTTTGATAACTTGTTATATATTTGTTTAATGTATTTTTGGGCCTGTTTTGTTTATGTATTAGTTATCATTCGTTAGGATCTATTAAAGATGTTTGTTGATATTTTTCCTGAAAGACTGACATAACATGTCAGCCATACATATCACATGAGTTACAGAATATTAGTGACTTCGTGAGATCGCTTCTGCCTCACCAGGCTTATCTTTAACCTCTTTGTGCGGACATATAAATATTTATCATGTTCAAAAAAAGCTATAGAATACGAAATAGTAACAAGGTAAAAAGTATTTTTATTTTGGTTTGTAGCAGATCAGCTGAAATTAATTTATTAAACTATAACGTTTTATATCCTGCAGAATCTTTGTATAACCAATCTTTTAAGTGTACTTACCGAAATTCTAAACTTAATAAACCATCTATTTTATTTCATTTAATGTTGTTTCCAATTGTTTATGTTCAAATGTTTTTAAATCTGGAATGCTAATTTCAATTAATGTTAATCTGGAATATTTAACAATTAATCTCGATAACTTGAAGTGTCTCATTAAAAATAATTGACCACTTTATAATATTGTTACTCATCTAAAGAACTATGTTCAGGAAGAAGCTAATTCATTCTGAAATGCTGTCACACAATGTTGATTCAGCATTGTCATCGAACTCTCATTGTTCAAAGATACCAAAGAGAGAAAACATCTCTTTGGAACATATAAAAGATAAACCATGTCTTTCAGTTATATCTCATTGTTCAAGGAAATTAGAACAAAAGCATATTATTATGAGGCGTGAGTTAAACAAAGACGAAGGTAAAAGATAAGCTATCATTTCACGGAAATTTAATTTGATTTGAGTAAATTGTAACTTTTCTCATATTTGATGATAAATTGCTAAAGGAAATAAGAAAAACGTTTTGAAACAATTCACTTCATAGAACTATAAGACATTTCATCTTTACCCTTTTAAATTTGGAGCACTTAAAGAAAAAAATGGAGAACTATAAGATATAAAGATATTGTTGTACGATTAAAAATTTTGATTATATGAGTAGGTCACAATTTTGAAACAACTCATTGAAATATATTCGATATACCTGGAGAACAAATGCATGAACGTAGGTATGTAATGTTCTGCCAAGTAAACTATCTTTAACAATTTTATTAAAGACAGTAATATATCGAACCGTCTTATATTGGAATTGCAGCCTATAAAATATTGGTAATTTATCAATCTCTAGAAGAATTTATTTAAAAAAAAATCATCTCATAAAATAAGTCTCTTCAAACATACCCAATATTTACTATGTTCTTTTGCAAATTATATTATTATTATTATTATCTTATTCCCAATAAATACTTGTTCTAAAGGTTTCACAACCAACATGACAAATGAATTGTTTAAAAGATTTGGAAAATACATCTTTTCAAACAAGTTTCAATAATAGTTAAAAAGGAAATGATTTAATTAATATGAAATTAGACAAATAGAATCACTATAACACCGGTTGAACGAGTTCATGTTGTGCAAGTTGGTATGTTTTTTAAGCTGGTATCAATGGCTTTTTACTGATTGCTCGGTTTGCTTTACATTTAAAGCCAGTTGAAGTCCAAAATTTTAGGATAAAATAACATTTTAAGTTTAGTTTATAAAATAAATCAAACTTGCTAAGTATTTCTTAAAAGATTCTATCTTATTAAGTTATATTTTTAATTTTTACTATATTTTAGTTTGTGCAAAAAAATTAAAATAAATCAAATTGTAATTAGTAATTCATAAATGATGTACAAGAAATGTAATAAACTAAGAACATTTTTGACAAACTGAAAACATTCTTTCATACAATTCAAACAAATAAATTTTTGAATAATTTCAAGCACAGTCTTAAACATGTAATGAACTTTTAGAAAGGGTTATATTTCTATTTTAAAAATAATTGTCGTTAGATTGCATTACTTAAATTATTTTCTTTCTTTCTTTTTATTTTGTTTGCAACTGAATAAACAAAATATTAATTTCACCTAAATATCTTTCACCTAAATATTAATAGCAGTTTTGATTTTCGTTCTATTGAAAAGAAAACACGAAAAATAACTCATACAATTTTTTAACATCGCATTTATAAATCAAGTGAAACAGGATTTACTTTGTTTGAAAATGTTGATTATTTATTTAATAACTATTTTTCCTAAAATTAAATAATTTAATTTTCTAAAGAATAAAATCAGTTATAAAAATAAATTCTGTTCAATTAATAATTAACGTTAAAAATTCTGAAAAAATAAATATTCTATAGTAGGAAATCATTAAAATTTTTAATTTACTCAAACAAACTCAGAGTAACTAACATAGCTGTAAGGTTAGTGCCGTTTCAGGCTTAAAAAATACGCATTAACCTACCGAAGTTCACATAAAATATATAAAAACACACATCAGAGCTTACTGTTTCATATAACTCATCACATATACATTACAATTTCAATTATATATGATTGATTGAAATTTATAATTTATTTTGTATGCTATGCATTCTGGGAAGCCACCTCTAACAAATATTTGCCTTACAGATTTCATTACAGGAATAAACGTTCAGGTCAGTTTAGTAGTAACTGCCAGGGATCATGTTTTATATATTTCCATCTAGATTAATCACAGAACTGTCAATATTTTTTACAATTCGTTAAAGTTTAATTTGACAGTTTACACGAAAACGGTTCTTTAAAACAAAATACTAACATACTTTTATATATTCATATAAAGAAAATTACTAGGATTATAAAGAAAAAATGTGTTTCTTTTTAACCTTTCGATTTGAAGCTTCACAGAACTGTAATACTTGTTTGACAAAGTGGAAATGCAAAAGCCATTCAGTTTGTTTATTTTCTTTCACCATTGTAGGGATTTTTTTTTTTTAGATTGCAGTGACAGGTGTATGTACTGTCATATTTCAATTGGACAATTAAAAACGCTCGACAGAACAAAACACATGATAACATAGATACAAACATCTCGATATTTCAACCATATTTATTGTAAGAAAAAAAATCAAGGACTCTACTTTAAATACCATTTCTCTTGATGAAGAATGAGGTCAAAAAATCGGAGTAAGTTTTGATATTCTGTACTTGTTTATACAATAAAATAAGTAAAAAAATTGAAAGGTTTCAAAATATATTCTTGTTTTCTTTATTATTGGGCGATTTTTTTTAAAAATATATATAAATACATAATTGTTTGTACAATTGTTTTTAATTAATTCAAAATTTGATGAAAACAGGATAATAAAATATTTCTTAACAAATAAATGTTCTCAATGCTTTTGTAACTATAACAAAATTTTAATAAGTAAAGTTAATATATACAAATATATACATAATAGATATTCACAATAAAATAATTTAAAAAAGGAAACTGTGTCATAACAATAGTAATATTTGATTAAAATCATTTCACATGACCTATTGGAAGTAGTTAGTTCCACAAAACGTCATGGTTGGTAAAAAAGATCTGAATAAACTAGAAAATAATATTTCGAAAAGGAAATCAGAATAACAAAATAAAAGTTTGTTCAACTTTTTTAAAATCTGAAAGGAATAAAATACAGATTTACTGAATAACATTGGTCTATAGGGCTTTACCTGCTTTGAATAGGTATACAGTGCAATCAGTATTATTGTAATAGTGAAGGAAAGTAGAGGTTAGAAATTGCTAAACCAATAATTTAACAAACAGATGATCTCATGGAAGTTCCAGTAAAAATACAATCCGTGAACAATGTTTAACTCCGTATTGTGACATTCTTTAATCTCCATCAAATTACTAATGCGTATTATAATATAATACTGAGTATGAAGTATGTATATGAGATGTGTGTATGTATTCATATGATGTGATGTATGTATCATTAATTAGAATACTTAATAACAAATCTAGTTCTTTCTCTGTTTGCCAGACAAAACTTATAATTGAAATTTAAACAATTCAATGTTCTATAATTTGTTTTAATCTTTAGTTACATCATGAATAATTTTGTTAATTATTTTTATTCCTACCATTAGATATTATTTAGGTAAATTCAGTATCCATAATAAATTTATTTTTCTCTCAACATCTCATGAACTTTAATAATTTATAAATTAAGTCAACTGTAAATGATTTGTTTTGTAAGTATTGATTATCTGCAATGAACTTATGTTGTCCTGAAAGTTATTTAATTAGGTTTATACCTTTTTATTAATTTTTTTTTACAATTTAGTTGGCTCATTTACTTATTTAAAGGCTTAAAATAAGTTATAAGAAATTACTGTAAGAAGGAGAATGAAATATAAATGACATTGAGGAGGCTGCATGAATCAATGAAATGTATTTTCATCAACACATAACTATGTTCAAAATGTGACTTTGTTTGTATCATAAACTTGAAACTTGAGGACCAAAGTAGCGAGGCCGGAGGTGTGCTTTATTTGAACGGCCTGATGTAAACGTTAAAAATAACAACATTTTTGCAATTATTTAGAGAATATTTTTTTTTGCTGGCCGGGTCACTAGTTTAAGGGTACAATGTATGTCTCTTGTAGTCATAACTTTTTGTACTTTGTAAGGATTGCTTGTGGATAGTTATTCAGTAGCCACAGTGTGCGAAGCGATGGGTTCACCGCTTTTGGGTTCTGACGATCTGAACTAACCAGCCGTGCTGTAACAATACATGACTTATGTCGGATAACGATAAGACTTCTAACAAATATAAGAGTTAATTTTTTATATTTCTCAAACTTAGTTTATTGTGTCTGCAAAGTTGATAAAAAAAATGTTTATAGTTTCATTGGACAAAACCGAACACCAAACCAACAACTCCATAACAAAAGAAACAAATGCTAGAAATGGTAAATAATGATTGGTTTATATACAGCTAGATGTATATATAATTAAAACTAGAATAATCTATATTAGATGTCTAGAAGTTGTATCCTGTTTGGCATAGTGTGGGAGGTCGGGAGGGAGCGTGCGTCGCTCATGCGAGGATGTGCGCGGCTATGATCATGAAGACGACACTGTAGATGGCGGTGCGGCGGGCCATGCAGGAGCTGAGGCCGAGACCCGCAGACAGCGGTCCCCACCACCGCCCAGGCAGCGGGGAGGCGCAGTTCTTGCCTCGCTGCATTGCTGCTGGATGTTCACCTGAAACAGAGGTAAGCCTTAGAAACGTCAACTGTTCCTCCGAAACATATCTCAATAAGTTAACCATCGTAATTCAACAACGAAAAGTTAATACTGCACTTCGAAATATTCCCATTTATATTTTGTACAACTGGAGAAAGGAAGAAACATTTTTTGATAATTCATTGTGCAATCTGTTATAGTATAATATTTACTCGTGATTGGGAATTTCAACAATTACGTCTCCACACAAAAGAGTTTCATGTCAAAACTAACAACGCATTTCAAACACTTAATATTCTTCTTCATGTTTGCATCTGTACTGTCCAGGGTGTTATCACAACAGGGAACTAAGAAAGACTTCTTCCTTCCTATTTGCAGATTTAAAGCTGAAGAAGAACACTAAGTGTTGAAACCCGTTGATAGTTTTGACGTAAACTCTTTGTGTGGAGACATAATTTTTGAAAGTCACCATCTTTTTTTGAAAAGATCATCAGAAATTTGAGACTAAAAATAAACAGACTTTTAGGTAACATATATAATTATTATTGCTGTTATACTTTATCTTTTACTTAATGAAGTTAGTTATTCATTGTAGTTTTATTTCTATAATTATATTTTTCTGCACTACTTCAATAATTATTGCATGTGTTACCTAAAATTCTGTTTAATTTTTGTCTCATATTTCTGATGATCTTTATCAAAAAATGATGGCGAATTTCTAAAAAATTACGTCTTCACACGAAATAGTTTTACGTCAAAACTAACAACGGGTTCCAAATACTTATTTCTTCTTCAGGTTTACATCTGCAAATAGGAAGGAAGAAGTTTTTCTAGTTCCCTGTTGCAGTAATTTTTAATTGGTTAGATCCGTCATACTCGGACAAATTGTCCTGGATAGTCAGATCGTCTGTAGAATGATTAAATTACTGGCGTGGAACTTTGTAATTGTATTTTCAAGTGAAATCTTTTCCTTGTAGTATTCTAAATTTTGAAATTTTAAGTATGCCTATTCATACTTAGTCTAAGTTTAATATATTTTTGAAAATTTTTTTTTAATTTTTGGAAAATCTGACAGAAAATGAAATTCCAACTTCATAAAACCAAATAGTAAGAGAATTGTTCCAGTTTAAGCCACGTTATGCTTTTTTTTATCTTTCTGAGTAAACGACTAGTGTTTGTGGCGATTTTTTTGTATCACAAAGGGCTTGTGGCCCTTTGAAACTTTGCTTGAGGCCCTTGAAAGCTTGAAACCTTAGTGCAAGTCATTGGCCTCTGGTCATTTTGTTTACACATCATGCTAGACAATTGAAACTGAATGTTTTTCCATTCACAATGCCGGATATAAAATGTATGATAATTTTACTTCAATCGTCCTTTTAGCATATATTTTTTTATTTCTTGTGTTTGAAAATTCGAAGGCACAATAGAATAGATTTCGAAGCATTATGAAGAACAAGAAATAAATACCAATACAATACATAAAGGATCCGAACATTTCATTCGTCTATTTGCAGTGCTTTTCAACGTTGAGCTTATAGCCTACAGGTGGGTAATTTTGTTTTTCAGGTGGGCAAATTAATTTTCAAAAATGGCAATGAATTCTAATTAATGGCTTTTTTCTTTTTAAATTTTTATTGAAGTCATGCACTTTTTTTAGCTCATTTGCGAGCGTTTATGATTTTCTACTAGAGGAAAGTTAATTATTCTAATGAAATGAACTATATATGTGGCCATACGGGGTTTCAAGATATTAAAGATTCCCTCTCCAACCCGATGTCCCTTCACCTTGTCGTGGTGGGGGGGGGGGGGGGGTGCTTGTTCCCTCAAGGCGTGAACTAAGAAAGGCACAACTGTGCGGATGGTTAGGATGGTTAGACCGGGTCGGCGTCCGAGGGTGGAGAGAGTCCACTCGATGCTGCGCTGGCTTGGGTAGTCCGTCCTTATTAGTTGTATATGGCTAATGCCTGTCTTTTATATATAGAACAAGACTTTTTTAAATCAAGGTGTGGCTATTCTTACTGATCTATTTTGTGAGACCTAGACGACATGGATATTCAGATATTTTATCTGAAGCAATCTTCATGTACTTACAATACCATCAATATAGATTAAAATTATAGATCAATTACATTAAAAACAAATAAATATTCGTATATAAGAAAAATGGAATAATACGAAATTAGTTCTTAATAATTATTACTTGGAGTAGTTGCTGGGGCAACCACTGTCATCAAGTTTTTAACTAAATGAAAGCAAACTTACAGATTTACCGCGTACGTTTAAATTTCCTATTGAAAATTAACTATAACATCTGTTTCCTTCAAATTCTCAAAAATAAAAGTTAAATAACTCAATCGAAGAGATTTGATCACTGGTAAAATGGTTAAATTATGTTAAAATAAAATCAACAAAAAAGTGTGGATTTTAAAGTATCCTTATTGAAATCTTTTCAATTCTAAAGTTAGTTCAATATTATGAAGTAAAATTTGTGAAGTTTGATAACCTTAATAAATTCTAAAGAGAAAGTTTGTAATACTTTAAGAAAATATCATTCAGTCCTCTTGATTTATGACCCAAGCTTATTTAAGAAGGCTGAAAGGAAATAGTTAGTGAAGAAAAATCTAACAGCCTAGAGTTGTCATAAAAGATTAAATTTTTGTTTCATGTTCCATTTTGCAGGAAAATATATCTTTTTGCCTTCTGTATTTTTTGAATTATTAAAAGATTGTAGTTCTTCATTATAAAAATGAAAAAAAAAAATGGGTGTTAGATTATACAAAAGAATGGCTAATTCATGGAAGAGAGTATAATTAAAGCAATTTAGGAAAGTGGCTGAAGAAACAACGTGACCGGAGGAAAAAGTAGACTGGACGCTGTTTGGATTTGAGACACATGTTTTGGCAAAGTGTCCATGGGGGGCATTCTCAATTTAAGTGAAAGAAAACAAAAAAAAAAAAAGGAAAAAGGAGGGCGGTGGGGGGTGGTAAAGTTGGAGTGGGGGGGCTAAGTCAGTGTGATTTAGAAGTGAAGTTGCGGCGGGCACGGCTCCGGGGAATTTGTCATCTTTACTTTGAAAGGATTTGCCAGGCGCTGTGCCCCCGGCTCGCACGTGACTCCTCTCCCACCTGTCAGGTCTCCAATCACTCCCTCCCAACTCCTTTCAATTCCCAAACTTCTTTTTACTCTTCTCAAAAATGTTAAAGAACTTTTAGTCCACAAATTATTATCAATCCTGCTAACTTCAAATCGTGTCCATACCTGTCATTTTTTTTATGTTTGACCTACATCTATATGGGGATGTTAGAAGAATCTATAAATGAAAAAAGAAACACTTTCAAAGAACTCTGTTTTAGAGGATGTGCAAAATAACTTAGCTGCAATAAAAAAAATGGACAAAGGATCAATATTGTATTTATTCTAGCCTAGTGCATCATAAAGAAACATACTGAATACAACTATTGGTGTATTCATACTCATTGGTAGATCCTACTGTTGGCTGGATAGACAGTAGGTTCCATGCTATAACTAACCTGCAACTTGAGATCAGCTCTACTTCTGCTATCTAATGTAGTATGACTAAGCCGAAAAAATGAAGAATTAAAATTAAAATATATATATATATATATAAAGATTTCACGTAAACACGTGAAACAACAATCAAAACAACAATCTTAGTCTTGTTTTCCCATTCTTATTGTGGTTTAATCATTGATATATATATATATATATATGAATAATAATCAAAATAACACTTGATGTAATGGATGGATTAATTTACGACAATGAAACTAAATTAGAAACAAAGCTCCAAGGCCTTTCGTCAATACATCGTAAGAGAGCAAGTGAACTAAAAAATAAGAAATACTTGTTAACCTGGTTGATTGAAGTCTCTAGAATTGTGGTAACCCTGAACGTCTTTAATGATGAAGAAGTCTTCATCTGTTTAATTATTCCGCTAATCAAAACTTCATCTAATTTATAATGTCCTAGGCCAGGGTTTCTCAAAGTGGTCGGTAGCGACCCCCAGCGATCGCTGTAGCTCTTCAGGGGGTCGTTATTACTGCAGGGGTCAGTGAGGGGTCGGTGGAGCCTTTCAGATGTCAATTAACATTATCGGGGTCACAGATCAAAAGTTACAAATTTTTCAGCCATTTTAAGTTTTGAAAATATTTATTTTCTCCCTCTAAACAAGTTGTGCATCTGCATATTAAGAAATTGACTAGGAGTCAAATTACCGAGAATGAGATATCCAGGAGTCAAATTACCTAGAACCGTTCTGATTATAGAGAACCCTTCTCACTCTCTCTCTCTCTCTCTCTCTCTCTCTCCCTCCCTGTACAGTTACCACAATTTAGTCATGTGAACGCGCTCCTAACTAAGCAGCGAAACCATATGGATATTGAAGAACGGGGAGACTTGAGATTAAAACTTACAAGTTTTCAACCGGATATTGGTGCCCTTGTTAACTCCCACCAAAGCCATCCATCTCATTAATGAAGATATTGTTCTGCAATTAGGTAAGTGTTGACATTCATTAAAGTGCAGTTTTTTAATACTATAATTTTCAATTTGAAATGTTGAGGTAACTTTGACATGGAAATGCGCAAAACTTTACTTTCAGTTGCATTTGTCGAATTACTATAACATGGTTGGGGGTCGATGGTACTTCAAAAAAATTGTAAAGGGGTCGGAGCGTCGAAAAGTTTGAGAAACCCTGTCCTAGGCTATTGTTCATTAATTTTTCATAAAAGTTCTTTATGAGTGCACTTTCCACAATATTTTTTCTTCTTTCCGAAGACACAAATATTAATTCATTTGCTAATATTCATAAATTAACTCGTAATAAAGTATTATTACGAGTATATAATATATACTCGTAAAATTTGGGTATTTGTATAGTATTTGTAAAATTTGGGAGCAGTCCTTCATTTAAACATATTTCGTTGAATAATTGACCATATTTTGCTTAAGTAATTTTTTTTCACACGTTTCTAGGCTTCTAAATAATTCTTCTTTTCTTCACACAAACGTTGAAAACGTTTTATTAGAGTAGATCCAACATGTTTCAACTAGCTTCCAGTCATCTTCAGGGTAATTATAAAAATGTAATATGTTTAGTGATGGTGTTAAAGCACAGTTTAGAGTAAGGGTTGTTGCATGGCTCTTAATCTAGTTGTTCAAGAGCTACCGGCTGGATTGAGGTGGTAGGTGCGTTGGTGGAGTGGGGCTTGTTGGCGGTTAACGGTCCTCTGGTGTTACTGGGGATGTATAATTTGAGCACCCTCTCGCTGCTACCCGTCTAAATATTTATTTTGTTTAATTATTATTGATCCGCGATTTGTAACCGATTGAAATATTGTACATACTTATAATATTATATGCAATAATAGCAATAGTATATTATTCGAAAAAACACATTCCAAATGTTTTCTATAATTTATTTTGATTAGTGATTGGACTCGAATAACATTTAACTCAAACATTATAAAATGAATAATAGTTCTGTCAGAATTGATTTTACCCTTGGCAATCAATAAGCAAGTAAAATCACGAGTCGGAAAAGGCGGAAGGTTTGAGGGATGAACAATTGGATGCGGAAGCAGATTTCATTAGAGTATTCTAATATACGAAGTGTGATTTATCGTCGCTGTAACCAATAAGTCTGATGAATAGGGAAACTCTTCGATTAATAATGGCAAGCCGAAAACAATCGGCAACACATAATTGTTTACGCGGACTTCATGTCGTCGGAAGCATGAATTTGATTGCGTTGTCTATATAGCTATTTAATACTTTAACTTTTTATGACCATTGATTAAATAGTTAAAAATATGGAGATATATATTAAGAAATAAAATACTTATGAGTTTAAGACGATATCATTATTTATTCAAAATCACGAAACTCGCAGAGACATTGTAAGAATTGTAACCACAGATTAACTAAAACCGATTTGTTTGAATTTAATATCGATATATCAGTTCTCACAGAGAAGAGGCCATGTAAGGTCGTTTCTTTCTTAGCTGTTTCAGTTGGGTTTTTGACTCTGAAGAAGATCGCTTATTGTGGTTGAAAGATCTTCGTCTTTTTTTTTTCCAATTTCACATTGTGGTTGATCAGTGGTTGGTATTTCCACGTGTTTATGTGAAATCTTGTTATTTATGTTTCTATAGGCGTGTCACTAAAGACTTTTCTATAGATCTGTTACTATAGACGTTTCTTTAGTACATAGCATCTGTATGTACTATAGCTAATGTACTCTCTTTGAAGGTAAAGTACTTTCCACGTCTGCGTAATCTTAAGAATGGATTGGAGTGATTTATTAATAGTGGAAAGTGAATTAAGAAACTTCAATCCTTCCTTCTTGGCTTATCTTCGTTTATTGATGGACAAACAAAAAAAAAAAAACAAAATTGAGTGAGCGTAATTGCCGAGTAGTCATTTCTGTCATGATATCAGGTATCATTATTCATTCCACTACCTAACACCACATTCAGGCCACCTAAAATACCTGCAATCTATCATCCTCAAACAATATTGCATTTCATCAAAGTGTGTTTGAGAACAAATTATTTTGGGAAAAATGTGTTGAAATGTATGAGAAGTCTTAAAAATGTCGTGAAGAATAACTGTGTGTTGATGCGCCTTGGAACGTTAGAATATTCCGTTCCTTTCACCTGTGTCTTTCTCTATGACTGGCTTGGTTCATACCTTCTCATTTACTTTAGCAAATGACCCTTCTTGTTTCATACATACTCGAATAACAAACTACTTGATCTACTGAATTCAGGTTATCTAATTTTGAAAGACAAATAGGAACGTGCCTTTGAAGTTTACAATCCACGGATGAATATATGATTGCTTCGAGGAATATCGACTGCATTGGGTGCAATTTAGGATTCTGTTTCAGATTGTTAGCAATGTTATCAGCTTGTTGCGACCCACTTAATGCAGTGTAGCCATCCGTAATCTGACTTTCATTAAGCTGTGACACAATATCTCTGTCTTTGTCTCATTGCCAGGTCGGTATATGAAGTTAATGAAGATGAGATGCCTCAACTTTATGTTCTCTTTCATATATCTCACACCCTTCATATATATGAGGCTTATGACTTTAGTTATAGTCAAGTTAATACATTTTAGAAGTGGTCTAAAATACTTAATCGATTTTATATTTCATATTATTATATGATCTGTCTTATTCGTTAGTAGTTTCTGCAGCCGTCCTACCGGTTTGCACGTAGTGCTTCTTCAAGAAGTATGGTTATTTTCATATTCCTTTTAAGGGGCCAGGTTAGCTCAGTGGTTAACGAACTCGTCTCTGGGCTGTTAGTCCAGGGTATCAATCCCCACCTGGCCCTCCATATATTCACGCAGAACATGAATAAGCTGAGTACATCGTACCTCGGAGAGGATGTTAAGCCATCAGTCTCGAGCCTGTACGATGCCAGGTACTCGATAAAGATCCCAACTCGAAAAGCACTTGAATTACGAAAATTGTAGGACTCCCAATGTAGAATCTGTAAGAATCACCGATCAAACAAAAAGCCGGTAAATGGTGACGTATCACCTCCTAGGAGATCGCTTTAAACAATAAAAAAAAACAGATTCCTTTAGACTCCTCTTCCTTAAGCTTTCGCTGTTACTCTGTTCAGCCTGAAATTCTTTCTTCGTATGCGTCAACCCATCTTCCAGTCAAAGCAGGTAAGCATTTTATTTTATCAGTAGATAAGATTATATTTGTTTTCTACTTACAATATTTATTCTGAAATAATTTGTATTTTGAGATATATTCTGAGAATAAACACAAAATGTTCAAAACAGGTTCTTTGATCATAAACTTAATACATATGGGGGCCTGTTTTACATTTTTATTCTTGCCTTATATGCTTTTTCAAGTGTTACTTGATTTGAAATGAATTTAATAATAAAATTTCCTAAAGTAAAGTCAAATATGCATTTTATATTTTTTTATGTATAGTTATCATTCTCCCTTTTATTTTAGTTAAGTTAAATTTTATTTGGTTCCTATTTACTATTTTTCATTAGTTGTTAAAGTTTTAATTTAAGGAATTTTATTAGCAGTAGTAAATTTTAAATTTTCGTGGATCCATATGTTGGGCACGTGTATAAGTGGTTTGTTTCCTTCTTCACATTTATAAGCTTTGTCTTTTACTACTATAATTCTCAACCAGGGAGGGAAAGTAAAGCTCATTTCTTATTTGGTAACAACTTTAGTTATAGGCAAGTCTCATTACAGTTGATCTCACTCAAGTTTATTTGAGTAGGTATTTAACGAGTAGTATAGACTTGGTACCGACAGCTTTATGCTCTCTCCGTGGACAAGATTCTAGAGGTGCAAAGTTTCCCTTATTTATTATTTACTATCAACTTTGTTGTGCGTGAGCTATATCAGAAATTAAAGAGTACCTGACATCGTACAGGCTCCTGACTAACAGCTCTGCATACTCAATGAAGTATGGCGTAGAATTGATTTTTCATCTTTCACATGAAATTTGTAGGTTCCTAACAAAAATTTTTAACACCCTATCCTAAGAAAATGACACCTTACCCTATTGTTGTAAACGCACATAACTCTTTATGTAAATAATTACTTAGCTGATAATTACTGCATCTTTTTCTGTTCCAAAAACACCCTAATAAAGACAACAAACAAGACATTGGAAATGACTGTTGGAAAGGAAACTGCTTTACGACCTACTTGAAAAGTTTACAATAAACCATTAACAACTCTGAGAACAGATCATCAATATCTCTTAGGGCAAAACTCCAAACCAAAAAAAAAAACTAAAGCTCAACAAGATCAGAGACTTCAAACTTGATTACAAAACTTCATTCGTAAGGAACTTTAGTCGTTTATTTAGTTTAGTCTTCACATTCTCATATGGGAGTTACATTTAAACAATTACTTTAAAATAATTTTACAATTTGACAGACACAGCAGGGTTATGGTTTCAAATCCTTGCTAGGCAAATTGTAAATCGTTAATAAAAAAAGGATTTATTTTGATTTCAATCATCATTTAAGATTCTGTAACACAAAACTTTGTATTAAAAGCATTATTAAAAGGAATCAATTTTACTTTGAAATGTGAATTTGAAAACTCATGAAAGAAATTTAATAACATTAAAAAAAATTACAATTATTTTAGTTCAACGCAAACTTTTTTCCATTAAAAATAAAGACATAATTCAAAGAGAATGAAATCTATAATTTTAACTACTTGATTAAAATAACGTAATATATCTCCAAATTTATTTTGGGTATAAAATAATATAAATGTGGTGTTTACTTCGACCTGAATTTATCTTTCAGTGACATCTGAGATAAAAGCAGTTAGGTGAGGTGTTTAAAAAATACTTTCATAGAATATAAATAAAATAGCGCTGGAGACGAATTTTTGAAAACGAAGGGATTCGAACTATATTATCAAAGAACTATGCCCACTCCCTTCATTTAGAATGTGAATCATTTTCTGGGTTTTTAATTTCCCGCTGGATTTTTAATTTGAATAACGGCTTGTTACGGTTGAAAGATCTTAGTCTTGTTTTCCCATTTCTTATTGTGGTTTGATCATTGATTGTTATTTCATAACGTAACATATTAAATATATACACGGTTTGAGTATAAATATAATTGAGTGCATAATATTATAAAATATTATTCATATTTTATAATTATTTATAAAATATTTTCAAAAATAAAATAGTTTACATAATATTACATAATTATAATACATTGAATATTAAAATAAATTATAATTAATTAAATAAATTAATTATATAATATTTATTACGATTTGTAATTATTTTATATAATTTAAATGTTTAACACTATTTACTTATTTTAATATCGAAAAATTAGTTTGCGATTTGAAAATGTTATATCAGTATGTAATTATAGTATTAATGTAGTAAAGTCATAGACTTCTGGGTCATAATAGAAGTCACCTATAAGAGGGAACAAATATGAAATTACGTGGCCCACTAGTCTGAGAGGAGAAATTTATTTGCATCTATTTGATGGTGCATTTATTGTAAGCACCGTATTAGGGTTATGTTTCACATAAGATATATCTGGCAACTAAATGGTTCACCCAAATAAAACTTTTGCTGAACTTGTCTAACTTGTTCTTGAAATATGGAGAAAACAATTCAGAAAATTAGAAAATCTGAGTAAGAAATGGTTTAGGATTAAAATTGGAAAACTTTTCAATGTAGCAAGTATGAAAGGCTTACATCCTAAGTATACAAATATAATCCGAGTACTATATGACCACCCACCAGTCTGAGAGGAGCATTTACTATACTTAGGAGTCACTAAGCGGCTTCCATATTTGGAATTCGTATTATTATATCTTTGATTTTATTTTATAAATGTTGTTTGGTCAAGGTTTATCACTTCGATTTTCTATTAAAATCGTTATGTTTTATGTAAAAGTAAGGTTTTGTAAAAGTAAGGTTATGTTTTATTGAATGACTACCCGTGAACATTTGTGTCACTCAGACATTATAGCAATAGTATTTGAAATAAATTCACTGAACATGATTGACAGGGATAATTTCTCTTGTTATTAAGCCATGAAAACAGATTTTCATATTGCCCATGCTTTAGATACTATATAGTATTCATAACATGACTCAAGACATATACACTGTATGTATATTTATCAAAATAAAATTCGTTTAAAAGTAAAAAAAAAACATATATTTTATACATAAATAAATGAAACATCAATTCAAGCTATATACACAATCAAATATATTTAAAACAAACAAACTTATAAATTGGAATATTTAATTTATTTACCCAACATAAAATAATATTAATGAAAGGAATGTGTCTTTATAATATTACCTTAGAACATTCGTATTTTATCTGACAGTTGTGTTCAAGTTTGTTTCTAAAATTATTCATTTTTAACCTCTATTATAATAGTTTATTATATATTATAGGTTACCCTGACCCCCTAATGAGAAATATTATTAAATAATATTGTAGAAAGTCGAGGCGAGTACGCAAGCCACTGGGCTACCCTGATCCCCTAATACGATTTGTTATTACAAAATATAACTACAACAAAGCCAATCACAACAAAAGTAAAGATTATAATAATTTTAGGTCTCTATCTCCACGGAAAATAGGTGAACAAACAAACTCACGAACTTTATTTATGTAGATTTGGTCTTAACATGAAGTTATTTCTTCTCTTGTAAATAAGTGTATTTATTTGACTAATCTATTGGCCTAAAAGGTGCTTCTCCTTTAGAAATATTAATCTGTGATCTTATGTGCAGTGTTTTTGGGTTCATTCTTGTTAATTTATGTTTTTCAATACTTTCAAGTAAATTATGTCATACCTTTAGTGTCTTGTTTACTTCGATTTGGTATTCACTTGCAGGGTCTGTGGATACTCTTCATAGTTATTTTTATTCATATATGCTTCAGTTTTGTTTATATATTCCATTTTAATAATAGTTGTTATCGCGTTTCCTTTATCACTTAAGTACTGAATTTCTTATTTTTCTCATATTTGCTTGATATATATTATATATATAATAAATGTTCTGTTATTATTATTTTTGAATATTTTATCTCTTAGATTGGCAGCTAAATTATAGACCTATATAGCAAAGTGTATATAGACCTGTTTATCAGTCGTATTTGTTTTATTGCAGTTTTGTTCTATGGAAAAGGTTTCTATATTATTCTTAGAAATTGTATGCTACAATTTTAAACCTTTCATAAATTATTTGGATTTTTTTTTAGTTCATTCTAATTTCATTCTATTTATATATCTTGAATGACATTTACTGTCAGTATTTATTTTACTCATAAGTCGATCTAATTTCTCCTGTATTTTTGTATTTTCGGTCCAAAGGTTTTTTAAGCCATCATATCGTGCATGGGCTAAAAGTAGAAATGTTTCCGTACATTACTCAGTCATTATCATATTAATTTATTATTATCTTTTCTAGTAGTAGAGAGGCCTAATTTTGTTTTTAATACATATTATTTCGGCTGTTTAATTGTTTTTAAAGCTACATAATAATTGTTTTTGATTTTTATTTTCACGTATTTTGTGTAATAGTCAATTTATAATTATTATTTCATTAATAAGTAATAATAAGAAAATTAATAATCTAATTAATAATATTCAATGACTAGATTAATAGCATTTATTAAATTCAAGTAGGTCTCAATTACAGAAAAAAAAGTACCTAACGAGCTATGCAAGAAACTACTGTGTGGTATTTGCTTAGGATAATGATGAAAATGTATTATGTCTTCATCACAAGGAATTTATTTTACGACGCGTTTCGAACACTTAATGTTCATCATCAGGCACAACTGCCTCAGAAGGAGTGTTCAGTGATTGAAAATGACCATCTGTTAACTTCTCAATCACTGAATATCCCTTCTGAGGCAGAAGTACCTGATGATGAACACTAAGTGTTCGAAACGCATCTTAAAATAAATTCCTTGTGACGAATTTATTTTCCTCACTATTATAATAAATTAATTTTTTTTTATTTGAGGTAATATCAACTAGGTTTGATCAATAAAAGAAAATAAAACTACGAGTAGGAGTATTGATTATGTTCGCTATAACTATAATAAACTTTCAGTGTATCTGAATGACGTGTCTCATAACCGGATCAGTTGTGACGAAGCGTTTCGAACGCTTCATTAAATTTTTATAACAATTACTAGAAACTTCTATGATACTAACAAGGAGATGTTCAGTAATTGATTTCGAAGTTCCTAAGCGGGACCACAGAGGTAGGTGCTTGACATTCAACAAACCATGAAACAACTCTTACTGACGCAGAGTGCTGAGCTTCTTGTATGCGTTGAACTAAGCTGGTACTTTAGTACAGAAGACGCGTCGTAAAATAATATTTCTTTGTAAGACGCAGTGATTTTCACTCCTCAATAATATAATAGAAAACAAGTTGATAGTTGTACTTTTTTTTATAAATCTGACGTCGTGAGACTATCGAATGTTGATCAGAAGAAGTGAAGGACAATAGAACAGCTGAGAGGAGATTGATTATTGTCCTCCTATAACCTATAACAAACTTTCAGTGTATCTTGAGAATGGACGTGTTCTGAAACCGGTCCAGTTGTGACGAAACGTTCAAGGCATCATTAAATTTTTATAATAATTTCACTAAAAACTTCTATGATACTAACAATGAGATTTTAATTATTTCGAGTTCTTAAGCGGGACCACAGAGGTAGGTGCTTTGGTACATTCAACAAAACCATAGAAAAACTTTTACCGCTGGCCCAGCAAGTGCTGAGCTTCTTGTAGGTGTTGAAGCTAACTGCTGGGGTACTTTAGTACAGAAGAGGGGAAATACGATAGTTTTTTTTTTAAGACGCAGTGCTGTCACCCTCAAATAATAATAATAGTAGAAAACAAGTTGGGATACCAGGAGTTGTACTCTTGATTTATAATACAATCCTACGTCCTGAGACTTTCGAATGTCGGTATCTGAGAAGTGAAGTGGAAGAAATTAGAAGCTGAGGGGTATTTTATTTTTATGTCCTTTTAGTGTGAGGTAGATTTATGTGTACATTTTTTTTTTGTAGATTTAACACATTAGATTGTTCTTTGCGATGGTAACTCCGATACATTTTAATAACTAAGGTCGAAGTAAACGGTGAGTATGATTTCGGTGTTCAGAAAGGAAAAGGGCGTGTGTACTCAGTTGATTTAGAGACGCCTGAGTTAGGTAACTGACTTGGCTCTGTGCCAACTCCATTCATATCAAACCTTTTTTATTTGAAACCAGAGAAAAAAAAAAGTTTTTGCAAAAGAACCAAGGGGGAGCAATAAATCATTTTCATAAGAAAGCTAACGTCAACCCAACCTTACCTTCCAAACCAAGATTATTCCTTTTACAGAATACTGTTTTGATATACAAGAAGTTTCTGCTTAAAGAGACTTTAAAACTTGTAATAAGCCTAGAACAATACACTTAAAGTAAATTGTTTTAGGATGAAAAGGTTCTTAAGAAATGAGATATTTAATTATAAAGGACTTTTTAAGGAAAAAAATATCAATTCATAAAGAGGTAAGAAATCAGAGATGCCTGAATAATGTGAGTCAGTAGAAGGCAATAAACAAAAGAAAAATTTGTCTCCGTTCCTTTTTCCTTTTTTTTTTTTTTTTTAAGCTTGAATATAACATAATTTAAAAATAAAACATATTTTTATTATTTACCACAAATACCGATATTATTGTTTAAACAATTCTAAAATTAGAAATTCCTACAGGATTTAAAAGCTATCAAAAATTGTATCCTATCCTCACTTACACTTCTTGTTATTTGTTAGAGTGGACAAGAAACGGAACACCACTGTTATATATATATCATTAATAACAAAGAACAAGAGACACACTTACAACTTACATTTTCTTATATCCTCTTCGAAAAGAGAATGGCGACCTAGAGTATTCAATTTGTTTCAGTATAGAATCAACCCTTTTCTGAGACGATCATCCGAAAATTCTTTTACTATACTCATTCTTATAGGTTTTTCTTCTTTTAACTGGCAACTAGTTTGGAAACTAGGTTCATGTTTGATTTTGATGACTATAATAAATGTTACTAATTAAAACTAAGGTACATTAGAACATAGGCTTAATATTTGTTATAATGCTTAGGACTCTTGCCAGTTGTTCAGTCAGTCTAGCTTAAAATTTCAAGTGTCATGATTCACTGAGTTTAAAAATAAAAATAATTCCCTTTCTTTTTTTTTTTTATTTTTATTTATTGCAACTATTTGGAAACCATGGTAAAGTTTTGGTCTCTTGATGACTATAATCAAGATGTTACTAATTAAAAGCTGAAGGTTACATTGAGAAAGGTATTTAGTGGTTATAGCTTAGCCGCTTATCCTGCCAGTGTACAGTCAGTCAGCGCTTAGTTATCATGTTTTTCGTGTCATGACTTCAACTAGAGTTAAAAATAAAAATAATTCCCTTTGTCTTTTTTTTTTTTTTTTTTTTTTTTTTTTTAATAATATTAGCAGAAAACTTGTAAAGGTTGATGCACAGACCTGAACTGTTTTTAAAGCAGTAGTTGAAACATCTGCTTCGCAGAGGCGGGGTTTCAGGTAGTCGATCAATGCTTCGTCTGGGCTTTACTCCGCCAGATGTTGATATATTTACACTTTATTAAAAATCAAACTTTCACTAGATAGTTGCACTGATTTTTCTAAGGATATTAAACTTCTTTTATTGTGGTTTTGTCGTTCATTATTCTCTCACGCAATTATTGTAATGTTATTTCCACAGGTTTCGCTACCTTTTCCTTTGATGTTTTTGCTTTATTTGTTCCTTTAAGATTCTTGAATGCAGGTCCACTTTATTAGCAAACGCAAAGACGAATACATAGAAACAGACCTCAATAGATGTCTCTCACAAACACCATTTTTTTGTTGATACTAATAACCAATGATTAAGGAATACTATGTTATTGTATCCAAGTCGGTGATCCTACTGGCTAAACAACCAAGGCATGTATGGTGAATTGTTAGTCACCAATGTGTTTCTAGTTCACTCGGTGTATAAGAAATATATTTCATATTTGTTAAACCATTAGCTGAAAAAAGGTTAAATATTACTTTGGATATTTCCAAAGTAAAAATACTTTTACAAACCTTTAAATAAACATTCAGAATTACTTTAAAGGAAAAGGAAATATCTACGGGGTGTTTCCAAAAAATTGATATCATTTCGCAAGTTAATAACTTTGTTAGATCTCGTTCAACTGACTTCAAATATTTATAGCATTTGTAGAAACAGAGAAAAATTACAATTCAATTAGAATTTTATCTTTATGTTTTTTATCTAGTTCATTACAGGTAGAGTAATAAAATGCCATTGACTGGAAGAGGAAAAGCATTATGGGAGTTGGGGATGGACATAGTCAAACAAGACTGTCTAGCGTGAGTGCACAAAAATGACCAAATTAAAATTATAACATTCAAATTTATTTAAATTACTAAATATTTGAAGTTGTTTGAACGAGATCTAACAAATTCTTAAAATTGCGAAGTGATATCAAATTTTTTGAAACACCTCGTATAAAGGTTTATTATTATTATAGTTTAAACCGATCTCCTAGCGGGTGATAACGTCAACCGTTTCCTCGCTTTTTGTTTGATCAGTGATTCTACGGATTCTACATTGGGAGTCCTACATTTTGCGTAACTCGAGTGCATTTAGAGTGTGGATCTTTAACGAGTACCTGCCAGCATACAGGCTCGGGACCGACGGCTTAACCTCCTCTCCGAGGGACAAAGTACTCAGATTTATTCACCTCCTGAGTGAATAAATCGAGGTTCAGGTGAGGGTACACAGGATATTTATTGATAAAGGAGTTTAGAATTAAATTTAAACGTTAAAATAAAATTAAAAAAAAAGAAAATATTTTCATACTACCAACGTATTTAAAGTTTAATCTATAGTTTTGTTCACTCATAATAATAGAAGAGATTATAACCTGACTGAGATTATATCCATCTTTCGTTTGGTTTACTGGATTATTGTCACGTGAGGATTTGAGTAGACGGGTTGAATAGAATAAAGATTGCGGAAATAAGGTTTACAAAGGGCTTTAAGAAAAGCTTCATAGTGGCGTGATGTTGCATAAATAAATACATCGTAACAGTCTGACAAAGAAATATTGCTTTTGAATTTGACAAAACTCAACACTAATGCTACCTAATGCTACTTATACGCTATTCTTAAAATTCTAATTCATCGGAAGATGCAATACATTTTCTTCGCAGGGTTTATCTGATGATGGTAAACATCATCATTGGCAGTCTACAGATGGAAATCTTTTTAAATGAAAACAAAATTCATAATTACATGTTGAAATTTTGATATTCAATTCGAAGCATCATCAGATGATTCTCAAGGGTACCAGGCGACTCCTTGAAGTAAATAGCCTTACTCCGGAATGCGGTGCTCTGCCGGAGCGGACAAAATACCGACAGAGCTTCAGGGATTTTTTCCTGTATGATACTAAGGAGAAGGGCCATACTGCGGAAGCTCGGAGGTCCAAAAGCGCAAACTGGTGGGAGCCAACCTCTCAAGAGTGCACCTAAGGACCCGAAGGAGACTGTCCCGAAGAAGGAGAAAGGAAGTCACTTTCTCCCGAAACGTAGGGAGCCTGAATGGGTATTATCAATGCAGGTTTGTGCAGATTGTGCAAAGAAGAGAAAGAAACCATGTGCAGGTGCTCGCTGACTGCCAGGCAACTTTGCTGCACAGAGGTAGGTGCTTCGGGACACTCAACAAAACCATACAAAAACTTTTACTGCTGGACCCAGCAAAAGTGCTGAGCTTCTTTGAGGCGTTGAAGCTAACTGCTGGGGTACTTTAGTGTAGAAGGGGGGAAGTACAATAGTTCTTTAAGATGCTGTTCTATAGCCATCCTCAGATAATAATAATTATAATCATCATCAGATGATCATCTAATGGTGGTTTTCTAGGCCATTACCAGCACATCAGGTAATCTAAACTCAGGCATTCAAGTTATTAAAACTTTGATCTTATATATTGTTGATAATAATTATCATGTTCATATTCACATGAGATTGAATTAGATGGTTAAATTAACATCTGTATTCTTGATAATGAATTATTTACAGTAAAATATTCCACCGTGTATTTTTGTTTTCTTATAGACAATGTACAGATGAAAATAATTTTTAAGTGAAAACAACTTGCTAATTATGAGTTGAAATTCTATATTTGATTGTGCCAGTCTTGATTACTCGGGGACGACAGTTACAGGGAACAAAAGCTGATGGCTCGTTATCCCCGCCTTAATCTCGCTACCAACACGCCGCAATAAATCTTTTCTTAAAGCCCTTTGTGCACCTTGTTTCAGCACACTCGACTCTATTCAATCCATCTGCTCAAATACTCACGTGGCAGTCATCCAACAGGCCAAACGCGACATGAAATTAATCTCACGACTCCTCTTTCATTATGATTGAATACAACCGCAGATTAAACTGTAAATTAGTTAGACATATAGAAATTACGCACCTTTGATTATAAGTTCTGTTCATGATTTTATGTATGAGTCCGTCTATTACATGCTACCTGTAGCCTGCAATTTTTTTTTCAATAAGCATTGAATCATTACTAAAACTAAATTTATTTTTCCTCAAAGGTAATTTTGAATATTCTTTTACACATACATTGAAAATCTCAAAAGCACACATTTTTCCATTTTATTTCAACCAATGATTAAAGAAGTATAAAATATGCAATGAATATTGAAGTTTTTATGAATATCTCAATAATTTTCTCAAAAATTGATAGTAGATATTAAATCATTATATAGATTACTAGAAAACTTATTAAGTATCTAGTAATTTTAGTTAATCTTTTTCTAAAATTTTAAAAATTAATTTGTCCACTGAGTATAAAAGAATTAAAAAATAAAAACCATCTTCCTAAAGAAAGGAATAGAATGAAGCATAGAATGATCCTCCGGCTCAATCAACATTCCTTGGGTTTGTAATATAATAACTCAAAGTGTTGTAGAAAAACATTGTAGGAAAGAAATATTACTTTTGTATTTGATACAACTTACTCAAGAAGCCTTATCATTTATATATACTGTATATCTAAAATTCCAACTGAAATTAATGTTATCAGGAGATCATCTGATGATGCAAATTATCAACATGAACATTAAATAGATGCTTTTTTTTTAATGAAAACATAGCCATAACTATGAGTTCAAATGTGCATATTTGATACAAATCATCATCAGATGATCATTGGATGATCATCTGATAATTAGATATGTGACATACAGTTAGTATGAAGTGTTAGGGAACGAAAGTCTTACTTTCTACCTCTTATAATATGGAGTTACTCAAATTAAACTGCATTACCAAAAGGAAGTTACCACTGAAGCATTTATTTGTGGAATTATTATTTATTATTTATGGACATAAAATCTTTCAACATTAATATAAAGTTATATTAATTATTAAACAAGAAACTTTGTGTTTTTTGAATATATTTTAATTTGTAGTTAATAATTATTACCATACAATAGTAAGATGTAAATTTATAAACCTATCACATTAACTAAATAATCCCGTATATTTAGACAATGGTACATACTAGTGATAGAGAGAACGTAATTAAATCATTCCGTACAGGAGGAATTTTTTATAATGAACCTGAGCTATTTCAATTTAATTTACCTTGATACAGGAATTTTTGGAATTCAATTAAACATTGAGTAATATCATAAATATGTGTAAATATTTGTTAGAGATAATCTCATTAAGTTGTGGGTTAACCCAATAGGCACACGCTGAGGGAAGTCAATATTTTGATTCAATATTGCCACCCTGGGAACAATATTTAGATAGAAAATAAAACTTTAATAATAACAGCTTGTTGAAATGTAGACGATTATTTTTCTTTGGAGAGATTTAGCTAATCTTGTTAAATATAAACGAAAGAATTTACTTTAAAGATCTACTTTACATTTAAATTAAAAATAAAAGATAACTTTTATTTAAGATTATATTGAGTTAAATAATAGGTATTGATAATTACTACCAGTGATATATATATATAAAATATTTCACGTGAAATAACAATCAATGACCAAACCACAATATGAAATGGGAAAACAAGATTAAGATCTTTCAACCGTAACAAGCTGTCTTCGTCAGTTGGGTTTTTGACTCTGACGAAGACCACTTTTTACGGTTGAAAGATCTTAGTTTTGTTTTCCCAATTCAAATTGTGGTTTGATCATATATATATATATATATATATACTTTTTCGTTGGAAATACGATCCAAAACGGACAAATATAGTTCAATATAGACAAAAAAACATAGAAAAATCAAAAGAACACACTTACAGTCTCTAATTTTTGGTTTGAATCGTCTTGAGGAGAGATAAGAGAGGGAAACCAAGCGCACTGGTTCAGAGAACCAGGTGGGGTCTCCAACCGTCTCTGAACCAGTGCGCTTGGTTTCTCTCTCTTATCTCTCCTGAAGACGGTTCAAACCGAAAATTAGAGACTGTAAGTGTGTTCTTTTGATTTATCTATGTTTCTTTGTCTATATTGAACTCTGTATATATATATATATATATATATATATATATATATCGCGCCAGTTTACATCGACCAGTGGACGCATTTACGTCTCCGTTCCTTCATTCTTTCTCCTTTTATTTTCTTTCTTTCTACTCTCCTGAAGACGGCAAGACGCCGAAATTATCGAGATTCGTGAGTGTTCGTCTTTTTTCTTGTGTTCTCTAGCTGTAACTTTAATTATATATACATATATATTAAAAAACACAGCAGCCTCTGCTTTCACGACTTTTAAACTGGTCTACTCTAGTCTTCTAAAAACTTTACGTTGGGCTGGTGCTTATTCCCAAACTATTTGTCCAAGAGACACAATTAAGCACGAGTAGATGTAGAATAAACGAAAACAACTTTTAGAACGAAAAATTTTGTAAGAAGGAAAAACAATACAAATATACTAAATAATAAAAAAAAAACTTACAAAAATTAAACGGAAACAAGGTTTTGGCCTCAAATATAGATCATCCTTCAGCCTAAAAGTCGTGAACGCAGAGGCTGATGTGTGTTTTTTGAAATCTTTAATTGCTGTCCTCATATATACATATACGTATCTATGTAGTTAATCAATTATACAAAATTATTATTCCGATATTTATTTGAATTTTTGGTTTTTCATCTATAGTTGTCATCTGTAAAAGGAAAACTGTTGAACATGAAAGATATTCTATAACAATGACAATAGGAACATATTTTATGTTAATAGGAAGCGCTTGCATATAAAACACCTTAATTGTGTCTTAAAAAAGTCCTTATAATTATTCAGTACAACTTATTAAACGCATTTGTAAAAGAACTGTCAACCATAGAGTAATATCAAAAAATGGAAGTGGTGTACATTAACTTTGCTGTAAGTAAAACCTCATTACCACTAGGGATTGTAGGAATAACCTAGAATGATATTTATCCAGTATGCATGTTACTGATTAACTTAATATGATGTATTATTTTGTGCCGTTAGCATTGTACTAATTGGTACTAATACTAATTAGTACTAATTAGTATTTGATGATAATTATTATCAATTGCGTCCAAAGAATGTTTATATTATCGGCAAAATAACAATTCATTTTTTATTTTAACATATTTTGTAATAAAAAATATGTTAAAATTTTAAATCATTGAAATGAGTTTTTTACACTCATGTGTAAAAAACTTTTAAAATTTACTACACGAAACTATCTTAGCGACTTTTCTTTCCCTCCGCTTTTAATTTCATGCATCCATAACCAAAACAAAGCTGTGTTAACAACTTTTCAAACTGGCTCCCGGCTAATAGCGATTCCTTGAGACTACGCTACAATCAGATACATGCTGCATTTCAGTAAGATTTATTAGTTTAAATTTCAGTCTTGGTATTTAAAACTTTTAATATTCTTCTAAAATATAATATATATATATTTAGTACTATAAATACAAAAAAAAACATAATGATTACAATTAATTTTCCATCTTTATAAGATAATTATAAATATATAAGTAGCTCTGAAGACACATGAGGACTGAAGTCAGTGTCTCTTCCATGAGACTCAACTTTGTTGCCTATATTTATATTGTTTTTTTGCAGTAATCGGGATTTCTTCATAGTATACTAATTTTAGACAATGACAATGCCATTTTTTTGTTAAATGTCTACAACTGAAACAGTACGTCATTTTATTTTTGTGATTATAATCTCAATGATATTTTTTAATTTATAAATATATCTAATCATTTCTAAATGTAAATATTAGTAATTATTGTTACTAAATATATACCATAGTTATATTTCTATTAATCTGAGAAGTCTCAAATGAGGCCAATTTTGTGCCAATCACGTCACTAGTAATGTTCAGAAATAGGACAAGTGAATTAGAGACTAAACCAGGACTGTAATCCACACATATGCATACATGCTAAACTGGAGGTTTCTGATCGAATGTTTACAAAAGAAACAATTCCCTAATGAAGTTTGGTTTATTGTTCACATTATTTACGTAAATGATCGCATGGATTTGGTTATTAATGGTTATGACAATCATTCGCAAAACTCGAAGTTTAAATTTTGTTGTATTCAACATTGATTTTTCTTCTTTTTTTTTTAACCCATACATACGTTAGTGTTTATTTTTGTGTCAAGGAATTCGACAAGTGACTTTCTTTCATCATGATGATGATCTTCATTAATTTTTTTACTTAAAATTTGCTATTTATCTCTTATCGCTTTTTAAATAAAATAGAAAGAATTCTCTATACGAAATAATAATGAAAGTATTGCGTGTGGGTCATAATGTCTACATCGTGTTTTTTACGAAATATATATACGATATATTTTTGAGCTCCTTAAATTTAATCAAATAGGTTTTGCAAATTGTGAGTGTGTGTACGTGTAAGTTTGTGTATGTTGTGCGGAATATCTGAAAAAGGAAAAGTAATTCAAAATTTCATATATAAATTACTCTGAGTTAGCAAGATCGATACCAATATTGAATTTATGTAAGACAAAAAATTTTTTTTTGCAATTTTTTATAAATACCTTTACAGGATTTTAATTAAAATCAATTTTGCTCTAGTTCTTAAGCCAACGTTTCACCCATGAAGCTGTAATCCATATAGCCATAGTTATTCAGAGTCTAAAGTTTAAAAAAAAAATTACATAAACCTTTTTGTTATTAAAAATAATTAAATTATTTTTAAACTACTCTTATTAAGTTAACATAGATTAAGTAGAAAACAGTCAATAAATAATAAACATTACATTTGATCTAATTTGTTAAACTGACATGAACAAAATTGAAGAACTCTTTCGGTAAACCATAATCCAGAATTTCGTCTTCTTTTGTGCAGTACTTCCGGGGAAGAAAAGAAGAAACCTTTATGAATTTCAGTATATTTGGGTTGCACAATTTATTATTATTTTATAAATTTATTAAGTTTTAATAGAATGGTAATGAATTTTCCTATTATGATAATCATTTTAGAAAAGTTTACAATTTTTAAAATTTTAATTACAGTTATTTGTTCTTATAATTATATTTTATATCAATTAAAGATTGATTTAAGCATTTTGCCTAAAACTAAAGCGTCTGAATGTGTTACAAGGCACAGTATACGGAAATGTTTGTATATAAAAAAATATTAACTATGAAATATAGAAGAAATGGACAGTGGATGACGTACAAGCTAAATGATTGTATAGAAAGAAATAGCAGGGCCGAAAACCTAGGTGTGTTGTTTTATTGTGGTTATACAAGTAGATATTAAAGAACTGCTGATCAAAGTAGAATTTTACATTTAAAACAGTGGAGCAAATAAGTAGGAAACTTCTGTTCCTCACTATGAAAATTACGTGAATAATTTGAATTGAAGGTGGTTTTAACTAAGAGAATGACACGTTAATCATATGAATTAAAAAACGTTTTAAAGAAAATATTGGGAAAATTGAAATAACAAGGGACATCAAAATGTGAATATCTGAAACTCAAATATCATGGACGATTTATATTGACCTTAGTTTTGATTTTAAATAAAAATACATGGATCTTGTTAGCACCACGGAAGTTAAATGAAATTACACTTGTAGATGACTCCGTAGTACTGCGTATACATGAGTAGGAGTTGTTTAACTGGTTCCGAACGTTGTTTCGTCTGTAAGTAGATCTACTGAAGATGGACGCCTACAGAACCGGTAAGAGAACTCCAACTCCTGAATGTGCGGATTGGCGGAATCACTCTATTAATGAGGCTTGGATATAAAATTACCCTAAAATCAAAATAAAATCTAAAATATAGGTATTATAATAGATTAGAATAGAATAGAATAGAAAAATATAAAACAACTTGCAGGTGGTCACTAAAAGAAAGCTAATTTATTTAATTGATATTAAAGAGGGATGTACTGCGAGTAAATAAAATTACGCTAGAGATATGTTCAGGTATCAGTGTACTTTTCATAACCAATTGTCATGGTTTCATCGAGTTCTTGCAAATTGATTAATGTAATTATAGAAATATAATACTATTAGAAAAACCCAAGAATAAGTATGTATCAAAATAATAGTATATTTACTAAAAGAAATACTTAAAATAATGTCAATTGACTGAAGAAATCATTTAGTATATTCATTAATATGAAGGTAAATGACTTGTTATCAATCACGAAGCTAATGGAAGCAGTTTATATTGAGGTCTGATAGCAACTTAAAAGCCTATATATATCAAAGTGTTACACTGAGTCTGGGGAAAAAAACTGTAATGGATGTTTTAAAAGGTTAAGCGTCTCGATAGGAAATTTAAGGGTGAGAGCTTGAAATATTAATTCATTTGGTGTTCAAGACGAGCAACGTTTATGGATTGTTAAACAAGATGAGCACTCTGTCAATCAATGATTCACCTTGCACCGGGCCTTCATAAAACCAAGTCCACTTAGAGCCAGTTTTATCTCTACACTAAAATTCCCATTTATGCGCTGTTTTATACCCCCCACCCCCGGGCTGGCCCCATCCTCCCTCGCACAAGCCAGCCACAACTCTTCATCTTGCCTCACCCATTTCATTCTTCGCCTTTCACCTATCTCTTCAAACCAATAAAACTTTAACCCAAAACTTTAATTTTTCTTTTACATGACTTGATTTCTTTCACAATAAATAATAACTATTTTTAATTTACTTTAAGTAAAGTACAGTCATTATAAAAACAAACAAACTTGTTTGGTTTTAAACTTCTTAGAACTCGACTGTTTACAAGTGAAACTCAAAAATCTTGTCTCTTATCCCAGAATAAGGCATCTATATTCTATGACAAAATAAATCTATTTAATTCAAAAATTCTTCTGAGTGAATTATGGGAAGTATACTAACCAAAAGACCTAATGACCTAGAACCTACCCTGTACATACTAATCACTCTTAATAATAGATGAAAGTCACTCTTGATTTTTACTTGGTTCCTCAATTTCACACTAGCCCAATCAATTCAGTTTCGCCTATGATGTATGATCTTGGAATTCTAGTATGTAGAAAATTTCGTTGTTCGTTGGTTCCGAGATTCTGATGAACGTTCATGTTTTGAAATCTTCAAAATCCAATATTTTAAAATAATTGTGATGATGCCTGTACATATGGGTGGTTGGACCAAATTTTTGAACATGTTATAAGTTGTAAGGTCTGGTGTGTTAAGATAAAACAGAAAAAACTGGTCATTGTCAAAAAAAAAAAGAAGAGCAAAAGTTCTAAGCAATAACAAAGTAGAGAATACGTATTTTTAAGGCAAACACTATTTTTTTTCATCAAATAATAATTTTATAAGTTAAATTTTGTATTTGGTATCTTCACAATAGTAGTATGTTATGCTAAAATTTAAGGAATTTTGATTTTATAGGAAGAGGCATTAAATAACTAAGAAAGAATATTAATGCAGGGTAATCTCTATTTCTGTTTACTTCTCATGGAAACTTACCCAGACAATTCACCAAAGGTAGCTGCCACAACAAAATCAAACAAATATTTGTCGATTTTTATACGGACCACGCTATAGTCCACAATCTTTAATGGATCAAATTTATATTCTACACAAAAATGGGCCTTATAGTGTAGAAGAACCCTATTGTTTGGGGGCAATATTGCATGTTGGATACAGTAAATTTTTGGTTAATAAATGTGTTTTTAGACAATATTTTTTCCTCCTATACTACTAAATTTGGGCTCTTGAAATTTTGGTACTATGAAAAATAATAAATGATATATAAGAAGAAAAACTCAAATTATTAAAACAATTGAAACGATTTTTTCCCTTATTAAATATTATGTTTTTTTACTTATGATTGATTCTGAAAGCTGAACGGGTCAAAATAAAATTATACCTAAGAATAGAGCACTAAGTGCGGATGAGTACAGGTTTTTTTTTCAAAATTACGTTAACCAGGAGGTTATAGTACATTATATGTATTCAGAAAATGATTCATTTAAGAATTAAAAATTGCCAAAACTTTAAACTAAAAATTTAAAATTTAATTTATATAATTTTTTATTTAATTTTAATAAATAATAAATAAATTTAATAATTAAATATTTTTAATTTATTTAAATTATTTCATTTAAAAATTAGCCATTTGCAAAAAAAAAATTCATACAGTTCCAATTACATCAAAAGGAGAATTACCTATAACAATTGAAAATTTGTCTTGGAAAAATGAATTATTTGTTGTACTTCTCGGATTTATTTAGGAAATTTTTAAGTGAAATGAAATTGTTATTTAGAGGTTAACTAAAAAAAATTGAAATGTTTTAATGAGTTAATATGATATGTTAGGAAAATAAAGTTGTTAAATGTAAAGAATTAACTTATTCTTTTGTGTTAAAAATTCTTCTGAGTGAATTATGTGTAGTCTACTTTTAACCAAAAGACCAAGTAACCTAGAACTTACAGTTCATACTAATCACTCTTAATAATAAATAAAAGTCACTCTTGATTTTTAGTTGATTACTCAGTTAGAGAATAAGTATCAGTTTTTTTCCATACAATAATAAATAATTCTTAGAACTTATTTAACCCCTGCCAGTAATATATTTTATGATCGGTTCTATGGTATGCTGATGATACATATACGATGAATGCAGACTCTATTAATATGAATGTTAGCGATATTAAAATAAAACAAAAATCCAGCTGGTTGTCAATAAGGATGATATTGTTTACTTATAGTGTAGGCCACTCCATTTTTTTTAAAATATATATCAATTCGTTCAATTTTTTTTATCACTTTTACTTAATTATTTAAAGAAACATATTTCTTTTATAATTGAATAGAAGAAGTTTTGAAATTGAAAATCAAGTAAGAAGGAAAGATATTAGTTAAAACTTATAAAAAGGGAAAAAAAATAAATAAATAAGCGATTGATGAAAGGCAACCAAAAACAGAATTCAAATCAATATGTAATGAAAGCAGGAATCTCTTTTTAGGAAGGTTTAGGCTAAAGAAAAGCTGTCTTTTATAGAAGTTGGAACAAAGGTGGAGTCAATTTCCAAAGCATCCCATCTAAGAGGCTCTTTTCAACTTAGCAACTTGTAATTTGACACACAAAGCATCGTGAAAACAACATCACCCAACCAATGCCTCTTTTTAATAATCAATTCAAACTTTACTTTTTTCTTCTCAATTCTTGGTTTAAAGCTTTATTACTATCCTTGAAACTAGAGGTTTTTAAAATGTTTACATTTCAAATGAAATATAATTTAGAGGTAATTAATAAACAACACAAACTGGAAAAAATGATAGATTTATTATTAATTTAAAAAAAAAATCATATCCATTGTAAATTCTAAATTTGTAAGTTCCTACTATTATGTAAAGAATTTTCAATTTCTGAGATATTCGTAAAATAAACGTCTTACTTTGTTAGTGGTGTAACACTAAAATAAACGTCTTAGTGGTGAAGGTAAAGCACAATTTTGATTTGGAAACATTTGTTGGTTTCGTTATGAGTAGGTTCCATTAGAGGGATGAGTTTACATACATAAACCAAAATATTGCCACACTTATACAGATTAAAGGTGTAATCTTTAAGGCGTTCAGATAGGGGATTGGGAGATTTATAATCTCTTCAAAAGATAGCAAACACGAGATTTTTATAGGCGTGAGAAGTTATTTAGAACTATCAAAACTGTTGGGAAGTTCACTAAGTAAGAGAGGACAACTGAGTCTTCAAGGTTTCACTTTGAAAAAATTAATTTATCATTATTAATTAATGATAAATTAAAAATATAGTATTAAATATTAGGTTATTATATAACTGTAGTCTTAAATACTAAAGAAATTTAATAACATGGAATAAACCTGTAAAATTTACGAAGATCAAGTAATGATCATTAACAGCAGTCTCTCTCTAAAGTAACAAGCATAGGATCCTATCTGATATACCCTGATCAATGACATGTGATCATTTTGACATGTGAATGATCGTGAAACCACCACAATGGAATACTGAAAAGAGAGTTTAAACTGAAGTTCTTTAAATGAGTTACATTTCCATCTAACATCCTCTTTTTTATGATAACGTAGTCGTACGTCGTCTATACGATTAGTACATTAGTACGATTAATCTGTACGATTATTATGATATCGTCTGCACGTCCTTGTACATCAAAACCTTGATCAAAAATCACCACGGCAGTGTATTAACACACTCCGTGAGGTCACCTCAAATGTGACCTTTATTAGTGGTCACAGTTTCAGTTGTGGTGGATCATATACCTTTACTAATGATTCTTTTGCTAGATTGTTTTAATCTATTATAGAATTCCTGGATTAATACATCGATATATTAGTCCTGATTCAATCCGTAATAAGGAAGGAATATCAAAAAAGCAGTCCAAATTGATTGTTTTAACCTGTTAATATCTTATTTTGTTTACGAAATTTCTGAAACTGTGATTATATTGATTTGCCCATTTTAATAGGTATGTTTTCCCTTACGAAGATACTTATTTATCAAAAACTACTGATGATACAGTAGATGAAATCTAATAGCTATCATTTCAGTGTAATAATACCCTTAAAATATTACAAAATCAAGAAATGTTCGTTGTAAAATGATGCTTAATACCAAATTTTAAGTTTAATGAATTATTAGAGATGTGGTTTAAAATTAGTATCCGTTTTGTCATAAAGAACGAAAAAGTACTTTTCTAATAATGCTTCATGATGCTTTTCCAATGCCAAAAATAAATATATTCTTACATGCACCAAACACTATATGTCTGACTCTAAATTTTATAAAATGTTTATGATTGGAGATTTATTAACAGATATGTAAGACAACCATACATCACACGATAAAAATATGGCAATATATGGTGGATCTGTGGTTTGTTTTATAGCTTTAGAATGAAACCTTTTTAAATATCATATTATTTCATTAATTATCTTAAAATTTCATTTATTACCATTTAAATTGAATTCCTTGTTAATTGATTTTGAGAATACATTTCTGAGTCATTGAAACAAATGCCACAAGGACTGTAGACTATCCGTTATTTTAAGATGAATTTTAAGTTTTAGAGATGTTGTGAGTTTTGCAGTAATCAGAATTTTTTGAAAATTGTAATTTTCAAATTACAATTTGAACCCCAGGGGTGACCTTTGGGTTTTCAGGGGGTGAATTGTGACCATAGTAAGTTTACAGAGTGAGGAAAGATATATAGGTTTTACCTTTTATTTATAAATTAAAAACATACTATTTTGATTGACTTAATATTTTATATATCTATCATATTTTTAAATATCTATCGTATTTTAACTGTATTTTAATACAATAAATTTTAGCCACATAACTCCATTTTGTTGTTTTGCTGTTTTTAGCCGCTTCTCGAAAAAAACGACATGATAAAATGTTTATAGCGATCTTTTTTGTTCAAGTAATTTCAAGAAAACTGTATTCAGCTAATTATCTAATGAAGTGCTTTTCTTGGTGTGATTTCAACATAATCGGTCAAAGGTATTACCTGATCAGGTCAACCAGATTTCAAAATAAATATAAGTCAAAATGATTACATTTATTGAAAATCAGAACTTTCCTTTTGTTTTAAAATTTGAGTTTTTTTCAGTTACTGCATCTATCAATTCTATACTAATCCCTAAGATTCTAAATCACAACTCTGTAAAGATAGAACCTTAGGAGGAAAATATTCACAAATCTCATTTTTCATAAAAAAGTTACTTTTTTATGAAGCAATATTGTCCTAACCCAATAGTGCTCATTTACATTATGCGGTTCATTTTTGGCTAAAATATGCATTTAGTTCATCAAATGTATGGTCTGTGGCTTACTGAAAAACATTTGAATGCTCCTCCATCCAAATACAGACAGGCACACAGATAACATCAAAACTCGTCAAAAGACTTTTGGCTCCTCAGAACAATAATAAATGCGTCGAAATTTTGAAATCGAAGTGTTTCATGATCATTATACTTCATTTATAATAAAGAAAACGTTAGTTTACATTTATATAACAATCCATAATGGTGACTGAGCTTACAGGGTCATTTTAATAATTTAGATTATTATCTTACAGGCGGTAATATCACACAGAAAATATGAGTAATTGTTAAAAAATCGGTTTTATGATTTCAGAGTTAAGAAACCTTTATACAGATTGTTTACGTCCTTCAGAAGTAGTTCTGTGTGAAGTGTAATCAAGATATTTACTTTACCCCAGTTTCTACATGTTCTAGTATGTTGACAATCAAGAGAGTAACCTTCTCACAATCTCTAATACATCTGCGCTAACGAAGGAAATTTGTATCTATACTATCTGCTTTCATATTAGTTCTAACACCCTCTACAAGTAGATGTAAACAATCTGCTGGTAACCCAAATCTTGCTGTCTATATACGTTTGTGATACACATAGAAAAAAAAATAAAATTTAAAAAAAAAATAATATTGATTTTAAAACCCAAATTATTTTTTTTTAATCTTTGATAAAGTCAAAAAATTATTTTTGTTTTTAGTTGGTTCATTAATTATCTAAACACTTTTGTTCGTTTTGAGTAAACCTTAGGTAACATGGCGTCAGTAAACGTAAACAAAAAGAAAAACAAAAAATGAATTTATGGAAATCATTATAATGAAAATTAAACATCATTTAATCTTTTCTTACCATAAAAACTGTAATTATAACGTAATGCACTATATATAACTTCCAATTATAATAACCTAAGTTCAAAATTAAATTCTTCCAGAAAAAGGTTGAGTAAGTAAAAAAACTTTTTAGTTACCTTTTGTAATCATTTTAATATTTTTTCATAAAATCAAACTTTCTCTTTAGCGCTTGAAACTTTGAGAGACAATCTTCTTATATCATATTATGAATAAGTTTCAGAGACTTTTGGAAGGGAAAGGGCATTTAACAATATTCAGAGTCGCTTCATCAAATGACAAACTCCTTGAAAGAATATTATCTGGCCCTTACATTTGTTTAAGTTTCTTCGAAATTATTGTAATCTGATAAATCATTATAATTGAGTTTTCCTGATGCTTAGTGGGGGGTTTTTTTTTTGAAATAAAAGTCTTTTATGAGAAATGTTTACTTTTATTATTGACAAATAACAGTATTTTTATTCTTTAGGTACCATGATTATTTTTAAGAGCTATGTCATCAACGTTGACTATTCCAATTCTTAATTATTTTAACTATTAAATTGTGTGACTTTTTCAAATGAAAAAAAAAAATTAAAAATGGTCATTCCATTTTTCAATTTAGGTAGCATGTGAGCTTCATTCACATGTAAGTTCAAAAGATTCACTTCTGTTACAAAATATTAAAAGAACAGAAGCATTTTAGAATTAAATATTATAATCTTTGAAGAATTTCTAAATTTTTAAGATATTATTATCTTCTGAATTTTTGTTCTTTTGTCCTTTGTCAAACTTTTGGAAGACTGTTAGAGATAGACCGATTAAAATCAAAAACTGCATGGACCATGCTACTTGGAAACATTTGTTTCATGCAAGCATTATAGTCGTTTAGGTGTCGTATGGACACATTTCCGTACTTGTGTTTAACATATGAACGTCATACTCGCGGTATTTTAAAACAGTTTTATGTTGGTCATGGTTTTCGATCACTTTAACGGGTAGCACTCATAAATGTGTGGGCCACTAATAAGCGAATTAGGTATAGTAAATTACGTATTGACGAGTCTCATGTACATACTTTCTAGATCGTGTATAGTTAAATCTGGAAAAGTTATAAGCAATGATAAATAAAAACATTAATAACAAAACAACCATGTTAAAATAATTTAGAGAAAATATTAAACACGTAGTCGATTATAAATTTCATTTTACACAACTTTTAATTAAACAATTTTCTCTTTGACATCATATAAGCAGTCAAAATTTGACAAAACTGTAAAGTGTAAAATTGTCGTTTGCTATTTGTTTACATTTTGAAATTTCCTAGTTACCAATTTTCATTTCTTTTCACTATACTCTATTGTTTTAATTAAGAGCTGCAAATTAATTAATTGAAATAAATTATTCTTTTTTTTTTAAATTCTTGCCTACAAGTATAAATATATAGGTGTAATATTTAATCATGATTCGGTCAATTTTCTAGGTTCAAAAATCAAACTCTCGATTGCCTCTCGATAGACAATAGAAAGCATTATTTTTGAACCTAGAAAATTGACCGAATCCTGATTAAATATTCTATTAAACGGTTGATACATTATTTGAATTGACAAATACATAACCATTTAACTATTAGAATGCTTGAAATTATAATATAAGTAATTGAAAGAAAAACTAAAACAAAAAAAAAGAAGATTTTCATCTGTGCAAAATCCTAGATAACGAATAATCATTAAAATATTCTTTATTTAATGATTCTGAATAAATAAAGTCAATTTAATCAAAATAAACTGTTTCATGTTTTATTATTATGCTTAAATAGGTATTTTGCTTAGAATATATGAGGAGAATGTATGTTTTGCTTCTCATAGGAACTAAAGGAGGGGATTAGTCAGACTAAAGAGAGGAGAAATACATAAGCAAGAGTGCCTCTGAAGATTGCATCAGCTCATTATAAGGGACAAAAAGAATGAATGTTTGTTAGCTGATGAGTTAGAAGGAACCAGACAGAGAGAGGAGGATAAGCATCTACAGGATTACAAAGATTTCTAAGGGCATGCAAGCGATAGCCTGAAATAAACTACGAAAAATAATACAGGAAAGCTTTTTCCAAAATAAAAAGAAGACTAAAACTAAAAAGAAGACTTTAAAAAAAATGAAACTTTGTACCAATTAATTTGAATTCTTTTACAATTGCAACTGTATACATTTTTTTTTTTTTAGAAATAATGAACTGGAATTTTGTTCAGTATTTAAGAAATATTTTCAAAATACTAAAAAAATTGTATTTTGAACTATTTTCAAGAAGCACTCCAGTACTATAACAACATAAATTAGTGGAATACATTGTTTGTTATAAATGAATCAATTCTTAATTATGATTAATGAAAAATACATTTCAGACATATATATATGTATAAAACAGATTTGGTCTTTCTTTGTAAATGTTTTGAAAAGAAATTCAAAATGATTTCTTTTGTAAAGAAATCATTTTGAGTGTAAGTGGTTTGTACAGTGATGAACTCCATTCTTACTGAAGCGTCGCCCAAATCCTATAAAAGCCTGAGTTATTAATAAATATATAAATGCTTTAGAAAAAGCATCTTCATAAAATATGTATTTTTTTTGTTTTGTAGTGTAGGCACAAAATAACCCTATATCCGTAAAGAGTGAAATAATTCTTGATATCTAATATTAAATACAGTAATTTATAACGTAGACAGTAAATATATCTATATATTCTTTATACATATATTTATATATTCTTCATAAAGAATATATAAATATATATTCTTTAATTCTTTTGTGTCCCCAAAAAATATATACACTATTTGAATAATTGTAATTTAGGTATTGATTATGATTGGTTCATTTTAAACTTGTAAAGAAATTCTATTGTTTTATCACAATCTGTTCTGGTCCAGACAGTGTCATTAGCGTGGAGGATGTCCAAAAAATTATGTGTACAACTTTTAGCAAGTAATAACTCATTGTTTTGTTTTTCGCTGTAAAAACATTTGTAAATGGAAAAGTTACATTCCAGATTACATCATTTTTTTTTAAGATGATCCAGGCCAAAGTGGTACTAGGAAAGTTGGAACGAAATTAAGACTAAGATTGTATGGAATGATGTGTTTGTTAACCATATTCAAATCAAATGGTTCGATTTAACCATCCTAATATCTTCTCCAGGGGACCTGCGTATTTATAGTTATGATCCATTCTTATGTTAATTTATCAGAAGTTACAGTCTTATGAGGATGCCCAGCATGAGGATGATCTGAATAATTTTTTTGACTCCTCTGTGACTGGTCTTGTTGACTTGAATTAGCCAACATTTTCCAAGTACCACGTCAGTCTCGATCTTCATCATCATTAAAAGAATGATCTAATGTGGAATGTAACTTTTCCACTTACAACATTTTTTACAACCAAAACTAAACAATTGAGTTATCAGCTGCTAAAAGTTGCGCGTTTTTTTTTTGGGACACCCTCCGCGCTATCGGCACTATCATAACCAGAGCGGACAACAGTTTGCAAACAGATGGTGACAAAACAACAGGTTGTTGCTTGTTAATTCTTTTACATGTTTAAAATAAACCAATTATAATAGACACCAAAATTACAATTATTTAAACTATTTATAGATTTTTTTGGGACACCCTGTGTATATGGTATATAGATTGGCTGAAGGTTCAGTACGTATGATTAAAGTGTTGAATATTTTGCTTTGGCTTGAGTATCTAATTATTTTTATTTTAAGTTACTGTCATTTACTAATCCAAAGTGGGATTACTTACGTCGTATATGACTAGTTGTAGTTTTGCATAGTGTGAGTGACAACTATGCTGTGAAGAGCATCTGCTTTTCTTTGAGCACTTCGCATTTGGGCCTGCTCCCTTGTGAATACATGCTTGAGATTTTCTCAAGAGAAGAACAGATTACGGAAAAGGAAACGTCTCGCCTACCGCACTGAATACGAAATAAGCGTGTATCTGTTTTGATGAATATAAAACAGGGTGGAATTAATTATTTATACATCATTTGTTGAAGAATAAGAAAGAGGGATGTAAATGTAAGAGCTTCATTGTTGGAAGGGATTCTGAATTTTTCTGATGGTAGTTAATATTTCAGAGGATGGTGTGTATATTTCGCCGAGAGGCAATCGCCCGAGGTAGACTGTGAAATATCACTGGAGCCTGCCCGGCATAATTTTAGCGCCGGAAAGATAATCTTAAGAAATGCCTTTCCAAGCATATCAGAACGGCCAGATAAGTACTTTATAGTGTAATATTTCATGATTTCTGAAACATTATGTATGGATCATGATTTGGTAGCTGGGCAAGGGGACCCCGAAGCCCATTTACTCATTGATTCCATCTAACAACCGACAAAGACCTTATAAAAGTATAGCCTCATAAACATATCCATAAAGATCTCTGCGCACTTTCATCGGCTCCAAAACAACCACTTATCGTCAGTAATAGCCCTTCCTTATTTCAATCAATTACCTAGTAGAAAATCCTTCTTTAAATACTATCACATTTTTTTTGATAACATATCATATGAATGAAATTATCATAAATCAAACTCAAAAAGACAACCCTTAGAAAACATTACACGAACTCACTTTGATATTTCGACGAATCGCCGTCATCAGAGGAGATGTGACTCCCTTGAGGAGCAAAAGCACACTATAGAATCTTTATAAAATTATGACAGGCAGAAATACGTGCTGTGATAAATAAAAATAAATTAATTTTCTCTTAGTTAAAAATGAATTATCTCAAAAATAGTTACTCATAAAAATGATGATGTTTTCAATTTATAATACGAATTGAAACTTGCTATATATTTACAGCTCAGGACTATTCTAGTCAAATAATGAAAATACCACCAGTTAATATTTTGATAGTTTCTACTCAAAAAGTGATCGTGATAATAGGAGAAGAAATAATAAACATTAGAAAAAACTCTGAACGGAAGGCTAAAATTTATTTTTTTTTTTTGGTTTTAAACATTTTTTCTTAAAACATTAACATACTTGAGTCTTACTGCATAAACAAAAACCTAAGCACTTTGAAAGCACTTGAGCTTGCTAATTGTCTCTCATTACGGAGAGTAATCAAAGTTATTCTACTTAGTTTTTGAAGTACACCTTCAATTTGCCGCTACATAGTTGTAAAGCTACTTAAGAGTTACCTGTAATTACAAACATTATAATTCATTAATCAAGCTGAAGAAGCTTTCGCTGGCTGCCTTAAGCCAGGACTTTATCGCATGACTTGCTGCACCTTCCTAACAACTTGTTTTCTAGGCAAAGCTTTAATTTTCCCCTTCATCTGCTCTTCATATAAAACTACTTAAAAGCTTACTTGAGGAATAACTAAACTTTATTTTTGGTCTGAAATAATAACAATGTTATAATGTTAGTAAGTCCCCACTCATCTCTACTATTGAGAGGATACAATATTCAAGTTAAACTACAATGAAGTTCCTTACGGAACATAAAATATTTTGTATGACAATTATAAAAACGATATTACTAGATATAAGTATGAACATTGTTGAATCTATTCCATACGTGCATTTACCCTACTTGTAAAGTAATTGATAAAGAACGGATAGAAATAAAATAAAATCAAAAGTTATCAGGAATAGTTCAATTTTCTTTGCACATATCAAACTTGCAAAACCAACGATTACATTTTATTGAACACTGTTTATAAACCTAAAATAAAAAAAAAAGAGAAAAAATATCATATAACAACCAAAATTTATATATATACTTTTTTGATGAAAATACGATTCAAAATGGACAAATACAGTTCAATGTACATAAAGAAACATAGAGAAATTAAAAGTTCCAACCGTCTCTGTACTAGTGCGCTTGGTTTCCCTCTCTGATCTCTCCTGAAGACAGTTCAACCAAAAATTAGAGACTGTAAGTGTGTGCTTTTAATTTCTCTATGTTTCTTTATGTACATTGAACTATATACCATATATATATATATAGCAAAAGACGCAAGTTCAAGACAGTAAAATATAGTAAATCCAAATTGTCTAGAGAAAAAGTAAGATTCATTACAAAAATAAATAACATTTTGAAATTACAAAAAGATGAACAATTAAATCAAAATAAACACGCTACACCAACGCAGACAAAAAGAAAGCACTTTTATAACAGTCAATACAAAAATACACTAACAAATTCAGCAAACCAAACATTATTAAACTCAGCATATCTAAATATGAAAATGTATTGTTTGAGTATCAATAACTAGAATTTCACAATCACTTCTAGAGTTTAGAGATATCTAAGCATTTTTAATATAAAATGTACCAGGCGTTTTTTTCCACTATTATTATAAATTGTAAATAAATATAGCTTTATTAAAACTAATTATTGCCAATGGGGTTGAATCAATCGTTTTTATTTTTATAGAGAATGAATGTTCATAACTTCTTTCATTTATGAAACAACTTACTTCTTCGTAGCAAACTATACCACAGTTTTTACACTTTTTTCAATGTATAAGGTTTTATAATATTGTGTGACCTATACTTTAATGTCATCTATAAATTTTTACCGAATAATCTCTTTTACATTTCTATTATAATGCAATACTAGTTTAACAGAAGGTAGTTGTCTTTAGCAATTTTTTTTGTCACAATCTGTTGAGATATTGAAATCAATTTAACATTTTATATTGGCCTCTTCGAACTCATTAATTGTGCTATTGGATGGTATTTGTGTTGTTAGCCCAAGTACTTAAACTAAAACCGTTTCATTAAGTCAGATGGGTCTTTTATAGAGATCTCAGGTATCTGGTAGGTAATCGGCTCAGAGCAGGTAGTAGAAGTTTAATTCAGTATCTGGGATGGTCTGTTAAGCACGTTTGTGGGTTGGGGCTGTAAAGGGGCTCTGACCCGTCGCAGGTATACTAGAAACTTTGTGATGCCTTGGGGGGGTCTTAAGGGCGAACTAACACCAGATGTTGAACTATTCAGGTATCTCGTGAACCTTCAAAGTGCTAGGAGTTGTAGGGCCAAGAGGAAGCTAAAAACACGACCTACCCGTACGGTTGTCTTCACACGACTAAATATTGTTCGCGAGTATATCTAATTTTGTCTTGTGTATATGTTGGTAACACTGTGTCTAGAAAGAATAACAACTTAGTCAAGTACTTTAGAAGCTGAGAAAGTAGCTTATTTTAGTGCATTTTGGTGTAACTTTTATCTTCAGTAGACAACATTTTTTGTAAAAACCAACCAACTGACAAATTGATCATCTTCACAAGATTTCTAGCATAATATGGATAGATCATTTGACTTACCATTGAGGACGTGGAGTGAGAACGCTAGAAGAGTCAAGATTGGAGGGGTGACAGGTGTAGTTGCCTGTGTCTTCGCGCTTAGCTTCATATATGACAAGCGACCCGACGGTTGTGTCGGGGCCGACGCGCTCCGTCCTAATATCGAGTTGGTTACGGTCGTAGTCGAGCACCCGTTGACCCTCGTGATACCAAAAGATGTAAGCAGGCTCTTCCAGACTCTGGGTGATGACACACTGCACTTTCACAGTGCTACCGGCTTTGACGTACATGTCTGAGTCCCCAACAATTTCCACCTTGGGCACTGAAACATAATTTTGTTTGATTATCATTCTTTATTTTTAATATGGAATTAAATTGCAAAAAATATAGCTCGAACTGTGTTTTTATTGGCACGAAAACACCCAATCAGAATATTGGTTTTCATGTTTTCATAAAAATTCTTCCCTGATTCAGACATCTTCTATGAGAATAAAACGACTAAACAATGTAGTCATAAAAACACAATCCAACTTGGTTTAATTTTAATTTCAATACTTTTTCGTTCTTTATGATAAAACGGATGCTAATTTTAATCCACATTTCTAATAATTCATTAAACTTAAAATTTTGTATTAAGCATCACTTTACGACGAATATATTTCTTGAGTATGCAATATTTGATGGGTATTATTACACTGAAATTATAGCTATTAGATTTCATCAGTAGTTTTTGGTAAATAAACATCTTCATACCGGACAGGATACTTATGAAATTAGCAAATCCACAGAATCACAGTTCAAGAATTTAGGTGAGAAAAATAGGATAATCCTAAAAGCTTAAAACAATCAACCTTGACTACTTCTTTGATATTCCTTCTTTCTAATCCATTAAAAGAACATGATCTATGGATGTGGTAATCCAGGAATTATATAATAGATTACAACAATCAAGCGCAAGGATAATTAGTGTTAGTATAGGATCTACCACAACTGAAGTTGTGACCACTAAAGGGTATCCTCAAAGAGGTGTGTTAAAACACTACTGTGGTGATTAGTTGTGGATGGCCTAATGGATACTTTATATAACCAAGTTTTCTATACACAAGGATATCCAGATGACTTTGTTGGTAGAAAAAGACGAAGAATGCTTGATGCTATTAGCCTTGAGCATATGCAGTATGCTTTCCAAACTGATGAAAGATGGGCAAGGGAGAAAAGTCTGGATATGAGTCCAGCTAAAACAGGCTTTACATTTTCAAGAACAAAGAGAGTAGGTCTCAAAGATTTCTTTGTTCAAAATGTTGAAGTAAGACTCTTAGAGGTACGCAAAAATGTTGGAGTTGCTTTAGATCAAAGACTAAACTTGAACCAGCTTCATTGCCAAAGGCCATAAATGAATGTTCTGTAAGTTATTCTTTAGTGCAACATATAATCATAATCCCAAACTTACATTTTTCACTCAATAACATTACTACTACGATAAGATAATGGTATTATATGCATTGGTTGTAAAATGTAAAAGGTACTAAAATTAGCTTTGATAAATTATAAAGACAGTCGTATTATTTGATACTTAATATTTAACACTTAAATATTTTTAAGAAGTAATTTATATTCTATTAAAACTGGTACGAAATCGTAATGTCTCAATGTGACATAAAAATTTATAAATTTTAACATAATAAAGTATTAATACTTTGGACTATATATTGCCATTTATAATGACTATCATAAAATATATTAGAAGCGATGAAAAAGTTATCAGAAATGATCTGATAGTATTAGAAATAACTCTAATCAATTCTACTTGAAGATGGAAAGTGACTGAGACCATCGAACAACCACTAGTCCTATATATGCAGAATTATGGCATCATTGACTAATATGGATGAGTTCAGCTAACCTCTATTATACTACTATCCATGTATTTCCTACTACTAATGTATCTTGATCCCCAAACCTCTAGAGGATTAAACCTGTATCGTTAAGTTTTTCATGATTTTATTTGGGTTTTGCGTTTTGTACTCATTGATGGTTTTTTATTTTTTTTTAAAATTTATTTTATTCATGTATTTTATTCCCTTTTATTTCCCCCCGTTCTTATTTTTCTTTTCGTGATTGGTGATCAAACCGTAGCTTACCGCTAAGAACCATATCAGCTTACCGATACCTCTCAACCGAAATAATGACAGACTCTTTGTTCGCCTTTTTATACATAATTTTCATATTACTAATTATTTATCTTTTCAACAATTATTTTCCATATTTATTAGTTCTCATACTTCCAAACAGCTATCTTTAAAATCTTAAAAGTATAAACTGCCACTATTTTTAAAATTGCAAGTAGCCCGAATTTAAATTAAAGAACTTTTACTTTTATTTTAATAATTATTACTAAATAGCCATAATGAATCCATATTATAATAGAAGATAGCTTTGTACAATCTTTTTTTAACAAGGAATTTTTACTCAGGATATTGAAATATAACTTGATTGCAAAAAAGTGAAGTTGCCATTAAAGGTTTTTATTTTATATTTATTTATTCAAATTTATTAAAGATGGTTAGTAAATCTAATTAATAATTACCATAAATTATATAATAGTTCACTATAGTTATATTTTTAACTTTTACTTTATCACTCTAATGATTATTAATGAGTTAAATATCAAAAATTTAATAAAAAAATTAAAATTTTTGAAATCTAAGAGATAAAAAAAAGATGGAATCATTAATATTATTACATTTTAAAAGTCGTTAGTTCTATTTAATAATGCACCAGAAGGTGTTGTGATCTTTAAATTACACTTTTCATTAACATAAAAAGATTCTCAGGTTCTCAGGTAATATATGACTAAAAAGCATTACAACTAGCGTAAACAAAAACCGTAAAAGCAATATTTTTATTAGATTTCACTTTGTAATATCTTTTTTATAAGTATATATACTTTTTGAAATGTAAAATTTAGATGAAAATTTTGTTGTGACATATATTTTTCTTTCTAATATCTTGATATAAAATATCTCATAAAAGTCTGTTATCATAAAACAGGTTTGATACAAAATTTCACGCGCTCTGTACACCCAAATTTAAAGAATTTTGTGTTGGTACACTCGTTACTATCGTATCTTTACAGTTTTGACTATATAGCAAATGTTTTTTTTTTTATGAGAGAGGCATAAAGATTAAACTCGTGTTTGCGTGCTTGGAGATTTTTTGCTGTTGAAACAATTATCTGTTGATTAACTTTTACCACTTATAAATATTTTTTTCGCTCAAATAGACTTACCGGGCTCCACTGTCAACATTTCTAGAGTTCTTGGGAACTTAATACCATTTTTTACAAAATAATTGATACAAACTCTCTCCTTTATTATTTTCAACAGTAAAAACTAGACGAAAATGTAAACATGCGTCTAACATCGTTAACCTCGTCCAGTTGCTCACATAAAAAGAACACGCTATATATATATATATAATATATATATATATATACATCATGATTTGTTTTCTTGACCCAATATTTATATGATGTAATTTTCTTGAGGTTTGAGGTCCAATGATTAAAACTAGTCCATTTGCCGACGTTTCGACATATATTTATGTCATCTTCAGGGCTACAACATGATTGTTTTACAATTAGCACTACTATTACTACTATTTGGTAATTTATTACATTTTAATATGTTCGGTAAAAAAAAAATTAAAAAAAATAAAAAAAAATAAAAATAGGAAAAAAAATATGGGGGAAAAAACACTGTGTACTCAAACAAGCAAAACAGAACATAACCGTAAAGAAACCTCCCAGAAAACAAATAGTAACCATCATGAAACAGTATTAAAGAAGAATGCTGCAACATAAACAGATTTCCAAGGTAATGAAATAGTGATCTCTATACTTATGCAATAATTCTAAAGCAATAGAATAATTATAACAATATCCTTATGTTAATGTATAACAAAATAATCCATAGTCGTAATAACTGTTTTATCAAAAAATTCCTGTTTGTTACCGAACGTATTAAAATGTAATAAATTACCAAATAGTAGTAACAGTAGTGCTAATTGTAAAACAATCATGTTGTAGCCCTGAAGATGACATAAATATATGTCGAAACGTCGGCAAATGGACTAGTTTTAATCATTGGACCTCAAACCTCAAGAAAATTACATCATATATATATATATATATATATATATATATATATATATATATATATAACAGATTCAATAATATATCGACCGTTTGATAGAACACACCTATATATATATGACTGTAATATGAGTATACCACACAATAACAACAACAAATTTTGTAATAGATTGTACAGATCGCGCGAAATTCAAAAAGTTGCCTTACTTTTTGATCACACCTCGTATGATAAAGACGGGTCCTGACTGATTCGGCACCAAGCCATCTAGGTCTCTAGTGCTCTAGGTGCACTAGTAGGTCTCTAGGAACTGAATGACGACAAATATCAGAATTATTAAAATATGTTATTTCACTCTTCATCTGTCTGTTTTTCTTTAACTATTTTAATGTGTAATTCTACGTGAACTGCTTCATGTTGTTCACATATACATCTATAATTTCTTATATTTCCTGTACTTCTTCTATTTTCAGGATCCATTTTATAGTACAAAACTGATGATCTCAGATCTATCTTTTTATATATCTTTTTTGTAAAACCTCCATACACTACTGGTAGCATAGTTTAATTAGGACTTCGTAGTTCTCCTGTTTGCTCTACATCAAAGCTGTTGATTCTTTCGTTGACAATCACACCTACTCTCTTCCTCACAGAACGTCGTGTACTTCCTGTAACTGCGTTTATTGGTTAGACTGTACCCTATACGATGCTTCATTATTAATAACCACAAGTTTTCTACACCGGTAATGCAATAACCCTCTCATTCTCACTTATACCCGCTCTCTCGGACTCAGTTTCAATGGCTGTTTCCGTGTGGAGGTTCTTAGCCAGATTCGTAATCCCAACGCTAATATCACTTCGAGAACTTCAGGACAGGCACTTATTTTTCTCCTATAGAACATGGATCTGCTTCTAACCTTAACTTCAATCATTAATAATTCTTTATCATTATTTTTTTTATAAATTATAATCTATTTGTTTTACTATTTTTTTTTAGTTTAGTTCATTTTTGATTAATTTTCAATAGTAGCTTTATTTTTTAAAAACATTATTTATTTTCGTGTGAATTTGTTTTTTGGCTTCTAATAGAGTGCCTCAATGTATGAGACTTCACTTCTCAAAGCATCTCACCACCTGAAGACAATCCAAGTTGAAATATGGTTGGGAGTTTTTGTGATCTCTTGTATGTGTTTTCTTTATGTAAACTTATTTTATACATTTTATAAAATATTTATCAAGAATTGATCAGTTCATAAGGCTAAACTTAATCTCTTAAAACAGAAGCTGGCATTTCTGTTTTATTTAAAACCATATAATTCTGTCACAATTTCGATATCGAATTTTATTTATGATCTATATACTTTACTTGTCATAAAGAAAAACGGAACACTATTATTAGATTAGTTGATTCGTTCATTATATGTACAGATTTTGTAAAGAACTTGTATAATTAAAAAAAAAAAAATTGAAAATGAAAGTCGATTTGAAGTTTTCAAAAGGCACTGGTACTATTAAACTGTAATAGTCTGAGTCATAGTTTTTGGAACAAAGTTAAATCCAGTTTGATCTTCAAGCTAGAACAGTTCTTTGTAAATAGAATTCTTTTTTATGGATATTTAGGTTGTAATTTAAACTTCGATGATTTTGTTTACTAAGTATTCAACCACAAAATGTGTTACAGATATATGGCTCATATATACTTAAATGCAATAAAAAATGTAAAGAAGAACATGGAAAGTCTTCTTTTAGAACAGTTAAGCAAGATATATGAAAACTAGTCGATTAACAAGCACTTAAAGTAAAAACCTTTTGCGTCACACATGATTTACGTGTTCTTATTATTTCATTATTTGCCGTAAAAACTATATACATCTGTGAATCTTGAGAGAATTTAATAGTAGAAACGTTTAATTCAACAATAAAATTTGATTATTCAAAGTAATTATGATAAAATATTGTATAAATGTTTTATTGTTTAAATCATTAGTTGTGCAATCCGTAATAGTGAATGGTATTTCAGCTCATTCTGAGTAATTCTGAGGTGTTTTGAGCATGAACATAAAGTAAGTTCGAAACGCGTTGATTAAAAATCGCTTTCAGTTTGTGTAGAAGAGCATTGCTGTGAGTATTGCTTACAATGGTTACTATCACAATTGAAAACTATATGCCTCAGAATTGATGCATGTTTAAATTGAATTTTCAGTTATTTGTAAGATCCTTAGTGAAATGTTCGTTCAGCCAGTAATAATGGAATACATTTAAAAATATGGCTTAAATAATGTAGTTTCAAATTCTATGATTAATTACTAAAACATGTGGTTTTCAGCCCTGTTTGTAGGTTAGTCAGTGACGAAAGCTGAGTCCCGCATGGCTTACAAATATTTAGAACTATCACAAATGAAAACTAAATATGGCTAAATTGATGCATTTTAAATTGAATTTTCAATTATTTTGATTTGTGTTTCGTTACCAGTAATAATGGAATACATTTAAAAATATGCTAAATTTATGTAGTTTTTCAAATTCTATGAAATTAATTACTATAAACATGTGTGGTTTTTGTGGTCTGTTTGTGGTTAGTCAAGTGACGAAAGCTGAGTCCCGCAGGTGACACGAAGAATTCCATCTATTTGAATTAACAAGGCTGGTTAGAATTGTTTTTTTGTTCTCCGCAGCGAGAAAGTGTTTGACATAATGAAAGCGTGCGGTGATTCAGGTCGATCAAGGGATATTGTTTAGTGGAGGTTTGTCTGTTCGGAATTCGGTTCTCACTTGGACAGGGTGGAATGCTTTGACCGGCCCATCCTCAGAGTTTCCCGTTATTCCAGGAATTCCTAACTTACCTCCTCTCCACAATATGACACAAACCCGCCCCAAATTAAACCCTCAAGGATTCCACTCATTGCTATTAAGAAATATTTTTTTACTTCAAGTAAATTATTAAAGATAGCACTATAATTTTTTACGACACCAAACCTTTCTACATTAAACTGCAGCCTTCCGTCTGCACCGGAAATAAAAAAATGTATACATTATAAATCCATTTTATACGCAAATTAATTTAAATACCCAGCATAACAAATAAAAATTAAAAAAAAACATGTTAAGTGGATTTTTCTAGAAGGGATTCTTTTTTTATATTAGTGCTAATTAATAAAATAAAAATAACAAAAAAGAAAACAGCCAATATTAATCAAGCAGCATGAAGTTTCATTGATCAAGTTAGTATATATTTATAGAAATTACTTATATATTTTTTTTGCTTTACTGAAGGAAAAGAATTGTTAGAGGAATGAATAGAAGGCTTAATAACTTTTTTTTTTCTTACATGAAATGTAAGTTGAATTGATTTGGTTTTGCGAACTCCAAGATTACCCTTGCGTTAAACCATGAAGCGATGTATCAGATTCACAAAAGTCAATTGTATTCATGCTTCAAACATGGTTTGGGTATATAAAACTGTGTATTATTTTATCATTTTCAAAAGATAAAAAAAATATTAGTTATGTTTATAATAATATTGTAATTGCTGTTTTTACTGAAGTATGGCTGCAAACTTGCTTAGCTGCTACAAACTAGTTGATCCACTCTGCTAACAGTATCAAATGGTGCATAAAAAAGAATCGTCAGTTTGGAAAATTTCTGATAGCTGGAATGAACGGAATATATTCTGTCTAAGACCTTCACTTTTACAAACGCTTGACACAAATTCACTTTTACTAATGAATACAGCTCCATACATCATGTGTTTTCATCCATTGTTTTTGTTCCATGTAAAGTAAGAAAGGACTTGATGGTAAAAGAGAGACGCCAGACAAGGGCTCTTGTTGACAAAGTCTAAAGAAAGTATTTAATGAAGCGTCTTCAGGGTTCATTAATTAAGCGTTGTGATCTCTCTGAAAAACACTCGGTGGTCATTTTAAAGATGAAGATGAGGAGTGTCACTCATGAAGAAATTAAATTAAATATTCTCTCTCCACAGATCTAATTGCTACTCATAGGATGTCGCACTAAACCATCAGCGTCTGAATTCTTTAGTGCATACATGACCGCATCAGCACCCATATTTTCATAGTTGCAAGGTACTTGATGAATTTTAATGTCACAAAACTGGACGTTATTATTACTAATGAATGCCTGGAAAGAAATTTACAGTTTGATACCATACAGCCAACGACCAACGACCAACGAATATAACCGCGCACTATAGTGCACGTCGTAACTAGCAGTTCCAGACCAGAGGCCTTCTACTGCTTGATTACTGTGCTACTATAACATGGAGTGTTAGTAATTCATGTCGGATATTAAGTTAGTCTGTACAGTAATGATGTCGTATTCGCGGTCATGTGGTCTTGTTAGTCATAGTTTTCAATGCTTTGAGTCATGAACTGGAAAGGTAGTCAGATAGTCATTGGATGAAGTAATTATTTAGTGAGGTTGAGGAAGGTTGGCAACAGGATTTAGAGTTTGTACAAGGAGGTTTGGATGGGTAGATAGTTTGTTGTCTTCATTGGTAGTAAGTCGAGTGATGTAGCTATCTATAGATTCCATTTTCAAATCATGGTGAATATCAACATTACGGGCGTACCAAGGAGCCCTGGCTATAAGGCGGGCACACTTATTTTGAACAATCTGGACACCATACAGGTGTCAAAAGTTACACATATTCTTACCACTTGACATTGACAGTCCGTCTTATGTCACTAATGGCTGTCTTTGTCAAGACTTTCTGTAGTCGGTTGGACTGTATTCCTCGGTTAGAGTCTGCGGGCAGAAAGTTCACTCGTCGCACCCTGGTCTATGGTAGTGCCCATTTTTTCGGCCTCATACGCTAACACCTGCCTTTTCCAAGACTTTTTTTCACCACGGTGGCACATCATCGGCTTTAGGTGCTATTTGCTTCTTTGGGGTTCTCGATCTTGGTCTGGTGTCCGCGGGTGGAAAGTCCGCTCAGTTGCACACTGATTTGGGAGGTGCGTCCCAAACACCTCTTCCCGCCTTGTCTGTCTTTTTTAAATTTTTTCTAACCCCCAGTGAAATGCGGCACTGAATTTTTTCGTCACTGGATTATTATCTATGCATATTGTAAATAATCGTGTTACTTATTGTGTGGTGTGTGGATAATGTCTAGCTATCTCTCCGTATTGACTTTTGAGGTTCTTATGTTTTCTCAACATTTTTAATAAAATTATCTTCTGCTTATTTAGGCCATACAAATTTCTTTTGTCAGCTCATACACATCTCGAAAAATCATTCCTTCCGCTATAAAGAATTGCCTAAACTTTATCTTTTTCATTTGTTTCAACGTTTCAGTCTTCCTTTCCAAGTGTCCTCCCTTCTTTTCTAAAATACTTACTCCGCATCTATCAAATCATTCATCCTACCAATCATGACTTATTGCTATTGAAATTCAACACACTCATCCATTATGCACTTCATACTTACGAATAAAGTTTACATTATTTGAAATATTTACAATATAAAAAAAAAACTTGTAAGTTTTCCACCGTTTTGTTGAATGATACTGACAAAAAATTTGAACACGGTGCCTCCCTCAGAGAGAACGTTAAAGCATCAGCCCTGAGCCTGTCAGCTACTTGTTAAAGATCTCTATTTTAAATATACTTGAGTTAGGCAAAATTTAGGACCCCCAACGTAGAATGTTGATTATGTGGGATCACGGCTAATCACTGGGAGTGTTCTTTCTTGGAACGGCAACTGCTATCCAACCTAAACTGTTTTAGTTTTACTATCTCCTCTATTGATTAACACAAAAACAAAGAAACATATTTTTATCAGGTTTCATTAAAAAAACATGATTACTGAATAATTAAGTTTTATTTTTATTTCTTTATTTTATGCCTATTAAAAATACCAATGTTAATTTATTTTCGGAACAATAAACATTAATAAGTTTCATTAAATTAGTTAAGGTAAATGATGAAAATGATTGAGTAATATGGAATGAAGAAACATTGTTGATTTTCTTTTCCCTTTGAAAGGACGATTAATCAATGCAAGCTCTCAATAAGTCATTGCAGACCATCTCGTGGCGCTGTATTACTCCAATCTTCCCCTTTAATGAGATAATAAATATCAGTTAAATATCCTTTTAGAATGGTTTGACCTCTCCTTGGCCTGACTCAGCTAAATATCTTTTCATTATATGAAAACCTTATCAATAAGTAACCATAAATTAAACTAAAGAAGAATTAATGCCTTCTACACAAATCTATATTTTTTTTTTATATATAACGTGTGAATCATTTCAAAGAGAAATGTCTTCTATAGACTCTACGCCATTTATTAAATTATCTAATGATTTTGATGTATACGTGTATGAAAGAGTTTTGCATATGATTACTTTTATCACCACATAAATCCTAGTTTCTTTTATGAACTTCATAATTTATACGTAAAATCCAAGTAACCTCTTCAAATATACTGATAGATCTCTATAGACCATAAAAGAACTATCGGTTTTTTTTTTCAACTAATTTTAAAATCAGCTGCAATTTGGTATTTGATACCATTGCTATAATAATAAATTAGATGTAGTGTCAAGCTTGAGTTCCTTTTTATTCGAGATGTGCTTTAAATAGTATTGCAGCACAACTGTCCTGTTAAGTGTTATACTAATTTTATTTATCTCGTCATAAATATTATATTCATTCTTTGAAAATACGTTCCTTTTTTTAAAAAAAATATCACTACAATCCATGCTAATTGCTAATGCAAGAAATAGTTCTACTAGATGTGAATAATATGTATTTTTTTCTCTATTCTATGTGAAAACATTTTCTCTATTCTCATTTGGTAGATACACGACATATAAGTATGTTTTTAGACTGTTATTTTAGATAGCAAAACACCTTAAGTTTTGTCATCATTTAATCAAAACCAATTAAGTAATAATATTTTTATCTATTTTATCTATTTACTTTTACAGACCATATCAATTTAATCGGAGTCATTTAAAGGAATGTTATCTCATTTTCAGAGCAGCTTCTTAAACATTTGATCTTTTGATAAAATTGACCTCGAGTTAACTGCAAGAAAACCTTTAAGTGATATAATGAATACTCTATTTAATAAACTGATTTACGGGATGAAACCTGTTAACAAAAATAATAAATAAGCATCCTGTAATTGAATGGGGTTTTTTGGCTCTGACGAAGACCTCTTGTTATGGTTAATAGTATGGTTAATAGTATAGTAATAATATGGTTAATAATATGGTTAATAAGATCTTAGAATTTTTTCCCCTTTCATATTGTGGATTGATCATATATATATATATAATTTATTTTATATATTTATATAGAATATTTTATGATATTAATTTTAATTATATATATATATATATATATATATATATATATACGAGTTCGAGATTAACAAAGAGCAACACACAAAGTAGGGAAACACACTTACAGACTCAAATTTTCGGGTAATCCGTCTTCAGGAGAAAAGAGAATGGGAGACCAAGCACGTTGTAGGCGCAACGGCAAGTAACCCTTGCCGTATATATATATATATATATATATATATATAAATCAAAATATTAAAACGGTCCAAACCGGACAGATATATAAATGAAAAAAGACAACAAATAGAAGAAGCAAGAAAACTTACTGGGTCGATATTTCGAACTAAGTTCGTCGTCAGGGAGAAGAAGGGAAGAAGAAGGGAAGAGGAAGAGGCACGTGCGTCCACTCGTACAAGCAGAGGGCTACTGGGGGCTCCAGGCGGCGGTCACCAGTTGTAGTATCTCGAGGCGCTGCAGGCTAATCCCCCGTGAACGACACCATTCCACCACGAGCGAACACGCGTACCGTTCTCAAAGTAGTATTCTCAAAGTAGTTGCAAAAGATGAGAAAAGGTTAACTTTGAGAGCCTCTGAGGAGGCTCACATTTGGTTACTTAATGCCCGCTCCCCACCTGGCCTCAATCTCAAACGTTAAAGTTGTGTGTGTGTTTTTTTTTGTTTTTTTTATTTTATTTTTTTATTTTATTTTTTTTTTTTTTTTTTTAAATTTATTGCTATTTATATATATATTTTTTTCCCTCACTCTCTTTCTCCTCTTCCTCTTCGCCACTTTTGTCCTCCTTTCTACCTTTTTCCGACTTATACGGTACGCGTGTTCGCTCGTGGTGTAATGGTGTCGTTCACGGGGGATTAGCCTGCAGCGCCTCGAGATACTACAACTGGTGACCGCCGCCTGGAGCCCCCAGTAGCCCTCTGCTTGTACGAGTGGACGCACGTGCCTCTTCCTCTTCCCTTCTTCTCCCTGACGACGAACTTAGTTCGAAATATCGACCCAGTAAGTTTTCTTGCTTCTTCTATTTGTTGTCTTTTTTCATTTATATATATATATATATATATATATATATTTATATATATAGAGAGAGAGAGAGAGAGAGAGAGAGAAAGTCACCGAATTGACCAAAAATTGACCAAATCACGAGAAAGTTCATATACCATTCCTTTATACAGACTTCAGATAAGAAAGTCTTATATTGTTTATAAGTTACAATGATACTTATTAAAATTCTTTTAAATTTTGATAATATTTAAATTATCAATATGTATATTATTTAATTTTTCAGCGTTACAAATAGCTTTGGCAACCTGAATATAATTTATTATTTTCCTTTTAGTCAGTTGGGTTTTTGACTCTGACGAAGAGCGCTTCTTACGGTTGAAAGATCTTAATCTTTTTTTCCCATTTCTTATTGTGGTTTGAACATAAATATACATATATAAACATAAACATAAATATATATATATAATCATTCGAATAAATAAATAATAATCTAGTTAACACATGAAAGAGAAAAAACAAATAAAGACACACACAAAAGACTCACAACGATATTTCGACAGTCGTCGTCATCGGTATTAAGTTTTAAATAATAATCTATAAATATATGATACCCTTCAGTGAAAATACCTGTATCACTGACACGTGAATGTTAAAATTTGGGCACATGAAAATACTAATTTAACACTAGTGTAGTTTTTAAGATTTTCAGAGCTGAGATAAAGTCACAGAGAAAAATGTTTCCAATATAGGGTATAGAAAGTTAAATTGATATTTGACTGACTGGTTTAAGTTTTTTTTTGAAGTCAACTGTTTTTAAAATATTTTAATCTAAATATTTTACTTTGATTTTTTTTTTACCTTTCATCGCTTATAACTTTTGCCACTTTTAAGAAGGACACTAACTAAAAAGCCTTCGAGATAAAACTTTGTTAGATGCAATTAATGATACCAGATTGGTTTATACTTAACTTGAAAAAGGTGGTATGGTTTTTTTTATGTAAAAATGGTGAAAAATAGCGCAAAAACTGCAAACTGCCCCGTATAATGAGTAAATAAAACTAGATTTTCAAGAAGTTTGGTTCATATTGTTTCGATATATACATATATGTAGTTCAATATAGACAAAGAAACATAGAGAAATCAAAAGAACACACTTACAGTCTCTAATTTTCGGTTTGAACCGTCTTCAGGAGAGATAAGAGAGGTAGACCAAGCGCACTGGTTCGGAGACTTTGTTTCTTTGTCTATATTGAACTATATTTGTCCGTTTTGGATCGTATTTCCAACGGAAAAGAGTATATATATATATATATATATATATATATATAATTAAAGTTACAGCTAGAGAACACAAGAAAAAGGACGAACACTCACGAATCTCGATAATTTCGGCGTCTTGCCGTCTTCAGGAGAGTAGAAAGAAAGAAAATAAAAGGAGAAAGAATGAAGGAACGGAGACGTAAATGCGTCCACTGGCCGATGTAAACTCATATATATATATGAATTTGGGAGTCTATCACTATACTCCCAGAAATAGATTGATAATAAACAATAAAAAAGCAGAGACTGTTATATATTAGGTTATGCAAGTAGTTAAAATAATACAAAACAAGTTATAAGTTTTAATATGTAATAAATATATTACATTTAACTTATGTATTAAGTTTAATATATAATAATATAATTGTATACATAAGTTCTAAATTAAGGGGTTAAGCACCACTAATAGCCTCTAAACTCAACTCCGACTTTCGGCCTTCACGAGGCTACCCTGTTAACCTGCTATAAGCAGGGACAAACAAAAGAGGAGAAGAAGGAGATCAGGGGCTGGGCCTGGACCCCTGTAAGGAGAAGGAAGTCCGGAGACCATCCTCCGGAAGCGCAGATTGTCCAAAAGCGCTAACTAGTAGGAGCCAACCTCCCACAACTCCACCTAAGAATACGAAAAAGACCGTCCTGAAAAAGGAGAAAGGAAGTTACTTTCTCCTGAAACATAGGGAGCCTGAATGGGCATTATCAATGATGGTTTATGCACATTCTGCAAAGAGGAATAAACACCGTTGCACCTGCTGACTGACTGTAAAGCAATGTTGCTGCACAGGGGGACACTCAACAAAACTATAGAAAAACTTTTACCGCTGGAACCAGTAAAAGTGCGTTCTTCTTCTTGGAGGCGTTGAAGCTAACTGCTTGGGTACTTTAGTACAGAAGGAGGGAAGTAACATTTTTTTTTTTTTAAGACGCAGTGCTGTAGTCACCTCAAATAGAAGAAAAATAGAATGAGGATACTTTTTTTGTGTAAAAGTACGGAACCAGAATATTCTAAACGTTTATTTATTACGTATTTTAAGTCATCCTAGGAGAATTTTGCCAAAGTAATCTAACATATACCTGAAGTAAAATACCTTATTACTACTCCCAAGAAAAAAATCCAACATAGAATTATTTAAGATAAAATATACAAGCTTGCGAAAAAAAGTAAATATTGTAACTTAAATCACTTCCTTTTGAAATAAAAAACAGGTCCTCAAAAAATATTTGTATTAAAATATTTCAGATAAATGACGTAGATATTGAAATAATAATTTCAAATATTCCTGTATTTTTAGGAAGAACCGGTTTTGTAAATCAATAAAAGTATAATAATATTTGAAATGGTTAAGGGTTCTAACTTTATGAATGCTTTACTCCCCTTGGATAGGATTGAAATACATTTATTGCAGCATATCTTATGAGAATTCACACACCCTTTATTACTCTGCTTCACCTTATTCTCATTCATTATTCCAGAAAACTTTCTTACTTCTTGGGTTTTATTATATTAATACACAGATAACTTATTCAAAAGGAATTACCATATTAATTGTAATTTGATTTTCATAATACATTTAGCACGTTAGCAATGCTTTATTTTCATGTGTGAAAGCTATTTTCACCAAATATCGTTGATGCAACTGCGTCGGTAGCAAATTGATTATTTAAATATAATTATCTATAATTACAGTTATTATACACATATGATTATCTATAATATTCATTAATATTTGTAAAAAGATTTCACATAAACACGTGAAATAACAATCAATGATCAAACCACAATAAGAAATGGGAAAACAAGAAACAGTTGGGTTTTTGAAACAAGACAACCTCAGTTGGTTTTTGACTCTGACGAAGACCGCTTGTTACGGTTGAAAGATCTTAGTCTTGTTTTCCCATTTCTTATTGTGGTTTGATCATACATTAATATTTGTGTACGATGGCAGCAGGTCTTAAGCATATGTTATTAAAATAAGCAGTAGCTTCTTGTTGACACTCTCTAGTTTTCCTATCACTCTGCGGTGAGACTCTGATAGCTTCCAAAGAAGGTTAGCGAAAGACATTAACACGCACAATAACCTTGAGGTGAACCACGAAACCACTTAAACTACTTTTTGAAAAAACTATTTTAGTTACTAAAATAACTATAACTAAAAAATAATACAAACTTTTGGCTGTCATTTGCCATCCTCAGGTAAAAACTAAAATTAATTAAGGCTAATGCACTGAAGTTAAGATAAAGTTATAGTTAAAGTTTTTAGTTATAGTTATTTAAGTAATTAAAATAGTTTTTTCAAAAAGTAGTTTAAGTGGTTTCGTTGTACACCTCAAGGTTATTGTATGTGTTAATGTCTTTCGCTAACCTTCTTTGGAAGCTATCAGAGTCCCACCGCATAGTGATAAGAAAACTAGAGAGTGTCAACAAGAAATGGGTCAATGCAGAAGTTACTGCTTATTTTAATAAAATATACATTAATGTAGATAAACTATTTATAAATATAATTACATCGACCTACAAACTGCATTAATAAATCACAGAAGTGACTAAGATCTTTCAACCATAACAAGTGGTCTTCGTCAGAGTCCATCAGATAATGTGTGTTTGGATGACTTTTAAACAAATGTTGTTTTGGTTGAAAGATTTCAGTCAGTTTTCTGATTTTTACTGGAGCTGATATATTTATTTTATTTTTTCAAGGAATTTTCATTCTTTACATGATTTTCATTACCCAGGGAATGCCGATTCCATATATGATTGTTATTCCTAATGGAATTTCACTCCTTGTACGATTGTCATTCACCAAAAAACTGCTATTCTAAATATGTTGCTATTCCCCAGAGAATTGTCATTCCATATATGATTTTTATTTCCCCAGGGAATTTCTATTTCGTATATGATTATCTCTTCCCAAAGATTGTTCACAGCTTATCTGATGGTCATTCAGCTGTAAATTAACATTCTAAATATGTTGCTATTCCCCAGGGAATTGTCACTCCTTATATGATTTTCATTTCCTCAGGAATGAGGAAATGATTGTTTCTTCCCAGGGAGTTTTCTCTCAGTATATGATCGTCATTCCAAAAAAATTACTATTCTAATTAATTTTAATTAGTTATGGAATCGTCATTCCATATATGATACTTATATATGGAATGTCACTCGACATTTGGTTCGCAAAAAATTGTGATTTTAAAATGATTGCTATTCCCCAGAAGGTTGCCATTCCTTTTCATATATGATAATTATTCCATTTATAACTGTCAACCCCTGGTGCTACTAAATATGTTAATGATTTTAATCAGTGACTAAAGAAAATGTATTATTTATATATATATATATATTTGTAAATTTAGGGAACAATCCTTCTTTTATGCATGTTTTGTTGAACGACTTTGATTTAAATCTTTCTGGTATTAAATACACCAGTTCTCCAAAAGATTTATTTTTCAATACTGACATGTTTCGGTCTCCTAGACTATCTTCAGAGTTAAACATATTTACAAAAACTTATCTGCAAGTGAGATAAGATTTTTCTCAAAGGTGAGAAAACTTGAAAGATCGACTATGAAATTGATTCATGCCACAGTACAAAGGTCGTTCAACAAAACATATATATATATATATATATTTTCTAATTATAATAATGTGAATTCTTGGAATGTTCTAAAAAAAACCAAAAAAAAAATGAAATTATAGTTAAAATGTGTTTTTTTATATTCTTTTGGAAATAAAAGGTGCGTGTATTTAATTTAAACGAGGGTGTGTTTGTGGAAGCAATGAAGGGTAGGGGTAAGTTGTAATAATTGTAATTGAATAGTGCTATTGTCGTGCGCGGAGGGGAGGGAGGGCCGTTAGTCGTTCTGGCCTTCCACTGGCTGCAGATAACCCCAATCGTTAGCTATTAACGCGCCCCATCCTACAAGCAATAACACTTGAATACAATTACCCCTTCTCTTAATTCACCCAGCATTCCCCCTTCTAGAGAATACATATGTAAAACAGTTCCAGTGTCGTGTGTTCTCAGAAGAAACAGTCTTTACACAAGCTCAAATTGGATCAGGTAAATAGAGAAAGATATCTTTTTATACATCCTAAAACTCTTGCAGTTAAAACAGTTAATACCTTCAAGTTCATTAGCTTAATGGAAAACAACAGTTGAGAAACATTAACATGAATTGAGAAAGTGATGCACTTTAATGTGTGTAGGTCCATTCTCATTTGAATCACATTCGTCGACTAACTTATTATGTGCCCAATAGAGCGTTATTGTATCAAAAGCAATGTTTTAGAATTAGCTTCAGAAAACTGATTCTGAAATTCTAATATTTTCGCGGTTCATTTTAAAAAATGTTTGTTATGTAACTATTTTTTTTTGATGGACTTGTAAAATATCTTTTATAATAAACATATAAAAATGTTTCGTTATAGAAGATCCTAAATCTGCTTCATCATCATCTTTGTATAGAGGATTTGGAATTTCTTTATTATAGATCAAAAGATATGGACAGAGTAAAGATCTATAAAGAATGTTCAAATCATAGCTTTATTAAAAATCTCCACTGCATTAGTATTCACATATTCTTTCACTAAATCAAGCAGAGCTGCTCTTATTAGAGAAACTTCACTGTCCTGAGTAAGAGCACCTTCATGAATGTTCAAATTTATTCAAATATTCAAAATTTGAATGAATTAATTCATTGCAACTTTATTACTTCTGTCATTAAATATTTTTCGTAATTTAACACGTAAATAAATAACTTAAATTACACATAAATTGCCTTAATTTAATTTCAGTAATTTATGTTGAACATAATTTTATTAAGATTCTTAATAAAAAGACTATAGACAGTGGACGCCGCGTAATGTTATCACTTTCGTAAACACCAAAAGTGATAACAATAACCGACTGATAACATCGACCGAAGAAATAGAAATTGTTATTTTACCGTTCATGAGGCTAAAGCTATAGGTGTGGAAAAACTCAAATTAATGAAATATGAAATATATAATAACCATAAGTTATAGTTATATTATTTAAACTATAAGCAATGCAATAAATTATTTATTGAGGAAATCATAAATTTATTTAAACTAAATATTTATTAGTTTTGTGCAGAAGCAGTTGGGGTATTTACAGTTTTGAACAACTTCTGTGACCCATCTTATCCAACTTATCATAGCTCTCTAAAATTACAGCTTTTTCTTTGATGCTTAAATCTCTGCGTTTCTTCATCCTGAAGGGGTAAGAGAATCAAAGAAAGCAAAAAAAGTAACTGTCACGGAGCTTTTGTTCTATGCGTCAGATCGCTTGTCACAACTAGAAATCTGGTAGCAGTAACAGAAACTGAGTGATTTAGGCGGCAGTTAAAGCAGAAAACTGGAAGCCTGCATTGAGATAAGGAAATCTTATCTCTTACTTTGCCAGAGATAAAATGGGGTTTCTTAGAACAACTCTCTGGGCATTTACGCTGGAACTGAACTCAACGAAAATGGTCCCTAGGTTTGGAAAGTAATTGATCACAATAAACGATGTTCTGATCACAACACAATAATTTAATTCATATTGTATGTTGGGGCGGGGATCAGGAATTCCGATAATATTAACCGATTAATAATATTATACATGATTACATTAAGTGACGTCCACTGTGTATACAAAACAATTCAAAAATCATAGACCGTTTGATATAAAAATACCAAAACGAATCGAAATGCGGTCAGTTTTTTTCAAAACATCAAATTAAGCTCTAAATTCTTATGTTTTGATTTTTACATTACATTACAGAAATAGAATAATTTTTTTATGTATATTATTTTATTAAACTGCTTTATACTTTGTTTTTAAATAGTCAGTTATCAATTAGCTAAATATTATACATATTTTTACTTCTTTTGGAAGTTGATTCTTTTTTTTACTGATCATGAGATTGTACCATTTAACACTTCAAAATATTTTTCGTACAAAGGGAATTTATTCTATGTTTAGATAGTTTTAAAGAGAATTATTTTGTTTGAAGGCTTGTGATCGGATTTTACTGTTACATTTGTACCTTCTTTTTAATTCTCCATTGAATTCATTAGCTATTTCGTTGAAATGAAATTCAACAGTGTTGCCCAATACAATTATACTGTTAGTATAATTTCTCCATGTACATTGTTTCATTAAAGCCTTGTATTTTCTTAACATGCTCAGAAGACAGATCTCTGTTTTTGTTTTCATTTATCAAAAATTGGATTATTTTCTATTTGATTACCTTCCTCTTCGTTGTAATAACGTATAAACTTTATTCTATAAACTTTTGAAGATCCAAAAGAAAACTGAAAGCAAAAGTGGGAGACATTATTTGTATTAAATTGCTTTAAAACTATTCCTTCATAAAAACTTCATTGACTGATAGGTAAGTCCCAAAATGTATATAAGTGGCAAGTAAAGGCAAATATAACTTACTTAATATTACTTACTATAACTTACTTCTTGATCTACTTCAAACATTCCCAAGGTCAACTTGAAGTAACATGTGTTTCATACAGAATAATAAAGTAATTTGAGAATGATTGTAAAAATTGAGACGCTTCAATCAACGTTTTCAGAGTTTTATAAATTTATAGATAACTTTCTCTTGTTAATGGTAAAGATAATATTAATTTCTTTTGTAAGTCATAACGCTATTTATTAGCAAATAAACAAATAAATGATAAAATCGATGCGTCACCAAAGGAAAGGCAATTTGTTTAAAAGGGAATCTCCTCTAAAGTAATCAGGAGTAAGTTCATTTGATCATATGATCAAAGAAACTTTGAAATTAGTTTCAAATCCATTGATCTGATTAAGTGCGGTTTTTTTTTATATGAAATGGAATAAAATATCGAATATTGTGTCGCAGGTTTTTAATGGTAGTTCAATTTGGTTCAACGAACAATTTATTAAAAAAAAATCCTTTTTTTTTTTAAATTTGTGAGAGTATTGTCTATGTTTTATCGTTTGAATTGTAAAATAAAAATGAAATATTTGTGTGAGAGGTTGTGGCCAGAGGTTTTTTGTAATTAGATTTGTACCTTGTTTCTAATTCTTCAGTGGGTTAATTGTTTTTGAAGTCTATTAACTGCAATCCAATACTGTTTTTCAATGTAATTACTATTTACTATTTATGTATGTAGAAGCTAATTCATTTACTCTTTAATAAACTAACATTATACATTAAAAATTCAAGAAACCAAATTGATTTTTTTACAATTTTTTTATTGTGAAATATATCTCAGTATTGTTCTGCTTGCATTAAATAAAAATCTAAAATATTGCTCCTAAAGCAATGATTTAAGCAAAATTATATTCATTCCTTTTTTTTTAGTACACGTAAGAAGTTTGTGGCTATTCATATGTCTGTTTCAAGAATTGGCGTCATCAGGTATTTGTAAAATATTTTAGAATTTTAATTCTTTTAGTTAAACCTATTTGATGCCCAGTATTTGGTAAAGATACACACTCTAAAATAAATGGAGTTGCCGTGAAAGAAAATCTAAACCTATTTTTGTGGAATCCCCAAGACTGAAACCTAGGTTTTGTTGTTTTAGTTACAAGAACAATCTTAACCAATCGTAAGCAGGAGTGGGGACTGGAGATTTTTTCACAACCATCAGAATGCAAGGCTGAAAATGGTAGATAGAAGAGACACATTTTAAACCACTTCCCCTTCTCTTTAGTTCATTGCACTAGTAAAATGTCTTAGCCGACCCGTTTCCTTACGACTGTTGAAGTTCAGATTGCCATACGCTATGCACTTCTGATGTGGCACTGTTGATATTTTCACAAAAATGACCACAATTATGTGCAGTAGGTAGCTATATAGCATTATTGTTGCTCATTTCTTGCTTATGACCTGACACCTAGATACTTTAGAGGACAACAACATAGTCAGCTCCTTTTAAAGTCAATTATGTCTGATGATTTATTGTTCAAGCAAGATGTCAACATGGTTGAGGTGTTAAGCCCAATTTATGATAAAAGAAAAACGGATAACATCTGAAATCAAAATCCCTAAAACTAACGAGCTGCAAGTGTATAATGTGTTTACAACATAAGAACAATTTGGTTATACTTCTAAAGCGTTGTATGTAAAACTTTAGTTATTTAATGATCAATTTGAGAACCTCAAGTAAAAATCATTCATTACACAACCTTAATAATCCATTTCATAACCTCATAATAAGATGATATAGATGATAAGATGATCTACTTCACAACCTCAAGTAAAGATGATGAAGTAAAGTATAGATCAGAACCTCAAGTCAATAGGTGTTCTATATAGAGAAAGAACGTCATAACCTTTAATTTATGAATTATTCATTACAGATCTAGTACAATAAGTTAAATGTTGTTTAAATGATAAAATTTAAAAAAAAATTAACTTTAAATGACTTATTTTTATACTTTTTATTACCAATAAATTGTATAATTTTAATGCGTTTTACAGAATTTTAAACAGTAGCGTTGAAATTTTCTGATTTTGAAGACTGGTAATTCAGGCTATTAGCACTAGGTGGGCACTTTCTGTAGAGTAGTCTCTCGTGAATGTGGTTTCTTACCAGGATGTAGGTAATGCAATGGCCATCCATTACCGAAACAAACTTGTGCTGACAAAAATATTCGATATACTCACAATGAGGGGGTTTATAAAAAAATGCGCGCTGAAAGTTGTATGTAGTATTTGAAAAAAGTTTTTTTTTTAAAAAATTACAAAAATAATTGCTATATGACAAGATCTATCATTATTTAAAGCCAAATGGAAGACATATCTAAAAAAAAGCAAAAAGCTAAACTAGAATAAATAACAGTGGGCTAATCATGGCCTACTGACTTGAGTTATTTTGTCTTTTTACTTTTCGTATATATTGTTTATACATTGTGTGTTTTTTTTGTGTATGTTGTGAGTGTATGTGTAAGTAGTATGCAAAGACATAAAGAAAGACGCATACAAACCGATGAGAAGGAGAGTGGGAGTGAGGAAGGGAGACAGAGAGTGGAGAGAGAGAGAGGAAGAGATAGATGAAATACAATAAACAAGGTAGAGTCTATACAATAAACAATAAAGTCTACACTCATTTGCAAGTTACTATATTTTTTTAAATTATCACAAAATTAAATTTTCAATTTTATTAATAATCTTTGATATTTGTTGTTTAATTGATTATTTCAAATTGATTAACCAATACTTTGGTTAAAACACCTATTTATGTTAATCAATATAATATTTTATAATGTAATCAATTAAATCATTAGTTGTGCAATCCGTAATTGTGTGGTATTTACCCATTCTGAGGTAAAATGGATAAACCAACAAAAGTCTCCACACAAATTGATGAACACAAAGTGTTCGAAACGCGTTGAATAAAACTTCATTTGTGTGGAGACTTTTGTTGGTTTATCCATTTTACCTCAGAATGTAATCATTTAGTATCACATATGACGTAATAATTTAATATCATATGAATCATATTTAATTGTAATAATTTTTTTTGAAATTATTACCGATAGAACAAAATTCTTATATAATAGTTTACCCACGGGCTTAGACTTCTACTTTAACCTAATATTTATTGAGTTTTAGAGGGTACTAAAGGATACGATAATTAAGCATAAATACAATGTGTTCCAAAATATGACTTGAAATAGTCATAATATCAATATTAATTTTATAATTTATCGTTAAAAAGTAATTTCAAAGTCATATGTATACATTTTGTTGTTTTTTTTTTATGAATACGTGTAAATTGTTTACTTTTGTAAAACTAATCAAGTTTTGTGATTTATACACATGAACCATTTACAGTTGTGTAAAAAATGCAATTTATTTTAAACGAAAATGTATTTTATAAAAACGAAGCTTAAATAAATATCTGGGGCATGCTCTGGCATAAATAAAAGATGGAAAAGAATTCTATATTAAATTATGTAACGTGGAATTGGGATCAATCTAGGTAATGGATGTTCTTTAAATAAAAGTTATTTTTCGGAAAATGATAAAATAAATCTTGTTTTTTGAAGAAAATAAGAAGCAATTGATATCAATTAAAATTGATTTAAATCTTGAGAATTCTGGTAAATTAAATGGTACATTATCTTGAGGTGTTTAATATTTTCTTTAGATAAATTGTTGTTTTTCTGATCTACTTGAAAGAGGTCGTGAACTACTTTATAAATCATGAAGAAATATGAAAAGTTGTATTTTGTTGATATTGGAGTTGACCAAGTGAAGCGGTCTGACGAAGGCTCTCGGGGGCCTGAGATGAGGGATTACGTTGGAGCAGGCAGTGACATATTGTCGTGGAGTCTAGGAAGTTGTTTGGCTGGGCACCAGGCCAACACCCTCACATTCGCCCTTGCACCACTCTCCTTCTACTCCGAGCTTTATCACCAGTCCTTATCAAATACTTATTCATCTTAACTCAAATGACAAATTTCGTTTGTTAAGTTCAACAGAACACAAGTGCTACTGAAAAATATTACCAGCATATGTAAGGAGAAGCTCGCCTATTCTACCTGTGTAAAGGAGAAGCTCGCTTGACAAAATTAATCAGTTCTGAGACAAAGTTTACGGAAGTATTTGAAGGAAATTCAAGACTTTTTCAATTATTATCAGTTTAAAGCCTTGAATATTCGTTATATATTCAATATTTCTTGATGGAGTTTTACTCATTGAGAAAAATAATATTATGGAAAAAATTCAAGCTTCCACATAAAAATGTTTTAATAAATAATACTTTTCAAACATGCAGAGTCCTTCTTCAGGTTTCATCAACTTTGTGATAAATGAAAGAAACTAAAAAACATTGTGTGGAAAAGAAATGTTTTCAAAGATTACTAAGTGACACAGTAACTTATTGAACAATTTTGAGCAAAACAGATGACAATATCAAAACAGAACATATCTGTTCTGAAAATATTCATTGATTCTTATAGAAACTGGATCTTTTTGAAATAAGAAATTGGTATCTTAACACAATTGTTGAAATTATATCAACAATTTTCATCCTATATGCCGAGTACTTGAAAGATAAAACACCATGAATTCTTTCTGTGCTCAGTAGTACACGTTATAATTAGCAGTCCAGGTCACAGACCTGCTACTGACCAACGACCAACGACCAACGAGATTTTCCGTGCATTGATGCAGGTTGGGGTCAGGCAGTTCCAAGCCAGAGGCTTTCACCTGCTTGTCTGTTTGTTCTACTTTATTTGTTTAGGTCTGTCGGGTAGGTCGGTATGTTAGTTTTTGTCCTGTCTATGGTGAGTATGTTTCGTGGTCGTATGGTCTTTGAGTCTAAAGTCGTCAGTTATCGTTAATTTGGTGATCTGATTAGTCGAAGGGGGATTGGTTTCAGGGAATTTTACTGCTTAATTATGCTACTATTATAGTTTGGGGGTCTCTATGTAAATGTTTGTACTCTTTTATTTGATTTGTCTGTAAACATTATTTCTTGGTTGCTTGGTCTCCTTGAGTTGTGAAAGAGTTGTCAGTCTAGAAAGGGTTTGGCCTTCTATTTTAACAACAGCCTCTACGATGGAAGTGTTTGGAGAATTCTTAGGGTTAGGCTATGATCAACGGGGTTTGGATTGATTGGGATTTTCAATCCTTCATTAGTCACCAGTCTATTAGTGATTTGGTCAATTGATTACAACCTGAGGTCTCTTTGAATATTTCAAAGTACCAATTTGGAATATTTGAATATACCAAGGTTCCTCAGCCATAAGGCGTGCACATTCATTTCATAGCTGAAAGAGAAACATATAGTTTTTTAATAGTATTAAGTATTTTACAATTACATAAGATAAGAATTATATCGTTTCCGAATATGAATCATGTTTTTGGATTAACAAACATTTAAGTAGTTTATCTATATCTGTGCTTCTTCTAATGATTGTATTAGTAAAGGCCAAATGCAAAGTAAAAAAAATGAAGCAAATAATTGAATAGTATTTGAGAGCATGATTGATGGTGTAAATAATAATTGAAGAACTGACCAACGACATTGAGTGAAATGAAGTGACTCATCTTGGGTTCTGTGCTGACTTGACACTCGTATTGACCTCCATCCCGTGCCTGGACGTACTTGATCTGAAGCGTCCACGTGTCTGTGGCCTCGACGAGAAATGCCTGAAACCTGTCGTCAGCTATGAACGTGTACCTGTCCACTGTCAGAATATGAGAGTCCCGTCGTCTGATCCAGGACACCTACAACAAACAACAAACGACCTGTCATTTCGCAAATCATGGAACCTTGAGCCAAGATGCTTTCAACCATTTAGACCACGAGATATTTAACCCTGTCATTAACAATTATGTATTTGTCAAAAATAACAAACCAGTTATAATTTAGTAAATTTTATTATCTCTTAACTTTAGATTTTTACGTAAAACCAAGAATATAAAGTAATTTCTTAAAATTCCTGCTGTCATTAACTTCTAAGATAAAACTCTTACAACTCAGTAACAGGACAGTCACCCACTGTTGTTATTATTATTATTGGAGGTGACCCAAATTAGAAAAAGCACACACACAACACATGCAATAAGATAAAAATAAGCACTTGTGATATAAAAGTCAATGAAAAAGTAAAATTGTGTTTTGCTTATCATTCTAAACGTTAAAACAGCATTTGATATACAGAATATTAGTCGTGTGCATATCTATATCTAGACTTTTTATATAAACGAGTATTTATTTTTGTTTTCTCTTTTTAAAATAATTTCATGGTTAAAAATTTAAAAAAAAATGGAGGCTTATTATTAAGACAATACCCTAATCAATTTGGGCAGAGAATTAACGACTGAGTTTATGTTTTAATCTAAAGTTTCAAAAATGTCTTCATTGTGCATCCTCTAACCATTGCATTCCCTAACTAGGCCTCTTACCTGGCGTTCAGTTTAAATTTCAAATCATTTAGAATATAACATATGCTGATTATTTTTGTGGTCATATATTATGTTTTGTTGCAACTCCATCAAAATTATTAAGACATTGATGAGTAATATATTATGTAATTATATAAACTATAAATCATATAATTATCATCAATGATGGATATACAGATAAAATAATTTAATTCAATCACCATAATTAGTACGTAATTGCATTTAATTGTTACTTTATCTGATATAATAAAGTGTTTACAGTAAAGTATGCTTAAATTAAACATTTAAATCAAATCTTAAGAGAAAGCATTGTAAAAACTTGTTAATATCACTCCAAGTGGATTTCATTTCACTTTAGAAGAGCTAAAGAAATATTGACTTTTTGCCAGCCAATGAGAACTTTCTTCTCCTGATGATAGTGAGATCGAAATATTGAAGTTTTGGAAAATATTTATGTTTTAAGCATGTGAACTGGTATTAACAGGAACATAAGTACTATTTAAATATAGAACATACTTACAAACAAAACAAGCCCTCAGTAAAAGACTTATTTAAACTTTTAATCGAGGACTTATGGATGGGACTAAATTATGACCAAAAAAATATTAGATACTCCTGGTAATAGAGATTTCGCTAAACATTTTCTTTTTTTTTCTATTCTATACTTTTCTATACAACCAGTTCTAAAAAATAAGTGTAACATAAAATTTTATGTTGGCATAAATGAGACATAAATTCATGATTAAAATATATCAATTTTATAATTCTTAAATGAACAAATGCAATGGTAGTTTGTTTACCGAGTAAGTAAAAAGGCAACTTACAATATCTGTAATCTCCAGTGTAGTTCATATGCATAAAAATAAGTAAATGTATGAATTATTTAATTAATTATTAAGGTTATATTAATTTAATAAAGTCTCCTTGTTTCAGTTAGAACTGAGATAAAAATGAACTGAAAAGAAAGTTTTAAAGGTATAAGGGATTATGCAGTGTGTTGTAACTGACGTAAGTATGGAAGACTGAAGAGAGAGTATATCTTAATCAGCGTCAGTTGAACACAGAAACCGCAGAAACGTAATCTGAGGGGGTGGAGGGAGGCATAATGGAGATTTATCTTGCTTGAACAGTGTTGCGGGTCTAATATATCAGAGTACTTGAAGGGCCGAAGAGAACATCAGACACGCCTGGTAATAGGGATTACCTCTGTTTCCTCGTGGTTAAGGCTTAGCTTTTAGCGAAACTAGCTACTTCTTAGTGCGACGAGTAGACAGTTTGATAAATAAGTCTAACGATAAATACATCAGCTGAAACTGATGTGAGTTAGTAAGTTTTTCCTCATACTGCTAGTAACAATATTTTTTAGAACAAAGATTTCAATAAATTTCTTCAATATTTCAATAAATCTGTACCTTGATATAAATAGGGTCAATGATATGAGTAGAAAATATCTCAAAGATTATGACGAGATAGAAATATTTTTACCCTCTACTAATAAATTTACCAATTTTTCCAGGCGGATCTCTAAAAATCTCTGGATTGGAGCTGCAATTGAAGAAATTTCTGAGAAAGTAAATAAAATAATAAATAAACTGGAATAAATAACGATTTATCAAGTAGTCCATAAGGTCGCTTAGTTTATGGTCACCAAGTGGGCCAGGTTAGTTCAGTGGTTAACTCCGTAGATTGCCATCAAGAGTGCAGATGTAAACCCGGTAGAAGAACACTAATTTTTTGAAACGCATTATTATAATTTATATTATATTTTTTTTACATGGAAACGTAATTTTTGAAATTTCTATGGATTTTTACACCGCTGTACAAGTGTAACAACTTTAGGATGCTTACGTGTTATGACTATTTACATAAACACTTGAATTAATCGGAGTAACAAATGATTTGATTGTACTTTCTGTTGTGTCAAAACTATGACCCATTCATTGATGAACATCTGCTGACACATTATACATTTAAAATTCAAGTTGGAATAAATTTACTTGCACCTTGAATCATGAACAGTCGACATCTAAAGGCGACTTGGTCAAAGGGATAGCAGCTCTCTATGGTGCCCTGGTGGATGGATTGAGTCTAATACCAGACAGTGTTGAGAGAAGCAAATGGTTGGAAATCAAAGAAAGGAGCAATAATAGGATACAGCACAGTTTACCAATCTAATTGCTGGAGAAGAAAATATTTTTATTTAGTTATAGTGAACAACAAAATCTGGAGTGGTCAACACAAATTTACCATAAGTAAAACCAATTAATCGATAATTTATGATTCGTTGGTAACTGCTTCCTAATAACAAATAGTGGTAATAATCAAAATAGAAATATTCAATTTCATTTCCTAAATAATTCAAAATACATTTCAATAGTCTTATTAAAAACAATAATTGGAGGATAAATATATTACTTAATGTTTTAAAAGAATTAGAAATCTACAATCATGAAAAAAACACAAATCTAACCAATTTTTTTTTAAACAATAATATGCCGAACAAACAGCTAGATGGATTTTAATAATAATAAAGAAAATAATAAAAAAGTAAAATTATGACATCAATAAAAGAAAAGTAGAAAAGGAAATGCTATTAATGAAAAGCTAGACATTATAGATTAGTCTATAAAAAAAATCCAACGATTCTGATCAGTTCTGTTTGATGCCCAAAAGCGTTTTAGAGACTCCTAGTTATTTCATTTATTCATATTTTATTACTTTAAATTTATTTTAAATAAATTAGTTTCTTTTACCACTTTTAATTCAATTAAACTTAATTTTTTTGCATCAATTAAAATGAATGTTTTACAGATGGCAACACTGAATACAACATTTAATTTCTAGAGCAAGTAGAAGTGTAGAGTTTTTCTTTTTGAAATGATTTAAGATAAAGTAATTTACATATCATAATATTGTCCAAAAATAATTGTTTTCAATTTTACATAAGAACTTATCGAAGAACCTATATGTATTCAAACATTTGTGATCTGTAGTGTTTTTACAATAATTTTGATGCCAATCCTTAAATATAAATTCAGGGATAATAAAAAAGATATCTAAGATAGATTCGAAAGATTTAAGAACGTCTAAATCCGACAGGATCTTAAAATAAAATATTCACATGAGCACTATAAATCAACTTTTCTTATTGAGAATAATTCTAACTAATAGCGTTAGTTAAAAATTGGTTTATTTATTAAAGCAGTTGTGTGATTCATACTAGTAACTTTTCACAGTATTTTACTGTAATTAAACAGTAATATTGTCTTCGAAGAATTAAGCGGAAAGCTGGTGATCGGAAACTCAAAACTAGATAGTTTGGCAGGCAGCTGAGTAGAGTTTCAAACTGAAATATTCAACTCCAGCGGTGAACAAGAATTCAATTATTCCATCAACATCTTGTCAGACTGTCAACCAATCTATATCTGATTCATAGAAACAGGTATTATCAATCATTATCATCCCGTTTTTTGGTTTGAATTAGTGCCCAGTTCTAAATGGACACTAATTAGCGTCATTAAAATTTCCTGCCATTAGTGGTTTCCATTAGTGCCCTTTTAAATTCCTATAAATCATTAATTCCTAATGAATTAAAAGTAGCGATCGAAATTAAACAGAGTTGAATAATAGCCATTGTTTAAAGCAAACAAAATGCATTATGGTTTTATTTATTTAGTGTTTGTACTAATTTATATTGGATGTTGCTTTCTGATGTTTAATTACTCATATATTTTAGACCTGGAGTTTTCTTAATGCCTAGAGAAGAAGCCAATTTTAACTAACCTTTATTTATTGGTACAGGTTTACCTGTGCTGTGAAAAGCATTAGTGGTTTTGCCCTAGATTGCAGCTCCTAAATCACACATTAAATACAGTTTAATTATTACATCGATCGGTTCATATTATTTATGAGGCAGAGATTATGTGGTGCAAAGACAAAAACAGAAAATAAATAAGAATACTGCTACTAAGAGCACAAGAATAAAATATAACAGGTAACGATATAACCTCCTAGATACTAAAGTAACTGAATAATTAATTAACTTAGAATGCTACATTAAAGTAATATGTTAAACGTTACCTATCACAGCACGAACAGGAAGTTATGCAATTTTCGTTTATTATTTAAAAAATCCCCACATAATTTCATGTACAGTATTGTGAAAAGGTTAGGAATAAATAACACTAGCACAGAAAACAGATTTGAAACTGATCATTCTTGCTAATTCAATTTAGTTCGAGATTGATTAAATTTAAACTAATTTAAAATATACAAAAACATATAAATTAAATTAGAATTCTTATCAAGTTCAAGTAGCCAAAAATTAAATTCAAATCCAAAGTGAAATTAAGAACTTTATATAAAGTTCTTAAAATATTGGATATAAATTGTGTCATAACTATTAATTGTTTAAATGTTTTAAAATGTGAATTTATAATTGTTGATAATATCATAAAAAAAACAAACTTATATGTTTCCATTTGTTGAATTTATTTGAAGCTATTCTAGAGAGTAAAAATTTAAACCATTTTACAGAATTATACTAGTTTTTACTTTACAGTAGTTGATGATTGATCTGTTAAACATTTGTTATGATATAATTTAAGTACTCAGTTACAGAGGACTTGAAACATCAGTTAAAAACTTGGAATTATAATATATAATGTTTGGAAAATAATACAAACATACCGTTTAGAATATGTAGAAATATATCATACAATTCATTCATGATAACTAAGATTAACTTGAGGTGATGTGTGGAAAAAATTGTTTGATAGAACTAATTTTATTATGAAATTCTGTATTAGTAAGGATTAATAATATGTTAGTATAATATAATAAAACAAGATTACAGAGTCAACGGTGAAATTGAAATGAACTTAAAAACTAGATTCAGAGAATCAGAGATCTGACTAAGATCTTTTAACGAAAACAAGTGATCTTGGTTAGAATTTCACTCATACTTACTATATACTGACAAAGACCACTTGTTTTGGTTGAAAAATCTTGGTTTCTCTGGTTTTCTATAGTTTCTATTACTATTTGGAGTTTGATAATATACCAAATATAATTTGGAGTTTGGTAATATGAATGTTGGCAATTTTGAAACATCTAGTACAAAAATCGTCAAATCAAAACTTTAAAGTCAAATAAAAGCAGGGTACAGTTGCAAAGTAAAAGATTTTTTGGGCCCCTCCTTCATTTTTAAAACTTGCCATATTTAGTGGATAGCTATTAATTCTATAAATCTAACAGCGCTCCTGGTGGGAGATGAAAAAAGCTTTATCCAGTATACAATCTCAGTTATCAATACGTGATTATAAAATAAACATTAAATTTAGTGACAGTTATAATTTTTTAATATTAAAATCATCATTGATAGTATTGGTACTTCCATTTCAATTAATAATTTCTGATAAAGTATTATGGGCATGAATTTATTCATAATTTTAAAGACTTTAGTAGAATTTATAAGAAAGTGTATTTTTATAAGAAGGTAATAAAAGGAAACAGGTATCTAATTTGTTTGAAGCATTGAAGATAATTAATTTTATTTTGAAAACAACAAGTAAATATTTTATTGCAATAACATTTAGTCATTTTAAGAACGAAAACACAAAATATTGTTTAAATCTTTTTTTTAAAAAAAATAAAATGATTTACTCAGGTCAAAGAGTTTATTTAAAGTTTTTTTTTTTGTAGCTTGTTCTAAGTGTTCTATAAGATAATGTCTTTTCTAGTTTATTATGAAATTCCCGAAAAAAAAAATAGAATATATGTTACGCTCCTGGAAAATAGAGATATTTTTGCAGCAGTAATATGAAATAAAACTCAACCTCACAACTTGGTTTAGTCTATTGCTTCCGTTTAAAGAACAACTGTTTACTATCAACCAACCCTAGTAGTTTAGCCAATTTTATCTTACTTAATCTTGTCAAAAATCTTCCTTTTCTCTTCAACTTAGTTCTTAGAGTAAAAAAAAGGAGTGTTTAGTGATATCTTCTGTACGCTTAATTAACTCACTTGTCTCATTTACAATAGAAAGTTAACATTAACACAAAGAAGGAAACAAATTATATCACTTAATTACAATCAATCTATCCTGTAAATGATCTTATAAGATAAGAAAAAATTGTGATAAGAAAAAACATAAAATTTTCAACACATTTTACATTTAGTCATAAATTGTCACATAAACAATGTACAAATTACAATTTTCTTTTTCCAATTATACAAAATCAATAAAAATTGTTACTTATAACAAATAGCTACTGTGCAATAGTTTATACATAAGACAACTAATTTAATCAAAGCAAACTGAAGCGTTAGGATATAGAGTAATTTTTTGATAAAGATAACGCTTCAGTGAGCTGATGAAGTCTGTATTTGATAAAAATATTATTTACTTAGAATCTAATTATTGATTAACTGTTTTATAAATGATGATGTATCATTATATATAGAAAATATACATGATGTACTTGTTTTTAGTGATCTTCTCACGCTTTCTATTTTTTATATATATATATATACGTTTATAAAGTAAATTATAATCATTTATAAAGTAAATTAAATAATCATACATTACAGCTTAACACACTTGTAATGTAATTTTCTTGATTTAAGGTCATCAGGAAGAAGAAAAGAGAAAATGCACTGCTCTGTAGCGGATAGATTGCCCACCGAAGTACTGCTGGAGTGCTTTTCTCTTCGCTTCCTCCTGATGAGGGTGAAACCAAAAATTTAATACTGTAAACTTGGAGTGTATGTTTATTTAGTTTACTTTACAGAACATTTATACTCCATTTTGGATAATTTTTTTATTTATTTGAGAATGTAGATATATTATATATATATATATATATATATATATATATATATATATATATATATATTATATATATATATATATATATATATATATATTATATATCGAAAAAAATATTGTTGTTTGATCATTGATATATAATATATATATATATATATATATATATATATGTACAAAATAAAAGATTATCAGGAAGCAGTTAGTTCTTCAGGCCCAAATTAAATTTCATTGCCAACGTTTCAGTTTTTACTGAAAACCTTTTTCGTAGGGTGAAGTATAATCTGAAAGATAATACTATTGCATTAGAAATTATTTTACAAAGAAAACAGTTTGTGGATTTCAGAAACACTTTCAGAAACATTTCAGAAAGACACTTTTGTAGTCTTGCTCATCATGCAGCTAACTAGTTGATTTCATTTCTAAATGTTGAAGTCAGGAATGATATTTTATATTTCTCTTTTTTTACTTTTATAATTTTTCTTCTATAACATCGCGTAAACCTCCTAACCTCAAAAGTATTTTATCACATATCTTCAAATTTCTAATATTCCTAAGGGAATGAAACCTTTTCAAACAATCTGCTTTTCATCAAACTGACTATACGATTTAGATTTCACTCAGTATTATACTTTTTGTGTTGGCTTTGCTTTCATTGAATGAGACTTTGATGCATTTTTACAGGTCAGTTGTCTACCAGCCCAGCTGCGATCACCTTCTCACCTTAATGACTGCTTTCGTGTCCATATCTTGAACACATCACTGACAGCAGCCCTAAGAGATTCTGAAAAGGCTCACATTTGTCCTTAACATAAGTGAAATAACAACAATAATAGGTAATTTCTTCTTTTAAATCATTTATATTACTAATTTGTACTCTTTATCATTCTTTTTTGAACTATTGTTTGTTCTTTTCACAATTATTATTAGTTTATTTTTTTGTTTATTTCAGAATGGATTCTTTATATTATATTTTAGCTATATATTTATTTAATTTAACTACTCATACGGTATAGTATATGACACAAGTAAGTGTTGTGTTTAGACTTGTCTTGCCTGTTGAACAATCAGTTTTTTTTCTGTTTTATATATGAGTTTTTTTTGTATTTGACGTACGAGTATAATAATTTAATATATAAAACAAAAATAGTGCCAAAAAGAACCCACACGATTGCTTTCTATATTTCGGCTTTCGTCATTAATAAAATTAGGAGTGGCTTACCCACAGGTAAGTTATATAATATCAGGTAAAGATTGATAGGCAGAAATGGATGAAATCATATATGTAATATATAATAATTTCAGAAACCTTACTTAGCACCTAAAACGTTTTCCTTTCTAAAATCTCTATCGTAAAAGAGATCTTTCTCTTTTTTTAGGAAATTAAGTGGAAGGAAAGTGATCTTATTGATCAGCTTATGATTTGAGAATATGTGTTTTTTTTTTGTAATCAGCTAATTATAAAAAAAGGGAATTTTTTTTTCAGAAAACAATAAACTAAAAATTAGTAAACCATTACAAAAGTGAAAGAATTGTCTGAAGTTCCAATTATTGGAAATGGCAACATAAATATAAAAAAATAAATGTAACAAGAGATTTTGATTTGTTTTAAATCGACTTCGCAATTTTTACTAGAATATAATAAAAAAAATCTATTTAAAGGGTAATTAGTTGCTAGAGTGATTATTATTGATTAATTTCAAAAGTTTTTACTTTACTATAAGTAAAGTATAGTGATCGTGAAAAAATTCGATCTCGAGATTTTGACGGAATTACATGTTTTGAGGTTCCAGAAGTCGTTTTATGAAGTTTTTTCGATGATGTCTGTGTGTGTGTGTGTGTGTGGGTGGGTGGGTGAGTGTGTTAGCATTGCTTGTTACCACGCTACGGTCCAGAATCTTTGATGGATCAAGTTGATATTTTACACGAAAATGGGCCCCATAGGGAAGAAGATCCCTATTGTTTGGCTAGAATTATTCATGATGGGAAAGTCACTTTTTTTTGCCAAAAACCGTTTTTTAGAAAACATTTATTTCTCCTAAACTGATAACCCTAGAGTTTTGAAATTTTGACATTATCTTTGAGGTTACAAATGGAACAAACGAAAAATATATTCAGAATTTTAAAACAACGGGACATATTTTTTTTTCAATAAAATGTTTTTTATGGTAAGAGATATTTTTTTTCGAAATTCCATTCGCTAAAAGGGCGTTACAGTACGATTTCTGTTTTCAGAAAATGTTTTTTTGACGCTAAACGGCTCATTAAAAAATAATGAAAATTTGATAATAATGGAACGAAAAATTAGCAATTCATAAAAAAAAATCATGAAGTTTCAATTACGAAAAAGAGCAATAACGCTATAAAAACTGTTTGTTTATCCTGGACTAAGAGATCACCTCTTTGTAGAATTTTTGTCGAATTTTTTTATTTTTTACATTGTTTACATTGACTTCACTGATTGAAAATTGAATTCACTGAGATAGAATTGATATTTATAAAGGAACAATTTAAATAGTTTATTGACTTATATGAGATGTAAGAGGAGTAATATTGTGCGGGAAAATGATAACACTCACTCAGAAAAAATTCGTATATATCATATTTGACAAAGGGGAAGGAAAATGATCTTATTAAATACTAAGAAGTTAATAATTTCCAGTATAATAATTCTATAAAAAACCAAAATGTAAAAGATAATTCAAAATTGAAATCTTCCGTTTAGAGATTAATAAATGTAATTATCCTACATCTTTAATTATAAATCATCTTAAAACAACATTTTTTCTTCGCTCTTTATGTTGTTTTTCAGAGGAAAAAAGGGTATTTTCCTGTTTTAAATTTGAAAATGTTACTTTAATATTCAATGTAGAAGGATGTCAAGTAAACGATGTAAGAAATCCACGGGCTATTTAATGATAAATCGATCAATCACTATCTGTACTACCTCAGAAAACAAAGACTAATAAACATCTCCCATTTAAATTTTTACATTATGCTTAAATGAGACATTATATATTATATACCCAAGAAAATTGATATTAAGTTTACTTATAGTAAAGTTGAGTGCAGGCCACTCCAGTTTCTTTTAAATAGTGATTTTAATAAATTAAAATGTGCTTTAGAGAATAAGATGCAATGATTTTAGATACCACTATATTGGATAATGAGATAGGACCTTAAGATAGCGATTTAAAGTGCATATTCATGACTTCATTAAGAAGAAGTAGCGAAAGAAATAGTCAAATTTTTAAAACAATAAAAATGTATTTTTTCAGAAAAATATAAAAATCTTGATCTATGATTGCATGTGAATGCTATTGAGGAGGCAAAAATCATTATGTTGTAAATTAGTTCGGTATTTTTTTTTACTTATAGCAAACTTAAGTGCAGGCTACTTCAGATTTGTTACAATGTTATACGATTTGGTACAAATAAAACGAAAACTTTATAATACGGAATCCATAAAATTAAATAATGCCAGTAAAACAAAGCTCCTCTTATCAAGGTATAAACTGAGTGAAAAGAAATTTTTAAAATAGTTGAATTCAATATAACTTAAGAATCATAGGTCTCTATTTATTATGTAAATAATCATTCACGCAGAATGAAGTCCCTTCATTTCCCGCCAACAGCACATAATGCGCATGTCTTTTCTATCGTATGATTATTTCGACCAATCATTGTCTCTCATTTTTTCACCTCATTTTAATTTTTAATTGCGTTTCTATTCGACGTCAATGTTATTTGTAACAGTTTGAAATTAATTCAAATGTGATCTTATTGAGAAATTTAGTTTAATATCTGTGTTTAAAAGAGTACATTCATTGAAATATTTAGTTTAATATATGTTTTAAATATGAGTTTACGTTGATTAAATGACAATGCAAGAATACAGAAGGTAATTGAATATCATAAGGTCAGTGGAAATATTGTATTAATTTTCTTTTCAATATTACAAGTGCATTAATTGTTATTTAGACTATCTACGCTATTAACATCATTTATATTATTTTTAAACCATTCTTGTTTTGCTAATTCTTCTATAAGTCTGTGTAATTTATATTTATTTTCACTTCAGAGGAAAATAAAATACTTAATTAACACCATGTACATAATGCAAAAGTTCACCTATTGAGTTTTGAATAATACTGAATCAATATGATTATTTGTATAAGATAATTCAAGAAACGTATTTTAATATCTTTGAAAACATTTATTTAGTTTATTAGTTATACCTATTTTTCATAATTTGCCTTAGTAATTTCTGGCCTTAAACAATGCTATCTCAATTTTTTCTCTTATTCTGTATTGTTATTTTTAAATTATTTACTTTATTACTATGAATGGAAGCTGTATTTGACATCATACAAAGAATTCAAACTCTGTGGCTAGAAGAGGTAGAAACCTTCGATCACATTATATCTGTATTCGATCAATCATCTCAGAATGGACAAAGATTTCTGTCAGATCTTACCTAAAGCTATAGAAGTGACGAATACTTCTCTATTTACAATTATAAGGGTCATTAATGAACATAAATCTGATGTTAAATTGAGTTAGAACAATGGCATGCCAACAGTATGTCATATGTTGTTACAACAGTATGACTGCAGAGCCTACGAGTCCGATGAGTTTCAGAAGTCATTGTTATCATTGTCAATGTCATTATCATAAATCATTGTTATCAGATGTCATGTTCACGATTCTAATAACTAATAAAGCGATTACAGTCAAATTAAACAAATGATACATACTGATTAAATGTAAAGAGCACAAAACATCAGTTGGTGGTTAATGAGTTTCTTAATATGTTTTCTTATAGTAAAGTTGAGTGTAGGTCACTCCAGATTTTTTCAATGTAGTCTGGGCTAATTATGTAGTAACACCGATTTCTTTATATGTGTTGAAATTGGTTAAGTTTGGGATATGGATTGAATACGTTCTTCAGGTTTATACTTGATATTCTATGAAATCTCGGTTTCTATATTTGTATATATATATATATATATATATATATATATATATATATATTCAATGTTTTGTTATTGAGGGCTAGGTCAAAATTTGACCTAGCCCTCAATAACAAAACATTGAATAGAATAGAAGAGGTCAATAACAATTTTTTGAGTTTTTTATATATATATATATATATATATATATATATATATATATATAGCAGATTCAATAATACGTATATAGACAGTCTGATAGAATAGGTGCGTTGTCTAATCGGGATTCGGTCAATTTTCCAGGTTAAAAATTAAACTCTCGTTGCCGACGTCGGCAATTTTTGCTGAGAGTTTGATTTTTGAGCCTACAAAATTGACCGAATCCCGATTAGATAACACACCTATATAACACAATCACCTGGAATTAAAATCAACGTCTAAACGATAGGAAGTCAGAGATGTGACTAATATCTTTTAGCTAAAACATGTTTTCTTCGCTAAAGTCTTACTTAGACTGAAACAAGTGATGTATGGTGTGGTATTGAGAAAGAATGGAGAGAAGAGAGGCATTTTAAAGGGAGTAAAGTGCAGGAAAGAGAACAAAGGGCTAGGCAAGACAAGTCAGGGTAAACAAAGGAGTTCAGGAAGAAATAAGTAAAAGTTATTTGCTAGCTGTCAACCCTGATAAACCAAGCCAAGCTCTCGATAACACTGAATTTAACATTAATAAACCATTACTAATGTTTATAATATTTGATCTACTAAATATTTCTTGACGACATCGATCATATCTGATCATTTTAGCTTCTGTCCAATTTATTTCATGATTATTATTATTTGTATGCAAGCATAAGACGCTACTATGGTCACCTATAGTTACGTTTTATTAGTGTTTTTTGACGTATTTTTAATGATTAACGAGTCTGACCAATGTATAATTAATGATTTAATATATAATTTTCACAGAGTTTATAAATATCACTATATCCTAGTTCCCTGGAGGAGTTTTTAATTAACGATTATCTAGTTTTCACCATTAGAAAAAACTACATAAATGTTAAAATTTCGAGGAAGTAGAGAAAGAGGATCTAATGATTCAAGAGCTTGCAATAAACTCTTTAATGATGAAGTTAATAACATAACTTTTATTATTCACTCATTAAAATACCACTCTTCTTATATAGCTATAACTTAAAAGGTGATAAAGAAACGTTTTCCAATGCTTTAAGAGGGGCCCGTTAAGGTCAAATGTTACAGTTTTACTATATCATGAGTTACTGGACCCACATTATTTTTTAAAGTAAAAAATGCTTAATTTCATCAAAATTTAATTAGCTAATTTGTTTATAAAGAATAATTGCAATAATTCATCTTCAAACTCAGAATCAGATAGTTTGCATTGTGCTTAAGATAATGCGATTCCATCCATAGGTGACACCATGGAAAAAATAAATAGTTGGTGACACTCGTGACTTGTAGGGCTATAGTGTAGTATAGTATAGTATTGTATACTATAATTAAGTATATTGTAGTATAGTATAATTATTATATGGGAAAATTAAATTCTTTTAAGAATTATCTACTCCTGGAGGTTACAATGGTTTTGTTACTGAAGTTACTATCAATTAAATATGCGTCAGTTATTGATTATATCAGTTTATGATACAGTATTTATTATACTCCTTTTTTAACCTTTGTTCAAACGATTTTTATAATACCTTGGTTTAAAAAAAGGGCTAAAAAATGAGGTAACAAAATATTATTGAGAATCTATGTTACAGTTTAGGTGAAATCAATTGAAATCAAAAATTATTTTAATGTAGTGTCAGTTTTAGACAGATATCATCTGAACTCAATTATTGGTTTTTGAAAAATATTGGCAAGATAATCAGATGATAATAGAAATAAAGAAGTTGGTTTGATGGCTGATAGAGGTTGGTGAAAGTGGTTGGTTTCATAAATCATTTGTAGTCGGCTTACAGTAGATGGTATATTCTCCCTTTATATTCCTCTAGAAGGGTGTGGGATTCCCTCGTCCACCTGGACTCTGACAAACGACTTTTTAATAAACCTTCCCACAGCGAAACCATAAATTTATACATGCCAGAATAATATGAAAACTGCGTAGAAACCACTATAAATCTACTACCTTATAACTGAGAAACGAAACCTTTGCTTTTACTTGATCGGAACAAAACTTTCAAAAACAATAAGGATATTCTAGTTAGATGATAATTTTATTTTTTTTTCATTTCTGCAAACAAAAAAAAAAATTCAGACAAAAGCACCCAGGCTTACTCTTTTAGCGGAACGTACCGTCAAGAAAACTCAATTTGAATTTCTTTGATAACATTTTTTTCGATAGCTTAGGCAATGTCCTTTTCGGTTAATTTAGATTGAAAAAATGTAGACAACACTAATGAGTCATGGATTAGTTTCATAGATTTGAAACTACCGTTCAATGTGTAGCAAAGCAAACGACGAACCACGATGAAGGCTTTTTTTTATTTTGTTCCTTCTATGTTTGCATTCCTATTATAACCCCCTATAAATAAAAATATATATATATTTAAAATAAAAAATAAACTATGGATAAAACTTAGCTCTTTTATTGACACTCAGCGTGATCAAGAAGTAAACTATTTGAGAGTCAAATATAAACGGTTATATATATATATATATATATAATTAAAGTTACAGCTAGAGAACACAAGAAAAAGGACGAACACTCACGAATCTCGATTATTTCGGCGTCTTGCCGTCTTCAGGAGAGTAGAAAGAAAGAAAATAAAATAAAAGGAGAAAGAATGAAGGAACGGAGACGTAAATGCGTCCACTGGCCGATGTAAACTCATATATATATATATATATATATATATATATATATATATATATCAACAATAACTTCTCGACCGTGTGACAGATATACAACTAAAAAATGATTGATCGGGATGCGGTCAGTTTCTTCCACTTTCAATTCAAACTCTCATTGCCGACGTTTCGATTTTATTTAAAATCTTTTTCCAAAGGCCTACAAACAGAGGAAAACAAGAATTTTAATACGTACATTTTTTTTTAAAACTTTTTTTTCATAGTGTACTTCTTTTGTTTGTGTTTTAAAAAAAAATGTACGTATTAAAATGTTTTCCTCTGTTTGTAGGCCTTTGGAAAAAGATTTTAAATAAAATCGAAACGTCGGCAATGAGAGTTTGAATTGAAAGTGGAAGAAACTGACCGCATCCCGATCAATCATTTTTTAGTTGTATATATATATATATATATATATATAAAATAAATTCAAAACGAAGGAAAGACACAGAAAGACACAGACATAACTCACATAGATATTTCGATGTGAGTTATGTCTGTGTCTTTCTGTGTGTTTCCTTCGTTTTGAATTTATTTTATTTAATAAAGTCCGCTGGACCGTTTCTTTTAATTGTTATATATATATAAGAGCTAAGTTTTATCCATAGTTTCTTGATATATATATATATATATATATATATATATATATATATAAATGATCAAATACAATTTGAAAGTGGAAAACAAGACTAAGATCTTAACAAGCGGTCTTTGTCAGTGTCAAAAACCAAACTCAGGGCTTGACGAAAATCCTACTTTGACGATGACCGCTTGTTACAGTTAAAAGATCCAATGAAAAAAAAACAACAAACCAAAAGTTTATCCTTATTCAAAACACAATATTACATTATAAAAAATACAATTATTGTTCTCAATTTTGTAAATTAAATCTTTTAACAGCTAATGGCTGTCGTTAGAGAATTAAAGAGAATTCAGTTTGAGGTTCTGTTGCGAAATATTCTTAATACTTTTAATATTTATTTTTCCATATTTCTTTGAAAATTGTTAATAATATGTGGGAGCTACAGCGTCTGTAAGAGTAATCTGTAAAATAAATTGATTTGATACAACATTTGAAAGTCATATAATTCAAATTAATATAAAACACTTATTTATTGAAATAAAAGAATGCAATACAACATAAAGAATAACGATTGTTGTTTTTAGTTGCTAAATTTTATCTCTGTCTTTACTTATTAATTATCATTATATGAAATTATTATTAACCGTCATACCTCGTCTATCGCTGGTGGAGTCGTTCGACCGGTTTCGCAATGGCTGCATCATCAATGGGACTAACCTTACCTTTCAAAATCAAAGATATAAATACCTGTTTTAACTCAGTGGTACCAATTCATGCCCAAATTTCCTACCTATTAGGAATTGGAATGGTGCCAATTTAGGTATGTATTGGCACCATTGAGTTAAAATAGGTATTTATTTATATCTGTGATTTTGAAAGGTATCCCATTGATGATACGGCCATTGCTAAACCGATCGGATGACTCCACCAGCGATAGATGAGGTATGACGGATAATAATAATATCTTATTTACTAACCTCTGTGGCACCAACAATATGTAATTATCATTATACTGAATGTATTATTGCACCTAAGTCTTATGCTATAGCAGACTCTGAGATTTTTGCGGTAAAATAACCCCCTTTGCTTGATGAAACACCTGTTTAACAGTGCAATTAAGTACTATTGTATTGAAGTGTGAAGGACATTAATATACCTATAATCAAACATGACTAGAAATAAAAATAACTGAAAACCTATTTTGAAGTTTCTTTAAAAACTGGTCAGTAGTGAGTCAGTGTTTTGATGATAAAGGCCTAAGCAAATTAACCATTCTCCTTATTATTATGATATTATTATTATTATTATTATTGTTATAGTAATTGTTTAGTTATATTTATACATTCCAAACAATGTCACAATTAACACAGGTGGCTCTGCAACCAAACAGAGTAAAGCAATAATAAAGGAAAAATGATATAGTCCTAAGGCCTTTAAATTTAATCTTTGCCAAAGAGAAAGGTTCTTTGATGCTATTGTCCACTTTTTGAACAAAGAACAAAGCCATGGGCTTTAATTTTTTTTTAATCTGCTCCTTGATGTATATACATATATGCTAAATTTTACATTAAAGTAAAAAAAAATAGCATTTTTATAATAATATATTTTGAAAATTGATTTACGTTCAAACTTAACATGATAGTGTTGCTGAAGTTTCAATTTATTATGCTTTATTCATAGTGTTCTCTTCTATTTATATCTATAATCTAATTGCATATTGAAGCTGAGGGATATTGAAGTTCAATTTTTTCTGATCTTATTCATATTTGCGTACTTACGTATGAATGAAAATTGACAAGATATACTTGCAAAGCTTACACAAACATCGCAAAGTATATTAACAGGAGACATTTTAATCAACACTGTTGATAAATAATATTGTTGATATTGTTTTTAATTCAAAAATAAACAGTATTCTAGGCAAACAGACATGTTCGACTCATACCATTTTTTCTTCTATCATTAAAAGTAAACAAGTTTTAGAGAATGAGATAAAACAACAAGACTTCGATTCTTTGAACACTGTATTCTTTGAAAAATTCTTTGAAATTGTGTTTTTGAAATTCCAGCTGTTCTGTTACCTTCCTCTGGTTAACTTTTCTCTTCACCTTTAAAATTTGTATTATTTTAAAAATTATATTATACTCTTTTTTGGATTAGGTTTTTATTATTAATTTTCCTATTGTTTATTTTGTACCGTTTAATTTTATTGACTTTTTTTTATTTTATTAAGCTATATTATCACATATTTTTTCTAGCTGTTTTGCTACCTTCTTTTTTCTTACTTTGTTTGCTCTCTAATGACATAAAGTGAAAGGTCTCAGAGCATTTATTTCTTTTGTTCTTCTTTTTACTATTGGTTTAGACTTCATTGATTGTATCACGTGTTTAATTGTAGCTTTTTCTGCATCTTTGAACAGTGTACGTGGTGTATAAATAAAGTAGTGAGACTGGCAACGTCGCTTTCAATCTGGCAACGCTGGAGACGCTTGGCCTTGAGTAGCGTCAGGTGCACGTGTGATGCGCCTCCAGTATGAATCTGAACTCGCCACAGTCATTTGTTTGTCCGTAGCGTTGGTTTTCGTGAAATGGTTTTTTCTTGAACGTTTTAAAAATGAGTGACCTCAAAGTTGAGCAGCGGTGTGCAATCAAATTTTGCTTCAGACTTGGACATAATGCAACCGAAACCGCCCTATGGAGAACGTGTTTTATCAAGGGCACAGGTTTTTCGGTGGTTTAAGGAATTTTCAGAAGGAAGAGAGTCGATTGAAGATGAACCACGAAGCGGAAGGCCTTCAAGTGCAAACACCGATGAAAATGTCAACAGAGTACGGAACCTTGTGCGTGCAGATCGACGCTTGACAGTCAGAATGATCGAGGAACAGTTGAATTTGAATCACACCTCCGTTCATCACATTTTGACCAATGAATTGGAGATGAGAAGAATTTGTGCGAAAATGGTTCAGAAAATTCCGAAAAGAAAACGAGTTTTTGGCCAGTAAAAACATTCCTGTTGCTCCTCAGCCTCCTTATTCACCAGACTTGAGTCTTTATCACTTTTTTCTCTTCCCGAGATTGAAAAATCACCTCAAGGGAACTCATTTCGGGACACTACAAAACATACAAACTGCTGTAACCGACCAGCTGAAGGCCATTCCAGAATTCGGGTTCCAGCAATGCTACAATGATTGGAAGGACCGTCTCCAGCGCTGTGTGGCTTCCGAAGGGAACTATTTTGAAGGTGACAATATCACATTGTAATTATATTTGAATAGAAAATTTAAAAAAAATCAGTCTCACTACTTTATTTACACACCACGTATATCTATTCCAAAGTATATATTTCAGTCATTTTCAGTCTAAAAACGTTCAAATCTGGACTAAAATACATCATTAGTATTAAACATATAATCTACCGTCATACCTCGTACATTACTGCTGTAGCTGTCGGACCGGTTTCGGGTGTCACCCATCTTAAACACGAACTGATCTACTGAATCCTACCTATCTCCCTGTCTACCAAAAAAATGAGATAGGTAGGATTCAGTAGATCAGTTCGTGTTGAAGATGGGTGACACCCGAAACCGGTCCGACAGCTACGGCAGTAATGTACGAGGTATGACGGTAGATTATATGTTTAATATTAATAATACTAACCTCTGTGGTAATGATGAAATGCATGAATTTAAAATACATCAGGTTCAACTTCACTTCAAAATATCTGATTTACTAGAAAACACTTCCATGTGATGTTACATGTGCCAACATTTGTGTTTGAAAAATGAAATGTTGGAAGATAAATTGATCTTTTTGTAGCTTGTCTTAAAGTATATCACTTCACCAGTAGATATTCATATAGCTTCTCAACCACTGATTTTTAAAGTTCAAAAATGGATTTCTTGGGGATTTTAGTCTAAAAAAATTACACACTCCTGTTTATATGTCGAAGTTTCACCAAAAAATGTTTGGCATTATCAACGCTCGGTTTTGAAGAATAAACTATTTACGGTCTATGGCTCTATCGATATGATACTGGTAGATAAGAGACATGGACCGTAAATAGTTTCTTCCTCAAAAACAAGGATTGAAAATGCCAAACAATTTTTGGCGAAATGTCAGCATATAAACAGTAGTGTAATTTTCTTTAGGCCAAAATCCTCAAAAAACCCATCTTTGACATTTAACAGTACATTGATGACTTCTGTTATCATTACGTGTTATCATTTGTTATTATATTTGATGATTCATCATTACTATCACAATGCAACATAGTTACATCATTTTCGTAATAGTGGAAAAACCTGTTCAATAACGACTGGTTTTAGTTTTTATAAAGCTAATTTATACTGCTAAACGTGGCAATGCTTTTTGAAGTGATAAGTTGGGATAATCTATGGTTTAATTTGGACAGTCAAAGTATAGAGTAATGAGATGATTTGAGTCCAAGCGTTCAATAAATAACAGGTGGATTAGACTGGTGCGTTATCAGGGCATTGTATAGAGATAGTGGACACCCCTCCAATGCATTATTGTGCCCACTCTAGGCTTTCCATTGGAGGTCATTTCTGTACCTGCTGTTACCCACTTTCGTGACCCATGACATCTGTGATTTATACCTCTTCCGTTAACAATGACACGCCAACAAGCTGTGTATATATCTACACAGTATAGCAGAACCATTATCTTTGGTTTGACTACAAAACAAGCCGAAGTAATGTATGCTTCATGATTGAGTAATGAAATATAGCTGTTTTACCATACATTGCTTGGATACATCAATCATGATTTACACACTGGATATGCTGATAATAAGTTATAAGTAAAATGTTCAGGTTTTTTGGTTTCTGTTCCTGAAGTCCAGTTGTTGCTTTCACGTCCTATCTTCTAGTACAGACAGGAGTTCTCAGCCTTGTTTGGCCCATTCACCCCTCCCGCCATTTCCCACAATGCCATTCCCCCTCTTCTTACCAAGGTAGTATATACACTTTTACAACTTTACATTGATTATGTTTATAATAAAATTTTACAAATTAAATTCTAATTACAATTACTGATGGATATATAAAATATTAATTCAATCATTTTTTTAATTAATAATTAAAACGTCAAAACTTATAATAGCTTTTCTTACTCTGTAAGCCTACTGTAGTCACAATTCACCCCCTGGAAACCCAAAATTTACCCCTGGGGTGAATTTCACCCCCATTGAGAACCATTGTTTTAGTAGGACAGCTCTATAACAAAGAGTTTTTGAACCCGTTTTACTTGATATATTCATTGCTTGTCTCAGTTATCTATCGTCAGAGTTTCACTTTGAATGTCTTATTGTTTTTATTAATAAACTCAGAAAAGTATTTTCTAACCGTTCCTGTTTTTTTGGTTGTTTTTTTTTTAACAGAAGAGGAGGGACCATACAAACTTCATAACAGAAAAAATTGCAAATATAAAAAATAAAGAAAGAAAATAGGAACACATATTTTTTAGAATTTGTTTTTTCTAGCTCATTTCTCAAACATTCCAGTGATTAGCAAAGTAACTAAACAATATGAAAAAGCTTAAAAGTGTTATATCTTCATTGTGACTTTAAACTTTTGATCTCTAAACTCTTTAATCGATGTGAGCAAACCAAAGCTTTACCATGGTAAACACGAATCAACAAGAAAAATGTTATTAATATAAATAAAGATATTTCGAAATGCATAACAAACAGAGAGTCGAACAGAGTAATTTGTGTATTTTAGATTTCATGACGGGGGGAAACCAAAATGTGTTGTCTACACTGATATACTTGGACACTGATGAGTGAAGAATGAAGCACATTTCATTTTACATTCATGGCATAAGGAATCATTAAAATAATTCAACGGTTGTCTTAAATTTTGTATGTTATACATAGTATACGGCTGGTAGCACAGAGGTTGAATATAGTAATGGCTGTCGACTCTCATATACTAGATAAAAAACATTGGGTACATGACGTGTTATGGAGATAGCTTTATACAATGTACACAAACAAGATTTTGCAGGAGAAAATTCTTGACTTCTTTTTCGTATTTTGTATATCTTTTATGTAGAACGATTTCTAATGCTTGATAAAGGTTTATTTAAAAGTAATAATTAATTTTTCATTAAAACATAATTATTAACAAAATTATTACAAATATTGCAATCAATAAAATTTTATGAACAAGTAAATGAAACAGAATACGAATACCAACTTACACTTTATATCTGTAATATTTTTCAAAAATTAAAATATTTCAATGTCTGATTTAAATATACAGATGTGTTTCTAAATTATTGATGCATAGCTGTATAATTTTAAAGTATAAATGTACTTCTAAATGAAAAAAAATGGTTTAGTTTAATTATTTCCTTGGGGAAATATTTGAGTACCCTCATGAGTACTGTCTCCTCGAGGAAATATCACGGTACCTGGGGAACTTTAGTTTTAAGATGTTGCCTTTTAAATTTTAGTCACTTGTATTAAGTTAGTTTTAATTTATTATGAAGACTAAACTAGGAAGAATATCGTAGTAGCCCTAGGTACCTCAATGTTAGTGACACCACCCACGTTAATCCAAGGCTTTTTGGATTTGTTTTGCCATCGGCCTGTAGCATACATGCAAATTTAATAGGTCAATGGCAAGACTTTGTGTTGCCCACCTCCGAGGTTTATCTTGGCACTCTTAATTTTTTTTTTGGTTAAGTCGAGAGTGAATGGAAGGCAACAAGTTAATTTGTTGGTCTGGTTTTGTTTTATGGCATAGCTGAAAGGCTTAGACACACCAGTAAATCAAAACACGTTTAGAAGAAAAGTTGTAATTTCTTTACTTTTAGAAAGACGTGAACATTTTTTACCTCTAACGGTATATCTTTAATCCAGAAATTCTATAAGAGCAGGTCCAAAAGGAAATATAGTGCATCAGACTCCTGACTTTGTTCTCATCTTTTCTTTTTTATTGTCTGTTCAATTTCTCCACAAACTTTTGAATCAATAACCCCACCTACTCCATTGAAAATCGTTGCCAACTTGAGGCAACTTTTTCCTTGACAAGATAAATTTGATCAGCCTGTGGACTTGACTGGGACTTGCTTATGAAATCTGATACAGGAAGGAAGCTGGACTGAGAAGGTTCTTGGTCAAGTTATCTCAGCCTGTCCCTTCCTAAACCTATTTCCAACCCCATCTAGGGCGTCTTTTCATTCAACCATTTTACTTTTCCAACTCTTATTTACATAGTTCATATATATTTCTTTTAGTTTCTCTATGAGAGCGCGTTATTGGTTTTAAATTTAAATAACTCATTCAATTTGAATATGAAATGCAATATTTTCTAATAAGAGTTGTAAGCCATGTATACAAATTCGCTTGTTTGTCTGTTTGTTCATTTTTAAATTCTATTTACATGTCTAATCTAATACCCATGTTATCTATTTTTGTCATGTTGATACAAGTAGTACGAAACTTAAAGATAACTTTATCATATAATATAACGATGATGACATCTATTTGTGCACCTTCATTTTGTAAATTTCAATAAATTTTACAGTTTAAGCACACATACTTTGCAAACTATAATACGCTATTTATTTATAATAACTTGAATAGAAATGAATCTTCAAGCATAAACATACACTTAAAAAACTATAAATCATATTCTGAAAATAACAGTTTAATATACAATGACTCTAAAACAATAAAGTTTTCGAATACAAGATTTTGCTTATGATTTTCAAAATTTAGAAAGTAATTACAGTTTTATTTGTATTATTTTTGGGTTTTTTATGTTTGTTTGAAACTTTGTTACGTTTATAATAACAACTATAATATACAATATTGAAATTAAAAGCCACTAAATGAAGATAGTCTTTCTTAGGGATGATAAATTTTGAAGTTGATTTCATTCATGCTCTTCTTCATTAACTATACCATTATAATTGTCGAATAAACTATGTCAAATTATGGCCTAAGACACAGGTTTATTAGGATTTTTCATTGATTAAATGATTGAGATTGACTGATGAGAAAACCCTCTTATGGCTATGTATTTGTCTGCTGCGACCTCACCGTGTCACTGGACATCGCGAGTGTGCCCTCATAATGGAAGTATTGCCGGCTAAAGGCAAAGCCAGGCTGGCTGTACATGGCGAATTAGTCATTGCTCAACCCTTTGGGAGGGTTTGTTGTTTCACCAGAGTGCACAATTGAAACTAACGTCGCTGGGAGGAAGGGCATGACCGAGGTGGCTGGGTACCTCATATGGTGTTGATGTCGCTGCAGGTTTAGTTGGTGATTCTTTGGCCTTGTTCTCGGGTTTCTCCTGCAAGAAAGCTGTAAGCGAAACCTCTAACAGAAGGTATGAATAAGTTCTGGTGGGGACTGAATTGGAATGCTGGTACTCATCCACGAATTAACTGCATGTACTTGCAATAATATAGTGATATATTATGCAATGTGATAATTAGTCTTATGGTTATCATATAATAACGTAATATATTACGCAATATACGAAACCAATTTCAAAAACTTGTAGAGATATGCATTGCTTTTTAAAACCAACGCTTTGAATTGTTTACAATTAGAGTTCTACATTTAGTGGAGTCAAGTGTAGTCTTTCCGTAGGAAGACCACATCTGACCCCACTAGAGAAGGTTGTAGATTCTGGTCTTTGTCATTTATTTTTAATGTGCGAGAAGATAAAGTTTTGTTGTCTTTCTGTGAGGACCTAAGCCTGTACGGATCTTGATCATGAACGGTGCTTTAACAAGTACTTGTTAAAGATCCTTTTCCCAATAAACTTAAGTAAAGTAAAATTTATTACCTTATACCCCCAAAACCAGGTTAGCTCAGTGGGGTTAACGTACTCGCCTCTGAACTGGTAGGTCCGGGGTTCGATATCCACCTCGACCTCGATTTATTCACGTGAAGCGTGAACAAATCAGAGCACAAGAGGACATTAACCCGTAGGTCCTAAGCCTGTACGATGTCAGGTACCAGGCACTCGTTAAAGATCCCTACTCTAAATACACTTGAGTTAGGCAATATTTAGGACTCCCAATGTACAATCAATCTTCATTGTGTGGTATCACAAAGGGCCAATGTTTGGCCTATGTGTGTTCTCTTGTGGGATAGCCACTGCAAACGAAATGGTTGCTTACTACTACTAGTACCCCCGAAACCAAGAATAGTTGGTAAATAATAAATGACTTAGAACAAAAGCTAGAAATATTTCTCTGCCCCCAGAACATCAACAAAGGTGAAGGCCTGTATTGTAGGTGTTAGAACAACAACAACTGAATTTATTAATTTCAGACATTAACTCACCATTCTTTTATTTTAAGTAAATATAGTCCTTCATTTTTCCTATATGACATGAAATAAATTAAATTTGTAATATTAATCTGATACTTCATAAAGACTTTGCTCTTCATAAAACAAAGCAATTATTCAACTTGATCAAAGTGAAAAATCATGTGTTTGACTAATGCCAACAACTGAAGTTGTGTTGAATATACCAGTATTCAACTATAAGGCTATATATCCAATAAGGCCTTATATCCAATATAAGGCTATATTGGGCGTAGAACATACAGGTATGGTTGAACCACATTTTCACCTAAAAGATTCAAAGACTCTAAATATGGGGGTTAAATAAAATAATATATTTATTAACTTTAATCAAATGATCAATATAAAGTATCCCACAGATAAATAAAGAAGTAATCAACAATAAATATTATGACCTGAAAAAGAAGCAAATTCCAAAATTAAATCCTTAGAATAAAATCCAGAAAGAAAAGGAAAACCACATAAAGATAAATTTCTAAGTAAAAAAACATCTTATTGTAAAAGGAATTTGTAAAGAGAGGGAACCTATATGACGAATATCCTGAGAATCATTCATAAGATGAATGATTAAACCTGCACAAAGGAAAAGTAAAGCCTTAAAAAAGGCATGAGTTAATAAATGGAAAAAAGAAAAAATAGAAAACCCTATAAAAAGTACCATTATTATTAAGCCTAATTGTCTTAAATTAGAAAGAGCAATAATTTTTTTTAAATCAAATTCAAAATTAGCTCCTAACCCAGATATAAATATAGTTATTATAGAAATTATTACAAAAAATGTGCAATCAAATATTAAAAGAAGATCATTAAATCGAATTAAAAGGTAAACGCCAGCCGTTACTAAAGTAGAAAACTGTACTAATGCTGAAACGGGAGTAGGGGCTGTCATAGCAGCCGGTAATCAAGAAGAAAAGGGAATTTGAGCTCTTTTAGTAAAACCTCTTTAAGTAACCAATATACTTAAAGGAATATTGAACGTTGAGGTACAAGCAGTGGTCGCCCAGGTAGAAGTGACTGCATATCAACACAAAAAATGGCACTGATGGAGACAACAATTACTGACAAGTAGCTTTTAGTGTTGAGGAGAAAACACCGGACTGAGTAAAGGATGTATTTGGTTATGCTCAGTCATAGATGTTTACTGATAACGTCATACATAAAAATCTTGCTAAATTTCTCAAAATTTGAAAGTATTTAATCTATTGATTTTTGATAAAATGAAATATTTGTTGTATTTCCTTTAGTGATGGGTTCGTGACAAGTTTTTACTTCTATGATTTTATTGGTATCTAACTTATATATATATGAATGATCAAACCACAATAAGAAAATGGGAAAACAAGACTTAGATCTTTCAACCGTAACAAGCGGTCTTCGTCAGAGTCAAAAACCCAAGTCAGTCAGTTGGGTTTTTGACTCTGACGAAGACCGCTTGTTACGGTTGAAAGATCTTAGTCTTGTTTTCCCATTTTCTTATTTTGGTTTGATCATTGATTGTTATTTCACGTGTTTATGTAAAATCTTTATACATATATATATATATATATATATATATATATATATATGTAATTATAACATTTACTTATTAAATATTGTTAATGTTATTGTTAGAAAAATACATAGCAATAGCCTATAGACACACTTGTTAAATCTACACAATTTCAATCAATGTGTAAACTTTATTGTAGTTTTGATTTACATTGAGTTAAGAATAGATTAACTGAAGTACTGATTTTGCTTTAGGAAGGAATTAAGTGTTAAAAATAAACGAGTCATTATTGGTAGCGAAGAAGGTTGAGCACTACTAAGACTAGGAGCAGAAGTCTGAAGCCCTTCTGATTGTTCTTAATCAGAAGGGTACAATAAGCTCTAATGGGCTTACTGAATTTCCATTTTCTGTTTACAGGAAGGTCATAGAGTCAAGAGCGACTGAATTGCTGAAAGCAAATTCAGATGAGGGTTCATTTTCAAACCTACTTTAAGTTCACTTCAAACTCTTATCTGTGATTAGGAGAAAGTTTACTACTCATACTTAAGCTTCTTATTGGTTTAAAAGAAACTATTATGAAAAATTTATAAAAAATAATTTAAATTTTCTATAATAAAAGATATGACTTTTTATGTTTAACAGATAAATCTTATAAATGTATGAGGAATCTTTTGCTCGAAATATAAATATTTGGGCCTATAGTGATAGTAAACAAGAAAATGTTTGTTTGTTCGATACATTGGAATAGATTATCGGAATGAAACCATAGGTAATGAAACGAGCGGAGGAGACTTTCGGAGAATGCATTTTGCTGCCTGGGTATGCATCGAGAAGAAATATAGCAAGGAGGACGAAATATAGATCTAGATTATGAAATGAGAGTAGCCTTATTGTTTTTACAGCTAAATATAAATGAAGTTGTCCAAAAACACCAATATCAAATTTTGGGTTAAATGTAGTTTGTAATTTATCATTAAATAAACATTTTATTTCCTTTGTAACACTATTTTACTTTTATATTCCATGGAAAGTTATTATAGTCTGCAATTTTTACAAAATATATCGTATTAAAGGTTACATAGTTAATTAATGTGTTTTTTTAATTTATCTAAGTGTTAGTGTGCTGCCAAGTTTTTAAATTATTAAAAGTGTGCTGTGACGAAAACAAGGGTTGAGAATCACTGATAAACCTTCGCAGTTGCCTCCAGACCACAATCACTCCCTTTAACTAAAGTCTTCTTCATAATTAAGGGCCTTCTATCCCTCAGTTACCACCAATTGAAAGTGTAAATCACAACCTAATTGAAAATGATATTCTTTAAGAAGTTTCTTTAATGACACTACTGTTTTCACTTACATAATACGTTATGCACATCTTGTTTTCATGTAAGCTCTCGAATTGTTTTCATGCAGCCCTCAAAAATCAACTTTCAACACAATAAAAACTCTTTATAATCCTTATGAAAAAAAAATAGTTTACTTTCAATGAATTAGGATTTTGAATTTATTTTCTGATTATATCAAATCATGTCATCGTGTTGTTGAAGTCATTTTTACTTCTCTCAAACTGATTTTTTTTCAGGCTGTCTCAGTTAGTTTAAGGGGATAAGGAAATCCTTTTTTTTCTTACACAAATACGCTTTTTCTTTTCCCTGATTTTGTAAATGTCACATCCAGCATTGACTAATAAAGAGATTATGAAAGTCAATGTAATCATTCCTTCCAATACAAATTTTATTATGGATCCTTACCATGTTAAGAAATTATATAATATTTTTGTTCTACTTCTTATGGTTTTTTTTGTAAGAGGTAATATTTTGTAAATTATATAATATTTTTGTTCTACTTCTTATGGTTTTTTTTGTAAGAGGTGTAAAATAAAAATCAGTGATGAGGAAAGTGAATACGTAACATTCACTGTACGGCCAGATATGCGTTCCCTTTATTGTGTTGAGTATATTACAACAAACCCAATACTGACGACAAGATTATAAGAGATGTTTCTCTTGGGTTTCGAGCACTACAATAAAAAGGATCGAACCAAATAGATATTACATACTTTTACTTTAATGCCAAACTATCAATCTACTTCTCAGTTAAAGACAAACTACTGATATAAAAATATCCGACCACATTATTGAAAATTCTTCAATGTAATTATAATTATCAGTGAAAATTATTCATTAATATTTCTATACAAAAACAACAAAACGATTTATTTATAATTTAGAATAGCAGAAATTTACAAACCTATTATAAAATTCAACTTCAAATTGTATTCCGTCATTTCTTAATATATCTTCCTTCAGCAAGATATAATATCTTATTATATCAATGACCAAGCAAAAACCTCTTATGAGATTTAGTTCAGTTGATTTATTTGAGTGAGCCCGTGTTACTCTTCTCAGTTCATATTTATCCATTTTTTTTATAATTTAATGCCTTTTGTTTCTTCTTTCAGTGTTTTTAAGTTCTGTATCTGCTTCTTATCATTGTGCAATCATATTTATATCGTTATAATTTTTCTTTTTTGCTTTTGCAATTTAAGCAGTTTTTATTCTTTCTAATTTCCTTCTCTTTTACTAGATAAAGAACAGATTAAGTATTACAGTTATGAAGATGTAGAAGTCTTTAGAGAGTTTGAATGTCAGAAGTTTCGACAAGACAGAAGTTTCGACAGAAGTTCCAACAAAACCCATTCAGTGGTATTAAAAAACTCTCAGAGTAATAAGTATAAGGTTTGCTTATGAAACTAGTAGTTTGAAATCAAATTTATGACATTTAGATATATATATATATATATATATATATATATATATATAATAAATTCAAAACGAAGGAAACACACAGAAAGACACAGACATAACTCACATCGATATTTCGACCATCGTCGTCATCAGGAGGTGTGAAGAGCGAAGAGCGAAGAGTCCCGCAGGAAGACAGGACATGGAGTACCGCCCTGTCTTCCTGCGGGACTCTTCGCTCTTCGCTCTTCACACCTCCTGATGACGACGATGGTCGAAATATCGATGTGAGTTATGTCTGTGTCTTTCTGTGTGTTTCCTTCGTTTTGAATTTATTTTATTTTAAAAAAGTTCGCTGGACCGTTTCTTTTATATTGTATATATATATATATATATATATATATATATATATATATATATATATACTGCACCCAGTGTGATGCATTCTACGTTGGTATGGCCTCTACGCAGCTCAACTTGCGTATGAATGGTCACAGGGCTTCCGTTGGTCAACGTAAAAACCTCCCTATTGCTATCCACTCTAATTCCCATGGACTGGATTTTAATCACTAATTCCGGGTCCAAGTCCTTAATCATATCCCTGTTCCGTCTTCTCGGGTTACTCTAAGAGCTTCAGAGGAGGCAATTATCTGTCTTCTCAAAGCTCGCTCTCCTCCTGGCCTTAACTTGTACCGTTAATTTAATTTTTTTTTTTTAATATTATTTTTAATTTTTTTTATTTTTTTTTATTATTTTATTTTATTTTTTATTTATTTATTTTTATTTTTTATTTTATTTTATTTTATTTTATTTATTTTTTTTAAATTGTTTATTGCTTCATTTACTATTCTTCTCCTTCTGTTATTTTTATTTGTTCTTTTTAGTTATTTTTCTCTCTGTAGTTAGTAGCTTACCTGGGACGGCCGACAGAGTGCGTGCGTGTTCGTTTGCATTCGGCCTACCTCTCAGTTAGCTTCAGCTACTCAAAGGGACTACTTCTACCCGATGACGACGACTGTCGAAATATCGTTGTGAGTCTTTTATGTGTATCTTTATTTGTTTTTTCTCTTTCATGTGTTAACTATATATATATTTAAATATATCTTACATTCATGAAAGATTGAAAAGGCTAAAAGCAACTGAAAATAATTAAAATTATATATTTGCAAAAGACTTTAAACATATGTTCCGTTTTTCTTATCTAATCAGCTTTGATTAGATATAAAAAGATATGGCTGATTATTTTGTTTTGATAAATAAACGGTATTAGGCCAAACAAGCCGCAAAGGTTTAATCCAAGCAGTGACTAAGTTACAAAAGAATACAGCACAATTAGCAAGAGAAGGGTGAGTGGTGTGGCTGAAATAAGGCAGACCTGACATGCTGTTAGAGTGGCCAAACCGAAACGAGTGGCTTACGAGGGTAGGAAGGATTACAGAGGGCCGTCAGGTGGGATTACCCAGTCCACTGGTCAGCGGCAGCCCCCTACCGCCGACATAAACCCTCCATTCAATGAATAATAATTGAAAAATTAATTAATAAAATAATTAAATAATAATTATCAACGATTAATTTCAACAATTTACTTTTAAACTGTTCTAGTTATAGAGTGATCACAAAAATGTTGTATACATTTGGTCCCATCATACCCATACTTATTAAGAAATGATGTACATACCAAAAATACATTCGACGATCTCAAAAGGAGTATATTTCTTAAAATAACAAAATAAATTCCTTCTACCATCGTTATGTTTTACCTGAAGTAAAAGAAACAAGTGGAAATGTTAAAAATCCCCTGATTGAACAATAGAAAGGGTGATTAAATTGTATGAACAGTAGAAGTGAATTAGTTTTTAAAGAATGCCGACTTTTCATCATTGATAACTGAAACACAGACCAACATCTCTTATAAGAAATAAAAAACACTTAGATATATCATTGAAGCAGTTCTAAAGTTATTTGAATAACACTGATTCAAACAAATGGATTATTACTCGTACATGCTGGCTTCAGGAGAGTTCATTTAATTTCAATTTCCTTAATAGAATATATTGCTTCCTTACTTTACAAAAAAATGTATTACCATTCATGTATATTATTTATGTAACTCTGTGATATTTTTTATAACTCTGATTTTTACATCTTCTTTTTTAAATTAATTACTTATACTTGCCGCAGTTGAATGCCTTCGTCTATGTAAGTTGGTTTCAGCGTTACATACCAGCTGTGGTAGTAAAATTATGGCAGCACTAGTACATTGAAATTGATAAAAATGACAGTGTCACTTTTCTGTCAGCATATTGTGCATTGTTACTAATAAATTTATCTAATTTATTATGTAACTCTCTCTTCTATTTGTTTTCCTTCTGTGAAGTTATTTTACTTAGTTCAAACAAACCACTCGTTCAGTTAACTAATTGCTTAATAATTACTCATTAGTTCGTACATTTGCGGGATATAAACCGAACACCAATCCGTTTAATTCCTTGTTTCCTGCTTTATCAGTTTGCTATTTGAGATTTAGTAAAATTAGCTGTTAATCTTATTGTCGATTCATGTTTATCTTGTTATTATTAATATTATTGCTCTCGAAATTCGAACTAATCCTCAACCCACCCGAAAATCCATTGTTTATTGTAGAGGCCATTCATGAACCCTCTAGCGTCTTGAGTGTTCTTGCAAAGTCAATATCTGCTTGTTTCTACTTGTCTCTTCCTTAAGTATTAAAAACCTTTTTTTGATGCTACATTTGCTTCTTGAAATATTTTCAACAAGCATGCAAATAATTTAAATCACAATCAAAAAATCTTCTCTACATTAAAATTGATAAAAGGTTATTTATAGTTTTAAAAATAATAACTCTCATTTATTGTTGTTTGTTGAGCTATTACTTTACTTTAATGAGCAAATTTTAATAAAAATTTTGAGTTATTATTAAATTTACGTCTATTTATTCAAATTATGAATTTAGTTATCTATTTTTGTGAATTTAAACTTATGCAGGGTTCATTTTTCCTCTAGGGGTAAATTTTTGTGAATTTAAACTTATGCAGGGTTCATTTTCCTCCAAGGGTAGATTTTTGTAAATTTAAACTTATGCAGGGTTCATTTTTCCTCCAGGGGTAGATTTTTGTGAATTTAAACTTATGCAGGGTTCATTTTTTCTCCAGGGGTAGATTTTTGTGAATTTAAACTTATGCAGGGTTCATTTTTCCTCCAGGGGTAGATTTTTGTGAATTTAAACTTATGCGGGGTTCATTTTTTCTCCAGGAACATTTCCTTCCTGGGGTAGATTTTGCCTTTGAGCGATTATTTTCTGTAAAGGAATATTCCTTGTGCTACGAGGAGCCACACTTAGGAAACTATAAAGTTCTCTGTGGTCGCAAGGCAAATTTTACACGTACGTTCATTGCCTACAGTTATTAAAATCAGTTGTTTAGTTGATAGTACTGACACTAAGAAATGTTAAATGAACTCCACTTTAAAGCTTATTTTTTACGCTTAATCAAATAAGTTTGATAATGATGTAATAAAAAATAGATTTGAGTCTCTATGACAGTTTGTACCCTTCTGATTTTTGAAAATAATTAAACTTATTATTGTTATACATAACCTTATTAAGTAATACATACGAGTAACCTTATATTATAAGAAATTTAGTTATATATTTTTGAAAATTTCATAATCCTGTCAGTATTACATAATAACCTTTCGCTAAATAATACATTTTTTCTCAACTAACTAACTCTAAATTCACTTTTGTTATCTCTGAAATAATAGAGAAAGTCTGTATCCAAAGTTTCTGGGCTCGCTAAGGTCCAGAATCTTTGATGGGTCAAATGGATATTTTACAGGAAAATGGGCCTCATAGAGTAGATCAGCCCTATTGTTTGGTATCAATTAAGTATGGTCGGAAAGTAACTTTTTTTTGCCAAATTTAAATTAATAAAATAATTAATTTGATTGTCAGTGATTATAACTTGAGATATTTTTCATTTTCTAATTTTTGATTTTCTTTTGTGTTTATTCATACGAGTATATCCCTTGCTCCTCGGTCTTGTAACTCAACACGTTAAAATAACTGAGCACTTTTAAAATATCTTAAATTAAGCTGTTGATTCTGTTCTCTAATTAAAAAATAGCATGAAGACTGCAGAGGTATTGTTCCAGAATGTCTAGGGACTTAGCCACTAAGCCATTCTGTGAAGGAATATTCCAATATCATAGCCTTAATTAGATTTCAAGTTTATAGACTTAGTTATGAGCTGGGCATTAGTTTATTTAAAGCCCACGGGGAATATTAAGTATCTATGGGAAAGTTTGAAAATATGTCATGGAATTTCGAATTGACCTGCTCTGGCAATATTGTGGTGTTTTGAATCTACTTGAGCTTTGGTATAAGTTCTTCTGGTGCTCATCTAAGGAGCTCATAAATTAGGACTTGATTAACACATTTTTACTTTACTACAAGTAAAGTACAGTGATCGTGAAAAAATTCGATCTCGAGATTTTGACGGAATTATATGTTTTGAGGTCCCAAAAGTACTAAAAAGAACTAGTATACAAAAACGAAAAAAAAAGAAAAGTATACAAAAGAATTAAAAAAAATTCTTTTAAAAATAATAAATGAAATCATCCTACATCTTAAATTAAAAATTATCTGAAAACGACATTATTTCTTACATGTTTTTGACATTTCAGACAAAAGCTTGGTAATGTTGTTAAAATACTAAAAATATTTCCAAGTTCTAAATGGGAAAATTTGTCTTGAGTATTAAATGTAGAAGGAGGTCAGATAATCCAGGGGCTATTGGAGCAAAAGCCATGCTCTCTTGTAGGAAATTATTTCGTATAAGCAAATTTTCACTTTGGCTTTTCATAATGTTATACTAATGACTGTATATCCATTATTTCTGTGACATACAAAAAAGGCTTATCTATTGATAAGTGGATCAATCACTATCTGTACTACCTCAGGAATGAATGACTAATAAACATCTCCCATAGACGATTATATTATACTTAAATGAGACATTATATACAAGTATTATATACCCAAGAATTTTATATTAAGTTTAATCATAGTCAAGTTGAGTGTAAGCCACTCCAGATTTTTTTGTATTGTTTAAATCGATCCCCTAGAGGGTGATAACGGCAGCCGTTTACCGGCTGTTTGTTTCATCAGTGATTCTATAGATTCTACATTGGGAGTCCTACATTTTGTCTAACTCATGTGCATTTCGAGTAGGGATCTTTAACGAGTATCGTACAGGCTTGGGACAGACGGCTTAAAGTCTTCTCCGAGGGACGACGTACTCAGATTTATTCACTTTTCTCATGAATAAATCGAGGGCCAGGTGGGGATCGAACCCCTGACTACCAGCCCAGAGGCGAGTACGTTAACCACTGAGCTAACCTGGCCCCTGATCAACACTTAGTAACAATTTCTGCAATACATATTATATTGAGTTTTTTGAAAACCTACGAAATAATTCACCTGCTGTCTTGCTAAATATACTATTTATTTAGCATAGTTTTGAAAAAATATATTTTATTAAAGAAGTGTTGAGTTTAAATACCTTGGCAATAAACGCAACAAGACCTGTCTATCTTCGAGAAGATTAATCTATGAATCAACAAATAATAATTAAACAATAATTAACTCTGTTACTTTGAAACAAATAATTAAATCTGTTGATTATTTTTGACATTGTTTTAACAATATATAGGAACTTAAAGAAACAAATGCTTAAGAACTAATTTCATTTAGTTGACAAGAGAGAAGACTATAGCATATTTTACGGATCGAACTCCCAGGCCTGATATACGAGGGATAGTTTGAATTGCTTTCGAATTACGCTTGGCTGACTTTAGTCTTGACACAATCCTATATTACTTGCAGCTACATAATAAACTAGCTCTTACTTTCGGCTACGTTTATTACTTTTGATTTATTACTTTCTCAGTTGTATGACATGAAGAATGGTATTCCACAAAATATCTGTAGATATATCCTGATGAAAAAACGTCTATGATTTTGTTTCATAATACTTTTTTTATGTTATTTTTTATTATTATTATAGAATATAAAATTACACATGCCCCACCCGAAGTCATTGCATGGTATCTTCAATAGTATACTATAGTCATTATTATGTTATGATAATAGTAGGATAACAATAATAAGAATTTAATAACAATAATGCTATTGCATCAATACCAAGCCATAACAAGTGTAGCTTAACAATAATAATAATTTAGTAATAACAGTGCAATGAAACAATAGTAAGTCATGACAATAGTAGCTTAACAACAAGAATAATTCCATAACAATAACATAAAGTAAGAATTCCAAACAATAATAACAACAACACAATGATAACAATTAGTTTACTGGTGATGTTTATTGATAAGAAATAAGATTAGCTACAATACAAATTAAACAGAAAGGTTTAGCAAATGGATTAATGCCATGAACTATTCACTTAACTCGGGTTTAGATTTAATTGTTACTAAACATTTTGTTTCTTTTAACATAAGGTATCATCTTACTAATATATTGTTTTAAAACCAAGAAAGTACGTAATATTTTCTTTAAATTTATATTAAAGGAAAGAAAACAAAACAATTATAACATAATTCGATCGTAATTTCATGTATGATTACTTTTTTCATCAGATATAGTTAGAAAGATAATAATTAAAACAAACTTATAGTTGAAAAGTTTAAAAAGACTAGACTTTACCGGCTGTTTGTTTCATCAGTGATTCTATAGATTCTACATTGGGAGTCCTACATTTTGTCTAACTCATGTGCATTTCGAGTAGGGATCTTTAACGAGTATCTGACATCGTACAGGCTTGGGACAGACGGCTTAAAGTCTTCTCCGAGGGACGACTTACTCAGATTTATTCACTTTTCTCATGAATAAATCCATTCATGAAACGATAAATCCATTCACAAGTTCTGAAGCCGGGGCCAGGGCAGCACAGTGGATTGTATGTTCACCTCTGGACTGGTAGATTCCTGGCTTCAGTCTCTCTCTGACCTGGATTTCTTCATGCGGGAGTTGAACACATGTGAGTACGTTGTCTTTCTGGAGGACATTAACTTGTATTTGTTTGTATGATGTACGGTTATCGTTAAAGATAACAATTCTAAATAGAATGGTTAGACAACATTAGGAATCCTAATGTAGAATCAACCAAGTAATATGACTCATATTTAGTAATAATGGGTGTCAAATAATAAATGAGCCAAACTTTCAGCAACTAGAATAGCACTATTATGTGAATGCTTATAAGTGTGGCCATTGGAAGAGTGAATAAAACAGTCCAGCAGATAAACTATGCTAAAAAGATGCTATACTTAGATTTTAGTATCTGAAGAAAATAAAGTAGTCAAATCAGTCAGCCTAATGGTCGGTTATTGCAGCATGAAGTATAAATTTGTACATGAAGCCTTATATGGTAGTATATATGAATACAATATATTAATATCATTGAGTTCTTAAGACCCCTACCTCTAAAGTGACCCTGTGAAAACTCTAAACAAGTTCTTACACTTCATCTGTAAGGATGTAAGTAAGACGTAAGACGTAATTGTTACGTCTTACAATAATTCATCAAACACAATCATTTAGCTAAAACTCCCACTCTACTTTTATCTAGCAGAAATCCGTACAAAGGTTAACTCAACCAATACTGATAAATTACTCAAAACGCCAGGTTACAGACCAAGTATTTACATTGAACTTCAATGACATTTTAATATATCTGACCAACTGGTCTGTTTAATGTTCGTTTTCATACTTCCGTCAACTTCTTAGTAGTTTATGTATTTTCATTCTAAATTCTTTTACAAATTTGGTATGAAGTTTAGTTTTTTAACTAATTTAAATATTAATGTATTTCTGCAATATACAAATACTAAATATATTATAAAAAAATTGTTTGAGTCTATAAATAGATATTCTGGACAGATATATGTAGAAATGTATATTATTTTATAATAGATGATGAAAATTGAATAATTCGTATGCATTCATAAAACAACGGTGTTTCTTCCTCTTTGCAGAATCTGCACAAACCATCATTGATAATGCCCATTCAGGCTCCCTAAGTTTCCGGAGAAAGTAACTTCCTTTCTCCTTCTTCTGTCCTTAGGTGCACTTATGGGAAGTTGGCTTCCACTAGTTAGCGCTTTTGGACCCTCTGCGCTTCCGGAGGATGGTCTCCGGATAACACCGTAAGAAGCAGTCGATATTTCTTGCAGTGCAATAGTATAATCTTTGTTGTTTTTTTTTTATATGATAATACAAATTTAATTATATTAAAATATACATATATTATACAATTATATAAAATAATTATTAATTATATGATAAGTAGAATGAATAAAAATTATCTATCAAATTAAATATTGCAGGTATATAAATATGTACTGGTTATAATGATTGAACGTTTAAATCTTGAATAAAATGATTTTAAGAATCAAAAGGAGATGAAATGGTTGAGAGTGTTTGTGACTGAGCATGTAGTCAAATGCAATAAGATCCCAGTATGAGAATCATATTTTGTGAAGTCAGAGGGTTGCTAAGGATTATCTATCGATGATAAGTTCTGAAGCGGTGAGATGCTGTTTCTGAGAACTAATCCAGGCTTTGTCTACAACTTCTCGGATAAGACAAGTCTTTGATCGTACTTCTTACTTGATAATGCTAAACGTCTATTACTCGAGAATACAACTGAATACAATAGACTACTATTATTCGCTGGAAAGCATCACAAAATATTTGGTTTTTTAGTTTTTCTTTATATTTTGGAGTTTTAAATATTTTTTTGTTCCTACTTATGACAGAAAATCATTAAAACTATCTTTTTTTCTAATTTTCTGTACTCAATCTTTAATAAAGAATTACAATTTACTCAATTCTCATAAAAAAATGTCTAAGTCAATGAAAAAAAATTAGACAGGTGCATCACATAATACATTAGGTCATTTTTCAGTTTTTGTTTTACTATAAGTAAAGTATAATACTATTGAAAAAAACTGATCTCAAATTTCGACGGATTTCCATGTTTTAAGGTCAGTAAAGTCCTTTTTTGATGTTTTTTTGACGATATCTTTGTGTGTATGGATGGGTGTGTATCCAAAAGTTTATGAGTACGCTACACCAGGCTAAACCAGTTCCTGGATCAATTCATATTTTACACAAAAATGGGCGTATATGTTTTCGATTTTTTTTAGGGCAATATTGTATAGCAGAAAAGTTATAATTTTAGCAGTCAAAAAATGTGTTTTGGGAAATTTTGTTTTGCCTAAACTACTAACCCTAGAGTGTTGAAACTTTCTATTACTATGGAACCAAAAAGTTCCATAATTAACTGAAAAATATCATTAAAATTTTTGAGCATCTAAAAAAGTTTTGTTATAAAATGTAAAGTTTTTATCTATGTTTAATTGTGAAAGTTTCAGGCATGATAGAGGTCACACCGTTAGATAGATCATAAGAATTTTGGAATACAAAATTAGAATTTGGGATCCTCTAAACATGTTATTCCGTCAAAATTTTGAGATCAAATTTTTTCATGATTACTATAATTACTTATAGTGTGGAATAAGACACCATATTTCACGCAACTTATATGTTTCAATTTTGTATATTCAACCTGATTACACAATCGACGAAATATAATATATTTCCAATCTTCAAAATATTTCAACTGTTCTCTCGTCATCACGAAGATGTTGAGGAAACTTCTTTTTCATTTGCCATTTATATAATCTAGTGAAAGATAAGGGAGGAGATTAGATCTTAATCCTCAGATTTGTGTTGCCTAGAGGTCGAAAATCTGCTAGTAAGGTTCAAGGCTTGCTTGAAAGGGTTTTAAAATTCTATTACGTTTTCTGATTGAATATTTATAAATTTGTTTTTCATTTATATAGGATATTTATAATTTTTAATTTTTGGTTATCGTTTTCTTTTATTACGCCAGTCCATATGACTAGGGTTTATAGGGTTAGTTTTGTTTATAGTTAGTTTTAGTTATTAACCCAAGGTTACTTGCCTTTGCGTCTACACAGTGCTTGGTCTCCCTTTTTCTTTTCTGCTGAAGACTTATTGCCCGAAAGTTTGAGTGTATAAATGTGTTTCTTTACTCTGTGTGTTACTTTTCTTTAATTTTGAACCTGTGTATATATATATATACAAAATGGTCACAATAACACGTGATATAAATATTCGGGTAACTCACCACAAATAAAGTAAGACAATCGCTCTGAGGCCGATCGTCTATCACGTCGTCAGAAAGTAAGTGAATACAAGTTGTAGGCAGGTTATGAATTTTGATTTAAAGTTGAACGCACATTGGTATCATTGACAGTATTTTTCCCTATTAAATTAGAAATAGTCTTGATTTGTTTAACAATTCCTTCAATTAGACATTCTTTTAATTTAAAAAGGCCTGAACTGGTGTTGGCTAAACTCTTAGAAAAGCTTTTTATGAGGGCGCTTTCAACAATGTTTCTTCTTTTTTCGCTTGACATAAGTACCAATTCCTTGCTTCTTCCCAGTTGATTAAATGATATTTGTTTCTAATATGTAGGGAAAAGGTACTTCTATCATCCTGTCTGATTGATTGATGTTGCTTAATCCTTGTGGAAATGCCTTTTCCTGTTTGTTCAATGTAAGTTAATTCATAATCTTTACAAAGAATTCTGTATATACAACAGTTTTTCCGGTTTCACTTAGAGTTATAAGCAAGCCTATTTAACAAATTATTATGTCTGTTTCATAATCTGTCCACAACTTGTATTCACTTGCCCTCTGATGGTGTGATAGATGAAAGGCCTCTGAGCGATTATCTTCCATTATTTGTCGTGAGTTACCTGAATATATATATATATATATATATATATATATATATATATATATATATATATTAGACACACATACAGAGAGGCATCATTAACAAAAATATGAAAAATGATTTGTAATAAAACATTTAAAATAAATTAAAAAGGATTAAATAGTTTTCCATTTATAATTATTACATTTTTCCGATAGTATAGTAATAGTATTAGAATAATCTGAAATATAGTATGCCAGTGTTTATTATATCCTTACTTTATATTGCATAGGATATGTAATTAATCTATGAAATATCACATAGTGTTAAAATTACATGACATACAACTAATATTAAAATTGAATAATTAACCAGAAAATGATATTTTTGTTAATTAAACATGGATTGAGATTGAGTTTTTGAAAAGTCATTAAACTATTCCAAGATCATATGCAATCAATGTGTCAGGGCTTTCAATCAATCAGTTTCAATAAAAGTTTAGAAACCTGGTTAGAGACTAAAAAAAAATGATATAAAATTTAACAATTTCTACCCAATCATTAGAAAAAGTTATTCCACTTTTATTAAAAGCTTATTAAATTTTTCCAGAGAGTGCTTATACATTTTAAAAGGTATAAATATTAGCGTTTATAAAATTGTATTCAAAACGAAAATTAATAAAATGATTGAACAAGTTAATTTTAGCAATTTGAATTTTAATTTGCTTTATAATTATGGAATAATTTAAAGTTATATTTCCCTGTAAATTTTTTTTTACGATTTACCAGATGTAATTTGAGAACAAGAAGGCACGTTTTATTCTTCAGTAATGCCATTATAATATATGAATATAACAAGATAATAATAGAGTCAAATATGCCTGTAAGATAATAATGGCTTGAGCCTGTACGATGTCATGTACTCGTTAAAGATCCCTATTCGACATGCACTTGAGTTAGGCAAAATGTAGGAATCCCAATGTAGAATCTGTAGAATCACCGATCAAACAAAAAGCCGGTAAATTGCTGACCTTATCACCCGCTAGGGGATCGGTTAAACATTAAAAAAAATGGGAACATTAGACAATACTTGTTTCATGCTGATTATCATAAGCAAAAAGGAAATTAACTGGAGAGCCGGTCAAAGCTAGGAACTGTTTTTTAGGGAGTACATAAGTAAGTGAAATGATATATATTTCATGAAAAGTTTATACATATGTGTTAATACCAAAAGTCAAACATAGCAGTCATCAACAAGTCAAGTGACGACTAGTTGGAATTAAATCGGTGCTCTTTTACACCGAGAGCATCTTCCAAAAAGAATGATAACATTTCAGTTTACGTAGCATATATCTTGTTAAATATGGCTTCAGCTACTAAATCAGAGTGCTGAGTAATAATAATTTTTTTTTAAAAGCCTAAATTTAGAAAAAAAAAAGAGAAACAACCTGAAACTACATATAATGAATAAGCACCTGACTATAATCAGCAGGTATCAGGTTCTACCTGAAGTGGCAGAACCTCACTTGGGATGAATCTGTAGTGCAAGAATTCATTAACTTAGATCAATATTAAACATTTATTAAATATAGAGTCGTACGTTTCACCTTGCACGGGTGAACAATTAATAATTAATTAACTTGACAACGTTACTAGAAAAAATGTTTATAATTACAGTCAGAAAGAATAACATTTGTAATCTACAAGAGTTTTGAAATTCTCTAAAGTCATCTGTTTTTAAAATAATAAAACTGAATATTTTGCCATTAATTTATATTTATTATTCAAAAAATGAAACGGTATTTGAGGACGAAATATCAAACAATTTCAAAAAAAAAAAAATATAACTCGAGAAATAATACACAACTCACTTCAATATTTCGACCACATCGTCATAAGAAGGAGAAGAAGAAGAACAGGGGTTCTACTCGGCTGGTAAACAAAAATCATGTTACTATTTACCAGCCGGATATAAGTAATCTTTTTATTATTCTTCTTCTTCTTCTTCTCCTGATGACGACGAGGTCGAAATATTTAAGGAAACACGTTTCTATGTGTTCCCTTCTTGAAATAATTTTATATTTATTATTTCATTATAAAATTTACAACATTATGTTTGCATTTTTGTATTTTGTGTATGTATGAAGTATATATCTTGGTTAAATATATATTAAGCAAAGTTACTTCAGTTATTGTTATATTTCAATTATTAACATATAAATAATATCAGTTTGGATTCCATAAACATTAAACTTTCTTGTAAATTTTCACTAAGTTGTATGTTTATAATGATAAGATGAACGGTATTTTCGTATTTGGTTTAAAGGATAAAAACATGTTTTATCTCAGATCTCCCTAAATTAATATTAGTTGGTTCCAGCCAATTTCTTTCGGGTGAATTATGGTGAAGTGTAGAATGGCTCGGTCCTTATCAACATGACTTTAGTAGCATTAGTTCGGCTGGCACTTAATGCATGGCAACATCGTAAATAATGACGAAGCAAAAGTAGTATAAGAATAAAATCTATAAGGTGGTAAATTTGGGCCATTTCATAGAACCATATTTCTTTCATGTTTGCTATAGATGAAAAATGTAGCCATCTATCCCATTTCTCCCTCGGCTTCGCTTAATCCTTCCATATGCTCCAAGCTTGGTTAGACCTAAAAAAAAAAAAAAAAAAACTTTGCCCTTATCGAAGTAGGTCGGGAGTGGTTTATTTACACGGTCAAGGCCTGCTGCCTCCAACCCAAAAGCCTGCCTCTATTTATACAATGTTCCATGACTTGCTCCTGTAAATATTTGCTTTAAAACGCTTCAGGAATTTTACTTATTCAAGCATACGTTAGAATGTGCTGTGTTCTTGATTTTAACTCGTGCATGCTTTTTGTTTATCTCAGCCGTATTTCATATTTAATTATTAATTTAATTATTGTTAAAGAAAAATATTTAATATCAGCTATATATCCAATATATTTATTTTCATTTACTTTCGCTATGAATGCTAGAAGTATGCCAGAAATGCGTTTTTGTTAACTAATTGAATCGAATTTTTAATAGAAATACAGTTCCTCTCAATTAAATACAACACTGTGTGAGTGTGTTTGTGTGTATGTGTGTGTGTTGTATGTATGATAAAATGTCTTAAAAAAAGAACAGTTAAAATATTTATAAACAGACTTCATATTTAAATACATGCATATTATTTGTGCCACACAGGTTAATAATAATGTCTTCATATTTAAAGTCACTGAGTTCTCTGAGAAAGACCGTTAATATTACCAATATTCCACCTTTGTAAAAATTTTCAATTAACTTGATACCGATAATAAACAGTAGGCAATAACGAATAGATATTGGAATTTCATATGTGATTTGCTTATTGCAAACTCTATTTATTTGATTAGAATGTCAATTGTTTAATATTATTTTTCCTTCTAGTAACCGAAATGTAAATATAACAAAATAAAAATACTTATACTAAATTTTTTTATGTTATTCTAAAAATCCTTTTGCAGATTAAAGCACACTTTAATTTTTATTAATTATTACTGACTCATGTTATTATGGAGACAAATGAAAGTTGTGTGGTATGACGCATCAGGTTTTAAATAAAGACTTTAGGTCAAAAGTCCTTTTTTGCAATATAAAAAAAATAGCTAAAAAAAATGTTAACAAAAATTACGATTTATTATATGATTATATTTTTTACACCCTTTAAATTATAGCCCTAAGTTTTTGCCTTATTCAAATTTATTAAGTTTAGGGATCTTTTAACGAGAACTGACATCATAAAAGCTTGGGACTGTGCATTAGGTTTTTTATCAAAAGAGCAGTTTACTCTATAATCTATTTAAACAAAAAAAAATCGAAAGTAATTTTTGAGATTGAAACTTAAAACCACCTGTACAACTGGTAAATACAGTGACCACTGGGCTACTCTCCCTAGGCCCTTACATCTAAAAAAAAAGTTACACATTTAAAGCGTTCTGTTAAAAGAATATAACAAAAAGTTAAAATACAATCGTATATTTAAAAAAAAAATTCACTATGGACAATTTTGTAACGACTCTTCAAAACTTGGAAAAATATTTAGATGATTTTTTATAAACCAATGTAGTAATAATATAATTTTGAAATATTGTTCATTGAAATGAAATTAAGATATAGTAAAAATGAACAGACATATCTTACGGGGCTGATTCAACTTAAGGAAATCCTATTTTATTTCCTTACACAATTTCTAGCTCGTACATTGAAGTAATTTCTTTTTTCTTGGTATTCGTTTTATAAAAAGAATATGATATTTGTTATATGATTGTTCGACAGTTATGTATTGAATTTATTGTTATTTAATCTAGAGTAAAACTGTTATTTTAATTAATTTGTAGAATAAAGTATTCATGGTAAAATGATGTTACTAAAAACACTTTTTATATTCTTATTTGATCATAGAACTTGACTAAACAACGTTTAAGAATACTTTGTAGCTACTACCGTTGTTAATACAAAAAGGATGTCGATTATACACCGGTATTATAAAATCTTTCAATCAACTTTATTGAAGCGAAGATTTTTGAAATGAACCTTACATCCCAGAACAGAACACTCCAAAGTGTTACCCCCTTTCTGACGGTGATCACATAGTTTTTTGAGTTCTCATGTAACATATCCGGAATGGTCTGCAATGCAATTTACTATAAACCAGAATTTTATCAAACTCATTCACAGTCATTTTATTTTCAATTTATTTTGATTTGGTTATCATGATTTGGCTATTACTGGCGGTTAGTATTCATCTCAATTTTGCAGTAGATAATTTGGATAAGAAACGTCGTGAATTTACTTTTCAAGCCAACAGAAGTATTATAAAATGATTTACTATTTTATCTAAAAATATTCTGAAAGTATTTTTACTAGAGTTAAAATTTAGAACTGCCTTGGTTTATGACCACAATTCCTCTCAAGCTCTCATTACCACTGACTTAGCAGTGACGCAACAACTCCATAAAAAGCCATGTAAATATATTTACTGGTTATATATTACGTTAGATTACAGTGGTAGTTTTACAAGAGAACATACATTGGCCATTGTGATACCACGCAATGAAGATTGACTCTACATTAGGTGTCCTAAGTTTTTCATAACCTAAGTGTATTTAGAGTAGGGATCTTTAACTAGTAATTAATGTTAGTAACCGATATCGTACAGGCTTGGTACCGACGGCTTAACGTCCTCTCCAAAGGACGATGTGCTCAAATATATTCATCTTCTGCATAAATAAATCGAGGGTCAGAGTGGGTATTGAACCTCGGACCTACCAGTCTGAAAGTAGACACTGCCACTGACTAACCCGCTATCCTGGCTACCCGCCATAACTGGTTACATAATATTATTATAAATAAATATGTTTTGCAACGATTGTTTTAATCAGTAGAAACGAAATTATTACAAATTGGGATACTCTGTAAACTTATTGTAAAATTATTAAAAAGTGGTACTGTGTAAACAGTAGTTGCCAACGTAAAGACTTTTTCAAATACTTGAGTACTTTCCTAGGAGTGGATTGTTTGACTCCTAGTAATGAATGAGCTATATCATCGATTGATTTTACTTTTAGAGTCAAGTTTTGCATTAATTTTAATTTGATTAATTGCATCAAATCTTACTTAATTTTGCATTAAAAAATTTATTTAGGTAAGGAATTTTTACTGTGATGTTTTCTTTTGACCTGGCAGTTTTATGTCTAAAGTAAGTACATGTGGAAACATTTAACATTACATTTTTCATGTAATGCAAACAAATATTTAATGTAATGTAATATTTGTAAACAAATATTACATTTTTTGTCATTCTTAAACTTTTTTATTAGTTATAAATCATACATTTTAATATAAGATAAAATTAGGATTTACATCTGTTAAAATGTTATGAAATATCCAAGGTATCTTTTCTTTTATTTTCGTCTACCAAGTGATTGTTATTTATTATTCCTAAAAAAAAATATGGGAAAAAATTTGGTTTGCCTTCATCTAACCAGATGTGTTTGTTACGATGATGAAAATAGAATTAGTTCTAATTGGTATTTAATTAATTTAAAATGCACCAGTAATTTATTAAATTTATTCGGCTGCAATGTTAAAGAATAGATTTTTTCGTAAAATTCTGTTTGGAGCACACAGTTTTACCCAGTCATTAGGCTCAGATGGGTTAAGACGGCTATTGAAGGCACTTTGGCAAGAAAAGTGCCGCTGAGTCAGTCAGCAGGCTTCCCCTGTTCCCAACTAATTACTTGGCCCTTTCCCTCGCCGCAAAACATCACTCTTCTTCAATACCTGCAAAAAATTTAATTTCCCATTTTTACCTCAATAAAAAAGAAAGTCCTTTTTTATTGAAATATGAAAGAAGGGGGACTAATGAAAGGTACCTACATTGAAGAAGATGCTATTTTACTAGCATTGTATTCACAAGATCTCATTAAAAGCAAACTGACACTAATCGTCTTACATTTTTTTTTTGGTGAAAGCCTACTTATTCTTCTGAGTAAAACTAGACCCTAATTTAGTGGCTTAATTACATTTCTGCTTCATTTTACTCTGCCCACCTTGTTTTTCGTTCCCCTTCTTTTTCCATTCAAATCAAGTTGAGTTTTTCCTACAGGAAAGCCTGTTTCTGCAGGGTGCCAAACTAAATTCAGAATTCCATTAACTTCACTTAAATCACTTTCTCTATGAAATGGGCTTTTTATAATTAAAACATTCTCGTTAATTTTATAAATTGCCGTGTGTATGATACTATCTTTTAATTTACAGTTAAAATTATATTTTTATGATTTACAATGCAGCAAAATACTGTATAATTGATATTTCATTAATACTATCAGATCTTAATCCTTAAATACTTGTATACCGTTAGTACTATGCAGGTCAGTTATGGTTGAACAAAGAGAGGATGCACCTCGAATACTGCTGTTAGTGTCATAAACAAGTTTAGGACGCTGTTCATCTTCATAGATTGTGTCATATAGACTTCAGATTACTTCATGAAACGAACTTTAAAATATCATCTTTAATTAAACCAAACTTTGATTTTAAAGCCTTTTAATATTAAACTGAAAAATTATATTGACTATTCTCAAATCATTAAGGAACATTTAATTAAAGCATTTAATATCTCCTAAAAACAGACATGTTTTACTGTTCTTTAATCATTTTTAAGTTACTGGTCTCTTTTTAAGTTATAGGATGGGAACTGAAGTGACTCTTCAATTGATCTTGAACACCTGAAGAAAGAACTAATATATGAAAAAGTAAAAACAGCTTTACTTATATTTTACATATTACCAATTTACGTATCATGTTATTTTTTTTATCATGAGATAAACAAAATGATACGTTAAAACAATAAAAAAAAACTAACTAAAACTACTTTCAGTATTAATTCATTAAGTTTAAAATTCAAAGTATGAAATATTTCAAAAGGGTAAAACATTTAATACCTATTCAAACTAAGTTTGATTTTCAAATTAAAATAGCGTATCAGAGCACTCTAACTAAAGAGAGATTGCTGGTAATTTCCAGAAGATCACTTTAAAACCAATACTTTAGCACAAGAACAGCTACACTATTATCTTCGTTTTTAAGTGAAAACATCTCAGAGTTACTTTCTCATTAATTATTATAACTGTTTTCCGTATTATTAATGTGACGTTTTCCGTATTTACGTTTTTATTACCTGAACCCTCAAAAAGGCTTTGAGTTTGTGTTTAATAATGAATTATTTTAATGTTAATAATGTTTGAAAATATTTCTATAGATAATCAAAAGGGAATCTTTATTCATATTAGAATTTACTTGTGAAAAATGATATTATTTACTACTGAAAAAAATAAAGGAGACACTCAATAACATAACGTAATTTATTAGTAGAAAACTAACTACTACAATGTAGTTAGGAATATTTACAATTTAAATAATAGCAAAATTAACCAACCTTAAGCAGATATAACTAAATAATAATAACAATTAGAGTAATGATTCATCTGGGACAAGTATGCACATCCAGCTCGTTTTAAAACTAACCTAATATACATAGTCTTTCTGAAATGACTGTAATTAGGTTAGGTTAGGTTAGGTTGCAGTGGCAGTTCCACAAGGGAACACACGTAGGGCGAGCATTGGCCCTTTGTGATACCACACAATGAAGATTGATTCTACAATGGGAGTACTAAATTTTGCCTAAGTCAAATGTATTTAGAGTAGGGATCTTTAACGAGTACCTGACATCGTACAGGCTCGGGACCGACGGTTTAACGTCCATCTCCGAGGGACGACGCGCTCAGATTTATTCACCTCCCGCGTGAATAAATCGAGGAGGTTTAACAACATCCATTTTCATCACAAATATATCATTACAAAATTTCTCAGTTTTTCTTAATTACAGTCAGGGGGGGCCAGGCTAGCTCAGTGGTTACGTGCTCGCCTCTGAACTGATAGAACCGGGGTTCGATCCTCACCTGGCCCTCGATTTATTCACGCGGGAGGTGAATAAATCTAGGGCCAGGTGAGGATCGAACCCCGGTTCTATCAGTTCAGAGGCGAGCACGTAACCACTGAGCTAGCCTGGCCCCCCCTGACTGTAATTAAGAAAAACTGAGAAATTTTGTAATGATATATTTGTGATGAAAATGGATGTTGTTAAACCTGAAGAGGTCAACTTGTTTATGCAAAATGTTTTCTAAATAGCGATTATCTATTTTTTGATAAGCTACAGTATTAATTGAAAAGTGGAGATACAGTGATTTTTTATTTTCTTTTTTTATATGGTTCTTACACATTTTTTCCATTAATTTAGATTTAACTATTTCTAGTGATTGTTAGGAGCTTTTATAATAATTTTTTTTCAAGTTTTAATGGGTTTATACTTTTTACTTTGCATTTTATTGCAAAAACTCTGTTTTGTACAATCACAGTCTTTGATGTTTATCTAAAGAAGAAGTAAAGCAATGTGTACAACACACGTATAATTAAACCAAATATATAGTAATTCATTTCAAAAGCAGGCAGTCATTATTGACTGAAAACATGTCTTCAGTAAACAGATGATCAGTATGAGTTGTGAAGAAATTTGTGGCTACTACATTAGAAACTACTTTATAATTTCAATCATAACTTCGGAAATATCATATATTTTGAGTCTGAATACAAGAAAATACAAAACATTTGAGTTACGAGAACAAATTTTGGGATAACAAAAGATTCTTTTAATGTTTATATCAAACGATCATATACTGGGTTTTGAGAAAACCTAATCAAAATATTTTCTGTTTTTTTTTTTAAATTTGTAAAACTTTCTAAAGTTTCTAATTTTAGTTCAGCTAATTTTATATATTTAGTTAAACTTAGAAATTATAAAAAGATAAATAGAAGAAGCTGGGTTAAAAATAAATGAAAGTTGAGCAAGTATATGTAAGAAAAGTGTTCTAAGGTGAGTGTGTGTGAGAGAGAGTGTGATTTTTTAAGTAACTACTTGATGGTTCTTTAGGAATCTAATTTCGTATGCAAAATATTTTGAATTTTAGATCCATCCTTTTCATTTCATAAGGCAAAATGTAAATTACTTCTAAGAGGGATATACGTTAATTAACAATAAGGCATAAGTTATAAGGTACAAAGTTATAAATCATTCAACAAAAGTAGAGATAATACAAGAACGTATGCTTTGAGCTCGGATGGAAGAAATTTAATTAATCTGTTAGCAAAACACTCTAATCCGAAATTATGTAAAAAGCAGAACAAAATTGATGCATTTCTGTATGACTGTGTTAGGGCTTTGAGAGTGGAGACTCTTTGAGCATATTAATGCTTTACTTAACAAGTTGAACCAGTTTGCTAAGAACCCCCATGTGTATACTCACAGCATGCTAAGGCCCTAACCAAATATTTCAATCTGACTGAATGTGAAATTAATTTAAACCAGAAAAATTAAATTTATAATTAATAATCTACTGGGTAGTTTTAAACTAACAAAGTATCCATCCATGTGATTTAAATAAACGGAAAATTGTTAACAAACACTATCACTATAATTTTAAATAACTATAACTATAACTATAAAAAACATCTATAATTTTAGATAACAATACTTTATTTAACTTACATACTCCGGATGCCTCATCATCCTACAACCCGGAATTATATTCATAATAAAGCAATATTTTTTAGTATTGTGTTGAATTAAAGTTTGCATTACAGTTATTAAGTTTTATTCAATATAATTGAAACCTACTTCCAATTAAATATAGTCAACATAACTAACAACATGTTTTGTTTATGAACCTTCTTATGAATATAGACTGCGATAACAGACTGCTGGAAGGTTTTATTTTATTAACATGATCACTCTATTATTGGAAAATGATTATTATGCAACACCAAAAGAGGCTAAGAGCAGTAAAGCTAAAAAGATAGTCATTAAGTTGCTTTTTACACTTTGCTTTTAATTTTTTTCTTTTAAATTAAGAAATGGTATAAAAATGAGTGAGGACTCTAGATCAGGTAGGAAGAAAAAGAACAAAGTCACTTTAATATGAAATGGAAAGAGAAAAATTATTTCCTACATCATCATAAATTGTAAGAATCCTTAATATATTTCTAAAAAAACACAGTGGGTAGGTCATTTTGACTTCAGTAGCTTGCATACAGAAAATGTGATTTAGCACTCGAGTTCTAAAATATGTAATATGATATTCAATTTAAACCATGAGATGCAAATGAAAACATTATAAATACGAATAATAATGTAGATATGAACAAGCAAGTTGTTGTTTGTTTCTTTAGGTCCGTACGTTATTAGTTGTACTTTTAAATGGAATTGCTGTGCGCAAAGCGTTAGGCACGTTGGATATATGGGCGAGCAATAAAAGTAGCCCTTCACGAGTTGGTAGTTTTGCATAGTTCAAACGCCATGCAGCCAGAAAATTATTATTTATTTATTTATTTTATTGAGGATGATTATAGTACTGCGTCCTAAGAACCATTGTACTTTCCTCCCCTTCTGTACTATAGTACCCCAGTTAGCTTCAACGCCTTCAAGAAGCTCAACACTTTTGTTGGGTCCAACGGCAAAAGCTCTTCTATGGGTTTGTTGATAGTCCCGAAGCACCTGCCTCTGTGTAGCACGTGGCTTGGCAATCAGCCAGCAGGTGTTTCTTCCTCTACCTTCCAGATTATGCGCAAACCATCATTGATAATGCCCATTCTTCGCAGATGGCCATTAAGTTCGCAGTAACCCGTTAAAAATCCGGTTAAAATCCTTAGATTATTCCTCCTCCTTTCCATATAATACAAAATTTGCCTTTTTTAAAACTTATTGAGAAGTATCTTTGATTGTCTGTGTCACTGAAGAGAATCCCAGTATTACTTCCCAAGAACCTAAAGAGTTCTTGTGTAGTGTGTTGTCCTATACCATAATATGGTTCTTGGCCAACAGCAGTTTCCGAGCACCTTCCCTCGCTAGTTCGTCTGCTCGTTCATTTCCCTCTACTCCTGCATGTCCTGGCACCCTGTAGAGAGAGATCCTGTTCCTCATACCCAGGAGATTGAAACCAGAAAAGTAAGAGGGATTCATGTATTTATAATATTATTTAAATAATTACTGTTGTAGTAACTTTTATGGTTAAAATTGTTTATTAATTCCCTATGCTTATAATCTTTGGTTAATGATATTTTATAAAACAATAATTACTGTAAATAAATCCTTTTGGTTTGAAATAGAATTCCACCGCTAATTAAGCATTTCATTACTGGCATATTTGAAGGAAAATAACCTGCCTTCAAACATTAACCCTTTCCAGATATTGTTCCTCTGCTGTATATTTAATAATAACAACATTTCAAGTATCCATTCTCCCCTCCTTACCAAAAAAAATCTTTGGTACCCCATTATACTTCGTTTTATAAAATAACGCTATATAATGTAAAAATTAAAAATAAAATTGTTATTAGATTTTTAGAACAAAAAAAGTTGAAAATAGCATTAAAAGTGATTGGAATGGAAATAACTTAATAAAAAAAAAAAGAGAGATTGATGGGCAAGTGAATTATTGAGACTGGGTTGTTGTAGAAAGAGGCACTTTGGAAGTCATCATTAATTAAGGCTAATCTTATTAGGGGAAAATGAATGGATGATCTTTGTCTGCAATCAGGGCATTCTGCTTCTTACAAATTTTAAAACTTGAATAATAGTCATTCAGAGAATTCCCTTGATTTTATGTTATAAGATTATTGATAAACTCAGATCCATTAAAACTGTGTAAACTAATTGCAAATAAAAAATAGATGTTAACAAGATCCATTCAATGAAGAAAGAGCCATTTGCAAGTATTAAATGCAATTTTTTAGTAATTCATTTAGTAATATCTTTCTATCAAGCCTTTTAGAGAGGAATAATAAATCAGATTGCCTTTATTATGAACATCGCAATCTGTTATTACGAGGTACTTACTAATTTTGAAAGAATTATGAAAATCTTTCAAATACAGACGATGGTTTTCAAATACATATACATACAACAATGATCGAATTATAAAAAAAAAATTGTACAGAAAAGTGAAACAAGAGAGAATTCTGGTACACAGCTCGTGCTACTTAATCACAAGGAAACACTATTAAGAGAAATCTAGGTATATATCATATGCTGTAGTAAAAATTATGATGTGGTATGTTACTTTACATTTTTTTATATATACTTACTTATCAACAACCTTCCAATTAATGAATTGTAAATTAAATCAAATTGCATAAATAGTTGAAGTTATAAACCTATGTAAATTATATATCTTATGCATATATAAGAACATCATATATATTTTTTTTACGCCACTGGATTTGATATCGGAATCAATAGATAACGTGTAATTTCATTTGCATTACTAATAAATTGTAACTAATCGACAATCATCTTAATAATAATCATCAAACGTGTCCACAACTGCAGAGCATTCAGAACGTTATGGAAGCCGATTGTTTTCACTGTAGGAAATCATGACAATTAGCAATATTATTATGATATTAAACGAAATATGATATATTTTACCCAAATTTTGTTATTTATCCTATAGGTTAGGTTGCAGTGGCAGTTCCACAAGGGAACACACGTAGGCCGAGCATTGGCCCTTTGTGATACCACACAATGAAGATTGATTCTACAGTGGGAGTACTAAATTTTGCCTAACTCAAATGTATTTAGAGTAGGGATCTTTAACGAGTACCTGATGTCGTACAGGCTCGGAACCGACGGTTTAACGTCCTTCTCCGAGGGACGACGCGCTCAGATTTATTCACCTCCCGCGTGAAAAAATCGAGGGCCAGTTGAGGATCGAACCCCGGTCCTATCAGTTCAGAGGCGAGCACGTAACCTCTGAGCTATCCTGGCCCCCTATCCTATAGTTTTTTACACCATAATTTTTCTAATCCGATGTAGGATGTTTACCGTTATAGTTTTCTCTATTATTATTATTATACTATGATTGCTGGACAAAATGCGAAACCAGTTGATGGAAGATGGAAACTACTAGGCAAAATATTTTATTTTTCTAAAACTGTTTGTATCATCAGTTGAAATAGCAACAATAATAGTGGGGGGGCGGGTGCTTCTCGACGTACACATTGAAGATTAATCAAGATAATAAGAGCAAACACTATAACAAAGAGTAATAACAGCGCTTCACCGGCGTGCGTTTTATTTGGCTGTGCTAATCCGCGTAACTTGATAGAATGGTAAGGTGATAGGCAAAGGGGCTCGGAGGGGGAGGCCATTTTTAATTACTCATACAAATTGCAGCTTAGCTGGCTTGGCAATTTAATGAAAACCTGATTAAACCAGTTTCCAGTTACCTTTTTGCAACATCACCTTAATAGCAACAACTTCCTTTAATTTATCAGCCTCTTGCCGACCAAACCAATTTATAATAACCTTTCTAAATATTTAATGCCAAGTTAATTAGTAAATTTTCTAGAGAAAAAAAAGAAAGGTATTGGCGTAATGAGTTACTTCAGGATACAATTTTAAGAATATTTTTTTATAAAAACTGTCAATAAAAAAAATTTTTTCAATGTAAGACGACGGAAAATTGTTCAAAATACCTTAGCAGTAAATAAATTAAATTTCATGTTTAAATGTTAATGACCTTTTAATGTTTTGTTTATGTTTGAAAATACTGGAATCAGTAAATTATAAGTAAAATAATTAATAAAAATTATATTTTGAATTACAATACTTCGGCATTTTCTATAACTTATTTATGATTAAAACGAGGCCTATAGATATATGTTAGACAGTTATTTCAAAAAGGAAGTTATTTTATGGTATAAAGCTAGAAGACATGTTTCAGGAAAACTAGAATTTTGACGTTTCTGAGAACATATCTCTAGAACAGGAACAAAGAGACTTATGTAAATTATGCCATTTTTTTATCTATCGTGGCATTCTTCTCTAAAATAGTAAAAAATAGTCAACATTGGACCGCGTGAGCATGCCTGAAATTGTTTACCCGTCACAAACACTCTTAGTATGAAATATTCAATCTAAGAGATGTAACAAGGTAACAAAGAAAATTGTTCGTCTTCGAGAGTAATGGGAATGAGGATCGGAAACTAATAACGGGTGGAAAAATCGTTATTCACTAACTATAGTGCCTACTCTTTTTTGGGTCAGAAATAAAGTAATAAAACTAGCTAATTAAAAAGAATACGTTGTTCACTTATCTGATTTTCTAATTAGTAACAGAATGACGCAACTTGTCAATAGTTTTTTTTTTTATGACTGGGCAGGCAGTTGGCTGAACATTACAATCTTCAGATTGCTCAGAATGACGCAACTTGTCAATAGTTTTTTTTTTTATGACTGGGCAGGCAGTTGGCTGAACATTACAATCTTCAGATTGCTCAGAATGACGCAACTTGTCAATAGTTTTTTTTTTATGACTGGGCAGGCAGTTGGCTGAATATTACAATCTTCAGATTGCTCAGAATGACGCAACTTGTCAATAGTTTTTTTTTTATGACTGGGCAGGCAGTTGGCTGAACATTACAATCTTCAGATTGCTCAGAATGACGCAACTTGTCAATAGTTTTTTTTTTATGACTGGGCAGGCAGTTGGCTGAACATTACAATCTTCAGATTGCTCAGAATAACGCAACTTGTCAATAGTTTTTTTTTTTATGACTGGGCAGGCAGTTAGCTAAACATTACAATCTTCAGATTGCTCAGAATGACGCAACTTGTCAATAGTTTTTTTTTTTATGACTGGGCAGGCAGTTAGCTAAACATTACAATCTTCACATTGCTCAGAATGAGGCAAATTGTCAATAGTTTTTTTTTTTTTTTATAACTGGGCAGGCAGTTAGCTGAACATTACAATGTTCACATTGCTCAGAATACTAAGTGAAGCATGATGACATTTCGACTCAATGTTCTATGAGAAAACGGCTTCCCAAGGTTTGGGGTCCTTCAGTAGGAGATACGGGCTAGTTTAGTGAAAACACTGCTTGTAAATCGAGGAGAAGAAATGATATGAAAAAGTTTATTAATAGCCTTGACTAAGATATTAATACCAGGGAAGAAAGCACTAGTGAGAAAAAAGATCATAAGGGCTATAATATGTTTATCGATAAAACATTATTTGGTTAGCTAATAAAATTTTTTTTAAGTTCAGTAATTCAGTATTTCTTAGACAGAACATACATTTAATATTTGAAAAAGATGGTAGCTATTAAAATGAAGATGTTGATAGTTGGTCGGTTTGTTGAACGTAGAGGTTATCAAGCTACTATTTCCTATTGTGATGTTTAGAACGGTTAATAGATTTGCGAGAAGCCTGATAGATAAAAAAAGGGTTAATAATAGTTTTTAATTTTGCTTCATCGAGGGACTATATGGATAAGAAAGATTACATGAATTAAATGGGGATAACAAAGTGACTCAAAGGAACAGGTGTTTTAAAAGTGTTGTTTAACTTTTGCCATGAAAAAAATAACTACTACTTTTATTATAAATATTACTAATTACTATTACTATTATTATAGTATATATTATAGTATTACTATTATTACTATATTATATTATATTATTACTATTATTATAAATTACTATTATTATTTTATTAAATATTTTATTATAAATATTATTTTAATATATTTATTACTTTTATAATAAACTGTTTTGCGATTTTTGGAGAAAGTGGAATATGTCCTTGTAGTAGGGAAGGTTGTTGGAAAGAAAAGGTTGAATGACAGCATGAAGAAATGCAAAAGTGCGTTCGATGGCTCTGTCATTACTCATCAATTGAAGTCCATATTGATGGACCAATCAATCGGTTTTCCTAGAAGGAGATTTTCTCTAATCGGAATATGTTTATAGATTTTATACGGAAGTGGTAGTTGCTAATCGACTTAACAAAATCCAAGCGCAACTTCTTGGAGTAGCCAGAAAGAAGAGAAAGGCAAAACGTTTGGTAAGTAGTTGTCTCATTGTCATTATACGGTAGTCAGAGTACTGTCGTCAGATGGTTGATGAGAACATCTGTCAAACCTTTGTCAGGAAACATAATCAAAAGATTACTGGACAAACTCTTGATAACCCTCCTTTCAAGAGAGTTAGGGTTGTCAGCAAGAGTAAGTGACTTAAGGAAATTAGAATTGGATGTCTTGTTAAGTAGGGGAGTGATGAATTGTTCCAGAGGGTGAGATACAAGGAAGGGATGTTTATTAGAGGAGGGAGGCTTAAACTTTTTTTTTAAGCAGTAATGAATTTTGTGTTCAGTAAATTCAACGTCGTCTTTACGTAATTTAAAATAATACTTCCACAGGAGGGCTTTCCAAAACATTTGAACATTCTTCAGTACCTCATTGTGATTGTATTGGGATACGGTTATATAATGCATGAAAATGAAATAAAATGAAAACAGGTAAAAATTAAAAAAAATTCGCGAACAATTAAAACAATAATCAGACCATATTTTGACATCTGTCGTTTTAGGTAGAAGTGTTCGTTCGAGCAGCACCAGCTAACAAGCCAAATTGTTTTAGCTGGTACGAATAAAACAGATGCTGAAATATTGTAGTTTTTTTGTCACTTTTTGCATTATTTCCTATATGGTAATGTTATATTTATGTTAATATTACTCTCAAACATATATATAGTTACGTAAAATATGACATAGATATTTCAAAAATTTAATTTTTTTTTCTTTTACACCCGGGTGTTTTTTTGGCAACTCCCGGGTTTTATGCAGATTTCTGTATTGCTCTCGATTTGAAATACTAAACATGATTTAATGTACATATTGTTAAATTATTTGATATCAGTAAGAGGGAAACTTTTAAAGGAATAACTAACTAAAAAGTTAAGCTCCATTGCTAAATGATTCTTACTGAGCAGCACTAATAGTCTCCTATGCTGTGGGTGAACAAGCATTGTACATATATATTTTCCCATGTGACCATTCTAATTTTAATTTAATTTAAATTTACATTTTATTTTACCTAGAACATGATCAGCATATCCAGGTTATTTAAGCTGCACTAAGGAGATTTAGTGCAGCAAAAGCCTCAAACTGATTCTTTAGGGTCAAAATGACTGCGGTAATTAACAATGATTAGTTGATATTATATTACTTTATTTATTAAACGTGAAACCATAAAAACTTGAAATACCATCAAAATAACGAAGCACAATTGTACCGTTTATTTTTATAGAACTACTGTTCAAAGTAAAAACTCAATTCAAACAGAGAAGTGAAATAATTAATTATATTCAGTTTTAATAACTACTAAAAACTTTGCAAAACTGAGTCCTCATGTTATAAAATCAACAATTGTTCATTCAATTTATTTGATATTTAATGAATATAAATCTTTTAAAAGATTTATTTTTCATTTTTTTTTAAACCACTGAGTAAGGTAAGTGCTTTCTAAAGCACAATACTACCTAATTAGCAATTCCAATGCTGGATGGCTAAGAAGAACACCCTTGAAATAAATACTTGTATTTTTCAACTATCTTTAACTGGCCGGAGTCAATGGACTATTTCTCCCAATTACCTCGGCTTTCTTATAGACCAATAATGGTAGCTCATTTAAAACGACGCTGGGTAAAACAAGTCCTCATAATGAATTACCATTAACTTTAGTTTAAAAAATATAATAACTTAGAATGAAAAATTTAATAATTTTTACAAATGATTAAGTAAAAGAAAAGAAGATACTTTTTTTTGAGTGTAACAAATAGCATACTTATAATAAATATTAACATTGAAATGTTTAAATGTATTGGTGTTCAAATAAAAGGGTTTTACATGATTGAAGTTTATACCCTGCACTAAGAAAAGTTCACCCAATGATACGAAATATGTACGTGCATACCTCACTTTCATAACATTTTAGAAGTTAATATAACTTATTTGTTTTCAGTTTGTTATCAAGAATGATTTTTGACTTAAAATAGTGTTGAATAAAAAAGTTATAAAGATTGATCATATCGGATGGAATCTATCGTTTCTTATCAACCATTATAACAAAATCTCGGTAGATCGATATTCTACTTACTGTTTGCAGACAGTGCTTTCTTATGATTATTATTTTTTACCAACACAGCAACCAATCATCGGGACCATATAATTATAATGTGTCCCCTTACAGATTACACATATATAATTAACATAAATATTTTAATATGTCCTATTAAGTAATTGAGTATTTATATTGTTTTAATTTTTCAATATAACGTGAAGTAAGATTTTTATACACTTGAATTAAGAGTAACAAAGAATTTGTTTTCTAATAACAAAATAAACCCAACTTAACTACTAATTATAATAGTTAATTGATTTCATACTTCTAATATTAGTCTACTTTAATAATAGAGTAAGGAATTTATAATTTGTACATGTCTAAATCTATATTATTCACTAATTTCTAAAAGGGTTCATAGTGTTTATTCATTTCAGGTTTCACCAGAGGTCAGCAGGTCTCTAATAAGGATCACTCTTATTTCTTCAGACAGTTCGCATCAAAACAACAAGTGGCTCAATGTTTGACAAGCCGAAATGTTTGACACAAAGGTAAGCAGAGCTTTCTGTACTTTTTAAAACGGCTCAGATACTCAATGCAGTTCCCATGCCTGCTGAGCACCTGTGTCAATGCTGTGTAACATCTTTGCATAAGATTTGACATCCATTTGTGGAGAGGGAAATAACTTTTTTTTTGTTTGGGGCCCGTTTCTGGGTCCACTTCATTGGTGGACCTATTGATTTTAATTCTCCTCTGCACTTATCCAGATAAATACTATACTATTATGTACTACTCAATGGTCAAATTGATTATATTTAATTTTTTGTAATAACAATAATTGTTTATTTAGGCTAATTCCATTTACCATAAAGAATAATTTCTATTCTTGAACAGACTTTTTAAAGTCATCATCCAATCATTCACATTCTACAGACATCCAGTCTACTTCTGTCTTGCAATATTAATATAATAATTAGTAAAAGGAATATTAACCCTGCAGTGTTACTTAAATTACCCTTATTTATTTAAAAGTTTCTGATTTGAAGAAGAAGTGATGGATAGGTTCAAGTATTTCAGAAAATAAAAAGATATCTTCTGATTTTAAAAATCTCGCCCATAGCTATTCAGCTCATATCCTGTACGAAACTTTTCGTAATGATTTGTGACAGTTCAATTGACTGTCACAATTCAATCATGAAGCACAATCACAATATTTTTCCAAGACACTAACCTATTTTTTATTCAAAAATGCCAAAAAAATTTCGGTGTCAAAAAACATAAAATGTATATTAATAAAAGAAAGGTTTTGTCTGTACATGCTTAGAACTGACTCATTTCAACTTATCTTTACGTTTCATACATTAGAGAAACCAAATCCTTTCTTAGAAAAATTTCTGTCTGTTTGTCGATTTGTCCACAAAATTTTGTCACAAGTAAACTCAGCCTCACACTGGTATTAACCTGACGATGATCACAAGTAAAGCTGCAATATATTCTTAATTGTTATTAACCTTACGATGGTCACAAGTAAAGCTGCAATATATTCTTAATTGTTATTAACCTGACGATGGTCACAAGTAAAGCTGCAATATATTCTTAATTGTTATTAACCTGACGATGGTCACAAGTAAAGCTGCAATATATTCTTAATTGGTACTAACCTGACGATGATCATAAGTAAGGCTGCAATATATCCTTAATTGGTATTAACCTGACGATGATAACTAGTAGGGCTGCAATATATCCTTAATTAAATATTTAAGAAAACAAAGTTTTATTATTTTGCCCTTATAATATGTAGTAGTTTTTCTTACAATGAATTATTATAATTTTGAAAGATAAAAATTAATAATCTTAAAATATTTAAATAGTTTTAATGTTTTTTTAATAATTGACTTAAATTCTTTTAAGAATAAAAATGAAACAGGTTAATAATTATTAGCAATATTTTACATTAACTCCTTGTCTGTAGCAGGTTTTGAATTAATAAAAAAACGCTTAAAAATATAATTAAAAATTAATTATTTTATCAAAAATGTTAATTTGCCACCTAAATGGTAAAAGTAGCTTTTAATTATTCTTTTCTACCTGATATAGATAGGGTTTTAAAGTAATTCAATGGATATATTGTAAAAAGTTATTAATTAAATCCTATCTGCTAATTATTTTTAAACTAAATTCTGGTTACGTAGAGTCAAACAAACAACACAAATTGTTTTTTAAATAGAATCCTTAGTATAGTGATTATTGAATAATAATCTGTGTTTTAACGTTTTTTTTTATGTGGTTGTTTTTAAAATGAGGAGAAAATGTATTTCATTGTAATTGGAATATGATGCCTAATTGATGGCCTTTTTATAATCTAGGAGTCTGTTTATTGAATTTGATGTAAGTTCTTGCAAAAATGAATTGGATACAGGTTGGCCCACATGTATGAGGCAAGCGCGTGCCTTTATACAAATGCATGTGTCATGGTTTATAGTTTTAATAATACAACATATTATAACCTATTTTCTGCTAACATATTGTAAATGGAAGTTTTATCAAAATATAAAACAATGTATACATTTCCTGGGGTATTAAAAGAAAGAGAGAAGTAATTTATACAGTTTAAAACGACTGCAATGGAACCGATTCTTTATGCTATCCGCGAATGGCCTGTGATTTGTGCTTCTCCATTGCTTATTAAATTTAGAATGTAACAAACATCAATATTTAAATTTATTCTTTTGTTGTCATTTTAGAATCCAAGCATACTAAATTTGTTTCCATGATGACTTTTTACTAATACAAATGATAACAGGAATTTTTCAAAATTTTGATATTAGTATATTGGTTGGCAATTGAAATAGTTTTATAAATGATACATTTTGGAGGGAAAAACAATAATTTTTTTACTATTTTATCTCTATTAATTTAATAGAGTTTTTAGTTTAAATGCTCATATCTTGAATTAAACTAAAAGTGTATAAGTAATATAGTTGAATCTAATAATCCTAGCAATTATATGCTCTAATCTTCTTTTCAGGTTAAAATGCTAAGGTTACCTGAATAAACACACCTGAATAAAGTTATAAATTAAAATACACGGGGCTATGCCCAAGGATTAATACTCGTAACTGGAGTTCTATTTTGATATAAGTTTTTGAATTTTGGTTGCTTCATTTTCAAATTAATCCCTTTCAAAATGCCACCTTTCAACAATTGTCACCCAGATTGGTCCACCCCTTGAGCTATTCTATTCTATTCTTATTTAACTACATGATCAACTTATTTTAAACTTGAAAAATTTTGCTAAGAAGAATAACAGAATGGTATGAATATTCAGTTGAGTCCATTTTGGCCTAGGCAAATATCACTGAAGATATCCACTTGTAAATGATAGTATACGGCATAAGATGGAACAATTTTACTAAAAGATTTATAAAATGAATATTGTTATTCAATTTTTCATTGATATTTTCAAATTTGAATAAAACGAAAGATTCAATATTGGAAATATCAAGGATTTTTGATCAGCGGGAATGCATCGTGATGAAATTAAAAGGCTTTTTCACCCTATGACGTCACAATTAGTTTATAACAGCAACATTTACATCACCCTAAAATGAAAATTTATTAAATCGTCGTGCAGAATAGCTTATAGCTTCAGTTGTGATTCTGTTATTAATCATGAAAAGCCGCCTAAAATATTGTTTTATATTTAATACACCTTTTTTAGTATTAATATAAAGAATTATCATTGATATTGATATCACTTCTCAATCACTGATCCTTGATTTGGACCCTACCCTCAAGAAACTTATTTTGAATTTGGAGAATTATCAATATTTCTTTTCTAAAAGCTAGATAGTTTACATATATAGAAACTAGATGAATTTTATTCAAAAGCTCGTTTCCGTAATAGCACTTTAAACAACATTAAGCTTTAAAGTGCTTAAATATAAGATTTATAACATATGAGCTAGTAGTCTATATTGTTTGTTAAAGTCGTAATCTTAAATCACTGTTTTATAAATTGGTCGTGGCTGAATCCCTCAATACGTGGTTGTAATTCATCATTGAGATAAATAACCTTCTTTATAAAATTATTATATTGAAATTATTACATTTTTATTAATTGTACGATTATCTTATTTTCATCATTTTTTTCAAATTGAAGATAAAAGACCCAATAGTATTGGAAGTTTAGTTTGAGAGGAGACCATCTAGAGGAGGGGAAAACTAATTTTTCTCAAAGGTGATTAGTGATTCAGATGAGATGATTGGCACATCAAATGAGTAATCAAAGGAATTAAAACATAAGTGATATAATTCCGAGAAGACAGCAGAGGGTGGTGAAGGACAGGGTGGGGGGGCGGTTAATCATAGGGTTAGCTCATCACTACACTTGTTCATTGCTCACTGTCCTCCCCAATTCCATTTCAACAACACCCTAACGAATGGCTCTTCCGACTCGACCCATGCAACATTCATACAGCTTTATGCCTTCCTCCACACTTCTAACTCCATTTCAGTTGATGCTCTCTTTTAGGGCAATACATTTGTCATCTTATATCCCGCAATGCTCAACAATAAGACTACTCTTCCATCAAAAGCCAGTATGTTTTTAGTTAAAGATCTTTACTTTCTTATGATTAGCAATAACAAAATTATTAAAAAAACCGTATGATATTACTATATGGACGAGAGAGCATGTTTGTTACTTTGTTATTAAATAAATCACTAGACTATCTTTTTTATACAACAATGATCTGGAGCTTGCGAACAAAGTCTCCTGTTTTAGTCACGAGGTCGTCAGTCAGTCGTAGGCTAAATCCATCAATAAGTGGCTGTAATTCATCATTGCAGTAATATCCTTTTTTATAAAATCGCTATATTGAAATCATTATCATTAGTTGTGCAATCCGTAATTGTGTGGTATTTACTCATTCTGAAGTAAAATGGATAAACCAACAAAAGGTTTTCACTGGACCAACCCGTCAGCACCACATCCTCGGTTTTGAATGATTGAATTCTTTCTTATATATTTCCTCTGTTTTGCAGTTTTAAATAAAAACCGAAACGTTGGCAATGAGAGTTTAATTTAAACTTGAAGAACTGACCTGATAAACTTTTATTTTGTTTCTACCTCACGGTCGATACTTTTATCAGTATATCTACACACACACACACACACACACACATACACACACATATATATATATATATATATATATATCAATGATCAAACCACAATAAGAAAATGGAAAAACAAGACTGAGATCTTTTAACCGTAACAAGCGGTCTTCGTCAGAGTCAAAAACCCAACTGATAATTGGGTTTTTGGGATCAAATTATAAATTTTTGATCATTGATTGTTATTTCACGTGTTTATCTGAAATCTTTTTATATATTTATATATATAATTGTAACTAATATATATACAATACAATATACATATTGTAACTAATTGCACTTTTATGCATGTTTGATTTTTGAATGATTGAATTATTTCTTATATTTCCTCTGTTTTGTAGTCCTATGAAAAAGGTTTTAAATAAAAACCGAAACGTTGGCAATGAGAGTTTAATTTGAACCTGAAGAACTGACCGAGTCCCGATAAACTATACTTTTGTTTGTATTCAACGGTCGATACTTTTATCAATATTTATATATTTAGAGTCGAAGGTTTTGTCCGGTTAAGATTGTTGTTCCTTTAAATAATGTAAATTTCATTTTTTTAGTAAAAAAATTTTACTTCTGCCTATGAAAAAGCTTTTAAAATAAAACGGAAACGCTGGTAATGAGAGTTTGATTTTTGAACTTAGAAAATTTGACCGAATCCCGATTAGATAACACACCTATTCTATCAAACGGTCGATATATTATTGAATCTGTTATATATATATATATATATAAACTCAAAAATTGTTATTGACCTCTTCTATTCTATTCACTGTTTCGTTATTGAGGGCTAGGTCAAATAAAAGGCCTAGAAAGGAGTTTATTTTCTTTTATTTGACCTAGCCCTCAATAACGAAACAGTGAATATATATATATATATTATATATATATATATATATATATATATATATATAATCCTAGAATGATGAACTATGAACAAACAAGTGAATTACAGGAGTAATTAAAATATTTACAGGTTTTTAACAAAATACAGGTCAATGCACAGTAAAGGCTTACCATCTAAGAATCACATTTGAATTGAAATAAATGCATACGTTATATATACAGGATTTGAATAACGGGATGAAGATGAAATAAGAAAACATGATGGTTGAAGGAGAGCATTCATTAAAGAAGATTTATTTGTGAAGTGGTTTAGGACAGTAAGAGAAGCCCCAAGCTCTTGAATGTCTACGGGCTTTTATACACCTGGTAGAAGGGACAAAGAATCCGTCTTTCAAAAAAAAAAAAAAAAAGAAGTCCTTTCAAGCAAGAACGAAATTAGGTTTAAAATATATCCTTTTGTATGAAGTTGACCTATTTTATCTTTTCACCTAAGTAATCCTTCATCCTTTTTCAACTAATATTTAAACATTTTAAAGATTCCGTATTCTTTATAAAATATTAGGGGTTTAATGATAAAATATGCTCAAAACATGATTAATCTCTTTTGTTCGTGTAGTATTAGCGCTCTCTTATTTTAGTTGTGGTGACGATTTTTCTCTAAAAGTAATTATTCTACTGAGATAAAACACTTCAGTAATATTAAATTATTTTGATAATTTCTTTTTTAACTATTTAATGAAAAAGTAATTCTTATTAAGAACAAAATTAACTTGATTTGCAACATAAGTATTTTTATTATTTAACTATATATGACATATACCCATAAAACCTACTTCATTACAACTTGAATGGAAAGATTCAACGCACTTATAATATTCTAAGGAATTTAAAATGCTAATGGATATTAGGAAGAAAACAATGTATTAGTGAGTTGTGATAAACCTTTAACAAGTACTTGACATCGTACAGGCTCGGGACCAATGGTTTAACAGCCTCTCCGAGAGGAGACACACTCATTTATTTCTATTCAGCTGACACGTGAAGAAATCGAGGGCCAGGTGGGGATCGAATCCCGGATTACTAGCCCAGAGGCGAGTACGTTAACTACTGAGCTAACCTGGCTCTGTGTGATACAATAGCTGTAACCATTTATACAAATGCTGATTACTGTAGATGAGAAAACAATGTAGCGTGTATGAAATTAGATAAATCTGAATAAAAACCTGTTCGTGGGGTGTAAGAGCTATTTAATGTTAGTGAAGTAATGACCAGGACTAATAATACTCGTAAGCACGTCCATTTTGACAAGCACTCCAACAAAATCAGTGTGCAGACAAGAATAATGGAGTGGAATGAGATAGTAATTAAGAATACTGACGGATTTGTTTCCCAGCTGCTTGACCTTGCAGGGGAGGTAGGCATGCGTTCCCAGTTGCGTCGTAATGTTAGTGGTTGTTGTAGGGTCGAAATATGGTCCTGTATAGAGGCCACTGAACCTTCGCACTACAGGGTGTCGGTCGACGGCTCTGGCCTCATCATCGTCGAGTACTTCACGGTGTCCCACCGCTGCTTCCATCTGATGGCCTGAAATTAAAAACAATCTATATTATAAACACATATTATTTTCACTAATTTTATTTCAGTTTATTTATTCAATTTAAAATTTAATTAACTATATGCATAAACCAAGCTAAATTGAGTTGTTTAATATCAATTATGAAGTAATTTGATGAGGCACTTGTTCTCTAAAATGGATGGTGAATCAATCAGTTGAATTGATGAGGGGTGTGGTCACTAGCACTCAGGGGCCGGAAGGGGATGCTCTGAAGAGGAAGGTGTCCGGCGTCCAGGGGAAATGGAACACTAACTTATTACAACCACCATGGCAGTGTCATTAGCTTCAGATGGTAATTTACACCAGAGAAAAAAAATACTAATCTAGATTGTTTACTTTTTGTTAGCAAAAAATTTAATTTTTATTCAGGAAGTTGTTATATAACAGTTAAAACGTTAGTTATTTTTTTCTATTTCAAATTATTTTTATAATATTTAAAGTAAAATAAATGTCAAAAAATTTTGCTTTTGTTGCCTTCTTTCATTTATCTCAATCACTTCTACAGTGACTCATAGCCCAACTTCCTTAAACGGTAACAACTTCTTGAAACAAAAAATTGTTTCATAAGGTCGGCATTTTCTTACTATAAATAATATTGTATCTACTATTTAGTATAATTGAGGGTTAATAAATAAAATAACTACATTCCAGAACAGTTTGTTATTTTTTAAAATTTTATGGTTGAAAAAATAAACAAAACATAAACAACAAATGGTAATGGAATTTGTGTGAATCAAAAACGGGATTAGTTTGAAAATTAACAAAGCTATTGTAAATTCTGGTAAATTAAAACGAAAAAATTTGAATTACAGTATATTGTTCTTATGCTTATATATAATATCCGTATGGACTATTGTTGATTTAGACTATTGTCAAAATTAATTTAAAAAGAAAGAGTACATCTAAAAATGATGTAGATTAAACAAATATTGTAATTCTCATAGCTGCATCAAGAAACGTTCCTACTTAGGAATAAAAAAAATATTAATTTATACAGTATAGACTGTAAAATTTATTATTAATTAAATAATTGTATTTTGCACAAAAAATAGAGTAATATTTCAAATCATTATATTAATCATAATTGTTTAAATAAATTGATTACTTCAATGTTAGTTCTTCAATTTAGTTCCTTGAAATTACTATTACTTGAAAATAAATTATTTGTTAAATTACTAGGAACAAAAAGGCAGTCTTTTACAGTCGCTGAAATAAATTTGTAATGGGCAGTTACTGCTATGGGGATTCCATTGACTTATAGTGGAAGTTCTTAAGAGGAATAGGTGGTTCAAAGCTCTCGTGATGCGCACACATTAACACTTGGAACTATTTTTCCCTTTGCTGTAGGTCCTTAAAGAATCTAGTCAGATTTTTGATTTCACGATACCTTAACCTATTTGAGTAAAAGAAGAGCTATTTTAATATGAATTTCCCTCTCTGTCTTTGGAGAAAGTATTGACCAGAAAGGAGTAACCAGAACTTCTTTCTTCTCCACGTTATTCTCGATAGAAGTCGTGGTAGGTATCACATGTAAATGTTCTTAGATATTTACCTATACCCTGTATGATTACTATAAAACTCTTCGATAAAAGAGTAACGCTTAGAGGTTTTGAAATGTATTACAAAATTTACAATATCCTCGATTAACAGACGAGTATGTGAGTTACTGAAGTAGATATGATACTTACATATAAGATAAATAAATAAAAATAAGATTAATCCATTTATACTGATTCAGATATTAGATATTTAAATTTTTGTCAATAAATCAAAAGAAGGCCAACTGTCCATTCTATGCCATTTAAGTATTCTTGCTTGCTTGTTTAAACATAAATCCATCTATTAAATTGACTAAGGAGGTTATAAAGTTTCTTTTTAAGGGGATTAGTTGTAGGTAGGACTTGAATACGTATATTTTATACTTTTTGGAAATATAAAGACGAATGGAGGTTTTTATTTTTTTTTCTTCTCTTCTGTAGCAATATGACCTCTTTACGTAAAATAATAAAAGTCGGCCCAAAGAGGAGGAAAAAAAAGGCGAGTTAGAGGGCTGTAGGAAGAGCTAAGTGGAATCGTAAAAACTGAGATCGAGCACACGTTGTTAGGGTTGGATGAAGGAGGCCTACTGTCGCTCATCCCGCCAAATTACTCTCTTGCCAAAAAGAAAAATCTTTTATAGTTTCCCTCCCAAGCTGCTTGAGCAATTAAATATTAATGAAAGCAGCATCTTGACCAATTGAAGTCATCAATATGTTTAGTATCCAGAGTGCCTTAATCATGATATTTTTTAATAGTGTCATTTAAAAATTATTTATATGCTATAACAAAATCAGTCTCTTGAATTAAAAACTTATAATATTCCAAAAACAAGCTTAAGATATATTAAGTTTAAATTGAAAAAATGGAGTAAACAACTATTGTAAAAAAAAATCAATATAATAATATAAACCAAACGTAAAAACAAAGAAGTCAAAATAAAGAATAAATGATCGAATTGTTTGAATGTTGTGTCAATGTTGTAAAATCTGAGGCAGCTGATAAGATGCATAGTGCCCTTGCTTAACTTTCTTTCCTTTGTTCTATATTAAATTTACAAAAAAAAAAAACTTTCTGACATCGCAATGCAGAATTTTATTTTTTGAAACAAAATTTTAATATATAATTATAACTATAAGGTTATAATAAATATTGTTGTACAATATTAAATAAAATTATTTTTTTATATTAATATTTTAATAATATACTGTACTATACTTCATTTTTAATCACAATAACTAATTTGAGAAATTAACAAGTAATTATAAAATTGTTAAATAATTTCTTTAATTACAATTTATTAATATGTTGCCTACTTGAGCGTTAGCACTGTTTTGTAAAGCATTAAAATATTTATTACTAATAATATAATCATAAAATTTTTGAGATTATTTTAAATAAAGTTATGTCAAAAGTCGTAAGAGAGTGTTGACATGTAGATCATATAAGCCTGATCGTGAAATTAACAGAAGTTATTGAAGCCATGGTCCTTCTCAGCGTCACAGACAACTTATTCTCCTAAGTGAGTGAGTTTTAAGTATGTTAAAACATCTAAGTGATCTTTGTCTGTAACTGTCCACTTGCTTTCTTTATGTCATCTTATATATATATATCAATGATTAAACCAGATTATGAAATGGGGAAAAAAGATTAAGATCTTTCAACCGTAAGAAGCAGTCTTTTAAAAACCCAACTGACTGACTGCAGTTGGGTTTTCGACTCTGACGAAAACCGCGTCTTACGGTTGAAAGATCTTAATCTCCCCCCCCCCCCCCCCCCAACATTTTGTAATGTGATTTGATCATTGATTGTTATTTCATGTTTCTGTGAAATCTTCTTATATATGCATATATATATATATATATATATATATATATATAGTAGGTGTATAATGTAATCGGGATTCGGTCAATTTTCCAGGATCAAAATCAAACTCTCAATGCCGACGTTTCGGTTTTATTTAAAACCTTTTTCATAGGCCTACAAACAAAGGATGACAAGAAATCATATATAAACATCAACATATAACTAACATCAAAATGGAATATTACAGTTGTGAAAAAACAACAAAAATATATATACAAGTAGAAGTAATAGAAAAGCAATAAACATTTTTATGAACTTACAGAAGTCAGAATTTTTTAATTAGAAAAATGATGAAATTTACATTATATAAAATGAAGTAACAATAGATAGTTAGTGAACTAACATCTTAACTGGTCAAAAACTTGGACCAGACTAACTGATTACAATTACATGTAAACCGAAACACTGTTCACTCAAAGAACACAAAAAGGAACTAAGGAAATTAAATTTCACTAAAATCAACTTAACACTCCTGAATAAATAGTGTTCAAATTGGTAATGTCACTTCTATGATTAACTGAACTTAGATCTTTTTTAATATATAGCATTTCGAGGGTCTTTCTTCTTTGCTCATCTTGTTCTTTATCTACTATAATTGCTTCTTCAAAATCGAACATGTGACCTTCGTTTAAGGCATGGAATGCTAAAGCAGTGGCGTTACTTTTATTAGTTCTTATTGAATAAGAATGTTGATAAAGTCTTTCTTTTAAAAAACGACTTGTTTCTCCGTAATAACGCTTGTCGCGTTACATTCCTTTGGATTTAGCATTTAATTTAGTAAATAAGCAATGGAATAAGATAAAATCACAGGTTGGAATGTCAAAGAAGGTTTTCCTATCCATACTAGATCTTATATGTGAAGCAAGGTATTTCACCTTTGATGATATTATTTATAAACAAAAATTTGGACTACCTATGGGATCTCCAATTTCACCAATCCTTGCTAATATAGTTATGATTGAGTTATTAGAAGACTGTATTAATAAATTAGGTACGAAGGTGAAATTTATTAAATTATATGTAGACGATTTATTTTTAATTATTGAAAGAGGAGAAGAAGAGTATGTATTAAATACGTTTAATTCTTTTCATAATCGTCTACAATTTACCTATGAAATAGAAAAAGACGGAAATCTGCCATTTTTAGATGTAAAAGTTATAAGAGGTGAAAATGGCATTATTTTAACGGATTGGTATAGAAAGCCTACCAGTGCAGGAAGAATACTGAACTATCACTCCTCTCATTCTATAAACCAAAAATTGAATTGCGTTCAAAATTTAGTTAAGAAGGTTGTTGAAATTAGTAGTCCATGTTTTCTAAAAGAAAATAAGAAAAGGGTAAAGTCATTGTTGCAGAAAAATTGTTATCCAAACAACTTAATTGAACGTTATTGGTTTAAATATACAAGAGAACAACCAGAACATTCCAATCAAAATCATGCTGAACTTGAAGTTTTAAATAAAAAGTATTTCAAATTTCCGTATGTTGAGGGCTTATCACAATCAATTAGAAAAGTTTTCAAACGAAATGTACCTGAAGTTACATTGGCATTTTATAACAAAAGAAAAGTCAAGTCTTTATTTTCAAATTTGAAACAAAAAATACCAAAGGAGTTACAAAGTAACCTCATTTATGCGATCAAATGTAAAGACTGCGACAAGCGTTATTACGGAGAAACAAGTCGTTTTTTAAAAGAAAGACTTTATCAACATTCTTATTCAATAAGAACTAATAAAAGTAACGCCACTGCTTTAGCATTCCATGCCTTAAACGAAGGTCACATGTTCGATTTTGAAGAAGCAATTATAGTAGATAAAGAACAAGATGAGCAAAGAAGAAAGACCCTCGAAATGCTATATATTAAAAAAGATCTAAGTTCAGTTAATCATAGAAGTGACATTACCAATTTGAACACTATTTATTCAGGAGTGTTAAGTTGATTTTAGTGAAATTTAATTTCCTTAGTTCCTTTTTGTGTTCTTTGAGTGAACAGTGTTTCGGTTTACATGTAATTGTAATCAGTTAGTCTGGTCCAAGTTTTTGACCAGTTAAGATGTTAGTTCACTAACTATCTATTGTTACTTCATTTTATATAATGTAAATTTCATCATTTTTCTAATTAAAAAATTCTGACTTCTGTAAGTTCATAAAAATGTTTATTGCTTTTCTATTACTTCTACTTGTATATATATTTTTGTTGTTTTTTCACAACTGTAATATTCCATTTTGATGTTAGTTATATGTTGATGTTTATATATGATTTCTTGTCATCCTTTGTTTGTAGGCCTATGAAAAAGGTTTTAAATAAAACCGAAACGTCGGCATTGAGAGTTTGATTTTGATCCTGGAAAATTGACCGAATCCCGATTACATTATACACCTATTCTATCCAACGGTTGATATATTATTGAATTTGTTATATATATATATATATATATATATATATATATATATATATATATAAGAGAGAGAGAGAGAGAGAGAGAGAGAGAGCTAGCTTCAGCTACTCAAAGGGAAATATCATTGTGGGTCTTTTTTGTGTGTGTCTTTATTTGTTTTTCTCTTTCCTGTGTGAACATATATATATATATATATATATATATATATATATATAATGTTGGGTTTTTGACTCTGACGAAGACCGCTTGTTACGGTTGAAAGATCTTAGTCTTGTTTTCCCATTTTCATATTGTGATTTGATCATTGATATATATATGCTCAATTCGTGTGATGGCTGTTTAATTGTAGGGGTTGAGTTTGAGTTCAGTCTGTTTTCCCGTTTTAATTCAAACACTCAATGATAACATTTCATATTCAACGTTTTTCCTATAGACTAACAAAAAAAAAAAAAGAGGAAAATATAAATTAATAACCTGTCAATAAATAATTCAAAACTTCTCATTTCCAGAATTGTGTAGACTGATGAAAAAAAAAAAAATAAAATCAGAACACTGGAATTGAAAGTTTGAAATAAACCTGGAGTACACTGACAAACACTCAGTTAATTAAAAAAAAGATTTTTAATATATTTAATCTAGAACTAACTTTGATATGAAATTTAAATCCATCAAAACTAAAACACACAAATAATTATAACACATGTATAAGACAAACATTGTCAAATAAGTATTTAGGAACTATATGTTCTTGAAATCACTTCATCAAAAAATGTTGACGTCATATGTGTTTTAATTAGAGAGTTCTTCAACTCTTCAATTATTATTATCTTTATTATTTTAATACTTTTTTATTTTGAACTAATATTAATTTTTTAAAAAACATATATATTCAATTATTAGGAGAAATTTGATTGTTATTAAATGAGGTGATAAGCATAAAAAACTTTTCTGAAAATTTGGTTAATGTAATTTTTTAAAAAAGATTCCTCATTTCATTCCCTAAACGATGCTGTATTTTTAGGTATAATATTATTTTGATAGATTAGAAATTAAAGTAGAAAAATGTTAAGGACTTTTAAACTATATTTGACTAACACAGGTATACAGGTACATAGCTAAAATAAACATATACAGGTATTTTTAGGTGTATGATACTGCAGCAAGTACGTATTATTAGTTAATTTTAATTTCGTTTACGGTTATCATAATTTGCTCGCTTTAAAACAAATGAATCCTACCTATCCGTGTTCTAAACAAGAAGCGTGTTTAGAATAAAATCAAATTTTAGAGCTCAGGCAAAACGTAAAAGAAACTCCAGATTTTTTACAAAAAAAAGAAAGTTACAAACTGTACTAATAATAATATTTTCTACTATTCTGTAATTTCTAAAAAATATTTTGGAATACCACGTATCATCTCTGAAGTTTTGTAAAATACGTGAAAAATAAAATACCAAGAAAGGCACGTCTGCTAATAATAACAGATAATTTAATGTAATGTAAACAAATTTAACTGAGCTGTCATACTCAGAGTTGAGTTTATAATTTTGAGAGGTATATTTCTTCTCCCAACTTTTAAAAATTATTTAAATTATTTTTTGCTATTAATTTCATTCGATTGCTTAGTGTTTGTTACATAGTAATATTTCAGAGTTGGTAGTTTGGAGCTAGAAAATATTTTCCAAATTCACAAAAATGTACAATAAAATTTTTCCTTTACTGCGATTTTAACAACAAACTAACAGCATACGATTTTCAATCTCTCATAAAGAATATAGCGAACTTTATGAGGCTAAATAGAAACTATATAATAAAAATTTGATGGTATTTAATAATTCGTAACTTGTAAAAAAATAACAATTTTTAAGATTCTGACTATTTTAAAATCAGGTGCAAGCCAGGTGTATTCCAGTTAAACTGTAAAAGTAATTAATTTGAGTTTCAGTCCGAGTTGTATTAGTCTGTTGATAAATTATCTGGCTGATAGATTTTTTTTCGAATATAGATAATACCACCAGAATTAAATCCATGCGTCAGGATTAAGAGAAAAAAATTATAAATAACGGGCTGTAAACTTTCTTTCATCCTTAAGTTTATCCATTTTAATCTGACAATGTTTCAAAATGATTTGTACCCAGTTTCAATTTTCCCTTCTACTGTTTTGTTCACGGCTTGGACAAATGGTAATCTGACAAATTTACACTGAAAGACTTTTTATTTACAGCAAGTAAAACAATTATTTTAATGAATCGATTCTATATAGCAGGAAAGTAATGTATGACATCTTTCATTTTACTTTAGATTATATTTCTATCTATACATTAATTTTTATCAAAAATTTGAACAAAAAAATAACCATTTGAACCCTACGATATACTCATTAGCACTTAAGAAGTGACGTTTTTAAATCAAATAAATTCAGTGCACGTAAAATGCCTGAGTTCTTTTAAGAACTGAAGTTGCATTCTTGTACGTATGACACCTGTTGAAGAGAACCCATTTCTATTTTAAATTAACAAAACGGTGTAAAATTCTGCTAAAATATTATTAATTTAATAAACTAAACTCAAGGGTAAAGTTATTTTTAAATGATAAATGAAACTATTATTTATAAACATGGAAGAACACTAACTTTCTTGTTGAATAGGAAGTAATACTTTTTCACATGCATAATTGAAAGACAAGTCAAACGAATCCTGGAAGTTTGATTGTTTGGCTTTACAAGATTTAATTTGTATAATTTTGAAGTCATGAATATGGATTGGAGTGGGCGGCTTTGAACCGCTCCCTTCATTTTGACCTAAGAAGTCCTTTATTGATTGGTTTCCTAAATACTCAAGTCTTGGAAAATTATAATATTAATAAATACCATTTATTAACCCAGTATAAACAAACCAGAAGTAATAAGTAATTTGTTCATTTAAGTCTATCAATAATTTACGTTTAACTCTACTCTTTAATGATAATAGCCAGGAAGTTGCTATGTATTAAAGGAGATTGAACAACAATAATTATGCGTTAAAATGTTAACTAAGCAACTAATCAAAACTCGAGCTTTATTTCACGCCGTTTATAATGATAAGCCAAGTGATAAGCAAATCTCGGAAATCGTATCAAGTCATTCCTCGTTAGTCACAAAACCTCTTGTAAAACAATTTAATTTCACACAAAACACAATTTGAGGTAAATGTTTTAAGCTGTTTTTTATTGTCCGAGTATTTGTACTTATTTTCATCAACTCTGCTATTGTAATCCTGGATGCAGAAGCTGGTATGGTTTGCTAAATGTCTGCGTAGCTTCCAATACTTCTGATTTCGACTGTCCAGTTAGATAGTGCATTGAAAGTCTTTTATCTGCTCACATTATTAAGAGCACGCAAGACGCTGACTACCTTGCCTTCATGTCTTTACTTTATTACTATTGTTTTATTATTCAAATTTTAAATTCAACAATTTTTTTGGTTACATTTATTTATAACATATTTGTGCTAATGTCAGCAGCAAGCATGTAAGCTACTGAGCTACTTTGGTTCTACACTTTACTTTATTACCAGTGTTTATATTACGCAATAATTAAAATTAAAAAAAAATACATTTATATATAAAACATGTTTACTACTGTCATCGGTGAGCACGCAAGCCACTGGCTACCCTGTATCCAATTTTTGGAACAAAATAATAATTTTCTTTTATTTAACTTTATTTAGGTAATAAATAATGTATACCATAACTTCAGGTCTCTATCTTTACGGAAAATGGGTGAACAAACAAACGTAAAAACTGAGATTTATATATATAGATTGTTAAAAGTATTTTAAGATTTATGTCCATTCAATTTAGATAACCAATATTTTTGGTACCAAAAAATTAAATATCTGATACAGTTTTAAAATGAAAAAGAAAACTATTTACGTGCTTGATATTAAAACTATGAAATAGTTTGTACTTAAACAGATGAAATAAGACATAACAACTAATGGAATATATGAAACTCCTAGGTGAGGTTTCAAATAAAAGTGCTATTTCAGAGTACTGAGAAGGATATTACGACGGAGTGGAGTTGGCTGTGGATTATGTATACATCAACATACCTGGGTTAGAGGTTCTACAATAAGGCTAAACCCATTTGACGAGTAATGGTATTTGTTAGTGCACTTAAATGAGAATGACAAAAGCTTGCTCATATTATATACTTTTGCGTAAAATACGAAGACTTAAAACATAAATTGGTCATGGAAACTGGGATTTATAACGATAGTAATAACTACATGTTTTGAAACCTAAAAAACAGTAAAAATCACTGTCTAATTTATATTTTTAATGTTATTACGAAAAAAATGTAGTTGTTAGTGCGTCTCCTTAGTCAGGAATTACGCACTTCGCAGCTATTCCTCTTTAGATTTTGTCCAAAGATATTTTCTTGGAATATAAATTCTTGCGATCATTTTTTCTATGAAAATGGCACGTGAACTCACGTGAATGAACTCTGTGAAGCCCACCGGAGGTGTATTTCCATAATGTATTAAAAATGCATAATCTAGGCACTGAATTAGTTTTCAGGTATCTGCCTAAAGAAATTTCACGTAAAAACACCAGCTTGTGGGACAGCCGAGAGGCCTAGATACTTCAAAGCAGAGATTTGTTTCTACACAAATCATCTAATGATTCATGCAAAAGTTACGCATGTTACTTAAAGTATCAAAGTGAAGATAAATAGATATTTATAAAGAAGTGAATATGATGGGCGAAATAAAGCAGAACAATGGAATTAAAAAGGCCAGAACTAATGCAACATTGCAATCTAACTAATGAAAAACTTTTTGTCAAAGCTGCTCAGGTTAATATTGAATCTAATTTAAATTGCCCGATTTTATTGTTTAATCTATTCTATTTAGTTTACAGTGTTGAGATCCAATAATGTTTTTTAACAATAAAGGTATTTTATATACAATCATTTATCTTTAGTCCAATTTAGTTTAACTTAATGTCTGTTAAAATTATGTTGAAATTTAGCTTTTAAGAATATATTAGCCACTAAAAGATCATTATGAAACTGTAAATTGTGTAGAAAGTTCCTTACTATTTTTGAAAAAAAAATGAAATGTTGAAATAATAAAAATTTTAAAAAGTAAACAATAAAAATTTAATTTTATAATTAAATAAAAGAGTTTGAAAAAATAAGTCAACAAGCTTTTTTTTTTAGTGATCTATTATAGGTTGATAAAAAGCTAATTATACAATGATATTTGAAAATTTATATGCTGATGGTAATTTTTGACAAAAGGCTTATATATAGACAGTTTTGCAGTAGTGTTTTATGAGCATAGATATTAAAGTGGAAGTCATATCAGTTAATATTATTGTTCATGGAATGTCAGAGTGAAAATGAAGACGCCAGTCTTGTTTATAGCACAAGACCCGCCCTAATCCCAGAAGGAAGTGAATACTGCTTAAGATTGGTATCTAAGGTGGCCCTGAGAGACTCTTCATTTTGCTATCTGGTGCTAGAAGCTATCTTGTGCTTCTAGCTCCACCTCGCATATCCACTTGCCTTATCTGTCCTAATCTCGCAACACTTCTATGCATTTCAAGTCCTCCTTCCAACAACTTTATAAAAGAATGCTTAGATAAATGCCACAATCCAACTGATAACATTCGTATAAACCAAAGCGCTTTTTAAATCATTACCATATACGTTTAATTTAGTTTGTTTTGTTTTAAATACTAAAATATAAACCCCTATTTACTAATTAATAATTTGTAGGTTAGTATTCAAATACAATTAACTTTTTGATATCTCAATCGCATTTTTACAACTTTTTTATAAAAAAAAGTCTATGAAAACATAGTCTTTCAAAGTTCATGTCATGTCAGAAAGTCAATGAATTCATTAACGCAGCTACTTTACAAATAAAATAAAAAATTTTTAGTAACAAGAAAAAAAATGGGGTCTACATTTAGAAGTCAGAAGTAGTCTAGATTATACATTGCTATAAATGGAAGTATAATCAATGTTATTACATTGCAACTTATCAAAAAGTTGTACTCGTATGTCCCACCTATCAGGCAGAAGTCCATTAATTTTATATGCAAGGTTATTTATTATATTATTGTACATATACGACAGTTAGAAAGTAATTCTTAGCAAAATTGAAGAATTGCCTTCAGATATAAGTACAGTTATATTTACAGTAACTATTTGCTTCGACTGTTTGAGACGAGAGCCAGTTAATTTTTCATTTCTACCTTTTTTTAACTTTATTTTAAATATAAAATAAACAAAATGATTATACCTTTAAAATAAATCACAGTGTTTAGTTATATTATTTGCTTTATGTTTAGTTCCAATTTATTAAATAAATGTGTATTTAGTTTGAATATATTCAAATAATTAATTTACTAAATATATTTCCTCAAACAAATTTGAAGTTCATATCATGAAAAATATAAATTTTATTTCTTCTATAGTGAATTAATTTGCTATATATTTGTAATAACTAATATAAGCTAGTCATATATTAGTAATGTAATATAAGTAATTAAACAATTGTGGATATCATACAAAAATTGTATGATGCATTTTATCACAGTTATATTTTATGGATTCATTTCTATAATTGAATATTTTAACTTTTTCCAGTTCGAAATTCCTTCCACAAATGTAGTTATTTCGATATTTATATAATTCATCAGGAAAAGCCCAAAATTGTTATAATTTCACTCCTGCATGACAAGCAAACAACCATTTATTCTGAGTAAAATATTTTTTATTTGCTTTACAGAGTTATGGTAATATTTTTTTATAAATCAAATGATGTTGATACAATAAATATCACTGTTTTATTTAAATTAGGTCTCTATTTTATGCTACAGCATATGCTGGTTGTGATTTTTTTGTTAATAAAAAAAGGGAAACGTCTAATAAGTATGAACAGGTGGATGTAATAGTTGCTCATTTAGTCTCATACCGCCTCTTCCCTACACTGAAAAATTCATGAAATTATTAAAATATTATACCAATCTTGTGAGGATAATAACTATAAAGTTTTCATTTATTATTTTTTGAACAAAGTAAAGAGGAAAAATAAATTCCGATTTTATAAATAACCAAGTTTTACCGAGGTTTCAATATCATCCCAATATTAGGAATTTTAAGTTTTCCTGAACAGGTTTTAACTTTATATGAAACATTATTATTATTATTATTTAAATATTTTAATCTGTAAATTAGTGACAAGTGTAGCTCCTACTTTTTATGTATGATGGTTGAGATGACAAACTGACATGATAAACAATACTGATTATTTGATCAACTAAACAGCTCAAGGTTGATGTAGCTTAAAAAAAAAAGCTATATCGGACAATTAAAAACCATGGCTTAAAAATGATGAAAGAGTCATCTAGAATAATAGCGAAAGCTAAGAGTAAAGTAGAAACTAGGTATTATAGCTGTTTACATCAACGCAGGGCCAAGTAAAACCTCTTAAGTAATAATGGTAACGGCCCTATAGGCCAATAAACTTTCACCATTTAGAAAAACAACATAACTCCTTTCAAACCTTCTAACCTCTCTACTTTTAATATATATATTGTTAAAGTTTGTTTACTAATTAGTCTACCTGAAATAATCTGGAAAATACCTTTCACACACTGTAAACTAGCTAAAAGACTACAAAATCTCAGCAGAAAACTGGTCAATGTAGAAGCTGCTGCTAACTTTAACAGTACATGTAAAAGGATCGAGGGATCATCACGAGGGCAGTTTCTTAGTGCTGGGTTCTGAGTTTCTTTGTTTTGATAACAATTCTCAGCTTGAGTTTGGCATTTCATTAGTGGTTGTTACAGATAATCTCTCTTAACGACTATTTCATATTACTATTATTAATATTAGTAGTAATAATACTATATATACTTTGGGTCGGGACCCCCAACCCCACATACCCTAAGCAAGACGTCTTGCTAAGGGGTCTGATGAACAGATTTTTCCACATCCTACGACGAAAAAAAAATAGTTCTATTGTTATTTAGTTTTTTATTATTATCAACATGTTTTTTGTACCGTTTCCTGTATTTATACGACTTATTTATTGTATCTTTTATAAAAAAAATAATATATTTAGTTCCAAGTGTCAACGGTTGATTGTGGTAGCATCGGACCATCACATCACATCTTATCATAACAGAATATTCTTTTATAACTTTTGTTAGTATCCATTTAAACCATCGTGTTTTATTAATTCTTTATGAATTGTTTCGTTAGTCTGTATTTTATTTACGGTTTACCAGATGATCTATGAGATCGAAGTTCATTTAATAATTTAGTTTTAGATTTAATTATTTAACCTTTACAATATAGTGTTGTAGTTAATGATCTGTGTTCTCTCATATTAATAGTCCTTTGGGAAACTGATTTGGGATTTACCCCCTTAGCATCGTAAAATAGTCAGGCGACTCGAACAAAACAACTATAAGGTCGTCAATGCAGAAGCTGGTGTGTATTTCAATCAAGTGTTTACAAGAAGATTTCCTGCCTATCTATACACACACATATATATATCCCCTTGTTTACTATATATGTACAGGTTATCAAGGCGCATAAGCATACGTTCAATATACGTTTACTTAGAATACGTTTAATTTTGAGTTCGGTTGGTTCGGCCTCATATGGTTTGTTCAAATGGTTAGTTAATGTTTTGAGCTTATCAATTGGAAAAATTTCAGGCAACCATATTAAAAACAATGTATAGTTAATAAGTATATTAAAAAGTGTCAACATGAATCAAAATTATTCAAGCGACACCAAGGTAAGCTTTTTCTTAACAAGAAAGAAGCACTTGAGTTTAACTGTCATGGACTGCACATTTTGCAGAGGTTTAGGATTACGCAATAAATCTCAGCTATGTTTCCAAAGTATTGGGGTAGGGTGAAGTTTGAAAAGGAATGATGAAGTCAGCTGAAAAGATCTGTAAGAGTATCCGGCACTTGAAAAAGTTCCCCTGCCTCTTCTGGCTGAAATAAAATATATATCAGTTCACTGACCGTCTTCCGTTCTCCTTCATTTGATTCAACTTTAAAGAAGGCAAGATCTGTGACATTATCAGTGCAGTATATTAACAAACCATAAACTTACAAACTAAAATCATTGCTTTATTTTAAACAAAGTTTAAATGGAAATTAAGTTATTTTAAAAACGTTTATACTATGTATATATGAAAAATGTTTTAGTAATTATAACACAGTAATACTTTAATTATACATGATTACTTAATTAATTAATTTAATTATTACACGAACCAGTCTTCTTTCATAAACAATTTTTTTTGTACGATGGATTTCAAGAATTCGAAACTGTCAAACATTGACAGATCTATTGGCTTTTAGCAGCCCTAATTACTTTTTAGATGGCAGGACAGGAAATAGGTCTACCATTTTTTTTGATTGCAAGCAATTACTTTTTAGAATCTAAAATTGAAGACTGCGGACAACGTAGAAGATGAAATGTTTTCAGAAATTCATAATCTAAGAAAGTAATGAGACATCTAATCGAGGTTGAATAAATGCAGATCAAATATTTTCGAAGATTATTATAAGGTATCTTATTCATATGCTCAAAAGTAAACTATATTAATTTTACTATACAACCATGGAGTTATTAAATCAAACATGTTTAAAGTTTAAGGAGCTTTCTAAAGAAAGAAGTTAATGCAGTGTTTACGATGAAACACACTTGAAGTTAGATGGGTAGATAAAATGTTTACGAGCCTCATTGGAGCACAGCTAGTGTACACAGTTTCTTCTGCGACTTTTTATTGTCTCTTTTTTGTGGTTTACACCCAGACTGGCCCAATTGTTTATTGCTTTGTTTCTTCATCAGCCTAATTGAGTTATATACATACATTAATGTTTTATCAAATTATCGACCTGTCTAAAGCAGTTTGCCATACAGTCACCTTACTACTTTCTTAATTACCATATGTCTAATTTAGTTCGAAGATACGTTTTTATTGTTTTATCAATTTGAATTTTCGGTGCAAATTAGTTAGACACTTTTAAAAATACATGACAGTTAAATTACGGCGAAGTTATGACGTCCACCTAATCAACTACTATCTTATTAACTTGTCCATCAGTCTAATTCAGTTCAACATATAGGTCAAACCTCTTAAGTCATAGCTGTAGTTAGATAAATTTTATCTGGACTCGGTCAGTTCTTCAGGTTCAAATCAAACTCAATTCCAACGTTTCGTTTTTTATTTAAAACCTTTTTCATAGGCAGAAGTATAAATTTTAAAACAGAAAAACTAAGTATTACATTATAATTTTTTTTACAAAGAAAAATAGTCTGTGAATTTCAACAACAACTGTCTAGTTTGAATGAACACGTGACACTGAACTGAGTTCAAGTCTCTGAGCCGTTGAGAGAACACGCGGATAAATTCATGAGAGTTCACTTGGATAGTAATAAGATAGCATTGAGTGATGGACGTGCATGCTAGACGTTTTGGCTTAATAGAAGTTAATCAACGTGACAAGTTTCACACTACTTGCAATCTAGTCAAAAAACGAAGTTGGGAAACGTGTAGGAACTATTAACATAGATAGAGAAGTAATTATGATTAGAAAGAGAAATGAAGGAATGACTGAAGTTAATAATAATGAGGGAAATTTGACCGTCCAACACTCACAGTGTTCTATTTCCTTAACATATTTGGATTGCTCGGGAGCTGGATAGGGATAGATGCGCCTTCCGTTGAGAGGTTTCTTGTAGGAAATTCTAAGGGTTTATTAAAAATAGGCAAATAGGAAAAAAAAAGAAAAAAGTAGATAAGATAGAAAAAAAATATTACATACTACTTCTAAGATTAAAGAACCTGGAGAAAATGGTAATGATGAAATAGGGAGATCACTTTATATTTGCTGGGCCTAAGCCGGTCAGGTCATTGATAAACCACGCCATTCAATAATAAAAAACATATAATTCCATCTAAATCTCGAGATCGAATTTTTTCACGATCACTATAATTTACTTATAGTAAAGTGAAAAAGAGATAGCGTTATAAAAACTTGTTTTTATGAAATTTAATTAGATTATACTTCTTTATATTATAAATGTGATGGTTGTGAATAGATAGTGAGGGATTTATCTCTAAGGTTCATAGCATGATCATCTCGGACCTTTACAACCAGAATTGAGAGTGTAAAAATAGCACAAATGGTGTAAATAATAGAGTAAAAAACTATTGAAATAAATAAATGAAATGAACTAACTGTATAGTTTTTTCAGAAAGTCTCTGAAGAAGTCGTTGTTTGGTTTCAAGGAGAGCGCTATCCTTCATATTTAAACATACAGTACTTTTATTTACCGTTTTTATTATAAATTTTATGTTATATTAACTTTATAAACTGCACTATTAATTTCTAACAATTTTGAAAGTATATTTAACAGACTTATTATCTTAACAAAGTATCTACGTTTTATGTTGACTTCGAGACTTTAAAGTGTAGTCTAGAGAATGTTATTTCTTATAATTTTTTTAAAATTATATATAAATTTAAATATACAGATATTGATATATAGAATAGAACTATACTACAACTATTAGTTTAAATTTGAGGTGAGATTACTCAGTATTAGGATTTGTATTTCTTGTTAAGGGAACTTCCTTCTAAAAAGGGAAAAAATATTTTTACTCATCAAATGGATTTATTCTTGAAAAGTTATAGAATATTATCTCTCTATTGCTGGTATTTTATAGATTTCTAAATAAATTTCAAGCAGTTTTAAGTATTCTGAAAATAATACTGATCGATATTTTTAAAAAAAAATTGTTCTTGGATGAGAACGAATAAAATTGTTTAAATTAAAACTCTTCTTAACTTAAAAAAAAAATACACTTCAATATTGTCAAGAGCACTTAAAAAGATAAAATTTTATAAACCAGAATTAGAAAACAAGTAATCATGATATAATTGTATACGTATATCAGAAAAGATTATACTTTTTAAGAAAACTGAAGCAGCATAAAATAAACTAAAGCAGAACGACAAAAAGGCATTCTTTTATGGGCAAGGGAGTGCCATTAGGGTTACTAAGAGGCTTAAGCCTTATCCTCAATTCGACAAAACAAAACAGCTCTCTAAATTTACTTCTCTGTTTTCTTTTATTTCGCCCTTTTTATAGTTATTTTCATAACAACTTCCATCTAAATCCTGGGAAATTTTCAGAGAGTCTTTTTAAAAACAATCGATCAAATTGAAACACTTTAGACGGAGCCAATTTATTTTAACTGCTTGATTTGATTAGATTATACTTAATTTGTTACTTTAGTGCGTTTAATAATATATACAGTAGGCTTTAAGTGATATATATCCTTTGGTTTTTCTTTCCTAATGCATCAACAACTTTCGGTGTGAACTGTTTTCAAAGAAAATGCAAGCTTTTCTGTTAGGCGATACTTTATAGACCATTTTAGAGAAATAAATGTATTGAACATAAATTAAAAAAGTTGAAAGAGATATAATTAGAAAACAAATGAGAATTGGTGATAGATTGCACAATATACTTCAGCATTATGTATACTTTATTAGTTTGTTTGTTTTATAATTAGTTCAGTCTCACCCGTAGTTAAAAAAGTTTCAACAATCTTAATAAACAGAAATAATAAAACAATAAAAAATACAAAAACTTAGAGTTTTAGCTATAATTTTCTTAATCATGACTTGTTTGTTTTTTCTATTTTGCAATCTATTTTAAAAACTATTTCTTATTAATTTTAGATTTCTAATATTCTTGCATATTAAACCAGCTTAATTATTTTGCTTATAAATTATTGACAAACATGAAATAACAACCCTGAGACTAGGTTAGATGTTATAAGGTGTTTGGGTATAGTGTTATAATACGACTCATAGATAGTCCAATACTTGCAAACGAATGATGCAAAACTTACTATTGATGCAGTAGCCATTATTGGGCAGTATAGTGTTATAATACGACTTCTAGATAGTCCAATACATGCAAACGAATGATGCAAAACTTACTATTGATGCAGTAGCCATTATTGACTTACATACTTAACTGGACTACTGATCCAGTTTTTCCTGGATTGAAAGGTTTGTATTATAACAGCTCTTACAAGTTGACGTGTCTCATACAGATATTCATTTTTAGAATATATTTCTTCCGTAGTATCAACATTTACGACTTCTATACGTTAGGAAAGTGTATTGCTTTTTTGCATTTATTCTGAATTTTAATGATGACTTAAATAGAATTTTTATAAGAGATGTTATGAATAAGAGTGGATGGTGTTTTAAAACTCTTCATGACCTTAATGTAACAAGTATGAAGAGATAATGAGAGTCTTCATACGATTCTGCTTAATGGAAATTAACTGTTATAATAAATATTAATAATATTGGAAGGAAATGTTTGTATGGTTTTAATCGAAGCTTTTTTATCTTTAGAGAAAAAGCAAGCCTGTCAGGAAATGGTTTGGTAGTAGCCTAGAGATAGACAAATTGAATGGGCAGAGTGAGTTAGCAGGAGCCAAGAGGATATCATTAGGATTATGGGAGTTGGTAAGTGGTCGTCAAATGATTCCTCCGAGAGCACCTCTATTGCATCACATACTTGGGCTCAATCTCGCCACGCCAAACTAATTTATACTGCCTCCAGCATTCCTTGTGTCCTCCCTTCCTCTCTTCTGGAATGTAAACCTCACACACAACACTGCCTTAGTAATCTATAGGCATACAGTTTAATTGTCCTCAAGCCCACTTTACTGGAAAGAATTTAACTGTTTACCTCTGCTTCAAATAATAATTATCTTTTACAGTCGGAGTGGGATATCCCATCTCTTTTAAGCACTTTGAACTAGTAGTCACTCGAGAAAAGTAATTTTTTTTATACTACTTCAATTATATCTAAGCACTTTTTTAATAATACTAAAAAAAAAATTTAAGAAAAGAAAATGCTTAACTAAACTTGATGTATTTGTCCTGAAGACAAAATGCAGGCTAATGAAAGGATATAATGAAAAACAAATACAAAATATAAAAAAATTGGAAAAAGTTTTTATTTGAACTTATTGCAAACACGTAACAGTTGTTTCACCATACATTAAATCATAAAGCAGTGATACGTTGAACTTAACATCTCTGTGATGCACCTAGTGATTAAACCAGAATTACACTCAATCAATCGAGGCATTACTGAATATGAACGTGGTCTCCGACTAACGTAACATGAAAGTGTAATGAATCCCACGCCCCAAATAATGAATATCATTACAAAGGCACTTACTTACCTATACAATGAAGCAGTCTCGTTCAAAGTTATCTTAATTTTTTCCGAGAATACCAGCATTTACTTATAAAGAGGTATAACAATGCAAACTGTTCACCCCATTCTTATTTTTACATACTCTAAGTTCAGGAAAAATGTTTAATTCAGCATGGGATAGAAAAAAAAACATAAACAATTTTAAATAAATCGTTATTCATTTTGCTGCAAAGAGAAATTGTTAGCAACTCTTTTATTATAAGTTATTCCTTGTAACTGGACAGACACTTCACTACTAAAGATAGAAATTATCCAGTAGAATTTATTGAATAAGATATAAGATGGATTTATGTACTAGTATGTGACCAGAAGGATCAAATCTAAATTTATGCGTTATTTACGTGTATGAGATAAATTCTGTTACTAACTGTCGATTTCTCCACCAATTAAGGTGCTCAATGAAGCGTTGTCTTTTGTTGAAACACGCAGATCATTTCTCTCTCTCTCTCTCTCTCTCTCTCTCTCTCTCTCCCTCTCCCCCTCCCCCCCCCCTCTCTCTCTCTCTCTCTCTCTCTTATATATATATATATATATATATATATATATATATATATATATATCAATGATCAGTTCCTTTGCCTCTTGATTATAACTATGGTCGAAATATAGAAGTGAGTTATTTCTTTGTCTGTGTACTACGTTCTTTTTAATTGTTTTTTATTTAAAAGTCCGCTTGACCGTTTCATTATAAATATAATATATATAATATAATGGATATATATATATATATAATATAAATAGAGTTCTATATATAAATATATAAAACAGTATATTTACTTTGAATTTGTGTCTTTAGTTTCACGCTAGGATTTGCTTTATGTCTTACTTAGGAGAATGGTTTTAACTTATACTCCGACTTGTAAAGACCTTAATAAGGTCTGCATTTTAGTACTCCTTTAAAATTATTTTAATTAATTATATTAATTAACTCTTAATTAAGTACTTATTATTTATTCTCATAATTCTTAATTGGATTAATGTTTTGCTTTTTTTTCTTCCTTAACTATGACCGTATGTGAGTAATCAGTATTTTCTTAAAAGTGTTTGATTTTATGATTAAAAGCCTAGATAAAATGTTGTTATTACAATTAAAGTTTTTATAAATACTCTTAATGTCCATCCTATGAGGAATTTATTGTTTTCTAATAATTTGTTGTTTGATGATTTAATTCCATTGATGTCCATGAAGCATTATTTGTTTATTTTCTTAGATATAAAACTTAAGTAATTTAGTAAAAAAAAAACAGAAATGGCAATTTGAGTAACTGCTTAATGATATAAGTGAATAAGTTAAAATTTGACAGATTAATTATTAAGATAATATCATTATCTTCAATAATATGTTGTAGGGACCAACAATTTATCGTTTATACGGATGAATAATGAAAGCAACTTTGCAAAGAACAGATCCTGTTAGATATTTATAATTGTTTATTATGTTTAAAAATAGAATCTAAGAAGAATCAGGAAGAAGAAAATTTTGTTGGTCAACAACTTTAAAAAGTTTTTCAGTTCTTATTATCTCATCTGCTATTCTTACAGCAATATTGAAGTCACTAAAACTTTGTTTAACAGGAAATATACATTTGGTTTATTTATTCTACTTTCGACGTCATTCGATTAACTCAAATCTCTACATGTTATTACAATATTTTTATTACACTCGAATACATTACTTCGTAATTTTATTTAGATTGTTTCAATAAAATATTCCTCTGTTTGTCTTTGTCTCATTATATGTAATTTGAATAAATCTCATGATTTACAACCTTACTTGCCATCATGTAAGGAATAATGATGTATCAAAAGTCTGAATATTAGAGTCATTTATTTTTTACCTTAGTGTTTCACATTTCCACACAAATTACATATGATTATTGCTTAGCAATTTGAATCTGTTATACCACAACCTAAATATTTTATTTAACAAAGACATTTTTAGTTTTTGCTACTAACTTTAAATAAACTATTTACAATTCGTTAACTTCCTGTCAGATACATAGTATTGTGCGAATTGTACTAATGTGTACTAATGAAATGCCTGACACATTCCATACGTATGTATATGACACCTTTCATACACTGAATTGAATAAACGGTCCAAACGGACTATAAAACTTCCAATTATACAAAACATGACGCAGAACAAAGATAAAATGCACACTTAGTAAATTCAATATTTCGAAGTGTTGTTCATTTATACACAAACAACAGTTCGAAATATTGAATTTAGTGAGTATGCATTTTGTCTTATTTCTGTTTTGTGTTTTGTGTAATTTAATGCTTCGATATGCAGTAATACCTCTTCATACGAAATTAATTCGTTCCGGAAGCGGTTTCGAAGGTGAGTGTTTTGTGAGATGAATCACTACTTACATGTAAATATCCTAATGCGCTCCAAGCCCTCAATACCACCCGAAAATATACTTGATAAATTAAAATAATCAATATAATAATTGTTATACATATAATAACTATAATAAGTACAGAGATAAATTTTCAAACTAAATAATAATAAGCAATAATATTTAAAGTTACAGTGGCACCTCGGTTTTCGAACTCCTCACTACTCGAACAATTCGGTTTTTGAGCTAAAAATGCTTCCGAATTCGAACAGATTTCGGTGTTCGAACACTCGGGCTGGGAACTAAAAATAGCCGAGTGGAGTCGAAACATATGCAGCGTCACACTGCGTCTCGAACTGCGTTAAGTCGTTATTCACTTTAACTGCGTTAAAACAATTTATTCAACTGTTTTCCGAGGGTGTTCAAGGACTATGTCCACACAATTGCTAACTTTAATATAGCATTAAAAATTAATAAATATGACAAGTGAACATTGGAAAACTGTTTAATAGTCATTTTGTACACACTATAAATGCACAAACTAGTTTTTTTTAGAGAAAAAATATTATTATTATATAACTAATTATAAAAAATTATAAAAAAAATTATTATATAACTGATATTATTCAGAGAATTTCAAATAGAAGATTAAAAAAAAATGTTATTGGTATTTAAATAGTCAAAGGACATATTTGTCATTTTCCATTTGACGAATCTGTCAAATGACACAGATTTTTAATTTTCTAATTTCTAATTTTCTGAAGGCTATATACTCGTAGTTCAGCTTTTTTCAAGGGAGTGTTTTTATTTTCTATTTAATTATAGTTCACCATACACACACACACACAACACACACACATATATATACACACACGTAACACCTTTTCTCTCACATACACAAAACACTCAATTCATAACAGTTACTCAAATATCAACACAAAAAAAATTTATAATGCGAACATTAATATAAATATTTAATAAAAAAATGATTTTTATTTTCTGTGATTATTGTCGTTATTAATGTCCAGCCAGTTCTGAAAAAAAAAAAGAGTTGTTAGTGGTACTGTGGCGATGACAGTGATGAAGCCTTGACAACAGGAATGAAAACATTTGCTTTTGAACTACCTCGGAAAGCTTTCATTACTGACGACTTCTATTCAAGTCTTATTTCCAATCACAAGAAGTCAACACATTTCAACTCCTTTCACTGTTACCAAATGAATACTTAAAGGAGAAAATGACTTCCACCCCCAGATCAACACCGCTAAATTAATTATCCAAACATACTTTTATTTCTTAAGTGAACTTTTCCTAGTTTTAATATAATTTATATGTTCAATGTTTTTTTATTGCTTTTCTATAGATTTTGCAAAACTACTTGCTACTGACTTTATTAGACTAATTTAATCGTTACAGTTGTATAAGTTAATAATTAACATTTAAGCTAAGTGGAAACATTTATTTTCTCCAGAAATGTTTTACATAATAATTAATTTTCTAAATTTTTCAATTTGCATATTAAATTGTTAATTACAATAAAGAAAAATTTAGATGCACCAATTAAGAACTGGAAACAATATAATACAGATCTGACTAATGGTTAATAAGCAATTGTTAATTATGTTTGTAACTAAATAACATTTACCCACCTGAATATAGAAATCATGATTGCTACGATTGGGTTAATGGATTTTGTCTTATTAACGCTGAGGTACAGGTTTGATCTGAGTTATGATGAAAACTTGATTCTAATGTGATGTTACGAATTTCATTTGTGAAAATTGATTTTATTTTTATTGAGTGAAACATTTGAAAAAGACGTTCACTTCGGAGATAAAGGATATATTTGAAAAAGAAAGGTTTCTTAAATCGAACCGACAGTTTATTTCTCTGGTTGTTATTTCCGATTTGGGGTTTTTTGGGCCTTCTGCGTTTCTTTATAGGTTTTCAAGCATGTTTAGCAGAATTCTTCTATTTCAAACACCTCATATAAGAAGTATAGTTCTTCGTGTTTTATACATTGTTTTGGGAGTAAATATTGAAGAAGTTAAATCTGACTATGATCTATAGTAAAATATTCAATTTCTTAGAAAATTAGCAGTGTTTAAAAATACCTACTCTAATAAACTTTTATAGTAATCTTTAGAATTTATTAGCTCAGTGCTTCATTAGAGGTAAGGAAGACTATGATCAAGAAATACTAATTACCAAGTGCACAACAGAATATTGGAATTACCTATAAAAATCGATGTTGTTAAATATATTGACATCTAATTATTTGGGAGATAAATATTAAGACAGTTAAACGTCTCTTCAACTATGATACTATTGTCACGAGCAATAGCTCTCAATTTGGGTTGACAGCTAATAATTACTTTTCTTACTGTACGTTTAAACATCGACATATCCTACTCTAATAAAACTTTCTCATCTAATTTTACAGATTTATTAGCATCTAGTGCTTCATTAGAGGTTTTGACTCTGACGAAGACCGCTGTTACTTGATCAAGAATACTAATTACCATATTGTGCAACAGAATATTAGAATATACTCTTGTGTTGTTGAATACTAAAGAGCTGTATAATGTTAACAACAGCATAATCGGAAACTCATCAAAATCATTGTTTTTGGCTCTTCTTCAAAACTTGTATTGATTTCCTTATTTTTAAAAGTTTGTATTTATCACATGAATTAGACTCATTACAAATTTTGTAATATCAGACTTTAATAAATAGACTAATGTAATTATATATTTCTGGTGACTGAATCTGATTAGAAGGAGATTTCACTTAGGGTAGTCTACGGTTAACTCCAACGCCAAGTCTTCCTCAAAGGGCCAATCTAATAAAACTGATTTCAATATCCCCCTTGTCCGTCTATAATTCAATTCTACTTTCTCCTTAAATAGTTACTTCTCAAGTATCGAGCCAATTCTCCTTCGAACATCAACATCTTTCAAGACTTTCTTCAAAATCATTTCAACAATTCTTTAATCTTATATTCCATTTTTTTTTTCATTTTTCCTTCTTGAAAATAAGAAAAAATATGATCATTTGCAAAATATGATGATTTAATATATTTAAAAGTTACTAACAACAATATTATTTCCATAAAAAAGTTTCGATCATTAATTTTTTCAAGGAGAAAAAGTGAACTTCGGATATATTTTCTTTACAAAAACATTCAATATTCCCAACTACTTATAACTTCTCAGAATCATTCAACTACACGGAAATGAACAATTATAATGATATTAAAGGGAGGGATATTCAGAAGTTTTAAAAAGGCGGATTGTCATTCTAATTGAATACACTTATACTGAACAGAATCTAGACATCAAGGATCTTGATGTCTTTCAATGTATAAGAAATACAATTAAAGTGAATCATTAACATGGTATTCACAGGACACGGTAAAAACAGTTTAAATTGTGCCGATTTGTATATATTGACTCAATCTATTGTCCCTGCATGGAAGAACAGCAGTTCTTTTAACACATCGTATTTAACTGGTCAAACTTTGATAATCATAGATAACCACTTATATCAAATATTAGGGACCAGGTTAGCTCAGTGGGTTAACATACCAGCCTCTGAACTGATAGGACCGGGGTTCCATGTCCACCTGGCCCTCGATTTATTCATGCAGGAGGTGAATAAATCTGAGCACGTCGTTCCTTGGAGAAGGAAGTTAAACCGTCGGTACCGAGCCTGTCCGATGTCAGGTACTCGTTAAAGATCTCTTTTATAAACTCTAAATACACTTCAGTTAGGCAAAATTTAGAACTCCCACTGTAGAATCAATCTTGATTATGTGGTATCACAAAGGGCCACACTCGGCCTACGTGTGTTCCCTTGTGGGACTACCACTGCAACCTAACCTAACCTAACCTATATCAAATATTATCCTGCAAGGTTTAACGTGGCCGGAAAAAAAAGAAACCTCATCACCAAGTACAGCAAAGAATTCTTTACTTTTATTAATAACATTCCAATTATTTAATTTTAAACTACATAAATAGTGCATTGTTAATATTAATTTAGTTATAAACCTATGTAATTATATATCTCAAAAAATTATACATATATTAGTACCTCATGTAATGTACAGAATAGTTCTTATAATGAAATAATATAGTTGATTTATGTGTATAAAGTAAGAGTAAGCCATTCATCAGAATGGTAGCAGGTTAGAAAAAAAGATACTTAACTCTCTCATGGTGGGGTTACTACCCTTGAGGAAAACAAAAAAAAATCAAGAATCTTAATGATCAAATATTCAGTATCAACTTATAAGTTATAACATTTTTTAACAAATATTGAATATATCTTGTTATTTTTTCAGCACCAAAAACTGATGAAATAAGTGGGATAACACACAGCTTCGGGAGAGGAACAGAAAGAACTTACATTAGTAAATTTTAGATATTTTTTAATAGGTTTAGAGTTGATCTTAGTTATGTGTATAAAGCTATGCATATAGATATTTGTAAATAATAATAGATAATATTGTAGTTATAATAAATATTTAACATTGTTTGAACGAATGAAATGAATATGTTGTTTTATTAAGGAAATACAGAATCATCGTGTACAAGAAGTGTTTGACATTTGCTTATAGAAGAGGAGCTCGAGTTGGACTAGAGGTTAGTAATGAACCCAACAGAAGGGAAAAGAGTGTTTCCTTTTCCCTTTACAGGGACTAAGTTTGTACGATGTTCTCTAACAGGTTTCCTCAAGCCGACAGAGTTTTGACGTTACTCATGTGAAACTTGGAGATAAGAAATTCTCTTTATGGGGTTCGCTGTCCCCTTGACTTCGTATCATCATTTTCCATACAGAATTCCACGCTTTCAAATCACCCTAAACTTTTGCCTTTTCATATATTTCTAACTCTCCCAACTGTATTTCTTAAAACTATTAGATTTAGCTTCCGGCTACTAGCCTCTTGCACTCTAGCAAGATGATCTCTGGTCTATACATTCAAATTGAACTTCCACTGGTATAATTCTTTGCTAAGAAAATATAACTATACTAAAAGTTATATTTTGCATTAGACTATCTATTAAATGCCAAATGCATCACAAAAAGATACACAATGCATGACTATATTACCTTCCTGCATTTGTTATATATTCGTCCCAGGAAATTTTTATGTTTAACTCCTGAATGAAGCAATTTTATCAGGAAATATTACACAAGGGCACAAAAAACAATATTAGCTAAAAAAACATTTCTAATAGTAAAAGTATTTTTCTATCAGTAATATTGTTAACACTCAAAGTAACTGAAATAGCACTAATATAGCATTGCCAATGATATTTCATAACGTAATGACGAAATTAGTAAATTATTCAGTTTACAACTAATGAAAGCGTGGCTAAATGTGTTTAAGATACAAGTCATGTATGAGTTAAAAGATTTAGAGTGATGTATGGTAATAAATAATAACATTCATTTAAAAATAGTGCTATCCTAGCTAAAATTGTTTAGAAGAGTATCTGCAATGACTCAAATGATTTATAGCATACTATAATTATACTTTATGGAGAATTACTCTATATACTATACTTATTATTATAATACTATAATCATGACGTTATAGAATACTATAATTATACTTTATGGAGAATTACTCTATATACTATACTTATTATTATAATACTATAATCATGACTTTATAGAATACTATAATTATACTTTATGGAGAATTACTATATATACTATACTTATTATTATAATACTATAATCATGACTTTATAGAATACTATAATTATACTTTATGGAGAATTACTCTATATACTATACTTATTATTATAATACTATAATCATGACTTTATAGAATACTATAATTATACTTTATGGAGAATTACTCTATATACTATACTTATTATTATAATACTATAATCATGACTTTATAGAATACTATAATTATACTTTATGGAGAATTACTCTATATACTATACTTATTATTATAATACTATAATCATGACTTTATAGAATACTATAATTATACTTTATGGAGAATTACTCTATATACTATACTTATTATTATAATACTATAATCATGACTTTATAGAATACTATAATTATACTTTATGGAGAGTTACTCTATATACTATACTTATTATTATAATACTATAATCATGACTTTATAGACTACTATAATTATACTTTATGGAGAATTACTCTATATACTATACTTATTATTATAATAATATAATTATGACTTTATAGAATACTATAATTATACTTTATGGAGAATTACTCTATATACTATACTTATTATTATAATACTATACTCATGACTTTATAGAATACTATAATTATACTTTATGGAGAATTACTCTATATACTATACTTTATTATTATAATACTATAATCATGACTTTATAGAATACTATAATTATACTTTATAGAAAAGTATTCTATATACTATATTTATTATTACAATACCATAATCATGACGTTATAGAATACTATAATTATACTTTATAGAAAATTATTCTATATACTATATTTATATTATAATACTACATTCATGACTTTATAGAATACTCTAAAGTAATGACAAATTGTTGGTTTTGGCCTTACAAGTAGGATAAAGGCTAACATTGGAATTTGACTTCAGTATACTGAAGTTTAATATAGAGTTTGGGAGAATAATTCAAAGATGTTTGGCAGAAATGTTGGTACACTATGCATGCAAGTTTAAGTTGAGATGATTAAAGTGAAAACTTCACAAATGAGAACAATGATAAAGGAAAAGTGTGAAATGAAGCAAGTAATGATGAAAAGTCGAAGATCAATGTACGAAATGATGATAAATTGAATAGTGAAATGAAAAAAAAAACGTAAAATTTATAGATTAATTTGTTTGAGAACAAAGTAGGACTTGTCGTTTTAAACTTTTGGATTTAATGAAAAATTTTGGTATTATTGCTTTTACCAAAAGTTTTTAGATATCATGTTTCCAAATAACGTTGAAAAGTAGCAACAAATAATGATATTGGACGATGGAATAATCAGTGTGATGAAATAATACTGACAAGAGAGCAAGTAAACTATAGAGGTGAAATATATGTTTAATAGAAGAAAGTGGTGTTTTAAAGATAGGTTAGTGGTTTGAGGTCCCAGTAAAAGCAGTGTTTATGATACACATCCAACTGTAGTTAAAGTACAAACTTAAAGTTATTTTCTTTGAAACTACAACTTTGAACATTAAAGTTGTTTTTTTAAAGTTATTAGACCAACAAGATAGTCTAACCATACATTAAATGGATGTTGCGGCAGCTTTATTAAATAATAATGTGTTATTAAAAACTTATTCAAAAAAGTCCCAATTAATTAGAACTAACATTATTTGGTTTAAAATAGAGCCCCCTAACTTACTATACAATATTTTAATGACTGTATTGTATGTGTGATTACTAACTTAATCTTAAAGATGATAAAATAAATTTGTTTATATCTATTTACTTATTCAAAGTTTTAATGTGTAATGTATAAAAAGTTACACAGATATTTGAGTAGTTAGTCGTAATAAAAAACTCTATAAAATCAATTGATGAAACTAATTATGATAAATATAGTTGAAAATGTAGTAACAGTTAACATTGAGCCAGGTAAATCATACAGAATCACTAGCTAAGCTATGGACACTCAAAGGTCTAAAAGACTGCAGTGTGAATCAATCTTAAACTGTTTCAATCAAATTTAAATGAGAGTGTTTAATACAGGACTTTAATAAGGGTACTCTTGTATATTAGTCATGGACCAGAACAAACGAATCTTGCTTCGTTAATTATTTAAAGTAGATTTCAAAATGATTGCCAAGAGACACATTTCATATATACATTGCAATTTCTAAACTGCTTTCATTTAATTAAAGATCAAAAAGTAACATATAAGTAAACTAATGAAATTCTTATTGTTAAATTAATTTTATAACTAAGAAAATGAAATTTACATTGTTGTTCCTTTAAATAATGTAAATTTCATTTTCTTAGTTAAAAAATTGTTACTTCTGCCTATGAAAAAGGTTTTAAATAAAAGCGAAACGTTGGCAACGAGAGTTTAAATTTTTATCCTGGAAAATTGACCGAACCCCGATTAGAGTACACACCTATTATATCAAACGTTCGATATATTATTGAATCTGTTATATATATATATAAAGATTTCACATATACACGTGAAATAACAAACAATGATCAAACTACAATAAGAAATTGGAAAACAAGACTAAGATCTTTTAACCGTAACAAGTGGTCTTCGTCAGAGTCAAAAACCCAACTGTGGGATCAATAACTCCTCAGTTGGGTTTTTGACCCTGACGAAGACCGCTTGTACGGTTGAAAGATCTTAGTCTTGTTTTCCAATTTCTTATTGTGGTTTGATCATTAATATATATATATATTTATAAATTATATATAAAAAATGTATAATTGCATTCATCCTTTGAATCAGTATATGAAGCTTTTTAATGCACATTCGGCTTTGGTTTTCACTGTTAGAGTTGCAAAAGTTCCGAGTTATAAAAGAAAAGATAAGTTTTTACTCAAGATTTTTAGAGATTTCAAATTTAAGTTATTATTGGACAAAAAATATCGCATATATATGAGAATAACAGTAAAAAAAACTATAAAACGAATGTACTTTGAGAATCACTTTAACTACATGAACTTTATGGTTAAGTAAAGATATTGTTTATAAAAATGAATATCGAATAATTGATAGAACAAAAGAGATGGAGGGGAATATTGGAATGAGAATGCACAATAGTAGGCTGTAATCTAATTTAAGACCTTTAATAATGTGCAGTGGGCGATATCGCATGGCTCAATATAAAGCTTGCATTGAATAGCACTATGTAGAATTTGAATGCCGTGGGATTAAACATGTTATAACTCAAGTGCAAAAGTACCTACTTCAACTCCATTTAAAGGCAAATCTAACTCTTAATTTTAATTTTCTAATATTGAAATGTATTCTGAGATACAAAATTTTACTCCTAAATAACCAAAACCTAGGACTCAAAACCAAAACTTACATTTGGTCTACAACGTTGCTTCAAAAACCGCTAGCTTTTAAAAAAATGTGAATTATCCTAATGGATATACTGAAGCAGTTAAAATGCTGGGAACTACTGACGCTGTGGAATACAATTGTATTGTCAATTGAAGTTATTGAACTGAGAAATAGAAACCAGTACAAGTAAGTACGAGATCGAAGTAATGATTAAAACATCTGCTACCGGACGTTAAGTGTTAATCAAACTGCTTAAGGATAAAATTTTGAACTTATCATAATAAGGCAGGCAAAAAATGAAATCAGTCAGTGACTACAACACAGTTGATCACAACATTTGTCATTCTTCATTCAAACTAGACAATAGTTGTTAAAATCCGCAGACTATTTTTCTTTTAAAATAGTCTTTAATAAATTCTGAGGTAAAATGGATATACAAAGAAAAGTCTCCACACACATGTGGAGACTCATTTGTGTAGAGACTTTTGTTTGTTTATCCATTTTACCTCAGAATGAGTAAATACGATACAATTACGGACTGCACAGCTGATGATCTTTAATAAATACTTAGTTTTTCTGTTTCAAAATTGTATACTTCTATAGTATATACTGCTAATGAAAAATGTTCTAAATAAAAACTGAAACCTAGGCAATGACACCTGAAGAATTGAACCTGAAGAATTGACCGAGTCCAGTAAACTTTATTTTTTTTTCTACTTCACGGTTGATACTTTTATCAATATTTTTATATATATATAGACGGATTACCCAAAAATTTGAGTCTGTAAGTGTGTTTCTTTTACTTTCTGTGCTACCTATCTTCAATTTTGAACTCTTATATATAAACAAAGGATATTTTGACCGTTCATATATAAATATGAAGAGAATAGATTATTAGAATGATGTCAGTTTCTCCAAATTTAATTTACATTTAATTGCATTAATACACTAATACAATACACTAATATGCAATACACTAATACAATACACTAATATGCAATACACTAATACAATACACTAATATGCAATACACTAATACAATACACTAATATGCAATACACTAATACAATGCACTAATATGCAATACACTAATACAATACACCAATATGCAATAGACTAATACAATACACTAATATGCAATACACTAATACAATATAGATACATATATTAAAAGAATTTACAGAAAGTAAAGGGTTACAAGTAGAGGAGATTACAATAACTTGCTACTATAATTCGACTTTCTCCTCATCAGGTAGAAATATATGAATAGCTATGGAGACAAGCAAGAACACGCTTGTTTTAAATGAATTGATTACTTTATCATCCTCTCTATAGAGAGTTATAAAGTTATGCAAGTGTTGTATTCAAGTCAAAATACTCTTAACAAGTCTTCAACTGAAGTCTATGTTTTAAGACATCTTCATTTCAATAAAATATGTGTCAAAAATTGTTTTTGTGTGACTGTATATGTGTTTTTATGTGTATTTATGTAAGATTTTTGTCTGTGTGAGACTGTTTTTAAAAAACAGAAAGAGATATAATAATCAACAAACTTCCTATTAAAGTTACTTTTAGTCAGTTGGAGCTATTTAATATAAAGAAAAAAAAAATATGAAAAAATGTCAAATAACTGCGATTTGATAAAACTGTAGACACTAGTTTGACTAATGTCACTGTAGATCTGGTTTATCAGTTGATTTTTCTATTGGGATTTGGTGCGATATGCATGGGATATGAAGATGAATGAACTGTTTCAGAATAGAGTAAATTACATTTTGAGAGTAACTCTTATTGATCCTCTAAATTTTGCAGATTTTGAAACAAACCTGCTTTATGATTTAGATAATAAATGTTAAATTTGTTTCAAATTGACTAAACTGTTACGCAAAAATGGAAGAGTTGTCTGGCAAATAAAAATTTTGCAAAATTAATAAACTAACATTTTTCCCGGTGCTTTTTTGTGAGAAATAAAGGAAGCTTTGTTTGTGTTTCGAAACATTTCACGAATGTTTGATTATTTCATTCAGTTATTGGAATTTTTAATTTTCAAAACAGAAGAATATTAGATTTGTAAATTACTATTCCTATTTATTCTCAAGATTATAGGTAAAAATTTATTCATTTTTTTCAAGGTATACAATTTAACTTTTGAAAAAGTGTAGTTTTAAGTGTCAGATTATAACCTTTATGACAATTGACAATTGAAAGTTATGTAGGCTGTCACAAAGGTTTTTTGTTTTATATATAATATTATATGGGAATGCTTAATGCATGGTTCATTATAGAAATCAAATCGTGTTAGAGCATTTATATAGTATTTAACTCCAAATATGCTTCAGCTAGTCTATGTTCATTGATAGTTACTTCAAGTAATAAATCCTGAATATGAAATTAGGTCGACATTAGTTTTGCTTGCTAGTTGTTTGATGAATAAATGCAGTGGTAATGCGTCAACAGGTTTCAGTTGAAATGGCAGCTCCATTGTGTATAGGGATGAGCTATAACCTGCAGAATACCTGTCAATAACAGACTACTAACCAACTCGTTCTATCAGTTTCAATCGCCAATGTCAATCCCTCTGTCAAATTTCTGATTAATTTAATGTCATTGTTTTACTTTATGCTTCAATGCCCTAGCCATGTAGCCATTGCTCTGCAGTTGTAGTACTACAGTCATAGGCACCACTTGGTTTAACAGAAAAAGACAAATGTACGTATGAAATATGCAGTGTAAAAACTATCTTTTTATCGTTAACAATAGAAATTAAAGCATCAAGTCTTGTTCAATAACATAAATTTTTGTCGTAGGGGATAGAAAATCTGGTGCAAATTGTCCTTCCGTTGTCATTTCTTCATTCCAAGAAATAAGAAATACATAATTCGATTGAAAGCATTGATGTTAACGAGATTTGCTTGCTATCATTTACTCCGATAAACTTGAGTAAGAAATTTATAACTCCTAATAGAATCGAAGAGAAATGCTAAGTCTCTGTCATTTTAACTCATCTATGATCGAACCTCGCTCAACCAAATACTTGACAATACACACTCCGGTTCTACAGCTGTTTTTGGTAGTCCACAAACCCATTTTCCTCATAATTGAATGATGAGTTACAAACAATCAGTTGAAGATAGTTCATCATTCCAAGAGCTTTCTATAGACAGCAGACCTTCTAGTAATTAATCTTTTAATTTGAACTGCGAGATTTTTAGCAACAGTTTAATAGTCTACGTATGGTATAAATGGTTGCATACCATTTCATTTTACACTGGATAATCTGCTTTGGTGTGCCGTTACTTATCTTTGCCAATCAATGACGCAATTCTTTTTCATAGCAAACAACGTTCCTTAGGACTTCCTCAACATCCTCAAATCAGAACGCCCCATCATCGAACAAGCATGTAAATGACTTTGTTACAGGGTTTTCTCAATCTCTGGAACACTCTCTCAGATGTCATAACAACCCTCCATAGACCGAGTGTTTAGTTTTAGTGAACCAAATCTTAGACTACCTTTTATCTTAGAAATGTATTTAGTGTACCATGGTTAAAATGGTGTATGATTCCAATATTCAAATTCTTTCACAGTTCCTGGCATCTAAGTCATTTATAAAAGTTGAAACATTAATGTTTTTCTTTGAGCTATGCCAAAGATTAGCTTTGATCACTTACAGTGGTCTATTCTCAACTTTTCTAATCACAGATTTGTAGGCTTCAGAGTGTCATGCCACTATACCACTATCTAATTCTTCAAGGTCAGCCCACAGACACGAAAGGGAGTTCCAGCAATGATTTATTTCACCCTACACGATGAGATCAGTTTAACTTACGGTCCCTGTAACATTTTATTACTTTGTGAACAAGTAGAAGAGACCCTCATGGAATAATGTAACAAACAAACCAGTCGTTACACGGAAACCAATGTCTTTTTCTTAAAAAACTTTTATTAATTAATTTTTATGGATTGAATTGAGTGTCACTTAAGTTTATTTTTGATTAATTGAAACCCTTCAGATGCTCTAGACTAGAGTTTACTGTTGACGTTGTTGCCTGGAGGGAAAACTAACAGAGCACAGATTTCGATTCAACTTCTGTAACTACCACTTTCATCCTTGCAGTTGAATTTAGAAAGACCATCTCCCAGTTTCCAAGGTTTTCCTCTTAAGCTCTTAAAATATTAAACTTATAAGCAAAGGAATAGTCTCATCTAAGTGAATGGATAGTTTTGTTATTTGTTTATGAATAAATTTTATTGATGTCATTATAAGAAAAGGCTGAATTGACCTTGTTGTTCTTACTTCAATAATCATAAAATAGAATTCGTTGAGCTTATCAGAAGAAGTTTCAATACAAAAGTAACTTAATACTTATTTTATGTACCGTAATATAAAAATAATCTAGCTCATGTACACCTATAGTTGTCACTAACCCAAAGATTCCACAATATTAGTCAACACTTAGTCAGTGGATGACTGTACAACTCAGTATAACAGCTGTATAATTTTGTAATTATCGCTGTTTTCCACAACCATAATAATAATAATAATAATAATAGGAATAATAATAACATTAGTGTTTAGATAGCATAAAAATAAATACAAACAAGCAAATAAAAATTGCATCATATAATGAACAAACAAAATATCATAATGTTCTTTTGAGATAATGGTAGCTCAACAAAATATTAGATATTTTAGATATATAAATTGCTTACATTTTCCAATTTATTTACAAGATATTATGAATGTTTTAACTAATATTTTATTCAAGAAAATATTACTATATATTTATAATATAATCTAACGGAAGTAATATATAACAAAATATAATATTCATTATTTAGGAATCTAAACATGTTTAATCTAATTAATAATATAAGTTGGGTAAATATAATTGTACGAGGGTGTAATAGTTTGATGGTGGGGTCTTGTATCTGATATATTTAAAACGGAATATCAGACGGGAAGAGTTTATTACACTCAAAATACATCTCACAGAGCCTTAATGTTTCATTTTTTCACTTCTTGACAATGCAGGAGATAAGGCTTTTCATCATATTGTAAAATGTCACACCAGCGAAAATTACCTGCATTTATAACCTCTACTATAATTGTTGACAGTTTTAATTTTTCAAAGTTTCTTTAAAAAAATATTATATTCTCTACTTAAGTTATTTTTTTTTTACATCTTTTTGATAAAACAATTTAGAATAGACTACAATTAACCTTTTATATGTAAACTACTTAAAATACAAAATGTACAATTAATACGATTAATTACGTTAATACGATTAAATACGATTAATATATTAATTAGTACGATTAATGTACATTTAATGTACTTATTTAAATGTTTAGTAATTATGATGAAGTTTAATTCCTATGTCCTTTCAGAAAAAACTTAGTTTTTTTTCAGTAGGTGTGATTGAATTATGACGATAAAAAGCTAACTGCATTAATTTAAATATATCATTTAGAAAATAAATTCATGGTAATGGGCTAAGAGGAATATTGTAGGAATAGATTTTCCCTGATTCTCTGGAGGCTATTTCCTGCATCAATATGTGCCACAGGGAAACAGAGCGATCTCTTGTGAGAGGCCTATAGCTAAAGGCTAAAGGCTTTGTGGGATACTCTATGAAGTCAATGGCCAACCGCACAGAATTTAGTAGTTTACAGGAGCGAGAGAGCTCGGTATAACATCAGAATGGGCTTTGAAAACTATTGGTGCGTAGAGATGATTATGACTCGAGGACCCCGCTGTCTGAGTCCTTCATGTGCTGTTCGATTAGCACAATTAGCATAGAGTTTTATTTATAACATTCTTAACTATTTTGCTTACACTGAGATGTCGATTTGATCTTTTTATTGACCTACTTGTCGTTGATCTCTTTTTAAAACCACAACAAATGTCAAATTTTACATGTCTGTGTGTTTTTGTATGTGCGTGCGTATGTGTGAGTGCGCGTGTATGTGCTGCAGTGTATATTGATGAATTTGTTCTCTATCACTTGATTTGTTGTTCTCATAAAAAGTTTAGAAGTAATTTTTTATCTGTAACATTATCGTAGCTTTCATCTTCTAACGTTATTCAGTGGAAGGTTTTGTCTTAATTTTGACTATACTTACATTGTTAACCTTGGAATGTTTTTTGGGTTTAATGTATGTTCCTCTGGTAATATTTTTTTTTACTTTTCTGATACTGTTTTGAGGACGCTGTATGCAACGAGTCAAGAGGAACTTGTACAATAATTTTTATTTTATTTGTGAATTTTTTTTGTATTTTTTCAAAAGTGTTATGATTTAAGAAAATTTCCAAGAAACTTACCAATCGCAATTCAAATCAAAAATGATTTTGATCATCCAGAAAATAGATACATCAATAATTTTGGCTACAGAAATGAAAATTATGAAGAAGACAAAGCTATCCAACGTGAATACCAGCTTAGGTCTATTAATACAAAAAGTTACGAATACATTTATGACAGTTAATAATAATAATCTTTCCAATACACTTCAAAAGTACAATTAAACTAAATATATATTAAAAACAATAAAATTGCTTTTATGAATTCATAGCTGTTCAATCAGTAAAATTTAAAATTTTATGTTTATGCATTGAATATTTGAAAAGTTTTCCTTTCAATAAGTTATTAGCGTAATTATTATGATAATACGTTAGGCCATAGCACAAACGACAATCGTCTAATATAGAAAGTAATCCGCTTACTGTCTAATGCTGAAGAGATTCTACGAAAGGGCAAAAAGAAAGGAATGATCAATGAGCTCGGAGCCTCGTAATATTCTTCTCTCCCAAGTTTAGGTAAATTCCTTCTCCATTGAAAATCTCTTAAATCTTTCTTTGAAGTTATCTTTTGTTTTTTTTCTACTAACGTAATTTTATTAATCTTGAATAAACGTTTAAGCATTCTTGATATTTATGAAAGTTATTGTTTGCAAATAAAATACATCAGTTTTTGATTTTTCAGTCAAATATTTTCTGTTTATGGCTTTGTATTATTATATTTTCAGTACTGAAAATTATATGTAATCTTAATAAAAAAAGTATAACTGTATTTACAAATATCAGGTATATATATACAAAACTATAGATTATCAAGACTCGGTCAGTATCGAGTGGTTCTAAAATCACCGAGTCCCGATAAACCATAGTTTTATTTCTATTCCACGGTCGATACATTTATCAATATATATATATATATAATATATATATATATATATATATAAAGATTTCACATAAACACGCGAAACAACAATCATTGATCATGCCACATTTCCCATTTTCTTATTTTGGTTTGATCATATATATATATATATATATATATATATATATATATATATACTTTTTCGATGGAAATACGACCCGATACGGACAAATATAGTTTGATGTACAAAAGGAAGCAAAGAGCACACACTTGCAGTGTTTTATTTTGTACACTTACCTTTATTATTTAATTACTTCATTTGTAATAATTTAATTATTTCATTTTTTAATATTTAATTACTTTATTTATTTAAATCATTAGTTGTGCAATCCGTAATTGTGTGGTATTTACTCATTCTGAGGTAAAATGGATAAACCAACAAAAGTCTCCACACAAATGAAGTTTTATTCAACGCGTTTCGAACACTTTGTGTTCATCATCAGGAAGACAACAGTTGTTTTCACTTGACCAACCCGTCAGTACCACTTCCTTGGTGTCTTCCTGATGATGAACACAAAGTGTTCGAAACGCGCTGAATAAAACTTCATTTGTGTGGAGACTTTTGTTGGTTTATCCATTTTACCTCAGAATTTATTTATTTAGTATTATTATTTGTATTATCAGTTTTATTGTACTTTATCGTAGCTTAGTCCGTATTTTTATTTATGTATTAATTCCTCTGTTCATCCCCTCATTTTTTCTTTTATTTTTTATTTATTCATTTAATATTTGTTCATATTTCTTAATTTATTTTAATTATAAATTGATTCCTGTCAACCTTATTCTCTATTACTGGTCGTGCATGCTGCAACATTGTTGGTCCCCAACCGTCTCTGAACCAGTGCGCTTGGTTTCCTGTCTTATCTCTCCTGAAGGAGTTAAAAATTAGAGACTGTAAGTGTGTGCTTTTAATTTCTCTCATTCCTTTTGTGCATTCAGCTATATATATAAATTGTTTCACATAAACACGTGAAACAACAATCAACAATTGTTGTTGAGTTTTTGACTCTGACGAAGACCGCTTGTTACGGTTGAAGATCTTAGTCTTTTTTTGTTTATTTCATACTGTTGTTTAATCATATACATATAAGAATTAAGAAGGTAAAATCACTTCGATTATACCCACAACTATCTCTGTTATGTTCATTGTAAAGACCTTGTCAATATTTATAACAATGTTGTTACATTCTTATAATTTAACTCTCCTTCACCAAGTGGTAAGACTAAATGAATATATCAGGTCAGCTGGTTACTACAGTAGGTTTCTACTTCCCCTAATGACAAAGGTTGTTGAAATGTAAAGGTGATATTTTATCATTTCTCTGTACTTTTATTGGAACTAGATTATATATTGAACTTAACGTTAAAAAATTGATCCATAACTTTAAAAAAAATTTACAATATAATTGAATTATACAAATATAACATTTTATTGAGGTGATTACCATTAGGTGAATGAATAGGATTCCAGCATATGGACAAGGATTTAATTTAGCAATCAGGCTGTTGAGTGGACTTTCGAAAACATATCTCCAGTTATATCCATACTTGATTCAATATAAAACAAAATCACATACACATCTTTATATATATGTATATAAAAATTAATAATCAACAATAGCTCTTGATATAATATATGAATTAAATACCGCAATAAACAATATAAATTAATTAAAATGCTCTAAGGTCTTTCGTCACAACATCATCAGAGAGTTAAATAAAACAACAACAAAAAAAACATAATAATAAGTTAACCTGGCTGATTGAAGTCTTCAAGATTACTGGCCTCCCTGTCTGAATTTAATGTTCCTAAACTTGAAGCAGTCTTGATCTGCTTACTTATTTGATTTATTAACTTTATTAGGTTATTATTATTATTATTATTATTATTATTATTAGGTTAAATATATTAACTATATATTACAAACTAGATGAAATATTAATAAAACAAATAAGTAAGCAGATCAAGAGTCAAGTTTAGGAACATTAAATTCATACAGGGATGCAAACAATCTTGAAGACTTCAATCAGCCAGGTTAACTTGTTATTATGTTTTTTTTTTGTTGTTTTATTTAGCTCTATGATGATGTTGTGACGAAAGTCCTTAGAGCATTTTAATTAATTTATATTGTTTATTGTGGCATTTAATTCATATGTATATAAATCAATGATCAAACCACAATAAGAAATGGGAAACAAGACTAAGATCTTTCAACCGTAACAAGCGGTCTTCGTCAGAGTCAAAAACCCAACTGAACACTAGATGCAGAAAACATCTGGTGAGGAGTTGAGAAGAGTGGGAGGGAAGAGTGGTATTTTAAAAGGGTGAAGGCACAGGAAAGGACTAATGTCCAGAAAGGGATGTTTGGGGAAACAAAGGAGTACAGTAAGAAAAAGTAAAAAACTATCCGCTAGCTGTCAACCCTCTTTGAAGAGGCTATTGCCCTCGTGGCGAAAGTATCAAGTTTGAAGAGACCGTTACGAATGTTTATAATATTAGATCTATTAAATTTATCTAATTTATATCTATTTTATCGATTTATATGTATATAAATATACATATTTACTCTGACGAAGACCGCTTGTTACGGTTGAAAGATCTTAGTCTTGTTTTCCCATTTCTTATTGTGGTTTGATCATTGATTGTTGTTTCACGTGTTTATGTGAAATCTTTTTATAAATATATATATGTTACTGAGTTTTGGTAGTCATTATTATATATATATATTAATATACATCTTGTCAAAAAATGTTACAATATTTTTATAAGTTGTTTACATGTTATATTTACATATATTAACAATGAAGTCAATTTTTTTTATTGTGTTTCAAGTATTTTGGAAATCTGATGAAACAAAACACAAATGTAAATCGAAATTAAACAAAATTAGGTTAAATGTAAGTTTTTTAATTTTAATTAAAAATATTCTTTTTTATTTCAAGTAAAGCCTGTTTACTACTACAATATATGATAGTACTGCTTTTAAGACACATAGGGCGTTTCTATAACAAAGTGATGAAATTTCTTCACAAGTCCAAGATAAGCCACGTATCATTTTAAAACCTTCTTCTCTAGCCGTAAAAAGGACCAAGTCGTAAAAATATTGCAACTTGCTTGAGATAGAGAGAGATAAGGTTGTGTTTAGTGCTTCAATTTGGTAAAAGAGTGAACAAGACTAAAGCATTCCCCTCGCTTCTAGTTTGCCCAATCACCCTGTTTTACATAAAGACGCTCGAGATTTTCATGGTACGCTTTTAACTCAGTGAAATATTTCTACCATTTTTTTCCAGTAGCCCTTTTTGAAAAGAAAGGATCCCAAGTATTAATGGCATTTTAAAATGCCATTAGCGTGATTTTGAAACGTTTAACAAATGGTTTATATCTTCTAATTCTCTGAAAAGAATCTTGCATTCAGCAATAAGCACACAAAGCATCTCTAGGAAAACTATTTTGTTTATGATTCATGGAAAAACATACAAAAATGACAGCAATACTGAAAGAAGAAAATTATATTAACTTTGAAACTATACTGAAACAGTTACAAATTCCATACATGATTCAAAACTGGTATTAATGTTTCTTGTATAATCAACACTCATAATAACTTGCATGTGACACTTAATACCTTATCAATGTTTTATAGATTTTAGGATCAAGGTCACAATGGTTTCCTAATTCAAGTTGCTTTTTATTGTTTTTGTGTAAACCATTTATGGGAAAATAACAGTACTTATAGTTATTAATAAAACATTTAGTTCAAAATAAACCAAACATCTGCCATTCATCAGTTTAATTTTTTTAAAAAACAGAATCAATATTTTTACAAACTTTCATAATATCTATTTATTTTATCGCTTTAAATTGACCACTACATTCAGGTAGTCCCATTTTCATTAAAGACTATGATTTTATTAATTTTGTATTCTTCAGTTTTATGTGTTCTTTGAGAAATAGCATTATACCAATTTTTTAATTTGACTTAAAAAAAAAACGCTAACTCCGTTGCCAGATGAAGAGCTCCAGATGACAGGTAGAGTTGTTGAGGAGTTCAGTCAAGCATCATGAGAAGTTAGAAGTTGAGAGAGAAGGTAGCCTTTGGTTCAAAATATAGTCATAAAGTTTTCTAATAGCCAAACGTCGAAAATCGATATCATTCCTGATAATAAAAGATCTTTTGTCTGTTAGTATAATAACTACTTCATGGCAATCCTATAAATGGGTCTTCTCTTAAGTAGTCAGATAGTCAGATTGTCAGAAGATTTCTGTTAAAAAACACCAACACAACTTAAGTAGACAGGAAGAAAGTAGCGCCTTATTCCTGCATATGAATAATGAAAATCATCATATTACTTATGAAAAATCAATGCTGTTAAGAAATATTATCCAATACTCGCTGATTAAATTTAGTAGATCAAATATTATAAAAATTAGTAACGGTTGGTTCAAACTTGACTCAGTACTAAAAAGGGCAATAGCCTCATACAATAGGGTTGACAGCTAGTGAATAGTTTTTTTACTTTTTCTTATTGTACTCCTTTTTTTCCCCAAATATCTCTCTCTGAACTATTGTCTTTTCCCACATTTTATACCCTTTTAGTTACCACTCTCTCCCCCCCCTCGTCTCATCCCTCACCATAATGTTTCTGAATCTAGTGTTTCAGTTTGTCTTTTGACTCTGGCAAATACCGCTTGTTACGGTTGAAAGATCTTAGTCTGTTTTTCTCATTTCTTATTGTGGCTTGATCATTGATTGTTATTTCACATGTTTATGTGAAATCTTATACATATAAACTGGTTTCTCAGAAAGACCATTCATAAAAGAGATTACAGAAACTCACTACATATTTCGACTGCGTCATCATCAGTTAGAGAGACAGAGAAGAGAGTCGCTCCAAAAGCAAGTGACATACTCCGAAGACATTTTTACAGTCTTCGGAGTGACTCCTTCTTTATCTCTCTCCCTCAGATCGATATATAGTAATGAGTTTCGGTAATCTCTTTTAAATGTGTTTTTAAAACTGTAAAACTAATATATTTAGTTCATATAATTTTTACATTTAATTAATAAGCATATATATCAACAAACCACTGTAATATAACAGAAAAAAGACTAAAACCTTTCAACTGAAACAAGCGGTCTTTGTCAGAGTCAAACTGATATTTACAGAAATAGAATTAGGTTTCATCGATAGCAAGATTTCTCAATAAACACGTGAAACAAACATCAAACTGCTGATGCCTAAATGATAGTAAAAAATCAGAAGGAAGACCAAGAACTTTCAACTTTCTAAATCAGATTCAGTATTAGTTTGATCCAGACGAAGACCACTTGTTTTGGTTGAATGATCTCAGTCGTTTTCCTGATTTCTTACTGTTATTTAGACGTTTATTTTGTTTCATGAGTTTATTGTGAATCTAGTTATACATATAAAAAATATTTTTGTAATAATTTAATTTGAAAACAATCATTTGAAATAATTTTGTTGATAAGAAAAGGATATGAATATAGGCAGAAAACTAGGAATATAAACAAAAAAGCTTTTCTGACTCGTGTGAAAAGAAAAAGCAGATACCTATAATAAGAAAAGGCAATCAGTGCCTAGAGTAATGGAAGTTAAGTCGATTGTTGACTGTTTTCTGATTTCAGACACGTCACGGTTCAAAGCGATGCCCAAAGCAATCGAATCAATCAGGAGGAAATCTGGAGCGGGGCTGGCGATTGCTTCTCCAGAGACTCTGAGAAATGTCCCCCACTCCAGTCCACTTTATTTCTCTCCAATCACAAATTCTTCACTTTTTCAACCGCTGCTACTTTCTCTACCATATATACTTGTGCTAAACTGATGCAATTTTAAAATTATTTATAAATTGTAGTTTAGTAAACATCATAGTTTCTATTTCTATCGTACATCAAACTAAATGTTGTTTTTCCAACAATTTGGTTTTTCCAACATTTTCACCCCATACTCCTTTTGTTTATTTTTTCTTCATTTAATACAAGTTACTGTACATTATATTATATCAATAAGTCATGTAACATTTTGATTAGGTATTGACTGTTTATTAGAACAGTATAAAATTGATAAGCACTCAATGTTCAAATCAAATAAATAAGTCGGGGTATTGATTTTCTTTAAAAGCTTTGTAAAATTCCAATAGGAAAATCTATAAAAAATCATAAATATAAACACATCTTCAAAATTGAAAAGTGATACACATAAAATATTTAATTTCATAAAAACTACTCAGTGACATGCAGTAATACCAAATTTTGAATATGAAACACTATAATAATTAGAAGGTTAAAATTAGAATTCAGTTTCATTAGCGTTTTTGTGAATGCGTTTTAGAATTAACCAGTTGTTCTTTCAAAATACGACTCCTTTTTGTGTCGTATCCTTTGTCACAAATTGAATCACAAACAATTAAAAAAAATATTTTAAACAAAATTTCTTTTGAAGTAACTCTAACCTTTTATAACAAAAGCAAAGTCATTATTTTCCAATTTTTTCAAAAAAAAAAAAAATACCAACAGAGCGGGAAATAATTTCGTTATGCAGTTAAATGTAAAGATTGTTAAAAATATAGAAAAGGAGACTTTTCCAAAAGAACGCTTATGATTATACAACCAAGTATTCTGGAAGAACATAAATGATTAATGCAACTACTCTTGCATTCCACACATCAAACAAACGTTTCAAGTAGTATTATAAGATTTCAATATTACTCATAAAAAATACTATTTACAGAAGAAAAATAGACTAGAAATACTTGGTATTAGCTTGAATTAAACAATCATTAATTGTAGAAGTGATTTAGCCCATTTGAATACTATATATTCAGGTGTATTAAGTTTATTTCCCAAGATGTATCTACTTAGTTCACTTAATTATATTAGTTTGATTGAAAAATTTTTTTTCTGAGTTAAATAATATATCGGTTCTTGGTTACTTATTACTTGTGTTCAAACATATTTTCATCAGTTCAGTATATCAGTTCGTCATTTCATATTTATATCTAGTACCATTGTAATGTAAAATCAATAGTATTTCATTTTCAAATATTTGTACTTCAGGAAATTCGTTTAATTGCTAGCCATTTAATCAAGTCTTTTTCTTTACAATGTAATTATTAGAATATTTGTTATATATCTAAATGTTGTTGTTTAAATAATTTCTTATTTTCCTTTATTTTGTGGATTTATAAAAATTTTTAAATGGAATCAAACGGCTGCATTCATAATTAGATTTGAACCTTGAAGACTGACTGAAATCTGAATAGAGAAGAAATAATAATTATCCATTGTTCTCTGGATTTAGTAAAAACACAAAATTCACCTAGCCCAACGTTTCATTATATTTTTATAGCATCATAAGAGAATAATCTTCTTACCATAAAGTATACCGTAGTTAATTTATATATTTTAAATATATCAATAAATATAAATTTTTAAATTGATATATTTAATTTGTATGTCATATACATATCAAATTTAGTTGCATTACTGTCATTGCAATATTTTTGACAGTTTGACGGATAATGATATTTAAAAATTCAAAATCGTCGAAAAATTCCGGCTTTCAAAAAAAGTATAAAAAACGGCATGACGTCACAAAAAAGAAGGCACGCATTTGTGAATAATTCTTATACTTATGATTTCTGCAAAATTTAAACACTTGTTTTTGTTTCTAAATGTAAGAGCTTAAAAGTTTTCAAATTCTTTGTATTATTCACATTACATCCATAATACAAACTGTTTATTAAATTTTGATAATTATTCACAAAATGTAGCCAAGCATTAGAGTAAATGAATTAATTAAACTAGTTCAGTATGAGTTTAAACATGAATTTAATTATGGTAAAGTAAGGGTTCTTTGTTGACAGATGCTTCTTGTTTTGTTTGAGATCTACATATTTTGTTTAGTTTAATGATGTATTGTTTTTGCTGAGGCATCGATTTAAACTCTGGGCAGGTTGTTTTAAGATACTTTTAATTAACTGAGCTGTTGAAATTGTAGAAGATTGTTTTAATTGAACAAGTAAATGAAGGGATTATGGACGATCGGCTAAGGAGAGAAAGGGAGTGAGAAGAGCAGAGGATTGGATATTGGTCGACTCTTTTCTTCGGCACTGGCTTATTAAAGCAAAGGAGTTTGCCGAGAGCCGGCCGGTGGTTATGAATAAAGGATTTTTTAATAAACAGAAGCTGGTGGAAGTCAAGGCGTGTCTATGATAATTCCTAGGCCCCATAAAGCCCAGCCGCTCCTTTTGAACACAGAGTTGATTTAATGACACGGCCGACTTGAGGGCAGGCATTATAACTTTTCACTCACTCCCCCTTACTCTTTATAACTGAACTCCAAACAACTTAAACTCTGTACACAAACTTGATGAAAATAATAATTCAACCCAAATTGGCTTTAGCTGGACAATTGCAAAATCTAACTCCTATCTCTCTCAAGTTGGCCTCATACAATTAAACAACCATTACTACACCAACTGTTTTAAAAATTACATTTTCATTTCATTGAAAAGCAAACTTCTCATCTTGTTTCTGATTAAATATCACTTGTGTTTTATCACTAAGCAATAATATGACCAGCACATCTGGTTTAATATCATTATTCAATATTCGTCACAAGCAAACCATTTCAAGAGAATAACAACCATTTTTCTTTGGCATACTAATTTAATAGCACTCGTTGACATTTTACAAGCAACAACTGAATACTAAGTTTCATTCAACGAAAAACGGATTACTGTATTCCTCTGGTTTAACTGCGATTTACAGAATCAAGTAACACATACTGACTAATTCCCATCCAATATTTTGGTGGTTGCTTTCTTTTGTAAGTTATTCTTAATAATCACACTTGATGTCGTTAAGTTAGAATAATAAATTCTAAGTTGCAGTTTGTCGTCTGCTTGCGTCAGGCAGTATTGGTCTTGATAATATTGTTTAATACGCGTTCGTCAGTTTTATAGGCTTCCCAAAACTGGTTTTTGTAATACACTGTATTGTTACACATTTATTTTTGCGATTTTGTTCAATATTATAGCAATGATGTTTTTTAAGGCATCCTTTTAAGATGCAGTCAAAAGGTCTGCCGCTGTATCCATTGTTGATGATTAGGTACTTCTTTGAGCCTTTCTGCTTCATTTTCAAACAAATCTCAACTATAGGACTTCGGATGGGGGTCTTTATCATGCCATGCTTGTATCTCTCAGGACATTTGCTTTTAGCATTAAGATAAATTCCACTGTCGTAGACTTTACGAACCCAGATGTTTAGAAATTCTGGTTTTTCTCATTATTATTAATTTTGACGTTCAGAAAGTTCAAGCTGTTGTAGGCTCCCATCTCATACGTAAACTTCAATACAGAGTTGGCTTGAAACGCAGACTTAATTTCTTCTATATATTCAGGTTTATCAGGTTGCTACATGAAAAAAGTAAAAAAAATAATTAGAAAATGTGGAAAACTAAAAATTTTCATTTCTCAGGGAGAACTCGTATGAATGAAGGCCTCCTCCCCAAATATACGAATATATATATATATATATATATATATATATATATAAATATGGGTTACTTGCCGTTACGTCTACAACGTGCTTGGTCCCTCTTTCTCTTTTTGCCTGAAGATGGATTAAAACTTGAGCTTGTAATAGTGTTTCTTTGCTCTGCGTGTTATTCTTTTCGATTTTGAACTTGTTTATATATACATATATATATCTTCCTGATGACGAGGCCATCGAAATGTAGTAGTGAGTTTCTATTTTATTTCTGTGTCTTATTTTTGTTAATCTAGTTTATTTAGTTCGTGGAGTCGTTTCATTTAATTGGTTATATATATATACCGCCCTGTCTTCCTGCGGGACTCTTCGCTCTTCGCTCTTCACACTTCCTGATGACGACGATGGTCGAAATATCGATGTGAGTTATGTCTGTGTCTTTCTGTGTGTTTCCTTCGTTTTGAATTTATTTTATATATATATACTGAATTAAAGAAATGGTCCACACGGACCATAAAACTTATATTACGCAAAATATAACAAAGAAAAAAGAAAAAATATACACTTACAAAATTCAATATGTTGAACTTAGAAGACTAGAAGAGAGGGCGAAGTGAGAGAGATCTTCCCACTTCAAAGAAAATAATGCGAGGAAACTATGCTTTTGTATATGTACGTCACTTGATGTACGGCTTTCATGAAAAATGTATAAACATATTTTTGTTGCAATCAATATGAATTTTGATTACAATATTGTAATATACATTTTGTAATCAATCGCTGTATTATAAAATAATGAATGTATTACACAAAAATAAGGGAATTAATGTGAACAAATGAGTATGTTGTTGCATAGAACTTTAGAGTGACGTCATGCATTTCTGGGTTGATTATTTTTGTAGGAGATATATAATAATATGGACATCGTAAAGGCTGAAAAAGGACGGATTGTACTTTTCAAATAACCGATTGAACAGTGTTGCCAGTCACTTAAATAAGAAACTAAGACTATATCATCAAATCAAGACGTGAAGCATATGGACTAAGGGATATTACGATAAGGCACACCTGATACCCACCATGTCACAGTTAGTCTTATTTATTCTTGTTTTTAGTTCACTAACAACATTACAATAGGTGATAAGAATTAAAATATTATTAATTATTATGAGTTTTATTTTAAACAATAACTATTTCAGCACATAATGATCTGTATGTTGATAGTGTTATCAAAATATAACTTGATATGTAAATGTTATAGAGTGAAGTGAAAAAAAAAAAATATTTATTGTTGAAAATGACTACTGTGAAAGGCAATTTAAAAATAAGTCTGAGTTAATGCAATTTGAAAGGACAGGCCGTATGCACTTAGACCCTTTCATTGAATAGGTCGAGTTTTTATGACAGCCGCCTTTACTTGTTTATTTTAGAATTAGTTCTGTTTGTATAAAGACCCACACCCCTCTTTCACAGCACCTCATATCCCTCAATGTTTTCGTATCTTTTTGTTAAGCCATATTCAAAGCCATTTCATCCGATTGTGGTTAAAAAAAAAAAAATTAAACTTTATAGAGAGATAACTTGACATTTCTGAAAAATGTTGCTTTAGTTTCAAAAGAAAATAAGAATTGGACTTGTTTTTTTTTTTACTTTATCATCAAGATGCTTCTACTGAGTTATCTAATTTGAGCAGCAGAAAAAATATTTATTTTATACAAATAACATAACTCTATTATATACGTTGCAAATATTGAACGAATGATAATAAAATAACTTAATTACATAAATATGTTTTTAATGAAAATTGTTGTTCATTAAAATGAATTTTTGTTCAATTTCTATTGTAATTATTCTTTATGGCACATACAAGAAAGGAAGTATAACATGCTGACTTAGGAAGGTGAGCATTTGTTCCCTCATCTGGTTTGTAATACTCACATCAAGTATTAATTCTATTTTGCAAAATAAACTTGGTCTATAGTACTGTAATCTATAAAATGTTCTATAATACTTGTTAATGAGCATTAATTTAATTCTATAAGATAGATAATGTCTGTAACACTTGGTAATGAGAATTACTTTATTAGTAACGTGCATTATTATAGCTTGAAAGCCTATATTTTTTATCTGTTTAACAATCTAATAACAATTATCCCGAATTAAAAAATATTAATATTTTATAAAAACAGAGAATATAATATCATATTCACTGAAGGGGTTCTTGAGGATTTTGGTCTTAAAAATTCAACTCATGATTATATGTCGACGTTTCGCCAAAGAATATATAATCTATTTATTATATAGATTATAATATATATATATTATATTATAAATATAATAATGTAATATTTATAACAATATAAATTTCAGGAGACTCGTTAATATTATTTGGCTTATAATTTTGGCATTATATGCCAAAAGTTGTTTGGCATATTCAAGGCTAAAAAATAATTTATTAATTTTGATAAGAATTAAAATATAAGTATAAGTAGTATAATTATTATTTATAATAATTGTATAAGTAGAACAAGAACAAATATAGAGCAGAAACGTCGGCATATAATCATGAGTTGAATTTTTATGACCAAAATCCTCAAAAATCACTTCTGTGAATTTGAAAAATCAGTGGTCAAGAAGCTATATCAATATAATATCATATATTATTTAGATATATACAATTCAAGAAACCTAATTTCAATACTCAATTTGAATTATGAGAGAGTAAACCATCATAATCTGAAATTAGTTAATCAAACTTACTCTGAATTAATTAAATAATAAATATCTAGTTTAAAGAGAAGTTTGTTTGGCATTTAGTTTGCGAGTAATTTGATTTGCTTCAACCGAAATGATGTAAATGATTTCTGCCATCGTAGACTCATTTGAAAGTAATCAACAAGCTGAAGTCAAACTGCACGCAGAATATTATTTTGTACTGACTTTCTCATTTCAAACTTCAAATGTATTCAGTAATATCTACAACAGATTGTTTTGAGATCTAAGGAAAAAGAAAAGAAAAAAGTAACTGTTATGTACAAGTGGAAGTTAATGTCCTAATTTTGTGGTTACTTTACTTAAATACTTGCTATGACTCAAAATTCTTATCACACAAACCTGATATTGAAAATATTAAAAATTCATTAAAAAAACTATACTAAGATCTAAAGATCAAAACTGTTCGTGACAAAAATCAACATAGACTGGGGATCATTACAGAAGAACTTCTCTGTAGAAAATGCAATATGATGGAAGAAACAGCTCACCATTTGCTATTTGAATTTGAAGCTTAGTTCACAACAGGATTTCAAGTTTAGGATTAAGGTTTGACGTTGACAAAAAAACGCAAAGAACCTGTCGGGCTACTCTTGAGTTTTTTAAGTTACTCGAAATTCATTTCACAGGGATTAGTCGATACGAAAATGGGAGATGTACGAGTAATATTCCCTGGAGGAATCAGCAATGAACTTTTGTCAGTTCATGAGCCCTTAGAAAAGAAAAAACCTGTTCCTGTTAAGGTTATAGAGACTTCAGTCCGGGTTAGGACATTTTTAAATTGTTATAAGATTTTTATTTTTTTTGTGATGTAGGGTCATGGAAGCTCGCCTCCGCGTGGTCCACCTCGGGCGTATCTCGGAGGTTATGTTTGTCTCCATCCAAGGCTAGAGCTTGGAGCTCCCGAGATGCGGCAAATGAGCTTTCACGTAAAAAAAAAAGGCATCAGTCTGTTTTGTTGTTGTGTTCAGTGATATGGCTGAATAAGCTGGGAGCACTAAATAATACCAAAACAGGTTAGGACATTTGTTGGTAAAGACTGAGAATTATATTACTATATAACTTTGAAAATGGATACAGGGAATCGTATAAAGAACTTGTCTTTCATAATGTGTAATTTTATTATTATTTTCAGGTATGACTTTATCGTAATTATTGCTTATATTATTAATCAGACATCATTTTGTTTGAACTTATATTTTATGCATTTTAGAATATATAAATCTGTCTATGAGAAAGCAACATACAAATAGTTTCTGTTCTTTGATAAATTAAGAAGTAGTTGATGTTCTTCCACTATTTCATGTTGCTATTAAAAAAAAAACGGTTTTCTAAGTTTAAAAAAAACAGCATTTCTAATACGTAGAAGTTTAAGTGTATGTTTAGTTTAGCTACATTAAGTTTAAGTAATACAACATTTTAGTTATATTAAGTTTATGTGGTTTATCTTTCGTAATATTACGTAAAAGTAATAATTTCATTCTATATTTTTACCAAACGCAATCTTTAGGGTTCGCAAAGTTTTTGAGTGTCACACTCACTCAGACATTAGTATACATAAATCAGAAATTGACCCATAGATCTTAAGGAATTCAAATCTATTATAATCTACAAAAATATAAGTTACGCGTGTCCGGGTAATGAATAGGTTTTTAAAAAAAAGGAATTTAAATAAACTAGCTCGCACGTGATTGAAGACAAGAATCGAGTTTTATTAGTCAGCTCCTTCTGTTTATAGGAGAGGCAATGTTGATACGGACTTCAACCCTCTAGTCTCTCGCGGGCGGCCGGCATTACTGCCCCCTCCCAGTCCTTATCAACAATGCTCTCCGTACAAGTGTCTGAGTTATATCATAAAATAACAAAACAAAACTTGACTCTAAACATAAGAAATGAATATAATGTTTTAACATTCAAAAATAAAATGATGTCCACACAAGTAACTGAATTAACATTGTTTATAGAAATTACAGAAATAACAAAAGATGAACTTCTATGATTATTTGTACAAAACAAAAATAACAAAATTAACAAAGGTAAACACACATAACTACACTATATCGTTCGCACCATTGGTGGGATTTTCCTTCTCACCCGTCGCAGTTCCTGAAAATGAACTATTTCTTGTTTCAGGGTGTCCGTTCCTATCCTCCATATCTGTGCTCTGTACCGTGGTAACGTTGCGAGTACTTCGTATGGCCCTACGTATCTCGGGTCCGATTTCCTTCGCTTCTGCCTATTCAGTTTATATAGGAAGTCCCCTTCTTGTATCAACCCTACTGTTTCTTCTGCTTTCCTTTGATTATATTGCTTGGTCCATCTTTCTTTTGCTGCTTTGACTCTATTATGTAACCTTTGTGGGTCCGCTTCCTTTTTCCGCAATTCAAATGGTGTTGCCTCTGTAGTCGAGTGAATACTACTGTTGTATGCTAGGACCGCTCTGGCCATTGCCACATGACCCTTTATGTTTTTTGCATCAGCCAATAACTGCAAGTGTTCCGTTAGAGTGTTATGTAGTCTCTCTATTGCTCCGTGGGACCTTGGATGACCCGGTGTACACCAATGGGGGTTTATATTGAATTCTTTTAACAGGGTTTTTATTTTAACGTTGTTGAACTCTCGCCCTCTGTCCATATAGATCGTTCTCGGGCAGTCAAACGTGGCCAAATACGACAGCAATGCCTCTTCTGTACTTTCACTTGATTTACTTGTTAGTGGCCATGCTGAGGCTAACTTCGTTAGTCTATCTATTGTTGTTAAATATTTGTTTCCGTCGTATGTAAATATATCAATTTCTAGCTCCTCAAAGGGTCCCTCGGGCGTCTGACTTTGTAATAATGGAGGTACAAGTGGTACTCTTTCATACTTCCTCCTTTTGCATATTTCACAGTCCTTTATCACTTGGGCTATCCTCTTGCCCATTTGGAGCCAGTAATGCGACCTCTGTAGATGTTTAAGGGTCTCTGTGACACCACGATGGTTGGTTTTTTCCCCTGTGATAATTTAGGATGACCTCTTTCTGCTGCTCTTCGTCTTCTACCGTTTCTACCTGGTTCTTACAGATTATGAAATGAGCTCCTTGTCTCAGCTCTCTTTCCTGAATTAGTCGGAGTAGTCTATTTTCAAGTTCTTGTGATTCTATAAAGAAATGGTATACCTTTCCTGGCACTGTTAGTTGGTTTATGACTGTACTTAATTGTTCGTTGTTCGCTTTCGTTCCTCCTGTAATAATATTTATTTTTAAGTGGCCATATTTGTGCAATTGGGTGTTTATTATTTCTTCTGTGTCGTCTTTTATAATTATTTGATTTCTCTTGTTGTTTATTATATCCTGACTAATCTCAGCTTCCGGTCCATTTCGTTGTTCTTGGTCTTCATCTGCGTCTGGTGTCCAGTTGGCGAAGAACTCTCGCACGTCCCTGGAGGTACTTGGCTCTCTCGTACTACTTCTCGTAATGACGTTGACGTTTCTGGACAAACAGTCGGCTACTTGATTATCAACGCCCTTTACGTGCTGGACCCTGAAGTTGTATGCAGCTATCCTTTCTTTCCACTTTGCTATCCGGGCTGACGTCTCCTTTAAATTCCCGATCCACATTAGGGGCCTATGATCTGTTCTAATAGTGAACTCAGCCGCAAAAAGGTAGGGTCGGAAATGTTCTACAGTCCACACTATGCCTAACATTTCCCTTTCTATTGTGCTATACCTTTTTTCTGCTGGTGATAATTTTCTGCTGGCGTAGGCTATTGGTCGCTCTCCCTGGATAGTTTCCTGCATCAAGACTCCCCCGATAGCTTCTTGACTGGCATCTGTCATTACAATGAATGGTTTGTTTAGGTCAGGAAATTGGAGCAACAGCGGGCCCCGCAACGCCTTCTTACACTGCTCCACTGCTTCTCTTAGATCTTCTGTTTGTATAAACTTCTTTCCTTTCTTTAAACTGTCCGTCAAGGGGTTCGTGATTGCTGCAAAGTCCTTTACGTACCTTCTATAGAAACCTATCATACCTAGAAAAGCCCTGATGTCTTTGGGTCCCTTTGGATAGGGTAATCGATCTATTGCTTCAACCTTCTTAGGGTCGGGTCTTACTCCTTCACCTGAGATAAGGTGCCCCATAAATCTAACCTCTTTTTGATATAAGCGGGTTTTATCCATCGCTACCTTTAAGCCAAAGTCCCTTATTCTTTTCAGCACCCTTGTAACATGTTCCTTATGCTCTTCTATTGACTTACTGAACACTATGATGTCATCCATGTAGATTTGCGTAAAGTCTTCTCCCAGTCCTTCAAGCAGTTCATCCATGAGGCGTTGGAACGTGGAAGGCGCATTCTTTAGGCCAAAGGGCATCCTCAAAAATTCGAAGTGGCCTCTATCGAACGTAAAGGCCGTCTTCTCGACATCTCTCGGGTGCATCCTAATCTGGTGATACCCGGCCTTGAGGTCGAAGGTACTGAATACAGTTGCTCCTGCCATATGGTCGAGTATGTCTTCTATCCTTGGCAGAGGGTATCTTTCAAGCTTAGTGTACTTATTTAACTCTCTAAAATCTACTACCAACCGGTATTTAGGGGGTTTACCCTCTTCGACCTTTTTCGGGACCAGCCAAATAGGGCTCGAAAATTGCGACTTAGACCTCTGTATTATGCCCTGGTCCAGCATTTCCTTTATTTGCTCCTGCATTATCTTTTTCAATTGGTGTGGGTACCTTCTAGGTTTCACGTAAACAACTGTACCTTCAGGGAGTTCTATTTGGTGTTTGACCCTACCTGTAGCTGATAACCTCTGTCCTTCACTATAGAATACTTTTTCAAATTCTCTCATTAATTCACTCACCTGATGTTCTCCTGGTATCACTTTTCCACAGTTTACCGTTATTCTCTTCCCTGGTTTAACTCTCCCTTCCACGAAGTATTTCCTTTTTCCTAGTTTAATGTCCCACTTCCCTCTTTTACACTCAGGTTTTGCATTGATTCTCTCCAAAAAGTCGCACCCTAGAATAACTCCATATTTCTGGGTCTCTAAGTGGGTCACATGCACTTTCATCTCCAAGGTCTCTCCTATTAATTCTCCCATCTCTACCTGTAATTCGCCTACCAGGCTCTTCCTTCCTGCCATGGTGACCAAGGTGCAGTTGCACGGTGTCAGCCCTGAATAATTGTCCATCCTTTTTGCCACTTCATTGTCCATAATTGTGCTATCTGACCCTGTATCTACCAAACACTTAGTCTTCCATTTGGGAAAAAAAAATATAGGGAGCTTACCTCTTATGCTATTCCTCTGTTGCTCGCCTATATACCTCTCGCCTAACCTTCAATCCTTCTTCTTCTTCTCTCGAATAGCGATCCTCCCACCACGAGTCTCTTCCAGTGAAGGCCACTTCCCTCGCTCGTACCAGCGCTCGTGTCGTTCTATCGATGTCTCTTGCTCCGACCCTGTTGACTCTGATGAGCTCCCGTCCTCTGAAGAGCCTTCCCCTTTTTGTCTTCTCCTGCCCCACATCTTCTCCCGCCGGGTTGTGTTAACTTCCATGGGCTCATCTCTTGGTGTTGGTCTATACTGTTTCGTTCGTGGTCTCTCCTTGTGATATAAATACGGACACTCTCGCGCGAAGTGACCGAGTTCACCACACTCCCAACATCCTCTTCTTACTGGCTTCTCTCTTCGCGTGTAGCCTCCCACTGCCTCATAGCTGTTCCTCCTGGCTTGAGATCTTCTCTCTTCAAAACGTCCCCGTGGCTTCCTCTCCTGTGAATACCTCCCTTGTCCTCGATCCTCATAGGCTCTTGCTCTGAATTGCCTATCCTGAGGTACTCTCCTCCTGGTCACAACTGCCCATCCTCCTTCTGACTTCCCTCTGTATATAACACCGTTATCTTCTCGGTCCATTTCTTCCTCCCGGATGGCATTAATTGCCTCCTCGAGACTAGTGGGCTTCATGATACGGAGGGCCATTCTCACTCGTTCTGGAGCTGCCTTGAGGAGAATTTCACTGGCTATCTCTTCATATATCGTCGTTCTCCATTTCGCTTCTTGACTGTCTGTGCACTTTTCATTTATCTTCATAGTTAATTTCCTTGTCGCATCCCCCAATCTGCGCCCGAACTCAGCGCAGGTCTCACCATTCTCCTTCCGCATTTCAAAAATTTTTAGCGCACTTCTAGCTACAGGCTTTGCGGCTCCAGCATATCTGTCCTTAAGGGCTGCTCGCATCGCACTCCACTCCGCACAAAACGTAAGTCCTAACTCCAGCATCACCGTAAGGCTGACCCTGGCGAGGAAGTAGGTCTTGATGTTCTTGTCTGTAGCTGGGTCTAGTTGAGTTGTGACTAACTGCTCGTTGATGGAGTCCATTCTCTCTATGAACAAGTCCAACTCTCGAGCATCACCCTCGAACCTCTTTATCGAATCTAATAGGTTCATCAGGTACCCTGCTTTTGCTACTCTCGCTTGTTCTATTTTCACTGCGAGCCTAACATCGGCTCCTGTTGTCTGTTTACTCGTCATGTTGGTTTCTACACTGGACACAACACTACACTATTAAACAGTTGGCGAATGATCCCGGGTTTCGGCACCAGTTACGCGTGTCCGGGTAATGAATAGGTTTTTAAAAAAAAGGAATTTAAATAAACTAGCTCGCACGTGATTGAAGACAAGAATCGAGTTTTTATTAGTCAGCTCCTTCTGTTTATAGGAGAGGCAATGTTGATACGGACTTCAACCCTCTAGTCTCTCGCGGGCCGGCATTACTTATATATACAAATTAATGGACCCACTTTTTTTAATATTTTGAATGATTTAAATATTCTCTATTTAGAAGTAAAACAAGAAGGATTTTTAAAAAAAAAGTTTACCTTTGTTGTCATAAAAGAGAGCTAAATTAGAAAGCGAAACTTTTAACAGAACCAAGAGGTTAATTTTGCTTTTATCTAGCTAGCTCATCAAACGAGATTACTTAAAAATAATGAATATATTTCGTTAGGGTTTTACGTTGAGATAAAATTTACTTCAAGGAGAACTCATTATGGTTTGATAAGGTAGTTTGTGCATATAAGTTTTAGTCACTAAACATAAACTAATTATACATTTTTTGAACGCTGAAGTCTTTATGTTTTTCGTTGTTTCTGTTCAATAATGTTCTTTAAATATTTAACCAGTAACCTTTAACTCATTGAGGATGTAAGAGATACTCACCAGCAGTATATTGTTGCAAATTGTTCGCACAGAAAAGATGTTTTACTCCCTTGTTATCATAAAGTTAATGACTTTCATCTATAAACTTTATTCTAAATTATTCGTTCAAATTGTAAAGTTTTTCATATTTAGAGTCTGACATAAAACTTAAACAACATAGCAAATTTTGGTTTAGAGTGTAACCATCAAATGAGTCGTATTTTTTTTATAATATATTTTTATGAATACAGAAGTACTAATAGAATATTCTAGATAAAAATCACTAAAGAACAAATCACCAACGACAAAATTTAGTTCTTTTTATCCTCGTTGGAGTTACATTATGCTTGTTTTAAACCTCAACACCCGCTATCATAAAAGAAAGATGCTTAGTTAACCTTTGGTAAGAACGGGGGTATGAACAAGTCAGTGAAGTACCAAATATTTTGAGTCACATGTTCTCCTTACTATACATCCAAGCTGTTGGAGTCTTTTAATAACTTTTTATGTAACTTTCTTACGGTGGATTAAAATTGAACTTTTTTGAATAAAGTCTTTATATTTAATTTAACTTCAACTTCAAAAGGTTTCAGGAGTCTTAAAATTATTTGCCTTTCTGTTATTTATGAAAATTATAAATAAAGACAGTTGGATTGATTCGTAATAGAACTGCTCTATATCATCTTATATTGCAGAAGTTGACATGACATCATTAACAATATTGTGAAGAAGATGAGTGACAAGTAAGCAAAGTTGATCATATATATGTTTCAGAGTAAAACGCTTTTTCTGTCGATTCCCTATTAGCTATCGTGCTATGAATATATCATAGACAAATTATCTTAAAGATTTCGACCAACCTGGAGTGTATTTTATTTTTCTAAAGGGAAGGTTCAGTAGACGCCTGATTTAAAGCGAGGTGAGTTCTGTCACAGGAAATCGGGTACCTTCCCTTGGGGGGGGGGGGGGGGGGGGAAGAGAGAGAGAGTGAGAGAGAGACTCAACTCATTTGAGTCGTAAGACAGCCTTACTACTGCTATTGACCTGTCAATGTCTGTCAACCCGATCCCCTTAAATGTATTCAAAAATTAGTATTAAATTAAATTATTAGGCTTCCATAATTATTTACTAATTAATTTTTACTACTGTGAATGAAATATCAATCATGACTCTTTACTTAAGGTAAGTTTGATTTGTAGATGACCTGGTATCTCATGTAAACGTCACGCGTAAGTATTTTAGTTAACCTGAAAGATTATAAATCATTTAAAAGAAATAATTTTAGAAATTAACTGTTCTAATTTTACTCCATTCAAAACTACAATAAAATATACTTTATAATCCCTTACGGCTATAATACAATCCATAACTTACTTTAAAAAAATACCTTAAGTGCTACAGTATTGAAAAACGTAAATTACCTTTTTATACCCTTACAACCAATTAAATACTTAATTAGTCGCCCCTGGGCAAGCTGGTTGGTTGAGTCTTTCTACTCCAATCTAATTAGAGTTGAAAATTTCTTCAACTATTCACGGAGTTAAATTAGGTTTTTGCACTACTTGGTTGAATATTTCACAAGACAGTGCTCCTAATTGGACCAACTTTGTTATACTTTGTTTAATAGCTGGTGGATCTTAGGTAAGTCTGGCTTAGTAAAGACCTAGGCCCTCTTATATTAGATCTTTCGTCTTCCAAATTTTTATCCTCAAAAAATATATAGAATTTTAAACGAGAGTTTTGCTGAGTCATAATAAAATGGGTGGACCTTAAAGCCAAATTTATAACGCAGAAAAAAGTTAATATTCTACGTTTCATTAAAAGTCACATTCAGTTAAAAGAAATGGATATTAAACATTCAAATTAACTTATAATTGAGGTGGTTATATTAACAATTTTCAAAAACTTCAATGCTGTTAAAGGTATTGAATCATAATGCTAGAAAGAGTGCTTTTGAAAAATAATAATTATGAGTTGCACAAGCATAATCTATCATATTAAGTATACAATTTTTGTAACAACTTTCTTATTATTTTCATAACGGCGTACTTTAGTGGATAAATAACCAGAAGTCATATGTAGTTACTGTTCTCGTGCATAGAGGGAGTTAGGGAGCGAGTGAGTGAAAGAGTTGCAGTAAAAGAAGTGAGGAGAAAATGACACAAAGAGAGAGAGAGAAGAGAGAGTGAGTAAATGAAATCACTTGACATCATGCAAGAGTCAATTTGGTGAAGGAGTATGTAAAGCTATCAAGTTATCATGCTCAGGTTATATCAGCAAGGCAGGCGACGGACTATAAACCATGTTCCTTCATCAATCTACCCCTTTTTAAATGTTTCCAGGTAATTTCTCAGATGAACTAAATGACGCTAAATGCTTGCAATTCTATATCAAGTTGTTTCTAGTATACTCGAGTTATCATAGATACAATGGCTGACAGCCGAGCAAGCAACTTCCATTCTTCATTTCCCAAGAGTCAAGATACACAAATATCAGCTTTTGTCTATGAGTTCAAAACTCAAACAAAAAAAATGAAAAAAAAAGTTGGTGAGACGATTAAAATATATAAATAATAAATATTAATAAAAATTATTAAAAAAATGATTAAGTTTGGTGGATGATGTAGCATTTGAACTTTGAATTCTCATCTGAAGCCACATATTTGCAATTACTGCTGAAGGGAAGAAATCATTTACAAATGTTAGTCTTTCGACATCTCTCCTGCTTCTTTTTCCTTTTTTATGTTTTCTTGATGACGAAATATTATCTGACTTTGTACTTTTTTTTGTTTTGTGCTATTTATATCGGTAATGTAAAGTCTTGTTGGATCAACAATTCCGATTTTTAAAGCATATATAAAAACAAAATATCAGGACGCCTTATATGTAGAAATATATCGAAATTATAATTTTCCATTTTAATGGTAAGTTTGGTATTATGAAACAATCCATAACAAACATATATCAGCTGTAAGTTGTAATCAATAACAAGTCGATGTGTTTGGTCTGTTTTAGTCTTGAACCCAACTCTAGTCCAGACCACTGCGTATTAAGTAATAACACGTTAACTTTTACTCATTTATATTAACAAAAAAAATGTTTGTTTAAATCCCATTGTAATCTGTTGCTTTGTGGCGAACTTTTAGAATTAAACTTTACAAAATAGCCCCAATAAATGAACCATAAAATAAATTCTGTCACGTTAGGCTACAAAATACAACTTTTTATTACTCTCAAATGATAAATAAGCTGGTAATAATAGATAAAGGGAGTTAGCAGTGTGCATGGAGAGGTTAGCCGTAAACAAAGTTATGGTAGCAATGGAATTTAATTTATTTGTAGGATTGGGCCGAGTTGGGGACAAATGGACCCATTTCGGGTTATACAATCAGGGGTAATGCGATAATAAGTCAGTCTAATTAAAACAGTGAGGCCGCCAAATATTGTCTACATGGTCTTTCATACGTCCAACTAAATTCATCCATTTAGCTCCTCCATTATATAATCCCGCGGTAATGTCCTAATTAATGTCCAATTTTATCAACAGATGCCCAAATAGAGAGACTAAGCAACTCGCTTGAATTGATTCCAATTTATCATATTTGATTGTCAAATTATTTAGAAAACCAATGCTATGAGATAACAAATAACATTAATGAATAACTTATTGGAACTGTGTAAATTATTATAATTCAAAGCATACATAAATGTAATGTATTCCTAGTAACAATAAGTTATAATAGAACTATTTTATATGCTTTTAATTTAGGCAACTATGACTAAAAGGTAAGGACTTGTATATTTGTCTAAGTATAACAAGATTTCACAATAAATACGTGAAGTAACAATCAAAGTTCAAACGACAATTGTAAATGAGAAAAAAGACTTAGATCTTTCAACTGTAACAAGCGGTCTTCGTCAGAGTCAAATCCCAACTGATCCAGTTCGCGAGTGTCAGAATAGGTTTCTGCCTCTTCAGTGTTCTTCTCTTATTTATTCTAATTTAGGAAAACGACAACCACTTTGGCTGGCCAGAAAAATAATAATTAAGGTGGGAGTTTTTTTATTCGTGTTTCGTCATTTCGGTATTGCTGAGATAAATTTAAAGCGTGTCGATATTTATTTATTAATTACTATGACAGTGTATATCCGCTTCGCTCTGAGCCAAGGGAACTTTTTTCCAAATCCCTTCCAAAATCTGATATAAATACAATCTTTCACAGTCATAAAACTGTTGGTCTTTATTGCTTGTTACTTGTTTGTTTGCTCACAGGCAAAACTTGGAATACCTGTTAATTCCAGTTCATGTCAAATTATTTAAATAAACATTAAAGAAAACATCCAGTAATGTATTACTTTAAAAATAACGGCATTAATAAGAAAAAAGAATGAAAAATAAATTCTCTTAACATAATTCAAGTAAATTAATGACTTTGGATGTAAAATCTATTACCGATATGGAATAAACCTAACTAGTTAAATTCTACAAAAGATCTTAGGGTTAACCGATCTTAGTCCCATTTTTGGAAATTTTATTGTTGTTTAGACGATGGTTTTTTTTATTCCACGCTTTTACTGTTAATTCTTGTCATATATATATATATATAACAAATTTTATTTATCAGGCATCGGTCAGTTTTCCAGGTTCAAATCAAACTTTGAAAACCAACGTTTTTATTAAAAATTCGAAGTTGGAACCTTCGTATTAGCCAGATGTATGAAATTCCAAAATTATGTATAATAAACTATTGCATTACAGAATTAAAATTAACAATTTTAGGAACACAAACTTGAACAAAAATGTCAGCACAAATACGAATTTTCTAATTTTAGTATGAATTTTAAAAAAAGACATACCTTACATTAAAGTTATTTTATGTTTGGTCAAATAAATTGAATATTTCAATTTACTGGTTTGGTTTCTTTTAAATATACTTGAGTGTGTATATAACTTGAATTGATGTTTTATTTATTTATTTCATAAAATAAATGCAAATTTTCACTTTCAACTGATTTATTGTTTATATTAAATATACTTTCTGTGTATATGTCTTGAATCATGTTAAGAATACTTTATCAAAAGCTGGCCACATAAGAATCTTTGTTTTCATGACTTAATAACATGTTATCAAGTTTAACATGTTATTTAATTAACATGTTATTTTGTTTAATAACAAAAAACAGCAATAACAGTTATTCCTGTTAATCATTTTTAGTAAATTTATGTTATCAAATGTTGATATAATTTCTTAACACTAAATGATACTAGGAGTCACAGGGCATTCTAGTTATATTCTAAACTTAATTATTGTAAATGTGTAATTAATGCATGCAATAAATGTTTTAATTACATGCATGTAATACACTGTAGGAACATGATGCAATAAAATAAAATTAAAAAATACTTTTTAAAGTAATTTTTTCTCACTTTCTCTGGAGTATTTTCATATTCAATAGTATTTCAAGCACTGACTATTGTTACTTACATCAGCTGTTTGTTGATACATGAAGTAAATTTCCTACCTGAAACAGAAATATTAGAATATAGTAATTTACAATACATTTAAATTCATTAAATGAGAGTTACATACAAAATAAGGATTTATTTGGTGAGAAAATTGTATACTTGAATATTCTCTATGTGTTGTTTGTGTTGATTAAATCCTATTATGTTCAAAAGGTTTAAAGTAAGTTCAAATAAGTTTAGAAAAGGTTAATTCAAGAGACAGTACTGTAAAGCCCGCACAAAGTAACAAGCGTGTGTACAAATGGAGCCTGAATTAAGGCATATCAAAATCCCCTGTCACGCCATAAAAAAACACTCACACCACACAAACACACACACACACACACACACACACACATTATTTATTTCTTCTCCTATTATCGTTAATGTTTGTAATAGTTCAAATGTGTTCACTATGACCTTCGGTAGGTTATCATCGAGCTGCCACTTTACTTATAGGAAAAAAAGGTAAAAAGAGCATCTAAGAAAATCACCAATGCAGAAGTCACAGTGCTTTTTAAAGAAGACTTACTGCCAGTTCATACCAATATTTATAACCATATTAAGATTTCACAATAAACACGTGAAATAACAATCAATGATTAAACCAATATATAAAATAGGGAAAAAGACTAAGTACTTTCAATCGTAAGAAGAAGTCTTCGTCAGAGTCAGGAACCCCTTTTTGACGCGTTTCTGAGTCTGATGAAGACCGCTTGTCACGGTTGAAAGATCTTTGTATTTTTTTCTCATTTCATATTGTAGTTTGATCAGCAATATATATATATATATATATTTAGTTCAATATAAACAAAGAAACATAGAGAAATCAAAAGAACACAATTACAGTCTCTAATTTTCGGTTTGAACCGTCTTCAGGAGATAAGAGAGGGAAACCAAGCGCACTGGTTCAGAGACGGTTCGAGACCCTCTGTTTCGATATAAAGGACGGTTGGGTCTCCAACCGTCTCTGAACCAGTGCGCTTGGTTTCCCTCTCTTATCTCTCCTGAAGACGGTTCAAACCGAAAATTAGAGACTGTAATTGTGTTCTTTTGATTTCTCTATGTTTCTTTGTTTATATTGAACTGTATTTGTCCGTTTTGGATCGTATTTTCAACGAAAAAAAGTATATATATATAATATATATATATATATATATATATATACAGAGAAACACAGAGAAAAGAACACAGAAAGACACTGCAGAACTCACTTCGATATTTCGATATCCGTCGTCATCGGGAGGAAGTGCAAAGTACTCGCGTTGAGAAGCAAACTGCTGATAATAATATATACACAGAAAGACATAGACATAACTCATATCGATATTTCGACCATCGTCGTCATCAGGAGGTGTGAAGAGCGAAGAGTCCCGCAGGAAGACAGGGCGACTGAGTCGCTGCCCTGTCTTCCTGCGGGACTCTTCGCTCTTCGCACCTCCTGATGACGACGATGGTCGAAATATCGATGTGAGTTATGTCTGTGTCTTTCTGTGTGTTTCCTTCGTTTTGAATTTATTTTAATTAAAAAAGTCCGCTGGACCGTTTCTTTTAATTATAATATATATATATATATATATATATATATATATATATATATATATATATATATTATATTATATTAAAGAAAGAGTCAAACTTTCCATTCCAAAAATCTACACATATATCAAAACACTGTAAATGTAGATACTGAAAACAAAAGAGTGGGTATTGAAAAACAAGTTCACTGTAAACTTGTAAATCAAGTAAATAAATAGTTGTATTATTTAATACATTTTTGTTTCTTTAACGGAAAAGTGGTAAATATGGTGGTAGAAAAGTTTGAGGCCCGAAGGGAGACGTTGTGAGAATATCAAGTGGATTAATGCATCAATGATTCAAAGCTGAGGGATGCAGCGAGAGTGGCTCAGGTCGGTGCTTTATACAAGTGGCTTCAACATGCGAGCATGCGCCAAAAGAACAAAGAACTTCTCAATATTCCTTCCGTGTTTCTGACATTTCCGATGCCAATCCCAAGGCAACCGCTTTAACCTTCTGCTTGATTCCATCTAAAAATATCACCTTTTCAAAAGAAATCCATAATTGAAAACAAAACAAACACAACCTTTCTTGCTGATATTTTTACTATAAGTAAAAGATATCAGTCCTAACAAAAATCGATGTCAATATTTATTCTTTGAATCTTTCCATAAGTCTATTTTTGAAGCTGCGTATTGAGTATGCACGCGCATGAGGGTGAGTTATGTTTGGTGGGTAAGTTAGAGTCAAATTAGTTTTTAAGACGCAGAGAGCTACAGTCGATTGAGAGAGCTATAGTCACCTTCAAATAATAATAATAATAATAGGGTTAAATTCTATGGAAAATTGTGGACTCTATATGTTCACCGCGCAATGGATGAGTTTGATATTCTCTTTGAAAGTATTGCACAGAAATAAGTTATATAGTTTTTATCAATATTGCTCCATGTTTTTGATGTCCTGATTATATGTCTCCTGTACTACCGACTCAAGAGAGTTGAAGTTTTTTAACTTTTATAGAATTTAAATTATGTTTCTGCATTAGATAAAGAATTTCAAAACTTTTGGACAAATAAAGTTCATTTATATTATTAATATGGCAAACCGCCATACCTCGTACGATGATGGAGTCATTGAAGCGCTTTCGGACGTTGTCCATCTTCAATCAAAACTAAATAACTAACCTACTGAGCTCTTATAAAGTGGTTTGTTATCTGTCAATTCCACTGCTATCCTGATATTATTACTTTGAGTTTATTTAGTTATTTTTGATTTTTAGTTTTTAGCTATTATCTAGTTTGATTTTTTTTTATATTTTCTAACTTCGTCATATTGTCTGTCCAGTCGTTTTTTTATTTTTATTAATGGTTTACATAATTAAACCATTAAATATCTTGGTAAAATATCTGGACAGAAACCCAACCCCTTTATAACAGCTCAGTAGGTTAGTTAGTTAGTTGCGATTGAAGATGGACAACGTCCGAAAGCGATCCAACGACTCCAACATCATCGTATGAGGTATGACGGTTTGCCATATTAATAATATAAATAATACTAACTTCAGTGGTAATAATAATATGCATGTAAATAAAGATCAGTTTTGATAAAAGGCATACATTTTTGCTTCTGGAATTTGAAAGCTTCTGGACATAATACAGGTCCAACCGTTGAATAGATAATAATGGAAGAGACAAAAAAAAAGGAGGCATAGGAAAGATGCTTTGGGTTGTCAAAAAAGAGAAAAAATAAGAAAGAATAATTTGAAGTGTAATTAATGAAAGACATAAATGGCTTTATGTGTTTTAAAGTACAAGCATGCTCAGTTTGTAATGTGAATATGTTTAATAGTACATATAAAAATATGCTCTGGATTGCGATAGAAAGGTCATATGGATACTCCATGGCAGTTCATACACTGGCTAAGAATGGAAAACACCTGATTTGAGTAGAACACATAAAACCGTTGAAATAATGATGGGGATTAATAAATAGAGGCGAGTACGTTAACCAATGAGCTAACCTGGCCCCCAAATGTAGATTGATTTAGTTTTGACTATTATCCGGAAATATCTAAATTAAACCCTTGTACTCGCATGTAGTCACGAATGGCACAGTATAAGCGTTTTAAGGTTCAAAAAATGTTAACTCTAAATCTGAAAGGGTTTAATCTCAAAGATAATTTCATTGATCTGTAAAATATTTGAAGCTGTTTAAATCATTAATAAATTTGATTTAGGATTTAATTGGCTAAATTATTTTAGGCAAAATCATCTTAATTCAATTGTATTTGTTAATACAGTTAATAATAAGATTAAATAACAATGTATTTCTACCATATTCGAGAAATTATAATATTCGAAAAATTATCAATAACCAAGCCTAACAATTCAAATTTCAAGGAATTTTTTACATTTTTATAATATGAAACAACTTTTTTTAAGTTTAACTCTTATAATTGAATTTAATTACTTATAAAATATCACTAAGGTTGGTGATATTTCTGTCTTCATATTTGGAAAACATTTGTGAATATTTTTTTAACTAGTATTGATCTACTGGGTGAACTGAAGTAATGCAAAAGTTGTCAGTCACTTGTCAACTTCTTCAGATCTTCAAGTCATAAAGATTGAAGTTGAATGAAAGAATTTATTTCTGCAAAAACAAAACTTTTTCTATTATTCACCAGCAGTCCCGAAGATTCAATCTAATTGGGAATCAACTATAAGTATGACAAATAATATCACAAAGTTTGTCAATTTAATATAGATTGATAGTAATCCTTTAATAAAAGATATCTAATTATTGCAATTAAAAAATAATTTCAAAAAATATTTTAATTTTTGTTTCAGAATTATTTCTGAAATTAATAATTACATGTTATTGCATTAACTTATTAAAACTTCCAAGAATAATATTTGTAGTTGTAAAAATATTATAAAACATCTAAGAGGGAGAGGTTTAATAACTTTTCAATTCTAGGGGTAGGCAACCGCTTCTGTTAAGTCTAGACGCGCTTGTCATTGAACTTTATTAAGGTTAGTTTTGCAAATATTTGTCAATTTACAATCAATAGGATACAATTCTTTTTATGTTAGTATTACTGGAGTATCAGTAATTCTGTAGAGCAAAAAATACAGTCGTGTAGTGAAGACTATCAAGTTTTACCAAGGAATCTTTTACAATAGAACATTGCTTTGGTTAATGAAAATTTGGTTAAGAACTTAATTCTTTTTGAAAATTAAGTTTTCATATAAATAAAAATAACGTGTGTACAGATCTTTCCATTTACATTAATAAACATTAAAATACTAATTCCGTCTGACTTAATTCTGGTATTAAATTTTTATTTCAATATAAACGAACCTAAATAGTACAGCAGGTACTTTATTACAAATTGAGTTTTCAGCTTTTGCAGTATATTACCTTTAGTAGCAATCAGAAATTCTTGAAATTTTATTTGTAACATCCTAATTTTAGGTAAATATATTCAGAAAGTTTCATTACTTCATATTACCAGTACAGCGTAAAAAAATATTCTTATTAAAAAATGTATCATAAACTCCGTTATCACTTTGTAATTTTAACAAAAAAATAACAGCTGTTTTTGATGAAATAGAGAAAAGTACTATTTTTGGATATAATTTTATTTCAAACTGTTAAACAGTGAGAATGTTTTGTGGCCCATAGGTTAAATTTTTAGTTTTTATTACACTTTTTTTGATAATAACCCAAAAAATTCAGTAGTCTGGAATTAGCAGTCAAAAATACAATTCCTTCTTATAATCACAGTTTTGGCTCAATATAAAACATTTTTACAAAACAATAGGACTTATTACTTATTACTTAGAATCAGGGCACTAATAAACCAAAATTATAATTTTGGATAATTTTTTTCCAGGATAACTGGAGCTCCAGGAAAAAAGATTAATATATTTTCACTACTTTTACCGTATTACCCAATATGGTAACAATTATCAATTTTTAAATAATTTAAACTAATTTTAATGTTAATAAAAATACATTTTATGAGAGAAATGTAAAAGCATAATATTTTTAAAGATTCTTTAAAACGTTTTGAAGAAAAAATTCAAATTAGTTTGAAAAAGCCTTTGACAAAATGAACTTGGTTCTATTTTGTTAGCTTGAAATAATAGACTGAAAGAATTAAATTTTTTATCTCTTGAGAAGCTTAATAACAACCACAGCTTTAGAAGCGTTTATTAAAAAAGAATTTGAAGAAATCAAAGGTACAAGAGAGTCTTGTTTTAGTTTTTTAGCCAGCATTCTTAACGAATTCTGTTAATTTGAAATATTTGAATTTTTTTTATTTCTTATAAAGTTTAAATCTAGCTTTCTTTTGAGTTAATGAACAAGGTTTTAATAATTATCTTTATCTTTAACTGAGTTTGTGTTACAATAGCCAGCATTCAATACAAAATCTGCCTTTATAGTTTAAATGAATAAATGAACTAAAAAATAATTTTTTTGTCACTAGACTGTTAATAAAATCAAAAAAATGAAAGATTTAATGCTTCTATGGAAACTTGCATAGTTTAATCATATTTTAGTGGTTCAGTTAAACCATTTTTCTAAATTTTCACATTTATAACACGGAAAGTAACAAGGTTCAATCGTGCTAGTATAGCGGTGGGAAATACGATTGGTGACTGCAATTTTATGTTCAGATAGAAGATATGACAGGGTCACAGCAACACAGGAATCGTTACATTTTCTTACTTGTACATATTACTGCTTCCAGTATATGAGAAACGCCTTGAATCTCAATGGACTTTGCCTGCGTATTTGACTGCGTCATTGGAAAAGAGGACATGTTTACTTAATGAAAAGCCCTCTCGGGCAAAAAGACTACAAACTGTTTGTCCACTAAGCAGAAATTAGTTTAGACCTCATAATATACGGTGAGAGGATTCAGGGTGCCACCCAAACGCACATCCAATAATAAAATCTGTACACCGTGGATGGACAAGGCTCTTCGGTGTCTGACTCCATCATATAGTCAATGATCATCAAGTCTTCACGATAACATTGGCATAATTTAGAATTGGGTAGAGACCTGCGGGACTCTCTTGCTTGTTGCTTAGTTTTTGCTATTACTGTGTTACAAGTAGAATGTTATGCCGTGTATAAAGAACAAGTACTGAAATAATCACTACTTGCTCTACCAAGTACGCATTGGCCAGTTCTACTTGAGACTACGATAAAATTATCACACTAACCTTTAGGAATCGTTAGTGTGATAATTTTAAAGTAACGGCTTGTAATAGTTATGGAGGAGAGGTTTTTTGTTATATTAGTTTGTTTCATTAGATTTACAAGATTTGTTTCCTACAGGAAACAATCTGCTATAATTACTAGATTTCATCGTAAAACCTGCAATCAGGATAACTTGACTATAATATTTTCACTCTAATAACTTACAAATAATAAAAAGATGAAAAATTCTACGAATTATAGAAGATTACAGAAGCTTTAAGAAAAGACGACACCAAATTATTCCGTAAGTTTCTTAGTGTGACTGTTATTGTATGAACTTCATATACCTAAATAGGAGGATACCAAAAGAATGATGAAATAAATAAGAAAGAGCGTAAACACATAAATACAAGGCAAGAATGTGGACAAAAATTGACTTTCAGAGCTATGAGAGTCGCAAAGTGATAAAAAACATACTGGGAACAAAAGTTAACATAATATCTAAATAAGTAACAGGAAAATTAAAACAAAATTATGCCGAATGATGCTGATAGAACCTTGCGACACATTGATGTACCTTACTGCTGTGTTACTCAAATTTTCAATATATAGGGATACACCAACCACCTTCTGGTACGAAGGTATATAGTATCTCGTATATAGATATTTATGCACCCAATTTTCTGATGAAGTAACACAAATCGTATTAACTCTAAGAATTGTTGAAATGGTAGACGTTGTCAGCAAGACTGTTGTGTTAAAAAATAGATAATCAGATTTTGGAAGACCAACGACAAATATTCTGATAAAAAGATGGCACTTAGTTTAACTAATTGAAGATAATTTAAAGTGCTTTGAATTCATATTTCTGAAGAGTATATAGTATCTGAAGAAAGGTCTAACTCTGTGTATAAAGGTTTACTGAGGCACAGATTAAAGCTAGAAATGCAGAAATATTTACACCTGAAAATATTTTTGAAAGGAGATGGCTGTATGGATTTTATATTCATAACTATAAATAAACGTCAAAAATTGTCATTTCACGCTTGTTATAAAGTTTCAGATTTAAATAAAGGGGAAAAATAATTATAACTTAAGGTAAAAATTGTTTTCATTATTGATTAAATGAGCAAAATGTTATTAATGAATCTGGCAACAGTAATGCTGTTAACCCAGATATCAGAATAATTATTCTAACCGGAGCGCAAAACTTTTTATATAAATGCTTTTTTTTTCCACCATTTCAGTGATTTTTATTAGGGTCTCTTAATTACAAATATAAAATGAAACTGTATAATTATTACTAATAAATTACAATATTTAAATTTTGTTTGTTATTTAGTATTGCATATGAAAATGTTCAATAGTTAAGGCGGTTTCATACATGTGTACAAAGAAATAAAACAGCTATTGATAAGACAATTGAATTATGTAAAATTTATTGTCGATAAGTAATATGCTATTTGCTTGTATCAGTTTGGTATGTGGTAATTGCGGAATGATAGTGACCAAATAAATGACAATCTAATTAGTAGTAGAAATTTTTACAGACAACCTGAAAGATAATTTGAATGCTGAGAATATCTGAGAAGTAGCAAATAAATGTATTAGAATAACAACACAATTCTATATACGAATGGAACAAAACAATAACTATAGAAGCTGTGAACGATAACTTTAAATTAATACAATTCCATTCAGGAGTTACATAACAACTATAAACAAACAAATATTTGAGTAACTCTAATTTAGGGATTTGGAAGCAGTAGTTTAATTGGGTTTAAGGCTCCCAGGAATGGACTGAATATGAAGGTAAAATAAATATAATTTTCTCGAAGTTTTCTAGAGTTTAGAGAAAATTATGTAAAAATGTGTTCCAAGTTGAATTTCATACATTATAACTTTTACTTTTAAAACAATCACATATAATTGATATATGTATTGACATAGTATGAAAAGCCATTAACCTTAAGAATGTTGAGTACTTTGGGAGAGCTGTTATTATATTCAAAAGGATATGAATCACTTTAATCATTGTTATATCTATTTAAAAGCAATCACTTATCTACAAGGTGCCGACAAAAAGATGATAACGAATATCTTCAAATAGTATGTAGTTTGCTATAACACACTTTCATCTCAAATAAAAAAAGCACCGATTAATATAATTGCCATTAATTCTTAACCTTTAGAGGAGTATTTAGATATATATTATGTACTGATTTAATTTAATAACAAATGATTACATACGAGTATAATACATGATTGCCAACTTTATTACTAAAATAATAATATATCATAAATTTTTTATAATATTTAAAATACTGGTAAGAATAGTTGTATACAGTTATTTTTTTTATAAAAATTGATTGAAAACATATTTACTTTTATTTGCTGTTTAGAGATGTGAGAATTACAAATGTTCTGAAAAATAGACAATTTCTGCGACTAGTTTTAGAGGGAAGATCCACTTGATAATCTTTTCAAAATTATCGATATAGTTAGATTATTATAACCAATCAATTGCCAAGAGGTTTTTTTTATTTAAAATAATGATAGATGAAACAATAAGAATATCTCGAAAAAAATAATAAAAAAAAATAAATAACAAAATTGACAGGATGAAGATGGCTGAGATAATAACTGAGAGAGAAAATCGAACAAGGAATAGATGGACTGCAAGGAAGACAGATGTCAGATAACTCCATTGTTCTAAGACTTTGCAGTTAATTTGTCTCTAGAAAACGATTCCGTTATCTGGCAATTTGTCCAGTAAATATCACGATCCAATAATTCAATGAGAGCTGCATTAAATCTATGAGAAGAGCTTATTAACTATATAGCATGACAAAACAATTGATTAGAAAGCAATATATTGCAGAGTAGTTACAATTTGGTATTAGTTCTTCAAGAGCTATTGACTATTATTCCCCATTAGTCTATATTAATAACTACTAGAACTATGTCCATGTTTGTAAACCCTTTTATGGAAATTCAGGTGACTGGACTAATCTATATAATATTCAGTAATTAATTCATAAGCTGTGTAAGCATTTTGTCAGTAGTACTCGTATTTGCTCACGATTAGATTAAGGGGAAGAAATATATTCCAACAAATCTGCCATTATCAAGTTTTTGAGTACTGAATGAGGTGAAATCAGAAAAAGAATAGAACTAAATTGGGGGTTAAAAGAAGCATGATGAGGAATGGGCAACAAAGACATTGTTTGAATAAAAAGAATGACTAAGACCTTGTTAATATATATGCCACATAATCTGACAATTTGTTGAATGGTTCTGCTAAAGCGCTATGTTTTCCATCTTCATTCGCTCCAGGTGATGGTAAACTAAAAATATATGAATGTAAGTGTGTCATTTATTTCTACTTGATTAGTTTCCTCGTTAGAATGATTGCAGTCCGATTTTGATAAATTTTCTATTTACTAAAAATTAACAATAATAAAAAATATAATAAAGCAATAGTAGATATTTTATTTTATTATTTGTATATCTACTCAAAAAAGAACTTATTGTGACTGAAAAATGTAGAAAATAAACGCATGAAGTTGCATTTTTTTATAAGAAGAAGATTAAAACATTTTAACAGTTATGCCTTATGTTAAATACGGGCATTTGGTTACGGAGGGCGATGATACGGTACAGTTATACCACGATACAATGTCAGTCAGTTTGTGTATTCAGTTTAACAATCATCTCCTTCCCCTGATTAATTTATATTCTTAGCTGCACCAACGAACAAGGCGTGTATCCAGATTGTTCAAAATAAGTGTGCCCGCCTTATAGCCAGGGCTCCTTGGTACGCCCGTAATGTTGATATTCACCATGACTTGAAAATGGAATCCATAGATAGTTACATCACTCGACTTACTACCAATGAAGACAAGAAACTATCTACTCATCCAAACCTCCTGGTACAAACTCTAAATCCTGCCACCAACCTTCCTCAACCTCACTGAACAATTACTCGTACTTCATCCACTGACTATCTGACTACTTTACCAACTGATGACTAAAAACCTTGAAAACCATGACCTCAACAAGACCACATGACCGCGAATACGACATCTTTACTTCACAGACGAACTTATATCTGACATGAATTACTGACATTACAAGTTATAGTAGCACAGTAAGCAAGCAGTAGAAGGCCTCTGGTCTGGAACTGCTAGTTACGACGTGCACTATAGTGCGCGGTTATATTCGTTGGTCGTTGGTCGTTGGTGATTCTTAGCTGAAACACCTAGAGCAAATGTACTATCATTCGTGTACCTATTAAGAGTGGGAAATAAACAGTTGATGAAATAAAACAGCAGAATTTGGAATCAAATAAGACTACATTTATTTCTAACAATAGAAGTCTTTTTATCTGGATTTATGGTGTTATTGGAATATTATGTACCTATAGGGTATGCTACCATACGGTATTGGTTACTTCTGCCGAGGGGTGAGAGGACAAACGTTTTGATTATTTTGTGATTGTCGGATATAGTAATCCCTTTCTCCAGTAAGTTAGTGTCATCTTTTCTCCAGAAGGATATAATTGACTAAAATATTTGAACTACAATCTTATAGAAGCTGACTTTCTTTATGCATGAATTGATCTACTTACGTTAGTTGGAACTAATGTAAGACCTTAGACGGTAATAAGAAAGGAAACAACAACAAAAGGACAAGGTCTTTAAGCAATTATTTACAATTATATTAAATGATAAAACTAAGTCGAGACAGTGTTGCTCGCAGTTAGTAAAGAATTGAATCAAGTCCTGTTAACTTGTATTTATATGGAAGTAAAGAGGATTAAAAACACGTTGGGATACGTGAAAATTTATCAGTTCCAGCCAACTCTAATTTCCTTTAGAGTTTTTCCGTTTCCATTCAATCAGATGTAAATGTGTTGTCGGTTCCTCCTCTCACTCAAACACTCTTTCTTAACCCCCAATTCCCGTTTTCTTTCTCTTTTTAATTCCCTTCCAGACCTTCTATTACCATAATACAATGCTGAAACTTCTTCCAGCAGAAGGCTTTCAGCTTGGTGGATAAATCCACTCAATTTGGATATAGAATCTGATAAACAAGTTTATTCAAACAACTCAAAGTGAATAATACAGAATAGTTATGTAATGGGTTTTACAAACAAGCACGTGCTTCCCTTAAAACAAAAATAAAGGGTTTAGACATCCTTTGAAACCATTCACATAAATAGCATTAAAATATGTTAACTTTAAAATAAACTTAAATTTATTTGATTATCTGTATATTTACTTAAAACAGAGCTTATTCTGGCTAAAAAATGTAGAAAATAAACGCATGCAGTTGCTTTTTTTTACAAAAAGGAGATCAGAAACATTTTGACAGTTATGCCTTCGTGTTAAATAGGGGCATTTGGTTCAGAGAGCAATGAGACGCTACCATTATTACAATAACATGATAAATGGTTCATCTTTCTTAATTGATAAAAAAATATTAAGAATATTAATCCTAGTAAATAGTGCATTGACAGTCTTGAACATCATGTTTTGAAGAACTACATTACTAGTACTTCACATGTAGCTATTGTTTATTTTATAAATCAAGTGTATGAAAAAATTGAGCTTTCCAAACTGAAGAATGTATTCACTAAGAACTATCTTATTATGGATATTCAAACATGCTTCTTTAGTCTAAATAAAACTCATTTATCAAAGTCCTAATCCCATATCTTTCTTTAATAGTTATGTTATAATGCGAGTACAACCATATAACAGACCGCAGTTTTCACAGGCTTTGAGAATAAAATATGCGGGCCTGAATTATTTCTATGTTTCGGTTTTGAAAAAAAAAAAAAACTTTAGCGGTTGGAATACGACTCAGTTATGTAAATAGATAAAAATACATTTTAAAATGTATTCTAAATGTATATAGCATAATTATCAAAATAATTCGAGCATTTACCTTATATGTGTAAGATTCTACTACCTGAATGTCGCTTATTTGTTTATAACTCATCATACATACCATACATAAAAGTGGAATAAAGTTATAGTTACATTGGTTGGTTGAAGTTGCTATGAAAGGTCCCAACGTGTTTGTATTGTATAACCTTATACAATAAGGTAGCTGCCTACAGTGCCCAGCAGACAGTTAAAGGAAGGAGGCATAAGAACCATCTGAATTTTTGACGGTTAGAAATAGCAAGGAATTGCATTTGTTCAATCGGTACATACCAACTCTCTTCACTCCCGTCGTGGATGTGTGACATACCTCATGGTCTGTTCGTTCAATTTGTGATTTAACAGGTTTTAATATTTTAATGTGCCCATTCTGTTATATCAAATCAGTTTCAAATTAATTTTTTTATTTAAACAAATAATTGTTTATAGCACTAACGATGATTAACATTTTTGAAATTTGATATGTAATTGCAATTAGGAATTTAAATTGGTATAAAAATAAAAAAAAATACTCTTATATTATTTATAATTTAATTATAAACTATATATTATATAATATAATAAATTATATATTATATATTATTTATAGTTAGGGTTGAAAATGGTGTTAAATTTTCTAGATAAAATACTGTGCAGATTCTGCAAGGAAGAGGAAGAAACACCGTTGCACCTGCTGGCTGACTGTCAAGCCACTGTGCTACACAGGTATTTCGGGGCACTTACAAAACTATAGAAGAACTTTTTGTTGAACTTCTTGGAGGCGTTGAAGTTACCTGGGTTACAATAGTACTAAATGGGGGGGGGGGGGGGGGGTGTACAATAGCTCTTAGGACGCAGTACTACAATCACGCTCAATAAAATAAATCAAAAGTGAACCATCCCTTATATTCTTTTCATGTTGCTGTGGTAATAGATTAAATCCCCGTTTAACTTAACAATTGCGTAACTAAAAATAATTATAAATTCATTTCAGAATTTTATTTCCCTAATATATAGAAGCCAATTAACAAGAAAAATATTTTCAAAAAAATAGTAGTTACCAAAGTTTATTAAGTGGATTGGTTAGTTACCTTTTATCAGAAAACAAACATAAATAGAAGGCTAATGAATAGTTTGGAGATCAGGGCAGTATGTTTAAAGAGGTCGACCGAAAACAGGCGGCAGAGTGCTTTCATTTAGCTAAGTCGTTAATCAACAAGCTTAATAAAGCTGGTAGACTTTGTTGGGAAATGTGTGTTCATCAATTTATGTCAGGAGACTATTGTTGGATCCCAGCCACAGATGGTGCAGACACAAATCAAGTATTGTCGACGTCACGCATGTGGTACGGGATACTGTGGTCCACACACACCATCTCATGTATCTCCTTCTGTTTGTAAACTAAAACTTTTACCCCCTTTTCTAAACTTTCAACGATTTATTTGCACATTTCCCGTTTAATGTGAAACATGTATTGAATAATAAGTATGCAATATTATTTGAATTAAACTTTAAATTTGAAACCTATTAAAATATGTTTCAATCTCCTCTACATCACGTCAATTTAAAATATCTAGATGAATAATTCATTTTTCTCATGTATCTTTTTAATTTTAGATTCATTTTTAACTAAAATCTTTGAACAATACTATATTTGCATACTTTTAGAATTCCTTTTACATTTTTCTATAGAAAAATATTAGATTTGCATGAACTTTCATTACATGTCATTGCTTGTCCAATATTGTTATACTGCTTTTATTAAAAAGATAATTTGAACATTTTGGTATTAAATATTTAGTAATGATAAATTACATTATCATTTTTATCATCATTTTATCATAATTATCCATTATTTTTTAATAAGTTTCTTTTAAACTTACTGAATATATATATAACAGTAGTATGTATTCATATGAACTTAAAAGGCTAAACATTACCTTTATATATTTATTTATATATTTATTACTTTTATATATTTATGAACTAGTTATAAATGCTTAACTAATTCAAGGGGCTTTTCAAAAAAATTGACTAAAATATAAACATTTATTTGCTATGGAGATTATTCATTGATTCATTAATTCTATCCTCTAAAATACGTCATACACTTGATGTTTTTACATCAATCATATTTCTTAAACTTATCACTTATTTCATGATCAGGAGTATGACTTCGTATCAAAGAGTTACGTTTTAAAGAAAATATTATTATAAAAATGTCAGTCTTTGAACAGTGATATGTTCATTATTTGTGCAATCTGTTCTATTGTGGTATTTACTGATATTGAGGAATTTCAAAAAAATACGTCCCCACACAAAAAAAGTTTAATATGAAAACTAACAATGCGTTTCGAACACTTAGTGTTCTTCTTCAGGTTTATATCTGCACCCTTGAGATATAAACCTGAAGAAGAACACTAAATGTTTGAAACGCGTTGTTAGTTTTCAATTAAACTATTTTTGTGTGGAGATGCATTTTTTTTCACATTCCCTAGGGACACAAATATGTATTTGGCCTTTTACCAAAAACTACTTAACATGAAATAATCTCTCCAGCTCAACTCCTAACGTCTAGGGGATTTTGTGATCCAACGAAATTTCCTTCAAACAAAGGTGTTTTGATTGAAGAAGACTACAGAGTATTCTAGCGCAAGTGCATTGCTAGCTAAGTAGAGATAAAAATGTTACCACCACTTTCCCTGAAAACGTTTAAGCATTTTGAGTATTACTGATGATAGGAGTTATGGTAATAGGAAGGATGGAAGCTGATTGAATGGTGAGGAAGTTTATGAGAAGAAATGATTGGCATCCTTTCAGCCAGTATACTGATTACATACATACTAGGAGAACGCACTAGCTAGTGCTAGCTAGGCTAGGTACTAGGCTGTGTAGCTAGGCTGTGAACGTACGAGAATGAACATGTACGAGAATTCATAAGGAAAAAAAAATTCTTAAATATTCACCTACCTCATTATGTAAAAAAACATACTCCTTCTATGAATCAATATTTAAAGCTATTTGAGCACTTATATTAAATGAGCTGGGAGAGTAAGTGAGTAGGTCGATGTCTTTGAGATGTGTATTGAAGATCAAAGAGCCGCAAGTGGCTCTCAGAAGCCCTTGGGCATTCCTTCAATATGAAACTCAATCTTATTGCTGGAGTTTCAGCCGAAATCAAACTAGTACGAATTTAGTTAATTAAATTATTACAGTAAAACCATAACATAGCATTATAGTTAATTATAGAGAGTCTGCACCAGTTATCCAGTTCATCTAACATAGCACTTTATAATTAAATCATTATTTGAAATAAAAATAAAAATCCTAATGAAAAATGTCGTATTCATGCGGACTAGGTTAGGCTCTTATAGTAAGATGAAGAAGGGTAGAGCAAATTTTATACGAACAAATGGAAGAAAACAGACAAATGGTATTCACTCATTAAATAAATGGAATAATTAAAGTGTAAGGATTTATTGCTAAAATAAGATTCATTTTATTTCAAAATAAAATTCATTTATTTTTATTATTTATTATTCATGATTCATTATTTCAAAAAAATTGAATGGTAAAAAATATATTCTTTAAATTCCTGTTTAAATTAAATCGATGCTTGTTTTGTAGTTTTTGACGATTTTTTTGAAAAAAATTTGAAGTAGTAGCTTCAAAGATAATGACAAGATTTTAAGACTTTAAATTTAGTAGTTTAAAAGAAAAAATGTAGTCCATAAAGAGGTTTTTGGGAAAAAAAGTGACTTTCCCATCATGAATAATTACTCCCAAACAATAGGGCTCATCTTCACCATGAGACCATTATAACAGTTATATAATGTTATATAAAGTTAATCTTCCGTTATCTGGGGGCGCATCGTTTCAGAAACATGGCTCTAGTTTGTGATCTAAGATTGACATTTTAGGAGTTATAAGGTGTTCAAATGTTATTTTGTTTTGGAAGCACCTCTATACATATTTCATTACAATTTATAAAGAAAGTTTATTTTTAATTTATAATGTTACCGACATTATGCAAATGGGAACCAGGGTAGCCAATTGACTTGCGTACTCGCCTAAGGAATTGTACATCCATTATTGGATTCACACTCCGGCCTACGATTTTTTCACACGGGGGTTGAAAAATCACGTCGCCTCACGATGTGAAGGTTAACCTGTCGGACTTTGAATTGAGCTAAGGAAAACTGAGGACTTGGAATGTAGAATCAGCCCTGTGATGTGCCTCACACATTAATGGAATGGGTGCTAAATAATAATTGACTTCCACACATTTACTTCCCACCCCTATAACGAAACCAACACTGAAAACCTATAAGAATGGCTATTCAAAAACAAACTGACATTATACGGGTATATTTATTTTTATTTCTTTATAAACTCGAAGTTATTTTTTATCCAATATTATAATCTATACTATTTGATAAAAAGTTATAAATGAATTTATGCCATTAAAAATTACGCTAACAAAAACTAATTACTAACTTTACGCTTAATCAACTGACACGTATTAATTCCAGCGACAAAATGAAGTATAATCAAAGCAAAATTAAGTAACATAAATGGATTTGAAATGACATATGTGAATACTTCCATCATTTATGTAAGTAAATACAAAATTGAAACCAACAGAAAACGTCAATATAACCTTTTCCATTTGTACAGATCTGAAAGCTTAGTTAGCGTCACTGAGAAGAAATATTTCAAAAAGTTGTTGATAATAAAATGTGTAATTGAACATGTGTTTTCATTTTTTTTAAATCATGTGTAATTGAATTTCTCAATCTAAATATTAATGTATTTTGTTGCTGATAAATTTAGACGTAGACGTGATAAAAAAGTTGTACACAAAGAGCTCTTTAAGAGCTAATTAATTATATGAATTTCGTTAAATAGTAGTATACACTATGATTAATTAAAATGTTCAAAAATAGAGATAAGAAATGGAAATTGTTATAAAATACTGAACAAATGAAGTAATGATTCAACAACATATGCAATAAATAAGGGAGTCACATCTAATGTATGTTGGTGCATGCAGTTATATTATAGGAAAATATATCTCTAAAATCTTATGAAGAATTTAATAATAAACAAGCAGACTGTCTGTTCAACTGTATTACATTAGATATATTTTTTTCATTACTTAAATAACATTTTTTAAAAGGCCTACTTAGTTCTAGTCTATAATCTTCAGTAAATATAATAAACTAAAATATTAAAAAAAATAACTGAAACTAAGACTAAGTAATATTAATTGTTAACACTTCAAAAATTATAAATATTTTTAAAAGAAAACTAATAAATGTGGTATTATAACAATCATTTGTGCATGATATTTGGGAATAATAGTTTTCTCATTTCTCACCAGGAACGCTAGTAGGAAGACTAACTTATGGTCTTTTTTCACGGTTTATTATCAATAAACAAAGGTCTTTAATTTCTGTAACTTCACTAAAATTGATTCAAATTTATTATTCATCATCCAAATTTTTGTGCCAATAGCTTGAAGTCTATTCCAGTTTAATAAGGCTTATTAAAATTTGGTTTATTCCTATTCAAGAATAGTTTTATAAAAGTGTTACCTTATAAAAAGAAAGCACAATACATACAATCAATCTCAACTAAAAAGTCAAATCCACCTCAATCATAATCAAAAATATTTGGGTAGATTTTTATAAAAAAAAAAAATAATGTTTTTCAAAATGAGGTTTCTTATTAAACTGCAATGTTGGTGTTCAGATGGTTCCATTTCAGAGCTAGTAGGAACTTAACATGAAATATGGTGGTTATTATATTCTTTGTTTTGGTATGCTGTTCACTAGTGATGGGACGATACCAAAATTTCTAACGATTCCGATACCTGCAATTAATGCTTATTTTGCTTATTAATGCTTAATATAAGCATTTAATAATGCTTATGTTCAGACCCTGAAGCAGGTTTAAAAAGCAAATGCTTTATAGACCAAGTACATTTATTAATCATCTATTGAGAATGTGCACAAATAATTTTGTTATAAAAAAAAATAAAAAAATTTTCTGACATGAAATACAAAGGGTAAAAGTTTCGACAAAAAAATCTTTGTAATATCCTTGAAATTGCAGTAGCTATTTATATTCAAGTGCCAATATTCTTAGATTGAATGCAAGAACATTAACATCTCTAATTATTGGTGATCCAATTGGTATGTTGTGTGTTGTATGTGGTGTGTGGTGTGTCGTGTGTCTGTTAAAATTTCAAAGTTTACTAGCTAAGAATTAATAAAAACAAATAATCCAGCTGGACAACAGCCACGCTGACACTCTGTATAAAACTGAAATCTCTCTTAAACAAGTATCAATTACATACTGTCTGTATTTATTTCAAGGAATCGTTTTCAGAATCGGAGATTCGATTCAAATTCTCAGATTCCGATGCCTGTTCCGATACCTAGAAAAGTCCCGATATTTCCGATTCCGAGTAGTCGTCCTATCGCTACTGTTGACACACACACACAAACACACATTAACACAAATGGACAGGACAAATAAATGGAGGTAAAACGAAAATAGAATGAGCATCACAGTTATCACAATTCTATTAGTCGTATCATGGTATATGACATGGAAATTAAAAAAGAACTCGTCATGATAAAGTGAACATGGCAAATAAATTGGTTGCATGGTTAGAAGACTGAAAATCTCCTAAAGGAATTTTCTACCTCTATATCAATATGACATGAACAATACTATAAATCAAACTCTTAAGGAATAATTAAAGTAGTAATCAATTAATAGAGAGAAAACAAATGTTCTAAGAAACCATGTCAGCAGTTAAGGAAATGATTCTGATGAAAAGTGAGGTAAACTAATTGAAGTGGAGAGGGTTTCTTTAATAAATACTTAATTAAACACTCAATTAACTCAATAGATTTTTCATTCAACTTTATTTATTACCACGGATTATTGAACTTATTCATCTTTTATTGAATCACAAATTTAGCCAATTCTTTATAAATACCGAATTATTTACTTGTACTTTCAATACCATTATGAGAAATCCAACACTGGCTATAAATTTTTCCTTCACAGTAAATCTTGGCTTTCAGATTTGGAGAGAGTTACACTTTTTAACCTTCACAGTAAAGCTTGGCTTTCAGATTTGGAGAGAGTCACATTCATTCAGATCTCCTAAATCCACTTTTCTTCTATTTTTTTATGATGTCTAGCTGTGGGTGGTAGTGATATCCTAACATTTTTAACGTTTTATGAGTGGCATTATTTAACTAATCATTGTGAAATTTTATGGATTTATACTTTATACGTGGAAAAAAATGTTTTCAGGATGTTCTATAATAAAAAAGAACCAATATATCATACTTTATATCTAAATAAGAACTCATATATTCCTGCATCAGGTTATTCAAGAAAAATGAGGTTTGGTATCCAGTATTATCTAAAATGACTATTATGATGTTCTGTTTAATGAAGAGGTAATCAAATATTAAAAAGAGCATTTCCGCCTGCACTTTATTATAATGTTTATATACATTAATTAATTTACACTAAGCAAAGTATTGTGCCTTGAGTAAAATTTACTTCGAAATTTAATCTATAAAGTCATAAAATGAACTAATAACATTTTTACGATGATGTCAGTATGTGTGTGTGTTGTTGAACAAGTAGGTACCATCTTGACTTGTATGTTCAACATTTTGTATAATCTCTGAAAGTCCATGGTCAAATGTCATTTATGGTAGTTCATATGCACTATAGATCTCTATTATTTTTGTATAATATCCATCATATTTGAAATAAAGCTCAAAAGTTTAATAAGTAAATACAACACGATTACGGATTTCACAACTAATGAGAAATTCAAATTTTTTTTTGCTGTTCTGATTATGTCAGTGCTGAATTGTTGCATTAGAATAATCTTTTGGAAAGATAGTATTTCCAATTAATTGTGGAAAGAGTAATAGAAACTTCAGAGTACAGTTATAGAGAGCGGTAACCAGTTGTTGGATTTAACTAGTTTATCAGATTGCAAATTCTTAACTAACTTAATTAAATTATTAAAAGTTGAATAGAAATATTTTATTATAACTTATTTTTAAATTAAATTTATATTCATTTCAGTATTAACTGAAAAAAATAATATTTCACAATATTAATTAAAAACTATATATTCAATTCACTCACATTAAACATACATTTAATGGATTAAACATAATATATAGATCGATTACAGCATTTTGTGAGACAAATGCATCATACCGTGGAAAGTAACAAAAAATTATGTTTATTGGCGGTGATTTCTTAAATGTAAAAAAATAAAAATATTATTCCTCTTATATCTCATATAATTCAATAAATATTTACATTATAGTTCTAAATATCAATTTTATTTCAGTGGATTCACGCAAAATATTTCTATGTCACAGTATACATTGTAAATGAATATCAATAAATTCGACAAGTATAGCAGGTGATCTGTTAGTTTAGAATAAACCATCAGTTTTTATAGAGTTATTTGCTGTCAGTGAAATTACAAGCATTTTTTTTATAAATTGATAATTTTTTGGGAAAATTTTATGATTTTTAATGAGCCATTTAGCGTTAAAAAAACATTTTTTGAAAACAGAAAATGTACTGTAACGCTCCCCTTTAGTGAATGTAGTTTTGAAAAAAAATATCTCAACTCATCCTTCACGGAATATTCTATTTTTAGGTATAGTTTCATTTTGATCCTGTGATTGGTTTGACTTGTATTTCTCTCATGAGCTTTAAAATTGAATTATAAATCAAAATTTTTACGTGTTATTGAAAACAAAAGATTTCCTTTGGTTGTAAAAAGTCTAAATACATTTTTAGTATATTGCTTTGGTAGGCTTATAGATATGCAAAAATTTGAAAACTGTAGAGTTAGTAGTTTAGGAGAAAATAAATGTAGTCTAAAAATAGAATTTCGCCAAAGAAATAGTGAATTTACCGTCATCCATAATTCCTCCCAAACATTACAGCTAATCTACACTATGAGGCCCATTCTTGTGTAAAATATTAACTTGAGTCATCAAAGATTCTGGACTATAGCTTTGTCACAAACTTTGAATACAACTCACCCACCCACCCACACACTCACAGATATCATCGAAAAAACTTCATAAAACGACTTTCGGGACCTAAGAACATGTGATTCCGTCAAAATCTCGAGATCGAATTTTTTCATGATTACTATAGTACTTTTACTTATAGTAAAGTAAAAAAAATTGGTTTGTACTGTGTTTAATGAATTGATCATCCATTAAATATTGATTATACAGTAATTATATTTAATATATTCATTTGTATTGTATTTATTTATACCAGTTCAAAATTAAAAATTTTTTTCAAAGAAACAAAAATATGAACAAAGAACAAATGAGTGTTTAATCTGAACGTGAAGATGTGACCGAGTCCTTATAAAAGTTTTATTTTTTATTTATACATGCATATACAGTTAAAATTTGAAAGGTAAAATAGAAGAAGGAAATAAATTCTGATGATAACAAATAAGTTTGGCAGCAATTGCTCTTCAGAGGTAATGAAAGATACACCAGAGTTAAAAAATGAAATGATCTGCAACATTTCTTGAATGGCATTGTATGTACATATGCATTGATTGTACATCAAATAATAATACGTGTTTGCATTTTTATATAAATATTATTATTTGTGCTTATTAAATCAACCTGTATTTACATATTAAAAATAAAACTTTTATAATGGTAATTTATATTTGATTTTATTGAGATAATGAGCTAGCAAGTTTGAAGGTGCATTTCAGCGAGCGTTTATATAGGAATATAAAAGGAGTTTGTGGAGGGTAAATTGAAAGGGGGTGAGATTACTGTGGCGGAGTCGTGGGCACTGTATCAAGCCGGAATAGTACTGCAGAGGGGACTGTCGTATTTCTCGTTATAAATACTTAAGTCGAGCCCAGCTGCGAGCTCCTCAGACCTTCTACAATTAAATAGAAAGCTTCTTTCTTAGCTAGCATCCTGTAGTTTTTCATTAAACCAGTCTACCATATTCTAAACGGAATTTCATTTTGAGAAGAAACGTTATATTTTAATATGTTTTATTACATTCAAAAGATTGTTGTCTGTTTTTTAAAAAATTAAAGATATTTATTCATCATTATCCAGATTAGTTTATACAGTACATTTTTAACATTTGTTTAAACAAAGGACTTAAGAAAGAAAAATGATATTATGTTTGCAATAAATATTCCAGACTAATTTATAATTAGTATTAAAATTACAAAAATTAGTAATTATTGAATTTCGCTCGATCTCGTATAGTATATACAGAAAGCGAATTGTTCATTGTACATTACCCCTCCCTCCTCAACCAATAAAAAACAACGTTTTTTTGTATTTGCAAGTAATAATTATGTAGAAATAATAACAGCACATAAATTCAAAACACTCCAAAATTATTGTTTTGATCAAATCAGTTGCAGGACTGTTCTTGTTAATTATGAGGAGTAATTCTCAAGGTGATCATGACGAGAATAAAAAAGAGGTTGTTTTCACTCCTCAGTCTTTTTTCAACTATGTCACCAAATTCATCGACATCACTTTGCCAGCATTTTAATGGGTGACGCATGATTTGATGAGCAGCATCATTATTAAAAAATAATAATTTTTAATTTTACAATAGACCGATTATATAAGTCTTGATTAGTACAAAAACTTAAGTCTGAAAACTTGGGCTTAGATAGAGCCGTCATTGTCACTGTGTTTGTCTTCCTGCCTTCTCCCTCTGGCACTCTCTTTCTCTGTCTCCTTTTGTCACCCCCCCCCCCCTTCATCCTTTCACTCTGTCTCCCTCTGTCACTCTTTCCCTTTGTCAATCTCTCAACCATTCACCCTCTCTTTCTGCCCCCTCTGTCACTTTCTCCCCCCCCCCATCGCTCATCTCTCAGTCTGCCTCTGTCACTTTCTCTCCCCCCCCCGATCACCCCCTCTCTCAGTCTCCCTCTGTTACTCTTCCTCTCTATCAATCTCTCCACTATTCACCTTCTCTTTCTGTCCTCCTCTGTCACTTTATCCCCCCCCCCCAATTAACCCTTTCTCAGTCTCCCTCAGTCAATTTCTCTCCAATCACCCCTCTCTAAGTCTCACTCTGTCACCCCCCCCCCAATCACTTCTCTCTCTCTGTCTTCTTCTGCCACTCTCTCCACCAATCACTCTCTCTCTCTTTGTCACCCTCTGTCACTCTCTCCACCAATCACCCTCTTTCTCTTTCTCTCTCCGTCTCTTTGTTTTTCTCTTCTTATAATTAATTTATCATAAATCTTTACATTTTACATTTCATGTAAACATGAAATGGAATGAACTTCCAAACAAATAAAATAATATTTTTGACAGTATGTACTAATTTCAAAATAAGAACATAATATAGTTAATAACCTAATAATAATTTAGCTGATATCACCATAAAGATAGACTGTCTTAAAGAAATACTAAAATTATTGGACATTGAGAAGTTCTAAAAAAAACTATTAATATCAACCTGTGGACACCTGACCTATACTTTCGAAACGTGAAAGAAATAAAATTATTTGTGGAAAGGTCTTTGTAGGGAAAACTAAATCAATAACTGTAGATTGATTTATACATGTATAAAGAAAACAAGTTGAACAATATTTCAAAAATTATATTACATGTTATTTTATTTAAAAATACTTTAGAACACAGAAGTGTTTATAACGCAAAATATTGGGTAATAGGACCTTCTTAGAGCAGTGTTTTATTATTTTAGGTATATTGCTTTCGTTTACATGTAGAAAAAACCGCTAATAGATCTCCACAAAACAAAAATATCATAGAACATATTAAGTTGAAGCTTACTAAATAAATGCAACATAATATGAAAATAAATTCAAATATGACAAGTAATATTCACAAATAAATTACATTTGTTTCGAAGGAATAATACACGCCCTTCGGGGTATGATTAAATAAAGGGAATTCACTATTTGAAGGCAAATACGTTAAGTAAAATCAAGTTGGTTGAATCGTTAATCAAATGAGACAAATGTCGGTCTTTCAGGAATTTAGAGTTATTTCCTAAATCGAGTTTGCTTGATGAAACCTGTTTCATTAAGGCAAAAGGTTTGTTTAGATCCAACCCTTCCAACGACCCCATACCCCTTCCTCTGTACTACCTAGTTTCCAGGTACTCACATATTTAATTAATAATTTTTACCCATTAATATACCATATATATAAGCTTCTTTCTTGATATCAGAAATCCAGGACATTGCTTCGATTTTCACTGCAAAATAGTTTATGAGGTTCATTGTATCTGACAACATAAAGGTCAAATATTAATACTTCTTTCTATTATATTTTTATCTCTTATACAGTTTTCTGTTTTATACCAGTCTCAGTAGACAAAAAAATACGGAAAATATCTTTCTGGATAAAAATATGCTTCTGGAAATGCATATTAATTCCTCTATACTAGAGGGAGAACAGAGAGTTATTGCTTCAGTTATTCTTAAATATCTTTTTGTTCTATTATGTTAAGGGTAATTTAGGTACATTCGTCATTTACAATATAATTGTCACAACAAATATATATGATAGTATTGGTTTTAAAAGAGCTATTTATAGAGGCCAAAACTGAAGATTTCATTTTAATAACTCTCATGTTCAACCGAAGAATCTTTTAGAACAGATCAATGTTTTGTGTCTTCAACCAATGTATCTATTACATGGCTTTCAAAGTTTGGTCTTTCATCTACAGAGACTTTTAGAGAATTTCCATATCTTTAATCAATCTAGAACAATATTCTTGATGAATGTGTTTCTCACAGGTACTTCCTTTCAACTTAATAAATATATAAGAACCATTTTTACTTGAATTTATATGGATGGCCTTCTATTTTACTTATCTTTCAACATTGTTGAATAGCATGTAGCATTATTACCAAGGCAGGATCGTCAAGCTTTCATATCTTTGAAAGACAATTTCTTAATATGATTATTAAGAGTATCCAGTAGGTTATCGACGCTCTACCATGACAATAGTGGTGATAGTACAACTCTCTGAGAATAGTGTTTAGTTGCTAAAATTTATATTGAAGTAGATCCCGTATTTACACTAATTATTCTCCAATTAGATCATTCTAATCAAGTTATGTAATCTATTCTATAGTTTTTTGCTTACCTCCTTCATAGATTACTACTGGTGAATGGATTCCAAGGCGTGTTGAAAATGAGAAAAAAGGTAGAAGAAATATTTAAGTTTTATTTTTTTTGTTTTTTCTGTTTTATTAACAAAAATATTTCACACTGAGTCTAACGATTTGCACTTTTGATGGTATGTTGTTCCTTATGATGATTCTTATTTATCTAAAATTTTAATGTACTATAGATAAGCAATTTTCTTTTTTTTTTTTTTTTTTTTTTTTTTGTAATATTCTTCTCTAAATATAGTCTAGTCATAAAATATTCATATTCAAAAAATACCTAGTAAACATATTTTCTTCATTCAACCGGTGTTTAATAAAAATGAAATAGAAGTAGTTCATTTTTGTGTTCCTTTCGTATAATTTGATTGTTGTTGTTGCGGTCAATGGACATATATATATATATATATATATAACAAGATTTCACATAAGAACGTTAAACAACAATCAATGATCAAACCACAATATGAAATGGAAAAAAAAGACCAAGATCTTTCAACCACAACAAGCGGTCTTTTTCTCCTATTTCATATTGTGGTTTGATCATTTATATATATATATATATACAATTAAAAGAAACGGTCCAGCGGACTTTTTTAAATAAAATAAATTCAAAACGAAGGAAACACACAGAAAGACACAGACATAACTCATATCGATATTTCGGTGTGAGTTATGTCTGTGTCTTTCTGTGTGTTTCCTTCGTTTTGAATTTATTTTATTTATATATATATCAATTAAATGACACTTTCCAGTGGAGTTTTAAATAAATAGAGTTAAAACGAAGTTAACACAGAGATAGAAACAAGCATAACTGGGACTCTTCGCCTCCTGATAATGACGATAATCGAAATATAGAAGTTATGACTGTTTCTATCTCTGTGATACTTTAGTGTTAACTGTTTACAAATATATATTCCTGTAGAAGGGCCGATATTCTTCATGTAGGCACATTTTATCAAAGTACACAGCCGCTTCTGCATTCACAACTATAATGCTAGTCTACTCTACTCTCCTAAAGACTTTATGGTGGGCTGGTCTTAACTCCCAAATTATCTGTCCAAGAGACATCCTACATTCATCTGAGCAGAAGCAACAAAAAGAAAATAACTTCATACAAACAAAAACATTTTGTAAAGAGACAAAAACAAAAACAGTAAATAACAAAAAAACTAGCAACACAATAACGTACAAACAAGCTTAGAACTTCAACATTTTCGGATTAAAGACCAGAGTAAAGTATGTTTTATTTTTTTTTCTTGTATAATGTTAAATTACATTGAATTATAAAAGAATTATTTATTAGTACTATTATGTAGTGTTATTTCATTTCTGTTCATAGGTCATTGAAATCGATATTTAGGTTTAATGACAAAGGAAACTTATTCTTAACTGTTAGAAAAAACTGTAATAGTAAAAAAGATCTGCGTATTATAAATTTTTAAAATTAAATTATGAAAGGAATGGAAGTAAGGTAGATTAAGGTTAAGAATAACCATTCTTTCAAGTGAAAAGAATAAAAGTTGCTGAAATAAACAAAAATATAAGAAACTTGAATGAAAGAAAAGATGAAATAGTAGAAGAGATAGATACAGATTGAGTAGAAGAGTGAAGAAGATAGAGCTATAGGGACGAAGTGTGCAAGAGACTTGGAGGCTCCGAGAGCTGAGCGCGTGCGCAGTAGACACAACCGGTGGAAGGGGGTGATATTTTATTCAGGCCTAGCATCATTCTAGGCCTGACGCTTCAAGATTGATTTAGATTTTAAATTCCACACAGGAACTAACTTATTCTTTTTTTTTTTTTTTTTTTGCGACAAAATTTAGAATTCCAGTAATGTTCAAAATAGTATTGAATGATTTATTAAAGTTATTTTATATGGACTGAAATCAACTTAAAATTGTTTGTTATTTGTTTATCATTAGCTAATTATCCAAAAATTGAAATTATGATTTGTATTTAGGAATCCTACTTATTTATTTCTTTTTATTTCAAGGTAATCTGAAATGTCAGGTTAGCAAGGGGTTCATATAATTTCAAACATAGCGGTATGATACTTTTAATCAATTTTAATACACTTCTATGATCAGGTATACTCGATATGTCTAGTTGTAGTATGCATAGTAGTATGTTGAACTGAAGAATAAAAGTTAGAATTCTAGTTGTGGCTCCAGATTTCATATTAAATATAGTATCAAAGCAGTTAAATAATGTTGTACACATACCACCTTAGAGACGACGTAAAACAATTGACATCAGGTGTTTAATACTTCAGCACTCTACCAAATCTGGGCCTACTCTTGATAAACTTCGAGTACAACAACTTTAAGATCTAATTCAAAATCTTCTTGTTAAAATAGCACTCCAGTAACTAATATGGCTATGAGTTAACAAATAAAAAAACAGTTGTTGATATTGCAAAATGTAGAGGTGAAAGAAATATAGCTAATGAAAAAGGCCATCATTTCTGAGACTTAAAACACTCACCTTGGCTTTGCAGGGAAGAATTAAAAACTGACGGTTTTAATTCTTTGAAATATTGCTGTATGAATTTGCTCAGTTGTATAGAATAAATATACAAATTTTATATGAATAATAAGTATGATCTATTAACTAGATGCATATTAAGATCATTATGAATTCATTGATATCAATGTATCAAATCCAAGCTAATTAAGTTCATAAGTACTAATTGATGAAAAGTTATTTAGGAATTCAGTTACTCCATGTTACGCATAGATTTAAAAAAAAATATTTAAATAAATTTAAATATGTATATATTAGACTTGCATTCACTTTCTAGTCGAACTTTTTCTGAATAATCCCATTGTTTGACTCTATTTCTTGCTGCACTTATTGAGTTCACATAAAAATGAAGTTTGAAATTAAACTTGTATATACATGAAAATGAAAATTACTGAGATTTCAAATTAGAAAAGAAACAAATGCAGCCAAATCGTTTAAGTCTTTAGTTTAAAAAAGTATATATTTATTTTTTTAAAAAAAGCTTTTTAAACTTATTTCACATTGTATTTAAGCTGCTTACGCTAGATTATAATCTCTAGATTTCAATAAAATACGAGTGAATAATAAGTCAGTAAAAGTTTGTAGCAACTTTGAAATGAAAGAAAAAATATATATCAAATTCTGGTATAAACAATTATGATATATGAAGTTTTATTTTACTTTTAAGCATTAAGAATTCTTTTTTGTAATGGAAAACGTATTAACATTTTTGGTTACACTGGACAATTATGTTTTTTTTCTAAAGGAATGCTGGTGAGTAGCCATTAGTGGTGAGGTTCTCGTTCCTTTGAATTGGCTACGAACTGGATTCCACAACACACATTAACATCTGCTTTAGAAAAAATTTGCATTTAATTCGAATATGATTCTTTTTTTACAGCAGACCATAAAATATAGATTTCATAAAATAAATGCGGAAGCTGTCTATTGAAGAGGACTTAATGATATCAGTTCTGAGTTCTTACGATATCAGAAACCCATTCTATTAATTCTTTTCTAAGCTTGCTTATCGTTGGTTTAAAAGAATTGTAGGTTTAGAATCATCTCTGTAACATGTCTGGGCCATAACAGCCAATATGATCTGTACACACAGCTATTTTTTTTTTTTTTTTTTTAATATTTTGGAAAATGGACTGAAATTACTGGAAGTATCTGTCTTATGAATAAATGACGTAGAAATATGGTCAATGTGTTCCAGGAGAAAACTATCCTCTGGTTACATTGCAGTTTTAAAAGCACAAAATTGGTCTCACAGATAAGATGAAACACTTAAGTTTTGAAGTTAGATGCTAAAGTATTGGCTGTAATTCTTAATTCATCATATGGGAGTAGTAAAGTCATGTAGAAGCAGTAATGAGGTCAGTACGGAGTTTTTACGATATAAGGAGATCTTAAAATATTAAAGAGTTTCTTCAAACTCTTTTTTTGCTTTACTATAAGTAAAGTATAGTGATCGTGAAAAAATTCGATCTCGAGATTTTGATGAAATTATATGTTTTAAGGTCCTGAAAGTTGTTTTATGTTGTTTTTTCGATGATGTCTGTGTTTGGGTGGGTGGGTGGGTGTGTTAGCATTACTTGTTACCACGCTACGGTCCAGAATCTTTGATGGATCAAGTTGATATTTTACACAAAAATGAGCCCCATAGTGTAAATGATCCCTATTATTTGGGAAGAACCAAACGCATTTTTTTTGAGAAAAACCTATTTTTAGGAAACATTTTTTGCTCCTAAACTTTTTGTATAAAAATAATTTTAGAATTTTAAAACAACGGGAAATACGAGAATTTTTTTTCTCGTATTTTTTTCTTTCAATAAAATGTGAACATTTTAACTTATAATATTATCTCAAAGCTTGTGAGAGTAATACCAGCCATACCGTTTGATGTATCAAAATGAAACTATGCCTAAAAATAGAACATGTGGAGAATGAGTTCAAATAATTTTCTTCAAAATAATATTCACCATAGGGGCGTTAAAGTACGATTTCTGTTTTCAGAAAATGTTTTTTTGACGCTAAACAGCTCATTAAAAAATTATGAAAATTTAACCAAAAATGGAACAAAAAATTAGCAATATATAAAAAAAAATCTTAAAATTTAAATTAAATTTAAATCTTAAATTTAAAATTTAAAAACTGTTTGTTTATCCTGGACTAAGGATTATCCTGGACCTGCTATAATTGTCGAATTTTTGATATTTTTTTGCATTGTTTACATTGACTTAAGTAAATCCACTGAAATAAAATTGATGTTTATAATGGAAACCTTTTAATAATTTTTGACTTATATGAGATATAAGAGGAATAATATTTTTACAGGTAAAAAAATCACCCTCAATAAACATAAATACATTTCTTAAACATAAATAAAATTCAATAAACATAAATAAATAAATTTCGTTTTTCTTCCAAGGTATGATGGATTTGTCTCATAAAATGCATTAATAAATCTATATACTACACCCATGAGCAAAACTTAATATTAGTTATAATTGATGTATCTTTGTAAATCGTAGTATCTTTCCATGATATTGAAATGTGACGAGTGGACTCTTTCCTCAAAAAAGACGAGTTACGTTTGTTGACAAATATCCATTTTGTTCACTATTCTAGTCTTATAGTTCATATTTATTATTTTCAAAAATTAGAAGCTCCCAACTATAAAAATTTTAAATTACAATGAATATCTGGCTTTGACTTTGATTTGAGTATTTAAACTGGTCATTACTCATATAATTTTCTCAATATACACCCATAGCAACCTTATAATAGAGTATAAGAGAAAATTGGTTGTATGATTTTTGACAAAGGGGAAGGAAAATTATTTCATTAATTAATAAGAAAGAAGCCATAAATTTCCCAGTATAATAATTCTATAAAAGACCAAAAATTATAAAGCATAATTCAAAATTGAAATCTTTCGTTTGATGATTAATAAATGTAATTATCGTACAACCTTAATTATAAATTATCTTAAAGCGACATTTTTTCTTCGATGTTATTTCAGAAAAAATAAGAGTATTTTCTTTTTTAAAATTTGAAAATTTGACTTAAATATTCAATGTAGAAGGAGAACAGGTAAACGATGTAAGAAATCCTTTTATAAAGTAATATGTGCAACATACACCTGAAAAAACGAAGTATTTTTTGATAAATGTTGTAAATTTAAATTATAATTTAAACATAAGACCAAAATGGTTATTCACAAATATTATTGTCTAAAATATTATAAAAACTGACATAAATGTAAGAAATAAAAAAATATTAAACGGGCTTTAGATTTCAGAATGTAATTTTTTAATGAGAACCCTTGAGCAATATCTCTGTTTGATTGTAACTATTGTTCAATTGAGTATTACAGTTTCAGTAGAGATAAATTAAATCCTTAATTTTGTTTGCAAAGCAATTAATTTGGATTTATTGTGGTAACTTTTACGAGGTCAGGCACTATTCCAATATTAAAGTTAACTGGAATGAGGAGAGTAATTAGGCGCAAGTTGGAGTAGTAATGGCCTCAAGTTGAGGCTAAGAGGCTGGCGTTGTGAACTTATCGCTTCAAATGAGCAATGCATGAAGAACGCCTCTTCTGCCCAATTATTTATTACATACACCTCTTTTCACTAAGCAGCTTTCCTCCTCAAAAACTCAAACATATACCTCTCATATTCAATCATTTGAATTATTTAATAATCGTGTTATTTATATAATGAATACCTTTTTTTTGAAAAACAATAAGTAATTCAAACACATTTCTACGTGATTCATTATCAGCTTACAAATACATATACTAATTAGGTAGATCGCTAATTGGCATTACTCAGAACATAAGCTTATACAATGCATCTGCAGTACTAACTGTTTTGATAGATTTATAGATCAATGTGACTACAAATGACAATCCAATAAAGATTGGTGCTAAAATTTTGCTTGCGATTCTTAATTCTGTAAGTTGTCGATTGAAGGAGCAGTAGTTATGCCGGTACGGAGTTTTTACGATATAAGGAGTCGGTATCGTTTTTACGATGTAAGTTACAATATTAAAGAGTTCCTTCAACCTTTTTCTAGATGTGATTAAAGTGAAATTCAGAACAGTTGTTCTAGAAAGATAACTTAAATTTTTCTAAAGCACTAAAGATGTATTTATATTATATGTAGGCGTTGGGAACAAACAATGTTAGTTTTTGCTTAAATCTGTCTATTTTCTTGAAACAATCGAACATTTTTGTCTACCATTTCAGACACATTGGTTTGTCATATCTTGTAATTAAAAATTGCTAATGTGTTGATTAAACAGATTTGTTCCATACGAATGCTATTCATTCCTTAAGAGTAAGCATGCCTGTCAGTGCTTTGCGTCTTCAGAAAGTATTCAGGCATCTTCTCCTCATGAATTAATTATGCTGCGATAAATGCTCAGTCAAAGACCGAGCTTTAGTTTTGTTATTAAACCTGACATTACAGACAGAAAGGTAATTTGAACATTTTTCTTCTCATTTAAAAACCCCATATTAAAGCCATTTTAATTACGTACGTATTGTTAAAACTTTTGGGTTTAGCCTAGCAGATAATAGCAGTTTATCCTTGCACTGATTTGCACTGAAAACTGAACTGAACTGAATTGCACTGATGACCTTGAAAAAAATAATTTACTGAAGTGTTTGGTGAAAAAAAAAGAAAAAAAGAGAGGTTTAAAATGAAATGAATTAAGTTTTATTAAAGCAAGAGCTAGACTTTTACTGAAGACGGTTGATTAAGCGCAAGGAAGCAGTGAAATCTTCATGTAGAGGCAGACCAACAGCGAATGACAATCTCCTTAACACGCCAAAACTAAGTGCCAGTCATGATGAGCAAACCACAAGCATTCCCTTTGCCGACATGACAGCAAAGGATTCTTGAATGGAGCAAAAACTTCGCCTCAAGCTTTCTTTGCCTGAACATACACAATCTCATAGTTGAACCGCATGCACAGACAAAAAGCAAGTTAATTCTATCTTTTACCGTTTATTTTTATCTACTGCTGCTCAAAAGTTTTTGGGAAAGGTAATCAACCTCATTCAACCAATAAATAATTGGATCATTCATAATTAAAAAACAAGAAAATAATCAAATAATTAAAACATAAAAATAATTAATAAATACCCAAGAAAACAAAATAAGATAAGATATGTCAAAAAGAAACAAAGGTTCTGAGAAAAACACAAAAAACAGGAGGTAACAGAATTCAAGGAAACAATTACAAAAGAAGCGGACACAGGAAACTACTAGGAGGCAGCAGAAAGGAACTGACAAAAAGAACGCACTATTCGAGCTTGTAAATAAATGACTTTTGAATAAAAATTATTTAAAAAGAAGGTAGCACACAGAGAGACACAGGAATAACTTACTTCTATATTTCGACGATCGTAATTCCACTTTTCATTGTGGTTATGGTCCAATAATACTAAAAGTGAATTTCCTTTCTCATGAGTATTTATCAATCGATTTAGAAATTTAGTGGTTTCACGAGTAAGGTCTTTATATTTTTTGTCCCTAATAAGTTTTGTGACACATAATATGAATATGTAATTAGTGGAAAAGTTATTGCTATGTTTGGATAAACATAGCAATATAACTGGTTAATGATAAATGTTATCAACAAGCTTAATACATATTGATAAGATAACTTATTATGATATTTATAAGAAAAAGCTTTATGCGTCAGATCTAGCTTTGATCCGTTAAATTGTAAGTAATTACACGAAAAAAAAACCCCATCTCTCCTCTTAATGCAAGCACCTCATCATACCATGAAAAAGAAAATAAACACCCTAAAATTCTCCCAAAAAAAAAATTAAATTTGTAAAAAAGTAATATTGGTAAGAAAAACACGTATGACTGTAAATTAACTACACAAAATGTGGTTAAATTATACAAAAAGTCGAAAATATGAAACCAAGTTGACAAGTACTACTTCTTTCAATCTAACTGCACCTTTAGTCGACGTATACAAAAAGTACAAAAACTGAAACCAAGTTGAAAAGGTACTACTAGATTCAATCCTACGGCACTATTACTCAACGTATAGAATATTTTGAAAAAATGAAACCAAGATGACAATTTACAACATGTTTTCAATCATACTGCTCTTAAAGTGAACTTATACAAAAAATTGAAAAAATGAAACCAAGTAGAAACTAGTCAACTTTGTTACATTTTTTCAACTTTTTGTAAGAAGTGTACGAAAAGTGGAAATCGACTGAAAAGAGATAGTAACTAGTCAACTTTGTTACATTTTTTCAACTTTTTCTAAAAAGTGTACTAAAAGTTGTAATCGACTGAAATGAGATAGTAACTAGTCAACTCTGTTGCATTTTTCAACCTATTTTTCGTGTGTGTTTAATGTGCAAAATAATTGAAAACATGTACAAACTAGTCAACTTTGTTACATTTTTTCAACTTTTTCTAAAAAGTGTACGAAAAGTGGAAATCGACTGAAATGAGATAGTAACTAGTCAACTTTGTTACATTTTTCAACTGTTTTTACGATTGTGTTTAATGTGCAAAATGATTGAAAATAGGTAGAAATTTGTCAACTTTCTTATATTTTTCCATCTTTTTGTAAAAAGTATACTAAAATTGCAAAATCATTGAAAAGAGGTTGTAACTAGTCAACTATGTTGCATTTTTCAACCTTTTTTCGTGTGTGCTTAATGTGCAAAATGATTGAAAACATGTAGAAACTAGTCAACTTTGTTACATTTTTTCAACTTTTTTTACGAGTGTGTTTAAAGTGCAAAATGATTGAAAATATGTCGAAACTAGTCAACTTTGTTACATTTTTTCAATTTTTTGTAAAAACTGTACTTAAAGTGGTAATCGACTGAAAAGAGATAGTAACTAGTCAACTTTGTTACATCATTCAACTTTTTTTACGAGTGTGTTTAAAGTGTATAATGATAGAAAACTGGTAGAAACTAGTAAACTTTCTTATATTTTTTCATCTTTCTGTAAAAAGTAAAGTAAAATTGCAAAATTTTAAAAAGAGATTGTACCTAGTCAAGTTTGTAGCATTTTTCAACCTTTTTATCGTGTGTGTTTAAAGTGCAAAAAGATTGAAAACATGTAGAAACTAGTCAACTTTGTTACATTTTTTTCAACTTTTTGTTAAAAGTGTACAAGAAGTGGAAATCGACTGAAATGAGATAGTAACTAGTCAACTTTGTTACATTTTTCAACTTTTTTTACGAGTGTGTTTAAAGTCAAAATTAATTGAAAACATGTAGAAACTAGTCAACTTCTTTACATTTTTTCAACTTTTTGTAAAAAGTGGAAATCGACTGAAAAGAGATAGTAACTAGTCAACTTTGTTACATTTTTCAATTTTTTTTTCGAGTGTGTTTAAAGTGCAAAATGATAGAAAACAGGTAGAAACTAGTCAACATTCTTATATTTTATCATCTTTCTGTAAAAAGTAAAGTAAAATTGCAAAATTTTTAAAAGAGGTTGTACCTAGTCAACTTTGTAGCATTTTTCAACCTTTATTTCGTGTGAGTTTAAAGTGCAAAATGATTGAAAACAAGTAGAAACTAGTCAATTTTGTTACATTTTTTCAACTTTTTGTAAGAAGTGTACGAAAAGTGGAAATCGACTGAAATGAGATAGTAACTAGTCAACTTTGTTATATTTTTCAACTTTTTTTACGAGTGTGTTTGTAAGTGCATAATGATTGATAACAAGTAGAAACTAGTTAACTTTGTTACATTTTTTTAAGTTTTTGTAAACAGTGTACGAAAAGTGGAAATCAACTGAAATGAGATAGTAACTAGTCAACTTTGTTACATTTTTCAATTTTTTTTACGAGTGTGTTTAAAGTGAAAATTAATTGAAAACATGTAGAAACTAGTCAACTTTGTTACATTTTTTGAACTTTTTATAAAGTGTACTAAAAGTGGAAATCGACTGAAAAGAGATAGTAACTAGTCAACTTTGTTACATTTTTCAATTTTTTTTACGAGTGTGATTAATGTGCAAAATGATAGAAGACAGGTAGAAACTAGTCAACATTCTTATATTTTTTTATTTTTCTGTAATAAAGTAAAGAAAAATTGCAAAATTTTTAAAAGAGGTTGTACCTAGTCAACATTGTAGCATTTTCGATCGAACGAGTAAGGTTTCATGAGTAAGGTCTTTATATATTTTGTCCCTAATAAGTTTTGTGACACATAATATGAATATGTAATTAGTGGAAAAGTTATTGCTATGTTTGCATAAACATAGCAATATAACTGGTTAATGATAAATGTTATCAACAAGCTTAATACATATTGATAAGATAACTTATTATGATATTTATAAGAACAAGCTTTATGCGTCAGATCTAGCTTGGATCCGTTAAAGTGTAAGTAATTACACAAAAAAAAAACCACGATCTCTCCTCTTAATGCAAGCACCTCATCATACCATGAAAAAGAAAATAAACACCCGAAAATTCTCCCAAAAAAAAAATCAAATTTGTAAAAAAGTAATATTGGTAAGGAAAACACGTATGACTGTAAATTAACTACACAAAATGTGGTTAAATTATACAAAAAGTCGAAAATATGAAACCAAGTTGACAAGTACTACTTCTTTCAATCATACTGCACCTTTAGTCGACGTATACAAAAAGTACAAAAACTGAAACCAAGTTGAAAAGGTACTACTAGATTCAATCCTACGGCACTATTACTCAACGTATAGAATATTTTGAAAAAATGAAACCAAGATGACAAATTACTACTTGTTTTCAATCATACTGAACTTTTAGTCAACTTATACAAAAAGTTGAAATAATTAAATAAACTTGAGAAGTATTTACTTGTTTTCAATCATACAGCACTTTTAGTTAAGTTATACACAATGTTAAAAAAATGAAACGATGTTGACAAATTACTACTTGTTTTTAATCATATTGCACTTTTAGTCAACTTATACAAAAAGTTCAAAAAATGAAATCAAGTTGAAGTGTTTCTACTTGTTTTCAACCATACTGCACTTTTAGTCAACTTATACACAAAGTTGAGAAAATGAAACCAATTTGACAAGTTACTACTTATATTCAATCATACTACAGGTTTACGCAACGTATACAAAAAGTTGAGAAAATGAAATCAAGTTGAATAGTTTCTACTTGTTTTCAATCATACTGCACTTTATTCAACTTATACAAAAAGTTGAAAAAATGAAACCAAGTTGACTAATTACTACTTGTTTTCAATCATACTGCACTTTTAGTAAACGTATAAAAAAAGTTGAAAAAATGAAACAGAATGAGAATAGGATTTCACTGACATCCTAAGTGACAAAGTTACCAAACCAAATTAAAGGGAAAAAATGTTTTGGATCAAAAGAAAAGCATTGGTGTGAGCTATGAAAAACTTACTGTCACTTTTGGATGGACTTTGGATTTATTATAGGGAAAATCACAAGAATTGATGAGTTCTTTAGTATACAACATGTTATTCCAAACTTTGATAATTATATTACAACAATCATGAGATTAAATCATGTTAATCAGAGTAGAGTTATATTTCTTTTACTTAAGGTTAAAACAAGTTATGTATGGTAAGTATTATATTTTGTTTAAACTGGCTATAAGAGACTTCGACGCAGTACCTTGGATGGAAGGAATCATAACCAAGGATTAGAATGTGATGTTCTAGTACAAAAGAATGTTTTTACCATATTTCAACTGTTAGAGATAGAATACTATTTCAATTGATATTGAAATACATTCAAAGGTATGTTTTTTTTTTTTTTTTTGATGTCTGATCCGTAAGACTCCAATGGAATAAAACTTTCACTTTTATTACATTTTGTTAATTAATGTTTGTATCAAAGATTTTAAATTATAATTTTGAAAAATTAATATTTATTTTAAGAAGGCAAGTTATTTTTCAATTGACTAACTTCACTTAATAGTAAGAATAAGAAAGTTAATTCATATCTTTTTTCGACACTAAATCACATTTAGTTTTCTTTTAAGAAAAGGAATGATCTGCTTATTTGTTGTTCAGAACCTATTTTAGATATCAGTCAGTCATATTGCTTTGGCTATATAATATCCTAAGTTATGCTTTACTCAAATAAATAAAAAAAAGGATATTAATCGAGTACCTGACATCGTAGAACAGGCAATCGTAGTACCTGACATGGTGATCTGCGGGCCGCATTATATAATTTCCAAAAGACCACGCGAGCCGCATGGTAATTTCTAAGGTGTGTTGATACATACCTAATCTTATACAGCTATATATGTATAATGTATTTCTATATATATAAATAGAAATACATACTGTGCATTATATTAATGTGTCAATGATTATTTAACTTCTTATTGTTCTTATAAACAAAATTGTTTTTTATCTACATAACATTATGGTAAACATACCATTTTATTTACATACATTATGGTAAACAATTATAAGAACACAATCTCAAAAAGATTAGTTCATCATATAAGAAAAAGAACTAACACATTTATTGCTATGGAGTTTTCTCTCTCTCTCCAATGTTGTAATTTCCTTCCAAAAGTCTCGGTGAGCTTTTGTTAATAAACAAAAAGCAAAAGAATTTTTAATTTTAAGATAGAATTCCAGATAATCTCCGAGGGCCACGTGTTGGATAAGACACGTGTTGGTCCACATGTGGTCCCCGGGCCGCAGGTTGTCCATGTCTGTCGTAGAGGCTCAGAAGTCACAGTTTCACACTGTGAAGCAGGATTTGTAGTCCTGTTATAGATACACATGATATAAAATAACATGTAAAATGAATTGCATTCTATATTCAAGGAATATATTGATTAGGTTAGGTTAGGATCCAGAGGCAGTTCTACAAGGGAACACAAGTGGTCCGAGCATTGGCCCTTTGTGATATCACACCATAGAGATTGATTCTACATTGGGAGTTCTACATTTTACCTAACTCAAGTGTATTTAGAGTAGGGATCTTTAACGAGTACCTGACATCGTACAGGCTCGGGACCAACGGTTTAACGTCCTTCTCCGAGGGACGACGTGCTCAGATTTATTCTCGCATGAATAAATCGAGGGCCAGATGGGGATCGAACTCCGGTCCCTAATATATTGATTAACTTAGCAGCTTAACAAATCTGTTAAAACAAATTTAATTTTGACATTTTAATTACTAATTTTGAAAAACTGATATGGCTTCAATTGAGCATAGCATATATTTAATCAAAGTGTCAGCATTTATGGACTGAATTGAACAAATTCTTTAAATCTTATTTTTTAGTGTAAAATAAAATTATGTAAAGATCAGTAAGTTTAGCGTTGAGGATCTAATTAAACATTATCCTGCAGCAGATATCTAATTGTGTCAACAAATGAAACCACTTCTAGCTAGAATGGTATCAATTTTTCAAAGTTACTCTATGCTGATAGATACTCATTTGCATAAAACATAATCTGTGCACTATCCATTAAAAACAAAGGTGAAAACCAAATGGTTAAGTACAAAACTATTAACATTTAGTACCTCATATACCTAGAGATATATTCGTATGCACACATAATGGCTGACTGTGTGAATTTGCTGAAACAACAGCTTCATATAACGGATTATTTAATCCACTGCAAAGTAGTTGAAATACAATTATTGGAAAGAATAGATGAACAGAATAAGATTAAATATTTATGGAAAACTACGTTTTATTTTTTTAAAAAAGTAAAATTTAAATATGTAAGTCCTAATCAAGACCATTAATAAGTAAGTATTCATTACTTTTAAAAATTCAAAAATTAATCACATATTGTAATTATCCAAATTGCAGTGAAATTAATATTGCACATAAAGTAAAATAGCACAAAACACATATTTTCCACGATTTAAGAGAAATATCACAATTTGGAAATTAATTTAATTGAAATTATGAATTATGTGAGCTTTACTTACGATTTTTAAGAAACAAATTAAAGTTTAATGCAAATAGACTATTTTAAAACAACTATTACTTTCTCATTATGAACTATTTATAATTATCAACGAATAAACCACAGTAAGATATCAGAAAACATACAGAAAATCACAGTATTTCTTCTAATTTTTTCTGTGGTTTAGATGTAATTTTTATGTCACTTGTTTATTTTGAAACCTTGTTATATATAAACTTATATATAATTAATTACTCGTAGATGAACTGAATTAACTAGAATTTTTTGGAAAAGTTGTCGTCAGGAATAGGGCGACGAGGGCATCGAAATATAACTGTGAGTTTCAATGATTTCTTTACTGTGTGTTCTTTTGAAAATTCTAGTTTTCAATATATATATATATATATATATATATATATACATAATTTGTTATTATATATTACTTCATTCTTCTACGTTTCTAATATTTTCATGGTGACATACTAAATTTATGTAGATCCTGTAAGCAAAATTTTTAAATTCTGTGCTCCTTTTTAAGTAGTTAGAAAAGGAGTTTAACTCAAAGAATGAACTATAGTTTAAATTTTCACTAGAGTTTAAGTTTTCATCCTCCTATAATCAAATATCTTAGTAGTTAATTTAATTAGGATTCAACATATGAATCAGAATAACCAGCATCATGCTCAAAACTGTATTGTAAAAATTTCAATATATCAAAACAGTTCTTAAGTGTTAGTGAAATTTTATTATTTCTTTTCATTTATTCTGATATCAGTTACATAAAAGATATAGATTTGTTGAAGTTAATAATACAGCAATAAACAATATGACTTCCAAATCACATAACTTGAAATAAAATGAATTTTGCGTAATGCAGTATGCTCAAAAATAAAGCAAAACTGTTTTACTATATTGGTTGTTTTAGAGTATAAGATTAAACTATCAAACAATATGACCTGTACCCTGTCTAACATATTTTAGAGACTGACTTACTCACCCAACTTTTGAGTTGGTCAATATCTTCATTCACACAAGTACTAATATATACAGATATATATATTTGTAAAATTTCGAAGCAGTCCTTCTTTTAAGCATATTTCGTTGAACAGCTGACCGTATTTCGCTGATGTCATTTTCTTCACTAGTTTTTCAAGGTTTCTGAATACCTTCTTCTTTCCTTCATCCAAACGTTGGAGAATGTTCCAACTTAATTAACATTCTCCAACGTTTGGATGAAGGAAAGAAGAAGGTATTCAGAAACCTTGAAAAACTAGTGAAGAAAATGACATCAGCGAAATACGGTCAGCTGTTCAACGATATTATATATATATATATAGAAAATTGTCACAATAACACGTGATATAAATATTCAGGTAACTCACCACAAATTAGAGAAGATAGTCGCTCTAAGGCCTTTCGTTTTCACGTCGTCAGAGAGCAAGTGAATACAAGTTGTAAGCAGGTTATGAATTTTGATTTAAAGAAGGAGTAAGATTGGCATCATTGACAGTATTTTTCCCTATAACTGTTGAAATAGTCTTGATTTGTTTGATAATTCCTTCAATTAGAAATTCATCTAATTTAAAAAGGCCTGGACTAGTGTTGACCAAGTTCTTAGAAAAGTCTTTTATGAGGGCGCTTTCAACAACTCATAAAAGACTTTTCTAAGAACTTGGTCAACACTAGTCCAGGCCTTTTTAAATTAGATGAATTTCTAATTGAAGGAATTATCAAACAAATCAAGACTATTTCAACAGTTATAGGGAAAAATACTGTCAATGATGCCAATCTTACTCCTTCTTTAAATCAAAATTCATAACCTGCTTACAACTTGTATTCACTTGCTCTCTGACGACGTGAAAACGAAAGGCCTTAGAGCGACTATCTTCTCTAATTTGTGGTGAGTTACCTGAATATATATATATATATATATATATATATATATATATATATATTATTAAAAATTATGCCAATTCTAACTTTTGTTCTTTTCCGGGTTAATTTTTCAAGTTTTCTGACTATGGATTTCCACTTTTCTTGTAAAATATAAAGTGATTCACCAAAAGATTTATTCTTGACATCCATTTTTTATGGATTTATAAGTTATTTATATGTATGTACCATTTATAACCTCCCACTCAATTCATGTAAATATTTCTTATTCTGTTAGGATATTAATAATTGTGTTAATAATTTAGATAGTTCTTATTTTTGTATTTGAGTACTGTGATGATTTAGTTATTAGTCCCTTAAGATGGTCAGAGCTGACCGAAACGTCGTACATAATTTGTATGTATTGTTAATTTGTTTGTTATGGTTAAAACTTGTTTAGTGAAAAAAATGGATGTCAAGAAAAAATCTTTTGGTGAATTACTTTATATTTTACCAGAAAGGTGGAAATCCATAGTCAGAAAATTTGAAAAATTAACCCGGAAAAGAACAAAAGTAAGAATTGGCATAATTTTTAATAAAACATGTTTGATTGAAGGTCTGCTCCCAAAATACACACACACACACATATATATATATATATATATATATATATATATATATATATATATATATATATATTGTTAAATAACGCCCCATATTTGGCTTGTATCTGTTTCTTACACAATTTCTCCAGTTTCTGGAATTCCTTCCTCGTCTCTTTATTAAAACTATAAAGCTTATCACCAATATTGCTAGTCAACATGTTTCGAATGTACCACATTCATCATCAGGACAATAATGAGTGTGGTACATTCAAAACATGTCGACTAGCAATATTGGTGATAAGCTTTATAGTTTTAATGAAGAGACGAGGAAGGAATTCCGGAAACTGGAGAAATTGTGTATGAAACAGATACAAGCCAAATATGGGGCGTTATTTAACAATATATGTTTAAATGAAGGACTGCTTCCAACTTTTACAAATATATATATATATCCTTTATGTTTAATTACGGAATAATTAAACATACTCCTTAACCCTTAATTTTTTTCTCTTTTGTAAATCTTATAAGACTCAATAACCCTGTTCCTGACGTTTGTTCCTGTACTCCCGAAAATTGTGTTTAACATTTGGAGTGTACCCAGTATGATTCATGCTACGTAAGTGTTCCTTAGCTTCCTTATGAACATCTACTACCCTGAGCCACCAAACGGAGACTAATTTTAGATTGATCTTTAATTCAATTAAGTTCTTTAATAAACCTAATAATTATCTTTAGAGAAATATCTACCTCAGTTATTATCTCATTATTATCTCAGTTATGTCATTATCTCAGTTCCTTTAGTTTAATGTAGGCTTTTCAAAAAGTGGTTAATCTGTTAACAATGATTGCCTCAAATTCACATGGAATATCTTTCTGATCTACTTGTATTCTTATTGAGAGAAGTGCAAAGACTGTTTTGGATTCGCCATACCGCCAAATTTCTCCTCTATCCATTTTTAAGCAATTTGGGGAGCTTGCTGCATAAACTAAAAGACAATACCATCTATCATTCTTCTCTTTTAATAACAAGGTCATTTAAATATTGCAGTGTATCCTGGTTTTGAGTATTTAGAGTATCAAGTAAATGATTCACAAGTAATGACCATAATAACGGTGAGAACAGACGACCCGAAGGGCAACCCTTAGTGGCCGCCACATCAATTGTAATAGGTCGTATACATATATGACCAATTGCCGGTGGCGTTACCACTACATCAATCGATTCTATAGCCACTGGTGTAATAAATCTATTTGTTATTAATTTAATTTGGTTATTACTATAACCTATTTTACAATAAATTAAAAATATTATTGTAAATGATGGTTGTATTAGAACCATTCAACAGTACTGCTTTGACGTCAGGCACGCAGTTCTTTGGTGATACGATTAAAAAAAAAACCTTTCTTCAAATTTCATTTTTCCAATCACATTTTGAAAATATGCTTGCAAAAACAATTTCTTAGTTATTGTCATAAAATCAAAATACACTTGTAATTATTAAAAATAAAAATTATGTTTAATTTGTAATATTAATCTTGAATTAATATTTATTTTTTTTAATTTAATTTTTTTCTGCAATGTTTAAGACATACTCGTATATTGAAATATTTACGATGTAATTAATCAAACAGGAGAACTTATATGGTTTGTTGAAGATATAGCGAAATCTTAATCAGCATTTCATAAAAGTTGTACTTGATTGATTACCAATTTTAATGCTTGATATTTAGCAATACAATAAATTAATATGATTTATTAAATAAAAAGTGATCACCACCTTTTAATAATTATATTTTGCTTAAAATTTGGTATTTCTATATGGGAACTGCATTTATGTTACATCACGTGTACCAGCTGGTAGACTCCACTAGAGCATCCTAAACCATGTTTCTCAAAATTTTTTTGAAATAAACCTTATGAAGGCCAAAACATGCTGTTCCTCTCTGGGTATTATCAAGACCACTAACGAACTTCGAAATGATTTTCGATAAAAAAATAACTGCTTAATATGTGCTTAAAACATTCTTCAATGATATACATTTTAGGTAAATAATAAGGATATCTTCTGTACCAATGGAGCAAAGAACGCTGATGGCTGAGGAGTGGGGATTACACCACTCTATCAGATATTCTGATATTCTGGTCTCTACCACAAGAATCATGTAAATCAAATCGTTGTTCCCCATGAATCGTTGGAACCGATGACATATTTCAGGCTTTACTTTTCGTAATCACAACCATCATCAACTAATACTCGTTTAGTCATTTAGAAGCTCTATATAACGTTCTTACGGAGGACCTATTCATTGCTGAAACAAAAAGTAATGCTACATTATTTAACTAGTTTTTATTAATTTTTTTTTAGTTTTTACCTTGTTGTTTTATCTTGTTAAAACAATAGTTATTTATATAGAAACATATTTTATTAAGGAATATTTTTTATTCTGTAAGCATATTAATACATTTTTATTTTACTAGACACAAAGTAAAATTGCTAATATTAAAAAAAAAATTTTCTTGGATACCAGCTTTTAATAAATTTGTTAATGCTGTAAACATGCCTATAACATTTAAACCCCTTTAAAAAAGTCGAACCGTAAATCATCCGCAAGAGAAGACTATAAGATTGTATTCGTCTTTTATATTTTTTCTGGTTTTAAGTTGATGATTGAAAGTTATTTTATGAAAAAATAAACTGCTTAAACATTTTTAAATGATCACTGTACATTTGAACATTTTTTTTCTTTCTTGTATATTAAGTTATTATTTCATTGTAAATATTTTATCTTTGTAAATCTTAAACATTATTATTAACACTACTGCCTTCTCTAACACATCTAACATTATTTCTATCAATCGATCTCCCTTATGTTCTTCCTTCAGCAATATTAACACCCCCACAGTGTTAGTCCTTTCTTTTTCAAATGTCCTAAGTAATTATTCTGCCCACTGTAAACTTTCGTATATTTTAATCCATTAAATTTTAAAAAGTCCATAGATAATTTCTTTGTTAGATATAAACTAGTAATGATCAAACCACAATAAGAAATGGGAAAACAGGACTAAGATCTTTCAACCGTAACAAGCGGTCTTCGTCAGAGTCAAAAACCCAGCTGATGTGTGTTCTTATTGTGGTTCTTTTCTTATTATGGTTTGATAATTGATTGTTATTTCACGTGTTTATGTGAAATCTTTTATAAACTAGTAAATAACACAACATTTCTATAAAACTCTGTATTTGGTGAAATTTATTTCATTTTTCTTACCAAGGAGGAAAATGTTACAAGAAAGTCATATAACATTATCATTTATTCACTGAAAACATGATAACATAAACATTTACTTAGTATGAAACATTTACGATTAAAATATTAGTTCAAGATTCTTCATACATATTTTAGGTTTTTTTAATAAAACTGTGGAAGTAAAGTGACACAATGAAATTAGGTCAAATGGTAAGAAAAATATTGTGCCGAACGAAGAAGATGGTAATCATTGCAACGTATATAATCAACCTCGATTATATAAACGAGAAGGAAATAGAAATTCTTCTATTAAAACATTCCTTTCAACTGTATTATACACTGAAGTTCTGCTTTCTTTGATTTCCTAATCAGAAAAACATAAAACTAGTTTGTTCAGAAGGAAAGGATAAATTGTTGAAAACATCGCAAACTGAGTAGTGATTTCTTTTCAGTAAAGAAAGCAAACTTTAAAAGAAAAAGGAATCAATTCAAAGAAAACAGAATGAAAAATCCTTTAACAAAATTGTTCTTGTATTTTTTTTTTATAACTTTTCTACCAAAACAGAGATTTAAAATCGCTAAGAATTATATATTTACATTATATTGTAACTAAAAAAAAAAAAAGAAAAACTTTTCTTGCAGGAGTCGCATAATAATTAATTCATAGTATCATTTTTATAAAAAAAAAAATTAAAATAATAAAGTTGTTTTTCTCTCTTTTAAAGGAACTTACATTTTAATTGACGATTATCTTTGCAAACTTCTATAATATAATTTAGTGACGGAGAAAAGATTTTGAGATTCGTTAAGGAATGTTTTATTCAGAGATATCCTTTGGGCTGATTGTTACTTAGCATTACAATGGAAGTTGAATACAGAACTCTGCCTAATAAGCGGATTTACCACTAACTTGAAATATTCTATTAGAGCCTGAGTTTATTCCCCATTCATCCAGTGTTCGACTTCCTTCACTCTATGCCAACATTTTCTTATATAAATTTCAATTTAAAGTAAGACTCATGCTATCAGGCTTAAGTGATTGCAGAAATTGAAAATAATATAGAAAGCTTCTAAAACTGAAAACGTTATATATACTAATTAAATGAAACGATTTAACGAACTAAATGATCTAGAACTGCGAGAAAAATCACGCTTAAAGAAATTACAGAAACTTACTACTACTATATTTGGATTTCCTCGTCATCAAGATGATAGTTGTGAGTTGCTCAGGAGTCGTCACCTGTCTTTGTAATGTGAGATGGTAGTTGTCACCTGTCTTTGTAATGTGAGATGGTAGTCGTCACCTGTCTTTGTAATGTGAGATGGTAGTCGTCACCTGTCTTTGTAATGTGAGATGGTAGTCGTCACCTGTCTTTGTAATGTGAGATGGTAGTCGTCACCTGTCTTTGTAATGTGAGATGGTAGTCGTCACCTTTCTTTGTAATGTGAGATGGTAGTCGTCACCTGTCTTTGTAATGTGAGATGGTAGTCGTCACCTGTCTTTGTAATGTGAGATGGTAGTCGTCACCTGTCTTTGGAATGTGAGCTGGTTAGGTTAGGTTACAGTGGCCGTCCCGAGAGAGAACACACATAGGCCGCAAGCCGGCCCCTTGTGATACCACAAAAGGATTGGGGCTATTCTCCCCCGTCCTGGTCCACTCGAACCTCCTCGAGAGAACAATAAATCTAGACAGATCCCTGATACCAGAGGATGCTAAATGTGAGCTGGTAGTCGTCACTTGTCTTCGAAGCGACTCACATCTATCTTCATGATGACGAGGCAATCCGTCCAATCCATATGGTAAGTTTCTGTGATTTCTGTTAAGTGTGATCTTTTTGACAATCTAGTTTATATACATATGTATTTTAACCATACAAAAGTATATAAACACATACATACATACATATACATACATACATACATATATTATGTATACATACATATACATACATGCATATACATACATACATACATACATATTTACATACATACATATGTATGTAACCAAAAATAATTGATTTTAACAAACTTCATTAAAAAAAACATTCATTCAAGCACCGCATATATTTTATACATGGCAAAACTATACATTACGCGATTTATCAAAACTTTTTGCTAACAGCAACATTCATACAATGAATAAGAATGTTTTATCCAGAATAGTTTCATTTTTATTGTTATTTACTCTCTATATGAAACAAAGGATAATAGAAGTTCCGTTTGGCTCAAAATTTTAAGATTACCTGTTTAAATTTTCTCAATTGTTTTATTTTTATTTTATTCTAAGATAAAAAAATTTTAGATTTGATCTAAAATTGTTATTCATTTTTCTAAATTTTTAATCTTGATTATATGTTATTATTCATACTTTAAAATTGAGGTTTCTTCAGAATTATTTCTTTTTTGTGTATTACCAATTGAAATAAATTAATCTTTTCTATACTAATGGTCCACTATCACTGAAAAATTCTTCCAAACTGGGAAAAACAACTTATTTGTAGATTGTAAAGTTGCCAAAATTTTTACAATTTATTAAATAGGCGGGACACATTGTAAATATTTTAAAACTTTAGCTGAAACATGGATTTCATTTATATTTTACTACAAAATGCCAAATAAATTTCAGATAATATTGTTCCTGCATATTTCTAACTTAATATGTTGACCTATCAATAGATGGATGCAAAAAACTTTTATATTAACCATTGAAGTCAGTAATTCTGCCATTTCTGCTGCTTTAAGTGTGCATTTTTTTAGTATTTATTTTTTTATTGAAACCTCCATGAATAACGATCAATAATTTTAAGAATTACATATATTAATGTTAAACAGCTTATTGAACAACTTTAGAATTGATGTCGAACCAATAAAACAACATAATTTTCATGTTTACTCCGTGTGACGTTCATACATAAAGACAAACTCTAATGCTACTGTTTTATAGGTTCTAATTTCTCTCCCTCACTCTCTCTCTCTCTCTCTCTCTCTCTATATATATATATATATATTATATATATAATTTTTCACATAAACACGTGAAATAACAATCAATGATCAAACTACCAAACCCAACCCAACCGTTGGGTTTTTGACTCTGACGAAGACCGCTTGTTACGGTTGAAAGATCTTAGTCTTGTTTTCCCATTTTCTTATTGTGGTTTGATCATTGATATATATATTAATTCTAAAGTAATTAATAGTGGCAGACAATATGAGCCTCACCTAGCGGTGAACTCCTGGTTTCCTTCCCGTTTCTGCTTTAAAGTTATGAAAATGTGCATAATCTGTTTTATAGGTTATTCACGTTTATATTTGTGTGTTTCTGATCCCTTTACTAGCTTTTGGTTGAAGAATATTGCTGTATCGAAAGAATACTGTATGTTTACTTGAGTTTTGTGTGATAAATTATGGTCCACAATCACAAGGTTTCAACTTGACAGATTTTCATATTGCCTCCAGAATCGTGTAGTAATACTGTTTGTGAAAGACTATTAAGAACTTTAAAAAAAACTAGTGTTATGCAAGAATAAACAATTCTTGCATAATTGTTGGACGACAATATAATGTCGTCCACTTTCTCATTTTGTTAGATATATTAAGGGGAAGATACGCCCTATTAAGTTTATCATAATATATCATATTCTAAAGAACAATAAGACTGTTATAACATCTGATCCCATTTGAACTTAACAGATTTGTTGAATTTTATGCATCTTCGTATTTAGTAAAGTTTGAAATCATAAAAACTATTATAAATGACGTGCCGGAGTTGTTTAAATCAACAAAAATTTGCTTTTTCTTAGAAAAAAAAACTCAACAAATTATATAACAGGTAACTTATAGTAGAATTAAATTTTCAAGGAATAAAACAACGTAACGACTTGCAAAAATTTAATAAATTGCTGGATTTAATAAATATTCAATACATAAATATTACCGTATTGTATTTTTAATTTAAATCTAATGTGTGAGCAATTTATACCTTACAAATGTAAATAGTATATACTTTTTTATAATTAACCAATTTCCATATTAATTGTTTCATAACTTCAATATTTGGCCATATAAAGTTATAACATTTCAAATAAACTTTTCGCACGGAGTGGTTTTCTCCCATTTGATCAAAATTTATCATTTAAAACTTCATCTATTTTTAAATTTTAAGCCAACCTGAATATTATAGTGTGGAAAAAAAATCCACATTGTCTATTTTTGCTATTGAAATAAAAGGTAACCTAATTAGGGACTATCCCTTTCTGACAGTCCTGAATAAACGAGAATTATGTGAATTTGAAATTATTTAAATCAGTTTCGGTGCATTACTCTCTACAGCAAATTGCAATACCAATGAAACAGTCCCAGACCTTTCCCGATGAATATTTACAAGACAAAATTAATAGGTTTCGTGTTGGGAGGCGGTTGACATTCAGAACTGGTTAAATGCACATCACATTGCCTGACTGCTACTTAGTCGACCCCTCTGAACACCGCTTTCTCGCATCCTTTATAATCTTTACCATTCCTAGTTAAACTCTACTTTTTTTCAATTTCTATCAAATCAGTTTTAACTTTTTTTTTTAAAAAAAACTGACTAAATGGAGAAGGAAAGTTACAAAATTAGGATATATGTAAATAAAATGGTCAGCCCTTGACAGTTAAGGGTTGATAATAGTATGTGGTAGTCTACACAAATATTTAAGGCAGATTTACAGATTATTGTGGAAAGAATATTTGCAATTTTTTTAACACAAAAATTCCTTATGAACCTGATAGACACGTTCTTATTAATTCTAAAGATACGAAAAAGGGATTTAATAAAGCCTTGGGCATATCAAGGGTATATTGTACATCACTGTAAGTTTCAACTTTATACAATTGGTTTGTACAATGTAAAAAAGAGCGTTATATAGTCTGTGAGTTGAGTACCATTGCGACAAAAAAATCATATCAGTGTAAAAAGAACTAATCAAAGAAGATCATTGGGCCTTGATTTGATATTGACCCATTCTTAGGAATATAAAATAGTTAGGCGTACAATTTATAGAGGAAAAGTATATGTAAGGATATATAGATGTTTAACAATTGTGTTTAAGCTAGAATATCCAGACTATAACGAATAATCACAATAAATCACAAGTCACAAGGCAATCACAAGAAATCATAAGTCAGACGGTAATACAAGTTTACCATGGTTAGTCAGTAAGAGATTGCTGCTTGTGATAAAGCATAGAAAAATGGTTATCAAACTGAAACCGAAAATTGATTCAGTTTTATATTTCACATTATAATTTATATTCAATTTTTATATATTGACCTTATAAAATGGGCTAATTGACTACGAAATTGGTACATTCGTGAAATAATTGGAAGAGAATATTTAGTTTGTTTCTTTCAAAATTTCTAAACGTCTGACCAGTGACAGTCAATATTTACTGTTTTAAGAGCCAAAAAATACTGGGAAAGAATTTTAAACATCTAACCATCTTATATCGTACCGATGCAAGAGGTAACTTTGTTTCCCAAATAATCGGATTTCTAGTTGATGTAATAATGTTCTGATGCTGCATCAAACCTATGACTCATAAGTCACTCTGTCATCTTTTTCTCTTTTCTCAAGGTTGAACAGTAAGTTTGGTAGACAGAGACAGATTATCCTTACAGATATCAGACAGTAAGGGATGTAGTACACAATATTCCTTGGGATTCCTGTTTTTGAAAATGGTTCAGTTGAAGGAGGAGATGTAGTGGATTCAAAGTTAGTTACTTAAAGAATAGATCAAGTTATTAATAACGATTACATTAATTTTGTAATTAACTTTTATGAACATTTTAATTACAAGCTGCATAGTAGATTAGCGAGTCTGGTTCGTGTAATGGTGATAAATGATGAAAGAGAATTAAACCTAAGGATTATTTGAATGATTTATGACAACATCTAGTTTACTACAAAGAATATCTATTAAATGTTGACTCCGTCAAACTAAATTTCAATTTTTACGGATTTCCAGATCTTAGCAACTATTGTACTTTCTCAGCTGTGTCACCATTTCGACATTAATTTAGCTTTGCAACAGACCGTTTAATCTAGTAGACATACCTGCTTTTTTAATCTGAACCAATAGTTTTGTGCAAATAAAATACTTCTAAATTTAATATTACAGAAATAATCACATTAATTTCAAGTGGTCATTGTTACAGCACACATCAACATAAAATGTTCAATAAAATGTTTAGTATTTTTAAACGCAATGGATTTAAATGTGGAATTTTCATCTGCAGGTTTTTTTTTCAGAAATTTTACAACGGTTTATGCAAGATGTTGAAACCTTGGAAAATGAAGGGTGAGGTAAATATAAGGTTTAAAAACAAAGGGGTAATATTTATGTGGAGCTTGAAGTAATTTATTAATGTTTGGTATTTTTTGTGTTTTGAGTTTGGAAAGTTGTGGAAGGACCTCTATATCTCTCCAGTGTGCACATATTGGAACTGGCTGTTTCTTTAGCTCGAGCCAATTGACCAGATGCCAAGTTGCCGGCGACTGCTGCTTGCTTGTGTTATTAATGGGGTTTTGCTGCTGACCAACCTTTGCGGCCACCCGTCGCTTTCCAGAGAGGACTTTACCTAACTTGCACAGACAGCACGCTAAGAGGACAAGAACCTCTTATATGAGTCAGAATCAACGCAGTTGCAAGGAAAAATAGGTTTTATAATTTCTACAAATATAATTCTTGCTGCAGCTTAAAATATAATAAATAATTTTGCAGTTAAGCTGAAAAAAAAATCGATGGCATTTATCATTAACACTATTCGACTTTTCCAATAATCGTTTGCAATTTGAATGAACTTGATATGATATTATGTAAAACATGATATATTATAGATGATTTTACTTTATTTAAGCAAAAAAAAGATCTGATTAAAATTTTGTTTGTCACCAACGTCTACACATGGACATTTTGTTTTACCTTTACTCTTGTTTTAAAAGTGGAGGTATGATTCATTTGTCTTTGCCAATTTTAGTTTTGGAGAAGATGCATTGTGTAGAATCTATATCCAGAGTGCTCATCTTTTTTTTATATTATTCAAGATTATAGAGTAACAAATTAACAGGTGTTCTTACGATGCATCTTCACCGACACACGGCAGAAGGTTTTTCATCATAAAAATCTAGTCTTGGCCAAGGTTCAAACTTGCGATCTCCAGTACAAGATGTAAGTAACCAGTTTAACTATACCTGACCCTTCTATTAAATATTGCACACATAAAAACATATAAAAAGAGAGGGAAACTAGTGACTATAAAAAAGATCACCAATGAAGTCTTTTTGTAACGACAAAAAGTTTATATAATCGAGTTAGTTGATAGGATATTTAAATACTATCTATGCTAGTTTATTTAGATGTGTTCATATATGCCAGAGCAATGGCTTTACGTCTCCTTTGGAAGACAAACTAACCAGTTAAAGTAATTTTCGGCCTGATTTAAATTTAGGACCATCGGCCGCGTTGCCTTTCAATGCGTCATTTAACACCTCAATAACAAATATAATGCTTGGCAGAAACATGAAATACAATCACGGATGCCTTTAAGCCATCTTCAGCTCAGGAATAATATCTTACGCTTTTTCTTAAGTGTTTGAGTTTTAATCATTATTTAGCCAATTTAATTTATTCCTATTTATAAATAGTGAATAAAAATATGATAATTATATAATAATAAATAAAAAAATCGTTCATTATTATCTTAGATACTTTAATCAGCAAGATATATGTTGTTATACTTACAATACAATAATAACTTCGGCTAATGTCCACAATTACAAGAATTATTGAAATGCTAATAGTCAAATTTCAAAGTATTTGCTACAACTAGCTCAACAATTGAAAACAATATATAGAACGCCGTTACACTAATTAAATTAGAACCAACTCTGCCAGAGTTATAAAGTTTTACTACAGCGTTTCCTGCGATACAACATTTCATGGTATCCCTACACAGTTTATGCATAAGTTGAGATTAATTGATGTACTAGCAAAATATCTTTAAAGGAAAGCAATTAAAAGTGCTCATTTTTTAGTCACTTAATTAAAAATTATTGATATCATGAACTAATTTATTAATGATAATAATTTATTAATTTAGTCATTAATTCTGATTAATTGAAGATTTAAACAAAGTATTTCCTCTTTAAAAAAGCTTTTAATTTCACAGCAGCTAAAACATTCAATTCTAAAATATTTAATATTAAACCATATTTTTTTTACATATATTTATAATTTCATTTAAACAGAAAAAATGTATAAATGTATAATCTTTAAATAAATAAACACTTTGAAAAAGTAATATAAGTATATAGTAATATTAGAAATATAATATATTATATAATTATAATTATATTACTATATAATAATTATATGGGAATGATGAATAAAGTTGATAATTTTTTTTTACAAATGTGAAAAAGAGTTGAACATATGACATTTTGGTATACTTTGATGTACATGTGAAAGCTTAGTTGTTCAGTAACACATTTAGAAAATGAAATGGGTTTAATTATGAATTGACTACCAAGGAACCTTGCTAAGAGGAAAGTTTTGAGGGTTGTTAAAGAATAATACGTTTACTTTTGAGCTTCATATAAAATTTTTGCTTTCTTTATTTTTCATTTTATTATTAAATCCCCCTTTCTTCATGAATCAGTGATATAGCCACGCAATCAGTTTTTAATCCCACACAATTCTTCTAGTGGGAGAGGTAATTGTCAAAGCATCCTTATCTGTCTTTAAAAATCCCACAATTACAAAACTTTCACCGTTTAGAACCTATTTTCATTTAAACAGAAAACATGTATAAATCAAATAATCTTTAGATAAATTAAATAAAAAAAAATTAAAAAATAATAGAATATAAAGTAATATTGTAATGATAAATAAAGATTTTGATAATTTTTTTTTACAAAGTCTAAAATTATAAGGGCGAAAATTGTGGTTCATTTATAATTTGGCACTAATTTTAACAATGAGGAGCCACATTACCAGTTGGTTTTACATTGAGAGTCCTAAGTATTGCTCAACTGAAGTGTATTTAGAGTAGGGATCTTTAACGAGTACATAATTACTCCACAAATCTAATAGTGCTTGAGGTAAAGCTTTCATTTAACTATAAGCTAGTGATAAGATATGTCTTTAAAAATAGTTAATTAAAACTAACATAGGTACAAACTTTTTGCGAAAATTATGACGTGTTTTAGTATAAGTCAGCATAAAAAATGAATAAAGAACCATATCTAGTATTCTGGTATTGTATTTATTTGAAAGGTTTTGGGTTCAAACAAACAAACTAATCACTAATGAATTAATAATTAATAGTTTTAGAAATTACTTTAACACAAATATAAGACATAAAACTGCAAAAGCATCTTAAAAGAAAATTATTTTAATTTTTGACTAAATTTTACTAGGTTAAAAAATCTAGTAGGAATATAGTACACTACCTTCTACCAATAAAAATCAATATAAACAAATGAAGATGTAATCAATATTTATTAGTTTTGCTGCAACAATTTAGAATTCTAGTAAGAACTTTATTAATATTCTAGTCACTGTTTGCAATACGGGTATTAAACATGCATTTTACATCACTAAAGCGAACATAATCAAACTAGCATATTATTTCCTCTCGAAAACTACATAAACTATATCACGCTCGCATAGGATTTATAAATATTTGATAGATTGATTTCAAGAGGATTATGTTTTACGAATCATTGTGAGCTATACTGGTGTTCTAATAAAATAATTAATATGTAATCTGATATTTACAGATTATATCAGAAAACAAAACGAGAAGAAGACTAAAATCACCTGATTAGCAACGGCAGGACACTTGGTTAAAAGGATATGATCAGTAACAATATAAAAGGTAGTAAGCGCTAATAATAAAAATAGTTATTTTAGCTCCAGAAAGAAGAAAATTAAATTATGAAACAATTAATAAAAAACAAATAACAATTGAAAAGATACCAGAAGAGGAATAGAAGTAGGTGAATAATAAAAAAATAAAAACTAAACGTCAAAAATAAAAGGTTAACAAAGAAACCATACATCAATAGAGAATAGAAGAGAGGAGAATAGAAACAATCTCCGATCGTTTTAAAAGTATATTCTAAATTTTTTTTTGGTTATCCTGGACTGAATTAAACTTAACATTCTGTTAAACTGTTTAGTTTTCAGTATTTTTCCCCACAACAATACTTCCTCTCCTGACAATGATCATTAAGAAAGTTGAAATACTGAAACTGAATCATAGACTGATGTCCCATTCGTGTTTTTTTTCTGTTTTTAAAGTAACATATAAACTACAGTATGAAATGAGACAACTCAATGATGCAACAAATCAGTTGAAGTCATAAACATATTTATTCTTAGTTAAGATATAATTTTTTTGGAGAGGTAAAGAGAATACCTTGGTAAATTGATAATTTCTATTTTGAAAAATCAAATCGGATTAATTACTGAACTTCTATCTAAATCCATTATTTCACATATGTTTATGAGTTGATCAAGACTGGTAAAGAAAATATCCATCTATGATTAAATGTGAGTTGGCATCACACAATTATTATAATTAATAAAATAGTTATTTTTCTTTCAACCATATTAAAATGAATATTACTTATAATTGTAAATTAATAAAATGCCATTACTGAAGAAGAAAAAGGTTGATATGGTTTATTTTGATATCTCATTTTATTATTTTTTTCCTGTAGCAGCCTTCGAAGGTTTCTAAAGGGAGAACTGTTAAATTATTCCCTGATCTTAAAAATCCCCAATTTTTCTCCAACCCTATCTACTATCATCTAATAAATTAAAATATGTGTATCTGATTGTTGTATTGAATTTTAAAATATCTTCACAAATAAATATTTCAACTTAATAATAAACATATTTCTTTCCTCTTCTAGAGTAATTTATAGGTAGAAATGAAATAGCAAATCATTTTGAAAACCAAAAAGTTATCTTTAACTTTATCAAATAAAGTTAAATATTTCTATTTTATTGTCTATATACTATTCTTCTTTTCCAGATTCAAATGATAGATGAGGTTAGGTTTGGTGATAGCACATAATAAACAGTCTACGTTAGGGGTCTTAAATTTTGCTCGTCAAGGGTATTAAGAGTAGCGATCTTGAACGATTACCAGACATCGTACAGGCTCGAGACCGACAACTTAACGCCCTCGCCCTGGGAGATTTATTAACCTTCCGAGTAAATAAATTAAGGGCCTGAGCAGGTATTGAACCCCAGATCTACCAGTCCAGAGCTGAGAACTTCGCCACTGGACTAACCTAGCTCCTAGATTCAACAATACTGGTGCCTTTCCTATAAAACAAACCTCACCAATGAGTAAAGCCAACAATGGACTTTAGAATAGAAATGAAGATTATTGTTTTTTTTTTACTTTTAAAAAAATTTAAAAAAATTTAATTGTATTGTTTTAATTATCTTATATAATTCAGATTAAATATTTGCTTTTTGGCGTTTGTAGGAAAAATTCCAAACCAATATATCTGTTTATGTCATCTTTTATTCTACTTTACAAATCTCTGCAATGAAGAGTTTATAAAGATTTTATTGATCTATCTCTGATGTTTCATATTAAAAATCTTTTGTCTCAAAACGGACTTTGGATTGTATTGGAGTGTTTTTCAGTAGCTATTTTTAAAGGGGTAAATGTTTAAAGATCCGAAATTTGGCTTTTAATAATCAAGTATATCTTATCTTATAAACTAGTTTTATATTATTTTTTGTAAAAAAAAGATACCTTGACGACAGGTAAGTAACAAGATTTACAAATGTTGTAAATGTAAAACGATTTGTAGGAATCAACAGACAGCGGTACAAACGTTGCATGGACAAATGAAGGGTGATAGGAATCAAGATTTTATGTGTTTAGCTAAGCAGTCCTATTTACTATCTAAACAATGCATGTAGCAAGTTTCATATGTATTTGCAATTTACTTCTATGTAAGATAATATAAACTTTTAAAATTCAAAGACATTCCATTAACAACTGCCTTCAGCAAATTACATTTTGTAGCTGTAATTCTGACATCTGGTTTATAAAAATAGGAAAATAAATTAAAATAAAATCTATATATAAATTCTCTTCGTAGCTCTGTATATATGTATGTATGTATGTATGTTTGTACCTTATGCATTTGGCCTACAATGGACCTTTTTCAAAAATTCTTTTGCAAGGCACTTTCTATAGGTCTTGGGGTGGTTTTAGGCTATTAACCTCTGGGGGGCAGCCTAACCCAGGCCCCCTAGGGCCCTATAATAGATAAGGTTTGCTGTATAACCTGTTTGTTTACATTTTGACTTTAATTGGTAATGGCAACCGCAGGTAGGTTATTCTTTGTGATAATATTTCCACATGCTTTGTTCAATTATTTTTACGATACAATGCTTCTTTATAAACAAATAATATTTCATCAAAATATTGTTATTCAAACTTTTAAGAGACAACTTTGTTTACTGATATAATTTTAATTGGACATTTAAAACTGTGTGAAGTCTTCAAATTGAAATCATTGAATGAAATGTAATGTGATATGGTTTAGCCTCTTCAACTAACTGGTTCCTAATTGAAACGATTTGGGGGTTTAAAATTCGTATCATATTTAACAGATAAGACATATCACATTTAATGAGCTTAGACTTCTTTCAAATTTCTTGATGTATTGTTCGGCAAAAAATATTCTTTTTATTATTTGTTTAATCTAATCTATCAACTTCCAATATTATTAGACAATGTGTGAAATTTATAATCACTGTTAGATTATATATTTTTTGCGTAATCTATAATTTTAATTCTGTATTAATTTCGTTTATCTCAAAAAAGTTAAGTGTAACGGAACTATAGAAAATTTAAATTGTTTTCGTTATATGTAATATAACTATCTAGCTGGGTAGATCAGCTAGTTATAATAATTTTAAAACCCTTAAGGTTTTGTCAGAATTTAATTAGTCTCATTGTTTTATCACATTAAATTAGAGAGTATAGTTTAATTAAATAAATTAAATCTAATTTAAGACCGATTGCTTTATTCAGAAAAAAGCTAAGCAAATTTAATTCTCATATTCAGTGTTAATTTTGTTTTGTATAATCTAATATAATATATACGAGATCAAAATTTAAAGAAGTGTAACACAAAGAAACACACTTGAAAACTCGAATTTTTTAGGAATCCGTCTTCAGGAGAAAAGAGAAAGGGAAACCAAGTACGTTGTGGTCCCACTTACCACGCTTGATAACTAGAAAGCCACTTAGTCACCAGCCAATCAATTGACTTTGTGTCTACAGCAAGCTCCGTCCTCTCTCTTTTCTCCTGAAGACGGATTCCCCAAAAATTTGAGTTTTGTGTTCTTTACTCTGTGTTACTCTTCTTCGATTATATATATATATATATATATATATATATATATATAGTATATTTTGGTAGCAGTCCTTGGGATATGCATGCTTTGTTGAACACGACAGAGTAGTTCCTGTCTATAAGCTACTTCTCAAGAACTTTGAATCTCAACCGTTGTTCTAACAACGAAAAAGCTGTTTTTAGGCAAGTCAAAGTTCTTGAGAAGAAGCTTATAGACAGGAGAACTACTCTGTCGTGTTCAACAAAGCATGTATATATATGTACATAAGAAATATAATATTTTAAATAAAATAATATAATACTAATGTTATAATATAATATATAAAACAAAATGTTTAAGATTAGCCATGCAATATAAATTTAACATTTCTAGTTAATAAAATAAAAGATAACAATTTTAATACCTGAATTATATTTGTGAAATTGTGTGTAAAATGCGTACATTTCAGTTTTAAGGAAGAGTTTAATGACCAATTATTTATTCTGTGCCATTGATTTATCTGCCAGGTGATAAATGCTCTGCGCTGCACCAGATTCATAAACTTTTCGTAACTCTCATTTGTTTGGACTGATGTAGATTTTCTGTGATAAATACCACCATATATTTTTCAGTAGTATGATTTACGTCCACGTACTTGTCACGTTGTTACCTCTTTGGGAGAAAGAGTGGGGCATGGTTGTTAAATCTGTGTTAAATGTAAAAGAATAAGCATGTGTTTTGGAAAGTATTTTTATGTTACACAGTGTTTACCAATAATGCTAAAACTATCTCATTTCCTAAATACATGATTTGCGATTTTCACGTAAGAAATTTGTTGGATCTATGAATTAACTAACCATCGTCTGCTTACTTTACCATATAACTGTTTTAGTTATATAAACCATCTTAAATGAGCAAAGAGAAAGATCATAATAATCTTGATAAACTGACGTATTTTCTTTTTTATTGTTTAAACCGAACGCCCAGCGAGTGATAACGTCAGCCGTTTACCGGCTTTTTATTTGATCGGTGATTCTATAGATTCTACATTGGGTGTCCTAACTTTTGCCTAACTTAAGTGAATTTCAAGTATGGATCTTTAACGAGTACCTGAAATCATCAGTCTGGGGACCGACGGCTTAACGTCCTCTCCGAGGGACGACATACACCTCCCGCGTCAATAACTGGAAGGTCACGTGAAACTAACATAATTACAAATGAATCGTGCTGTTGAGTTGAGATGCCAGGCATTCACTGGCAGTTCTTGGCTTAATCTGAGTGCGTTTTTATTAAATTCCTGCTGTAAACTGAAGTACTTTTCTTCTACGGATCATACCTTGTCGAATCTGCCACATTCTTTCATAATCTTAATAAAGTTGTAATACTAATACAGTTTGTCTTCCATCAGAATATTCAATTTTCTTTTGTTAATCATGTTATATAACATATAAGTAAGTATTTTAGCAACAATGGGATTCTGTTGAAACTAAGACCCAGTTATAATTTTGTAATCAGAGTTATGAATGGATACATTTATAATAATTGTTTCACTGTTCTCCTTTTTCACTACAGACAGTATCTATAACGAACTCTTGATATTTTGTTTAGACTAAGATTTAGTGATACTTTTTGTCTAATTGTCATTGGTTTTGTTGTCGTTTGTTGATTAGACATTGATTTGCGCTTGCGCACTCTAAGCTTACTAATTAATTTTAAGCTAACTATATAAATATTAATCTTATTTATATTACTTTACTATAAGTAAAGTATAGTGATCGTGAAAAAATTCGATCTCGAGATTTTGACGGAATTACATGTTTTGAGGTCCCAGAAGTCGTTTTATGACGTTTTTACGATGATGTCTGTGTGTGTGTGGGTGGGTGGGTGGGTGAGTGTGTTAGCATTGTTTGTTACCACGCTACGGTCCAGAATCTTTGATGGATCAAGTTGATATTTTACACAAAAATGGGCCCCATAAAGACGAAGATCCCTATTGTTTGGGAAGAATTATGCATGATGGGAAAGTCACTTTTTTTGCCAAAAACCGTTTTTTTTAAAACATTTATTTCTCCTAAACTGATAACCCTAGAGTTTTGAAATTTTCACATTATCTTTGAGGTTACAAATGGAACAAACGAAAAATATATTCAGAATTTTAAAACAACAGGAAATATTTTTTTTTCAATAAAATGTACAAATTTTGACTTATAATTCAATCTCAAACCTTGTGAGAGCGATACAAGCCATACTGTTTGATGGATCAAAATGAAACTATGCTTAAAAATAGAACATTATGTGGAGAATGAGTTGAGATATTTTTTTTTAAAATTACATTCGCTAAAGGGGCGTTACAGTACGATTTGTGTTTTCGAAAAATGTTTTTTTGACGCTAAACGGCTCGTTAAAAAATAATGAAAATTTCACCAAAAATGGAATAAAAAATTAGCAATTCATAAAAAAAAATTCATGAAGTTTCAATTACGGGAAAGAGCAATAACGATATAAAAACTCTTTGTTTACCCTAGACTAAGAGATCACCTGCTATACTTGTCGAATTTTTTGTATTTTTTTACATTGTTTACATTGACTTAGAAATTTTTTGAGCGAATCCACTGAGATAAAATTGATTTTATAAAGGAACAGTTTAAATTGTTTATTGAATTATATGAGATGTAAGAGGAATAATATTGTGCAGGAAAATGATAACACTCACTCAGAAAAAATTCGTATATATGTTATTTGACAAAGGGGAAGGAAAATGATCTTATTAAATACTAAGAAGCTTATTATTATAATTATTTTAAAGATTAAAATTCCCAGTATAATAATTCTATAAAAGACGAAAAATGTAAATGATAATTCATAATCTGAATCTTTCGTTTAGAGATTAATAAATGTAATTATTGTACATCTTTAATTAACAAATCACCTTAAAACAATATTTTCTTCGCAGTTAAGGATGTTTTTCAGAGAAAACAAGGGTATTTTCCTGTTTTAAATTTAAAAATTTTACTTTAATATTCAATGTAGAACGATGTCAAGTAAACGATGTAAGAAATCCACTGGCTATTTGAACAAAAGCCATGTTCTCTTGTAGGAGAATATTTCGTATCAGGAAATGTTCACTTTGGTTTTTCAAAAATTTTATTACTGCTGTAGTTATACTAATGCAATTATTTGCAAATAATAGATTATCTGTGATGTACAAAAATAAGCTTATAAAATCATATGTCCTTCAATCACTATCTGTACTACCTCAGGAATGAAAGGCTAATAATTATATCCCATTTAGATGTTTACGCTATGCTTAAATGAGACGTTATGTTTTATATACTCAAGAAATTTGACATTAAGTTACTTATAGTAAAGTAGAGTGTAGGCCACTCCAGATTTTTTCTATTACAATTAGCGGATGTTATGTTTTGATTATTGTTTACATTTTTCATTTACTGATGATTTATGTAAACTACAAGAATTTAATTACCATCAGACAAAGAAGTAATTAATTCGATTTTATCACATTTTAATAAACATAAATTACACTAATTACACAATTAGTTTAACATTGTGGTAAAGTATCCATCACAGTCAAGTATGAGAATGATGATGAATTACGAAGTAAATTTATATGAAAATGCTATCTACAGATTTTACTCTCAATACATCTAGTTCCCGTGTGCCATTAAAACATCTGTACATAAAGATGTTGTAAAACTTTATCTGTTGATAAAGTGTTTCAATTTATTTAAATTTCTTTCAATTATCGGGTTATATAACGAAATATAATTTAATTATATTATATATATCCTCCTACACTGTTTGAGTGCTTCAGTTCGAACGCCAAGTCAGTCGTTATCAGCCTTTGGAGCGATTCACTACTTTTCCTGAAGACGAGGACATCGAAATATAGTAGTGAGTTCAGTGATTTCCTTTCTATGTGTTCTTTTTAAATTCTAGTTTGTTTATATATATATATATATATATATATATATATATATATATATATTCAGGTAACTCACCACAAATTAAAGAAGATAGTCGCTCTAAGGCCTTTCGCTTTCATGTCGTCAGAGAGCAAGTGAATACAAGTTGTAAGCAGGTGATGAATTTTGATTTAAAGAAGGAGTAAGATTGGCATCATTGACAGTATTTTTCCCTATAACTGTTGAAATAGTCTTGATTTGTTTGATAATTCCTGCAATTAGAAATTCATCTAATTTAAAAAGGCCTGGACTAGTGTTGACCAAGCTCTTAGAAAAGTCTTTTATGAGGGCGCTTTCAACAATGTTTCTTCTTCTTTCACATGACATAAAAACCAACTCCTTTGCTTCTTCCCAGTTAATTATGTGATTCAGGTGAGTTACCTGAATATTTATATCACGTGTTATTGTGACAATTTTATATATATATATATATATATATATATATATTATATAATTATATAATAACGGAGTATAATCATACATTGATTGGTCGTCATGTGATACCTGAATGATCATTGAATACTTATAATTAAGGTCGAAGTGTGTTATAAGGCATCCAATTTTTTAAAGTGATGCTATTCTAATAGTAATAAAAAACTTCGCTAAACCCAATAAAGTTATTTTTTGTCATTTAAAATCATGTTTGCTTTTATATTTCTTGAAAAACATCGTAATTCTCAAACAAACCCTGCTAATTTCGTTATAGTAGACATTAAAATAATAAAAAAAACTGAACTTTAGCATTTTGTAAATAAAAAAAGTTTAAAATGTTAGCCAAAATTAGAGTGAAGTTGGTTATAAGTTCGAAAATATGCTAAAACGAAGAATGAAGTAACGCGAGCAACTTTATTTTTCATGTTTCGAACTCAATTTTGTTCAGTAAACTTGGAAATAATACTTACTTGAAAATAAAATATGATATAGTAAAGAATATGTTTTACAAATTGTATCAGATTTAAATAAATTTACTATTTTTTCTGTAAAAAGGGATAATAAAAGTATATAATCCTACATATAAGCCATTTTTTTTTCATTGAATTTAATCTATTGATAAATTAAAATCCATAACTTTAGTCCTCGGGTTTTGCTTAATCCGGTTTCGATTAGAAGTTTATTCGGTTTAAATTAAAAAAGAAAAAAAAAGCAGAAATGGTGAAAAGTGTTTTCTTTCTCCACACATAAACTCATGCTTCATTCCACATATTTCATCGAGTCGTTACTTTTTTTCCCTTCCTCAACCCTTCCCATATGACTCCCATATCCATTAGTCCTATCTAATAAATTACTTTTATTTGCTTTTAATCTTTATGAACCTCACTCATTAACAACACCGTGGAGCCGAGGTGACAGTTGAATTAAATAGGAAAATGTTCTTTAATTCTTTTTATTGTTTTAATATTACGTGAAAAAATGATCGAGAGAGAAGGTGAGAGAGAGAGAGAGAGACAACGAGAAAGATGGGTGAAAAATGGAAGGAGAGAGGGATATGCAAGAGTGATATTGTAACAGCGCAGAGTCAGAGTGAGTAGTGTGTGTGTGTGTGTGTGTGTGTGTGTGTGTGAGAGAGAGAGAGAGTGAGAGTAAATAAGAATAAGAAATGGCGAGGAGAGAGAGTTGCTTAAAAGGGTAACAGTATAACAATTCCCATAAAAAGTTTTAGATAAACAAACTAATTCTTTTTAATATAGACTAAAATTTGAAGTTAATTCTAGTTATGAGAGACAAGTATGCAATATAATAGCGGAGACAAGTATGCAATAACAATATTGATATTACAGTCTCAATTCTGTAATAATGAATCAGCAATAAAGGTTTTCATTGCTTATTATGAACACTGGTTACTACCCCTGTTCATGTACTGCCTTATAAGTTTTTTATGATATACGTATATTATTCTACTGTATGCATCAGAAACACTCATTCATCATTTTATCAGCACTCACTTTATCCATCCGTCTAAATCAATCATCCCAGCAGCACTCACGCTATGCATGTATCTGATGCAATCATCCATCATCTCATCAGCAATCATTCATCATCTCATCAACGTCACTTCATTCATGCGTCTAAAGCAATCATCCATCATCTAATCAGCACTCACCTCATCCATGTATCTGATGAAATCATCCATCATCTCATCAGCACTCATTCATCATCTCATCAACGTCACTTCATTCATGCGTCTAAAGGAATCATCCATCATCTCATCAGCACTCATTCATCATTTCATCAACGTCACTTCATTCATGCGTCTAAAGCAATCATCCATCATCTCATCCATGTATCTGATGAAATCATCCATCATCTCATCAGCACTCATTCATCATCTCATCAACGTCACATCATTCATGCGCCCAAAGGAATCATTCATCATCTCATCAGCACTCATTCATCATCTCATCAACGTCACTTCATTCATGCGTCTAAAGCAATCATCCATCATCTCATCAGCACTCACCTCATCCATATATCTGATGCAATCATCCATCATCTCATCAGCACTCATTCATCATCTCATCAACGTCACATCATTCATGCGCCCAAAGGAATCATCCATCATCTTATCAGCACTCACCTCATCCATGTATCTGATGCAATCATCTATCATCTCATAAGCACTCACCTCATCCATGTATCTGATGCAAACATCCATCATCTCATAAGCACTCACCTCATCCATGTATCTGACGCAAACATCCATCATCTCATAAGCACTCACCTCATCCATGTATCTGATGCAATCATCCATCATCTCATAAGCACTCACCTCATTCATGTATCTGATGCAATCATCCATCATCTCATAAGCACTCATTCATCATCTCATCAACGTCACATCATTCATGCGCCCAAAGGAACCATCCATCATCTTATCAGCACTCACCTCATTCATGTATCTGATGCAATCATCCATCATCTCATAAGCACTCACCTCATTCATGTATCTGATGCAATCATCCATCATCTCATAAGCACTCATTCATCATCTCATCAACGTCACATCATTCATGCGCCCAAAGGAATCATCCATCATCTTATCAGCACTCACCTCATCCATGTATCTGATGCAAACATCCATCATCTCATAAGCACTCATCCATTGACTCATCACCACTCACCTCATCCATGTAACTGAAGCACTGTACATCACTGGAGCTGACATAATCGTATTGAGCAATCCTTTGCTGAATTGGTCAGTTCTGGTAGTAGATAAAATAATTTTAAAAATATAAGCAAACAAATCAACAAAACATATATTCTATATTCAGTTTGAATAACTATTAATTATAATTGGGTCTATAAAGAAATTAAAAATATAATCAAATGATCAAAAAATTTATGTAAGTGTTATCAGTATATTATCTCATTAATCCATGATTTACTAAGGAAGAAAATACTTGGAGAGGAAATTTAGATAATGGAAGAGATGAAAATCTTTTAGAACTAAGAAATTGTATTTTAAGTTCATTAGTTATTTTATTATTTTTAATCAGGTTGCTATTGGAGCAACAAAGATCATCCATAAAAATATTTGTGTATCATATAGATGTGGGAGGTTTTATTTTTTGTCGACTCAGCATTATGTAACATTTTATTAATTAATTAATTGTGTATCATTTTTGAATTGACATTTTAGAAGATATTCTAAAAGTTATGTCTACTTCTAAAATTTTTGTTTTCTCTTGTTCACTAAAGCGGGGAATACTGTAAGTATATCACTTGATAGAGCATTCATAACATTACGTCAGTCATCTTTTTATGCACTTTATTTAATATCATAACCAACATTTTATTTTGAAATGATCAATAAGGTTGACATGTGTTTTGTTGCTTATACACATATGACTCCATGTGTTTAAAATTAAACGAACACCAAAACAAGAATATCTTCCTAACTTCAAATGGCTTCACTACGATGAAGTGTTCTACACGGGACGGTATACAAATACATGCAGTAGAAGATTTAGGCGTAAGAATATACTTGCTATTAATTCACATCAAGCTTAAAACATTTCACTTGTCTTTATTTACGGAAGTTCATTTTTTTATAATTCAAACAATTTTTGCCTAGAATAATGCTTATAATTTAAACATCTGTTTGATAAGGGTATGCAAATTTGTAATGTAGACGCGTGTGAATTGCACAAGGTTGTAATTGAGAGAACAGATGATTGCGTTCAGACCAACAGAGTGAAGCTAACAAGATTAATTGAATCACGGCAGATAATCCCTTTATCTCAGACAGGCAAGCATTGAGGTGTGTAACTGACTCTTTGCTGTAAGCCAAAAAGGATGCTCCCCCATCATGTCACCAACTCCAGATAACCATTTACACAGCACATATTACAAGTTATTCTAAAACCATGGTGTATTCCAATTAAAAATTCTACAAACATTTTGCTATCTTGACATTTATCTATTTGTAATCTTCAATCATTCAAGCTATTCAACATGTTTTGTATTAAACCAGAATTTATCTATTCATTTGAAATACTTTGTAGGTCTATCTGTAATAAGATTCCAAGTTATTTTAGATGCCTTGTATCAAGAAAAAAACTTTCGCTGTCACTTCAAGGTAGAACAATTTAACTAAAAGATAATAATAAAATCAAAGCAACCATAATTCCACTACAGTTATTCCTAAGTACTCTCAACCAAGTATTTTGCTTAAAACACATCATCAAACTTTCTGTATGAAAATCATGAATAAGTTATCATTCATTGTAATAAAACTTGGTTCATCTACACAAAACCGGGTCTCAAATTTATTGAATGTACTTTTGTTAAATATTGTAACTTTTATTTGTAAGTTTCAATTTTATTTTCAAACTTTTGATTTTCATCCCCAAATTTATTCAATTTCATTCCTACAAAGTAGTAAATTTTGACTTTTAACATGATTCCAAGTTATTTTCAATAAACAGAATTTTTAAGAATTTGCAGTTTGTTTTATGATGTGTGAAGTTTTATATGGACCGTATTAGGCTAGCAGCTGAGTGTAACATAATGCATCATGATCTTATATTGGTCGCTCTTTTAAATGTTTATTGGTACTTTTAACAAAGGTTAATATTTAAAGTTATAAGCTTCAAAATATATATTCCTTTAATCTATATAAAAAATCTGATTAAGGCTTTAAAAATAAGGACATGTACCAACTTCTGAGTGAATAATCTAACAGCAATCCTGTTTTTCCTAATTTTTTACTTTGAATCTTTTAATTGTAATTAATTGTAATATTTATCTCCTAAAGGTTTTTTATATGATTTTTCAGGCAAAAATAATATTTTTACATGACTGTGCAGAGCAAACCTAATTGCTACAGAAGGTCGGTAGTTAGCAGATACTGGTTTAGAGCTGGAATCTTCAACAGTTTGTTTCTCATGTGAAGCAGATTCAGTTCAAACTGCAGTTCTAACAGTGGTTAACAAACCCGCATTTAAGATAGTCGTATTGTTTTATTTGATATGCGGGTGTTATGTTTCAAGCCATTGGGAGTATTGAGGGCTCCTTTTCCTAAAGAAAACTACAGCGAAAGTAGTAGTGTAAGTCTGTTTTCGATTGATATTATAGACAACCTGCTACACATGTATTGGAATTAGCTCTATCACTTTTAGGAGGAAAAACAGTTTCTGATTCAAAGAACAGTTAATATTTTAATCATAAAACTCTATAATTTTCATCTTTCTTTATATATATTTCGATTTACTGTAAGAAGGACTAGACCTCATCATTCAACAAATATTTTAGTTAGTATTTCAATTTAAAGATATAGTCCTAAAAACTTAATAAAATAATATATATATATATATATATATATATATATATATATATATATATATGATGTAATTTTTTTTGATGTTTGAGGTCCAATGATTAAAACTAGTCCTTTTGCCGACGTTTCGACATATACTTATGTCATCTTCAGGGCTTGGAAATCTTTTTATGTTGCAGCATTCTTATTGTTTCATGATGGTTACCATCATGAAACAATAAGAATGCTGCAACATAAACAGATTTCCAAGCCCTGAAAATGACATAAGCATATGTCGAAACGTCGGCAAAAGGACTAGTTTTAATCATTGGACCTCAAACCTCAAAAAAAAATTACATCATATAAATATTGGGTCAAGAAAACAAATCATATATATATATATATATATATATTATATATATATATATATATATATATATATATATATATATATGGTTCAAAAAGATTTCACATAAACACGTAAAATAACAATCAATGATCAAACCACAATAAGAAATCTTAGTCTTGTTTTCCCATTTCTTATTATGGTTTGGCCATATATAGTTCAATGTACATAAAGAAGCATATAGAAATTAAAAGCACACACTTACAGTCTCTATTTTTTGTTTGAACCGTCTTCAGGAGAGATAAGAGCCTTTAATTTCTCTATGTTTCTTTATATACATTAAAATATATTTTCCCGTTTTGGATGGTATTTTCATCGAAATATATATATATATATATATACACGTTTATTTGTTTATATAGATTAAGAAATACCTTAAATATACTTAGAATGCTGTAAGATTACTTTTTAAGCGCCGTTATTTAGTAATAATATTTTTTAATCTTGTAAAGTATAATGAAAAGACTTTTTCTCAGAAATTCTTATTGCCTTATAAAAAAAAAATTAGATATTTGAAACGTTAACATAGAGACTTACAATTGAACCTAAAGGTCTAACCAAATTCCGATTCATTTTAGCCCTATTCTATGAGAAGTCCCATATTCCATTCAAAATTTTATGTAAATTAAAATTATTATTTTTAGGATAGTATCTTTATAAGAGTAATAAATCTAATACAGGTACAACAACTCTGTTGTCTTCGTAAATATATTATCTTACAACTCTACGCCAATCTAACTGATTCAAACATTAAGAAAGTATGTTATTGCTCTCATTTGGCCAACACTACTAGATTGATTATTTTTGCATTTGATAATTAAACAAACAATATTAATTACTTTAAAACTTTAAATGAAAAAAACCTAATTAAAAAATTTTAATAAAATGGAATTAAAATATTCATTTAAGAAGAAGTTCTCTCTTTGCGTTATGATTACATTTTCTTTCAGTTCTTTCTAACTTTAGTTGATAACTGAATAATTATGTTTAATTGAAGTATGAACAAGTATGGTTAAATTTGAATATTTTAATTAAATTGATGATACTAGAAATGGCATATTACAAAGTGCTTAGTAATTATAATAATATTTACTCTTGGTATTAGTTATGTGAGATGCTTCTTGTCATGTATAACAAATTTAATAAAATGGAAGTGATAAGATTATGGTTATTTCAAAAAAATTGTTTATTGATCAATACTGAATGATACTTTTTCACGGGTTTTTTTAACAGTTTGCAGTTAAGTACATCAATAAAATATCATTAGTTGTATATACAGCAAAGGTTGTATAATATTATTATAAATATTCAGTTGCTGTTGACTATTCTCCATATTTGAAAATTGATTGGTGAAACTATAACTAATTTGATGTGCAATCCACTAAAAAAAAAAACTGAATAGTACTACTTAAAAAATGTACTTCTGAATTTCATAGAGTGAACGATAAAACCAATTCTTTTTCGTAAAAGCACATAACGTAATAGCACATAATATAATGTTTATATATAGATAGCAATAAAGCAGAAGTAAATATTACATATAATAAATAAAATATTTCGCAAGATAAGAATGAAAAAAAAATATTTTTTTAATGAAAAGAATTTAATTAAATTTGTATTATTACTATTCATTTTTATGTTATTTTATAAGTGTTGGATTGAGTGTTTGTTTGAAAGCTTAACCGCTAATGCTGCTTCCTCAATAGAATATTGTCTCGCTAATGATTCTAAATTGAAAGTTCTACAAATCGCCTAAGTCAAGTGTATTTAAGGTACAAAACTGGCCACAGTCTTTCAGACATGCAGGTCTCTATGAATATGATAGTATTCTCTGTGTAAAATCTTCTTTTTGATTTTCTCAATCTTCCAAAGTATTAACTTTTTGAAAAATAATTGTTTAGAAAAGGAATTAGACCAATACTCTCGTTTTCAGAGTAAAGATGTGTTGACAGTAGCCCATTTGATTGAAGAATGCCCACAATTAGAGGAAGAAAGATATCTGCGGGCAGACCATCAACATTGATAATAACACTAGCCAGTAATAATAAATATTCCGGTAAATTGTCATCATTTCTAAAGGAATGAAATTATGGTGTTAAGCATGAGTATAGCGTGAATAATTTTTAATATTTACTATAAATTGTAACTTCTGTTATTAATTGAAAAAAAAATAGAATGAAGTGTAAACGAATGAACAATTATCAAAATAACAATAAATACAAAATTGTTTCTTTATGTATTAATAATGATTATGTATCATTATCATGATTGACAAGTAAATGTGTAAGCAAATGGTAAATCATAGTTTTACACTTTATGTTTTTAACGTTCATATGCCATTAGAAATAAAATTTTTCAAATCCGATTTTATAAAAAAAAATTTGTAATAATCGATTGGCTTTCAAATTTTTTTTTAATTTTTTTTTGAAATATTGAAACTTCAATGTTACTACGCCATTCATATTATATTATTAACCGCTATTTAGTTTATCTATCATTGTATGTTTGGCATCAACAAGCAACACATAATACATAAAATTTACGAGTGACCTGGTTTATGTATTTTCAGAATAAACCCTGCTATAGGGGAATGTTCCTAAAAGACCCAATAAATGTTTCATAATAAACAAAACATGAGAATTTTCAATAATTTGCATAGATCGATAAGAAGTTAATTGCCGAGTGTTGTGCGGATCTGTCTATGCTTCCAGATTTCCACAAAGACCCCTAAGCTTCCTATGAAAAACATTTTTATTCATTGAAATATAGTAGAACAGTAAAACAGAAATTATTTACCATTGATATAATAAGCAAAACATGTTCTTCATGAATTCTATGAACAAAACTAATAAATTTTATTTTGATAAAAAAAAATATATTTGTAATTCACTCAAGTTGTCTTTCACTAAGGGATTCCAACTATTCTTACTCTGTGAGTGATTATTGTTTTACATTCGTTGTACACTTTATCTGCTAACTTGTTCATAAATTGTCTTCTATTCAATATATTTTAATAACATTGTTTTTTAATTTTTCCTATCATTGCGACTGTAAAAGTTAAGCTAAAATGCTTTTATATATTCTGGAAACAATATAAGTTTCATCCCTTTTGAATCTTTTATAATAATTGAATGTTATAGGTCTATATTTTATTTTTTGAAAATGATATTTGAATGCTACAGATAGATTAAAAACTCATTTTTACTTCCATCAACTTTAAGAGGAAACGGTGAAAATTCAAAGCGACATTTAATAATAGTGGTTCATATCTTATCGGTTATCTGAAAAAGGTAATGTTTGGAAACCAGATAAATTAAGAGAAAGATTTTATCTATTAACTTGGTTGAGTGTTCTTCATTAAATATATGTGGTATAAGCTGAAAGAAAAACGCTGAGAGCGTAATATGGATCCTATCTGGAGAGCATCTCTCGCTAGTAGTATCAATATTTGACTTGCTGCTAACGACTCGCTTTCTTGAGTCAGCACTTTCTACAATTACGCCACAAAATGGCACAGGTCCTCCATCTACTGACATACTAGACATGCTGACAGCTTCATATCCGACACTTTCGTTTGCTTTCTACCAATCTCGCCTATATTTTTAAGAATGATATTGAAAAACACAACTCTAGCTTACTAATTCATTCATTCTTTTTAAATTAATATCTATCATCTGTAACGTGGTGAAATAAAAAACATTACTTTTAAATAAATGTTAATTATTTTTTCTTTAGAAACCCTTGCTTTTTCTGTTTTTTTTTTCTCATTCAGTGTAACATCAACATGTTAAAATAAAGCAACATAGTGTAGCCAAAAATAGCTTTATACTCGTACTTCAATAATTGATCTGAATTTTTAAGTTATCAGTTTTAACTCAAAACAATATAATCCTTTGAAGATATAATATTTTAACAAATGTAAGTTAAGTTTGAATGTGGTTTTTGTACTACATTAGATAGCTGGTTCACTGCACCTTCATTTTTTTACTATATTATAGGAATATATACATAATTTTTTAATTATTCCATATATGTTATATACTTTGTGTCGGTCGGTAAACGTTTCACGTCTCCACTCCTGCGTTTTCTCTTTGTTCCTTTTCTCCTCTCCTAAACATTGCATGAAAGATGAAATAATCAAAAATCATGAGTGTTAGTCTTTTTTTGTGCTTTCTAGTTGTAACTTTATGGTAATTGCATATATTAGTAAAATTTGTCAATTTGAAGGAATCTGTCATGGAGTCCTTTTACATTCAATAAATAAGCCAATGTGATTCCTTTAATATTTCAAAATATTTCTATTTTATCAGATAAATATTTGAAAAATTGTTAGATCCATCAAAGAAATAGCTTAAAATTTGCATCCACTTTGTAATAAAGATCGAGTGAGTACATTTCCCACGATTCAATATCACCCAAATAAGAACTATATGTGACAATATGATTTATTCAAGAGTGCACCTTGCAGTTTGGTTAGTTTGTTCAGTCAAAAACTTTGTTCGACCACTCTCTATCATACCATCAGAAAATCTATGTTTGGTTGGACATAATAATTTATATTTAACAATTTCAATCTTCTAAAATATCATATTAACTCATTAAAAATATCATTTTTTTGTAAATAAAATCTAAATAACAATTTTATTTATTTAAAATTTTTTCTTGTTAATATAAACAGAGAAATGTATTGACAAATACAGCAAGTGGTCCATTAGTCTAAGACGAATTTTTAGTTTTCATAAGTATATTCCCATTTGCGATAATAAGAATTTCAGGAAATTTTTTTGTAAATTGCAAATTTTAGATATAATTTTTTTAACGAAGTATAATTTTTCTGTAGTTATAGGTTCAACATTTAAAATGTTTTCTGAAAACAAAATATACCATACCAGCTTGTTCTACCGTGCTTTATTGCTCTTTTTTTAGATATAATTTAATATTGGTGCATCAAACGGTATGGCTCATAACATCCTCAAAACTTTTAGATTCAACTGTAAACAAACTAAATGATATCTTATTTAAAAAAAATATTTCCAATATCTTAAAAATTTGAGGATTTTTTAAGTTATTGCTTTTATCATTTCCATTAAAATGGCAAAATTTTACGATTATGCAATTACGTAGTTCTTTAGGAGAAAAAAATTTCTAAAACAGATTATAGAAAAAAAGTGACTTTATCATCAGACATAATTGTTTTCAAACAGTAGGGCATATATTCACAAGGAGGCTCACGTTTGTGTAAAATACGAATTTGATTCATCAGAAATTGTGGGCTACAGCGTAGCGTGCCCATAAACTTTTGGATACACATTCACTCACTTACTCTCACACAAACATCATCAAGAAAACGTCAAACATTAAAATGTGCAAATCTGTTAAAATCTCGAGATCGATTTTTTTTCTTGGGAACAGTGCTTTATTATTGTGAAGTAAAAATTATTTACTTAAGAATGATAAGGGTTGATAGCAGGAGAAGTCTTATGACTGGGAGGATTAGATGAGACTGTTCTAATTACAACTCTAATGGGAGTTTATATCATTAATGGAAAAGGAGGAAAACTGCAGAAGAAAATAGACAGCTGGTAGAGCGATAATAGGAGTAGAGGTTGTAGGTTCAAAAGAGTCTTGTTATTTGTGAAAGAAATTTTGTTGAGGAGAGAAGGGAAAGTCTCGAATGAATATTTTGAAGAGAAAACATGATCGCATGGATGATTATTAATACTTGACTAAAAGTTCGATTAAAAAGGAAACTACATGCCAAGAAGTTCAGTTAAGAAATCAAACGGTCAACATGTTTTCCGAGCTAATGTAACTCCTGTTCCTTATTAATACAGCAGTAAAATAAGGTGATTTGTGATTTGGGATTCTTACTCAAAAATGGCTGACTGCTAAACTTCTTTTTTTGCTGAAAAATATATGTATTCTTTTAAAGTATTATATTTCGTGATATATATTCGGGATCATCAAATGCCATATGAAATTATACATTCCAGATCTTTAAACTTTGAAAGAGAAATTTTTAGGTTAAGAGAAATTATTAGTTTGAAACATAATATGTAGAAAATTAGATACCACAACAGGGAGGAGAATAAGTGAGAATAAGAGAATAAGTGAGTGCGATACAGTGAATATTTTTGGTTTAAATTTTAATGGATTGAATTAAGTGAGCCGTTCTAAATCAGCCCCTTTGAACTAAGACTTAGGCCGGTCTGGCGATCTGCCAGTGTCAAGGGGCCTACAAGAACGGCCATCCTTGTCATTAAACCAACCATCATGGATTCATGTTTTCACAAAAATTCATCCCTTTGAATTCAAATTTTAAATAAAAATGGATTTTTTATTTTAATACTAGCGTCCATTTTGTTATATTTGCATTAATCAATAATTGTCAATTAATGTACTATCTATATATGTACTATCATGGAATACTATTGTAGACCCTTTGAAGTGCTGTCCATTGCTGAACTCTACTAGTAACAGCCCTACTGACTCTCACGATGTAATAAATATGTAAGAAAACATATAAACATGTATGTAGATTATCATATATATCCTGTATATGTAGATTCCTGTAAGGAAGTATGTTCATTTTTTCCTTATATATTATCCAAATTTATTACTTACTCGTTTAAAAATGAATAGTTAATAACCCTAAAAGATTTATTAAAACATATTATAAAGTCTAATGCAACATTTATTTGTATTGGTAATTATTTTTAAGTAAATGTAAAATAATCTCACAAACAATTTAGCTATATGATATTATAAAGCTAGTGGTCAAGATTGTGATAGTTTAATACCAGATTTATCAATCTATTACCCTTTAGGTAAATATCTAAAATGTAAACAATTAACAAAAGTATAGTAGTAATAGTGCTAATTGGAAGAAAATCATGTTCTAGCCCTGAAGATGACATAAACATATGTCCAAACGTCGGTGAGAGAATAAGTTTCAATCTATATACGAGTATGAATAACATCTCAACTCTCAAAAAAAAAATATATACATAAACTATATTTTTATATTAGATTTGAAGGAATATTCGACAGTTTGAAAGATTGAACAAAAAGAATGTGAGGAATATGGTTTTTGCAATGTTATATAGACATGCGAATGTTATTACCATGCGAATAAATGGTAATTCTCATGTTTTTGGTAAAGAACTCACTCGTTGAGTTCTAGAGTAACGAACCTGAGGCAGGAGGTTTGTATAGATAAAATTAAAGAAAGGATACAGTAAACGTTTCATACAACCTAAATATCCCAGAAAAAATTGATACATCTAGAGATTTAGATATATCAATGTATCATCTTTTTTACAATGATATTTGTATCACCCACGTCAAAAATGCTTTAATGATTTAAGAAAATAAACATTTCTTGCTAAGATTTTTACAAATTTTCCTTCCTCTGAAGGTGAAAAAATGGGACCTAAAAATCAAATCAAAGATTAATAGAAGTACAAGTTAGGGTAAATGATAATCAACATAGATTTAGTTGAAATATTATTGTGGTTGGCGTAAAGATGAAAGTTTGGTAAAGCATTATCAATCTCATAGCTAATCAATTTAATAATTTCCTCTGTTTTCTCGTTAATAATAGAATAAATGGTATATATTCATTAGAATATTTTCGAAAAAATGGTACTTTGGTACTAATATTCTTTCTTTTTGAGAAATCCATAACAGTGGTTTAACTGTATTTATATCCAGGCTCCTTTACCCATTTAATAGACTTATTAAAGTTGGTAAAATGGGTAATCTGTAAGTGGATTGGTTTACAAAATCAAATTTTTGACTATATTGTGATGACTGTCATTTTGTTTAGCTTAAACAAGCCCTCTATATGAAGCACTAATGCGCACTGTTTGTTGGTGGCCTCGGTCAGTCAAGGAGATGTCAGGTTATTTCCAAGCAATACCCCTCATGAATGTCTTTTGGTGATTGCAAAAAAACATATTGTTAAGAATACTGCGTAATCACATGAACACTTAAATGTTTATCATATTATAAAAACTTTAGATCATAAAATTATTGACAGAACTGGCAATTGAACTCATGTTATCTATTATGTAATGGCCCAGTTTTAGCCCTATTCTTCATAAATTTACAAAAGCACATTAGATGAAGTCAACAGTCAGTATATACAATTTTCGACGTTCAATGAGTACAATTAGGCTGTAGTTTTAGATTTTTTCAATTATTATATTTTATGTGAGTTTTCATATGTTTAGGTTTATGATCTTAAATTTTTAAAAGATTAAAATTAAAGTTTTTTTGCAACATGTAAAGAATATTGGGTTATGATAATTGAATCATTGTTTATTTTTATCAAAGGCTAGTTTTTAACAACAAAGTTATTCTAACGCTTTGTGGTTGCATAATTATCACCGATTTTTGGTTTGTTTGTAGCTGAAGAGGGCAATAGTTAGTTCGTGGGAGTCAATAAGTAATATGACCTTTAAAGAGTGTAGTGGATATTGCTTTGTATCTGTTAAAAAATTTTCGTTGGAAAGTTGTTTTAATAGTTGTGCTTAAATAGGACTCTGCTCAAACAGTCACAACCAGTAAATCACATATTAGTTGCCTCTAAAAGATCAAACAATATCAGTTATGCGTTGCAATATAGGTACATAACGCTTTTGACGTATCTAATTATTATTATGAATAGAAGGAAATATATGAGAAACATTCACATAAATAATATTTAAATGATTTCAATTTGTTGTATTTTACAGATCGCATATTTTGTGATTTTAAATACAATCTGCTGTTCATGTATTGCACCCACCATGTAATTCCTTAGATTTGTAATACAATGTTACATTCATAAAGTAACATCAATAAGGTTACGTTTATTAATAATAAAAGTTACATTTTTATAAGAAACAACTAAACATTTATTAGTCTTATTTCCTTGGGAACGTTTTATATGTTCAATAACTTATTGTTAGTTTATAAACTTTTGCAATAATTTTCATTGTCATTCTAGTTAATGAACAGAAAATATTTCAGCATTATTATTAAGCATATTTTACAAATGTTCATTAAAAATTTAAAGTGAAACGTTTCAAAAAAAAAACCAGTAAATTATATCTTTCGTGCCTTTATAAAGAAATACCTAAGGCATCCTATAAATTGGCTCTCTTAAGATAGGAAAGTTGTAAGGCATTTATCCAACCATTTTAATTTTGATAAGCTCAAAGTAAACAGAGTGAGTTTTTAGATGGAAAAGTTAAAACAACAAAAGAAAAGAAAAAGAAAAAAAATTAAGTTTCTTAAATTCTTATAACTTTGAGGAATTACGTTGTTTAGTTCAGTTTCTACAAATTGGTTCTAGAATCTTCTTTGATATTTTCTTTCTTATTTTTTTGCTAGGTGTTTTAATAGCTACATTCTAACAAATAAAATGTCTGGCATCATTGTTAACGATTTCACGTTATTAATAACTGTTAATTACATAATCATATATTGTTTTGCATTTTAAGAAAAGAAACTTTGTGAAGCATTTAAAAAAATTGTGTTATAACATAAAAAACTGTAGCCTAACTGGTTACTTGGAATATCACAAACGCTGCTCAATAAATTGATAAAACATCGCTGTGCACACATTCGCTGGAAAGTAATTATCTAATACACTTTATTAATATATTTTATTATTTAATTACTTCATTTATTTAATATTGTATTTTCAAAATTACTTTATGTTTACTTTATTATATAATATTTTTAATAAAGCATGGTCCTTAATTTTTATTTAAGTATCGTTTCCTCTGTTCATTCTTCTGTTTTCCTTTCATTTCTTACTTTTCCATATTCTAGGCGCGTATGCAGCAATATTGTTGGTTTCAGTGCTCTTAGTTAAAGTTAACTCTTTAGTTAAAACGTGTATTTTAGTTTCTCTTACGATAATTTTGATCACCCACAGTGTCGCCTTCCACCCGCAGTCTTGAGCACGTACCCCTTCTTCCCTTTTTCTGTCTTCCTGATGACGAACTTCGGTTCGAAATAAATATTGATTCAGTAAGTGTTCAATGTTCTTTATGTGTTGTCTTTTTCATATATATATACTACAGGTACATAGTAAACAGGAAAACACACTTACAGTCTCTAATTTTCGGTTTAACCGTGATGAAGTGAGAATAGATAGGGACGCTAAGTGCACTTGCGAAGCGATGTTTGGAGACCACCTTTGCAAGCGACGTTGGAGCTTCATAAGTGCGCTTGGTATGCCTATCTGTTCTCTCCTGATGACGGTTAAACCAAAAATTAGATACTTTAAGTGTGCTTTTCTATATATTGTGTACTTATAGTTTATTCTGAAACGTTTGTTGTCCTTATTAGATCATTTACTTGATGTTCCTATATATATATACTTTATAAATGAAAGGACGAGCCAAACTGGACCCAATACGACTTCAACATCAAAGAAGAAAAACCCACAGAGTAAAGAAACATACTTACAAACTCAACTTGTACTACTTATCTGAATTTCTGTTTACCATATATCCTCTCTTTATTCTATTACTTTAAACCGGGTGCGAGGGGCAGTACTGGCGGTTGCCGGGTCGGTTAATTTTTCATTTGCATATCAGTGACTAATGAAAAGATAATGATAATAATATTGATAATCAAAGATATTGATTCATTATCAATATCTTGTAAAATCTTTTTTAATTTTGGAAACAAATTTTTCAATTTTTTTTTCGGCGATCAATCCTCTAAATTAAATTATATATCATAATAACGATAGTTTATATATCATAGTGATAATTTACACGGTTTTCGATTAAAAAAAAATAGTTTAGAGATTTGTTTTTAGTTCACGAATGTAAATTAGGTTTGGCACAAGATGAAATTTATTTATTTAAGGTATCAACACAGAAATTTGTTTAAGCTTTGAAATAATGGAGTAAAATATTGTGTTTAAATGATAATATTATATTTTGTTGAAAGGTTAACTAAATAACCAATGATGATTTTTTAAGCAATAAAGTGTTTTTTTTTTTTTAGAAAATTGGATTATCAAAGAAAAGGTTCATGTAAAACGAAAAGATAAAGATAAATAGAGTGAAACAGCAAAGAACAGAGTGTGAGAGAGAAACAGAGTGAAATAGAGAGAAAGAGTAAGAGGGAATGGTAAGAATGGCTATAAGAGTGAGAAAGACAGAGAAAGTGGAAAAGGGAGTTTTCAAGAGGAAATGAATGAATTCCTACCAGTGCTCCGATTCGACTCCAAACCCCCGTTCAAAATATTAGCATCTAATTTTTATTTTCCATTATTTTAACCAACTCGCATAACTCAATTGTAGAATGCATTCCTTCAACCTAACTTTCCGCAACATAAATCATAATCATATTGCCCCCAAATATCGCATTCGCAAACAAGATACACTCAACAAACATTTATTATATCTATTTCTCACTCTTGCTTTTTTTTCTTTTTTAACTTTCAAGATTTTCAAACATCCAAAAAAGTTGTGAAATCATAATTTCTTGGTATGAAAGAATCTTTCATGCAATTCTTTTTAAATAAGTGTTATATATTTTAATTTACCAACAAGTAAAATTCCATTCTTTAACGCTGAAGTAAAATGTCTAAAGCCATTACTTTTTTAAACATGAATAGGCCATGAAAGGTAAATTTTACAATAACTGAAATCTATTTTTTTTTATGAATTACTATAAAAAAAAATATACATTAAATATAATGTATACATATATACCGAGTCCCGATAAACTATAGTTCTGTTCTTATTCCACGGTCACTATTTTTATCAATATATATATATATAAAACTGGACGGCGACTTCCACTCACAGTCTTCAACACGCGTACCTCCTCTTCATCACCTCTACTCTCTTCCTGATGACGATCTTCGGTTCGATATATTAATCCAGTAAGAGTTTTAAAATGATAAAATCTAATAAATCTAATTAATTATTCTAATAAATCATTTTATTAGAAATCAACGATTATACTTTGAATATTATGGACCATTTACAAAAAAAATGCATACCTGAAAATGTTGGTCCCACATCAATCGTTTTATCGAGATGCGTAGAAATCTCACCTGTAACAAACAGACATTCGTTAATACTGAGTATAGGTTGAAATAGAATAGTTGATGACAAATTGATTTTGATGGAATTGATTGATTCGCAATTCGTTATACTCGACATCAATGATTTACTGAATACTATAAATTTGTAGTCAATATATATAGATATGTAATATAAAATAAATTAATGTCATATATCTATGTTGATATAGTGGGGCTTTAATAATGAAATAAAATTGACAATTGATATAAGAAGTTATTGAATGCCAAAAGGAAGGTTTAGATATTCTATAGGAGCTAAAAAACTAAATCATTTGAAAACGCTGATAGCTTTTTATTTTAATAACTTTATAATTCATGCTGCAAGCTAAACGGATATAATAAATACCAATGCATATTCAGTTTGATAATTGTTGTGCCTGCAACGACCAAAAAATCTGATGTGGCCTACACTTACTTAACTATGAGTAAACGTAATATCAAACTCGATGGTAACCAAGTGAATTCTTGTTTTCTTTGAATATGACTACACATACATATTAATTAATAATTCATTATTTCTTTACATGAGGCTGGAACTACTTTATTGTAGAAGAAACTTGAGCATTGATCAAACTTGACATTTTACTATTGACATGATATCACAATTATCAAACTGAGGGCCTGAATCTTATCGGGCTCGTACAATCCTCTGCTATACATGTTATATAGTACATCTTATTCTTTAAACTAAGATTTAGTTGAGGTTTTCAGTTCTAATATTATATATATATATATATATATAATAATATTAATCGACAATATGATAAAAAAGGTGAAACAATCCATGATATTAAATAATGAAGAACAGTTCACAAGAATGAATTTGTTAGTCATTCCATACAGTCATTATTTGAAAGATATGCCTTCATTTATGAAAAGGTTGGACGTTTCTGTTGTGATCAGTAATGAAGGAAGTATCTATCACTTCAATAATTAAATAATTCAATAACAATGTTTATCTTTTCAAATGTCATTGTTTCGCATTCAGATATATTTTGAGCAAAAGTTTCTCTCTCCTCTAACTTTAGAATACGCATTCTTCGTGTAATGCTAAATTCAGATTTCATTCTTAATAGTTAAGAAGACAAATAGCATTTTCGGAAGATATTTGCTAATATTCGAAAAAATTATTATATTTTTTAAGTATTATAATACTTAATTATTATAATATAACGTATTGTATTATAACGTAGATGTTATAAATGCATTAATAAGAAATGATCATAAGTTAGGTTATGTTACTTTTCTTATGAATATGATTTGCAATTGTTATATTTTCATTTTAATTTTAAAAATCAAGCTGGTTATATTTTCTTTGCAACATGATATTAAATAAAGTTGGCTTAGTCAAATGAATGCAAACATATTTACTTACTGAAACACACCAGACAACCAGATTTGGAAGTAAACTTTGTCATAAATGCAATAAATCATGGTACGAAGTATTTTGAAAATGAATTTGTTGAGAAAGTTAAATTAAGAACAATAAGAACTCGGAGGTTTAGAGATATATTTATTTATGAAACACTGTTAGAAGAAAATGAAGTGGGTTTAAAAAGAAAGGCTTAGTTATTTGCCAATTTTATGTTTAGCTGATTTTTCTTTCTTTCTTTTTTTTCAGTTTGTTTCTATCAGAAAAAAGAATTATTTTAAGGGTCGCCAGGCACTCCTGTAAACGTTTTGATTAAATTAGAATGCTTTTCTTTAAGACACTCCCAATATATCTTGTCACCTAAATACTTATTTAAACTAAAGTGTAAAATTCATTAATTGTGCAATCCGTTATAGTGTGATATTTACTCATACTGGGAAAGTACTATGTATCCACACGAAAAAGTTCATTAAAAAAAAAACTAACAACGCCTTTCGAACAATTGATGTTCTTCATCAGGTTATATCTAAAAAAAATAGATGCATATATGAGCTTTAGGAACATAAGGGTGAATTAATTAAAATTGAATGCAATATCTGACTGTTGAATTCAGTGGGTCTCACCAGCTGAATAACCACCCCAGCAGAGCAGGTAATTAAGAATCTAATTTATTTATAAGTTAGAACATGTTTCTGTATATGGTTTAATGTTAAGGATTAATTAAGTCATTTTACCACTATTCCCATGTTATCACTCAATATTGCATTGTCAGATATTGTGTGATGTTCCTAAAGGTCATATATGCATATATTTTTTTAGATATAACCTACAGAAAAACATCAACTGTTTGAAACGCATTGTAGTTTTTTATAATAAACTTTTTTGTGTGGAGACTAATACTTTCCCTGATATAAAGCATAAAATTAATTTATTAGTTTTGTACTGTTTCTCAATTATCTATGCTACTGCTTTTCCTAAGTGCTTATTTGTAGACATGGCCGTCTATTTCGGATACTTTTTATTCAATTTTCATAAGAATAAATAACTTTTATTTCATGATAATAAATATTATTGTTTACTGATGGTGTAAAATATCATATCATATAAGGAATAGAAAAAACTTTCCAAAATCACATTGTTTTAAATAATTACGATTGAAGTCTTTATTAAATAAACATAAATAAGAGTTCGACATTCGGTTATATAATTCCAAACTGATAAATTTGATGTAGGATATAATGCAGGTTTGAGAAAGGGGTTGATGTAAGTAATACACTGTCAAAAACTTGTAGTATGTTAGACATAAAGTCTAACCGCTTCAAGAATATGTTGAGTAGGTAACATAATAAATATTGACTCTAACATCAAAGGAAATAAAAGAGAATCACAAACTGAAGACTAAAACAAGGAGGTAACTTGTAAAAGGAAAGTCATCTTTGATTCCGTTGGAAGTAAGTCATATGTGAAGTAAACATGATCTGCTCTGCAAACATACGTACCAGTATGGATCACTAGTCGTAATTTAATGCCTTACACATTACCCCTGCAGAATTTATTCAAGCAAAAGGGATAAACTTAACTAACTAATACATCTGAAACAATTTTTTGCCAAACTTTATGATTTTTAATGATTCTAAATATATTTGTAATAAATATAATTTTTTATACTACTTGTGTATTTGTGTTTCGGAGTGATGTAAATTTCCCGCTGTATACGAGTACATTCTATAAGAGGACACTTTATACCTGCTACTAATTTTGATTATACGCATCTGTGAAATTGAAACCCTTTACATTGTTCTGGAAAGATATTAATTATTTTTTTTATATTTCTACTAATAAATGAAATATTTAGTCATAATAAATATACCAAAAAATCAATAGGTGTTTGAATTTTCTATTATATTATTTATAAAGGTTGTGTGTGAGTTACAAGTACCGTTTATATTATGATATAATCATCAGTGACTGATAAAATGTGAAATAAAACCAGATGCAGGTTACGTTCTCTAACATAATGAATTCGGTAGTAGTCATTAAATCCATTTGTTTCATCAATATTATAAATTTATAAAATAATAAATATTGTGAATTTTATTTTGAAGTCTAAAAATATTAAGGGCATCCTGTGCATTAGGATGTTGTTAGGTGTTTTTCAATAATCTGCCACTACTACTGCTACTACAAGAACTTTTGTTTATAATATTAAATTTTATTGAAGTTAGAAGTTCCAAATATTTTATAAAAAACATTCTCTTATATGATTGATTTAGGAAGGTAGAATACAAATAGTACTGCCGTAAAAAATGCTTTTGTGTTGTGGAATCGAAATCAGAAATGACGTACTGAATAATAGATATACAACACTGGTGCCACTGAACACCATGGTGCATTTGAAAGCAATATTAAGTGAGTTTTGACGAAAATATAGTCCTGAAGAAATACTTTATGTGTAGTCTGATATTAACAACAAACATCATTCTTTTGAAGGAAATCGTAAATATTTACCAATGATTAACTTTCAAGCATATTTCGCAGATAGTGTAAAACCTGATGGTAAAATCTTGTTGACTACAAAAGCACTTTTCTTAATGTATTCATAAACTATATTTTGAATACTGTATCACGAGATTTTTACAAACTTTAATTTTAATTGCTAATTGAATGGGGTGGTCTCTGAAGAATGAAGCATATGATCTTGCCTTGTCATCGAACTACAACACAAAAATATATACAATCCAGTGCAAACCACTCATAAAAAAAAACAACTCAAACATTCATGTAACTTTTATGAATTAAGTATGATTTAAATCAGTAGTGGTAAACTTTTCATTTCAGCGTGTCAATATTTCAAAAAATCGAGGCATAATTTTCGTGTCGTGTCACACATTGTAAAAGTAAAGACTAAAAAGAAAATGTAAATATCTATCATTTTTGTAAGTTAATTATTTGTTTAATTCTATTTAAAAGACAAAAACCAAAATTATGAAACCGGAATTTATTATTTTGGTATTTAGAATTTAGCATGTTTTCAAACTATAGAATTGTATAATAATAATATTAAAACAAAATATATAAATGGTAAGTTATTGTTATAATGATATTTAAAATACAAGAAAACAAAATTATAATGCCAGACTTAAGCATTTTAATTTATTATGTTTTCAAAATTTAGCAGTTTTAGATTCATATCACTATTAAAATAATAGGTTTAAATGTTTCAAATACATTTAATATGTATATTTGTTATGCAATATTACTGTACTTTTTCATACTTTTGATTTCAGAAATAAAGTATTAATTCTTATTTGCAGAATTTATAATATTGTTATTAATAACCAATTTTGGTTGTTATGGGGGGACAAATATTTGAATTGAATTATGAAATATTATCTTTGAAGATGTCACCATAAATGAGGTTTCATGTCAACACTGACACGCGTGTATTAGGTTCGCCATCAGTGATTTAGATTTTTCAACCAACTTTATGTAACCGAGTGACTAACATCTGTTATACTTAATGAATTCAACTCTCTTACCCAAAAGCAATATATTACAGTATTATTTATATTATAGTTCTGTAATGCACAATATTAAAAAAAAATCTTTTTATAAAAAAATAATATATGTAATCTGTAAGTTGTTTATGGTATGCTTGCTTACACGTGGATCTCGTGACACTTTGTGAAATCAAATGTTTTGTATTCCTGTGTATAAGGCTTAATAACGCCAGTCTATTCACGAATACCAATATATTAAGGGGAGTTTAATTCGGTAGTTAAAGAAATAAAAGTACTTAAGTTCATTTAGTATGGATCGTTAAGCGGTAAACGATATAGAAGAGACTCGAGGGAGTCTACTCCAGCAAATACATGAGATAGGCTTTCTTTACTAACAACTAGAAATATATCCATCAGAGAGACATAAGAACTGGAATTTCCGGCACACAACACACAAAATTACACGACAAAAATTCACTAAAATTACCTATTTGATGATAATTAGTATGTCAACTACATTTTAGTTGTATTTTATTGTAAATATTTACAATTGTAATATCTATTCTTTTACAGTTACAACCTTTAATTGAATCATGAATCTACTTAACTATAACTAAATGACTAATAAATTGAGTACAGCACACATAATCACTGCTTTTAATGTGTAATTACATCAACTATAATTACAGGTGATGAATCCATTTACGATTCATCATCTCTGAAATAAAGTCAATATCTTTCGTCACTACTTAATTAAACCTGAAAATCTGACGCTTAAAAAGCTTTGACAGTTATTGACTGAAAAGTTAATTATTTCATCAATGCTGAGAGAGGAAAATAATTATTAAACACTATGAGAGTAAAAACAATTCAGTAATTAAATAAACCCAAATAAATTATGTATTTGACGCCAAAAATTGATGCATGGCTCAAAACCTTGAGCAAACCATAGTTCGTACACCAACAGATATAACTATACTCTACAAATTTGTACACAGAAGTCTGTGCATAAATATGATATATATATGAGTTTAAAATTAAAGAAGAGTAACACACACTGATAAACTCAAATTTTCAGGCAATCTGTCTTGATTAAAAAAGAGAAAGAGTGACCACACACATTGTAGAAGCAACGGCAAGTAACCGGGGTTGGTTGATAAATAATATCAAAAGAACAAAAAAGAGGACTAACACTCACGATTCTCAATCATTTCGGCTGTCTTGCCGTTATATATATATATATATATAACACTGTGAGAGAACACAGCTATATATATATATAATATATAATATATATAATATATATGAATAATAATATATATATATATATAATACGGTACTGTTTTCTTGACCACAAAATATTCACAAAACACTTTTTCTTTTTCTCGGAGTTTGGTCAGGCAAAAAGGTGATTCCATATATTTACCCTGACCAAACTCCAAGAAAAAGAAAAAGTGTTTTGTATATATATATATATATATATATATTCACACCAACGTCCAAATCGTAGTAACAAATCAGATTGTAGACCGAAACAGAAATCAGATCTTGTCTTTCAACAGAAACAAGCGGTCTTAGTCAGAGCCAAATCTCTACTGTTGAGATGTCAATTCAGATCTTAGTCTTTTTTCTGACTTTTTGCTATGGTTTGGACGTTTCTTTTTATTTCATATGATTATAGTGAAATATGTCTCTCTCTCTCTCTCTCTCTCTCTCTCTCTCTCTCTTCCTATATTTACATGTGCCTTTGAATTACACAAAACACGATACAAAAGAAGGCAAAAATTCACGTGTTTTAGAAATGTTCAATAAATGTAAGTGCACAAACAACAGAAAGCTTTATCGCTAATAAATTCAACAGTAATCTCAAGTTTTGACAAAAAAATTGATGCTTAGAATATGTTAAAGAGAGAATGATCATGAAAGAATATAAGTATAACTGGCTACAGGGAAATAGTTCAACAAGTTGAAAACTATCGATAATGAAGCCGGATACAACAATGTTTAATGTTATTGCTTATAAAGCCTCATATTTTCTTCTTAAAAATTTTCGTAACAGAAAATCAGTTAAAGAAATGAACATTAAAATGCTGGTAAATATGTGAACTAGGCTAACTGCTAACCACTGAGCAATGCCTCCTTTGCATAGGACTGTAATCAATGTCCCCCTTTGTCCATATACAAAGGACTGTAATCATATGCATTCCTGTACTGCCTGAAGTACACCCGGCTTAGGTAATTACATTTCACGGGCAAATCAATCCTGGACAGTAAAACTTTGAAAATAAATGCAATCAATGAAGAACAGTGGATAAAACTAAACCCTTAGATGTTAAAATTTGTCATTTCTAAGTGCGATTTAAAGTAAAAGTTTTAATGTTTTACAGAATCATTCAGTATAGAAAATAGTTAATTGAATACATATCATTATATCATAATTTAAATTCAAAAATAATTCAAATTCATTTATTATTTTTAATATATTTACATATATTAATCATCTACAACTGTAACCAATAACAGGTAATGTTTCTCTTGTAGATCTAGTTTTTAGGTTCATCATCTGTGTTGTGGATAGGTTTACTAATGTAAAGTAAACCTATATATAATTTATTATTTATATACCAATATATCATAATTTAAATTTAGAAATAATTCAAATTCATTTATTATTTTTAATATATTTGTTGTATGAGTAATTATTAAAAATAAAAAAAACCAATAAAATGTCTTTGTTAGTCCCAGTATGATTGGATTAAGGATTTGATGGAATGGGTGTCGGCATTAAATTGACTTCGTTTTGTTTCCCCATAATACTTAGTTCAATAATGTATTTTTTCACTTTGCCCATTTTGTAGAAAGTAGTTTTTTTTGCAAACACGTAGGTGACAAAGCTCTTTGTGATAACATACACACATTCACAAAGAGCTACTCTCTCCTCCTTCAATTATTTATCTTCAAAGTTCCAAAGAGCTTGATAAATCAAATTACAGTGCTGATTTCAGCTTATTCAATGTCTTCAAAGCTGTTCAAAGGAGACTCCACTCGTGTGTTTTTCATTCTTTGTATTAGAGTTGTGTGGTTGAGTGAGAACTGATCCATGGATGTCAAATATAGTTTAAAAATCCATACACTATACTCGAAAAATATGAGTGATCTTATTGAAAATGTTCATAGATATTCACAATGACATAGCAATTTTTGATTTGTGATGAGTGTATTCTTTTAAACTACAATTGTCAAAAAAAATTCTGTTAGTACAATACATATTCATTAGTAAAATTCTTTATAATAATTAACACATCTGGTGGTGCCTAAACAAGTAAAATAATTAAATAGAAACACAGTTTAACAAATATTAATAAATCAAACTTGAGGTAAGATAATAGAAGCACTATATTAGAAATTCATGAATGTAAATCTCAAATAACTTTGTTCTTAAATTGTTTAGTATTACAACTGTTACACTAACAGGTGGTGTTTCTTTTGTAGATCTAGTTTTTAGGTTCATCGTCTGTGTTGTGGATAGGCTTACTCATGTAAGTGCTGCCACAATGCAACTCTGAACACCACGTTGACTTTCCTGTGTTTCTGCAATGGTACAGAGTGGGATATTCATTCTCAAGTAGTTGGTTGTTTTACTGCAGTTCTACTGCAGTAGATTTTTTCTATTAGCTTCAACTTATATCTTAGATTTCTACAAACAATATAAAAGTTGAAGAACTCTTTCATATAACATTTTAGCTTACTCAGAACAGGATAGTTTGTAAGTTGTGATAATTGAACTACTTTCTGTTTGAAATTTAGCTAATTTTGTGTTCATCTAAACAAAAAACAATATTGCAAAAGGAACTGGTATTGCACTGGTAATTTTCAAATACACATCTCAAGTGATTTATTCTTTGTCCAGGCAACTTCCTCAAATTTTTAAAACTCGTAATTTAAATCTAAACCTTGCATAAACCCTTGTGCAGCTCTTATACGTAGCGTAATCTAAGCACAAAAAAAATAATTAAGACCAATCACAGACTAGGCAATCTATGTCGCCTTATTATTTTTTATCTATGTGGCTTTATTGGCAATCTTTGGAGTTAATAAATGAGTGGACAAAAACTGCATTTTTTATTAATATCATCCACATTTATATATTTTATAAATAACATTTAGTGTTTTAGGCGTTCAATGGTTCAAGGAATGGTTATCTCTTGTTGTTTTCTCATTTCAGTTGTGAAGTGACGGGTCAAATCAACGATTGACGTAAATCAAAAGTCTTACATTTTCATTGTTGAAGTTTATTAGAGGGTAGACATTTAAGAAGTACATGATATCGTACAAAATCTGTACAAACTACCTTGAATTCAGTTAATCACTAAATCTCTTACATTTGCTACAAACGATTTAACGCTATCATAAAGCAAACATGATATCACTCTATCATCACCCTTAAATTGTTGTCCAACTTTTATCTGCAAACCGTATAGGTTTAAAGAAAAAAATATTTTTTTCAATCCTAGATTGTTTTCTTAAAATAAAGGACAATAAATATGTTTAATATTAACTAACAAGTGATTACTGTTAACATTTAATTTCCTCTGTCTTTCTGGAATCAAAAAAATTATATACTATCTGCTAGAGCAGTGTTAATACTGCCAGGATATAATATGCAGATTTCAACTTTTTATTATGATAGAAACAACTTGACAAGCTGCGCAATAAAAACTATCTCTACCAAAGTATGATTCTGCCCCAAAAATATAAGTCCTCAATACTGAAATGTTGAATTTAATAATCGACCGTCATGTGCTACAATGTAACTGCGAGTAACTCAACAAAGAACTATGTATGCCATAGTAACTAATATTGAGCTAATAAACATTCTACATTTAAACTTAACTGCACTAGAATATCTTATGATACTTAAGATGTTAGAATATATTCATAATATGTAATAAAAAAAATATTTTTAATACTGAAATTATTATCAAAAAATATTAACAATTTTTATAAGTATTAATAAACGTTAAGTGAAAAAGAAATTATTTAAATAACTAAGTTACACAAAACGTAAATATATTAATGTAAAAATTTGTAAACTAGATAATGGAAAAGATGTTTAAATTAACTCTACAAAAAAAAAATGGTAATTTATTTTCGAAAAAAAAAAGTAATTAAAGAAATGATAAAAACTAAGTAATGAAGTAGATTGTCAGAAATGTCGTCCATTTATATATTTTTATTTAAGGATTATTAGAGTCTAAGTAATTTCAGTTGCCTTCTTTAAAAGATATTAAATTATTATGAGCATTTTCTACTTCATGAGATATCTTGGATTAGATTTAGTAAATTAAATAAGAAACAACACTAGTTTCTTAAGTAATTGTTGTGTTTTGTTTATAATTGATAATGATTATTGCAATATTTCTTCATATTTATATCTAATATATATGTATCTATATTTATTAAATTCGTGTATATAGTTTTTATATGCAATGTACCTATAATAGAGGTATTAATAATTTTATAAAAGTTAATTTGATTATTTATTTGATAATTTATCCTACTGCGAGATAAGTCCCACTGTAATATATTAATTTTGGTAACTTTTCGATTCTACTGATATATAGCGTATTATTATGTAAATTGGTCAGTTATTCTCAATTGTTATTACCGCTCTTACAGGCAGTCCTACTTGGAGATGCAATATGTTCAAAACCTTATGGATTATACACAAGGCATGGTAGATTTGTAAAATTATATGATGTTTTGTAACTTCTCTCTAGTACTGATATGGGTGTTTTTAATTCACATATGACTGGGTTAAAGTGGCTGTTCAATTATTATAGCGGTGAAATTACACGTGCATGGCTGATGGTGGGGAAAGGTAATCCTGTTTGCATGACCTCTGGTACAGTCGTGCGAATCCAATTTAAGGGCTCAAAGTCCCTGTTGTCGTCACAAACTTGATACATTTTTTAAAGAATCAAAATTTTATTGTTCATACTAATGAAGCTATTAAATTTGGTAAAGAAAGGTGGTAGAAGACTGGATAAGGGGTTTAGTTTATAAACAGTTGTGATGCTCTGCCTACAATTTGATTAAATAGGTGGAACACTCACAGACTAATTACGTTAGAATCTTCTTTGTCGAGTGTTTAACGCGCTTTTGTGAAAGCGGCACGTGTTATACAATACAAAATAGAGGCATATAAAGCAATGTATATTTGATTATTTCTACTAGAGTTTAATAACATCAACAACAACTACACCGATAATACAACATTATTTTAATATTAGTATTAATAATATGAATTGTATATTATTATTAATAATAAAACATTATTTATAATATTATTAAATAATTCTAAACAAATATTTATAAAATAATGTTATAAAACAATAGCAGAATTTTCTACGTTTTTGATAAAAACATTAAAACGATCTAAAAAAAAGCATAATAATAGTTGTTTTCAAACACCGTAAGAGAAAATGAAGGTGAGTAACAATTAATGTTGAAATCCATAATAACTGAAGTTAACGACTGTTATCAAAATATTGGATTCATGGATATCAGGTTGACAGCTAATAGTATACTGCGTCATACACAAGTAGGTTTAAATAAAATCAAGAATTTAAATTTTATAAGTTAATATAATATTATTTAAAAATAAATTAGTATGTTTACGGTTATATCAGTATAATGTACTAATGAATTTTCATTATTCAAATGCATTATATCATTCTTCAAATATAAATGCTTCATATATTTGACCCTAAACAATAACGTTGTATCTTATTAATCGCATTATACTATTATCATTTGGTTGAAATTCTAATTAAATAATCTATAACTACAATAATAATCAACCTCATATTTTAACAAATAAACTGGCCATTTGAACAACATGCTATTAAATATAAGTACACTGTTGAGGCAATATACATCTTTAATGACTTCATAGAAGGCTTTATCTTTGGTTAAAACCACTTTTTAGCTCTATTTAAAACTTCAATAATTAAATTTAATTAACAAAGCTGATTTAAAAAAATAACTCACAAGTAATTTGTTGTCTTTTTTTTTTAAACCGATCCTCTAGCGGGTTGAAAACGTCAGCCCTCACGGTTTTTTTCTTTGATCGATGATTCTACATTAGCAGCGCTAAATTTTGCCAAACTCAAATGTATTTAGAATAGGGAATTTTACTGAATACCTGACATCGTATAGGCTCGGGAATCACCTCCCAAGTGAATAAATCGAGGTCCAGAGTGGCTATCGAAGCACGGTTCCACCAGTTCAGAGGCGAGTGCCTTAACTACTGAGCTAACTTGGCCTCTTAATTCGTTTGTCTTGTAAAAGGGTAAAAAAGTAATTTTACTACTCAAAAAGTAAACAACTACTCTTTTGTTTCTTTAACACTATATGATAAAGATTTTTCAATTATATAATAATTTAATGTAATATTGAATTAAACAAAATGATGTACGTAACGGTCCAAACGTTCCCATTTTTATTACAAGGGAGCTACTTTGTTAATTATGGCAACTCTTACTAATGAGAGCATTACATGAAGTGTATGAAGATAAAATATACTTTTCATAAAAACCGAACTGCCAGTTATCTCAAGTTGAATTACATTACAACACTGTCAGTGTTTGTAAAGTAATTTATTCATTTCTTGACTCTTCAGTTCTTTTATTATATCTTTCCTAGTTTTTTTGTAAACTATATGTATTTTAATAAAAACATTTGTCATGTTTTATTTTATTTGTTACTTGTTTTAATTGTAAATTATTTTTTGTGATTTATTTTATCTTTATATTTTTATTTTTACATACTACGCTTTATAAATAGTTTGCCTTGTTTTTTTCCAAGTGTCATTTTTATCAGCTCTTTTATTATTTACTGTCAGACGTAACCGTCATTCACGGTTACATCATTCAGATCATGCCTGGTATTTCAAAATATTATTAGAAAAATTACAGAAGAAAGACAAGAGGATTTACCAGCACAGTGTTAAGTAAATGCCTCAGTACACACCACATTAGCTGCCTGTCATTCAGGTGCATGGAAAAACAAAGAGTTGGAACCTCTGACTCTTGAGCAAGCAACATACAGTTGACCAAGAAACACTTGGTCTCACTGACTTCATTCCTGCCGTAGACAGTTTAGCCTTGCGACTTATTTACCATCATTGCGAAAAAGACGCTGACGGGAAATTACAACCGTTTGAATTGAAAGGGACAGTTGCTAGGTATCACTGGTATGCATGATATAAACATTGACTCCTCAGCACCACACCCTATCATGATATCAGCTTCTATGAAGCATCTGTGCAAAACACAAATTCGGAATCGTGTCATTTTTGGGGCACTCAAGTTCCGTAGGCCTTTTTCATAGGCCTATGAAAAAGGGTTTTAAATAAAACCGAAACGTTGGCACCGAGAGTTTGATTTTTTATCCTAGAAAATTGACCGAATCCCGATTAGAGAGCACACCTAATATATATATAAAGATTTCACATAAACATGTGAAATAACAATCAATGAACAAACTACAATAAGAATTGGGGAAAAAAGACCAAGACCGCTTGTTACGGTTGATCTTAGTCTTGTTTTCCCATTTCTTATTGTCGTTTGATCATTGATATATATATATATATATATATATATGATCAAACCACAATAAGAAAATGGGAAAAGAAGACTAAGATCAGCTGGGTTTTTGACTCTGACGAAGACCGCTTGTTACGGTTGAAAGATCTTAGTCTTGCTTTCCCATTTTCTTATTGTGGTTTGATCATTGATTGTTATTTCACGTGTTTATGTGAAATCTTTATATAATATATATAATAATATATATATATATATATATATATATATGCGTCGTTGTCTGCCTACGGAGCGACTTGTTTCTATTTTCCTGATGACGAGGACATCAAAATACACAAAAAACTCTGTTTCATTTCTGACTGTTCTTTGTGTGAATATAGTTTATATACATATATATAAAAGTTTCTTCACTTCATTTGATACATGAATAAATCATGCAATTAATATTCATTAATAAAAATTAGGAAGAGAGTAGTGAGTGGATTAATTGAACAATAAATAATAAAAGAGCTAGAATAGATTAAAATTAACTGAGGTCCTAGAACCAATGAAATTGTTGATAAATGTTAAATTTAATGACAGAATTAGAGTGGCTGCCTGGGAGAAGAGGAAAGAGTGATAGAAATTCGAGGTATTGAATGCAAGGGTGGGCATTTTAATGGTGATATTGATTAAAGGAGGGGATGTTCATTATTTATTAAGTTCAGAGTGATAATAGAATATGCATGCTCTTCGAAATAAGCATAAATGACTGGCTAAAGACGTAACATTATAAATAAAGACTAATGCTGAAAAGTAAAATATTATTTCTTACTTGGATATTATCCATATAAAATATAAGTCTGATTCATAAATAAATATTAACAATATGTTTTTTTATAACATTCGGTAAAATTTTTTAATATAATAAAATATTTCATACGTTACAAAAAAAAAAAAAAATATGGTTTATCTCAGTAACCATGTTTCCATAACGTGCCATTTCATGTGCTATTCCTATTATTAATAAAAGTCATACATATGTAAATTCAGTGATATAAATATTTAATTTTTAACAATATTATGGCAAAAAACAATTCCTTAACACTGCATAACTAATATGAGAGAAAAGTATATCTAGTAATATTAATTTAATATTTGTGGTAATTTTATGCCAAGAATATTCAATAAGACAATATACAACATGACTGTTGGAACTATTATGCCATAATAATTTACACCATACAATTTTTATTTTTGTTTAAATAAAATCTCTCTGATTCAAATGATGTGTAGAGTGAACAACTTGTATAGAAAATGAGAGAAGAATTTAATGTGGAAGTTATTCTCTCAAGTATATACTGACATGTGCTTGTTGACTTTTGTTTCACGTGTTACACGTCAAATCTTGTTATATATATATATATATATATATATATATATATATATATATAATAGAGAGAGAGAGAGAGAGAGAGAGAGAGAGAGAGAGTAATTAAACGAAACGGTCCAACGAACTTTTAAATAAAAACCAATTAAAAAAAGATAGCACACAGATAGACACAGGACTAACTCACTTCTATATTTCGAACATCGTCATCATCAGGAGGCGAAGAGTCCCGCAGAAAGGCAGACGGCGGCTGACTTGAGTCAATTGGCGATGACCGAAATATAGAAGTGAGTTATTTCTGTGTCTATCTATGTGCTATCTTCTTTTTAGTTAGTTTATATATATCACTCAAAATTCGAAAAAACGATCCAAACTGGACGCAAATCAGCTCAAAAACGAAGAAAAGCAACACACAGAGAAAGAGACACACTTATAAACTCAAATTTTCGGATGATCTGTCCTCAAAACAACCAAATTGTGTTTCCGGCGTGCTTGGTTACCTTTTCTATTTTCTCCTGAAGATGGATCATCCAAAAATTTGAGTTTGTAAGTGTGTCTCTTTCTCTGTGGGTTGCTTTCCTTCGTTTTTGAGCTGATATATATATATATTTATATATATATATAAACAAACTGTATATAAAATAAATACAGCGCTGCTAGATTTTCGTCTATTTTGGAGGTCCTTTCACATTTCAACACTGTAAGGAAAAGTTTGATTTGGAAATGCTATCGTTTGTCTGAATAACTAAATTCAATTAAGTATTGGAGGGAGTATTTAGGGCTGGTTGAAGTTGAACACGCTTGGATAGGGTTGAACCCGGTCGTATTTGTTTAGATGTAGTCAAACAGTACTGGCTCACCGTTACACCCTCTGCAAGTAGTGATAAATGCATGGCATGTTTAAACATTACCCTCTCAATTGTTTGATATACATACGTACTTATGTAATTAAAGAGCAACACTTTACAATTAACTAATGTTTATTTTTTAACACAATTGGTTCTATTCCAAACATTATCAATAACAAACATTGGATTGAAAAGAATATTGCTAAATTATTTAACACGAAGTAACATTTTTCTTCTAATTAAGCTTCTAACAAATCTTATTCACCAACCAATAAATGAAAGCATATTTTCGACATAAAACATGTTTAATCACTTCATAAAATATATTCCGTTTAAAAATGGATTAAATATTTTAGTATTATTTGTATTATTGAAAAGAATTGAATTATTAATTAGTTAAATTTATTAATCATTAAAAAATGGCATTATTATCTAAACTATATTTCTTTATGCAGTACATTTTATCCAACAGCAAATAAATTTGTACAGCTGTAATGATTTTTAATTTTGGTGGATTTAAATTATTTGAAGTCTCTTTTCAATGGAGTTATCAATTTTTGATACATTAAAGATAACTGGATAAACGGAAACGAATAGATGGCAATGAGTTTAAGATTTTGAAACTCTGAAAATTTGTCATGTGTTAAATATGATAGAGACTTCTACATCCTTAGGTAATATGCTGAAATGTTTTTGGCCTATGATAGAAACGTGACGTATACATCATTTTGTTTCATACAAACGATGTACTAATATTTATTCCACTCTGGTTAGTGATTAGCCTTCTGTTTCTTATCGATGATCAAATTTCATGAGTTTTGAATATTAAAGAGTGGTAGAACATTAAAAAAAATAGCTATTAATTTATACAGGTGGACCATATAAATTATTATAATTTATACGTAAATAATAATTTAGGAAGTCAGTATAAGTAACTAATTAAAATAAAAATAATAATAAATAATAAAAAAAATACCTGAAATAATCCATAATTCAAGCTATTAATTAAAAAATCAAGTAATCATTAAATCAAATAAAGCAAACAAAATGTATGGTACTTAAGTTATGGTAAGAAGTGATTTATGGTATTTGGATTTATGGTTCTATGGTTATGTAATAACTCTCACATGTAATGTCACATCAAGTAAAAAAAGATTTGCAATTTAATTAACAATCAAATTTAAACTGATTGATTGATAATCCATCATACGATGTTACCAATTTATTTCTTTGTATCTAGTGATATGATTAACGATTCCATTTAACGCCGTTATATATGTATGCTATACTTTCTGGTCTAATTCAATAATTGATCATTTATTTTGAAAGTTCAAATATTTAAGTTGAATGAAATGTTTTTTTCTATTTTTGTTGTTGAATTGCAGTCTGTCATGAGAATCATACCTTGAATTATTTTATCAATTCATCTAAACAATGATTCCATTACGTTTCCATCAAAATTTAGCAGCCACATTAAAGTAAATCCGTTAGTCAAGCCAGTTTTTCATTCTTTCTGATAATATGTTTGCTTGCAGTGGGGTCCAATGTGCACAACTTACATTTTTTTGTATTTAATTCATGTCAATTTTTGAATTGATGAAAAGCAAATAAAAGTTGGTCAGGAGTGACCAAGCATTGTAAATCGTTGATTAAATACAGAAATCTGTTTAAATTAGATCGTGATTATAGAGTCATTTGCAAAATAGGGGTACTTTTTGAAATGAATCTTATCTTTTTGAACGTTGAAAGAACTGAGGTGGCAAAATAACAGATTTGGATAGGTCACTGGCATGATGAATCTAGAATCACGCTATAGGAGGAAACACGCTAGCAGAATTAGCATTACCAATTCCAAGAAGAATAAAATTGTAGCGACTTCTCGTGGCGAGCCAATGGGCCAACGAAATTTAGAGGTTAAAAAAAATAGTTGCATGTACCTATTTGAATACATGTAAAGAAGAGGTATGTTGCCGTGACCTGGGAAACCATATTTGAGTTGCTCTTAAACACGGTAAAATTGGAATAAAAATTCCATTGGCACTGCAGAAGAATTACCATTGCCTGTTTTAATTAAGGTAATGAGGTGTTTCACAAGGCTAGAAGTAACGATGAAAAACAATTATTAGCAAAGAGGTAATATCATTGACTTAAAAGCTGTGAGCATCAGTCTATATTTTCGCATGTTTGCTTGATGTATACGCACTGGAAGTACATACGAGTAGAGTCATTAGGAGCAGTCATTCATAGTCACTTCATAAGTTGAGGTTTGACTATGATGATTGTGAAAGTGGTTTCCTTAACTGGTACCTGTACATCCTCTCCCCCCAAGGATGGAGATGTGGGATGTTTAATATGTTAAATGTTTCTAGCGTGAACTAGAAAAAGCTAAATGGGCGGAAGGTTAGCCTAAGTCGACGTTAACGGGAGGTGTGAGAGACTGGTCGATAGCACGCTGACTTAGAATCTCTACGTTCATTTACTTAATTATGATGTACGTCAACACAAATATAGAGTCAGTGATAAATCAAGATAAGACGTGATATGTTAGGTTAGGTTAGGTTGCAGTGGCAGTCCCACAAAGGAACACACGTAGGCCGAGCATTGGCCCTTTGTGATGCCATACAGTGAAGATTGATTCTACAGTGGGAGTCCTAAATTTTGCCTAACTCAAATATATTTAGAGTAGGGATCTTTAACGAGAACCTGTCATCGTACAGGCTTGGGACCGACGGTTTAACGTCCTTCTCCGAGGGACGACGCGCTCTCATTTATTCACCTCCCGCGTGAATAAATCGAGGGTAGGTGAGGATCGAACCCTGGTCCTATCAGCTCAGAGGCGAGCACGTAACCTCTGAGCTAGCCTGGCCCCACGGGATATGTTAGTGGTAATATAGATTTGTCAGAGCTTGAGTCACGTTCAAGCTACTTGGGATGGAGGAATCGCTTTGAAGATCATAATAAAATTTGTTTTCTACGAGGCTAAAAGAAGCAGGTTCAAACGTTATACAGAAAGAATTGTCCTAGTTCATGTACAAAAAGTACATACTTGTTCATACAAAAGCTCTAGTTCATGTACCTCATGAAAACCTGCCTTTGGAAAGTCCACAGTGGAAGCACTTCACTAGCACTGTCTTATTTTACTCATTTGTGAGGATGTCATTGTCCTCGTGACATAGTAAAACGACTTCATAATGTTATAGTCGAAAAGACAAGTTCCATGATCAAATCGAAAAAGACCACAGCAGATCATTGCATGTACAAAAACAATCAGCCACATGTACAGGAAGAGTATCACCGTCATGATAAGGCGTTGTCTGAAAAATTGTTAGATGCCAGTCAAACACTCGCAAAACTATGCATACCAAACTTAGCACATTCTGCTTAAAAAACAAAGGTTTGGTCCGATCGGCAAAATTTTCACTTTTTTCAGTTACAGCATAATTATTATGTACTATATGAAATAAATAATTTCATTGGGGATTTAGAAATAAGTTTATGCTAGTTGATGGAGATTATTTAGTTACAATTTAAAAGCAATAATATAACAATAAAATTCTATTCTGAGAAATATGAAAGCAAACATATTTAATTTTAGTTGGAATCAGGTTTGTTTGAGTTTGTGTGCGTGGCTGGTGCCTGTGTTACTGGCTCATGTTTCCTGTCATATATGGTTTGAATCATAAAACCTAGCACGCCTTTCTTTATCAGTTAGACTATCACAATTTTTACATTTTAACCTACTTTAACACCATTAATTAATGTTCTCTTAATTATATTCGATTAAAACTCACACTTAATTAGTCTGCTATAATTATTCTATTCTTAATTTATCAATATTGAAATGAGGCTAATAAAACCAAAACGTCTGGTAATTGAATGTTCTGCATACTTTTTAATTATATTTTATGTAATCTTCGAGGAATTATTTTTTCAAATAAATATAATTATAATGGAATAATATTATATATGTGTATTGAGGGTGATTATAGAACTGCGTCCTTAAAACTATTGTACTTTAATAATATTGTTTACGTATTTAAATTAGTTATATAGATTTCTCCATTTTTTTACTCTGAAAGTATATATTAACTCTCCTGAGTATTAATTAATTTTTTGAGCCTTATGTATGGGCCAAACCAACCGTTAAGGAAAGATGCTACTTTTATAATATAGTGGTATTTTATTATAGTAGTTTAAAGTATAAATATAAATTAAAACTTACGTCATCAGTACCTTTGTGTTATAGCCAGACTTAACAACTTTTAATGTAAATATTATTATCTTTAAATGGAATAACAGCTTTAAGGAACTTAATTTAACTGGCCTTTTGATTTGAAAGCTTTTCTTCCTTTTTAATCATTGAATTCAGTGTATAATGGCATAATTTAACATTCATACACTGGTTGACAGCATGTGCTAATGAATGTAAATTGTAATCTAATTTTCATTTATATAACTGTGGTCACACAGGGCTGGAAGTCAAGTTTCATTCTCTTAACTGGGATTTTCCTGAGATTTATATAATTTCGCTAAAACGGCTTCCCTGGTTAAATTTACTTTAAGACCGAAATAATATTAGTAATAAAAAGTTATTATACTTGACTAAAAGGTTTTCTAATGAAAGGTCGTCTGCAGGGTATGGCCTAATGGACAATTTAAGCGTTGAAACTCCCGTTCTCAATTGCCGGTGCCAGCTCATGTAGAATAACTTGTCTCTCTTACGACGCAGTAATGTTTTCTTCTATCTGTAACTTCCAACATGTTCTTTTCCGTGCCATAATATTTTTTTCTCTCTCCCTCTCTCTCTGGAAAATTGAGCAAAGAAAAGGTATCGACAATGGTTTATTTGGAATAAAATAGAGGGGAGGTTTGACAAGAGGAGGGTTTTTGTTTCGGGGTTATTGGCGATATTGCTGTTAGGGGTGAGGTGAATAACTCGGCAGGATTGAATTGCCGCTATAAGCGCAGCCGACAGCAGCACTCCCAGCCATTCATTTGCCTTCACAAGCAAAGCGCCTTTTTTCCTCCCCTGTCAGCATCGACGCTATTTATCCTTAGCCTATCATTTGCCCCCCACCATAATTAAGCGGCGTCGCTAGCCAATCACCACCCACTGAGTCCCTCGCGTGCGCCAACCACACACATCTGCGTGTATTAAATTACCCAACATTTTTAGAACGAATAGATTCCTCGATCCAAACCAACTTAACTTTTATGAAATTACAGGCTAAATTTACGACTAAGTCGCCCTATGTAATCCATTCCTCCCAGAAATGGACAGTTAATTTTATTTGGGCTGATACTATCTCGAATAGTGCAAATTCTAAACCGTCCATAAATATAATGCTTTATTTCTCATTTAAATAAAAACCTGCAATATAATAATTATAAGCTGTGATAAGAAAATACCTCAATAAACATATAAACGTTAGCTACTTAAGAAATGTTACAGATAATAGAATACTACTGATAATAACCTCTAAAAAATCCATTGCAATTTTATAAATGATCAATCGAACGTATCAATACTCCATTATATTTAATAATTAACTTAATTTAAAAAAAAATACTTTCAACAAATGACTAAATCAGTTCTTTTTATTGATATAGAATAAACAACTATAAAATAATCATACAAAAAGAAAGAATGGAGGAGCTTTATTTTGAAAATTTCTACCACAAAAAAATGACTATTTTACATAAAAATCAAATACCAAACAAGTATGATTTGTCTATAAAAAATATCTCGCTTTATTATTATTAGTCAAAATGCAATGTCTTATTTTATATGTGGTCTTTATAACTTGGCGAGTTTTGATTTACGAATCAAACAAAAATAAATATTTATTCTGCTCTTTTTAGGCATTACTGTAACTATATTCTATTATGTGTTTGTCGCCACGGAGTATTTAGGATATTAAATAGTAACTTGCATTGAAAAGGGAACAGTAGGCCACAGGAAACCTATCTGTTTTCAATGTCGAAGAACAGTTTTGCCAACATTCCGATCATGACATGAAAAAAATATAATGTTTAAATATTTCAATGTATAATCTAAATCACTATTTCTGTATTTTTTTAACCAAAATCATTGTTATTTTTTTAATAGAACACAATAGTAGTAAACTCAATTCATTAAAAAAAATATTGTAAAGAATTATGTACACATATGCAAATAAAGTTATATAAGAAGTAAAATGCATAAACTATACACATCTTTTGAGTAAACAGAATAATTAACTGCATTATTGAAATTGTCATACAAACTTAATGACAATAAATTTTCCTATTAACTTAGGTTAATAAATATTATTTATTAGAAATAGTATTTCCGATGGAATATGACTTTAATTTTCTTAGTTAGACTATAAGAGTTGTCTTTTTTACTTTTCTTATTTAATCAGTCTAAGGAGTACTGATTCTAACAGATATTCAGTTTTAAGGATTTAGATTTATAATACGAGTATGTAATGACTGCTCAATCGTTACAAATAAAAAAGAAAATATCTATGTTCAATTCTGTAAAAAATTGTTATTGGTGTAAAAAGGAAAACGAAGTTTGATATTGGATAACGAAAAAAAATCCTTGAAGATAGAAGGAAGATGTTGGGAGTGAGAAGCTTGTAGGCAGCTGACAAGGTATGGCTCGCAGCAGTTATTACCAGCCATCTCTTTTATAGCACTGAAAGCTGCTATTTTTTAGCGGGAAAAAGTTTCTTTTTTTTTTTTTTAAAAATGAGCCAGTTGCTGCTGTTTCCATTAGGAAGCAGAAGATATGGTTCTTGAGCCTCTACACTTGTGTCTGTTGTTTCACGCTCTTGTCTCTACTGAATGCTCTCAGCTCACTTAACAATCATTTAACAAGCTTGTCCACTTTCCTTTTCAACCTTTCCAACTTTTCTTCCATTTCTTAAAAAAAAGGAAAATATTTTAAACACAGCTTTTTACTTAACATGTATGTCTATTATATAATATAAATGAAAAACACAAGTCAGGTAATCAACCATAAACAATGGCTGGCACAAAAAATAATAAAATAGCGTATTCACAAAGTTTACATGTACCTATATTCATTAGATGTAATTAATCTTCAAACTATGTCTCCCAATTTATTTTCATTACTATTATTATTAATTCTGTAAAATTTTAGAAAAGTTTAGTAAGTTTGAATAGGTTTTATTATTCTATTTAGGGCACATTATTATGCACCATATTAGATAACACAATTATTTGGCCTTAAATTTATGAAATATATGATTGAATTGAAGAATTTTGACCCTTTTTTTTCAACGCCTACACTTATATACTTTAATCTTTAATGTTTCTCTATACACTGCAAAAGACAATTGTCATTTAGATTATATTTTAGCTATGAAACATCTCCATTATTATATTTGGCAGTTCTAAGCTTATCTTTTTGAAGATTAGATTTTATTACGGTCATATTTTTAACAAGTATATCATACCAGCTTGGTGGATGTATCCATATAGAAGATATAGAAGATTTTATGTATCCCACGTTGAATTTCTAATGTCTGAGACATGTTTTAAATTTCAAATTTTCATTCTTATAGGGAAAGTACGATACCTTTAGACAATCTCTGGCTCTAGGCTTGTAGAATTACATGGTTGCCCTGAGAAGAATTACCACGCTGGAGAGTAACACAAAAACTTACATACACACATACATACACACACACACACACACACATACATACATATGCATATATGCATACATTCATACATACATAAAAAGATTTCACATAAACACGTGAAACAACAATCAATGATCAAACCACAATAAGAAATGGGAAAACAAGACTAAGACCTTTCAACCGTAACAAGCGGTCTTCGTCAGAGTCAAAAACCCAACTGTGGTATGGCAAGATCTTAGTCTTGTTTTCTCATTTCTTATTGTGGTTTGATCATTATTCATACATACATACATACATTCCGTATTTCAGTCTATTGTTACATATAAATACTCGTATCCTTGAAACCCTTGTGTATAACTAATCATATTACTTCGTTAATTTATTATACCTGTAGAGCACTGATCTTTTTAGTCTTTAAGCCCCACTTTTTTAACTTATTAGTCAATAATTAACGTATAGTTGTGATTAGATATCATTTGCAAGTTTTCTCTCACTGCTTAGTATGTTATCTACAAAAAGTGGCTTGATGAATAGATAAAATACAGTTTTAATATGTGCTTTTACAACAGGAAGGAATGAGTATAATTGATTTCGAATTAGAAATACCGAGCTAACAATTTCTAGTTTAAGTCTAAGGTATTCCTTATCATCTTCATGGAACAAGAACGCACGCTTTTTTAGCATAAAAATGTATTTTACTATTACAAATTACCCAGTAATAGTATTAAAACGCAAAGGTTTGATGACTTCCAACAGGAAGTTTCCTCATTGCGGACTCTTCGAGACGCTGACCAACGCAGCTATTGTACTCGAGGATGCTCATTCCATTTACTGCCCGAGAGGCTGTCAGTGCTGCTACATCCAAACAGAGAGAGAGTTATGTAGTAACAGCATCCAAACTACCTACTTAGTTGAACCAACGATTGAATCAATATAAGCCTTTTTACATAAATTTGTGATTCCAAACTATAATGACTTTCTTGGAAATAAATGGTTGGTTTGGTAAAAATGAGAGTTTGATATTTGAACCTAAAACATTAAACGAATCCCGATAACATAATACATGTCTTCTATCAACCAATTGATATATATTTGATTTTTTTTAATAGTACATATAATGTATTATAAAAATTTAATTCATTATTTGTGCAGTCCGTAATTGTGTGGTATTTACTCATTCTGAGGTAAAATGGATAAACAAACAAAAGTCTTCGCACAAATGACGTTTTATTCAAGAAAAACAATGCGTTTCGAACACTTTGTGTTCATCACCAGGAAGGCACCAAGAATGTGGTACTGAAGAGTTGGTCCAGTGAGAACAACTCTGAAAAGACACCACATCCTTGGTGTCTTCCTGATGACGGTAACAAAGTGTTCGAAACGCGTTGTTGTTGTTGAATAAAACTTCATTTGTGTGAAGACTTTTGTTTGTTTATCCATTTTACCTCAGAATATTGGATTATAAATAGCTTATATTTTATTAAAAATAATAATTCGGTATATCAATTACAACTTGAATAAAGCCTGTTAATCTGGTCTATATATTTCTTAATATGTTTTTATTTTTCCAAAATATAATATGTAAAAATATATTTTGTAGTTTGCCTTCTCTAAAATAAAGAGTGACCTTACCGTTTTATATAATGATGACAAGAACTATCTGAAAAGCACTGAGCGAATTGGAATATAAATATTTTTTAATCTTTCTTATAAATTGCAAATATTTTCATCCTATTGAAAAAAAATTTTTAAAAATATTATTCTTTTTTAAACGTAATTGTGTATTTTTATAACATTTTTGATTTGTAGAAAACAGTATGCAATTTATTTGGTTCAATATATTGTAAGTAACGTGAAAAAATAAAATGAGCGTTAGGCATTCTTATATTATTGAATCCGCCCAGGAATGTAAAGGACCTCTGGGAGTAACCAAGAAGATTAAAACAGGCCAAAAACAAAGTTCTAAATTAAAAAACTTTAAGCATAAATTTTAATGGATTTTTTTTTATAAATCATATATGAATTTTCATGAAGGTGAAACATTTAGATGCATTGCTCTGGTCTGCCTTGAGCATAAATGTTGGATAACTTTGAAATGTGAATATTTATATTCACTTTCTATTTTTATTTAAAATTCTCTGAGTTAAGGATACTATTTACATTTGAAATTTATTTTCAAGACCTATTTAGATACTGCCTTCTCAAATAGAAATACATCATGGTTGTATATATTTCTGCAAATGGTAATGTTTTTATTTAAATGTAAAATATAAACTCGAATTGAAAACATCTCAAATGTTAAAACCAGATTGCTTGTTAATTAATTTCTGTGTATTCAACGGCTGGTACAAGTCTGTTTTACATGGCCAGTATTAAATTGAACAACTTAAAACTAAACATTATTCTTCCTTTGTAAGCAATTAGTCATAAAACAATGTAAATGAAAAGTTAATTTAACGTATGTGAGCTAAAAAAAAACCTTTTATAGATATTTATTAAATGTTTTACAATAGCAATTTATTTATCTTGGATTAGGTCCGAATTAATAACATCTTATTTCAAGCCGACCATCTCGAAAATTGTTCGGCATTCCCAAGGCTTACTGAAGGAAGTATTTTTTAAAGCATCTCTTCTTTTTGTACTATATGTTATAAAAATGACATGAATTAACGTGAATTTTTTTATGACACCAAGAACATACATGATATGTTAATAAATACCATAAGCGGTAGGAAATACAGGTATTTTTAGTCTGTAACACGAAATATAATTTAAATAATAAATTATTTCCTGTAACAAGAAAAAATTTAAAAAATAAACAATCAAACAGGTAATAATAGTAATTTTGTATATTTCCTAATAAACAAATAGAAAATAGTTATAAAATGTTGAAGTTATTTGAATCCATACAAGTCGAAATAGGAACTCAGACAGTAACTGGGACCTCTTAGGTCACTCACCTTACAGCTTTTAACTTACCAGTACTGTTTTTCTTATATGTAAGATACTAAAAAGCATTTTAGAATAAGAGTAAAGATAAAAGTAAAAAGATTAAAAATGTTGTATGTCATGATTGAGTAACCACTTATCACTAATTTTGGTTATTATGAATAATAATAAAAAACTGACAGAAAAATAAAAATAACAAGACATAAAAAAAGAAGGAAAAAATCATTTTTTTACCCAGAGTCATCGCAAAAGCAGTAATAGAGGAAAATGAGTGATTCTCTGCCTTGCAATCATTATGACCACAGCAACAAAAAGAAAGTATCTTGAAATAATAAAGTCGTTATACAGGATGAATCTGTTAAAAACATTTTCAATTCAATTAAAAAAATAGTAGTACCAATTGAAACAGATCAACCAGTCAAATTTATAGTTTATTTTCTTTCAAATTATTTCATATATTACTTAAGATTTCTTTTACATTCCACAACAGGTGTAGCAAAAGTTGTGAGGGTTTAAATAGATTCAAAATTGTAAGTAAATTACGAGTATTAATTAAAAAACATTATTTGGAAAATATATAATTACAGATTAATGAATAATTAATTAGTCAGCTAAAGAAGAGCTGTTGTTTAGAGAGTGTACGTGTCTTTGAATAGCGAGTCTCACATTTTCATAAAATATGGCAATATATTTTCAATTCTTACAGCACATATTGATAAGCCTAAATTATAAAACATGTATTTTTTTTCAATTAGATGTACATTAATTAATGCAGAACGGAATCTTTTCCATGGTAACTTGTGGTGATGATGTTGCGAAAGTGTGACCATTTCTCTGGTTCTTTTACACGACAATATGATGAAGAAGACTGGGAATAGATAAGTTCTTTATCAAACAATACTAATTGATTGCATGCATATTTGTGTGTAGTCTAGGCCATAAATATGTTTTCATAACAAAACTAGTTCATTTTTGGTAAAGCCTTAAGGCTATTTGAAAGGAAATCTAGCAGAAGACAAAAGACCTGTTGCAGGTATTTCAAATCCGGAGATGCTCTGCGTAATTGAGCTGCATTCTCCTCATTCCACCCCTGATAGAAATATTGGCTCCGTATTTCATGCAAAATACCAACTAGTAATAACTCAGGTTGATTGAACAAAATGATCGGAAATTATGAAATTTATTATAAATATAATAAAATTTCGTTTAGTAATTTTTTTTTGTAAACGATCCCTACTACATCTTTTTACAGCATACAGCTGTATGCTAACCCTGGTTATGTAAGAAACTTGATATTAATAATAATGAACAAATTGAGCGTATACTTCATATACTTTGTGTATTAAATATGGTGAAATGAAACTAAAACATTGTGAAATGAAGTTTTCTCGTTGAAATACTCGAAATACCAGAAATACTGGTTGAAATCCCCTGAGCATTTAAAATAAGTTTTGCAAAATGCCTCAAAAAGCAGAAATTCTCAAAAACGAAGAAAGCTGTAATCACCAAACTACATATTTAGGTAGTTATTTCTACCTTGCCTGATAAAAAGGGGAAATGATATTTAACTTTTATTCGGCTTCATTATATGAAAGAACTTTTTTTTTTGATTTGATAAAAATGTGTCTACGCAAATTTGAATAAAAGTTCTGTGAATCTGAATTTTTAGTTCATAATATATATAAACAAGATTTCACAATAAAGATGTAAAATAACAAACAATGTTCAAACCACAATAAGAAATGTGGAAAAAAGACTAAGATCTTTCAATCGTAATAAGCTGTCTTCGTCAGAGTCAAAACCCAGAGTCAGGCTTTGACTCTAATGAAGAACGCTCGTTCCAGTTGAAAGATATTAGTTTTTTCCCCATTTTTTATTGTGGTTTGAACATTGATGTATATATATATATATATATATATATATATACACAATTAAAAGAAACGGTCCAGCGGACTTTTTTACAATAAAATAAAAAACGAAGGAAACACACAGAAAGACACAGACATAACTCACATCGATATTTCGACAATCGTCGTCATCAGGAGGTGCGAAGAGCGAAGAGCGAAGAGTCCCGCAGGAAGACAGGGCGGTACTGAAGTCGGAAACCGCAGCCAGTACCCCACCACTTACCACCAAGCGGGGGAAGGGAGGGAAGGAAATGAAGAGCCAAATTAAGACGTAAAAGGAACGAGTAAAAATTATAACTATAAAAAATTATAAAAAAGTAGATAAATCAAATTAAAATTAATAAAAATAATAAATAAAAAGTAAAATAAAAAATATAAATAAATAAATAAAAAATAATAAATAAATAAATAAATAAAAAATAATAAATAAATAAATTATCGGTTGAGGTTGAGTCCGGGGGAAGAGCGAGCATCAAGTAAGCATATGTATGCCTCCTCTGAAGCTCTTAGGGTAACTTTATTGTTGGATTCGGGGATCTGTTTCAGGATCTGAACCCTGAAACAGTCATTGAAACTGAGTCCATGCGAGTTCGCATGGATGGCTACAGGATAGTTACTGCGTTGACCGACTGAAGCCCTATGACCATTCATACGAAGGCTCAACTTATTAGAAGTTAAGCCAACGTAAAAGGAGTCACACTGAGTGCAATCCAGTCGGTGAACACAGTTGCTCGAGGTACAGGAGGAATTGACCTGAACCGGGTAGGAACTATGGTGGAGAGGGGAATCGAAGGAAGGATTAGGATTTACAATCAGGCAAGTTTGACAGCCACGGCGTCCACATTGTTTCATTCCAGGAACAGGATTGGAAGGCTGAGGGGAAATATGAGGGGAAATATGAGAGAAAATGCTTATTTAAATACGAAGTTGAGCCTTCGTATGAATGGTCATAGGGCTTCAGTCGGTCAACGCAGTAACTATCCTGTAGCCATCCATGCGAACTCGCATGGACTCAGTTTCAATGACTGTTTCAGGGTTCAGATCCTGAAACAGATCCCCGAATCCAACAATAAAGTTACCCTAAGAGCTTCAGAGGAGGCATACATATGCTTACTTGATGCTCGCTCTTCCCCCGGACTCAACCTCAACCGATAATTTATTTATTTATTATTTTTTATTTATTTATTTATTTATTATTTTTTATTTATTTATTTATTATTTTTTATTTTACTTTTTATTTATTATTTTTATTAATTTTAATTTGATTTATCTACTTTTTTATAATTTTTTATAGTTATAATTTTTACTTTAATTTGGCTCTTCATTTCCTTCCCTCCCTTCCCCCGCTTGGTGGTAAGTGGTGGGGTACTGGCTGCGGTTTCCGACTTCAGTACCGCCCTGTCTTCCTGCGGGACTCTTCGCTCTTCGCTCTTCGCACCTCCTGATGACGACGATTGTCGAAATATCGATGTGAGTTATGTCTGTGTCTTTCTATGTGTTTCCTTCGTTTTTTATTTTATTATATATATATATATAATGAAATGTGCAAAACATATGTCTATAAAGCCGCAACTTCATAAAAGAGTATTTGTTTACTGTGATAATAAATCTTACAATTATTAATTAAATAATAAACAAAATTATTTTTTTATTATTATTAGATTTTATTTTTTTATTAGATTAAATTTAAATTGTTAAAACTAAGATTAAAAGGCAGGGAGAGAGAGAGAGAGAGAGAGAGAGAGAGAGTGAGTGAGAGAGTAAGAGAGAGAGGGATCTGAAAAGAAATTTTTTTTGAAAAATAATAAGTACCAAAAGTTTCAAGAGCGCTACCGTGGTCACCTAGCATAACTAGCTTTACGTGTACTTCCCATATCTCTCTTGTACAGTACCGAGGAAGTGTCAAACAGAATTTCTAAATATTAAAGAGAACTGCCCACTAAAACTCACATGACATAACAGTCCTAACCTATGTTTCTGTTTTACCCATTAATTTTAAACGGTAATATCATGCTTTGCATATCTCATATAACATAAAAGAGAAAATATTAATATAGACGCAGCAGTTTAGTTTTATTCAACTGTATATTCACTAAATCAAACGCAGGATCAAAGTTAGCAGACTTGGCGAAGTGTGATTGAACATTAAAAGGGACCATAACATTATTAACTGATCATGGTTTTGATAGAACGTTGGTTTCGACTGAGTTTTTCACATTTGATTCATTGTTGCATATAGCCTAGGATGACAAGAGAAGACGTAGGAAACGATTTATATAGCAAAATATGAAACGATCTTTTTATGGAAATTTTTATTGATGTTTATCTAGATAATTATCCCAGAAATGTTTATTAAAGTGTAGTTTGTATTTGTAATTGTAGTAATTATACTGAAATTACTGTATAGTAACTATAGTAAAAAAAATCGAGGTCACATAACAAAAGTTCTATTCACAATTACTGAAGTATAGCTTGTTCGAAAGCTATCTACAGACTGCTCGGTTAAGATTCCATTACGTAAATACAGCTTCATTATATTTATTCTTCTTAAATTTAAAAATAGTAGTTTTTCATTATCAAGTATTCTTATTTGATAAAATTTGTTTACATGATTACAATATACTCATGTTTACTTTTTTAATCAGTATAATAAGATACTACTAATATTTGTTTTGTAGGCCTCGGAAAATTATTTAAACATAATCAAAATATCGTCTTTGAAACACTGATACGTAATGATTTACGATAGCTGTTAAATCATATGAAAAAACAGTTATAGTAATTTATCAAGTTAATATTGGTTTAATATAATGTGCATTGCAGTGAATTGAATATTGAATTCAATGTTCATAAAGTATACATAATAAAAGTGTTATGGTGAGTAAGAAATAGTCATCACTAAATGACAGCCAATCAGTTAACCTATTCATTCAAGTAATTTGGAAGTTAATAGGAAATGTGAATGAGTTTTCAGATATTCCTTTTTGATGTTGATACATTCATGCTTCTACAAATACTAAATAAAACGTTGAACAAATTGAATTAAATTATTGTTTGCGCTCAAAGTTCGAATACTTCAAAATTTGTTCGAAATTCAAAGAATTTAACCCACAGACCATCTGACAGAATAAGGAATATTTACTTGAATATTTCATGAGTTGCTTAGTGGATCTCATGAATAAGGAAAACAATTTGAAATATCTAAACGTTCCTTTGTGCTTTAATAAACGTAATGAGAGAATCAATGAAAGGAAGTTGATTGTACATCAGGTTCTTTCATATTTATAAAGTTATTTTAAAAAAAGAAAATAGTTTTGGAATCAAATTATGTAAAATGTTCCAAAATAATTTAAACATACTACTTGTAGTCAACTATAAATGTATAAAGGAAGAGGAAGACTTTTTGTTTAAAGTTTAAAAAAAAATGAAATAGTGCGCAATTTTAACCAATTTGTTTTATGTCGATAACCTACATTAGGGATAATAATAAGGTTTATTTAATTTATTTAATAGTTAAATAAGCATAAAATACATGTAATTTATTAGAACAGATGAGAATTTTGAGATAGTGTATTTGAAATGGGTGCAATTATTTCTGTTACACTTAATCTACTGCTGAACAGTACTAATATGAACAGATATAGAAAAGTAAACATTATAATGGCTGAAACCAACAACAAAGTAAAATGATTTTTAGATAGTTAATGAGTAAAAGAGATGAAAAAGAACAAGGTTTGAAAAAAAATAAAGCAAATGGTTTAGGATTTACCCCAGGTACTATATGATGAAAATACAATCAATGCAGCATCCATAAAGAAGATGAAATAACTGAAAATTATAAAATTTGCTATAGTTTAAACATAAACCAATATTTTGTATAGGTTTGAGATTACTAATCACCATGAAACTGAATAAAAATAGTTTTCAGAACCTATTTCACCAGAGTTATAAACAACTCTGGATGTTTTAGAAGTAAAAAAAAAATCCAAAAACCTCGTAATCATTGTAATTATTTAACTTATTACATATTTGTTTAAAGAAAAGTGACAGTCTTGGTTCTTATAAATAGAGCATGATCTTACTTAGTGGGAGAGATTATTAAGAAATAAAAGGGAGTGGAATGTGTCTTTACAACAAGAACGTAGATTGCAAACATGATGATGTAGAGCTGGCCGAGAAAAACACAAATCCTGTTCGTAAGACACACATAAAATTATTAATCTTCTAGGATGAGTTCAACCAGGTATTTTTAAGTGGTTCCTGAATTTCGGGCACTAAAGATGACATAAAGTGGATAGGGATGGTAAAACACCATGGCACAGGAATTTTTATCAAGAAGAGGAGACTCCCGATAAGGGTGGTGTTAAATTCAACATTCTTCCGTTATAATTGTAAAAGTTTTAAAAGTGTTCACTAGAAATTGTTATCAATCGACTATTTCTCCCCTTCTATATCTGTGTGGTTATTTCACTGCTAATACTTACATTGCTATGCTTTAAAGAATTAAAATACAGTCATTCCTCGGTTTACCAGACTAAAAGGAGGGACACCGGTTCGACATTCCCGATCATCCGAAGTTTCTGATACTACTATATTTCAACTTTTTAATCAACTCAACCTTCCGTGATACTGTTATATGGGTTTTTCTTTTTTTTCTAGAGGGTTTACAGGTGCCATGGTTAAAAAAAATGTTGAATATTTCATAAAGAACTCAAAAAGCAGGACAAAAAGGTCAAAAAACAATGACCAAACAGATATACAGATTCCGGTAAACTGTAAACAAAGCTACAGAATTTGTCCGCTCCTTCCAAAATCCGTTAAATAGAGGTAAAAATAGTAATATAAAAAAAATTGAAAATCATGCACAATGATTTAAATATAACCAATTGTCATAATTCTATAATTTTCTTGCTAACATTGATTACAGAATTCAAATCTAGGCATGCCACAATAGAACGGCTGCATGCAAAAAAATTAATACCGCTAATCAATAGAGAATTTAGTATGTAATAATATTCGATGATTTGAGCAAGATTATATTATAAATTTAGTTAAATTATGCAGCATGTAAATTCATTGTAATGATAGACCGTAGGAAGTAATATATTGTTAGCATAAAAATTGATTAACCTAATATTTCTCTTGATAACAAACAAAAATTATTTTTATTCATAAAACTAGTCCTGTATCTACAATAAAGTTAAGTTGTTTAAAAGTTTAGTGTAAAAAATAAATGAATATAAAAAAGCTACTGAAACAAAAATTACAGGAAGAGTTGATTTACTTTGCCCTCCATACTTATCTTTTAAAATATTGTTACTCTTTTCCTGCAGAAATGTTTACAGTTATAAACATTTTGACTGTATATTTACACAGTAATATTTTATTTTTTCATAGTAGTATTCAAAGTCCTCTTTTTTCCCTCTATTTTGCTCTATAACATTTAATAGATTTTCAGGTAAATAAATGAACTTTATACTAATATATGTAATATGTACTCTTTCAAAATTTGCTTAAAATCTTAACTTAAAATGCTATTACTATTAAACCTTATTATTATTATTGTTATATTATTTTTTTTTTTTCAAAATTAATATAATTAACCTGGGAACCTAGCACTATGTGCGTAAATGCATTTCACCTCCTTACAAAAAAAAAAAAAATAAATAATAGATTTATTCAAATAAGGTTTGAAAATTATATTGACATAAAATAAACTTTAGAGATTTTTAAAATTATATGTAAAATCTGTTATTTATTATATTCGTAAAACTCTTATGGAATAAGAATAAATGAACCTTTAAACACTCTCATTACACTGAAATGGAAATTAAAGACAATAATTTAGAATATAAATAACAAATAATGATAAAATTTTTAAATTTGAAACTGAGGAAGAGAAATCGTAAATAAAATGTTAATTTTATTAATAATAGGGCTGCAACAGGTGACTATATTTTATTAAAAAATTCTATTTTAATTCTACACTCCCTTTTAGTTAGTAAGTAGTTCAATTCTAGCTGCACATGTACACTAGACAAGGACAGAAGCTATAACAGTATCCCAATGAAGAGAACATGTCAAATTAATATCTTCCTTACATGTGCAAAAGAGGGAAAGGCTACTTACACTTTGGTTAAATTAAGTTCAGTGCAATTTTGTTCATTATCAATTACTTATTTGAGTACAATCTCAAAAATTTGATATAATAGTACATAATAATTCTTCTTTATACAGTGATTAATGTCAACTCAGTTTTTGAAAAGAAAAAAAAAAACAGAAATATGTTCTCATGCCATCTTCAGCATATGTGACAGTTACAATAATATATAGTAAAATAGAGAAGAGTTATACATTATAAAAAATCTGGAGTGGCCTACACTCTACTTTACTATAAGTAACTTAATGTCAAATTTCTTGAGTATATAAAACATAACGTCTCATTTAAGCATAACGTAAACATCTAAATGGGATATAATTATTAGCCTGTCATTCCTGAGGTAGTACAGATAGTGATTGAAGGACATATCAATTTATAAACTTATTTTTGTACATCACAAATAATTTATTATTTACAAATAATTTCATTAGTATAACTACAGCAGTAATAACATTTTTGAAAAACCAAAGTGAACATTTCTTGAAACGAAATAGTATCCTACAAGAGAACATGGCTATTGTTCAAATGGCCAGTAGATTTCTTACATCGTTTACTTGACATCCTTCTACATTGAATATTAATGTAAAATTTTGAAATTTGAAACAGTAAAATACTCTTTTTTTCTCTGAAAAACTTCTTAAACAGCGAAGAAAATGTTGTTTTAAGGTGATTTGTTAATTAAAGATGTACGATAATTACAGTTATTAATCTCTAAACGAAAGATTTTCAATTTTGAATTATCTTTTACATTTTTGGTTTTTAACAGAATTATTATACTGGGAATTTTATGGCTTCTTAGTATTTAATAAGATCATTTTCCTTCCCCTTTGTCAAATAACATATATACGAATTTTTTTTTAATGAGTGTTATCATTTACCTGCACAATATTATTCTTCTTACATCTCTTATAAGTCAATAATATAGTTTCATTTTTCCATTAGAAACATCAATTTTATCTCAGTGGATTCGCACAAAAAATTTCTAAGTCAATGTAAACAATGTAAAAAAATACAAAAAATTCGACAAGTATAGCAGGTGATCTCTTAGTCTAGGATAAACAAAGAGTTTTTATATCGTTATTGCTCTTTTCCGTAATTGAAACTACATGATTTTTTTTTATGAATTGCTAATTTTTTGTTCCATTTTTGGTCAAATTTTCATTATTTTTTAACGAGCCGTTTAGCGTCAAAAAAACATTTTCTGAAAACACAAATCGTACTCTAACGCCCCATTAGCGAATGTAATTTTAGAAAAAAATATCTCAACTCATTGTCCATATAATGTTCTATTTATAGGCATAGTTTCATTCTTGTCCGTCAAACAGTATGGCTTGTATCGCTCTCACAAGGTTTGAGATTGATTTATAGTCAACATTTTTACATTTTATTGAAAAAAAAATATTTCCTGTTGTCTTAAAATTCTGAATATATTTTTCGTTTGTTGCATTTGTAACTTCAAAGATAATGTCAAAATTTCAAAACTCTAGGGTTATCAGTTTAGGAGAAATAAATGTTTTAAAAAAAACGGTTTTTGGCAAAAAAAGTTACTTTCCCATCATGCATAATTCTTCCCAAACAATAGGGATCTTCGTCTAAATGGGGCCCTTTTTTGTGTAAAATATCAACTTGATCCATCAAAGATTCTGGACCGTAGCGTGGTAACAAGCAATGCTAACACACGCACCCACCCACGCACCCACCCACCCACCCACCCACCCACACACACACAGACATCAACGTAAAAACGTCATAAAACGACTTCTGGTACCTCAAAACATGTAATTCCGTCAAAATCTCGAGATCGAATTTTTTCACGATCACTATACTTTACTTATAGTAAAGTAAAAATACAAAAAATTCGACAAGTATAGCAGGTGATCTCTTAGTCTAGAATAAACAAACAGTTTTTATATCGTTATTGCTCTTTCCCGTAATTGAAACTTCATGAAATTTTTTTTATGAATTGCTAATTTTTTGTTCCATTTTTGGTCAAATTATCATTTTTTTTAACGAGCCGTTTAGCGTCAAAAAATCATTTTCTGAAAACACAAATCGTACTGTAACGCCCCTATAGCGAAAGTAATTTCAAAAAAAAATATCTCTACTCATTCGCCATATAATGTTCTATTTGTAGGCATAGTTTCATTCTTGTCCTTCAAACAGTATGGCTTGTATCGCTCTCACAAGGTTTGAGATTGAATTATAAGTCAAAATTTTTACATTTTATTGAAAAAAAAATATTTCCTGTTGTCTTAAAATACTGAATATATTTTTCGTTTGTTGCATTTGTAACTTCAAAGATAATGTCAAAATTTCAAAACTCAAGGGTTATCAGTTTAGGAGAAATAAATGTTTTAAAAAAAACGGTTTTTGGCAAAAAAAGTTACTTTCCCATCATGCATAATTCTTCCCAAACAATAGGGATCTTCGTCTAAATGGGGCCCATTTTTGTGTAAAATATCAACTTGATCCATAAAAGATTCTGGACCGTAGCGTGGTAACAAGCAATGCTAACACACGCACCCACCCAGCACCCACCCACCCACCCACCCACCCACCCACCCACCCACCAACCCACCCACACACACACAGACATCATCGTGAAAACGTCATAAAACGACTTCTGGTACCTCGAAACATGTAATTCCGTCAAAATCTCGAGATCGAATTTTTTCACGATCACTATACTTTACTTATAGTAAAGTAAAAATTATGACTAATTTGAATGGTTTTTCATAACACGAATATGCAAAAATTGAATGTAATTGTCTGTATATTAAAATACAGTTAAATTGTGTCATATATATTTAATACTTCTAAGATAAGAAACAGTTGTATAGTGGTAAAAAATTACTAAATTTGAACTGTAACAATCATGGATGCTGGTTTATTTTCTTCAATTCAAATTTTTTTAACAAAAAAAAGATTTGTATGATATTTTACTTTACTATAAGTAAAGTATAGTGATCGTGAAAAAATTCGATCTCGAGATTTTGACGGAATTACATGTTTTGAAGTCCCAGAAGTCGTTTTATGACGTTTTTACGATGATGTCTGTGTGTGTGTGGGTGGGTGGGTGGGTGGGTGCGTGTGTTAGCATTGCTTGTTACCACGCTACGGTCCAGAATCTTTGATGGATCAAGTTGATATTTTACACAAAAATGGGCCCCATAAAAACGAAGATCCCTATTGTTTGGGAAGAATTATGCATGATGGGAAAGTCACTTTTTTTGCCAAAAACCGTTTTTTTTAAAACATTTATTTCTCCTATACTAATAATCCTTGAGTTTTGAAATTTTGACATTATCTTTGAGGTTGCAAATGGAACAAACGAAAAATATATTCAGAATTTTAAATCAACAGGAAATATTTTTTTTCAATAAAATGTACATATTTTGACTTATAATTCAATCTCAAACATTGTGAGAGCGATACAAGCCATACTGTTTGATGGATCAAAATGAAACTATGCCTAAAAATAAAACATTATGTGGAGAATGAGTTGAAATATTTTTTTCTAAAATTACATTCGCTAAAGGGGCGTTACAGTACGATTTGTGTTTTCAGAAAATATTTTTTTGACGCTAAACGGCTCGTTAAAAAATAATGAAAATTTGACCAAAAATGGAACAAAAAATTAGCAATTTATAACAAAAAAATCATGAAGTTTCAATTACGGGAAAGAGCAATAACGATATAAAAACTCTTTGTTTACCCTAGACTAAGAGATCACCTGCTATACTTGTCGAATTTTTTGTATTTTTTTACATTGTTTACATTGACTTAGAAATTTTTTGAGCGAATCCACTGAGATAAAATTGATTTTATAAAGGAACAGTTTAAATTGTTTATTGAATTATATGAGATGTAAGAGGAATAATATTGTGCAGGAAAATGATAACACTCACTCAGAAAAAAATCGTATATATGTTATTTGACAAAGGGGAAGGAAAATGATCTTATTAAATACTAAGAAGCTTATTATTATTATTGTTTTAAAGATTAAAATTCCCAGTATGATAATTCTATAAAAGACCAAAAATGTAAATGATAATTCATAATCTGAATCTTTCGTTTAGAGATTAATAAATGTAATTATCGTACATCTTTAATTAACAAATCACCTTAAAACAACATTTTCTTCGCAGTTAAAGATGTTTTTCAGAGAAAAAAAGGGTATTTTCCTGTTTTAAATTTAAAAATTTTACTTTAATATTCAAAGTAGAAGGATGTCAAGTAAACGATGTAAGAAATCTACTGGCTGTTTGAACGAAAGCCATTCTCTTGTAGGAGAATAAATCGTTTCAGGAAATGTTCACTTTGGTTTTTCAATAATGTTATTACTGCTGTAGTTATACTAATGCAATTATTAGCAAATAATAAATTATTTGTGATGTACAAAAATAAGCTTATAAAATGATATGTCCTTCAATCACTATCTGTACTACCTCAGGAATGATAGGCTAATAATTATATCCCATTTAGATGTTTACGTTATGCTTAAATGAGACGTTATGTTTTATATACTCAAGAAATTTGACATTAAGTTACTCATAGTAAAGTAGAGTGTAGGCCACTCCAAATTTTTTTTTTTTGTACCTACCTATTAGAGTGAGTATGAATGTTTATTTTGCATGTTTGTATAAGTGAGTGTGTATAATGTTTCAGCACTCAACTCATCATATCTATTTTCAAGACATAAATATTTTTTGAATAGTAATAATAATCTATATTGTTCGTAACTTAAATTGAAACCTTTTCTTAATTTGAACTTCCATGCCTACTGATTTAAAAAGATTTATTTTATATTTAGCAGTAAATTAATATGATAATACAAATTATAAGCATTACAAATAAGAAAGAAACATTATTTAACATTTTAGTACCACTATCATAAGAGAAGAAATACTAGAAAGATTTCTTGTAAAATCCGATTATGAATACATTATTGTAAATTTTATTTACACTTATTTAGTTTATTACATTTCCCACAATTTAAAAATCAAGTAGTATCATTCTTTATGAATTTCAGAATAATCTTAATTTTTTGTCACTTTCTATTTAGATGCGTACATACGTATATTGTATTCCATTGTTTCCTGAGAATAATTTGCAGAAAATTATAATGTCTATTGAAATATTACTTATAACATGTTTATAATATTCTATATATTTATCAGTAGTGCACATTTCATTTTATAACCACTCAAAAAGAGGTTATTAGTATATGACTTGTAAAAAAGGTCATCAATGGGCCATTTACACAAAGGAAGAATGAAAATAGCTCGACACAAAACATCTTTTATGTGGAGACTCGGTGATTCTTTGCCTCATTCTAATCATGAGTAAATACCACAAAATAGAAGATTATATAGCTCGTGAGTTAAAACATGGAAGGTTTTATAAACTAAAATTCACAATCTTATGTGATTATACCAGCAATTTTAAAACCAATGTAGGTTACAAGAATAGAATTTAATAATAAGTTTTATTACTGTTCTTCAGTTTTTAACCTTATAATCATTGACTTCGGAAACTTATGAATGTAATAAAATCTATTTGATGGACCAATCAATTGTATGAAGGATAAAAAGACGACTATATAATTGATGATATATAACAAGATTTTACTATAAACATATGAAATAAAATCAACGTCTAACCCACAGTAAGAAATCAGGAATAAGACTAAGATCTTTCAACAGTAACAAGCGGTCTACTTAAGAGTCAAATCTTAACAGATTTCTTCTCTGAACAAATCAGTTGAAATATGACCATGTCGAAGACCGCTTGATGCGGTTGAAAGATAGTGTTACCAAATATCAGGTAACGATTTTGGCTGAAATAATACAAAAAATGAGCTAAAAAGAGCTCTTACTTTCCAAACTGAGCTAAGAAAAAGGGTCAAATGGCAATATAACGAATATAACATTCTAAACAGTATTTTAATAATGTTTTTTTGAACAAGATTAAAATTTTGTTTATCAAATGTAGTTACTAAATTCAATACTTCATGAGAATTTTCGGTCTTTCTGGTTTCATAAATTTAGTTGGTCCCAATTATTGCAATAATGTCAAAAGAAACATCAAAATCATAGGAGCATATTTAATAACGTTTTAATTCATCTCGTGTTGGCAGTTTACTAACTATTGTTGATAAATTAATTTTGTTTCAAAGTTTGTTTTTACTTTACAAGAAGTAAAGTACAGTGATCGTGAAAAAATCGATCTCGAAATTTTGACGGAATTACATGTTTCGAGGTCCCAGAAGTCGTTTTATGAAGTTTTTTCGATGATGTCTGTATGTGTGTGGGTGGGTGGGTGAGTGTGTTAGCATTGCTTGTTACCACGCTACGGTCCAGAATCTTTGATGGATCAAGTTTACACAAAAATGGGCCCCATAGGGAAGAACACATACTTTCCGTCTGCACCCCTTGGACGGGGGTTGGCAGCTTTGGTCGGGCTGCGCGTCTTATCCTCAGTTAAACTTTCCCTAGGAGATTTGATCATCTGCTCTTCATTCCTGGAGAAGGTTGATTTCTGATCGGCTTTTGGAGACTTCCCACTCATCTCGCCGGATGCTCCTTGTTCTCCTGGTTAAAATTTCGTTTTCCCTGTGCCTGTAGCTCCAACAGGAGCCGAGAAAAACGCGTTTAAAAGTGGGGGCAAAGTACAATCCAGAAATTTTCTGGATTAGGGGATTGTCCCAGAGGACCGGAGATGATGGGAAACTGTCACGGGGGGTAAGAAAATGAAAATGGGTAGGGGCCAGGTATATGAAAAAAAAGGAGGGGGGGAGTAAAATCGAAAAAACGCAAAAAACGCTGAAAAATTCGATGAGTGAAGGTTAAGAACTTCTCACTATTGCTGCAAAAAATAAAAAACTTAGATGAAGACGCACTAAAAGAGTGCTCACGCGCAATGCGCTCTCTCTCGACGAAAAATGAGAAAACATTTCCCACGGAGGATGTTCTGAATACCACCAACGATCCAGGAGTCGCCGAATCCCGGATCTGTTCCGCGACAGGTACCATCCAAGGTAGCATGCACAGGTACATCCACAGGTAGCATCCACAGGTACATCCACAGGTACCATCCACAGGTAAATCCACAGGAACATCCACAGGTACATCCACAGGTACATCCATAGGTACATACCTGTGGATGCTACCTGTGGATGCTACCTGTGGATGCTACCTGTGGATGTACCTGTGGATGCTACAATTGGATGTACCTGTGGATGTACCTGTGGATGCTACCTGTGGATATACCTGTGCATGCTACCTTGGATGGTACCTGTCGCGGAACTGATCCGGGATTCGGCGACTCCTGGATCGTTGGTGGTATTCAGAACATCCCCCGTGGGAAATGTTTTCTCGTTTTTCGTCGAGAGAGAGTGCATTGCGCGTGAGCACTCTTTTAGTGCGTCTAAATAAAGTTTTTTATTTTTTGGAGCAATAGTGAGAAGTTCTTAACCTTCACTCATCGAATTTTTCAGCGTTTTTTGCGTTGTTTCGATTTTACTCCCCCCCCCCCCCTCTCCTTTTTTTCATATACCTGGCCCCTACCCATTTTTATTTTTTACCCCCCCTGACAGTTTCCCATCATCTCCGGTCCTCTGGGACAATCCCCTAATCCAGAAAATTTCTGGATTGTACTTTGCCCCCACTTTTAAACGCGTTTTTCTCGGCTCCTGTTGGAGCTACAGGCACAGGGAAAACGAAATTTTAACCAAGAGAACAAGGAGAATCGGCGAGATGAGTGGGAAGTCTCCAAAAGCCGATCAGAAATCAACCTCCTCCAGGAATGAAGAGCATATGATCAAATCTCCTAGGGCAAGTTTAACTGAGGATAAGACGCGCGGGTATAAAAGACCAAAATCGTAAAAGATAATTCAGAATTGAAATCTTTCGTTTGAAGATTAATAAATGTAATTATAAATTATCTTAAAACGACATTTTCTCTTCGATGTTTATGACGTTTGTCAGAGAAAATAAGAGTATTTTCCTGTTTTAAATTTAAAAATTTGGCTTAAATATTCAATGTAGAAGGAGGTTAAGTAAACGATGTAAGAAATCCACTGGCTACTTGAACAAAAGCCATGTTCTCTTGCAGGAGAATATTTCCTAGCAATAATTTTTTTACTTTGGCTTTTCAAAAATGTTATTACTACTGTAGTTATACTAATGAGATTATTTGCATCAGTGGTGTGATATACAAAAATAAGCTTATATTTTGATAAGTCGATCAATCATTACTATCTGACTACCTCAGGAATGAAAGACTAATAAACATCTCCCATTTAGATGTTTGCATTATGCTTAAATGAAACATTATATCTTATATACCCAAGGGGATTGATATTAAATTTACTTATAGGAAAGTTGAGTGTAGGCCACTCCAGATTTTTTTACATTGTTTACATTGACTTAGAAATTTTTTGAGCGAATCCACTGAGATAAAATTGATGTTTCTAATGGAAAAATGAAAATATATTATTGACTTATAAGAGATGTAAGAGGAATAATATTGTGCAGGTAAATGATAACAATCATTAAAAAAAAATTCGTATATATGTTATTTGACAAAGGGGAAGGAAAATGATCTTATTAAATACTAAGGAGCCATAAAATTCTCAGTATAATAATTCTGTTAAAAACCAAAAATGTAAAAGATAATTCAAAATATAAATCTTTCGTTTAGAGATTAATAACTGTAATTATCGTACATCTTTAATTAACAAATCACCTTAAAACAACATTTTCTTCGCTGTTTAAGATGTTTTTCAGAGAAAAAAAGGGTATTTTACTGTTTCAAATTTGAAAATTTTACATTAATATTTAATGTAGAAGGATGTCAAGTAAACGATGTAAGAAATCTACTGGCTATTTGAACAATAGCCATGTTCTCTTGTAGGATAATATTTCGTTTCAAGAAATATTCAAATTGGTTTTTCAAAAATGTTATTACTGCTGTAGTTATACTAATGAAATTATTTACAAATAATAAATTATTTGTGATGTAAAAAATAAGCTTATAAATTGATATGTCCTTCAATCACTATCTGTACTAACTCACGAATGCAATGCTAATAATTATATCCCATTTAGATATTTATGTTATGCTTAAATGATACGTTATGTTTTATATACTCAAGAAATTTGACATTGAGTTACTTATAGTAAAGTAGAGTGTAGGCCACTCCAGATTTTTTTTTATTGTTTTACGATTAATATTTAACAAAATTGTGTTGATCATAAAGAAAGCCTTTGTTTATAATTAAATCAATGTGGTTTGAAGAAAATGTCTGAAGGATTGACTATTAATATTGAGAATGGTCAGTTGAATGATTCGCGTTGAAAGTGACTCTGGGGGGTGGGCATGGAGACAGAACATGTATATTGGACTGACCGCGACCTGCCCGTCCTCCCATTATTGCATCATCAATTTGCAATGCACCAGCTGACCAGCTTTGCACATATTAGAATGACATACCTTGTCAACCAAATCCATATTCAAAACTAATTATACATATGTAATCAAGAATGTATAGAGCAAAATGTGTAAAATATAATTCGTAACTCAGTCAAATCTAAAGAGTTTCCATATTATTTCTATATTATTAAGAACATTTAGCATGATATTTCTAAAAAAGAATAAAATAAGAAATCAAACAAAAAGCAAAAAAAATACACACTAATTTACATGTATTGTGTAAGCATTTAGAATAATACAATAGACGAAATTAAAAACATATAAGATTTATATATATATCAACGTCCAAACCACAGTAAGAAATGACGAAAAAGACAAAGGTCTTTCAACCGTAACATTCTGTATTCGTCAGAGTTAAAACTCAGGTGAAACTGCAAACTCAACAGTCAAAACTCAGTTTTTGATTTTATAACTATAGTCAGAGTTAAAACTCAGTTTTATTTGAGTTTTGACTCTCGCGAAGACAGTTTGTTACGGTTGAAAGCTCTTAGTCTTTTTTCTCATTTCTTATTGAAGTTTGAACGTTGATTTTTATTTCAGTTCTTTATTGTGAAATCTTACTATATATGTATACGTTTCCGAGTAAACTATAGAAGCACAGTAAATAGAAAAACTCACAGTCTTTAATTTTTGTTTAACTGTCATCAGGAGGGAAGAGATAGGGTCACCAAGCGAACTTGTTTTCAACCTCCAGCCTCGCCTCGCAAGTGCGTTAGACGTCCCTGTCTCTTCTCTCCTGATGATGGTTAAACCAAAATTAGAAACTGTAAATGTGTTTTCCCATTTACTGTGTACCTATAGTTTACTCTGAGACGTATGTTGTTGTTTTTTATCGTTTTCTTGGTGACATACAGAAAAAGTGATTTTATATAAGACCATTGAACTAATACATTACAAGATTTATATGAAAGGAAAAAAACAAAACATTTCAGAGAAATAATCAAGCCAGTCTATATTTCAAGGACCCCATTAACAGAGTCATGTGATATATCAAGGATCTAAGAAAAAGTTTAATGAAACACCGCAAACTTTAACTTATTATACATCTTAAGCTTTAAGAGTAAAATTCACTCAATTGCACAAAGACACATGGCAAGTACCACAATAAAATACCTAGACCCACTACACTCTTGAATAAACACCGCTTGTATCACATAAGTCACTCCAATAATCAAGGAAAGGTGGAACTTTTTTAATTCATAATATGGTACGAGTTTTTTCTTTTAGCTAAAACATTGTTTCTTCAATATATAAAGTAACTATCTGTAACTATTGAATCCTATTCTATAGCAACTCCTCTCTTGAATGGTATGTCATGAAATTAGAATAGTTATTTACAACTTCAACCAGTATTCTATTAAAATAAATTTTTGTAGAAAGAATTATTTTTTAAACAAAATTTAAATAATTCACTATTGATCAATTAATGGATTTATTCATTAGTTTTAATAAAGAAAATAACTTTTTCATAATGAAATATTCCTTCAAACAATAGACGACATTTCATATATCCACTACATTCATTTTTTGTGTAAAAATAAACTCGATCTATTAAATTGTGTGGAACAGTCACAGCACATCGATTATAGTAAATTTAAAATAATATTTTGTCAAAGTAAAAAGTGCTATGTTTGCAAGTTCATGTATAAATCAAGGTATACTATTTGCCACTCAATTCAATACAATATGTCTTGTCTAGATAATATTATTCTAGGTAATTACATATATCAAAACTTCATTAGTATTTAACTAAATTTATCAAACATTTCAAAGTCGAGGTTTGATTTTATTGTATTTTGTAAAAATGACCAACGTTGAAACATTTTATTTCAATATATATATTTCTCATTTAGCTTAATTCATTAAAAATGACTTTTATCCTAAAATGTTAGATTTCATATATGTCAAAATGATAATGAACAAATGAGAGAGGAGATTTTGTTTCATTAAAATTATTCCCAATATTGAGTTGAAAAGGGAATGGTGTAAGATAGGAGGTATAACTTGCTTTTACAAGAAAGGCCGGCTATCAGAGAGCCAACAGGCACCCTTTATCAGAAGAAGACGTAGGGACCTCACAATGCCCTTCCACCCTAGCCACCTGTTCTTCCTTCCCGACTAATAGAAAAAAATACAGATTTATGTTAAAAAATTGCAAAAGAGAATACAATGTAAAGAAATAATTTGTTTTCCGTATCAATTAAAACTTATACGTTTATTGTTCACTTTTGGGAATATCTAAAAGACCATTTGAGTGACATGTTTTCGATGAACAGATTTAATTTACCTTCGTATAGATTACTTAAACTTCTAAAAAACAGTAAAAAATTCAAAAACTTTAGTTCAGATACAATCACATGATGTTCAGGGAAATGGTACTATTTGGTGACTAATACTATTGTATTTAAGAGATAAACGTGCTTGTAATTTGCACTATAAGTAGAATGACTCACTTGAAGTCAAAAAATAATCTTTAAAGAGAAAGGATATGAAATAATTATTACCAAAATTATAATTTCAAATCCAAAAGAAGATTAAAAGATACGCTAAATATAAATTGTTGGCAGCAGAATTGATGCAGTCTGTCACCTCTGTGGCGTAGCACGGAGTTTTTACATTCTGGTTTTTAACATACAGAGATTGTTATAATTGGCACTTCTTATTTACCTTCTTACTTTTTGTGCTAGTGTTGGAGTCATTTCAACAGTTTTGGACGTAATCTGTCTTCAAAAGAACCTACGATAGTTTTATTTGAAAAAGACAACGATCCAACGACCTCAACACTAACTTATTACAAAAAAAGATTTGTAATAATTACAAAATATAATTAAGTAATTAAAAAAATTAAAATATGGTAATTAATAATAATAATATTAGTTATATAACATTTTATAGGGACGCCTTAAATAATGGCACCCTGCGCACCATTTGTTAATTGTTACTATATTTCAGGGCTTTCCAAACTATGGCCCGCGGGCAACATCCAGCCAGCCAAAGAAATCCCTGTGTGGTGGTCTTGAAAAAAGTAATTATCGTACGACGAGCAACGCTGATTAACTCAAAGCTGGGGCTGCTGACTGGTAGCGCTAAGCCCGAGTTAGTTTCTCCCTCTCGCTAGTACTAGTAAGTATGTTCTGTGTATTACAGGGTTTCCCAAACTTTTTCTGGCTGGCGCCCCCTTGTCTTCTAGAATAGACTGCCAGCGCCCCCTTGTCTTCTAGAATAGCCTGCCAGCGCCCCCTACCCCATAAAAATGGAAAGATATGCCAAAAAGCCTATCAGAACTAACCTATTCTATTCAGGTTTAACTTTTTTGGAGAAAGAAAAAATAAATCTCAAGTTAGTTATCTTCCGAGGTTTCAAATGTTTCTCTAGCTGCTAGACAGCTAGAGTCTAGCTGTCATGCAATCTATAGCCACAATCTATCTTTACAGAATTGAGATTGCGGTCTACTGTTTATATAGGTAACGATCATTTCATTCTTCTTATCTCGACCGAAAACTCATTTACTTCCGATCAAGGCTGACCTCTTAATCCATAGGACATACGTGAAAGAGCAGCTTATCTTTTTATTCCCTTTATTTTGACCGAAAACTCTCTTTTACTTTCGACCGGGGCTGACCCCTTAATCCTCAGGTAAAAGAGCGGCATATCTTTTGAAATTCTTATTTCTAATTTTTATTACTTGTATGGTTTTTGATTGTTACCGCCAACAGTTTGGGACGACGGTGTAAGTATTGTAGCAGCCAGCTGCTATATTAGCTATACTGTCGCCACCAACCATCTATTTTTTAGTTACCGCCCGCCCCCCAAACCGCATATTTTGCGTTACTGCCCCCCAACCCCCTATTTTTGCGTTACCGCCCCCCCCCCCCGCATATCAAATCACCGCCCACTTTGGGAAACGCTGGTGTATTACAACCATAGAGTTGTGTATAACTGTATATTGAGCACAGTCTGCATTCTCCATAAGCTGATACTGTTAAGCTACTTCTCAAGTAAATGGCATAAGTATGTATACAACATACAGATGGCTCTCAACTCTACATTTCACCTTAGTTTGACATTATCACCTTTTGGAGTTCTCCTTGGAACAAAAATGAAGTATCCGGAGTTAAACTTAAAACTTTAATTAAAATTATTGATCTCCAGGCAGATGACAGACTGAAACATAAATATAGAGAAGGAAATCTGATTGAGTTTTATAAATTCCTGCAGCAAGATCAGTTGCCGAATTTGATCATGTTTGCTTGTAGTTTTCTGTCCATTTTTGGTACAACCTATTTTCGTAAACAAACATTTTTCAAAATGAAATATGTGAATTCTAACTATCGAACAAGTTTGTCTGATGATCATTTGAAATCACTTCTTACAATTGGGTCATCTAATCTGGAGCCTGATTTTAATGAAATGTTGAAGTCAAAACGACAGTATTATTCGTCACACTAATTTGGTTGCATCAAACTGAAGGCAGGAATCTGTACAGTTTACCCTAACATTTTCCAACAAGATATATTTTAACTTTTTCTGTGCTCATACTTTAATATTTGAGAAGATTAAATTACTGAAATTGATTTTTTTTTTCCTTAGGCCCTCATAAATGTGGGTTAAAAGAAAATTTTATATCCCAAAAACGTTGAAAATTTTGGAGAACCCTGCTATATTTGATCACTTCAACAACCTGCAATCTCTGTGTGTAAAGCCCTAGCTAATTACACATTAAGAAGTATTTTCTAACGAAATTTTTCTTAACGCACAAATCTAACGCATAAATCATTTATAATGAAATCTAAAACATGGAGTTGAATACAAAGTAATTTTCAGTAAAATTTAGCAGTGAAGTTTTGATATGTGATATCTTCTATGATTTCTAAATCTTCATAAAACGGTAAAACTGTAACATAGACACTCGGGAGTAATGCAAGCAGTTGTGTGGTATTTTCCCACAGAAACACAGGCATTGCCATTTAATTGAATTTGAAATATTAATGACTTAAACATGCAGGTATAGGTCCCAGTATCACATATTAGTTTCTGTTGGTTTAGCATCTTACTATTTTTTATTTCAATATGATTGCTTAGTGAAATTAGAGATTAGAAATAAAATCAATTAATTTATAATATATTATCTATTTTTATGAATTCTATTTGTTTTAACTTGATAGTTTAACTATAGGAAATTGCAATTTAACATTAACATGATTTAAAATTAATTTAACATATTAACATGAAGACTTCAGAAATTTGTTATAATAGTTTATGAGTTTATGAGTGGCAAATCATAAACTATTGAAAACAAATTAGTTATTACTATTATTATTATTATTATTATTATTATTATTATTATTATTATTATTATTATTATTATTATGGAATACGGTAGATGGTCTAGTTAGAACGATTTTGACTACGAAAAAGCGATACTTGGAAGATCTAGAGAATAATAAGTAAGGATGCCTTACCTAAGGTAAGCTACGACCAAGCCTGAAGTAATGTGAAAAACAGTACCAGGCTAGGTCCTAGGAGAAAAGGGGGTGTTTTAGTTGGTAGTCTGGTTTATCTGGGAGCCCAGCACTTTGTGCGTAAATGCATTTCACCTCCTTACCCAAAAAAAAAAAATTATTATTATTATAGCTCTTTGTTTAATGTAAACTCGTACTGGAAGTCAAAAATAATAAAAATTATTATAGAACTTCAGATCAGATTTATCTTACAGAAAGCACTGAATTCCTGGTAAAGATTCGCAGCCAAGATACTATTATATTAGGGTGCATGGTATTAGCGTGATATTGGGGAAGTTTGACAGAAAATAACATTTCCCCTAATCAAGGGATTTCAGTTCATAAACAAACACGCTACTAGAATTTAAGTGGTTCTAAAAATAAACATACCCACACTAAGATGTTGAAATTACACGTGACTTATAAGAACAAAGTGATGCATAATGCATTCCTTATTTCACTAAAAATATAAAAGTTTTCATCACATAATAATAGTAGCATTCATGGTAGCTATCCATTATTTTTCAGCATGATCACATAATGCTCTGCAAAATATATACAAGTTTTATATTCCCATACTACTAACAGCTCAACTAACATTTGTACAGTCGAAGAAAATAATTATGATAATAATTCATCTTTTAGGTTTTCGTTCAAAGTTCTATTATAATCTGCTATCATTTTTATTTATAAAAATATCTAGGCCAATCTCAGTGAAATTAAAATTTTTGGAATGGAACTATGAAATTTTAATTAATAACATTCGCAATAATAGATAAAAAAAATACTTGTAAATTGAGTATGTACGACTAAGTATATAAAAGAAATATGTATTTTGAAAAATAATTATTAATTAACTTTCTGCTCATATGTTAATCAATAGAATAAGATGAAAACGCATGAAACATTAGCAGTACTTAAAATAATAATAATTAAATTGAAACAAAAAATCCAAATTTATTTCAACACTATTGACAGATAAAAGCAAATACAAATGCCTCATTTGCAGTGTATTTGTCGATGATTTTGTATACTTTAATTTGATTAGTGAAATTATAGGTGATGAGTTTGATATAATTTGTATTAATAATATTCTACAAATTGTTAAAACATTCATAAATATAGTATAGATAACTTTACGCAGGAAAATATTTTAAAAACAAAATTTAGAGTAGAAATCATTAAAAGTTTATCCATTTTTAAATTTGTTTGAACTGATTTGATTTTTAAATATTTTAATCTATATTAAGTGAATTTGGCAAAAAATAAAATAATTATGCATTTAGTAAAGAAATACAGCACCATTAATGACTACTTTAATTATTTATTTATTTAAACAATAAAAGCTGTTGCAGAAATTTTACGATAAAATATTTTCAAAATGTTAAAACTACTTCAACAAGTAGCTGAAGAAATTTTTATAATCGAAGAAACTCTAATCAACTCTAAATGGGGAAGCAAAACTTATTATTAGTATGTCAACTAGCTGAATTTAGTCAGATATGAGCCCAATTAACATTTTCACTCTAGTTTTAATAGTTAGCAGAGGATCTGAAGAAGCTAGATGTCCGGAACTAGAAAGGAAGGACGAAATCGGAGGACGTCTGGCGGAAAGATTTCGTTGAAGCGGCCACAGTTCTCGATGGTAGTGAGTGCCAGGTGGATGGATGGAGTTTTAATAGTGACTTTAAATGACAGGATTATGGTTATTAACACTTGATATGGTTGAATCAGGAACAAAACACACGCATATATACATAGTTAAATATAACAAAATTTTACATAAACACGTGATTTCACATTTATGTATTTATTTCGCATAAATTACATAAATATGTTATTTATTGGTCATAAATAACAATCAATAATCAAACTAAAATATTAAATGGGAAAAAATACTAAGATTTTTCGAACATAACAAGAAATCTTCGTCAGAGTTAGAATCAAAAGTTGGGTTTTGACTCTGACGAAGACCTGTTGTTGCTCTGGGACAGCTTAAAAGAGCTTAGTCTTTTTTCCCCATTTCATATTGTGGTTACATTGATATAGTTAAATACATGGCAATAAATTATTCAGTTTCTCGTATTTATTCAAACTAGACACTTGTGCTGAAATTTACAAAGTGTTTTATTTTTAAAAAAATCTCAAATATAATACTTGAGTTTTTTTTCAAAATTTAGTACCTCCGTCCATGAACATTTTTTAAATAAGAACTGAAACGTTGCCAATGAAATGCTAATTTGAACCTGAAGAACTGACTAAGTCCTAATAGACATTAATTTTATATATATATACCTCATTAAATATCTTGCCTACATTAAGTTTAGTATGTTTCCTACATACCTTTTCAAGGTTTCGAATGCTACTTTTCCATCTTTGTGGTATCATATAAATTAACTCACCGATTTTTTTATCTTTAAATGTATTTTTCATATTACATATGTCTGACGTTTCGGTCTTGAAAAGGTATGTAGGAAACATACTAAACTTAATGTTGGCAAGATATTTAATGAGGTATGTTTAAAAGAAGGTCTGCTCCCAAAGTATACCAATATATATATATATATATATCAATGATCGAACCACAAAATGAAATGAAAAAAAAGACTAAGATCTTTTAACTGTAATAAGCGGCCTTCGTCAGAGTCAAAAACTCAACTGAGCACTAGATGCAGAAAAGATCTGCATCTAGTGTTACGAAGACCGTAACAAGCGGTCTTCGTCAGAGTCAAAAACCCAACTGAACACTAGATGCAGAAAACTCTTCCCTCCCACTCTTCTCAACTCCTCACCAGATGTTTTCTGCATCTAGTGTTCAGTTGGGTTTTTGACTCTGACGAAGACCGCTTGTTACGGTTGAAAGATCTTAGTCTTGTTTTCCCATTTCTTATTGTGGTTTGATCATTGATATATATATATATATATATATTATATAATATATATATATATATATATATATATATCCACTTAAAATTCGAAAAAACGATCCAAACTGGACGCAAATCAGTTCACAAACGAAGAAAAGCAACACACAGAGAAAGAGACACACTTACAAACTCAAATTTTCGGATGATCCGTCTTCAGGAGAAAAGAGAGAAAGGGCGACCAAGCACGCCGGAAACACAACGGCAGGAAACCGGTCCCGTTGTGTTTCCGGCGTGCTTGGTCGCCCTTTCTCTCTTTTCTCCTGAAGACGGATCATCCGAAAATTTGAGTTTGTAAGTGTGTCTCTTTCTCTGTGTGTTGCTTTTCTTCGTTTGTGAACTGATATATATATATATATATATATATATATATAAGCAAAAAAATGTAGATTGGTTTTTGAAGAGCTCTCTTAGTTTCATAACTTAGGCATAACCTGACAGTAAAAATGAGTACAAAGGCAGTGGTTTTTAGAATATCCCCATGGTGCAAATAAAAGGAGCAGCAAGGCCATCTGACGTACAGAGTTACTTCACAATGGAAGTTATCAGCAATATGATAGTTTATGAATATCCGTAAGAAAGAGATATTTTAAGTACTAGTCCTAGACGGTACCTAAAGGCTTCAAAGACTATCTGGCTGTCAGCATTACCTGCCTGTAGAGCTCAGGAGCAACAGGTGGTATGCAGAATATCTGCAAGAAATTTATATACATAGTATTTGTTTCTTACTCAATGAATATACTTTTATTGTTATAGTTGTAACTAACCCAGCGATATTAAAATTAATTTACTTAACTTGTTATTTAGTGTGTAGATTATAATTTAATTTACTTAATTGACTGTAATAATTGGATTAAATATGCATCAAGATGAATGTTGGCATATAGAATGTCGATTGATACATACAAATAAAAAATGAAAATTATTTTATAAGCCATAACTGACAAGAAGGATTTTGATAAACAATATAATAAATAACAAAAGTATATATTCGACTATAAGCACGGGCTGATTAATTGATCCTTGCAAGTTTATTGTTAGAAGAGTTGACTTGGGAACTGAATTTGTTAAACTGAATGGACAGTTTAGAACTGGCCTCACAAAATCAGCTTCATTAATCTATTAAAACCAAGAAGTAATTAAGTGGTTTTCAATAGTTAATGAACTAAGATCAGCTCTTGATTACCTTATGAATAATTTACCGCTTTGCATCTCAATGAGTATAGACCAATGCTCTTTATTTCTTTTGCTATCAATATAATTCTTATTACTTGGCCTTTTTCAAAGTAATAAAATTACCTTCAGTCCAAACATTATTACCCTTTTGAATGTCACTTAAATAGTTAAATATTTTTTATCCAAGCAACGATTATTAGTTTACTTGTCCAGACACAAACACACTTGACAGTAAAAGAAAGAAATCTCAAAATATTCAAAAAAAAAAGGGCAATTTTTTTGCTTTGACTCTCTTTATGTCAGAGTCAGTTTATATCGTCACTGTCTCGCTGATGACGAAGCCATCAAAATATAGTAGTGAGTTTGTGTTTCATTTTTGTGTTTTCTTTTGGTGAATATAGTTTATTTAGTTCGTGGAATCGTTTCATTAAATTGGTTATATATACATCTATGAATATATATAATGATCAAATCACTATATGACATGGGAAAAAAAGACTAAGATCTTTCAACCGTAAAAAGAGGTCTTCAACCACAATAATTTGCGTTTTTTACTCTGATTAAGACCGATATTATATATATATATATAATGATTTCACATAAACAAGTGAAATAACAATCAATGATCGAACCACAATAAGAAAATGGGAAAACAAGACTAAGATCTTTCAACCGTAACAAGCGGTCTTCGTCAGAGTCCAACCCAAACTTCAGTTGGGTTTTTAACTCTGACGAAGACCGCTTGTTAGGGTTGAAAGATCTTAGTCTTGTTTTCCTATTTTCTTATTGTGGTTTAATCATTGATTATATATATATATATATATATATATATATATATATATATATATATATATAATAGTAGTTGATATTTTAATAGTACAAAAACAAATTTCTGAATTTTACAAAAAAAAAAAACTAAAACAAAGTTATGTAAACTTAAATGGCCCTTTTAGATAAGTTTAGATAAGACAACCTTTACGTAAAAAGCTAGCTATAACGAACTAAATAATGACGCAGTATTATTTCTTTTCAACAATATAGTTAGATTAAAAAAAAATTATTAATGTTTGAAAATTGTTACATTATTATAAGGAAATATGAATATTTTTAATACCCTAGATCAGTGGTTTTCAACCTGTGATCCGCGGATCACTGGTGATCCGTGACGTTTACCCAGGGTATCCGCAAGGCCTACAGATTCACAATGTGCAATTAATGTATTATCAATGTGTACACGTCAATGTAAGTACAACAGCACACTATCAATGTAATTAGTGCATCTTATCAAGATAACTCGTCGTTCACATCTAAAACCAACAACTTTCGGTAACGTTAGGGAAGAACTGCGAGCCAAAATTTGAGTCGGGCAGTTCAGTTATGATTGAAACATTTAATTTAGCCAATACGAGACTCTCTGATTGTTTACTTCTTGTGTATCAGCTGTATTGTATGTTTAAATTTACCTCGAGCTCGCTCAACCAAAAGAGGTACAATAGGAAGTTATATGTACTTATATATACATGCATATTTATGTACAAGGGGATCCGCAAGAATAAATAAGCTCCTCGGCGGATCCGCGCCTGCAAAAAGGTTGAAAAGCACTGCCCTAGATGCTATTAATAGCGTTTAAGAAAAAGCGTTATAATGAAATCAACAACCTTCTAGACAAAGCACTACCTTATTCAGACGTCCCCCAAAAAACTACCTACGACCTACAAAAACCATAGACTGAACAACTGTCAACTTAAGCAGTAATTCTCTGCTCTAGAAGACGCTATATAACCTGCTTTGTTCTATAATTTTTCATCAGCTTTATTGACTTCGTCACAGAGCATACACTCCCTATCAGGACATGGGCCACTCGCACATGATATACTGCACTCAGAATTCAGGCTTGTGGTTAAGGAAATTCGCACTCAAGGAAATCATATTATTCTTTTAAATGGTATCAGGAAACATAGTCCTTGTTCAATAATACTAATTCTCCACTTCACAACGCATTCTAACTCGCACAGTCTACCATTTGAAGGAAGGTTTAAAAAACTATCTGCACTAAATGCTTCCTTTCAGGAACCAGTGAAGCAGTTGACGCTTCTGGGTGTTGTCTTATTAATGGGAGTTGGCGTTCTTTCCACGGTTGAATCACATATGTGTTCCGCATGTACCTCAGTTACCACTCAAACTCACAACACAAATATATCACCTCTAATTCTAACATCTGCCTACTTGCTAAAATTATAAAATTAATAATTTTGGAAAAACAATTAAGTGTAGAAGTTATCGATCACCGAGAAGATAAATATAGTACATGTTTCCTCATAAGGCTTCTGTGTGATATTGGTATTAGAATTTGTATATATTTAAGAATTTTTTCTTAGAATCGGTGATTCAAACAGAGTTTTTAAGAATTGAAATGGTTGGCTATAAGAGGATTCTGTGCTTATCATCGAAGACTCCGATGAATTTATATACACACCCATCTTCTTAGATGAGAATATAGTGTAGAACGCATGCCTTTCGAGCCAGTTTGGTTGGGAGACAGTTCCAAAAAATACACGAATCTGACATATTTGTGTAAATATTCTTTTTAAGCTAAGAATAAAGTAAGATTTATGATTCATTATGGATCAAATCTACCATTATCACATCTACAGTGATTCATACTACCAAATTCAATCGAAGATTCTGCAAAAAACAAGAACAAAAATTCATCTAAAGTTTAAAAGTTCGGTAAAAAACAGAGAGATATTGCCTTCAAAGAATTACGATATCAGGCAAGTATAATTTAAATCATTCAATATAAAGATAAAACTCAATATAATATCGTTATAAAAGTGAAATTTTTCCTCAAGATAAATTGGAAATAGATTTCTTTCCAAGATAATATAAACCAAGTCAATACTTTGACTTGGGTGTATTTTGTTTAACTTTACCCAGACCACGTTGATTAAGGAAATGGCTCGAGATTCCTAAATAACTACTTCAAAAACACTTAAAAACTTTTTGCTAATAACAGTAGAGCATATTTTTAAAGCAAAGTTGGAGACAGTATTGGAGCATCCATTACTTTCAGTTCAAACTTTGAATATAATTCACGAGTCGACTACTTCAACTATTCTTAACAAGTACAAGTCACTTATTATTTAACATAAAATTATTAAAACATTTTGCTCACTAGTTCTACTACATAATATATATTCTTTTTTTTTACTTCATACAGATGTTAACTTCATTATACTGCAGATCTCCGTTAACTGTACACTCATGTAAATATCGCCGGCTTATAATATTGTTTCACTTATTTTCAAAAAACTGTTACTCATTTAAATTAAAGGTTTGAATGTGTCTAAAATAAAATTGCTAGATAAATATCAGCCATGGACAAGTATGCACTTCTACTTTAATACTTTCTTGGACTAAATAAAGGAAGATCCTAATATCAATGATGAAATCAAAGTCACAATTAAAATAATCGAAAGATATCTCGGGAGTTACCAAATATTCCAACAACAAAAATTTGATGGCTGATAAAAAAATACTTTGCAATATTTGATCAATCCATATTTGAGCATAATGAATCTCTGCTTCAACCCTTAGCCACTGCAGTATACTCGTCACATCTCATTTCTTTTTACACAATATGGAATGTTTTGTCCCCCAGTTTGAGTATCGTTAGTTCAATCGTAAAGTTGTCTGCTATTAAAAATAAATTGCTCAATGTTTACTTTCAGACTATTACGACTGATAATTTTTGTAACATAATTTACATTTTCTTGATCAACAAAATTAAAAAATTAAAATTACTTTACCTTATTAAATCTAACATTTGAATCAAGTAGAGTATTAATGATTAAAATCTATTGACAGAAATTATCATATATCATTGTCATTGTGATAGAAAATATATGTAAGCAAATGTATTTATTAGTTTTAATAATGCTATATTGTGATATCAGCTCCGGTTTAATTTCAAAATTAATTAGAAATTAATAATCAAATTAAGGTTCAATTTTATTATTAAATCAAAAAGTGCAATTCTTGAACAGGAATTATACTTATAACATCGAGGAGTGAACAATGAACATTGCTGTCATGTAGAGTAATGTAGCTAAATTGCATTTACTAGCCCATTTATAGGAGAGGCCCTGTAGTCTTTAAATCAGTTCGTGTGGGTACGTGACGTGTGGCTTTTATCTTCCATAATGCCAGGATATCCAGAACTCCTATAGATCATGGTTGTTTTAGCCTTAGCTTGAAAGATTATCTGAGACATTTCTTACGAGGAAGTTATGCTGATGAGCTATTATGCTATTATGAGCTTATAGATTAATTTTTCAATTCAAAATGTGATTACGATTACGATTTCTTAAAATTGATAACTAACTTACATTCACCAACTATATCCCAAAGTATTTGTTCCAGTATCTATCTATAGTATTACGAATTCATAACTGATAATAGTACAACGTGTCTGATAATCTTACAATTACGTATGTTTGTTTTATTATGCCTTACAGCAGTTTTGTCAAGCCTGTTTGCTTTTGAATAGATGTGCATATTTTCACAGTTCATGTCAAATTTCTACTTGGATGCTTTAGCTGTGATCACCAGTAAACCATAACAAGACGTTTATACAGAAAATTGTCTGCAACATGCCGACAAAACCAAAACCAGTGTTTATCATCAGTACCTTTTAATTGTAATACAGAAACAAATATTGAAATTAATTGATATTTGAACTATATGGAGATATTTTAAGTAGATAACTACTTATTGTTGGTTCTGCGTGACTGACATGGTCCAGTGGTGGTTAGACAACAATCGTATATTATCTTGAAGAGACCTAAAACCTAATAATATTTCAACAAAATTCCAAGTCGCTGGCGCCCTGTTAACTTTTTAATTAAATTTCTGGCTGGCCCAACTGACGCTGTTGCAAGGGCTATGATGAAGGGATAAAGCATAGCCTAATTAGAGGGAGGCTGGCCCTGCATTTCCTAACTACAAACAAACTAATTGTCAAACGCATTTTGCTAATTACGTCTCTTCTGGTTTTTACCTCCTTCTCTCTAACCTGAAACCAATTGAGAGTAAAATTATATTCTCCTCAACTTTTTTCTTTCTCTCCTTTTTGTAGACTGAAATTTACGATGCATAAATTATGCAAAACAAAATTTAAGAGCAGGTAAAAGATAAATTACCGTTCATTCTAATAGCATCAAGAAAAAAAAAGAAAAAAATTGAAGTCTTCAAAATTAGTTTATGGATTGACAATTAATTCTTATGCATTCATAGGTAACTGGAAAGAAGGCAATAATAACCACTTGTCTTAATATATGAAGCATACTGTAATAACTTTTTGTTTACAAATAACAGTAGCATATTTGAAATAAGAACAAATTTTACAAAAACATATTCTTATATTCCTATTCTTATGTTCGTATATTCTCATATTCTTATATTATATTAGTATTATTCTTATATTCGTATAAGTATATAGATATACTAAGAATCCAGTTCACAATATTAAAGGAAAATAAGGATATTCTAATACTTTTCAAGATAGTTTATTGAGAACAAGATATCAACCTGAGTTTGTAGACATCAAGTTGAGTCAAAAAGCCTTGAATATTTTCCAATTTAAATAGTTTTTCGGATAATTTCTTTGTAATGGTTGCCACATCAATGATATTTGTAACGATATGGGACACTGTTGACCTACTTAATTGTATATAGTTAATACAGGAGGTTGGGAATGATAATAGTTTTAGTCAAAATGATTCCTACTAAAAATAAAATAAAAATAAGAAGAATGTTTGTTCAAAAATATATACAACCAATAATAGAGTTAAATTTTGAAATAAGCTACTATTTTATTATTCAAAAATAAAAGTAAATGTGATTAAAATAGGAGGGTGAATAAACAAACTAGCCAGAAATTGCAGGTATTGACTCAGCAACTACGGCTGCAGACTATTTCTTAATATTTATAACGCAAAGTGCTGAAAGTAATTTCCTCTCAATAACCGGTTGAGTATATTTTATTTCTTTTTTAATGTCCCCATTATTGCCTCTTCGTAAAGCTCTAAAAATGCTTTCAGGCTTCGTCTAAATCCAATAAAACGATGATTGCTTTTGCCAACTTTTTAAGTATTTTTTGTCAATAATTTATTGAACGATTTATTATAGAATCTAAATTTTTTTTTAATGTAGTTGATACCAAAAATAGGGGGATATAATTTGAAATAATTAGCTAATTGAAAAAAAAAAATAACAATTTTCTTTGGTTTCTTTAAACTTTTAAGAACCTAAACAATTTATGTGTTAAAACAAGTCAAATACCTAAACACATATTTAAATGTTAATTTTCTCGCTTGTAATGTTTTTAATTTCTGTTGAGCATAAACAAATAGTATTTAGGTATGTTGTAGAATATAAATTATGGCATGATTCAGATACCTAAAATTTTAACCTTCTGATATCAATATATTATTATAAAAATGCATAATAAAATAAGTGGTTTTATAATAATTTTTTTTTTCGTTCTTTAACTTACTCCAACAATTCCACAGATTTTTTGTTAAATTATTCAAACGGGCTTGAAATGCTTTCGTAATAACAATAGATGATTGCTTTTTATTATATCTTACACTACAAAAAAAAAAATGAATTTTTAAGTTTTCTTTGTAAAGAAATTTGTCAAAAATTTTAAATATTATGTTCTTATAATGACTTTATATAACTTGGCGTATATTACTAATCATAAAAAAAGCATGCACTTTAATAATAATATTTTACGTATAATAAATAACTTAATAATCAATATAAAATAGAATAACATTTAATTCCTTTTGTTATATAGTTTCTGGTTTTCTTTGTAGGAATACAATATTGGAAACTCCATTGCTTTGGGTGTCTGTCCTTCTGTATTTGATGCTCGCGTGGAGTACAGGCTTTGTAGCACAGTGACGTAAGTAATACATCAGTGTAATAGAATGGTGGCCGTTTATTCCCTCGAGAATCAGGATCAAATAGCTGACTTTGCACTCAAAATATATATATATATATATATATAACTAACTGAAAATTGTGGTTTTCGGTCTTTTAGTTTCAAAAACAAACTTCCAAATACCAAAGGTTTCGGTTTTACTTAAAGCCTTACTCTTCGGCCAATGAGAAAGGTTTCAAATAAAACCGAAACGTTTGACATTTGAAAGTTTGTTTTTGAAAATAAAAGATCAAAAAACCTGATTTACATTTACTTTTATTCTACCAGACCGTCGGTACATTTTATATATATATATATACACTTTTTTGATAAAAATACGATCCGAAATGGACAAATACAGTTCAACGAGCAGAAAAAAACGTAGAGAAATTAAAAACACACACTTACAGTCTCTAATTTTCGGTTGAACCGTCTTCAGGAGAGATAAGAAAGGGAAACGAAGCGCACTGGTACAGAGACGGTTGGAGACGGTCTCCAACCGTCTCTGTACCAGTGCGCTTGGTTTCCCTTTCTTATCTTTCCTGAAGACGGTTCAACCGAAAATTAGAGACTGTAAGTGTGTGTTTTTAATTTCTCAACGTTTCTTCATGTACATTGAACTATATATATATATAGGACGATGGAGTTAGTAGTTGTTTGGTTCCCATGTTAGATATCGACAGTAATTGCTAAAACAAACAAACTGTACCTCACCTTAAGGAGTAAAGTGATATCTTTTTAAAATTTATTATAACTGTTTGTAACATCTCCATCGTAATAAACTATTTGTTGGTTTATCAGGCTGTGAAAGTCAAGAATTTGATGAGGTAACGCTTTGTTGTAACACTCCAATGGTTGACGCAAATCCAGTATGAGTTTAATGATGCCACTCATTCCAAGAAAATTATCCTTACAAGAAAAATTCCTAATAATTTGGTAAGCACCGTACAAAACTATCAACAGATTTAAGTTCAAAATATAGCTAATTGTATTAATGTTTAAAGAGTCAAGTTATTATAATTTAATGATTAAACAAAATTGTTTTATAAACCAAATAATACAACTACAAATATCTATTTTATAATAATAAACTAAATTTAAATAAATAATTAGAATATGTATGTACATTATAGTACATTATAGCAACTATAAAAAAAACCACAAAATTCCCTTCCAACATTTTTATAAATGATGCAAGAGTAATCAGTTTTAATGCAATATGTCAAAATTACTGCAGTGTTAATAATTATACACTTCGTTATCACGTAAGCAAATAACAAAATCTCAAATCTTAATTAATTTCCCTTCATATTTCTGTGATATTTTATTTACTTCATTTTCCACACATTTAACCTCAGTGACCAATTTAACTGTAATAAATTCTAGGCCGACTGACTGAGTTTCCCTTGAATTGAATATTTCACGGTTGAGCTTTATTTATACCCTTGATGAGAGTTTAAATGAGAAAATAACTCTCTTTTGGACTCTAGGGATGACAGGCATTTAAACTGGTATTTATCAAAACTTTAACGATATCAAATTAAAAAAAAACATCTTTCCAAATGCCCCGATAGTATTGTTTTTTACCTGTATTTTAATGTGCAATAAAATATTTTACCTGTAAAAAAAAAGCAAAATATTTCTTTTCTTTCTGTCTGTACAAAAACAGTTTAACTGGTATAACATCATTGTTAGTATGATGTAGATTTCTATAAATGTTATTGTAAAAATGTACTACTTTACTTAATAATTTTTTCTCACACATCCATTGATTTTTGAACTTATCCAATGTCCCAAGTATCAAAAGATTTCTCTTCACAATGCATAGCTTTTAAAACTGTTTCAGATATGAGAAAAACTCTTAAGGTCTTAAATTATTATTCTAGTAATATTTTTTTTACATGATCTAAAATAAACCTGATGTTGCAGTTTATATGTAATTATACCATTCAATTATCCCATTCATTAGAAGTAAAGCACATAGTTATAAATTCAATAATTTCATCGATTTTTTTAACTGAATAATAACCAGTTTGAGCTATTTTTGAAAAATATTCATTTTATATTAATACTAATTTAAAACAATCAAAAGTTTCTTGAGCAGAGAGGAGTAGATATATATTTGGTGTAAATATGAAGTGAAAGTACAAAGTATACGAGTATATACAAAATAATTTATACTACATATAGTTATAATAAGATTATAGAATATGATATAGTATAAACCAGGATGTTATTGATAAATCAAGTCAATTGTGTGATTTATAGTTAAAAATCAAGACACAATGGAAGTATGATAGCCAGTGCTATATGCTCACAAGAATTTTATAACAAATAATATGATAATAACCATATAACTAATTAGTATTATTTTTTATTGTTTTGTTCTCATGATCCGGAGTTCTGGGGCATGGAATATGGTAGATGGCCTAGTCAGAACGATATTGACTACGAAAAAGCGATACTTGAAAGATCTAGAAGGATAATAAGTAAGTATGCCACACCTAAGGTAAGCTACGACCAAGCCTGAAGTAATGTGGAAAACAGTTCCAGGCTAGGTCCAAGGTGAAAAGGGAGTGTTTTAGTTGGTAGTCTGGTTTATCTGGGAGCCCAGCACTATGTGCGTAAATACATTTCACCTCCTTACCCCAAAAAAAAAAAAATCATAATAGTTCTCAATAAAAAAGTTAATTATAGATTAATTTATTTTAAAATCTAACTATCACTAGTAAATATATAAACTTTCACAGAAAGAAAACACATTCACAGATTCACAAAAATTCACAACCTTATTAAAAGTGCATTCTCAATAACAAGTGATTATTCCTTGTTATGGTTTGTGGTTTTACAATTGACTAAAATTAGGATTATGGTGACTCTTCCATTCGTATATTTATTTTGATTGTTACCTTTGTGTAACTATGTTAGTGTTATTGATAATAATATTCTAATAATAATTTTAAAATTTTAATAATTCAATAACATTATTTAATTTTAAGTAGTTATTGTGAGTGTGCATTCAGCGCAAATAAAAAAAAAAAGTTCTAGTAAGTCTAAATTATTATAGTTACGCTGTAATTCAATTTTTCAGAATAGTACAATGTTTCTGATGGATTTTCAAAATTTATCATCATCTATGATAAATGCATTTAATGTACAAAGACTTTGTTTCATTTTATTTTTAGTATAGTATGTTCCATATTGAGCTACGTTAAAAAAAATATATTTCTTTAAAAGAAGTCAAAATATATTTATTTGTCATGCTAAGGAATGTAAGATAAACATAGATAATGTCCACATAGAATTTTTAGCAATTAAATAAATTTGAAGTTCAAAGCTAAACCAAAATTGAAAAAAAATATTTGTAGGACTATTTTCAAATAAATAAGGAATACTAATCGACTCAGTAGAAAAAAATAGTTCGAAGATCAGAGAATTTGTGAGTTCCTCCGGCAGGAATCATACACCCAGTGTCAGAGAATATAGTATCTCTGCGTTATACGAGTATGTACATGATTGAATAAGAACTGATTTTAGCTTTTATTTTTTTTTACATCTTTATTTAAAAATATACAACTACGCATTTTTTACGTGAAAGCATATGTGGTAAGAGTGACACAAGTAGCTTTGAGATACGTGATGAAAGAATGAAACCTAGTGGTTTAACTTTTCACTTCGTTTCTTGGTTGTAGAAGGTTATCATGGCAGTAGATCCCTCAGTCATCCTCTCTTTATATGTCTTGGGGAATTTTCGAAAAGCGGAGAAGAAGCAAGGTTTTGTACAAGTTGATTTAGGTGAGAGAAAAGTTTGATGTAGAACGCCTTATAACGATCAGAGGCTAAATTTTATACAAATGAAAATTCTTGAGTCTCTATAAAGAATGTAATTTGTGACATAATAATTAGCCTTAGTGATAGTGCGAAGGATTTTGGATTCAAATGACTGTATTTTATGAATGAATGAAGATTTGATCACAACCCCAAAATTAAAGTATGTAATCACACGTATTATTAATAACTTAAGTTAACTCTTTTAAAATTATTTATTTCATAAAATAAAAGTTAATGGATAATTGAAATCATAATAATAAAAAAGGTATTGGAAAAAGATTATAAGCAGTGGTCTTTAAAGGCTTCAGAAAAACAAATTAGAATATTTTTACAGTATTAGTCAATTAATCAATCAAAACCTCTAGAATTAAAACCTCTAAGTGGTGAGCTACAGGTAAACCTGGTTTAAGATTTTTATAGGATTAAAAACATAGCTCTGGAAAATAAGATTGGTAAATTTTGAAGCCCGTTTTAAGTTAGAGTCAGAGAAGAAGGGGCAATGTTTTGTGGATGCTCATATAAGGGTTGTGTGTTTACGCTTAGACTCTAAGCGCCCCTCCTTCAACATGACCAAGCACCAGAAAACCATAACATGCAAAACAACATTAATTCTACTTTGTTTTACATTATTAGTAGTCAGAGTTTGTTTAAAATCTCATACTACTAGTGTAATCATCCGTGTGACCTAAGTCTGCCCTTCTAAACATTGTAGTATTTCAAACTTTATTTGGGCATTGAGAGCCACCAGTTAGCAGCGTTAATATTTCTTAGAAAATTTAATCTTATCTTACTCTAAACAACAGCATCATTTATTAACTTATTTAGATGAAGTTTCTAAAGAGACTAGTTGCAATAAAAAGCTTATCAAGTTGTTATAGAACTTCTAAATTCTACAGTCTTTAAACAAATTGTGTCTTTATGGTCTCATGATTGTAAAGCATCCTTTTTATAAAGTACCCTTTATACCTACAATAAACTACAACAAAAAATAAACTACATAAATACCTACAATAAACTTTGTTTATCTGATTGAGTTTTCTTTCTTGAAGCAGATTTGAAGTTAGAGTTCACTTTGCTAATAGTTAATCTGTATTACAACACGCATCTTATGTGAGTTAACGTTTCATGCAATGTATAACTACAAGTGCATAATTTTATCATATAATTTTAATTATTTGTTAACTCGAAAAAATAAAGAAATTGAAAAAAAAATATCCAATTGCATTTTTTAAAATTAAGTTTCCCAAATGAAAAGTTGAAAAAACTTTCTCAAATAAAATGACATCAACATCTTTCGAAACTAATATAATATTAAAACAATTTGTAGTTTATATTACATATTTTTTTAAATAAATGAAACATTTAAATGTAAATTATTTTAACTGAAATTTTTTTCTCGAATTCACAAGGTATTTAAACATTAAGATTAAGAAGTTGAAAACGCTATATTTCACATATCTCTTATTATTCAAAAGAAGTGGCTAAAAAGTGCTGGTTGAACTTTAACTAACAAAATTTACAATTATATATCCAGAGAGTGTCTATTGTTTTACTTTGAGACCCCTGAAGATGCAACAGTTGGTCATATTCGGTAGCTTAGAACGAGTTTAACCAAAAAACACAAAACTATCTTTGTACATGATTCGTTCGTAATATTTCTTTTTTAATTTTAATACAATTATCCAGTTCTTTTTTATTTTCAATTTGTAATTATAATAAAATCTTTTTGTTTTTATTAGTTTATCTATTTTTCTCCTCTAGTATAACCTTGTTCACCTTAGAGATTTCAGGTTTTAGTTTAATCCTTTGAGTATGAGATTGGTTTTCTTATGAATGGGTATGTAATTTGTCAAACAGCTTTTTTAAAAATTATTATCAGTTTTGATTTTCAAGGGTACTCTCACTTTCTTGTTGTCCTGATTTAAATTTAATGACTAACTATTGTTTTAAAATTAAAAATAGTAACTCTGATGTACTGTTTTATCTTCTACGTTATTGGAATTATGTTTTTACTAATCAAATTACACATATTCATATTAAAGGAAAAAATATACAATATTTTCTTATTCGACCACATATATTGAAGACGTATTTTCTTTTTATCGAGGTTTGGCCTAGCTTCAAACAAATGTTTGAAGCTATTGATTGAAGCCAGACCAAACCTTGATAAAAAAGAAAATAAGGGAAAAAATATAGAAATTAAGAGGGCTGTGTTATTGCTATCCATCAAAGGTACTGACTGACATAAATATCTGACCGTTTACTGCAACTTTTGATTTAACAGGGAGATCATTCTCTTTTACAAAATTTTTTATAGTATTATTTGAAATCTTGCAAAAAATGTATAAGAATAAACGATGATGTAACGAATGTTTTTTTTAATTAGACTGAAATGATAACTTTTGAAGAGAAAAAGAAAAACGAATAAAATATTTAAAAATTAGAGATTTAAAAAAGTTAGGAACACCTGCGTCAGTCATTGCTGGCACCATAAAATTGTTTTAAAAAAGCTATAAAAAATAATGGAAAATTATAAATTATTTATAAAATATTAAATGATTAATTAAATTAAATAAACAAAGTTAGAAATACGAAAAAAAATTATTAGTTTTAAATAAAATATCAAGTTACCAGTAGAAATTCAGATAAAAAAAAAATTTAAATTATTTAAAAAAGTTATAAATAATAATGAAAAATTATAAATTATTTGTAAAATATTAAACGATTAATTAAATTAAATAAACAAGGTTAAAAATACGAATTTTTTTTAAAAAAAATTATTAGTTTTAGATCAAATATCATGTTAGGAATTCAGATCAAGAAGAAATTTGAATCTTTAGATGAAATGATTGTATTTTAAGATGGTTGGATGGTCCTCAGGTGATTGCATTAACTCTACTATTTTCAATTACTCTAGCTGTCAAAATATAATAGATATCTTATTGTTTTTATCATTATGTTACGTAAACGACTGTACTTATAAACTGCACGATTTCAAACAGACATGCAGCCATACACACCAATATTTTAAAAATGTAGAAGAGTGAAAAAAATGAGAATATGTAACTTACTGAAACTGAAAAACAAAAGAGCTTAGTCACTCACAAGGAGTCAAATCAACCTTTGAAAAATATCTCATCAATTTGTTTTATTTCATCATGGGAACACACATTAAAAAATGTCATTGAAAAGAGGAAGATAGAGTGAGGTGAAGGGGAGGCAAACAGAATTAGAGAGAAGGATATTAGATAGTGTGCGAAGATGGGAAAATTAGAGAGTAATTAGATATTTGGTCAGTTTCAGATTGAAATCAATGGGTGAAGGATTACATTGCAGATTTACATAAAACAATATAGATTGGCTAACAGAACAGAAATAATAATAAATTATAATCGTATAGGAAAATGAACTCTGACCAAAGAAATCCTGAAAATTCAACTGAACATATTGAAACGGAGCTATCGAAATTACATTAATGATTTTCAATTAATATTTTATTATGGTATGCTTTGACATATGCTATCTACAACACTTCTTTTTAAATAATTTTTTCTTGCATAAATATCGTACCATCGTGGTAGAGTATTTCAAAAAAAGCTGATTGTTAAAAAAATTCGTAACTTTCTTAATTTTTGATATAGATCTTTTATTTTTTCAGGTCATCTAGAGTAACCCTTGCAATGTCATCATGAGTCGTTACACCACCAGAGAGCGGATATTTATCGTAGAGTCGTATTTTCGGTTGAATGAGTCAATATCAGAAACTCCAAGAGAATTTTGACGAAACTTCAAAACAAGAAATTCCCCTACTCCCAATGCAATAAAAACCTAATAATTTGAGCTAATTTTGGAAGATGAAAAATTTATCAAAATTATAGGGTCTACCAGATTTAGGGAGGTCACATAGAGAACCTTGTTTACGAAATCAAGCTACCATGGCTTTTATTTTTTCGACCATCAACTTCTTCTGGGTCACCCTGTACAATAAATACTACGACCAGGGATTAAGAGTCCCTCCATACTCTTATTAGTTACAATTGACTAATACCAGTTATTTCATGAAAGTTAAATCCTTCTACCCTATTCGAAAAAAAATATTTGGGTTTGAAAGTTTCAGCAACGAAGTAAAATAGTACAGGTAACAATTCTATTTATTATGTTAATTATATGTTGTTGTGTAAAGTTATGCTTTGATGGATGTAATGTTTTTTTTAAATATTACAGTTGTTTTATAACATTTAAAAAACTAAAAATTGGGTAATTTTTAATTTAAAGTTGAAAAATTCTTCGAAATTAAATGAACGTTTGTTTTAATTTCTGCATATCATACTATCAATACTAGTATCAGAACATTATCATAATATTAATTATATATACATAAAGATTTCACATAAACACGTGAAATAATAATCAATGATCAAACCACAATAAGAAATGGGAAAACAAGACTAAGATGTTTCAACCGTAACAAGCGGTCTTCGTCAGAGTCAAAAACCCAGACTCACTTGGGTTTTTGACTCTGACGAAGACCGCTTGTTACGGTTGAAACATCTTAGTCTTGTTTTCCCATTTCTTATTGTGGTTTGATCATATATATATAATTAAAGTTACAGCTAGAGAACTCAAGAAAAAGAACTAACACTCACGAATCTCGATAATTTCGGCGTCTTGCCGTCTTCAGGAAAAAGAAAAAAAGAAAATAAAAAGGAGAAAGAATGAAGGAACGGAGACGTAAATGCGTACACTGGCCGATGATTATATATATATATATATATATATATATATAAAATCAATAGAAAAACTATTCACAAAGGATAAACAAAAGTTGCTGAATAAACTGTACACACAGATTAAAAATACGAAACACAGTTAAGTGTGCGGAAGGAAAACACCATCATTTTAATGCAAAAGTCAATGACCCAGCCAGACTAAAAATATGCGATGCCATGAAAATCATAAAATATATATACGTATATACGATATATATATATATATATATATATATATCAGTTGGGTTTTGACTCTGACGAAGACCGCTTGTTACGGTTGAAAGATCTTAGTCTTGTTTTCCCATTTTTTATTGTGGTTTGATCATTGATATATATATACATAAAATTATATTATTATTATATATTCTATAATATAATAAAATATATATATATAAAAAAAGTTTGTAATTTTGTTTTAAAGAGATAGTTACATTTACAATCAGTGCCAGTTTGTGTAAGTTAAAATTTATTCCCTAAACTTTCTCTAAACAGCCGTTTGTGGAAGATAACAAGTTTCAGGACTTTATGGACGCCTGGTGTTTCAGACTTAGTTGCTTATAATATTAAGTTGATTCCGGGTACTACTAAACGGAATCAATAGATTGACTGATGTTGAAATACCATAATCCATGTGAATCCCAGCGAAAAAAAAAACAGTGGAAGGGCCAATCTTATCCCATTTCGTATTGTATTAGGGTATTTTATGGGTTGTGGACTGTCTGCGGTGCCGATAAATCCCGAGAAGGGTGCTTGGTCTGGGATATAGATAAAAAGGGCTTGTGGATGGAAGGGCGAGCGCTGGCCCTAGATAGGGCGGGGATCACAGAGGCGCTTCGGCTCTATCTGATCACACCACCTCACCAATAAATCCCGCTTTCCATCAGTCTCAGGCCAACCTAATCATTTCCCCGCCCTCCCCCACCATCAGCCATCTGTGCCTGCGTCTCCTCGCCAATAATCACCTTTCTCCATCGTCTCTTAATAAACACAGTCTTCACTGCAATAAACACAGTCTTCACTGCAATAAACACAGTCTTCACTGCAATAAACACAGCCTTCACTGCAATAAACACTGTCTTCACTGCAATAAACACAGTCTTCACTGCAATAAACACAGTCTTCACTGCAATAAACACAGTCTTCACTGCAATAAACACCTCCATTAATAGATGACTTAGGACTGGGAAGCAACTTTAACAGCTTCCAGTAACAAATACCAATCCTTATAAGTCCATTAGTTTTAATTGCATAACTTATAACAATCCTAAATTATCACCCTTTTGAAATAATAATTCTTATATTTGTCAGGTTTCAGTGTTAAATAAAATTTACTAATTTAGTTTGAACAATAAGTTTCGCGCATTTTACTCTATTTATAGTCAATTTTTCATTAAAGATATAATTAAAACTTCGAATAAATGTTTTGACAAATGACTTAACGAATCATTTTTAACTTTTTTATGATCTCTATTGATGTTATAATTAATAAAACCTAATTATAATTTAGTTAATCCTAAAGGAGGAAAAGGTAGATTTTTGTTCTTTGTACAATAAGACTTTTTACTTAAAATTTCTGGTGATTAATGAAACATGAAATTTTGTATTAGATTTTATTTTATATATGACAACTGGATATATTTATAATATTGGAAAAATAATACTACACTAAAAATAAGAACTATTATGTTTAATTTATAGAGTGGGAAGATAATGTGGGAAAATGAGTATATTAGTATGAGACAAAATTTCCATCAGATGGCAAACCAATGGAAGCGTCCACTAAGGAGAAGTGCATCTCTCCAAACTATTATAGCAAATTTACATATGTATAAATGTGTGTGAAAATATGTGTGTGTGTTTCTCTCGAGATATTTTCTAACTAAAAGATCTTAAAGAACTAAGTTAAAGAAAGTTATAATCGCCAAACTTTAAGTTATTGTTAGCTCTGAGACAGAATAACAATCTCCTAGCCATATTTTATTTTTTTAGCAAGTAGAAATAAAAAAAAATTTTATTTCCAGTTTACCAGATTTTTTTCTGTAGTTCTAGTGTTTTAGTTAAAATTTAATATACAGGGTGGGCCATAAATTTCGATACAATGAAAGCATAATGTCTATTCTTTTATATTTCAGATATTTTTTTAATATAGTATTTTATATACCTTAGAAAATGAGTTTGAAAAATGAGCAACGAATTGAAATTATACTAATGGCTTAATCGGGAAGCAATCGCATGGTGGCAGCAGGGTTTTAAGGAAAATATGGAACGAGCATCACACACAACACTGTAGCAAAACTTATTTGCAAGCAAGAAACTGGAAATGTAGCAGATCAACCCCACGAAATGGTCCAAGTCGCAAGGCCACCGACGAAGACACATCAGCTAGGATACTCGCTGCGATTATACGGAGTCTAAGAAAAAGTACACGACTTGATTTCTATCTTTGAGGCCACTTGAAAGCCATTGTGTATCACGAAAAGATACGGGACACAAATCATCTCAAGGAACGTATACACAACGCCATTACAAGCATAACATCAACCGTGCCAATGCGTGTTCATCAACAATGGCAAACACGTATTAATATGTGTATTCAAAGCAATGGCAGTCATATAGAGGACATTATGTCAATAAAAATTTGTCAGATATACGAGTATTTATTTCTTTTATGTATTGAAATTATGGCCCACCCTGTATATTCCAATCAATACAAAAACTGAATCAATACAAAAAATATTAGTAAGTGTTTAATCATTAAAGTTACTACATGAAATACCCAAACATAAATAATGTTTAAATCAAATTGGACTCAGCGTAAACCAGCTCAATAAAGTTCCTACCTATTCATAATCTGACCAAAGTATTCTGCAAGCACAGCTATCATTACCATGATTTGTTTTATCATTACAACACGACAAAAATATTAATAAAAGTTCCCTTCGATGTTACAATAAAACTACCGATTCAATAATAAGGAATAGGAGAATAGAATAAAACAAATTTTATTTATTCTGCGGTTTGGTTTTGAATAGGTTTCTATTGAATTCTTTATGCAAATATTTTGTTCATAACATTGAAAAATGAACGTGTTTTTTGTAACTTGAATTTGATATATCTCATAGATACCTAATAAGTCATTCTTAATGTTTTTATAGCATTTACAGAATTCTTTATACTACTTGTAATGTTCTGTAATATTATTAAACTAATATATTAAACTAATAACATTAGATTCATAACAGTCTAATAAAACTCCATTTAGTATACTTAAACAAATCTTTGCATGCAGGAAATGAAGCTTTTAGGAGAAGAAATATTGCAGTCGTGTCAAAGATACAATATGTAGATGATTTACAAATAAATTAAGTAAAAAAAATTGACTAACCGAAAGTCGACCATAAATTGATAGCTAGTTAAAACAAGCAATAAAATTTGAGAGCTAATTTAATTTGAAATGTGAAAGTTAATGAATTTGGGAACACACACACACACACACACACACACACACACCCACCACATATTATATATATATATATATATATATATATATATATATATATAATAAATGATCAAACCACAATAAGAAAATGGGAAAAAAAAATTTATTGTGGTTTGATCATTGATTGTTATTTCACGTGTTTATGTGAAATCTTATATATATATATATATATATATATATATATTATATATAACAATTAAAATAAGCAGTGATACATAAACAGAAACACAACAAAGACTCACTTTTCAATATTTCGACCGTAATGGCGGTCGTCCTCAGGAGAAGAAGTGAATTGACGGAGGGACGACAGTCAAGACGACAGTCATTGTATATATATATATAGAATGATAATCTAAACAGTCCGAACCAGACAGATAGATAAATGAAAAAGACCACACATAAAAGAAACGAGAACATTTACTGGATCAATGTTTCGAACTGAAGTTCATCATCAGGGAAGAAGTAGAAGGGAAGAAGAAGAGGTACTTACGTTCAGGACTGCGAGTGGAAGGCGCCTTCCTTAAGTGGAAAAAGTACGCATGTACTTCTTCTTCTTCCCTTCTACTCCCTTCTTGATGACGAACTTCAGTTCAAAATATTGATCTAGTATGTGTTCTCGTTTCTTATAGTGTTGTCTTCTTCATTTATATATTATATATATATATTATATGGTATTAAAGATATTTATTGTAGTACACATTCATAAAGAGAGTATGAGTACGTGTACGTTGTGTAATAGATTGAAAGAGTGAAAAAGAAATAGGTGGGAGACTGAGGGTTTGTGAGCGAGGAAAAGACAAAGAAAATCAGTGAAGTGGAAAAAGGGAGACTCAGGGGTTGGGTAATTGAGTGAGAGAAATATTTTGGAAAAAAAATGAAAGTAATACCGTGTAACATTCGTAAACTTTCACTTTAATAATGCAAGGAGAGCTTTATATTTCTTTACTGTCTCTAGTTATTCTTTCAAAATAGGCGAATTTTAATTCAGTGAGCAGATGTAGGAATATAAAATAATTGATATTTGACCGAGAGAAGGTCCAATGATATCGAAATGAAATCGCCTCTTCTTTGTTATTAGTCCAAACCAAGCCAATATAGCAGAACCTCTACTTTCTTGATCCACACACCAATTTTATTAGAGTCTCAGTTAAGAGACTGCACGACAATATCCGAGACCGAAAGCAGCGAATAAAGTATATGTATATAAAAGGAACAAGGACTGGAGCGTTCATATTGCCTCGTAAACATCCTGAGCTGAAGGCGTAGAACAGCCCCGCTGTTCACTCCATCAACCAGTGCCAACTGAACTCAATCCCTTATACAAGTACCCATTAAATTATATGCGCAAACTAAAACCACCCTTACATAAAACACTCTGCCAATCTTAACAACAATTCCAACAGTTCTTTAGCAAAATAATGAAAATACTCCTACTAATAACATAGTTTTTTGTGGGAATAATTAATAAAATCAATCCAATGTGGTTTGAAACTTTGTGCACTTACCTTTAATAACACTTATACGTGACAATTGTATTTTCATCACAATTTATAATTTACTCATGGCTTAAAGTGATTTTTATTATGTTTACTTAATTTGTTAGTTACTCTTAGGTCAGCAAACACTAATCCTGCAACTTTTAGATCAGGAGGTTACAGGATTATCCATTTCTCCGGATTAGTGATTGATTAGCCTAGAATACAGCCAAGTAACTAACCACCTCATTTCAAATTTAAAATACTCTTGTTAATTTTTTTCCAAGATTGCCTGAGAGTTCAATACCTTCACTTCACGTAACTTAAACCCTCTCATCATTAAGTGATCTAGTTGCGCACTATTTCATTGATTTCCTTTTAAACATCTGTTTCTTTGATTAACTGTTAGCAAAAAAAGCTGCGTAATTTTTCTTTATATCATAATCTGTTGTTAACCCAATGCCCTAAAATTCACCCACGATTCTCACAGATAAACTTTCATCAAGTTTTTTTTCTTATCAAAAGTTTGACCTATTCGGATATAAGCAGAATTTTATGTTTACAATGGTCATTTCTTTTATTCACGGGAATCATGTCTGAGAATAGAATACTCTTTATAAAAAATAAAGCTTAAATATCGCGAAGGAAAAGATTTTATCATTGTTTCAAACAACCGCCTCTGATTTGTTTGTGGTGGCCAATAGAGAAAATAGTGCTGTATCACCATTACTCTAAGTAAATATAATATCTAGCTAATCGACAGTTGGGTTTTAGTGTTATTTTATTGTGGCTAAATGTGTTTACGTAATAATAATTTTCTTCTTGAAGAATTTAACTGCTTTAGACAATCACTTAATGATTTAATTGTTTCATTATAGCTGTGCCAACCTTATCAACTTTAACAGTGTTAAAGTCATTGGTATGGGACAGTTAGACATGTTACTAATATCACTATTATTATTATACTTATTGACTGAGTTTCATTTGGCAGAGCGCGTAAAGATCATGTATGATTTATTATGTCCTTCCTTTTGATTTATGAGTTTAACTTTATATTTTATATCTATTAACAAACTTAATAATTGCCATTAGAAGTATGACTCAATTTTGCTGGTACTAAATTTAATTTTAAGACAACTTGAACTTCTTAAAGTACTGATTCTCATTACCATGTAATAAAAAACTTTTGAAAAGATTTTTTTTAAAAAATATTTTAAAGATGCATTTTACCTCAATTTATGAAGATATTTTTCTCTTTTAATTATTTTCCAACAATCTGAGGAATATTTGAACTTATTTGATCAGCTCAACGGTAGCATGAATATAAATTCTTCTATTTATAACGACTTACTTATCTGCAGATCCTTACATATCATAACCTGAATTATTTCAAGTATCCAGTAGGTATTCCATGACTAATCACCGAACATACCACTACTCACTGAAAACAATATGTAGTGGTCACAATTTCAGTTTTGGTAATCCACTAAACTTCCAGCTTAGTTCTACTTTATTCATTGGTACTTTGGTAGTCTAGGTCATGCTTCCACTAATTATTCTTGCATAGATTCTAGTAATCCATTCTATAGTTTCTAGTTATATTTATATATTGTAGATGATTCAGCAGATTGTAGTTCGTGTTATCAAACTACAAGACCTGTTAACTTTTTGTTAAGTGTAGTTTCATCTTTATATAACAATCTATTAAGTTAGAAATTTGATCAAAAGCCGAGAATTTCGGACATCTAGCTGAATAGTTGCATTATGAAATTTCTCATTAATAGACAACTAACGTTCTAGTCAGAATCAAAAACGAATTATACTAGAACAAGGCTCAATCCCGAAACAACACTTACTAACTAGACTCCTTATCTACTAAAGCCGACAGCAAATCTTAACTATGGTAATTAACATATTTAGTGAAAATTTTGAATGGAATCGCCGATAGTGCTGGCTCCACCCATGGTCAAACACTGGCACTGGAGCCATATCCTTTAAACTGACTGGCTCCGCACATGGACAAACACTGGCACGGGAACTAGAGCCGGAGCCACATCCTTTAAAATGATTGGCTCCACTCATGGTCAAACACTGGCGCCGAAGCCATAGCCTTTAAAATTATTGGCTCCACCCATGGTCAAACACTGGCACCGGAGCCATAACCATTAAAATGATTGGCTCCGCCCATGGTCAAAGGCTAGCACCGGAGCTGGAACCGGAGCCATAGCCTTTAAAATGATTGTCTCCACCCATAGTCAAAGACTGGCACCGGAGCTGGAGCCGGAGCTGGAGCCGGAGCTATAGCCTTTAAAATGATTGGCTCCGGAGCTGAGTTGACTTTATGACAGTTCACCAGCCCTTTATTACTGTGTTCTACTTAAAATTGTGATATATAAGTTAATAGAGAATACCAAGTTTTGACTTTTAATAATTAATTAAATTAAAAACCTGTATTCTAGGCTTTTGTGTTTTTCAAAAACTATAATAACTTTAGATATCACAACATGATATAACAACCACCTTTCATACTTTTACTTTAAAACAGCTTGTGATTCCTTTGAAAAAATGGGGTCAAATCGAGGTGTACACCCAACGGTCAATTGAAAAGCATGTTTATATTAAAATAATATCAACTTTACTTTTTTACGTTAAAAAAATTTTAATAATTACATATTATTCATTAATAATACATTGAACCGAAATATGTATTACTCTTAAGGTATGCATAACAAATAATACTGCAACAAGTCAATAAATCTCTAAGCAGAACACTGATCAAATAAATGAGCACATTAGGTCAGCTTGCTCCTTTATAATGATGAACACTGTGCAGCTATGATATATGGATGTTTTATATCAAAGCCACACTACACATGACGTCAGATGTGTTAATCCACAGTCATTGTTGAATAAAGATATTCTTTCAACCATCAGCGTTTGAGATTCATCAAGTTGATTGAATTTAAAGAATACCAAAAACTACACTTGACTGATATAAAATGCACTTCTTTACATCAGTGATAATTATAACTTTGTATTTAATTAAGGTAATTGAAGCTTTTTGTAGCTCATCCGTAATTTTTTGTGTGACTATGGTCACCTTTTATAATATATCATTCTAATTAAAAGTTTGGTATTTTCAGAAATAAATTTCTCTTATTCTATCTTTATTTATAAAAAATAATTATGTATTCTTAATGTACATTATTTATCAACCTCACAATAGCATTATCCAATATATTTATTAAGAAGTTATTTGTAAATACTAAGAATGTACCATATTTTAACTTTCTTTAATCGTTTTATTAATATATTTAACATTAAGGCACTGAAAATAAAAGGTTATTTTTTTTATTGATAAATCAAATAAATGTGTATTCATGAATAGGATATTTTAAGAGATTCAAAAATAAATTATTGTAACCTCTCGACTAAAAGTAAAATACAGAGAATATTTCCTTAAAAGAAATAATTTATTCTAAAAAAAAAAAAAAAAAACAGGTTGCATGTGGCATTTATGGCATAGTATCTAATAAATGTAAGCCTTGGGCCTTGAGCAGAAGACAGGGGATATAAAGCCAATCTGCTGAGAGAAGGGGCATTATAAAAGAATAAATTTCTGCACCAAAGTAGGACTTTCCAATATTCAAGAGTAATACTGATGGGACCAACGGATACAAACCCTTTTGAAAGGATCTTTTCTTCTTTTTTCTTTTTTTTTAAAGATAAAAAAAACACTTTAACTGTTTGATTAAAGGGGCGTATGTCATTGTCGTTGACCGTGTTCTTTTAGAGATATAACATGACAAATAAAATCACCATGCATTTTATTTAGATATTGCTTATAGAATAGCCATTTTAAATGACATTCCCACTAAAAAAAAAAGGTAATAAGCATTTATTCATTAATTATTTCATTAGATATACAGCTATTCAATACATCGTTTTAAACACAATAAAAAATGCAGAAATACAATCAAGTTCATTCTTAGTTCTTCCTGATTCTTTTTACGATATAAGTCTTTGTTGGTTTAACAGTCTACCCTTAATAACAGACTAGGAATAGGGTCTGTTAGAAATTGAAGTAGCTATTGTCTAGTATGATATTATTTCTTTCCATTCTACTTTATTGCATGTGTAATACATTTTAAAAATTAAAAAAGTATATATATATATAGTAACGGGTCACTAGCCGTTGCGTCTACAACGTGCTTCGTCTCCCTTTCACTTTTCTCCTGAAGACGGATTGCCCGAAAGTTTGAGTTTGTAAGTGAGTTTCTTTACTTTGGTGCTACCTATCTTCAATGTTGAACTGATATATGTATATATATATATTTATAAACCAATTACAAAAGATAGCACACAGACAGACACAGGAATAACTCAATTCTATGTTTCAACCATCGTCGTCATCAGGAGGCGAAGAGTCCCGCAGGAAGGCAGAGCGGCGACTAGTCCGTTGGACCGTTTCACTTAATTATTATATATATATGAATAATAATGAAAAAAAAACACTTGATGTAATAGATGATTAATTTACCACAATGAATCTAATTTGGTAACAATGCTCTAAGGCCTTAATTACTTTTTTTTATATTATAATTCATAACAATAATTAATTATAATGAACCCCCACGTCAAGTATTAGTGATAATCCTATCCAAACTTCTATTGACGTTTGATTTCTATTTATAATCATATAATTTGATGTGGCATTTAATTTAATAAATCGACAGTAAAATTGTTTATTACATAAAATTGTTTATCAAATAATTGTATTCAATTTCTTAGCTACATATTCAGAACCGCAATATTAAAATCATGCAAATGTTAATCTTTGTCCCTATTTCTAGACAGTTATAAAACATATAATATAAAAATTATTTATAAAAATTATACAAAGAACTTAGCGTACTCTGGAATACATATAACATTTATTATCAAGGGAGCTATTTGTAATTAATCAATAATAGCAACTTTTTATATCTGATCACCTATTTAAATAACCTAGTTCAATGCTAATCGGTACAAAATTAGTGGCGAAATTTCGTATCATATTTTGATATTTCAGGGAAATTTTATAACACTTATAATGAATAAATGGCCAAATAAAGAATAAAAAAACTGGACCTATTGCGAAGCAAATTATAACATTAAAATTGAACTGTAATTTCTATTTGAGATATGTGTACCTGTTTTTTAGTATATGATAATTTATATTATATTAATTTGGCTGTATTTTGTTGATAATCGATAATTGTAGTGTCTTCAATATTGCATTATATTCTTATTGTTAAGGCATCATATGTAGATAGCCTGATATCAGTTAACTGCTACCTTTAGTCATCCTCATTATCATTCTTATAGAAATGTAAAATTTTCCCATTACAAGTAGTCATCCCACTATAATCTTAATATAAATTAAGATTCCTAACGTTTCAATATAAAAAATAATCAATAATGTTTAAAATAAAATGAAAACGTAAGAAAACATATTTTGATTGACTGTAATACTTGTGTTACAATTAATTAATATTAATTTGTATTATTAATTTAAGTAATAAATAAGATATGGAATCAATAACGTAATAAAAATTAAAAGTGATAAAAATTCAAAGACGTGATTTGCAGACGAAGTGAGGAGTTAAATTCATGTATTTCTCTATATACCTAATCATTACTTCCTGAATTGAGAAAAAAAAATGGTTTGAAGAAGGCACCCCAAATTTGAAGCATTCAAATTTATTGAGTAAAACAGACCCTGTTTCCAATTCAATTACTATACTAAATATATAACTTATAAATTAACTTATAACTTATAATAACTTAAATATATAATATTAACTTATTTTTATCTTCAAGGCGCTACATTTAAAAAAAAAATGAAAATTTTCTATATTGGTGTATATTTTAAAAAGAATTATTTAATTTTTTTTTAAAAAAAAATGAATGAAAAAAGATGCTCTAATTACTTAGTATGGTAGAAACTCATCATTGTGTACTGAGGAATTGTTCATTTCTTAAAAAGGAGACAAAAATCTTGGGAAGCATTAATGGAAAACATTAATTATTTCTAAAAAAAAAAATGTAAACTAATTATGTCGATGGTTTGTTATAATATATATATATAAAAAAAGATAAATTGGTATAATTTTAATATTCCGGTATTCTTATTTCTTAATTAATACATAATTAATATTACTTCTTTAAAGTAATAAGTATCATAATGAAATGTGCATTGTTGATTGTTCAGCTTTTATTTTATACATTAATTTTTCTGTTTCTATATTAAAATATTAAGAATCTTAATTTAAATTGGGACTATAGTTGGAAAGGGTGCTTGATTTTTTTCCATATTTGACTTCGTTTTTTCTCTGCATCTTCGTTAGATTTCATCAACTCTTATAAAGAATACATCCCTTATCTATTTAATGTAATGTAATGTCTAATGTAATATGACAGCATGTAATATACTATATGAATCCTGATAAAAATTAAAAAAAAACTCCCCTTATCTCTCCTTTTATGTTCATTGAAATATTTGGTTATACATCAGTTCTTGAATGCAGTTGTCTTTTTTAAATCGGCGAATATCCTCAACGATAGTTAAGATATTTTGTGAATACAAAATTTCACATAAACACGTGAAATAACAATATGAAATTGTTAAAAAATAAGAAATGAAAAAAAAAAGACTCAGATCTTTCAACCGTAACGACGGGTCTTCGTCAGAGTCAAAAACCAACTAATTGCAATTTAAAAGCATTCTTTGCTTCTTTTCATTTATATATATATATATATATATGATCAAAGCACAATAAGAAATGGGAAAACAAGACTAAGATCTTTCAACCGTAACAAGCGGTCTTCGTCAGAGTCAAAAACAGTTGGGTTTTTGACTCTGACGAAGACCGCTTGTTACGGTTGAAAGATCTTAGTCTTGTTTTCCCATTTCTTATTGTGGTTTGATCATTGATTGTTATTTCACGTGTTTATGTGAAAGCTTTATATATATATATATATATATATATCAATAATAATTTGTAATTATGTTTTTTTTTAGCTTCCATTTTTAATAAATTGAAGAAAGAATGTAATGGAAAGAAGCAATTAATGTTTTTAAATTGTGAACAGTTGTTAGTAGAACATACCAATGATTTCACATATTAAAATATACAAAGAAATTATTTAACTGTTGAACAATTTAAAAGCAGGATTCGGCAAAATTCAATGTCAGACTGAGCGACTGAATAATTGAAAAAAGAAATTAAGAATGCAACTTAAGTAGCATTTACAGGAGAGTAAAATTAGAAATGCTAGAGAGTAATTGATGAAGAATAGGGCATGCTCAGCTATATCTGTTTAACTTTTTTTTAAAAACTATTTCTTACGGAAGCACATTCTAATATTTTAACAGCAAAATCATACTGGAAATAAATATATATAAATTTTTAAGTGCATTGTGTTATTTAACTTTTAAAGAATACATTGCACCAATGTAATTATCAATGTGCAATATAGAGAAAATAATTTTTTTTATACTTTCATAAGAAAAAATTATTAGATATAATTTCAAATTTGTGAGACTATTGACAGAAATAACATTGTATTATAAAGGAAATAATATACAATGAATAGGATATATTATTCATTCTGCTGTATTTTAATGAAAGCGATTTTAACAAATACACACCATTGTAATTACTGCAAACTGACTAAGAGAATATTCCAAAACTTTAAAATAAATTACTAATACAATATTTAAAATCGAACAGAAGCATGTTTTTTTAGTTATTATTTTGAAAGCGTTACGTTTGAATTAAATCAAAGATACTTTCTAAAAAAAACATTTGTGAGAATAATAGTTAACGAATAATAGGCGACACTAGATTTTCTTTTGATTTAGTGCAGGAGGTATATTAAACCATCACATTCAGTTTACGTTTGTGATCGGCATAAATGAGTTGGAGCCGGAGTTTTAAGAAGTCAAAAATTTCTGAGTTTGACCAGTTAGAGTCAAAGGAATAAGTTTGATGTTGACTGTTAAATAATATATTTAATTAATATTAGAAATAGAAAAAACCGTCATACCTCGTAAGTTGATATCGGAGATGTTGGAGCGCTTTCGGACAAGATGGACAAGATCCGAAAGCGCTCCAACATTTCCGATATCAACTTACGAGGTATGACGGTTTTTTCTATTTCTAATATTAATCATACTAACCTCAGTGGTAATAAAAATATGAATATATTTAATGTCTCATATAAATTGCATGTATTTAATGTATCTAATATATTATTTTTATTACTTTATTATTATGTTAAATATATTAAATTTAAATAGTATCTTAGGCAAAACATTATATATAATATATATATATATATATATATCTATACAGCTTATTTAATTTTAAATTTTATTTATTTTCCTGCTTTTTCTACATGTATTCAATATAACTTTAAAAGATTTTTTAATTTAACTCCAGAGGTGCAGTCGATGTATCAGCTTGTTATGTCTATAAAGTATGTTTGTTAATAGTTCATTATATATCATGAATACAGAAATTAATGTCATAACATATTTAATAATGCATGGAGTCGGAATACATTATTATAAATGCTCTCGGTTGGAGTCCTATAAACTGAGGTCTGCTCAGTTCGATTAGGGCATTTATCATCCAACTCTACAATGCTGTTGATGACACTAAAAGTTTGCCTTATTTTCCCACGTACAAAATATTCTCCTTTAAGCTAGTGATTTTGAAGAGTAAGTATACCACAAATAATACTCTGAGTTATTATTTCTGATATTTGATTGAATTCTTACATCACTATCTACTGGGTCTAATCAAAACAAACTCCTCAGTAATCTAGCTTAGCAATACTGGATTATAGTTGCGTTTGCAATTCTTCTTTGATCCATTTTAATTCATAATGGAAAAAGATGTGACATTGAAGTTTGGCTAAAAGTTTGATTCCCAAATAATAAAAAACCAGTACGAGATACCATATTTAAAAATTTAAGAAGTTAAGTCTGTAGAAAAATTAGTTATTCAAACATCACATTGTGTCATTCTTTTAATCATATTTGATTGACATTAAGCGGTCATAATCCCTTAATGCTACATTAAAAACAAATTACATAATCCAATCCGACGGAAATAATCCATTTATAATCCACATTATTATGTTTTCTATTATTAAAAAAATCAATAACGCTGTGCCTTACTTCCACATTCTCAACACAAATTGATAGATTATGTTTTCTCTCTTTGGTTTTAGAAATTACCATAGAGCATATTAAAAAGTATTTTAAAGAGTCTTTGTTATTTTTAACAAAAAACTAATCAGCTGATTTCAATTATATCAACATATATAATGTATATATATATTAAATGAAAAGAATAATACAGTGGATGTAAAACCTATAATGTGTTACTTAAATAAATAATAAAAGCTCGCCCTTTTTTTTATAGTGAATTAGATTAAAATAACAATTTTTCCAACTTTCTTGTAATGTTAGTGAATGTAGGACTATATGCAATTCATGGTTTAGTTTATAACCGTTGTGATTTTAGGTATTATGTTATAAGATAAACACTTGTTATTAATTCAGATGTTATGTTAATAATCAGCGGCTCCTTATCAAGTTGTTCTAAGATAGTCAGAATCTTAGTAGGGCCAGTTGTGGTAAAACATGCAGATTGTTAGCATCAGAGAGGTTAAATTAAAAAAAGGGAGGTGCAGTTCTAGCATATATACTGTAGTATATGTGTCGTTGGAGAGCATATGAAGTCAACCCAGTAATACCAGTAGCAGTAAACAAGGAAAACACTACTACCCTTTCTTAATTAAATCCACATTGCAAATTACGACATTCAATCATTTTCTTGAAACTTTAAATGATATTTTAAAATTAATTTATCTTTTATACTGCTATTATACTTTTTTGCTACGCAATATATTTATTAATGAAAAAAATCAGTCGTTAAGTAAGTCTTATTTTCCGACATAGACAACAGGTACCTAACGTAATTTTGATTACTTGTGCAATTCTCCAGTATAACATAATTTTGTTTATTCAGTTTTTCAAATAATGATAGTATGAATGTTATGTTTAATTAAAATAGTTGAGTACAATACAGGTGATATACTACACAAGTTTTTAGAGTTAAGTTTACTTGAAACAAGAGGATAAAATGAGCATAAAGTTAGTGAAGTGTCCGGCTTGGCAGAGGGAATCACTGTTGAGGGAACTCTTTCACTAAGATAGGCCTTTGAGGAAGCAATCAAGCTGGCTGGATTCGGATTAGACAAAGACTCAACAGTGAGAAGCAAGGAGCTGTTGTACGTGTGTGCAGAGAGGTCTAATTAACCTCACTGGTATCAAACAGATAAGCCGGATGTTGCCCAAACTCCGAGATCAATTGAGCAAAGTTCGCTAAGCCCGACTAACACGCCTCTAATAGGGGGAGCTAACAGCCTCAAACCTGATTAACTATACATGACTCTCTTATACCTCAGTTGTAAATCTATAACACTACTTCTTAATTAAATCTCTACAACTCACTCTCTCCCGTCAACAAGCAATCCTCCCTCTCATTTCCTTTCGTCAGATATAGTTATAAGTGAGATATCTTCACATCTCTATTTACCATAAAGTACGTTAACAATTTATACCAGTCCCCATCTCATTTATAACTAAAACAAGATATCCATTTAGTAGATACCAACCAACAAACTTCTCACACTGATACTAAAATCAATGAACATATTTTGATTAAACATGCTTCTTTAAAATAACATGTGAAGAGAACGAACTTTAAAATATTCTATAGCAACCGTAAAAAAACAACAGCAATAAGTTTAAAAAAATAAATGAAAACTCAGACAGTTTTCTCAGTTGATATGAATACTCAAATGCTGATGTATTCTCCACTTCAAGACGAATCCCTGTTGCTCCGAATCCATAAAATCTGTAAATACCTTAAAGGTAGTAATCACTGTTTTAACCTTATAAAAGAAATACTCATATCGCAGGGTTGTCCAATTCCCCCATTAAAGCATATTGAGCCAGCAAAGGTACATCACCGATCGTTCCTAAGAGTTATATCAGTTATGCCACCTTTTTCCCGGATGTCTACAGACTGTCCACAGTTGTTAATTTGTTCCTTATACATTCTTTATCCTCCTCTAAATTTTCCATCTTCAGTAAGCAATCGTCTATATCTTACCATAAACTAGCTAACTTCAGGACTATTATGTCCATCTTCAGTAAGTATTAATATTATATCCATCTTCGGTAAGCAATCATCTATATCTTACCATAAACTAGCTAACTTCAGGACTATTATATCCATCTTCAGTAAGTATTCATATTATATCCATCTTCAGTAAGTATTCATATTATATACATCTTCAGTAAGCAATCATCTATATCTTACCATAAATTACCTAACTTCAGGACTATTATATCCATCTTCAGTAAGTATTCATATTATATCCATCTTCAGTAAGTATTCATATTATATCCATCTTCAGTAAGTATTCATATTATATACATTTTCAGTAAGCAATCATCTATATCTTACCATAAACTAGCTAACTTCAGGACTATTATATCCATCTTCAGTAAGTATTCATATTATATCCATCTTCAGTAAGTATTCATATTATATCCATCTTCAGTAAGTATTCATATTATATACATCTTCAGTAAGCAATCATCTATATCTTACCATAAACTACCTAACTTCAGGACTATTATATCCATCTTCAGTAAGTATTCATATTATATCCATCTTCGGTAAGTATTCATATTATATCCATCTTCAGTAAGCAATCATCTATATCTTACCATAATCTAGCTAACTTCAGGACTATTATATCCATCTTCAGTAAGTATTCATATTATATCCATCTTCAGTAAGCAATCATCTATATCTTACCATAAACTAGCTAACTTCAGGATTATTATATCCATCTTCAGTAAGTATTCATATTAGATCCATCTTCAGTAAGTATTCATATTATATCCATCTTCAGTAAGCAATCATCTATATCTTACCATAAACTAGCTAACTTCAGACTATTATATCCATCTCAGTAAGTTTAATATTAGATCCATCTTCGGTAAGTATTCTTATTATATCCATCTTCAGTAAGCAATCATCTATATCTTACCATAAACTAGCTAACTTCAGGATTATTATATCCATCTTCAGTAAGTATTCATATTAGATCCATCTTCAGTAAGCAATCATCTATATCTTACCATAAACTAGCTAACTTCAGGACTATTATATCCATCTTCAGTAAGTATTCATATTATATCCATCTTCAGTAAGCAATCATCTATATCTTACCATAAACTAGCTAACTTCAGGATTATTATATCCATCTTCAGTAAGTATTCATATTAGATCCATCTTCGGTAAGTATTCATATTATATCCATCTTCAGTAAGCAATCATCTATATCTTACCATAAACTACCTAACTTCAGGATTATTATATCCATCTTCAGTAAGTATTCATATTAGATCCATCTTCAGTAAGCAATCATCTATATCTTACCATAAACTACCTAACTTCAGGACTATTTTCGCTGCACCTCTCTTACTATTGTCCTGGCTGGAATGAGAAGGGGCAATATGAACGATGTGGGTATCTGACATATCCGATTACCAATGCCGTCTTCCACTTTAGCTGCCTTCTTCCTTAGTAATAATGTATACGCTATGCTTTCTCACCCATCTTGTACTTATCATACTCAACTTTATCGTTTGAGTGACTAGAAACACTAAGACACAGGGCCCTCCATTGGAAGGTGCAGAGTTCGGGCAACTCAATCACTACGGGGCCTCCCCCAACCACAAATTATTGTATATAAAAAATTGTTATATTGGTTATTTTATGAAGGTATTAGAAATAAAAAGTTTTTAAAGGTTTCAATTTTTACAGATTAACCAATTAGCAATTTTACATTCAGATTAACCAGTGTACAGGTCATTTGTCCAAGGTTACTACCGCCTTCCCGCGGGGTGGCCACAAGCGCGGAACGCAGGGCGGTTGCCTCAGATCGCCCTAGCTAAGAGACGGGCCTGCTTTGATAAATCGATTTCTCAATTAAGTTCCATAGAAAGCATTTATTAATACCTTACTTGATTTCCTGATTTCTTTTATTTTATGCATTCTAGATGAAAGTGGCAATTATTTTTTTTGTTTTTCATGAAAGTAAATTTAAAAAAGTTATTTCTAAGCCATATATTTCACAGTCTAGAGTCTAGATTCTGGAAAAAGACTATGTCCAAAATTTACCATTCTGTAATAAAAAATTCCAATATTTTATGAAAAAATTATTACAACACAGTCCATATCTGCAAATAGAACACCAAGAAGTGAATCCGTTGCTTCTCTTTAGATTGATAATACATAATACATTCATAAATAAATGGTATCATCCAAGAAGAAAAAGAGGTCGTTTATCCGCGCACTCAAGCTTCATTTATCCGAAGAAATGTATATTTCCCAGAATTGTTTTGAATCATAAGTGTTTGTCTTCGGTTCTCTTTTCTGTTGTGTATCTAAATATCTCTCTCTTATTATATATATATTGTCATTTTGAACGTTCACACCATAGTAAACAAATCTGAAATATGACTAAAAAACGTTCATGGTTTCACTGTTGATTTTGATTTCACGGTCTTACTGTGAAATCGTTTTATAATTTGCATAAATACATAAAAAAAAAGCAAAGGTTCTACAGTAGGGGTTCTCCGGCTTCCTTGGCCCATCACCCCTCTCACCATTTCTGTCAATGTCATTCCCCCCACCCCCTCTTCATTCCAAGGTAGTATCAATGCACTTTGACAACTTTACATTGATTATATTTATAATAGAATTTTACAAATTATATAATTATATAAGAAATATATCTATTCTATGATGGTATGTATCTGATTCTAGAATAGCTGACTAGTTTTTTGGATATATATATATTGGGAACTAACCTTAAGATAGAATTATGGGGCCAGGTTTAGCTCAATGGTTAACGTGCTCGCCTCTGAACTGGTAGTCCGGGGTTCGATCTTCACCTGGGCCTCGATTTATTCACGGGGCAGGTGAACAAATCTGAGTACGTCATCCCTCAGAGAGGCCGTTAAGCCGTCGGTCCCGAGCCCGTACGATGTCAGGTACTCGTTAGAGATCGCTGCTGGAAATTCACTTAAGTTAGGCAAAATTTAGGCTGACGTTATCACCCACTAAGGGGATCGGTTTAAATAATAAAAAAAAAATAAGATTAATTAAAATAAATGGTTTTGTTAAACATTTCTGTAGCGAACAAAGCTCAAGGGTGGTATATAAATAATTAAGAAATGATAAAATAAGTAATGTCTTTATGTTGTATAACTATTGATCAATAGTGTTGTGTGTTCCTGTTTTCCTTAATTTCAATTATGTTTCTTTTGTTATAATGTAGAGTATTGTATGTTGGGAATAAGGCGACATTGGTGTTCTCCGAGTTAGGAGTAGTCAGTCGGCCTTGATAGTCTAGTGGCAGCTCGAATCCGTGCAGGAGGCAGAAGGGCCTCAAGCGTCCTTCTTATCTGCAGGCTGTCAGTGTCAAGCCAAGATCAGCCAGCCTCTCCGCCCCCCATTCACTGCTCCTCCGCACGGCTTTTCTCTTCTAATCTCGTTTAAACATCAAGTAAGACAGCTTCCTTATTCTCTCCAGCACTGATCTCTCAATCCCCTTTATTGAACTTGTGCTCTACAATTCCCTAAAACATCTTCACTCCTAACTCACACTCTCCAATCTATTGATTCATCATCATAATTATATTAATATTATCATAGCCAATACAAAGTCTGCAAGCAAAGTCAAATCAAACATTAATCATTCAAGCCTTAATTAATTATTTTTCTTTTCAAAATTAACATTAAAATTTAATTACCTTAATTTTAATTAACCATTTATTCAATTATTCCCTGGTTGAGATTTAATTGATGACTATTTATTTTACTAAAACAAAGAACTAATTATTTCACCCTACTGAAAACGATTCTTGTGAAACTATAAAAATTTGCAGTTTTATCATATACATTCTTTTTAAATAACTGTTTGCTTCATTTCCCACCTCTCATACGATAATAAAGTGTACACTGTAGTAGATTTTCTTAATTGCGACATAAAGAAATTGAAAAAAAAACTATAAAAAAATCTACTATAGCTATTTGTAATTACGTTACAGTTTCAACCACTGACTAGTAACAGTAAGTTACAGTAACTGCCACTGACTCAATATTGTTTAATTATCATTATCATTATGGGTGACTGGTGTTTGTTAGTTTATTATCTGTTAATTAATAACAACATAAAAATACTTTGTATAGTAGAAGGATTTTGATCCATGTTAAATAAATAAATATCTAAATCGGCTTTTGAACCCGTTCATGAGCAAATGCAAACGGAACATTAATCCGTGTAATTCTTTTATAAGATGACAATAGCAGTATGTTCAGGAATTAGTTTGTTTTTGATAATTAATCTTTCAAAAACGAGTGAACAGATGAGTACAAGGTGGTCAAAGAGTTTCTATAAAAACATACCAGCAACATACGTCATACTAATAATGTCTGAAGCGTACAAGTGCAATGAACAAATTTGAATTAAAGTAGTATTAAAGAGTTAATTTAATTAAAGATTCTGTTTTACTTTAGAGAACAAAAGCCACTGCTAATGATCATAGGGTGCTTAAAATGACCCAGTGTGGGGTTAGATGATCTGTTTCTTCATTGGACTCGGATAGCTGCGTTACAAGTGTAGATTGAATACCTGCCTTGATTCAGTTTAAAGTCAATGATAAAGACCAAATTATTTCGACTTTTTGACGGATTTACATCTTTTGATATCTTTTGACTAATTTCTGAAATTTTTAAATCGACTATATGTGTTTTTATTCATTATTCAGTATGTACTTTATGAAAAACTACATACCGCAATATACACTATCTAATTATATATAAAGCTTAATTTTTTTTTCAAATTTAGTTTAAAATTTAGTTTTTCAATTTTGTTGAATGGAAATTAAAAAGTTTCTATCAGAGAGAATGCAAGACAGCCTATTGAGAGATAGTCATCAGAAATGTTGATTCCATAAAATCATACTAAGATATAACGTAAAATAACCTCACTAAATATCCTTAGTCATAACTGAAATAAAATATACTTTCAGCACCTGTGTATGACACACGTACCGATGTGCAGGCATGAACACCTAAAAAGTCTAATACTCAAAGTAAATTACAATTTACTTGCTGAATATTCAAAATGAAAACACATAGTTATATTGGGGTATTTTGAGAATTACGTCTCCACAGACAAAAAACAAAAAGAGTGCCTTTTGTGTGGAGACGTAATCCTTGAAATCCCTCAATATGTTTAAATACCACATTATAACAGATTTCACTAGTAATTGACATAGTTATATATGACAACGTTCAACTAAAGATCTATTGAGTCTGAATTAGAAGCATAGAATGAGGATATAAGGATAAAAAACATTCTATGATATATAACTTATATATATAGAAAACATATGATACTCTATGATACGCAGCAATATTCACACTTCTAATGTATTCTGTAGTGGGCAATCGTTTATTTGGTGGATTTAAATCTTATAAAGTGTATTTTCCTTTTTATTTTATGATAGAAAATAACCTGACAGAAATTTAATACATCATGGTTATTCTTTAAAAATTATAACAACAATTTATTAAAAAAAATTTTTTATTTTTGCCTTATAAAATTATTATTGTTAAAGTGTACAGATTCCAAGTTATAAAGTTTAAAATTGAATTTAGTTTATTATTATAAAATGAATTTGACATTAATTAAAAGAAACACATAAATTAGTCTTATTTATTATTATAAATAAATATTTCTTTACAATTCTGATAATAAAAATCACATTATTATCTTTATTATGTAGTAAAATAATTCCTAGTAAACGCAGAGTTACTGATATCCTCATGTAATAATATTCTTATTATAGTGACTTGAGTATAAATATTGAATTAGACAAACGATCAATTTGTTTAAGGACAGGACAATAAATAATTCTCTTCATTACATATGTTTGTAATTATTATAACATTTCTAAACATAACTTGGAAATTGTCTTGAGATTTGTAGGAGTAAAAAAATTTGATTATTTAGTGTTTTTGTGAAGGTAAATATTTTCAGAATGTTGTTGCAGATAGATTTAGGAGGAAACTAATAGCCGAAGAGAAGGTGATTAGATGTAAAAGAAAAGAAGAGCTGATGAAAGTTTCTTTTGGTGAGGGAGCTAATAGAATTGGGAAGAAAAGGGATAGACAGAAAATGGGCGACGATTTTGAGGGAAAGACATGCTATTGTGAGGCAGACAATCTTCTGCCAACCATCCACAAGACTCAATGGAGCCATAATACAAGTTTCAAGCAGAGCAAAACTAATAGCAGCCGTCATCCCTTGTGCACAAGGCGATCTGGCTAAATCAGCTCTCTACCTGCTCCACTTAATCCGCCAAGTCAGTATTCACGGCAAGCAAATTAACATTTCCACATCATTTCGAACTGGAATTAAATTATATCAATCATATGATTTGCTACACCTATCCATTTGACTTCAATAAAATCAATTTAGAACCCATTACCAAGCCAAACAACGTCAATATTTTTTTATATCCACCATAATAAAGAATTGATTGTGATGTATAACCAAATTGTTTACAGAGACTATTCCTTTACATATACAAACTACATTCATAGAATCAACCCGCATAAAAGAAATCACAAAACTTACTATTATATTTTGAATGCCTTGATATCACAAAGAAAGATGTGAGTCTCTCCGAAGGCAAGCGAGGACTCAGATCCGTATTCCTGATGATGATGGAGTCGAAAAATAAAAGTGAGTCTTTTTCATCTAGTTTATGTGTGTTCATTCTGCTAGTTTAATTGATATAGGTCGTTTTATTTAATTTTTTATATAAAAATATAAATTAAATAAAAATATTCAACTTACTGAATGAACTAAAATAAACAAACTAAATTCATTTTGAATTTAGTTGACAGAAACACACACACACATGCACATACATACATACACACACAACATATATATATATATATAATATATATATACAGTATTTTATTTTTATTTTTATAATATATGCAGTAGGTGTGTTATCTAAAAATTTCGGTCAAAATTTGCCCAAATCCCGATTAGATAACCCACCTATTTTATCAAAACAGTCGATATATTATTGAATCTGTTATATATAGATTCAATTATTCCATTATATATATATATATATATATATATATAATATAGGAAAGAACAGAGAAAGCCACTACAGAACTCACTTCGATAATTGGACTCCGTCATCATCAGGAAGAAGTACGAAGTACTGGCTTTGAGAAGCAAACCGGACCTTATATATATATATTTGTTTCACAGTAAACTATCGAAGACACTAAACGTACGAACACACTTACAGTCCCTAACTTCCTATTGAACCATCTTTGAGACTAAGTGCACATCCGATGCGACGGTTGGAGACCAACAGTGTTGTCACATGCGTTCCCAGTTCAAGTCAAGTAAAAAAAAATAAACTAGGAATAAATAATGAGCTGATAAATAATAAGTGAAACAGAAAAAAATGAGGCAATATAAATATTAAAAACTTAAAAAATAATAATAATGAAGAATATTAAGAAGAAAATAACTGAAACTAAAGAACTTCTTTAGAATATATATATATATATATATATATATATATATATATATATATATATATATATATATAGTTCACACAGGAAAGAGAACCACAAAGATGGAAAAGAAGCATTCGAAACCTTGAAAAGGTATGTAGGAAACATACTAAACTTAATGTTGGCAAGATCTTTAATGAGGTATGTTTAAAAGAAGGTCTGCTCCCAAAGTATACCAATATATATATATATATATATATATATATATATATATTATCCATGAGTGGGATTTAATGTTCTTCCTTAAAACAAAAAGAACTTCGTTTACTACAAGATATCGACAGTTTAATTTTTCAATTGATTCCAATATGCTCTATTAATTATATCTTAGTAAATTTTATTCTATCTTATTTATGTGTCCAAAACAAACCAGTGATGCAGACAATCAAGCATGCAACCTATTTACTTTGAGCCTCAAGTCAACTGCGTGATAGATGCCTTAGAGAGACGCTGAACGGGAATGATTGTAGGCAGTTCATCGCTTATTGAACATGAATAAGGAGACGGATAACTGAAAACTTCTTCCACGAATTTTATACTGTATTTTTCTGTTGGAAATAAGCAGAACCTATACACAAACTAGTAAATAATTTACTCGAATTTGTAGTGATTTCTGAGAAATTAGTGGTGCGTTTTGCAGTATTTCCTTGAACTACGTCGTTAACTTTTCCGCCCCATAAGTGAAGTTTCTCCTGAATGGTAATGGCTTCTGCAAATGGCTGTTCTCCAGTTGTTAGTACTAGCATAGTAGTTACGGAGAGTAACTACTTTCGTTCGATAATCTGTCAATATTATTAGTACTCCAAATAAAATATTTAAATAATGCTATCAAAATTGTTAGAATGTAGAGATCATATGTAGTCTTAATTCTTTGGTAAATAAATTATTTTGAATTCCGATTAGATTAAAGGTTTTAAGTTGATGATTCCGTTAGCTATAACAATAGTCTTAGGATTTTACGCTATTTCCAGGAACAAAGTGTCGATCAAAACGTTCTTGTAATTGACTTCCATATTTTCTCTCTACTTGTAATATGGTAATTATATTTTCTATTTAAGTATAATCTTTTAACAACTCTAATAAATTATATTTTTTTCTTTTTGAAAAATTACATTTTTTTAAAATTATAGCATTTTTTCAGATTTCTTGTAATTTATAATATATTTATTAATTTTCTATCATTATATTATGTTATTTCATCTATATAAAAGAAAACCATAGACGTGCACTTGCATTTCCCGTAGTGTAGCGATTTTCTTGAAACAGATATAACAATGTTTTCCAGATTGTTTGTCAAAATCAGATTTGTTGAAAATTGGAAACAGTTTTTCCCATTACAAACTGTGGCAAACCCATTAATGCGTTCTGGCCCATAAGAAAACTACCTAAAATATCAATAAACGTTTATCTAATTAACATTTAGTACCTAAATATATGGATATAACTAGATAATAATGTAAATATAATTTATAAAAAAATAGTAATAATAGCTGTTAACCATATTTCCTAAATAAAGACCAGGAGAAATTTTTCCATATTTCCCATTATCTGAAGTTTTTTGCTTAGCTGTCACTTTAATCCCCTTAGCAATATTCGATTTCTTGATGGCTTCCTTATTCTTCAGGAATCTCAACTTTGCGAGGCCATATAGGATGGCGAGATCAGAAATGCAAACACCAGTTTCATGTTTACGGCCATACAGGATGGCGAGATCAGAAATGTAAACACCAGTTTCATGTTTACGGCCATACAGGATGGCGAGATCAGAAATGTATACACCAGTTTCATGTTTACGGCCATACAGGATGGCGAGATCAGAAATGCAAACACCAGTTTCATGTTTACGGCCATACAGGATGGCAAGATCAGAAATGCAAACACTCAGTTTCATGTTTACGGCCATACAGGATGGCGACATCAGAAATGCAAACACCAGTTTCATGTTAACGGCCATACAGGATGGCAAGATCAGAAATGAAACACCAGTATCATGTTTACGGCCATACAGGATGGCGAGATCAGAAATGCAAACACCAGTTTCATGTTTACCTATAATTTCTTTTTTCACTTCATTAGTAGTAAACACTACCTTCCTTGTCTCCTTCTCATTCTTAGTGGCTTTCTTGAGAAATATAATAATCGGCTAGAGACCGAAAATAATTCACAAATTAATGAAAACATAATAGAGCGCTGGTCGTAACAGCTTCAAGGGATGGAAGCTGGACGCGAAAGAACGCTGCTCGAATGGTAGAGATGCGGAAGGCATGATGTTTGGCTGGACTTCAGTCTCTAACGCTCTCTGGGCATGGCGCCGCCTGTTCGTAATCCGAAATTTATTCGAAATTGTATGCAAATTTTTCTTGAAATTTTTAATCGTAGTCGGAGGTATTACTATATATTGTTACTACTTTATTTTATTCTCGCAAATACATACCTCACAATTCCATTCTTCCATGCTAAAATTGTAATACATCTTTTTAGCAAGTATTAATTTTCAGTCTACAAAAAAGAAACTATTTCCTGCAGAAAGAATTGGCATTACTTTGATAGTTTAACCTCTTTCCATTATATTAAATTCATGGCATATTCTACAGTGTACTTTGTTTAAAGATTCTAATCGTAACAAGCTTTCTAATTCTATTAAAGACAAAGTTTTTGTACATTATTTATATGAGCAGGAAGCTAATGTAGACTCATTAAGTTTTACTAAACGAACATGCTAAACGCTTGATAAACACATGACATTTATAATCTCTTGGATGAAGCATTCGCAATGTTGAAGGACTGCTATTAACTCTAATGTAATTAGTATTAATTTAGCCAAGCTGTTTCAGTATTCTTTGATCTTCTGTAGAGTTTGCATTAGTTAGTTCAAAAGTGCAATCCTTATTTCATTATGAATATATTCAATATGTCTTACAGCTGTAACTGAATGTTCTTTACTTATATTTCATATTATGTAATATTTTTCGGCGTCCCTTAAACATTAATATTTATATTTTTTTTAACATAACCCTTAAATTGCCTCTTTATGATAATGTTCTTGATACATTTTCAGACTGCTACATTAATTTTGCCTTCTTTTAATTTTCCATACGTTAATCATTTCCCAATTTGCGTTTCTCTTCAACTTTGGCTGATTATAACAGCAAATTCATACATTTAATAGTTACGTTAACGTAAATATGTTAGTAGTGTAATAATATTTTTATATTAAATCCGACATGTATAATTTTTGATTAAAACTATGGAATGGTTACATTATTTTCTGGATGTTCAGAACTGATGAAATAGATCTCTACTCCATATAATTCCAATAATTTCTTCTTCCATGTTTTTATAACTTTAAATTGTTTTTATAACTTTAAATTTCTTATCGCTTGAAAGTATTTCTAGGTCATTCCGTGGAGTGAATTACTTAATCAACTTGTTGCAATCTCAATACTTTGAACAATTTATAGTTAGTAAAGTTGAAAATATTTTGAAAGAATATATGAATGTCAACAAAATACAATTTATAAATTTACAAATACGGCCTTCTTTGAATAGATGTGTAGTTGGATATTACATTAAATAATAAAATTAACGTCCAAACCACATAAAGAAATCAGAAAAAAAGACTAGGATCTTCCGTCTGGAAGATCCTAGTTTTCCGACTGGTAAGAGTCGATCTTCGCCAGAGTAAACTCTCAACTGAAATGAGTCAAATGTCTGTTGAAATCAACGTCGAAACTACATAAGAAATCAGAAAAAGGCTAAGATCTTTCAACCGTAACTAGCGCTCAAAAACAATCGTAACTACATAAGAAATCTGAAAAAGACTAATATCTTTCAACCGTAACTAGCGCTCAAAAACAATCGTAACTACATAAGAAATCTGAAAAAGACTAATATCTTTCAACCGTAACAAACGGTCTTCTTCCACTTATTACTGTTGAAAGATATAGTCTTTTTTCTGATTTCTTATATCATTTCGACGTTGCTTTTTGTTTCACATGTCTATTTTGAAATACTGTTATTAAATAGTAAGCATTATAGGAGTTTGAGCATGTCGTTCATCAGCACGCGATAAAAATTCCTATTCTAGACATGAATCAAGCAAAAATTTATAAATTACGATGTCGAATCATTAGGAAGTTGCAATATTTTCTCGAGGAATCATCAGCAGAGGTATGCTAAATAAATTTACCGGATAATTCATAGTGGTACAATTTAAAGTAGAAGTCTATTTTGAATTATTTTATTTAACGTTAAACCAATAATATGAAAAAATATATGCTGTCATAGTTTCAAAACAAATTTTAACAGATGATTTCTTTACTTAGTTCTCAGCAAATGGATCACAAGAACAAAAATATTTGATGGTATGATGATATGCTATTAAATTGACATGAAGTGGTAAAAATGTAAATAGATGTGATTGCGGAGCAAATTTTTGTAAGGTTTGGCGATTTAGAATTGAAATCGCTTAATGAGGGGATTGAAAATGACGAAAGGTAGAAGAAAATGGATTCTGATTGAAGAGGCATGGGGCGGTCCCAGGTTGGGTACGGAGCAGTAGGCTCCGTCGATGCCATAACGGCTCGCCTCAGTCCACATGAATTATTCATGCGAGAGACACAACTCTCTCCATAAGCGACACCCAACACCCTATGCTTCGTATTTATTTCTTTATATCACTCCCTTCCTACTACTGTCTTTTCCCATCGGCTCTTCAAGGAGAATAACACCCGAATGCTTCCATCTGTATTCAAACCTTTCCAATTTCTCAGATTTAGATTTTACATCCACTGACAGTGTTGACTATTTCAAATGAAAATATATATTTACGTTCATCTATTATAATCACTAAAATAAAACCAAACTTGCGATATTAATTTCCTTAACAAATTTGAAGTAAAGAACCTTTAATAATAATAATTAATTTTGAATTTTACTTTACCAAAAAACAAACGAACACGGTGATTATTGTTATGTTATCTAGTCTTGTTTACTTGAAAAATCAAAGTTACTCTTTTTCTTATAATCTAAATTACTATTCTTACGACATAATACTCTTGTAAGATTCTAAAATACAAAACATAACCAACATTATGAGAAAATAATATTGCCTAATGATATCAGTATTTGCATATAGTTCTCAAATGTATACCCCCCCCCCCCCCCCCAATTATTTTATCTTTACAAGGAACAGGTTTAAAATTGTGTTCCATTAAGATGCATAAAAAAAAGTTCAATATACCCTGTATTTTCATAACTTCCATATACACAAAACCAGAGAAAGAGTGAATCAAAGGAAGAGAGAGCAAATGAGAATGAAACAGAGAAAGAGTATGAGAGAGAGAGAGTGAGAACATTTGTTCAAAAGTAATATTTTTTTCACTGGATGTGAAGGAGAACTTTTTTTTTATTTTACACAAAAAAAATTACATTCATTATAATAGTAAGAATTTCATATTTCAGACAGCCTTTTAAAACAACAACATTAATTACGTGATTTTTTTTCTTTTCTATAGACGTTCTATTTTAAAATTACTATTTTACCCAGATCTTAATTAAGTGTCCGCTATTTTATTTAATTATGTAGTAAAAATAAGCAGATTCTAATTTCCTTGTGGAAAATAACATTTTTATCAACGATATCATAATAACCACCAAAAAAATAAAAAAAGAACTAACTCCTTTATTTTCATATGACAATAACGACATGTTGTTATTATTGTCATGTTGTCAGTAACAAAAAAAGTCTATGAAAATTGTACGTCAATTTTTTCATAGAATTACTGGTTTATACCAAACCCCAACACATTATATATTTTATATAATGTATTAAGAAAAAAAAAATCTATTTTTGATCCAAAGTAGATCAAATTAGAAAATTAAGAAATCGGCTTAATGTTTATATTGAAATGTATTATTAAATCAGAATGTAAATTTCACCAAAATTAGCCTTCTTAATTTGACTTGGCACTATAATATATATTTAGAAAATTGTTACTCAAACTTTTGAACAATTACAAGAATTACAGATAATATTGGAAAATTTGGGCTAGAAGAGTTACTTTAATGTATGATTTTTTATTTCAGTAATTGCAGTAACGTGTATCGGAAATAATCACAATATGCTAGGACTACTTTTGTAATTGGGTTCTTCAGACTCATGTTAGAACATTGTCTATTACAGAGTTTTTCAAACTTTTTTCGACGCAGAACCCTTTTTGGTTCCAGTTACTTTCCCGGGAACCCCAGATTCTAATGATTTTATACAATCATAATATAAATATGTTCATATACCTTTTTAAATAGTATGTATGTTTAAAAACAATTAAACAAGTAATATTATTGAATGTGTATTTTTCGAATAAAAATTCAAAACTAAAAGATTTTAATTTTCATATTTTCCACACGTGTATAACATATAAAACAAAATTACTAGCAATTTTAACACAGAGTTTGTTTTGTAACCATTTTTGGATTTATAGTTGAGAGTTTGATTCTCAAGTTAGCCCCAACATTAAGTCTACTTTGGTATTTGGTTTCTATTGCAGTTTAAAGGGAAAATCCAGTTTAACATAAGTAGGTAGTGGGAAATGGCACCATGTGTGAAGAGCTACTTTTGCAATAGCAGGAAATTCGAGAATCAGATAGTCCGAAAAACTGACTACTGATTCATCTTTAATATGATTAAAATTTGGGCACTTCTACTTATTGGGTATATGTAGGTATAAACATTATTCAGTTTCATGATTTATAAGAAATATAGAATAAATCCATACCCACAAAAAAAATTTTTGAAAAATGTTTTTACTAAATGTTTTTTTACGGAACCCCCAGACAGTCGGTTAAGGAACCCCTAGGTTCCGCGGAACCACTTTGGGAACCTCTAGTCTATGACCATCGTTATTGTTAATTAAGAATGATTTGAAGTAGTCCTACTAAAAACGAGAGCAAGAAATATTGTTTGATTTTGAGCAGACTTAATAAAAATTATAAAAGAGATTTGATTATCGACCATTTTGATAATGCGTTTGGAAGGACTTATCATCTGGCAGGAGTAATCGAAATAAATTGCTACTTCTACTTCATAATCTATAAGACTAGGAATTTTACCTTTGCTTTATAAAAGTTTGATTAGTAGTAATAAAATAAAAAATAATAAAGCATTTGATTTGCAGTTATGAAGGTTGCATTTATAAAGTTCTTTGCATGCATTGCAACCAGATTTACATTTGGCAAAATGGGAGAGCCAGTTCTCACGATTCAAGCAATACCACTAAGGTAGTAGAAGAAAATACATTATTCTAGTTTAATACAATTAAACATAGTCATTTATTCAATAATTTTATGAAATCATGTTGTGTGAAAAAATTACGAAGTATACGAAAGTAAATCCAACAAATACGGGTTCTATATAAACCCAAGTTGAATTTTCAGTTTTAATAGCTACATGGCCTTTTGCAGTAATCAGAATTTCTTGGAATTTTTTTGAGAATACTAATTTTATAGTCCCTTTTGTCCAAAAATTTGATTCTATACATTTAGTTATTTAGTATAAAAAAGTAATTATCTGAAATAAACAAATGTGCTATAACTTTCAATTCTGTACATGTAATTTTCAAACAAAAATTATTTGTTTGATCTATAACCAACCTCTCATATATATATATATTTTCAGGCACAATTCCATTACAATCTGTCCAAAAGGTGTAACCTGCAATATGTTCAAAAACTTTTAAAATCAATCAAAGGGCAAAACTTTTACATTATATAGCAAACCTTACGTTTTCAGCTATTTGAAAAATTATAAAACTTTTATCCCTTATTACGGGTGTTACTGTAATAATCCTAAAATTTCTAAATTCTTGATAAGTAGTTGGAAAAGAAACAAATGTTGCCTAAAAACACATTTTGCTCAATAAAAGTGGCTTTCCATCACGGGATATTACTAGAAGACAGAAGGCCACATCTGCCCTCTAAGACCCATTTTTGTGTAAAAAAAAATGAGTTTGATCCATCAAACGCCCGTATCATGCCCACAAACGTTTTAGCACATACCCATTCACTCACATACGTACAGACATCATCAAAAAAAGTCAAAAAAAATTTGAGCACCTCAAAAGATGTATATTTGTCAAAATCTCGTTATCGAATTTCTCATGATTACTACACATTATAAATGGTAAATTAATAGGTTAGTTAAATCAAGGTGGCAACTACTGGGTGAACTATAACTACATTTACTTTCAAGTATTGCATTCCATTAACCATTGCCAGAAAGTTATGAATTAATGAAATTGATTATATTAAATGGTAGACGTCGTTAAATTAATGAAGTGTGGAATACATATTAAACAATACAGGTAAAATAGTTATTAACCCTGTATGGATAAATATATTCCTAATTCCATTGATTTTTTTTTTTTACTGTTAATAACTTTATGTAAGATTGTGACTATTTTATTTTACTTTTAAATTTGAATTAAACATTGCGTTAATAAAAGCAATTCAACAAAACAGAATAATACAGAAAATTTATGAATAGAATACCAATGGGGATTTGAGGGCGCATGAGCTTAACAAAACTGATTTGGTGCAATTCATAACAACAGACCTAGTTGGTTCAATGGAATGTAAAAAGAATTTATAACAATGCAACTATTTTAGAAATAAAGAGAAAAGTTAAAATAATCAACACAAGCCATTACACCCAAAATAAATTGATTTCACAGTGAATAAAATGAAATATTGAAAATACATATCATACTTGGAATAAAAATCATAACAAGAAGTACATATTTGAATATATTTGTTTACTGCACTGATCAACACTAGAAATCCTTTAATAATAAAAAAATCTTTACTTATTAAACTAAAAAAATTAATAATATTTTATAAATAATAATAAAAAAAAAGGAAGAGATTTCTAAAGGCAATTAGTAGCTTTTAAAAATCCTTTCATAATAAAGGAGATACGGTTTTCGATTTTTAATTTTCTTATTTTATCAAGGAATGTAATAAACAGATAATTAACGTTTCTATCTTTACCAGTGTTAGTGAACTTTTTTAGATTCGTATTTAAATACACCGCTTAAAAGGCCCTAAGACATTAAAGGTTTAAGGTTTGGATCTCAAACCATTCGTTATCGGCAAAAAATATGCTTCTTAATTAATACTTATTCATAATTTTTTTTTAACAAACTTTTTGAAGAAAAATGATTCCTCGAATATTGGTTGCACTATAATAGTACTTTTACACTCAAAATACTCGAAATTGGAGAAACATAGCTACAATGGAAAACAATTTATACATTTAATGCTTACTATTATTTAAATAACCTCAAAATAAGCAATAGGAGTTCTACATCTTTATACATGATTCCTGGATAGTAGGGTTTGGCAAACAGGTGGAATCCGAAACAATATTGCTACTATTTTCTAATATAAACATTAACGCCCTGCATAACATCATTTGGTTCACTATGGCACAAGTACTCGTACCTTGAGAGAAACTATCTTTTGTTACAGCAATAATCATATTTAAATTACTATGTCTATTTTAATAAACAGTGAAAATGAAAGAAAGAAGAAATAATTGATATCTACCAATCATGATATGGTCACGTTAAATTCCGTATTTGGAATTATTATACAAACGATTTTAATGAATAGAACAAGTTTTTTATTTAATAGCACAATCTGACTTCAAATCATAACATAACATAAAACCATGTAACCTCGCAAATCCGTCTCAAGCTCGTTTTCAAATATCCAGGTTTATAATCCAGTAACATTGAAATACCCTAGAACACAAAGTACTCGCTTCGCATTAATATTATCAAATAACCATTATTATTAATATTATCAAAGTTGTCTTAGAAATTGAGCATTTGCTACTTATAATTTTCAATACAAAATATCAGAGGAGTAGATATGCCGGGTTTAAATTGCATTATTATGCTACAGTGTGAAAATGTCAATACTACTTAAAGTTTAAAAGAAGTATTTTAAATTATATATACGATTTATAAATACAAATGAACTAATTACAGCTTAATGAAAAAAGGCAATATACAATTTTGTTATATTGCCGAATCTATAGAAACTGGTCAATGTTACAGGTATTTAGATGTTTCATCCGAATTTCCAGTTTCTTCTTAACAGTATTCGACAAGCAAAAACTGCACCGTTCGAAATCATTAAATTTGTTCTCCCTATACAGTTTAATTCTCAGAAAAATGTTGCCAAAAGCACACATGAACCTTTTTATTGTTTTCAAACAAAATCATTAAGTAATTCACACGTTTAAGACATCACTAATTCAACCAATGCAAATAAGTGTTTCAAAATATAAGCATAATTCTGTAATCAAGGTAGAAACGGAAACAAACCAAATCTATAGTTACTAATCTACAAATCAGGTCAACCTGGTGGTGGTAAATATTAACATTGATTAAACAAAATTTATCAAATAGCTTGAAATTAAATATAAAAATAAGTGAGCTTCACTAATAAAAAGAATTTTAGTTTAAATGGAACTAAGATCAGTATAAAATATAACCTTATAAAAACAATACTTTAAAAGATTGAAAACAATGTTATTTATTAAAAGAATTATAGAAATATATTATGATAACTTTTCCAATTAGAAATGTACAATTTCTCTAACTTGACAGGAAGACATTCTACAGAAAACATTGCTTTAGATAAAATTGAAGTTTTCGAAGAACTTTGATAGGATTACATTAAACTAGTCAAAACAGCCAGGCTGTGAATTATTAGAAATGGGATCTTACTGAGATTGCAAGCATTGTAATTTACATGACAAGGGAATTCAGTTTATTTTATTAAATGCACATAAACATCAAGTATGACATTACTATTTTCTTTCAGAACAAATGAAGTGATAACCACAATATATAATTTAATTAATGTAATAAAGTCAAAAATTTAAAAAGCTTTGCTTTTATTTAACTGTAAAAAAAAGCTTATAAATTTGCTAAAATTAATTATTAATCTAAAAATTAATGTGGAATTAATTTAATTTAATTTAAAAACTTAAAAGAGTGTCTCAATTATTCTTTCCTTGTCTCTTTACACATGTCTTCCACTGAAGTTATGTCAAGTGCTAAACACTTCAAGGTTCATGTGAACACAAACGGTTATGTTTCTTGCATGTGATTTCTTCCCTATTTGCCCTTTATATTAGAACATTTAGTTTCTCTTTTTCATGAATGATGAGCTTTCCCTACACTATCATTTCGTTGTACTGATATAGAAAATATATCTTACTGCAACTTAACGATTTTTAATTCGAAATCAGAAGAGCTCTACAAATAAAACAGCCACAACTCTTCTCAATATTCCTTGAAATTTATAAATTTAGAGGAACCCTGGCCAATAACCACTTTAATGTAACTGAACATGGAGGTTTTTCTCAGATAAATACTTTATCTTTGAAGAAGTGCATGAAGGTTTCACTTTAATCGCTTTTTCAGTGTATATAACTACCAGTTACATTAATCTAAAAACATGAATCTCTCACAATTCTGTTGAATTTACATTTTATGCAAACGTATTTGCGACACAAATACTTGACTTCATTAAGTATTAGACAAACCGTTTGATCTTAATATAGTCGATTTACTATGTTATACCACTGTAGTTATCAAGGTATTCTGTTAAGCAGTTTTTTCAATGATATGGGAATTAATTTATCTCTTATTTATTTACTACTATTTTCTTTACGTTTTACTTGGAAATGTTACAATCATAATATTTATTCAGTTGCATATTTAACTACAAGGTTATGTTGGCTTGGAGTGGCAATTCCACAAGGAGGGACACATAGTCCGTACATTGGCCCTTTTTGGTGTGACACAAAGAAGATGATTCTACATTTGGAGTACTAAATTTTGCCTACCTCTAGTACATTTAGAGTAGGGACCTTTACTGAGTACCTGACATCGTACAGGCTCGGGACCGAGGGCTTAACATCCTCTTCGACAGCCAACGTACTTAGATTTATTAACCTCCTTCGTGAATAAATCGAGGGCAGAGTGGGTACTGAGCCCCTGTACTTCTTGGTTCAGAGGTGAACACTTTGGGACCGAGATATCCTGGCCTCTATTTATCTACTATCTCATCTTTGTTGCCTAATATCGCTATATTTATATCTGTGAAGTGTATATAACATATATCGATCATACATTTATCTATCTGACATGAGGGCTTTTTTCAGCTTCATAATTAAGTCCAGGACAACCCAAGAAAAGTTAGATCATTTTTGCTTTTACTAGAAAAGACAAAAAAATATCTTTTTTTCATACTAATAATGTTTCTGACCGTAGCAGTTTTTGAATGAATCCTCATTAAATGTTTGAAGGGACAAACAAAATACAATAGTTTTCATTTAATATTTTTTCAAAAATATTAAATGTTAAATTTAATATTAAAATGTTAATAGGTTTCATTTTTAACAGGTTTCAAAATGTTAAATATGAACAAGACTATGAATATTAATTTTAAAATGCAAAAATAACTTCTTACTACTAAATGCAATTAATATTGATAGAGGAGATGTCTAATTAAAGGAGTACACTGATTATATTAACTTGATATTAAAAAAAGCATTTTAAGTAATTACATCTAATCGTATAAAAATTATTAAAAAGCTCTACTATAGTTTTTATGAATACAATAAACTAAGCAAAGTTTACTTAGAATAATCAAACTTCGTTAAAATGTAAGTTATCTTAATTATTAGTAATTTAAAAATGCATTTCTGTCAAAAAAAAAAAAGATAAGATGTTTGCAAATTTATTGGAATTCTTTTAAAAATATTTATGTCACAAAAATGCATAACTAATTTACAAAAATTCATTATTGAGCTTGAAATATGTGACAAAGCCAAATTGTAAATAGATTTTTTCTAAGCAATATTCTTAAATAAATATAAGTGTGGTAATTAAGAAAAACAAAACTTACTGTGATATTAACCTTATTTTCGTGCTTCAAAGAATAATAAATTACTCGATTTTCATTTCCAATTAAAATATTATTGCAAAAAGAGATATTTAATATATTATATCCAATGTGTTTCATGAGAAAATGTTGTGTATCTAAAAGACTGTAAACACACTACAGGTCACATGGTTTGAATGGTACAAATTGATAGTATACCCAAAACTAAGTAACATTTTTGCGGAAAAGTTATAGTGTATTGTCGATGTAGAATTGTCTAATGGAATGTTCATTTTATTTGTCAAGATAAAATTTAATTTTCGTCTTAACCAATACTTGTAGAAATCTGAAACTCTACAGTTATGATCGATATGACATTACCATCAACTGACATAACAATCAATATTTTATCACATAGGAATTGGTTAAAAATATTTTGATTTAGGATAAATTGAGCAATCATGCCGATGCAATACTGATCATTCATCTGTGAGAAGATAGTAAATTTAACTCAAAAATATAGTTTTATAATATAATAAATATAATTTCATCATTTAAATTTTTTTCTAACACAGAAAAATTAATATATTTCTTATTACAATTATCTAGTTATAATATTAACAAAACAGAGTATATGGTGTGTGGGTAGATGTTTGGAATTACATAAAATGGATTATAAGTACACTATAGATCATACCATTGCATGAAATATTATGAGTAAGTATTTGAATGTAATAAATTGGTTTTATATATATATATAAATATTATATAAAGAACATAACACTTTATATCGTTTAAACGTTTGATATATTATTATCTTTTATCCCTACTTATTATTACTATTATCCTTACTTCCAGCCTTAGTAAAAAATCATAACTATGTGTTTACAAAGTATATAATTGATTTTTGAAGATTATTCATAATGTTACTAGTTTATATATGTTACTTGCTGATCTACCCGGCTTTACCCGGGAAACAATTTAATTCCAACTCTAATAATAAATTACATGAAACGAAAACAATTTAAATGTTCTATAGTTCCGTTACACTTAACTTTTTTTGAGATAAACGAAATTATTACAGAATTAAAATTATAGATTACGCAAAAAAGATATAATCTAACACTGATTATAAATTGCACACATTGTCTAATACAATTGGTAGTTGATAGATTAGATTAAACAAATAATAAAAGAAATATTTTCCTTGATTAAAGGAATATATCAAGAAATTTTGAAAGAAGTTTTAGCTGAATAAATGTGATATGTCGTATCTGTTAAATATAATGACAGGAATTTTAAACCCACAAATCGTTTCAATTAGGAGCCAGTTAATTGAAGAGGCTAAACCATATTACATTACATTTCATTAAATAATTTCAATTTGAAGACTTCACACAGTTTTAAATGTTTAATTAAAATTATATCAGTAAACAAAATTGTCTCTTAAAAGTTTGAATAATAATATTTTGATGAAATATTATTTGTTTATGAAGAAGCATTGTATTGAAAAGTGTCAATTGAGTTCTAAATATTTTTCTAACATCCACATGTTTCATTATGTAATGTTAAGAGTTATTATGTTATGAACTGTATTAATACACACAAATACATACAGTAATTAAGTTTTATATATGTACATTTTGATTTGAATATTTCTTCATTAATTTTTTATGCAGTAAATATGGTATTCCCTTATAAGTTTTACTGATTTAGACATTCATAAACGTCTTCTAGTTAGATATCATCGATATATATATAATAACTTATCATTTTGCCTATATGGAGTAGGGCCGGATACTAATTACAATAATTTTGTAATAATTACAAACGAATTAATCAATCAGGAATAAATAAAGAAGCCTTACAATTATTACACTTAAACAAAATACTTTAAGATTATATTCTTTTAAGATTAGAATTAATGGTTGAAATACTATCATTATTATTCGTAATACTATTATGCATACTTAATGTTAATAAGTTATTATTTAACGCATAACTTTCTTTAATTCTTAAAGCAAGTTAAACCAATTAGATATGAAAAGCTAACTGTAAACTATTGATAATAACTAAAGCTTTGTTAAAGTTAATAAGAAACCCATATAAAATTACAATAATTATCTTTAATATTAATCTGAAAACAATAATAAAATGTCTGGTACCTGGTTGTTTCGAATTGAACAAAGCATGTGGAAATATTATCATAAAGAATAACCTACCTGCGGCTGCCATTACCAAATAAAGTCAAAATGTAAACAAACAGGTTATACAGCAAACCTCATCTATTATAATATTTTTGGGATATTACCTCAACCAAAACTCTGATTTTTAAAAAAACTTTACATAAACCTTCCAGGGGATATACCTAATAATTTACTAAATTTTCACGGCGATTAGATGTATGGTTTTTCAATCTATCGAGTATAAACAGACATAGTGTGTGGTGTATACTGTACACACTGTATCTGCTGTACTTCTAGGTAGTGTATTAGATATAGTGTATTTAATAGATGTAAATGGTTGTCTTTCGTGCTTAATGAGTAATAAATCACTTTTATCTGGAATACTGATTTTTTTCATTCTTTAGCAATAAAGCAATTATTTTTTTTTTTAGATAAATTATGACTATAGAATTTGAAAAGTATATATTTCTATAAATATACCTTATTCACAGAACTTGACTCGTAGGATAATCACTGTAAGGAAAGTAGTAAAAAATGCATAATGTGATGATTAAAAAAAATGTGCACTTGCGTATATTCAAGTTAACTATAACTAAACATAATATCAAACATGTTGAAGAACTTGTTTTAGTTTTCATTCAGTGTTTGAATTTTTACTGTGTACACGTAATCTAATTATCTGGAACAGTATCATCAATGGTATGAGTGCGCCATTTGATTACTTAATTCTTTTATTGTAGCTATATCCATTTTACCAGTTATAATAACATTGAAATTATTAATATAAAACAATTTTTTTCAATATTATTATTATAATTATTAATTTAAAGGCTCTAGGTAAATGCATGTTACAGGTTTTTCTTTTAGTCTTTCATTAAAGGAGACTGCAAGGTATTTGAACAATTCCGAGAGTTTTATTTTATTGTTTTCAATAAAAATTCTTCTAAAATCTAATTTTATTCTTTTTGTGAGAGAAATGAAGACAGTGTTAAGGATTTATTAATAGGTTTTTCTCATTGCCCACCTTTTACCAAATTGGAGAGCATGCATCAAACACAGTTCGATTAAGCATTTCTCCACGCATAACAGCAAGACCAACCACTTCTCTTTGAGAATTGAAACTTTTATTTTTAGAGTTTACGACATTTAGATTGTTATATACAACTAATCACAAAAAAAAAAGGACTTCAGTATAACTCCTTAAGAGCAGGATTTAATATTGCAACGTTAGATTATTGTTAAGCGTTTACAATATTATTATTAAATTGTTACAATATTTATTGTATTGTAACATCCATATATACCATACAGTTATGGTTCAATCGATTCTAAAGGATGTCAAAAGTTCCCTTATCATCCAAGAAGCAGCTCAGTTATTCAAGAATTTTTCAATTTCTTTAACCAAACTTTTCTATGCTTGTGCTAATTTTCAAATTTTATAGCATTATTGTTTTTTACGGAAATTCATATTTACCACAAACTTTTCAATATACTGCTAATAAAATCCAATTGTTGTCATTTTTTTTAATAATATTATAAATAACATATTGTAATCTCTTGAAATAAGTAGTATGATCATACTGAAATAAAATTTTAAGCATATACAAAATTTAAACTGATGTAATCGTTCCATGAGTCTATTGAATTTTTACTAAAAATTGAATTTTAAATTAATAGGATACTAATTGTAAAAATGTTTGATTACAAAATTGTTTGCTCTATTGTTAGTTGTTAATCAGAAAAAACATCTCTGCACATATAAAATACGCTTTAACGCCCATTTCGATTAGTGTGATTTCACTGTATAAGAATTCATGTCATCAATATAAAAGCTGTTATTATTGGCTATAATTTCATCATGATATTAAAAACACTGTGTCCTGTATCTTCTCTAAGAGCTTTTCAAATCAGTTATAAGTACTCTTAAATAAATTTAACGCCATAACAGATCTTTTTTGTTATTAATCACTTTTGTATATTTTGTGGTTAAGCTGCTGCCTTTTAAAACTGTCGATGTTTCAACAATCTAGAGTAAGTAGTTAAGATAAAAATAAAACTCTTAAATCAAATTTTTAATACAAAAGCGAGATCCCACTGTTGCAATAATACTCAAAACCAATAAAACACATCTACTGGACTGGAGCAATATTGTTTGCTCTCTGACCATAAACTTTCGGATACACTCTCACACACAATCACAGATATCACCAACATAAAGTCAAAAAAGGACTTCGGGGGCTCAAAACATGCAAATTTCTCAACATCTTCAGATCAAATTTTTCCACAGAAGCAATATTTTACTTTGAATAAAGTAATAAATAGTTATTTTCGTTTGCTTTTAATGCTTTAGGAACTAAATCATACTACATCTACAGATATATCTATATATTATCACCTCATAGAAATATCTTCAAATTTCTTTTATTAACAAGAAAATAAAAATTCATTTTGACTAGATTATGACAGACTATTCCTCAGTCAATGTACACAAAACCAATAAGTACAACAGGCTAAACATTGTTTCAAGTTGAAATGAATGGAATATAACTATAACATTCTCATTTACAGTGTAAGATTTTTGCATAATGGTTGTTATTGCCTAAACGTGTTAATTTCCTTTTATGTTAATATTTTATTTAAATATTTACTAAAATTAAGTAATTTTAGTTAAATTTTTACATACCTTTATATATGGTGATATTTGAGAAAAACCGTGTTTTTCAATTACCTGTAACATGAAATAAAAGACAATTAGACTAACTTCATTGCAAATACCAACCCGTTTCGCAGTTTGTACTTCTTCCAGAGGGACTGAGAAATATATCCAAGGAGTATATTCGACATTCCTCAGTTCCTCTTGAAGACTGAGAAACTGGTTGGGCAGCTAAATCACCAATAAACGGTTTAAAACGAACTTTTATAATTATATTATTCTAAATTATAAGTTATCAGTTTTTTTGAGCTTATATATGTCATAATATAGAATATATTATGACAATAAAAATAATAATAAATTATTACTAATAAGTTCTTAATAGTCATTAACACAAAATCATATCAACCAGATCCAAGAAATAAGGTAATGTCAATCAAATCATCAGCACTTAATCATACAATTAGAGTCAATACAGTTTCAATACAGTCGTTGTAAACGATTAATCATTGAATACAAAGCAATTGAATAAAACATTAAAATCATACAATACAATTAAGCTTCTTGTTAAAAATCTACCACCAATATTAAACCATGTTTATTTTATTAAAACTTGAAATTTTCAGTTTTATATTCCTATGTATTTTGATATAAACTGTATAAGGGGATTTTTTGTTAGCTTTTTACCCTCCAATGAGCAAATTAAACTCTAATTAAGCTAGTCGTCCCCTAGCAATCAACCGATTTCACAAACAACCACTGATGAAAGGTAAAAAACCTTTTAAATATTAAATCCAATAAAGGGTGTAACACTTCAAACTTCATAGCTCAGTATATATTTGCAAATATATCTGTATTTGTTTGTTCAACTACTTATAACTAAAAGTAATTATTCGCAACCATATTTATATATCAATCTATATTAAAAGCTTTAGAAATGATGGTAAAGTATTTTGTTTATAATGGTTTTTAATATTTTTTGCAATTATTTCATTTTTATGAATTGAAACGGGAACTCAATGGATGGAATGGCACTTGATTTTCTCTCCACGTTATTAATAATTTTGCTATATAACTGTATTGCGACATTTTCTTCTTTCTGAAATTTAGAGAGAATATATTGATATAGGTACTTAAGTTATTTATGGAATATAAATGAAGATTGAATGTCATGTAAAATATTATAGGTCCCAGAAACTACTAATTTCATGATTATGAAATTTCGATCATGGAATAACGATTTCATGATTATGAGACAATAGATCTTTTGGAAGGATCATTTGGAAGCTCATAAAAGCCAATATACCTTACCTATAAATAATCCTTCTTTGAACTAAAGTATTAAGAGCCTAAAACAAATCAACAATTTAGAAATGCATGAGTAGAGAATATTAATTCGTGCATATATATATAACTGATAAAGAAAAAATGGTCCAGCAGGACAGATTACACTTAAAATAAACTGTGACAGGTACAAAGAAACATAACAAAGACACATGTTTCAATATTTCAACCATTATGGTGGTTGTCCTCAGAGGAAGAAGTGAATTGACGGAGGGACAACAGTCAACTAAAGAACACACCGGGTGAGTGCCAAAGCAGTGCTGCCGCGAAGAAAAAAATGAAAAAAAAAGGAACCAAGCAGTCGAGATCAAAGAAAAAATTTAAAGAAGAAAATTTTTTCGTCCTTCTCCTGAGGACGACCGCCATATTGGCCGAAATTTTGAAAAATGAGTCTTTGTTATGTTTTTTTGTGTCACATATATTTTAAGTATATATATACTTTATATATATGTGTGTGTATGTATGTATGTGTATCTGTTGTTTTTATTCCTAGTCGTAACTTTAATTTATATATATATACATATATATATACAAATCCACAAAAAGTAAGTATCACACGACACATATTTATATACTCAACAATAATATCAAATTGTATAATTTTATTTTATGCTTGTAAGTTTTATGTAATAATTTTCTTATTTTCTTTTTTTTAATATTACGATATTATTTATTTTGAATCAAGATTGGTATCCATTAAATGAGATCATGATTCTATTTTTATCAGAATTTTGACGGATAACATGTTATATAATGTAAAATTCCTTCTATTTTTAAAAATTACAAACATTTTTCTATAAAAATAATGTAAAATGGATTTCTTTGAAGTTTTTAATGGAGTTAAGCAATATATGTGGTGAAAAGTGCTTCATGGTACAGTTGACAGCGCAAAAGTGGTATAGTGCTTATGCATTTGTGTTTCATATAATTTTCCACATTCGGATTAACTACTCAGCCTTCTTCAATTAACAAAATATCATTAAAAATTTTTTTAAAAAAAAATTCTTGAAACATTAATAACTATATGCCAATGGGTAGAAATTGTTACAATGTAAATTATGAGAAAGCATATTATTTTCTCTTAGAAATAGCAATGTAAAAAGATACGAAAATAAGATAAGAGATGCCTCAATTCAATGTTCATAGTACATTTAAAACTCTGACTTAAAGGGGAATTTCCGAGTTGGTCTAACTTGTAGCAAGTCTCTATGACTATCTCTAGTAAAGGAAACGCACTAAAAAAATATATAAACAACAACATATAAATATCTAGATTGGCCCTCTCTCAACTTGACTATAAGTAAACGCAATATCAAAACTCATTAACCACCAACTGGTTTTTTTAGTTATTTATATTTAAATCAATATGTGTCATTTGTTTAAATTTGACTGTAATACTTAATTAGTTGTAACAATCGTGAATATGACATTACTCAATGAGAATGATGATCTCATTTAACGGAAGTACCCACTGCGATTGAAAGAAATAACAGAGAGATTGATACTAAAAACAGAAGAATAAGAAAACTACTCGTATTTCATAGAGCTTTGTTATGATTAACATAACTGGGAGTTATCTATCTAAACAAGGTTTTGATTACAATCAAATATTTTTTTGTAACCTTTGAAACAAATAAGAAATAAATTATTAGACTCTGTCGAATGTCAGTTTTTAACTTATTTAGGTTGATTAACAAATTGTGGTTACTTTTTGAAAATTGTTTATACATCAGTGAATTCACTCAGTCAATTGATCGGAGGCACTCACAGATAAATATGGTTGGCTGGTGTGTAAAAGAGGCTTTGTACATCCCTCTATTTTAACTGAAGCCTATTTATTAAAGCCGGATGACGGACCAGGTTTAAACCGATTAACTGGAGACGGTTGACAGGCTTTCTGGGATTACATCAACACTGGACCAGGCTCGACAAAACTAGGTCGTCACCATCCCAGTCAGTCAAGGCAACCCAATAATATAATAGTCAGTCAGGTTTTAAGTTTTCCTTTAGTACTACATGATTTCAGGGCAAAATATTCAGTTTTCTTTTTGATAATACTCGTACATGGCATTCTTTCCACTACAAAGTTGCTTACTTGTTATTATCTTTTAGAACAGGCAAATCCTTTCCATGACCAATTATTCGCTTGGTTATAGTCTTGAGGACCATCAAAGATTTGTAGTGGGCCATATTAATAATAAATGACTAAATAAGTTATAACCGATCACGTAGCGGTGAAGACCTGATGGACAGGCATGGCTAATGCAATTTTAGACCAATGGACTCAGGCTGGTTGAACGTAAGGCCTGTACCCCCATAACTGCCCAGAACTATATTTATTATCATTTGTAATTAAAGAGCTTTAATTCTAGTATTTTTTTATTGTTTAAACCGATCCCCTAGCGGGTGATAACGTCAGCTGTTAACCGCCTGTTTGTTTCTCCGGTGATTCTCCAAATTCTATGTTGGGAGTCCTAAATTTTGCCCAACACAAATGCATTTTGAGTACAGATCTTTAACGAGTACCTGACATCATGCAGGCTCGGGACCACGGCTTAACGTCCTCTCCAAACGACGACGTACTCAGATTTATTCACCTTCCGCGAGAATAAATTGAGGACCAGGTGGGGATCAAACCCCGGACTACCAGTTCAGAGGCGAGTACGTTAACCACTGAGGGAGTACTAGCCTTTTATTTCTAGTAATTATAATATGAAATCAATTAATAAATACTTTTAATGTGAATGAAAAATGAATGTTATGTCGAACCCTAACAAATTAGTTACACTTTGGTTACATTTTTCTCAGTTGTAACAATTATAGAAGTTTAAGTTGAAAAATCTCTTGGCACCTCCTGTCAATGGCCCGCGGGCCATGGGTTTGACACCTCTTGTTTAGAACATGTGATATCACAATTGTTGATATGTATTATCAAAAATAGGCATGTTTGAATTGTTAAATCTACCTACTTTCTTGAAACTATTGTGAACAGAAAAACTTGTAAACTTGTACTTACAAAAATATTTTGTATTAAAATATCAAATTTTACAAGATATTAAGTCCATAATTGGATCGTAGTTTTATCTTTTCTAGCAAATTCATTTTATTTTTTAATGAATAAATCTCATAACATTCATTAATTGTGAATGTAAGGAGCAATGACAAGAATATCAGAAGCATTGGTAACACTGGTACAGATCATTGATTGCAGGAGACAGGAGGAATTAGGTAGAGAAGTTCACCATAGTGAACTAACCTGGCTAAGAGGCCAGGTTAGCTCAGTTGTTAACGTACTCGCTTCAGGGCTGATAGTCTCGGTTTCGATCCCCACTTGGCCCTCGATTTATTCACGCGGGATGTCCCTTCGGTCCCGAGCCTGTACGATGTCAGGTACTCGTTAGAGATCCCCTACTCGAAATGTACTTTAGTAGGCAAAATTTAGGACTCCCAATGTAGAACCTGTAGAATCACAGATCAAACAAAAAGCAAGTAAAACGGCTGACGTTATCACTCGCTAAGGTATCGGTTTAAATAATAATAAAAAAAAAAGAAAAAGAAAGCTGTCAGCTACATTCTCTTCAGGTGTCCCTGTGGGTTTCTTGGCATATTTATCGAGAATATTCTTAAGATTAATGGATGACTTTTCAGGAAGTTTTTACAAATTCCTTTAAAATCAGATATTGTTACTTACTGAAGTATTGGAATTTTAATGTCAGAAAGAACTAAGTGGTATGGTTTACAGAAAGGACAGAGAAGAATTTTTAGAAGGATTTTGGATGAATACTTGGAGTTTGCATCCTCTAAAAATTGGTGCACTTTGATATATTCCATATGCTGTATACCATAATCAGTGTTCTGTAAAATGATAGTTTAATTCCAGTTGTTAACATTGTACATCAATCCATTAAAGGAAGTAACAGTTAAAAGTGTCTATTCTGTTCTGTCCTTTCTATTGTAAAGAACATTTAATTTGTCATTATATTCAACAACATATGATTTTGTTTAAAACATTTGCACATCGTTTTCTCGAAATTAACTTTCCATTTCTTCCCCACAAATATAATAAATCTCAAACAAAATTTCTAAATATTATTGTGTCATTTAGCATAGTTCAATTCTAAGTAATGTTTTGCTTTAATTTGAAATTTAGATGGAAACTGAGAATGGTAATGCCCTACCACCGAGAGGAGGATTACAGGCATCGTAAAATGCTCTGTTCTTTTAAATCAAATTATCATACATGTATCAATTCAAATTAATAACTGCAGTTTACATACAATTTTATTTCACGTATATAAGATTCTCATTTTTTAAATAAATGGGTAAAAAACTTGAATTTTAATATTTATATGTAAATTATATATTAATTTTAATTATTTTATGTTTATATATTTCAGACATGTATTCACTCTTGTTTAACAACATGAATTCTTTTATTTCTTTTCTTCAATAAAATGGTTATAATAATTTTTATATTATGGTTTATTTTTTTATTGTTCATAAGTAATATTCTATCGTGTTTGAAAGAAAAATTACATCTCTTATCAGGAGCACTACATGTGGTGTAGATTGTGTTGAAATTATCATAATTCAGTTTGTATTGTTATACATCTGTTTTGCATTAGCCAGGAGAACAAAGAGAAATAGTTTTACACTGTACTCTATTATTATTAGATTTGAGCTAATAGGAAAACGAATCTTTATAAAGTCACTTGAATGGTGTAAACAGATAAAACAGTTATAAAGATATTATTTGTTCTCTTACTAATTTTTGTTTTTTTTTCCCCATTTTACTGTAATTTTCTGTACTTTCTTCCTTTTTACTTATTTTTCTTTTCTACTGGACTGTAGTACAGACCACAATGAATAGGGAATAAATTGTATTCATCGATGAATGAATATTCACATATTCATCAAATGTGTATTGTATTATTCTGCACTGATTAACGAATGCAAAAAATATAAAGAAACCTGACAGTTACTTCTGTTTTCTTTCTTTATCTTCGTTAAAGAACTGTATATATATATATATATATATATATATATATATATATATATACACGAGTTGAAAATTCAAGAATAGTAACACACAGAGTAAGGAAACACACTTACAGGCTCAAATTTTCGGGTATCCGACTTCAGGAGAAAAGAGAAACGGAGTTGTAGACACAACGGCAAGTAACCAACCCAGCAACCAATCACTTAAGTGAAGATATATATATATGATCAAACCACAATATGGAATGGAAGATCTGTTAGGTTTTTGACTCTGACGAAGACCGCTTGTTACGGTTGAATGATCTTAGTTTTGTTTTCCCATATTGTGGTTTGATCATTGATTGTTGTTTCACGTGTTTATGTGAAATCTTTATATATATTATATATATATATATATATAAAAAGATTTCACATAAACACGTGAAACAACAATCAATGATCAAACCACAATAAGAAATGGGAAAACAAGACTAAGATCTTTCAACCGTAACAAGCGGTCTTCGTCAGAGTCAAAAACCCAACTGAACACTAGATGCAGAAAACATCTGGTGAGGAGTTGAGAAGAGTGGGAGGGAAGAGTGGTATTTTAAAAGGGTGAAAGCACAGGAAAGGACTAATGTCCAGAAAGGGATGTTTGGGAAAAAAAGGAGTACAGTAAGAAAAAGTAAAAAAACTATCCGCTAGCTGTCAACCCTCTTTGAAGAGGCTATTGCCCTCGTGACGAAAGTATTAAGTTTGAAGAGACCGTTACTAGTGTTTATATATAATATTTGATCTATTAAATTTAATTCGAGACGATTCAATAATATTTCTTAACAACATTGATTTTCCATAGGTAATAAATTTAGCTCCTGTCCAATCAATATGATGATTTTCACTTTTTATATGCAAGAATAAGGCACTACTTTTTTCCTGTCTACTTACGTTATATTGGTGTTGTTTTACACGTGTCTTCAATGATTTACCAGTTTGACCAATATAAATTTTATGGCAATTTTTGCACGGAATTTTATAAATACCAGCGGACTCCAATTCGCTGGGAGAGTTTTTTATTAACATATTACCCACGTTATTACGATTAGAAAACACTATATTAAAATCAAGTTGTTTGACTAATCATTGGACCCCCCCAAACAGAGAAAGTCCCTATAGAAACTCACTTCGATATTTCTACATCCGTTATCATCAGGAAGAAGAGTACGAAGTACAGTCCTTGACAATAAACAAGTGAAACAACAATCAAACCACAATAAGAAATGGGAAAACAAGACTAAGGTCTTTCAACCGTAACAAGCGGTCTTCGTTAGAGTCAGGTTTTTTTGATTTGAATCTGACAGACTGCTAGTTACGGTTGAAAGATTTTAGTCTTGCTTTCCCATTTCTTACTGTAGTTTGAACATATATATAAATATACATAGTCCTATTGTTGACTATAGGAGATGTACTTTATTGTGAAGACGAAATAACGAGAGTGTTATTGAGAAAAGTTGAGAAACTTGTTAAGATTGGTTTCATTATCAATAATGTGTGTGTCAAGGAAAGACTGCTACCAAAATTTACAAATATATATATATATATATATAATATATATATAAAACGTAAGGTTTTACGTTTATTTATTTTGCGTGCTCTCTGCATTTTAATTTCAACATTTCTTTTGTTTTGTTGCTGTCGCTAAATTTGTCAGGGTAATATGTCTAGAGTTTTGGCTGTACGCCATGTGTTTTTTTATGTTGAAATTGTCGTTAATTTGTAAACAAAAAAAAATTATCTGTGTCAGCGTCTAAACTGATATTGAAACAAGGTTTATTAAAAACATTTGGTGTTGGTTGAAAAGAGTGGGCCCCAAGATCGTAAAGTGCAAGAAAGAGAACAATGGGCTGGAAATCACAGGCGCGTCAGGTCAAAAAAAAAAGGAGTTGAGAAAGAAATAAGTAACGAACTATCTGCTAGCTGTCAACCCTCGTAGTTAACGCTATTGTCCTCGTCAATAATGAGTCCAACTTGAATAAACCATTACTAACGTTTAAAAAAGTTTTAGGAAAAGGGTCTTCATGAGAGGAATGATTCATGATACGGTAAAACTATGACATTTGACATAGAACCAGATTCTGTTAAATCATTAAAAAACGTCTTTTAGACTCTTTAACGCTTTGTAGATATAAGAGGAGGGTAGCCTCTATGATTTAAGTTACCATAGCCTAATTGTAACCTCTCTTATCTAGGCAGCATGCATCTAGAATGTTTTATTGTTTTTCATAAAATTATTTATCTTTAGTTAATATAGATTTATATTTCTAGCATTAGCAAGAAAAATTAAAATACCCTGAAAATGGTCAATGGTGAGTGAAACAACGGTTATTTGTAAAAAGTGAATAGTGTTAATAATGACGAGTATTGAGGATAAAACATTTGGACAATTGTTATTTAATATGCCAGAAAACTTCAAAACACTTAATAGAAAGTTAGAAAAGTTAATGAGAAAAGTAAAAAAAACAAGAATTAAAAAGATTTTGAAGACTCAGAATCAAAATGAAGAAAAATAAGCTGTGAGGCCTTTTAGACTATATATACGAAAGTCAAAAACTGTCTGTTGTCAAAAGTGAAGTCAACCTCTAAAAAAGGAATGTTTCTCAGAAATTTCAGATATATATATATATAATAATATTTTGTTATTATTACTTTCATAATCATAAAAAGGATTGAAATCAGTTTCAATAACAATGATGACGGTAAACGTCATATATAATAAGCAGTACAAAGATGAAGAACATATGTATTCGAAAGCTAATGAACTGGAGGGATGTTTAGGTGACCAACTTAGTTAAAAAAATTTCCAAGTCCTTATCTAACTAACAAAGTCTATGTAAATTTATATATTCTTTTAATCTTTATGATCAAAATGAGAAGAGTACATGTAATTGTTTGTACGAAATATTTTCTGCAAAATGTTGTTCTGAAATAATCTAATATAAATAAATTTTTATACTTAATTTTTCCCCAACAAGGTCCCCAACTATTGTTTCACAAGAGCGTTTGGCAAAGAAATTTTCTCCTGTTGATGATTAAACCAAAAATTAGAAACGGCAACTGTGAGTTATACCTTTACTGTTGTCCTATAGTAAGGAGTATATATTATATACTCTGATATGTATATATATATATATATATATATATAAAGATTTCACATAAACACGTGAAATACGAGTAACAATCAATGATCAAACCACAATAAGAAAATGGGAAAGCAAGACTGTCTTGCTTGCTTGCTAGTGTCTTGCTTTCCCATTTTCTTACTGTGGTTTGATCATATATATATATATATATATATATATATAAGCGGTCTTCGTTAGAGTCAAAAACCCAACTGACCCAACCACAACCCAACTGAGTTGGGTTTTTGATTCTGACGAAGACCGATTGTTACGGTTGAAAGATGTTAGTCTTGTTTTCCCATTTCATATTGTGGTTTGATCAATGATTGTTATTTCACGTGTTTATGTGAAATCTTTATATATATATATATATATATAAGGATGTTTTTATGTAGTAATAATTTTGTAAAGAAAATAAAAAGCTAATGAAAAATATAAGGAAAGATTTAAATTAAAATTTGAGACTGTGTTTGCTAGAAAACTAATTGTATGAGATTTGAAAGGCACCCACCATCAGTAGGGTTTCGTCAGCGTTTTTTATGATTTTCCTGCCATCTCCGTAGAGGATTATTCTCCGCCCACCCTGACATTATATAACTGGAGATAAATGAGAAGAAAATGTGACCCTCCCTGGCAAATTTAGCGTCTTTATTTAATATTCAAATCATTTCTTGAAACACGTAATAACATAAATATTAAAAATTTCAAACATTAATTTACTAAAGACTATAAAAAGGATAGATATTTTATTAATCATTATATAATTTTGTTAAGATATATAATTAAATTAAATAAATAAGTGAATGTGTAATTTAATGATAATTACTTCACTTTATTTTTAATATTATATAGAATGTTGGTTATTTAATAATGTTTATAATTTAAATTATGTATAAAGTTTTTGAAAAATATTTTTCTGATTTAAAAAAAAATAAATCCACTAAAGAATTTTTTAACATAATTTACAGAAATGGAATTTCTTTTTAATACTGATTTTGCTCTGATGTCTATTACATGGAAAGATATTATGTATTTTCCTTCATTAAATATATATAAATATTATTTTACTTCTATATAATGAGCACTTTCGAGTAATGAAACAATATGCTTATTGTTTTCATTATTAGTTTAACTAAAGGTAGATAGATGTGTTATCTTATAGGGATTCGGTCAATTTTCTAGGTTCAAAAAATCAAACTCTCATTGCCGAAGTTTTAGTTCTATTTTAAAATTTTTTTCATGTGACTACAAAGAAAGGATAATAAGAAATCACCTATCGACATTTCTTAAAGGTACTATTTGTATTTCGTAATGCTACATAAAGGTAGATAGATATATTAAAGCCGATACCCTTGAGGGTTAAAAACGTCAGTCCTTATCATCTTTTTGTTTGATCGGATTTTTGGGTATAACTACTGAGATCAGTGTGTAGAACTGTTGTCATTCCCTTCACCAAATGATTAAGGCATGCAGCAGGGTCAAAGCCTTAACTGTTCGGGTTCGGGGAGTAACTATCTGCGACCTTCTAGAGCGGTACAATCTCTAATAATGTGGATTGCAGTTTCTTCCACCTCCCCACATATGGTAGTCTACACTCAGTTAAATTTCCGAACCTCTTTAGAGTCTGTTCTGACAAAAATTTTATGAACCAAGTATACGAACTATTTCATATTTAAAATACCGTGATATTAAACGCCCTAGTATAAGTTTATAAGAGTGGTCAGATATCGACATATTGAATCAGAGGTGTGTTGTTTGTGCCATTTACGGCTCAGTAAGAGCTTATATTGATAAAAATCGTTTTGCTGTCATTGGAAAACAGTTCACTGACGAAGTGACTGTTATTTTGAACCACATTTGTCATTCACATTCCTTGAATATTCACATTTATTCAGGGAATATGGAATTTCTGACTATTTTCCTCAACTGCCTGACAGTTGGAATCAATTGTGGATACAGATTAAAATAGTTCACTGATCTATTATAAAGTCAGCAGTCACGAGAATTTAACATGTGTCTGTAAGACAATTGAACCATATTCACGCCACTTACATTAAACAGATTAAGACTATGTGTAAAATTAATATTACAACAAAAGACCATTGCCTACAGAAAGTGATTCTGCTATGATGGAAATGTTATTAGACAACCCAAAACGAGTAAAGTCAGTAAGCTAATCGAATTTAATTATTATTTTCGTTAAGTAAGAGAGGAGTTTCGCCTAGAAAACGTCATACATTCCCTTTAAAAGTACCATATCATTATCACTACATTATTATTTTAAAAACTAATTTCATTTATCAATTAAAATACATTTTTTATGATAATAATAATTAATAAAAAATTACAGTAATCTTTACACACCTACAAAATCTATATATGGTTTTTTTTTTCTTAGGCCTTTAAACAAACACATTAATTAATTCTATTACTGTAGGACTGATACCTGTACACGTATAGACCGGTAACATGCTCGTTATTTAGCTTTAAGTTGTCTACTTACCTAACTGTAACAAAAATAATCACGGAAAACGTTAACCATTAAAAACTTATAAAATGTTTAAACAAACAAAGAACATTAAAAATGTTACTCCTTGCAGCTGTTTGCTTATCACAAATTTTATAATAATTGAAGATAAGACGGATACCGCTTCCAAAATTTAAGGATGATCTGATTTCATAGGTTTAAAGATTACAATCAGGTCAAGGCAGAGAAGATTAATAAATTATGATAGTGCTTTACTTTAGTAATGATTTTAATATTCTCTGTACATTTAATTTTTTTGTGTTTTGAATCCAAATAAGCAGTCCATTATCATAAAAAATAAATATCTTCATTAGACAGTATCAATAAAACAAATAATGTTATACATACATATTTCTAAATTTTTGTAAAATTTCTTTTGGTGAACAAAAATTATTTAAAAAAAAGAAGCTTATTTGACATATAAATGTCTTTGATAAGCCTTTCAATTACTGCTATAATTTGATACTCCTGTTCACTTTCTTAATTACCTCATCTCTCAATGGATGGAAAATTTATAACAAAATTGTTTAACAAGAAATTGTTTAAATAACATATATCTGGATTTTCTTTATTTACCTTCAAAATCACTAAAGGTTACTGCAAAAAGGTAAAATAATGACTGCAAAAAAATGTTATTGGAGAATAAACTTCTAAATCAGTAAACGATAAAAAAAAAGTGAGATTTAAAATGAACTTTGAAAATCAAGACATGATAGGAGCGATTGATATGGTGCCGATATCGAGTAACGGATGTTCTGAACTTTTTCGTTATAGAGCTGTCAGGCGGGAAGATAACTCCACAGTAACAATTGGCAGATTCAATTACACGTTAGAGACTGATACATCCAGATATTTTAGTTAAAATACAGCAGTGAACAAGAAAAATATTATTCACTGATTGTTTTGAGTTTGCATGTTAAAATAATTATTTATCGAAGAAATGTAGAGTATGTCGGCTAGATTATTGCGTAACAACTCGGAATTAGGCAGTCAAAATAAGTGTCTTGCTCTTAGTAGAACCAAACTGAATCCTAATTACTTACTTATAAGACTTCAGGAATATTTTTTAGGCAACAAATATTTTGAAGATAACAAATAACAAAAATCATTAATTAATTATTAATTTAATTAATTATTATTAATTCAAATACGTTAATAATTCACTACTTAAACTTAAAATAGTGTCAGAACATCAGACACAAATAGCCCCATGTGCATCGTATATTGCCAGTGTTGGTAGTTCTTATTTTTTTTTAATCTTGAAGAATGCTAACTGAAGACAAACAGGTCAAATTAACATTGATATACTTTCTCAATCACTGTTCAAAGATTGGTTTCTTGAGTATTTTTGGTCTAAAGAAATTACACTCCCGTTTTTTTTTTCGCCAAAAATTGTTTGGCATTTTCAAAGCTTGTTTTTGAGGAAGAAACTATATACGGTCAATGCCTCTATCTACCAGCATCATATCAGATACGAAGACAAAGGAAGGTTACATAACCAGAAATCAAAAACAAACTACCTCTCCAATTTCTTCCTCAACTAGTTAATAGAACTATTAAAGGAGATTTGGGTAAATGAGACCAAGACTATGCACATTCGATGTCCTATTAGAGGCTCTGCGTGTTTTATCACGTCTTGATTGGTGTTTATATTTATTACTTTAAAATTTCTCTTCCTTGTGTGTTTATCATATGCTAGAATTGAAACGTAAACGAATCCCTCTTTGTACACGCATGATTGGCTAGAGAACAAACTGTTCTTTTGTATCTTATATCATTTTTATGCTGTATTATCCTATTTTTCAAGTATTGGCTAGTTTGTCCAATATATATGTTACGTACAATCTGAACATTTCACTGACTAGGCAACATTACTGTTACTATTGTAACAGTAATCCTCATTACTATTTGAGTCTTCCCCAAAAACAAGCCTTGAAAATGCCAAACAATTTTTGGCGAAACGTCAGCGTTTACTTAATACCAAAAAACCTCAAGAAACCAATCTTTCAATGGTCAAATAACCTCTAACTTCTTCCTACTATACGTCCGTGCCGAAGTGAATAAAATACACATTTACTAAAGTCAATAATTTCGAACTCTTGTTCGTCATCAGGAGAAGACTAGAAGAGAGGACGAAGTGAGAGAGATCTCCCCACGTCGAAGGAAGGAACGCGAGTAATTTAATGTTTTATAGTCCGTATAGACCGTTTCTTCAATTTAGCAGTATATTTTAACTCATAGATCCATTTTATTGAACTTATTCAACTCAATAAAAAGTAAAAAATTGCAACTGTTAAAAGTGGAGAAGTATTTGAGTATTTTACTGGACTGTATAATTCTCAGAAGTTGTAACGTGATAGCACTATCTGTGCTTTCTTGAGAAATACCGATAAGCGTTTCTTAAACTTTGTTGCTTGAACATTAAAGACAGTTTTTTTATCTTAGATAATTTGTTTTGATGTACCACATTGAGACCCTTCACCTTCTACAATCCTGCTTCTTCATCTTGGAATTGTTCTTGGAACTATTTCTAAGTTTTGGAACTCTAACCAATTTGTTTATAATTTGAATATTATTGAGAAGTTGGATTACTGGCTTCTAGCAAGTTTAAGATTATTAAATTTTGTCTTACTCATGCCTGTTCGGTACGCATTTCTTTGCTAATTCTAACATATTTACGTCGAATATTATGGAACATAAATTATTATCCATTAAATGGTTAAATATAACGCAACGAACAATATTGCAAGCTAAAACCTAGGGAATTTTATATAGTTTATTTAGAAGTTAGATTACACTCAAACAATACAACGGCGTAATATATTTTATTGATTATTAGGGTATCAGAGATGTATTTCATCGAAGTACGATATTGCCATTTTTGTTGGTGTGTTTCTCTTTTATTCCAATCATGCCCGCCCCTAGTGGGGCCATGCAGCTCTGCCACAAGCTGCATCGGCTTACATATTTCACAGGTTCCTTGAACGAGGGGTTCAAGTAATGCCACTGACCTAAATGACCTTAATGGTACTACTGAACCTGTAGCTGAGCAGGTTCAGTTGTACCATTTGTCCAGAGTTCGATCCGAAACTCTTAAAATAAGCTGGTACTGCGGGTGGCGGGGGCCCATGGAGAGGTATTCTCTCCATCCTGCCAACTGCGGTTAGACTAGTAGTGGTTGTTGCTCTCACCCAAGTTGGGTAGACCCTTGTGGTCGCTGTGTGAGAAGCAGTAACTTCTCGTGAGGACGCCTGCTTAGGATATTGGAGAGCTAGAGACCCCAAGCCCTTACTAGAGGGAACGGACCTTGAACTCAGCTGATTTGACTGGACAACTGGTACTTGTCTAGTAGAGGCTCGGCTCTGGACGGGAGCTCAGATTGGGGATGATTAGATACCAACCCTTCGAGCCCATTTATGTTCAGTTCTCATAACCAGCACAGACCAGGTGGCATTTAGCCAACGAGAGGTTTTAATTTCTCTCTATGAATCGTTTCTCTTGAGGTACTAACAACATTCCTCACAATGACGCTCTGGTGTGGTCCAATTAACTACTAGTAGCAAGCCCTGGTCCTGGGGTAATGGGCTTTGCCTTCTTCGGCAGAGGATGACAGAATTAAAAGAAATCCTATGGTTGTACTAGAACTGTAAAGCAGTTTAGGATAGCCTGACTACTAATTTTTTCCAATTATGTTCAAACTAAATAAACACCTGAGATACTCCATTATATATGTTCTAATGTAGTGCAATCAGTTGCCTCTTATTCAGAGGCACTCATACTTAGTTAATGCCTCAGGAAGAACACTACGTGTTCGAAACGCGTTGTTTATACCATTAAAATTTTTATATGTGGAGACCATTTCATTAGATTTTTACCCTACATTATATATATGTTTCCATAAATCAAATACATGCAATTTATTTTTCCATTAACTCTATAAACGCATTTTCCGATTTCCATCATAGACAGATCAGATCAACTTAGGTTATTGTCTGTATGCATCAAGCTTAAAGGTTCACTCAGGCATATATATTGTATGTATAACCAGACAGTCGCGTAAAAACAGTTTGAAAACATTGTTTTTGAAAAACTCTAGAACAAATGATCAGTCATTACAAATTACCATGATGCTATAACAAACATATTATCCGTCGATGTGTCCTTTCCTTGTTCAATATAATGAATAAATATCATGTTTAGCATAACGTAACTTACATCATAGATATTTTTTCTATGCAATACATGTAAAATGAATAAGAAAAATCATTAAAGACAGTTTTATATGAATAAATGTGGAGCTGTAAATATAATCTGCAAAAATGTTGAAAAGACATTCACTATTACAAGGTTTTTGATATTTTGGTCCATATAGATAATGGACCATTATGAATATGAAGCCGACAACATGGAATACATTTCATTTTTTTTTTGTGTGAATGATTGTATTCATTTCAAACGACAGCAATTCTATCAAGAAAAAAAATTAAATCATCAATTCAAGTTTAGAATTATACACAGGTGAAAGTTTAATGAATGACTTTCGTTTTTATCTCGATTGCAATCTTGAACAGGATTTCAAGTATGCCTTAAGTCAAGTATCTGATTCATTCTTAATGAATCATTTTAAAAAAGATGAAGTTTTTTTATTTCAAAAAAAGACATCTTTAATATTGATGAGAGAAAAAAAATCCCTGTCTTTAACAAGTTACTCAACAAATCCAGATAAATATTACATTCAGTATAATACATTTCGGAAAATTACACATATTTTCTATTTTGTGTTACTTGTAAACAGTAACTGGAGCATTTAAAAGAGTATTAACCTTGTTATTATACTATCAAACAATTGAAGATAGTAATGTTTCTTTCTGATATTATAAAAACCTTTGAAACATTTTTTTGTTATTTGAAATAATATATATATATATATATATATATATATATATATATATATATATAAAGATTTCACATAAACACGTGAAACAACAATCAATGATCAAACCACAATAAGAAATGGGAAAACAAGACTAAGATCTTTCAACCGTAACTAGCGGTCTTCGTCAGAGTAAAAAACCCAACTGAGGGTTGGGTTTTTTGACTCTGACGAAGACCGCTTGTTACGGTTGAAAGATCTTAGTCTTGTTTTCCCATTTCTTATTGTGGTTTGATCATATATATATTATATATATATATATATTCGCGCTCCGTTCTTCGACGTGAGGAGATCTCTCTCACTTCGTCCTCTCTTCAAGTCTACTCTCCTGATGACGAACAACAGTTCGAAATATTGAATTCTGTAAGTTTTCTTTGTATTGTCTTTTCTGTGTCGTGCTTTGTGTAATTTAAAGTTATATATATATAAATAACAGCTTTAATGACTGTTTCCGTGTACAGGTCCTGAGGCAGATTGATCAGACTAATTCGAAAGTTACTCTGAGAGCTTCAGAAGAAGAACTTATTAGTCTTCTGGGCGGTAGATCGGCTCCTGGGCTTAACCTCAATCGTTGATTTTTTTTTTTTTTTTTTTAAAGTTGTTATCAGCTTTTAATTTTATTTTAGTTAAATGTTTTCATTTTTTAATTTTTATTTGGCTTTTATCTCTTTATCTTCCCTGTCTACCTTTCCTCCAAAAGTTGGCTACACTGTTGGAGTGCTTCAGTTCGAACGCCAAGTCAGTCGTTATCAGCCTTTGGATCGATTCACTTCTTTTCCTGAAGACGAGGACATCGAAATATAGTAGTGAGTTCAGTGGTTTCCTTTCTATGTGTTCTTTTTTAAATTCTAGTTTATATATATATATATATATATCCGAGGAGACCCACATCTGGTTGCTCAAGGCACATACCAAACCCGGATTGAACCTTAAGCGATAAAAATATTACTTTTTTTTGGTTTTAATTATTTTATTATATTTATTTATTTAATTGATCTTATTCAATGTATTTTCAATCGTTTCTCATCCCTTACCACCTCTGTTATCTTCCTTATTTATGCCTTTAGGTAGTTTTCACCATATTCCTTTTCACACTTCATTTATTTTCCTGTAGTTAATTTTACCTTCCATCAACCAGAATTGCTTGTCTTAATTTTAATTTTATTTCTTCTGTTCATCTCTACTTCATTACTTCCTGAACCGGGCCCGCGTGGCGGCACAGTTTCCGGTATGCTTGGTCGCCCATTCTCTTTTCTCCTGAGACAGATCTTCCAAAAATTGAGTTTGTAAGTCGTCTCTTTCTCTTTTGTTGCTTTCCTTTGTTTTTGAGCTGAATATATATATATATATAAAAAATTATCAGAATAAAACTGGATATAAATATTTAATTAACTCAGTACAAAAGGTAGAGAATAAACCTTCTGAGGCCTTCCGTGTATCAAACCGTCAGAGAGCAAGTGAATGCAAGTGAGTGAACAGGTTATGAATCTTGGGTTTAAAGTTGAATGGAGATTGCCATCACTGAATGTATTTTTCCCTATAAAATTTGAAATAGTCTTAACTTTTTGGCAATTTCTTCAATTATAAATTCATCCAATTTAAAAGGCCTGGACTGGTCTTGACTAAACTCGTAGAATTGCTTTTTATGAGGACGCTTTTAAACAGAAATATCCCTGTTGTATTTAGCAGTGGTGATAATTTGTTAAATTGGTTGGTCCATAACTCTAAAAGTAGCTAAAAAAAATCTTATGTTTACCAAAACAAATATAGATCATATTTTGGTGAGTTATATTTTTATTTTTTTTAAAGAACTGGTCCATAAGAATAAAACTTCTATGTGTCAAAGGTGTTAATTAGATATCCATTTCTCAAATTATCAACAATAGTCATTATTTATATTTTCTTTAAAAAATATTTTATTAAAGGTAATATATTAAGTAATAATTAACAAATGTTAAGAGTTAATAAAAAGTTAATTAGCGTTGGGATTGACTCAGGAGTTATTCTAGCAGGAAGACTCATATATGCATATGAGGTTCCATGTATATACATATGAGGCAGGTTAACATACATAGATCTTCAAAGAACAAAATGTACTGCAGGGGATTTAGTATTTGACATTAACTAACTAAAATTTAAAGAGATATATTTTAACTAAAAGATCAAGATAAACACACTGCAAGCTCGTGTTTTTGAATATTTTTTTATCGTTAATTAATATAGTTTATTAGTAAATGTTGTTCTTTATTGTTGACCCCAAAACACTTGGATTATAACGAATTGTAGAAGAAAGCACGTCTCTGTTACTTTGTACCACTTGGGAACTTAGGTCAGCTTACCTTAGAAATTATGGCCAACCCATAGGTTAACAAAAAAAGATAGCCAGTGAAATATACGTATAGTTGAAGTAAGGTAATTTAACTATAAACTTTGGAACCAAATATGTAAATTGAGCAAAATAATAAATTCAAAAGTAATAGTTAAGTAAGTTTCTTATCTTTAACACCAGCTTGACAATGAACCTGACCTTTACATAAAACACAATTTAACCTTTTTAACAAAACTTTTTTAAACCTAATAATTTAATCAGTTGTTTGCTTGATTTATTAAAATAATCTTGAAAAATACTATTTTCAAGTATATGAAATAAGATAGAGCAAAGTTAAAATTATTTATGTTAATGAACTGTTGTAATGTGTTTGTTGAAGTGTTATCGCGACATTAAAGAAAAATATATTGCTTAGCTTTTGTAGGGATGGAGTTAGCTTTTTTAATGGCATCATTAAGGGTAAATAGAAGAAATGGTGCAAGTTAGAATAAGGTGCTTATCACATTGTGATAGGCCCCAGTCCACTTCAACTACTTATTTAATAACATTTAAATTTCATCACTGAATTTGTCTTTGATTTAATTCATATATTCAGTAACAATATTATCCAAAAACAATGTAATCTTTATATATATATATATATAATATATAAAGATTTCACATAAACACGTGAAATAACAATCAATGATCAAACGACAATAAGAAATGGGAAAACAAGACTAAGATCTTTCAACCGTAACAAGCGGTTGAAAGATCTTAGTCTTGTTTTCCCATTTCTTATTGTGGTTTAACCATTGATTATATATATATATATATATATAACAACTGTTAAATAGGTAGCATACATAACAGAATGAAACACTTCTCGTATTGTTTCGTTCTCTTATGTGTGCTGCTTATAACTAATTGGTCGGTTTCGGACCGGTTTTATATTACTTGTAAAGTGAGTCTTTGTTAAGTTTCTGTCTATGTGTCACAGTTTATTTTAAGTATATATTTACACATTAGTATATCACTTTGATATACTGTGATATACTGAGAAACGTCATTGTTAGTCTCTTTTTTTCGTTTTTTCTATATGTAAATGTAATTATATTTATTTACATATAAATGGAATTACTAAACAGTTCAAATCGGACAGATAAATAACTGAGAAAAACAACACATACAGAACGAAAACACTTACTCGGATCTTCCAAACAAATTTCATCTTTAGGAAGTGAGTAGAAGAGGTAAGTGCGTTCAAGACTGTGGGTGGAAGGTTACTCATTTATTTAAGAGTTATATATATATATATATACGTTTGTAAAATTTGGTAGCAGTTCTTCCTTGACACACACATTACTGACAATGACACCAAACTTTGCTGATACCTGTTTCTTAACAAGTTTCTCAATTTGTCTAAATAACACTCTCCTTATTTCGTGTACGCAATATAGTACATCTCCTATAGTCGACATGTTTCGAATGATCAACATTCATCCTCAGGACGTGAATAACTTCTTGAGTGAATTTTCTGCATCACCAGAACTAACTTCTGCAAGACAGTAGGGGTTGTTTTTCTTCAATTTTAAGATAAGCTGGTCGTTAATCCTGTGGGGTGAGTGGCCTCTCGGACTGAGTTACTACCTGCAAGGATTTCTGGTTGCCCTTGATGGGAGTTATAGAGTTTCAATATTCCATTACTATTTTTGATTTAAATATTTAAGAGTGGTTTCACTTTTTGAATTAATATAGCCTCTAAAAAAATGTTGATCGCATTTTGAAAGAATACCTTCATGTAAGAAGAGAGAAGCAAATTAATGAAGATAGAGAAACAATAGTGCATAAAATTTATTACAGTAACCAGTATTCGGAACTACACAAGCTTGATGAAAGGATTTGGCAGTCTAAAAACATATAATGGCAAATAGAGTGGATTTTCCATGAGGTAATAATTTTTAAAATTGTAGGTATAATTTACAGTATGAGCACTATTTTTGTGCGTTTTAACAGATTAATTTTTTCTAACTTTGTTACAGTGATGTATACGTTATATATATATATATATAATAGTAATATATATATAATATATTATAATATATTATAAATATCAAAGTTTTTGACAGACACCTACTCACTAACAACCTAAGTAAATCACAAAAATGCTTTAAAAATTGGAACAGTGGACCTAATATATGCATTTAAATTTTCAAATTATTTTTTCAAATGATTATTATATATCAAATATAGTAAAGTACGATAAAAAACTATTGTTACATTAATTAGTAAACTAAAATGCTGAGTACTACAAGAATTATGATATGTGAAGAAGGTAATCATAAAGTATATGCCTCTGGCTAAAGTGTTAAAGAAACATCAAGATAGAGGATGTTATACCCGCTATATATAAGTTGCATAATAAAGTAAATGAATGTAGTAAAGTATTCTCAGATAATGTAATCAACATAATAGATTTCAAATAAAACATTATTTTCTTCTTTATTTTTCATAAATTCTGAATTGTGAAAATTTCATTCCCTTGCTTCAGTAACTTCAGAGATTATATATCCCAACATATCAGTTATTATTGATCACAGAAAAAAAAAGTCTATAATGGAAATGTTTTAATAATCCCTTAATGATCTAAATTGTGAGTAATAAGATATTGAAAGGCTAATTAATAAAATAATTTGCATTAATATATATATATTTTTTTTATATAATTGATGTACAGAAAATTAAGCGCTTCATTCATTTAGGCTTAGTCGGATAAAGCGAACAAAAATTACTGCTTTTTTTAAATTATCTAAAACTCTAATCAAAAGAGATAAGATAAATTAATCCCTTCATTGAAGAAATATCTTTTTAAGTTTATCCAGATATTTAATTTAGTATGTAACTGAATAACATTTAAATTATGGTTTTTTTAGTCAAATTAAAACTATTTAAGGTTGAGAATAAACGTATGTGTTAAAAAAAAAAAAACAAAGGAAGAAGAAATAGTTTCCATCATTTGAATGGCTGGATTTGCAAATCTCTTGGCATGCTCAGCTTTCAGATACAACCCATTCAATTTGTAAAGGAAAAGAAAAGAAAAAAAAAAACTTCCTTCTCTGTTACAAGAAGTGCAAAAGCAAAGAGATGGTTTTCCGTTTCAAATCGCAAACTATTTGTCTTTTCTTGATAGAAAACAATATTTCAAGCCGATTCCAACGTGTCTTCTCTAACGGTCATTTTCTTCTGACTCCAACCAATATCAAATTTAACAAAACCTTTACTCTCTACACGTTCATTCATTGACTGACACATTTGATTTGGGTCATACATTCTATAGCGATTAGTTTTCTTTCAAAATAATTAACTTTTTTTTATTAAATTTTGCAGCCAACTTATATTCTCAAAATCATAAAACAACTCACAATAGAGTTATCAGTGTACATATGTATACCTCAAGGCTACATGCGCTGCATTAACACTGGAAGAGAAAATAATAATAATACTAATAATAGTACTAGAACAAAAAATTGTTCTATGATAAATCGTACAACAAATATTTTTATCATTTTTTTACCATTACATAATAATCTTTATTTATTAGTTTTCATTTCATAAACTTATACGTTTATGTGGTGCAGTAACTTTCAAATGAAACGAGATTAACACAAAATAAACCTACATGTGAAATTAAAATAACTTTTTAAAATGTTATATGAAAGTACTAGATATTTTCGTAAGGATGCGTCAGTGTTGCGCAGATTTTCCACTCTGTCTCTTTGCTGTTCTAATGCTGTTTGTTAATCCAATCTGAAGTAGTTTTAGCTATTTTGTCATTGTTAACTTGGCAATATAGCAAAGTCACTTCAACTTCTGCAACGTGTATTATCTACACTGATTACATCGAAAGAAGATAGTCAGGGCTTATCAGCGTAAAATTGAAACATAAGCACAAAAATTGAACAACTAATACATACCCTTTGTGAAAACTCTAGCCTATTTGAAGGGATTGTATTGCAGTTTAGATTTATATGACTATAGTGTACAGTATACTAACTCTTGTCTTGTTAATAATTTTGATTAACATTTTAGGAATGATACTACCTTTGAAATATTAGTCTGAGATAGACACACGCGCAAATTATTTACAGTTACAATGCATTAGCATATTGTGAAAACAAAGTTATGCCGGCCATAAAGCAGTCAATTATTTTGATTAGATTCATCAGAGTTCTCGATATTCTTTATGATTGTTTCAAAGTCAGGTTTTGATTTCAGTTAATTTCAGTTTGTCTGATGAAGATTTATTGGGGCAGAGATAGCGCGTTGGATCGATAGCCGAGTGGCTCTGCTTTGTCACCGGCACAGCTTTCAGGTCAAATTGATTTAGTTGACCTATAATTTTTCGTGATTGGGAGTGATTGAATCGGACGCTATCTCATGACTCACGAACACAGATAACTTCTATTGCATCAGTAGTTTTTGTTCCCTTCGGTAAGAGAGTTAAACTACGTTCAGATACCCCTAAAAAAAAAAAAAAAATGCAACAAAAACCGGAGAAGGCTGTCTCTTTTAATGAAACTGGAGATAAAAAAAATGGGATTAATTTTAAAAGGTATATTTCATTTTACAATGCATCACTCTGAAGAAGAGTGATAACAAAGTAATAAGTATCAAAGTTAAAGAGTTGTTATAACGCTTATGTGAGCAGGTCTGACAATTTTCTTTTTCAGAAATGTAAATGTTGTTGAAGATATGCTTTTCTCAAAATATAAGTTCAGATACAAAAAAACATTATTTAAATAAGACGGTACTCAGAAAACTGTTTATTTTGTGTATTAAAACTATTTCCTAATATGTGGAATCGTCATACAAACTACCCATTATAACGCAAAGTACAAAGTGAGACAGAAAAAGAGAGGAGGTGTGAGAGGTACTATGAGAGATAGTAAGAGAAAGAGGATGAGTGAGAGAAAGCACTATGACGAAAGCGATCAAATAGAGAGAGAGAGAGAGAGAGAGAGAGAGAGAGAGAGAGAGAGAGAGAGAGAGAAAGGCAGAAAAAGAGAGGAAGTGTGAGAGGTACTATGAGAGATAGTAAGAGAAAGAGGATGAGTGAGAGAAAGCATAATGACGAAAGCAATCAAATAGAGAGAGAGAGAGAAGAGAGAGAGAGAGAGAGAGAGAGAGAGAGAGAGAGAGAGAGAAAGGCAGAAAAAGAGAGGAGGTGTGAGAGGTACTATGAGAGATAGTAAGAGAAAGAGGATGAGTGAGAGAAAGCACTATGACGAAAGCGATCAAATAGAGAGAGAGAGAGAGAGAGAGAGAGAGAGAGAGAGAGAGAGAGAGAGAGAGAGAGAGAGAGAGAGAGAGAAAGGCAGAAAAAGAGAGGAGGTGTGAGAGGTACTATGAGAGATAGTAAGAGAAAGAGGATGAGTGAGAGAAAGCATATGACGAAAGCGATCAAATGAGAGAAGAGAGAGAGAAGAGAGAGAGAGAGAGAGAGAGAGAGAGAGAGAGAGAAAGGACAGAAAAAGAGAGGAGGTGTGAGAGGTACTATGAGAGATAGTAAGAGAAAGAGGATGAGTGAGAGAAAGCACTATGACGAAAGCGATCAAATAGAGAGAGAGAGAGAGAGAGAAGAGAAGAGAGAGAGAGAGAGAAGAGAGAGAGAAGAGAGAGAGAGAGAGAGAGGAGAGAGAGAGAGAGAGAGAGTAGAGAGAGTGAAGAGAGAGAGAGAGAGAGGAGAGAGAGAGAGAGAGAGAGAGAGAAGAGAGAGAGAGAGAGTAATGTGAGAGAACAAGAGAGAATAGTAAGAGCAATAGAGGATGGAGATGAGAGAAAGAAGAGAAATGATAAAGAGAGAGAGAGAGAGAGAGAGAGAGAGAGAGAGAGAGAGAGAGAGAGAGAAAGGAGAGAAAGAGAGGAGAGAGGAGAGGAAGAGAGATAGAAGAGAGAGAGAGAGATGAGGAGAGAGAAGCAATGTGATGAAGAAGCAAGAGCGAATATAAATGGTAATAGAGAGGGAGAGGGAGAGAGAGAAAGGCAGAAAAGGAGAGCAGTAAGGTGATGAAGAACAAGAGCGAATATAAATGGCAATAGAGAGGAAAAGTGAGAGATGGTCAGTAAAGAAAGAGAGTGTGATATAGAGGTTGATAAGTTAGATTCAGGGGAGAAACAGAGTTGCTGTCAATTAGACCATAACGTCAAACACAATAAGATTAATCTTAAGTAGTTCAAACCATGTATTCTCAACTAATTTTAGAGGAAATATTCAAGATTTGGCAGCTGTAATGTAGTTACTTTGTTTAACAGATTAAAGATGATGTAGTAGGGTTTGTCAGCCAGGGTAGTTAAGTGTAGATGCTATTTAGTGTTTGACACATCTGCTCGTGAGTTGTAATCATAATTCATAACAATTGAGGCTAGGCACTTAAGCATCAACGGTATTCTTGTACCAATTTTGACGGCCTCAAACACAGTTGAAATGTGTTCTAACTACCATAAAATTTAAATAACTGTAATTCTATGGGAATATTTACATGTCAGTTGAAATTAGTGAACATAATAACTATGTTGGTACTTTTCAGTAACAATTAAGAATATTTACAAGTAAATCGTAGTATTTTTCAATGGTTATATAAAATTGAAAGAAAGTAACTGTATATGTATATTATGTATTGCGTATGTAAGTATGTATACATTATTACATTAACCATATTTTTTAAAATTTGCAGTTAAATTCAGCTAAGTTACACAAATTATTTCTGTAAGTGTTTTTATTCGCACACACTTATACACACACGCGCGTAACACACAAACACACACTCGCACGAATATATATATATATATATATATATATATATATATATATATATATCAATGATCAAACCACAATAAGAAAAGGGAAAACAAGACTGAGTTTGACTCAGTTGGGTTTTTGACTCTGACGAAGACCGCTTGTTACGGTTGAAAGATCTTAGTCTTGTTTTCCCATTTCTTATTGTGGTTTGATCATTGATTGTTATTTCACGTGTTTATGTGAAAGCTTTTTATATATATATGTATATATATAAATGATCAAACCACAATAAGAAATGGGAAAACAAGACTAAGATCTTTCAACCGTAACAAGCGGTCTTCGTCAGAGTCAAAAACCCAACTGACTCTGACTGAAGAGGGTTTTTGACTCTGACGAAGACCGCTTGTTACGGTTGAAAGATCTTAGTCTTGTTTTCCCATTTCTTATTGTGGTTTGATCATTGATTGTTGTTTCACGTGTTTATGTGAAATCTTTTTATTTATGTATATATATATAAATATTGATAAAAGTGTCGACCGTGCAATAGAAACAAAAATAAATTTTATCGGGACTCGGTCAGTTCTTAAGGTTCAAATTAAACTCTCATTGCCAACGTCTCGTTATTTAAAACCTTTTTCATAGGAAGAAGTATAAATTTGGAAACAGAAAAACTAAGTATTACATTACAAATTATTTTACAAAGAAAAATAGTATGTGGATTTTAACAACAACTGCAGTTTGAATGAACATTATTCTTATTATTGTCCTGATGATGAGTGTGGTACATTCGAAACATGTCTACTAGCAATATTGATGATAAGCTTTATAGTTTTAATGAAAAGACGAGGAAGGAATTTCGGAAACTGGAGAAATTCTGTATGAAACAAATACAAGCCAAATATTTAACAATATATGTTTAAATGAAGAACTCCTTCCAACTTTTACAAATATATATATATATAGATTTTACACAAAACACGATACAGAAAAAAGATAAAATCGCACTTTCTGAATTCAATATTTCGAGCAGTTCAAAATATTGAATTTAGTAAGTGTGTATTTTGTCTTTTTTCTGTGTCGTGTTTTGTGTGCTTTAATGTTTTATAGTCCGTGTGAACTGTTTCTTCAATTTAGTATTTATATGTATAGGAAATTTAATAACACGATTGCAAGAAATTAATGAACTGTGCAGAAAGAATATACTTAAAGAGACGACGAAACCTGGCAACTATATTTAAACTGCTTCACGATCAGGAATAAAGTGTGAGTCGCTCCGAAGATAAGGGGTCTCACATCCTTCCACTAGATGACGAGGTAGTCGAAGTAGAGTAATGACCTTTTGTCATATATTTTATATGTGTTCTTTCTAACAAAAGTATTAAAGTGTCGTATTTGTTTATATAATATATATATATATATATATGAGTCGTTATCAGCCTTTGGAGCGATTCACTTCTTTTCCTGAAGACGAGGACATCGAAACATAGTAGTGAGTTCAGTGATTTCCTTTCTATGTGTTCTTTTTAAATTCTAGTTTATATATATATATATATATAATCAAACCCTCAGTTGGGTTTTTGACTCTGACGAAGACTTCTTGTTACGGTTGAAAGATCTTAGTCTTCTTTTCCCATTTCTTAGTGTGGTTTGATCATTGATTGTTATTTCACGTGTTTATGTGAAATCGTTTATTATATATATATATATATATATATATATATGATTCATTAAATTAAACTGTAGTCTTTGATATTAAATATCTCCTGAGTGAGGGATTCTTTCTATCTGACGAGCTAATTTCTGCTATCAAGGGTTAGTCAAAATTGAAGTTGGCCAAGTGACATGTTTAATAAAAGAAAATAGGTTTATAATACATATGTATAAGATTATATTGGGTAAAGAGATCTAGGAAAGAAATGAATATAAATGTATACTAGTGAAAAGAAAATCTGAAAAGGGATTATCTACAGCGTAATAAAAAAGAGGCAAACATATTACATTGAAAGATTAAATGAATATATAATACAATAAAAGGATATAATAGAATAGAATAAGAAACTGGTTTATAAAACCGGTTAAACAATGTTACCTTTTTATTAGGTTTGTCAGATATATTTTCATAAACAAAATCTACATTTCTTGATCCTACGTTGTGAATCTATAATTTGTTTTTGTAACTTGTTTCACTCGGAAATATTATCCGATAACTATAGTATGTGTGGTTGGCAACAATGGCTTCCAACCGTTTCCTTTCATGGAGTGAATCAAGTGTTGATTTGCCACAATCAACCCATCCCAGACTCTGACCAACTAGGAACTTTGAATATTCCTCACAATGGACTTGTTCGTTAGTTACTATAGAATATATGAGCTTGAATTGTATTGTTAGGTGACATAAATACCGTAAAATTCCTATTTTTACAGTTAACTTTTTCTAACCTTAGTGCTTTCTTGACTTCTGACACAATCCCATAAGTCTTGTAAGCAACTTATTATTTTATTTTGATTGCAAATAATATCCTTTTCTTGAAATTTACGTTTGTATGTGTCATTAAGTCTTTTGGATCTAACTTGAAATTTGACAAAAACTGTTCTGAACCACTGCTTTGTAGTAATAATATATAATAATATAAAATAACAGGTAATATAATATATAAGCATATTATGTGTGAAAACTGGGATTTTACCTTGAATTCCTAATCTATGATGATTCGGAATTCATCTTGAATTCATAGGATGAATCATAGCAATGAATGAATATCCCTTCGAAATGGTCTTATTGATATGCTACTGTTTTCAGTCGTAATAATCTTTTTTTTTTTATCAAACAAACAATAAAATATAAATCATTTATATTTTATTATTTTAATCTTTCCTAGCTCTGGGGTAGATAAATGAAGACTACATAATGAACTAGAAGTTGGTATACAGACACGATTGATAGCGACTGATGCTTTTTGTAATTCATCTAGGGGTAGTGTAGGGAGCGCTGATGTAGGATTTAGATTGGACTAGGATAATGGAGGATGGCAAGAGTGCTTATTAATGGCAGAACACGGTGGACATTATACAGGCAGGTTGTAATCCTATGGTGTGGCTAGCAAATGGCTTTGTGAAATGTAATTGGCACCACGTCACTAACCGCATCGCACCTCATTGCTTCAGTAAGCCTCTCAAATGCAACAAGGAAATAACCTATGCACATCAAGGCTGTAATGAATGAACAAAAATGAAGTGCAGCCTATGTCACATGCCAACTGGCCGCCATTTGTCATGTAAACTATATTGACCGACGTAGCATATGCAACTGGTTTGAAATAATCATCTGTTTAATTGTATACTCTATACTGTATTATACTATATTATGCGAGATTCATTCGCATCCTCTTCTTTGTTGCTTTCCTATATACCTTCACCTTCTCTGCATCTTTGCTTTTCTTTTCCTTTTTCCTTCATTCTCTCTCTACTAAGAAAAGAGAAATACTTTTCTTACTACAAAATGAACTATTAACTCTCCGCTTTATTAATGTCAGTGTATTTGGTATTATTGCACCAATGACATTAAATCAAACATTAACTACTTCAAGTTCAAAGATGGGTTTCTTGAGAATTTTTCGTCTAAAGAAATAACACTAGTTTATTAATATAGCTTCTCAATCACTGATTCTTAAAGTTCTATGATGGGTTTCTTGAAAGTGTTTGGTTTTATGAAGTAACACATCAATAATGTTATTTCATTAAATCAAAAATCCTGAAGAAACCAATCTTTGAACTTTAAAAATCAGTGATCAAGAAGATATATTAATATTAAGTACTTCTGCTGATATTTTTTCTGTCCATTGTTTGTACCGCAGCTTTTCTATAGTTTTGTCTTTATCATCCTTAAGAAACAAACCTATTTTACCCAATCAAAATAATAAAAAGGTTCAAACACCCTTTTAAATCAAAATTCAAGATTTTAACTCGACACAGGATAGTACAACTAGAAAGTTGTATTTCAAATGTCCATTTTAAAATATTCTATTTTAATAATTTCTATTTACTTTTTCCATTTTTTTTCAATTTTTTTTTGATGAATATGAAGTGTTTTAAATAAATTAATTGTCTCGATGTGTTTTACATTGTTGTTGAAATTACTTCAAACAAAATGTATACAGCAAGAACAATAATGAAATATTAATCAATGATTAGCAGGCGTGTAATTTTCATGAAAGTAAACAAAGTGATGTAATTTTAAATTGTGATTTATCGTAAGTTCGCTTCGACTTTTCTGACTCATTTGCGTCAGGTATGCAGGCGTATCTTACAAGGTTAAAAGGTGGATAAAATTATCGGTTTTATAGTAAAAACTTTGTAAGTGGGTGCCTAAGTGTCTGTGGCAAACAGAATTAATTGCCAGAGACTTGAAGCCGTGGAGACTTGGTAAGATAATGTGTGAACGGTTGCAGCCTAGCAGCATAGTCTGTTGCCTTTATTGGCTATTTATCTTTGCTAATGGCTCCACAATTCAAAAGATTCAGTTGAAATTCAGGCTTCAATTTATCATAGCCAATGGTTTAGCTGGTCGAGGGTCGTTGAGGGCTTCCCTAACCCAGTTTTCCATTCAAACACGAATACTCAGCTACTTTTCCACTTCTTCATTCCATTTCAAATACATCATCTGCAGTTGTGTTAGCTCCGATTTTTTTTTCATTCATTCGTTAAAAAATATATACCTCAATTAATATGCATCATAATTCATATTTTGCTTTCCACTAAGACTGTTACATCTTAAGCCGAAACACATACCTTTAAACATCATTTATGATATTTAATACCACACGTAAATCAAATAGAATTTTAAATGTATTCGCGAGAATAAATATCTGAAACAAATACAAATTCTTAATTTACTAAAATACGAGGTGATTTTATCAAGAGGATTGGTTCAATCAATTGTTACTAGAATTAATATTTTCATTTGCTAAAGATGATTAATTTAATCAATACCCTTTTTTTTAAAAATGAATGACTTTGGTTCATTAACAGTCAAGCACAGTCCCTTATTTGTAATTATATTATCCACCACATAACTATAAAAGCTCCACCACATGTAACCTCATTATGAAGAAAAAAGAAAAAGAAATTGGCCAACTTCAAAAAAAATAATATTGTGTGCATTAGTTCCTCTACTGGAAACTGCGAAGTCCAACAACATTCGACATAGGAATGACTTCTACAGCTTTGTCCCGCCATCTAACCATGCACCTTGGATCTGGAGCAATACGTAACAATACAGCTAAAATGCACGACTAACAACTCTCAAGGAAGATGTTAATAGGAAAAACTGTTGTACTGAGACAAGAATAAGATCAGAGGAGGTTGCAAATAACAGAACCAAACAACAAATAAATAAATAAAACAAACCAACAACACACAGGCAGCACACCTCAACTGAAACTACGAGTACTAAGATAAACAATATCCCCATCCTAACTTGATTTTTTTTTAATTATCTTTTTACAATACTTGTTATCATTTTTGAAACTTTAATGTAACCAAGCTTAAATTGCAGTGTAATTTTTTTACTCTGTATAAAGTTTACAAACCTCTATGGTAGAAACAATATCAAAACATTTTGAAGATGGTTGTAGACAACAAAAACGTGTTAACATTTTATTTTAATTTCATTTTTAAATTTAGTTTAAATACAAAATTTAATAAAATAACGATGTCTAACAAAATTTTTGCTCAAATCATCCACGAACTCAACATTGGAAAAAGGAAATTAGCAAGGAGGTTTGAAAAACTTCAATAAAAAGGGTACGTGTAATCTAGAGCATTGATTTTAACACACCATATATATATCCACTCAAAATTCGAAAAATCGATCCAAACTGGACGCAAATCAGTTCAAACGCGAAGAAAAGCAACACACAGAGAAAGAGACAGCACAGTCGGTTGCCGGGACGGTTTCCTGCCGTTGTGTTTCCGGGGTGCTTGGTCGCCCATTCTCTTTTCTCCTGAAGACGGATCATCCGAAAATTTGAGTTTATAAGTGTGTCTCTTTCTCTGTGTGTTGCTTTTTTTCATTTTTGAACTGATATATATATATATATATATAAATGATTTCACAGCAAACACGTAAAAAAAATTAGCATCAAATTTGCTTAAAATACTCAGAATGGGACTAAGATCTCTCAACCAAAATGACATGTTCTCATCAAAGTAACATTCGAACTGAATGGGGCTATTGAGATACTGATGGATACTAAGAAAGATAAAAGTTATAGACATATTACACGGTTCAAGAAGAAATAAATGAAAACAGTGGGGATGGAGAAGTCAAGGTAAACAAAAAAGTTCTAGAAGAAAATCATTAAACACTGTTGGTAAGTTCTCAACCCTGTTGGAAAAAGCTGTCGTTAATTTTGAGGGTAATTTAAATAAACCATTAGAAATACTTAAAGTATACGATCACTTAAATTTAATTAATGAAACCTTTATAGTATTTAATAATAATATCGATTTTTCATACGGGTCATAATAACTCTGTCCAATTTATGTAATGAATCTCACTATTTATATTCAAAAATAAGCCAGCACTATGTTCACCTCTAATTACGGAATATTGATGTTGTTTGACACGCAATTTTAATGGTTTACCAGTCTGACCTATCTATTTCTCATAACAACATTTGCACGGAATTTTATAAATACAGCTACACTGCAGTCCACTTAGCAAGGGAGTTTTTAGTTGCAAATTACGGTATTATCAATGATATAAACATAGGTAATTCAGGTAACTTAAGATAAGATTTATGGTTTTCAATATTTGTTTAACAATGTAGTATTCCTAGCCAAGACTAAATTGAAGCAAAATAGCAAATAAACTATATGAAGTGAAAAGAAATATCGATTTGATTATTATTATTATTAAATAATGCCATAGAAATGTTAATCAAATCAATTGATCAACAAAATTAATGCAAATGAAGTAAAATTATTTACTGAGGTTTTTTGAGTCAGGGAAAAAAAGTTATGATTTTTCACAAAAAATCTTTAGTGCCACTTTTAGAACTAATTTTGCTTTTGCAGCTAATTCTTGTTTAATTCAGTATGTTAAACAGAAATTATTAGAAAATGGCAATAAACATGCAACATTTTGTTTCTCCGAATTTTTTGTAAGATAAGAGAACAAATGACAATATTTGCATAATGATGACAATCGCCAGTGGACTTTAAAAAACAATTACAGTAATATACATGCATTTAGATTAATCATATTGACCTTTAGTCTATTGTCAATCAAAGCAAGATCAGCTAAGGTCATAAGCAATGAATAAGTAATCCAGTTGAGACCCATTCAGTGCTTGGAAGTATTCATGAGTACACCGAATCACAGCTCAATTAAAAACCTCGGCGACCATAAATCTTATTCAAGCATTTGTTAAGTTCATATCACACATAAGTATGATTAACAATGCGATTTCTACTTATCCAGTGTAAAAAACAACGATTTAGTATAACATTGCATGAAGATTACTGATTGATAAAAAAATAATCATAGTCTTTAGGCTTTTTAATTATCCTGAAACATATTTTTATATAATGAAATGTTATCAGTTAATTTAATACAATTTTAATGTAATGATTCATGTATGATATTTTGTCTATATAATTCTTTTTTACGAACTAACATTTTCAAAGATGTTTACACTCATTTCCGTTTTTTTTTCTTTTTGGAGGAAAGCAGAGCACGTTTTAATTAATCGACCCAAATATGAACCAGAGGTGGAACACATTACTTGAATTTCCCAAAGCATTTTGAGGGGCCCATTCAAGTGCTAAATATAGACAATAATCGTTAAATGTGGTGATTTGACGAAACCAGGATTTTCAGAAAACTGTGGCCGCTGGACAAGAATGAATATTGATAAGAGGGCAGGCTACTCCAGTAGTTTACACTCCCGCATCTGGACTGGTTGAAAGAGGTTCAAATCTCACTTGGATCCTCAATATTTTTGGACAGGAAAATTTAGAAGTGAACAAATTTTGAACAAGTTGTCTCTTGAAGAGGACGTTAAACTTAGGATTGTACTAAGCCAGTTATTCTTTATAAAGCCCTAGTTGAACACGTTTCGGTGTTGAACCGAAACTAAGCTAAGTTAAGTTAAACCCTGAACTGAAGAAAAGATTTCCAAATTTAAAAAAAATATTCGAAGTTACGTCAATTACTTGACGAAGTTAAAGTTAAGTAATAACACCGAAACATGTTCAATAAGAATGTAAATAAATATGATGATTTAATTTTTAAGTTAAACCCTGAACTGAAGAAAAGATTTCGAAATTTAGAAAAATATTTGACGAAGTAGAATCAAGTGGAATCAGACAAAAATTTTTAAATGCATATATATATATATATATATAAAGATTTCACATAAACACGTGAAATAACAATCAATGATCGAACCACAATATGAAATGGGAAAACAAGATAAAGATCAACCAACTGAGTTGGGTTTTTGACTCTGACGAAGACCGCTTGTAACGTTTGAAAGATCTTAGTCTTGTTTTCCCATTTCAGATTGTGGTTTGATCATATATATATATATATATATAGTGTTCATGTGATTGTCCAGAGTGAGTTTTTTTAATAGTTAAAGCAAAAATGTTTAAAACTGTTCATATGCAATCAATTGTATTGTGAAATTACAATTTTGATTCTATTGTTAATAAGTGTGAATGGTGGACCAGGGTTTTTAGCAATGTGCGGAATAGAACATGCGACAGGTTAGCTGACAAAGAGGGCGGCTTGCATGGCTTCATTCAAAACGCTCACAATCGAATTTACAAATTCCATCAACTCCCCTAAAAGAGGTAAATATGAGTTTGCTTCAACCTTAATAAACTTAATTCCATTTCCAATTTCATTGTGAAAATCGATCTCAATTGATGGAAAACGCAATGTGTTTTTCAAATATAGATCAATTTTCTGATAATTCGGTTGTCACGACAGCTAGAGTGGTAATTTTGGGAGGAAGGTAGTCGTGACCTAAACTCATCGGAAGCGAGGATGTGCTGGAGTGATTCGAACAGCGCTGGTCGCTAATTGACACTAAACATCGCCCTAGGCCTCAATCAGGGCTCACGTAATGCAAAGACAGACACGCTAACCTCATGTCCTTCTCATTCAATGAGACATCTTGCTATAATCAACATTACTACAGGTTTTCTCAGATTTTCAAACACGTTTACATATTTATAAACAGTAAAAACACGAAAAAAGGATTTAGCTCAAACAATGAAGTTTAGAGAAACACATGTCCAGTCGTTAACTTATAACAAGAAAGTTTGATTTTTTGAATTTACTGAAGTATTTATGATTATTTTTACACTTTTTTAAACGATAATATTTATCTCGGTATTTTGCATTCAAATGCTGGTTATCATAAATCATATATGTGGTGAGTATTTCACTGAAGTGTTAGTTAATCCATTTTCAATCTTTTAAAACCCACCCATCTGCACATGATACGAGTATATGAACATAAACAAAAGAAACAAACACTTCAAAAATTAATTAAAAATAATGTGCAATAAGTAATGAGGCAGATAAACTATAGCTCCGATTAGATTATAATAACAAAAAATCAGAAATATTGTAATTTCTGTGTGAAAGTCGACACTACAGAGTTTGAACGCAGTCACTTAGTATTCAGGTACTCTTGTTTACCAAGGAACTGCCCAGCCCGGAATCCAAATGTATCGGGACGGCTGACCCAAAACTCTCAAGATGTCTAACGATCTATCTCTCTACTGGAGCACTGAAAAAACATAGAGAGGAAGCCTACGGACTGAAACATACTAGAGAAGCGTTGCTAGAGAGAATCAAGTCATTACATTATTATGATGATATTAGCAGATTAGTCATTCTAGATATCCTTAATATCATAGATAAGAATTCTAGTGTTAATGTCCAAAGTTCTGAAAACAATGTTATTCTTAAAAACAAAAATGTTTAAAATAGTTTTTAAACTACTAGTTAGATACAAGATCTAGTTTTGGAAATAATTGAGTCTATTTCTCTCTCATAGGATATCATTATGCCGAGTCAAGCAATATTACATTTGCAAACAAGCTAGAATCTGGTAATGTTTCTTTGTAACTTTGTTTCTTACTGAATTTTCTTTAAAGTTATTTCATTGTAGTTCATTTTTTAATATTCCATAAAATTATTAGACCCAAATTGTTTAACTAATCTGACAACTACCAATTTATGGTTAATGCTTGTTTTTACGGTAAAAAATCAGTTTTTCATTCTTTTTAAATAATTGTACAGTGTTTCCAAAACGAAAAATAGAAAGAAAATTCAAGGCAATCAGTAGAAAGGTCTTAAATGCAGAGTCTGCTGCATATTTCAAGCTATTAAAAAAACCATGACATATTTTACCCTGAATAAAATTGGTTTTGGATAGCAATCAACACATGAAAACTGTCTTATAAACCCTATTGTTAAATTCATGAAGTCAATAAGTTCTGGTATTTTTTTTTTTAAAAAAAAATGCAGAACCTTTCAGTTGTTTAGGGTGGTTCCTTCATGAAATCTATGAAGGCATTTGAGCCAGGCACAGTAGTAAATATAAACGCAAAACGATTTTCCTGTGAACGGACTTTCATTTTGCAGCCGAGATGTATTGATCTTCTTTGTTTATGCTTAAAAAAAGTCTAGCTTGGATTGTTTGCCCCTGCACTTGTGATTGGCCGTCCACTACAGTGATTAATCGTGCTCTTGCCATATTGGAATTGCCGGTGCTTCCCTTCAGGCTATTTCCATTTCCTTTCCATTAATGACTGTCTACGGCTGCACCTGTTGCCTTCTCAACGCTGCTTACTTGTGATTAAATTTACTTTTAATTTAAAAATGAAATCTCTTTAAGACTTTTAATTTAGAATAAAAATAGGTCTTTACAACTCAATTCAATTTAGAATGTAACAGCAAAATACGTTAAAATCATTGGTGTTTGGACAAACAATGTTGTGAAATGTTGATTACATTTATTTCCGTTCATAATTGTTAACATACAATATTAAGCCTATAAGTATAACTTGAGCCTAACAGCGTTCTCGTATTCATTGAACTCACCAGTTCAGAATATGTACTACTCAAACAGTGGTACACAGGTTGATAATAAAAAAAAAAAGAAAAGTGTACAATCTGGTAAATTTGTTATCTACTCCACTGCTTTTGGAATAACTTCAATCTTCATTGAATATTATCAATTTTTGATTAAAAAGAAAAATAATTTCCCTTAAATCCTTTAAAACTTAAGGGGATTTTAATGTTTTTTTTTACAGTAGATATGTAAATGATGCAATCATGATAATAAATTGTAGAAATAATGAGAAAATGCTGTCTTTAAAAAATTATATCAGTTTTTACACAAGAAAATGAAATTTACATAGAAGTAAGAACAGATAACGAAATAATTGGCAAAAGGTAGCTATTATAAAACGTGATTACAAAATAAACTGTCAAACAAATTAACTGATGGAATAATTCGTAAGATAATTTAAAATTTTCTAACCTAAAACTATGCGCGATTAGATATATTGCAGACTGATTAATGGATTTTATCAACAAGAGAACACAATACCAACTTTCATAGCTTTTTAAATATTTTCATAAAAAAATTGTGCAAATTGTAAACATAACAAAAAAATAGGAAAATTGTAGCAGAAAAAACTTCTTCCCAGATAAGAATATGTTAGATGAATAAGACTTATTAACATTGAAAACGATATAAAGTTATGAATTTATTTATATAAAATAAACTAAGCTCCGTACTAAAACCAGCAGTTCAATTTAATACAAAGAATTCAATGGAGTATAATACAACAAATTTAATAAAAGCGGAATGTGCAAGATAAAATGTAAAGACTGTTGAGAATACTATATAGGAAAAACGGGAAGCAACAAATATAATTCTAATTTTATCAATCATTCATGGACTCAAACACAGCAGTTTAGAGAACTCCATGAACTTAATACTTAAAGAGCATTTAGTAGTAAGAGTGGGAATAACATAAGCTTAAAGAATATTTACAAATAAAAAAATACACAAGGCTGTTGAAAGAGAACACACTAACATTCCGACAAATGACTTATTTAACTAACACTGACTTGCGAAAAAATTCGAAAAAACGTCAAGAAACAAACGATGATAACCGAAAGTATAAAACATTAGAACAAGAGGTCAGGTTAGTCTAATTGAAACTTGCTCATCTGTGGAGTGGCAGATCAGGGGTTCAACACCCACTATGGATTTCGATTTATTTTCTGAGAGGTGAATAAATCTGAGCACGTTGTCCCTGAGAGAGGATGTTAAGCTGTCGGTCCCAAGCCTGTTCGATGCCAGGTTTTTAATGTTCACTCGAGATGCAAAATTTAGGAAACCCAATATAGAACCAAGAAATTAATAGTAGAATTGATACTAACCAATGTAGAACCATTGTTTAGTATCCCAAAGGGCCAATGTTTGGCCCTTTGTGTGAGACTACCACATCAACTTAACCTAAGATTAGTAAAGGAAAAGTAAGTAAGTAAGAAAATCGAACACAATTCCACCTTAATTGGCCCACTATGTTATCCCGTAGACATAGATAATAATAACTAATACTTAGGTGTCAAGATATGATAACTAACTAAACATTTTCGTTTTATTGAAAACATTCCATGAATAAAGTTGCAATAATACAGTAACTAATGGATTTGTTTATTCCACAGGTGAAATTTAGGATGTAAGACTAGAGGTGTATTCTTTTATAATTATTATAAATAGAGTAACTTTTACTTAAAACAGAGACTTAAAAAAATTGCAACAAAAAATCAATGATGTTTCACGATGTTACAATTTCAATTTTTGTTACGTTTACCAAATACACAATTTTATATAAAGTTTAATAATTATAAAACGACTAATTTTGAAAAAAAATACATAATTATATTTGTGGTATCCTTTATCAAATGAATACATTGCAAATCAAACAGTTAATTTTTCGATAGAAGTGTTAAAGTGAAAATAAATAAGAGAAATGTCTAAGGAGAGAAGAGGAGAGAATATGGTTAATGAGAACAAGAAACGGAAGATTTCATTTTGTAGTATAGCAATGAGAGAAAGAGAGTGAGATAACATTAGTGAAGGAATGAGAGTGGAAGGAATAAGTATTGCAAAGTAAAATAAAAGATTGATATTGGAAAACAAATGCATTGAAGGAGAAATTTTAAAGTTCCCCTCCGTCTCCTTTTTCCAGAGAAGTAAATTAATTCTGAGGATAAAACCAGCAATTCTGTATTTAAAACAGATTATTATTGTAAATTCTGTTTTATGCTAAATTTATTTTAAATATTTCCAAATCATAAAACACTCATAACATTCAACGTAAAGCAGTTGAATGTATTAGTATTTTATAATTCAGATTTAAATATCTATATACAATATATAAAGTTTGTGAGTTTGTATGTTTGGTGTTTCACCCATTTTCCGTAGAGATAGAGACCTGAAATAAAGATAATCATTACTTTTGTTGTGATTGGCTTTGTTGTAGTCGTATTACATAATAACATAATAACAAATCGTATGGGGGGGGGGGGGGTGTCAGGTAACCCAGTGGCTTGCGTACTAGCCTGGACTTTCTTCAATATTATTTAATAATTTTCTCATTTTATTATTAAATAAAATTAACATCCCCCCCACTATATTATAGGGGGTCAGAGTAGCCTATAATATATAAAAAAAAAAACTTTAGAAGTTAAAGATGAATAATTTTAGAAACAAACTTGAACACAACTATTAGATAAAATAACAATGTTCTAAGATAATATTATAAAGACACATTTCTTTCATTAATGTTGTTTTATGTTGGGTACATAAATTTAATATTTGAATTAACAATTTTGTTTGTTTTAAATATATTTAATTGTGTATATAACATCAATTGATATTTTATTTATTTATGTCATAAATTAATGATTTTTTTTACTTTTAAATAATTTTTATTTTGCTAAATATACTTATTGGGAATATACCTTGAATAATGTTAAGAATACTATAGCAAAAACTTGGGCCATATAAGAATCTGTTTCCGTACCTTAATAACAAGAAAGAACAATTAAAATTATCTCCATCAATCACGTTCAGTGCATTTATTTCAATAACTATTGCTATAATTTCTGAATGATACAAAGAGTTACGGGTAGTCTAGTATATTTATGAAAGTAAATTTTCAAGTTATTTTTTTTTATTTAATAATAATATAAAGAAATAGGCTTTAAACAAGAGTTGACGTTTGAAGCAATTTAATCTATGATTTGTACTTAGGAGAAGATGTGGGAAGAAGCATTAGACTGTGAAGAGGGCGAAATGAAACTAGGCTGGATTAATGAAACAGAGTGACTTGGAGACGCAACATCCGTCTTGAGTAATTAGATAAGACAAGAGTCTAATTAATATCACTAACTACCTTCCTTGTCAGCTTGGGACGGCAGAAATAAATTTACCCGGATCAGAACAAATATGAGCAATAAGCAGGCGAGCCCGAATAAAACGTCTTTAATTATTTCATTCTCTCAACTTTCGTTTTGCTTTTCTAATTATGTCTTTCTTATATTGATATTAACAATTAACAAGTCCCAATCCAGTTACAATTAAAAATTTATGGTATTTCATAGAATAATTGGCATTCGTAAAGATTTAACAGTAGTTGTAAATAACGAAAGAATCGTATAGAACATAATATGTCTTAAAAAGAAGGTTTTAATAGATACTTAAATAGGCCTGTACAATAACTCCTGGCTATCCATCATGCTGTATAATTCATTATTAACATATTGTAGTTGACAACTAAATTTCATGTTTTATGTTTCCAATCATTTCTTAGATAATTTATATTCTGGAATTAAAATAATAACAAACTACTTCGTTAAGAGAAATTTTATACCAGCATTCGTTTAAAGATACGACATAGAAACAAAAGTACCTGTTTTATTTTTACTTTGCTGTAAGTAAAGTCTATAACTTAAGTATAGTGATCGTGAAAAAATTAGATCTCTAGATTTTGACGAATTTACATGTTTTGAGATCCTCAAAGTCCTATTATGGCGTTTTTCGATGATATCTGTATGTGCGTGGATAGGTGGATGTGTATCCAAAACACTGTGTACGCAACAGTCCACAATCATTGATGGATCGAATTCATATTTTACACAGAAATAGGCGCCAAAGTTTAAATGTGGTGTACAATTTGGAAACAACTACGCATGATGGGAAAGTTACTCTAGTTATTCTAGAGTCTTGAAATTTTGACACTGCCTTCAAGGTTACAAACAGAATAACTGAAAAAATACTAAATATAAAAAGTAATATAAAAAATACTAAAAATAACTAAAAAATACTAAACATGTTTTGAGATCCTCAAAGTCCTATTATGGCGTTTTTCGATGATGTCTGTATGTGCGTGGATAGGTGGATGTGTATCCAAAACACTGTGTACACTACAGTCCACAATCATTGATGGATCGAATTAATATTTTATACAGAAATAGGCGCCAAAGTTTAAATGTGGTGTACAATTTGGAAACAACTACGCATGATGGGAAAGTTACTCTAGTTATTCTAGAGTCTTGAAATTTTGACACAGTCTTCAAGGTTACAAACACAATAACTGAAAAAAATACTAAATGTAGAGGCAAAAACAGAATGTTGAATTCAGTGAAAGAGAAAGGTATTTAACTAAAAATCGAAAAATAAAACTGAAAACAATCGTAGCTTATAACGAAAAGAAAATGCTTACAACAAAGAAGAAATAGAGAATCTTGGACTACGTAAGAGGTATTGTCAAGCCGAGCGGTTATACCAAACTGTATACGAAAAAAAAACAGAGAGAAAGTTTTTTTTTAAAACGACAAGAGAACTATTACAACAATTTAGTTAAGATGCAATAGAAAGCAATAATTATTAATAAATGCAATATATAAAAGAAAGAACAGAAAATCGTGATACAATATTGTAATATGGATCAAATTAATATTTTACAAAAAAATCTGTTTCATCGTGCAGATGTGCCCTACTGTTTGGGAGGAATTGTGGGCTTGAAATTAGTTACCATAAAATAATAGGAATCATTTACTTATAGTAAATTTTAGTGCAGGCTACTCCAATTTTTTTTCTGTTGTTGTTAGTTGAGAATGATCTATAACATCAACGACGTTTACTCTAAAAATGTAGATAATCAACTTAATTTTAAGGTGTTTTCATCTCCTTTTGTAATTGTTCTACTAGTTACCTACTTCACTGTCATACACAAAACTGATTAGAAAAAAAAACGATTTTAAAGTAAGACTTGAACCCAGATACTACTCTTCTGTTTAATTCTATATATTTACATAAAGATCTTTTATTAATTTACAAAAAATAGAGGTATATATAATATGGAGTCAAAGTGTAATGAAAGGAGTCGTGAAAAGAACTGAGGTGACTCTCATCTCTATTTGAACTTTTGATACTATCATTAAAGGAAGTGGTCCACGGGAGCCCTCAGGCAGACGACTTACAGGCAAGTCTGTTAGATGAACTAGTTCTACTGCCACAGCAAGATCTCTTCTAAAAAATATTTCACTTGTATTATATTTAATTCATGATCGATGCTTTTAACAAGTTAGTTACTTTATTGTATATTTACTTCATAGTTATCTCTATAGGAGGAATAATTATGATTTCTATCATCACTGGTATGCTCTGTTAATGTATTTAAAAATGAGTTAATGTATTTACATATTAATTCATGTAAAAAGATACCAACTTCTATTTAACATGATAACTTAAGTTGATTTTGTTCTGAATTAATTATATATAAAATATATTGAGTTTCTTTTTAATCCTAATCATATTTTAAATTAATATAACAATATAGTATAATATAACAATAATTTAACATAATATAGTTCAATAAGTTTTGATTTGTTGAAAAACTACTTTGATGATGACTAAAAACGTCGAGACCCCATTAATAATCTAAATATGTTTTATATAACATCATCAAATTTTAAGAATCACATATAAGATATTAAATAAAGAAAAATGTTTATAACGAAAATGAGAATATGCCGTTCAATTTCATTCCTTGTTTCTAATAATTAAAAAGCAGATTACTTGGTTCATTAAAACTTCAATAAATTGCATTGATTCTCCAAATTGAATAATTGTTGGCTAAAAAAAATTACTGAACTACTTTTCTACAAAAATTGAACTATCTATAAACTACTCAGTCAGACGGAATGGCTAAAGCGGCAATTAAAATTTGACTAATCTGCATAGATTATTCTAAGTTTCCCACTATATGGTTTCATTAATCACTTGAAAGTGACGAATAAATAGTTTTTAATGTCCTTGATAATTTTTTTTGCATTTGCATGCAAAGTTAGAAATTTACTATTTCTGAGAAATTGATTAGTGTTACCCGAGATTATTAGTTGTTACTATATTAATTCTAACCTAATGCAATCAGTTATTATCTGGTATTTACTCATTGTAGGGTAAAAAGCTAATGAAATGGTATAAACAACGCGTTTCGAACACGTAGTCTTCTTCCTCAGGCATTAACTAAAAAATAGTATTTTGTATAAATAGTAAATTGTATTGGATTTTTTAGTTAATGACTGAGGAAGAACACTACGTGTTCGAAACGCGTTGTTTATACAATTAAATTTTTATATGTGGAGACCATTTCATTAGCTTTTTGCCCTGCAATTACCATATTAAATTATTGTTCTTTCAGATTTAACATGAAGTAATTATTTAGTTGTTTATTACATTATGTTATGTTTAAAAAAAAAATTTATACAAAATATTTATAAATAAGGATTATATATCACATATACTTGAGTGTAATTATTATATGAATTAGACTGCATTATTCAATTTTTATTTTCACAGATCTAATATAATACTCTATAATCGTATAGAGCCACATTTTAATAAAAGTATCAAACGCTCCAACAATGCGGAATATCTACCAACATTTCTCCATTGTGGTTTTATCAGATGTAATGTTGCATGAATGTGGAATTCAAATAAAAATATCTTTCCACTAGATCCACGCAAATCCCATTTTCACCATTCGGGCTTTTATTAGCAGAATCATATAAATGTATAGGATTTTTAGAGTTAAATTAAAGTTGAAATATATCACAGAAATTTAATATACGCCGATAATATTACTTATATTATTCGTATCATTTTTGAACAATTTATTGAAGAAATAATAAATTTCTAAGCCATAAAAACAGTTTAACTGGCCATTTTTTTCTTCATTCATTCAATATTTTTATTTACTATAGCAAAATTCTGTCTTATTGAATTTTATTTACTTTTCGCGATAATTTATGTTTTTTTTTTCTTTTTATGATGATATTGTGATATTGTGTTTTATGATGTGATGTTGCATTAACTTGATTAAATGCTGCCATGAGTCCTTGTCAAATTTTGCACTACATAAAACAGACGGACGAAAGTTATTATGGTTTGTAGGTCAATGACTATTTTCCGAATGTAGTTCTATTACTATTAGATATATGCAGCTCTTAAGCTAAAACCGGTTTAACTCATTCCTTTTTGAGGGCTGAACTCTTAAAGATAGGTGCCATTGATTAATAGAACACCCACCTCCGCGAGGATGGCGTGACACTCTGTCACACTGAGGCAGATGTCCAATATGTCAGACCATTATTCTCCCCTCTGACATCACCAAGAAGTTAGATGACAAATACGATTTTATCACAGACAATATGAAATTAACTAACATGCAATTTATTTACATGTCAATATCTTATTTGTTTTATGTACAGCAAAAATGATCCTGAGTTATATAATCCACGATAGTACAACGATCTAAACACCCTACAGAGTTATATTATAAATAGGTAAAATATAATTAACCAACTAATATACTGTTAATATGAAAAAGAATTTATACTTTATGTAGTAGCTGAAGTGCCTCAAGAAAATATTTTACATACATGCATACATATATATATATATATATAAAATATTTTACATATATAAATATATATATCAATGATCAAACCACAATATGAAATGGGGAAAAAAGACTAAGATCTTTCGACCGCAAGAAGCGGTCTTCGTCACAGTCAATACCCTGAGTGTATATATATTCAGAATGGAAACTGAATAACACAGTTGTTTTCAGCTGTGCCTATGGTAATATATTAGACATATAAACTAATAAAAAGGGAAAAACTTTAAAAGTCATTGCACACATAGAAAATATGTATTTTTAATTACTAGTACTGATAATATGTATTTTAACTATGGTTCTAAATGTTCCGTTGAATATAGAAAATTGGTAGGTCCTGTTACGTGTTACGTCGTTACGTTCTTCATACTGTCTTTTACGGTTGTCAATTTTATAGAGTTATATATATATATGATCAAACCACAATAAGAAAATGGGAAAACAAGACTAAGATCTTTCAACCGTAACAAGCGGTTGAAAGTTGGGTTTTTGACTCTGATGAAGACCGCTTGTTACTGTTGAAAGATCTTAGTCTTGTTTTCCCATTTGTTTATTGTGATTTGATCATTGATTGTTATTTCACGTGTTTATGTGAAAATTTATATATATATATATATATATATATATATAATAAAATAAGACTCACAAAAAACACATATAAAAGAAATTACAAAAACTTACTACTACATTTCAATTGTCTCGTCATAAGAGAGATAGATGTTAGTCCCTCCAAAGACAGGTAACGACTCATGTAGTATATATTCACATTTCATCTATCTTCCTGACGACGAGGAAACCAAAATATAGTAGTGTATTTGTTATTTCTTTTTTTGTTTGTTCTTTTTGTGAATAAAGTTTATTTAATTCTTCGAATCGTTTCTTTTACTTGGTTCTATATATATATATATATATATATATATATATTATATATATATATATATATATATATTGAACGAGTAAGTAATAGTAATAAATTCAAATAGTGTAAGGCATTCAGAGTCGGATGTAGGAGAGTAGGTTGACAAAGACCGTTATTTAGTCGAAATAGATGGTCTTTTTATGATGTGTTTACCTTACATTACACATTAATTTCTGTCCATTTTTTTATAGCAAATGGTTTTGTACATAAAAAAAATAGCGTTTTTAATATTACGCAGAGTTAATTGTTAGCTCTAGTTTTGATTTTAAACAAAATACGGTTTATAAATAGATTTATTATGTCTGAGTTCATTCTGTTTTTTATTTATTAAAATAAAATCCAATCAGAATCTAGTTCGCTTTAGTTACTACTTGATATAACTGGATTTGCCAGTGTTATGCCCCATTACAAGCTAACAACCCAAATAATATTTAATTTAAGTTATATAATTGATTAGTACCTCTAAGAATTACATCAAACTGAAAATAAATGTTATTTTATAGCTAACTATGACTTTTTAAAGTGATTGTTGTTTAAAGTGAACTATTATCGTACACGAAAGGCCATCGTCTTAACTGAGTTCAACCACGTTTCAGAATTAATTCAAGATTAAAGGTAATTCCTATTGAAAAAAAAAAAACCCGGTATAATAAGCTTAATTCATTTCCTGGAAAGGTTTTTGAAGTAGTTAAAGGTTTTTTTTATAACCCAGAAAAAGTTGTTATATTTTATTAGAAACTTTCTTTTTACAAAAAAATATATTACTAACATATGTTCACAAATAAGGATGAATTTTACATCATACCTTTAGAATGTTCTTCTTTTTCTCATATCCCATTCATTTTTTCTTTAAGCAAATTTTTAGTAAATTTTTATTTGGTAACTCTGTTTAATTAACCTTTTAATTAACTTTAAATTAATATTTTTAATTAATCTTTTAGTTCAAATGACTGGATGGCACCGTCATACCGTCGTATGCAGGAGTAGCTGTTTGACTGGTTTAGGGTGTTGGCTATCTTCAAGTCGAGTCGATTATTTTTATGTAATTTGTTTATATAGATATATCAAACTTTTTATTTTAAGGCTGCTGTAGATTTTAATAAAAATGGTAATTTATGTTTATTTGTTTTTCATTAGATTACTTGAAGGTAATTGTCACAAATCTTTTGTTTTAAAATAATGGGAATTATAATATGATAATGAATAAGAAGGTGTTGAAAATAAATGAGGAGAAAACAAAAGAGATTCCGTGACTGGAGTACAATGGTGTTTGTGGTAAATCTGACAACAGCTGGCCTTCTCCAAGTAATAAAGCAATCAAGACTGCACTGCCTGGGAGCACCAGGGCAGCGATAAGCCTTGCGTGTCTCGTAAACCACTCATGAACCATCAATGAGTCTTCGCCAAACATCTTCAAGACCAACATTGTATTCCAGATGACACAAGACAATTTAGCTGAATAATGAACAAAAAAATTGCTAAAATATACAGCGGATTGTAAAAAAAAAGTTCATAATGCATACAAACTTAATTTCTTGACTGATGTAATTCGCTTAGAATGAATGGGATTGTAAAATATTGTAATTTACGAAAGTTTGAAGTTCAAGTCGTTTTAATAACGATTAAAAGGATATATAAATGAATAACGAGGCTACATAAATTGAATGCTGCATTACCTTATTCACAGCTTCATTTATAAAAGATATAAAGTTTGCCGTTTTCAAGCCTTAACGACTGTAGTTACTTGCAATCTCCTTAATCAAGTACCTACCTTGACCCAAACTGGCGTAACACTGGACCTCTTATACAGAAATGTGGGGTCTCATTTGTTAAGGATGCCCACTAGATGAATGCATTAGGATACATTATTACCTTGCATTCAGTTATGTTATGCTTCCATTAATATAATGAATATTGCACGCTTCTCCAAGAACATTGCATACTTCTTTAAACTACCTACTACAATGTATTTCAAACAACCATCTAATATTATTCAAATAAATTAGTTGCGATACATTTGTCAGATATAATTTAATACCAAATAACATACAACAATTTAAAAAAAATCCCAGAGGATATTTGGCCACATATGTGTTAGATTTCAGTAAGTTGGCATAAATTATTACTTATAAATTTTTCCTAAAAACATCGAAACTATTTTTTCAATAAAAATAAAAAAAATACACTTTATTTGCATTTTTGATTTGTAATTAGCAATTAAACACTTAATTTGAACATGTTTGAAAAAATAAGAAAGCCTTAAATTTAGAGAACTCAAAATTTAAACGTGTGGTGCATAGATGAAGGTGACAAAGGCCTTGGTTTTGTTACAAACAATATTATGATTTTTTCTTACTAAATCAGCTCAATAAACTAATGTTTATTAATTGTCATGTGAATTAAACTAATTTTTATTCAACATAAACCAAACGCTTTTTATGATTAAAACATTTAATTGGTACTGAAAATAAGAATAACAATGGTATTATAACAAAAATCATAGTTAGAATTGTAAAATATGAAGCGACTGGTGTGTCCTTTGTAAATGCGTATAACTGAGAATATGAGACAATAGTCAGTACATGGGCAGGACGGTGAATCCGTCACTAGAACTTGCAAAGCCATATTTCAGTCAACGTCTCTATACCAAGCAGGGAACAATAACTTGATTTATTGGAGCAGACTTCAATGTCAACACAATTCACACAAAACGGTCGACTTTTAATAACTCACAATTTTATTGCAATAGAGTTACTCAGACATAGGCAACGATTTCTGCAATAAATATGAAAAATGAATGAACCAAGCTAAACATCACTAACTTGATCACATTGAGCATCAATTGAGACAATATTAAGCAATTCATGACTAGTACGACAACTTATACTACTAAGATAAAAATGATGGTATGTATGGTTTTACCATGCAGGCATGTACATATAAATATACACTCGTGTATTATTTATATTTTATAAAACTATAAGTAAGTAATAAATCCAAATGATTGGTAAAAAAAAGCTTTACCAAGGTGAACTACTCTTTCAAACTGTATATTTAATATTCATTTGGACGTCAATTTTTGTAAAACCAAACACCCTATCATACACACACCACAGATAAACACACACACACACACACACACACTATATATATATATATATATACATATATATATATATATATATATATACCTATATGGGTCTCCAACCGTCTCTGTACCAGTGCGCTTGGTTTCCCTTCTTTATCTCTCCTGAAGACGGTTCAACCAAAAATTAGAGACTGTAAGTTTGTGTTTTTAATTTCTCTATGTTTCTTTATGTACATTGAACTATATATATGTATATGAGTATATATATATATATATATATATTATATATATATGAGTATATGAGTAGCAGTTTGCTTCTCAACGCGAGTTCTTAGCACTTCTTCCCGATGACGAATGTCGAAAGTGAGTTCTGTAGTGTCTTTCTGTGTTCTTTTCTAGTTGTTAAAGTTTATTTATATATATATTTATATATATATTACTAAATTAAATATTTCGAACTGCTATTCATCTTCTTCTATATAATAGTTTTAGATGTTTCTTTGTAGGCTTAATATCTTATTTAATGTAATTTAGCAGCTAATGAAATCAGGGTTCATTTAATTATTAAGGTGGTATATATTTACAAGAGTGAAAAGTAAATCTGAGGGGGGAAAGTAGTTATATAATTAACTTTGCAAGTAGAAAACACAAAGAACGAGCCTAACACTGACGATTCTCGATCATTTCGGGTTTCTTAGTGTCTTTAGGAGATAAGGAAAAGAAAAAGTCGAAGAAGAAACACAGGAATGGAGACTTGAAAAGCGTCCACTGCCCGATTAAATTAAAGTGATACACAGTGAAGCTAGCTACCTTACCGTCGTGAAGAGTTTAAGCTATGAATAAATCAAGAAATGAAAGTAGTATTTAAGTGAAAGATGAAAGACTGAAAAAATGATAATATCAAAAATAAGAAAATTACAATTAAGACTAAACAAGAGATAATGAAAATACATTGGAAAAAAAATCAAGTAAGAACTAGACTTTAGAGAGCTGAAGTGTGTAAAATAAAGAAAACACTTTTTATAAAATTATACATATATATATAATACGGTACTGTTTTCTTGACCACAAAATATTAACAAACACTTTTTTTTTTTCTCGGAGTTTGGTCAGGGTAAATATATGGAATCACCTTTTTGCCAACGTTTCGTCTTTATTTCAAGACATCCTCAGGGCTATAAATGAAGGCTGGGTTCTGTTACATTACAACAACCGTTAACTGTAATGACAGTTAACGGTTGTTGTAATGAAACAGAACCCAGTCTTCATTTATAGCCCTGAGGATGTCTTGAAATAAAGACGAAACGTTGGCAAAAAGGTGATTCCATATATTTACCCTGACCAAACTCCGAGAAAAAGAAAAAGTGTTTGCATATATATATAATGTTATAATGTCCAAATTCAGCAATTTGACTAAGATAAATTAAAACAACCGCTATTTGTCCGAGTCTCACTTGAACTAAAATGAGTGATTGGGTTTATACGAGAAGGGATGACCAAAAAATAATAAAACAGTAAGAAAATGTGTCAGTGAACAGTTTTCAACTGAATAGATTCGGTTTCGGTTACAGTTAAAAAATCAAACTCTGGTATTCTGAAGAAGACCTGTTGTTTTAGCTGAGAGATTTTAGTCACATTACTCAATTCCCTATTTTGAGTAACTGGTTAGCATAGCTTTGTTATGAGTTGACTGTTAGGTTTTTTTTAACTTTTGTTTATTGTCACAAGATATTTAAACCAAAATAAAAAAGTGTCCAGTAAGATTATAGCCTGGAAAACTAGCAAAAGTAGTTTTTTTTTAGGTATACTACTTTTGAATGGAGAATCAAATAATAAAATAGGTCATAATATTAAATTTTTAAAAATATACATTTTTTAAATTGCTATTTTATTACAATATGATTCAATAGTTTGTATTTTTTTGCTGAAAATTAAATCTTTTGTTTGAACCGATTTCTTGGTTTATTAATGATGGAAATCTATATGTTATATATCAATCCATATATAATAGTTACGGATGTTTCGTTGTAGACTTAATATCTTATTTAATGTAATTTAACAGCTAATGAAGTCATGTTAATTTAATTATTAAGGTGACATGTTTTTACAAGTGTCAAAAGTAAATCTGAGAGGAAAATGTAACAACAAACATTATAGATAGAATCCTAATTGAACAGTGGAGAGGAGTTTTCATATAAATAAATCAATTTGGAATAACTGAGAGAAGTACAGATTTGCAATTACTGGTATCTGACATTTTTCTAGAAAAGTGAATATTTTTCATGATGTACTGTACTCTGGAGGGATTAAAAGAATCTGTAACAGTTTCAGGATCAATACACGCCGCTAGTATTTATTAAAACAAACAAATTGGCGAAATAGAAAGCGTTTTAAAGCCGTGCAAACATTAGTGTCATTGATTATAGTAAACAAAATCTGAAATTGTTACTACACTTTAAAATAACTATAATCTTTCATAAAAAAAAGTGTTAATTACTAATTACTACTAGTAATTAGATCATTAGAAATAAGATAATATTAACACATTTTGGTATAGTACTACTGATAATAAAAATTTCATCTACCTATCCTTGTGTATTGAAAGAGATTGTTTAGTCTCCTGTAGGTCATCCACAACTAAAATCCACAATATTGGCAAGTCACTACTTAGTGAACCTTGGGTAGTGAAAATTTCAGCAGTGGTAAATCCAACAATTACAAGTACTGCTTTTGATTTCAATTGAGATATCTTCATCCTAACATAATTCATTATACTTCATGAATTGATATAACAATATCATAGCCCTGATTTAATGGATTTGAGGACATGTTATGTTAAGCTGCAGTGGTAGTCTCATAAGGGAACAAAAATAAGCCCTTTATAATATCACACATTAAAGACTGATTTAACAATGGGAGTCCTAGATTTTGTCTTACTGAAGTATATTTAGGGTAGGGATATTTAACGAGTGTGTGACATCGAAGGACTCGGGAGCGAAGGCTTCACGTCCTCTCCGGGGTACGATGTGCTCAGATTTATTCACCTCCCACCTGTATAGGTTAGGTTAGGTTACACTGGGCATCCCAAGAGAGGACGCACATAGCTAACAAGTAGCTCCCTTGTGATACCACCTTACGTCAATAAATCAAGGATCAGGGTAGGTATTGAACCCCGGATCTACCAGTTTGGAGGCGAGCTCGTTCCCAATGAGCTAACCTGTGCTGTCTAAACTTTGTTATAATCAAATCCAAATTTTGTTGTTATTACTAATTGTCGAAGATTTTGATAAAATTTTGCTCTTCTACAGTTAGCCATTAAGTATTTAAAAAAAACAATTTTTGAAAACCTTAAAATGTACCAAAACGTCATTTTTTGTTAATGCAATTTGGAAAAATAAACTTTGAGTTAATTTGAAAAACTGCACATATTATTATTGTTTTTTAATCTGTGAAACATTATGCGTTGTGTTGTGACCAAAAACTTTTAGTAACAATCAGAAGTTAACATTTTTAATTCGTAATTTGTAAAATCTGTTATAGTGCACAAACTGCATTACTCACGATGGGGGATTTAAAAATTCAGAGTTCCTCCTGGGTCTCTGTTGCGATAACACACTCGACAGTGCAGACGCAAACCTGAAGAAAAACACTAAGAGTTCGAAACGTGTTGTTAGTTTGACATAAAAATCTTTTGTGTGGAGACATAATTTTTGAAATTCTCTAATTTTACATTTTAAAATTCAACATTTTAAACTTCATTGCAAAAATTTTGGTAGTTTCAAAAAAATCTGGAACTTTTTTCGGTTAATATTATTTTATTTTTAATTATAATTTTAATGTTTCATTCCTCTTGAGTAAGTAATTTAGAAAAAACAGACTGCTGTTTTAAAGCAAAAAAAGGGAGTTTTTCATCATGAAAAATTGCTCAAATACTATAGGGCACAACTACACTAAAGGGTTCAATTTGTGTAAAATATGAGTTTCATCCATCAAACTGTGAGGTTTATAGTGCGCCTAAACCTTTTGGGTAACAACTCACGCGCCCACACACGTATACATTATTTATGATACATGTGTCATATATGATGTCTAAGACGTCATCATTGACACAGATGTCAAAAACAAACTTCAATAACCCAAAAAAGTGCAAAACTGTTAAAATCTCAAGGTCCAATTTGTTCATGATTCTCATATTTTACATATACTAAGATAATATTTATTCCTGAAATATCAATACAGTAAATCCATCAAAACCACAAATTCCCAATTTCTACAAAATCACTTTTCTTTGAGTAACTTCTGATAAATATTTTTTTCAATTCCTTTCTTAATTTTAATAAGCAATATTTAAGAACATTGAATTGGAACATTTTGAGAATATAAGATAATTAATAATATGAAAAGAAAGGATTATATTTTTCAATCTATGACTAAAGCATCTCAAAATTGGAATATAAACGAATTATGAAAAACTAAAAGTTCCTATAATATGTATAGATTTCTAATGTAAGTAAAGCATTGTGATAAAGAAGACACTATATATCTTCCCTGCGTCTTTTTACAAAATACTATTTTTAAATGTATAAATATTTAATATTCTTTAATGAAGTTAATAACAATGAATAAGTTAGAAAATACTGAGAATCGGAGGGTAAATGGACGTGATAGAAGGCAGTGGAATAGTCATCTCACTCACACGATGATTGATTTGAGGGCAGACTTTTACATATATATTTCCCTTGGTAATAATCTACTATTTCTTTATATTTAAAAATATAAAACAAATGGAAATATATGTTTTGAAATAGATAATTTTGAACAATTAATGGAATTCATGAAAACCAGCAATAACCTAAATTAACCAAAAAACATGGAATAAACTCAAGTAAAGTTCTGGTCTTTTGGAGAGCTTTATAATTAACATACTAATTTGTGTACTAATTTGGAAGGATAATCGACCAGGCTTTAACAACCCCCTCAGAATAACATCCTCTCCCCTGCTAATTTTATTGTGCTCAAACAAACTTTGAAATGGTAACCAAAACACATTTACAATTCGAGTACTCTTAACAATGTCAGCTTCACTGCAACTAATTGATTACAAATCACATGCCTTCTGGCCAATATTAATAACGGCAATCAATGATTGAATGAAAACTATATCATTGTGTGTTTCATATCTTATTTATTTCAGTCACATGTACAGTTTTTTGTATTATACTTGAATATAGGTAAAGTATAGTGATCATGAAAAAATTTGTTGCCGATATTTTGCCGGATTTACATGTTCTGAGGTTCTTAAAGTCTATTTTATACGCTCATTTTCGATTAAGTCTCCGTGTGAGTGTGCGTTTAATAGATCACATGAGCCTTACAGTGTAGATGTGCCTTATTGTTTGGAAGCAGTGTTGCATGATGGGAAAGCCACATTTTTTTACTGTGTTTTTAAACAACAGTCATTCTCCTCTTAACTAATAATTCATTAAACCTTGCCATTATTATGGTGATCGAAGAAGCAATAAAGGAAACAAGTTTTAGATTTCTTAAATTACTTGAGGTTATTTTTTTAATAAAATATTAAAAAAGAGGATAAAGTCATATAGTTAGATGGATCAAAATAAAATTGTACCTAAAATAGCACTACATACGAGAATATTAAGGAAATTTTTGTACATATAAATAATAAAATTTGCCTCAAATTTATTATGAATGTAGCAATTATGATAATTGCTACAAATACATTAAGATTCATTATCTACATTAATAAGTAGATAATGCTATTTATTAAATTGTTATAAATATAATTGCATAAAATACCAATTACCACAAGGGGAAATACACCTATTAAAACTGAAAACTCACCTTGAAATAATGAATTATCTGCTGTGTTTGTAAAACCCATTCACGTTTGTTTATATTGGACTGGAATTTCGTTAAGTGAATTAAGTGAAATAAAATTGTTATTTAGAGGTTTAATAAAAAAACTTAAAATATATATAAATCAACTCCAATCAAATACTCGTATATATTTTTTTATGCACTTAATGGTATGATGGATGGTTTTCGAACATAGTGTTCGACTAATCAGAGTAGTCAAGCTACATGTTGCACCTGAAGAAAACTAATGTCCGATATAGGTTTGGTCTAAGTATTCAGATGACCTGAAACATGGCTTGGTGCGTATAAAGGTCAACACAGGTCTGAGTATTAACCCTATTGCTTTTAGGTAATATTGATATATGGTAAATGCATTTTTTTATTTTCATATTACCCAACAGATAATTATTTTAAGTTCCTTCTTCATTGATGCGATGAAACAGACATTACTACTTATATTTTAGTGATTTTTTTTAAGAAAATAAAAACCATTTTAAATATCAAAGGAATCACTTTTGCTTAATCTTGTGTGTAGAGAGGGAGCTTATGATACTCGCTATCAAATCAATGAATGATACTAATATATACCTGGATTAATCTACATTCTACAGAGTAGATGACATTAGAGGAAAGGAATAATTAATATAATTATTGGATTTACGACCATTGTGAAACTAAAACCTTGTTTTGACAAGTATGCTAACACTTCTATTCAATTGGATAGTTATGGAAGAATTATTAATACTGTATATAATGAAGTTTATGATAGCCAAAAATAAACAGAAAACCACTTATTAGAATATTAATTAATACTGCCTTTCAGTTGCAGAGTGCTCCCTAAATTGTTGAGAGAGTGATAAAGAGAAATATATGGATATAAATAAATACACTTACAGTATAATAGGTGGATTTATAGTACAGTATTTCCGAAAGAGAAAATACATTAACCTTTAATTTGTTATTATTAAAATCTAAGTTGTGAACATATTTTTGGAGGTTCTTTGGATGAAAGGTTAATTTTAAAAACCCTGTAACGGTTACACGGCTAAAAATCATATTCTCTGTATCAGATGATTTGGTAGTCTTAACACAAAATCTTACTTGACTTTACAAAAGCATAAGCATTGCTGTTGTAAAGCTAAAGTTATCATATTCATTGGATTTATTGGACATTTCAGTAAAAATATTGTTTTTTTATTGTATTACAAAATCAAAAGTATCTATGGGTTTGGAATATCAAAGAAATTGGCGGAACTAAACATTAATAGTTTGAGATATATGTCGGTTAGACACAATATGCTTCATAGATAGATTATTTTACAGAGGGAATCGAATGAAAAACAAATTGTAACCTCAAATAAAATATTTTTGACTTCAATAAAACAGCTCTAATCTGATATACTGAAGGTTCAAAAATAAAAAAAAAAAAAAGGTAAATAATTTGAGTTTCATATGATTAGCTGGAACAAAGGGAATAGCTGCGAATGAGGTAGTAAAAAAAAATTGAAAATTTAGTACTAAGCAAATATCCTGAATTCTCAAACATTTTTGCAACTAAACACCTCAGCTTTTAGAGGTATGAAACTGACTAATATATCAAGAAGATAACAGTTAAAGGGTGACAGGAAGAACCGTTTCCAATTTAGCTTAAATAGCCTCGTCTGTCATCGAATCCAGTTATAACTCATTGGTACTGAATACATGTATGATATAAGGACAGTTTCTTCTCATTTCAAAAATCAAATTAAGTTTTCATCCAAAATTATTAAAAACCATTTCAAACTTCAATGAATATAAACTGTCACTATTGTATGCTGGTTTGTTTGGTTTTGTGATAACAGAAAATCTTTATTTTAGAAATAATATTGCAATATTTATTTAAAATAAACAAGAACAAGGGTCAAAATATTTTTTTCTTGTGAATATTTGAAAATTGTATAGTACATGAATGACAAGCGTGCAGAATTAAAAATAGTGAAGAAGAAAAAAAAAACACACAAAGGAGAAGGCGCGATAGGAAAGTGAACAGGATATCGACAGTCAAAAGGGGCTGGTGCAGTCCTTCAAAGGCTTAAGGACTGTCGTCCCTGGAACACCACCTTTTCCATTTAGCTCAAACCCTTTCCCACCCTCCCACGATTTTTCGATTTAACTCCACCCTCAATCCAACTACTGCGATAAATAAATGAAACCTTTTGTTAAATTCATTCCCTTCCTTATCACTTGTTCACGATACGACTAATAAAAGCTTCAAGTCACCAACTTGGCTCTTCCATCAAGATAGCTGACCTGATATACTTACCAGTTCTTTACTATTAACCCTTCTGCCTCAAACTTTATTTTTTAAAACACATTCAGAAGTTTCCCGTAAACTTTTTATCAGTTTAAATTTATAAATTTTTACTGGTCTATATTACGCTCTAAACTTAACAGTTTCTTAATTTTTTCTTGTTTCTTTTTTATTTGAACGTGCTTTTTTTTATTGAAATCTATTTCTCTTCAAACATTGAAAAACGGCTTTTTTCTAATTATAATTTATAATTATATAAGATATATAACAATTTTATTAATTTAATTGATAATGAGTTATATATAAATTTATGTTAATATTATGAGTCATTAAATTCATACAATGAATACATAAAACAACTGAAGAATATAAAAAATAAATTAAGTAAATATATATATATTATATAGATATATATATGTATACAAAGTAAATAATGATACAAGTTATATATATATATATATATATATGTAAAGTTCAATATAGATGAAGAAATATAAATAAAGTAAAATTGGTCATTAAAAAAGAAATTAAAAGTGTGTATATTTAATTTCTTTATGCATCTTCATATATATTGTACTTTATTTGTCCGCTTCGGGTCGTATTTTCATCTATTGTATAGATATATACGTGTTCAAAATCGAAGAAGAGCAAGGAAACACACTTACATACTCATATTTTCAGACAATCCATCTTCAGGGGAAAAGAGAAATGGTGACGCAACAGCAAGTAACCAAGTAAGTATTTTTCTTTACTTTGTATGTTACTCTTCTTTGATTTTGAACTCGTATTGTGCCCAGTTTGGATCGTTTTTCCGAGTTTTAAGTGAATGTATATATGTATTGTTATATAACTTTAAACATGGAAAGTCGATCAAAACTTGGCACAAACAAGTTCATAAACGAAGAATAGTAACACGCAGAGAAATAGACACACTTACTAACTCAAATTTTCGGATAATCCGTCTTTAGGAGAAAAGAGAGTGGGAGACCAAACACGTCGGAAACGCACAACAGGAAACCGCCCTGTATGGTAGATATATTCATACTAAAAAATGTGAATTTATAAATCGAAGGAAGCGTACATAAATTGTTATTCACAATCTGTTGGTAGGAATGACTAAGAAATAATTACAATAATAATAAACAATTACTTAAATAAATTGATTTAGTTCTACTGATTCTGCTTCAAATATGAAATCCAATTTTAGTGTAAATAACTGTGTTAATGGGGCCAGGCTAGCTCAGTGGTTACGTGCTCACCTCTGAACTGATAGGACCGGGGTTCAATCCTCACCTGGCTCTTGATTTATTCACGCGGGAGGTGAATAAATCTGAGCACGTCGTCCCTCGGAGAAGGACGTTAAACCGTCGGTCCCGAGCCTGTACGATGTCAGGTACTCGTTAAAGATCCCTACTCTAAATATATTTGAGTTAGGCAAAATTTAGGACTCCCACTGTAGAATCAATCTTCATTGTGTGGTATTACAAAGGGCCAATGTTTGGCCTACGTGTGTTCCCTTGTGGGACTGCCACTGCAACATAACCTAACTGTGTTAATATGAATAATGTCTAGTGTATAAATTAAAACAAGGATAAATATTGTATTAATGATAACAATGTAATATTAATAGTAATGAAGCTATTGGTCAAGTACTACGACACTCTTGGATTCTTTGATGTCCAAAAAGAAGGCTAAACTAGCTTTTCTTACCAATTTTCCATCGGTAAACAGTTTTAATTTTTGTAACCTTGTGATTTAATTTAGGAAGAAGGTGTATAAATGTATCAGCTGAACCAACCTAAATCAAAATTAAAACTGATTTGGTGAACTGCGTTTGTGCATACAGAAAATATGAGGAAGTACGATGGTAAGTATACATACTCGATACTGAAAGAATTTTCTTATTCAATTAATAAATTAGTCATAAAAAACGGGTTTTTCTTTAAAAAAAAAAACAAATAAAAGAAGAACAGCTAAAGACATAAGAAAGAGATGATATGATATCTGATTTAAACATATTTTTTATTATGGACATTCTATAGATAGTAAAAATGCAGTTACACTATGCAGTGTTACTGGCCTCGAGTGAGTTACTCAAGCATGCTGGCAAATAATGGTGACGGCTTTGCAATGAGAAGTTTACTTATGGAAGAAGTTTGGGTGGAGGACACTTGAGACGGATACTGTACTTAAATTTATAGGCCATTACAGCAACGCACACGTCCCATTACCGAGCGGCAGCCTCATTCCACTCGTTTTAATTTAAATATTTTAAAGATTTGTCAGCATCTGGCTGCTTTATTCAACTGCAATTGTATTTGAACTGAAAAATACTCTTGTACATTTAAACATACCTGCCATCATAATACATATCTTGTTTAAAGAAATATATATTTTATTGAATACATGTAGTTAGCATGAATCCTTGGGTTAATTCTTATTCAAAATTTGAATTTTTAATTTATTCTTTTGTATTATATTATTTTTAGTTTACAGTTTACAACTTGTTTCTAATATGGCGTTCTCAAAAAACCATATTAAACATTTTTGTTCTCATAGTCCTTATAAGCCCTTAAATCATATTTACGTGAACAAAATAAATATCTAATATTATCTTAAAGTAACAACAACAGCAGAAACAACAACAAAAAATACAACTATAACCAAATACACAATCACCCAGCTACGCACACACTCACCGAACAAATATATATGTAAAGAAATTACGCGACTAATAAAAAACTTCATAGACAGATTCACTGTTCTACGATATTTTGACATCCGTCGTCATCAGGCAGAAGTAGACTACTTGAGTAACACCAGCGCATTCACCATTGGGCAGGTGACGATGACGACAGATATCGAAATTCGAAGAAAAGTGACTCTATCCTTGATATATTTTTTTTTATAAGTTTCTTAATATTTTTTGTAGTAATCAATCTACTAGGATCTTTTTTTTCAATTTTTACTTATTATATATATATATATATATATATATATATATATATATATATATATATGATCAAACCACAATATGAAATGGGAAAACAAGACTAAGATCGTTGACGTAAAAGGTTCAACCTTTATATGTGAAATCTTTATATATATATATATATATATATATCTTGCCAACATTAAGTTTAGTATGCTTCCTACATACCTTTTCAAGATTTCTAATGCTACTTTTCCATCTTTGTGGTATCATATAAATTAACTCTCCGATTTTTTTATTTTTATATGCATTTTCCATATTATACAGGTCCGACGTTTCGGTCTACGTAGACCAAAAAAAAAGAAGGTCTGCTCCCAAAGTATACCAATATATATATATATATATATATATATATATATATATATAACAGTTCAAAATTGAGGATAGGTAGCACAAAAAGTAAAGAAACACACTTACAGACTCAAATTTTCGGACAATCCGTCTTCAGTAGAAAAGAGAAAGGGAGACCAAGCACGTTGTACACGCACGGCTAGGAACCGACACGGCAATATAATATATATATAAAAAGATTTCACATAAACACGTGAAACAACAATCAATGATCAAACCACAATAAGAAATGGGAAAACAAGACTAAGATCTTTCAACCGTAACAAGCGGTCTTCGTCAGAGTCAAAAACCCAACTGGACACGGGGTGGGTTTTCCAACTGGACAACCCAGTTGGGTTTTTGACTCTGACGAAGACCGCTTGTTACAGTTGAAAGATCTTAGTCTTGTTTTCCCATTTCTTATTGTGGTTTGATTATATATATATATATATAACAAGATTTTACAATGACCACGTGAAATAAAATAACTAAACCACGTTAAGAAAATTAGAAAAATGAATTAGATCTTTCAACCAAAACAAGTGGTTTTCGCAAAATTTTAACTGATACAGAAATAAGCGATCCCTAAACATCTGGTGTGTTTGTTGAGAAAAGAGAGAGGTTTCGAGAGATATTTTGAAGAACATAAAAGGAACAAAAAGCTAGACAAGCAAGTCAGGAGACATAAAGGAGTTGAGGAAGAAATAAGTAACAAACTATATGCTAGTTGTCAACCCTTTTGGAAAGAGCTACCGCTATTGTCGATACTCAGTCTAACTTGATAATATTTAACAATATATTTCAAGCATTAAATATTATAACAATATTCAAAGTAAACTTTTTAAACTATAGTCTTTTCTGGTAGATGAACACATAAGAATTATATATTCTACGCAACGGAGCAGTTATTCGAGGCTGAAAGTTTGACTATGACTTCACGTTCTAATATTACAAGAGGAAGTCTTTACAATACACTTTTCTAAGCACTAGATTTTAGTTGTAATTTAATATACTATAAAACTGTTTTATGTTAAAAGTTCATGTAAAATCTTTTTTAGAGAATAGCAGTGAACTAGAATCGAAATTGTTTTGTTGTATCATAAGGAATTCTAATTTAATATAAACAGTGCTGATTTGTTGTAAACACCTTTCGAATACGCCTGAAATACTTTCCTAATCCTCATATAGTTGCTTTTAATTATCTATAATATTACAAAGCAAACTTATAATGCTCCTTACCTCTAGCATTTGAAAATAAACAACATAATTTAATTATAATTCATGTAATATAATTTTTTTTTTTAATTTATTAAGTATAGGATGTTGATATCTTTTGTACTATTATATGAAACTATTTAACAAATACGTAAATTAGAAGGTTTAATCATTGTTATAGATGTATTTTATGTATTTATCATTGCTGATTTAACTATATCTTCAGGAATATGTGACTTTCTGATAAAATCCTAAAAGATTTAAAGTTATTGAGTTGAAAAAAAGAGGCAATTATTATGAGGATTTAACTGAATAACATCTTGACATATCTTTTACTAGATCAGAGATTCCAGCGGTATGAATAAAATTAATAATATATCCTAATTTTCCAATATGTATTCAAATATTTTGTGCAAAAAATATTTAAATTGATCTAATTATAAACAATATTGCATTTTAAATCCTTTTTAATTTCTATGCATATTGTATAAACATAATGTTGGATATGAATGCTATAAAATATATACATGCACATTGTTAGTACCACAGAGGTTAGTAAATAAGATATTATTATCAACCGTCATATCTCGTCTGTCGCTGGTGAAGTCGCCCGACCGGTTTCGCAATCGCTGTATCATCAATGGGACTAATGTAACCTTTCAAAATCACGGATATAAATACCTATTTTAACTCAATGGTGCCAATATGCATTCCTAACTGTTTCCATAATTGGTGCCAATATTCCCACACTGTTGGGTTCATGATTATGTAAATAACCCGAATAAATCAAATTTTGCTAACCATTTAAAAAAACACGGGCATGAACCCGACAGTATTGAAAACTCAATGAAATTAATTAAAATGGGACAAAAAGGTAAAAGATTAAACGTAATAGAGTAAATGGAAATATATAAACACAAAAATACTGATAATCTAATAAACGAACAAATTAAGCACCAGGCAGACATAATATTTAAACCAATAAAAAACATGAAAAGACGACAGGACGGACAGGACAGAGACGACTTAAAGTTTAAAAGACAAAAAACAGATTAAAAAAAAAATAAAATAAAACTGTTAGGTAGGAAATTTAGGCATATATATTGGCACCATTGAGTTAAAATAGGTATTTATATCCGTGATTTTGAAAGGTTACATTAGTCCCATTGATGATACAGCGATTGCGAAACCGGTCGGGCGACTTCAACAGCGATAGACGAGGGATGAAGGTTGATAATAATATCTTATAAAATATAAATAGCTAAATTGTAATTCTCATTTTATCCCATTTGTCCCGCTTTGTCTTAATGAAAATGTTGGATTTATCTTACAATTTATAAAATGTTTATAATTTATTTAATCGTTAATGTGTCACGAAGTTTATAAATTATTAAAAGTGTGCCGTGACGACAAAAATGGTGAGAACCACTGATCTAGCAAAGGTATTCTAAATTTTTCTTATTCTTTGAACTTTTTTTGAATTAAACTATTTAATAAAATGACTATATTTCATGACATAAGTATGTAAACCGTTAATCATATAATGATTAAGTAGCATATTAAATAATTATAAGAACATATTAAATCGATTCATGTAAATAAATTATATAGAAATAATTGATTTATAGAAGTAAAGGTATATACTATTTTTAATTTCGTATATAAAATAAATAAGAAATGTACGATAAATACGATATGTTCTATCAGTACATAAATTGAACAAAGGTAATTATATAACTGATCTGTAATTAAAACTTTTGTTACAAGACAGGAGATATTAAAATATTAAAATAATTTTCATTTTTTATCAGTATATTTACATGTATTTACTTAAAAGCTTATAAGTGATACATTTTGAATTATTTCTGCAGTGTAACATACTGGATGCATTCATATAGAAAAGTAATATCAGCCTATACAATGTTCCAGTTTTTTTTTTTTTGGAAGCCTGAGTTTTTATCATGTCATATGAAACTTGATTCCAATAAAATTCATGAGAATTCAATTTCCAATCACTGAGCTTTTTCCGATTTTATTTCATGTAAACCTTTTGTAATATATATTCACTTAATAAACGGACACAATAACAGTTCAAAATAATGTACTAGCCAATAAAGTAATAGCCTTAACGGCGGTTAGTAGCCGTTGCGTCTACAACGTGCTTGGTCTCCCTTTTCTTTTTTCCTGAAGACGGATTGCCCGAAAATTTGAGTTTGTAAGTGTGTTTCTTTACTTTGTGTACTACCTATCTTCAATTTTGAACTGTTTTTTTTTTATATTCACATGACTATGTTATGAAGTTTAAAGGATCAAATTTCAAAAAAAACAACCTAATTCTTTTGAAAACGGGTTGAAAAATAAAATGTAACCTGTGATTTTTTTTGAAAAAAGAAGACACCCTAAAAGGGTGTCTTTTTATCTATTCTATCGCATAGGTCATAAGTAGTTCCATATTGCCTTGATAAGTCTATTTACGTCAGGAGATAGTGTCAAATTTTAATAAAACAGTACAGATTATAAAATTTGGGAGCAGTCTTTCATTCAAGCATATTTCATTGAATAACTGACCGTATTTCACTGATGTAATTTTCTTCAAAATTTTCTTCGAAAAACTGGTGAAGAAAATAATATCAGTGAAATACGGTCAGTTATTCAATGTCATACAAATTATTTGAATCGTGTGTTTTGTATTATTGTGTGAAGTCAGAAAGAAAAACCATATATGATTATCCACCATTATTCAGTTTATTAATCATTAAAAAATCTTGTTCAGATTTATTATTAATAAAAAAAGCCTAACTTTTGACTTTTTACTTATACAATACATATCTATAGTTAATACAATCATTATGTTTTTATTAAATGTGTTATTGTTTTTATCAAAACAGGCAAAGGAAAAGTGATTAAATGACAATATGTAAATTTAATAAAGTTTATACATAGTAAATTTACATGATAAATTACGTAAATTTAAAGCATTTGTAAAAACATAACTAATTAGTATGCTTAATAAAATTTTTTTAAGCATACTAATTAGTTATGTTTTTACGAATGCTTTTAACTGATAATTCAAAAAAATGGCAATATAATAGTTTGAACAAACTCTATAAACTTTATAACTTTAACTCTGTTTAAGTCGATAACTAATCAACATGTATTACTTATCTCTTTCATTTCATTTAGTGATTTTATCAATAGTACATTACAATGCATGATAGAAATTGAACTTTTTTGATTTTATGATTATTAGTTATTTATGATAAATGAAGGGATGTAAATTAAAGCCAGCGTTATCTGTTTATTGCATTAATCCATCAGGGTCATTCAATACGAAATATCTTACATGTTAAATTCGCCAATATTTCTGTAAAAATATGCTAATATTACGCAAGATGTCGTAAATATTAATATAATATATATTATTAATATAAATTATTTGAATTAATTATTTATTTTTGATTACAGGGATTCATACGGTAAAGACGGTGGTAAAACTTTAGATTTTGTCATAATGTACTCCATTATTTGAGAAAGTATAAAAGTGAGAAAAAAACATACTTAAAAAATAAGACTTTGAAAAGAAAAATGGATTCAAGTATAAGGTTTTTTTTTAAGATATAATCATAGTCGACGATAAGTTGTGCATTCACAAGACTTTATGGTAGACATATTCCCTTTTAAGGGAGTTATCTAGAGATAAATCAAGCCTGAGAAGCGTGTAAGTTGGAAGAAGGGTGAAGTGAATTGTCTATATATTTGATAAGGGTCATAGATTAAGAATGCGAAGCTTGTATAATGTATGGACCAGCTGTGTTCAGTCTATATTAACGCGATTATTAGCCTAACTCAGAATATACTGCAAAGTTCTTATTTATGGCTGAGCTCTCAAGCAGATTTAGGGAATATTAGGGTAATTTGTAACTAGAGACAAGGTGCTTTCTAGGCCTAAGACGAAATTAGTTTTACATAGTTATTTAACAGTTCGTTATTGCAATATGGGCAATTAGTTGCTTTCTTATTTCACTTAATTTATTACTAAAAATATTAATCTAAATAAAAGGAAGTGTAATTAATACCTTACAAAATCTTCATCACATAAAATTAAATTTGTTTTTATAATTCTAAGGTAGGGCAATCAGTTATTATGTGGTATTTACTCATTGTAGAGTAAAAAGCTAATGAAATAGTCTCCACATATATTGTTTTGATAATACATAAGACAACTGAATTATAATTATAATTTTTTTTCATGTGGAACAAAAATAATTCTAGTGTAATAAATAAAAAATCAATTCGTGTGTGATTGAGTACATTGTAATTATCAGTTATGGTATTATCCTAAATATTGCATTTGTTAGGTTAGTGAGTACAAGTTTAACATAGATATGGTTGTGTTCATGTTACTTGGTAATTTGGTTGTGATTTATAGATAGTTATTTAGCGTAGTTAACGAAATTATCAGACCATTGTGAGGTTAGTTTGATTTTTAAACATCGAAATCGAGGAAAAATGATTAAAAACCTTTGCTGATTGGCTTGTAACAGGTGAGGTAGCATGGCAAGGTATATCCTCATTGGCTGCCAGACGAGAATACGTAATGCATTCCAACCTAACTTCCCACTGAATACCAAAATTCCTGCATACCAAACTGACCTTGGATTTGAGAAAATCACACTCATGGTCACATTTAGTGTCATAATACTCAATATAGGTTCCTGCATAATAATAACGCCACAAATCTTTTTTTTTTCTTTGAACACAAAAAGCTGTTATAATTAACAACTATTTATAAGTAACATTAGAGTTTTATTTTCAATTAGTAGAAATTCATATATTCAATTCCTTCGTTGCAATTTAAAATTATATCGTAGAATTGTCATTCATCATATTAATATTGAAACACATTTTCAATTTCATATTTAGTTATCATAGTTTAAGCAGATTGGCAATTGTATAATTATTAAAAAATATTGATTATAATTTTTACCTATGAAATTTTGAAGTTTAACAATACTCTTTGTGGATGATAAACTTCAGAGGTAATTAGTGAATTAATGAACTATTTACTTAAAGCATGAGACGAAAGGTGTCATTTGTGCTTCAGAGAGTCGATTCACATGAAGCTATCACTATTTGATCCTTGGTTTCACATCATGAATCACAAGGAATTCGGTAAATAATCCGCGTTTATAATTGATCGGTTATTGATTTTTTTTTGCCTGATATCAAAATATGATCCGATTATAGTATTCCTGTAATCAGTGCACGTTCAAAATCATTCTGGAAACATTTACCTCTTCATCAATCGTTGTAACAATGATGATAGATATCATGTTAGGATCGATTAGTTTAATTCATGCTAGTAATTAAAATCGCTTGTTTTTCACTTGGAATTAATAACAATCTCAATGTAGCTAGTTGTTTGATTTTTATACAAGCAGGGATTAATACCTGAATAAATAATCTAGTACTCTCGGAGGTATAAAGTAATTTTTGCAATTTTACATGAACCAACTCAATTATAACTAGATAATGTTTGTTTTTTCCATGTAGGAATAAAATATTTCTTTTATGAAATCATTTTTTTTTACTAACTGCTTACCGCATTATTTATATAACAGTTAAAAATCACCTAATTGTAGCAAATTTTGTTTTAATTTGTGAATTTAGGTTAGAAACTTTGCTAGGTGGACACACATAGAAAACTTCTTGTATAAAAAAATTCACCACAAAAATTAAAAAAAAATATTATGATTAAAAAAATATTAAAAAAATTGATTACAAAATTAGTTAGACTTAGTTACATTGGGAGTCCTAGACTTTGACGAAGCCGAGTTTATTAAAGTAGTCATTTTGGAGGCCAGGGTGGCCCAATTGCTTGCGAGTTTATCTGAGGATTGATAGAACAGGGGTTCAATACTTACTCTGACTCTCTATTTATTCACGTGGTATGTAAAAACATTTGAGAACGTCATGACTCAGATTTTCCAGCTGTTTCTCAGTTGTATAGTCTAAAAAGTTTTGATACCGTCGGTCCTCATCTTCTACGATGTCAGGTACTCTTTGAAATCTGCACTATAAATTAAGACTTCATTATGTTCATTATGTGGCGTCACAAAAAGCTGATCTTTGGCCGATGTGTTTTCTCTTTAGAAAGGCCACTGAAACTTTACTTAACCTACATTACTCATATTAACGGTTACTTGAAAGGTTTTCTCTTACTGGTACCTATTTGTAGAGAAGAGTTATGATATACTACCAAATACAACAAAGTATGTTAGCAATGCACGTGCAAGTCGTTAAACTTCATCTGGCTCTAGAAATTAAATGAAATTAATATTTTCCCAATAAATAACAAGGAAGCGTTGCTATGCAATTTTTAACATCGTATATGATTTTAAATTTATTGACCTTATATAAAAATATATACTGTTAAAAGCAGTAGCAGGTTCTGCTCTTACGATTTTTGATCTGGTGGCCTCTGGTTGGATTTTCCACATTAATTGCCCAAGGGATATCAACTCATACGAACTTTTGACCATAATTACGTTGGTCATCATCAGATAAAATTTCGCTTGTGAACGAATGCTTATGTAGTCCACCTTAGTGGGTGCATTTTTCTGATTTGTCCAATGGACGTACCTTACTGTTAAAGTTTATTTTATAATAATAAAGAATAATTTATTATGGATAGTTTATAAAGTGTTAATTGCTAGTGTCAATTAGGGTTCACAGTACACGATTTATCAAAAATAGTTTTCCACAATGTGCATTATCATTTGCCACAATTATTGTTACGTTTTCAATATTTTTAAATTACATTTGTAAATATAATATAAAATATATAAATTAATATTTGTAAACATTTATATTTAGGTAAGGTAAACTTTAAACTTATAGAAGTAATTCTATTGTTATCCATTAAATTATGTAAAATAAAAATTACGACTGAATAGTAAGGTTATTAATGATTTTGAATTTAAATGAAAGGAAGCCTAGAACAATGGAATGAGATATAATGCCTTTCCTGCTTGTTGAATGAAAAAAAACAAACATAATAATGAAATGAGCGTAATAATTTCAAATGATCATTTAGGTGGTTGATTATGAATGTCAAGTGCATTTTTAATGGGTATTGCTTGTAATTAAATAAAGACATTGTTTTGAAACAATTGCAGCGAGAGGTGGTGGTTAGGGAAGCAATGTATCAGAGTAGAGTTAGATGGGGTGAAATATAAGAAAGGTATTATGGGGCGGGGTCGATAGCGCAGGGGCTGAGATATTCATAGCGACGGCAATTGTAGCTCTACCGGCCACCACCTACTGTAAATCCTTCGGTTCCTCTTCCCTTGCTTGCAGCATCCTTTTATTTCCCCCTTTCAAAAACCTACTGCTCTTAAACAAGAACCAGTAACCCTTAGAGCCTGACCCATCTTTAATACATCTATTAGACATATCCTCAAACCACAATATTGCGAAAAAGAAGAAGAATAAAGACCCTTCTTAGCTCAACATAATTCAGCACCATATACATTCTTACATCTATTTACACTGGTTACCTGCATAAAAGCCATTTAGAAACCATTCCATTACAAATTAAATTTGAAGTATGAAATAATTCTTCAAACCACCTCACTCATAGACTTTACTCGTTTTTTTTACTATTCATTATAGGAAAGTATGGATCGTTTGTGATTCTGTCCCACTGACGATGTGCATGTTAAAGTTACATTATCGCTAGTCACAGTGGTACATTATCAATTAGTAGCAACTATGCAAGATACTGCTTAATAGTGGTAATGTAGTGTCAGCCGATTTATTCAACATGACTTTGTCCGTAACAATAACTCTGCAGTGATATCACTGTTTCACATAATCATCTCCTTATCACATGACAGAAATGAAAAATGACTTATGAATAATGACAGAAAAAAAAGAAAACTTTAGCTTTTCAACGCTAATTTTTTATTTGCACCTATTTATTTCTTCAGCTATGTGATAATGTTTAGTCTCAAAAATTTTCTAATAGATTACATGCAGTTGGCTTACCTGGTTTTACAACCAAAAACAATATTTGACACCCAAAAAGATCATAAAAGGAACTTAAAATGTATGTGAAATTACCAACTGATAGTAAAACCAAACAAATTATGGTTACAGAATAATACAATGGCAACGCAAGGACTCCCATTTTTACAAGATACCAGCGATAATTTATCAGTATTTATGTTTCTATACTATAATGCAAATAATAATAAATTATTTATTGTTTAATTATACCAGGTAACTGTGAGATGAGATGTGAAATTGTTTAGTGATATAGATACACATTAAGAGCATAACTGAAATACTAATGCAATATTTTTCCAAATGAATCTTACATGACAAGAAAATGTAGATAGGATATTCAAGTGCTCGTGGGACAGTTATATAATGTTGCAATGCTTTGTATTTTAACAGCAATACGAAGACACAACAGAGTTGTTTCTGTTTTATTGCACATGCCAAAATGAACAACTTAGGTTTTTTTTTGCTGATTCTGTTAAAACGCAAGTATTAAGCCTTGAAAGTATGACAAAGCTAAGTTGTAGATAAGACAGACTTACTACAAGTTTACGATGATTAAAGTTGATCAAATCAGTGACGTTTTTGAATCATTTTAATATAGCTGACATTTCACCTATTATCAAAACTTTTGTACTAAACTATTTTAAAACCCATAGACAGTCAATATAACGACTGCTCTTGTTTTAATGTGGCTATATCATTTCAGCCAGTTATTAAAACTAACAGAATTATTTTTTAGAACTAACACAAGTTGCTGCGATAACTTCAAATTTAAATTCAAATCACTGTTGAATTTCAACTTTAATATAGTTTTTTAATGCAGTATTTTAAGTTAATTTTCATAACAATTGTGAATATCATGATAATACTAAAAGAGCAAGTCTCAGCTAGTGCTGTTTTTTTGAAGGATTACGATGTACATTTCCTATGGTTCAAAATTACCCGAATAGAAAAAAAAAGGTTCTTTCTCTAACTATGAATTATATAAATTTGAAATATCATCAGGATTTGCCATGAGACAAGTGATGCTGTTGTTGTGGAGACATATTCTTAATAGGCATCCACTAAACCATATGATGACACACAAAACCTCGAGGCTTTATATTTAGGGAACCCGTTATCTGTAAATATCTTCATTTCTTTTATGAAAACCCCGAATTCAAGTCACAAACGAAAGAAATTTACAAGTGTGTTATAATAATAATAACCAATTATTGAAAAAAAAATAAAAATAAATGGCAACGAATTTTTGAAACAAGAATGTAATACTTGTTCAATCTACTATACTGTAGATTTACTCATGTTGGGGAATTTCAAAAATAATGTATTCACAGAAAAACATCTCTTTTTGTGTGGGGACGTAATTTTTGAAATTTGCCAATATAATAATAAACAAAAATTATCCTTAAAAGGTATTTTATTCAGAAAATATAACATATATTTACTGTCATTATGTTTCAAATATCACTTTGATATGCAATCTGAACGTCATAAAATACATTAATATGCAATATCTCCTGCTGAATCTAATCTGGATTATGGGTTATTACGCTCATAAGGGCCTTGATCTCTCGTGATAACCCCATAAACTGCGACAGACACAGCAGCTAAGCAAATAAATTCTCAAACATTAGGCTCATTCTAAAATATTTTTCAGAAACATAACTATTGTTGATTTTAGTTCAGAGCATCATTAAGAACAAGCTTGTTAAAATAAAAGAAGTTGTCTTTTTGTAGAGATACATTTATTAGCAGAAGAGAAGATTTCTTCTAATTAAATGAAAAATAAAATATTGCAATAGATCCTAGTCAAATGCCAATTCATTTTTCTATTTGAATATTTATATTTTACGAGTTTGAATGATATCGTTTGCTGCAAACTAACTCTTTGCTAAATTAAAAAGTTAATATTTTAACTCATTGGAAGAATGTCAGAACATGATTCTCTCATATCAGTGACAGAGTAGTTAGAGATTACGTAACGAAGTACAGATTCTTCAAACGAAATTCAATGCCTTTCATACTACAATGAAAAGAACTTACGAGGTTTCATTGTCAATATACCTACAGTACCTACGTATAATTACTGATATTACAACTTTCTTATTTATTTAATAATATTTAATAATCATTTCTAAAAAAAAAATTGAATAGGTAATTAAATTCTAGGATAAACTATTTCCAATATTACCAAAATAATTTTTACCCTACAATGATTTAATATTTTTACATATTATCCCAGTTTTACATTTAAAATTATTCATTATTCAAACTATAAACTTTTTTTAATAAATACTTTAAAGTCTTAAACTTGAATTTGATTTAAATTGATAGAAATATTTGCTAAGTTAATGTAAACAAATGTAGTAAACAGAATAGTTAGGTATTATTATAAGCTGAGTTCTACATTATTCGGGATGTTGGGATCTAGAGTAGCCCAGCGGTTACGTGATCGCCTCAGGGACTGGTAGATCCTGGGTTCGATATTCTGACCTATGATTTATTTACGCGGGCGGGGAAAACAAATCGGAGCACAGCCTCCCTCGGAGAGGACGGCATCCAGCCTGTGCGATGTACTTGTTGAAGATCCCTACTCTAAATGCACAGGAGTTAGGAAAAATTTAGAACAATCTCAGAAAAATGTTCATTGTGTGATACCACAAATGACCAGTTTTGTAAATATATTGACAAATACTATTCTATTTCTCTATTGTTTATTTTTACATGTGAAATTATATTTATATATTCTTTAATATTTAATATACCAGTAAAATAAGAAACGGTTGTTTTCTTTATTTCTTTGGTGGATTTTTTATTTACTTAAAATTAACGTTGTATTTAATTTTAATCAAACCAAATCAAATACAACAAATATAATGCATATATGAAAACTTATGAATTACTACATAAAAACGTTCTGACATTTTAAATAATGCTTAATACATCTCCATAACAAAAAAGTACCATCAATTTTTTTCTTTTGGAGGATTGGCTTAGCGCCAAACAATAAAACACCTTTAAGGCTAAAACGTTTCGTCTATGCTTGTAGCCATCTTCAGGTCTACAATTCTGGACGAAGCGTTGGTTTAAAGGTGTTTGTTTGACGCTGGACCAAACATAGTATATCAAATAAATAGTATATTTTATTTATCTATTATTGCGTTGATGCATTCCTGTTTCTGTGTTAGTTCTTCTCAAGAAAATGCATTTCCATTTACAACGGAGTATGTTGTTCTGTATGTTTTACAGTATGACTCATATTTGTATTATTTCTGTTTTATAAACGTATATGAGTATATTTTGGTAGCAGTTCTTCGGAAATGCATGCTTTGTTGAACACGACTCAGTAGTTTAACAGTACATATAAGATTAAACGAAATAATTATTTAGTGTTTGTTTCAAGAATTAGTCTATGAAGTATGTTCTACAAAACAAAACGTCTAGTCTTTAGTTATTAAAGATAGAGAATTAACCCAAAACATATTTATTTTTTCAGTTATTACCTTCTAGATAGCTTTTCAATATTAATAAATATTGCAAAGAAGTTTCATTTAGTTATAAATCAAATGATGTAGAAGTTGGTTCTGAGATTCGATACTGAAGTCACATAAGACAAATAACAGAGAAAAACAAGAAGACGATAAATCAGTCTTGAATCAAACATCTTCTTGAAGAAAAAAAGTACTCGCATTGAGATATGACTGCAGCTTTTATAGTGGACAAGTATTCTCTTAAAATAATTCCTAAAGTAAAATGTTACATAATAACCAAAAAATAAGCATAAATGATATATTAATGAATTATAAATGCCAGAACAAACACTTACTGACTTTAAATGATTAATTAACAATTTTTAAATTAAAAATTATTGCAGGAAAAAGGAACATTTTGGGTAAGGTGTAAATTATTTCCTAGTAGTATAACAGATTGCTTGCTTGAGCAAACCTTCAATGTAAAAGAAGAGACTTAAAAGAAAGTGTTGTCAATTTAATAATAAATTGATATTATGATATACTCCAGAAATCTGGAGTTGCCTACACTCAACTTTACTATAAGTAAACATAATATTCAACTTCCTGGGTATATAATATGTAATGTGCCATTTACCGATAATATAAATTTGGAAAGTTTTTTGGAAGATAAAATTATAACAAAAAATAAGATTTTTTCTTTACCAAATAACCAAACTAAGAAATGGAACATTATTTTTAGTTTGCTTTTCTACCTTATAGCTGGAAGGACGGGATTGTGAAATTTGGTGAATGTATTGATTTTAGATATATTCGAATCTCTCTTTCTCAATCTCTCTCTCTCTCTCTCTCTGTCACTCACACATACGCACAATCACTCACACTTATGTACATATTTACGAAGAAAAACGATCCGACTCGGACAAATAAAGTTAAATATAGATAAAGAAACAAAAATAAGTAAATAATAACACACTACAGTCTCTAATCTTCGGTTTAAACCGTTATCAGGAGAAATAATACAGGGAAATAAAGCGCGCTGGTGCAGAGACGGTTGAAAATTAGTGAGCTCTGCACCAGCGCGCTTGGTTTTTCTCTCTTAACTCTCTTGATGACAGTCCGAATCAAAATTTAAGGTATATTTCTACGTATTTTTGTTTTTACCTATATTGTACTACACACACACACACTTCATTTCTGAGTCAAATCGATATTTCAAGTATTTTTATTTAGAATTGTTTTTTATCTGTGTTGTACTACATATATACTCGTATGTACATATACGCACAAACACTTAATTTCTCACAACGAACTTGAAGTACAAAGAACTTTGAAGTACTTTTGAAATACAGATCTGAGATCAATTTTAATGTGAAACACAAATATAACATTGCGATTGCATTGTAAGGTCGTCAAAGGAACATGTCTTGTTTGTAACATTCTAAACCTGTTAAGTCACTGGACCGTTCATCCATGGAAGGAAAACAAACCTTCAAAGGTATTATATTCAATATGAGAAAATGTGAGTACCAAAGACTATCATTGATATGAAAAAATCATATTGATAGTTGAAACATGACCAGCGACAGAAAAAACCATGATTACCAAATACAGTAAAGGAGCCTTTACTTTTATAAATAAGTTACATATTCATGGACTATAACATCAGAATATATGACTTGCAATGTCAGTTTAAATATGTAAATGTATACGTTAGGTTAAGTTAAATTGCAATGAACGCCATAGACAGTGATGCCACACTATGAACATTCTACATTGGGAGGCCTAAACTTTGCCTAACTCAAGTGTATTTGAGATTAGGGGATCTTTAACGAGTAACTGCCATCTACATCTACATGCTCGGGATAGATAGCTTAACGTTCTCTCTATACCTATTCTTGTAATTTCTAACTCCCTCCCTTACTTATCTAATCTTCCTTAAATCTCAACTCCATATTAACTGATACTCATGTCTTTTTCTTTTTCATCTCTTTCATCAAATAATCATCAGTCTCAGGAAACTAAACCTCCAGGCTCCTGTTTTATAGCTTTTGATGGTGAATATCATGGAAGCCCCCTCCGCGAAGTCCATATTGGGAATTTCAAAAGAGGTATCTCGATTCCTTATTCGTCAGTATGCGATTTGTTTATCGTACCGTGGTGAAAGGTCTCTACGTTAAAAGCCATCAATCTATTCTGATTTATGATGTTATGGCCGAAAGACTAAGATGCATGTATAGGTCAAAACAGGCTTAACGACTGCTCCGAAGAACGACGTGCTCAGATATATTCACCTCCTGCGTGAATAAATCAAGGGTCAGAGTGGGTATTGAACCCAGGATCTACCAGTCCTGAGGCAAGCACGTTGCCACTGGGCTTACCCATCGCCTTTGTAAATGTATATGTTAATATTGAAATGTAAAAGTAAACCTGTAATCAAAAAGGGACTTAGTTAAAAGAAACTTCATTCACGCCACGGTTACTGCACGTGAGTACACAAACCTACACACATACATATAGGGGTTATTGGACACAGAAAGCAGCAGACAATAACTTCCGTTAAATACACGATACCAAAATTTTAACCTGAATGTGATAATTTCATTGTTTTATGTACGATATAAAGATTAACTTAAAATAAAAAAATGTTATTAAATTAATTCATTTTTTTGTAAAATATTACGTAACTTTCATGTGAGCAATATAAATGTAATATAATAAACATAAACAATATATATATATATATATATTAGTGTACTTCGGTAGCAGTCCTTCCTTTATACATGATTGGTTATACACGACTGAATATTGTCGATCGATGATCTTCTTCTCCAACTTTTCAAGTTTGCGGAAAATTAATTTTTCGTTGTGAGAACAACGGTTCAAGGAATGAATTCTTCTTGTCGACGCGTTTCGACTGTCTACTGCAGTCATTTTCAAGACACAAAACAGGTGGGTTACCGGTCTCCTTATATAGCCGAGAGTCAGGGGGGGTGAGCGCTGATTGGCTGTGCTATTGTGGTTCTTCCTTCTCATTGGTTATTGGTTTGGCCTATTGCTGGGGCTTGTTCTCCGAGTAGCTTGAGTACTCTTGACATCCCAGTTTGTTGTCTATTGATTATAGGGCTATTTTTGGATATTTCTATTGCTTCATAGATTGGGAGTCTATTGCAATCATTGGTTTGCCTGATGATGGTGGTGTTTTCTGTAAGGTCCTGGCGGGATAGGTCGGAATTGTGTGCTTGTCTGGTATGGTTTTTTATAGCTCCTGATTGAAGGTGCATGGTGAGGCGTCTGGAAAGCGTAGTCTTCGTCATGCCGATATACTTGGCGTTAGCTAGGAGCTCACACTCTCCTTTTTTACATTTGTATTCGTACACGACGTTGACTCTCTGCAGATCGCTGGTTGCGGTGATGGGGCTGTTTTTTATGACTAAATTTGTTGTGGTCCGGGCCTTATAATAAATATGTAATTTTATTCTGTCGTTAGGCTGTTTGCATTTTACGTTTCTTCGTATGATATTCTTAAGTGCTGCTTCATCTGTTTTGTACTCCCTTGTGAACTGGTTTCTGTAGTACAGCTGGTATACCGTTCCGTCTGGGTCATTATTGGTATTTCTTTCCTTATATATATATAATATATATATATATATATATATATATATATATATATATATATATATGACTTCATAAAACGTTCATAACTTTATATAAACCTTGTATAAAGTTTTAAATGTTGTAATGTTTTAAATGTTGTTTTGTAAACAATTCATAAAAATTATATAACTTTTTGTAAACAGTTATAAGAAGATCCATTCAATGCATCGATTAATTACAGGAATAATTATAAAACCTAAATAAGTAAAAACACAATTTATAATTATATGTTAATATAACATACAGCTTATGTGTTAATGGTAATAATACATTGGAATAGTTGATAAAAGAACTGAAGTTCAAAAATAGTGTTCACTAAATTAAACAATGCAATGAAATTTTTATATGGCCTAAAATAAAGAAGTCAATCTAAAAATAATATATTAATAGTATTTTTAATTTTTTTTTGTGTAATATACTTATATTTAATATTATATTGGTATAGAATTTTATATATTGCTTTAAGTTTGATTGTATTAGCAATTAAAAGTAAAAATATTAAAAGAAAATGGTAAACTTTTAATTTCAGAATAAACATTACAATATCCTAAGGTGTCTTATATATCTAAAATTATTTCTTTGAATTTTAAGTGCATTAATGAGTCCCTAAGAATAATTAGTAATACTACTCCATTAATAAACTATAAAGTGTCTTTCAAATAAATTAAGTACAACAGATATAATTTATATATGAAAATTGAGGAATTACTGCATAAAAATGTGCTCACTTTTCGAATAGTGTTTAAAAAGAATTACTATATTTATCAATAATTAATTTAAAAATAGTAATGAATTTAATAATTATCTATTAACTATTTGCAAGATTAATCAATTTAGTTTAAGCTGAGTTTAAAAAAAAGCAGGTATCAGCTGGATAATTATAATTAGTTTAAAACAAAAAATGGTTGTTAAATAATATTTCCTTAATGTTTGTACTCAAACATTGATTAAGAAAAAGTTATATTCATGTTCTGTTATTGATTTTTTTTATAATTCTTAAAAATGTATAAGAACTTTATAAACAAAATTGCTAAGAGTATAAATTTAAATAAATTTAGTTCTTAATTTCATTAAAAACTGAATCATTGGTCATACTATAACATATTTTTACTATTTACAATACCTCTTTGCATAGATATAATTATTAATATCAATACTTTCCTTTCTTGTTTCTAATATTAAAAGAATATGTTTGAATTTCATTTATTGTTATTAATATACAGAAAACCAATTAATTATAGAATATTTTAAACCATCAGAAATAGTTATGGAGGGACATTAAATTATTTTACATAAAATTCTTCATTGAAATTACACATTAATTCTATATTAAATGAAATGAGTCAGTTTTGAATGTTTTAGTGGCCTTATTTCATTAAAGTAATTCTTAAGCTAATTAGTAAAGATAAACTCTCATTCTTTTTAATTACTATAATGGAGTGTAATTAATTATTTCTCAATCTAATTTTGTTTGTCATCATTTAATATTTATAATTTAACGGAATGTAGTAGAAAAGTTGAAGGTAATTTTAAATTGTGTACTTACATTCTTTTTGGTTTGCAGTTTTTTTTTCTTCTTTTTTCAAACACTTACACAAAAAAATAATCACACATGTGGTTTGCCTAGTAATCTAGTACATAAAGTCACTTTTAAACTGTTGTATATAACAATATTTTTCTAAACTTCGATTAGAGAAACCGAGGTTTACAGTTTTAAAGAACAAATGCTGCCATGATGGTGCATAATTCAGCCAGTGTTTACAGAATGGACAGCAGATAATCATGAACTAAATAGAGACCTATAAATTCTGGTGAGTTGTATTCAACAAAAATTATTCAATATAATCGATGTTAAATATAAATGTAACTTTTTAAACAGATTTTTATAATAATATAAATAATAAGAAATAATACATACATTAGTGGAATTTAGTAATTGAATTTTCAGGTCGGTTGATAATATGTTTTATATTTTAAAACATTTGTGGAACTACACATTGCCCAAAGTGAATATATTATTTAGTTAATTGACAAGCTACTTAATTCAATGTTTTGTTTTAATCAAGTTATCTTTATTTTGCTAATTTTAACAAGTTACACGATTTGTTAAATCACACACTTTTTAAAATCTCACATCCTTGTAAAAAAATGAATTGGTTGAACGATGACTAGTAATTATAAATTATAATTAAGACGAGAGTAATTTGCTGAGTAATATTTTTAATAATTTTCAATGTATTGCAAATTTATAAGGTGGAGTTTACATAGTTCATTATTATCATTTCAGAGAGTTCGTGAAATACTAAGAAATAATAATAAGCTTAATAAGCATTGCTTGTTACCACGCTACGGTCCAGAATCTTTGATGGATCAAGTTGATATATTACACAAAATTGGGCCTCATAGGGAAGAAGAACACAATTTTTTGGGAAGAATTATGCATATGGGAAAGTCACTTTTTTGCCAAAAACCGTTTTTTAGGAAACATTTTTTTCTCCTAGAAAACATTTATTAGTTTCATAATTCTAATAGAATTATGTAGAAACTGATAATTCTACAGTTTTGAAATTTTGACATTATCTTTGAGGTTATAAATAGAACAAACGAAAAATATATTCAGAACTTTAAAACAACGGAAAATATTTTTTTTTTCAATAAAATCTAAAAATGTTGACTTATAATTCAATCTCAAACCTTGTGAGAGCGATACAAGCCATATTGTTTGACGGAGCAAAATGAAACTATGCCTATAAATAGAACATTATGTGGAAAATGGGTTGAGATATTTTTTTTCAAAATTACAATCGCTGATGGGGCGTTACAGTAAGATTTCTGTTTTCAGAAAATGTTTTTTTGACGCTAAACGGCTCATTAAAAAATAATGAAAATTTGACCAAAAATGGAACGAAAAATTAGCAATTCATAAAATAAAATCATGAAGTTTCAATTACGGGAAAGAGTAATAACGCTATAAAAACAGTTTGTTTATCCTAGACTGAGAGATCACCTGCTATACATTGCTTACATTGTTTACATTGACTTAGAAATTTTTTGAGTGAATCTACTGAGAAAAAATTGATATTTATAAAGGAACAATTTAAATGGTTTATTGATTTTTATGAGATGTAAGAGGAATAATATTGTTACATGTAAAAAAATCACTGCCAATAAACATAAATAAATTACCTTTGTCTTCCATGGCATGATGGATTTGTCTCATAAAATGCTTTAATAAATCTATATATTGCACTCTTGAGCAAAACTTAATATCAGTTACAATTACATTATAATTGTGAATGTAGTACCTTTCCATGATATTGAAATGTAATGAATGGACTCTTTCCTCAAGATAGAGGACTTATGTATGTTGAGTAATATCCAGTTTTTTGTTTACAATTTTAGTCTAATAGTTCATATTTATTATTTTCTAAAATTAGAAGCTACCATCTATAAAAGATTTAAATTATATTCAATAGCTGGCTTTGATTTCGATTTGAGTATGTAAACTGGCTAATTACTAATATATTTTTTCTTAATATACATTCGTAGCAAACTTATAACAGAGCACAGGAGGCAGGAAAAGGATAACACTCACTCAGAAAAAATTCGTATATATGTTATTTGACAAAGGGGAATGAAAATGATCTTATTAAATACTACGAAGCCATAAAATTCCCAGTATAATATATCTATAAAAAAAACAAAAATGTAAAAGATAATTCAAAATTGAAACCTTTCGTTTAGAGATTAATAAATGTAATTATCGTACATCTATAATTATAAATCATCTTAAAACAACATTTTTTCTTCACTGTTTATGATATTTTTCATCAAAAAAAAATTTTTCAGAGTTTTTTAGAGAAAAAAAGGGTATTATCCTGTTTTAAATTTGAAAATTTTACTTTAATATTCAATGTAGAAGGATGTAAAGTAAACGATGTAAGAAATCCACTGGCTATTTGAACAAAAGCCATGTTCTCTTGTAGGAGAATATTTCGTATCAAGAAATGTTCACTTTGGTTTTTCAAAAATGTTATTACTGCAGTAGTTATACAGCATAATTTCATGTAATGAAATTATTTGCATCAGCTGTGTGATGTACAAAAATAAGCTTATATATTGATATGTCCTTCAATCACTATCTGTACTACCTCAGGAATGAAAGTCTAATAATCGTATCCCATTTAGATGTTTACGTTATGCTTAAATGAGAGGTTATGTGTTATATACTCAAGAAATTTGATATTAAGTTACTTATAGTAAAGTTGAGTGTAGGCCACTCCAGATTTTAAGGAAAATGTAATCATTGTTTTATCCCAACCTGACAAATTCCTACAAATGGAACTTAGCAGATGTATTGTTAAAGCATTATTATTCCAAAATTTGTATTAGGCGATGAAGTACTCATTCTAACACTTCCTTATTCTATAAAACACCATTTTTGTGTCAATTTCATTATGATCCATCAAGGTTGTGACCAATATCATATTCACATGCTTTCAGATTAAAACAGAAATCACATTTTTTTTTACTTTTCTTATCTTCGTTACATGGCAACTTTCAAAAATGCCTAGTTTCTAGAGTTATTAATTAAGGATAAGAAAGAAAGTACATTAATTGGCTATAAATTGGTCTTCCTATAATGCCCTCCGCAGCACATGTAAACTATTTGGCTAAAAGGGCTTGTCTAATCTTAGATCTCTCAAATTCCTACAGGACATGTCAAACAGTAATGCATGGATTATCAGAAGAACAGTAATGCAGAAATGGGAACTGGAATGGTCACCTCGACCAAAGGTGTCTTTACTAAAACATTCCTCTAACTATACATTCAAGGAAAAAGTGCAATACTTTTACTACTATACACTTACTATACCCTACTGTAAATACACTTGAGTTAGGCAAAATTTAGGAGTCTCAATGTAGAATCACAGATCAAACAAAAAGACCGTAAAGGGCAGACCTATTTAACCCGCTAGGGGATCGGGTTAAAAATATATAATATAAATCTAATTAGTTATATTGCAGCATATAATATCTATATAAAGCATGCTGAATAAATGTTTCATTAAAAAAAAATCTGAACTATAAGTTTAGATTTTTTGAGCGTAATATTAAATTAACCCATCAAACATGTGTCCTGAAGGGTGTTCACAAATCTTTATTTTCACAACTGCTATTAAGTGATATTAACTGCACATGTGATATTAACGATACTTAACTGATAATAAAACACTTTTAAAACTTATATAAGTACTTACTTATAATAATAATATACAATATATTATCTTTCTGATTTGTGGACTTCTGCCTATAAACAGGAATTGCCAAAAAATTAATTGTTACTATTTGTTCTTTTCAAGAAAAAATCACGCATCCTTAATTTGTTGTTTAGAACCTACACTACGAAATTTTTAAATACGAGTATTGCCTACTTTTCAAAATTAAAGTGACACCTACATCTCAGAATTTCTAGAAAATGTTATCCATGAGATTCCACTTTGTTTATTAAACGTATGTTTTTGATGAATCCTAGTTCGACATGTGTTTTTTTCATTTTCTTTTATGTGAGTTTTCAGAAATATTCGTTGATTTTTTTATATTCCAATTTTAAAAAAGATATGATTTAATAATTTATAGATTTGAATTTGATTTGGATTTACTAATAGTGAATTGTGAAAATGAAATTATATGAAAAAATAATGCTTAAAATGATGTTTTATTCTAACAGAAAATAAGAAAAATCAAACAACCAACATAAAATGCTGTTGGTGACTCTCTGAAATTAAGTTGGTTTGTTTTATAAATTGAACATGGCGTCGTCAAGTGTTACTACTTGCATTCATGTAACTAATAACATCTTTATTAAAAAGAAAAAAAAAGCATTTTAAACACTAACACAACATAAGTACTATCATTATTCTAATGTTCTAGATAAATATATCAAATAGATGGCAAAACTAGAAAAAATACCTGGAGTTTTGGAAAAAAGACGCGTATATTGCTACTCGTAAGAAAACCAAACAACAACTGATTCAAAATCATGTATCTGCTAATATAATTGGTTAATTCCTGATGATGAGATGTATACTCAACAATCATTGGCTATAGTAGTGTGATTCACGCATGCGCTTTAACCAGAACGCCTTATCAACAAACTTCAAATATTATGATAATAGGAAATATTCTATTATTAATTCTATAGAAATAGATAATCAAATTAACACAAATAAAGTCATATTTTTCTTAAATTTATCACAGAATCTGAGTAGACTATATACAGATCTAGAAACTGATAGTATTATTATTACTAGTTAATTATTTCTACCTTATAATTATTATTTCAATACAATTATTATTATAAAAATATGAATTTTGTAATAAAGTTAATCAATGAAAATTAATGACTACATCAAATTTGATAAAATTACATTAACCCATAACAATGGTTTATCTACATTAAAAAAAATGAATATTTTAGTAGGTTTGGTCTCCAACCAAATGTAAAACATTTATACATCACAACAATCCCAACTTTTTCACGTTTTTTTGTTATCATTAGGGTTAACAGATCATTAAAACATAATTATTATTCTTAAAAACAGTTCTACAGTTTTAATGTGTTAACAATAAGTAAGAAATAAAATGGTAGCTTTAATGGTGATTAGTTACACATTTCTGATAAAACTACTATTTATGTCATTACTTCTTCTAATTAATTAGTCATTTAAACTGCACAGTAGATTTTAATGACTGTTAATTGTGCTTTTTACTAATTTCTTAGCTTTGATAAAGCCAAATAAGTCATACTAAACGTGATACTAATATGAATATGTATGTTTTTATGACCAAACTCAAGAATACTTAGCTTTTCTTTATTATTATTGTTTGAGAGTTAACTATAATTATAATTTAAACCATAAACATGTTTCATCATCTAACCTGAACATTGTGAGTTATATATGGTGTTATAGTTCATTGGGATAGAGGAAAGTGAAACTAAAACTAAGCCCTCAGTTTTAGTTTTACATAAATTTAATTACTACAAAATGAAAAATAAATTCAGAAACATTATGTTGTAATCATGTTTTAATTTAGAAATAAATAATTGAAATTAAAAACATCAAACGATTTTTGAAAGTCTAATTTCAATTACAAATTAATATAACCTACATAACTTATAACAATTAGGTATTATTCATTGCAGTATAATTCAATCTTTGAACTGTGCATCGAAATTTTTGTTTAATTTCAATTATCTAAATAATTATTCTCGATAATATTTTATTAGCATTAGATAAGATTTATTAGTAAGAAAAAGTTGTTTATTTTGTACAGAAAGATATAGTTGTCTTAAAATAACCAGTAATAACATATTTGTTACTAATATGGGATTGTAATAACTTTGGTGTGTTTTATTCATGTAGATATTTGTTTTACACGTTACATTCTTCACAAATATTATTATATATTCATAAATTTGGGTTTGTAATGTGAATTTCTGTTATCCACTACCTCTAGATTATAAATCAGGAATTTATTTTCCAGTAAAAGCATCAACGTGTTAGTCGCTTTGCAATATTTTTAGCTCAATGTGAAACCTTAATAAATGTAAGATTTATTTATTTAAAGAACTCTGCGTTAAACCTTGTTCATAAAGACAAATTGTGCTAAATAATATGATGTTTTCTTTTATATTTATGTAAAAACCTCTAAATCATAGCCATCACTTTCATTTTTTAAGGAAGACAAAGTATTGTATTTATAGCCCAATTAATTAAAGAAGTCTACGTTAAAACCTTGTCCATAAAGACAAATTGTACTAAATAATATGACATTTTCTTTTAACTATATTCTTATAAAAACCTCTAAATCATAGTCACCTCTTTCCAATCTAAGTAAGACAATTAAAGTATTGTATTTATAGCCCAATTGAAAATAGTAAATCTTTAAGATTAAACATTGACAATAAACGTTTTAATTATGAAAGCCGTGCCTTCAATTGAAATAAGGTGAAATATCCACATATGCAAAGTCAATTTTTATCGACTTCATTAAAATATTTATGTTCTCATTTCAGTTTTAGTTTTACATTTTAAGCAAAAGCTCACATCAATATTCTAGTAATGTTACCTTGATTTTCTAAAAAAAAATATGATTATCTGTGTAATAGAAGATTTAAATGCTTACACTTATTCTTCAAATAAATGTAATGACTTATTATTCTTCTTACACCTCATACAAGTCATTTAAACATTTCAAATAATTTCATTAACCCTCTAAAAGTCAATTTTATTTCAGTCAATTCAGTTAATAGATTCCTTCCATGTCTTCCATGGCATGATGGATTTGTCTCATAAAATGCTTTAATAAATCTATATATTGCACTCTTGAGCAAAACTTAATATCAGTTACAATTACATTATCATTGTGAATGTAGTACCTTTCCTTGCTATTTAAATGTGATGAATGACTCTTTCCTCAAGAAAGAGGACTTATGTTTGTTGAGAAATATCCAGTTTGTTTTTTACAATTCTAGTCTTATAGATCATATTTATTATTTTCAAAAATTAGAAGCTACCAACTACAAAAGATTTAAATTATATTGAATAGCTGGCTTTGACTTCGATTTCAGTATATAAACTGGCTAATTCCTAATATATAACTTATAACCTTCCTTATAAGTGTACAGGAGGCAGGAAAAGGATAACACTCAGTCAGAAAAAATTCTTATATATGTTATTTGACAAAGGGGAATGAAAATGATCTTATTAGATACTAAGAAGCCATAAAATTCCCAGTATAATAATTCTATAAAAAAACAAAAATGATAAAGATAATTCGAAATTGAAATCTTTCGTTTAGAGATTAATAAATGTAATTATGGTGCATCTTTAATTATAAATCATCTTAAAACAACATTTTTTCTTCGCTATTTATGATGTTTTTCAGAGAAAAAAAGGGTATTTTCCTGTTTGAAATTTGAAAATTTTATTTTAATATTCAATGTAGAAGGATGTTAAGTAAACGATGTAAGAAATCTACTGGCTATTTGTACAATAGCCATGTTCTCTTGTAGGAGAATATTTCGTATCAAGAAATGTTCACTTTGGTTTTTCAAAAATGTTATTACTGCTGTAGTTATACTAATGAAATTATTTGCATCAGCTGTGTGATGTATCAAAATAAGCTTATATATTGATATGTCCTTCAATCACTATCTGTACTACCTCAGGAATGAATGACTAATAATCATATCCCATTTAGATGTTTACGTTATGATTAAATGAGACGTTATGTGTTATATACTCAAGAAATTTGCTATTAAGTTACTTATAGTAAAGTTGAGTGTAGGCCACTCCAGATTTTTTTGTAACCAATGACCGATGCGATTAATTTACTCGTATTTACCAGCGCCCTATCTGACGTTTACCAACCAGGAGAGGGGAGTTTGAAAGAGTCTCAATGTAAGTAAAATAGAAACACTGCTTCCCTCTACCTGTTTACTATATCTTCTTTACAGTTCTGCTAGGTAACGGGAAGTATCAACGTTAAAAATATTAATATTAACTAAAAAAATACAATAAAATCTGGAGTGGCTTATACTGAACTTTACTGTAAGTAAATATAATATTAAACTTTTTGGGTACAGAATGTCCCATTTATAGATAATAAAAATGTTTTTATGAGAGATTTTTATTAGTGATCATTCTTGGAAGTAGTACAGATAGTGACTAAACCAGTTATCTTTGTATGCTCTTATTTCTGTATATCAAACAATTTATTCATATAATATCATCTGTGTGACCACAGCATTAATAACATTTTTGTAAAGTCAAAGTGACGATTTCGTGTTTTGAAATATCTCTCACAAGAGAAAATGGCTTTTGTTCTTATAGCCAGTGGATCTCCAACGGCCAAGGAATATCTCCATGTACATGAGTGCACGTCGTAATTTGCAGTTCGCGTCCAAAAGCCGACTACTATTCATTTTGCAGGTTTTGTTAAGGACAGTAAACATCGTCAAGGACTGGGACGTCAGTCTGTCACAGGAAGGAGTCGTATTCGTGGTCGTATGGTCTTGCAGCTTTGCATTGTCTGAGGTACTGCATAACTTAAAAACCATCAGGTCATTTCCGTCAAACAGTACGGCTTACATCGCCCTCACGAGCCTACAGATTAAAAGTCAAAATTATTACATTTTATTAACAACAAAAATTCCAGTTTTTTTAAAATCTAAGGATTTTTTCAGTTATACTTCAAATATAGTCCAAAAATTTTAAGACTTTAGTGGTTAGAAAAAAAAATGTTGTCTGAAAACATTTTTTTCGCCAAAAAAGTGTTTTTTCCATTTAAAATAAATGCTCTAGTATAATAGAGTTCATCCAATTATGAGGACCACTTTTGTGAAAAATATCAATTCGATCTATCAAAGATTCTGGACCGTATCGTCTACACAAACTTTTAGATACACACCCACCCACCCACCACAACTAAATTTTAAGTGTTACGCGCTTTTAATAATTTCTCTCTGTCAATCATTTTTTATTTTTAATTTCTTTATTACTTTGTTGTTTTTATACAACATTGTATCTTTTTTTCCACTTATACCGTTTTTCTCTTTCACTATATGGCTACCGTGCTTATTTTCAAGAGATTGATGATCACTTTTTGCCCTGCGCAAGTGTATTATTCATTTATTCTGGAGATACTGTGATACAAAAAGTATAACAAGTTTGAGTAGTCTTTCCCTCTTTTATATTCTTACGCTTGGATTTTTCAGTTTGGGTTATGACTCAACAAAACAAAAGTAATGTAAACTGCGAAACACGAATCAGTTTCTGAAACTCTATGCTTTATAACAGCAATCAGGAAGAAGTAGCCTATGAAATAAAAAAAAACTGAAAACTAAGATGTATCGAATGATGTTCTGGTTAACAAAAGTTATGGTCTTTCTTAAAACTAGTCAAATAAATAATACTAAGAAAAAACTACGTTATGTGAAAAAAATGTTTCAAAATATAATAACATCAATAAATAGATCTTAAAAAGAATTAATGGGAACTGTAACAATAAAACTTGTAAAAATATATCATAACGAAGTTAGCCGTTTCAAATTGGCAGTTAGAAATCGTATTGCACCCGTGAGTAACGCAAATTAATAACGTAACATATACATTGTCACGAGGGAGTGGGGATAGAAGGACCACACCTTAGCAATCCAAGAACTTAAAAGCATTTACTAAAGATGAGTTAAAAACTGTTTTCTGATCATCATTTAAACTTAAATAACCTTCTGTTTTTAATTTTTAGTTTGAACATAATTTTGAGAAAATTGAGGCGATTATGTTATTTGATCATATTAAATCAAGGTAAGTAGTATAAGTAGGTTCAGAGATTTCTTGGGAGTTTGACTCTCTTTAGCCTCGAGTAAATTCTAAAGACTTTAATATTCTCCAGAGTTTTCTATTAAATATGTATATTTGGCTTTGTTATTGAGGGTTTTCTACAGAAATATTATTAATGGTGGATCAAATTTTATGCCACAGATAGTAGATTCATTTTTATTTTCACGGTTTGTAATTTTCATTATTTCATAATTTTCACCATTGTAACGAATCATATCCCTTTCCCGGGACAACTCATATATAAAACAATATATATATATATTCAGGTAACTCACCACAAATTAAAGAAGATAGTCGCTCTAAGGCCTTTCGTTTTCACGTCGTCAGAGAGCAAGTGAATACAAGTTGTAAGCAGGTTATGAATTTTGATTTAAAGAAGGAGTAAGATTGGCATCATTGACAGTATTTTTCCCTATAACTGTTGAAATAGTCTTGATTTGTTTGATAATTCCTTCAATTAGAAATTCATCTAATTTAAAAAGGCCTGGACTAGTGTTGACCAAGTTCTTAGATTTAATTTGAGGTGAGTTACCTGAATATTTATATCACGTGTTATTGTGACAATTTTCTATATATATATATATAAAAAGATTTCACATAAACACGTGAAACAACAATCAATGATCAAACCACAATAAGAAATGGGAAAACAAGACTAAGATCTTCGTCTTGTTTTCCCATTTCTTATTGTGGTTTGATCATTGATATATATATATATATATATATATATAGAAAATTGTCACAATAACACGTGATATAAATATTCAGGTAACTCACCACAAATTAGAGAAGATAGTCGCTCTAAGGCCTTTCGTTTTCACGTCGTCAGAGAGCAAGTGAATACAAGTTGTAAACAGGTTATGAATTTTGATTTAAAGAAGGAGTAAGATTGGCATCATTGACAGTATTTTTCCCTATAACTGTTGAAATAGTCTTGATTTGTTTGATAATTCCTTCAATTAGAAATTCATCTAATTTAAAAAGGCCTGGACTAGTGTTGACCAAGTTCTTAGAAAAGTCTTTTATGAGGGCGCTTTCAACAATAGACTTGTCCATAACTCTAAAAGAAGCCGAAAAAACTGTTGTGTATACAGAATTCCTTGCAAGGATTGCGAGTTGGCTTATATTGGACAGACGGGAAAAGGAATGGATACAAGGATTAAGCAACATCAGTATTCAGTTAGAAGACAAGATGATAAAAGTGCCTTGTTCCTACACATTAGAGACAAAAATCACATAATTAACTGGAAAGAAGCAAAGGAGTTGGTTTTTATGTCATGTGAAAGAAGAAGAAACATTGTTGAAAGCGCCCTCATAAAAGACTTTTCTAAGAACTTGGTCAACACTAGTCCAGGCCTTTTTAAATTAGATGAATTTCTAATTGAAGGAATTATCAAACAAATCAAAACTATTTCAACAGTTATAGGGAAAAATACTGTCAATGATGCCAATCTTACTCCTTCTTTAAATCAAAATTCATAACCTGTTTACAACTTGTATTCACTTGCTCTCTGACGACGTGAAAACGAAAGGCCTTAGAGCGACTATCTTCTCTAATTTGTGGTGAGTTACCTAAATATATATATATATATATATATAACAATTTAAGAAAAACTAAGATCTTTCAGCCACTACAAGTGCCCTTCTCTCTCTCTCTCTCTCTCTCTCTCTCTCTCTCTCTCTCTCTCTTCTATATATATATATATATATATATATATATATATATAATAAAACATAATGAATAAAATAATAATTAAAAAAATACACTATGACTCAATTTGAATGTTAAACACGTTTAACCCTTTGATGGTCGTGGTATAGCAAATATCATTAAATGGTATTAAATGGCATTATAATAAAGAACAAAAGATAGACAAAAACAGTTTATTTATTTAGTAGACTGCACTTGATTGTCATTATTTCAATAATAGAATAATGAATAATACAGAATGTGAACTTAGTGTGGCTAGATAGAGAATACTTGTATATTTCTTATAATGAACCTGAACAAAATTAGACATTCACTATAAAAAAACTAAATTTATTGTTTTAATAATAATAGTAACTATAAAAATTGTAAATTATATATTGCAGCACCGTTATGTTTACTTCATGATTTAACGATATATAGTTAAAATATTTCTGATAATAATAATAATAAATTTAGGATAAAATAATATTATTGTTTAATTTGGAACATGCATTCAAAGTATGAATATGTACACTTTGCAGATGTTCTAACTAGATTTTATTAAAAAGGGATGCCAAATTTTATAGGGTCTGTAGGAGGGCTGGTCGGCTGAACCATATAGAATGGCTATTTCAATATGACCTTATTGGGTTTAAACCCTTGGGTCACCGCCTTCTCAATATAAACCTAATATGGAACAATGTATTCTTTCAACATGGTACTAGGTTCTTGAAATTATATATATTTAAGATTCCTGTATATGTCTCCTTGAGTCAAATGCTTATAAATTTATTTGTAAAAAAAAAACAGTAATCACTGTTATTGCTATTAAAAAAAAAGTAATATTGTTACAAATGATGAATTTTTAATATTTCATATAAATTGTGGAACTTGTAATAATTTATTATTATACAAGTTCCCAGTAATATTAACCAATATTTACTTATTCAATGTTTGATGGATTGAGTGACAAACGTTCAGAAATCTTATTAAAGAAAAAAATGATATAGAATTACTGTGTGAATCTCCAATGAAGTTATCAGACTCATACTGGTAAGTAGATGAGTGGGGTATAGCTGGATGACTTGTAATATGATGATGAGACCATGTTCATGGAAAAACAAACATGGAAAGTAACACCATGTTATGTAAAAGAGAATGACAAGCTACTGTATGGTATAGTGTGAACTATTTATATATATTCACATGAATTTGAATCCTACCGACTTGTGAATTTGAGATAATTTAATTACATAATATAAGTCTTATGGTCACATGTTATAGAGAGCTACCATGTTAAAGTCATAATTGCAAATAACATCAGGTGATAACCAAAATTATTTTCTTCTCTTGTTAGCAATTATAATCCTTTTTCCGGTACTATTGTCTTCAAGGATTTCGTATTGTATTCCCTAAATAATTATGTTGTTTTGTATTTTAACTTAGAATCAAACTTTTAGACAATTTATCAGTTATTTTTTCATTTCAAGTAAAAGTTTGGTATTTTTAATTTGCTGAAAGATTTTGCATTGTTCTCTGATTAATTGCAGTGTTACTCTTAGCCAAGTGAAGGAAGCACTGTGGTTGAATAAATAACAATGTAAACTGTCTCAGCAAATAAAAAACTAACTCCCTGAAGATGTCTACAAACACAGTCCACACGTTAACTTAAAGGTGTTTTCATGAGAACTGTTTGACTCTAGACCAAACACGATAAAGGAAAAAAATGTATTTTTTTTATTACTATATTATCAACTCTATTAAGAGTATCACTATTGCTTGGGGCCAGGTTAACTCAGTGGTTAACGTACTGGCCTCTGGGATGGTAGTTCGGGGTTTGATCCCCACCTGGCTCTCGATTTATTGGTGTGGGAGGTGAATAAAACTGGGTACGTCCTGCTTCGGAGAGGACGTTAAGCCGTCGGTCCCGAGCCCCTACGATGTCAGGTACTCGTTAAAGATACCTGCTGCAAATGCATTTAAATTGGGCAAACATTTAAGACTTCCTATGTGGAATCACCGATTAAATAAAAAGCCGGTAAATAGTTGACATTATCACCCGCTAGGGGATTGGTTAAACAATAAAAAAAAGGTACTGTTGCTAGTTACAATTACTACTACCTTTGTTGTTAGCAGTAATATTTATTTTGCAAATACAATAAAAGTTCAAAGTTAACAAAATTAACAAACCAAGTAAGAATGGACTGAAGTTGCGTATTAAAAAAATTGATTTGCGATACAGCAGCTTGTGGTCTTGACTCATTGATTAATGAAAAAGTCAGCGTACTATTGGAGGACTAACTGGAAAAAAATATTTTCTTTTGACAGATATAACTGATCCATCATTTTTCGTTACAGGTATTTCAGTCTACTCAATTCTGCAATCTTATATATTCTTCATTTCTCCTGAAGATGGGCTATAACCGAAATAACTTAGTAATATGAGATAAACTGTTATATTGAAGGTATCTTAAAAATACATACATAACTTCTTGTTTCTGCGTTTCTATATCTCTTTCTGTCCATATTTATTGCAAACTTTTTGTGGTTTGCCACCAACACTAAGAACAGAGGTCACTTTTTCAATATCTATTAAAGTTGAAGACAAAACCGTGGTTGTTACCAGTGATGGTACATGCAAAACGTAATGCGATTTTCGACAGATTCAAAAACTGAATCAATCTTTATTGAGATTGATCACAACAAAATTTTTAATTCTCAGTATCAATCACAACTGACTATATCAATACTATATTTTGACTAAATGCTATATATACAACGATACAATTTGTCAAATTTACTTAATAATTAGTTTGAAGTAATCTGGATTCATGTAATATAACCTATCAACAGATAATCAAATAAAAGGGGAAACAAGTATTTACATGAAAACCAGTTTTACATAAAGTTGTCGATTGTGAAACGATGTCTCCTTGATATCAGCTGTCTTTTAATTATTTTAGTTTTAAATATTTTAAATAAAGAAAAATGTTTGAATAAAACAACAAAAATATAAGGAACCAAAGCCAGAATCACTCTATGTTTACTGGTAAGACAGTTATCCCAAGGCGGAAATACCTGGTGCATAATTGTACCCCATGTTTCCACAAACTCCTAAACCTAATCTTTTAAACAATAAATCTCTATTTAATTCAACATTAATTATATATATATATATATATATATATATATATATATATATATTACATCCCATGACCACAAATAATAACACTAACTCGCTCTGAGTTAAGTAAACAATTAAACCAGATGTGTAAGTAAAGTCACTAAAAGTCCTTCTCTCGGAATGGTTTACTTGCCTTGTTATATCCTTTGTAACAACCCTTCACATTCAGTCAAATATAAATTTTATTACACTTATTCAATAGTACTTCGTAAACAAAACCATCATTATTTTTATACGCTTTTTATTTACTTCTTTTTCTTTCTCTTTATATCGAATCTTTAATCAATATTTGACCTATTTTTTTAAACTAATGTTATAAAATTTGAAACAATATTACCAAATATAATAAATTTCAAGTGATCAATAAATTGTGACAGTGGTTTTTAGATTTTATTTAGAAGTTTACACTAATAGAATCGACAAAATTATAAATGAAGTTAAATTTTCTTGTCATTTGAAGTAAATAGAAGAAGATTCTGTAATTATGAATTACATGCAAACAATTAATTATTTTTAATTTATAGTAATAAGAAAATCATGATAAAAATAATTTAGAGTAGTTATAAATGACATTTATAATTATAATATCCCAAAATATGTTATTAGTATAGATCGCTTTTAAGCAGATGCATTTGCATAATTATGCCCTTTGCATAATCTACAGTTTGTATGTAAAATATTTTCATATTGATGCGATTGATGTTAAAATATGATGCAGTGGTTTTTAAAAAACCAGGAATTATTGTGTCTTTAATGACGTGACGGGAAAATTTCAGGCAAGAGATATTGTTTTGAAAGCTATAGGTATTATCATTTACACAAATACTTCACCTTCTAACACCAGAAATAAGAAGAATTACTTGGGAAATCAGAAACTTTGGATCAACGATGTATAAATATAAAAAACAGCTATAAAAGTTAACTTCAATTAAAAAGCGTAATGCTGACAAGTTATTTTTATCTTTATTGAATGTGCATGAAAAAACAATAAAGTGTTTAAGAATGCATATATGTATTTAATAAAACTGTTATCTCTATGTAGAGGAATATTTATTCATCTGTAGGTTTCAAAATTTATGCTTCTCGACGTTGAGCTCACCAAAGTTCAGAGGAGTATAAATTAAAAAGATTTTTTGCACGTACGGAAGTACAATATTTCGTTTAATTTGTTATAGAGTTGGGCCATATAGGTTAGGCTTAATTTCTAGGGTGGGTCGACGGGTATAAAAGGACTATATTTTATAGAACATTTAGCAAGCCGTAATCTGGGGAGTTAGTGTAAGTTTGTCGGCTGTTATGGGGGGCCGGGTGGGAGCTTGAACAGAGGCCAAATTGTCTGCAGGCCACTCTTAAGGTCCACCTCCACCACCCCCTATAAATATTTACTTCATCCCCTAGCCCCACACCGTCACATGACCCCACATCCCCTACATTGTTCTGCCCGCATTTCCATCCTATATTCATTCTTCTCCATCCCGCCTCCCAACACTAAAATGATAACGGAAAATCTTGATAACAATATCACATTATACTCTCAAATGATTTTTAAAAAAAATAAATTTATAGCACATTTATCTCAGTTATATAGTTTATGCACACCTAAAAATTAAAATGAAAAAAGTTATTCTACAGTCATTAATACATTCGTTTACAAAACATTAGGCCATGTTTAAAGATAAATAAGGATTTTTATCAGACAAAAATAGGTTTTATTTCCTTCTAATTTTCAGTAATATTACTATTTTACGTATATGTACATTTTTTTTTATCCAAGTGCTTTAAACGTACGTGATAATTTCGGCCAACCCAGCATAAACAGTTTTTATATGATGAAATATAAATATATACAAATAATGAAATAATGATGTATTTTATAAAAATTTATATTATATGGTGAATGCATATAAATTTCAAAACGATTAGGTTTGTACTAAAATTGGTCAAAGCAACTTGTTTTGTGGTATCTTTTCCAGGGTCAATGTTAGCTTACTAAACACTGCAAAACACTCAGTAAAGTTGAATCAGAGAGGCAAACATGTCAGTCCGTTGAAAGTGGGCTGGAAGGAATACATTAACTCTTCTTTGGTTTCACTGAGTTATGACAGGATTTCATTTTTGTTTTGCAACCACTATTGTTTTAGTGGTACTCAACAATGGTACGCAGTCTTAAGACATATTTAATTAAACCACAATACATACAAAACAGCTGAAACAATCAGTCCTAACAACATGACAGAATCTACAGTAAATCTATGTCAAATGTAGCATAAGCGGAGAAGAAGTTATTTTCAAAAATATCTATTGAATTAAATTTTGTTTGTTCAATGTTGTTTTGGCAGTTTCATAATTTTATCAAAAACAGTGGACACAAGAAATGTTTATTTTATACTTTTATCTGCGATATCGAAAGAACCACATAATCATAAAGAAATAAATTAAAAAACAAAGTCGAGGAAATTTTGCTAAACATACAGTACTGTTGATACTTTGGAAAAACACCATTATTCATATAGAATCACTATATTTCAATCATGTTTACTAGAAATGGTACTTTGAATACTAAATGGTCCACAAGTGATACATTTACCAAAAAGACTGTTGCATACTATAATATCTGGAAGATTTCAGAATATCTTGAGTTATGCCAATAAAAGATTTCTTCTTTCAATTTTCAAGTAGGATGTTTATTCTTTTTGTAAAGAAGATTGAGTGTCTTCCTCAATCATATTAACAACAGCTATCATTCAATTAACAAGCAGAAAGGAAAAGGAATATCAATTATGTGTTTATATCTAAGAGAATCACTGTAGACTTTACATTGATAAAGAAATATTCTATGTGTTTAATGGCCAATTGAACAGGCCTATTTACATTGGTCAACGGGATGAATGATGAAATATTAAAACAAGTAATAGGTACTTTATTATTCCATGGAGTAGAAATACAGGTTAAAACAAGTCAATAATGACTTCTATATGCCTATAAGTCATCTACAGCAGAGATGGTTTGTAGGCCCGCGAAAAAGGTTTCAACATAAAACTGAGACGTCGGCATTGAAACTTGAATTTGAACCTGGAAAATTAACCGAATGACAATTGCACAATACACATAATTCTATCAATCGGTTGATATATTATAGAATTTATATATATATAAATATTGATAAAAGTATCTACCGTGAAATGGAAACAAAATGAAAATTTATCAGGACTCAGTCAGTTCTTCGTTGGCAATGAGGGTTTAGTTTGAACCTGAAGAACTGACTGAGTCCTGATAAACTTTAATTTGGTATATATATATTCTTGTGTATGGGAGAGCATGAGAGAGTGTGTGTGTGTGTGTGTGTGTCTGTGTGTTTGTAGCCAAATGACAGAGGATGTAAGCCTGTGTGAGAGACATAGAATGTATAATTAGTAAACTACTAATTTAATTTGTATTGATCCAATGTGGATTGATATGTGAAATAGTTCATTGATGTGTTCAGCAGATTCCCTTCTCCATTTTAAAAGAAAATGAAAATAATAATGTTGGTCATTTTTATTTACGATTTTGTAAGAATAAGTGTTGTAAAAAGAATAGTAGCGGAAAAGCATGACAGGAGAGGAATGCAGCTGGTCGAAGAAAAACTTTACCAATTCTGGTTGGTACTCCCAGGAGGTGGTACACCAGTCCAAGACTCCTCCCCCAAGGCAACATTTCATTTACCTCTGACATAAAACCACTTATTCCTTCTAGCATTCTCCCTCTACAACCCTCACCACAAAATAAAAATTCTCTACTTCCCTTAAAATCTACCAATAACAGCAAAGAAAAGTTTCCATATCAACGACCCCTCCCTCTCCTCCCACAGCCATTAGTCGCCAAATGAATTGTCCTCAAAAAGTTAAAGGAAAACGACTTTGCAACCATCCAGACTACTTGGAAGCATTTCTTTTGTTTACTCCTTTCAAAACACCAAGACGAAGTAAGCTTCTATTAAAGTTAAAAACTCGATTAAAACTTGTCGAAATCAACTTTGATTTTCCCCACAATGTACATTTGTTTTCTGCTAATGAAATCTCATTCAAATATCAAATTACAAACTAAAACTTGGAACAACCTTTCATAGTGTCTAACCTTGCTAACCGTCTTTTGAATAAACCATTCATTTTAATCAAATGCCAAATGCTTTAATTTATAGACATACAATTTTATATCATAAAGTTAATTCTTCGCGTTAAATTAAATATAACTTTCTCTGTTTTATGTTTTTTGATTATAAGAAATTCTGTGTCAAACATTATTGTCGTGAAGGTAATTACTGATAACGTTTTAAGTTTTTTAATTATAATGTTAACAAAAGCTAATGGAAAAGGATAAAAAATAACTTTCATAATGAGATGATTATCTCCAACACAAAGGTGAAGATGTCGAGTAACAGAAATACACTCTGTACAACACCTGTTACCTAGAATTGAAATACATTTTTATTTCTGCATCAAAACCGTTTACGAAGTGAATCAATGTCAACAAAATTAATAAGAAGTAGAAATTACATGAAAAAATAATAAAGTATCATTTATATGTTGCCTGTAAAAAAAAAAGAAAGACTGTTATTAAAATTGATTCACATATTAAAAATGTTCTTTAATGAATATATTTTCGTTGGTTTAGACAGTGATTTTTATTTTACTTGATTTTTGTGAAATTTTGTTAGATATGCACCTCAATTGTGCTGGAGATACACAAATAAGAATAGACCCACATTTATAGCTTATCCTAATTTAAATACACGCATATTGTTAGGTTAGTAAATAAGATATTATTATATTAATATCTTAATAGATATATTAAGATTATCTATTATATTAATAGATAAGGTGATATTATATTATCATCGGGCGACTCCATGAGCGATATACGAGGTATGACGCTTGTTAATAATATCTTATCCTACTTTGTTATTGAACTCGTTTCTATTACATGTACAATCATTCCGTGTTCACTCATAGTATATATTTATGTTTATTTATGAATTACTTCCATACTTCAAATCACACATTGAATATATAATTTAAAAGAACTAAAATTATTTTAGGGTTTAGTTTTCTGTGCTAAAATTAAACATCTCAGGACAGGCATTTTTATTTCAAAATTCAGAGATTTTTTCAAAATATACTCTACATGTATGCCAATAAAAACCCATTTTAGACCTTATAGTGGTCGAAACATTAAAATGCGAGTCTTAATTGTTACGTTTCTTTCTATACCATATGTCACGGTTTTTTTTTTAAGTTGTATATATATATATATATATAAACGTTTCAGAGTAAACTACAGATCAACAGTAAATGTATAAACACACTTAAACTCCTAAATTTTAGGTTTAACCGTCATCAGGTGATAAGAGATAGGAATTCCAAGCACACTTCAGAAGGTACGGTCGGAGACCCAGCCTCTCCATTTGAACTTGGCATCCCTATCTCTTCTCCTGATGACGGTTAAGCCGATGACGTCCTGATGACGTTGAACACCGTTTCGAAATATTGATCTTAGTAAATGTTTTCGTTATTAATGTGTTGTTTTTTTTCATATATATATATATATATATATATATAATATATATAATATATATATATATATATATATATATATATATATATATATATATATATATATATATATTATGTAAACTCACTACAGTATATATATATATATATATATATTATATATATATATATACGAATGTTTTCCAATCTCGGCCACATATATTTAACACTATTTTTCTTTCTTATAATGCAAAACCTTTAAACCGACATTTCATTTATATTTGTAGAAATCTTCAGGGCTAAATCAATACAGAGTTTAGTTACTATAACATTAAACATAATTATATTACATTATTCAGTGAATATACATAATTACCTTGGTATTTCTCTATTATGAAGAACTAACTATATAAATAACTACCGTTATGTAGTTAATGATCAAACCACCAACCAGAGTTGGGTTTTTCACTCTGACGAAGACCGCTTGTTACGGTTGAAAGATTTTAGTCTTGTTTTCCCATTTTCCCATTTTCTTATTGTGGTTTGATCATATATATATATATATATATATTATCCTTCATTTACTTTAATATTCTTAATCTATTTATTCTCTATTAGTCCAGTTATACCGTTGACCTTTCAACTCTTTTATTCTAACCGCTTGTTTCTTGTTCATTATTGACCTTTGACCTTCTCTTTATTTCTACCTGTACTAATCCTTTTAATCTATTAATAGCAATGACTAAGCATGAGTCATCGATTTTAATTTAACATGTCACTTGGCCAACCTCTTTTCCAGTTGAACCCTGTTAGCAGGAGGTTAGTTCGTAGGATCGAATCTCTCAGTCTTAAGATCGTGAATGCCGAGACGGCGGTTAATTTTAATGATACCTGTTTAAAAGAGGATCTGTTGCCTATTTATACCAATATATATATATATATATATATATATATATATATATATATATATATATTGTATTATTAAAGTTGGCAGCAGCTTCTGCGTTGACCAATTTATGGCTGATTTTTTCTAGTTTCCTCACTAGTTTACAGTAACTCTTGGGTATTTTCCAGAGGAGTTCTGGTAACGACATGAAGGTAAACACTAAACACTTTCAAAACTTTATTCTAACACTATAATTTACGACTTAATCTAAAACACAAGCTTTCGGCTTACATTAGCCATCTTCTGCTGCTGCCAACTTTAATAATACATGTTTGAAAGAAGATCTGCTGCCATCATACACAAATAAATATATATATATATATATATGATCAAACCACAATAAGAAATGGGAAAACAAGACTAAGATCTTTCAACCGTAACAAGCGGTCTTCGTCAGAGTCAAAAACCCAACTGACTCTGACGAAGACCGCTTGTTATGGTTGAAAGATCTTAGTCTTGTTTTCCCATTTCTTATTGTGGTTTGATCATTGATTGTTGTTTCACGTGTTTATGTGAAATCTTTATATATATATATATGTAAGGTAATCAGCAACAAGGCATACAATTTTGATAAAAGGAACACTTTTATGAAAATGTATAGAGAAAGAAGTGATATAAATCACTTAAATATGACATCCATCATCATCAAGAAATGGTTTCCTACGTGACTAGTTACCGAGAACACAACTAGTCCATTAAACCAACCAGTGTTTTGTCGCTAAGAGAGGAGCTGAAAGGAAAAACCAGGGAGAGAATTAAAAGGATATGATAAATGGAAGAAACAAGGCAACCAGATACCTTACCATTATTATTATTATTATTATTATTATTATGACTTCCCAACCATTATAAAGATTTGGGAACTTTCTATCAATTCTGTAGACATTTAGGATGAAATTGGTATGGGTGCTGAACACCTTGAAAAAATTAGAATTGATTATGCATCTATAATGATTATTTTCAATGATTTATAGTGTATTTTACACTTATTAATTTTTTTTTGGAAATGAAACCATCCTTATATTACTCGGATTTTGGTAAATGCCTCGTTAACAGTTTTGGTTAACCTCTATACTTAAGCACAAGTACACATTATAGATTTTTCAAATAACATTCACAACAAGTATTTATCTTAACATAATGATCCACAATTCATTATATTTTTTAAGTCTACGTACACAGTTTTCACTACCCTGGGCCGGATTTTCATGTCATTTATCTAATTACAAGAAAACAGATTATATAATGGATTGTATATATATCCATATGCACTAAAAATAACTTTATACACATTTATTGTCTTTCATAATGACATCATAACTCATTTTAACTATTTAAATTATTTTCTGAAAGTAACAGCGTCTATATTTTAACGCATTTTCATCTTCCATATCTTTTAAGATCATTTTGTATAGATTCTCGAGGTTAAATTTTTAACCTTCTATCCCACGATTTAACATATGATTTATTCGAACTGTCAAAAGAAGGTAAACATCTTTGCGATGTGTAATTATCTTCATATTTTCATACTTAATATTCCGTACTTCTTAGCAAAACATAGAATAAAATGGGTGTGTTGAAATGGCAATATTCATGCAACAGTCCAGATAAAGGAACATTACAATTAGTTTGACAGTTATAATTTTAATTAACCAATAAATCATTTTTTGTTAGTATACTGTACACGGGAACTCATACATATATGCTGCATATGTAGAGTGTTCTGTGACTGCTCTCTTATGCTGGAGTACCCAAAAAGCATATGCAAGACAAACAGAACGAAAATTAATCCGAGAGATGCTGGTTACAAATACAAAAATAAAACCAGAAAAAACTGAGAATTTTAGATGCTATATTAATTCAATAACTGAATCCACTATTACTAAATATTAAAGTCGAAAATAGCCAGAAACCCTGTCAGGTAGTAAGTTCGACCGCAAGGCAGCACATCCCACAGGATTAATAACCAGCTTATCTTAAACTTTGAGAAACGCAATCCCCTCCTCCACTAATATCTTCACTTTGTTTATAAAATAAATTAGAAAGTTCATCCAAGGTGTTATTCACGTCCTGAAGATGAATGTTAATCAGTCGACTATAGAATATATACTTTTGTGTAGACAAAATAACGAGATGTTATTTAGAAAAAAACCACATTTTAAAATTAAACTTAAATTTTAAAATACCACTCTTCCCTCTCACTCTTCTCAACCCCTCACCAGATGTTTTCTGCATCTAGTGTTTCTTTTGGATGTTTGACTCTAACGAAAACTGCTTGTTAGGTTGAAAGATCTTAGTCTTGTTTCCCCATTTTTTACAGTGGTTTGATCATTGTATATATATATATATATATATATATATTGTTGAAATGTACCGCAGCTTTGGCATTAACGACTGTCAAACTAAGCTGTTCCAGTCTCTTGACAGTCTCACGTATTTTTTACGTATTTTTACGTAAGACTGTCAGGAGACTGGGACAGCTTAGTTTGAAAGTCGTTAATGCCGAAGCTGCGGTACATTTCAACAAAATATGCCTCCAAGAAGATTTACTGCCAACCTATACTAATATATATATATTATGTTATATGTTGTGTATGTTATATTATATGTTGTGTGTGTGTGTGCGTGTGTATGTGTGAAGTATGCCTACGTTTAATTAATTTTTTAAATGCTTTTTGAAATTGTTTTTAAAATTATAATACACCAAATATTAATAATTATGTTTTTTTTATAAGTATTTAGAAAACTACCTGTCCATTTATTACTATATATTTGTTATAATTGTAAAGTTGAAATATAATCCTGATGTATCCTAAAGTGATAGTTTTACTGTATTAATCATGATAAATATAAACATTTCTGATCTCAGACTAACCAGTGCAGACATGCATGAAATTGTTAATTAACAAAAGCCCGGGGATATGAAAAAGAAAATGAAACAAGTTGCTTACTTCCATTATTTATCCTCTCTAGGAATTCTCTGCAAAATTGTAGTTTTCATATTCTCATTCCATTACAACTTCGCCCTAGATAAGAAATCTTATATAAGGCCATGCATGCCTGAAAACAGAAAACCTAATATATGCGTTATTTTCAAGAAGCTTTTTTCATTACAAACATCAATAACATTTTACCTAGTAGTCAGTTCAGTTAATTGTGTATAGAATAAATGTTCTATCAACGCAAATATTTTGCAAATAATAAATGTTGGATTGAAAATAAAATCACAATTAATAATTAGATGCTGAATAATTATCCAACAAATCTAAATACTAGAATTATGAGCAGTTCAATTTATTTTCCTTCAGAAAATGTACTTTTTGAAGTATTAATTAATAATTCACATTGAGCGAATTTTATATAAATTATTTATTTTGAATATAGCAATTGCAGTAAATAAATATTTTCTCCATTATGCATAGATGTTAGTATTATACAAAAGGAATCCTTTAATCGTATGGTCAATATATTAAACTTGTCAAAATTATAGACCATTTAAATATATTTAAGATTGCACGTTTTACAAAGTAATGTAAATAGAATAACTACGGAATATAATGATAATCATGAAATTATGGTAATGTATATTATTTTTGCAATTCTAAGTAGTATAAAATTCAGAAAATGGTGAAGATCACCAAAACTTAGGCTTGGTCAAAAAGTTGATTTTATTGTACATTTTTCTAATAATAATGTTAAGAAGAAGCCTGATGACGACGCGGTCGATTATAACATTGGAAGGTACTTAGCAGCAAACAACCTGTTTTTAACAAATTCTTATAAAAACTACTATGTTAGTGTTATTAATATTAACTTAGAAGAGTTTGATTTAAACCTAAAAATATGGCCAAGTCATGATTTCAAATTAGATTATTTCTAGTTTTTTAACTAGATAATAACAGATAATATTTCTTATACTTTACAGGTTTTCCTTAAAAAAACTGAAAATACGTAAATTCTATTATTTACAGAATTGTAATAAAAAACCACCAAAAAATCTTAAGAAATTAAAATAGGAAAAAGCTCCGACTTGGTTATACGAGTATATACGATAAGTTTTCAGCATGAACGTGTGAACATATAATTTGAAAAGTGCTGGGATATTGAAAAATCACAATGTTTGTGTAGGGGTCGCTTTAAGTATGATCTACTTCAAAATTCTAGTTTAAGAAGAAATATCAATAAGAAAAATAGTGATATATATATAAGCAGACAGTGCTTCCACAAAAAAAAGAAATACTGATTATTTCATATATTAAGAAAGTGAGAAATATACCATTAAAATACAAATCGAAATTCATTGTAAGAAATACAAAAATCATGAAAAAAAGAGAAACTCATGCAAAAAGTTTATTTAACAATTAATAATATGTAAGAAATTCAGATGCATGAATTTCGTAAACTTTTAAATGTTAAGATGAATTAATGCTACAAAACATTGTATAAAGCCAATTATTTGGTAATTACATCTATCTTCTACAAATTTGTAAACTTAATAAGCAGATTAATTAAGTTTTAAGGACATATCAAACCATTAATAATACTTTTCTTACATGATGGATGGTAATTTGTTTTTATTATCTTGGTAAAATTAAGACTAAGAGGAAAAAAGTTAATTTTATTAAAAGGTATAATTCATTGTGCTATTATCATAGAAATGATGTATATTTTGTTAAGGATTGTAAAATTAATCTTATGTACATTAAAACTAATGAATGTTAAACCTGACGGTTTTTAAATTTAACGAAGTTCCTTTACGGTAGAAATAACAATCATATTCTGCTTCAATAGATTTGTTTAGGGGTGTAGACGGTTATCCACACGGATGGTTTGACACATAATGATGATTATTTTAGCTTCTTAAAACTTTAAGATAAATCTTTGAGTAAATATTAAAACTTGTCTAGGGTTATATAGAATATAAACATCAACAACATTTAAAGGCTTAATAAAAACAAAAATCCACCGCATCCAGTTATTGAAGTAATTGTTTTGGACTAAAATAATTAAAATTACATCCAATTGTTTCAGTTTAGAAGTTATAAAATTAAGAAAACTTTTATATTCCGAATTTTTGAATTACTCAAATAATTTTCGTAATTAGTTAATGACTTACGGTTTAATACAGTCTGTGTTTTATAGAACAAATTAAATTAAATAGTACACAACAAATAAAGGAAATCTTATAAAAATGGATTAGAGAAAAAACAAATGAAATTGATATTGTAGGTCACAGGATTTATAGTATATTATGTATAAAAACAATAAATGCAGCCTTGTTACCCTTACAATCAACAGATTGATCATGAAAACTATTTTTGAATAAGAAATGTGTCTAGAAAACTAAGAATGATTACCATTATCAGAGGAAAATAACAATAAGAAGAAGAATATTTATGATAATTTAATAATACATTGGAAAGAGATCTGTTTGAGTTAGAAAGGCGAATGGATTTATTTATTTGTGAAAATCCATTCATCTTGGAGTAAAGTAGACATGACAAGGCGGAGGTTCATAGGAGCGGGGAGATTTATTGTCTTTCGTCTCGACTGACAACAAAAGGCTGACATTTATTAGTTTTCCAGAAGATCTCTTAATTATGTACTTATCAATAACAGTAAATATTCACTGATATTAAAAGGAATGGAATCTTAGAATGAAACATCACAAGGGATAAAATGACTGGAAAAAGAAAATATCAATGATGCAATAGTGTACATCAAATGCAAATGAAACTCTTTCTTTAATACCTAACTATCAAAAATGTCTACACACATTATTAAAAAAAATAGTATTGTGTTTTAAAAATATAAAGAAGCCTATCTAAAAGATCCAGCATACACTAAAAAATACTACTAATAACTTTCAAGAGACTTAAACTCGATTTTTTTTTACACCCCAATAAGAAAAGGTGGAGTGTCCTACACTCAACTTTACTATACGTATACAAAATATCAAACTCGTTGACAACGAACTGATCTGTGGCAATACATAATTTTTAATCAATAATGTATCGTTTGTAGTGGTAATCATTTTCTAAGTTCAAAGGAACTTGAAATCTTTGATCAAGCTGACATATTATTAACATTATTACACTGAAGTTTAACAATACTCACATGAAAATCCAAATATTTAATTCGTTTTTAATATTAATATTTAATGATAAATGTCACTCAGATATCTGACTATAGCCGTTTTTTTTAAATAAAAAAAATATTGAATCCAAGTGATTCACTTTGATGGCCCCTGTGAAAAAATCTATGAAGGGCATTGTATCTAATAAACATATGGGTCCAATTATTAATCTTTCAAGCTATTAATTTTCTTGATATTTCATTTATCATTAATCAAGAAGTTTTTTTTTTCATATAAAATAAGGAGACAATTAATTGTTTGTTCATATAAATGTTTAAAAGGGCGGTGTTTATCAGTCTTTTAACCTGGCAATTAGTCTATAAAAGACAATTCAAGGCTTTGCATTCAAATAGAATGTGATCAAACGTCGAAAAGCTCATCGATTTAGAATTTGCATTATTCTTATAACATTATTTGCTGCTTACTATCTATGGTCCTATTTTAAAGTTTAATACTTATAAATTTTATATAATTGTTTTTAAGATTTCAAAATCTTATTGAAATCAAAATAACAAGAATCTCGAGAATTAAATGCAGTTGATTTAAAAATATTAAAATTATAAATGTACAACATTTAATTTTGTGAACTATTCATTTTAATTTATAATATGAACATTAATCATTTGAATTTGTTAGTAGAACACAGTACAAAATATTTTGGTAAAATATATGACTGAAGGAAATGCGACATTGGTAAAGTTGAAAAATCTTGATAATAATTATCAGAATTTTATTCAGTGTATTTCATTTCCAATGCAAATAAAGGGACTCTCTGAGGTAAATATTTACTGCAAATGGCCTGCAGAAAGTTCTACTCTATAGGCCTTTTACTCAGTATCAACATTATTAAAATTGTTTACTTTATCAAGCGAAATATTCCACGAATTTTCGTCTATCCAGTATTGAATATTCATTATAGAAATAAAATCTCCTATTTAAGGCGATAAAAATAAACTAAATGATCAGATAGATTATTCATAGTTGTAAGTAGATGATTCTCGGAATATTAATAATTATGTCATACGTTTCTTACTCGTAGAATAACACTTATTCTACTTGGAAGTGTTATAAAGAAGTTATTTGCTCTGACAATGTCAAAAAATAAAAAAAAAATTTTTTCTTACTGCAGATAACCATGAAGATTCTACGATTTTCTGCTGCTATGGCCCAGGTGATAGAATGACATACTAGAAATAACGGAGTTTTTAAAAGTTAAAAATTAGTAGTTCTAACTTTAGAGTCATGTTCTTCATTGAATATCAACAAATCAAATGAGAAGCCGTCATAGCTGATTTAGAGTTAATAATATGTTTATAGCCGACTAGAATTATTAGTCAATAGATTTAAAGAAGAGAATTTTAAACATTTCAATTCATCCCTTCGTGTTTCATTAATGTTATCATGAAAGACATGATATGAACAATAAAATTTATATAAAGAGAGAACTTAATACGTTATAAATTATTTAAAAATAGTTTTAGTGTTAACAAATTTACTGTTCTTTGGGTACTAGAAATATACCGGAAACTTTCTTATCAATTAAACAATTGTTCATTATTTATGCCATCTATTATTGTGCAATGTTTACTCATAATGGAGAATTTCAAGTACAATAAAGTCTCCCCACAAAGGGCTTTATGTCCAAAACTAACAACCCGTTTCAACCAAATAGTGTTCTTTTGGTTGGCACCTGCATTGTTTAGGTTGAAAGTTCAGTCCCTCCTAGGTCCCAGTTGCCATAACGCCCTCAACAGTAGAGATGTAAACCTGAAGAAGAACACTAAGTGTTTCTAAATGTGATGTAAGTTTGAACTAGTGTTGGTACGGTTCCTAATTTTTTTCTGATCCCGACACCAAGTACGAGTATCGTCAAATGTTGATTAACGATTCCCATTCCTTAGGTTCCGATTCCTGCTTAAGTTCTACCTCTATATGCTCAGAAACTAAATTATCTTAATTAATTTTTGTGTTGGCATTATTTGTTCAATGTATAACAAATGGAAAAATTATAAATGAAAGTTAATTAGTTAATTAGATGCAGTTAAAAAAGGTATTAACAGTGAGTGACCAGAATGTTTTAGTAAATGATTATCAAAATAAATCTAGATACAATTTCTCTTTAAACGTCAGGAAAAATTATTATGCTAGAATAATCATCACAAAAATAATAATATGTAGTTTATATATATAATATTCAAGGTAATGTGCTATTTTATTTAAAATATTTTCCACTTTATGACAAAAAAAGCTAGGTTTTAATAAAATTAAATGCGTTTAATGATATAAAAAAGCGACTGACCACTTTTTTAGTACTATTTGTGAATGAACTCAACAAAAAAAAAGATTAATAGAGAATATGTTAAGTAAAAAATTATGTAACTAGTAATACCAACTATGTTTAAATAACTTTCCTTCGTCTATAGTTAACATTAATTAGTATTATCCATTTATTACCCTAAAATTGCTAGACTCAGTTAAGAAAGTATAAAAAATTTGTATTTTTAAAAGAGACAGGATTAGAAAGATCTGCGTGGTATTCCTGATTTGACCTTTTATCCATAATTAAGATATGGATAGTTAAGATATGGACCCTATCATTAAGGAATTATAATTTACCATAAGAGATCATAATTTTTCAATTATGATGAAAAAACATCAGTATTTCCTGTACCTGCTGTCATTCTATTTCATTTTGGTGAAAAAAGAGTTCCTCCTAGACTAAGTGACCTTTCACTCTGAAAATACTTGTGAGACAGAGGGTTGCCCAAGTACTTCTTTGATACAGATGACAAATTTGGAAAATTCTCTGGTTGCAACAGCACCAATGAAGAAGATCTTAACCTGTCCAATCATTTTAACTTGGATTATAATACTTGAACATTTCAAACTTGATTTAATTCTCCAAAGCTCTTTCATTATCATCACGCTCAGTTACTAAAGTAGAAGACCTATCTAACATTTAATAATTTTCCTTAGATTTTTCTTGAATTCTTGCAAGCATTGGTTGAAGCTGAAGTATTTAGCCATTTAGCTTGCAATTGCCAGACTCAGTTAAAAAAGTAGAAAAATAGACGAGGTATGACGTAGATATCTAAAAATAAAAATATCTATTATCTAAAAATAGACAAGAGATTTTATTTAAGTACTAATTCATGTAACCCCACAGTTTTCTTGTGGATTCGACCGGCTTTAGAATGTATCCATTATTTTGTCATTCAGTGTTACCAACTTCCAGTCAGTGTTACCAAAGAACGTCGAAGAGCACATTCTTCTGCTTAAAGCTTTTAGTACTTGAAAGGTATACAGAGTAAAAAATATCAAATCAATTGTGAGTGTAAAGTCTCTTTCTTGTGTCTTCCAGTTGTAACTTTAATAAAATACATATATATGAAGTATAAAACAACAATTTTTGACAGTATTAGTCTCAATTCAAACAAATAGAAGGATTGTTATTACAGTCAAAATAACTTAAACATTTAAAAGAACCGTAATGAAAGAATTGGGAATCTAGGGTGTTTATTTAACGATACGATTCCAGTTTCCATTCGTACAAAAATACTAGATTCTTACAATTAACGATTCTCATTCCGATTAATTGTCTCAACACTAGTTTTAACATAAAACACATTTGTGTACGTCTTAAGAATTTTTTTTTAAATAGCAAAATATCAGAGAAGAAACGATCAAATTACTTATATTTATTTTTTTAATTGGAATGTTTTTTTAGTTTTTTAATGATTCAAAAGAATGGCATATTAACCTCTTCATATCAGATTTCAGTATTGATGGAAGACTAGGAAAGTACTTTTTATCAAGTACAAGGCACAATCAAAGCCAATATAAAATATTATGATGACACGATTGATAGCATTTGAGGTAATTTTGAATATAAGTATTATCGCGTCTATTTAATATGGAGATGGTATGATATTATCATACAATATGATCAGACATAATTTATGTTTTAGATCCTCTATTGTGCTAGATGAATGTTTCTCATCACTTATGTATATGGGACCAATTTGTTACACCTAATGCAGTAGTGTCATTTAGTCGAAAATATGAAGATTCCTCAACGAATTTAGATCCATTTAAAATATTTATAAATTACATGAGTATGAAGGATACCAGAAAAATTCATTATCTAAAACTTCATATACTCGTACATCTTAGATTATCTGGAATTGAATGAATCCAATTTTAAGGACCTAAAAATGATTTAAGGTTTATTATAAGAATAAATAAACTCAGACTGAACGTAAATATAATATTAATGCAAATCAATTTATAAATATCATATTATTATAAACATCTGTCATACCTCGTGCATTGCGTTACAGCCGCTCGACCTGTTTCGCCCGTTATGCATTTTCATTTTCTGTCGGACCTATTAACCTATCAGATAAGTCAACGGATATATTAACAAGACAGTAACACACATTTCTTGTAAGAAAATGCATTTTTTATTACTACGTGGAATTTTATGTTAAAACACTGTAAAGTGTCAGTTTATAATAACTTTTACTTGCACTTGACATAATAAAATTTTCACCTGGTGACTATTTATGGTGCAAACAAGAAGGGTTAATATCCTGAGAATATAGCAATTTTTTATAAAAAATTGAATTTTGAAGTGAACAGTACAAGATATTTAAAACCAAATACATTCTATTACAATATATTTGATTTTAATTCTGAACATTGAATCGTTCATGCAGCAATTTCCTTTTGTGATACTTCGTTTTTGAACAAGAATTAGAAAAAAAAATCCTGAGCCCTATCAGTTCATTAAATGCCAGTGATTGGATTATACTTTAGAAATATTTTACGTTTGGTGTCCTTATAATAAAAGTACATATGGCGTGGGTGTTGTAATTTTACTATAACTAATTGTATCTATTTAATTCTTCATCCATTCTAGAATTTCATCGTTCAGAAAGTAAAGATTTGTGGAAAAAGATTCCAAACCACAAAACGTGTGTTTTTAAAAAGTTCTAAATTTTCCTTCACGTCTACTAATGTTTTATTTCTTTGTATTCTCTTGTGTCCAGTTAATTACATCATATTTGGCCTACTTTTACTGGCTTTATTATTTTTAATTATTGACCGTTCAGTATGCAGACAAAAGAACCGGTCATGAAATCATGTAAATTATTCAGTTAAGACTATTTCATCTAACAGCTTATAACTCAACATTAATATTTCTTTCTAAAAATTCCAAGCTTTTTTCTCTCCTATTGTAAAATTTCCAACTCGTCTGAATAGACTAAAAATCGACTATTCCTTCATATAAATATCTATGTTGCAGATATTTATAACTCTTCCACTCTGAGGTTGATCAGGAGATCATTGCTCTAGTCCTCAGTGGGTGTCCTTTCCCCTGAAGTTATTATCTATCAAATAATCTCAAACAACCAAATTATCTACAAAATAATATGTTACATAATTTTTTTCAGTTTAAACATTCTTATTTTAAGACTGCAATAATTTTTTACACCCTTTATATTTTTAGTTTACAATTATTATTGAAAACTTGTTGGCACTTTTTCTATTTTATATTGAGAAAATAAGTATCTAAGAATACTATTAGTTAGATTGATATGTAATCATTTCTTCTTTAATTCTCTTTCACCATGAACAATATGCTTGGTAATTGTATATGGTAAAGGGCGGGACATATATGTTTATTGCAACACTTTCAATATACAGCCACACCCACTCTTGAAAGCCTCATAAAATATTTAGTTCATTGACATTTGCTTACATAGTTTTAATATTATATTGTTCTTACATATCACAGGAAATCATTAAAACATATTCTCTTCAAACATCTTATATTAAAATCATAAGACCTGAATTATGTGTGATTCAATTCTGATAAAAATTGTTTTAGTTAATGTAAACAAAGTCGACAAGTACAACAGGAATCCGTTAGTCCTAGTTACGTTTTCAGTTTTTCATATTGCTTTTCACACTGATCAGAATTTCTTTTAATTTTTTATATAGAAAGCTGTTTTAGACACATTTGTTTTCAATTTTTCTTAGTATGTAGACATTTGTTATCAAATTTCCTTTTTTCTATAATTAGTAGATTAATGTTAAAAAAAATCATAAAATGTACTTTAAAGGTTCTTTTTGTCCATGTAATTTCAATCAATAAGTATTGAGCTTATCCTCTAATAAGTTGTTATTTTTCAGTATAATTTACTTATGATTAATCAAATTGTGTAATCTGCATCGTGTCCAAAAGGTAACAGAATCAATCATAAGTCAACATTTTGACATTTTATTGCAAAAATTCTTTTCTGGCTGTTTCCCTCTTTCTTGTTGGAATCAGAGATTTAACATCTTAAAATTATCTAACCCTTACAAAACTTCATATTCATTAGCAAACAATGTTAAATTTTTTCATTTAATTTGCAAAACGAGAAACAAAAATCAATTTTTTCATTAATCGTTAAAGCGTTCTACTAAATTGAAAATAATCATACATTGCAATTCACAACAGTTTACATAAGTATTTTTAAAAATGTTTGCACAAATTACTGTATATCTACGTATGTAACCATAGTAAAAATAGAAAAAAATGTTGGTTTTTTCTGGAGTTGAAACTTGAATTTTGTATTATAAACAGATATTGCAGGATCAAAGGTCGAAGTTGATTTGATAAGTTCATGTTGTGGCTGGTGAAGACTTGACGTAAAGCCTTGTTGATGTTTTGAAGCTTGAAAACACCACCTACTAAAGAGAAAGGTCGACCCAAAGGGGCATAAAATTAAAGTATTAGATTAAGGAAGGTTGTATCCATGGAAGGAGCTACGTCATTTTCCAAAGGGATTGCGGAGGCTGGTGCGCTTTACTACTCAACTTTATTGGGCAACCAAGCACTTTCCATATCACCGTCATATCGTGCAAAACAAACTTGACTCCCTTGCAAACCCTCGATATTAATTTACTCTTTTCTAACTTTTCTTGTCTCATAAATCTATTCATATCACAATTACACTTTCTTTTTTATTTTTAGCTTCTTAAAATGAAGGAGTAAGCTTGTTTATTATATGCCAACTACTATATTCTGAATTCCAATAAATATGCTTAAAAATCAATTGATCAAACTTACTATAGTATAAATACTGGAGTAATATTATACACTTTAAAAAATGCCAAATAGACGAAATTTGTTATCACTATACGTTTGTTTATATCTATTTCAGAAATTAAGTTGATACGGCTGCAAAAATATAATAAGTTAATTAATCAATTAATATGTGGAATAAAATTAACTGTAAGATCATCTGTAAAATATTGGTAACAGCATAAATAAGAAATATATTTTTCTTATCATTTATTGAAACAGACTGTTATCAATGGATTTTTAACTGACTTACTTGGTGTTGTGCATTAGTGTATCATCGTTTGGCCGTGCGCTAGGTAATTATAGCTAAATTTGCTCAACTTATGAACATAATCCATGTTCAGCCTGTCTTTTTTGTTGATTCTTCAATAATTTAATTATATGATATTTAAAGAGAACTCCTTCATGTTAGGTTATTCATGTATATTGTTTTATACCTCACTATTCAGATAGTGTAAAACAACGAGATTGAAGACGATGTAAAGTAACATATAACACATATATAAACAGTCAAAAACAACATCTGAATTGGCTTAGAATGAACATTATTATAAGTAATATTCATGTTAAAATTTTGGACAGATTGATAAGATAACATTGACTTTCATAACAGCAGCTCAGTAATTTTGCTGATCCAAAGTGGAGAATGGGTTAAGAACCTACTTAGATTGAAATAGTTATTTCTAATATACTCAATATAACTGCCACATGGACTTTCCAATTCCAAAGTATTTCCATTTCTTTGATTTTTCTGACTCAATATTTTTAATTCAGCTTTTTTGGCAACTATCAATTTTAAATTTGAAAAACATTGAAGATATATACCTGAATTGATACCAATATCATTCGTCTATACCAATAAAACACGTGAAAAAACAATCAATGATCAAACCACAATAAGAAATGGGAAAACAAAACTAAGATCTTTCAACCGTAACAAGCGGTCTTCGTCAGAGTCAAAAACCCAACTGACTCACTTTTCAATATTTCGAACGTTATTGTGGTCTGGTCATTCTCAGGAGAAGTGAATTGACGAAGAGATGAGAATCAACTCATATACATAAAAGTACAGAAATAGAATAAGGAATAAAATAATAGAGAAAAAATAATAATAACGCCGATATTTTAAACAGTAATTTGTCACTACGGTTGACCAGAATATAAAGCGTGGCCAGTGATATCTTCGTCTTCTATTTTTCTCTTGTCGACGAAAAACATTTCAAAACATCATCTATAAGAAGTGAGCTTTTCTATTGTCTGTTCTGAATTTACTTCATCCAAAGTTAATTTATATATAATCATACATTAAACTCTAATTAAAAGGTTTGGAGTTAAATATTTTTCAAGGAATTTCATTATTTTCTATACAAATAACGTAATAATATTTAAATCAGTTTTGTAACAGATATATACGTTTTTAATTAATTCATTGTGATTATTTTTTTTAAAAATTCCAATCAAATAAATAAAACAGCATACCAGATATATGTCTTGCTCTGATAAATAAAATAATATGTTTGTCGTAATTAAATCTTTTTTAAATAAAGACAGAGATATCTGGAGCACCTATTTTTTTGCACTGTAAAGTAAGTCCAAATTAAAAGGAAATCATTTTGTATTCTCGCTTGATTAAACTACCTTTGAAATTTTCAATGGCCATCTGACAAAAGCAAATTGTTACTTTTATCATTGGTTTCTAGCCTTCATTTGTCTCGCTCTCTTTTTTTTTTAAATTTATGTGAAAGTAATTTTAGGAGATTCAAACAGGTCTAATCAATCAGCTTTCAGATTTTTTTTATTCAGCTTGTATTCATTCTTTACAATAACTTACGCTTATCCCATTTAATTTAACAACTATGCTTCCTTCTCTCACGTCCAATCAATGAAAGAGTAACAGTGTTACATCCCTCTCTTGGGGGCTAGGTTAGCTCAGTGGTTAACGTGAGTCTCTGGGCTGGTAGTCAGGGGTTCAATTCCCACCTGGCCCTCGATTTATTCAAGCGGGAGGTTAATAAACCTGAATACGTTACGTACCTCAGAGAGTACGTTAAGGCGTCCGTTCCGAGCCTGTACGATGCCAGATACTCGTTAGAGATCCCAACTCGAAATGTACTTCAGTCAGCAAAAACTTAGGACTTTCACTGTAGAATCTGTAGAATATCCGATCAAACAAAACATCAGTAAATGGCTGTCGTTATCACCCCCTAACAAAAACTTTAACAGTAAAACTGTAAAATATTCCTCACGATACAACTGTAATCTGGTAACTACAGTTACCAGTGTAGAAAATTGATAACACGGCGGATTATATATATATATATATATATTTATATTATTATATTATATTATTTTAAAACCTTAAGCTATTTGTCTACGATTCGTTTCTTCAGTTTCTGCTACTTTTTACATTTATTATAACTCACGAACTATTGGATCAAAAATAGTTCATTAATCCTCTAGATGTGGGGAATCCACTGATGTAAGAAACTAATGTTACGTTTTTTGATGTTAGGTATTCTTAAAACCCTCTGGATTTAATTATTGCATTCTAGTAAGCGAGAAATTAATGTGATATTATATTTATTTTCGAAGGGATCACAAAAGTATCTAAAATATGTTGAATGGAATTAAAATAGTTTTTATCCGAGTTTTTACATTAAAAAATAATTAATGTAGACAAATTTTCAATAACATATGTTAAAAAATGTCCAAAACACCGGTGAATTCAACAATGATTTTTTGGCTTTAACTTTAAAAAAGAAGTTCAATTTCTATTACATGTCTCGAAATATATTTGCCTTGTTTTTATGATCGTTACACAATATTTTGTTCTTTTTTTTATTTTTGCATTCTCATTACATCTACAAAAAATGGCATGCTTCATCGTTGATTTCAAAGTTCTTAAGAACAGCGCATTTCTAAATCGAGCGTCGGCTTGGATATTATCTTTTTTTGGACTATAGTATATATTAAGAGTTATTCTATGAAACAAAATATTCTAGATCTTTATGCTGTTTATCTCAGTAATTGTAGACAATTTTTTTTGTTTTTTCGTCGATTTTTTGTAATTTTCTTAAATTTTTACCCTATAGTAACAAGCAAAAGTTTTTTTTATTGGTTCTAATGCAAGGAATGTGTCAAAAGAAAAAAGTATTGTTCTTTACAACATTCATTTTCATATTCTCTTTTATGTTATGAAAAGTTGAAGGGTAAAATACACAACATCGATTTATATATTTATGGACACAAGCGTAATGATTATTTGAATCACTTATGTCTCCAAATTTTTGAACAAATGAATTTCTGTATCTCAGGTTTTGATTGGTAGAACTGCGCCATTATTAACTGGCAGTAAAATTAATAATGCTGCATAAACAAAAAATGATAACTATTTTACAATTTATTGAAAAGGATGTAATATAATATAGCATATTTTTTTAATGCCTGGTTAAAATTTAAACCTTTATTTTGCGTATAAGTTCTTTGGAATGTAATATAGATGAGTACGTTAGCAAAAATATGCATGAGATACAAGTATATTCTAAATCTATCTGTAGGGTTGTTTTTATTTATACTGATATCTAAATATTTGTTTTGTAAACCTAAAATTCATTTCGAAATATATGTATTTTGATTTAAGTTTTTAAAATGAATTAATAAGGAAATATTTTACGAGAAAATTATTTTAAAAAAAAAAATCAGTGAAAGATAATGCAATTTAGTTAGTTGTGTGGATAGGATGGGAGAAATAAACGTCAACGCCACCTTAATTGGTACTGAACTGAATAAGGGAGTAACAAGATAATGGTGCAAACAGTTTGACCCCATTACTAGCCAACATGTTTAATTGTCCGAGTGATTGAGAGAATAGGTGCTCAAGTTGAACCATTGCCAATTTCAAAGTGCCGATCCCGACGCCCTCCCACTTTACCAGATTGCAGTTTGGTTCCCTTCATAATGGATGACACTTGGCGACCCAATTTTACAACACTCTCCCCCCCCATCAAAATAAAATTAAATTACTTCTCCTCTCAGGCTGACTTCTCTTTGGCTACTCGACAACTCCTATCGACCAGTCCACCTGGTCTACCAAAAAATAAGAAATATGCTTTAACTTATACAATTATATGCTGCAAATATTTTTCTATTTATATGTATAAATTTTAAATTATAATCTCTCTATTAGGGTTAGTTTATATTTCATCTGAAAATTAGTTATATTTCATCTGGAAATAAGTAAATGTATTATAACCTATAAGCATTATGACCTACCTAGGTTTTTAAAATATTGAATCGAAAACATTAATTGCAGGGACGTCATAAAGTTTATGTTAATAGTTGAAGAATCATGTTTATAGTTAGCATACCTTGCTATAGAGTATGACGTCAACATTTGCAGCACTACATGGTTAATCTGTTAAATACTACCACTAAAAAAATACAGATTAGCCATAATTACCATAGATAATATGCATTCTGAACTAAGTAACATTAACTATAATGTACATATAACTCTACATATAATATATATACACATATATATCTCGTTAAAAGTATCAACTGCGAAGTAGAAACAAAATAGAATTATTCAATTAAGTATTAGAATGGAGATTTTTTTTAAAAGAAACAATTTGATAATTTCAACAACTGTCTAATTTAAATAACCACACAATATTGTGTCAGTATCTTAGAAAAAAAGATTTCAAAAGAATTACAAAGTTATTTTATATATACAAAAAAGTGGAAAGATTGTAATAAAATGTATTGTGAAGAAATAGTCGTTTCTTGAAAAAAAGATCTCATCACCGTATATATTCTATAAGTAAAAAGAAAATTAATGCCACTGCATTAACAGTACATAATATTAATTGAGATTATACCTGTATTTTTGATTTTAATGAAGTAAAAATGTAACAGAAAAAGTAGACAAAGAGAGAAAAAAAAACTCTGAGATTGTTGTATGTTTGAAAGCACCATTAATTATAGCAGTGACATTTCAAATATAAATAGTATTTATTCAGGTGTGTTACGTTAAATATTATTGTTCCTTATAATATTGTTTTAATGATTTTTGTTTTATGTGGTGAGATTTGTTGTATTGCTTGGTTGCAGTTCATTGTCGCGTGTTTGTTCAAACTAGACAGTTGTGATTGAACTTCTCAAATTGTTTTCTTCAAAAATCTCTAATAGAATATTTAAGTTTTTTTTTAAACGTTATGCTTCTGTTAAGTCTTCTCTCTTACTATATAAACATACCTACTGTATGTTTAGTTTTTGAATGATCGTATTATTTTTTATATTTCTTCTGCTATATAGGCCTATCAAAAAGGTTTTTAATTAAAACCAAAACCTATGCACTCAGAGATTAATTTGGAGCTGATGAATGACCGGGTCCTGATACTTTCGTTCTTCATTATTTTGTTTCTACTATATAGCCGACACTTTTATCGATTTTTATATATTTGGAACAATAATCATGGGTTGCTATGAGGATATAAGAAGAACATAAGGAGGCAATATATGTGAGTGTTTAAAAAAGTGGTGACGTTGCATAGTTCAGTTAAACAGGCAATCAAGTCGAAGAATCACCTTACAAAAATGAGGTAATGACAGATTATCTACAAAACCTATCAGTGATTATGTTAACTCAATGCAAGACATTGAGTAAATGAGATTCCGTTTCAAAGAGAAATGGAAAAAGCGGTAAACTGTTTTAAGAAAAATGTATAGAATATTGAAATCAAGGTCACAATTTAGTTTATTAATAATATTATTACAAATTGTAATTTAAACGCAAGTGAAAACCTACCAGATATTATTATTAGAAAGTATATAAGTTAGAAAGTATTTATTATTATATTATAATTATTATATATTATTATGATTATATATTATATTATTATTATTATTATATTATAAAGTATACAAGATTAGACAGTATATAAGATGCTCACAGAAAATATATTTAAGGGAACCTAAATATAATTTAGAAAAGAAGTTATGTAATCTAAAAGGAAAATAAGGTAGAAATATCTTTGATTACTCTGGAGAGCTAGCAAGCAATAACTAATTTAAGTAATATGGAGTTTCCCAAGGAAAGTCTCCACATACTTTCATGAGGTGCTAGATTTGCTATAGAATCTAGATGCAAAGAAGATATTTCATATGATAGAAGATTTAAAAAAGATGTTTACTTGCATTAATGTAGAGAATAGTGACATAATTAGAAGCAATTCTGTAAATCATATAATAAATTATAGACATAGGTTCAATAATACATCTAATCAACTACAAAAACAAAATTCCAAGATAAAAGTTGTTCTCAGTCCACTAAAAAGTTTTTAAAATATCATAAAGTCATAATTGTGAGTAAAGTGATAAGCTGTCACTTTACAATTCAGTCATAATACAGAAAAAAGACTATCATGTCGAAATGAAAACATTGTTCGAACATACCAAGCACACTATTTCAAGAACAGATGTATCATCAAATTTGCGTACTAAAGTAAATAGCATTATTAATGAATTTAAAAAAGAAAAACTGGATAAATATTCGTCAAGCCAAACTAATGAAATAGCGCAGAGGATATATGACTTAGTCAAATTACATAAGACAAATTTTCTTCTATGCTCAATTATTTTATTTATAGACCATCGTTTATTCAAACTAGACATTTGTTAAAATTCTCAAATTGTTTTCTTTTCAAAAATCTCTAATGTAATACTTCAGTTTTACTGTTTTAAAATTTTATAATTCTGCGTATCAAAAAGGTTCAATGAAAACAGAGACGTTGACATTCAGAGTTTGATTCGAACTTAAAGAACTGACCGATTAAGTCCATTTTTTGTATTTATATAATATATATATATATATATATATATATAACAAAATTTCACAATAATAACGTAAAACAACAATCAATGTTCAAACCACAATTAGAAGTATGGTTTGATATAGTTTTTAAAATCTAAGGATTTATTTTATTTTCGCTTCTCTGATTTCCATAAATTTGTCAATATTTCAAGACACTTGAATTAGCGGTTAAGGGAAAAATAAATGTTGTGTATAACACATTTAGCTCAAAAAAGTGAGTTATTCATCATCCAATATTGCCTCCAAAAACATCTTCATTTAAGGCGACTTTTTCTGTAAAATATGAATTACGTCTATCAAAACTCTGTGTCCTTCAGCGCGTCCTCAAACTTTTTGGATTTACACTCACCCATGCACCAACATATGTACACAGAAATTATCAGAGAAACATAAAAAAATAACTTTGGAGACCACTAAATTATTTTTTAATAGAATTAAATTAAAAACCAATCCGTCAAAATCAGTTGATCAATATTCGTCATGATTTGTATTCCTTACTATTTATAAGTGTATCGTATGACACAATATTTGGATTTAAAACAATGAAATGGTTGACATAGCAGTATAGTCGGAGTACAGGTTGGTCGTATCGTGTCGTGTATTAAAGTGTGATGTTTCATTGAAGACTGTTTGACAATCCAGCTAAGAGGAATCGTCTACATTACTACTTTAGGAAGGAATGTTAACCAATACTTAATGCGTAAGAACGTTTGAGCCAAGATGAACAGGCTTTGTGGTTACTAATCGGCTTGCTCAGTCCCTCATTTGCTACTTGAGAAGTATCTTCAATTAACTAAGCAGGGATTGTGGTTTGGGTTGGAGAGGTAGTTGTGGTGGGTCGTGCAAACTCAGGAGTTGATTTGTGAATGGAAGGAAGAGATTGAGAAAAAATTATACTACTTTTGAAAGAGATTAATCCAGTCAGTCCAATCAAAGGTAGCGTTGTTATCATAAAAAATATTGGGTAGAAGTGAAAGGTTAGAAGTGAATTAGAGCAATATGTTTATAAAAACCCCTTACTTCTCTACTCTCCTTATACAAGAGAGGCTCAATACCTGTTTTGTTGTATACACTTATTTGTGTATACACACTAACTAGTATACTGTCAACTAGATAGTAGATGAAATTCTCATATTGTTTTCTTTTAAAAAATTTCCAATGTAATAATTAAGTTTTACTGTTTTAAAATTATATAATTCAACTATGGAAAAGGTTTTATAAAAAATAGAGACGTCAACATTGAGGGTTTGGTTTAAACCTAAAGAACTGACTGTGTCCTGATAATTTCTATTATCTTATTATGTTATATTTTTTTTAATATATATATATATATATATATTCAGGTAACTCACCACAAATTAAAGAAGATAGTCGCTCTAAGGCCTTTCGCTTTCACGTCGTCAGAGAGCAAGTGAATACAATTGTAAGCAGGTTATGAATATATATATATATATATTTATATATTTATCTCATTAAGATCTTGCCAACAATAAGTTTAGTAGTTTCCTAATACCTTTTCAAGGTTTCGAAGCTACCTTTCCATCTTGTGGTACCATTAAATTAACTCACGATTTTTTTATCTTTCATTGTATTTTCAATTACATTTCCGACGTTTCGGTCTACGTTACCATTTTAAGGATTTTATACAAGGTTTTTTTAAAAAAATTCTAATAAATACTTATTTACAATGACATTACCTCACTTCTATCAAACATAATAATAACAATATATTCTTTTAAAAAACACTACCTTAATAAACATGACAGGTTTGCTAAAAAATCCCTACATGAAATTTACACAATTATTTAAATCACTATATAGTTATTTTTCACGAATGTAACTTTAAAATTTGGAAAAAAACAGGAATCATTAATGTTCGGCTTCTTTTCCTTTATGCATAATGATTCAATTATATGCAGCCTCGTGGATTATTTTCTGCAAAATTGAATCATTATGCATAAAGGAAAAGAAGCCGAACATTAATGCAGTCCTGTTGTTTTCCAGAATTTTAAAGTTACATTCGTGAAAAAATAATATATAGTGATTTAAATAATGTTGTGTAAATGTTATGTAGGGAATTTTGTAGCAAACCTTCATGTTTTTAATAGTGTTTTTTAAAAGAAATTTTGTTATTAGTTTTGTTTGATAGAATGAGGTAATTGTCATTGTAAATAAGTATTATTAGAATTGTTTTAAAAAAACCTTGTATAAGAATCCTTGAAAATGGTCAACGTAGACCGAAACTCGAAAATGTAATATGAAAAATACAATGAAAATAAAAAAATCGGTGATTAATTTATTGGTACCACAGAGATGGAAAGGTAGCATTCGACCTTGAAAAGGTATGTAGGAAACATACTAAATTATTTTGGCAAGATCTTAATGAGGTATGTTTAAAGAATCTGCTCCAAAGTATACCAAAATATATATATATATATAAATCAAAACAACACTTGATGGATTAATTTACCACAGTGGCAATAATTTGGAAAAAAATGCTCTCATTGTTTTCCAAATTATTTTTACTGTAATAATTAAGATATATATGTATATATATTCAAATAATGTATCACTAGTTTGATAGAATAGGTGTATTATTTAATAAGAATTCGGTAATTTTTCTAAGTTCAAAAATCAACGAAAGTTTATATATATCTACCATATATATAATAAGACATAAGGCGGCATAATTGTCTAATGTAGGTGATCATTAACCACCAGGTGATATATAAAATGTACTACATTATATTTTAATTGCAGTTACATACATGCTATCATGACATGTAATCATAACATGAAGGATGCATGGATTATAAATGTATTCAAATTTTAAAATATATCTTTATATAGGAATACAAGTCCATGTCGTTTTGGAATTGATCATTAGTGCCTTATTTGTGCATGTTGTGTACTATTTGTCAAATATATTAAAATTGCATGTTTTGTCAGGTGTTTTATTATTATTATATGCTTTGTTACATTAGTTATACTTTGATGCAAACTGTCAGAGTTATGATATCTACTCTGGCCTTTTCAATAGGTCAGTTGTTATTCTAAAGATAGGTTGATTTCTGTTGAGAAATGTTTGTTTTTTAATCAATACTGCCCTGGCCTGTTTGATTATTTACTCAAGTTGCTGAATACAGCTCAGTCCTGCACACCCTCGCACCCTCTCCTTCTACAATCAAGATCCACCTTGTTTATCTTCAGTCTGAGTTTTACCCAGATTGCGTCATCCATTACAATATTACTTCTAACTCCTACCTCAAAATGCTTAACTTTTCTCATTGAGAATCTACAACATTATCCAAGATGAAACAAACATGAGTCCGTAATTCAATAGCTGGGATAACTTTTACTTCTTACCTAATATTTTTCCATTAAACTCACTGAAGGAAACAATGTTCAAGATATGGAAGTAATTAACCAGAATAAATATATATGCTACAATAATTCTGATTGTCCAGCAGTATATATAATAACAACTAAGACAAGCAAATGTGATAAATAACTTGATAAGTAAATGGAGTATAATATGTGCAGTTTTTTGGATAGTTTCCCGTTAAAGGAATATTTACGAGTATGTAAGGTACTAAGACACACAAGGTTGTTAATAACAATATCCTACCATGTATAATTAAAATTATTCAAACAGTATTTTATGTCACATAGATAATTTGAAGAGAATAAATATATTATTGAAGATTAAAAAGAGTGTCACTATTTAAATGGAAATTTTCTGTCGATTTTTATTATAATGTGACTATTACCAAGGCATTATTCATATTTTATGATACTATGTTATGCAAAGTAGACTTAAATTGCACACTAGAAGAGTTCTGTTTACAAAAAAGATAAGCTATTCAATATTGCTGATATTAATTATATTGTGTTTTGTTAGTCATTAATTGTTTTATATTTTGTCCACTCTATATTTTTACAATTACTTTATTTTTTCTATTTTATTTATCTTGAATATGATTCTATTTTTATTGACACCTCGTTAGTTCTCTTTGAGCAGTGAAACCGCTTCTTTATTATCTATTGAAAGAGGAATTTTCAGCCGGAAGAGTGTGGATCATAAGGTGCTCGCTAGCAGTCACAAAATTTTAACATTAAAGCAGGGAAAAAAGAATGATTTATACCGTCAAATTCATACTTTCTATCTCACATTTTAGGCAAGCCATTAGCTTTATATATCGACAAATATTTTTTACAAACGTTTTTTCCAACCAACCATATGTAGCACCTGATTTCCTATGGTAGTATTTGAGTCACACTTTTAATATTAATTTAGGAAAATACACTTACGAAAATTATTGTACAGTTTTAGGAATTTAGACATTTAAAATTACTGACTGTGTAATATTTTCTTCAACTTTTGACATTAATCTGTCAACAATAAACATTTTTTCTCATATTTTTGTGATACTAGAATGACTTGAAGTAATTAAGAATAGAATTTTCCAATCAACAATTAATGTTAACAAGTATAAAACAAACACAAAAGTTTGTTTGTGAAAGGTAATTTGTCCAAAAAGCAATTTAAGGAAATTATCAGGGGAAAAATTCAGAAAAACACCCTATTTCTCTCGGGAAGTATTATACCATAGAATTCAGAAAAAAAAAATAATAAATGTGAAGTACCCTAGTCTTCATTTAAGCAGAAATGTCTCATAATTGGGTTTATGAAATTTCTTAATGTCATAACACAATTGCTAAATTTTAAGATGAAATTCTCCTTATCTTTGGAGAGCAAATAAGACATTTCCAAGACGTACCAGTGGACCAGGGCGTACACTGAGAGGAACCAAGGTTTAGAGTACTATACAACATGACCTTGGTTCTGCCCAATGCCATGTTAAATTGTATCCAAAATTAATTTTGTTTCAAAGTAATACACTTGGATTCATTAGCGCCTACAATATTATCCCCATTTTGAATTAGTTTAACATATTTTCAGTGATATTCCTTTAAAAATAGAAGAAAGAATTTTTCAGTAAATGTTAGATTTATATATGTTGAAATATTTTAACATATTTTCAAGCTCCTGTATAGATGTTGCAGTTAGTGCACCGTACTATGACCCATAACAGCATAAAAAAAAGATCAATACCAAATGTTAAAATCAAAATAGTAACTGAAAGGGAATTCTGTGATTACTTAGTGCTCTGAAAGGTCATAAATTCATAAAAGACCGTATAAAGTTAAGGAACCCTTACATTTGTCCCTTTTTTTCGCTTAGATTTTTTCCCAAAGCATGTATGAACTGAGTTTTATTTGTAAAATATTAATGTTGACTGCAAATTATGGCACTATGTTTTTTTTATAATGAATTCTTGAAGTTTTTATGAATTAATAAACAAGTTATTTTTTTAACTCATATTGTAGATAAGGTAAAATTATGAAACTAGGCTGCTACAAGGTACAAGCCATGCTGAAATGGTATGGAAATGTTTAGAGGAAACCATTCTGTCAACCATGTTCAAAAAACATTATATCGTATATGATTAGTTCGGAGTATTCATTATTTAACTTTAATTCATAAATCTATCAAAAATGTGCCATGAGAATTTAGGAGATAGTTATGGTCAAGACATCACTTCATTATATTGTGATTATCTAATTTATATTTTGATAAAAAAGTATAATTATAAGGTTAATTTGCAAGTGCCACATTAGAGAGTATATTTTCAAATTTCCTTACTAAATTTATCTTAAGTGCCGTATCTTACAAACTCGTGGTATGTAAATGCCTGGTCTTAACACAAGAACTGTGAATTACATCCTCATTAACAAAATGCGGTCGCATGTTCAATAGAATTCCCTTAATTGTTGCCACTTCTAATAGTGTAAACAGGAACCAAGAATAATTAAGAAGACAGCTAAATAAATTAAAGTTTATCGATATACTAATTAAATTTGGAAAAACATTGTTTCTAAACTTTTTATAACACCAACTCATTTTAAAGTTGCACAGCTTTGTTTGCCTCACAATTAATCAATGCATAACTGAATATTATTAAGGGAATCATAAATATACTGTAAGATCAGCATACTTCAAAGAAGATGCGTAAAATGGTATATACCTTGAAAAAATATTTTGATGAATACTTTATTTCAGTGGGAGAATCTGCGTATGAGATTTCCAGTGTACTCTTAATACCTGTGCTGTTTTAAATTTTACATATTTTTTATTTTAATTTTTTATACCTGTAATTTGTTGTAAAAAAAAAGTAAATATATAAATAATTAATTTATATATAACATACTATGTAATTAATATTTTTTATTTATTTTGAAATATCCATATTCTTGTGACAGTCCTCTATTGTCAACTATTCATTAGAAACCATCTTACGTAGACCATTTAATGTAAAATACAGTGCTTGAAATGTGTTTAACGCAAGTTTGAGTATATAAATACGGTTATTTCAACTTACAAGCCATGCAGTCATTTATTATGTGCTATTTACTTATGATTAGAATAAGGGAAAGAAACAAGAGTTTCTGCACAAAAGATTGTATCTATGTGTCTATGTGTTTCAAACACGTCGTGCTCATCGTCTAGTTATATCTGAATTATAAAATATAAATAGAAAATGTGAAATTAAATAGAGAAAATCAAGAGAAATATAAACTAACATATACACTTAAAAGAGTTACATATATCACCTCAGTATAACAGTCCGCATTACCTTACTGAGGCGCCTATGTAAGGCCTTTAGTTTATATTTATGTTGTTTCTTCTAATTAATTTCACATTTTCTATTCATGTTTTATAATTTAAAATAAAAATTAACCTATAATTATTTTGGCGATTAATTATATAAAGGGTATTAAATATTACATTAAATAAAACTTAATGATAATAAAGATCGCTGAAATAGATTATGCGGACAGGAGTATAAAAAGAAATTGAAACCGAGGTAAGAAATTGCTGAGAAGAAAACGTGACCATTGGAATTTAAGGTACGTAGGCCTACATTGTTCGTCGGTTCTCTGTGATTGAGACGATTCTCAATAAGTCAATCACAGTCTTTTATAACTGGATCTCCTAACCAACACCACTCCGACGTGACAAGTTACGTGCCGCAACTTATTGAGGGTCGCCTTTCTTACATCCTATCCTTCCCAATCACGTTAGGATAGATTATATGTGAAAAACAGTCAATCTACAATCAAGCAATCTGAATATCAGCTGGATTTATCGCAAAAATGATTTATATACTTGTTAAATTAATTATTGTTGTTAAATGAATAACATCATTAAAGATATATTTATTGTATTATTATCCTCAACAAGGCCGTATAGCTGGCATGTTTGATATTCCATTGGTTTCTTCAAGAAGTAAAATTTCATTCGAAATATTTTTATACAGCAAATTATAAAATTTTAATATGTATTTATTGATAATTTATTAAAATAAATAATTTATTTTAAATGAATAAATATTGATTAATTGCTTTGGAAATAATTTTTTTTTTTTTGCGGCTTGCTTGAAGTTGAGGGGCGAGAAGACGAATGTCAAAACATCTTGACAAAAGATATACCAGTTGGTCACAACGGAAACTAAGAAAGTAGTAAAAGTAGCTTAAAAAAAGAATAAAAACGGGGCAAAATAATAATAAAAAAAAGAAATCTTTGTAAAAATAAAAATAAATATAAATTCAATTGAACAGATAATTAATGAAATAAAAAGTAATATATAGAAACGTAATTAAATAAACGATTCTACGTACTAAATAAACTAAATTCACAGAAAGAGCACACATAAAAGAAACATAAAAACTTACTACCTTATTAACTAGACTACCGTTGTGAAGACGAGGCAATCGAAATATAGTAAATTGTTTTGATTATGTTTACAAATTTGATTATAGTTACAAATATGAAATATTTATGATTGAATTATATTACAAACCAAATTATTTTGTTAGGTTGTGGGAAGAGCTTTAGTATTTTACGCAGTTGATCTTATGGAAAGAGAATTATATCTTCAGTTAGCTAAAGATCTCAAATAGTTCATTCACAGTGAATGAATATTTTTGCTTTAACCTGCCTTATACGGCATACCAAAATAATGATGTCGCATTACTTCTATCTGTAACCCAGATTGGGATGTAATCTTCCTTTTTTATCCTCTTTTTTTGTTAATAAAAATAGACTCCTACTAACAAAATACAAACCTTGTAAACTATATAAAATCTAGAGTTTATATAAAAAAGAGTATTCAAATTCTGGTGTATTTTTTTGTTTCACATTGTTGAAGTGTCACTAGAGTCAGAGTAAACCATTATACTTCTCTAAGTCTCATTTAGCCAATAATATATCTTTCCCAGATTATTTCAAAATGTTTTAATCATTTGAACTCTTATTGTGTTTGTTTTTCGTATTTTGTTTCAAACATTTGAGGTAATATTTATAATCATCTTGTTTATATGATTATTAAACAAAATATATAAACATTGAAAGAATTATTTTACTAGAATGAAGTTGTTCCTGCTCACAAGCAATCAATCTTAGCCGTTCATCAGAATGATAAATTTCATCGTCCTGAAGAGTTCAGATAACGTAGTCAATTTCTCCTGTAGCACTCTTCATCGATATCTATATATTTCAAAGGTATCATAAGAGTAATGATGATCACGTTAGACGTACATTTTTTTAGCACTTATCAATATTTTGAAACATGGTACAAAACAAACCCGATTTGAATAAATCAATAAATTATGTAAGTTATTCTTGATGAATGAATGCATTGAAAATGGAATGCGATTAGATTCAAACTCATGTGAGTTTTCCCAATTAACCTTAATTAAAAACCCACATATCACTTTACAAATATAAACGCTTGCATAGAAATTAACATTTCAACCACTTGTTTTAATTATTACCTAATAGAGTAACCAATCCATAATAGATATGAAGAGGTAAACTGATATTTATTAATTCACTTGGAATTTAAATATTTACTAAATTTTAGTTTGATGTATGTGTATGTGTGTGTGTGTGTGTGTGTGTGTGTGTGTGTGTGCATGCGTGCGTGGGTATATATTATATATATATATATATATATATATACAAAAAATATAACATGATACGAGTATATATTTTACAAATTAAAAGTTACGTCTCCACACAAAAAAAGTTTCATATCAAAACTAGCAACACGTTTGGAACACTTAGTGCTCTTCTTCAGAGATACATCTTCAGAGAATACATTCTATTGAGATGGTATTCCAATGGGTGGAACCTTAAGTCTCAGTTCTTTCGAGGTTCCTCACATTCCAACACCATCTCAATAGTGGAGATGTATCCCTGAAGATGAACAGTAAGTGTCCGAAACGAATTGTCAATTTTGATATGAAACTCTTTTTCCTTGATTGGAGACGTAATTTTTGAAATTTTTCAATATGCGTAAATACCATACTATAACAGATAGCACAAGTTAATTAATTACAAATGAATATATATATATAATTATTACTTTCATATTTATTATAAATTCATATTAATTTATTATTTCAGTCTTTGCTTTTCTGTTTCATAATATATGCTGTCGCCATTTGCATATTTCATTACTAATATATTCGTTTCATTATTTATATATATGGCGTATACTAAAACAAAACCATTATCCATTTTATGAAAAGTATTGTAAAACCCTTCAAACTTGGATTGTCAAAAATTAAAAAAAAATGGTTGGAATTAATAATAATACTAGGATGGATTGCGTGGTTGTCATATGAAAGGATGCTTTGCTTGCATTGAGACTGGTGTTTATTTGGCCCCAGTGGGTTGGTATAATGTAATATGACTTTGATATTTAGGCCATATCTTGCGGCTAGCTTGCTCATTCAACTTCTCTTTTTGCCTACACTGTTTTCCCAACCAGCTACTGCAAATGTGAAAACTTTTTCCATTCAACATTGGCATTTTCAGTTTTCCTTTGCCAAACAGTACTGTTATAAACTTTACCTTAAAGCGTATTTTCCTTCTTCTATTTGCACTATTGAAAAAAAAAGAAGAAAAAAAAAAGAGAAATAGGAGTGAGAAAGTTAGAGGAAAAAAGGTTTTAAACTCCGAATGGAATTAACTATAATCCATTCATTATTCATAGAATTCTAAGGAAAAGTTTTGTCCATAGCTTGCAGGATTTCGCTATGATGATCCTCACACTTTCCTGTTCATAGCTTCCATCAGCATATGCTTCATAGAACTCGGAAGTTTATCTTTAAAAAAGTAGAATTAATTTTCCAGAAAGTCAGTATCTAGTTGTGCTGACAAGAGAAGATGTGATTCCATACATTATATTGCTAATCTTCTAATTATCGGTTTATACATTCCAATCAGGGAACCGACAAGAATCAAATTCTGTTCCAAATTTCATATCACTACGAACATCCATTCAGATTTTCATTTACATTTTTCATACTTTGGATTTTTAATTCTGCTTTTAATTCCAGTTCAACTTATACTTATACTTCTATTTTCTAAATATTATACAAAACGAACTAAATTTTGCCCTGAGCGTTTTTTTAAGCACCTTTAACTAGTTTTAACCTGTTATGTTTCTTTTTTTTATAAAATTTAGTGATAAGGATACAAATCTTTAAAAAAGTTTAATATCAAGCATATTTTGAGCATTTCAGACGCATTTCTTGTCTCTGTGAATAGTATCTATTCAAAATGACCAAACTTCATTGCAAACATCTGGTTAGAATCAAGTTCTTAGATTGTTGAAAACGCGTTGAAATGACATCCAATGGTTTTATCTGACAGACGAAGAGAGAAGATAACTTGTTTTGTTTTAATTCATCATTATTTTTCTCAAATTGTGGCTATAAAAAGACACGATTTAAAAAGAACCACTGCTTTAAATATATATATATATTATATATATATATATATATATATATATATATTAAACGCTGCTATGATTTTAAAGTTTTTGACGTAATTAAGAATATTGGGGCAAATAAAATCTATGAAACCATAGAAACTGAAAATGCTATAAAGAATACAATTTAGTTGCTGCATTGGTTGACAAATTTTCGGAAATCATTGCTTCAGTTCATCAAAAGAAAAATAGTTTAATTTTCTTTAAATAAATATTAAAATATTTATACTCTTATGACCTTATTTTTTCAAAAATGTAAGCCCTTTTTTAGCCCTTTTTCTATACTACTTTAGCCCTAATTGGCACCTGGTAGTTGGCAACACTGTTAATTAATTCTCTTCTTTAACCGTAGTTCAACAATATGGAGAGATAATGCAGAAGCTCAAATGCAGAACAATCAATCAGTCAACTTCTTATAATTGACTGATGATAGACATCTATAACTGATTGAAAAGTAAGTATTCAGCTCACTCTCCTAAAATAAGTTATGTATTAGTGCACATCCGAAATTAAATGATCCTAGAGTTAGTAGCACAGAAGACAAAAGATGTTCTTAAACGTATTTTTTTTTATCAAAAAGGTAACCTATCCATATTGCAATCTTGTCCAAAAAGAAAAACTCACATCTACAGTATGAGGTATATATTACTTTAAAATATGATTATGATACTTCAAATGGTGTGACATGTTATGCGATTACACATTTATGAGTACACATTCATCTCTCACAAGACACTAAAACGTTAGCAACATGGAATAAATCTCAAAAACCGACTCTGGCGACACCAAAACATGTAACTCTGCTAAAGCTTTGATACTTAGTTCTTTGTGATCGCTGTTTTATTCAAAGTAAAGTAAGGTTGTTTTCCAGATTTAAAAACTCCTACCTGTTAATAATTATTTCAAAAATTGTTGTTACCTATTTCCAAAAAAAAACAATAGACTTTTAAAAAAACCTGTAGTTCTAATTTGATAATTATGACACTGTCGTCGCACACTAAAAATTATTAATACATGATTAAAAATAACTTTATATCTAATATTTAACATTTTAGATAATATATGACTGAAAACAATTTTTTTTAAATACAAATCGATATGTATATTTAACTCATATTAGCTCAATTAGATATTGAAAAATTATGATCTCTAATTACACTTAACAATTATGCACTGTCATTATAATTTTTGTAAAATATATAAATTAAAAACATAATAAATATTATAAATATATATATAATAAAAAGATAATAAAATATTATATATTTTTATATATATAAATATATATCCACTTAAAATTCGAAAAAACGATCCAAACTGGACGCAAATCAGTTCACAAACGAAGAAAAGCAACACACAGAGAAAGAGACACACTTACAAACTCAAATTTTCGGATGATCCGTCTTCAGGAGAAAAGAGAGAAAGGGCGACCAGTTACGGTCGGTTGCCGGGACGGTTTCCTGCCGTTGTGTTTCCGGCGTGCTTGGTCGCCCTTTCTCTCTTTTCTCCTGAAGACGGATCATCCGAAAATTTGAGTTTGTAAGTGTGTCTCTTTCTCTGTGTGTGTTGCTTTTCTTCGTTTGTGAACTGATATATAAATATATATAATTATATATAAATATAATATTTGTTATGATTTTTCCCGATAATCAATAAATTATTCAATTAATAGTTTATTTAAAATAGGTGACGACACGTACCTCTTCTTCTTCCCTTCTACTCTCTTCCTGATGAGGAACGTCGGTTCGAAATATCGATCCAATAAGTCTTTTCGTGTCTTTTATGTGTTGTCTTTTTCATTTATTTATCTCTCCGGTTTAGACTGTTTAGTAATTTCATTTATTATATATATATATATATATATATATATATCATATATAAATTAAGATTGTAAAATAATTTCGTCTCTATCTATACACTTTCCAATCTTTATTAGTGATAAAATTCCAGAAAAGCATTCAAAGAAATTTACAGTCAAGCAAATATTCAAATATAGAATTTAATATTCTACATGTAGTTCAATTTTTTGTACACAACCTATTCTTGTTTCTTAGTTTTCCTTGGACAATTAAAGGTTTTTGTAGTCAATTACAAACAAATTCTTTCAACCCACACTTTTACAAATGTAGCATGTACTATAACATCGAAGAAACTCAACTTAGTAATTTATGAGAAGAAAGTTGGGTTCCTGGTCAATTTAACGGGTAATAAAGAGAGTTACTTATGATTCAGTATTGAACACAAAGTACTGTGGTAATTTACACAGTAATGAGCATTTTTCAGTAAACCTACTTAAGGGATTAAAACTTCATTAAAAGGCTGAAGGAAGCTCAAAACGTTTGATTTTTTTGCAATTCATATAAATTTTTCATGGCTGATGTAGAGCAATGTAAATAGAAGAATAAAAATATTTAATTTTCATTAATCAATTAAACTCAAAAACAAATCGATAACTGGAAACTTTAGAATATATAATAACCTAATAATAAAATTACCTCTCATGCTGTTCGTCAAACAAACTGTGGTAATACCTGAAACATACACATGTTGTTAGTAATGATTATTCTCTGATATATTATTCAATATTAAGCATTAATGATTAGTAACTGTTTGTTTCAAACATTGCTGATTATACCTTATCATGAATACTTCCCTAAGTTTAGTTAAGGTGATGCTTCATCAGCAGTCCTATCTGAAGACTGACGTCCATTAGTTATTTTCATTCTCTTTTTGTAATTAATGTAGCCTAGACAAACAGTGGAATGAAAATTTGGCAGTTTACACAATTTTGAGTTGTGATTACTCATTATTTACGTAACAGTAATGAAGGCAACCTTCCAGTTATTCTGTCATACAATTTGTACTTCTACTTAAAGAATTTTGTATTACTTGGTTTTACAATATTGGAATATCTGTAAAAATGTATACTGATTAGAAAAGCAGTTAATAATCACAGTTGCTTATATTTTTCTTGAATTTTTTAGGTATTTTATGCAAATAAATATAATTATTGATTGAGAGTTCATCATTAGTGAAAATCAGAGATATCTTTGTAAACCAATAAATTATTTCGATGCTGAAGGTCTCTTAAAAAGGTGTTAAATAAGGACAAAAATTTGACAAATATGACACGTTGAAGAAGAATTTTTCAGTGGGCTTGTTAGGTGATTTGAGGGGGAACTTATGGGATACGTTGTGTGGAAGAGGAATGAGGGTGGGTGATTTGTCGTGCCGCGTCAGCAGTGCCTGCGATTTCACAGCCCTATGAAGTATACAAATAGGGGTGAGAAGGGGGGCAATGGATTACAGGCTCGACAACTCCATCCCCTGCCACCCCTCCTGCCAGTCACTCCACAACCCCTGACTTTTCACTCTGCTTCATTCACTCTATGCGCACAGAATTAATAACGCCAGTTGCGCTCACTTAACACATACTTATATTAACTTAGCCAGTTAGTGCTAAATTTTAACGGAATAACTCCTTAAATCGTAAATAAATATATTTTGGTTAAAAGATCCACATAAAGCTTCATAATGATTATCTATAATATCAAAGGGTAATTGATTCCATTCTTTACCATCTCTAAGCAGAGCCAAAACGAAAATTAAATTTCAACCAATAAAATTCAATATAAGAAATAATATAAATCATAATAACCTTAGTATTATGCATGTATTTAAGAAATAATAATTAAACAAAAAATAAACTGGACCTAGTCAAACAAAGTGATGAAGGCCAACATTAAGTTTCAAATATATCCAAAAAAATGTCTCCTTATAACTATTTCCCATCATATTAAATGACTAAAATTAAATTGGATTGAACAAAAAGAATAAAAGATTAGTATGCTATGATTCCTGTTTAATTGTTTTCTTTAGAATACCAATATACCTAATATAACTTAAATATATTAAAACTATGGAAAAAAGGAAAATAGAGAAGCGTGAGCGAAATGTAGGAGAGGAAATATGGAAATATAGTCGAGGTAGACTGTAAGATAGGTGAAAAGAAACTTTTTTAGAGTAACTGCTCTTTATTAAAAATAAACGACAATTGGCTACAAGTATGTAGATAATTCAAACGTATTTATATTGATCTTATGAAAGGTAAAAATATATGTAATTATTTATTTAAAATTAGAATTAATTATTTAAATTAAAAATAAACCAATTTTGCCAGGAATGAGAGTCTAAGACTAATAAACTTATAAAGCATTGATAGATGTTCTTTTAATGCTATTGAGTCACCACCTGTGAGAATGACTTTTATATAATAATTTTGATAGTGAACATTGATATAAGGGTGATATGCACAAAAATTTAATACAGAATAGTAAATGGTTTGATATTAGATATATATGTCACTTTATATCGGGCGGTGGACACTTTCATGTGTCTGCTCCTGTGTTGCATTTCCTTTTCCTACTTCTCCTGAAGATGACAATATAGCCGAAATGGTCGAGAATAGTAAGTGTTAGTCTCTTTTTTTGTTTTCTAGTGATAACTTTAATTATATATATATATATATATATATATATATATATAACCAGAATGGAACGGTTACACGAACTAAATAAACTATATTCACAAAAGGAACACACAGAAATGAAACAGAAACTCACTACTACTACTTCCCGATGACGAGGCTATCGACATATAGTAGTGAGTTGTGTTTCATTTCTGTGTATTCTTTATATGAATATAGTTTATGTATACAAAATAAAAGTTCATTAGGATTCGGTCAGTTTTTGAGGTTCATGAATGTATACAGTTCTTATTTCGCGAAATATTGTGAATATGTTGATTAAATTTTCGGGCAGATTGACACCTACTAATTTCACACTCACATAAACGCACATACGCGCTTGGAAAAAACAAAACTGGACAAAAAATAAAACATAAATATCTCTCGCAAAATAATTTGTTCCGTAAATTTTCTGTTACGCAATCTGTTACGTAAATTATATAAAACACGCAATAGTTAACACTTAATAATATAATCTATTTTATCCATGTATTTGACAAACTAGTGAAATGTGTTAAAGGAAAAAAAAATGTTGGCTGAAGGTGAGAAATAAAAGGATTAGGGGTTGTATAATGAGGACAGTTTTGGGTAGAAGCAAATGAATTTATTGAGCTGCATACTAAAGAGAGACCAATTTGGTTAGGTGCCACAGCGTCGCCGGCAGTCCCGCACGATCCATAACAAATCAAACAATTAGCCTCCCCGAGGGGACGAAAAATGTTTTGGCACCAACACCGCCTTCTACCCGCTCAACCTCGTAGATTTCTCTGTACCCAGGTTTTTTGACTTCTCTATTTTTAGTACTACTTTTTAGTTCAGTTATAAATCGAAAAAAGATCTATTAATATTTTTTAAAAAAAAGTGGAGAGCTTAATTTAAACTTTGATAAAAGTAAAAAAATATTATCAAAAATAATAAACGATTTTACATTCCCAGTAATTTTTAAAAATAAATTGTACATTTGTCTAGGCTGTTTGGTCAGTACTTCATGGTTCTAACTTGCAATGAAATACTGTAATGCGTATAAATCAGGATTGATATCCTGTACTTGTTTCCTATAAAAACAAGAAAAAATATATTAATGGTAAGTTGAACTTTATAACTCTTTGAAATATATCATTGATAATATCATACATTCGAATGGAAAGAAAAGCTTTGTATGTAAAAGGAGACAGTTGGTAATTAAACACATTCCAGTTTACCAACACATTCCTGCATTGTGTATGTTATCATTTAAATAGATTTCGATAAATATAGCAAACGAACTATTAATGATATAAATATTTGATTTGATTCCATATTTTTGAGCCTTATTTATTTTAAAGAATATTTTTAGAATGAGATTGCTTCATCTTCTTCAACGTGGGATATCTGTGGGAAGCACTATTTGACTCCAACTGTTTTTTTTTTTATTTTAGTGAAATGGAAGGTATGCTAGAGTGCTACTCTTTTGACTCTGAGTAATCGAGGAAATATGATGTGTCTCTAATGATTCAACGTTGGCAGACATAAATCTTGCCTAACTCAAGTGATTGTGGTGCAGGGATTTTAACGACTTCCTGTCATGGTACAGGTTAGGGACCGAATGCTTAGCATCTTTTCCGAAAGACGATGTGACCTCCCCTGCCTGATGAAATAAAGTGCCAGAGCGACATTTCAACCCAGAATCTACCAGCCCAGAACCAATCCCCTTGCCCATTCTGACACCTTATTTAATCATAACACTAACACTTCCATTCAAATATTTTACAAAGTTCAATTTCTTTTTTAAAATAAATTTTGCCAAATTCTGTAGATTGGTTTACATTGACATTGACGAGGACACTTTTTCTTTGAATCAAGTCAAATATTATAGTTGTTTTAATGTTTAATACAAGAAATTTTAAGAATATATGTTATAATGATTTGATATCATATGTAATAACAATAAAATAAAACTGTATAAAGAAACTTAAAAAACACAAATTTTATTATGCTTTACAGTGTGAGTGATAGTAATTTATTGTGAATGCTCTAATTAATATACATGCACTAGTCATCAATGTATCTATTTCCCTGATATATATACTTTGTGTGTTTACAATCTCCATTATTTTTGGGTAACATTAGAACATGGAACAATACTTTTTTAATTACTATGACAGTATGTCTACTATTTGTAAACTAATTTTCCGGTCTATCACTAAACTTAAAATACAATACTGAAAGAGTAATACTGCATTAGAATGACAGTATTATAGTAACATAGAAGTTTCATCCAAATAAACACCATCCTATGAGACAATGTTTCTTTGTCTTGTTCAAAACGTATGAGTCAGTCTACATTTCAGTGGAAAATGAAAAACGCCTATATTCTGCTAGATACATGCACAAAAAAAAATTTGATATTTTGCCTAATGTTATAGCCTGCATTACGATAAAAGAAAGTTTGATAAAAGCGTTTCTTCCTTGCATTTTTATTTATTGTTTAAACCGATACCCTAGCGGGTGATCACGTCAGCTGTTTACCGGCTTTTTGTTTGATCGGTGATTCTACAGATTCTACATTAGAAGTCCTCAATTTCGCCTAACTCAAGTGCATTTCGAGTTGAAATCTTTAACGAGTACCTGACATCGTACAGGCTTGGGACCAACGGCTTAACATCCACACCGAGGGACAACGTACTCAGATTTATTCACCTCCCCCATGAATAAAGTGAGGGTCAGGTGGGGATCGAATCCCAGACATACCAGCCCAGAGGCGGGTACGTTAACTACTGAGCTAACCTTCTCGCCCATCTTTCCTAGCATACTACCGGCCAAAAATTAACAAGGAACCACACAGGGTTTTATAATACAGTTGCATCATTAATAAATTTGTCGTAGAAATAACCGCAATGTTGTGGTGATGATTTGTATTCAGTATATTCTAAAAAAATACTATAACAGAGGAAAATATACAGTTTATCAGATAATCAAATTAAACTAATTAATTGTAATTTTAGTTTCCTAAATTCACAATAATTGTGCAAAGTATGATACCTCATCAGAATCTGGACGGAAAAATACTATTATTATTATTATATAATTATTAGTGCTATTATGATATTCATATAAAAGATATTTCTATTTCAAATATTATAGTTTTCTAAAACAGTTGAAATGGATATAACCAATAGAAAACAATTGAAATTATTAAATAATTGATTGATATTAATTGATATTATTAATAAATTGATTAGACATGAGTTTGAAAATATTTAACTAAGGTGTTTGATATTATTTTACAAGACACCCAATTTAAATAAATGCCGAACTAAATTGAATGCAAACGTATATGATAGTGCGTTTAATTGATATACGAGTATACTAAAGTTGAGTGTAGATTGACACAGATTTTTACAACTTTTTTTTGTACTATTATCACAACTTTCTATTATATAATTTATAATTACCTGAGCTTTATCGCCTACCCAGATTATTGTTTTTATTTGGTTTTAAATTTATTTTATGGAAAAGAACATTAGTTCGTATATAGATATTTGAACAAAACAATAAATATAGTGAGTAAGGTCTTTTAATAAAAAATACCAATATACTACCATGTAATAGTTAATGGTAGTATTATACGGTATCAGAATTATACCGTAAACGGATTATAAAGTTATTATACGGTATCAGATCTGTCTACCGCAATTTCCAATATAAATTGAATTGTCGAAAGAGAATAGCAAAAAAAGTAAACTCACGGATAAAAAAAAATATGTTTTAGTTAAAAAGTATTTTGTTTGAGAAGAGATGTAAAAAAAATTTAACTGAGGTCTTGTCAGATGCAGAGTCCCACTTGCTTTTCCAAGGGACTTTTCTCTGTCACCCTCGTAGTAAATACTTGTGGCTTGACATTTCAGCAGAAATAAGTAACAATCTTTAGCAACAATCTATTTCTCTTTTGAAAATATCAGGTATTTCCTTAAAAACCAATTTGAATTATTATAGGCATATAGATTATTTGCTAATTTTGAAATATAATTTTCGTTTGGCCTATCAAATTACAAAATACAAAAAAAGTGTTTTTGTATTTAAAAGAAATAGTCACCAGAATGTTTTAGGTACAATGATAAGAGAAATCATATATGAGTTTATAATTAAATTACACTAAACTATTAGCCAACATTCAATACTTAATCGAATAATGAATTAAACTTTTGGTTTAGGGACATGGGACATTTTAACCTGAAAAAGACTTAATGTTTTGGCCAAAAAGTCTCTGCAACAGAGCAAAACCCCAGTTAACGGTATGTTTTTGCAATGGTAATTGGATTCGCATCCAATATAGCACAATTACCATAACCCAAGTTATTACCATAACACAAGTTGTATTATAAATTTACTATAAAATTTTTAAAGGGTACAAAATTTAGCTTGACTACAATACATTGTTCCTTAAATGGTTTTAACAATATTACCCTTCTCTATTATCGTATTAATAATTTACAATTATTTTATCATTTTTTTCTAAATGAAATTCTGTTACCAAACAAATTTGTAATTTAATTGTTTAATTAAATTAAAAAAATATCAAACACTCTTCTTTGAGATACTGTTTGAATAATAAATCCGTTGTCAAAAAAAATCTAGGTTCGTAAACAAATCCAACAAATATAGCAGATTATCCATTATTTCAAATTGAGCATTCAATTTTATTACCGTTTGTGGTAATCAGACATAGCGATTTTTTTTACCAATTTTATTTTAGTTATTTTGAAAAAAATAATTGTTCAACTTTTAGCTGTTTAGCTCAAATAAAAACTTTTCTGAAATTACAATACGTGCATAATAAAAGGTATTTAGCATAATGTTAAAAGGTTCTATTACTAGGCATAATCTCATTATGATTCCTGTAACAATTTTGATTGAATCGTGCCCAAAAATTTGGATTTTTGAAGTAGACTTATTTTATTATTGTATAATTAAACACACACACATACACCCATATATATATATATATATATATATATATATATATATATATATATATATATATTAAAAGTTGGGAGCAGTCCTTCTTCAATTAATTTTTAATTGATTTACATTCTTTAATTTTTAAGTTGAGTTCTGAGTTGAAGAAAAAATTTCGTAATTTGGAAAAATATAAGACAAAATTGAATCAAGTGGAAACAGACATCCAGTTTTTAAAAGCATATATATATATATATATACTTTTCCTTGATGATCAAACAACAATATGAAATGTGAAAACGAGACTAAGATCTTCCAACTGTAACAAACGGTCTTCGTCAGAGTCAGAAACCTAACTGTTTTCTTTTATAGTTTACTTTTTTTTATGAAAATATGATTCGAAAATTACACTTACAGTCTCTAATTTTTGGTTTGAAACGCCTTTAGGTGAGATAAAAGAGGTAAACCGGTATAGAGATGGTTGGGGACCCAATGGGATTCTTCTCTCTTATCTCTCCTGAATACGGTTACAACCGTAAATTAATGACTGTAACTGTGTGTTTTAATTTCTCTCTCTCTCTCACTCTCTCTCGATATATATATATATATATATATATATATATACAAAACTAAAATTCATCGGGACTCAATAAATGGAGCGCTTGCATCGGGACTCGATAAATTTTAGTTTTGTTTCTATTCCACAGTCGATACATTTATCATTATATATATATATATATATATGTTTCAAAGTAAACTATAGGTACACAGTAAATAGAAAAACAGACTTACAGTCACTAGTTTTTGGTTTAATCGTCCTCACGAGAGGAGGGATAGAGGCACGAAGCGCCCTAGGTTGAAGACATCAACCGTTTTTCTATTTACTGTATACCTAGAGTTTAATATGAAACTTTGTTTTCTTGACGATTATATATATATATATATATATATATGTTAAAATCTGATATTTAAATGACACGACTTTTAATCATTTAAATTGTACTTTGTTTTAACTCTTATATATATCTTAATAACAAAAAGTATTTTTTTTACTAGGTTACTAAGTATTTCTTTTATTATTAAGTAATAATTCATTAATGAAAAAAAAAACTTTTATTTTCTTGGTTGAAAATGAATATTCAATTACAAATACTGAATTCAAAAATGTATCAGATATGGAAAAAAAAATTCGATAGAAGATTATGGCACTGTACCTTATATAGAAATACTTGAATTGAAGTAAGATATAGTAAGTAAAAGTTATTGTTGATATTTCAAGTTAAAAGTTAATTACTAAATGAGGAAATTGTATGCACACCACTAAAGAAGATTTAGGTTAAGCCTGAAATTTGAAAGTGCTAATTGGTATAGCTGAGAAATAGTGTAGACGGAAAGACATTTTGAGAAGAGCAATAGTGATGGTTAATCCTGATAGGGTAGACACAAGTCACATTCCGTATTCAATCACACAGACCTCATCTCAGCACGCTGTATCAACACACATTCTCCTTCCCAAACTGCTTTCAAGGTGCATCCAAATCCATAAGACTATTCTTCCATACTGTGCCACAAACAGTGAATTACTAGTTATTGCTGATTATTATATAATATATTATAAAGTTATATGTTTACACAATTAATTTACAATCGCAATGTACATGTAATGTATTTTACAATATACTGAATTTATACTTATATGCGTATAGTATATCTACAACGTCAAGTATGTACTAGTTAATTATGCTAACACAATGTATCAAACTGTAAAATGTATCAAAATGTAACACACTGTGTTTGAACAAACAATATAAAATAACAAAGGAACTTGTTTTAATACGTTTTATAAGCTGGTTTGTTACCTTCCTTCTCCATTACTTTTATGTTAGCTTCTCAGTTCATACTTTGTTTGCTCTCTGATGACATACATTGAAAGGTCTCAGAGCATTTATTCTATTGTTTTCCTTTTTCGATTGTGGTTTAAACTTCATATATATGAAGTTATATATTCATATATATGAAAAATCAGGCATCAGGAAAGTTTGGAGTCATTTTTAATAATGAGTGTGTCAAGGAAGGACTGCTACCAAAATTTAGAAAACTATATATATATATATATATAATTAATAGAAACGGTCCAGCGGACTTTTTTAAATAAAATAAATTCAAAACGAAGGAAACACACAGAAAGACACAGAAAGACACAGATTATATATATATATAAATATATATAGTTTTCTGAATTTTGGTAGCAGTCCTTCCTTGACACATTCATTATTAAAAATGACTCCAAACTTTGCTGATACCTGTTTTTTTTAACAAGTTTCTCAATTTTTGTAAATAACAGTTTCGTTAATTTGTCTACGCAATAAGTAACATCTCCTAAAGTCGACATGTTTCGAATGATCAACATTCATCATGAGTACGTAAATAACTTCTTGAGTGAATTTTCAGATTTATTATATATGCAAAGTGAAGACAGTAGGGGTTGTTTTTCAAGAAGTTTAAGATAAGCTGGTCGTTAATTCTGTTGGATGAGTGGCCTCTCGGCTTGAGCTACTACCTGCAATGGTTTTTGGATTCCCTTGATGTGAATTAAAGAGCCTTAAAATTTGGCTGCTATTTTCGACTTGAATATTTAGGAGTAGCATCAATTTTTGAATAAATATAGCCTCTAAAATTCTCAGTTTATCTTGGTTACTTTCTTTTTTTATTATTTTAGTATTTGTAACCAGCATCTCTCGGCTCAATTTAACGTTTTGTTTGTCTTGTATATGTTTTTTAGGTGCTCTGGCCATTAGGTGAATAGGGATCCTTCTTGATAGGGAGGGGGTGGTCATACCAATGAACAAGTGTTTTCGGGTCTCACAGCATGAACAAGAGTGAGTGAGAGAGAGAGAGAGAGAGAGAGAGAGAGAGAGAGAGAGAGAGAGAGAGAGAGGGAGAGAGAGAGAGAGAGAGAGAGAGAAAGAGGGAGAGATTCACATTGGTTCAAATATATATCGGCCATGTGTAAAACAGTAATGCAATAAACCAGTTTAATTATATAATACATAAATGATTTATTAGAATCCTGGCTCAAATTAATCTCACAAATCGGACATTTCGGTTTCTATATATATTAAATTTGAATTATTTTTAAAATTCATAAGTTCCAATTCATTAGATTCTTACGTAAGGCATCGAAAAGGTCTTAAAATAAAAACAAACATCCTAGTGATGAAGGGATAGTTTTGAGCCTGTATAACCAGCACAATCTCTGTTTATTTTAGTGATATATATAATTTCAAAACAAGATAACCCGATTTGGCCATAGACATAATTATTATAAAAAAAAAGAATAGTAAATGTTACCGATAATACAAACTACGAATATGGTGGTTAATAAATAGTTTTTGTAATATATTTATTCTTTCTATGAAAAACTGTTCATACATATAATGAACTTTTAGTCTCGTTTTAGTATCTTCATTTTCCCATTATTAATTTTTAAATCATTTCCCATCTTGAAACTGATTGAAAGAGAGAAAAAATGTAGTAGTTATTAATGCTAGCAGTTGTTCCCTTATATCACATAATAGCATAATAGACCTATACGTGGACGCAATCTAAAAATTATTATCTAAGTGTTGTTAATGCAACTATCATAGAATATACTACCTATTAAAATTATTTTAATAACTCCTAAAAGCCAGACTAGAATTATGTGACTACTAAAACAGACTATATATGAATTAATTGGTTGATATTTTGAAAAAAAAAAGTATATATGAGTTAGTTTTAAAGAAAATTACACCACTTCACACTGAATTGGATGTTTTTTGGGCATTTATACATTGAAAAAGAAAACAAAGACAGAGGAACCTGTAAGTTTGTTATTTATACATTTTCACATCTATAAATGATCTGTCTTCATTTTATAGATATTATACATAAAATATGTAGCACAGATATCTTAAACGATAGTAAACGTTGACCTTTGAGGCATGTATTCTTTTTTAATATCAAACATATCAAAAAAATGCGGAAACAATTTCTCGCTACAGAATAAAGATTTCACAAGGGCGGAAAATAGGAAGTAATAAAAAATTAAAATCACTCTCCTATCATAAAATCTTAAATGGCTAAAATTGAAATCCCTTCTCCGAGATATCATGTAATTCCATAAATCTTACCGAATGTGTTGTATTATTCTGATAGGTGACTGCTATTGAAGAGGGTTATTCATATTTTACATTGTAGTGAAAGTACTTTTTAACGTAAAATAATGGCGTATGTAATAAACAATAAAATAAATAACTATGTTCGCATAACAATAATAATAAAGATATGAAGATTTTAGCTTAGTTATAAAATGTTAATAAACTTATCCTGAATAAGAAACAAAAATTCTAAAAATTGTTTTTCCCATAATTAAAATACTGAAATTCTTAATTCAAGTACTGATGGTATTTGTCCAAGTGTTCATTAAATAATATATTTGATTAATATAACCATAGATGATTAATTATTGACTATTTTAAATATTTTTTGGTTTAAAGAACCTTTGTAAAACTTTGAAATTATATTGAAAAGATGCCTATATAGAAGAAAATGACAGAAGAAAGTTCAATATGCTTTAGATAACTCTATGAAAATACTTATTAAAAATGCAAACCTAAAAACAGAAATGAACTTAAAAAAAAATTTAAATGAATACTGAAATTAAATAGATGCTTTGAAGTCTCTATATTTTTGTTACAGATATCACTAGGAGGAAGAGGGGAAGAAACACACAGATCGATTGGATAAAGAAGGCTGTCAATTCAGTCACACTTTCCAAATCAGAAAACAAGTACTCAATTCTTAAAGGGATATATCTAAAAAGGAGTAACAAAAAAAAAGATATGCACTAATGAAACATAAAGTAAAATATTTGCTTACCTGTACATATATTTCTTAATTAATCCATTAGGTATAAGATAAATAATATTTCAAGTTATAAAACATTAAATACAAAAATAAATTAATTAGACAACGGCTACAAAATCAAAGAAGTAAGAATACACTGGAATTTGTAATAAATTTAATATATTGTATAATAATTATTACGATCTCCAAATGAATGAAAAATATTTTGGGTAAATTCATTTTGGGGAATATCATTTCTTCAAATATACATTTGAAGCAGTATTATTTTGCTAAATACCAGGCTTAACTTTGCTTAAGAGAGTATATCGAAATGCTCAGGCGAGTTCTATCAGGCGTAGGAGCAGAACATGAGTTCTTCTTTTGTCCTTGTGAAATACGTCACTTGTCCAATTCTTCCTTTATCTCTTGATAGCAAAAAATTAGTTCATAAGATGGTTGTCTTAGTGATAAGCTCGCAAATTCTAAGACTGAAGTTTACTTTAAAGGTATATATATTTAAATTCATGTTTATGAATTTTATTTAATTACATGAATTTTATTTAAATTCATTAAATTCATACATTTAATTCATTTCGTCATTACCACAGAGGTTAGTATTATTATTATTAGAACTATAATATACCGTCTTACCTCGTACACTGCTGCTGAAGCTCTCGGACCGGTGTCGGGTGTCACCCATCTTCAACAAGAAATAATCTAAGGAGTCCTACCTTTCTGATTATATAACCTACCTACTTTCCATATGCTGCCTAGATTTTATTTTTTAATTATTTTAACTGTAATTTTATTTTTATTTTATAAAATTTTTATTATAAAATAAAAATAAAATTACAGTTAAGATAATTAAAAAATAAAATGTAGGCAGCATATGGATAGTAGGTAGGTTATATAATCAGAAAGGTAGGACTCCTTAGATCATTTCTTGTTGAAGATGGGTGACACCCTAAACCGGTCCGAGAGCTTCAGCAGGAGTGTACGAGGTAAGACGGTATATTAAAGTTCTAATATTAAGTATATATATTTATTTATCTTTGTTAGAATTGTTCCATAGATTTTTTGCATAGTTCCCTTTAGTGTTTTCTGATCAATTAAATCATTCTCTTTATTATGAAATATATAATATCCTTTATGTTGGATATTTATAGCAGCGCCAGGAAGATATACTGTTTTATAAACAATGTGACTTTCAATAGAGATTATATGCGCTATATTTGACAAGAGAGAAAAGGAGCGTTTGACTATGGATATACTAGATTATATTGGATTATCAGTTCACTTATAACTGGATCACACAAAAGGGTTAGACATAATGTTATTACCTTCACTAGCTATAGAATTAAAACTGGCTCCATTTTGAACATCTTATAAGAGGAGAATATGAAATATAAAAGGTCTATTTTAGAGCACACATCAATGCAATTAATACAGCCATGGAACATTTGTGTCAATAAACTTCTTGTGAAATCTCAAATGAAGTTGACAGATGGTCGATTATTAACAATTGGAGAAAGCAGAAAAAAATAGAGCATTTTGAAGAGTATTATCAATTTTCTAATACAAAATTTACGTTTCAACTTTCTTCGTTGTTAATTTACCTAAACATGTTTATAATTATAACCATGTGTATAATTTAAATTTTAATTGGCAATTTAAAAGAAAACAATCACACTTTTTTTTTGTTTATAATTTTTTTCCTTGATGCTATACTTCCCTAGTGTTTTTCCTCTCTAACAAAACAGGAAATTAAGAAAAATAAACGTTTAAACGTATCAATGATTCTAACAGTACGCTTGATAAAACAACATTCAACTTTCTTAAATGTTTTCTAGTGTTATTGTCCTGAGGACAACTTGCTGGCAAAAAATATCAATACTCACCAATTGCTGTCGTTTCTATTTATGTTTCAATCCTTAAAATTATTTTAACGTTTTTAGTGATCAAAGATGTAACGGACATGTATTATATTACTTCCAAAAATATAATTTATAAGTTCCAAAACATATTGATATATAAACATGATTAAATTTCTGAAAGATAAACTTTTACTTATCTAGGAGAATAAATAAAAATAAGAACTATATCAGTTTGTATATTCCTTTTCTAATAGTTGTATATTTCATTTGTCGTATAACATAATTATGACAAATTTCCATATTGCTAATATAGGGTTCTAAATTTCATAAACCGTGTAAGGACATTTTTTGATAAATTTTGATACATACAAATGTTGATACATTTCAAGAACTATGAAGGATGATAATAGTACTAACTTCAGTTTAACTGAGTTAATTATACCTTTATAAGAGATAAAGTATTACTTCACTAAAAACTACAACTATTTGGTTCTATTCACAATAACATGAGATGACTTTAGTATATAAGAACTTTATGAGCGATAAAAAACCTATAAAACAATAAAATTAACAGGATAAACACCACAAACTGTTGGTTAATTAAATTTTAAGTATCTTAATTATTGAAGAAATCAGCATGACTGTTTCTTCAATATTGGAGGAGCTTTTGATAATACGTTTTCAAATCCTTTGAATCATCCCTTATATACAGTTGTATTAATCTATAGAATGTAGAATAGTTTACGATGGCCCAAGTCAAGCATAATTACTGTAAGTATGGAATCTACCACAAATGAAGTTATGATTACTTAATATTGTCCTCAGAGATTTAGGTATCACTCTTGTTATGATTTCTGGAAGATGTTCTATACACTTAAAGTAGTCAAGGTAATGATATAGAAGGATTTGTATTTGACTTTGCCGTTATACGAGGAATACTCGATTAGGATTGTCTTTGAGTTTATGCAGCATGCTTTAAACATTGTTGAAAGATGGATAAAGGAGAAAGGTCTGGCCATAAATCTAGCTAAATCGGTTCTTATTCTTTTCTCAGGAAGAATTATTACAGGTATCAAATACTTATTCATTTTAGATTAATCTGAAACAATTGAATTCAAAAGGTTAAGAACTTTAAGCAAATTATATCAAGAACCCAAGAGATATATACTAAGGATAAGTATTATTTCATATAAAATAACTTAAAATGTCAAGTTTATTTAGAAATTACAAAAGGAAACCTTTTTAATTTTGGTCATTAAACCACGTAAGGACAGTTAACGATCTGCATAATTTTGGTATATTTCAAGAACTATGAAGATTTAGGAACAAATTTAATAAAACTATTACAATCAGTTTCATAATAATAACATGATGTATTATTGTAAAATAATAATTTTTATTCTGCTACAACACGTAAAAAGAGCAAGGCTGCCATAAAACCAAATTATATGATCTATAGCCTCCATAATTTCCGACAAGGAAACTTGATATTAAGCTTACTTGGAATCTACAATAAAGTGAAACTGAAACTCAATTGAATCTCAACGATTTAATATTGTATGTTTACTTATAGTAAAGTTGTGTGTAACCTACACGAGATTATTAATTATGGGGTTATTATTGTTTACAGATTTAACCATCTTAAGACGCAGATTTTGAATAATATTGCTGTAAACAGTTTTCATCTTGATGTTAGGTGCAATCAAGGGAGGGTCTTGACAGGAGTTTTAAATGATCTGCTCAAAATGAGTAACATCTGACAAGAATGTCATCTATATGATGTTACATGGAGGAAAAACACTCGCATCTTACTTACTCTCCTATTCCAATTCAAAACATTTCCACACATCAGTTGCCGTGGTTTGGTTTGAATAAACAGCATAGTGAACTTATTCCATCCCTGCAAATTTGACAAAAAAGGACATCATGCATGGCATGATATTGATCGAAAAATACGATAGTTATTCAGTAATACATTAACACAGGGATGCTTAGCTAAGTATCACTTAAAACAAAACAACAAAAATATCCAAAATCTCTCATTTTAAACATGAACTTCCAAGGCAAACCGTTAGTATTTTTTAAAAAGGCGTTACTATTTTTTTTGTAAGTACTCCTATTTACTATATTATTATCTAATTTCCAGTTTTTTAATAATAGAATTTGCTATTCTTCTACTGGTCAGAGATCATTCCATTCTATTTCTTAATTTATATTTCTTCTTTTCTGAATCACATAATAATACGATAATAACAAGGCTAATAATAATTGACCTTCTATAGCACTTTGTGCTATAAGGTAAATGCTATAGCATTTTGTGGTGGATCATTCTATATGCTATACATAATATTTCATTTTATGGTAATCAAATAGTTACTACCATAAAAGTATAGTTTAAGTAGCAGTAACTATTATATTATAATAATATAAAGTATGAAAATAAATTTATGTAATTAAGTATGAAAAATTTTTTAAGGTACGTCAAAAAAGGTTGAATAATACTTTACATATGTTGCACGTTATATATGGATTATGATTTTAGTTTAGCATGATCAAATCTGAACATTGCATCATTATGTCAGCTGTGGAATTATATGAATTTTCACTTCCGTTACTCTGTTCATTATTAAACAAGTCATTTCTACTGATTTATGTTAATTCCTCTTGTATAATTTCACAGAAAATTAATAATAGTATACAGTTAATTTACTATATAATATACCACTTATATATTGCGACCTATATATTCTTGGTTTGTGTTTGCAGATCAAAAGCTATTATAAATAGAAAGCGAATTAAAAACTAATGCATATAGCGATAAAGCGCACAGTCGATATCTGTATTTTCACAGCTCACAACTTCATATAACTAACCAACAACCATATATATTTCAAACTGTTCCTAGACATTTCTGTGTTTATCTGCTCTAGGTTTAAAACGACAAAAAATTACCGGTATAGTTTAATTTATCACCTCTAACAGTATCAAGTTATTTTTTTTAATGTTTAAACCGATCTCCTAGCGGGTGATAACGTCAGCCGTTTACCGGCTTTTTGTTTGATTGGTGATACTACAGCTTCTTCATTAAGAGTCCTAAATTTTGCCTAACTCAAGTGTATTTCGAGTAGGGATCTTTAACGAGTATCTGACATCGTACTCAGATTTATTCAGCTCCCACGTGATTAAATTGAGAGCCAGGTGGGGATCAAACCCTTGACTACCAGCCCAGAGGCGGGTACGTTAACCACTGAGCTACCCTGGCCCTAACAACATCATGTTAAGTATGAAACCTAATTTGATGCATTTGTAACACCAATCCTCAATCTAAATTATTTTTAAACTTATCTCCACACAACTCTGCGTTGATACATCAAATCAAAATCCATCTCATATTTTCACACAACTATTAAAATGTTGTTAAAAAAATAATATTTCTTCCTTCTTCTTCTACTACGTAAATAAATATATTAATATTATTGTATTTAAAATTTTTTCAAAAACATTTTTGATAAGGTGGAAATATTTTTAGTTTACTATTAAATAATAAATAGTGTTATATTAATTATAGATGTAAATTGAATCGATGTTCGTTTTACCTTTTAATTTGCATTTCTAAGAGTGGTTCTTTATTTAAAGGAGCAGCTGACTGCTGCGTCAAGACACTAATAGAAATTCTAATTAATTTCCTGTTTTCTTTTAGTGGGCTCTTACAAAGAATATTCTTTTTTTAATAATAAAATTCAATTGTGTAAGCACTTTTTTATCCACATAAAAAATTTCAAATTCAATTTAATGTTCCATGCTTTATTACATGAAACATGATGTGTGTACATTATATGAAAAATTATGAAAAACAAATTATTTGTGTATATTATTTTAAAATGAAAATTATTCTATTCAATACGATACTGTATTTTAATATAGCTTATTTTCTTCATAAATCATTAAGGATAATATGAGAAAAAGGTTGCATTATATGCTAATTTGATTTTAAAAGTTTAAATGATGTCATTTTGTTAATTTATTCTGAATGGTACGAAATATTCAAAAGTGAAGTCTGACAAAAGGAGATTTAACAATGTAGGAGATACAAAAAGTTTTGCAGGCTGACATTTGATAGATATCCAACTCCGACAGCGCGGAGACGGCTTCTCGTTAAATTTATTTATTTTTATTCAGTATTAGTTTATTTAGCAAACTTTATTTACTATTCGTTTGCCTGGTCAAGACAAAATGATAGGCACATTCACTGTATGACAGCTCACAATGATGAGGGTAATTTTTGGAACATAAGTTATCTAGACAATGGAGAATAAAGCACTATAATAAAGAAGGATAAACAACTATCTTCGTTATTGAGAAGATAGGTGATTACGTGGAATTGATTGGAATAGTTAAAGTTGCAAAGAGGCTAAAAACTCCGAATGCACTGTATCCCCATAGTGTCAACAATAATAATTTGAATTTAGAAAAAAAAAAATGCAAACAAATTATAGCAGTTACTATAATTTTACCAACACAAATGTAACTTAAATTGGTGTCGATTAAGATATGTATATTGTATAAGGCCCCTTAAAGATCATAGTATGTATTCTTTATGATTTTAAATGTTACAAAAATTTAGGAAATTTATTTTTTAGTATATTTAACCCCCCCTGAACAGACATGGGAATATGTTTTCTGATCTTTATCTTATTGATTGTAAAAGCGAAGGGGTGTTGAATTAATTTTTGTAACGTGGAATAAGATGTGAGGATCACACTGGGGGAAATAGGTTTGAGGAAGGAAGGCAGCTCAATACTCAATGAAAACCTGTAACGAAAAACTGAAGGGCATGATCCTTGAAAATTTAAAAGTTTTCCTATTGTCTGTACTTTTGTTGCCTCAAGTATTTTTGCTGCATATTTCCTTTCTTATTATGCCTTACCTTTGAAGAAACTTCTTTTCTTGTTAATTTCCATTAAATTTTTCTATTAATTTATTTTTCCGCTTTTTGTTTGGTAAGACTTCGTGTTTGTTACTTTACTATAGGCATAATATAGTGATCGTGAAAAAATTCGATCTCGAGATTTTGAACGGAATACATGTTTTGAGGTCCCAGAACTCGTTTTATGAAGTTTTTTCGATGATATCTGTGTGCGTGTGTGTAGGTGAATGGGTGAGTATGTATCAAAAGTTTGTTTCCACGGTACGGTCCAGAATCTTTGATAGATCAAGTTGATATTTTATATAAAAATGAGCTTCATAGAGTTGATGATCCTAATTGTTTGGGAGGAATTATGCATGACAGGAATGTAACTTTTTTTGCCAAAACCTACTTTTTTGTTTTAAGACTACATTTTTACATTCTAATATTCTTAATTTATTCTGTATTTAAACACTTTTTCAGTTTAATTAAATATTAGTTCCGACTATGCCCACAGCTTTTTGGTTTACAGATTGACCACTAAAGTTATAGAATAGTACATTGGACTACTCGTATGAATTCCTTTCAAGTTGCCACTATTTAAATATTCCGCCATATAGTTTAGGAAACACATTTCCTTTATTTGTATCTCTAAAATCGTTTTGTTCTTATGTTTCAGTGTTCGGTTTCCAAACATCTCTACAACTCCTAAATTTCGTTCTGTCTAAGAACAAATGTACTTGAGTACACTGAGACACTCTCAAGTCTCAAATTTGTATTCGCCATTAAAATTCGAAGATTAAAATCTGAAAAATATACTGCCAATATGACTAAGATCTTTCAACCATAACAAGTGCTCTTCAACAGAGACAAATCTCAACTGAGATTACGATTTAAAATCACAGATTACTGCTGTGACTTAGACTCAGTTGAAATTTGACTCGATTGGAAGATCTTAATATTTCTTCTCATTTCATATTGTGGTTTGATCATTTTTGTCATTTAACAATGAACGCTTGAAATAAAAATCAATGTTTAAACCACAGTAAGAAATTAGAAAAAAACTAAGATCTTTTTTCGTCAGAATGAAATCACAACAGAAGTTGAAGATGTAGAACATCTGGTGTAGGGTTTAGAAAATTGGGAGGCAAGAGAGGTATTTTAAAGGGTATAAGGTGCAGGAAAAAGGACAATTACCCAGGGAAGGAATGCAGGCCCGTCCCTTAGCTATAGCAAACCGAGGCAACCACCCTGGGTTCGGCGATTGTGGTGGCCCCGCGGGACGACGGCAATGATCTCGGGACCTGTTCACTGGATAATTTGCCATACCGGCGGAAGGTCAGGTTAACGACTGCCGCAACGTTATTTATCCATAACTTTACTTTCAAAAACGGTTGCAATACTTTAATAACTCATTATATATTGGCAGCATTTCATCATCTAACTTGTATAAAAAAAAAGGAATTTCCTGTTTTTATTGATAAATGAAAGACACTGAGTGCAATGAAAATCTGTAAACATGAAAATAAAATTGAAACCACTATGCTCTTTTTATTTCTAATATCTGCACAATACAACGGATAATAGTATTTGATATATATTAATATGTTAAAAGATTCCACATAAACATGTGAAATAACAATCAATGATCAAACCACAATTTGATTTTTTTCCCTTTTCCCATTTTCTTATTGTGGTTTGATCATTGATATATTAATATGTGAGTAGGGAAGGCCCCGCACCTTCCTAGGGATGGCTCCGAAGGAATGTTAGGGTAAACAAAAGGAGTACAAGAAGAAATAAGTAAAAAAATATCTGCTAGGTGTCAACCCACGTAAATGAGGCTATTGTCTTCGTCATCTAAGATGACATAATTTGGTGGACAAGAGATTAGAAAAACTCACTAATATATTTCGACTTCCTATATAATATTATTATAATATATTATATTATAGTATCATTATATATATATATATATATATTGTAAACAGGAAAACGATCCAAAAGGACAACAAATGTTTCACGATGAATCAGAAACACAGAAATATATATATAAATATAGTATTCTATGGAAACGATTAAAAATGGGCAATTAATAATAAAAAGAAATAATTGACGAATAGTAAATAGATACACTTACAGTTCTAATTTTGGGTTTAATCGTCATCAGAAGAGAAAAGATTGGAACACGGAAAGCACTCGTGGAGAAATAGTTGGAGACCAACAGTTTTTGTCATAATCGTGCTCAGTTCCAGTAAACCAAGAATATAAAAGGGACTAAAAAAGGAAAAGTAATGAACAATAAAACTCTATGTAAAACAAATAATAGAGGGAAAGAGAAAGGAATTAATAATTATTAAAATTTAATCTTGTTGAATGAATATTGAAACTGAAAGACATATTATCGTTAACTAAACATTCAAATAAATAAATAATAAATTAAAAACCAATCAATAAACACTACAAATATAAAAACGTCTCCATTACATATCACATTCGTGAGAACTTGATATTGTCGTCAATAACAATTCTCTCCTAACCAACGACATCTGTGCTTGTAACCACGGGATGTCTGCTAATAATTGCTACAGGTTGTAGATGCTGCGACAAGTTCCCCTTGAAAGCAAGAATAGCACATTATGATTTTTTGAAGAGGAACATATTTGGGTTCTTAATTTAGCATTATCATGACAGGTCCTAATTTAACTAGTTACAACGATATATCTTATTTGAAAAGGGTTAGAGAATTTACAATAAATGAAAGCACAACTTATACTATATACTAATAGTTTTTTTACTGTATCTTCATTTTATTAAATTATTTAACTTACAGTATAGTCATTACTGTATACATTTAAATGTAATATTATTATTAAAAAACATATTTTTAACATTTAATATTTTACTTTCTTACCATTTCCTTGATAATAAACAATAGAGTTCATTGCTTATTATTTTTTTTAAATTATTTGCCTAGTCTTAATATAGGTCATCTTCTCTTCAACTGAGGACGCCTTGGATAACATTTTTTATCTCCAAAAGTTTAATATACTCCTCTCTTCCCTCTGATGTAAAAAAAAAAACCAAAAAATTGAGAGATTATGCCTGATATTTATTTCTTGTTGACATAGTTTACAGTTTAATGATATATATTTTAATATTATTATGCCTATTCTATATATATAGGTTCAATTACTACTTACAAACATAGAGGAATGCCTTGAGAACACACTTACAGTCTCTAATTTATCGGTTTGAACCGACTTCAGGAGAGATAAGAGAGAAACCAAGCGCACTGGATCAAACGGGTCTCAACGTCTCTGATCCAGTGCGCTTGTCCCTTTGATGTCTCTGAAAGACGGTTCAAAACCAAAAAATTAGAGACTGTAAGTTGTTCGTGTATTTCTCTATGTTCTTTGTTTAATGACTATATGTCCGTTTTGATCGTATTTAAAAAAGTGATATATATATATATATATATATATCAAATATCTTTCAATATGTACAAAACACTAGTTTATATTGTATATAAACATGCGGAAAAAAATTTTCTTGAACAATTTTCATTTAACAGTTAAGGTATGTTATAATGTGTGTTCAAAAAAAAAAAAAGTAATTTTCTATTTTGTTTTATGCTTAGAATAAGTTATTGGTTGGGGAATGTTTGTATTTTTTTTTTCCTTTGGAAAGCATTTTCTATCAAGGCTGCAGAGGTAGAATGAGCAGAGTTAATGCGAGCAGGCGCTTGGGCGGGTGTGGATAGGATTGGGTGTTGGTTGGCAGGTTATTTAGGTTTTCTGCCACTTAGGCAGACTGATGAGGGCTCAGTCCCATTTGTCTGCACTCCTCGCTGACGCAACCCCTTCCTCCAAACTCACCTTTCCACATATGTTAGCCCACATCCAGTTAACTACAGTCAAATCCTAACCTTATTTCTTTCTCAACATTTATTTCTTTACCTTTCTTATTGCTTCCTTGATTGACATGAGCATTTTTTTTAAAAAAAATAAATAATTCATTAGAAGTATCATTTTCTCTTTTTTTAAATTTATTTTAAATCACAAATGGCTTATAATCAATATAATCGATACTTTTTTTCCATTCTTCCGCCATAAAGCATCAAAAATAAATTTTTTCGTTGATTGTATATATATTGTACACAGGAAACCGTAAAAGGACAACAAACGTTTCATAGTAAAAACTATGACGAAAACAATATTTTTTTTCGTGAAATTATAATAATCATATTTACGAATTTCTTACCCTGGTTTAAAGTTGTTATTAAAAAATCTTAGTTTTGTTCCCATAAAGAACTATAGTTTGTAGAAATTTGTTGTCTATTAGGAATTAACTTTGTGTCAAGTATTCCGAATCCCTTGTTATTTTTATTTCAAGTTCTGATATAATAAGAAGACAAATACATCGATAAGATAAGATTTTACATGGATCTTGTTATTGACTCAATGTGCTGAATGGATTTAAATCTACAGGCTGCACTAAATTTCTTACTTCCAGCATATATGTCATTATATTTTGACAGGTTTCAGTCTAGCTTAATTCTTCAGTAAATTATTAGTTAATTATCTAAAACCCTTAATAATTACGTAATCGGTTTAAGTTTTATTATCTAGATGTTTACTGGACTGAATAGTTGTGGACTCGTCAATTTTTAGTACTGGGATAGGAGAGTCAGGTAAAGGATTTTCGTGGCGAATTTGAGAAATTATATCCAAATATTAATAAAATATTGTTATAGTTGGAGTTTTTGTTGTAAATTAGCGGTGATTTATGGTTAATGTAAATATCACCTAATAGAGAGGAGTGGGCTGAATGGTCAACCCTTGTTTGGACGTTTATAAAAACTGGATGTTCTTACACTCCCTACAACCCATTGTGATGGGGAAGATGAATTTAATTTTCAACCAGGCACATTTAGAGTTTTCCAGTGGAACGAAGTGTACTAAAATTTCATTTAAAATTCTATGGTTCTTCTTCATTACTAATTGTATGACTGTTGTTAGCATTCTAATTAAATTAATTATATGCATTTAAATTCACCCCGACATCTAAAACCATAACAAACAACATTTGCAGTAGAAAATGAGTTGGGATTTTTATAATGTTAGCTTTTTTAAAAGTAAATTAAATATTCTTTATGTTCAAATTAAAAGTAAAGCATATAATTTATGTAAGCAAGTGAAACTTTAGAAAAAAAAATCAAATGAGGATATAAAGAAACAAACAGGACGCTTTAGTACATTACTTCAATTGCCTGAAATTTTAATGTATTGTAAAATATGTCAACTTACTTTGTATAATGAGCAACTCTAAGTTATCTAACAGCGGAATAAAGAAAAACATAAGGTTGAGTGGTTAGCAATTGTAATTAGCAGTTAGCAATTGTGAGGATGTCTGCAAATGCGCATGATATTTGCACAAGGTGACCAACACATGAGAGTTATTAATTACAATGCAAAACTGTTGGCAATTAGCCAGTGGGCGATCTCTCAATCAGTCTAATGGCAGTGTATCACTAACCCTCGTCAACTCATTATCAACTCGCGTTGTAATTGCTTCTGACCCTAGTCTATATCTATTATCGATCACTACTTGTGCCACGTCTAAAATAATATGCCAGCTAAACTTGCATTATAACGCTCTTCCAAATTGTATTGCAAACTAACTAATGTAGACTCATTTACTTGTTTTCTCTCAACAACAGAACGTGACAGAAACAATTAAAATGGATTACTTTAATTTATAGAGTGCATTATTAATTCCAATATTCCATCTATCTTATCTCAATTTCGATTTATTGAATCATGGACAATTGGTTTGGTTCGTATATATATTTCCATAGCTACTAAATAATATGATTATACAATATATAAATCATTATTTTATATAACATAAGTAATAGTACTAATTTCACTTTACTTCTAAACGGTCTAAAACATGAGATGTAATTTTGATTTAATATTATTGGGAAATATATATATTTGTAAATTTTTGTAGCAGTCCTTACTTGAAGCATGTATTATTAAAAATGTGACCATAATTTGCAGAAAATTGCTCGCTTCTTCATAAGTTGCTCTGTCTTCTTTAATAACGATATCATTATTGAATCTAAACTAGATAACATACTTCTGCAATCAAGCATTTGAGAATCATTCTCGTCCCGAAGATAGCTCTAAGAAAGAGTTGAAACATGTTGCCTGTAGGAAGTATGTTATCTAGTTTAGACGTAATAACGAAATCGTTATTTAGGAAGAGAGAGAGAAACTTATAGGAAAGCATGGTTCCACAAATTATGGTTACAGTTTTAATAAAACATTATATATATATATATATATATTCTCATTAATTCACATTTCGGCTATTGGCCCTAAGTGTTTTATTCCTTTGTTCCCTAGCAATGCTCACCATGTTCAATTTTTATTTCACTACTATTCTTTTTATTTTATTCTTCTATTATTTTATATTATTATTATATTATATAATATATTATTTTTATAATAGTATTATTTTGTACTATTATAATTTAATTTTATTATCGCTTCTATTATCTCCCCTCTTTTCTTAATTCCCTCTCCAATCCCTATCTACCTCCTTTCTGCTCGGATAGGTCTGCGATTGTACATCTACCTTAATACTGCCTGAGTACTTTGTCTTGCCTGCGTGGCATACCACAGAGTTTAGTATTAATGATTCTTTATTTATTCTTCTGATTATTTATGGCTATCTCTTTATGTCTGAAGAACTTTCGTTCAATAATTATATATACTCGTTTATTAATTATTTGCTTTATTATTCCTATTATATAATATTATCCTACTATACTTACTGCTCGCGATAGGTACTGTATTTACATTACCTATACTCCAATCATTGCTTGACATATACAATTTAGTATTAGTAATATGAAAATACTCTTGTGTCGTTTTGTACAATGTCTTATTAATTTTTTTCTTTATGGTGTGTACTATTATACTATCAATATTTACATAAATTGTATTTTAATAATTTCGTGCTAAATTTTTTTTTGTCTCTTCTAGTTCTACGAAATGTTTCATATACCTCAAAAAAAAGGAACATTTTAGTTAAGAGACTATCGAATAGTCTCTTAAGAGGTTACAGACTGGCGAGGAGTACTTAATGAGTAACGACACATTTAAATGATTTATTCACATTAAACAATATATCAAAATCTGCAAAAATCATCCAAAGAAACAGTTTTAATATGCGCAAAGGTTAAATACAGGTTCAGTTTGTTGCGATGTTTTAAAATCATAACTAGTATTGGGAAAACCTTTTTAGAGTGGGTGTTGAGTTCGAATGTCAGATCAAAAATCGGCTATAGAAGTTAAATATATGAGTCAGTCAAGCTGTCCTGGATATAACTGCGGCAGTATATTATGAACGATTCTTATAGTGGGCCCTCATAACTTCGAAATTATGGCAACGACATACAGACGGATGAGTACCATATAATACGTGAAAATGGTGGAGTGAATATTAAAATAAAAATAATTCTGCCACGATTTGCTCTCTCAAACTACGAAGTTATCTCGCAAAAATATGCTTTTGTTTTTTAAAAGTTTTTGAATAGTTGGCAGTCGAGTAATAATAGTTTCCAGTTACCTAATACCCAGCTGTGTTTCCTCAACATCAGTGTGTACAAAGACTATTTAGAGCAGACTAGAACAGCGAAAAGATTTCGACGGCACAAAGTTATGGTTAATGCTTTGTTTTAAAAAATTAATAAAGGATGTTAACATTTCTCAAAACAAGAGGAGGTGATGTTAGAAAGATAAAGATTATGACTACCCCACTCAGACACTCTCACCATGTTATCATTTCAGTCAGAGATAAGCGACTTTTATATTAATGCTGACTTGCCTTATCAGTCTCCCAGTTACTGGAATGACTGTTTCTTATGTAAAATGTGACATCCCTAACGCATAATATGAATGATGTGTTTGATATAAATATCAATAAAAAAAAAAACAATAACCAGTCATATATACCAACCATACAATGTCACGTACAGATAATATATTTCAATATATTATTTATGTAAATTTGTTGATAAAAACTTTAATATGCTTAACAATGATAATGATAATTTAATAATGATAATTTCAATGATATAGGTCTAGGTTAGGTTAGGTTAGGTTGCAGTGGCAGTCCCACAAGTGAACACACTTAGGCCGAGCATTGGCCCTTTGTGATACCACACAATGAAGATTGATTCTACAGTGGGAGTCCTAAATTTTACCTAACTCAAGTGTATTTAGAGTAGGGATCTTTAACGAGTATCTGACATCGTACAGGCTCGGGACCGACAGTTTAACGTCCTTCTCCGAGGGACGACGTGCTCAGATTTATTCACCTCCCGCGTGAATAAATCGAGGGCCAGATGGGGATCAAACCCCGGTCCTATCAGTTCAGAGGCGAGCACGTAACCACTGAGCTAGCCTGACCCACATGATATAGGTCTAACTTACTTAGAAATTTTCTTGGTCGAGTATTGGAGTTAAATTCGCTCAAACAATTTCTCTCATCTAGTTAAAAATAATGTTTTTACACAAGAAGAGGTGTTAATGATATCTAGTTTTCTATATGCATTAAAGTGGTATCGATCATTATATTTTATTTCTTCCTATATAAATAAAGCTCCTTTCTACATCGAAATCTGTACTTGCTATAAATGATAAAAATATAAAAAAAATATTAACTAATTATTAAAACACTTTTAGGCACTAATAGCTTCAATGGAAGTCATAAAATGTATATCATTTAAAATATGTGGTCACTACAACTTTCGTAAACACATTTTTTCTCCAAAAAATGTTCAAAAATTTGTTGTCAGTTTTGTTTACGTTTTGACGTTTATTTTTCAGCGGTTCAACTCATCTTATCCAGTCAGTTTAACAATTTTTTTGTACAACTATTATGTAATATTTCATTCGTTTATACTTTAATTAATATTAAATATTTAGATCTGTAAGTTATTCTGTAACTGTTCTTCTAATGCGAAAGCTTAAAGGTTTTTGAATTAGTTACTTTTCTCAGGGGGGGAAACAAAACACTCATTTGCTCTTCAGCACTTCTTTTTGTTATCAGTGAGCTATATTATTGAAAAATATATATTGTTAAAAAATATTCTTTCCTAAATTTCTTTAATATATAATCACGGATTAATCATAAATTTATTCATAATATTTATTCATTCTTATATATTATATTGGTTCCTATTACATATTTTAATTTTAAGAAATTTGAATTCGAGTATGAAAAATGTTTAAATCCTATGTTGACAGATGGAACAATACTTCGTAAAAAGATGTTTGGACATATAAAACAAATGATCATTTCAGAAACTACTGAACCTAGTGTCTAACTTTAAGTTTAAAAATACTTAGTTATTTAAGATCAACGATGGTCTTTGTAACAATGAGGCTTTAAGAAAGCATTTGTTTCTTAAGATCATGGTTTTCTTAAACTACAAGGTTAGTTAGTTGAGAGCCAAGAATTAATTGGCATTATGATTAATTAATATTCGTTTTAGAATATTTACCAAATGCAATGATTTAGATAATTTATTTACTTAAATGAAATTGGCTGTTTAATTGGTTGATTAAGCATTTAATTGGTGTTCTTTGAGGAAGAGAGTAAACACCAGTATAGAAGTGAATTATTAATTCTAGTGATTGAAGTTGATAAAGAAGTTTGTTTCATGTTACCAACTTTGGCTTTAACTATATTACTGGCCAATAGCACCTTGTTAAGATTTATAGGGCCATCACAATTAAAACCCGAGATAATAGTAAGGGCTTTATCAATAGAACTTTTGCATGCAGTATTTAATTGAAATAAAATTACCCCAATTAGATATTCAATAAAGTTTGTCTAAACTGGTCCAAATATAAAATGTATTTACTGTAAAATAAATTCCCTGATGCACAAATACTCTATGTCGAAATATTATATTTTGTTAACGTCTCATCTTGCGGAGGTTTAAATCATTTTGTGCTATGAATGTAACTCATTTATGAATGAGAATAATAGAGAAGCCAGATAATATACCGACGAAGGACTTAGTATGACCTAAACAACTTATAACTGTCTCCAGTATTTTTATAATATCTGAGTTCCAATGAGATCCGGTGTATGTAACATGGCTACTGTCGTTAAATATTTAAGAAATATTCCATGTATATTCTTGCTTTTGTAGTGAAATAATATTACAAAGTGGAATAATCCATTATCATATACAAAATCTATAGAGGATCTAAATAAAAAATAAGCTGATGTCATGCTGATTGTATATGATGACTAATACATACTTATACAAATACGTTGAATAAAGAGTGGATTGCACTAAGATGCTTGAATATCTATGGATATATATACCCACGCTCATTTTCAGCTGAATCTGATGCACATTCAAGGACAGAGCAAATTGGAGATTCACCTCGGAATTCACAATAACATAATAACAATAATAATGATCATGTCAAGGATACCGTTGAAAGACTCACAGTGCAAGGAGTAGCATTTATAAAACTTGATTGCGGTGTCTGTTTGGATCCAGAGCCAATGTGTAAAGGGGACCGATGAGTCTGGTCATTTTGAATGGGACAAGATGCTACAGTGGATGTTGAGATTGCTTAAAGCAAAATAAACTTATGATTCGTTCATAAAGCTTCTTGCATGCCTCTGACACATCCTTTTACACAGTGAATGAGATCCTTCACAGAATTGTCAAACTGTAGCTTGTCTCTAAGTTATCTTGTAAGTTAAGCAAGAATACAAAGAGTTGATCTTAGTCAATGATCTTGCACTTACAGCAAGAGATACTGTAACAAGAGAATGTTACAATCTTGAAAGTATTAAGAGAACTGAAAACTGCAAGGAAGCTTGTATGTGGTGATCACCAAGAACGAAGCGGTTGTGTTAGTGCTGCAAATGGAGCACATTGGTAGATTGTTTTGTATTTAAGCAAACCCAAGTGCTCTAAGCAAACCCAAGTGCTCTCATATATAATACAAGTTTTCTACTGCTTTAAATTCGGAGATCTCTTACCAACCGTCAATGACAGGCGAAGCAAGGCCATATCGAGTTACCTATCTATCACTGTTTCAGAGCCAAAACTATTCAGTCAGGATTCATTCGATATAGACACGAAGTGGCTTAGTCTGAATTTAGGGAATACACTATCAGTTCTTTTTTAAATAACAATTTATTCATTTTTATTATAAATTGCCATATTATATGTATTTATGTACAGTGAACTACAAATATTATCCGCAAAGAATATTATTTGATAGACAACTTATATTTTAAACCAGCAGTTAAAAATACTGTTAAGAAATACATTTGTCAAAAAAGTAATTAATTTTGTCAAAAACTCTGGGCCAGTTAATTTATTTTGAATGAAATTTGTTGATCTCACGTAAAAAAAAGTTGTACAAAATGATTAATCTCCTTCGGGAAGCAGACAACCAAGATCCCTGTACTGATTTTACCATGATCGTTCTATGTTAAATGTGGAAGAAAATAAGGTGTTAGTTCTTTCATCATCATAGTAGTATGTAAAAACAGATAGTTAACTAAACAATATATTGGTTTATTATATGTCACATTGATTACGGTTGTTGGTTGTTTTATTGTAAAGGTATACATTTCGTATTGAATATGAAATTCTATGAATATGCAGACAAAAACAAATGGCTACTAATATTTAATATAAGCAATTAAGGTAACAAATAATTAACTATAGAAATGGTGTAGGAAGTGTGACAAGTTAGAAGGTAGGTGGACATGTGAAAGGGTATTGATCAGGTCACCTTTGACATAGCACCTGGCCAATATACCCAAACAAGCCCTCAAAGACCAACCCTTTGAGATGGCATCACCACCATCCCTCAAACCCTATCTTCTCTACCCCTTCCACTCAAATTTTTCATTGTCCAACATCTATACATAACAGGTTCTCCTCTTATGCTAAGTCAGCATCCAGTATCCGCAATAATTAAAGATTTTTGATAATTTAATGATTTAATGTTGATATACATAAATATATGTCAACATCAAAACCTTACTAAAAAATAAAAACAAATTCTAAGATATTAACCAAAACAAGTGATCTTTGTCAGAGTCTTAACTGATCATGTAACAGTATTAGTATTGTTACATTATCACTTGGACTCAGTAGAAGTACAATTCTTTTGGTTGAAAAATCCTACTTAGTTTTCTGAATGCTTACTGTAGTTTAGACGTTGATATTTATTTATGATGTTTATTGTAAAATTTAGTTATATATATATTAGTATAAGTGGGTAGCAGGTCTTCTTGTAAATAAATGGAATTAAAATGTGCAGCAGCTTCTGTATTTACGACCTTTCTGCTAATAGCCTCGATTTTTCTTATTAACATTTGTTGTACTGGAGGTAATTTCCATAATATATATATATATATATATATATATTATTTGGGAATTACCACGTTCTATTCGTAAGAATTTCAGGAGACTGGAACACTTTAGTTTAAAAGTCGCAAATGCTGCAGCTTCGGTACATTTCAACAATATATATATATACATATTTTATTCAATGAAAATTTGGAATCACATCTATTCCTGACAACGAGGATATTGAAATATAGTAGTGAGTTAAGTGATTTCTTTTCTGTGTGTTCTTTTGAATATTCTAGATATATATATATATATATATATATATATACAATTAAACTGTGACACATTGACCGAAGACCGAAGAACAAATACTCACTTTTGGATATTTAGACCGTAATGGCGGTCGACCTCAGGAGAAGAAGTGAATTGACGGAGAGACGACAGCAACTAATGAACTTAATGGGTGAGGGCTAAAGCAATGCTGTCGCAAAGGAGAAAAATAAAAACGGAACGGGGGAGAGAGAGAGAGAGAGAGAGAGAGAGAGAGAGGAGATGGGTGAAAGAGAAGGAAACTTAATGTTTATCTTTAAATATTATGTTTAAGTTCCCTTAACCCTGATACGTAATAGCTGGCTTGAAGCAACAGTGAATTAATATAAGGCAGGTTTATTGTAAAAGAAAACTTTCTCTATGTTTTCCTAATACGCTGTCCACAAGTTTTGAATTAACATTCCTATCATCTGTGTGCTTCAGTTTATGTTTATTATACATGGGATGTGAAAACCGTTACCTATTAGTTTTATCACATGCAGATATTTGTTGTCGTTGATAAAATACTGACAACAAGATAGTAAAATAAACATTTACATAAAGTTAGAAAAAAAGAGCTAGTTTTGCATTAAATATGAATAAATGTTAATTTTCATTTGATTCTTAATTAATCATTGTGCATATAATGACTATCACACCGTTTAATTCCTTATTTCAAAATTGTAGAAAGAAAAAAATATTTGTAAGTTAGCAACCTTTGCAGATTTTTAGTGAAATTGTTTTGGAAGAAAGTGTCGCCATAGAACATTTCGTGAAAAAACCACTATCATATTTCGACTGTCTTTTCATCAGGGAGACGGATGTATGCCGGTGGAAAGAAAATTGTGAACAGAAGTAATGTCTCATTGGAGAATGACTGAGTCAGTGTTGCCAACTGACTGAGAGTGGGAAACCTTGGATAAATAAGATAGTTTATCACAAGAATAAATAAATATGTGTAACAGCACATGCACCTTATAAATATTATTTAAATTTAACCTGCTCACTTTATTAAACGCAATACCTCAGAGTATAAACTGAACGTAGAGCTATATTTATTTAAAGAAGAAGGAAAGCACAAAAATTGAACATATAATGCTGAATTATTACTATTCTGTTATGATGCATAACACGTTTCAATTTTTTTTGTTGCGGGAAACTAAATTTTCATGATGATTTATAAATCATCTTGCTCTAGGAAGGAAATAATTCTAATTAAGAATAACTCCGGAGTAAGAGTTGCCAGCGATATTGTTTTGGTAGTTTGTGGGCGCTGTTTTCTGTGTTGCAGAGACTTTCGCTTGAGCAGACCTGCGTTTCTGTTTAGAGAGAGGAAGCAAACAGTGAGAGAATGTAATATCTCTCGAGATGATCTCACAGCCAGCAGTCAACGTCTACCTCCTCCACCACCCATGTATTTTGCATATTTTCCCTGGTATAAAATCCAATTCTACCACTCTCCTTCTTCCTTCATCTTGTTGTTTTCTATCAAGGCAATTTATGTCTTTTTATCACATATATTTCTTTTTCCTCTATCTGTTTAAAACACTTGCTTGGGTGATGTTATTTTTTTTAGCAGAATCAGTTTCTCCTTATTCTAATTCACAATTCTGAAATAACACTTTCAATGACTATATCTTTGAATAAACAGATATCACATTATATTCAGTTTACACTTTACTGTAAACTGAAAAATAAGAAAATGTACCCGTTATTTTATGCATTACTACTAAAATTTAATATTAAAAATAACGAATATTATATATTCTTTGTTATAAAAATTTTTATTATAATTAAAACTCAAAACCCATCACCTACACTAAAATATTGTTATTTAAACATAGGTTCTGTAGATGATTTAATAAAGAACTACGTTATAAGACGTACTTCTTCTCTGAGTTGTAAACATACTCCATCAAGTGGAAGTATTTGAAATAGAAAAATAAGTGCATTACCTTTAATGTAAAAATGGTTTCTTGCTCTCTCAATCAGAGTACTCTTTCCCATAGTGACGAAAAATGTTGAGAATGCCGTAAATACCCTGTGTATTTTGTCTTAATTTCTTCTTAGGTATAATATTATTATCCTTTAATATATAACTAAAACCTCAAAATTTGCAAAAAAAATTGTTAAATGTAAATTATACATTTATACAATTGGTTAACACAATTACTGTCTTTAATTTTTAGTTTAATCATATTCGGCAAGAAGAGAAGAAAAATGACACAGTGAGAGAGAAAAATGTTTGACGGTGTGTGTATGTGTTAGTGAATGGAGAGGCTGATGAGAGGGTAGGAGTATGATTTATAAAAAAATAGTAATCTTTCAAATGAATTCAATAACTATAAATAGTTTATTTTAGAGAAGGTTGTAGAAAATGCGATAGGGATGTCCTACATGGATATTGTAGTTGTTTAAAGAAAAATAACATTCTGCATACGCTAGTGCAAGGGCACGATAACTACTGCAACTATTTTCTTCCATACTGTATGAGTAGTATCAAAGAAAATAGTTTCATTAGTAAACCATTTGGCTGAAGAAATAAATTAACTAATTTGTTCTGACTATGTGATGAAATGGCTAACTATAACTTATGAAGAAGTAAACAAGGGAGTGCGACGAAAATTTGATGAGGAGTAACTTTTAAAAAAGATGAATCCATTCATTCGATAAAATGACGCAATAATTATAGGTTCCTGCTCATTTCTAGTTAATGTGATTAGTTTTTGTCATTATAGATTCTTTCTAATTTTTGTTTAATATTTTTACTACATATATTCTTTTTATAAGACTACAATGTTTCTTTTAAACAAGGTTCTCTCTCTTATATAAACTGAAAGGTTTTCAATAAAAAATTTGTAAAACGAATGTCTCTCAGCAAAAGTTTTGTTTGATACAGGTAAATAAAAAAAATTCAACCTATTAGCAGTAACTGTAATAGAAATATATATTCTATTGTATATGAGAATACAGAATCTGTCTTGACCTTTCCATTTGTATTCAATGTTAGAATGGGCTTGCAATGTTAGAGTACAAAAAAATTTCTGTTTTTATAAAGTTTGTTAAAAAAAATTATAAAAATAATATATCCATCAGCCTTCTTCTTCCTTCTAACTGTTAAATGTCATAAATAAAACTGTTGTCCTATGCAATATACGAAGCTGTATATAAAGGCATATGTGCAGCTTCATATCTGTTGCAGCTGTCATTAAAGCCGGCCATAAATAATAATTAATAAATCTGTTTAAATCTCTTTTAATAAAATTATATTAATAAGACAGTTTTGATTTGCTTGACAAATTATATTACATATGTTAATAAGTTTAAACAAAAAATTATTTTTTTCAATTTATTCACGTTTAATTCACAAAAATAATTAATTTTAACTACTTTTTGGAACCCATAATAATTATTATCATATTTTACTCTGTTTAAATGAATAATGCATTAGAATGATATGATAGAATGCATCAAGAACACACTAATGTAGAAAACCTGGAGGATGACAAATGATATATTATATATACTAAGAATAACCTACAACCCATTCACCTCTATCTTTCATACAAGTCGATCAAAGTCATTTTATCGTTCTTCTGTTATTTTAAAAAATCTAATAAAAAAATACTTCCATTAATTGAAGTCAATCATTCCATACCAATAAAGAAAAGGTTAGGTGACTTATATTAGTTTATTAACATCAAAGGAATGGATGCAGCCTGAATGCTTTTGAAAAAAGCCAAATACAACAGCTTCACTTTTATTACGGCAGATTATTTTAGTTTTAACTAACACGAAATACAACCTTCACTATTTCATTCAAAGATAATTACAATACCTTACACTTTATAAACAGTAAAGTTTCATTATTTTTATTTATACTATTAAATATTAAAATTTAATTCATTCAAAAAAAAACTTATACAAAATCAATATTTATGGCAATTAAAACTAGATTACCTTAATGTTCCGTATAAAAAAATAATCTTTACTTTACAAATTATTAGGTAATGTAACTTCATGGCAAGGTTATGAAGAATTATAAATAATTACAAATAAATGATCGAGTTTTTTTCTATTATCAAATTACTTTGCATCATAGCATTGGGGACTGGAAGGCCAGGCAGAAATTGACGAAAGTGTACTGTTATGAATATAACTAAAAATCCGAAATTTAATATCTGATTGTATTTAGGATATAAATTCTTGAATACTGGTCTACCATTCTACTTCACGTTAAGATAAACAAAAAGGATTTGCCACAATATGTAGTATATTTTAGTTATCTATTTTATGTTATTTATGTATAGATGGGATATCCAAATTCTGATAATCTAGTCATTTGGATTCATTTTTTCTTTCATGTAGACAAAAGAAGCTATATTATTAGCCTAAAAACTAATGTGTGTAAGCCTGTTCAATTTTAAGCAACAACACAATTTGATATTTTGAAAAATATCATGTTTATTGCCTAGATATTAGCATAAAATAATTGATTGTAACATTTAAGAATATTCACAAAAACGTATTTATTATATCCAACTGCAGAATTTGGTTTCAATTTTAAAACATTAATCTATTAAAGCGGGTAAGAGGATCAAAGAAAATCATAGGTACGTTCTGGGTGTTAAATCGACTAGTTTTCTCCAGATAAAAAAGGATTGAGTTTCTTTTTAATAAAATTACCCCTTTTATTTCCCTACATTTCAGTCGGTTTATTTACTTTATTTTACAAAAGAAATTATTTTACAGTGTTATTTTTTTTATATTAAGACAAAATTATTCATCGTAAGCTTTTTTTGTTTATGCTATTTTTCCCACGTCTGTATAGTATAGTGTATAATGAAAACGTGATTATGAAAAAAACAGAAATTATAACATTAAAATCTTTGCATTCATATTATTTGTATTCACTAACTGTCTCCTAAATAATTCAGGTCTTTTTATTTCTATTCCGTTAAAAACCCTACTGACAATTTTAAAACAATAGTGATTTTTTTCTATTGGTTCTTTCACAGTATCAACAGTCAAAACTTTAGTTCATTTTGATACTTCTTAAAATATTAGCAATAGTGTTTGTACTGCTGTCTTCTTAAGATGAAAAACTTGCGAGTGCTGTCAATGGGTTGTAAAGGTATTAACGATGATAAATTAGATTGAGTCTCAACAAACATAGTCAACCCTAGAAGGCATGAAAATAATAATTGTCCTTATTTTAATTAACTAAGTACTGCGCTTTTTCTGTACTATCAGTAAAAATTAACACTATTTTTTGACATATTAGGCATAAATAAATATATATGTACATGTATCTACTGGAAAGTAGATCTACTCCTAGACTTAAATGAAGTCTTAAATTATTTTTGATTACTTTTTTATATTTTTTTGTCGCAGTTTTTACCATTATTTTTATTGTTATAATAACATGTTTGTATCATATTTACTTAATTTTATATTAAATTCTTTATTCATATTTCAATTTTTATGCCATATTTATGCACACTTATTATTTTTTTGTTTTACTTATTTATTTTTTCTATTTTATTTACTTTTTTAATATTTTCCATTCTATTCAATCTTTTCATAGAGTGGTAACACTGACAGTGTGTCTCACAGAAGAATGTTTCAGTTTTTCCCTTTTTTTCTGACCAGCTCACTTTTTACTCAATGGTGATAACATACGTCAAAATATTGTTGTTAGAATGCCTGTTGCTCTGCCAGAATGCTTCTATCTTCTCTTCCTCCAGATTTCGGTGATACCAACAACTAGAGACTACATGTTTATTTAGCTTCCTTTTCAGAATGTTTTTTTGTACTTTATGTACTGATTTTGCATTTATTTATTATTATCTGTATGCCAAAATGAATTATTATCGTCAATGAATATTATAGATTGATCTCTGTCTTTCGTTCACTTACTTTTCCAATGCCAACTCAATACAGCAATAATCGATTAAGACAATAAACAGTTATATTCTGTTAATAGAGGCGTTACAATCAGTTTGAGATGTAATCAGATTTAATGAATGAGCAGAGGTATAATTAGGGAAGGTAATAGAAATAGCTGGGGGCCTAATGGAGCGTTTCATCAAGTTGCCTTCTCACCCCATTGCGTCCCGACCTTCATATCTGCTTTCTAGTTCAACTCTGTTGAGCACCCATACTCGTAGTCATCACTTAAGAGTATTGTTGGAAAAAAAATAGCATGATGTGTATTCTTTACAAAAATGCAGGCTTATGCAATTATATTATATTCAACAATAAAATTACGTCAGATTGTGATCATGATCAGCATATTAGCATTATAAAATTAAGGTCTCTTTTGTTTTGTTCGGTCAAAATATATGATGAGTCATATATTGTACCATAAGTATCAGGCCATTATATTATAAACTTCTTCCGTTACATATAAAATTGAAACTGAGATAAAGACGATCAGGTGTTCATGTGTTTCAAAAGTGTTTGACTTTTAATATTTTGCAGCAAGGCGTTGTATTTTGAGAAAGTTGTCTTATAGACTTAAAATCTGGGGATCAATCCAAAAACCTTTGAAAATTTTTATAAGCTCCTTTTATATTTCTAACGATACCATTCATAATGATCGGAAATTCCTTTTATCCACCAAGAAATTCAATCTCAATACTGCAAATTTAATGAACCTTTACCAACCAATCTAAATCCTTTTGTGCAGGTTTTATCATCCCACCAGATTCGTACCAACCCCATTAGAAGGCTAATTAGAAGGTGTTTGCCCCGAGATATACCCAAAACAGAGTTGGGTTTTTGACTCTGACGAAGACCACTTGTTATGGTTGAAAGATCTTAGTCTTGTTTTCCCATTTCATATTGTGGTTTGATCATTGATATATATATATATATATATATATATACTTTTTCGTTGGAAATACGATCCAAAACGGACAAATATAGTTCAATATAGACAAAGAAACATAGAGAAATCAAAAGAAGACACTTAATGTCTCTAATTTTTGGTTTGAACCGTCTTCAGGAGAGATAAGAGAGGGAAACCAAGTGCACTGGTTCAGAGACGGTTGGAGACCTCCGACAGACCTCTGTCTGACCTTCGTCAGACCTCCAACCGTCTCTGAACCAGTGCGCTTGGTTTCCCTTTCTTATCTCTCCTGAAGACGGTTCAAACCAAAAATTAGAGACTGTAAGTGTGTTCTTTTGATTTCTCTATGTTTATTTGTCTATATTGAACTATATATATTGATAAGAGTATCGACGGTGGAGTAGAAAGAAAACTAAAGTTTATCGGAAATTGGTCAATTCTTCAGGTTCAAATTAAACTCTCATTGCCAACGTTTTGGTTTTTATTTAAAACCTTTTTCATAGGCAGAAGTATAAATTTTGAAGCAAAAAAACTAAGTATTACATTACATGTAATGTTTAGTTTTTCTGTTTCAAAATTTATACTTCTACCTCTGAAAAAGGTTTTAAATAAGAACGGAAACGTTTTTAAAGAAAATTTGGCTTAAAGGTGTTCTATAATTGAAGCTAGATCAAACCTCAATAAAAAAAGAAAAATAGAGTTATATATATATTCAATAAATCGTGACACTTCTCTCTTCTTCAAATGATAATTGTTAAAAAAAATTATTTGATCTACGAGTCGGATGAATATATAAAAAAAAATTAAAATATTTGATCAGAAAAAACGACACTAAAAATGTCCACTAAATAACTAGTTGAGAGTATTTTAAGATGTTATCCATAATTTATATACTCATAATGTTGTATTACTTTCTGCTATTGACATTAGTGGCCCTGATGATACCGCGGATGCCATATTAATCTCGACTTAGGAGGCACATATTAAACCCTTTGGTGTCACATCCGTCGGAAAGTCAAGCTTTATCGTTGATAAAGTTTTCCATGTTATACTGTTCTTTATATTTTACTTTTTAATTATACATTGTTTATTATTTTTGTGCATTGTACCTCATCAATGGATTATTATTACTGATATTTTTTTATATTTTTTTGATACATCCTTAGAACATTACCAACTTGTACGTTGTCAATTGTACAGAAGGTGTTAAAATTTTTCGAAAATCAGCATTAAAAACGAGAAAAAACGATCTAATAAGCCCAAAAAGTTTTAAATAGACATCTATAATAAATAAATAAATTTTGATAAACAAATATAGAAAATTTAAATAATTCTGTTATTTTAAAAAAAAACTAACAAATTTTCTTAAGTAAGCAGTATTTAAGAAAACGAGTGGTAAAAAAACAATGAACCAATATCATTAAGATAACTCCGAAAACAGCACTACTTCCGCATTTAATGCTATGCTCAAAAGAGTATTTTCTATGTTAATTGTGAGCAGTCTTCAATTATAATGGGTTAGGTCAAGGTGCAGTGGCAGTCCCACAAGGAACCTACAATGATCAAAGCACAACATTGATTGTTATTTCACGTGTTTATGTGAAATCTTTTTAAGAAACATACATAGACCGAGATTAGCTCTCTGTGGTTCGACATAATGAACATTGCACTACATTGGAAGTAATAATGATTGTTATTATTTCTAAGAAATATAAAGTGTAACATATATTTAACATGGATTTAAATATAGTGTAGATAATTACAAGCGTAGATGTGTTGAGGAAACCCCCCTTAAGCGACAGGAACCCAGATTAAAAAACGCATCACCCGATTAACAAAAAAATAAATATGTACAGCTATAGTTTAAAAGATAGAGCCGTCAATATGAGTGATTCGGCATTTCATATAAAAAATACAAACTTAGTCAAAACCATGTAAATAAATAATAACTTTCTGAAAGCCCTACTGAATAGAATTATGGAACTCAGCCCCAAAGCACAGACTTGTCAAAATAACCTAAGTAAAACCAAAGGGAAGAAAGTATAACTAGAATGATAAATTCAAATAATTACATGATTACACCATAAACATTCAAAAAATAAGTTTCAATAAAAACGTTATCAATTAACTTTTTGGTAACAAATCGAATTATAGCATTTACTCAGTGTCAAAAAATCCGTTTTAATAGCATGTTTTTGAGAGCTTTCAAAATTTGCAGTGAACCATTTTTAGAAGAAGAAATTAAATATATTTACAAAGTTTCAACCTCTCTAATGTATCCAAAAAAGTTAATTGATAACGTGATGAAAAAAGCCAAACAATCTTTGATGTCATCTGTAAGTGAGGAACGTTTTTCAAGAAGGAATTTGCTGGTGGTTCCCTACAGCCCATGTTTAAAAGACATTCCATATTTGTTGAAGAAGCTAGATATCTCAGTGACATTTAGTAGTGGTGGTAATTTGTCAAATAGACTTGTCCATAACTCTAAAAGAAGCCAAAAAAACTGTTGTGTATACAGAATTCCTTGCAAGGATTGCGAGTTGGCTTATATTGGACAGACGGGAAAAGGAATGGATACAAGGATTAAGCAACATCAGTATTCAGTTAGAAGACAAGATGATAAAAGTGCCTTGTTCCTACACATTAGAGACAAAAATCACATAATTAACTGGGAAGAAGCAAAGGAGTTGGTTTTTATGTCATGTGAAAGAAGAAGAAACATTGTTGAAAGCGCCCTCATAAAAGACTTTTCTAAGAACTTGGTCAACACTAGTCCAGGCCTTTTTAAATTAGATGAATTTCTAATTGAAGGAATTATAAAACAAATCAAGACTATTTCAACAGTTATAGGGAAAAATACTGTCAATGATGCCAATCTTACTCCTTCTTTAAATCAAAATTCATAACCTGCTTACAACTTGTATTCACTTGCTCACTGACGACGTGAAAACGAAAGGCCTTAGAGCGACTATCTTCTTTAATTTATGGTGAGTTACCTGAATATTTATATCACGTGTTATTGTGACAATTTTCTATATATATATATATATATATATATATATAATATTATTGAGAAATAAAATATAACCAGGTCTTTTTTTAAACAATTGTATAGAACCACTGAACGTTTTAGTACTATGGACTATTATTAAAGGGGTTATGAAATTTGTATATTAAATTAAGAATAGAATAATTTTATCATACAAAGTCATCATAAGTTATGTTTGAACTCTTTAAGAAGATATGCTGTATTAATAAAAAAATAATAATTTTGTTTGCTTATTAAAGTATAAGTAAGAAGTAGGTTGCATGCTAATCGGAGCATTGAGAAAATCCTTTCTTATAGGCGAAAGAAAACTGGAAATCCTTGTACGTGATTTGAGTGCTTTACAAAGGGAGTTGCCAGATAGTGGTTAGGAGGGGCTCAGAGCCGTAGCTCTTCATAGTAATCTCGCTTTTTATTGATACTTATCAATGGTAAGGTGCAGCTTATGGCCTCTATAGTCAGAATGACTTTCTTCCATCAATTTAGTGATTGAGTTTTAACCATTTCATTATAACTACCGATCTAATAGCATTCACACTTAATTACTTCTTTTTTACCAAAATTTTTATAACATAAAATTTAATTGACTAATGCAATTAGCATTAATAAGAAAATTTAGTTCACCTGTTCACTGAAAATAATTTATTTTCTTTTTAGATATAAAGATATAAATTTCCTTTAAATCAAGATATAAAAAGTAGAGATAAATAGAGTTTCACATAAGTTAGAATTACGTAGTTTACATCAATAATTGAATATGTAAGCAGAGTTAAGGGTAGATATGGAAAATAGTGAAGCTTAGCAGTGAATGTACAAAGTGTAATACATGTTGACAATTATGTCGCTTAGTATAGTACACTAAGTATTATGTATTACTGTGCAGTACAGTGTTTTGTTGTACTATAATCTTTTAGGAAATTACAGGGATTCAGAAAGAAATGTTCTTCGTTGAACATGTTGAAGAATGACGGGAAGTCTTTGAAGTATTGGCCTAAATTAGGTTATGTGAAACGCAATTCAGTTTAGGATAAATCGAAGGTTTGGGTGTGGTAGGGGTTTGGTTGTTTTGCGCTGTTCGATAGAAATGATAGAGGCTCCATAACAGGCTCTGGGCATACTTATCTGGAAGCAGGTTAGTGATGAATCGGGAGCAGTTCTGACAGCCGATCACAACTCTCTTCCACTTCCAAATGGAAAATATTACAAACCGCCCCATTTCCGGCAACGATAACCTCCCCCCCCCCCCCCCACCCCCCACCTTTACTCCTCCAGCTACAAACTTTATCGCATCCCTGGCACAGTCTCATTAATCGCAGGGATTTTTATATCTCTAATGACGCTAACAGTCCCAACAGTTTGGAAACATCCCCCCACCATTCTCAACCGACTTAAACACCATCAAAATCACGCAAAATCTATTATTCACCTCCCGCAGAGGCATCCATTTGGCCTTATCATATAATTAAATCGTTCTGTATTAGCCATTACAACGTTAGACTCAGTGTAAAAGATATCATTTCTTCCTTCAGATACTGTTATCGCGCCTGCAAAGCAGATTTTCATAACTGTTGAATATTCAACTTCTAAAGAATAGATTAATATCAAAATAATAAATATCTGAAACTCTTTCAGGGCATAAACTAAAGAAATAAGCTCCATGTGAATAACATTGCATAAAATTACATACTTTGTACACATGTTTGCATTATACTATAATTTAAATGAAACGTCTTTCATTTATACCAATAGCTGTTGATACAATTAAAGCATATCCATAATACAAACATCCACTCTGATTATTCGTCAAAGTTATTTCCTAAAGAAATATAGTAATTTACGTTCGTAACAGAGTGTCTCGTTTGTCATGGACTACCATAAATTAGTTAGGGAAACAAAATTTATTACGTTTAGACAAATATACATGCAACATACCATTTTATTGAAAATTTTTATCAAAAATAAAAGAGGTACCTTTTTTTTGGTTTTACTTTACACCATTACTATTAAAATGGTTAACTGTTTTACGAAACTATTGATCAGTTTTTTTTATTTTTTTGAGATTTAATTGACCAATTTCAGTAGCATACTTTTCTAGCAAACTTGTTGTTTATTGCTTTTATGTATATCAAATTAATAATTAGTTAACAAAAATTAAAATATACAATAAGTGTACAAATTAGTGTATAAAAAATAATCTCAGGTCCTCTGTTTTACTAAGTATAGTAACCATGAGATCTACTCTCAAAAATTACATACTTTGCACACATGTTTGCACTTTAATATAATTTAAATAAAAGGTCATTCGTTTTACTTATAAATATAAATCGTATGATAATACTATAGTATAGTATACAGTATAGTAATACTATAGTATGACAATAGTATGATAAATAGTAACGTTTGGAAGTACCTTGATTTTAGATTTAAACATTATTTGATGGTATCTATGAGTGTATGTGACTGTTCTACTTTTTCATTTTTTTTTAAATCAAATTAAATTTAATTATATGTATTTTACTTTTATATAAATATTATCTATGTTGCTATATGATTTTAAATAAACAATTGTTGATATATGATTGATAAGAATTTAAGAAGCAAATAGAATTTTAAAAACAATAAAACAATGAACGCTTGACAGTTATGGTGTAAAATCAATCACTGAAGTGTCTAGAAGATTATGATAAACATACTTTGATGAAAGCTTTGGCATGAATTTATATGAAATAGTAGAGATTGAAACAAGAACGACAATATAGAATAATGTACGTTTCATAGCTCTCTGTTAAGTGATTTTAAATGAGAACAAAAATACGATTTATTTATATTTGAATATAAAAAACATTTTTTTGCACATAATATTAACTCTTAAAACCGGTATATGCTTTTATTGAACATTGAAATAACAAGTTTATTTCATTCGATTCACTTAAAAATTTCTGTCAATATAAACGAATCCGAGAAGTACATACTCGTTTAGGTGATCTTATCTTCAAAATGAATTATTATTCAAAATCTTTATTTTTTATTGAATAAAATGCGTTTTTTATTTCTTTAAAATATGACTATTTGTTCATTGTTATTGTTTTTCTGATTTCTCCGATAATGCTATACTTTTAAGACTCATCAGTTACGTAAAAGAACAATGTTAACGAAAACACATTTTCACCAAAAAAATTAACTTTCTATTATGCAATATTCTTCTAAAAAATAGGGAACATCTAGACTCTAAAGGCCATTTTTGTGTAAAATATGAATTAGGTCCATTAATCTCTGTTCTCTGCAGTCTGCCAACAATGTTTACATACAGTGCCACCACCCACCTTCCTTTACACATACAACCATACGCACGCACACATACACACACACCACACACACGCACACACACAGTCATAATCTAAATAACATATAAAAAGGACTTTGGGGACATAAAAGGATGTAATCATCAAAAACTTGAATCCAAATGTTTTCATGATTTCTATACTATACTTAGAGTAAAGCAGAAATGTGTTTAAAATAAATGATAAATGCAAAATAAAAACTTATAATAAAATGCATTAAAATGACCAAATATACAATTACAAAGCATAATTAACCATAGATAGTACGATAGGTGGAGGAATCCTAGTAGAAATAAGGAAACGAATTAAATGTAAAATTCTGATATTATCACTTTAAAGCAATTAATGTTGGAAACCATAGTCTAAATTCCACCACAATCATAAAAGCTTAAGCTATAAAATTGTAATATGTATGAATAAATGTATTTATATTAAATCCTATTTAAATTCTTTAATTCATTTCCTTTGAACAATCTATTTTGGTTAATATTAGCTCATGTTGTCGTTTGATTTGAATACAGTTGCATACCCTGATAATTATTTGTTACTAAACATTACTTCTTTACTAAATATATTAATCTTATAGAAATCCAGTAATTCTTTTTAAATCGTTCAATATATCAATTTAATTAAATCAGTATTTTTATTATGCAACGAGATATACACCAAAAAATTGTAAATACTCTATGTTTACTAATAGTAAGATGACATTAATTATCAGTAATGAATTAAATTTTATGTTTTTATATATATATATATATATATATATATATATATATATATATATATTATCTCAAAAACGAGGAAAAGCAACAAACATAGAAAGAGATGCACTTACAAACTCAAATTTTCGGATGATCCTTCTTCAGGAGACCGTCTTCAATAGAATGGGCCACCAAGCACGCAGGAAACACAACGGCAGGAAACCGTTTTGGCAACGGTTTCCGTCCCGGAAACAATGGGGAATATTCTCTTTTTTCCTGAAGACGGATCATACGGAACTTTGAGTTTGTAAGTGTGTCTCTTTCTCTGTGTGTTGCTTTTCTTCGTTATTGAGCCGATTTTCATCTAGCTTGGATCGTTTTTTCGAATTTTGAGTGATATAGTGATATATATATATATATATATATCACAATTAAAAGAAACGGTCCAGCGGACAATCTTTTAATTGTAGTTATGTCTGTGTCTTTCTGTGTGTTCCTTCGTTTTGAATTTATTTTATTTTATATATATATATATATATATATATATATACATAATATAATATGTATTAAACATGATATTGCTTTTTCCTCAAACATGTCATTGCTTCAATTGGTTCCTTTGAGAGTAAAGATAAAAATGAGTGGAAGGAGAAAAAATTAGGAAGAAATAATGTAGTCTCCAAAACAGTTGCTGCTTAAAATAACTCAACACGCACTATACCAAAGTACAACTTAAAATTCAGTTCCGGAAATTGAACGATATGTCTTTGTTCGCAGAACACCTGTTGGCTGATGAGAATCCGTTAGCCTATTTTTGAAAATTATTTTAACTTCTCTGTTCACTTTTTTTTTTTGAAATTTGCTTTGGTGTGAAGTGCTCAGGCCAAGGAGTCAATCTCAGCTAGCGTGTACGAAAGGATTCAGCGATTATAGAGAGACTTTAGTGCTAGGAGAGGACAATTACTGAGGCGTAATGTGAATTTTACGTGCCGACTTTGTTTTTTTTAATCACAAATGAGAAACGAACTTCTGACAGCTCCCTTGCAATACTGAGGTGGTTGAAATACAAATAATTTCTCAGGAATTATACAGATCATGATATTTATATTTTAGACTATATTTATGTCATTATAAAAAATCAAAATATTTTATGCCTGTGCAAAAAAGTTACATATATATAACTATATACATATTAATTAAAGTTACAAATAGAAAACATAAAAAACACAACAAAATAATTGTGTGAGTGCACTACCACTCACGATTCTCGGTCATTTCGACTGTCTTGCCATCTTCAGGAAAGAGAAAGAAAAAGGAGAAGGAGCGAAGGAACGGAGAAATAGCGGAGAATTGAATTATCAAAATCATTAATTAAATGAATATATTATTTTTTTATTTATACATTAATAATTAATAAATAATAAGTTTTGGTAAGGAACTAAAAAATGACGAATTATTAATGAACGATGTAATTAACAGGTTGTAAAAGCTCTTTTTCCTCCCACATCAATATATTAAAAGAAATTTTCTAATTAACCTAATTTGTTTCTCTCACAAAAAAAAGACAATACACAAGTTTGTTTCATTAGGAGTTTTTTTTTAAAAAAACTTTAAAACAATGTTTACAATTGTCAATGTTTTAAGTAAAAATATAAAGAAAAAAATAAATTAAACTTCAATAAAGTTATAGCATAATGAGTTATTTTATAATTATGGCATTATTAAATTTAAACCTGATTTCTTATTGAGATTTAGCTTACTTCTTGTCTTTACCTTTGCAGGATTTTCTATTCATTTTGAATTTGATCTGAAATTAATATGGCAACATTCAAAGTAAACATGGAAAATCGTGATCCTTGAGTGGGAACTAAGAATATTTATTTTTCATAAATAGGTTATTCACTATAATTTTATTTATTAATATCTGATGGACTAGCTCTCAAATTTTGCTCTGAGTAAACGGACGACTGTCTTTACAACTTCAAGACTTTGTGGTTAAGTAAAATGAAAGGGACTTAGAAGGTATTTTAATTGGCTCCAAGTTATCTCCTCTTTCAATCCTATAGTTGACTGTAGTATAGCTTACATCCTCATTATTCTTAATAACTTCACGTTGACGTGGGTACTTTCAGAAAATATATCAAATATATGACTAAAGGTATTCCTGAATTCAAATATTAACCTTTTAATTGTAAAAGTTAAAAAGAGTAAAGAGCTTTAAAAGAGTAAAAAGCAAATGAAATAGTCTCCACATATAAAAAATTAATTGTATAAACAACGCGTTTCAAACATGTAGTGTTCTTGCTCAGCTTAAACTATAAAATACAATGACACCAGAGAGTTATCTATAGTACAAAGTAATTTTAGTACAAAATAAAAATAAAATAAAATAATCATTTCATTAGCTTTTTACCTTACAATGAGTAAATACATCATAATAACTAATTGCACTACGTTAGAATCAACCTTTTAAGTTAACTATTAATATATTTAGTCCAGAATTCCTACTAAAATACTTTCTTTAATTCTGTTCAAAATATAATCAAATTCTACTGCTACTTTTTAAGTAATTCTGTACAATTTCTAATTGAGAAACTATAGATTATATTTTCATGTTAGAATCATTAAGTGACTAACGTTCTAAAAATAGAGAAAAAATTGAAAATCGTGGATGTATGATTTCTTAAAGAAGCATACATATAATTTTAAATGTACGTAAATGATTTTTTTCCAAATGACGGGTGCAATATAAACCTTACATCTGATTCTGATACTCGTACCAATGACAATTGAAATCACTGGAGTCAGAAATGATTCAAATCATAAAGGTAATAGATATAGAGTGGAATAATGATTACAATACTTCAAAGATCCATTTTTTGTATTCTCTTAAATAGAATATGAGTACTGTGAAATATAGCTTTCAGCCAAAATTCACTTAGCACGGTGAATAAAAAAATAAAAATAAAACAAAAATAAGACATTTTCTGTGATTAAATGTATAATAGAAGTGCTTTGTAATTTCTCTATTGTACACTATATATGAGAAAATAATAAAAAATTCCACCCAAGTAACCTATAAAATAAAAATGAATATAATTCAATCTAATATAAGCCATTTATCAATAAATTTGTGGTAATACTCTTGAATTGAGAACAGAATAATATTAAACAATAAATGTAAATTTACATAAAATTTTTAATCCTAACACTGAAATTTAATGCAAAATAATAAAATATCAACAGATCTTAATGCAAATGTAATTAGTATGAAATATTTGATAAAATTATCTCCATGACCATAAAATGAATGTGAGAACAAAAACAAACAGCAGAGACGTATTACAATCTATTAGAACATTTAAGATTAGCAGAAGTCAATACCAGCTCTTGTGAAAGAATATATTACAAATAAATAGTCGTAATCAACTACCCTAATTCAAGTATTCTCTAATGTCATCAGTTTTTAAAATAATTTGATATCAATATCCTTTTATAAATTCATTACCTTTTATTTCATTTATTTTTTAAAAAGTATGAAGTTATAAATATATAAAATGTTTTAAGAACACATAGACGTTTTAAAAACGTAATTAAGAAAAATTACGACTGGTACGACAGGACAAGTTTTATTGTTAAAAAATTAAAAGAAAATTAAAGTTATTAAAACAAAAAAAAATCAATATGTGATTACACTAGGCAGTACTACAATACATAAATTATGAATACATTCAATGTTGCGGCTTCATGTAAGAATATGTATGACTATTGGGTCAATAGCTGAAATCCTACAAGGAGTTTGATAATGGGCATACGAACACACAGAACTCGCTTATTCATTATAATCTATTTATAGTTTGTGATTAATCTAATATTTATTATTGTGATAATCTGATGTTAGTTTAAATTTGTCGTATCCATTCATTTAATAACCGTGCTCACAATAACTGCATCAAACGGTAAATTAGACGAGGATCCTGAAAAGCCTTAGTTTTCCAGTAGGAAATTTTATTGAATGCTCACATATAAATATATATATATATATATATATATAAATAATTATTCATCATTATTACAGTCTGTATATAATGAAAACAGTTTTGAAGAGAAAGCATCTTTATATCATAAAAAATCATTTGATTTCTGTTAAATATAACCTTTTAGGCAAAAAAGAACTCTTTATAACGTTAATTATGTTCAATAAAAATGAAAAATTTCTCTCAAAATTTATGTTTAGACGTAGAATAAAAGCGAACCATCATATTAAAAAGAATATAAATTATCTTAAAAATAAATAAATTATTTCCTCAAAAGAATATTTTTAATTAGTAGAGTAGTCATTCAGGTTTATTTTAAACTCAAAGGAATAAAACTGTATTTTACTAGAATATAAAGGAAATAATTGGATTCAGAAAATGTCCAAATATATTTTTAGTTCCATTCCGTACTTTACTTTCTAAACTTTTTATCTCACTTTGCCACAATATGTCACACTAAACTACTCTGAAACACTTATATATCGCATCTAAAAATATTAATTTGCTCTTTTTAGTATAGGAAACATAATTTGTTTAACTTATATCAGATTTGCACCGACCTATGCTCCATGTCAACTCTCATGTTTCTTACAACACCATCCATGCCAATAACCACGTAATTTTCTTCACGAAATACTTTATGTTACTGTCCCACTAGTTGTTCTGTTTACTAACAAGGTTGCAACATTTCAAGTTTTGATGAAGCCTATAGCTTGTCATTCGATGAGCCAAAGGAACCTTGTCTAAACTTAAAAAGACAATTATTTAAGAAACAATTACACGTTTTTATTAACGTTGTTTAAATCAATTAATTTTTATTTTAGATCTTTTTTTTATTGATTTTGGTGTTTCTATATATATATATATATATATATATATAAAGATTTCACATAAAAACGTGAAATAACAATCAATGGTCAAACCAAAATAACTGGGTTGGCTTTTGATCCAAAAATCCAGTTGGGTTTTTGACTCTGACGAAGACCACTTGTTACGGTTGAAAGATCTTAGTCTTGTTTTCCCATTTTCTTATTGTGGTTTGATCATATATATATATATATATATATATATATATATATATATATATATATATATAACTTTAAATTACACAAAGCACGACACAGAAAAGAGAATACAAAGAAAACTTACAGAATTCAATATTTCGAACTGTTGTTCGTCATCAGGAGAGTAGACTAGTAGAGAGGACGAAGTGAGAGAGATCTCCCCACGTCGAAGAACGGAGAGCGAATGAAGAAATAAAGAGTCAACCGAAGAGAGCAGCACTAGCGTAAAAAAGGAGCTAGGCACTACACGTAGGAGAACGGAGAAAGCAAAAACAAAAGATAAAATTCTAAAATTAAAAATTATAAATTAAAAATTATAAAAAAGAAAATAATAAAAAAAAAATAAATAAATAAAATAAAAAATATATATATAATAAAAAAAGGAAAAAAATAATAAAATAAAAAAATATATATATGAATATGAATATATAAGTTAAAAATAAAAGGAAAAACAAATAAAAGTTAACGCTTCTGATTTAAACCGAGATCTGATCGGGCCCCCAATAACCATATGTGGGCCTCCTCAGACGCTCTTAATGTCAAACTACGGTCATCAGTGGTCACTAGCTTAATGATTTGAACAGAAAAGCAGTCATTAAAAGAAAGGTTATGGCTGTTGGCATGGATAGCTACAGGAAGCTGTTTGCGCTGACCGACCGAAGCTCTATGGTTGTTCAAACGCTCATTGAGCTTGGTAGAAGTCATACCAATGTAGAATGCTCCACATTGTCTACAGTTCAGTCGGTAGACGCAATTCCTGGATGAGCAGGAGGTGTTAGGTGGGACGCGGAAAGAGTTGGTTGGTGAGGAGAAGAAAGGTGAAGGGTTAACTAAAGGACAGGTAAGGCAGAGGCGACGGCCGCATTTCTCCATACCAGCACGCACCACCCCAATCCCAGGAGTTTCAAGGGATCTGTGGGAAAACAGGTTTCCTAAATTGGGAGGCTTTCTGAAGGACAGGCGAGGGGGTTTTCGGAAGACGGAGGAGGTGGAGGGGGAAGAGGACAGGAGAGGGAAAATGTCCTTGATGATATTCCCGATCCTATGGACCCCAGGAAAGAAAGTAGTTACGAGGAAGGGAGAACTGTTGGGTTCAGCGGCAGTCCTAGGAAGATATTGATTGGTGGCAGGTATTAAGCGTTTATCAACAAACGTGGGAGAGTAGCCCCGCTGGACGAATTTCTCCCTAAGTTTGTCGATATGACACTGTCGTTGATAGAGGTCACTGCAAATACGGTGTATATATATATATATTATATATATAATATGAAGCTTTAAGAGCTTCAGAGGAGGCAATTATCTGTCTTCTCAAAGCTCGCTCTCCTCCTGGCCTCAACTTGTACCGTTAATTTAATTTTTTTTTTTTTTTATTTTATTATTTTTTTAATTTGTTTATTGCTTCATTTACTATTCTTCTCCTTCTGTTATTTTTATTTGCTTTTATTTGTCCTTTTTAGTTATTTTTCTCTCTGTAGTTAGTAGCTTACCTAGGGCAGCCGGCAGAGTGCGTGCGTGTTCGTTTGCATTCGGCCTACCACTCAGTTAGCTTCAGCTACTCAAAGGGACTACTTCTACCCGATGACGACGACTGTCGAAATATCGTTGTGAGTCTTTTGTGTGTGTCTTTATTTGTTTTTTCTCTTTCATGTGTTAACTATATATATATATATATATATATACATATATACACATATATATTGATATATATTATACTAATATATTATATTAATATATATATATATATACTAATTCGGAGTCCTCAGTTTTACCTAACTCAAGTGTATTTAGAATAGAGATCTTTAACAAATACCTGACAATACTTAGGACTATTTAACTATTAAACGAATAGTATAAGACACAGTACTGACTGTTTAACGTCCTCTCCAAGGGACGGCGTGCTCTGATTTATTCACCTAACGCATGAATAAATCGAGAGTCAAATGGGTATTGAACCCCGGATCTACCAGTCCAGAGCTGAGCAAGTTTCTACTGAGCTAAGCTGGCGTCGCAAGAATATATGACCGGAAAATATTTTTATATCAATGTAAGCTTCTTCAGCACATTTATAAGTGAGCATACATTTATATATAGACCTATATTCTTATGTATTTCATGATTTGAAAACGGAAACATTTACTAAACATGAAAAAATGTAATTTTTATGCATAACATTAATAACGATGTTGCTGCACCGATCGATAAAAGCGATTTTATTCAGTTGGTGCCAAACGGAATAAAAACCAACAAAATTAATTGATCGCAGATAATTGATGCAGTTGATGAGATTGCTGGAGGTAATGTTAGTAACAGGGTAGGATATATGGTAAAGAATGAATGTGAAATCCAAACAGGGATCAATAAGTATACCACAATAACTGCTGAAGTTTATACCTTATTGTAATAGTAAAATTGTTTACTATTATTATTTACTATTGTTATAGTAAATTGTAAAATTTTGGATGGTCATAGGGAATATACTCTTGGTATAAAATGAATCCCGCTGAAAGAAATAACTACGGGATGAAGAAATAATACTTTAAGTAACTATTTAGTAACAGTGCCAATAATGCGGTTATTTGAAAAAGGCTTAATTACAAATATTAATGGAACGAAAAGCAACTATGATTATTTTTGTCAGCATGTCAGAGAGTTCTTTTAGTGAGTAAAACATGATTTGTTATAAATCAAAAGAGCTGTGTGTGTTGTGAAAAAATACTTTAATTATACGCTTCTTATGATTAATAAGTATTAGGTATATATGGAAAAAAGAGTGGTCTAAATATAATGCATATGCAAAATCAAAACTCACATGGTTGTAATGATCTAAGCGCACTCAAGATGTATAAAGGCTTTTGTAGAGGGTAAAAAAGAAAAGGAAAGAATAAAGCTATTGGTAAAATTGAAACGAATAATAATTGTTGCAAGGATTGAAGAAAATTATTTACGTCATAAATATCATAGAGTGATGAGAAGAATATCATGAATGTAACGGCTGTAAAACCATAAAAAATTGAGCACTGGCTAAAATAGAGCAATTATTCATTGCCGACTATCCTTTCGAAATTTCTGCTTTGTCAAGTGTAAAAAGACAAAAACCGTTGTCCCTTCAGGCTGTTTCATTTTTGATTTGTTATTTGCTCTTTTTATTCATATGCATTTCTTATATGTATGATTTAAAAAACACAAACACAGAGTAACTATGACAATGGTTGATATCAATAATCCGACATTAGGCGTTAGAATGTGACAGTTAGATTATGACCGACATTCAGGAGTTCTCTTCTACAATCAGAATTAAGGCAGTACCAGAAGTAACACAAAAGTTGAAGAAAAAAATTTTAGATAACCATACAATCAAATTGAAACCTAATTTCAATAAAATATTAAATGCCATAAAGATTTCCTTAATTAATATCGTTACAAAGATTTTTAAGCACCTAATAAGTTTTCACCATCTGAAATACATAGTAAATTTAAATTTATTCAAAATTTATCGGAGTCATATGCTGACTGGCAGTGAAAGCTACAAATTATTATTACAAATTGTAAAATTGTCAAGAACGGTGCACAAAAGAAACAAACTTTTGACACTACCTGCTTCATAAAAAATTACTATATTTTTTAAAACTAATAACAATATTGTAAAAAACGACTTTAATGATGGTTAATAGAAAAAATGGTTTCTAATTTTTTAAAGAAAAGACTAAATTATTATTCACAAGCATTCTAGAGTAACGAAAAATTGAAATATATGCAATGATCCATCAAATTATTTTTTATAGTAAATTCTGTACTTAAAATAAAATTGATTACTAGAATGAAATAAGCTTATATTAAATATTTGAGTTAGTCACAAGAAACATCGTAAACATAAGAAACATATCGACAAATTTTCGGCAAAATACATTTTTTATATATTTCATAGTCCCGTACCCTCAGTTCAGTTCATAGGAAAAAACAACTCTACATAACTAACCAATATAGTGGTTTCTTAAATTTGCAGTTCAAGTAAAAAACCAATTAATACAAACAACGGAATAAGGTCAACAACAGGGTAGTGGCAGTCAGAGCAAAATCTGGTTTCTGCTGCAATTCTATATACGTACAATTAAAGATAAAAACTAATTAACTCATTAACGTGATAAGATAAAGAATAATGTAGTGACCGTCAGAGAAAACATGTTTCTTATCATACTCGTATTTCAATAGTTGTCCAAAGAAAGAGAAAATACTATTAAGGGAACGAGATATGATCAATAACAGCCTAGTTTCAGTCTGAGGAAAAATTGCATATTTAGTAGATTACTAAATTTTAGTACAAACTTACACATCTCATGAACAAGGCAATTGCTAAACAGGAACGTAAAGTTAAAACATATTAACAACAAATGTTCTGTGAAATTTTTATTTTACTATAAATACTCGTATAGTAATCTCAGTTAAATTTGATCTCGAGGTATGCTTTGAAGCTCCTGATGTCTTTTTTAACTTAAAGTCTAAAGTTGATGAAAGAAATGGCAAAATGAAGCATGTAAAAAAACACAAAATAGGACAGATGTGGCGACGGTGAACTTATGAGACAACACTATTCACTACAATGTCAACCATAGTTATCATAATCATTTACATAATGTTCACTAATCAGATTGTTCTTAGAAATTCATTTTAATCTTTTCAATCTCATAAAATGAATATACAATTATACATAGGAAATCATTAAACAATTTTATTATTATAATTTTAAATTATAAAATCATTTTTCTTGTTATATTTCAATAATTGTTCAAGGAAAGAAAAAAATATTAAGGGAACGAGATATGATCAACAACAGGCTAATAACAGTCTGAGGAAAAATTACATATTATTATATGAATTTGAAATAATATTTCTACAGTAAGACATTACATCTTTACGAGAGACACGGTAAATGACATCCAAAGCTGTCAACGAGTCTGATATTAAATTCACCTATGGTAATTTTGAGGTAGGCTATTCCTCATTTCTATTTTTTTAATATTTTTTAACAACATTTTACTAAAAATTTGATGTAAAATATAAATTATTTCTTTACAATGACGCTTGATTGTTTTAGTATAAATGTTATTTGTTTAAACTGGGCTGAAAAATGGAAACGTAAACAACTGTCAGATATGTGAAATGATATTGATCCGAATTCAAAAAATTCCTTAGCAAATAAAAAGAACTCCATAGGCATTTCAATACGTTTCCAAAAACTACTCTTGTTTTGTTGTTTTTTTAATAAAGTAAATCAACAGAAATAGCTAATTATCTTTATTATTTCATTTCTAATACAAGTGTGTTATTAAAAATGTGATTGTTAATAGAACATTTTAGAGATCTAATTTCTGTATTTGTGTATCTCTGCTTGAGGTGTTAGTTTTAAATAACAGAGGGATTTGCTAAACTATATTATAATATTTAAACATAATATTTTGTTTGTTTAAACTCTGTTAAAGAAGCAATATTAGTCTGTTCCTCGTTGGCGTCATGTAGTTGTTAAACAAATATTTACCGGGTTTTTTAGAAGTATGAGTAGTTTAAAACAGTGTTTCGTAATGCATTGCATCGTAATAATGATGGATGTATTCATGGTATATCATGCGTTCATTGCAACACAATTTCGTTTGACAAACTAGAAGGGGCCATAAAACACACATTCAGCAGTATCAATCAATATAGAAAAAGAACTATCATTAATCATTTTTATCAGCATTATATGGAGTTCAACTAATACACGAATCAGAAATATGCCTAAGAAATAGTTTGAAAAAAGTCAAATATAACAATAAAGATCTCAATTAAACATATGTTTAATTATGTTAAAAACATTATTCAAGATTGTTTTCATATATAAACGAACTATTTGTTTCAAAACTCATTTATGTCTTGGTAATGACTGAGAATTATCAATGACCAACCTCGTGTTTATTCACGCGGGTGGTGATTAAATCTAGGTACGTCATCTCTCGGAGAGGACGTTAAGCCGTCGGTCCCGAGCCTGTACGATGTCAGGTACTCCTTAAAGATCCCTACACGAAATGCACTTGAGTAAGGCAAAATTTATGACTCCCAATGTAGAATCACCGATCAAACAAAAATCGGGAAATGTCTGACGTTATCACCCACTAGGGTATCGGTTTAAACAATAAAAGAAAAAAGAATACAGTAATGACGTAATTTAGAATACCTAAGAAACTTATAAAGAAGCAAGTTTCAGCAAAATATAGTCATATTTTTAACAATGTATATTAATTTACATAAACATATCAAGTTCTAGTATGATAAAATACGGTCAAACCGTTTTTAATAAGGTGAATCAAGTTTCGTTTACAGCTTTTCTGTTCTGAGGCCCAGTAGCTTTCCACATGATTGAAGTTCGCTTACTCTTCCTCCCTTCTGCATTCCTCCCTGACATCTAATTTTTGATTGCATCAATTTATTTTTTCTTTTCATTAAGTACAAAATGCAACAAGTTCTGGTCTTATGTTTTTCAACTTTTATTGATTCAATGCTAAGAAATAGTTTGCAAAAAGTGAAATATAACAATAAAGATCTCAATTAACATATGTTTAATTATGTTAAAAACATAAGTAGAAAGTAAAAACATAATTAGATTTACCATATTAATTTTGATATGGCTATTCCTAATTTCTTATTTTGTAATCATTTTTAACAAAATTAGTTTTTAAAAATTTGATTGTAAAATATAAATTATGTTTAATATGTATTACTGCTTTTACTTAAAAGGAAGGAAAGCAGTATATGTGTACTTTCATTTTGTATATATATACTGCTGTTTTATTTAAAGGCAGCTTTAGAAAGATTGCCAAATAATTAACTCTGTGTTATTTTGTTGTCAATGGATGTAACTTCGCTATTAAATATATAATTCAACTAAAGTTTGTTGCCGTTGAAAAGTTAGTAAGAGTCAAACATTGGAGCATTATTAATAGATTTGTTTATATATTTAATAGTTGAAGTAGTTGTGCATTTGATTAAACTTTATTTTATACAAGAAATCAATGCTTATATATTTTTAACCATGCCCATGAAAATGACTGAGTGGAGTTATAGTAATTTCAATTTTACTAATTCATTACATCTAATCGGCATTAGAAGTATTAATAATTTTGTATTTCAGTTTTTCATGGACAGCTTCTTTATTTTTTTCATGATAAGAATTTGAGAAATTAGCACACCAGCCTCTATATCATTTAGTAATGTACAATGAATGACTCATTAACTGGTACACAAATAATTAAGTTGTTAGGTAAACTACTTATTTTAAATAATCTCCATAATCAATACCGTTTTGATTTTGATGCTGCAGGATTAAATTATATCCTGCATTAAGTCAATGGCAATTATTCATCGATGATTCTAAGGTAGTGCAATCAGTTTTTATGCGATATATATGCATTGCAGATTAGGAAAAGATAATGAAATAGTCTCCACTTATAGGAGTTTAATAATATAAACAATGCTTTTTGAAGACGTAGTGTTCTTCTTCAGGCTCAAAAACAAGGATTTGTGACACTAGTTGTGATACAACTAATACCAAGGGCAATCATCCTTGGTTCTGTACCTGATGAAGAGCACTAGATGTTCGAAACGCGTTGATATTAAACTTTAATATTTGGAGACTATTTCATTAACTTTTCTACCCCACCATTGGTCGATGAGATTGAAATATTCAAAGTTTTTGTCTAAATTACAGGCTGGAATAGTCAGGTCAAAGGAGCGGCTGTCAGTAACTGATTTAACACTAAGCAAATAAATTTCGAGTTGCCTGCTGTATGCCATATATTTTAAAGTAGCAGATGAATGGAAGGAACTAAAAAAAATTTCAAATTGTTATAAAGATATACATAAAGTTAATTAAATAGAACAGCATTTACATTATTTGTAACTGTAGCCCTTCAATAGACTACTCAGCAGTTCCCAGTCATTCCTCAGTTTGGGTCACAAGTTTGTGCACCAAAACTGTAATCCAAATACTGTAGTACAATTCCACATTTCTTATAGTTTCATTTGAACATTCATACTCATTTTTAGCACATAGTAGTGCTTGTTTCACCTACTACTGTTGCCTTTGCACGTTTCAATATATATATAAAGCTTTAATTCCTTAACCTCTTTTCTAACTTCAGTCATATTTATGAATTAATTTACGACGTCTATTCTAATATATTATTAATTGAAATAGTCAGTAGAACTGTTATATCTAGTTTATTATATTTATTTTTTTAAGACACATACTTGCTGTAGTTTTATTTTATGTCTATTGATTCAGTCATGTAATTAATGGGTCATGAGGTAATATTCTCTCAATCCCAACTATAATTATGTGAATCTTTATATCTTTGATTTGAATTACAAGGTGATTACTTGTTTACCATTACTTTTGATATTAGTTTGAAAAGCAATGCATGATACCTCTTAATTTTCTTTCAATTAATGTTATATTTATTTAATCAAATTTCCTAAATAAGATAAATATAATAAAACTGTTAAAGTTAAAGCATTTTATTAATGAAACTTAATACCTGACAGCTATTGAAACTTAAACATTAACAAAGAAGATAAATGAAAATTGAGGTATGACGACTGTGGCACTTCGCATTACATCTCCTACGGCACACCCTTTTAGTTTTTTTTTATTATTGGAAAACATAAAATTTCCTCACGGGTAGTAACCCTACAATGAAGGGGTTTATTCTTTTTGCAACGTGTTCCCATTTTGATTACAGGGCACTCTTACATCCCACCCTTTTAAAGAACTACTATGAACCAAACTTTCATAGCAATCGTTAGGTTCATTTTGAAGGACGTTAAGCAGTCAGCGTTTTACATTATTCGTATAATTTAAAACATGGTTAATCCGGATCTTATTTTTTTTAAAATTTAGGTTACTAAAGTATAGACTGCTGATAAAATTATGAGATAAAAAGTATATGAAAACATTAATTGCAAACTTTTAAGATTGGAATATGTAAAAAAAAAGTACTTTTAAGTATTGTATAAAACAAAATATTGACATCATAGAATTTCTAAAAAAAAAAATGAAAGATATAGCTGATTATAAATTACAAGTTTAACAAATTTTATCCCAAACACTTTACCTTGTCATGTTCGTTAATTATCGAAATTCTTAAAAAATGTTAAAGTTTGATGTTTCCGTTTACCATTTGTTTCCATGTGATATTTACTTGTGTCAAATTCAGCTGTAGATCCTAATCAAGCTCCAGGTTAAATCTGCTTTGGTTTAAATTGTATAAATGTTTCATCTTATATTTATTTAACTCTATTAATAAACTGGGAACATTAATTTAATTATTAACAACTTTTCACCCATCATTTTTAAAATGTATGCGTGCTCCAATTTTCTTTGATTATATATTTTCTACTAACACAAACTATATTTTTTATCATTTATTTAATTCTAACTAAGTTCAAATTACTTGGTATTTAGGATAGCGTAAAATAAAGAAATAACATGTACATATGCTAGTTTATAAATGAAAAAAATATCAAATTAGTTTTAATTTTTATTTTTTACTCATATGGATAAACTTTTACAGGTTTTTAAAGTAAAGTGTTAATTTTGAATCATTGTGATAACTGCTTATATAATATTGATAATATTTCTTACTTCTATATAGCTGCCAAAGGGAGTTCAATACAACTTGACCCAAATGCTAATACAAGCTAATATTGTATGAATGATTCCGAGATCCTGGTTTGTGTTGATTCAGTATATGTATTGACTGTGACATGTAATGTATGTAAGCAATCAATTTTAGCTGATAAATATTGAAATTGTGTTGTATCAGGAACGCACGCTTATCCTTCAAAGCCCTTTGTGTTACCACACAAACGAGTTAGGTTTAGATCAAGTTTTGCGCTGGTCAATTTATACAGTAGACACATTGACTGTTCAGAGATATTGAACTTCTATCGGCTCAGGTTTACTAGTTAGATATCCTAGAAAGAAAACCCCTGCATTTATTTCAATTATTTATATAAATAATTACGACACGTAACAAATTTAAAATACTGAATTACTGTTATTTAAAACATTTATTGGTCTGAAATAACTGTCACGAATTTACTTTAATTCTTATAAGAAGTTCATAATACATTGAAACTTAATACTGTGTTCATAGCACAGGTATTTATTTTATGTGAAGTAAATGATGCCTTTTATATATTCTCTGTACCCGCCTATGTAAATATATTGTTAAACTTATATCCTGAATAGAAGGTATTCATGTTTATTTCGCTCACTGCACCCTCCTCCACTAATACATCAAAAATAAAAGAATAGCTCTTCTAATGATAAAGTAAATAAAACTAAGTCACCAGTTTATTTTGTATTTAAAAAAACTACAATACATCTAATATAATAAAACTTCTTTATTGGAGATTACCTCTCCTAAGCTTAAAATATATCAGACTTAGTTGGAATTAAACTATCAATTAAACGTATATAATTTATGCCAACATAAAGGTGTATGTATAATGTTTAAAACATGCATTTATAAATAATTATGAAAAAAGTTCCTATTAATTAATATAGATTTTTATTTTACTGATATAAATATTAAGGAATAAAACATACCTAATGTGAAGACAACTCTCGGCATAAAAACGCGCAACACTTACTGTTAAGTATCAAAATTTATTCAAATGACAAACGTGTTTGTTTTTCTTTACAACATGTGCACTTATATTATTTTCAGCTTTTCATTGTGAATAAGATGAAATAACACGGTTTAACGGACCATCATGAAATCACACCCAAAAATAATTTCTCGAGAAGATGACGTGAATACCATTCATAAATAGAAATTAAAAAAAAAACAGAAAGAGGCAATATGGGCTATTTCATAATATCAGAATATGGTTTTATATAATAATAAGTTAGCTTTAAAAAATTAAAATTTCGCAAAAAAATATTTAAAACTAGTAAGGTATTAAAAAAATTGAGATATATTGTTATTATTGCAAAAAGCAATATAACTCTAAACATTGAAATCTTGAGTAAGAATAACGAACAGCCTATTGTACTTCATAAATTGATTTAGAATATGTTTAAAGGATAAATATAAGAAATTTGAAGCTAAAAAAAAATTTAATTCTTAAAACTATAAACTGAAACGGAAATGAAACAAATATATTATGCCACAAACTGTGTAAGCTGCTATTGTTTGGTATTTACTCTTAATAGTGGGGAAAAATAACAAAAAAAAAGTTTTTGTGTCTATATAGTAGATGCACCAGATGATGAACACTAAGAGTTCGAAACCAGTTATAAAATAAAATCCTTGTGGTAAAGACAGTATATTTTCCCCCTCCATCAAATATATTATCAACTTTTCTATTGTGTGATAGATAGTTGTTCAACAAACCTAGCATTCAAGCTACATGTTTCACCCTTTGATAAGTATTAAAGTCAGATGTACAGCTCTGGGTTGTTTAAAAAACCTAATTGTTTTTAGGTAATATTTAAACATAGAAAAGGAACTGTCTTATTTATTATTATAGAACAATAACCAATTAGAAGTCACTTATTTGATGATTTCATAAATCTAACATTTTGAATTATTTATTGTCTTACTGGGATGTTTATATCAGTTCACGGTATGAAGATACTACCCAAAAAGAGAGAAGTAGGTAGTATAGACAATCATTTGAACTGAAAAGAAGCTTTTTTTCTAACATGGCTGTAAATCCATTGAATTTAATTCAAAAACAATGAAATGATTTGGATCCATATATCATTATCATAAATAGTCTTAGTAAAGGTTTTATCGCCACTAAAATTGTGACATTGTGTTGTGAAATTGCTCTTTTTGTATCTTATTTAGTCAGCCTGATATCTAATCAAGGGTATTCATATGACTTTGTGATAATAAGAAGGTGAATAATGATGTCATTGTGTTTGAACTGACGCAGCATGCCCTCCTTGTTACACTGAATTAGTAAAATGTCGTAAGAAGTGTAAACCTCAAAGGAATTTTCGTTTAAAATGCTAATCTACACTTATGAAACCTAAATTAAAAATCTAAAAATAAATATTCAGTGGAAGGATTTAAGAAATATTTAGAATATCTAAATAGTTCCTGTTTTTCTTACAATGAGGATGAAAACAGTACTTCTTTGTTCTCTATGACAAAATAGCTATTAATTATAAACCACTTCTTAGGTGATTTAGCAGACTAAATTTTGTAGTAGCTATTATCTTACTATGAATATTTAATGAGCGCAAATATTAGAATAGCAACGTTACACTAAAAATAACATCTATCAAATTTTGTATGTAGTATCTTTACAATGTATACAAAAAAGCATTTATTTTGAGACATATTTATACGGGATAAATATACACTAGAACAGCAGGTCAACAGTACATTTAAAATTTTGTATAAAAAAATTGGTAACACTTTCAAAATTTAAATGAATCAGTGTTTGCTGCTTCTGAGATATAAAAATGCTTTTCACAGAATGCGATAGAATTGAATGAATGAGAGCTAATAAATAAACTTCATTCAGGAACTATATTATGCAAGAATGTATACTGTATGCATAGGGTCTATCATAATTGAAATGTCGAGCGTTGGAGACTGTTTTCAGGGAAGTCTGCTGTCTCCTTTATAGTGGTCATTATATATTTACTGGACACTCTGCATTTTCATGATTTATGTGTACAATAATATTCGAACGCTATTTTAACACTGCTTTTGAGATTATACAGTATGAATTCAAACTTGGTAAACGATGAGCAAAGAAGTGCAGCTAAAAGCAGTATTTATCCCTTTTCTAATAAGATATAAAGTATATTTGAAAGTATTTTCATTATAAATATTAAAAGATGTTGAATTAAGATTAGATTAAGGACCAGTATATTTAATTTTTGGGTTTGTTCGACCTTTAATTTCTTAGATGATTTGAGTTCAGACCGGCGTGAGCCAGGTCGGTTTCTATCCTTATTTTTAAATATTTTAGTACGAAAGGACCAATTATGGTAAATACTATTATTAATTTTTGATTTAAATTAAGCTATTTTAGCAGATTGGCGCAATAAATTTAGAATTTATTTATGTCAAAATTTTTACAAATAGTGCATTTTTATTTTTACTCTTGTTTTCCTTTTAATTATAATTTTTCTTTGCGTGTCTTTTGTTAGTTTATTGGAACGTAAGGCTTTAAGATATATTCAGGCTCGTAAGGGTCCTAATAAGTTTGGATTTTTAGGCCTTTTGAGCCTTTCAGAGATGGTTTGAAGTTATTTTTTAAGGAACAATCTTATCTTATTATCTCATTTCTTTATTTATTATTTTTCTCAAATTTTTATGCTTTTTCTTTCTTTTTCTTTGTGATTAACTTTTCTTTATTTTATTAATATTTATTCTTTTAATTATATTATTTTTTGTTTTTTTCTTTGTTGTACTAGAGTTCGTGTTTATGGGGTTTTGATGTGTGGTTGGTCTTCTAATTCTAATTATTCCTTGTTGGAAGCCCTTCGTTCTATAACTATCCGATATTTTGATAAAAATTGCAGGGAATTGTATACACGAAAAAACTAAAAAATCTAACTAGCAGAATGGAAACAAAAATAATGTTTTGTTGTTAGAGATTCTTTTGTGGAACATGAAAGATAGCATTAAATGTGCAAAGAACCAAATTATTGGTTTTATAAAATTACTATTACTGCTCTAGTAAAACCAATGGTAGCATATGCATCGCTTTTACAATCAAAGTAGCACGTCATTATCCTTTATAAACGACATTGGCAAACATAATTATTATTACTGCTCTAGTAAAACCAATTGTAGCATATGCATCGCTTTTACAATCAAAGTAGCACGTCATTATCCTTTATAAACGACATTGGCAAACATAATTACTATTACTGCTCTAGTAAAACCAATTGTAGCATATGCATCGCTTTTACAATCAAAGTAGCACGTCATTATCCTTTATAAACGACATTGGCAAACATGTTTAGGAATGACAGGAGCAAACATTATCGGGCTTAACTCCAGTTTAAAAATGGTATTAGGAGCCACCCTTTATAATATTTTTTATTAACTTTAATATACCGTGAAGTCTATTGAGATTCGCACAAAATCGAATTACCTTAATCTGAGAAAAAGTAGTAAATCATTTAATAAAAAATTGTTCAACGAAATATAATACCATTCAAAAAATATTTTACATGAAACCATGAAATGACAACAAATGATCACTTGAATTGGAAGTTCCCGAAAATGAAAAAAGATTCTCGCCAGAACTGATTAATTATTAATAATATCAAACATAATCGGTAATATTACCATCATATTATTCACAGTAACATGGTACATTTTTTAAATCAATGACTTAAATTTTTTTTTACATGATATAGTAAATATACCTATAATATAACAACTGAAATCGTTTAATTAATTATCTATAAGTTTAATTATACTTTACCAAAATATTTGATTGAGATTTTATATGAAAAAAAAAACAATACCTAAACAATAACTAAATGAAGTGGAACAAGTTTGATGCTTACTTGAACTTGAGTGTAGGCTACTCCATTTTTTTACAATAACGTATTACGTATTAAAGTAATCTTCCTTCATTAATAAAAATCTAAATGTATCACGATTATAAATAAATTAAAAATATAAGCTTATTTAATTATTTTGATCCCTTTGATTGAGATCTTGACTCTGACTTTGTTTTAATATAGCTCATTATGTAAATTTTATAGCTGTTTTCTTCTATTTTATATACAAAATATGTTAACAGATAAGCATGCAATGTTTAATCTCTATAATGACACATTAATTATGTTTATAATATAGGCTTCACATTTGTATTATTCAATAAGTTAACTAATAGGATAGCCCTTTTAATAAACATGGGAATATTAGCGACCTTGAGGAATATAGTTCAAGGTTACTCTTTAGTGGCCAATTTACTGTCTATTTAGGGAACTCATCTGCGATGCATACTAACTAGAATTCTGACAATCCTTAATGAAATAGTGTTCTACACAAGTAATAAATTAATGAAATACTATGACTATAGTGTGAGGCTTGTTTCTCGGTTGATGTCGGTGTGAGTCGGCAGTTTCCGGAGGCGCTCCCACACCCAGATCGATGGTTGGGCTAGTCACGCCTGCCCGATATCGCGACGCATAGGTGCACCTTCGATTTCGCTTCAACAGCTGTGCACTTCAAAGAACTTAATTAGTCGACATCAAATGAGTTTACCTAATATTTAACGACCCACAGGATTATTAATCACTGAACCATCAAAAGAAACAAATTTCAATCACAAATCTCCCCTCCTAAAAAAATTCTAAAACAAGTACCTTCCCAATACGTTTCATACAAGCGCAAATCTTATTATCTCACCTTTTTTTGTCTGTAATACAATAAAATATCAAGAAATTACTGACATTTTTTTCGTTAGTACTTTATGAAATTTAAAGTACTATATATAATTATTTGGACCAGAAAAGAAGTACTTTATTCGGTTGTTTTAAACTACTATATCAAATTAATAAAACACAAAGAACTTGGAGATACCGGTAAAAGTACTATTATATATCTGCAAAAATTGTCTAAGCTCAGTAAAAATATCAAAATATTTTGCTTTTTCTATTATTCTTGCAAGGTGAATGAAAAGATTTATCGTTTTTCCATATTAGGAGAGAAGAACATAGACTTCACTAAGTATTCAAAAAAGTACGTACTGTTAATATTGGATGAATAATTAATCATGAAATCTTGAAAATGTACCGTTATTTAAATTCTCAAACATCTTAGTAACAGGTTTATAATTTTTATTATTTTTGTACATTTTTTGTTTGTTTTTTTTTAAATCTTTTTAATTTGATAGTTGATTCTAATAATTATAATTTTCCCCATTTGCAGTTTCAACTGTGTCATATCATCTTTTATGATGAATTAGTGGTTTAAATGTTATAGATTCGTATGCCTTTATAGTCAAATATGAAAAATTATTGAAGAGATAATGATCACAGCATGTCTATGTCTACACTGTTATATTAAGAATATTTTAATGTGACTGAAAAGGTGATATGATTTTATTAAAATTCATGATAGATAAACAAATAAAACAAACTTATTAAGGGACTATAAATGAAAAGAACACATTATATACTATTATGTATTATTACTGATGAAATAAAATGTAGGTATAGCATACTTACATTACACACACATATAAGTAGGCTAGATTAGTCTCACGAGATACTAATGTTTAGTTTAGTACATAGGCTAAACATTGGCCCATTGTGATACCATACAAAGAACCTTCTAGATTGGTAGTCCCAAATTTCGGCAGGAATCTTTAACGAGTCCCTGACATCGTACAGCCTTGGGACCAAGCTCAATTTTTTCACCTCGAGTTTTAAAAAAATCATCGACCTGAGTGAATTTTGAAACTAGGATCTACAAATCCAGAGGCAAACACGTTTCTACTGGGCAGCCCAGACCCTTTCTTAACAGTAACCAGATAAACAAGCTAACCATGATAAGATAAGATAACCATGATACCAATTTTAACTTCAGATATTCTTGATTTTGTAAATACAAATATCTGTTACGGATATAATCTTTATAAGCACTAATAGTGGAAGATTACATTAATTTCTATTTAAATATTATCATGAAAAAAGTATTAATAACAGAAATATTTAAAATAGTTTATATATATTTATGTGATCAAACTGAAAACAAGGCATTTGTTCTTTAGACTGTCATAAAGTTTTGTCAGTTCTACATTATAACATAGCACAAATTTATAAAAGCACCAAATGCTGTATTTGGATAATAAATGAATAATATGTTTGGTGACCTGGAATTTATTGAGTGCACGATGACTACCCATATCATGTCATGATGATTTGGAAGAGGATTATGGGAATAGTATTCTGTCAGATTATTTTGACACCTCTAAGTGTTGTCTTTCATTTAATAAATATGAACTAATGCTCCATAACTATATTAGTTATGAAAAGTGTTCTAAAACGAAATAAGAAAATTAGAACATTTCAACGAATTAACAATTATAAGTTTTTTGATTAGTTAATTCATATTCAATTGTAATATTTATGAAGTATATTTAATAACCTCAAAAATTGATATCATTATATTTTTATTATATAATGGCTTTTATGTCACGCTAAACAGCGCCAATGTTGCAATATGTAATGCTCTATATAATTAAGAAGTTATTTTGCTTACAGTATAAAATAAGATTTCTTCTCTTTTTCAAGAATCACATAATTTATTTTACATTAATGTGCTACGCGAATTCCTATTCAAATGATTATATATCCATCTACTAACTGCTTATAGAAGATAAGAATATATAAACAATATGTATATATTTAACATGTAATCCGAATTGCAGAAAAAGATATAAAAAAAAATAGCACGGTCATTAGTTTGGTTTAGAAACTGTTCCCTTAGTTATCGGATGATTTGCTTTAAATTTTTTACTACGCATATACCCCTAAAACACAATAAACAACTAAACAACTTTTTTTAGCTTTTTTGATAGCACTTCTTCTAAAAAGTTAGTCCGAGAATTGGCTCTATTCTTGCAAAACTTTCACGGAGAAGTAAAAACTCGTACTGCCCAGGCTCCAATGAAACATAAAATATAAAATCAGTTTTTTTCGTGGTCTAGGAAATATTATTTGTTTTTTTTATTTTATTAAAAAAAGGCATATATCTATTAACATCAAGAAATTATAGAAATAATCTCATTACAGATAAATTAAAAAAATATACAAAGCACTTTTAATGACGTGGTTAAATAGATAAATGCAAGTTTTTTAATGTTTTTAAAAAAATATTTTTGTAAATTACAGATATATTTTTTTATATTTCATTAAAAATAAACTTAAACTTAGCTGATACCTGTTTCTTAACAAGTTTCTCAATTTTTGTAAATAACACTCTCATTATTTAGAATAAAATATATATACATGTATATACATCATTTTAAATAATATATATATATATAACACAACACTTGAAACAATAAAGTGTTTGCTTTATCAGTTATATATATATATATATATATATATATATATATATATATAATAATATATATATTCAGGATATTTATCAGAAGATTGTAAAATATCAATTGAGAGATATTTTCAGATTATAGCATATTTTTATTTCGGCATGAAAAGAAATTGGGTATTCATATTTCTGTAGTGGTACGTTTTGAATTAAAAGTGGCAACATATCCGCAGAAATTCCATTTTACATACGTAACGTTATTACCAACAATATTCTCCTCTCAGCAAAAATTCACCATGCAAAATTTTCACAATCTCCCTATTTACGCATATATGCCATTTTGATTTTATCTTCACATATTTAAACAATTGAATTAGTGGTAATATTACTTTTTTACATGTTGTCTAATTAAAACTAATAGGATTAACAGAAAGAAAGAAGATCTTATTATGGTCATAATGAAAGACAAGATCTGTTGTCTTAATAATGTTTAAGTAATATATATGGCAAACATAATACAAAAATGTGAAATAAAAATGAATGTCCAAACCATAATAATAAATTCAGAAATGTGACTAATATGATTCAGTAAAAACAAATTAATTTTTACGGAATTTCATTCAGATTGAGTTTGATTGAGGATAACAAATACAAATTTTTTGTTTGAATGTGTTAGTCCCATTTCTGAACGTTCTACAGTCGTTTAAACGTTACTATATATTTATAAACGGCCAATGTGTTGGTAATCTTTTTCATTTAAGAATTAAAGACCACATCCTTGTCCCAAGGGAAATTATAACAGAACAGGTAGGCAGTTAAACCTTAGTGAACACCTGCGAGCATTTTGTTGGAACATACAGATATAGACAGAACACATATTATTGTGCGCACTTAATACTCTATGACTATTTAATTATGCTGACACTTTCTGCTCTTCTAAGATACATATGTTACCCAGCCTGTCATCTACACAAATCAGACTAAAGATTTAGACAGAACACATATTATTGTGTGCACTTAATACTCTATGACTATTTAATTATGCTGACACTTTCTGCTCTTCTAAGATACATATGTTACCCAGCCTGTCATCTACACAAATCAGACTAAAGATATAGACAGAACACATATTATTGTGTGCACTTAATACTCTATGACTATTTAATTATGCTGACACTTTCTGCTCCTCTAAGATACATATGTTACCCAGCCTGTCATCTACACAAATGAGACTAAAAATATAGACAGAACACATATTATTGTGCGCACTTAATACTCTATGACTATCTAATTATGCTGACGCTTTCTGCTCCTCTAAGATACATATGTTACCCAGCCTGCCATCTACACAAATCAGACTAAAGATATAGACAGAACACATATTATTGTGTGCACTTAATACTCTATGACTATTTAATTATGCTGATGCTTTCTGCTCCTCTAAGATATGTTACCCAGCCTGTCATCTACACAAATGAGACTAAAAATATAGACAGAACACATATTATTGTGCGCACTTAATACTCTATGACTATATAATTATGCTGATGCTTTCTGCTCCTCTAAGATACATATGTTACCCAGCCTGTCATCTACACAAATGAGACTAAAAATATAGACAGAACACATATTATTGTGCGCACTTAATACTCTATGACTATCTAATTATGCTGACGCTTTCTGCTCCTCTAAGATACATATGTTACCCAGCCTGCCATCTACACAATCATACTAAAGATATAGACAGAACACATATTATTGTGTGCACTTAATACTCTATGACTATTTAATTATGCTGACACTTTCTGCTCTTCTAAGATACATATGTTACCCAGCCTGCCATCTACACAAATCAGACTAAAGATATAGTCTAGAGCATTCATTTATCACAACACAAAATGATAATTATTATTAAAGAGAAAGCACAATAAATACTGTAAGATAAAAATTTGTATAATATGACTCCTCTATTAATGATAAAATAAGCCATTTAAGTTTGTACACTTCAAGCTTTCCATAATAAGTTGAACCGCTTTAACTACAATTCTACAATTTTGATAAGGATGAAAAGCAAACTACCAAACTAATCTGTAGAAGCCCACATTTAGTTTCTAGGTCAGTTAAAACTGGAATACAGACCAAGCAGTTCGAAGTTTAAATATTTCCTCTTTACTACTTCCATATTTCTTATTTACAACTTTTTTTTTTTCATTATATGTAAGTAACATTCACTCGCTTTTCCACTTTTCTAATTTTTGTTTACTGAAACGGTTTCTTGACTTTCTAATTGTATTCTTTAAATTTAGAACCATACGAGTGGAAATATTACAAAGAGCTAATTAGGTTCTAAAAAGTTTAAATTGATATATAATAACTATAACATAATAACAAAGATTGTTAGTTAGATTTATAACAGTTGGAAGGATATACAAGCGTAGCATGAGTGCAGTATAAAATAAAAGATAAAAATACCAAAAATATTATGAATAAAGCCAAATTTTGTAATTTATATGGAACATGTAGGATTTAAGACACTTGGGGCAAGTAACTTCAAGCAGTCTATCCTTGGCGCTGACCCAACTGGGCAAGTAATGTTATTTAAAAAAATAAATACTCAAAATTCTGAAAGTAATGCAATACATTTATTCTATAATGGCACTCTGGACAAATCTTGTCATGAAAGTTTATATCATAAAAAATTTCAAATTGTCTGAGTAAATGAAAAGTATGAATCTTTAGAAAAATTATGAATAATAATACCTTACACTGACATACAAAAACATATTAATTAATATTAAAAACAATACTAACAAAATCAGTAATACAAAAATTAAAATTCGTACGAAAATATAATTTTACTACGTTTAAATGTTTTATTCATTGATATGTACATATTTGATTATAATTTTAAGGTTAATCTATATTAATTTTTCTAATTTTGTAACTAGAAAAGTTACAAAACTTCAGTTTTGATTATAAAATCATTAAAAGAAAATGGTCAGATAAACTATATTGTAGGAATTGTACCCTATTGTCATGGAATTAAGTTGTTTACTTATGAACCATCAATTCATGAATCATGAAGACTGAAAGAGGTTTCAAACCATTTCTATACTTATCATTTAGTTATAAATAGATATATTGTCTATAGAAATATATACATATATATTTAAGTATGAAATATTTTAAATATTTATACTTGCATATTAATCTATACAAGACATTTATTAGACTCTCTTGTATTACTGATTTTTCTTAAAAGCATCAATTGTTCATATTATTTCATATTTGAAAATGCAGCAAAGAATATCAAAGACCTTGATATGAAAACTAAAGTTTTGCGATAAAAGTAAAAGAGATGAACAAATTAGTTGAACGATTCAATATAAAGCGAATAATAAATTGAATTGAAGAAGGGAGGTGAACTGGCTTTGTGAGACTTTGCAACAAAGGCAAACAGATGTCATAACTAGTGGATTACATTTTCGTGTTGGACGACTGTAAAACAAGTTGGCAGCGAGTATTAGTAATTATATTCCCCGCTCGAGCGAAAAACAAATATAAACTAGCATGAACAAGTCTTGCGATATGAGTGTTTAACAAGACTTGGTAAACTCTTTCCTCTCTTCCTCTTTTATATTTTAGTCGTAAATTATTGAATATGTTTTCTCAGTAAAGATAAACTAGCACTTGTAACGCACGGGATTAATAATTGTTTTATCTATCACCTGCTTTGTTAAAAATGTGTAAATAAATACATTTATTGTCATTTTAAGCAGTCTAAATAATTAAAAAAACATAAAATTAGATAAAAAATTTATCTAACTAAATTTTTCTATGAACTGCAATAATTATTATTTATAAAATAAATATTAATGTATAACAGTAAATATATGATTACAAACGATATTGATATTGTATTTCAATAAAAACCAAAAGTTTATAATGCATACTATTTTTAATTTGTTTATAATAATCAATAAATACAATTTTTTCAACCATTAATTTCTACATTTTCTACAACGAAATGATTTATATATAAAATCATATTTTATTTCACAGGTGCATGAAGAGATGTAAAACACCAACTACAGAAATAAGAAGAAATATAAAATAGAAAATAAAAAAAATTATGAATTTTTTTATTACTTTATATATATATATATATATATATTCACTGATAAAACGAAATACGATCCAAACTGGACACAATACGAATTCTCCTGAAGACGGATTACCCGAAAATTTGAGTCTGTAAGTGTGTTTCCCTACTTTGTGTGTTGCTCTTTGTTAATCTCGAACTCGTATATATATATAGTACCGCCCTGTCTTCCTGCGGGACTCTTCGCTCTTCGCTCTTCACACCTCCTGATGACGATAATGGTCGAAATATCGATGTGAGTTATGTCTGTGTCTTTCTGTGTGTTTCCTTCGTTTTGAATTTATTTTATTTTAAAAAAGTCCGCTGGACCGTTTCTTTTAATTGTATATATATATGGTATTGATATCTCAATGTAAGCCATATACCCATAGTAGTAGAAAAATCTACTTATATGGAAAAAATTAGCCACGAGTTTAGAATAATTGCTAAGGGGCAGTAGAACCTCTTAGAACATTAAAGATTAGAAAGGTTTTTTATATTCAAAAATATCCCAGGAGAAACCAATAGTATTAATTTATTGATTTATATGATGTTTTACTTCATATTACCAAGTTATGACCAAGTGGCATAACTATGCCATTATATAAAATATTTGTTGTATTATGTGGTTAAGAAATTTATCTTAACAATGAACTACTTCATTATACAATGAACTACTGTACATTCTTCTAACAATAGAATTGATGATGTTGGGTAGGGAAATGTCCAAAAAAAAAATGGATTAGTTCTAGTCTACTATTGTAAATAAATCAGGAATGTACAACACCGCAACTGGTGACGTACTTTGTTTAAACTGACAACATAATCAGAGATATGCATGAGGAAGGAAATGCCTGATTGTTCGGTTACAAAACGTCTGAAATGGTGAGAAGTGATATTTCAAGGGTAGTAAACTAAGGAAGTTTGGCATTTATGTCACCACCGGTGATAAAGCAATGACAGAGTGATAGGATTAAGGTGATAACGTTGAAAGGGTATATAGGTCTATTGGGTTGGCAATAGATAGCAAATAAGATAGAATCAAAGGGAGTGTGCAAAGTGCTATGGCAGTTGCCTATATTGAGATAGTCGAAGTGATCCAGATAGCCTGGCACAAGTAGAAGAGATTGATACCCATTGCACTACTAACATAAAATTTATCGCCCAATATTTGCAGTTTCATATGTTTTATGTAATGCTATTATTACCATTTTATTCATTGATTTTTTGATCGATTGAATTTTTTGTGATTTTAATGGATCATTCTATAAATATCTTCCTTTCTCTCATCAGTTTGGCAGCAACCATGTGATTGTGGCAAATTATTAATGCATTCTTATTAGAATTTTCAGTTTGATACATAGAGTAATTTTTTCTCCAGATCATGGTGGATATCAAAACATGTTTGTGAGTTATTGTATGTGTTATCCAGTTTTTTCCCTGTTATGTCTAATCTTTCTCTCTGTTTCCATCTCTCACTCTATTTCTCTCACACTCTCATTCCCAAACACACATACGGATCTAAGCGAGCCCTTGGATATATATATATTATATATATATGTGTGTGTGAGATTGAATTTACGGCCTATGTTTTTTTAATTAATTTTTTGGATAACTTTTCCAAAGCCCTTAAGAGTCTTTTAACCTGACGAAGAACTAGGGTACATCAACTCACCATACGTTTTGTTTTCAATGATTATATTCAATCTCACATGTATTAAGGAAGGACTGTTTCCTAAATATTCGAATATATATATATATATATATATATATATATATATATATATTAGTGTATATTGGCAGCAGATTTTCTTGTAAACATATTTTATTAAAGCTGCCGTCTACTTTAATAAAATATATATATATATATATATATATACATATTCCTAAAAGTTGGAAGCAGTCCTTCTTGAATACATATATTTAAAAGTATTATGTCTGGTTTCACTTTACTTGAATTTGGTGAATGTTTGTCCAAAACGTTTATTTCTTTTTTTTTTTTTAATAATTTTTGTTAAGTAGGTATAGTAGAATTGATAATTCTGAAGATGGTGTAAGAAGCACCCAAAACATGTCAAATACAAGAAGTTTTGAAGTTTGGAGAAACATCGAGCAAATTTAAGTAAAGTGAAATCAGACATAACGTTATAAAGTACTAAATAAAGTTGATAGAAACGGAAAGCATTCAAGTGACGACAAAGACATGCTGTCACATTTCGATTACGTCATCATTAAACAAATTTAAGCAAACTTCAGATTAAGATATCTTCAGAGATATATCAATACATAATGTATTATTACAACATGAAAAAATATAAGTACATTATTTATGTGGATATACACTACTACCATGGTATTTTTCTATGAAAAAAAAGTAAAAGTTTACATAACACTTTCATTCTAATCAACTACAGTGCTGCTTTAGCAAAATTTTGACGAACACTCTGTATCATATTTCATATTTATTTTTATAAATAAAAATAACAAACTCATAAATGAAATGATTCAGAAAACTAAAAAGTAACACTAAAATAAAAGGATACTGATAACCTAATTAAAATATATGGTTTGTAAATTAGCAATTAAAGAAGATTTTTTGCAGTTTCCAGCTTCTTTTTCGATGTACTTTTCATGAGTTTTTTTTTAAATTTTCTGAATTATCGTGTTATTCTGGGTTATCCTTCGATACAGGGTGTTTGTAAACCTGTCGCTTAGAGCCCGATTGTAGTTTATTAGAAACGGTCATTAAACTTTTATTGTAATATCAAGTAATCATGTATATCTTTATAGACAATATAACTTATTTTTATCATGTTTTAGTAATTAATTCTACATTGTTGATACCCTAAAGATGTATACAAATATAGAGGAAACATTAGCCTAAAGGTGTTTTATTGAGAAGTGTTTGACGCTGGAGGAAACCTTGATAACGAAAAATAGTGTTGATTATATTTAACTACTTGAAGCCCAGTAATAAATAGTTTATATTCCAAATTTTTATATCATTTTGTGTTGTTAAAATATACTGTGTACATTATTAAGATATTTAAAAAAATATGTAAAATTATGCTTTCTTATAGATTAAATTGAAGCCTATCGTGCAAAACTATTCACTAAAAATGGTGATTTCCATGTTATTGTAGCATCATAAGAAGAAAATAACCCCATGAGGGGTGAGAGGGAGAAGAATGGGTTATTATATATGAAAGATCTGATAGAGAACAAGTTGAGTGTGAGGCCATTAATCAGCATTGTGATGCCCATGCAGAGGGGAGGCAGACTAAAACAGCATACACAATCATCCTGGATCGGCTGCCGTGTCCCAACAGCCACTAATTTACTATATACTCTTAATTGCATCATTCTACCATTCATCAAAGTTTATGGCTATAATTTTTGTTTGTCTACAAATGTTTACAAAGTTTCTTAACTTAACCATAAATCTAAATTAAATGAAAACTCCAGTGAAACTAGTTTAACTGTATGTTGGCAACATCTATACATAAACTAAAAAAAAAAAAAAAAAATTGAAATAATCATATTGTGTGAGTGTGTGTTTGTGCGCGTATGTGTATATGTCTGTTTGCTTGTCATTATGAGCGAGTTCAGATGGGACTGTTCTGTTTTTTCCCCATTATCAAATGCAAGAGTCTCCTCAAAATCCTAACGATTTGATGTGATCCGGTGTTATTAAGTTCATTATAGTTTCTTTCAAATACAGTTGTCTATCTTTGGTTAAGATTGGCATGACTTAGTTCCAATACTTCCCAGTTATTTTTTTTGAGTTTGTGTTGGGCTGATGTGTTTTTAGACTTCAGCAATGTCGTTCACAATATTTCATTGAATACACTTCATACCATGCTTTCTGTTTAAAATACAGTATCTTTGAACACGTTACATCTCATCTTTTGATTTTTGTTGGCCAATCCAGCTATAGTCATTCAAACAAGGAATTTAATTTTTTATTATCTTGCAACCATTTATTTTAGGCACTAAATGTTGTGCGTTGCTGTTTCCTAAAATACAGAACCTTCTTGTTAACATCTTCTGATATTGTTTGCTATTATTAATCAAATAAATGTGCTAACATTGAATTTAATGACATCATTAAACAGATCAACTACGATGTTGATAATATTTATCAAAGTTTTTGTGTTACATTAAAATAAAAACAAACTGAAATGTTGTCGAGAAGTTTGATATTTTATTTATTTATGGGAATGTTGAATCTAGGACACTCTAAACTCTTTGTGACATTACTACCATCAATTGATTAGCTAAATCAAAGTTTTAAACATTTTTCCAGATTATATAAAGTATTCCTATCAAAAATACAAGTATTTATAGAAACTATAACTTTTTTCAAATTAAAGATAAATAGTATTCCATTCTATTGAAGATAATTTCTTAACAAAAATTAAAGATGAGTGCAGTTTCATGTCAGTCATCGATAGAAATTATTATTTTATGATTCATATGTATAACTATGATTTCATAGGTTACTTTTTATCACTGTCAGAAATTATATCTTTTTTTTAAATTAGTTTTTACATATAAATTTTAAAATCTGCTTGAAATTTAGGGATTCAGTTCTATAAAATCGAAAAGACCTCTAAGTTGTAACGATTTATTGAACAATAATGTTGTTTGCAAACCAGAAAGTTTTTGCTTTAAAGAATTCATTATTATTAAATTAATATTATTTGTTAAAACTTGCAAAACAGAAAACAATGCAGGTTTATAGCCAGATTAATGGATGCCTCGTTGTGTTTAGCACAATATTTTATCAAGTCTAAATGTGTTGATGTAATAAACGATAAAAGATAAAAACAACCCACGCCAATAGGTACAAATTAGAATATTTTCCAAACTACTGAACTTAGAATCTGAAAGCATGTAGTCGTTTACAAACTTTCGTCTCCATAACTTTTCATCCTAACACTTTACTTTACTCCAAGTCAAATAATATAATCATAAACAAAATTTGATTTGAAGATTTTGAGGAAATTACACAAATTAATTTATAAAGTTTTTTCGATGATATCATTGTGTGTGCGTGTGTGTGTGTGTGTTTGTGTGTGTGTGTGTGTGTGTGTGTGTGTGTGTGTGTGTGTGTGTGTGTGTGTGTGTGTGTGTGAGAGAGAGAGAGAGACAGATAGAGAGTGAGAGAGAAAGAGAGAGAGTGTGTCTGACAAATTTATGTACCAAAATAATGTGAAAATTTTATACATTACGCAACGCTAAGTAATATATGATTACTGAAAGTTAATATAATAATCACTTTTGTTAACATAGCTCCAAAAGCTTAAAACATAACATTAATAAGGGATAGTGATAGTGATTAAGTGAATAATTACAATTTAAGCAATATTTAAATTCTGTCTTTAAGGTGTATTTATAAATAAATACAATCTTAGAAATTCTTTATCATTATAAGGTCAAAACAAATTCTCATTCAGCAACATAATAAAAAAATCTTCTCTCTTTCTGTCTCTCTCTCTCTCTCTCTCTCTCTCTCTCTTCTAATATATATATATATATTATATTATATATATATACAATTATAAAGAAACGGTCCAGCGGACTTTTTTACAATAAAATAAAAAACGAAGGAAACACACAGAAAGACACAGACATAACTCACATCGATATTTCGACAATCGTCGTCATCAGAGGTGCGAAGAGCGAAGAGCGAAGAGTCCCGCAGGAAGACAGGGCGGTACTGAACTCGGAAACCGCAGCCAGTACCCCACCACTTACCACCAAGCGGGGAAGGGAGGGAAGGAAATGAAGAGCCAAATTAAGACGTAAAAGGACGAGTAAAAATTATAACTATAAAAAATTATAAAAAAGTAGATAAATCAAATTAAAATTAATAAAATAATAAATAAAAAGTAAAATAAAAAATAATAAATAAATAAATAAAAAATAATAAATAAATAAATAAAAAATAATAAATAAATAAATAAATCATAAATAAATTATCGGTTGAGGTTGAGTCCGGGGGAAGAGCGAGCATCAAGTAAGCATATGTATGCCTCCTCTGAAGCTCTTAGGGTAACTTTATTGTTGGATTCGGGGATCTGTTTCAGGATCTGAACCCTGAAACAGTCATTGAAACTGAGTCCATGCGAGTTCTTAACTTCTAATAAGTTGAGCCTTCGTATGAATGGTCATAGGGCTTCAGTCGGTCAACGCAGTAACTATCCTGTAGCCATCCATGCGAACTCGCATGGACTCAGTTTCAATGACTGTTTCAGGGTTCAGATCCTGAAACAGATCCCCGAATCCAACAATAAAGTTACCTAAGAGCTTCAGAGGAGGCATACATATGCTTACTTGATGCTCGCTCTTCCCCCGGACTCAACCTCAACCGATAATTTATTTATGATTTATTTATTTATTTATTATTTTTTATTTATTTATTTATTATTTTTATTTATTTATTTATTATTTTTTATTTTACTTTTTATTTATTATTTTTATTAATTTTAATTTGATTTATCTACTTTTTTATAATTTTTTATAGTTATAATTTTTACTCGTTCCTTTTACGTCTTAATTTGGCTCTTCATTTCCTTCCCTCCCTTCCCCCGCTTGGCGGTAAGTGGTGGGGTACTGGCTGCGGTTTCCGAGTTCAGTACCGCCCTGTCTTCCTGCGGGACTCTTCGCTCTTCGCTCTTCGCACCTCCTGATGACGACGATTATCGATATATCGATGTGAGTTATGTCTGTGTCTTTCTGTGTGTTTCCTTCGTTTTTTATTTTATTATATATTATATATATTATATATATAGTCACTTTGTGTCGGTTGGTGAACACTTCCACGTCTCCTTTGTTCCTTTTCCTTTTCCTTCCTTTCCTGAGGACGACGTGATAGCCGAAATGATCGATAATAGTAAGTGTTAGTCTCTTTTTTGTTTTCTTATGACCACTTAAATTATATATATATATATATATATATACAGTCGTTGTCAGCCTTTGGAGCGATTCACTTCTTTTCCTGAAGACGAGAACATCGAAATATAGTAGTGAGTTCTGTGGTTTCCTTTCTATGTGTTCTTTTTTAAATTCTAGTTTATATATATATATATATATATATATATATATATATAGAGAGAGAGAGAGAGAGAGAGAGAGAGAGAGAAACATAACAATGACTCACTTTTCAATATTTCAACCGTTATGGCGAACATCCTCAAGAGACGTGAAGTGACGCAGGGACGACAGTCAACTGAAGAAATCTCTGGGTGAGGGCTAAAGCAGTGCTGCCGCGGAGGAGAAAAATAAAAAAGGAATCAAAGAGTCGAAATCAAAGAAAAATAAAAGAATAAAAAAGAGGAAGAAAAATTATTAAAAAAATTTTGTTACAGTAATTTGTAAAGAAGATAAAAATAAAATAATAATAAAAATAAAAATATTAAGTTAAGAAAAAATAAAACATACATATAAATAAACTAACGGTTTGAAATGGTTTACGCTGCAAACCTGTTTTGTATTTAAACCGTTAGTCTGTTTTTATTTAAACACTTTAAATTTTAGAGGAATACACCTAATTTAAAACATATTTTCCAACTTTTTATAAGTAAAGGAAAACTGTATAATTCAAGATTGTGTGAACACGAAGGTAATGTTGAAATCTAATGAAGACGGACACTCAAACACTGCTCTGATTGGCTGGTTGTTTCAGAGTGCTGAGCTATTCAACAGAAGAGGTCAGCAGGAATGCTGCATAAGCACTCACAGATTAGCACCTTCAGTTGGAAGCTTACTGCTGGGTTCTGGGTGGGTATTGGTAATATTTAGTGTATCCTGGTTAATTGTGGGCACAACTCAGCAATCATAAAACCCAACGTCTAGAAATTATTAAACCTTCAAACTATTTGAATATTGGTATTTATGTATAGGGTCCCATTCAATCTTCTATAGAATTCACACTTCATTGAAGCTTATAGGACTTAACATCAACACACCCTTTTGATTACGCTCGTATAAATCCAGCGTAAAAGTATCTACTTTTGAGAGCATTTACTTAATGATGACTGGGATTATCAAGCTCTTGTCTGTGTCAAAGATTCAACAACATGAAGCATTGGAGGTAATGCCTGAGATCTGTATTCCTCAATAACAACTCAAGAGTTACAGTTGTTATGAAGGAATGACAGTAGAGGGTTTCAGCTACGTTGATCTGAAACCCTCTACTGTCATTCCTTCATAACAACTGTAACTCTTTAGACTCCTTCTGTTCTTTAATGCGTTTACTACCAAACACAAGTATCATTAGATATTCAATGAATAGTTACTGATAACAGATCTTACACTCGAAATATTACTAGACTAGCATTGACTTTTTGTTTTGCTTTGCAGACCTCAATTCAGCAAAACTGTAATCCAGAACAGTTCCAGTGATATTATAACTGATCATCTCATATTAATCCTATGTGATACGCTACATTTCTGTTTTGGTACAGAAATATTCATTCTAAAATTAAGAAAAGAAGTAATATTTTACTCTACAAGTGATACTGTATATTTAATCATACAATTGAAGTAATATTCTACAGGTCACATGGTTTGATTAGTACAAATTGATAGCATACCCAAACTAAGTAAAATTTTTGCGGATAAGATAAAATTGCCTAGTAGACTGTTCATTTATTCTCATAATTGACTTTAGACACATTTCCTTTTCATCTGACCGACTAGTCGTTGAAATCTGAAAGTGCAGATTTATGATAAATATGATATTAGCATCAACTGACACAAAATTAATATTTTAGCACTAACTGCACCTGACCATGAAGTCGTGAGTATAATAAAGCTACAATCAGTATCAGTATTGGTTACGATTTTACTTTTATTTTTATTATTTTGCTTTTACTAAAAGTGTTTTTAGCCTATAAACAACTTTTTATAGGCTGAATTCTGATTAATATTTAAGAACTTACGTTGAAAACTATTGCTTTTTTAGTATTTTTTTAGGTCACATGTGAGACGTGAGACACTCACAGACACTAAAAATTAAAGAAAGAATAAAAATAAAACAATATGCTATAACATTACAAAATATAAATAAATTAGGGGCATATAACTGAATTATCCACTAAAATCTCACAAGTCACACTTTCAATAGTTAACGTTGAAAAAAAAAATTCTATTTAATTTATAAATATAATTTAAAAAAATATTTTAAACAATTGTAATGGTTAAGACGACATTAGTCTAAAATGACATTCTACGAGAATTAGCCTCGATGAATCCTCATTGAAGTCTAACAGGCAATAGTTGTTCTTTATGATTAATGGTAGGGCCGAGACTGGTTTACTACACACCAACTATTTCCAGTAGATTCCAATGATGCCTCCCTTCGAATTACTCAACCTAATTTATTCCGAATTTCATCAGTTATTAATAACTTAGTCTGCCTTCAGTTTGACCATTACAAATCAAATCTCTTTGAATACAAGTAATGTTTTAACCATTGGCTGTCATTATCAAATTATTAATATTATTTAATAACGCTATTATTGAATATTTAATTTCTTTAGTTATCTGATTTATTATTTAGTTAGATTTAGACTAGTTAGAATAAAAATCAAAATGAAGGACTGTTTGGGTACAAAATATGCATTCTAAAATGAAGAAAAGAAACAATATTCATATATATATACGAATATATACAGTTCAATGTGCATAAAGAAACATAGAGAAATTAAAAACACACACTTACAGTCTCTAATTTTCGGCTGAACCGTCTTCAGAAGAGATAAGAGGGGGAAACCAAGCGCACTGGTACAGAGACGGTTGGAGACCTGTACCTGTACAGTTCTATGTTTCTTTATGTACATTGAACTGTATTTGTCCATTTCGGATCGTATTTTCATCGAAAAAGTGTACGAGTATATATATACGAGGTGTGTAAATAAAGTAGTGAGACTGGCAACGTCGCTTTCGATCTGGCAACGCTGGAGACGCGTGGCCTTGAGTAGCGTCAGGTGCACGTGTGATGCGCCTCCAGTATGAATCTGAACTCGCCACAGTCATTTGTTTGTCCGTAGCGTTGGTTTTCGTGAAATGGTTTTTTCTTGAGCGTTTTAAAAATGAGTGACCTCAAAGTTGAGCAGCGGTGTGCAATCAAATTTTGCTTCAGACTTGGACATAATGCAAAACTTTTGAAAAACTTCAGGAGGCCTACGGAGAACGTGTTTTATCAAGGGCACAGGTTTTTCGGTGGTTTAAGGAATTTTCAGAAGGAAGAGAGTCGATTGAAGATGAACCACGAAGCGGAAGGCCTTCAAGTGCAAACACCGATGAAAATGTCAACAGAGTACGGAACCTTGTGCGTTCAGATCGACGCTTGACAGTCAGAATGATCGGGGAACAGTTGAATTTGAATCACACCTCCGTTCATCACATTTTGACCAATGAATTGGAGATGAGAAAAGTGGGTGTTGCATCACGACAACGCGCCCTGTCACACTGCCATCTCAATAAACGAGTTTTTGGCCAGTAAAAACATTCCTGTTGCTCCTCAGCCTCCTTATTCACTAGACTTGAGTCCTTGTGACTTTTTCCTCTTCCCGAGATTGAAAAATCACCTCAAGGGAACTCATTTCGGGACACTACAAAACATACAAACTGCTTTAACCGACCAGCTGAAGGCCATTCCAGAATCCGAGTTCCAGCAATGCTACAATGATTGGAAAGACCGTCTCCAGCGCTGTGTGGTTTCCGAAGGGAACTATTTTGAAGGTGACAATATCACATTGTAATTATATTTGAATAGAAAATTTAAAAAAAATCAGTCTCACTACTTTATTTATACACTCGTTATATATATATATATATATATATATATATATATATATATATATATATATGAGATTGAATTTACGGTTTATTGTTTTTTTAATTAATTTCTTTGATAACTTTTTCAAATCCCTTAAGAGTCTTTTAGGAGACTATGTATTAACGAAGGACTGTTTCCTAAATATTCGAATATATTTATATATAAATAACCAAAAATAAAGTTTATCGGGACACGGTCAGTTCTTCAGGTTCAAATTAAACTCCCATTGCCAACGTTTCGGTCTTTATTTAAAACCTTTTTCATAGGCAGAAGTATAAATTTTGAAACAGAAAAACTAAGTATTTCATTACAAATTATTTTACAAAGAAAAACAGTATGTGGATTTTAACAACAACTGTAGTCTGAATGAACACGTGACACACACAGTGTCACAAAATGTCACAAAATTTCTCGGAAATTTAAATAGTAAAATGCATGCATTTGCATACTTTCCAATAGAAATGGCATACTCGTGTATCTAAATCATCATATAACAGCCAAACATTCCCTGTTGACGATTTCCTATTAATTTTATTAATTTATAATAAATACAAACATCCAGAGAGGCTGAGTTAATTGTATTAATCAACTGAGGGAAAAGTTACTTCATAAATGAAGACTGATAAATGAAACCACTCATAATATATTATTTGTCCAAAACGTTTTGACCTGAGTACATTTTTTTTGTTATCAAACCGCTTTTTAATTTACATAATTGGAGTCGTTGCCACATAATAACTGGTATTATAACTAAATAGTTTTCCATTAATAATAACATGAAATAATATTATGTGTTCAGTTGAGAGTTTTAACGGACAAAGATAAACAAATATTGCTTTCTGCTACTTTTGATTAACTTCTAAAACTGTTTAAAGTCATTTTTTTACCGTTTTGGTCATCAATAATTGTGCTAATACCATATTACATTGTTGCATGTCATCCAAACATTCAGATAATTTCTATATAATTTATAGTTATCAAATTTTGTACCTGTTCAAATAAGGTACTAACTGCAGATTATGAAACAATAATATTATATTTTACAAAAATAATACCGCTTATTTGTAATTTTACTTTTAGTGTACAATTTAACTGAAATAGTTTTAATTGTAATTTGTCATTAGTTTGGGAGTCGTAATATGTTGATTTCACTCTTTTTACACGGTTTTTGCATTATATAACCTTTCTTTTTCTACAAGATGAATGATAGATGAGAAAGTGTTGTTTCTTGAAATATTCATTCTTAAAATACACATAAAACGCTGTTTGGACGTATTGAAATATTAATTATCATTGTGATATTGTAATATATCTACATCCTTAATGATAGTTATGATTAAACTGCAGTTGATTAGCTGCTGTCTGCAAGCCAACATAAGCGCATTATTCTGATTCACTAGTCAAACTGTATTAAAATTCAAAAGATTTCTCTATTTAAACTGTTCTTGTGGAAACAGTTTTAGCTATTGTTTCCACTTTTTTAAAATACTGAAAAAGATTGGATGAAATATCTTTATATGAACATAAACTAAATAGTGTATGTGTTAATACAGTACACACCCACCTTTAAAGTCTAATTTATCATTTCTTGTTTTGATGTAACACTAATAACGGAATTAAAACCTCTGATGTAAGCAATATAAACCATGTGAAATTAAATACTTGAATAACATCAATGAATATATATAAACCATTAAACTGGAAGTAAGCCAATTTAATCAATAATTGGAAACTCAAAGAAGCAATACCAGCTTAAACTAATTCTATATAAATGGGTATTTTTTTATTTCTATTAACCATAATATAATCATTTTTATAATCTGGCTTATAGAAACAAATTTATTAATTAAATTTCGTATGTAACATTCTAGAAGGAATTGATAAATACTTCACAAGCTCCTCCAGAGTACTTGAAAATCAATGAAAAAATGAATAAGTAAAAGAATAGTAGACTATTCAGTACTAATTTTTATTGTTTTTGCTTGTTGCTTCATATTTAAAATGTACTATAACTATAGCGTAGTCATAAATACAACAATTTTTATATTTTTGAATAATAAAATTATTTCAAATATAATAAAACCGTTATCATTAAAATAATGATTTAGACAATGATAAAGTACAAAATTAGGATAATCTATAATTATTCATTGTTATGTTTCTTCAGTATAACCTATTCATCTGAGTGCCTCTTCAAAGAAACTTAACTTCAGTTGTCACTTGACTTCTCGAATTGCTTCATGTTTTAGTATGTTGTCATGTTTTATTAAAGTTCAGGATTAACTAAGTTATTTTTCATAATAATTTCCTTGCTAAAAACCTCAAATAGTGCAATTCAACATTGATATATTGTACTCGATTTCAAATAATTTACTCGGTTGTTCTTAAAGCTCATAGACAGTACACTTTTTTTGGATGTAAACCTGAAGATGATCATCAAGTGGTAAAAACGCGTTATTAGTTTTGACATTAAACCCTTTTTTTGTGTGGAGACGTAATTGTTTAAATTCTCAACATTAATATTAAACAAAAATCAGTTTGTTATTAACAAAATTAATATTATATTTACTTACAGTAGAGTTGAGTGTAACAAATACATATTTTGTTAAAGGTTTTAAATTATTTACTACCATATATGCATACATGATATAGTTGGACTTATATTTTATTTCTTTTGAGAGGAGTTATTTTGAACGGCTCACACAAAAAAAAAGACTGTGTCCAAAGAGTGATACGTAGTTCAACTTGCCTGGTGTATCTGCTCGATATATCGCTTATTTTCAAATTGCTTATTGCAATCTTATTGAGAGATTTTCTCAATAATATTAAGGTATGGCTCAGGGTCATTTGAAAATGAGGACCCAATAATCTATAAATAAATTCTCTTCGTGGCTCTGTATGTATGTTTGTACCTTATCCATTCGGCCTACAATGGACCTTTTTCAAAAATTCTTTTGCAAGGCACTTTCTATAGGTCTTGGGGTGGTTTTAGGCTATTAAACTCTGTGGGGCAGCTTAAACCCGGCCCCCTAGGGCCCAAAAACCTCAAAAATTTGCCAATTTTTAGTTTTTGCATTTTTTCTCAAGAAATATGGCGTCTACAGCCTTAATGCATAAAATATGAAATGTTGGAAATAAAAATTGAGCTCAATGTTATTTAATGATTTTTTGCTCTAGGATGCTTCTTTCATAGCCTAGGTACCACTATTCTCCTGAAAATGTTAAAAAACGTCCAAGGGACTGTAGATCATGAATGAAGAATCGTAAAACAAAAATGCATAAAATAATATTGAACCCAATTTTCATTTCGATCATTTCATATTTTATACTTAAAACTTCTAGACCCGGGTAACGCCGGGTATTTCCGCTTGTTATAATTAGTGTTACTGGTATTGTCTTTGAACTGGTAATATGAATTTGGTAAATAAAATAATTATATACCAAATTGTGTTCATACATACACAATATGTGATTCTCCAAATTTTTTGCATGCCAATTTAATATATGCACGTGGAAGATATTTCTCTGTAAGGAGAAAGCTTTGCAATTAAGTATACTTAAACCATCAAAGAAAATGAATTGACATATTTATACAATTCTAAGGTTTGTATTTAATAATTCATAAATATAACATTGATTGAACATTTGAAAGAAATGTATGAATGTAAGAGTTTTAAAGTAGACAGAAATAAATAAAGAACGAAATACTTGTTATTTTGATTTACCATGAAAAGGCTTCTGTTGAAAGTGGATAAAAATATCTTATTGGGAATAGCGAGTATAAATATTTCTTTTGCCTGTTTTCGAGAAGAGTGTAGGACAGGGTTGTGACAAGGGGGGTGGAAGGGTGCTGCGATGACGTTGGAATATATGAACAATTAGAGGCTGGCTCAAGAGGGAAGCGACTTAAGGGTCTTGGTCGTCTGCCAAACACGCACCATTCCAAACACACCCTACTTCACTGCCATCTATTTCAATTCCACCGAACCTTTCAAATATATCAAACTTTCTCCTTAGATAACTATCACTTCTTTAAACTGAAAAGTACTCCTTTTTTTTTTACAATTACACATAAATTTGGCTCATTTTTTTTTTAACAACTGAAGAAAACAAATCCAAGTTGCAGCTATTAAGATTGTTTCTTTCTACTATTTTTTTCTAGCCTAAAGGATAGAGTATAAACTCAGTGTAAACATATCTAAAAAAATAGTAGTGTGAATTTGACTTTGTAATTTAATTTAGATGTTATCTTACGAAATCAAACATCGAAAAATAATTATTCTTCTTACATATGTATTTGTAAGAAATGTATATATAATATATTAGTAATATTTAACAACATATTAGTAAAACTAACAATCATTATAAATGTGAATATAAATATATTCAAAGTGTAAAATATATATATATATATACAAAACTATAGTTTTGTTTCTATTCCACGGTCGATACTTTTATCAATATATATATATATAGGGTCAAGGGTCAAGGGTCAGCTAGCCATGCACAGCAAGGTGCATGCCAAATTAGTGGACATACATCTAGGCCTTTTACCACTTCATTCTCTAAATTAGTTTACTTGGCGGGATACAAGCTAAACTGGCGCTTTTACTTGTCCCTTGTATTAAAAAAATAGAATTTCCTTGGCTAGTGTGAACCTTTGACCAGTGACCAACAGGCTTATGCAAAAAGAGACTAAAAATCAAAAAACATACATGGAGGTATTAATAATAATAATAATTAATAATGAATCACATGGAGCCCATTCCACGGTCTACTCATCATCAAGCACACAGCACGAAAGCAGAGTTAGGAATGCATATATATATATATATATATATATATATATACGAGTATATATATTGGTATAAATAGGCAGCAGATCTTCTTTTAAACAAGTATCATTAAAATTTAACCAAAAGTATCATGAACAAGTATTATTATAATTAAAATTAACAAGTATATATATGTATACTTAAAATAAACTGTGACATATAGACAGAAACATAACAAGACTCACTTTTCAATATTTCAACTGTAATTGCAGTCGTCCTCAGGAGAAGAAGTGAATTAATGGAGGGACGACAGTCATATATATATATATATATATATATACCTAGAAAACTGAAAAAAAAACACCAATGAAAAACAGATGCTAGGATTCACATTCAATATTTGAACCCTTTTAATTGTCGTCCTCAAAAAAAGAAGTTTAGTGGCGAGAGTAGTCAATCATGATATATGTATATACGAAAGACTATATACATATATATATATATATATATGTTGACTTTGTATCGGACGGTGAAAGCATTTACGTCTCAGCTCCTTCGTTAACAACATTATATTTTGTCAGTTGCGTGTCTTTGATGATAGTGATATTATCATCACATAATTAATAACTCAAACAATAAACAAACAATATATTTGTCAAGAAAATTACCTAAATAAACTGGAGATTTAACAAGAAAAATAAATTAAACTAATTCAATTTGATATATGATTAGAAATAAAGAAATGGTCAGAATATTTATTGCATAATTGACAAAATATATTTCTTTGCCAATATACAGCCAAACTTAAATATCATAGAAATTTTATTAAAGTTGGTCATTGTAAAAATAATTAGTATGTTCTGGATGTTCATCTGGTAAGGTACTGTCAAGCATCAAGTATATTCAATTACTTATGGCAAGGTATCAAATATGTGTGAATTTATGAAAATTACTAAATTGATTCAATTTATATTTATTATATTTTGTTTATAATGAAGTAAAAAAAATGAATTTCAAAATTCATTCAATTTATATTTTGTTTATAATGAAGTAAAAAAAAAAGAATTATTTAAACTATTTAAATAAATTCAAAGCAAAAATAACATTTAGTATATTGTTAACAATAATTATTAAGGGGAATGATTACATTATTTAATGCATGGAAATATAGCTGAGCCAAATCTTTCAGGTAAATGATCTATTCACTAATTCTGTGTAAACAACACAATTCTATTTAAAAAATATTAATAACTCTTTTTCCTTAACACTAAAATTCCATATAACATATAAGAATCAATGTTATTACATAGGAAAAAACATTTTTTATGTTTTTTTCTTATTCTTCAACAACCATTTGTAGACATTAAATATCTACAACTAGTTCTAAAGAAAATGAGATTGTGAAGGTCAGAGATATTAAACGGATGTTTATAATAAAATAAAAAAAACAAAATGATAAAACTAGAAGAAGTCTGCTACAACCTGACTTGAAGGTAATGGCCAAGCATTGAAAATGCCAGTGTGGGAATTAAATGAGTTTAATTCCAAGGGAAGCCATGGAAAGTAACCCAATTATTGAAAACCTCAAGGAATTCCTACAAATCAATTAACTCAAGTTTCATTTGTGTGTTAATTGTACGATCTTCTCAAACTTGTTTCAATCTAATTTCAAATTCTACATTGGAACAGTTATTTCGTTTAATCAATTTGAAATGCCAGCCACCTTGATGCAAACATCCAACCAATGGAATTGAAAATAGAATTGATTTTAGTTTGAAAAGTTTATTAATAGCATGAAATGATTTATTATAATTTTTTTTTTTGAAGAAAATCAGTTATCAAAAATAATATTGATTAAGTAAACTAGTTGAACTATTTCATTATGTATTCTACTTATGGGTAGTAATAAAATAAATAAATAAAAAGCTAATCAAAAACTACTGTTTATGAAATGGTAATATTTACATTTGAAGATATTTGAACAAAACTCCTTATGTCTCTGTGTAGTAATATTAAATTAGATTTTTAAACTTTTATTGAATTTAGCTGGCCTTTGATATTTTCTTTATGATATAAAAATATAATGTTTTAATTTCCGTAAACTATGACAATAGTGTTTATTTCATAATTGCCTGATAAAAACTTCTTTTGTTTTTTGTTAGACCTCCTATGCCAGCACAAAGTTAAACACGTACTCAAAATAATTCACAAGTTTATTTTTAGTTTCTAATAATACTCCAAATAATAATACCATTCATCAATATTCTTTGTTCGGAGGGAATTATAGCAGAAAACCATTTATTTTATTGCATATTGCCAAAATAATTATTACAACAAACAGGCCACACTTTCCAAAGGTTTCTCAAATATTTTTCCCAAATTCTTTTGTTCTTGATGCATAAATTTAAAAATAGCTAATGCTTTATTTTTTTAACAAATCTTTTGTTTCAAATGATTTTTTTTTCATAATAAGTTTTACGATTTGCGAATAAAAAAATCTTTTTAAATAATTTTTGTATTTAAAGCTGATATAAGTTAATGTTACGAAGTTTCTAATTATTTCATTATTAAGAATTACTGTAAATGTTCTTAGAAGTCACATCAGATGTAAATATAGTAGAATACATAGATACTTGTAAAAATTAAAATTAGTGAATTTCTTATTACACATTTTATCTCTCTTAACGTAATACTGAATGTAAATTTTTCAGTTTCTAGATTGTCTAGAACAAAAAATGAACCGGATATATTTTTTAACATAGAATCCTACAAATTGAATTTTCAATCCAGCAATATTTCTCAAAGAAAACAAAATTTTTATGACAACAGCCTATAAATTTGTTATAAATATTTCCTAAAAGTGGTTCTTTAACAAACTCACCTATCAAAATGTTTCATGATACATAAATAAGTTAAACTATAGTTCATGTTACTTCAAAACATGTTAGTCTGTCAACATTTCAGAATTAAATTTTATTCATTAGTTTTGTTGAATGAGGAAGAAATTATCGACAGTAAATAAAAAATAAATGTTTACAACAATTGTAAATTTATTATCTTGCTATTCATAAGCCGTATAACTATTAACAAACAAAAAAAATCAATTTCAAGATTTTGGTTGTGAAGAAATCAATTTCAAAGAAAGGTTATTACTTTGGCAATAGCAAGTCATAGAAAAGAATGTTTAATAATAAAATATAATTTACACTACTAACCCATAGAAGGAATTTATTTTGAAAATGATTTTTTAATTCCAAAATGGTGAGTTTCATTTATTTTAGGGAAGGATTGTGTTTATTTGACATGGAACCAGTAGTGTTTGATTTAAAAAAAGAGTTACAATAACTTACAAAAAGCTATGCAAGATACACAATATCTTTAAACGAATATGTTTATGTATACATACTTCTTTGTTTCTTCATGCATATCATGTAAAAAAACATATATTTTAAACGAGAATTGTTGAATTATTTTTGCAAATTTTAACTTTTGCAATATTTTGGAATAAAAATTTATTATTTTTAAGAATCAACATGATATTTTCCGTCGAAAGTAAGTAACTGATTTCATATAATTTTGACATCTATATTAAGAATCATTAATTTTATTTGTCCTTTTTTTTTGTCAAACATTCAGTAAAAGTTGTTCAAAACAATTTTTTTCTTAAGCCATTTCTTTAATTTATCAAATCATTAAATTATATTAATGTCGGTATGTTTTGGGTTGGGCTCATTAAATTAATTATAATTTGTAAATATTTTTTTTATTATAACTCGGTAAATGGAAAAACATTAAATGTAATAGCTAATGAATTGCATCATATTTTTGTGAGTTAGTTTTCATTCGTTAAGAGCTAAACATAAAAGAGATCATAATTGGACAGACGTCATATTTATTTTGAAAATACACTCTATTACTGTAACACACGTATTTTCGTCTTTATTTGTTCAGTTAATTGATGATTAGTGCAAAGCTAAAGTAACCCCTATAATATCATTCTTGGAAACAAACCAAATATACTGTGAAGCTAAATGACTTGAAAAATGTTTACCCTTAAGAAATAATTATAAAAATGTATTTTGTTGTAGAATCCATACCATTTTTTTTACATTATTGTCTTTTCTAAACAAATATTAAACTGAGATACCAAGAAGCATATCTATAGGTTAATCCCAGTGGAAAATACATTGTAGAGAATAACGAGTAACCTTTTATTATATTTAACCTTTTATATCTGTTATCCTTTTTTGATAATAACATTTTTAAATCTGAACAAAGCTAATAAATCCAAAATTATCTTAATAACACTTCTGATTTGTCAAGCAAAACGGTCTTTTCTATAAATGGCTAATTGGTTTATATACATGTCGATTGAAGTAAATCTTAATCTTAGAATCTTAATCTTAAATCTAACCTTTAACTAAGGAAAAATAATATGTAAATGACGTAACGTAATGTAACTAAAACTGCTTAATTAAAAAAAATAATAATTAAATAAAATTAAGCAAAATACATTAATTATAATTAAATATTCATGTAATTAAAATAATTGTACCCTAATACGTATAAAATTAAATTTCAAACATTTCATGTATTACCAATTAATTTGTCACAACCGTTATGAGTTTTAGCCAGTTTGTTTTATTCTTATAAAGAAACATACAAATCTTTTTCTTTTTTTTTTGGCATATTATTAAATATTACAAATCAAGGGTTTCCATTATTCCATTCTATTTCATCTAAATAAGATAATTTCAAATAATCAGTATGACTACAAATTAATCTATCATTTGTTGCCAATTTTACAAGCTGATTGTAATGCATTTAGAAACTCTGAGATGTAATAAGATGTTTTTATCAAATCTATGATAATATATTGCTATACAGTTTACTATGCAAAGTTTTTAGCATTTAATTGATAATACTTGAGAATGATATCCCCCATTCGATTTAATGTGCTAACTATAACATATTTCAAGTAGAATAATTAACTCAACGAGTAAGTTATAACCAGCTAGTTAAGTTGTTTTTATGAAGTAAAATGGATAAACCAACAAAAGTCTCCACACAAATGAAAGTTTTATTCAACGCGTTTCGAACACTTTGTGTTCATCATCAGGAAGACACTATAATACAAATTAAATCTAATTAGTTACAAAAATTAGAGTGAAATAATAAAAAATAAAAGTTCAATTAAGATATACCCAAGGAAGTGGTACTGACGGGTTGGTCAAGTGACAGTCACAGTCAGTACCACTTCCTTGGGTATGTCTTGAATTCTCTTAATTGAACTTTTATTATTGAACTTTTATTGTAACTAATTAGATTTAATTTGTATTATAGTGTCATCCTGATGATGAACACAAAGTGTTCGAAACGCGTTGAATAAAACTTCATTTGTGTGGAGACTTTTGTTGGTTTATCCATTTTACCTCAGAATGAGTAAATACCACACAATTACGGATTGCACAACTAATGATTTAAGTTGTTTTGTATTGATAATCACATTTTTGTTACTTTTGTCAGAAAATATTATAAAATTGTCAAAATAGAGCATTCATTTAATGGATGGTCATTCAGTTACAAAATAAATTTTTCTCATAATGGGTAAACTCAGGCAACTTTTTTAATTTTTTTTTATATTAATACTGAATCATAAAAATGAAAATAGTAATAAGTAAAAAACATGGATTTCTGATTGCTGAATGATTATTTCCAGATCAAATAACATTAACTGGCCAAAGAAAATTAATGTTCCAGGTTCTTGAAAAAATGCATACTAAAGTAGAAATAACTAGTACCAGAACTAAATTTTTTTTAAACTCTTATAATAATTGAGATAAATTTTGAAATATAACTCACTTTTTAACTCCACTTTTATTCTCGTTAACCATGAGAAAATTATTGTTATAATGCCAGGGTGTCAAACTCAAATTCACAGAGGACCAAAATTAAATTGTGAAGTAAATTTACGGGACAAACTCAATATTTATTGAAAAAATTAACTGCTACTGATATGTAATGTTTAAACTTTTCATATGGAAACAAAATTTAGTATTGCTTTAACACAGGAATATGGTATTCATTTCTCATTTAAACAAATAAATAAAGTATGTCTCTCCCAGTATCCTTTCAAGTTCTTTTTTAAAGTTAAACCTATTCCAAAGGTAACAAAAAAGATTAAAAAATAACAATGCCATTTAATAAAAATTTAATCAAACTATATTAGTATATCTATATTAGTTTATCACAAACGAACATCTTAAAACAAAAAACCCAACTATACATCATAATCATTTCAGTGTCATATTTATTTCTTTGATATAAAATTTATAGCACAAACAAATATACTGAATTTGAAGTAAGTCAACAAAAAAGGTTTTAGATATCTTGAAGTTCATTGATTAATCTTTAAAATAAAAGAAATCCGTTTTTAATCATTTTAAAAGAAGATGATTGCCATAAATAAAGTTCCTTTTCATTAAATTACTTTTAAAAAAATCATTACATTTATTAAAACAAATAAAGTGTTAAACAATCTAGAAATTAGCAAAATTGGGCAAATTATTTTTTGTTTAAATGTTAAATAAACATGATCTATGTTTTAATTTTATATAACAATTTTAAAACACAATTGCACAGAGTATATTTAAGAAATAGCTTTTATATAATTGCGTAGATTTTATTTTAATAATAAACATTTCATAATGTCAGAATGATAAATATGACCATATATAGATACTAGGGTTTCAAAATATGATAAATTTGCAATGAATCCGACGACTATATGATAATAGAGAATGAACCAATAGTAAGTTAACAGTTTGCCAAAATAATGATTTCAATTGGTAAACAATTATAATACAGGTAAAAGAAATGGATATTAAATTAATATTGAAAGTCGAAAAATGCTGAGCTTGTTTGATGGACAATGTAATTGTAGCCGTAATTTTAGTCCTCTATTATGTTCTCATATTTTTTCTAAATCATTTTTAATTAACGTAATTTTACAGTATATGGTTAGGAAAAATGGATGTTATTTTGTTCATTAAAGCAATATGTCAGTAATTGGTAAAATATTAAATGTTAAATGAAACATCATTAAATTCTAAAAATAATAACTGAATTGAAATAGTTGAAATTATATTAAACATGAAACAGCTATAATTTTAAAAACCATGATTACTATTATTCAATTCAAATTGCAGAGTTATACATATTATTCGAATGTAATCAATTCCATTCAACTTCCATAAATTAAAATGAAATTGTAATTAGTACATTAATTTATTTCTGATAGTATATTTGTTTGATATTTTGGTAAATAACGAGCACATTATTACGCATTTTAAATTAATATAGCATATTGTATTTAAATATATGTATGTATTATTAATTATAAGATAATTTTATTTTAAATAAAGGACGGTAACCTAAATTGAAGTGGCCATATTGGTTAAACACAATCACTAAGAAATTGTCATCTAATTATTTGTTTACATAGTTATTATAAAACTAAATAATTATTAGAAATATACGTACAAAGAGTTACAGAAACTGTTGTACTTACCATTTGATGGGGTATCCACGAATATTGTTCATTTTAGAGAATAACATTTGAAATTATCGCGGGATATATTAGAACACTACCGAGTCCGTATTCTCAACTGACTAACTGACCAACAAAATCCCAAGCTTTTCAGTTATACTTGTTATTAATCATCATCGGCCAGCCACCTGTTTTTCTCAATTTTCAACCTTTTCCGGTTACCCGGAAAATAATTCGAAATATATTTTCGTAGCAAAAAAAAAAAAAAAAGCTAGAAAACAAGGAGCTAAAATGGGAAATGTTGGAGTTAAGTTAGTGAAAAGGGAGCTATACGAGTATGTAGCTCCAAAGAGTTAAATTGGCAACACTGGTTTTGACTGCGCACCAACATATTAACAAAGCATTTGTAGGATTTATAGTATTAGTGGCACAGTATATTCCACTGCCATCTCTAATGCACATTGGATATGATCTCGCTGGCATGAACTTGACACATGTCTTATAATGTACTATTTTTTTTTCTAAAAAATGTTTGTCGTAAAATATCAATATGTATGCAGTACCACTCCAAGAATTGGTAAGCTTAAACTGCCTGTATATATTGCAACCAGCTTACTTATTAATAACTAAACTAACGCATGGATTTACAAAACCAACAGTAGAATAATTTAACAAGAAATTTAAGCCATCAAGCAAGATTTAAATTTTGAATATAATTTCTAATAACGACAATCATAAATACACACAACCTGCTTGTCTCATGTGATATTTAGAGGACCATACTAATTTTTGTAATAGTATACAAAAAATTGATTTTGAAAATAGAATTCAATAACTTGTCAATTTAGTTTGCCATTTTTCTTGATGTGGCCAGATTTGTACATTTATAATTCACATTGAATTAGTCTAGGCGGAAATATTTTTTTCCCTTTATTTAACTACTATAATAAAATCATATTACGTTTTTAATTATATAATGTTTAAATGGTCACTGTCTTTTTTGGTTTTTATGTGGAATATCCGTAATATTACTGTTAATATTGATGAAGACCTATTTGTCAGCGCACTTGTATTGTGTATCTGACAGACATTGATACAACATGGAATTAAGAGATCGGTGTGTTTCAATTCAATCATTTTAGTCAGTTTATATTCACAAAGAAAAGTATTTTAATTTTTTTTTAAACATAAAATTTCTTTGATTATTTGCTTTCATCGAATTTCTTCTCACAAAAGTGGTTGTACTATTCCATTATCGAATGTTACAAATAAGAAAAACAGCAACATATTTCTATGATTTCCTTTATGAAATCATTTAAGTAGTTTTCTAGAGTTAATGGAAGAGCGAATGCGAGAGGAAAGTTTTGGGCCAAGTGTCAAAGTACAAGATGGATGGTTTGCAGAAATACGAGTTTAACGGATTAGATCGCATAACTGAGCTGCTTGCTCGTACATCATAGGCAAGCATCACTCTAATTATAATGCACCTAAATAAATATTTAGATACACAAGTTACATTCAATTACGTTTACTAATATTACGTCTTATTAAAATATCAAATATATCAGTTTCATTATTGTTATATTAGTTGTATGCTATTGCTAACCAATCATATACTAATAATAATATTATTTAATGTTACAACTAGAAGGGTGTAGTAATGGAGTGATTATGCGTCTCTAATAGTCTCTAGCACTCAACTCCGACTTTCGGCCTTCGTGAGGTTACCCTGTTAACGTGTTATATGCAGGAACAAACGAAAGAGGAGGAGAAGTTGGCCAGGGGCTGGGCCTGAGCACCTTCGTTTCAGATCCTTCCAACTTCGCAAATCCTTTCCTCTTATCCCAGTCCCAATTCAAGGTGTTATGCAATCTGTGCCGAAGGATGCATGCTACAGGGGTTACTCTATTATGAACGGAGCCTCAAGGGTACCAGATGACCCTCTTAAGTAAATAGCCTTTCTCCGGTATGCGGTACTCTGCTGGAGCGGACAAAGTACCACCGACAGAGCTTCAGGTATTTCTCTCTGTATGATACTAAGGAGAAAGAAGTCCGGGGACCATTTTCCGGAAGAGCAGAGAGTCGAAAAGCGCTAACTAGTGGGAGCCAACCTCCCACAAGTGCACCAAAGAATCTGAACAAGACTGTCCCGAAGAAGGGGAAAGAAAGTCACTTTCTCCCAAAACGTAGGGAACCTGAATGGGCATTATCAATTATGGTTTGTGCAGATTCAGCAAAGGAGAGAAAGAAACACCGTTGCACCTGCTGGCTGACTGTCAGGCAACTTTGCTGCATAGAGGTAGATGCTTCGGGGCACTCAACAAAACCATAGAAAAACTTTCACTGCTAGCCCCAGGAAAAGTGCTGAGCTTCTTCGAGGCGTTGAAGCTAACTACTGGGGTACTATAGTGTAGAAGGGGGGAAGTACAATAGCTTTTTAAGTCACTCTCAAATAATAATAACGCAACTAGAAACTCTAAAAAAAAAATAAACACTAGCGATTTTTGATAATTTCAGCCTTCTTGTTGTTTCAGGAAATGAGAAGAAAAAGAAAGAAATGGAATATGAAACCAAGAGTAGAGACATGAAAGGGTTCACCATCAGAAGCAAAATGACACACAATGTAGCCACATGACTATCGTGGCACAGTTTAAGAAAGCTCAGTAAATGAATAAGGGTGAGAATGATAGTAATAATTATGTGAAAAAGGAGAGAAATGAATGAGAGGAACATGGAAAAGATTATTATAATAATTATTATTATTAATAATAATTGTTGAGATGTTCAAAGTCAAGAAGGGCTACTAGTTTGTTGCTATATATGACACAACAGAGTTGTCATTTATATAATTATTAGAGGCTTATATGTTAGCCTCTATGTGTCCATTTTTTATTTGCAGTCGACCAATCTTGCCTTGTTTGCTTAAAAAATACATATGCAATTAACTTGCGTGGCTCTGTTACCAGGTAAGTGATGATCTACCAAGACTAACTACGATTCCTGCTCAGTGTTGGCAAAGTTACAAGCCTTTACGACCCAAGCCCCTCCTGTACCGTCTTCTTGGATATTACCTTTAGGATTCAACTTACTTCTCTGACAGTACCAACAGAGTCGCAAAATCTCTTCAGAATAGTCTTTGGCTCTCCTGATCTCCCTTACATATTTAATAAGAGCTTTATGATAAACCTGGAATATTTAGGTACTATAGTGCACATAAAAATATTTACATTATATATTAGATGAAACGTTTTTATAATTAACATAGGATGAATAAGGCTAAATTTCCATTTCTAATTAGTTGGCATAATTCCACTAATATAGGCCTGTAATAAGGCTTATATGCCTAAAATACTCGAATGACGAAAGAAACGTAACTTAATTAGGGTTAATTTAATAGTCTTTAGAATGGAAAGCTAAATGAGAGGGTATTATTTTATTCGGTTGAAGAGGAAGTCCGAATTGGGCCGATGAAGCAAAGCACTCCCTTTGCATCTATTTGCATAATTAAACCTGCATACAAGAAAAATTGTGAATAATTTTCATGAAAAGGGTCTTTTGTGAATTTAGAAAAAAAGCAGAGAGACCCAACGATTTATCAGCCAGTAGACACATTTGTCGGTATACTTAAACTTTTAAGTTTACATACATAATAAAAGAATAATAAGGTCTACAGTACAATTTGATTCAATAAAACAAACAATTTTAAATATCACATATCTCTTTTTTAATAATTTATATCTATGTTTATCGAAATATCAAAAAACCTACTGGAACTCGTAATAATTGATTGAATGAATCTTATTATCTAAAGATGTCTAAACTTTAACTTCCCTAAAATATAATTCCATTAATATCAATAATTCATTTATAATATAAACATCATTAAATGGACTAATATTATATCAATATTATAAACTAAAATATTTAAAACTTACTTCAAAAACTTCTACAGTCCTATATATTCCCTTTATTATAATACATTAGAAAATGTGCCTCTTCTTTTTGCTTTACTATAAGATATTTATATTGCTGTAGCTATGTCATAGCAGTTCTGATAAATTGGATGTCATGATTTTGATGGAATTACATATTTTTGTCTCTAAAGTCAATTTTTGACGTGTTTTTGATTTTTTGAGTGTTAGGATGGTGGATGGGTGTATATCCATAGATATGATCATTTTTTCGGAAAATATTGCATGATGAAATATTTTTTGCTTAAAATATGATTTAATACAACATTTATTTCTCCTTATCTAGTTAGTCGAGAACTACTTTGATATTATTAGAATACTAACATTAGAAATAACACAAACAAATTTTCAGACTTATAAAACAACCAAAATGAATTCTTTTGTAATATAATATAAAAATAGTTTCATACAATTGTTAACCCGGTACAGCTATTACTGTTTGAGAGATTATGAAATTGTACCGAAAGAAAAACCATTTTTCAAAGCCATGAAAAAAAAAATATTTTTCTTAAAACTACATGGACAGAAATACCTTGTCGTACATTTCATGATTTCAGATAATTTCATATTACGCCAGATGACTAACTATAGAAAAAATAAAATTTTGTGAAAAAAAAATTAGCCTTAGCAAATTTGAAATTGATGTAACTGTAAAAATTATACTAGCCATAAAAACTGAAAACTCAACTTCGAATAACTAAATACCCACAATATTTTGGTATAGTTGTTTATATTAATTTACAGCATTTTTTTGTATAAAAATGAAGACAAATGAAATGCTACCTAGATGTTTATAACAAGGTTTCACAATAACACAAGAATCAATAATCATCGTCTAAATCTCAGTAAGAAAATCACAAATGTGGCTCAAACTTTTCAACCTTGGTCAGTCTCACTGATGCAGAAACAACTGATGTTCTACAACTAGTCAGGTATTGTGAAGGGAAGGAGGCAAGATAAATACTTTAAATTGGCTAAAGTGCGAGGAAAGGGAACAAAGGGTTTGGAATGGCGAGTCGGGGGGTAAACAAAGGGGTTCCGGAAGAAATAAGTAAAACTTATCTGCTAGCTGTCATCCCTTGTAGACAAAACGATTGCTCTGTTTAATACTGAGTCTAACTTGAACAATCCATTACGAATGTTTATAGTATTTGATCTATTAAATGTAATGTATGTATGATTTATATCATGAACTATGGGATGGAATTACAACAATCTAATGGATGATTAATTATTTGAAGTATGAAATCTACAACCTTAGTTGTGACCATTAGAGAAGAGTGCCTTTGCTCCTATTATAATAATTAGTTTTAACTATCTTACTGGATACTCTAAATAACCAAGATATTGTTATAGAAGATATGCGGATGCCAATGGTAGTGTAATAAAAGTACTACTTGCCTTTGGGCCTATGACCCAAGTTTTCTATATTGCCTAAAGGTGGAGAAGGCAGAAATGTTCGAATGTATATAATCAGCTACAACAACTCATATTCCTTTCTCAAGAAGAACTTAAGTAAATATTAATGACTCCTATAATGAAAATACTAAACTGTAACTCTCGGATGTACACAAATCTTTTTAGATGAAAGACTAAGCTAAAAATGTCCTGTAACAGAAACGTTTCCCTATGACTTCAATTTAGTAATTGCACTAACTTATCACATACTTCTAGTTCAATGATGTAATGAACCTTATTAATAATTAATTATATGTACAAAAAATGAAACAACTGAAATCAATAAATTTATTATATATGGCTTGATAGTATTTTACTGGAGAGTTGTTATTGCATCTGTACGATAGACATTAGGTTAGGTTAGATTGCAGTGGCAATACCACAGGGAATACACATGAGCGGAACATTGGTCCTTTGTGATACTACACAGAGATGACCGATTTCTACAGTGAGAGTCGTAAATTTTGCCTAACTCAAGTGTATTTACAGTAGGGATCTTTCACGAGTTAGGTGGCATCGTACAGGCTCGGGACTGACGGTTTAACGTTCTCTACGAAAGAAGACGTGCTCACATTTATTCACCTGCCATGTGAATAAATCGAGGACAAGAGTGGGTATTGAACCCCGGAGCAACCAGTACAGAAGCGAGCATGTTGCCACTAAGCTGACCTGGCCCCAACAATAGGCATTGAAATAAAACTAAAATTCAATTGAATTTTAACAGCTATGAAATTATATAGTTTTATAGTGAATTTGAATGTAGGCCACTCATTTTTTTTAAATCTGAAAAAAGTTGCATATAGATTAGTTTTTTGATGAAGATACTTTAGCAATTCTGTATCAAATCCAGATAAATTTATTTTTTTTTTAATTCCACTACAGTTACATATTTACAAAAAAAACATGTTTGTGTAATAAAAAGAAGACAATTATTTGCAGTTTTGGAATTTCCCACCACTTTGTTGTTGGCAAGTTAAAAGTTGAATGTCCTTTTGTAACATGATTTCAAGTTCATTTGTTAAATGATATTCACAAGATTAATCAGGATTTTGTTACTAATTTACGAAATCAAAAAATTCTGTAGCCGATTTCATTATTATTTCTTTAATAATTTATCCTATGGATAAAAAAAAGACTGAATTCATTATTTACTAAACTAACGTTTTTATTTACAATTGACATTGGTTAAATTATGTATTATCGATGATATTTACCCATAAAAAATTGTAATTTACAGTTTGAATTGAATTGTAATGCTAGGTAATGTAATTATTATCGTACTACCATATAATGTTGTAGCTACAAAATTACTATTTACTATTATCGATGAAGAACATAAAAATTATAATATCATGATAAACATTAGTAAGAAAACTGTATTCCTAGGATGAGTTGGCTTTCACTGTTTCAGGGTCAATTTAAATCATTTTGAGGTCAAAATGGCAACATGGTTTGCCGATAACTGTAATTTGTTTCGTGGAAAATAACAAGGAATGAATAATTGTTCCTTTTAGAAGAGAAACAAGGCTCTTACTAACCTTTGACTGTAGCTTCAAATTAATAAATTCTACATGTTTTGATCTAAAATTGCTAAAATATCAGTAACACAAAACTAGATCTATTTTAATCAATCTATTATATCAAGATCTATTTTATTCATTTATCTATTCTTCAATCTATTATATTAATATATATTTTATTCATTTATCTATTCTTCAATGTATTATATCAATATATATTTTATTCATTTATCTATTTTATTCAATCTATTATATCAATATCTATTTATTCATTTATCTATTCTTCAATCTATTATATCAATATTATTTTATTCATTTATCTATTCTTCAATCTATTATATCAATATAATTTATTCATTTATCTATTTTAATGTATTATATCAATATATATTTTATTCATTTATCTTTTTATTCAATCTATTATCAATATCATTTTATTCATTTATCTATTCTTCAATGTATTATATCAATATATATTTTATTCATTTATCTATTTTATTCAATCTATTATATCAATATCTATTTTATTCATTTATCTATTTTATTCAATTATTATAATATCTATTTTATTCATTTATTATTCTTCAATCTATTATATCAATATATATTTTATTCATTTATCTATTCTTCAATGTATTATATCAATATATATTTTATTCATTTATCTATTTTATTCAATTATTATATCAATATTATTTTATTCATTTATCTATTCTTCAATGTATTATATCAATATATATTTTATTCATTTATATATTCTTCAATCTATTATATCAATATCTATTTTAATTCATTTATCTATTCTTCAATGTATTTATATCAATATATATTTTATTCATTTATCTATTACTTCAATGTATTATATCAATATATATTTTATTCATTTATCTATTTATTCAATTATTATCAATATCTATTTTATTCATTTATCTATTTTCAATCTATTATATCAATATATATTTTATTCATTTATCTATTCTTCAATGTATTATATCAATATATATTTTATTATTTATCTATTTTATTCAATCTATTATATCAATATCTATTTTATTCATTTATCTATTCTTCAATCTATTATATCAATATATATTTTATTCATTTATCTATTTTATTCAATCTATTATATCAATATCTATTTTATTCATTTATCTATTCTTCAATCTATTATATCAACATATATTTTATCAATTTATCCATTTTATTCAATCTATTATGTCAATATCTATTTGATTCATCTAGTTTATTCATTTATCTATTTTATTCAATCGATTATATTGATATAAATAGATTTAATTGAAATTAAATCTATTTCATTTATTCATTTACCTTTTTTATTTTAGCCATACATTTTACTTATCCTATAATAATTATACAGATTTTCATAAAATACATTACATGCAATAAAAAATAATAAAAACATGATTTTGCCGATAACATTGATCAATAATTATAAACTAGAATAGGAACTACTAAAAATAGTAATTTTAACTTAAATATGTATTCAAAACAATGTATTATTTCTTTTAAGAAATGTGAAAAATATTTCTTTTAATTTCGAAAAAAACATTGCTAGAATGATGAATGAATGAATGATTTATGTTATACGTTTGCTATTATCAATATTGTGTTCAAAATAGAACTGTCAAAATATAGGTCAATCGATTTCATCAAACAAATTTGGTATTCTATATTGATAATTAGCCAAATCGAATTAAAGAAAGAACACGCAGAATTAATAGGTAAGTCACTTCACTATTTCGACCTCTTCGTTATCAGGAGAAAGAGGATTCTATGTTTCTCTTTCAGGAGAAAAATGTATATTGTTTCTATGTGTTCTTTTCTTTAAATTGCTTGGAATTTCGTCCTAACGAAACGTTTCATTTTTTGAAATATTGATAATTTAGTAATTTTAGTAATTATGTATTGGAATAATTTCCGAGATGAATGTTCTTATCACCGCAAATATCTGAGTCTCACTAATTGAACACATATTCTTGGCAATTTTTATTTAGTAAATTGCACAAATAATGTTACGCATATTAAATTTTTATTTATAAAAGTAGGTATCACGGGATCACTAAAACCAAAATTGACACCATAGAAACTAACGCAAGCACCAAATTAATTCCAAATATTCTAAATTATAACAGATCATTCTCCCCAAATAACATGATTGGGATGTTGGAATGCAATAATTGGAATTGTGGTAAATTTTGAAACTTTAGGATGTTGGGTTACTCTAGAGTAAAGCAGAGGTTGAAAATTAAGCAGCGAGTGTTTAATAATATGGAGGGTATTTTGATTGAGAGAGTGGGCAGGACGTGAAACTAACAGAGGCCTGTGAGAGCCTGAATCAATCATCGCTGGTAGCCAGTAAGCATCATCAATCATTCCACGACGTCATCGCTGCGCTCTCTACAAAATAAACCACTAATAGTTGAGACCATCTTTTATGCATGTCCTATCGCTTTACACTTTTATAAATCCTCCAGTTTACCCCTTCGATTGAACCCATCCGTTATGAATAACTTAGATTCATCAAACCTCACCTTCGCCAAGCTTTTTTCTCATTTAAATATTTATTAAATGAAAATAGAATCTTCTGTAATGTACATTTGATGATTACTAGCACTTCATGAGGGCTTGTAAACATGTTTTACTTTATTCAACATCAAAATTTACTTATTATATGAATTAATATTATTGCAGTTCTAAGTATTTCCCAAAGGTTGTACGTTACATAATTGAACACCTCCGAATTATTTTTGTGTTTCAATACAACACAATTGAGTTATTCCATAACAACAACAACAAACACTTGAAACTATAACAATTCAAACATCAATTTCAGGATCAGATTATAGACTAAGCTTCATGTATTTTTCTGTTCTTCTCTTTCCGACCGATTGCATTTCTATATAAATAGTTTAGTTAATATTTTTTTGTGATTCGTGTTCTATGTTATTGGAATTTTTTAATAAATCAATTTGATTTATCAAACAACAGGTTTGCCCATATAAATGTGCAAATAACAACTAAACATTTACCACACTAACTTTTTCTATCATTAAAAATTGTATCAGTTGTTTGATTAATCAATTAATCGTACACTTGAATTACAGTTGCATAATTTTCTGTAATTATTCTAACAATCGTTCACACGAAAAACTTTATCCTTTAAGTATCTCTAGTACCCAAAATTTATTACATTCTAATTTGGTAAACTAAGCATTATATTAATTATATGAATATATTGACTCTGATTATATACTATTGTGCAACAAAGCTTGGAATTTCCTGGATGTGTAATCTCTATTCTCTTCTCAAATCAAGGAATTCTCCCGATTCAGTAAAGGACCTTGAATATAATGGGGTCTTTCGTTCAGCTATGACTATGGATCATCCAGATGGATGTTCGTCTGGTTTAGACTAGCACAGACGAACAAGGACTGTATCCAGATCGTTAAGAATGAGTGAACCCGCCTTATAGCCAGTTCGGGCTTTTCAGTACGCCCGAAATGTGAATGTTCACCATGATTTGAAAATTTAATCCATAGGTAGTTATATCACCCGAGCTACTACCAATGAAGATAATAGACTAGGTAAACATCTTAACATCCTTGTACAGGCTCTCAATCCTTCCACCAACCTTCTTCAAACTAACTGTTCAATTACATCATCTTCTGAATATTTTTCTTTCTATTCCTGACTAAAACAGTTTTTACTACCGAAAACTGTGAACAATAAGACTACATGATCGCTCATAATTCGTCATTACTCTACAGACGAACTTAATATCCGACATGAATTACTGACAATCAAAGTTAGAGTAGCACAGTAATCAAGCAGTAGAAGGCCTGTGGTCTGGAACTTCTAGTTATGACGTGCACTACAGTGCGCGGATATATTCCTTGGGCCTTGGAATAGTGTTGCAGTTGTTGCACAAGTTTTGACGACTTCAACACCACCAGTATATAGTATGTTGGCATATTAATATCTTAATATAACTTAAAATTTCTCTGGATTTTTATCAAATTTCCACTTATTTGTTTTTTTTTTATTTCATAAATGATTTTGAGGCAAGAAAAATACTCAAAGAGAACAACCGACGACAGAAAAACTGTCGACAACCATCACAGTGCAAATAAGACAACAGCATGCAATAGAATTGGACACAGGCTTTTCTGAAATAAAACTTCTTCTGTTTGTCCTAACTGAGTATTATCATTTCGAAAACACTATCGTTCCTATATTCTTATTAAAATTGTTTTGCTGTCAAATAATAAGCAGTATCTTAGTTGATATTGTGGTCAAAATATATTTTGAATAGCTTTCTGAATATTACTTTTATGTTGCATCATAGGAATATTTATCCAAAATATGTTGTACACTATTACCATAATGTTTTAAATATTCATGACATCTAGTTCTTAACTATTAATGAAAACTTCTAGATATACATAAAACAAAAACAGCCAGGAGCTAATATGTTTTATAATTTACACTTCAGACCATAAAAGTTATTTCCTGATAACCAAATTTATGAATGAATGTCACAAAAAAAAGCATTGTTCCATGAATGATCTTACTTAATTTTTAAGGCAACTTATGCCTTACTTAATTTTCCTATGAAATTGATTCTGTCAGTCATAGCAAATTTAACTCATAAATTAATTCCTAATTGTATAATAATCCATTAATTTAGTGTGGGTAAACTAAACATTCTCTACCTTAATTCAAAATGAACTTCCAAATACGTAGGTAATCAGTTAAATGCATTGCTAATTTACCAATGAAGTGTTTATCGTTGATTGAATTGGTTTGAAATCCAAACATATTCCTCAATATTGTATGATTCAATTTCAAATTCAAATCCACGTTTCAGTTCATCTACTTGATATATTTGAGTTTATAATTAAGTTAAATCAAAAAGTCAATAAGGTATTGCATTAATCTACATAACACACATGTAATCTCAAAAGAGTGTGTTTTATGTTATCAAAAATTATTTTGATACTTTATCAAAATATATTAGAATAGTAAATTTTACTTATTTTTTTTAATTGCCAATAGTTTGGAAATTGTAGCAACAAATAAATGAATAAAAGTGTACAAGTCAATAATTTTCTGTAATTTAAAACTAAAACCATTTAATAGTAAGGTATGATATCTTAGAAAGTTCATATGGACAATCACTTTTAAGCTGTGTTTGGCTAGTTACACAGGAATACAGGCATATAGCTAAAAACATACACGTATTTTTACTTTAGCAAGTAGGTATTGTTAGTTGATTTTAGTTTCATTTTCTCCTTTTAAAAAAGTGAGTCCTACCAACCCACGTACTAAATAAGAAGTATTATTAGAATATTATAAAATATAATCATATAATACAAGGAATAAAATCAAATTTGAGCTCAGTATCTGAACCTAAAAAAAAAAACTGAAAATATTTTGTAATACCATGCATCAACTCGGAATTTTCGTACAATATCTGTCCAAGACGAGCACGTCCGATAGCTACTTCTAAAGTAATGGAAAAGTTCATACATTTATTTGTTCAATCCATTATTTGTCAAATTACATAAGAACAATTTTTCTCCGCGCCCAACTGTTTCATTCATAGGTAGCCAAACTTATGATCTATCAAATTCGTAGAAAAATAGCTAACTTATGTTGTTTCGCCTTATGATTTCAATGTTTAGAATTCATTAAAAATTAAAGAAGCGTTAACAAATGAAGTACTAAGTAAATATGTAATCATGATTTCTCATCCCTTTTTACTAACATACCAATTGATTTAGCTTTTGATTAAATTAATAAATAAGGGAATAAAATTAAACCACATACTGCCATCTGAAAGCAGAGATTTTTCCCCATTCTAAACCTGGTATGTGAAGCCCGACATTTTATATTTGATGGTTTATATGTGAAACAAATTTTGCGTTACTTATGGGCTCTCCAATATCGTCAGATATTGCTAATATATAATAGTTGAATTACTGAAGTATTGTAAAAGTGATTTAGGCACAATAGTCCAATTCATGAAACTCTATGTTGATGATTTGTTTCTAATTATTGAAAAAAAGAGAATTAGATAATGTTGTGAATGTATTTAATTCATATCATAATAGGCTTAAATATCAGACAAGAAAAAGGTGGCACTCCCTCATTCCTGGATATAAAAGTTATAAGAGGAGTAAATGGTAATATTTTAACCGAGTAGTACACAAAACCTACCAGTGCTGGAAGAATATGGAATTATTATTCTTCCTGTCCTATGAAAAAGTAATTAAATTGCATTAAGAATATGGTGAAAAAAGTTATAAAAGTGACTTCATCATGCTACCTACATATAAATAAGAAAAGGTTTAAAGAGTTACTACAGAAAAATAACTATCAAGGAAATTTGATTGAACTTTTTTGGTAAAGATATTTAATACAACAAGAGCCACAATATAGCACAAATACAGAGTTAGAAGTTCAAGACAAAATATTTTTTTTAAATTTCCATATATTGCAGGATATCACAAATATTTTAAAAAGTCTTGAAAGGACACTTACCTCAAGATCATTTAGCGTCTTCTAGAAAAAAAAAATGAAGTCTCTATTTCCAAATACAGAAGAGAAGATTCCAAACGAATTACAAAGTAATGTTATACGTATATGCAATAATGAGCAAAGACTGTAACAAAGTTTATTATGGAGAAACCCATCGATTTTTGAAAAAAAAAAGAACTTACTCAGCACACATATTATATAAGAAAAAAAATTAATGCCATTGCATTAGCAGCGCATAGTATTAATAAAGGTCATAATTTTGATTTTAATAAAATAAAAATAATAGCCAAAGAAATGGATGAAAAGAGAAGGAAAACTCTGGAAATGTTCTACATTAGAAAGAATCAGTCATCCGTTAATTATAGAAGTGACATTTCAAATTAAAATAGTATTTATTGGGGTGTGTTAAGTTAAACATTGTTGATCGTTGCAAAATTGTTTTAGTGACTTTTTGGATGTCTGGTGAAATTTGGTTGCGTTGTTTGTTTTCAGTTTAGTGTCACGTGTTTATTCAATTTAGATAGTTGATACTGAAATCCGTGAAGTGTTTCCTTGGATATAAAAAAAATTCTAATGTAACACTCAGTTTTTCTATTTCATAATTTTATACTTCTGTAAGCTCTCTAATTTACTTATTGTTAACATTTCTTTTTAATTTTTTTATTTGTTACTTTTTGGGCTTATTACTTTATATATGATTTTTTTTAATTATTGTATTATTCCCTATATTTCTACTGTTTTGCAGGCCTATGAAAAAGTTTTTAAATAAAAACTGAAATATTGACGATGAGAGTTTAATCTGAACCTGAAGAACTGACCGAGTCATGATAAACTTCTATGTTGATATATATATACATATAAAAGATTTCATATAAACAAGTAAAATAAATAACAATGGTCAAAACCACAATACCAAATGGGAAAACCAGACTTCATCTTTCAATCGTAACAAGTAAACTCCGTCAGAGTCAAAAACACAACTGAGTTTTCCCATTTCGTTTTTTGGTTTGATCATGGTTATGTATATATATATATATACATATTCGTATATTTCGGGAGCAGACCTTCGTTTATGCATGTCTTGTTAAATTGTATGCCTACTTTTAATCTCACAACTTTTCTACTGAATCTCTCGATTTCTCTAATACACTTTCTCCATTTTTGTGGTACAAGATAGATTAGTTGACCAAAGTTTTTATTTACATAGTCCGACATGTTTCGGTCCTCACTGACCATTATCAAGGATTATAGTTGTACAAAATCTTAAATAAACTATAAATAACTAAACATAACTTAAAAACATTTATAATTAAATTAACACTACATATTATATTCAACGCCTTAATTTTGTGATAACTAAAAATGGTTAGATGACAAGGAGAGGTTATACACAGGCAATGGTTACCAAGTGTAGAGTTCCTTGTGCAAATCACAGAGGGCAGGCAATCTCATCACATTTCTGGCTTTTCATCTTTCCTTCGTATAATTTTAAAATTCGTCTAAATGCTTCACCTTGTTTGTTCAAGGCAGGTTGTTTCTCCATAATGAATAATGCTTCAATTATGCGTAGTCTTGTTTGGTCATTTTCCTGTTGCAGGATCCTTGTGTTATTAATTAGCATTTCTTTAGTTAACTTAATGCCATGGGAAATTAAAGCATGTTCCTTGGGTCCACCTGAAGTGAGGTGCATTGTCAACCTTCTCGATAATGTAGTAGTAGTGGAACCGACATATGTAGATTGTAGGGACTCACAGTTCCCTGTGTTACATTGATATTCGTACACTATGTTGGTTCTTTGGAGTGTTGACTTCTTCTGAAGGTTATTCCTAATTACCATGCTTGCTGTTGTTGAGCCTCTATAAAAAATCTTCAGTTTTAGCTGATCGTCAGGATTGAGGCATGTTGTATTGGCCGCTATTATCCCCTTTAGTACACGTTCATCTACCTTATGAGCCTCTGAATATTGATTATTATAATATATTGTAAAAGTTGTACCTTTATTTTTGATTACATTCTGAAGATCACTGTTCCGGAGCCTGTTTATGGTACTTCCTAAGATTGAGTCAAACCGTTTGTTGCTGTAACCATTATTAATGAGGACTTGTTTAAGTCTTTCAGCCTCCTGCTCAAACAGAACCCAACTAGAGGATACTTTAAATGCCCTATGTATGAGCGTCTTGATCATTCCGTCCTTGTATCTTTCGGGGCACTCACTTCTAGCGTTTAGAATGAATTCCACTGTTGGTAGCCTTCACAAAGACTGATGTATCAAACTGCCTGGTTTCTTTATTTATTTTAATTGCAACATCCAAAAAGTTTAGGCAATTTTTGTTACTCATTTCATGCGTAAATTTTAATACTGAGTTAGCTTGGAATGCCGACTTAAATTCTTCCATGTGCTGAGGTTTATCCATCAACACAAAGCAATCATCTATATACCTGCAGTATATACGAGGCTTCCATGATGAATTTTGAGCCATAATATTATTCTCAAGATTGCACATATAAAAGTTCGCAAATGTGACCCCTAGTGGGGAACCCATCGCCACACCGTCAATTTGGTAGTATAAGCTTCCGTCTATGTGGGAAAATGGATTTTTAGTGGTGCAAGCTGCCAACAGATCTTTCATTATTTGTTCTTTAAAAGGAGGAGGAGGTAGAGTGGCATGGTTGTAGGCCATTTTACAAATTATCTCGATAGTTTCCTGCACTGGCACGTTTGTAAATAATGACTCAACGTCCAAAGAGGCCATTATTCCTTCAGGGTTTGTGGCTTTTAGTATCTCAAGAAACTCTTCACTTGACTTGAGGAGATATTTGGCTGGAAGGTACACTGATATTATCTTATTTAAGGTTTTTGCTGTTTCATAAGTGGGTGTTGTCACCTGCGATATGATGGGTCTTAGGGGGTAGCCAGCCTTGTGGTTTTTAACATTTCCATAAAGATATCCTGGGCTATACTCTCCTATAACAGGTTTCAAAACTTTGTCTTCTTTGTTCTTGTTTGCATCTTTGATTAATTTGTTAATTTCTATTTTTAATTTGTTTGTAGGATTTCTAGTAATCTTTTTAAACTTAGACGTGTCACTGAGTATAAGATCTAACTTTTTCTTGTATTCCTCTTTATCCATAATCACATATATATTGGTCTTATCAGCTCTTCTAACTACTATATTTGGGTTAGTCCTAAGCCCTTTGGCCGCTTCCCTAAGTTCCTCTGAGAGTAATTGGCTCCTCTTAAAGTCCCTTTTTTAGTGGCTTCCGATATTAGTTGGGGTTGTAAGTCTGGTTTAATTGAAATACATTTCTCCTCTTGAAGTCTGAGAATAGAGTTATATAAAAGTTCTAATTCTGTCTTTTTCTTCCTGACATCAAACTTTGTTTTCACATGACATCTAGGTCCAAGAGATAGGAATTCTACTTCATTCGGAGTTAATTCGTGGGCAGACAAGTTCAAATAGGACATCTGCTTCTGTGGTTGGTAAATTTTGCCACCATATAATCTATTTAATTTCCGAGACGTTCTGTTCATTGTCACTTCATATTCTTATGAAACTTATGAAACAGCAAAAACCTTGAATAAGATAATATCAGTGTACCTTCCAGCCAAATATCTCCTCAAGTCAAGTGAAGAGTTTCTTGAGATACTAAAAGCCACAAACCCTGAAGGAATAATGGCCTCTTTGGACGTTGAGTCATTATTTACAAACGTGCCAGTGCAGGAAACTATCGAGATAATTTGTAAAATGGCCTACAACCATGCCACTCTACCTCCTCCTCCTTTTAAAGAACAAATAATGAAAGATCTGTTGGCAGCTTGCACCACTAAAAATCCATTTTCCCACATAGACGGAAGCTTATACTACCAAATTGACGGTGTGGCGATGGGTTCCCCACTAGGGGTCACATTTGCGAACTTTTATATGTGCAATCTTGAGTATAATATTATGGCTCAAAATTTATCATGGAAGCCTCGTATATACTGCAGGTATATAGATGATTGCTTTGTGTTGATGGATAAACCTCAGCACATGGAAGAATTTAAGTCGGCATTCCAAGCTAACTCAGTATTAAAATTTACGCATGAAATGAGTAACAAAAATTGCCTAAACTTTTTGGATGTTGCAATTAAAATAAATAAAGAAACCAGGCAGTTTGATACATCAGTCTTTGTGAAGGCTACCAACAGTGGAATTCATCTAAACGCTAGAAGTGAGTGCCCCGAAAGATACAAGGACGGAATGATCAAGACGCTCATACATAGGGCATTTAAAGTATCCTCTAGTTGGGTTCTGTTTGAGCAGGAGGCTGAAAGACTTAAACAAGTCCTCATTAATAATGGTTACAGCAACAAACGGTTTGACTCAATCTTAGGAAGTACCATAAACAGGCTCCGGAACAGTGATCTTCAGAATGTAATCAAAAATAAAGGTACAACTTTTACAATATATTATAATAATCAATATTCAGAGGCTCATAAGGTAGATGAACGTGTACTAAAGGGGATAATAGCGGCCAATACAACATGCCTCAATCCTGACGATCAGCTAAAACTGAAGATTTTTTATAGAGGCTCAACAACAGCAAGCATGGTAATTAGGAATAACCTTCAGAAGAAGTCAACACTCCAAAGAACCAACATAGTGTACGAATATCAATGTAACACAGGGAACTGTGAGTCCCTACAATCTACATATGTCGGTTCCACTACTACTACATTATCGAGAAGGTTGACAATGCACCTCACTTCAGGTGGACCCAAGGAACATGCTTTAATTTCCCATGGCATTAAGTTAACTAAAGAAATGCTAATTAATAACACAAGGATCCTGCAACAGGAAAATGACCAAACAAGACTACGCATAATTGAAGCATTATTCATTATGGAGAAACAACCTGCCTTGAACAAAGCAAGGTGAAGCATTTAGACGAATTTTAAAATTATACGAAGGAAAGATGAAAAGCCAGAAATGTGATGAGATTGCCTGCCCTCTGTGATTTGCACAAGGAACTCTACACTTGGTAACCATTGCCTGTGTATAACCTCTCCTTGTCATCTAACCATTTTTAGTTATCACAAAATTAAGGCGTTGAATATAATATGTAGTGTTAATTTAATTATAAATGTTTTTAAGTTATGTTTAGTTATTTATAGTTTATTTAAGATTTTGTACAACTATAATCCTTGATAATGGTCAGTGAGGACCGAAACATGTCGGACTATGTAAATAAAAACTTTGGTCAACTAATCTATCTTGTACCACAAAAATGGAGAAAGTGTATTAGAGAAATCGAGAGATTCAGTAGAAAAGTTGTGAGATTAAAAGTAGGCATACAATTTAACAAGACATATATATATATATATATATATATATATATATATAATAGAGCGTTACGAGGGCAATAGCCTCTTCTAAGAGAGTTGACACCTAGCGGGTAGTTTTTTACTCTTTCTTACTTTACTCTTTTGTTCCCCCAAACATCCATTTCTGGACAATTGTCCTTACTTACACTTTCACCCTTTTAAAATACCACTCTTCCCTCCCACTCTTATTAACCCCTCACCAGATATTTTTTTCATCTAGTGTTTCAGTTGGATTTTTGACTCTAACGAAGACCGTTTTTCACGGTTGATATTCTGGTTTGATCTTATATATATATTTTCTAAGAGGCCTCACAGCTTATTTTTCTTCATTTTGGTTCTTCCTCTGCGCCTTTTTGATTCATGCGACTGAGGTTATTTAGACTATTTCATCAGAGGGCGACTACAAATATATATATATATATATATATGCAAAAGTGATATAGAAATATGGGAACGAATATGATTATGTTTTTGAATTTATTAAAAGATATAAGAAAAAACGCATTAAACTTTGTTATTTTCTTCTATTAGTTTCACTAGTGGTATTTTTTATAAATATATAGTTCCTCTGTACTGCATACGGGATGCTCATACCTGGTGGTAGGGCTTGAATTCGACTATCAAGTTGGGCTCATAGTTTAACCTAATTGAGAGCCTCATTTGGGATCCCATTTAGCCTTATGGACCTCATTTAAGTTTGAAGCCACGTTAGACCCATATTTAACAGCAGAGCTTGTATACTACATGGGTTTTGATAGATAGCTTAGACTGAGTATAGTTTATTCACATAGTATACGAATATAAAATATTCCAATGTTATTAGATTAATTCCCACTCAATTTATTTTATTCTACTCTACAAGCTTTTTTATTCCATATAATTTATTTATTTATTTCTTTTTTTAGAATGAAGTATTCCAACTAGTTCAAATATTCAAATGGTAGAATAACATAGAGACATCTGATGATAGGTAGTGTTCAGTGCTTAGATATCTAGTAAATTTATCATAATCATTGATTTTACCAGCAAAGTAGCAAGTTGAAAATTTAAACACCAGCCACTATTAGCATGGTAGCTGTTACAATTTAATGTTGTTAAGTTAGCAAGAATTATGGCAACGTAGTCATCTTATAAGCTCCATATTTCATATAATGATAATGAATAATAACATCATGCTGATATCATGACTGAGTTGTTCATTAGGGGTATATAAAAATACTATACTGTTTTTCTTTTCTATTTCACTTCTCTGGATGGTTATTTCTGCAACATTATCTTTTAATCAGATGATGTTCTCTTGAGAGAAGAATAAATACTCTTTGCCAAAATATAAAGGAATGCTAAAAGGTTCTGTTATAATGACGATTAATAATTTCTTCAGTCGTAAGTACACATAAATCTCTGTTAAAACACATATATCTGTAAATCAAAGAGGTTCGAAAGATTGTGGTTTTTTTCTTATTATATAGTTATAGTTAGTTCGTAAATGTAGTGTTTCAATTGTTAGATTATGTTATAGCCTCCAGTATGACCTAAAAAATTTCTTATTTTTACTGCCTTTACATCGTAGAAAAGTGGTTAGGAAAGAAACACAATAACTGAAAAAGATCATATATGAAGAATCTGCTCTGCTATTGAACAATGTATGCTTAAATGAATATGTGCTGTCAGTTTATACAAATAAATTAAAGAATAAATGATAGTATATGAACCTACAGGATCGCAATCAAAGAGACACGTAACAGTACGTAATGAACTAAACAAACCAAAATAAATAAATAATAACACCGTTTACTGAAGTTATTGGAGGACGGCTTGGTTTGTTCAATCAGTAAGTATTTTATTTTATTTTCAAATCACGTCCTCTTATCCTTGCTTGAGTTGCGTGACCATATAATCAAGTGATTTTAGTCTAATATTTGAAAAAAAAATGTTACTAAGCTTGTTTCCTTGTGTAAAGTGATATTTTAATTGGTATAACAGCAAGTAACCGTATTAAGTTCTAAATATTTCCTGGTTATACTATTATTTTAAATTTTGTGTCAAATGAGCTTAATACTGATAGTGTTTGTAACTTGTATTTTACACATAGTTCTGATTGCATTAAATTTAGAAGTAACATCTTCCTGAATCGTAATAAATTTTCAGGGATGATCTTTTTTTTATTACTCAAATAAAATATACAATGGTACAGTGCATTTTATTATCAAAACGGTTTGATTTAATGAAAACAATAAAAATTTAACGATGAATGTTTGACATGGTACTTTATAGGTTTTACATTAATATTTAAAGGAAGAGGGAAGGTTATTGTGGTATAGCGTTATGATATAATGCTTGTTTACATTTTAAATACATCAAACTATACAATACTATGGTGAAAATAAAACATTTTGTGTAAAATCCCATTTCATAGATTTTATGTCATTACCATGACATGATTACCACTGTTATCTGTTCCATGAGATGGGATGTTTCTTCATCGACTATTCCGTAATAAATTACATGACTTCGTTATCTAATTCCACAATTCATAGTAAACTGTTCCAGAAGAAAATACGTCAAGCAAAATTGGTTACGGCTGCCGAAGATTTAAGTAAAATTATCAAATATCGACGTAATCCTTCATTGATAATAACAATATTTAAGATTATGGCCTTAATACCATCTACTGACAATTCAATAAGTATTTGGATTAATGGTGGTCAAGGAATTAATTTTATAACTCTTTTTTTCCAGACTTAACACTAAAGCATTATCACTGCTTTTTTAATTAAGTTATGATATCTAATGATTTACTAGAATATATTTATAGAAATATTAGAATGTTTTATAAATTAGAAAAAAAATATTAGAAGTATATGGATACAAATTATTATTAATAAAATAATTCTATTATAATTAGAACATTAGGTAAATTAGAATTTATAAAACTATGTGGGCTAATATGCAGAACAAATATGACCTCGCCATCTTGTCATATTAAGTGTTCAGTTATAATATAATATAATCATCTATATTATACAATGTATATTATTTTTTAATAAGATATTAATACTTAATGTAAAATCTTATATTATGTATAAGAATATCTTATAAAGGGCGGTGGGCAGCAATGGCCGGACTGTTTGGTGGACAGAATTTGGGGTCGGCACCAAAGAATCTATCAGTTCCTCACTAAATTTTGTAGAACTAGATAACATTGGCCATTATTTTGAATATTTACATTGGAGTTACTGTTCGGATGTACAGTTACATGTTCAATAGAGTGCATGTAGCCTGTTATTGTTCCTGTTACATTGAAGTATAAAGGTCCATTCAATTATGACTTTATGATTAATTTAATATTCCGGGTTCGTTTTCAGGTTTTTTTTCAGAGCTTTTGCAGTCATATAACGAGTTACAAAATAACCAAAAAGATCATATTATTGAGGAAGTAGAGTTCAGGATATCAACGTCTCATAGATGAGAAATAAATTAATAACCATGATATGAATACCAAAAGCGAAAACTCTCGCATTTATAAAATGTTCTCCATGAAAGCACTTGCAACTGTTATTAAAAGCCATATTTTAAAAAGCTGAACCTGTTAGACCAAATGTGTCTAGTATATAGCCCGTGGTCGTGAAATAGACTGCCACATGGCATTACTATGCAAGAGACATGGTTATATATTGAGCTCTAAAGAAAATGGTGATACAATACGACGCAAAAACATAAACTTAAAATCAATGTTACTTATTTACATGGCTAAATCTTATTGGTTTACTCAATGAACACCACTTCAGTTTTTATGATAGAGTGACAGCTGAGGTGATATTATTTCTAGAAGTGGTTTCTTATTTTTTGTAACAAGTTAATTACAGAATAAAATATAATGCTTTATCCCTTCAGGAACCAAGTGCAGTGCTATATACAATAATTTACCAAATAGTTGTGTACGGTTATAAATCCGTAACTTATATAATCTTTTATATGGGATGATTCTATGCAATTAATGTTTTTTCAATTAAACGAAGAATGATTTTTATATTTGTAGTATAGAAATAGCAAAACGATTTTGTAAAGAATACCTCATTACTGGTCATTTTTATTTGGTTTTCATGATCACAGCAAAATAAAATGGAAAAAAATGACTAAGATCTTCCAACTGCAACAAGCAGTCTTCGTCGCAGTCAAAAACCCAACTGAGAGCCATAGTTAGTTTGATTTTTGACTCTGACGAAGAACGCTTGTTGTGGTTCAAAGTTTTTAATCTTTTTTTCCCCATTTTATATTGTGGTTTATATATATATAAAGATTTCACATAAACACGTTAAATAACAATCAATAATTAAACCACAATAAGAAATGGGAAAACAAGACTAAGATCTTTCAACCGTAACAAGCGGTCTTCGTCAGAGTCAAAAACCCAACAAGTCAAAATTCAGTTGAGTTTTTGACTCTGACAAAAACCGCTTGTTACGGTTGAAAGATCTTAGTCTTGTTTTCCCATTTCTTATATATATATATATATATATACTCTGATGGTTCGCCACTACGAAAAGATACTTTTGTTTTTTTTTTTTCTTTATTATTCAATATTCAATATTATTCTATCAAATAGAAGTCAAATTCTCAGTATGCTTGCTCTTTTTAAATTAATGTAGCTATTCTATGTTAGAGTATTTATAATACCGTAACAAAGATGCCTTTTATAATTGGCTGACTCCTGTCAACTTTATGCATGTATGACTAAATTAACATTTCAGTAGTATATCTAATAAGGTAAACAAAATATGAAATGTGTCAGCCATGTCATATATAGAATAGAATATCTAGGATATATAATTTGCTACGTAGTGTAGTTTTTCTTTCTCAAGTTCATTATAAACTTATCATTGATTAGAATTCGCCTAGTACCAATGCTTCAGAGAATAACTCAATTAATTTCACATTTAATTGTTAAAAACACTAGATACTTGTTTCGAAAACGAAAAAGTCATGATTATTTATTTTTCATTCAACCTCTTGTGTAATTAAATTCACGCAATAATCGTGGTTAAGGTATATGAAATAACAATTCTTTTAGAGGCAAGAAAGAATCAAATAATAGGAATGTACTAGAATGACATAAACACAACACTAGCTGTACTATTCGGGTAAAAATACGTTTCCTAAAATTTATAATTTAGATTAAGGAAAAAGCTTGAAGATGAAGGGAAAAATCATCTTCCAATTGCCATCAAAATATTTGTAATTTTACGAAAAGTCTTCATCGCTCAAGACTTCCACTAAAAGGTGACTGACTATACTTGAAGGTTCTTCAATATATAAGTAAATTATAATAGTACATTTTCGACCTACACCAATAGTTTTATTTAATTCAATAATTCTGATATAATAAAGTTTAAAGGGGGTTCAGTATAGGAATTTTTAAATGGTACATTCATTACATAAATTAACCTAATACATGTTACAGTCTAAATTAGTTTAAATTACAAATTCTTGTAATAATCACTGATTAAAACAAGTCAGATATTACATAAAAAAGTGGCACTACATAGGTCAATCCTGATAGAAAGTTAGCAGATATAAATAAAGACAGAAAAAAAAAACAGTGAATGATGTGGCACAAGAATACATTTCTGAAATGTGGGCCTATATGACTATATGCAGAATTATTACACTACTGTAGTGTATAGTGTACGACACTGAACTAATAGTCAAATAATAATTTCTTAAAGGATAAATGAAAAAAATCGAAGAAATAGCTACAAGTATTGCACAATAATTATTTGAAGATGAAATTGAATCAAGATTATAGTTATAAGTAATCATATAGTTCAAATTAAATGCCAAACATTATAATTTATTATTTTTTGTATTATATTTTTTTGTTTAGTAATTAAGTAATGTGCTGCTCAGTGGTAGTAAAAACTTGTAATATTTTAATGTATTCTGCAAGAAGGTGCAAACAATTACTTAATTGCTATTGTTTGTTAAGCAAAACAAATATAAAAGAAATATATTTGCTTTACCATGGTTTTGTTGTTGAAAAGGCTCAATTTACCGTCAGAATCTGGCTAGAATTACCAACGCTTGTTTTTTTTTCTATTTTTTTGTTTGTTTGTTTTGGATGAACAAGAGCTCTCTAATGAGGACAAAGTTAGAACTACGTGGACCAAGCTGGTAATTGGCGATTGCCAAATGATTGCCAATTTCGACTCCAGTGGCTACAATGCTTGAGTAATCACTCATCTCCCGTGCTCTGTCCTTTCACAATTAATTGCCTACTGTCAACTGCTTTCCTTTTTTTTTTTTCTTTTGCAATCACATCTTTTTTGTATTTCAAAGGTAAAATAAATATACATCTCTATACTTGAAGCAAAAGGAATTTCAATTTAATCGGTTAATGAAAAAAAATTCCAGTAAATATATTATTTTGAAAATAGAAGAAAATAAAATTGATATATTTTGATATATTTTAAAAATATATCTGACTAGATAACGTAAGCAGAGACTCTATAGTTTGTTCACATCTTCCGATAACTATAATCAACTAAGATAATACAATATAATATAATATAATTAATTAGTTATATAATTTGATTAATATAATAATAATAACATACTATATATTAGTAACATTATATAATATATATATATATATATTATATAATAGTAATAATATAATTTGATTCAACTGTGCTATTATTACAGATTACCAATATGTTTTAGCAAATAGATAATTTTTTATGCCCAACACTAATAACGTCATCATTTTTTACTGTAAGTTTAGTAAATATTTTTACTGAAATCACAATTTTGATCATTTTTTTTTATTTTGGTCCTAAAAACTTATTTTAGAAAAATGTATAACTATATAAGAGGAGAGTATTTTATTAAAAGCGCATTATTACTTCTCTTGTACTTTCAGTAAAATAACCATCCTCTTAAATCGACAAAAGAGAATTTTGTTGAATTTCAAATGCCATAGTTTTACAGTATCATTGCAGTCAATTCCATGAATGCCCCAAATCTTGGTATTAATATAATTTTTTCATCATAATAACGTAGGCAATATGTTAATTAAACTCTCCTAAGGAACTGGATTGTAGTGGCATAAATCAAATTATTTATAACTTTATCATTTATTTATATTAATTTATTTGTTATATATCATTTATAATTATTTATAAAAATAGTAAATAATTTATATCACGAGTTAAACAACATCAATAAAACACAATTAGAGATGAGCACAGTAGCGTACTATCCTTGTAGACAAATTATAAGACCCATGATATAAATTGGACAGATATTAAAATTATTAAATTTAAAAGATTGGTGACTTTAAGAAATATTAAATAACACAGTTTGATTAAAGTTTGTAGATCAAATATAAACGTTTAATAGTGGATTGTTCAAGCTAAACTCAGTACCAACGAGAGCAGTAGCTTTGTCTGCAAGGGTCGACAGCTAGCAGATAATTTGAAACATATTTCTTCCTGAACTCCTTTGTTTACTCTTGACTTGTTTTCTCTGCCTGTTGTTCACTTTCCTGCACTTTATTCCCTCTAAAGTGCAGGCAAGTGAACTTTAATACCTTTCTTGCCTCTATCTCTTCTCAACATCACTCCATATGTTATATATATCACTTGTCCCAGCATCAGTGAAACTCGGGCGAAGACCACTTGTGTAGGATGAAAGTCAATTATTCTAATCATTTGTGCAGTTTAGATATTTGTATGTATATATACTTGAAATAAACTGTAGCTAGAAAGAAACATAACAAATACTCACTTCTTCTTCTGAGGACGACCGCCATGACGATCGAAATATTGAAGAGTGAACCTTTCTTATGTTTTATTCTATGTATAGTCTATTATATATATATATATAATTGTACAAGTGAAATAACAATCGATGATCAAAATACAGTATGAAAGTTGGGTTTTGACTCAGACGAAGACTTCTTGTTACGTTTGAATGCTCTTACTCTTTTTTCCTCCTTTTATATTGTCGTTTGAAATGGGATTTCATATTGTTGTCCCAATATGAAATGGGGAAACAAGGTTAAGATCATTCAACTGTAAAAAGTGGTCATTGTCAGAGTCAAAAACCCAACTGAAACACTAGATGCAGAAAACATCTGGTGAGGGGTTGAGTAGAGTGGGAGGGAAAAGTGGTATTTAAAAGGCTGAAAGCACTGTCCAAAAAGGCATGTTTGGGGAAACAAAGGAGTACACTAAGAAAGAGTGAAAAACTATCCACTAGCTGTCAACCCTCTTTGAAGAGGCTATTGCCCTCGTGACGAAAGTATCCAGTTTGAAGCGACCGTTACTAATGTTTCTAATGTTTGATCTATTCAATTTAATGAAAGACGATTCAATAATATTTCTTAACAACATTGATTTTTCATAGGTAATAAATTTAGCTCCTGTCCAATCAATATTATGATTTTCATTTTTTATATGCAAGAATAAGGCACTACTTTTTTCCTGTCAACTTACGTTGTATTGGTGTTGTTTTACACGTGTCTTAAATGATTTACCAGTTTGACCAGTATAAATGTCATGGCAATTTTCGCACAGAATTTTATAAATACCACCGGACTCCAGTTCCCTGGATGAGTTTTTTTATTAATATATTGCCCACGTTATTACGATTAGAAAACACTATATTAAAATCAAGCTGTTTGGCTAGTCTAGTAAGAAGGTCCAGTGAGTCATGATACGGTAAATTTATAGAATTTGACAATGAACGGAGCTCCGTTGAAGTATTAGAGAAAGCTTTTTAGGCACCCTACAAAGCTAATGCAGTATAAGAGGAGGGGTATTTTATCATTAAGAAGTTCAGGAGAGCACACTCTTAACGCTCTTAAAAACATATTTCGAAATTTTAACATTTTTTGGATGGGAAGAATAAAAGTGAACATAGGCAAGTATATATATATAAAGCGGTCCGTTAGGACAATCTATTAAACGATTAAAATAAATGAACAGAGAAAAGTAAAACAGACTTCATCGTCATCAGGAGAAAGAGTTATTTTTGCTCTGATGGCAATTCAAGCAAAATATTAAAGTGTTTTTTTGTTTTTTTGTCTCACTTAGCTCTTTCTCTTAAACTTTATAATTATGTTAACAAAGTGGAAGTTATAGGTATACTGTTGCCGTGAATGCCCAAACCGCTAGTTGGCAATATGATAGGTGGATGACGGACAATGTGACTCATGATACTACTATCCTATAGGCCTCACATTACTGGCTGGTCAATGTATCTAGTTAATTTATTATTATCAAACTAAATATACATTATAGTTAAGTGGTAATAAGAAATTATTTCGTTAAAAATAAATAAAATTTTCTATTTGAATATGTCGTGAGAGATAAGAACCTTAAGGAAGGACTAAATAAATATATTGCATATACATACCTATAAAACCATAGTACAAGACGAAGTGAACCAAAAAGCGTACCTGAAAAAAAATGAAATAATTAATAAATATATTGTAATATAATATATATATTTATAAAACAACTCATAGAAAGAACACACATAAAAGGGGTCATAAAAATATGACCCTAGGTTTGGGTTACCTCATCGTAAGATAGAAAGAATCAAGTTAAAGAATCTGTAGACAAAACAGGAATAATGTTTTGTGTCATTATAATCTAAACCCATATATATACTGAATTATAATTATATTTAACGTTCAAACTACAATAAGGAATGAAAAAAAAAGACTAACAATTTTTTTCATTTCTTATTGTGGTTTGAACATTGATAGTTATTCACGTGTTTATTGTGAAATCTCTTTGTATAAATATATTTGTATCCATCCTACATATATATAGATCTTTATCCAAGCATACATGGTTAAATAGCCGAGCAGATTCTGCATTCATGATCTTATTCAATAATTACTCTTTTTTCCTCACCACTTGTCTATGATGTAAATGCACTAAAAATAACAGGTTTCCTAGGGACATACTAGAGGCAATAATATAATCTAACAATTGAAACTAAGGAGCTAATTGTAACTATGTTATAAGATAAACACAAGCTATCGACCCCGTAGGTTATTTTCAGGTGGAAAAAATAATATAGCAATTAAATAATGACGAAGGACAGTTAAGAAAAGACAAATTTAAAACAAAAAATGAAAATATTACATGGACTGCTCAAATACGTAAAGTAGCCGTTGATAACTCCACGTCACACTTATTCCTTATTAACATATATTTTGGGACAAAGCTCCTCAAGCTAGATATTACAAACATATCAGTGGCTTGCAAGTTTTACACTATATACGTCCGACAATATCTTGTCGGACGTATATATAGTTATTTGTAAATCCCTGATGATGTTATAAAAATATAGTGAAACGTTGGCGTAATTGAAGTGTTTGTTTGTGTAGACCAACCCTCTCTCTCACTCTCTCTCACTCTCTCTCTCTCTCTCTATATATATTATATATATATATATATGTGTGTGTATAGTTAACACATGAAAGAGAAAAAAACAAATAAAGATACACACAAAAGACTCACAACGATATTTCGACAGTCGTCGTCATCGGGTAGAAGTAGTCCCTTTGAGTAGCTGAAGCTAACTCATATATATATATATATATATATATATATATAATAGTGAAAATACGTGACTTGAACAATGTTGCTTGATAAATTGTGCAAGAAAATGTGGATCTTGTAGTATTGAGAATAAGGGCAGTAAGTGAGGTATTTTAAAGGGTGTAAAAGGCAAGAGGAGAAACAAAGGACTGACTGTCCATTCAGAGTAAACAAAGGCGTTCAGAAGCAAATAAGAAAAACGTTATCTTTAGTTTTTTGGACACCCTGTAGACAAGGCTACTGCTCTACTTAATATTGAGCCTGATTCGAAAAATCTTGATAGTTTACAATATTTTGATTAAAATAACTCCATATATTACTTTATTTCATTATATGAAATTTTATTATTATTACAATAAAGGCAAATTGATAATAATATTATTTCATCTAAATACAAATATTATTATATTAAATTAAACTAGTAACAACTAAATGACAATCTTATCAATTAACATATAATCAAATCAATCATTTATACTCGATAAATTTAACAAACAGTACATTAATTTAGCTCTCTAGTAAGAATAATTTATTTTGTTGAAGATACTTACTCATTTTTTTAATATTATAACTATGTTTTAGATATTAGTTAATTTTATTTGAAGCAATTTGTGAATTAAATAAGGGCATCTGGATTACAGAAAAGAAAAAAATATATAAACCGTATAATCTAGATTCTTTTGAATATATATTGGTTTTTCTGTCTTCAACTAATCAAGGATAGTATAGTTATTTCATGATATTTACTAAGTTGCTAAGTAATATCAGTGTTAAAAAGTTAATGATTAGAAAAAACAATGATAAATATCGGATTCTCTTTTTAACCCATGCTAACAATAGTTATTGTTACTATAACTTATTGTTATAACTTATTGTTATAACAATAACTTATAACTTATTGTTATAAGTTATTGTTATAACTTATATTGTTATAAGTACTTAACTGATATCGTTAAGTACTTATAAATATTAAGGAGTTGTTATTACAAAAGAATCTTCTATGTTAACTGATATTATTTATTATTACTTTACTTTTTCAACCCACTTCGACAGACTCATTTGTTTAATATAGATTCAATTTTTCTTTTTTAGTGACCCAGTGATTAAGGACAGGTGAAAATGTTTTTTTTTTTCAAGCGCGATAACAAGGAAGCAGGTGAGCGAAAAGTCTTATTGATTTTACCTGGAAGGATGTTTAAGGACACGGTTTAGAAGGCAATCAATCCTTGTCCCAGGCTTTCCTCGATTAGGACCCTCCAGTAGACTATTTCAAAGCCTTCTCTAGACCTTTCAGCCTATTACTCATACCACTCAAACAGTCAACTTCAATATTTTTTACAATACTCTGATTTAATTGATTCAATTTACTTTGTATGATTTTTATTGTAATATAAATATTTCAGGCCTAAAATTTAAACAAAAATTCCTACTTTATATCCCATAACAGGAACCCTGAAACTGCTATAATAATATTTCCTTTAATAATACCATAAATGTATAACGTCTACAACATTTTTCATTCATTGAAGATATTCCGTAATAAATATGACTTTACCTTTATATGATAATATATTTTCTGGGAAAATTTAAAAATGTATGAAAATCGTCTATTAGATCTGAAGAAAACTCCAGACAGTCAGCTTTGTAAAGGTAGAAACCATTATTACTGAATCTGAAATGCTGAAATGCTAGAATTGGATTGGAGAGGATAAAGACTTTTGTCAAAACATCCCTAAAAGGATGAAAGAGAGGGAAACTTCTCTATATACATTTATGAAAGTCATGAAAGAAGATAGAAAACTGAAATGGAATTTAGTCACAATTTTAGGGATGAACAATATAGCAAGTGTGAACTCAGGCCCTCAGATTACTAATTATGATATCATGTCCCATTGATCATGATTTCAAATTTCATATAGCTGATAAAATGATTATAGCCATATGTAAACGAATGATATATTATTAATTATAATATGTATAGCCATGTTAAAATAAAACAAATAATCATTTGGTTATTAACATATTTGATACTATGTTTACTTATAGGAGAGTTGAGTGTGTAGGCCACTCCAGATTTTTCTTTTTTTTTTGGAATTGGATCTCAACCAAACTTGAGAGTAAATGAATATAAAGGAAATATATACACTGCCTTAAGCCTCTGCTAAATATCAGGACATTAAAGAAAGAATTGATGTGATGTTATCAAAGAAATAATGTTAAAAATTAATTGTGTCACATAACAAAAACAATTCAATGGCTTAATATAAAAAAAAAAAATAAAATAAAAGGTAATCAATTCAAATATATTAGTTCAACAGAAAAAAATCAAGGAAGCAAGGAAAATTCATTGAGTTGTAGAAGAAAAACTGACAACGAAAGAAAAAGTTAAATAAAGTCAAATATAGTTAGATATATGGAAATGTAATAGAGTATAAAAGACTTTGAAATTCATACATTCAGGAATAGATGCTGGAATACAAAACTATCTCTTTAAATAATATATGAAGCATACATTTTTGAAATAGTATAAAGTGAAACAATTTCATATTCAACAGGAGAATAATTTTAGAAAAGAACATCACATGACTGTTAAAAGGTAAAAATAACATAATTGAATATCAGTTGGATAATTATAGTCAAACTCAAGACGACATCTGTTACAATCAAATCCTACAGCCAAATTAATCTTGTCTTTTGGTTTACTGAAACTTCAATTAAAACTAACTACTCTAAAAAAGAGTAATCATAAAGGATTATGTAGGGTAAACAGCTAATGAAATGGTCTCCACATATACAAATTTAATCGTACAAAATATAGTACGATAATAATAATAATATAAAATAAAATAAGGAAGGGAGTGTCTGTGGTACGAATGACTGGCATTCGGATGGACGTGGGTGAGGGTATGGAGTACACCTGTTTCATATTCGAAGGCCATAACGAAATACAAACGACAAGTAGAAGAATAAAGAGAAAATATAACTCTTTTTTTTATTTTTTAAATAAATAAATTAATAAAAGTTGTACACTTAGCAATTTGTTCATTAAGGCAAGTAGAAGAATTATCGCGAACTAATTTGTTAATTTCGTATTCTTTTAAAATAGTTATTCCACGGAATTTATTGTTTTTATGTAATATTTGTTTATTTTGTTCTGGGTAAAATTGGTGTTATTGGTGACTAAATGTTTGGAAAAATGGGATATGAATTGATTTTTGTTGGGAGATTTGGCTTTCTGTTTAACTTTTTGCATATGTTCTTTTATGCTTTTGTTAAATGATCTAAGTGTCTGGGTATCACAGTAAAAAGTCGGTGAATCATCGAATGAAAAGTGCTTAATTTATGAGGCATTAGGTGAAAAGAGGTTGCATGTATTATAAAATCTGTGTATGTAGGTTTACGGTTGATACCAAAAGTGACCATATTTTTTACTTGTTAGATTGTAGATATAATAGTCTGAATGTTTATGTTTAAATCTGGAATATAATTGAAATTACAGATTAAATGTAACCGTGCGGATTATAATCTGCAATTTGTTCAAAAAGAACTAATACTAGTATAAACAATATCTGATTGCACCAACTTTTTATGACTTAGTTAATTAAACGGTATTTAACTTAAGTTATTTCCTGTTAGTAAATGGTTAAATTGTATAGGTTTTTGCGAAATAAATATGAAATCCAAGTTAAAGTTAAAGAAAATAAGATAGTTAACTAAATGAGATTAAGAAAAGGTGTTTCCATAATTTAAGGTTTGAAGTTTGATTGTATTGCAAGGAAGGAAGTAATTATGAGAAGGAAAGTTTAAATGGAGCGGGAGAGATTGTGGTTGCAGGTACAACTATGTGCCCAAGAGCTATCACCAAGTGACTTAACTGGCTGTGACGCTCCCTCTAAATGTATGATACCAATCTAGACGGTGGTCCTTTAATACTGTCTCTAATGTCCTATGACTGTCATTAATAAACACATCTCTTAGAAGCCATGCTGAAGAGAAACTGTTTATATTATTCAAGTTTATATTAAAGAAAATATCAGGCACTTACCAGGCGACTATCCATAAAAAAACTATTATGGATTTCAGAAGATATGTTAGCTCTAATTACGAAATTACAAAAAAAAAATTAGTGGACTGTTCTATATGATATTCAGAAGCTATATTAACAGCTTCTAACATGTTATATTACCAAAGATAAGCAACGTTCATCATTGAATACCAAAAATCAAGTTACAAACCACCCTTTTTCAAATTTAAATATCCGTTAAATAGATACATATCGGTTAATAAAGAAAAGACAAATATCAAATAAAATCATGTTTCTTTGATTTTCTGTTAGAAAAAAAGTTGAGTACCTTTTCATGATATGATAACAGTTGATGATCTAAATGCCATAAAATTTACACACGCTTATCATAAACACTTTTCAAGTTTTTTCAAAAATTCACACTTTTCTGATATTGACAATGATTTATGTTTACGCTTGTGCTTGCTATTATACACTGGAGCCATGGCTGCGGATATAATGCTCTTTTTACAAAAATGAAGCTTGAAATTCACAAAGGAAAAGATTACGTATGTTTCAATAAACCTGTTGTGATTTGTTCGTGACGGAAACAGCGCCACCAAACACTAGCTATGGGTAGCGACAATAATGCAGGATAATTGATTTTTCCGGACTACTGATTACCAGATTAGTGGTTATCGACCTGTACTTGTATTTGTGATACCATCTGCTCTTGGTGGTACGGGTAATACGGATTACAAATGAATTGAATGATTGCTTTTTCAAAAATGAGCATACATTTCCACCCTTGATATACTAAAAAAGCAGCTCCTATATGATAAAAAGTGAATGGCATTCTTATATTATCTTTTGCTCTTTGGATTATTGTACTAACAGTTCATTTTGTTTAATATTTATGATACAAAATTTCTCTCAACACCTTTAAATGCCGTACTAAAGAAAGAAAGTGTTATGGAGAGAAGATGAAGGCCAACTGGGGAGCTTTACAGAATATGAGCATGTTGGTCACAAGGAAAACCAAAAGTACTAGAAATAGGAGATCAACGAAAAAATACAGTAAAATAATATAAAACAGAACTTTTATAAAAAGCAGACTCCCTGAGACCTGTTGGGTCATCCATTACCTTTCTTTTTAATACAATCATGTAAATGAAAATAAACTATAAATGACCCTACCGAGAGCAACATGTAATTTGGCCATATTGAAATATTGCTTTATCTAAATGAACTAAAATTTTCTGCAGAGTCTCCCTTGAGACTTTTGAATCGTCTCAAAGAATCAAGTTTTGAACTCAAGTTCGTCATAGCAAAAGCTAACTGAACTTGAAATTGAATCCTTGAAAAAGAAATGTTCCCTTCTTTAGATAAAACAAATTTCAATTATGGAATTAAAACTATTTTCCCTTGAAACCGTGATGCGATAATATTACAAATAATGACTTTATCGTAACGCTCACCAGTTATTAGTCCTGTTTCATTACATAAGAGCGGTAGATCAGCATAACACGCATATCATAGATCAGCATACTCATGACAGGAGCTCTTTTATTGAATTCATGCTTATGATTTTGAAGTGAAGTGCAAAACGCCTCCTAGGAGCAGAGAGTAGCGCCAAGAATTAAAAGTAAATACGTCTAGTCAAAAAGAACATAATCTAAACAACAATAAGTTTCAACCATAAAAATAAACAGTTTAGGTTTATTCTATAAAAATAGTTTTTACATCTGGAGTCAGTAATTTTACTTGACTTATGTTGAGAGAATTTATTTTCCATCTTCTTTCCTTTTAATGTCACTATTTGTAAAGTCATATATTATTTACCGTTTTCTTTTATATATATATTTCGTTGAACAACTGACCGTATTTCACTGATGTCATTTTCTTCACCAGTTTTCCAAGGTTTCTGAATACCTTCTTCTTTCCTTCATCCAAATGTTGGAGAATGTTAATTTATTCTACTATATATATATATATAGATTTCACATAAACACGTGAAATAACAATCAATGATCAAACCACAATAAGAAAATGGGAAAACAAGACTAAGATATTTCAACCGTAACAAGCGGTCTTCGTTAGAGTCAAAAACCCAACTGGAGTTGTTCCAGTTGGGTTTTTGACTCTGACGAAGACCGCTTGTTACGGTTGAAAGATCTTAGTCTTGTTTTCCCATTTTCTTATTGTGGTTTGATCATTGATATATATATATATATATATATATATATATATATATATATATATATAATACTAGCATAAATTGAAATTAAGAGGTAGTCGAAGTTTCACCTGTGCGCAACATCTAGGACTTTATCATTACTTTACCTATACACACAAAACATCAGTTATCTCAGGTTTTGGAAGTTAACTGTAAGAAAGCCCCCATAGCTCAGAGCGTAGCACATCGGACTTCCATTGCAAAGATCGTGGGATGGAATCTCACAATATTATGATTTTATTGTTTATTCAGGCAATGCATGGTGGAAAAAGAACAATTAAACAAGATCGGTCATTATGGTTTTATAAAAATATAGATAGATAAGGTTTAATCCAACAGTAATTAGTATAAGAAAAAACTAAAAAATATATAACTAAATTTAAATGCTCATTAATTTAATTAAAAATTAATTGGAAACAAACTGTAACTACATAATACAGTTTGTACAAACAATAATATATTAAGATTCTTTCATAAATCTCAGAATACAACATAACTCTTGATGATAATAACTGAAGGTAAACGAGCTTCTATGGGTCATACAAGGTCTTCTTTGAAAGGTCTTAAGGAGGCTAATTTATCGTGTCAAAAGATTTGTTGTAGTATTTGAACTCTAAATCATCGATTAAAACTGAGGCTGGCAATTTGCATGAATTGCGATGGCCGTGTACAAGCCCGACTGGCAGAGGGTCTATGATTATTCATTCATGGGGTTGAATATAGTGGTTACTTGACCTACCCAGAATGTATTGCAACATGACAATTGCAACAGTCTAACTGGTTGACACTGTCACGCAGGTGCTGGAGAAAGTAGTTGTGTATATGATAACTATCTGTGTTAAAAGGAGAAGTAAACGATGTAGACATTGGAAACATTATTATTATTATTATATGGATGTTTAATTTATTCTATGCCCCGACACATAAAAAGAAACGTAAAATTGAATATTATGAAAACATGTGAAATCAAAGAAAAACTTATTTATCCTACAAAAATACTCCAAAGCAATAGTTTTGAAAAGATATTCTTCCAAATTCACTATTAGCAACCTCTTAAGAAAATAGTTTCATTACCTTAATTATTATTATGCAAACATTGAACATCTCGAGGGGTTTATAAATAGAATATATAGGCAGCAGTTCCTCTATGAACTATAATAAATAGGCATATAATACAAAATAGGCTATAATGAATTATAAATAGGCAGCAGATCCTCTTTTAAACAGGTATCATTAAAATTAACCGCAGTCTCGGCATTCACGATCTTAAGACTGAGAGATTCGATCCTACGAACTAACCTCCTGCTAACAGGGTTCAACTGGAAAAGGAGTTGGCCAAGTTAAATTAAAATCGATGACTCATGCTTAGTCATTACTATAAATAGATTGAAAGGATAGTACAGGTTAATATAAAGAGAAGGTCAAAGGTCAATAATGAACAAGAAACAAGCGGTTAGAATAAATGAGTTGAAAGGTCAACGGTATAACTGGACTAATAGAGAATAAATAGATTATATATAAAATAGAATATATAAGATGTACCTCCTGCATGAAACCAAATACTTGATTATTAAAACTAAAAAAAAACCTAAAATTTTAAATTAACTTTGCAGTTCAAAATAATAAAACAAATTATCAAAGACAAAACAAAAAATTTCAGTTATCTTATTTTGAAACTCTATCAAATCAAAAAATTAGTCATAATTACAATTAAAAGCTTTCTATTAAACAAAGAAAAAAAATGTGAAGGTAATTGGCTACACCAATACAGTTTTAGAATAAAGTTGGAAAGAATATTATTAAATAATGCAGATTATTGGTCCACAGAGATGAGAAAACATTATACTGTAACAAAAATTTGTTTTATCTCGTAAATCGGTAATGTAGCTGCCGACTTCTTTCACAAGTTCGGTATCATCAAACATGAAGTAACAGTAACACTAGAAGATGAACAGCAAAACCAGAGGTTGATGGGAGGCTACAACACCAGGATTCACGAGGTATTACATATTATTATAACAACATTAAGGAAATTAGTAACATCATGTCACCTTCAACCGCTTTAGTGATGTGGTTTCATTCTGGAAAGTTTTTGTGAAGTTTTATCAATAGCATAAAAATAATTTCCTAAAATTGAATTTTTCTTTTTATCAATTATTATTTAATTATTTTATACATATATTTATAATATGTATATAATACTTATATCCTTAATGTATTTTAATGGTTAAAAGATTCGACAGCTTGTAATATATATATATATATATATATATATATATATAACTTGCTAAATAAATGGATTAAAAAGAAAACATATATCTATGTAATATTTCAGATCTAAATTACTGTTTCCTTCTATTTAGTGACAAAATATTGATTTATATACTCCTTCTTTTTTGATGTTACGAGTTCTAGATGAAATGGTATAATCGTCAAATAGCCTTTTTATTAATAAAGTGGTTTTATAGATTATTTTCTGAAGACGGAAAATTATTTGCTCAAAGGAAAAGAAGGGAAACTGATTTCCCAGGGTGACTGGTTAAAGCGGAATCCTTGAAGGTTCCCACCAATGGCCTTAATAACCCTAAAACTTCCTCATGAATACTAATTAGTTTATTAAAGGAGATTGACCAAGAAAGGAGGATACAGGTTTTCCACCTTTACCCTCCATTAAACCTTTGTTCTTTCAAACGACAAAGTATTATAATAAAAAATTGTCTTTAATATTTACCACGATTAAATTATTTTTGTAAGTTCTAATAAAATTCAATATAAAAATCTCATTACAGTCTATAATTTATCATTGATATCACAAAATAAATGAAATATTAATATGTTATTACTTTATCTTTATACTTATTCTCATCACAAAGTGATATATATATACCTATGCGTATAATTTTATTATGCCATCACCATATATATGGTGAAACACACGCACACACATACACTATATATATATATATATATATATATATATATATATAATAAGATTACGCAATAAAAACGTGAAATAACAATCAATGTTCAAACCACAATAAGAAATGAAAAAAAAGACGAAGATCATTCAACCCTAACAAGCGGTCTTCGTCAAAGCCAAAAACCCAACTGACTCAAACCATCTCAATAATAATAATAATCAACCAACACAAAACCCCACATGAGTTGGTTTTTGAATCTGACAAAGACCATTTGTTACAGATGAAAGGTCTTAGTATTTTTTTATATTTTTATTGTTGTTTAAACATAATATATATATATATATATATATATAAAGATTTCACATAAAAACGTGAAATAACAATCAATGATCAAACCACAATAAGAAGTGGGAAAACAAGACTAAGATCTTTCAACCGTAACAAGCGGTCTTCGTCAGAGTAAAAAACCCAAATGAAACAGTTTTTTTACACTTTTTTCCTGTACTCCTTTGTTTACCCAAACATCCCTTTCTGGACATTAGTCCTTTCCCGCGCTTTCACACTTTTAATATACCACTCTTCCCTCCCACTCTTCTCAACTCCTCACCAGATGTTTTCTGCATCTAGTGTTTCAGTTGGGTTTTTGACTCTGACGAATACTGCTTGTTACGGTTGAAAGATCTTAGTCTTGTTTTCCCATTTCTTATTGTGGTTTGATCATTTATATATATATATATATATATATATATATACATTTATTGAAGATCTAAAGAGAAACTATATTAAAGAGAAATATTATCAAAATTAATTTAGCATTTTATTGCCAATAAAAAGTGAAATGGTTACTTTCTAAATAAAAGGATGTAATCTTTTATTTTATTTTGATGTAATATCAAACGTTCTACAAAGTAATTTTATTGCCTCTACTAAAATCGAGGATCTGGATAATAAAATGTTATGAGAAGAATAGTTGATTATTCAACTATTTTGATGGAATATATCAATCCAGCTATTCCATTAGAACGAGAAATAGTAATACCAGATCAATATTATATCTAGAGTTACATTTGATTTTGAAGGCGCAATGGTTATGGCAAGGAAAATAGGTGAAGAAAGACGAAAAACTTGAAATATTGTTTACAGATTAATTAATTAAACTCTATTCAAGACTACTGCTTGAATAAATACCAAACAAGCATTAATCAAACAAGTCATATAACAAATTTAAATAGTCTTTATTCAGGTGTATTGATTTTCAAATGTGTTTTTGTTTATTTTTGTGAAATTTTGTTCCATATTTCACCCTTTTTATTACCTGTAAATGTTTGTTTTTAATAATCTGTTTATTTGAGTATGATTTCATGTTGAATTTATTTCAGTTATGTAATGTTTAATAGGTCAAACGATTTAATATACTCTTACTTTGAAAGTTAATTTCTTTTTTCAAAAAGAAAATTTGACATAGTCTAATTATATATGTATTTTTTTAAAATACAAGATTATATATTTATTATATCAAAATGCTCATTATACTTCATTATATATCATTATTATAATTATTATGATTATAATTATAATATCATTATACTTCTATTGGATCATTCTATATTGTGACTTTATAAAACGTCCCATTTTCTTTCCTTTGTTAGGTCTGTGAACTCGATATTCAATAAAGGCCAAAATACGGCATTATACGTTTAATTTAGATTTAAAGAGACTGACTACATCCTTAAACAAAAAAAAATATTATTAGATCAAAATGAAACTATATGAAACATAAACTATTTTGTAAACAATACACTTATTGTTTGCATAATAAATTAGTAGATATTTATAAATTCATAGCTAGGAAATTGCATAAGCAGTAAACATCTTCGAAATTCTATTTCCAGTTTCAGCTCTATATAATATTTTCTCTGATCTCCATTAAGCAATTTCCTGCGAATCTCTCACGTAAACAAACTTTCTGACCTAATTTATTCCCTCACTTTTCTGTTCTAAGCTTCTAACTTGTTTAACTCACATTAAAATTTTTGTTCATCGTACGAGTCGTTCTATATTTCTAATTATTAGTAAATTTTAGTATATATTTCTAATATTAAAAATTGTTGTATTAATGCATTTTAATTTAAAAGAAAAATACAAATAAAATCTGTTTACATGCATGAATTATTGCCAGTGTAGTAAATTTACTCTACTGGAATCTCTATATATAAAGTTCGCGAGTTTGTTTGTTTGTTTGTTTATTTGCTCGCCCATTTCCCGTGGAGATAGAGACCTGAAATTAAATATATATTATTTATTACGTGAATAATATGAAATAAAAGAAAATTGTCACTATATTCTCAAAAATGAAGCCAGAGTAGCCCACTGGGCTTGCGTGCTCGTCGATGACAGGAGCACAAATATACTCGTATTAAGAATAAATGTAACAAAAAAAATTTTTAAATTAAAAATTGAATAATATAAACAATGGCAATGAAGCAAAGGCATGGATCCAGGGTAGCCAGTCGCTTGCGTGCTCGCCGATGACGGTAGTGACAATGTATTGTATATAAATGTAACAAAAAAAAATTAAAATTCGCAAAATATAACCACTAGTAATAAAATAAAGACATGGAGCCAGAGTAGCTCAGAGGCTTTCGTGCTCACTGATGACAGTAGTGCAAATGTATTATAAATAAATGTAACCAATATATAATAAACTACTATATTAGAGGCTAAAAATGAATAATTTTAGAAACAAACTTGAACACAACTGTCAGATAAAACACGAATGTTCTAAGGTAATATAATAAAGACACATTCCTTTCGTTAATGTTATTTTATGTTTGGTAAAGAAATTGAATATTTCAATTTACAAGTTTTGTTTGAAATATATTTCATTGTGTACATAACTTGAATTCATATTTTATGTATTTATATGATAAAATAAACGATTTTTTTTAACCTGTAAATGATTTTTATTTTGTTAAATATACTTACTGTGTATATATCTTGAATGATGTTAAGAATACTATATCAAAAGCTGGGGCCATATAAGTTTCCTTGCCTTAATAACAAGAAACAATAGAGATTAGCCATGTCACTCATGTACAGTGAATTTATTTCAATATTTTTATTGATTTATTATTTATTTATAATTTCTGGGTAACAAAGGGTCGCGGGTAGTCTAGTATAATAATAAGAATAATACAAACGTGCGCAATTCTTACCAAAACTCTTGAATATTACTTCGGAATATAGGAACGTATTTGAAAACCTTACAAATGGCATCTCATTTTATAACAATAATAATAATAGATTGACAAAGGAAACCGGAAAAAATAAGTTCAACATAAACTATACATTTTTGCAGAAACAATTTACAGGTTATTTAAATAATGAAAAAGAACAAAAACACAAAAAGAATCTATACTAATAGATTGTATTTATCAAAATCGTTACTAGAACCTCCACACTGTACAAAAGGTTCCTTTTTCTAACACTAATTGGTAATTTTTTTCAAACAGTACAAACAAAATATTCACACTTTGTAGGATACTTGAAGTTCTCTCCTTACAAATACGCCGCATGCATTTTGTTTAGATGTAAAGTTCCTTGATACTAAAACTAGACATATAAACAGTTTAACTAACATGTTATATTACAGTTCAATATGAAATAAAAATTCTCAGACTAATAACTTGCTTAGTCCTCCATTTTGTTAAACATTAAACAAAATATCATCTACGAATATTTTAGTATACTATACTACGGATGAAGTATAGAAATCTTCCAAAGCTTGGTTTAAATCCTGTTATAATAATATTAAATATTCAAAACACAGCTCTTATATTTTGCGTGTATGAGATGCTAACACCCATTAGAAGTTTATCATAATATTTTACTAAAGGTTGTCCATTGGGTGTATATTTGTTGTGTAGCAGGCATGGGCAACCTTTTGTGAACTGGAGGGCACATTATAAAATTCCTAATATACCGCGAGCCACATGCTATTTCTGTGGTAGTTGGATACATACAGTATGTATATATTATATATATAAAAAGATTTCACATAAACACGTGAAATAGCAATCAATGATCAAACCACAATAAGAAAATAGGAAAACAAGACTAAGATCTTTCAACCGTAACAAGCGGTCTTCGTCAGAGTCAAAATCCCAAATGAAACAGTTTTTTTTACACTTTTTTACTGTACTCCTTTCTTTCTCCAATCATCCCTTTCTGGACATTAGTCCTTTCCTGCGCTTTCACACTTTTAAAATGCCACTCTTCCCTCCCACTCTTACTCTTCCCTGAAAGGAGTACAGTAAAAAAGTGTAAAAAAAAACTGTTTCATTTGGGTTTTTGACTCAGACGAAGACCGCTTGTTACGGTTGAAAGATCTTAGTCATGTTATCCCATTTTCTAATTGTGGTTTGATCATATATTATATATATATATATGTGTGTGTGTGTGGGTGCGTGTTGTGCAGAAAAATCACAATAAATAAACACGTGATGCAATCAATGAAGTTTAAACTACAATGGAATAAGGAAATAAATGCTTTGAGGCCTATCACTTTATGTCATCAGAGAGCAAACAAAGTAAAAGCTGAGAAGCTGACATAAAAGTGACATGCATGTTGTTTAGAGAAATGAAATAGCGTTCATTTAATCTTCTTAAAATTTAATTGCTTTAAAAAAAATAAAAATTTGTTTACTGTAAAAATGAAATGTTCCTAAGAAAGGAAAACATAATTTTAAATAATGACAACCTTCAATACTCTTGGATGTGCTCAGCTAGATATGAAATTTTTCAATCGTAAGAGACTTTATAGTACAGTAATTTATAGTAATATTTCACTAAAATGATAATTGTGTCATCTGCAGTAAAATGTCAACTTCCCCAGGAGAATGCGTTCAATTATGTCAAAAAATAGATATAGAATATATAAAACAGAGCAAATCACTTGACTAGTCATAATGAGTTTGATAAAAAAACCACGAATTTCTTAATATATAAATATATATATTTATAATACTGTTATTTTGAATTTTTTTGGAAAAACTTGGAAAGAATTCTCTCTGATTCCAAATCAAACTCAATCATGGGTAAAAAATTACACCTTTTACTTGCCAATTAAGTGTAAAATTAAATATATTAATGGAAATTTAAATAAATAGTCAGAAAGATTGGCAGAAAGATCTTTTATGGTTTACTCTCTAGTAATCTATTTCAGGAATTGTCATTTGCTAAGCTGTTATTAACCCGTATCGGAGGGTAATCAGAGCTTACTTTATACTTGTCATTAGTGATGTGTAAATGAATATGGCATTACAGTCATCCCCCAGTTATCACGGTAAATAGGAAGCAGAATCGACCGTGATAAGTGAAAAACCGCCAAGTAGTGTCACCCTCTTATTTTTATCATATGCACACTTTTTGTGTATGCATAATATCAATAGGTCTTTATGAAACCATATAAGTGCATATATTATCATTAGAATATTAAAGAATAGTTTCAAAAATGTAATGAAAATATTACTACTACAAATAACAAACATAATGTATAAATAATATATATATAATACATATTTATGATACATATCACATAAGTATCAATGAACTGAAGCCGCGATTAAAGAACCTGTTTTGATTCGTAAGCAAATCCCCTGACCTTTTGGTCAATAACATGACAAATATTAGAAATGTGGTGAACATCGAACCCACGACCTTGGTATTGAAGATCCAGTGCGCTACTTATTGCACCAGGGGTACTTATCGCGATAAATGAACCGCGAAGTAGCAAAGGATGACTGTATATGTAATTGCTTTTTTGGAGTGTTATATATACCCCACTTTTACTTATTATGAGTTTTTCTATTTCAATCTATAAATATTAAATATATACTCCAATTAACTTTAAAAAATAACTTTTCGGTAAAGTATAACATGCTTTCTTAAAGTATAATAAAGTATAATATGCTTTCTTAAAATTCAACTGCGTTTGAATCCTTTTAAACTCATGTTGTATATATTCAGGGAAATAGTTGCGTTGTCTGAACTACGCCAAAGTGACGGAATATGGCAAGCTGAATAAATACAAAAGGAGATAAGCGATTTTAGAATCTGACTTCTCCCTCTACTATGTTCCAACAATACAATAATTCTTCTTGCATGGACTCAAAATCTTCTGTACTGTTCTGAATAATAAGTTGTGAAAATGAATATTGCAATTTATCTCTTCTCATTTACTGGGATTAAAAAGATTTGCTTATGCAAGATTTGTGAGTTATAGAGCCTTTACTTGAAGGTGAACTGCTATGGCCATTTAAAGTTTCAATTTGATTCAGCATTAGTTATGGAACTGGGTTAATTTTAGATGAGTGGCAAAAACTGACGAGGAGTTGTTAGGTGGTCGGATCATTAACTCTACGCGGCCATTATTCGTATAAAATAAATAATGCTTGGCTCATTCATTAAGGGCTAAGCGGTTATCTCTCCAAGTTAAAAAGACACAGCAAAGAAAGCTTCCTTAATTACTCTAAACTCTTATTAATAGGTCCAAGAGAATTAAAAGGATTTTCGTAATTATTACGAGGATTAGAGGCTTTTCCTTTTATTCAAGAACTTCTTTTAATTAAAGTTTTCTTTGCAATAGTCAGAACTGGATAGGCCAATGTATATCAATCTAAGCAAAAAAACTGGAGGAGCCATCTCAAAACGCCTTCATTAAAAATAAACCATGCTGAAATACTTCCTTGATCTTATATGTATATGCATCACAAACATGAATAATTTAAATGGTTGTCAATAGATAATGCAAACTTTTCGATATAATGCAAAGTATAAGGGGTTTTACATGAAATACGAAAAGAATTTTGTAATTTTATTTTCATCATCAAAGGAAAAACATTTCCAAGTATCTGTATTAGTAATGTTAAATCTCTTTCAAATGCTAATAAAAGTACTTGATTTAATTAAGATTTGACTAGTTTAACGTTTTGTTTAAACTCTTATAGTGTTTGATATTATTTTCTAGATATGCTGCGTAAATGTTAAGACTGGAGAGTCTGTACAAGATATTTGCCAAGTTTTCATTATTTTGGTACATAGTAGAGACATTCCATCAGACATTCAATCTGACATCAAACATTGATTTGTCCTTCGTAGATATAAAAAACCTAGAAGCTGGTCAGTTCTTGAGTGCATTGCCTTGGGCTGGATAAATGGTTTAAAGAGCAGACTGACAGAGTAGATTCAAACAGAATAAAAAACTGAACTGGTTGCTATCAAGGAACATATTTAACCCCACAATGAATTAATAAGTACATTTATCTTCAATAGCTTAGACTCCCAATATCAAAGCAGGTCACTTAAGAAAATGACATTTAAAGATAAAATCTTGTCTTTGATCCAATGTTGTGGAAGAAGAAATTGAAGTGCGAGTTGCTTTAAGCTCGGTAAATGAGCTTTAATTGCAAGATTGGTGATATAATGTGAGTTTGAACACAGTGCATGCACATAAGCTGCCGTTTGGGCGGTTATTTTTCAAGAAAAGCATAAAACTAGTCATATTTACTCTATCAAACTAGTCATGTCTCTTCCTAGAATTCATTTCAATACAGGCAGACTTAGACAGAGAGGTGAACATTTTAACTAGCTTTATTCACAATGCCATAATGTTAGAAAATTACCAAATCAACGCATTGGCACTTTTATTTTGAACACTAATTGGATTCAACAATTTCTTCAAAAATAATAAGTTCAATACTCTAGTCTTGTCAACTGGAATTTAAGTTCAGATTTATTCAGGACTGTGCTAAATAAACGAATAATTTCTTTTGTTGCAGAATACCAGTTTTAAAAGGAGACAGTAAATTAAATGTTGGAGCAAATAAGCAACAATTTAGATAAGGAGTTCTCAGCCTTGTTTAGCCCATTCACCCCTCTCGTCATTTCACACAATGCCATTCCCCCCACCCCCTCTTTTTTCTAAGGTACTATATACACGTTTACAACTTTACATGGATTATGTTTATAACACAATTTTACAAATTAAATGCTAATTACAATTATTGATGAATATATGAAATATTAATGCAATCAAATTTTTTTAGAGTGTATAAAATAAGAGAGAAAAACTTATAATAGCTTTCCTCACTCTGTAAACTTACTGTAGGCACTATTAACTCCCTGAAGACATAAAATTCAGCCCTGGGGGTGAATTTTACCCCTACTGAGAAGTTTGGCAGGTTTTGCGGAGTCTCATCTGCTGCTATGTTTGCTGAATTTCTACATTGTGCTAAGCAAAGAAAGCTTAGATACTCACTTACTCTGTCTTCATCATTATGATATCTTCATTACCATGAAAGCTTAGAACACACACACAGTCTGTCATCATCATAGCTTATTTATCATGAAATCTTAGATCACACACATAGTCTTTCATCATCATCATGATATCTATTTATCATGAAAGCTTAGAGCACACACTTAGTCTGCCTTCATCATCATGATATATTATTTACCATGAAAGCGTAGATTACACATAGTCTTTCATCATCATCATGATATATATTTATCATGAAAGCTTAGAGCACACACTTGGTCTGTCTTCATCATCATGATATCTTATTTACCATGAAAGCTTAGATCACACATAGTCTTTCATCATCATCATGATATCTTATTTATCATTAAAGCTTAGAGCACACACTTAGTCTGTGTTCATCATCAACATATCTTATTTAGCATGAAAGCTTAGAGCACACACTTGGTCTGTCTTCATCATCATGATATCTTATTTACCATGAAAGCTTAGAGCACACACTTAGTCTATCTTCATCATCATGATATTTACTTATCATGAAAGCTTAGAGCACACACTTTCATCAAAGGAAAAACATTTCCAATGTATCCATATTAAAATTGTAGATACTAATTACCATGAATATGTAATTATTTATTTTTTCCCCCCTCAAGAAGAAGTTTGAGGAGCCTCAGTCAAAGGTCTTGCCTGAGTTTTGTTCTTTGTTAACACTAATTAGCAAGACATTTTTAATAGAATACAAATAATAGAAATGTGCAAACACTGAAGATATGCATAATATTTTGATGCATCCCTGTGATGGTTAAAAACTAGTCTTTTCAAGCCATCTTTTTAACATAATTAGATGAGAGACATAAGCTCTGAGAATTTAACTATATTAATTTAAAGTTAAATAAAAATTATCATGGGGAGAAAAAAAGAGAATAATTTAACAACATATATATATAACTCCAAAAAAAACTTATATTGAAACACACACTAATATTTTGATGCATCCCTGTGATGGTTAAAAACTAGTCTTTTCAAGCCATCTTTTTAACATAATTAGATGAGAGACATAAGCTCTGAGAATTTAACTATATTAATTTAAAGTTAAATAAAAATTATCATGGGGAGAAAAAAAGAGAATAATTTAACAACATATATATATAACTCCAAAAAAAACTTATATTGAAATGCTTGTGTGGTTTGTTAATCATAATGGTTTGTATTAACGATATTATAATATAAATGATGTAAATTAAAAATGTTTGGGTTACATGTAATTTAGATTGTAGCTGTTAAGGTAATGATTTAAGTGGAATATCAGATATAGCGGGGGGTTGGCAGTAAGGTGAAGGAGTAAAGCTGAGCTTGTGTGGCACACCTTGTTAATTGACATAATGGCTGATAAGGTCTGGCAGCCAGTGATAAGACAGTGCACTGGTGGGATTGATTAAATTCCAACTAGGGTAGGTTGTAGGTAGCGTGACTGACTGATAAAGTGTGAATTCTCAGAGAAATGAATACCACCCCCTTCTCTCACCCCCTCATGTCACTTGCTTTGATTAAAGATTTCAACAAAGGATAGTGGTCTTAAAACTGAATTATTGACGACTAAGAAAACTTCGAACATTTTTATAATTTTTAAAAAAACTATATATCAAACTGACTATTTTCACCAGAGATTATTTTTAAGTATAACTCAAGGGGCTTTTACTAAAAGCATAGAAAATACCAGATGTATTTTCACAAATTTGTCAACTTATTGTCAAAATATGTAATGCATTCTCTAAACCAATAAATCTGTCACCATACAAATCAGATATAACATTTTAAAGAGTATAAATGCTCAAATGACATCAATTTCAAAATATAATTGTCGTGAAAATTTTCACAGTATTGGTTAAATGTAATGAGAAAAATCAAATAACTACTTCTTATGGAATTTAGATAAGTATTAATGCATAACAGATTGTTTGTTTGGGCAAATTTTTTGAAAGTCTTCCTCGTACTCTATTTTTATGATACTACTGAACTAAAATGATTGCTAAAGTACATTTTGACAGAGAAGAAATTTCAGACAATTCTTTGTTCAGATGTATAAAAGCAGAAGTGATAAAAAAAATAATATACTAGTATTCAGAATAACATATTTTACATACAGATAATTTTATCTTCCTATAAAAGTAAAAATTTCACAGTAAATATTAAAACCACGACTAAATAGCATTTTTATTGCTACAAACATTATTTCGATATTGTTCTCTGCTATACGATGTAAACCTACTAAACCTTGAAAACTGTTAAAAGATATAACCAGAGACTAAAATGTTCATGTATGCCTGAATTTGCTAAAGTTTTTTCCACAAATATCGACTTTTCCGTAAAAATTTCACAGTATTTACAACTCATAGTTTATCACCGGATTATTTTTTTCCTTCATTTGCAAAAAAAGTTCATGTATGCAGCTAGCATTTCTATAAAAGCATAAAGTAATTTAAAACAAAGAAATATATTCTAATGTACGTTTCCCACCCTCATCTACTTCCATCCTATTCCCAGTCAGTTGTACCACAGACACTCACCCTTAGGTTCGTATTCTCTTCCTTATTTTAGTTTATTTTTATTTTGTACTATATTTACTGTATATGGTACTATAGATAACTCTCTGGCGTCATCGTATTTTTTAGTTAATGCCTGATGAAGAACACTACTTGTTCGAAACACGTTGTTTATACCATTAAATTTTTATATGTGGAGACCATTTCATTAAATTTTTACCCTATAAAAAGAAATATATGTTTAAATAATCCATCCGTCCGAGAAATTTATTTAATTGACACATATAATTGCAAAACATGAACTAAAATATTACTGTGGATAATGTTGAATAATTAAATTAATTAATTTAATTAAATATCAGTAATTAAATTAATTAATTAATAATTACAACTTAACTTTTACAAAATAATAATATTAATCAATGGTGCAAACATTACATAATTAATTTTTATTTATATATTCATATCCAGCTAAAGTTATATAAAATCTCCGAAAACTTAATGTGGTTTTACAGAAAGAAAAAAAAAACAAATTTAAAATGCGTAGAGTATTAGATTGTTAAAAAGGCAATTTTTTTATTTCAGTATTTGCGTGTCTAAATCAGACGAATCATTTGTTCTGCTTTTTTCACGTGTTTCTGACCAATATATTTGTGCAAAAAGGAAACAAAGTGTTATTTAAACGTATTCTAGTTCATTTATAACATTTCTAAATTATCGTGTTAACGATTGCAGGAAGAAAAGTGTTTTTTTCTGATAGGGTTTTTTTACAAGATGTATTTTCACACTTAAAGATCTGATAGTTATGAAATGAAAAAAAATAATAAACTTATATGAGTTTTTATATGATTTATATTTCGTTGTCAATTAAAAATGAATATTTTCAAGTATTTAATTTTTAGTTATAAGAACATACATACATACGTAGTAGTGCTGAACTCATAAAAATAAATTGAGCTAGTTAATTAATACTATATTGACTAAAAATTTAATACAAATAAAAACAAATAGGTGCTTTATAAGGTATTAATAATTTCGAGACAGTAATTGTAAATAGTACAGTTATAAATCTGTAGGCACATTCCGTGAATATTTCTACTGGTCATACACTGACTGCCACCAGTTATTGTATAAGTACTTGACCCATCTGGTTACTCGTATATTTTATAGAAATATGTAATATCAGTAACCTAAATGTCAATATTAAAGGTGATGCGAATGTACGAGTAAATGACATCAAGACTACAGATATAATGTGTAATGGTCATTTCTTGCAATAGCGATAGTAGCTTGGTATGTGTATTCAAGATGTAGTTTTTTTTTATTCATCATAAAAATGTGGGTCAGGTATTTCTCAAGGGACTTATACTGAAATATACTCGACTTCTAAAACTAATAAAATGTATCAAAAAAAAATCAATCACATTTGTAAAGTATCTGCTGCATGCTTTATCATAAATATGGTTTAAAATATCATGAAATACCATGGACAACAATCTGTCTGAAAATATTTAGGTGGTATCAAGATGGCCTGATAGCATTTTTTACTAAAACTGATAATTCAGGCAATGCTGATGCTATGAATGTTTTTTCCATGTGGAAGGAAAACAATTTTGTGCAATTTCCTTTTAAATAGGAAGTGTAAGATTGTTGTGAGATTTTTGTGATTGCCGTCTATGTCCAGTAGCCTAACATTTATGTAGTAGTATATACATACATGTTATGGTAGCACTATATTTGATTGTTATTATAAATGAAATGTAAACTATATCCTTGTGTATATATTTTGTCATTTGTATTTTAGAATATCAAAGCATAAAGCTCCTAGTGCTCAACTTTTAAAGCTGAGCACTATAGTTCAGCTTTATTTTTATTTTTTCTAATTAATATAGTATTAATTAAAATTAATTAATAATATTATGACTAGGTAATTAATACTAAACATTTAGTCCATATAAAAACAAATTTTTTATAAGGTAATTATAATTTCGAAACAGTAACTGTAAATAGTACAGTTATAATCCGTAGTCACATTCCGCGAATATTTCTGCTGAACATACACTTATCTAAATTGTGTAACAATTTATCTGTTCAAGCAGTTGCTGCTAAATTTATGAACTGAAATCCCCCCATAATTTTCTGTAATATTAAATATGTAAGAGGTTATCTTTAATAAGAGGTTATCATAATATAAATGATATAAATAAGGTTATCATTTTTTTTTATAGGAAAAGAAATATAGTATTGATTTTGCAATTGTACTTTGATAAAAAAGTAGTATCTTTTTATTAAATATAAGAAAAAATAAATTAATATATTTTTATTATAAGCATACTTTTATAACGTATTTTAATTTTTTTTCTACAGAAAATTTCTCTTATATGAACAAACTTTCCAAAAATCTTATTCTCTATTTGGACATGGATTTCATTAAGTTTTATAAATTTCAAATTCCTAACGCTATTATGTTAGAGTCCACAAAATCTGTATTGTAATATCTCTTTTTAATGCTGCAGCATAATATCCTGAAGCTAATTAAGATATATGAACTCGTTATCTTCTATTAAGAGATTATATTCTCTTAAGAGATATAATTTTTCGGACAATAATTTTTTGGTTGCTTAAATTTAGAGAATTTATTAGATTCATTAAAATAACGTTCTTTATCTTAAATTACCACCTTAACATTCCAGGAGATTAATAAAAATACGATCTTTTTTATCTTTGTATTTGTAAATGATATACTACATAAAGATAATATAATTCGTGAGTATAATGATACTCAATGTTCAATGTGTTTTTGACACGTAATATTATATTATCTCTAAGTTTGTTACCTTTCTGAAACTAATACCATTTAAACAAAATGTTATCTAAATCAAATTCAACAATATAATTGTAAGTGTGTAAATTAATTTTCTTTTTTTTTTTATAAAGTATTACTTTCTGAAAAATGGATACCATATAATTTTTAAAATAAAAAATAAATCTATCCCACGGTTATTTATTGTTATTTTTGAAATTTATGTAATAATATACAAATTTATTAACTTACATATGTTAATTTATATAACATACATATTTATGTAAATACATAAAAAAAATCGTGTAATATTACACTGACCATTACAATAAATAGTTTAAGAACTACTAATTTCTTATTATGGATAATTGTAAAATGTTTTAAGATAAAGAGAAAGCTTAATATTTAGAACATTCAGGGTTAAATATTCAACATATTATAATTTGAATATTTACAGTTCCTTATAGCGGAATTAAGAAGAAAATTAATACTTATCAATTATCAACAAAAATTAATAATACTTACAAAAATTAATAAAAAAATGTTAGCTAGTCAGCCATTCATAATATTCATGATGAATATTAATTAATTGAATAATTATTCAATGTATTCATGAAGTATACATTAAAAATCACTAAAACAACTAAATTAAAAATAATACTTTCAGTTAATGTATCATAATCTTTTAAAAACTTGTTTCCCAAAACATCGCAGATAACAAACATATTTTGAAATCTAGTATTGATTTTGCAATTAGTGATTTAAAAGTACTATTTTCTCATATAAAAATAACGTATTTTTATGATAAGTATTTCGTTAATCATGTTATTAACATAAAATAAGGTGCAATTTAGGAATAAAAAAATGAATATACAGCATTGGATGGCTGTGTATCAGGAAGTGTGTTTCATAATTCTAATCCTGAGAAAATGTAACAAATCTATAAAGTTTACTTTGGTAAAAAGTAGTATCATTTTATTAAATAGAAGAAAAAATAAATTAATCTATTTTTATGATAAGCATACTTTTATAACGCATTTTAATTTTTTTCTACTTGAAATTTCTCTTATATGAACAAATTTAAGAGAAATTATGGTTACTCTATTATCTTATTCTCTATAATTTCGAAACATATTTTCTAATTATTATTTAATAATAATAAAAAGAAGTAGTAATTATTATTACTACTGTAATAATCAGTAGTTCTTTTCTTTTGAAATAACTCAATTATTTGAATTGATCTGATGATATATACATTTGAATAGAACACTAAGCAGATTAGTAATAAATATATTAATGAAATAACATCATTAATTACTTTCAAAAGAGTACTTCCTTGATTTACGAGCAATATTAGAAGCATTAAAGAGATTAAAATATATCTTATATTGCCGTCATTACTTTTAACTAATAGAGCTTAAGCACTTTTCAGATCAATATTACACGGATGAATTTGAGTCAAGACAACAATTTAAATTACAGAATTGCAAAAGCCACTCCACTTTAGTTTAAAAAGGTCATTACAACTGAACTTACATATAGATATAATACTATACATTAAAAAGGGAGAATTTAAAAATATATGTAGAACATCTATTAGAAATTTGTTTACTTATACACTGTGAATGAAAGCTGTACTTGACATTATACATGGAATATAAACTCTCTGTCCAGAAGAAGTAGCACTCTTCGATATCAATATAATATACAAATTTATTAACTTACATATGTTAATTTATATAACATACATATTTATGTAAATACATAAAAAAAATCGTGAACAAATCACTTTGGAAAGGATAAAGTTTTTGTGAAATCGTACCCAATACTAGACAAATACTCCGCTATGAAAATTTATGGTCATTAATGAACTTGAAATTTAGTTACAACGTTGGGATGCACAATATTGAGTCGTAATATTGTACAACCAAATGTAAGGGATATAACATTGTACAGAGTATACGAGTTTAATAAGGCACAGTCCCTCAGTTTAATCACTTTCATAACATGTCAGATTGATAAGTAACTTCATGTTGCCCATAACTAGTAAAATGAATTTATTTACTTATACCCAGATGATACGGATTTGATTAAAGTGAATACATACCTACATTAAATAAAAAAACACAAAATCTAATTGTTGTCTATGAGTTTGGTATTATATTTACTTATGGTAAAATTGAGTGTAAGCCATTTGAAATTTTTAAAAATTATGCAAGTACCTGAGAATAAAATCTTCAGTAAACCTCCTTTGTTTCGTATGAAGCAAAATAATCACATTGATTTTTAATACTCGTCATTTTTAAACTTAACACCTGCAAAGCTCGTTAAGGACCTAGGCCAACTGTACACAATCTAATGCTCAATTTTATCTCGCTCTTCCTTTACGCCTCTAGATGACTTATATTAAATTGCTTTGCATTATATTTATAACCTTTTTTTGCAGGTGTTACTCATTACTCATATTTTGTGTAATTCTTTTAAAATGTGTTCGTCTGAATATCTGGTTAAAATTTCCACGAAATTTCAGTATGTTTTGATAAAATATTTTGAATTATAAATGATCAACTTAATTAGTTGGTTATTGGTTCTTAATTGTTTTTGTAAAGTAATGAAATTATTCTTTTTTTATGTTCTACACGTATGTTTGGTTGTACAGCCATCTGATGCCGAGTCTCCCAAAAATAACTTCATTACATCTGGAGGTATAATCACTTGATACTGGCTAATTCTAAAGAATTTAGATTCATTTTCGCCATGTGATATAAAATATGCTGTCAGTTGGTATAGATGGGACTGTAGAGATGTTTGTTGCAAAAGGCTACAGCCTCAAACACTTTGGGATCGGCCCCGTGATCGGGACTTTTCGACCACTCATTATCCTTCAATACTATACTGTATTGTAAGTGGTAACTAAACAAATCAGCAAAAGGACACCTTTATTCAACACTTTTTTACAACATTGAACATGGAAATGGTAATGTCCAACTTTTGTAATGGATGCAGTAAGTCATGAGAGACATATTAGTCAAAAGTTATGGTATCATAGATTGAAAGCATCAACGTAATGAACACCAAATTTCTTCTAGATGGCATATAAAGATACATTACTAGCATAGTAATATAGAAATATATTGCTTGCATGATAATATTAGCGTGTGTAATTCTTATTTTTATGAAACGCAATACCATGGAATTTAAACTGCAGTTATTTCCCTTTTAGTAGAAACCGCACTCAAAGTGCTTTTGTTGAATTCACCCATTCAATAGCCTGGCAAACGATCAAACTTTTTTTTTCCCTCCATCAATAAAGTATATGGCATAAAAAAAATGTCTTTTTAATTCATTTTTGCTCCGGCAGTGCGTGCTATTTTGGGTTAGTTCAATAGAGTTGCACTGCTCCCGTAGAGTTGAAGTTATTGTTATCAAACGACCTAGTTGCTTAGAAATTAGCATAATGACAAGCTATTGGCTCGCTAAATTCCATTCAAGTTACCTCTTTCTTGCACACTATCGCTCACTCTTCTCTTCACAGCGTTAACCTCCCTTTCGCATGCATGAAATGTGACCTTTATTCACTCAGCTCAGCCAGCGTAAGGCTATTAAAATTCTTCCTCAAACATTATTTTCATGTGTTTTAATCAAAAACGTTAAAACAAAAATTCATTGAATTTAGATGTAAGTAACTCTGAAACACAACAAAATTAGTTCTTTATTTTCAAAACAAAACTGTTTTTATAGTATTTACTGATGAAAACAAATACCTAAAAAATGAAAATCACAATTTTTCTTTCATGTAAAGAAGCATATACGATAAGAACAATTATTGGTTGCACTCATCTAGTACTATATATTTACGCCTTCTATTATTCCGCTAGTGTGGAGTTCTTCATCACACACACACACACACACACACACATATATATATATATATATATATAGTAAACAGGAAAACGATCCAAAAGGACAACAAACGTTTCACGGTAAATCCCAAACAGAGAACAAAGGAACAAACACACTTACTGTCTCTAATTTCTGGTTGAACCATCATCAGGAGAGCTGAGATAGTGACCAACTCCAACCGTCGCTTCACAAGTGCGCTTGGTGTCCCTATCTCAGCTCTCCTGATGACGGTTCAACGGATAATTAGAGACGGTAAGTGTGAATGTTCCTTTGTTCTGTGTTTGTGATTTACCGTGATACGTATATATATATATATATACTGTTCATGTAAAATATAATAAATAACTAAAATAATAGTAATATAGGGATAACTGTAAAACAAACATGTTGTAGACCTGAATATGACACAAATATATTCGAAACATCGACAAAAGGACTATTTTCAAATCATTGGACCTCAACCCTCAAAACAATTATATCATATACATATATATATTTATTTGTCTCGTAATGATTAAATGTTCATGAACTACTTTTTGATTAGGTCATCCAATGTTAGCTGATTAGTAAATTATATTAATGAAATTACTTCATTAACATAATAAATTGTATTAATTACTTAATTAATTAGTTTCCCTAATTCTGTTTTCCTAAAAAATGTATTCATTATGTGCTCCAATGAGTACAGACATTCATTCATGACCTTTTAGCTACTTTGTCTAAAGCCTAAAGGCTAGGTACATTTCATTATTGGAGCAAAACAATATAATAAACACAGTTACTAACTGAAATTTGTGATTTTCAAGTATGTTTCTTTCTTTGAGTGTTATTTTATTTCGATTTTGAACTTGTGTATGGCCAGTTTGAGTTTTCTATCCGATTTTATAGTAAATATTATAAACGTATATAAGCTCTGTTTCTAAAAACGAATTTTTATTATCTCCTAAATCAACTTATTTAGGAGCTAATTTACAAGCTAAACCTTTCACTATTCAAATATGGAAAATAATTTAGATTTAAAATATAAAGCCTCTATACACATAAATGGTTTAGTACTAAACCAAAATATGCATTTCATGTTTAACTATATATTTATTCCAAATGAGCAATTATATTACCTTTAATAGTAATTTTGCTTCATATAAATTTCTCTATAAAATTTATTCATTAATTAATGGTTTATGAAGGGCCAGGTTAGCTCAGTGGTTAACGTACTCGCCTCTGGGCTTGTAGGCCGGGGTTCGATCCCCACCGGGCACTCGATTTATTCGTTTGAGAAGTGAATAAATTTGAGTACATTGTCCCTCGGAGAGAACGTTAAGTCGTTGGTCCCGAGCCTGTGCGATGCCAGTTAAACTCGTTAAAGAGCCCTACTTGAAATGAATTTAAGTTAGGCAAAATTTAGAACTCCTAATGAAGAATCTATTGATCACCAATCAAACAAAAAGCCGGAAAACGGCAGATGTTATCACTCGCTAGTTGATCGGTTTAAACAATAAAAAAAATGGTTTATGAAAAGTCAGGAGAAAAAAATTACCGACCTAAGTTTATTATAAAAATCCAAAAAAATTAGTTAAGAATATGAATAAAACTCATAAGTTTTCCTGTCACTCTTTTTAGAATGTTCTCAGAGACATCCCTTGTCCTCTGCCATGTATCTATGACCTTATACTAGAGTTTAAAATAATTTTCTACATTAACTATGGCAGGGATGAACGTTCTTACCATACATTGTTTTACTGTATTATGAGTTTAATTTAAACAAGTGAACAAAAAAAGGAGGCAAAAGAGATCATCTGAGATGAAGAACACAACATGTAGTCCATGAGATTTATTTATATTTCTTAACTAATTCATTTGAATTTTTATCATAAATATTAGATCGGTGGCATCAAATGACACTGTTTCAGCATTGGAGGTTTGACTCCAATAAAAATAATGACAAGTTTATTTGAAAAAGAAAACTTAAAAGAAGAAGTAAATGGCTGTTCATACCTATGCACAAGAAGTACTCTCCTTCATGTCTAAAAATGGAATGAGCGTGTAATTACAGAGAGGCCATGAACTGTAATTAGTTTACACATTTCACGGTGACAATCTAACAAATATTTAAATTTTCTTAGAATATCATTCTACTGGTTTGTAAATACATGGAAAAACTTAAATTTTCATTACTTATGATGATCAGAACAGATCGATAGAGACGTCCTATAGTCTTTTAATTAAGAGCATATTTATTCTCTTTTGGAAGCAATACACAACATTTTTGTCCCTCACGTTCAAACATTTAGAATAATAAATAATAGCCACAACTTTCAACAACTTTATCTTCTACAATTATTTTTTTTTCGTTGTGATAAACCCTATTAAAATATAATAGAAGCTCTTTTAAAACTTTATATAAAAGCTTTTATACTCATATGAAATAATAATATATTTATAAAAACTATCTTTGCATAAAAAAAGAGATGTCTCTTCTAATATTGAAACTGAATTTCAAAATAATTAAAATAAACGTTGATAGTAGTTACTTATGATCAAAGAGAGAGACAAAAAATTAAAATGAGTTTCCGCAAAAAAATGAATGTAATAATATACACTCTCTATATTATTTTTTTAAACTATATATAAATTCTATGAAAATATAAAACTTTTACAGATATTGTTTTTATATAAATAAATAAATTAATGATTGAAAATTATCTGATCACAAAAAAGTCATTCTTAATAAAGATAATAAATAAATACAAATATATATTTTATAGCCCAACAATAATAACTTAGTGTTTGCTTATATTAGTTGTCTCGACTACTATTAGTCTGCAGCTGCTAATAATTTCATTAATAATCAAACTTTCTTTTGATGTTTTGAAATGATGCTTATTTCCTTTACAGCTGCTGCCTCAATTTTGTAAAATGATACAGATATAATAACTTCTCAGGAAAGAGAAGAAGAAGAAGAAGAGATGTTCTGCTCTGTGAACAAACAGCGAACACTAATGATGGTTAAACCAAAAATTAGAAAATATAAATAGCTGTTATTTATTTGCTGTTTACCTTGAAAGAGATATATATAAAGTGAACAGAGTGTCTAGATGTGAACAGTTTCTTCAAATGCAAATTACACTTTAAATTCCGACGTTTCGATCTTTCTTTCAAATCTTTTTCACAGGCCTACTAGAGAGAGGAAAAATAAGACATTATCATATACAGAATCAACATAAAAACTAAACAATAAGAAATATACCTTGTACGATCCTGTATAATCAATGTTATAATCCAGTATTTTAAATTAATATAAGCTTAATATAGACTTAGACTAATGCTTAACAAAAAAAAAAAGACATTTACAAAATTAAGAGTATAGGAAGTCGAAAAAACTATAGGAATTACATAACTGAATAAAAATTAAACTTTAAATTATATTCAAATTTACAGATTACTAAAAACAAGCATTCATAGGTGATATACCGGTGAACTAGGAAGCCTAATAGTAATAAATTACACGGAACCACTTTAGCTAGTCAATACAGACAAATAAACACTATTTAAATTTGAATAACTGAGTTGGGTTTTTGACTCTGACGAACACCGCTTGTTACGGTTGAAAGATCTTAGTCTTGTTTTCCCATTTCAAATTGTGGTTTGATCATTGATATATATATATATCTGTTTGAGTGCTTCAGTTCGAACGCTAAGTCAGTCGTTATCAGCCTTTGGAGCGATTCACTTATTTTCCTGAAGACGAGAACATCGAAATATAGTAGTGAGTTCAGTGGTTTCCTTTCTATGTGTTCTTTTTTAAATTCTAGTTTATATATATATATATCAATATATTTTTTTAAATAATATAAATTCAAAACGAAGGAAACACACACAAAGACACAGACATAACTCACATCGAAATATCGATGTGAGTTATGTCTGTTTTTCTGTGTGTTTCCTTCGTTTTGAATTTATTTTATTTATATATATATATATATATATATATATATATATATATAGTCCAATGTACATAAAGAAATATAATGATCAAAACACAATATAAAATGGGAAAACAAGACTAAGATTTTTCAACCGTAACAAGCGGTTTTCGTCAGAGTCAAAAACACAATTTTTTTTTATATAAAAAATTATATATACATTAAAAACGCACGCTTACAGCCTCTAATTTTCTGTATTTATTGAACTATATTTGTCCATTTCGGATTGTAATTTCATTGAAAAAGTGTATATATATATATATATACTTTTTCGTTGGAAATACGATCCAAAAAGGACAAATATAGTACAAAATAGACAACGAAACATAGAGAAATCAAAAGATTTCAAAAAACGGAGACTCCAACTGTCTCTGAACCAGTGCGCTTGGTTTCCCTCTCTTATCTCTCCTGAAGACGGTTCAAACCGAAAATTATAGACTGTAAGTGTGTTCTTTTGATTTCTCTGTTTCTTTGTCTATATTGAACTAGATATATATATATATATATATATATATATTATATATATACACACTTTTTTTCGTTGGAAATACGATCCAAAACGGACAAATATAGTTCAATATAAACAAAGAAACTGTTTCTTTGTTTATATTGAACTATATATATATATATATATATATATATATATATATATATATATGTGTTCTCACGGGCTATGTTAGAGGTGGCCTAGATATACTGTTTTGATACCTAAGTTTAACCATCAGTATTATAGGTCATAATTACTCAGTTGGTAAAGCTATTTTAGAATTATTCACAAAAGAAAGTGGCATGTTTTAGACCTAAAGCACTAGAGCTTAAGGGAAGTTGTTAGCATACTGATGAATCATCTTCCTAACGATAACCTTGCATAATGTACGGCTTAGTTCTACATCATGAAAAGGTATTCTCCCTGGCAAAACTTTCCAGTCGCAGTTTCCAACACATATTTATTCGTATAAGTTTAAATTACATTCTTGCACTAATTTTATGTATTACGTAATATATTATATCAGTATCAGTATAAACACATGAAATGGTAAGAAGTCAGATAAATGACTAAGGTCTTTTAACGAAAAGAAGCACTCTTCGTCAGAGTCAAACTAATACTGAAACAAGCATGGAATTGAGAACAATCAAGTCTACATCCGAGAAGAAACCACTCTTCTCAACCTGACAGCATATGTTTCTACAGCACTTGTTTCAATTTCAGTTTGACTCTGACGAATACCGCTTGTTTGGGTTGAACAATCAATGTTCGTCACATTCTCATTTCTTCCTGTTGTGGAACGTTGATATGTATATACATGTTTATGTACATGATGTGTACTAATTGTATATATATATATATATATATATATATATATCAGAGGTTATTGAGGGTTGGTCTACAAAAACAAACACTTTACTTACACCAACATTTCGCTATATTTTTATAGCATCATCAGGGCTGTACAAATAACAAGATATACGTCCGACAGATAGACACAACGAAAACAGTAGTAAATATTACAAAACTGATAAGACAGGTTATACGACAGGTTATAACAGGTTGTCCAGAAAAGCTAAGCGTTTATAATATTGCAATAAAGTTTACTAAGATTGGCAATGTGTGTTTTTTCATTGCATGAGTTCTCTGATTTTGAAATATGAAGCATCTCTTTTGTTAAACGTTTTGTTTGGTTTTGTAGAACAGCCCTCAATACCCTCTGCTCTTTGCTGTTAATTTTTGTGGTCGAAAAAAGATAGAATTAATTTATATATATATGTATTATATATATATATAATTGAAATACACAACAGTTTCTGCATTGACGATCTTCCAGCTGTGTTGTTCCTATCTCCTGCCTATTTTACGGTGCTCAGGGGGTAAATCCCAAATCAGTTTCCCAAGGGTCATGTAATAAGAGATAACACAGATGACTGACTTTATAAGTTAGTTTTAGTTTTGGTATTTATTTTTTTATCAAATTTAGTTCCTTTTTTTTAATTTGTTTAAACTGAACATCTAGGGGATTAAAAACGTCAGCCCTTACGGTATTTTTTTTTGATCCGTGATTCGTCTTTAAGAGTCCTAAATTTTACCTAACTAAAATGTATTTAGAGAGGAATCCTTAACGAATACATGATATTGTACAGACTCAAGACCGACAGTTTAACGCCCTCTCAGATTTATTCACCTCTCAAGTGAATATATCGAGGGCCAGAATTGGGATGTTGAATTATGTCTTGAATTATGATTTCAATGTATTAAAAATTACTTGTTCTTGATTTAGAGAAGATTAGTCCTCCAGAAGAACAATAACATTAATGCACAAACAATCAATACATACATAAAAAATAGTATCCATATTTACTGTCTCACATCAAATATAACTCATATAAACCAAAAGCAGTCATCGTTAAAGAAATATGTGCGTCTTACTTTGCTGGACTACTTCATTCTATACAACTATCTTACATACATGCATATTGTTAATACCACTGAGATTAGTATGATTTGTATTAGTAATATGTAAAACCGTCATACCTCGTAAGATGATCATGGAGTCGTTGGAGCGCTTTCGGACGTTGTCCATCTTCGATCGCAACAAACCTACCAGTTTGTTCGAAAAACCTATCAGGTCCGAAAGCGCTCCAACTCCATGATCATCTTACGAGGAACGACGGTTTTACAATTAGTACTCTAATACACTTTTAAATGCAGAGGCTGTAGGAATTAGGTTTTATAGGGACAGATAGATGGCTCAAATTCACTATCTCAAATAACAGAGAATCTATGATTTTTCATGTGAATGTTCTACTTGGTAGTTGCTAAACCTGCATAAAATGCACCGTTCTTAGTACTTGAAGGAGTACGGGATAATGAGTTATTAATCTAATTAATGTTATGATTAAAAAAGAAAGTAAAGGAGGTAACAAAGTTAATTGGAATGGTATGACAACTGCGGCATTCACATCGTGGCATACCTGTACATCTCACATCTATGGAAGAGGATTTAAATGCTCAATGTTAAAATAAATGGCCTGCCCTGAGAGTTCTTCTATCAAAAGTGAAGACAGGTTATCAAAAACTTGGAAAATGATGGCAAGGAAAAAAAGTATAGGGCTAAGTTTATTTTATTAGTAAGCCAGCTCTCGTTTTTATTACTTGACTTGTTTTGGTGGGGAACGAGAAACATGATCTGATATAATGCTTTTATCAATCATATTAGAAAGGAAACCATGCTCTATTTATTTCTGTTTTAAATTGGATATTTTAATTTTATGAAATATAAGGTATTATGTACTTCTTGGTTGAATAGAAAACTATAATTAAATACATTTATATAGGGCATTAACTTATAAGAGAAAGTTTTCGTTCTCTTATTAATTGTATTATATGCTTTATAATAACCAAATCAAGTTTGTTAATTATTATGAATTATTTATACAGTATTTTAAAGAAATTTTAATAATAACAACTGAATTAACAGTTTATTTTTAATTATAATATTTATATATCATTCAATCAGTTAGGTTTTTGACTCTGACGAAGAACGCTTGTTACTTTTTTCCGCATTTCATGTTGTGGTTTGATCACTGATTGTTATTTCACGTGTTTATATGAAATATTTTTATTCAATCCTGAAATATATATGCAAGAAACCGCATTTTTCTTAAGATACTAAAATGAATAATACAATAATCCCGACTGGTCTAAAAGAGCCCATAGTTAACTAAATTTTAAAGAAATTATGCCAACACTGAGTTTTATCTTACTCAGTTATATTCGTTGTTATTTAACTTATAAATATTTTAAATTTTTTTTTAAAATTATTATTATTATATTGGTATGTTGAGTAGGAATAGTTGGCAGCATGTGGTTATCTTCAGTGGAAGCAAATATTAGCAGAAAAATCCCATAACAATGTCTAATAGCTGGACTCTTCTTTTTTTTTTTAAATGTACTTTAATATGAATTGAGTTATTATAGAATTAATTATAATGAAATAATGTTTAAAAAAAAATTTATTTTACATATATGAAGTAGTAAAACAAACGCAGAAAGTTGAGGTGGATTTAAAGATAGAAGAGTGTATGTTACATAGGGAGGAATTACGGGGAATTCTAGAAGAAATAGAAGAGGCTAAATAAAAGATGGCAGGGTGGAAGCAGAGGGCTGTTGTAGCTCTCCTTTGAAGCAGCCTATGTATTTTATCAGACCTCCCGCACAATTCCGGACACGCATGCCAATTTCATCCCATGCTGAAATGCAGGTATATTCAATGCAATGGACGCAATAATTTATTGAACTCTTTCTCAGTTTACTCTTTTTTTTTTCTTCTTCTTGTTTTCTTCCTTCTCTGAGCAGCTTCAGTTCACCCTTATAAATCGACAACTAGTTTTATCATTGGAGGGGACCTGCTTCAAATAACAGCAGGAAAAAGGCCTTTCAATCTGTACAAAGTGAATCTGTTATTAAAAGAGAAAGATATTAGTGCATAAAGGACTGAACATAATCAATGTCTGTCAACAACTGAATTCAATTATAAATATTATGATAAATATACTATATCAGTATAGAATAAAACAATACAAAAGTTTACTATTAAAAATAAAAAAAATTATCGGCACAAATTGATCAGTTTGAAATTATTTGCTTTCAAATATTATGCCCAAGCAGTTTATCTAGTAAATTTGGTTGACTTTTCTTAATTTTACTTTCATTTTGTACTCTTTTGAATAAATATAATTTATAACTGCTGTTAAGTAAAAAAGTGTAGTTTATTTGCACAATCTTTTGAACTATATTTCTTCTTTTCAGAACACTTATTTTAAATTTTAATGAATAAATTGACACGTGTTTCTTCCAAATTTTGATTAGAACCTTCAACAGTTTAAATGAAACAAATATATGAAGAGCTATAATCTTTTTCTAATTGTTCAAGTAAATTTACATCATAAGAAATCTTTTTGTAATCAAGATTTGTTTTAAAACACTGTTATTTGTCTATATTAAATGATTCTTTAACTTACTTTATTATTTGTGCTCAATATCACTTATATAGTGGAGAACTGTGCTTTCTTTGGCAAGTAGACCTCCAGCAGGTTTTGTTCCATGGGATATTTTATCAAACTTTTTTTAGAGGTGTTGTAGTAACCAATTATAACGGGTATTGTTGTCAGGGTGTATCTATCAGGGGGCATTTATGCTTTTGAGTACAGACTATGCAGAAACATAAAATGAAACTTCAATAAAGTCTAGACAGCTGGAGGATAAAACGAGCTTCAATATTTTGACTCATTTAAGATGGTTCTCAGAAAAGGAACTGGTATGGAGAGAGAAAGAAAGCCCACTCAATATATATATATATATATATATATATATATATATAGTTCACACAGGAAAGAGAAAAACAAATAAAAACACACATAAAAAACTCTCAACGATATTTTGACAGTCGTCGCACAAGAAAGAGAAAAACAAATAAAGACACACACAAAAGACTCACAACGATATTTCGACAGTCGTCATATAATATATATATATGAGTTGACTGTCGTCCCTCCGTCAATTCTCTTTTCTCCTGAGGACGACCGCCATTACGGTCGTATTATTGAAAAGTGAGTCTTTGTCATGTTTCAGTCTATATGTCACCGTTTATTTTACGTATATATATATATATATATATATATATATATATATTGTTTTATTTTATTGTATTATGTTTTATTGTATTTTAATGACTGTTTCCATGTACAGGTCCTGAGGCAGATTGATCAGACTAATTCGAAAGTTTCTCTGAGAGCTTCAGAAGAAGCACTTATTAGTCTTCTGGGCGGTAGATCGGCTCCTGGGCTTAACCTCAATCGTTGATTTTTTTTTTTTTAAGTTGTTATCAGCTTTTAATTTTATTTTAGTTAAATGTTTTCTTTTTTTAATTTTTATTTGGCTTTTATTTCTTTATCTTCCCTGTCTACCTTTCCTCCGAAAGTTGGCTACACTGTTTGAGTGCTTCAGTTCGAACGCCAAGTCAGTCGTTATCAGCCTTTGGAGCGATTCACTTCTTTTCCTGAAGACGAGGACATCGAAATATAGTAGTGAGTTCAGTGGTTTCCTTTCTATGTGTTCTTTTTTAAATTCTAGTTTATATATATATATATATATATATATATATATATATATATATGTGTGTGTGTGTGTGTGTGTGTGTGAGATTAAATTGTCTGCCTACTTTTGTCTTAATCAGTTTTTTGGATTTCTTTTCCAAATCGTATTAGTCCTTTAAATTGTCTAGGAACTAGATATATATATATAAACATCCAATTAACAGTAAGAAATCAAGGAAAATACAAAGATATTTCATCGGTAATACGCGGTTTGTGAGAGTCAAACCTCAGGGGATCCAGTTGTATGATATAAGTTGGGCGATGTAAGATGTAATCACAATTAAATTATGTATTGTTTCGTATAATCTCATCAGAATGATGAAGTGATAAAAAATTCAGTGTAGCCGAATAACAAAGGTTGACTTCCAGCCTGTCTTAAACTACAGATATTAAAATTATCTATAGTTTATTTAACATTACTACAGATGGTAATGTTAAGTACATAACAGATGGTGGTTCAGATGGTTATATGATTGTAGTACGAGTAATATTATTTATAACTCATACGTACTTAAATAAGCTTACAGTACGATATACTTACTGTATCTCTTACAATAAGTCAAACTGTATATCTTAATCTTTATTCCCTTCATTATGATGTTTATATCAAAAGTTAAGGACTGCTATTTAATGTCTGTTGCCGGAAGCTGATTTTTAGTAATAACGTATCTAGTTTACATACTTTGGCACTGAATAATTCTGTTTAATGTTATTACCCAAACCTTTTGTGCATCAAGTACAAGTAATCAATAAATGTGTTTATATAATAAACAGTTTCTTCATCATTCAGTTTTTGTGTTTTAAATTTAATTATTTTCGTCAATTAAGGGTAAATAAACGGAACTTGCTGTACTGTTCAGACAGTTGGTGAAATATGTAAAACTATTGAATGAATGAAGTTACAGAGGTTTTCAAAAAAGTCGTAGAAGCATTGGGGGGGGGGGGGGGGGTTAGAGGGCGTCAAGGTTGTCGACTGAGCTGTAATCCCCGAGGCGTCCAAATTAATCGAGTTTCGAGCCATCAGCCAGACCCCTAGGAGCTTTATATCAGGATGGTCTTAATTCAACTTCTGACCAAGTTTCAGGGAAGACTTTCTTCTGCGGTATTAGCGCTTGACTTCTACTAAAACTTCCTTCCCCAAACTCCCAGCCCACAATGTAATTATCTCCTTGCTCTTTTCACTTCGCCCTCTGTCAACAGTCCTGCCTCAATACCCCACTTTTCACTTGCTTAAGTGAAACCTTTACTGAAAGCAAAATCAAGTGTCATCTCACACCTCCTTCCAATAAACCCACTTATTTTATCTCATCATTTTTGTTTTCCTTTATTAATCAATAAAAACCCTTATATATATATATATATATATTAGTGTAAATCGGCAGCAAATCTTCTTGTATGCAAATATTGTCAAAAGTAGCAGCAGCTTCTGCTCTCACGATTTTTGAGCTGGTGGACTATATCTTGCGGGCGATTCTTCTATCATGCTCAAAAATCGTGAGAGGAGAAGCTGCTGCTACTTTTAACAATATATATATAACCAATTAAAAAGAAGACTGCACACAGATACCATAGACATAGGAATAACTCAATTCAATATTTCGACCATCGTCGTCATCAGGAGGCAAAGAGTCTAGCAGGAAGACAGAGCGGCGATTCCTTTTATATATATACATATAGAAAATGATTTTACATAAACACGTGAAATAACAATCAATGATCAAACCACAATAAGAAATGGGAAAACAAGATTAAGATCTTTCAACCGTAACAAGCGGTCTTCGTCAGAGTCAAAAAACCAATAGAGTCAAAAAACAAAAACTTTATATATATATAAAAGAAAGTAAATAATATATGATTTGTACATAATAAATGAAATTATTACTAGTTAATATCTGAATTATGATGATAATATTGTTCATTCCCGTTTTAACTGCATTGTAGGTGACATTAATTAGAACAGTAATCGTATTATTTCATATAGTAATTGCAATGCTTAGAGATAGCCTCAAATAATAAACTAACAAAACTTGTCTCTGTGTTTTATCATCAGCAAAATAACAATCTCTTGTTATCCCATAACAAGCCACTTCAATCATCTATGAAATAATAATGATATAGGAATAACGTTATTGTGTAACAACTACGAGTAGCATCATAGAAAATATTATAGAAAAAGGAATACTGTTGTTCTTTTAGAATAAAAGACTTGATACTCGTAAAAGTAAACATTATTATTAATCTAAATAAACATAATAAACTGTTATACAAAAGAAATAAGTTTGATTTTCATAAAGATTAATAACGATACATAGAGAAAGATAGACATATGTTTTCTAATGGCATACAAGTATTTTTAATCATCGATAATAATTTACTCTTTCTTTTAATACTTTTCAGAAATTTTATTTGAAAATAATTTTTTTTTTCATTTGCTTCATCAATGTTTCCACCTTTTTAATTGGTCATTGTAATCCTTAAAGAATGTTTTCTGATTATATTTATTTACTGATACTGGGTATTTTAACGTCTTCTTTTTTTACTGATTGCCATACAGTATGAAAGATGGGAACAAAACTTGTAAGATTATTTTCTGTTTTCTCATTTAAACAAAATGTGGAATCCATTTGATGTTTGATTAAAAGCTACATAGGTATATAAATTGGATGTTAATACAAGATACTGCATAATGAATGCCTTAAAAATGTGTATAACCAAAGCATTAATTGTAGCAAATAAAATGATCCCAAATTTAAAAGATATCAATAAGGAAACAATAGGTAAAAATAGAGATGATATATTCGCTTTGGCACTAATTTATAGTTCAACCGTCATCAGGTGAGAAAAGAGTGAAAAAAAAACCTAGAAGGAAGCAGATAGAGTTTTTTTTAACGAAAGACTTGTTAAAAGTAATAAGAGTCATTGCATACGATTTATTAGTTAAACGATTTGATATTAAAAGGTTTTAATATCTTTTGAAGTTCACTTAACATTATTATTAGTGCAAATATTAATATTATCAAGTCAGAGAACAATCAAAATTCATTGAGAATACAGTAAATAATCGACTAACAGAACAGAAATCACAAAACAGGAACAAAACAACCCATCTCAGATCGTCAACATAGTAACAACTGGTATGAAGAAAACAAATATTTTTTATAGAATAATGTTGTTTTTAAAAGTAAGAATATCATAATTAATCGTCATATTTAATATAAAATTTATTACTCATAATAATTACTCATAATTTATTTACCACAAGATTTCACTTAACTTGGTTTTTGAAGAAATTAGACGACATTATTTATAATACTGAATGTAACTGTAGATGTTTTAAGTACTGAAACCTGAAGTAATCGAAAGCCCTAAGCTTGTATATTTTGGTAGATACATTTTATCCTTTATATTTCTCTAACAAAATCATCCACATCTGATTTTAATCTCGTTTTCCTTATAAAGCTTTGAGCAGATTTAACGCTTTTCAATAGAAGAGCATTTTGAATTTAGCTTTAACTACAACGCTAACAATCAATACAGCAGAACGTATTAACACAGAAATTGTATTCTAAATCTTTATTTTACATTGTATATCCATGCTATTAAACATTGATTTATTCGCATATATAATTTAGAATGGTACACATATATCATTTCGAATAGCATATATATTATTTACAATTTTATACATTCATCAATCTGCTTTAAAGTATTAACCTGCTGATTACTTTTATTCCATACTTTATTTTATATCAAAAGTTTAATTTAAATCAATTAACTGAATATAATTTCAGTGAGCTAATTATATCCAGTAACTTTCATTAATGCTATGCATTTCATATTTAAATTATTATATATATTTAATTCCAAACGATCTTTTTTATTTTAATATGCAAAGATAAATAAACATTTTTTTTAAATTACAAATTATATGTTTTGAAATAACATATTTTGCATAAAATTATTCATATTCACCTTCATTATGACGATATTGCCTGACATATTTCTTTTACATGTCATTATTGTTTTAATAATTTAAATGATTTCATATTTCATAGAAAAAAAGATTCAAACTTTGAAGAATTTGAATTATTCCCTTGATTTCCATAACTGCTCACTTTTATGATGATTTCATTTTAATAATGATAATAATGCAGAGAAGCTAAAGGCTTATGCTACCTGAACACTCAGGTAAATTCTGCTAACAGCACATTTAATTACTTCAATTATAAATCCATTATAAAGGACAATTATATGATACTAACCAACTTACACCCTGTTATCAGATTTTCTAATGTTTAAATAGTCCTAGAATAACATAAATTGTATCCAAAAAGTTACGTTTCTTGCTGATTTTAGTTTATAATAAATAGTAGATTAATCAATAATTTTTCTTTTATTTGCTTCCAGTATATAGAATACTTAAGATTAGTATGGGTTACAATATTGCAATGTAAAAATATTGCAATAAACTCCCCCCCAAGTAGGGGTACCACTTTGGTGAAAAAAAAAATACAAGAAGATTTAAATCATATTTCATTTGAGTCAGGACAGAAATACAAATACAATCACAGATAATATAATATTTCTTTCCAGATTGTTATTCATTGGTTTGACAAATCAGTATTTTTAATCTAATTACGACTTCTAAATTACAAAAAACTAATTACCTATTGATGCTACAGTATAGAAAATAAATTAATGAAGTCATCGGTTGGGAGCTAACATAATTTTTGCTGCTTCTCTAGGTCAAATCAGCTATTGTTTCTCTTTTATGATATTAAATTAACTATCGACAGTTCTGCAGCTAGTTTATAATGTATATAGAATCTGAAAAAAAACATTAGCTGATGACTGAATGCCTCTAAATATAGAACCTAGTAGACCTTAATATTATTTTTAATCACAATACAATTTTTTTTCTCAACTAACATTTCTCTGGTAACAGTTGTGCTGTTGACAATATTTATACTTCTTTGGGCGCACCCGTCGAAGTTAGACATACAGTGGTAATACTCTTTGATAATTTTAAGTCGATCTTCTTTTCAACAAACGTTTAGTAAATCTGCACAGATCTCTATGATACAAATTTATTGGTATACTGGGAGTCTTGTTTTTATTATTGGGGTTTGCTTGGTGCATCAATGATCAAACCACAATATGAATTGAAAAAAACAGACTATGATTTTTTAACCTTAACCAGCAGTCTTCGTCAAAAACTGTTGGGTTTTTGACTCTGACGAGGACAACTTGTTACATTTGAAACATCATAGTCTTTTTTTTCTCATTTCATATTGTGGTTTGATCATTGATTTTTATTTCACGTGTTTATGTGAAATCATGAATATATTATATTAATGGTACATATGTAGGTATCAAAATAATAAACATCGATCTCAATATTTAACATAATCAATTATCATATTATTAGAAACATGACTATGTGCTCTTGTCTACTATTACATTAAAATTGATCACTTGTCTAAATTCCTGAAGAAGGGTAATTTATCTGTCAGATGTTTGGCATAGCACCTAATTAAGTGAGAACCTAGGACTGCAATCCAGTTTATAAGTCACGAACCTTAGCTGTAAGTCACACAGGGCTTGAAATAGCTAAAACGCTGGAGTAATTTATTGTTTTGAGAACATTAATTTCCATATATATTAATTATAATTATAATGTTATAATTATAATTTATAATTATAATATAATTACTAAACAATGTTGTCTTCTATATTAGTTTAACTTGAAACTTTCTCATTTTTTTCCATGTATAGTACTTGATTTTTGTTCTATCATAGTAAAATAACTAAAACTTTATGGACAAAAATCATTCGTTTGGTCACTAAAAACGCTTGTTCACAATAGCGAGGTCTTCAAATATCTTCTTTTTTTTTAACAAAAAAGGTTTTATAAAAAAAGTTTTTGTTGGTGTAAAAATCTACACCAAGCAATAAGTATTATAATAATATATGTTATTTTATGTTACATATATATACACATTAGTATATATAAATTAACATATATAATAATAATAATAATAATAGTGTTATATTTGTAACAAAGATTATAATGTACTTAAACAGATAGTACTTATAACTGATTGCTTGGATTAAGTATATGAATATATCGGTAAATAGATTGAAATGTCTAAGAGATGAACTCTATGTATATATATATATACTCAGCAAACTCTCCTGTCTTCAAGCTTACGATATTTCTCTTATAACATGCCAATTATCACAAGCTAAGAGTATTAGTCCTGTCTCCGTTTCTTCAGTTATATGTTGTGTGTTAAACTTATATATATATTATTTAAATTTTCACACCAGCTTCTGCACATACTATTTTAGTGCAGGTGGCCTCGATATTTCTGGTAATTTTCCCGAACTATATGGATATAGTTGCTATATGATCTGTCCAGGACAAAACCACAACGATGTCTCTTATTTCCATCATCTGTTACCTAATATATCTTCGTCCGGTACAGAGATAAATAAATGAGTTGTTCTGAGATAAGCGTTTACTTGTATATATACTATATATATATATAATATATAATATATATATAGTATATAAACGGGATTTGTCATTCCAATCAAAATCAAACTCTCCTGGAACAATACCGAATCGATTTTAGTGCAGGTAGCACTCGATATCTATCCAACGGTTGATATTTTCTCGAACTATATGGTATATATTTATATATATATCTTGTGGAGAGAACGTTTATAAACACACAAACGCTCACATCTTAAGTTTCCAAATTCTGTTGACTGTTATTATATTTTTTGTTTGTTTCATGCTCTCATGATTTTAACATAAAGCCTTAGAGCATTGTTAATCTGAGATAAATATTTCGTTTATTGTGGTATTTAATATATATATATATATATATATATATATATTATATATATATAGTGATAATAAATCATTTGGTCAATATTTCCAGAGATCGCGAGAGAGAGAGAGGAACTCTCCTGTGAGACAATTGAGCGAATCCCGATGTATTGATGACACCTATTGTATCCAGACGAGTTGATATTTATTGAATTTGTAATATATAGATATAGTATATGAGAATAAATATCTTGATGGAGCTGACGTCAAACACTTATAAAAGCACTAAATGTCTATGATCATTCAACCAATCGAAAGTTTGGATATCGATTCATGTTAACTGTCTTATTAACAAAATTGCCGTAATTCCCTTCTGGAGCGGTAAAAAAATTCCTTCATTAAAGTTGCAATTGCTACCGTTGTCAACATACACAGAAAAGGAAATTAATAAAAAATTAAATAACGGAAAATGAATATTGATAAATAAAATGGTAGCAAATCGTAATGTAAAAAAATGATATAAAAATTAATAAAAACTAATATAAATGTTGATGCAAAATAGTATAACAAATTAATAAAATAAAAACACAGAACTATAAAAAAAGAACAAAAAAAAAATCATGAAACTATGAGTCCAGAAGGTTATAGGGAACATGAAAGCTGATATTTGTCTCCTGAAAAGGCTTTAAAATTGACAGTGGCATTAGTATCGCTCATCTGTCAATATCTTGAATAAGGTGCCATCAATACTACCCCAAATATTCGATTGGTTGAATGATCATAGACCCATTTATGCATTTTATAGTGTGCATTTGACGTCAGGCTCTCACTCATTCTCTTCTCTCATTCTCTCTCGTTCTGTCTCACTCACTTTCTCTCTCTCTCTCTCTCGCTCTGTCTCACTCACTTTCTCTCTCTCTCTCTCGCTCTGTCTCACTCACTTCCTCTCTCTCTCTCGCGCTCTCTTACTTTTTACTTTGTTTATATATATATATATATATATATATATAATATATATATATATGAATTAAATACCACAATAAAGAAATATTTATTAATTAAAATGCTCTAAGGCCTTTTGTTAAAAAATCATCAGAGAGCCAAATGAAACAAACAAAAAATATAATAACAAGTCAACCTGGTTGATTGAAGTCTTCTGGATCCTGATGTTCTTAAGAGATATCAAATATGTTCTAAAAAAAAAAAATGGCTGGTAAAAGTTTGTGCCAGAGACTTGACTCATTTTCACACGCACTCTCGAAAAGGTTGGCCACACCTGTGCTAGACAAACGAAGACACTGGTTCATTTGTTAGGAAACATTCAGTAGACTGGCACTCGGTCATGGACTGGCACTCGGTCATGGGCTGGCACACAATGAAAAGTAAGCTCAGTGCTTATCAGGGTGTAAATCAGTAAAAAGTGTAAACATGTTTCTTTCATCATCAGATTATAGCTATAAATTGATGGCCATTTCATAAGTGCATTTCAAGACGCAAATAATTAGTTCATTTACAAAATATAAATCCTTAAAAAAATTTGAACCAACCTAGAAGTTCCACAAAAATTATAACATACTTATACATCAAATTTTTAACTTATACAAGAAAAATCAATTAAATTTTCCTGTGGATAAAATCAGATATATTAAGCTAAAAAATGTAAGAATTTCCTTAAATATTTTACTAATATAATATTTTATTAACATAATATATTATGTAATATTACTAATATAATATTTCTATCAGAAATTATGCAATTCATTAAACATGTGATTTTTAAAAAAATAATGTTTTATACATACTTATGGCTGATTAATGGCAACAATTGTTCAAGGTTAATATTAAACAAGATAACATTTCAACCCATGAAGCAGAATACGTTACCATTATACGTGTCTCTTAAAATGGTCTAATATTTTTGAATTTGTATCACAACATACCCATTTTATTTAAATGACCCACCAGAAGTTCTAACAGTTTAGTGAGTAGAGTTAAGGTGAAAAAAATCTAATAAATTTCACAATAGTGAAATGTTTTTGTTGAAGAAAGCTTGGCCATTATCAAGCAACTAAATATTATCTTTAGTGATCAATTCTCTTTGTTTTATTTATTTATAACACAAAGATGTTCGGATCAGTATCAAGTTTACAACTTATTTTATTAAAATCTAAGTAAACATTTTTGCACGTATAGGCTAAATTATCATTAATTTTGTCAAACATTGCTGAATCAGATTTAATTAAAGTTTTTGAACAGTTCTATAATAGCTGAAAAGATGCAAAGAGCTATAAATGATAGTTCAGGAGGAAAGGAAAAAAGGGTTTATAACTAGATCTCATATTGGGGTCTTAAGTAAATTTCTCATAAACATTGTTTAAGAAAACTCTAAGGACTTTCAATATAACAAGGGTTATTTAAATCTATATCAGTTTAATTTTAAAAAGTGTTACCTGAGCAACGTGTCAACAAACTTATTGATATACAACCAATCATTCAGAAATATACAAACGACTTATTAGAAAAAGAACAGACAAATAAGACAAGAAAAACTTGAAAGTATGTAAAAAACATATACAAATTTAAAATAAAAAAAACACAATCTCATTAATATTTACTATCTTTTAAGCATATTAAAGTGAAATATGTATTCGAATAATACATTTATAATTAGAAATTAATGCCGCTCATAAACAAGAGTTAACTGTAGTTATGATTTTACCTATTTGCCATTCAGTTGACCAAAAGCAGTATCATCTCAGAACATAAATTAATAAATTTCGAATATATATTTTAAAGTATTCTCCCATAATAATTAAATTTTGTTACTTCCGAGAAATTTTAAGAAGTTTCATGTATGCTCAAGATTTCATTTGATAATATAAGTAATACTTTTGTTAAAAAGATTTGAAAAAAGGATTCTTTTTACTTGCATAGTGCTTCTAAATATTTAATTAGATGCAATTATACTAATATATTATAACATTTTCATTTGATAGCAACTGTTATGTTAAGCAAATGGAACAAGTAGTAAGAAAAAAGAGATGGCGTGAATTTAAAATAAGTTATCAATACAAGATGAGCTAGAGAGATCTATAAAAGCTCTTCACAAGTCATGAACCCAGGAGACAACTATTACCAGACCTTTCTCAAATATACTGCCTAATTTAAACATAATTCTTACCAAACAAAAGAAGGGAAATATTTTTGTTGAAATTTCTTATCTCGTTCTTCACAAGCGTTAACTGAACTATTTCTTGCATGTTGCTTATCTGAATCCTTTAAATCTCTATTTCATGTTATAATATATTACCACTTTAGCCTTACTTCAAGCTAAAAATATGTCACTTCCTTTTGACCGTGTTTTTTTTTTTATACCAACCAAACTACTTTAGAAGAAAAATATGATGAGCTCATTTACAAGAATCTGTTGAACAAACTAGACTAGTTAATCTTGCACTAATAAATTGTTGTACTTTTTCAAAGTTTGTAGCATATCAGCTATTGCAACTGGCTTTAATGAGAAATTTAAATTTTATCTTCAACATGATATAACTTTATCAGAAAACATGAAACAGATTATATATATATATATATATTTTATTAAAGAGTATGCCAATCTTCATTTTCGTTCGTTTTTTATTTAATTTCTCCAGTTTTCTAAACTTGGTTTTTAACTCTTCGGGTAAACTAAACACTAACTCTCCGAAAGATTTATTCTTGAGTTCCATAGTAGTAATCGAATAATACACTCTAAACCTAACTAAAAACAAACAAACTATACATTAAATTATTCCAACGTTTCGGTCACTTTGACCATCTTCAAGGATTTACAATATGACGATTAAACAACTTAACTTAAGGAAAAACACTAACAATAATTATTACAAACTAGTCAATCTAGTCGCGAATTATTACATAGCTAACGTAATGAATAGAAAACATCAAGACAACAAGGAGGTTACAAATCTTGGAGGTTCCAAAGTTTCAGGTTTTTCAGTTCGATTCATCGGTTAATAAAAATCACTACAACACTATGAGACTGTCACTGACTCCAGGTTGCTATTTTGTTGGTGTATACCAACAAATTTAGCTCCGATTTGTTGCTATTTTTACCCGAAGAGTTAAAAACCAAGTTTAGAAAACTGGAGAAATTAAATAAAAACGAACGAAATCTTTCGGAGAGTTAGTGTTTAGTTTACCCGAAGAGTTAAAAACCAAGTTTAGAAAACTGGAGAAATTAAATAAAAAACGAACGAAAATGAAGATTGGCATACTCTTTAATAAAACTTGTCTAAATGAAGGTCTGCTCCCAAAATAAAATTTATATATATATATATTTTTATATTATATAATATATATGCTTTTAAAAACTGGATGTCTGTTTCCACTTGATTTAATTTTGTCTTATATTTTTCCAAAATACGAAATTTTTTTTTTTTTTTCAAACTCAAAATTAAATCAAGTGGAAACAGTACATCCAGTTTTTAAAAGCATGTATTGAAGAAGGACTGCTCCCAACTTTTACAAATATATATATATATATATATATATATATATATATATTAATAAAAATTTCGACTGAGGAATAGAAACAAAACTACAGTTTATCGGGACTGGGTCAGTTCTTCAGGTTCAAATTAAACTTTCATTGCCAACGTTTCGGTTTTTATTTAAAACCTTTGTCATAGGCAGAAGTATAAATTTTGAAACAGAAAAACTAAGTATTACATTACAAATTATTTTACAAAGAAAAATAGTATGTGGATTTTTAACAACAACTGTAGTCTGAATGAACACGCGACACTGAACTGAAATAAAAAAATTTTATGTGTGGGGAAGGATGTCCTTAAAGTACTGTTCTTCTCCGGCTGTAATAAAAGGTACGTACTTTACATGTACTATAAAAGAAGTACATCTGTACTTCTCAAGTACTTAGTACATCTGAAGGTACTTAGTACATCCTATTCCATATCAAAACAACTAATTCATTTGTTTATCAAGTATTCAATTAGATATCAGATCGGAGCTAAATTTATTACCTATAAAAGCTCGCTGTTTTTAAGAAATATTATTGGGTCCTCCTTGATTAAATATAATAGGTCAAATATTATAAAAATTAGTAACGGTCTTTTCAAACTTGATACTTTCGTTACGAGAGCAATAGCCTCTTCTAAAAGGGTTGACAGCTAGCGGATAGTTTTTTACTGATTCTTACTGTATTCCTTTGTTTCCCCAAACATCCCTCTCTGGTCAGTTGTCCTTTCGTGTGCTTTTAAATTACCACTCTTTATGTTTATAAAGGTTATGTTCTGCCTATGAAAAAGGTTTTAAATAAAACCGAAACGTTGGCAACGAAAGTTCAATTTTTTATCCTGGAAAATTGACCTAACCCCGATTAGAGAACACACCTATATATATATATATATAATATATATATATATATATATATATATTGGAAAAGACAAGCCAATATAATACTATTATTATATTAGTCAATAAACAGTTTTTTAAATATCTAATCTGGTATTATAGCATATACATATTGTTTTATATATATATATTCACTGATAAAACGAAATACTATATATATATATCAATGATATCAGTTGGGTTTTTGACTCTGACGAAGACCGCTTGTTACGGTGGAAAGATCTTAGTCTTGTTTTCCCATTTCTTATTGTGGTTTGATCATTGATTGTTGTTTCACGTGTTTATGTGAAATCTTTTTATATATATATATATTATATATATAAATATAGGTATGTATTACATTCTAATGTAGTACAAATGTATATACAAGAGGGAGTAAACCTGTAATTAAAAAGAAAACAGGTTACGAAAATAAACTGCCTGATGGCAGGGTTACTACACGTGAGGAAAACAAAAAAAATGTATAATACTTCCTAGGAGGCACAACGCTACAGACAACCTCAAATAATAATAATACCAAGTTATCATAAGAAAATTAAACTAAAATGTAACACATAAACATAGCTATCTCATATTAGAAATAAATAGGTTGACTAACAAATGTAAGCAGTCATTAAATACTTGTGTTATTATACTTATTTTTATTTTCATTACAATTCTATGTTATTGCCTTTTTAGTCAATTATAATTTGTTTACGTTTTCTTTATACTAATTCGTTTTTATTTTATTTATACCACCATTTCTATAATTTATCCCTGCATTAAAGCTGGAATTAATACAATGTACCTCCAGTATTACATCTAAAGTGATGACAAATATCTGGTATTAAGAAAGAGCATCAATGTACATCCAAATCTCTTTAAGTTAGGGTTTTCGTATGTTTAATTTTGTATGATCTGTTATTTATTAAATGCTTAAAATCCCTCCATCGATTATTCAATGTAAATATGAATTCAATTGAATTCTAATGTAAAGTACATTCGAAATTTTTGGGATGTTTTTATTATTTGATTGGTTATATGTACGTATTTATGTATGTACGTATGCATGTATGTATGTATATAAGTATGTGTGTGTGTTAGTACATGTGCATGTGTGTGTGTGTGTGTGTGTTGTGTGTGTGTGTGTGTGTGTGTGTGTGTGTGTGTGCGTGTGCGTGTGTGCGTATGTGTGTGTGTGTGTGTGTGTGTGTGTGTGTGTGTGCGTGTGCGTGTGTGTGTGTGTGTGCGTGTGTGTGTGCGTGAGGATGAGATTGACATTTTTATTTGATAACGACTAAAGGAATATTAATCTTGTTAATAACAAATACATTATTGATTAAACAGTTTGGTAGTCAGTAAAAATGACTTAAGATATAAGTTGAAAACAGTCAACCATCAAGAGAGAAGGAAGTATTGAGTGAAACAAGAAGCCAGAGTTTAAATCTAAAAAGAACTGCAGCAATCTCAAAATTTATTCTCATAAAGTCAGAGGGTATTTGGTTAAGAAGAACAAATAGTCTAGCATTTAAAAACTAATAGTTTTCAGTTAGAAATACATTAAACCAATACCCAAACATCACTGGAATCAGCATTTCAAATGAACTTGAGAGTTCACTACAAACACATCATTCTTTGGTCCGTCGAGTGCTCCATTCCAAAGCACTTATTTGAATAAATCAGTACAGCAGGAAATAGACATTTGTACCTAAGTAATTCCAGTCCTTGTGTGTATGTTCAAGACATGTAAAATCTATATTGCAATGAAAATTATCATTTTCCTGTCGATAATATATCTTTATATTATAGTAAACTCTATATATATATATATATATATATATATATATATATTATACTAGTTTATATAATATAAAGATCATACAAGATTGGAAATAAGCAAGTCATTTAACAATATATATATTGTTAAATGACTTGCTTATTTCCAATCTTGTATGATTTCTAAATATATAGTCTAATTGTCTTACATGTGTCTTCAATTTCTTTGGTAATTATGACTAAAATCAATAAGAAACTATTTCGTCCTAATAAAAGATCCTTCAAGTAAACTTGTTCTATTCCCGGTTTCATCAATCTCACTGACAGTACCCTCAATCCGAACAAGGAAGAACTACTGTCACCAACTACTGTCACTAAATCTGTTTAAAAAAAGGTCAGTTCCCAAATATACTAATATATATTATATATATATAAAGTTTTTACATAAACATGTAAAATAACAATCAATGATCAAACCACAATAAGAAATGAGAAAACAAGACTAAGATCTTTCAACAGTAACAAACGGTCTTCGTCAGAGTTAAAAACCCAACTGACAGTTGGGTTTCGTCGTTTCAGTTGGGTTTTTGACTCTGACGAAGACCGCTTGTTAACGGTTTAAAGATCTTAGTCGTATTTTCCCATTTAGTATTGTGGTTTGATCACATATATATATATATGTATATCACTCAAAATTCGAAAAAACGATCCAAACTGGAGGAAATCAGCTCAAAAACGAAGAAAAGTAACACACAGAGAAAGAGACAGTTACAAACTCAAATTTTTTGATGATCCGTCTTCAGTAGAAAAGAGAATGGGCAATCAGGATGATCTCTTTTCTCCTGAAGACGGATCATCCGAAAATTTGAGTTTGTAAGTGTCTCTTTCTCTGTGTGTTACTTTTCTTCGTTTTTGAGCTGTATATATATATATATATATATATATGTATTACAAAAATGATTATATAATATATATATATAATATATATATATATATATTATATATATCAGTTGGGTTTTTGACTCTGACGAAGATTGCTTGTTACGGTTGAAAGATCTTAGTCTTGTTTTTCCATTTCTTATTGTGGTTTGATCATTGATTGTTATTTCACATGTTTATGTGATATCTTTTATATATATATACTATATATATGAACTTTTTCGTGGGATATACGATCCGAAACGGACAAATATAGTTCAATGTACAGAAAGAAATATAGAAAAATTAGTTACAGTCTCCAGTTTTTGGTTTGAACCGTCTTCAGGTCATTAAAGATGTGAATATTAAAGTTGGTTACAACCTAGCACAATGTCTCACATACTTCTATAAATATTATTAGGTATATGATAGTAAGAAAGCGATAGTGAATTACTATAACTATAACTGTTTCATAAATGTGATGACTCGAATATTAGATATTCATATGTTATATTTTATTTGTAATATAATGGTGCTAATTATAATCAATAAAATATATGTAGGTGATTACATTGAATTTAATATAAGAGAAGCTATAATTAGACGACTCTTGGGGAAATCCTTTCCCTTTTTACTTTAGCCGGCCCTCCATAATCCTTTCTTACAAGCTGTATCTTTCTTTAATTAATAAATTTCACCACCAACACTTTCAGTTTAAGTTTTCTTCCTTGAAAATAATAGGCTCTTTGCAGCAAGAGCCTTCTTAATCCCCGTCGTACCCTCACTGATTCGCAATACTTTAGCCTTAACAATTCCTTTAAATTGTTTAAATTTCCTTTATAAAGATATAATCACGAATCATTTAGTGTCTCAAGGAGGTCATTAATTAACTTTTTTCGAATTTCTTTTAAAAGAACAATACTGAACATATCCTGTACAAAATAAAAACATCTCCTGGTTTTTTTTCTACTTAAGTTTGGTATCACGTAGTTACTTTATTTTCTTCTCAGTTTAATGCAAAGTTTGATTAGTTTTAAGGATAACACCATATTGATGTGAGTATACACAAAAAAATAATAGTTTTAATCTATGAAACAGTAAAAATATTAAAACAATAATTTATAAACAATGATATACAGAACAAAAAAAATTGTACTAATTATTATCTCGAAAACTGAAATGAAGGGGCAAAATTATTTAGTATTACATTGTGCCAGAAAATCATTCATCACGGAGAGAAAGTGGAATAAAACATATGGTTGATTTAAGTTTGTTTTCAGATTTTTAATAATTCCCAGTTCTTATAATTTATAAAATTTAAATGAGTCTCTATCACATTTAAAAAAAATATATTTTTATTATTAAACCATTAATTTAAAATTAAATTTGACATTTCCTGATATTCTGATATAGCATGGAAAGTCAATGTAAACAAATTCAATATGAATTGACCATAATATTTTTTTCATATTTGGTTTCGATTTTCCCATATTTGGTTTTTCGACTTCTGTAATCAGATTGTTTTATTTTTTTTTCATTACTCATAAAAACATAAAAAAGTTTCTGAGGTAAAATGGATAAACAAACAAAAGTCTCCACACAAATGAAGTTTTATTCAACTTCATTTGAACGTTTTGAATTTCATTTCAACTTTATTCAGCGTTTTGAACGCGTTTTGACACTTTGTGTCAACATCAGGAGGACACTATTATACAAATTATATCTAATCAGTTACAAAATTAGAGTGAAATAATAAAATTCAATTAAGAGAATTAAAGAAATACCCAAGGATGTGGACCAACCCTTCAGCACCACATCCTTGGGTATGTCTTTAATTCTCTTAATTGAATTTTATTATTTCACTCTAATTTTGTAACTGATTAGATATAATTTGTATTATAGTGTCTTCCTGATGATAAACACAAAGTGTTCAAAACGCGTTATTGTTCTTGAATAAAACTTCATTTGTGTGGAGACTTCTGTTTTTTTTTAAGGTACAAAAAGGAATTAATTTTGTACCTTCAGACAGGAGGAGAAATATTATTGAAAGTGCACTCATAAAGAACTTATATGGAAATTTAATGAACAATAGTCCAGAACTTTACAAACTAGATGAAATATTGATAAAAGAAATAAGTAAGCAGATCAAGACTCCTTCAATTTTAGAAACATTAAATTCAGACAGGGAAGCCAGCAATCCTGAAGAATTCAATCAACCAGGTTAACTTGTTATTATTATTTTTGTTTGGTTCATTTAGCTCTCTGATGATGTTGTAACGAAAGACCTTAGAGCATTGTAATTAATTTATATTAGTTTATTGTGGTGTTTAATTGATATATTATATCAAGAGTTATTGTTGATTATTAATTTTATATATATATATATCAGTTGGGTTTTTGACTCTGACGAAAACCACTTGTCACGGTTCAAAGATTTTGGTCTTGTTTTCCCATTTCATATTGTGGTTTGATCATTGATATATATATATATATATATATATATATATATATATATACAAATATTTGTGAAGTGCTTCTTTCGTACATAATTTATTAAAGATATGTTTTAAATGCCATATCTAGCGGCAACTTATTGCTTCAAACCTTTCTCGTACTTACGACTTCTACTTATCCTTCCGCCTTCAATACAGTGGATCATTCTATGTAAGGTTTCACGGTGACATGTTTCGTTCACTCACGATTCATTCTCAGACATAATGTAACACTTTAATTTCTTACCGTATTTTCAAATAGTTGGACTTGTTTAAAAATATATAAACTTCTTAGTGACTGGGTTTGTAAAGAAATAGAACAACAATTGAGGAAAATGAAATATTCTACTCCATTGTTAGTCAAGGTTACTCTGTCGCTTTGGAGTAGCTAAACAACTTAAGGATTTATACACTACTGTAATTTTGTGAGTTCATTCATCAATAAAATCTCAGGTTTAAATATTCAAGCTTTTATGAGTTTGTTAACTTTTAGTCGCCAGAACTAATGACTTAGAAATCCAAACTGAAGCAATCTTCACCAAAGATTGTTTGATTAAATCAGCACTAATTAAAAGCCTTTTATTCTGGGTATTATGATTAAATATAAATTCATCACACTGACAAATGAGAGTTCATTTTTTTTATGCATTATTATGAATACACTAAATGAGATATACTCCATTACTGGACAAAATCATACTTTATTTTCCTTAAAAAGTAATAAAAATAATTGAAATATTACAGAAATGATTTCATGGCAGACAAAGATTTATGTTGTTATTTTTTTTTTGAGGTTTCCAAGTTAGATAGAGACTGATGTAAGGCAGTTAGCACCAGGGCTATTATCGCATGTTTATGTTTCTTTTTAGCGACCAAATGCAATAATAGCGGTATTTCTTATAGAAGAGCTTGAAGAAGCTGCCGTGTAATTTATCAAAGTCGGAGTTCAGAGGAGGGGGAGGGGCGTTTTTCAAAACGACCATTAAGTCACCTACTTACCCTTCTTTAATAAATAAATCATTTCCTATATTAATGCCACCATAAATAACTGTCAATTAAACGGATGATATTCATTGTTCTTTTATATGTATAAATATTTGTAAAAGTTTGTAGCAGTTCTTCATTCAAACATATATTCCTAAATAATATTTTATTTTAACGATCCATGTTTTCTTTTTTTGCACAATATCTTCAATTTGGGAAAATTTTTGCAAATTGGAGAAATCATGCAAAAAAACATAGAAACTAAATATAGGGCCTTATTTCGTAATATATATTATGTACATATATGTATATAAAAAGATTTTACATAAACACGTGAAACAACAATCAATGATCAAACCACAGTATGAAATGGGAAAACAAGACTAAGACCTTTCAACCGTAACAAGCGTTCTTCGTCAGTTGGGTTTTTGACTCTGATGAAGATCGCTTCTTACAGTTGAAAGATCTTAGTGTTGTTTTCCCATTTCATATTGTCGTTTGATCATTTATATGTATATATACATACATCTTTTTATAATCTTGTAAAAATTATAGCATACCTTGACAAAAAAACGTATAAATAAGTCATATTAAATTATTGAAATTTTTAAAATAATCTATGTTTTTTTATCTAATCATTCTAGTTTTTACACAAATCCTTAATGACCTTATTCATTAATCTTAAGAACATACTACCACTAGAAGAAGAGTGGAATAGAGGAAACAAAAAAAATCCAATAAACTATGGTCTTAAGACTACCTTTACGTCATTTCTTTTTTCCCTTCTCTGTATGGTTGCAGTATTTTCAAATTCAATTCAAAAAATGGCATTTTTCTGTTTAGTATTGTTGCTATCGCCTACCACATCTGTCTTCCTTATTACAATGGTTCTTTGAAGCATCAAGTTTAACTCCTTCAGTGGATACAAAATGTTTTCTATTTGTTATTTTTCCTTTCATGATTATTACCATTAAAATGGTCAAAATATTGAATGGAAGCCCTGGAATCTAGTTATCAGTCTTGTTTTTTTTCTGTTTTCAAAGTATACATATACATATTAAAATAAATAACCACAAAAAAAGTCATTATTGCTGTGAGGCCATTTCTATTATATGTTGTCGCAAGTGAAAACACTATTTCGACTTACTTGCTCTCCAATGACACATAATACGAAAGATTGGAAGCATTAATCTCTTATATTTTTGTGTTGAGTTATTTAATATTTATACCACTTGTTATTATGATAATTTATTACATAATTATTCTTAATAATTATAACATAAGTATTATTGAAAGTATAATTAAAAACAGAGCGTACTGGTATAATGGTAAACTTGTTTTTCCAAGTGTATACTGTAGTGAATTTACAAAAAATTACTACAACTTTTTTAGAAGAAAAGAAACGCTTAAAAGATATCAATTTTCAGCACAATGTTTTAGTTATAAATAAGAATTTTACTGAAATATATTCTGTAAGGATATACTGGAAAAAAAATCTTTCTTCAAAGAAATTCTATTAGATGATATTATATAATTTCTTATGTTTGTCTAATATTTATAGTAGTAGGATTAAAACCTCTATAGCAATGCAGTAAGTAAAATAATGAACGTTTATTCAGCAGTCAGTAAGGAATTATCAAATTACTGGGTGGTCCTTGAACGGTTTGCAGATTTTTATTCACTAGTTCAGCCTGTTTTTTATCACATCTCACTCCATTTTTTTCTCTCGTCGAAGCACGTAAACATACCAAATTCTGTCATAATTGGGATGTTGAATGTATTGAAAATTACTTGTTCTTGATTTATAAAACATTAGTCCTCCAGAATGACAATAACATTAATGCACAAACAGTCAATACATACATGAAAAATTCTATCCATGTTTAATGTCTCACATCAAATATAACTCATATAAACCAAAAGCAGTCATCGTTAAAGAAATATGCGCCTCTAATTCTCCTGGACTATAGTACTTCATTCTATGCAACTATATTACATACATGCATATTGTTAATACCACTGAGGTTAGTACGATTTATATTAGAAATAGGTGAAACCGTCATACCTCGTAAGATGATCATGGAGTCGTTAGAGCGCTTTCAAACGTTGTCCATCTTTGATCGCAACAAACTTGTAGGTTTGTTGCGATCGAAGATGGACAACGTTTGAAAGCGCTTTAACGACTCCATGATCATCTTACGAGGCATGACAGTTTTACCTATTTCTAATATAAACTCTACTACAATGTCCAAGTACTGTTAAGAAATTTTATTAAAAAGTAATTCAAATTTCAATCTTCAGGGTAACAATAAAATAAATAGAAGACTCCCTTGCATAGCTAAATTTCCTTGTAGACTATTTTAGAAACAATAGTCTGCGACATATAATTAGTTGCTATGTCAGTGCCTATATATATATATATATATATATATATATACGAGTTCAAAATTTAAGAAGAGTAACGCACAGAATAAGGAAACACACTTACAGACTCAAATTTTCGGGTAATCCGTCTTCAGGAGAAAAGAGAAAGGGAGACCAAGCACGTTGTAGACGCAACGGCAAGTAATCGTTACTTGCCGTTTCGTCTACAACGTGCTTCGTCACCCTACTTTCTCTTTTCCCCTGAAGACGGATTGCCAAAAATTTTAGTTTGTAAGTGTGTTCCTTACTCTTATAAGTATACCTTATAAGTAAAGGTATATATGTTTAGATTATAAGTTATATAGATGATATTCCCAAATATAGTCACAACTTTTATATGTTTAAATTTAATTGTACAATTCACAGATAACTGATTCAACTGTAGATTATACTCAGCCTCAGAATGTATATAACAATTATAATTATATAAATTGACGTTTAATTATCTACACGAAATATATTTTTTTTAAATATTTTTTCATATACTTTTTTTACCAAATTATGCTTGATACAGATATTTCTAAATGAACTAAGTTTTAAGAATGAGAAAAATTAGTTACACCATACTAAGTATACTTGCAATGCATATTAAAACGTTTAATAAATTTGAATATATTCGGTTTAGGCATTACAAACATTATAATTGTTGGGCATTCTTTAATTTCAAGAAATTTTCTGTCCTCGTACAGGCAGACGATGATTATGATGGTGATAATGATGCTGTTTATTAAAATGTTGGATCTATTTAGTAAAGAACAAAATATAACTGTATAGTAGTCATAATTTAAGAAAATGATTAATAGAAATATTGAAATCATAATTTATTTGGCTTAACACTGAGATGTAGAATTTATTGAAAAGAATGTGACTGTGAGGACCATAAATACTTTCCGCTATTTTTCATTGATCTTACATTTCTAGCAGGCTACATCAATTGCGAAGGAGAATTAAAGTAGATGGATATGTATGGTGGTCAGTGATCAGTGACATATACAATTCAGAAAGGAAGGCGCACTGCAGGGCTAGCATTAAGCGAGGCCATTGGCTTGTGTAGTGATTTGTTTTGTATCACATTGCCACGATTATTCTTCGTTAAGAACCAATTTAAAGCAGGGATCTAAGAGTAAGGAGAAGTTATTTGGCAGAAAGACTGAACACCGACTACGTGAGAAGCAACCGTACTGCCCTCAGATCAGAAGTCACAAGCGACCTACATTTTTATGTTATAAATGAAAAAATATTGGGTGTGTTGAGATAAGCAGTGCAATCACAGCAGACACACAAACACACACATCTACAACGGACATAAATCACAAACAGTTTTAAGCATCATTATTTCTTTGTAAAAATACATCATAAAAATAGAAACTGTGACCGGTTTTCTTTGAAATTTACAATACAGCGTACCTAAATAAATAAATTATTTGAATATTAATGGAATAAAAGATGTTCTACTAAATTAAAAAAAGAGTATATATAATTTATAACAATGAAGAATAGAACAAATAAGATTACAAATATATAATTACTCTTTCCTCCTGGGGTCTTTTGGGTGAAGAAAAGATTGAAAATGATTGTGATTATTTTTGATGTGCTTCTTTGAATTTAGAATTACGTTTGAATATTAAAGTCTTCTGCCAGATATAAGAATTATTTACATATATACTTTTTCTTATAGGTAACGAAGTCAGTTTTTAATATCTAAAATAGATTTATTTTGAAATTGTTTTCTCTATGATTCCAGTGAAAGATTTATCAACGAGTTAATAAGTATAATTATATCTTAATAAATATCTAATAAAGGAAAAAGAAAGGTCGTTGTTCAAAAAAATAAGTGATTATTCAAGGTGGAAAGTGGCCAATGTCTGAGCGCGAAATGATCAAACTGGTAAATTTATAAAATTCCATACACATAAACAAAGTGCAGAATAAGCATTATAACTGTACTAAAAGTGTAACTAGGTATTATTATAATACCTAAACTACTAATTATAGCAATATGAATGATTACCATAACTTTTTTAAGTTATAATATTAATATTATGTACCAAATGTTCTTCCTTTTGTACTGTGTTCTCTAAATTTTATTATTTGCTAATTAATGACTATGCTGTATTAGAATTGTTCATATTATTATAAACTGTTAATGAATATCTGTAAAATATGTAAGGGAACAGGTGATAAATAAACTCCCTAATTTGGGGTTTACTCAAACCAGGAAAACAAAAAAAAACTATGATAGTTTCTTTTTTGTTTTCAAGTGATAACTTTAATTACATATATATTTGCAACAAAAAATACAATTTTTATAGTATCTTAATCTAGGACAAAAGAAGTTAGGCATAGAACATAAATAAAACAAACAGTACCAGAACAGAAAGCAAGATGATGGCAGGTAACGCGCATGTGACACTTCGAATTGAAAATAGACCGTCCAAGCAGACAAGTAATGAATGTTACAACTAGAGAACACAAAAAAATCTTTAAATTAATGTAAAGGAGTGTATTTTTAGTTTTCTGTATTACAGTTTTGTCAAAAAGCAATCGCAAAATTACAAATGTTTAATTGAGTTAGTAGTTTAGCAACATATTTGAAACAAATTCACAGAGGTCAAAAAAGTATGTTTAATGATGTGCAACAATTTTTGTCCATAGACAATGAAGTATTTCTTCAGACCAGGCAGCTCTGAGTTGGCCACATACGCTATAACTCTATTGATCCTCAAAATCTGCTTCCTCGTATATTATTATTTTTAAATTAAAATAAACTTAAAATATAAAATTAATTCTTTTTTCAGTGAATGGTTAGTTGCTTTTATTACTTTTATATGATATTATGTACAACCCAGATCATAAATATATATTAATTAAATCTACCTATCCATTAATTGAATTTAAAAAAATTGTGTAAACTAAATGATATTTTTATTTATTCCATAAATATTAGGAATAATGGTATTTATTCTGCAGAATAGATAGGATTTATGTTGAGAGTCGAAAGGAAATTGATGGGACAAAAAATTACTACGACTGAACAGATGGCTGAAGCATAAGAACCTTTTTCTGGGTCAACAACCTCCTTTCCATTCCAGAAAATTCTTTTTCTTTGGCTAAATAGAAAAACCTTTGAAGATTACCAGCTGAACATATTCACATCAAAAAGGCCTATTATGTATTATCACATATTAAAATCTGTTTTATTCGATACAAGAGTAAATTATCAGCAAAATGGTTGAACTCATATCTTAAGAATCAATAAATGTACAGATAGGAATAAAACAGTAGATAAGCAGCAGATCCATCTTAAAACATATTTCATTAAAATAAACCGCAGTCTCGGCATTCACGATCTTTTGACTGACAGATTCCATCTTACGAACCAATTTCCTTCTATCAAGGCTTAATCGAAATAGGAATTGGCTAAGAGACATGTTATAAAAGGACGAAATGGGCTTATCATATATATATATATATAATATATATATTATCCTCAAGAAAACAACTTAAACAGGAAAACAACCATTTATAGTAAACTATAGGTAAACAATAAATAGATTAGACACACTTACAGTGTTTAATTTTCGGTTTAACCGTCATTAGGATAGAAGAGATAGCGTACTTGCCAAGTGACGCTTGACCTCCACTTGCGCTTGGCATCCCTATCTCTGCTGTACTTATGACGGTTCAAACACAAACTAGAGACTGTAAGAACGTGTTACCTCTTTATTGTTTACCTATAGTTTACTCTTAAAGGAATATATATTCCTATTTTTTCCCACTTGTTTTTGTGGTTTGAATATTGATTGTTGTTTCACGTGTTTATTGTGGATTCTTGTTTTATATATATGCAAAATATCAAAATAAATGCATATCAATGAAGAACAAAACCACAAGCTAAAATAAAAGATAGAAACAAATACTCTCAGAACTTTCACTTTATGTCATCAGAAAGTAAAGGAAGAAAAAATAAAAATAGTTAATATTTTGTTATTGTAAGCTGCACATTTTGCATGCACTATTAATTAATGGTACCTCATATTTTTTTTCCTATTTTACGATATGATGCTGGTAAATTCATAGAAAAAGACATTTGATTCTAGCTGAAACACTAAATTATACAGCTGAACGATAAATCGTTGTAATGAACAGAGTAATAAACCTAACCAATGGTCCTGAAATTATGTTTTCATTAACTATAAATACTAAAAGAAAAATCTAATAGAAACTTTTGGATTAGAACTTGTACCAATTGGAATGTTACAGTACTAAGTAGAAGTCTAAGCAGTATATCTGTTGAGATTAAATCTAAGATCTTAGAACTATGTAAAATCTGATCTAGGAGATGTAGGAAGCAGCATTTGTGCTTCAAGACGCAAAATTTGCTTCTGTCAATAAAAAGAAACTGCTGAACTACAACGTGGTCATTTAATACACGATTAAAAATGCTCTACAGGGAACTCTCCTCCCGTGACTTTTTAATATATTGGATTAACTACCAGAAAACTATCTCAGAATATGACTGTCCACTTGGGTGTGGGGACTAGTAAGAAGCATATGAATGAGAAATGAAACATAAAACGCATGTGAGACCCTCTTTGAGTTAACCTATAAGGTAACAGTGAAACAAGCAGAATTCATATTCATGAGGCAGTTTGTAGTAATGACATTAGTCTAATTTTCAAAAAAAAAAAAACTAGTTATTTAAACGTTATACGTAATTTCAAAAACTTAGTAATATATTTTAACGAATTTAGAAAATATTATGAATATTGTATATTGTATGAGTGAGGGACCAGTAATAGCAGCAGGTAGCTACGAGTATCACTGCTCGAACGACCACCAGTTCAGCTGATATCATTCTCCCACCCTCTCTGAGATAGATCATTCACATAGTTGTCTGTTTAATATACAGTTAATGTTACGACTTCCGCTTACTATATCACAAACATAACGATATCCAATGAAAGTTATCTTTCATTGAAAGCTTCTTATATTACATAGATTTCAGTACACATACAAAATTATACATAAGAAAATTTCACAATAAACACGTGAAATAACAATCAACGTTCTAACTACAATAAGAAACGAGAAAAAAACACTAAGATTTTCCAAACATAAAAAGCGACTTTCATCAGATTCAAATCCCAACATTTAGGACTTGACTCATTTCTTATTATAGTTTGGAAATTGATATATAATTAAATCTACTACTTTTTTAGCATCGTCATTTCGTTTATATATTATAACTATTTATGTTTAAAATTATTTAATTATATTCGATATTATATTATATTGATTCGATTCATCTAATCTGGAATATCGTGGTGATTCATTGAAAGATACTAAAAAATAAGGCACTCATACTAATAACAGCAAAAGGTAGTCAATGAGAAAGCTGCTTCCAACTTAACCCAATGAAATGATATCAATAGTGATAGTGTTAAACCTCGTTTACAAGAGCAGTGTTTTCAAGACCATTGTTTCAATGGAAAAATAAACACATAAATAATCTATTTAACTATATTAAAAATAAAATACTCTTTTCCTATGAATATGTTTTTTAGCAATAAAGTTGTTAGTTATGTTATAAGGAATATTACTTACATTAAAAAATTTCGTCACCATAAGATATTTGCATCCTTTACCTGAAAAAAAAATAAAAATGAATTAATAACATAGTCTGATTAATGACAATACTATAAAAATAAACATGTACACAAATACAACATTTTCATCAATAAACAGAAAACCTTACTTGGCCCTTCTTAACTTAAGTGAAATTTGTAAGAATGCGTCAAAAAATTATGACAATAGTAAATGCTGTGCATCTCTTTACCAATACCATCCATACATACATTACTGATACATAATATATTCACGTGTTAGAAACTGTGTTTTCTATTTACTGTGAATCATTTGTTGCCCTTTGTAGATTGTTTTCCTATTAAGAATATATATATATATATATGATCAAACCACAATATAAAATGGAAGACAAGACTATGATCTTTCAACCATAATAAGCGGTCATCGTTGAAAAGACTCAGTTGGGTTTTTTTCTCTGACAAAGACCGCTTGTTACGGATAAAGATCTTAGTCTTGTTTTCCCATTTCATATTGTGATTTGATCATTGATTGTCATTTCACGTCTTTATGTGAAATTTTTTTATGTATATGTATAGAAAGAGAGAGATTGTGAGAGAGAGCGTGAGTGAGAGTTTCTACTATCATCACAGGTAAGAACAAGCAAGATACTGTCCTGACCGACTAAAACTCAGTGAACATTTATGCCATGGTTTAACATGACTGAAGAATGACCTACATAAAAGGCACCACTCTTGTTACACTGCTGTAGTGGAGAACAGATCAGGTTGTCTGTTCAATGAAGTTTTTAGCCAAATTTTGAAAACAGGTAGACTATGATGGCACCTTTTTGACTTTAAAGGCATGTGATATATCTCATATTTCATTACAATAAATCCGATTACTATTATAATAGTTTAAGAATATGATAAAATAATTTTGGTTCAATTTATTTGCTATAATATTATTATAATAATATCATTTATTATAACTATATTTAATTACTAACAATTCTATTATGTATAGATATAAAAATTTGTATACTACAAAATGTTGATCATTGCAAAAGTTTTTGCTGAAACGCTCACTGAATATATGCATAAGTATACTATATTGATCAAATTTCTTACAATCACTGCAGACTAAATTATTTTGGCAAACCAGAAAAGGTAATATTAATAATTAGGTAAAAGGATTATAGTTTCAAAGAATAACTCATACAGCAGTTTATTAATTTAATTATTCATTTTATAGTTACAAGTATTCCAAAGAAATACTATACCAAGAGTCAATTCATAATCAAACATAATATAGTATTATGTCAAGATAATTTTGATTGTTTAAATAATAATAAAAGGTCCTGAGATAGTAAATCTGCATAAGTAGATTGTTCACAAGATTTGCAGAACAGTGGTATTTCTATTTCTCTTTGTTTAACGGTCTGTAATATTATACTTGATTGAAGGCAATCTTTTCCCTATCGATACCCCTTTCCTTTTGTTTTATCTTTTTGTCTTTATTTTTTTCAGTTTTTAACCATTTTCTACTTTGTTAAGGTTTCTTTAATTTTAGGGTCAAAAGTATTTATTATAAAATCCCCGATTTGTAGACGATTAATCATGCCATTTATTTTTTCATCTATTAATTTATGTTTCTAAAATTATAAATCCTTTATTAAAGCACATCATAAATAACATTTTCACTTTATGAGAAATTGATTTTTTTATTATTACACTCATTTTTGTTGAAGCTTTAATAACTTTGTGAGTCTACTATTTGTTATATATAAGTCAAAAAGATGTTAGAACTATTAAGGTTCATTCAAATGTAAAGAGTAATTTAAAGTTAGTTCTTTTTAGTTTTTATATGAAAGGTTGTAGCATATGACGACTTTTATAGACAATTACGAGAGAATACAATATTAAACGAAAAGCCATAGTAAAAAATTACACAATTCGGATGTCAATATTACCCTGGATACAAATGACCATAATTATATATGATTAATTTTAGGACAATCAGCTTCATATAAATGACGATGATCATTTCGTTATGATATCAACTTAGCTCTTGGTGATTAAACAGTCAGTTGTGCTGTTAGTGCTACTTTTCTTTCAAAAAATATTGATAAAAATAAAAGGTAAAAAAACTAGGGGTTATTATTTTATTAAATATTTAGTTAACTTTATATAAATTACAGCACTTCAAATTACGACCCAGATCATTGAATGTCTCAACAGCAACTTCACATTCAACTCCAATTATTTAAAACTTAATTGAATAATTAATATCCGTTTTAAAAGGATTTAATAATAAATAAGTGGTAATTTATAAATAAGGGATAACTAAAGAATAAGAGATGTAATAATAAATACATTTCTTTTTCACTTCGCTATAAGTAAAATATAGTGATCACAAAAAATTTGAAGTCATGATTTAGACTGACTTCCAAAATGCTTTTTTAACGTTTTTAACCTGTATGGGTGGTTGTGTAACCAAAAGATTGTGGAGACGCTACAGTCCGTACCGCTTAATGAATCAAATTCATAAATTACGAACAAAAAATGGGTAATTTGTGGATGGATTACCCATTTAAGTAATGATGCGCCGTGTTGTTTCGGGAAATATTGTATCATGTAATTTTAAAAATATTATTTTTTTTTGCACTTGCAAAGCGATGGTTCGAGACCAACAGTGTTGTCACACGGATGCCCGGTTCAGGTCAAGTAAGAAAAATAAACTATGCATAAGTGAAGAACTGAGATTATTATAATTATATGTTATATAATATATAAATTATATATTATAATTATATATGCTATTTTAATTAATAATAATAATAACATCAGTAATAATAATATTACTATTAACATTTATAATAATATGTATTAATATTTATACGCACGGATTTTCTTTAGTTGAGTTATTTTCCTCTTAATATTCTTCATTATTATTATTATTTTTAAGTTTTTATTATTTATATTTCCTCATTTTCTTCACCTTCACTTATTATTTTTCAGCTCTTCACTTATTTCTAGTCTATTTTTCTTACTTGTCTTGAATCAGGCACGCATGTGACCTTACTGTTGGCCACAAACCATAGCTTCACAAGTGCGCTTGGTGTCCCTTTCTCAACTCTCCTTATGATGGTTCAAACAAAAAAAAGTACTCGCGTTTGATTCTCAACGAGAGTAATTCGCATTTCTTCCTGATGATGACGGATGTCGAAATACAGAAGTGAGTTTTGTATTCATTTTCTCTGTTCTCTTCTATGCGTTAAAGTTTATATATATATATAAATTTAAGGGCTTAGTAGAGATAACAAACTAATGAAAGACAAGTTTATACGTGAAAGGAAATAAATAGTTGACTACAAGTATATTTAATGAATGGCCATGCAGAATAGTTAATTATGTGTTCGTGCTATAGAGCCATGAGTATAATCAATGTACAGGGCTTGGTCTTGAATTAATTACAAGCCTCCTGAAATTTTAATTTATTATCAAATTGAATAAGTGTTTACAGAAGCATAAATGCGTCAATATTGTTTAAGAAAAGTTAGAGTAGAATATTTTAAATAATAGTAACATCTTAAACTTCTTTTTCGCTAATAACTGAGTTTGCATTTCACTGATATATATACATATATAAAACAGATTCAATAATATATTGACCGTTTGATAGAATAGGTGTGTTCTCTAATCGGGGTTCGGTCAACTTTCCAGGATAAAAAATCAAACTCTCGTTGCCAACGTTTCGGTTTTATTATCTTTCTGCCTATGAAAAAGGTTTTAAATAATAATATAAATTTTTTTCCTGGAAAATTGACCGAACCCCGATTAGAGAACACACCTATACATATATAAAGTTAAGTTTAGATAAAAAAAACATAGTGAAACACACACATGCAATCTCTAATTTTTCATGTTACTTGCTCTCTGGTCACGTGATAAACCAATGGCCTCAGAGCCATTCAGAGCAAGTCAATCATTTATAGTGGGTTACTGAATTTATATATATATATATATAAGACTAAAGTTTATTGGGATAAACAGGACTGACCGAGGCCCGATAAACATTAGTTTTGTTTTCTATTCCACTGTCGATACTTTTATCAATATATATATATATATATATATATATATATATATATATATATATATATATCATATATATACAACCGTCATACCTCATCTATCGCTGGTGAGTATATATATATATATGAACGTCTTAAGCATAGTAAGAAAATCAGAGAAGTAATGCTTTGGACATAGCATTTTATTTAACATGTTTATTGTGAAATCCTTTATATATATAACTATTAAAAAGATTTCACATAAACACATGAAATAACAAACAATTATCAAACCACAATAAGAAATGAGTTGGGTTTTTGACTCTGACGAAGACAGCTTGTTACGGTTGAAAGATCTTAGTCTTGTTTTCCCTATTTCTTATTGTGGTTTGATCATAATTAATTATAAGTAAATATATCAATAGGTATTCATTTATTTAAATAATTCACCCGAAAAGGCATAGTAAACCCATTGCAAGTATCTAGTCTCGTTTCTTTAACCGAACTTTTAAGAAGATATTTTTGAAAAATTCACAATTTTTTCGTATTTATGAGTTAAAATTGATATGACCTGAATTATAGTAGTAATTAATTCAAAATAAACCTTTTCCGATAACCCAATACCATATATTTTATGAATTTTAAATACTTGTATAATTTTCAAATTAGAAATTCTAACTTAGTAAGTAATTATAAAGAATTTAATGTCTTAGAAATCCAGATTTAATCACTACTAACAGTTTTTGAAATTATAAAATATTCATAATGGATTCGATGTCTAGTTATATTTAAAATTTATATTATATATAATACCTCTATTGCAAATATAAGGATATATTTTTTTTTTTATCAAAAGTGAGTGTTGTATAAGGAAGGATGAGGTAGACATGGTTCTTTAGGTATTCCAGTCAGGCTCGTCCAGCCAGTATGTCTTTCAAACTCATTTAGAATAAAATTCTAAATTGGGTAATACAATAACAATAAGACATGGTGATTTCTGAAAACTGCAAAATTTTTATCAGTCATTAGTTCAATTCATACTGTATTTCTTTAATTTTGTTGTACAATCTACATTTATTTTTATTATTCAGTTCTGAATTCAACTTCATTTAGTCAAAAATAAAATCCCTTAGGATTATATGGAAATTAAGAAGAATATATAAATATCCCTTCCGCAAATAATAACAAACAACTAATTTTACAATTTTATAAGGATAATCAAGATTTCTATGTTTTCAATGATTCTTTCTTTAATAGAGTAAAAAGCTAATTGAACAGTCTCTACATAAACTATTTTAATAGTCTGAATAACGCGTTTTGAACATGTAGTGTTCTTCTTCAGGCATAAAACCAAGTTTCAGAGTCCGTGTCACAGATAAACATATAATACGAATCATTATTTTAAAGCATATCAGCTACACATGTACAAATGCTTTAATTGTTATATTATAATATGTAATCAAATATGTATTTGTAACGGGGTAAATTGTAGTTGTTTAGCTATTCAGGAAAATTTTTTTTAAAAATAAAAATTATTTAAAGATATTTATGTCAAAACAAAGCTAACATTCATTCTAAAATTCATGTATCAGTATCTTTTGATAAATGAAGCTTCCAACCACTGGTCTGTTAATTATAACGATAAAAATAAAATTACATACTTATATTTTACAATTTTAATTATTTTATTCTAACATAAATAGAATTTTATTATCTTTTCAACACATTTTTTTTTTCTTTAGATAATTAGTATGACATTTAATTTGTTTACATTATTAGCATACTAATAATTTTATATATATATATATATATATATATATATATATATAACAGTTCAAAATTGAAGATAGGTAGCACACAAAGTAAAGAAACACACGTACAAACTCAAATTTTCCTGCAATCCGTCACCCTTTCTCTTTTCTCTTGAAGATGGATTGCCCGAAAATGTGAGTTTGTAAGTGTGTTTCTTTACATTGTGTGCTACCTATCTTCAATTTTGAACTGTTATTGTGTCCAGTTTGGATCACCTTTCCGTTTATCAAGTGTATATATATATATATATATATACCATGATAAACGAAAAACGGTCCGGCAGGACAAATAACAATTAAAATAAGCAGTGACACATAAACAGAAACACAACAAAAACTCACTTTTCAATATTTCGACAGTAATGGCGGTCGTCCTCAGGAGAAGAAGTGAATTGACAGAGGGACGACAGTCAACTATTTTAGTTGACTGTCGTCCCTCTGTCAATTCACTTCTTCTCCTGAGGACGACCGCCATTACTGTCGAAATATTGAAAAGTGAGTTTTTGTTGTGTTTCTGTTTATGTGTCACTGCTTATTTTAATTGTTATATATATATATATATATATATATATATATACATTTCAGAGACTGATATATACTTATCCGTATATATATATATATATATATATATATATATGTGTGTGTGTGTTAGCTTCAGCTACTCAAAGGGACTACTTCTGCCCGATGAGGACGAATGTCAAAATATCGTTGTGTCTTTTTTGTGTGTGTTTTTATTTGTTTTTCTCTTTCCTGTGTAAACTATATATATATATATATTTGAATTAAACCAAATTAAAAATGAATTTCGATTTTGCAATCGTTATTTCATCCTAGATTAATTTATTTGACAGGATTATATCTAAAACTGAATCCTTACACAAGGACGGATATGGGATTCTTCATCATTTTAGACTGTCTTCAGAATTCCATTCCACATATTAGAAATGATACTGAACAGAATATCTCGCTACTTTTGGAGAGAGAATGGAAGCCAATCTCATGAAATATGTAGCATGTTTTTAGTCCATAAAGTTTTTCATCTTTACAGTACGAAACCATATTTTGCTCTCACTAAGTAAACAAATGCTACAATACAATTAAAGCTACCCTCTTCTTCTTTATATACTATTTAAAATTGATGACTGTTTATTATATCAAAGGTTGCATTGATCATTTATATAATATACTTTCGTTTTAAAGGCCTATTTTAAGACGGCAGAATCTCACGAAAAAAACATGCTAAAAGTTCATAGGTGTCATTTTTTCTGTTAATGATATTTAAAATCTTAATTTATTCTCCAGTAATACTATTTTGCTGCTGCTATTATTTGAATGCTATCGCTATTATGAAATTAAAAAAATAATTAGAAAAGTATTTTTTGTGTTTACATAATCAGGAAAAAGGTTTGTTTTTTTCTACAAAAATAAATGTCTTTTCTTGTCCAGTGTCTTTGTATACGTTAAGTTGTATAAATTTCGACACACAATGTTACTTTCATCTTAGTCACAGTCATTACGATACTCTTTTATATTCATCCTTGGCGCCAGTGTAGCTAGGGGCCTACGTGCTTGCCTTAGGACTGGTGGATCTAGAATGGATACCTACTCTGGCCCTCAATTTATTCACGCGGGAGGTGAGAAAAAATTTGAGCATTTTTCCCCTTCGTGAGAACGTCGCAAATTTGTATAATGTTAGGTACCTGTTAAATATCCTTATTTAAATACACTAAATTGAGTGAAAATTTAGAACACTTAATGTATAATGTGCATTGTGTGGTAACCAATCGTTAGCCTATGTGTTTTCCTCGTCGAGTGGTCAGTTCAACCTAACCTATCTTAAATTCTTCCATAATTCCAGGTCTTAGTTTACTTTTGATAATCTATAAATTGTGTTTATAAATAACTTTACATTTTTTTTTAGTTTATAACTAATATTACAATATTAGTTTAGGATAAATACAGGTCAGTTATCCTAAAATTAAAAGGAAAACACATGTTGGAGCACATTAGAAAATATAAAGGATAGCACGTTCTTTGAAATTATCTGTGATCTATTTTGTATAATATATATATATATCAATGATTAAACCACAATAAGAAAGGGAAAACAAGACTAAGATCTTTCAACCGTAACAAGCGGTCTTCGTCAGACTCAAAAACCCAACTGAACACTAGATGCAGAAAACAACTGGTGAGGAGTTGAGAAGAGTGGGAGGGAAGAGTGGTATTTTAAAAGGGTGAAAGCACAGGAAAGGACTAATGTCCAGAAAGGGATGTTTGGGGAAACAAAGGAGTACAGTAAGAAAAAGTAAAAAACTATCCGCTAGCTGGCAACCCTAGTTTTTTACTTTTTCTTACTGTACTCCTTTGTTTCCCCAAACATCCCTTTCTGGACATTAGTCCTTTCCTGTGCTTTCACCCTTTTAAAATACCACTCTTCCCTCCCACTCTTCTCAGCTCCTCACCAGATGTTTTCTGCATCTAGTGTTCAGTTGGGTTTTTGACTCTGACGAAGACCGCTTGTTACGGTTGAAAGATCTTAGTCTTGTTTTCCCATTCTTATTGTGGTTTAATCATTGATTGTTGTTTCACGTGTTTATGTGAAATCTTTTTATATATATATATATATATATATATATATATATGATTTTTAGTGGTTAGGCTAGGAGATACATGTTTGTATGCATACTGTTGACTACTGTCTGTAGAATCATAAGTCACCAGATATAAATGAGAGATTTGCCTCTTTTGGTAAGAGGCAATCAATTTTAGATAAATATACAATATTAGATAAATTATAATAAATTTCAGTTCCATAAAAATATAAACTACAGTTATATCAACTTGATATTTATTCAACATGACAATTACTAAAACTTCCTTTAATTTTCATTTGTATGTTTATATTAGATGCGTTACTTGATTTTATATTTCTAAATATAAAGCTATTTTTACTATTAAACTTTGCAGCTGAAAAGCCAATTGTGTACATATCACTTCTTTATTTCACTAAATCAATGTCAAAAATGGAATACCGCATTGAAACATAGGGTTATTAAAAAAAAAAGCGTTGAACACCTCTACAACATGCTTTTCTATTAGAATTTAATAAGTACATTTTGAAATTGACATAATTTCATTATTTTCAATTCAAAGAAATTGTATGTGCAATATCAATTGTAGTTTCTTTTTCTTATTGCTTTTGTCATATGAAATTCTTTATAGAAGTTTTCTATCTTCAAATAGTCCGTTTCTAACGGTTTTGTTCTATTGCCACATAAATACTCTGTGGAGCGAAGATAAAGTAGTTTCCGAAGTAATAATGGTTCATTTAAATGAAGATCTTCGTTACTTTGCATTGGACTCAAGTTGCTAGGGCTGATTGCAAGTTTACTGAACTTCCTACCAATAAATTTCTCAATACGAATGTGACCAGCATTAAATATCATCTTCAGAGGAGTAGAATGCTAATATATTGTAATAAGGAGAATATATAAGCATTTCATGAATCAAATATACTTGTACATGAACAAATATGTATCTTTGTGCAGGAACATATATATATATATTATATATATATATATATATACTTCGAATAAAATGAAAGGTCCGTGTGGACAATAAACACTTTAACACATAGAAAAGAACACAGAAAGACACTACAGAACTCACTTCGATATTTCGACATCCGTCGTCATCGGGAAGAAGTGCGAAGTACTCGCGTTGAGAAGCAAACTACTACTCCTCAAGTAGTAGTTTGCTTCTCAACGCGAGTACTTCGCACTTCTTCCCGATGACGACGGATGTCGAAATATCGAAGTGAGTTCTGTAGTGTCTTTCTGTGTTCTTTTCTATGTGTTAAAGTATATATATATATATTATATATATATATATATATATATTCTAGTAGATTAAAACATCAAGAAAAGTAAGTTTCTTAGACATAGAGTCTTAGAGACTGTAATTATGTGCTTTTAATTTATTTATGTTTCTTTAAGTACATTGAACTATATATATATATATATATATATATATATATATATATATATGGATTAGTTTCACTGTGGTAAATTAATCCATCTATTACATCAAGTTTTAGTTTGATTATTATTCATATATATATATATATATATATATTGGACATTCGTCAGAGTATAAAGATTTCACATAAACACGTAAAATAAACATCAATGATCAAACCATAATATGAAATGGGAAAACAAGAGTAAGATCATTCAACCGTAACAAGCGGTCTACGTCAGAGTCAAAAACCCAACATTTGGGTCAGTTGGGTTTTTGACTCTGACGAAGACCGTTTGTTACGCTAGTCTTGTTTTCCCATTTCATATTGTGGTTTGTATATACATAAATTTTGGAGAACTGATATATCTTGTCCTGAACTTTTGGAAGTCCGAGGTGAGAAGATTGGAAAAATTAATCCGAAAAGTTGTTAGACCAGAAATATGCATAGGTTTTAATATAACTTGTATAAATGAAGAGCTGCTACCTAAATATAAGAATATATATAAAAAGATTTCACATATACACGTGAAATAACAATCAATGATCAAACCACAATAAGAAATGGGAAAACAAGACTAAGATATTTCAGCCGTAACAAGCGGTATTCGTCAGAGTCAAAAATCCAACTCAGTTGTTTTCCCATTTCTTATTGTGGTTTGATCATACGAATATATATATATATATATATATATATATATATATATATATATATATATATTGATAAAAGTATTGACCGTCGAATAGAAACAAAACTAAAGTTTATTGGGACTCGGTCAGTTCTTCAGGTTCAAATTAAATTCTGAATTACAACGTTTTGGTTTTTATTTAGAACCTTTTTCATAGGCAAAAGTATAAATTTTGGACCAAAAGAACTAAGTATTACATTACAAATTATTTGACGAAGAAAAATAATTTGTAATGTAATACTTAGTTTTTCTGTTTCTGAAACGTTAGCGTTCAGAGTTTAATTTGAACCTGAAGATCTGACCTGATAAACGTCCTAATATATATATTAGATAGATGTGTTTCTAATTCAAATTGGTAAAATAATTCTAATTGCATAAACCTGAAATAATATATTTAATTTGTTTATGCGTACAGCTAAGTAATAATCTCTCCACTTTAGAGGTTACTGAAAAGAAAAAGGAAACAATTGACACATTGTTTGATAGGTCAGTGGTGTGAAGTGTGAGAGAGAGGTTAATGTAAGGTATGAAAATGACCAGGAGAACAAAGAGCGCAGAGACATGAGTGTAGAGCAGTGCTTTTCAACCTTTTTGCAGGCGCGGATCCGCCGAGGAGCTTATTTATTCTTGCGGATCCCCTTGTACATAAATATATATATATATATATATATATATATATAAGTTTTTTTAATGAAATAAAAACGGCTTATAAACACAAAAACACAATACAGTACTATCTGAATTTTTTTATTCAAGAGAATTACAAATTAATGTGAAATTTGTCCTTGGTGATTTTTGAACAGAACTGGAAAGTTTGGCCTGGTTTTAGAAAGACATACACGCATCTCTTCTTCAAGTGCTAGTAGTTTATTGCTTTTCTCACTTTTAATGTTTGTCATGGTGGAAAATCCTATTTCACACAGGTATGATGTAGAAAACTGTAGGAGAATGCGCAGAGCCTTATTCGAGATTGATGGATATTCTTTTGCAGTTAAAATCCAAAATGAGTCCAGATCAAGAAGTAAACAATCAGAGCGTCACGTATTGGCTAAATTAAATGTTTCAATTAAATGACGTAAGTCGTCATCATAACTGAACTGCCCGACTCAAATTTTGGCTCGCAGTTCTTCCCTAACGTTACCGAAAGTTGCTGGTTTTAGATGTGAACGACGAGTTATCTTGATAACATGCACTAATTACATTGATAGTGTGCTACTGTACTTACATTGACGTGTACACATTGATAATACATTAATTGCACATTGTGAATCTGTAGGTCTTGCGGATCCCCTGGGCAAACGTCACGGATCACCAGTGATCCGCGGATCACAGGTTGAAAACCACTGGTGTAGAGAATACGAGAGGAAATGGATACGAAAACTAGAGATGAAATTAGAGATTTTATGTGAAACATTCAACTAGGAAATTAAAATATCATATTTGTTTTTAAAAATCATTGTTTATAATTATGAAGTATTTTATTTATTAACTACTGCATTATTTTACATTTTTTTTTGATACCTATTTCAATAAATTGTTTGTCTTCAAACAGTAACGAGTCCACTGTAGCTACTGAGTTGATTAAATCCCCTAGTTTAATGTCTCTACTCTAAATAAATACATTTTAGACGCTTTTTGTAGAATGTTACAAATCATAATTGGTAAAATGAATCTGTAATTAATGACTAGTTGAAAAGTAGCATAAAATACGTAGAGGGGATAAAACAACTAATTGAAATTGCTTAGTAAAATTATATAAAACAACTGGACATAGAAAGTTAGTTATAATTGTTAATTTCATTGTAATAAATTTTATTTAAGTATTGCAGAGAAATTATTTTAGATTAAGTTTATAAATTCTCTTAACTTAGAATTTACATGAAATAACACTTTGTTGTTTGATGTTGACGGATTAGAAGTAAAGGACTTTCATTTAACTTTTATTGGCGGTATAGTGTATAAAATATTGTAAAAATATATATTAAAGAAATGATGAAAAATGATTTCATAGGACATGATCTATGAACAAATGGAAGTTTATATGAACAATTACCTTAGAATGGTGAGACGTAATTTTGTTCTCACCTGTCTGGCAAAGCGCGAAGAAGACTGACGTGTTCTGACCTGCATCCAACTATTACTCTAGGGTCAAAAGTACTCTTACAATCACCCTACCGTCAAAGCCATCCCCGCCATATCCTAACAATTACGTCTTACTTTATTATTTCAAAAGCAAATAGTATTTATACATTTTTTCTCTCTTTCACTGATTCAAGTTCAGTACACTAAACTAAGCAGGAATTTTAACAAGAAGTTTTGTATAAGTATTTACTTGCACTAAATTTCTAAATTTGTAAAAAATGATTGCATCATTTACCTAAAAAAAATTTCTTATTTTTATAATCATAAATTAAAATTAATAATTATAATTTAATGTTAAATACAAAAATGTTTTCATATTACTTTCTGAAATGAATAAATTTATTCCATCTATTGATAACCGGTATGGAACACTTCACTAAAAGTAAAATATAGTAGTCCAGATAAAATTTGATGTCAAGGTTTCTATGTATTTAGTCTTTTGTAGTCCCCGAATGACTTTCACCATTTCTTTTTTAAATCAAACTGTATGCGGGAAGAAGTGTATTTCAAAAAGTTGGTGAGAATGCTACGGGTCAAGTCAGAAATAAAATTTTGTAAATAAATGGTAATGGTTATGATTAAAAACTGTAGCTTTTGAGGAAACCCAATAATGATTGAGGTATAAACAGCTTTTTCCTTTTCTCACAATTATAAAATTAAAAATTTAGTGCATAATATCACATAAACACTGCAAATAAAAATTCATATTTTTACTGCTGCAGAATTAGGTCTGCTCTGTAGTTACTTTAAGAAGACCTTATTGTCAAAATAAATGTACAGTCAATCAAACTGATTGATTTATTATTTATTATTTTATACTTGACTGAGACTACTACTTTGCTTTGGTTCTCTCCTTTATGTCTTTCGTTCATGAAATCGTTTTAGTTATTTACTTATGTAGAACAAGATTTCACGATAAATAAGTGAAATTATAATCAATAACCACAATAAGAAATGAGAAAAATGCCTAAGATCTATCAACCGTAAAAAGAGGATTTGACCCCTAGCTGGTGGTTTTTTTTACTCTTTCTTCCTGTACTGCTTTCTTTCCCTAAATCTTTCCCTGAACTATTCTCCTTTTCTGCATTTACATTCAACATCTTTGGTTTCTGTCGGGATAATTCAATCATACACAAATCAAACATATATAAAAAGTGCAAACTAGTTACAATTAAGAAATTAAAATAGAAATTTTGACAATAGATTATTGAGAGAACTTAGAGAAGTACAAAATTTAGAAACAGAAATAAGAAGTATTACATTAAAGATTATTTTACAAGAAAATATAGTCTGTGGATTACAACTGTCTAGTACGAACGAACACGTAACACTAAACTGAAAAACAAGCAAGGCAATCAAATTTCACCAGACAATCCAAATGTTAAAATTTGAGTGTCTTACTTGTTTTTCAGTTCAGTGTCACGTGTTCATTCAAACTAGACAGTTGTAATCCACAGACTATATTTCCTTGTAAAATAATCTCTAATATAATAATTACTCGTAGTTTTTCTGCTTCAAAATTTTATACTTCTGTAAGTTCTCCCACTAACCTACTATCAAAATTTCTATTTAATTTTTTTATTTGTATCTTTTTGGGCTTTTTATGTATGCTTGATTTTTGAATCATTGTATTATTCCTTATATTTTTTCTGTTATTGAAGACCTATGAAAAAATTTTTAAATAAAAACCAAAACGTTCGCAATGAGAGTTTAATTTGAACCTGAATAACTGACCGAGTTGTAATAAATTTTAATTTTCTTTCTATATCACGGTCAATAATTTTATCAATATTTATATATAAATATATATATATATATATAAATTTCAGATAAACACGTGAAATAACAATCAGTGATCGAACCACAATATGAAATGTACGGTATTTGCACAATATTTGTTTGTTACGGTTGAATGATCTTAGTCTTGTTTTCCCATTTCCTATTGTGGTTTGATCATATATATGTAGTTAATTCGTATATTATATGATTAAGAGTGTGTGGTAAATGTTAATGATAGCTGAAAACTTCTTTAAATCATTGAAATACATTAAAACTGGTAAAGATATTCAATAAATAAAGCCATACTGTAATAGTATGGTTATTAGTAAATAAATTGAATAGACAGCTGGGAAATTTGATTTTAATTTGTAAGGTCTGCGAAAGAATCTTGAGTTTTATTAGAGGTGGAAAGGTGTCGTTGGTACAGTCAGTTTTATGCATCAAGTCTTAAGCAAGTAAAAGGACCACTTTACAACTAGCACTTTAGTTTAACGCAACCAACTCTTGCCTCTCTCCTTTTATTAGCGTTAACAAGAAAATATGGTAAGCTCAATATAAAAACTTCACTTTCTTATAGACGACCCTGAGCTCATTTCAGTGATTTCTTTTTATTTCTTCCAGTTGAATCTCAAAATTGCTTCTATTTTGTCTTTAATTTCAGGTTTATATCCCTTCTTATTGGCAATCTCTGATTTCAAATTACACCTTTTTCTAATCTTAAGGTAATATGAAAGAAAACTTTAATAACATTCTTGATGACACAAATAACTTTAGTTGAGATAGATTTAGCTGTGAAGCGTTTAATTATAGTAAGAAAGTAAAAACTATTTTATATACTTTACAAGCAGTCGTCCTAAAAGTGCATGGTATTTCTATTTATAAGCTATGGACAAAGGACTGCTTTTACTTCTTTTGAGCGTTACATTGGACCAATATTACTTATTCATAATAATGTAAACGACATTATTAAAACCAACAATAACACAGGGTGTCACCAGTATAGGTATTATTTATTATTAACGATTGGTATCTAACATTTGGTATATTAGTGATAACAGTATATTAGTATGTTGGTATAGTGGTATATTAGTGATCTATTAATGCATTCATGATAGCTAATTAATTGCTAAATTTTGAAATGAAGTTTAATGTTTTCTCCGGTGCTACATTCCATGTTATAATGCAAACTAAAAAGTACAGATGTGTATACCCCTCATGTATATAACTTGGAAAGGTATAATAGGAAATTCTATCTTATTGAACAATGTCATGGTTTATAAAAGATCTTCGGTGTGGGATAAATAGAAGTACGGTCAAGCTGATGTTGTTAGGCATCAGAAATAGGTTCCGCTGGGGTCTATTATTCACGATGACGTGAGAACAGACATCTTGCACACAAATTCATACGATATTCAGTTATAACTTACTGGTGGCGGTTATTGAACTGTCGTTTCGATCGCTCAGCTTTCAATATGTATTACAGCCTCGGTCAACTAATTTCATAGCTGCCTCAACCCAACAACAATTTCCATCTCTCAATTACTTTAATATAGTTGTTCTATGAGGTCATTATTATATCTCATTTTTTTTTTTTTTTTGAATATTAAGTACGAAATGGGTTGATTGCATGGCTCTTCGAGCTACTTTAGTACGCCAGTCGTGCGAGTTCTCTAAGCACAATTATAAAATTCCAGGTCAAACAGTTGCTTAAATATTTTCCTTATTACATTTATAAATCAAAAGTAAACGAAATTGCAAGTTATTACAAGTTTGGCAATAAGACTATCTAGTGATTTCACGATTTTACCAATTGAATTGGTGATTCAAATTTCCAAAGGCATCTCATCTAATTTAGGCATAATATAACGCAGTTTGTTAATTGTATTAAGTTTTTTAGGTTTACAACAGATTGTTTTAAAAAAAAGTATATGTAAAAATTATGTACGCATTTTAAAAAAAAAACTCAGCGGTACAAAAGTGCAATTTGTTAAAATATCCATTGATCCAAGTAACTTACTACGTTACAAATAGTTTAAGAATGAAATTTACGTCACAAATTCATAATTATATTTTAAGATTATTAATTAAAGTAAAAAAATAGTGAATTTTAAAAACTGACACAATCCGAAACTGGTAATATTTAGAGAAGAACAATTGATTCGCTTTGAAATGTATTATACATATTTATTAAGTCCTGAATTTAGTTAAAAACAATAATAGTTTATCAAATAACCGGTGAAGTAACAAAGCTCCAATGTACAAACAGATTAAGAAATACCAATGGTGCATAACATTTACAACTTGATAAAATAAACTGTTTTTTTGATTAGTATTATTTTAAAAATAATCACTGATAATTTATCAATTCCTAAAGTAACTGCTGGAATGCTTTCCATTTATTGCAGTTTGTTACAACGAATTTAATTCTTTTTGAATTAAAAATGTAATAACGATTTATAAACTTGTGTGAGACAGTTTAGTTTCATTTAGTAATATCGGAACGTTCTGAACAAATAATGATTTGAGGCAGTGCTGTAAAGTAGTTTTAACGACATTTTTATTAAAAATGTAGCAGTTAATTAAAAAAAAAAAGGTTCAAAGATTTATTTCTTGATTAAAATATTTTCATTACTACTTATTCCTATTTTTTGACAACAACTTTATCCGAGGGATCATGACAACTTGCCTTTGAAAGTTAATAATTGCCAGAACTTAATTCTCATAAGTCTGGGTGACGAATCGTCACGTAAAGTAGTCTCAATACAATCCAACACCGTCCTCATCTGTCAAACCTTTTCTAATACAGCTTTCATATATTTATTTTTGTTTTAATATGTATCGTCATCTATTTAGCAGTAAGTTTGTGTATTTCTTATATGCCATTGACAATGTTTATATTCCTATAAAAGTCTATCAAATTATTGGTGCTGTCATTTCTAACAATATCCGCAGTGCATTCTGCTTCTAAATATGAATAAATGTAATTTGTTCATTGACTCATTAACAGTTATAAACTAGACCTGAAAGTATAAAAATTTAAAAATATATTTTTGGTTAGAGAAATTAATGGGCGTTTTAGGTTTTCTCTTAAACACCTTGTTCGGTTTGGTAACTATGACCTAAAGCATTTACAAGTATTATTGGTTCAATAGACTACCTTTGAACCTTTGTGTCACTCATAAATTATAACAATAGGTATTGAAATTAATTCACTGAACATGATTGACAGGGATAATTTTAATTGTTGTTTCTTGTTATTAAGGCACGGAAACAGATCCTTATATGGCCTAATCGTTTGATATTCAAGATATATGCACAGTAAGTTAGCAAAATAAAAATTATTTAAAAATAAAAAACAATTTTTTTTATCATATAAATAAATAAAACATCAATTCAAAATATGCACACAATGAAATATATATTTAAAACAAACAAAAGTTGTAAATTCAAATATTCAATTAATTTACCAAATATAAAATAACATTAATGAACGGAATGAGTCTTTATAATATTACCTTAGAACATTCATATTTTATCTGACTGTTGTGTTCAAGTTTGTTTATAAAATTATTCATTTTTATACTCTAATGCAGTAGTTTATTATATATTCTTACATTTATGTATAATGCATTTGCAGTACTGTCATCAGCGAGCACGCAAGTCTCTGGGCTACTCTGGCTCCGTGCCTTTATTTTATTACCTGTGTTTATATTTCGGAAATTTTAAATTAATTTTTTTTTTGTTACATTTATATATAATACATTGTCACTACCGTCATCGGCGAGCACGCAAACGGCTGGCTATCCTGGATCCGTGCTTCATTACCATTGTTTTTATATTGTTCAAATTTTAAATTCAAATATTTTTTGTTACATTTATTTTTAATATATTTATGCTATCATCGGCGAGCACACAAGCCAGTGGGCTACCCTGGCTCTATGGCTTTGTTTTATTACCCGTATTTATACAATGCAATTATTAAATTAAAAAAAAATTTTACATTTATAGATAATATTTTTGCACTACTGTCATGACTGTGAGCACGCAAGACACTTACTACCCTGTCTATAGTGATAATGAATAAATATTATAAACATAATTCAGGTAGTAAATTATATATAATTAATTCCAGGTCTCTATCTTCACCGGAAATGGGTGAACAAACAAACAAACTCACAAACGATTGATCACAGAGAAATTATCATTTGTAGTTCAAACTTGTTTGCATTGATAGGTAATAACCCTTTATTGCACTCAAAAATACATCTTGCTATCATAATCTTCATTTCGATATTTCATCAATATTTGTGCCATTTGTGCTCTAATGATGTCATCTGAAATGGAAAATCAACAGGTAATCAGTGAGTCCTGACAAGTCAAATGAATAGCCATGTACTCGTATTTACTGTTCACTTTTAAATTAACTTTGGTAAACTTTTTCATTTCTGATATGAATGTAACACATAGAAATTCTTAGTAGTGATATCCATTTTTTTCTTAAACAAAAAAATACTGGATACCAGTGCCTTGCCATATTATTAACTTATTCCCAAATATTTCCCATATTTAGACCACATTAATTTCATTTACACTATTTTTTATAAATAAATACTCTGAAATAAATTTCAAAAGAAATATCTGTAGGGCTTTACCTCTATAACGTTACAAGTATTTCTCTTTTAAGCAAATAAACTGGGCACGAATCTCGTCAATACCATTAAAATAACAGATTATTTGTTTCAGGGGAACCAATATAAAAGGAATAAATTATCTCAAATAAATTGTCTCAGAGTAAGTAGATTGTGTGCAGAAAGATTTACTAAAGATAGAAATTTAGATACTTTGCAAGAGTAACATTTATGTTAAAGTTCCTTTTATTACATTTGAAGTGTTTATTTTAAACAAAATAAAGTTTTAAAATATTATGTATATAAAATTATTAGCTTGATAATATATTATATAAAACAATGAAATTATATTGCTTGTCTCGTAAAATTGTTACCTCTAATTGCACTGTGTAATTTTTTATCAAGATTTCTATTTGATTTTTGTTATTAAAATCCTACTACTATATTCTATGTACCTCCAATTTATTTATTAACGTGAAATAATATCAATCCTTTACAATATACATTATATAATACATATAACAAAAAAAACTATTATTCTACTGGCGCGTTGTGTCCCTCTTTTTTTCTAGCTTAGATGGTAGCCCTTTATTTATTTTTTTTTAGCATAGATGTATACGTATTGTCTGTGTTGACTTTGTTTGGATACTCCTTTTGCCATTGAATTCGCTAAAACTATCTTGTACTCCCAAGCGTGTTTTAATCAGATGGTAAAAATAGTTCATGCTTATAATAAACAAACAGCAATCAGGTAGATGTACTTGATATTCAATTTGATCATAACCAATTAAACTGATAAATAAATTCCAAGATTTCAGCGGCAGTATATACTAATTTATGAACACACTTAGATATACTTCAGTTATTTTATAAACACAGTTGAGGGAAATGAGACAATGCCCTTGAGACTTTGCTCGTATGATTGTTTAGAAACCAGATCAATTAATTGATTCTAGAGAAAACTTATAATGTTTTTATCAGTTCTTGCATCAATTAATAAATCCTTGTCACAATCATATTTAATTGATTCTTATTTAAATTCAAGTTTGCACAGATATGTCTATAAAAACATAAATGATATTCTCATTCCGTTTGGAACCATTACGTTTTTTGTCTATTTGAATTACATTGGTTAAGTATGATTATAAACTAGTCCTTTAAAACTTCATTTTTAAGCCTTCTAATAAGAAATCCAACACAAACATCTAAATATTTAAAGTAATTCTTTAAAAAATTTACTACACTATAATATTTTTAAAGAATCCGTAAGATCTAGTAGTCTTATAGAAATCAACAGAAATAATTCTAAGTCAGGGTAACATTAGTGTGGTTGTGTAACATTGTATGTGTCCGTACATATCCATTTTTGGAAACTGGAATTAATTCAAAAGAACAGGAATGGTTATTCCAAATACCTATAAATTATATAAGAAGACATTTCCATTTACTTCTCAGTACAATAGTGTTATGGTGAAGTTCAAGCTTTACTCCTATGCATTCATGCGGTTGTTTTACGAGTATTAATCCAGACAGATACCACCATGTCTGGTTCATGCTATTGCAAAAGCAACACATATACTCGCAATTAATTTGATGCTATCATTAGCAAAAAAATTAATAAATTAAATTAATCAAACGGAAGCTGTCTGAAATTGAACACCTGTCGAATCGTCCTAAAGCGCGAGGAGGGGGGGGGGGGTTGATGGTATTTAAAATATTCTATTTTTAAATAATAATATTGTCTCTGAACTATTATATTCTTCATTTAAACAAGCTAATACTTATAAAAATGTCATAGCCATACAAAATTATTATCAGTTGGTAGTTAAGAAATTTCTATATTATCTGATAAGTAAATCAGAAGAAGTAAGTCTCAAAATAGATATACAGTGCATTTACTAAGTTTAAATATTACAAAAAAGGCGCAAGTTTTATGACCATGACTTTTTATAATGGTCATCCATATAAATTTTGGCTGAGTAGTTAGTTTGAATTATGACAAAGGGATTATGTTGGTCATTTGTAACAACACTTCTAATCCATTTTGCCATGGCTATTGTACTATGCAAATATCAAAGAAAAAATCATGACAAATGGAATGACCGGTTACATTACATGATTTGCTTGAGTTCATGTAAACGTGAAAAACAGTATTTGAAAAATATTTATAATTTTAATACTAATACTTAAAAATTTCCGCTAGCAATATTGACGATGTGCTAGTAAAAATATTATTATAACTATTAGCAACTAAATGCAGTTGATACCCATTACTTATCAAGGATGAGAATCGGAGAATCAAAGTTTTAAAGAATGGGAAGCATATTTTTTTAGTAAAACTTTTCTTTGCTATAATGTGACACTGCAAATCAATTTCATTTGCATAGTAAATTATAGAGAAAATACAATGGATTGCAGCTCATCATACTGTTTTAATAGGTGAAGCACCTATATATAACTCAAATGCTGTTAAAACACTGTGGATGTACGTAAGTTGAAAGGCGAATTAGCCATGATGGACTGATGGCATGACCACTTAGCTCCCTTCAACTTATCCATCCTGAAATTTTCTTTCGCAATGTGTAAAGAAATGTGTTCATCAGTCTGTCGTTTGTAATCTTATCACACATTATTGACATACTGTTGAGTCACAGTAACCATGCTATATCCCATACAGAGGAAGAAGGAATAACATCCTGAAATTGTGGCAGCCAATAGAATCAAACTCTCTACAAGAAGTGTTAGGAATGAAACTCAAAGAGTTGGAAAACATTCTACAAAAACTTGCTACTGTCTTAATCTCATCGTTCCTGATTAATAAATACCGTAGTTATATTGGAATTCGATTGACTCCCTGTAACACTTTGAAATTGAATAACCTAGAATATATATAATTCCAACGGTTATATATATTTCTATATTTAGGGGGCAGACTTTCTTTGATACATATTTCATTAAATCTCTTTCTGGATCCTTATTCTTATTACTTTTCTATATAATTTATATATACAGATTTATATATATAAATATATTTCACTGTAGACCCAAATCAAAGTCTAAACCACAGTAAGACAGTCGGAAAAATGCTAAGGATTGTTCAAGTAAAACAGTGATCTACGAGTCAACGTGTACAACGTGATACGAGTACAGTGACTCGTATGTCAAACTCCACAGATACGGAAACAAATGATGAACAGAGGCATCGTAATTTGTACACTCGTATAAATTAAGATCTTAAAAAATAGTTATTTCAGATTACCTTTTTGTAGTTGAGTCGATTATATAAATATACATTAACATAAAGGAAAGAACAGAGAAAGTCACTACAGAACTCACTTCGATATTTCGAGATCCTTTGTCATCAGGAAGAAGTACTAATTACTGGCGTTGAGAAGCAAACACACACACACACACATTATATATATATAATCATTCAAAATCGAAGAAACGTAGCACACAGAGTAAAGAAACACACTTACAAAGTCAAATTTTCGGTCAGTCCGTCTTCAGGGAAAAAGTGAAAGGCAGACCAAGAACGTTGGAGACGCAACGCTAAGTAACGTCTACGTTCCGGTTGAAAGATCTCAGTCTTTTTTTCCCATTGAATGTTGTTTTACGTTTTTAGTGTAAAATCTTGTTATACTTATACATGTATATATGTATATATATACAGTTCAATTTAGAAAAATAAACATAGATAAATCAAAAGCACACACTTATAGTCTCTAATTTTCGGTTTGAACTGTCTTCAGGAGAGATAAGAGAGGGAAACCAAGTGCACTCGTTCAGAGACTCTTGGAGACTCTGGTTGGTCTCCAACCGTCTCTGAACCAGTACGCTTGGTTTCCCTTTCTTATCTCTCCTGAAGACGGTTCAAACCGAAAATTAGAGACTGTAAGTGTGTGCTTTTGATTTATATATGTTTCATTTTCTACATTGATTGAACTATATTTGGCCGTTACGGATCGTATTTCTAACGAAAAAGTATATATATATATAACTTTAAATTACACAAAGCACGACACAGAAAAGAGAATAAAAAGAACACTTACAGAATTCAATATTTCGAACTGTTGTTCGTCATCAAGAGAGTAGACTAGAAGAGAGGACGAAGTGAGAGAGATCTCCCCACATCGAAGAACGGATCGCGAATATATATATATAGGTGATATAGGTGTGTTATCTAATCGGGTTTACTTAGATTAGAATCCCGATTAGAGAACACCCTATTCTATCAAACGGTCGATATATTATTTAATCACATGACAATATATATATATATATAATTAGATGTGTTGTGTGATGTTGTGTGTGTAGTGGTGTAGAGTGATGTGTGTGTAAGTTCTGAGATGATGTGTTATTTGTTGTGTTGGTGTGTTGTGTAGTGTGTGTGTGTGTTGTTCGATTGGTATTTATCAAGGTTGATGTTTATTTATCTCTATATATTATTTATATATATATATATATATATATATTATAATGTCGATTTTATTTTTGTAAAAAAAGTCATATTAAATATTAGGCTTTTCTCATGTTGTATAAAGAAGATCACGGAGTTACTTGCTCTTCTTCTTAACTTTCATAGTTGATCCACAACTACGGAGCTTAAAACTCAGCTGACTTTTGTTCACTTAACAGAGGAGAAGAGCTGGAAATTTTCAATAACGCCTCACACGAGTAACGAGGCCAAGTTATAACTAACATTTACTCAACAAAGTGCCTTGAAGGCTTCGGCTTAGCTCTCGCTTGCTTTAACAACTTTCCTCTCCGTATTCCCTTTCTCTATCTCTCTAATTAAGCATCATTACTGCTCCAGCAGACAAGCGAGACGCTTGCTTCTATAATATTAGTTCTGATTTTTAAAGTTTGATTCAAACAAACAGTTACAACACAAATACAGCTTTATTTTTACAAAACCAATTCAATTCATTTCGTATATTAAACCTAAAAATTTCTAAAATATGCCTAATATTTTTCATTACATTTTTGTAATTATGTTTTATATCTTAATATATTTCTTAAATTCAAGGAATGTAAAGTGATTTTGAATTGCAAAAAAATAAAATAAAATAAAATAAACTGAAAACTAAAAAAAATGCAAAAACATAATTTTTTCCTCAATTGCTTTTTAGTAACCGCTACTTTTGCAATAGTGATTGGTAAGATCATTATTAATATCATTTTGATCTTATTAAACACTAGCAAATGTACCCGTCTTTGACGGAATCAAAAATTCTATTATACTTGGTATTCCAACATATCAATTATAGTATTATACTAATACTATAATTAGAAATTATAGAATAGTAGAAAACACCATTATTAGTACAGTGTTAAACAAATGCCTCTGTATACACTACATTAGCTGTCTGTCCTTCAGGTTCATGGAAGAACAATCAGTTGAAACCTCTGACTATTGAGCAAGTAAACTACAGTTGACCATGTGAGAAAAACTTGGTTTCGCTAACTTGAATTCCTGCGTTAGATAAAGTCTCCCTTTGCGACTTAGTTAACGTCATTGCGAAATAGACTCTGAGGGGACCTTGCAATCATTTGAATGGAAACAGACAGTGGTTCGGAAGACTCCCCAATACCACATCCAGTCATTATGTCCGCCTCTATGGCATATCTGTGTAGAGCACGAACTCGTGTCCCTAGAGTCGTGTCCCGTTGCACAGTTTTTGGGTCACTCATGTTTCGTAACATGAAATTTGTTACTGCTATAAATTGCAGCATCATTGGTGCTCCCACTTTAAGTTTTTACTCATGAGCAGGCAGTCCAGGAGAAATAAATTCAGAGTCAAGAAATTCAATTAGATAATGAACTGCTTCTTCATCACTAATCCAATCTCTTTACTGACTTGTAAGTTCTTTCCTCGGCTTCATATAGCGTAAGAACTTGTTTGTTGATTTCTCATGCCTGTTCATATTAAGGGCTGAGAATTGCTCGTTTACAAAACATTTATTCTCAATAGATAGTACATCCTTAACTCTGTGAAACACCATTTCAATGATGTCAAATACGCAATATATTCATGTGCTCAATTGAAATTAAAATCAACTAACAATACCTACTTGCCACACCTGTGTATTTTCAAAACAAACTTGTCTGTGAAGTTAGGAAAATACAGCTAAAAGCCCCATAACTTCGCTTCTGTACTGAATTAATAATCTATTTAGAGCCCATATTTTAAGTTAGGCACACACAAATCCAGTGTCAATGTTTCAGCTCGCTATGTCTTATGGTGGCTGAGTTTACTTGTGACAAACATTTTTGCGTTAAACGTCCATAACTTCACTTCTACGTTCAATTTCCAATCAATTCATAGCCTATATTTTAAGTTAGACCTACACAAATCTACTGTAAAAGTTTCAGCTTTATATGTCTTATGGTAGCTGATTTTACTGTGACAAAGTTTTGCGGACAAACCGACAAACCGACAAATGACAAACCGACAAACCGACAAACCGACAGAAATTTTTCTAAGGGTGGATTCGGTTTCTCCAATGTATGAAACGTAAAGAAAACTTGAAATGAGTCAGTTCTAAGCAATGTACAGACAAAATCATTATTTCATTTATAAAGATGAGGGCAGCAGTTATCTATAACAACAGTTGGAATCTTTCATCAGCATAACAGTTGAAGTATTTTTAATAGGGGTTTATGTGTCATTGTAGAGATTTAGATGATTTTATCAAATAACTACTGAATAATTTGTTTATAGAAGGATCCATTCTCTTTTTTCTTGAATCAATAAAAAGTACTAATATTTCCTGTGGTACTGTACTAACCTAAATTCAAGATCTACAAGCAGTAAATCTATATATGCACAATCTATATATGATATTCTTGTTTACAAGTCTACACACCCTCTAAACTAAATAAAATATTAAATATTTTGCGCGAATCGTACCCACGTCCTTTGCATTGGAGATCCAACACACTAAGCATCCTATCAAAGTTGTTAATTAAATATGGTATCTTCATATAAAACATTTGTTAAATTTACTTATTCAGATTTTTAAAGAAGTGACAACTAAAATAAACTAAAAGAAAATTGAATAGCTACAGTAGAGTAAAATGTATTAAAGGACAGGAATAATGCATTTTAATACAAAAAAAAGTGTGACTCATTAAATAATGAAGTTTGCCCTTTACAAGAAGGTTATTATGAGTCACATGAACACTTCGCATGCTAGTATGGGGTAGGTGAGGGTATAATAATGTCAGTTATTAATAACATACTAAGTAGATTGTTTTATTTGCAAGAAAGGAGATAAGGGTTGAATTAGAGGAAATAGTGTTGAGTAGGTCTGATGCTAGTATGGTAACCTTTAGCGTGTATTATTATAGAGGATTTATGTCTAAGGGAAATTAGCTTGATTGAAATAGCGAAGGTGTTTTTTTTCTCAGATAGACTATAACTAGACTGCTTAAAGTCCGGGGGGGGGGGGGGTTTAATTTTGCATTTAGGTAAGAGTAGCGTGGTATCGAGGCGTGCACATAAAAAGAATATTAGAGATAGGTGGGAGTTTTAGAAGGATAATAGTGAGTAATGCAGGAGCACTTTAGGGCTAGAGCAGGCGCTGCGTGACTGGCCTTGTAAGGGCGCCTTCATCACAACACCGAGCAGCTTCCTGGCAAAGCAATTAGAGTGAAAAACACTCCTCAGTGATGGCACTTGGGTCACCTGAGCCGGTCTCCTGTCCTCAAAGTGAAACATGTAACCGTGTCAGACCTAGAGCAACGACTGTCTGAAACTACACTAATGTAGTAATTAACTACAACCACTACATCATTATATCTTCAATCAAACAATATCATTATGTGCATATTAATTTAAAATACTGCCTGAATACTATGACAGAAGATCTACAAAAGATACAACTTATTCTACAAAGGCTTTTATATACATATCGACTCATCAAACAAAAACCAGTCAATTCAGAAAAAACGTCCTATCAAAATCTATTAATTGAATATGGCATCTCCATATAAAACATTGATTAAATTTACTTATCCTACATTTGATTATTTTTAAATTCCTCAAATATTATAATAACTCTTCTAAACTAAAAACTTGACATAATAAGAAAGTACTGATCCACATATAGTATTCTCCTACTTTTTCGTGAGTTTACGTTATAATTACATGGCTGATAACAATAAATACAATTCTTGGGTTAAAGTGAGAAACTATTTTCAAAATGCTAATTTTAGGGTTCTAAATCCACATATATTCATTACAAAGAAGCATACATTTTAAAAATATCTAAAATTGTATTGTTTACTGACCTGTATTTTGCTGTAGAACTAAACTTAGTTTAGTTTTTTAACCACTGAGCTAACCTGGCCCCTCATTTTTTTTTTGTTAAGGGAAACTAAAATTCTCCTGTCAATGAAATGTGTCTTATAAAGGCTAAATATATAATCAAACATATGAGTATTTTTGTTTTTTGAAAACAGAATAAAGAAATCATTACTTTGAGTTATATATTTACGGCGCAAGAAATTTCTCAAGCATATAAATAATTTTTTATAGTGTATTATAATAACTATGAAACATTAACCATACGAGTGAATTTTGTAAAATGGTAATGCATCTTTTAAAACTGCTGTTCAGTACTGTTCCTAAGTAAGAACATTTTCCCTAAAACAACAGAAAATGCGATTACATGGAAGTTTGTGAATGGTAATGAGACAAACAACAAACTTTCCACACAAGAAACAGTTGGCCTTTCATTAACAAAATTGCCTTATAAGATTTTTTTCTTTTGATGTAAGAAAATGTTGGAACCGCTAACGAAATTAAACATAAGTCAATTAGTTTTCAATAACATTTTTTTACATTCACGACTTTGTGTATGTAACAATGTAATTGAATACGATAATATCATGTCTTGAGAATTATAATAGAAAATCAATCTAATTTTACTTCAAAAAAAAATATCAAAAGCATATATCAAAAAAATAAATTGCATTTGAAAAAATTATAAATAATAAAATCATTTGCATGAATCATTATATATATATATATATATATATTTAAAAAAAAAACAGCAAAAAGTACGCAATGAAAACAGGAAAATCAAGCAGTTGCCCTGTTTCATGTATCAAACAATTCAAATATAATTACTATAACTATGATTTTATATTTTACTTTTATATATCATTAATTAAAATAAATAAATATAAACATATATGTATCGTTTATGAATGAGGTTTTATCGGTTTGATCTCCTTATAACTGATGTTAGTTATTATATCTACTAATGGTTTTCCTCTCTTCTTGCCAGAATCTTGCAGCAAGAAGGTGTGGTTTTTATTATCTATTCGATTCTTCCTAATCCCTAATAAGATTTGGACAAAGGAGATGTTATAATTGTTTTAATAGTAATACCATCCTTATTTTATTCCTTTTATCAATCATAACTCGTAACTTTTTCTTAGTATACAATGCACTTATCAACAAAAAAAAATTACCGATCAAACAAAAGCCTGTTAACTGCTGACGTTATCACCCACTAGGGAATCAGTTTAAACAATAAAAAGAAAAATTAAAAAAAGTTCATTTTTTATGTATTTAAGGTGTCAAAAATCTTGACAAATTTTTACAGAAGCTTAAAAAAGCTATTTTAAACTCATTCTCTTGGATGGGCGAAATAAAGCCGTATACAGACAAATATACTGCAGAGTTTCTATCCTATTCATTTAAATAGGATTTATATCCTATTCATTTAAATAGGATTTCTATCCTATTCATTTAAATAGGATTTCTATCCTATTCATTTAAATAGGATTTATATCCTATTCATTTGACAAGTATTTCTTTATAGAATCTACAGATATAGTCGTTTTAGAAAGGCAGCATTGGTATTACTTCTTCTTAAATTATTAATTAGATTGTTGGCTGTAATGAATTTAATTCCGTATGAGAGCCATCTGTAGACATAGATTTAAGGCAGAAGTAAATTTATTATAATAAACCCGAAAGAACCACTTAACTGGATTAAATTCAAGTAGAAGTTTAAATTTATTTACTTTAAATCAGGGAAAGGTTTTCTTTTATAAAGGAATAAAATATATTCTGATAAATTTACCCTAATTAAATATTAAACTTTCTTCTGAGTACTTTTCCACATGTTTACTGCCTTATCAAGACTACAAAATATTTTTTTTTAAGATTTTCATTATTTCAGCTTGTTATACCTTGCACAAATTATGATTTAGTGCTTTAGTGCATTAATTGGTATGAAATCAGACAGAAACATTTAAATCTATGTAAAAATTTGCATACATTTAGATGCATTAATGAACATCAATAGAGAGAAAAAATATACTGATTTGGTTTGATGTATAGTGTGTACTAATTTAGCAGGTCTTTTAAAAGTGTTACGAATAGAAATGATCCTTTCTCTTTCCTCCTATCACTTTGACAATTAAATTATTCAAATTGTGGGTAGATGAATATCATTTAAATTTTAAAAGAACTTTTATTTAAAAAAATTAAATATTCGCATCCCTAATATATAATTTGATTAATTCATATATAAGAATTTTAAAAACAAAAATTTTAGGTTTACTTCAATCAAATGAAGTGAAAGAGTTTTAATATTAACCATATAAAGTTAAATCAGTCTATGTGCAAAGGTGCCAGTTAATTTAATAATAAATTATGTTAGTAGGGTAACATTGAATTCACTTCAAATTTGTAGAGAAAGTGAAATTTAAGTTGAGTTTTATGGTTTTATAATTATGCTTGAATTGTCTAAACAAAAAAGTTCTGATGTGAGAATAAAACCGGCTAATAAAAGTTATTACGTTTAGTTTTATTCTGCCTGATCCAAAAATGCTAATTTATTTTTTCAGTTTTACCTTACTAATGGTGTCAAGAGTTTCTTTCACTGAATACTCTAACAATAAATGAATATTATTTATATTTATCACTCGAAAACTTCCTCTCTTATATTGACAGATCATTAAAGGTGATTGAGAACTTCCTTAATAGAGTAAGAGAAGCCTTTTCAATGACAAACTTTTGCCATATTCTGAGATATTTCCATCCATTTTCTAGACTTGCTCGTCATTTTGACTTCAATACATCTTCTTTCAAATAAACAAATTAATTAAACCCTCTTGTAGAGTTCAAAATTAGTCATATTAATAGAATATCATGAAAATTTTCTCATATATCATCCATAGTTCAGATTATTAAATAATTAAAATTGAATTTTATAAAACATGAATACTTCGAGTTAATCAGGCAAAATTTTTGTTTTGCTATAGCTTAAAATAAACAATATTCATATTCTGACAATTTGAAATTGTCAAAAACTAGCATAAAGACTTATGTAAGATGAATTTCGTTTTAAAAGATTTTATCTGATATTCATCAATTAAATTCTTCAGCATTAGAATTATTTTGCTCAACTTTCTCTCAGAGTTAATTAGAACAATAGCTTTCTCTGCCAGCTGAACCAATTTATATTCATGTAACTTACAAAACTAATTAATAATCAACAATTATTTAACCATTTCGGAAAAAAATTACTAGGAATTAATTATTCTATTTAAAAAATAATAACTATTTAATAATTTTAACGAAAACACAGCCATATTGTGTATTTAATTGTATTACCTTATTGTATCTTGTGTTATAGAGCCAAATTAGATATATAAATCAATAAACACACAATACTTACCACAATCTTTAATTAGTGACCTATATCTCATTAAATTGTATAATTGAGATTGAAAAATTATTATCTTTAAGCAACAATCAGAATTACGTAATTTGTCAAAAAGTATTTTAACCATTATTTAAAGAAATACACTAAACAAAATTGCTTCTTCTTTTTGCAAAACAAATATTTTCTACTTACTTTTACAGCATTTTTTTCAGTTCTTTGGCTTTAGTTATAAAAATATACTAAAAGTAGAGGCTTCATATTTACTAATTAAAATAAGTAAAAAATAAATATAGAGTTATTTATCGAATAAGTAAATACATTATCAAGCTAATTAAACATTTTGCTTACATGAAACTTATAATGAAACAAAATTTATAAATTGTGTTCAAATGGGTCAGGTATAGCGCAATAATTTATTTTTTCTAATTAAATCCGTCTGTTAAGTTCTAGTTTAATTAATGCTTTCATTATTTGTAACAGCTTGCACAAATTTCTCCCCTGTAAAAATGTTTCATGAATTTTCAAAGTCATGTTTCACGCTTTATAAAACTATACTAACCAGAAAGTAAGTTGAAGACTAAATGCGTTTAAGTGTAATTCAACCTCGTTTAATGGCTCATTCAGCATATTTGACTAAAAGAAAGACTTTTAACTTAAATTGTGAAAATCCTCATTTAATCGTATTGGGAGAAAGGAAACAGTTGGTTCCAAGGGCTTGGTTTGCCCAGAGGCTTTATAGTCAAGGTACAAGTGGTGCTTATTGGCGAATAACGTCCTACCTACACTTTTATTTCTTCCCTATGGTAGGCATTTAATCTTAGTTAACTCTTTTGGCCCCTAAGTCCTGCAGTCTTGCCCTTTCTCAATTACTCAGAATATCTCCTCTTAACAACTTGACCACTTTATCTCTCTTCTCTTCATATAAACTCTAATTCGAGGAACCAAAATAACAATATAACCTCATAATGTTCTGAGTTATTGTCATATTTGTTGTTTTCTTTTGATCACCTTGAATTGGCACATGTACGCACTTATCATTTTGCATATAAATACTCTTAAACTTTGATTATTACCAATGTCATATGTAGAATACTGCATTTTTTTTATAACAAAAAAAAAGGGATAAGTGGTACACAGCTTCCAGAACATAATAAGTTAAGGCTCATATAAGTTTCCATTACAAAGTTTTATATAGTTACACCGTTTACTTTTGAACAAATAATTCGGACATTTCCTAATACTTATTGAGAAAATTGTTAATAAATTTATTTCAACCATATAATAAATTAATAGCAATAATTGTATTATTCTAAATAAACATATATTGTTAAATAACACACACACACACACACACACACACACACACACACACACAGATTTATGTTTTTGTAAATCAACATAAACAATAGTAATAATAAATTAATTATAAATAACAATAATAATTATAATATTAAACAATAAATATATAATTCTTGATCAAGTTTATCTCTTAACATAGATTTATTAGTAGTTCTCTAGAAAAAAGGGAATACATTTAAATAATGGATTGTAAGAATTTTGTTATTAATTAACATGGTTTTTTTTTAAAACTGTTAAGAGAATAGGGGAAAATACATTGTTATTTAGATATTATGATTATTATATAAGCCATATGTAATGTTTATTCAATTAAATAGTTTTGCTTTCTGATATTATTTAATTAAGTCTGTTATTTTTGGTTTTATAGAACATTCTTATCAATATAATGATGGACTTCTGATCCAATTGACAATGTCATTGTCAATTGTCATTGACAATCATTGTCATTATAAATGATTATAATTGTAAAATGTTTAGAATCCTCAAGTAAACAAACAGTTTTTATTGTTTGCTCAAATATAGTGTAGGAATAGAAGTTTTATAATTTTTGAATCAATGTAATCCAACTGAAGTGATTAAAGAAAAAGAAGACTTCTAAATGATCACATCCTTGTTTAAAGATTATGAGGGATTACAAGCAGACGGAACAGTGTGACACTTCTTCGAAGGGTAGTTTTAGAATGGTAGGAGAACAGAGGGATTGAACATTTGAAGGCTCGCTTAAGAGACAATAGTCCGAAGCATCCCTCTTCCGACAACTAACTTTGCAATTAATACAGATAGCCTCTCAGTTGGCAATCCCCATTCCACAATTATACTGCACTTCCTCCAACCAACACTGATTTCTCCTTCCAATCATATTGTTTCCTCTGTAAATCGCCAACTCAGAGCAAGTCGCTTACCGGATATCCCTTGCTCAACTAGGTCAGCCTTTGATTCTCTTAGTAAATACCTTCAACTTTCCATTACATTGATTGATTTTAAAAAATATATTTTTTGTTCAATATATATGCTTTAGAAGAGCTTTTTGAATGTAAAAATCAATAGCTGTGGACGGTTGAAACAAGTAAGATTTATTACTTCTGAGATTTTAATTTCAGAAATTAAATAAAATGCAAATTAATGGACTGTTTTTAGGTCATGACCTAAATGAAGTGTGTTGTTAGATGCCATACGATATTCTTTGAACTCATAAACGGGAACGGTTTTGTTGGTGCAGCGCTGGTGGTATCACGGTGGTGTTGTGATACTTCAAGCACTTATTATCTTCAAAGAAATGTTCTGTACCACATGACATTTATTGACTGTAATAAATAGATCTAATTTACTAAGAACATGTATCGTTTATTGTCTTTGGATTAAAACAAAATGTTTTAACTGATAGTGACTTTTGACTCTAAAGAACAATTTCTGCATGTCTCTTCGTCTATGTATAAAATACCAACTAAACATAAAGAGTACCAGTAATTTTGATTAAAATCGTGTAGACAAATTTTTATGAAACGAAATGCCAAATAATTCTTCTTATAAAATTTACATCGAAAAACAGTGCGATATTTCGGAGATAACAAACAGTTGCTTAACTGAGATAATAGTAACTTAAGTATAAATTTGCTGATTGAAACTCTTTTTGTTATTGAGATATAACAAAAGGCAGACAAACACAAACATGGACTAATTTGAAAAATTCATTTTAATTGACACAAGTTGTATTCAATAAGTGTTTTTCTCTTCAAAACTAGTTTTCAAAATGTTGATTTGGATTTAGTATTTTGCATGCTTTCTGTATCTATAACTATATTTAAATTAAAATAATGATCATTAAATTTTTTTGTTCTGAAACCTGCATCACTGACAAGTGAATGATAAAATGTAAGCAAATAGCAAACGAGAATTATACCCTGAATAGTTTTTTGAATTACAAACACAAAATGACGAAATAAAAAATTTGATACAAATATAATTCTAACAAATGGAATTTATAATTTACTATGAATTTTAATGCTTTCCCTAATGTCACTTCTTTAAAATATTGTTCATAATAATGTTAAATAAATATTGTATACAAACAGGCACATATTATGCATATAATTCATATACCTGCTATGTATAACTTACGAAATATAGGAAATTTTTTTACGGATTTACAACGGAAGATTGTCCAATGCAAAATAATAGACTGCAAAGATGGTTCAAAATGGTGTTGTTTTTATAAAAAGTTATAAATTATATCAATACCCAATTTGCTGGTCAAATGTGCAAATAAATCTTACGTTTTATAATTTACTTAGTTACAGACTATTTGAATATAATTAAAATTAGAAAGAGTTAAATAGGTTATGTTACTTGAGAGAGTACAGTGGTTGTCCCACTAGAGAACACACTTTGGCCAATGATTGGGCCTTTTGTGATACCATACCATGAACATAATTGAATGTTTTAAATTGACAGTTCTAAATCTCACGCAACTGTAATATATTTAGAGAATGGATCATTAACTTTTACCAAGAATAGTACATGCTCTGGAACGATGACTTAACGCCTTCATCTTCGATCATATGCTCAAAATCGTTTTCACCTCTCATATGAATAAATCGAATCTCAGCATTGGAATCAAACCCCAGATTCACCAGTTCAAAGGCAACTAAATAAGCCACTGAACTACCCTTACCCATAAGAGTTAAATAACAGAACGAACGAGAGACAAACCAAGCTGTTTGAGGCTGAAACTCATTACATTAAATGTTTTAGTGCGTATAACAATCCGTTGAAAAAATCCCACCAAATAAAATATAAAAAAATTGCTCTTTTATAAGATTGGTGTTGATGCTTGATGTTTTAATTGTTCAAAGGCAGTCTTAATTGCTCACTAAAAAATGTTTTATTTAGTCTAATGCTATTTCGTTAACAACTCCTTTTATATAATTAGTACCCATTTGAATTTGTAATAGACTAACCACTTTGTAGAATGATTCAAAACTAGAATTAATTCCGGTAATTGTGTCATTCTAATTTCCAAACCATTGATTAACCTAATTATTAAGTAAATTTCATGTTAATTTGACTTAAGTGGCATGAATTAATAATAATAACCGATATTATGGTAATACCGTTAAATAAGTTAACCAATTAACATACAGTTTAAATTTTTTATCGACTTTTATTTTATGGTAATTAAAGCTTATCTAAATGCAGTCATATGGCATCCTTCTAGGTATGAAAATAAGCATAGTTCGTTTGTGACATATATCTTTAAATTATAAACCACAGTCAATGGTATAATTTTAATTTAGGCTAATACAAGGGCTCTAAATAGTAAAGCAAGTTAGAAGTTATGGTAACTTCAGACAACAGTCTAAATTTGTTTGTTTAATAAAATAAAGCACATTAATGACAGCAGATTTCCAGATCTCAAGTTTTTTTGATTTCATAATGCAAATTAAAATGACACAAATTCTCTATTCATTCATACTAAGTTATACAACAGGTTGTACTAAGCTAATGTTTAGCACTTATAATACATATTTTATGACATTACTTTAAGAATCATTTTATTATTCCGTTAAAATGTGTTGTATTATAAACAACTAACAAGTCATTTATCTAATACATAATTTTGGCACATTTATCCAAGCTCTATTCTTTGGAATGGAATTTTTTTTTTGAAAATGAAAATTTTAAAAGTTGCCCATTACTTATAGTTTTGTTCTTATTTCTAGTATTGGTGTAAGATCACAGTTAACAGAACGGTAATTACAAATATTTTATAAACAAAACAATATTTTGTGTCACTATGAAAAGAGGAAGGGAATTGAATGATTGATTTGTTGGTTTATGAATGCGGTTAAAATAACTTAATTTGCTAAAATGTAATACGAAATAATTAGAGAACGTAAAACAGACAAATCACGTATCAATTAAATCGTTATCCCACTATTCATTGAAAGTTTACTCCATTAAATTATATATTAATCTTTTTCATTAATATGCTTAAACAAAGTATTTTACTCTTCTACTGTAATGATATTAACAGTAATACTGCAATCACTGCTAAGATACGCGCAATTAATATAAACACTGTAAGTTGTCCCAGCAAAAAATGTATAAAAGTAATGTAATAATGAGTAAAATAAGTGATAAGGTTAATAATGTATAACTAAAAAACACGTCAATAATATCAAATTTGAATGGGAAAGTACAGCATTATCCCCAAATATTACGATATAGTATTTCCACAAAAATCTCATAAAGAAAATAGATTCATTCTGAAAGATAAAATTAACGTATAATGTGTAACTTATGGAGAACTTGTTGTTTCATTAAATTCTTAGTACTCTCTGTATATGCGATAATGATAAGCTATAGTGGCATCGTTAATTATAAATTGGAAACTTTATTAAAATTATTTATTAAATATTTACGGGCCTATATATATATATAAAGTATAAAGGATAAAATATATAATAACTTTGTTGGTGAATATTTTCATTAAACTGTTCTGATATTTAAGAAAAGATCTGAGAAACTAGAGACAAATAAAAATTATATTAAGTACCACTTTGCTGTCATATTTTTTTTAAACCTTGTGACGTTGCCTTTGATTTAAAACCTTAAAAGCTTTAAAAGTAAAAAAATTGTTGTTTGTGCTTTTTTTTAGAAAAACAACTAACTGTCAGTGATGCAGAAGTTGTAACCGTGCAAGTATAATATTTTTTTTCTTCCAGAGTTGTGGTTTGACAATGCTCTTTTCCTGCGCACTCTATTCAACTGGTGCCAATAATTGTTTTTCTATTTTTACTACCAAACTGGTGGCAATCGTTTACAAGAACCACGCCTAGAGGTAGTTTTTAATCTGGATCGCTTTTCCAGCGTCAGAGAGTATGGGTGCATTGTTTCGTTGGTTATATGTTAGCTACATTACCGATATAACAGTAATTTGTCAGAACAAAATATTTCCATAATTCAACAAAAAATGTATAGGTACGAAAAAGTAGTTTTGTTCAAAAGTGTTATAATTATTTGTATTTAAATATTTCGTTTTATCAAATTCTCGTCCAGTTATATTTATCGTAGACTATCAAATACTGAAATGATAAAACACATATACCAGTATTATTATTAGGGGCCATAGTATTCCAGTAGCCCACGTACTCGCTTTTGGACTGGTAAATCAGAGGTTTGATACCCACTCTGGGACCCCATTTGGTAGAATAGTTTGAACACGTCTTCAATCAGAGAGAACCTTAAACTATTGATCCCTAGCCTGAACACTGTCAGGTAATCTTCAAAAACCCCTCCTCTACATACACTTGAGTAGAACAAAATTTATTGGCCCTAGTGTAGAATGTTCATCATGTGGTAACACAAAAAAACCAACATTAAACTATGTCTGTCCTCTCATGTCCTAACATAACCTTATATCTTTGTTATAAATGTATTATTACAATTACTATTATTATATTTCAGGTGAGTTTCACATAATAGTGATGGGACTCTTGTATTCATACGTTGAACTTAAAAATCTACATGGTTGTTTCCAGATAAACGTTACTGGGTATATTATTTTTCGAGTACTGTGTGTGAACTGATATGAACGACATTTTGTTTATCACAAAATCACATAACCACATCCTTACATTTTAACTTTAGCAATAAAAATAATCCAAATAATTATTCCACTATATATATATATATATATATTCTTTAACACATAGAAAAGAACACAGAAAGACACTACAGAACTCACTTCGATATATATATATATATAGAAAATTGTCACAATAACACGTGATATAAATATTCAGGTAACTCACCACAAATTAGAGAAGATAGTCGCTCTAAGGCCTTTCGTTTTCACGTCGTCAGAGAGCAAGTGAATACAAGTTGTAAACAGGTTATGAATTTTGATTTAAAGGAGTAAGATTGGCATCATTGACAGTATTTTTCCCTATAACTGTTGAAATAGTCTTGATTTGTTTGATAATTCCTTCAATTAGAAATTCATCTAATTTAAAAAGGCCTGGACTAGTGTTGACCAAGTTCTTAGAAAAGTCTTTTATGAGGGCGCTTTCAACAATGTTTCTTCTTCTTTCACATGACATAAAAACCAACTCCTTTGCTTCTTTCCAGTTAATTATGTGATTTTTGTCTCTAATGTGTAGGAACAAGGCACTTTTATCATCTTGTCTTCTAACTGAATACTGATGTTGCTTAATCCTTGTATCCATTCCTTTTCCGTCTGTCCAATATAAGCCAACTCGCAATCCTTGCAAGGAATTCTGTATACACAACAGTTTTTTTCGGCTTCTTTTAGAGTTATGGACAAGTCTATTTGACAAATTACCACCACTACTAAATGTAACTGAGATATCTAGCTTCTTCAACAAATATGGAATGTCTTTTAAACATGGGCTGTAGGGAACCACTAGCAAATTCCTTCTTGAAAAACGTTCCTCACTTACAGATGACATCAAAGATTGTTTGGCTTTTTTCATCACGTTATCAATTAATTTTTTTGGATACATTAGAGAGGTTGAAACTTTGTAAATATATTTAATTTCTTCTTCTAAAAATGGTTCACTGCAAATTTTGTAAGCTCTCAAAAACATGCTATTAAAAACGGATTTTTTGACACTGAGGGGGTGTGCCGAGAAGAAATGAACATAAGAGGATACATTTGTAAATTTTCTGTAAATACTATAATTCAATTTATTACCACTTCGGTGCAAAAGCACATCCAGGAAAGGGATGTGGTTCCCTTTGCTAGTGGTTCCCTACAGCCCATGTTTAAAAGACATTCCATATTTGTTGAAGAAGCTAGATATCTCAGTTACATTTAGTAGTGGTGGTAATTTGTCAAATAGACTTGTCCATAACTCTAAAAGAAGCCGAAAAAACTGTTGTGTATACAGAATTCCTTGCAAGGATTGCGAGTTGGCTTATATTGGACAGACGGGAAAAGGAATGGATACAAGGATTAAGCAACATCAGTATTCAGTTAGAAGACAAGATGATAAAAGTGCCTTGTTCCTACACATTAGAGACAAAAATCACATAATTAACTGGAAAGAAGCAAAGGAGTTGGTTTTTATGTCATGTGAAAGAAGAAGAAACATTGTTGAAAGCGCCCTCATAAAAGACTTTTCTAAGAACTTGGTCAACACTAGTCCAGGCCTTTTTAAATTAGATGAATTTCTAATTGAAGGAATTATCAAACAAATCAAGACTATTTCAACAGTTATAGGGAAAAATACTGTCAATGATGCCAATCTTACTCCTTTAAATCAAAATTCATAACCTGTTTACAACTTGTATTCACTTGCTCTCTGACGACGTGAAAACGAAAGGCCTTAGAGCGACTATCTTCTCTAATTTGTGGTGAGTTACCTATATATATATATATATATATATATTGGTATACTTTGGGAGCAGACCTTCTATTAAAAATACCTCATTAAATATCTTGCCAACATTAAGTTTAGTATGTTTCCTACATACCTTTTCAAGATTTCGAATGCTACTTTTCCATCTTTTTGGTATCATATAAATTAACTCACCGATTTTTTTATGTTTAAATGTATTTTCCATATTACACAGGTCCGACGTTTCGGTCTACGTTCACCATTCTCAAGGATTCTTTATACAAGGTTTTTTTATACAATTCTAATAAATACTTATTTACAATAACAATTACATCACTTCTATCAAACATAACTAATAATAAAATATACTTTTAAAACCACTACCTTAATAAACATGAGTAACAGGTTTGTTACAAAATTCCCTACATGAACTTTTACACAACATTATTTAAATCACTATATAGTTATTTTTCACGAATGTAACTTTAAAATTCTGGAAAAACAACTGGACTGATCACCGCCGCCGGAGCACCGAAGGAACACACAATGAACATACACAAAAGCAGGCTAAGTAGAAAAATACTGGAAGACAACATTGAAGTATTATATGGAGATAATAATCACACGAGGCTGCATATAATTGAATCATTATGTATAAAGGAAAAGAAGCCGAACCTTAATGATCAGTCCAGTTGTTTTTCCAGAATTTTAAAGTTACATTCGTGAAAAATAACTATATAGTGATGTAAATAATGTTGTGTAAAAGTTCATATAGGGAATTTTGTAACAAACCTGTTACTCATGTTTATTAAGGTAGTGGCTTTAAAAGTATATTTTATTATTAGTTATGTTTGATAGAAGTGATGTAATTGTTATTGTAAATAAGTATTTATTAGAATTGTATAAAAAAACCTTGTATAATGAATCCTTGAGAATGGTCAACGTAGACCGAAACATCTGACCTGTGTAATATGGAAAATACATTTAAACATAAAAAAATCGGTGAGTTAATTTATATGATACCAAAAAGATGGAAAAGTAGCATTCGAAATCTTGAAAAGGTATGTAGGTAACATACTAAACTTAATGTTGGCAAGATATTTAATGAGGTATATATATATATATATATATATATATATATATATATATATATATATTTCTGTATAATTGATAACAAGATTTCACACAAAACAAGTGAAATAAAATCTACGTCCAAACCACAGTAAGAAATCAGAAAAATACTGAGACCTTTCAACCGTAACAAACAGTCTTCGCCAGAGTCAAATCCCAACCGAACATTCTCAAATCTTCAGTTGAGATTTCACTCTGAGTCAGGCCACTTGTTACAGTTAAAAGATCTTGGTATTTTTTTTCTGATTTCCTATTGTAGTTTTGATGTTGATACATTTCTGTATGAAAGAAAAAAATTATTTCTATTTTTTATCAGATATTCTATTCTATTTTTTACTATATTCTATTTCTATCAGAAAAAATAAAGTGTCAAAAATGGAATAAAATCTTTGATTGCTAAAAATTTAGCTTAAACAGAATTATTTCATCATAAGTGATATTATTTGCTAATCGCTAGTTATTAGTTAACGCTTTCGTTACCTGTTTTTTTTATCTATTAAAAGTCATTCATTTTGTTGTATTTTACTTTCAAAAAGTTACCTATTTTTTTATTTTGGCACTTCAGAAAAATTTGTCATAATTACTGCTTCAAAAACAGTAGTAAGAGAAATTAAGAGTTTTTGGTGAACGAAATTAATTTTCCACTACTTTTGGTTATGCTATAACTTAAAACAACTTTGTAAGTGACACAACATTAATTTTATTTCCTAGATAGAAAATTGACTATAATATACTAATTAGTTATAATAATACCATATTGTATATTAGGTTAGGGTTCTTTAATGGATCTCGTATAGACCTATCATTGGTCCTAGGTGATAGGAACTCCACACAACAAAGATAGAATATTCATTGAAAGTCCTAAAGTTTGCCTATCTCAAATGTATTTAGAGTGACTGAAATGATACATAAACCTGCTAGAAACGCCTTTCCATTCATTTAAAATTTAGCCTCTTATCGTTATAAGTAATTTTACAACAACCTTTCCTCTCACCCAAATCCATTTGTACGAATCCTTGCTTCCTCCTCACCTTCCCAGAATGCCCCAAGACGACTCAAGAAAAGATGGTCGATGGATCTACTACTACGATAAAATACTATAAAACAAAGTAACCAGTCACATTGTTTTATTGATATAAAAAAATAGACCAGTGGGTTTCATTCTTTACTCATGAGCATCGATGTTATAGTGCAATGCCTTGCTATATATGTATGCTTGTTGGGCAAAATATGCGTAGTCGTATGCTTTTAAATTAAAATGTTAAATAAAAGGAACGGCTTAACATCCTCTCCGAGGGTTAACATGTTCAGATTTATTCACTTCCCGCATGAATAAATCGAGAGGCAGTGTGGGTATTGAACCACGGACTACCAGTTCTACAAGGTCGAATGACTAACCTTGGTCTGCTATATATTATAACAATATGGTATTAAATTATTTCAGTTATTTAAACATTATTTTATTTTAAAAATAAAAATCTTTGATATTAAAGTTTATACATTCAGGGTATACATTAATGCATATATATATATTTGGTTAAATTCTGTGAGTGTGGTTTTTGAGGAGGATCACAGTAACTTTGCATGTGCAGATCTTGACTTTGGCAGTTTCTGATAAAGTTAGCGGTCTTTTTGTGAGCCAAAGTAGATGGCGTGTAAAAAAAAAACTTTTTATGCTGAGTTTAACAGAGGATTGAATACATTGAAAGTAGGCCAAAGCTTGGTCGTCATGTAGGCAAGGAACTATATTCATACAAACTGTACTGTCCAAGTAAACTTTCTACTCTCCCAATAACAGAATATGTTTAATGAACTATTGTCAATTATGATACCTTTAAAACTAAGACTTTCTTTTTGTTTGATATGACTAGACTTTAAAATAAGTAAACCAATTATTAAATCTGGTTAACCGCGAATTAAAAAAAAATTAAATTATTATAATGAGTTATAGTTCAATGCACATAAAGAAACATAGAGAAATTAAAATCACACACTTACAGTCTCTAATTTTTGATTTGAACCGTCTTCAGGAGAGATAAGAGAGAGAAACCAAGTGAACTGGTTCAGAGACCTACAATGTTGCCGCATGCGCGGCCGGTCACAGAGAATAATGTAGACCGTAATTAATTTATAATTAAATTCAATTAGGAAATATGAAAAATGTAATAAATAAATAAAACAAATTGAGGTTTTTTTTTTTTATTGTCAGAGAACAGCATGCTCCACCCGAAGGCACCACACGCATCAAAATCTTCAATGCTACACAACAAATTGAGGGGTGAACAGTGAAATTGATAGATGAATAAAAGTACGGACAAAGCTATGATAAAATAAAATAAAACTGACAATACAAATAATAATATTAAATAAATAAATTAAATAAATAATAAAAAATGAAGTAATTAAGAATAACAAAGGGTATTTGATATTTGATATTAAAAAATAAAAAATTGAAACTATATTTTTTCTTTTCGGATCGTATTTAAATACGACCCAAACTGGACACAATACTTTTTTTTCTCTATTATTATTTATGATCAATTCAGTTTGTTTCTTATTGCTTATGATTTTTTAATGAATTTATATATTTTTTATATATATTATGATTTTTTACGGTAATTTTCTATATATACACTTAAACATTTATTTTAAATTTTTCTCGAATTTTCTTGTTTCTTTTATTTTTACCCTACTTGTACTGCTTATCTGAACTTCTGTTTTATCTTCTCTTAATTTTGTTACTTTAAAACCCGGTTCGGAAGCAGCATTAGTGGTTGCCGGGTCGATATATATGCATTTAAGCAAAACAAATTAAGTTCTCCGAAAGAACACACATAAAAGAGATACTCGCACTACGATATTTTGATTGCCCTGTTCTCAGAACGATAGATTTGAGTCTCTCCTCTCTTCTGAAGTGAATTCTGAAAGAGGGCCGCAATCAGTGTAGCCGCACACACTAATACATATACCTAAACGAAGGCACACATGTACAAATTTATTGAAGTTTTAAAAACTAATGGATTTGGTTAATTTTACTTACAGTAAAGCTAAAAAATATATGAGCAATTTTTTTTTTGCTCACAGTGTTAGTAATCTGTCTATCACGGTCACCATATTGAGTCAAATGTAATTAAGTAAGCACAAACTTTCCTACTGATTTCATGTTCATCATAAAGTTGCGTCATTAATATTCCTGGAGGGAGTCAACTATTCTCCTTGAAAATCTTACCTTCTCCACCTTTTAACCAACTGTTAGAATCAATATATTCTTGTTCAAGATGTCGTTGAAATATTTCCTACAATATTAATTTAATTTAAAATAAATTAAAAATAGCTTAAAGCGATAGCAATGTTTGTTTATAAGTTTAAATTAAAGGAAATAAATTTGATTTTATATTATTTGTACAGAAACTGATTAAAAGACTAAAGTTTCACTTTTGTTTGTCCAATTCAACATTTGTTGACATTAAACATAGAATTATTATACTTTGAAAGATACTCAAAGAGTCAAAACTTTAAAACTTAGCAAGTTTTCTTAAGAACAACATTAATTTAGCTCCAATTTATGTTGTTAATTATTTTTTAATGAAGACTAGGGGTCCTAGTTACAACAAAAGCGGTAAATATAACCAGTTATTGGAGAATTAAAATTTTTCTCTAGCTGAGCAGTTCATTACTGTTACATTCCTGCACTAAGAAAATGTGATTGTTTTTGCATATTTTTTTTATTATTCATTTATTGCAGCATGTTCCACATTGTGTTACATGCTTTAATTACATTTTTGTATAAAACTTTTTACATAAGTGATTCTTCATCTAGGCATTAAAGCTATTATTGAATTCAGGAAAGAAAATATTTTTTTACATATATGAGTATTTAAGCATGTAAAAATATTATTAGTAATACAATTAGTGTTGTCTATTTTTATTACTGTTTTTTATTAACATAAACTGGGCATAATTATGGTAATATTAGAATTAGTAATAATACAATCTGTCATACCTCGTAAAGTCTCAGAAAAGCTCGACCGGTTTCGGGTCGGGACCCAGACGGACCCGAAACCGGTCGAGCTTTTCTGAGACTTTACGAGGTATGACGGATTATATTATTACTAATTCTAATATTACTAACCTCAGTGGAACTAACCCATTAATTATGGTAATATTGAATAGACAATATCAATTTTACCGAGATGCTTTTAGCAACTAATTTGCATATTCCTACAATAACTGAAGCGGACAAAGAATAATTAACTATTTGAAAGAAATGGGTAGCATATAAGGAAGTGATTTATGAGTAGGGTATGATTTTTTGCTTATCACCAAGGGATCATGGATATTCTACCTTGGAACAAGATTAATGTGAGAGGCATCATTAGTTCAATCTGAACTTGTTAGTACAACTGGTATCATCTTATTGTTGGAACAATCGTAACTTATGTAAGTTTTTTTTGTTTTCATTAATGCGATAACAATATATTTTATATATGTGTCAAGTCACAATATTAATGTTTATATGGTAATATCGTTTCTAAAGTTCTATGTGAAGGCGTGTCTTGTAATGAGTGTTTGATAGTTTTGAAATTGAAAGCATTTTGTGATGAATATGTGAGTTATGAGAAATGATTGAAAAAAAATTCAAGAACTTTTTATCATTTTTGCATGAAATTAATATTGTTTACTGATAAATGTTTGGTATAAATTGTATACTCAGTAAATGCAAGTGTTAAGAATAACATATTTAGTATAATGTGAAACAATAAAGTACTTTCAGGTTGTTGATTCCCCATAAAAATATACTTCTAGGAAGAAATACATTTGCATTCAACTACAGTCTTTTGTTTGTTCTAGTACTGGAAAAATAAAAGCAAGTTACAATAGCTGACCTCCTTATTAATTCACAACTATTTCTCTGAAATCGATACTGTGTGCTTTGTGTCTTTGTTCATATTTTGTTTCTCCATTAAATTCCTTCATTCTATCTGAATATTCTTTAAAATGATAGAACAATATCTCATCCACTAACTATTCTCTTTAAGATTATATGCAATAAACGAACTTAGAAGAGAAATCTAAATTATCTAAACTATAACCATGTAATGTGTAATCATATAACCATGTAATGTGTAATCATATAACCATGTAATTATTTCGCTTTGTTTCAATGTTTATTATCTACGATAGCAACATTATTTAAATCATTTTTTAGAACTACTGGTTGAAGTTCAGTACTAAAATGTATTTAAAGAAGGGATTTTCAACGAGTACCTGACGAACGAGTACAGGCTCGGGTCAGATGGCTTAACGTCCTCCAGGAGTGTTCAGATTCATTTCACCTCCCTATTGAATAACTAGAAGGTAAGAGTGGGTATTGAACCACGGACCTACCAGTCCAGAGGCGAGCACACTGCCTTTGGGCTACCTAGGCCAATTACTTTTTAGTAATTAAAAAATAAGCCAAGAAGTTATAGGATTATTTTAAACCATGATTAACAATTTAAATTGTCAATCTTGTTATCAGAGAAGTAAAAATTTTAACAAGTTTCATTTTTAACACATCCACTAATTCTAATATTGTATGCTGAAAATATACTATTTCAATAAATGAAATGAAATAAAATCGTTATGAGACTCAATCTAATGTTACAATTAGGTCTAAGTAAGTTCATCTTCTTAACTTTACTTGAAATCTCAAATGATTACTATTTCAAAGAAATTATTCCAAATGTAGTTCAAAAATACTCTCATTAAAATCAAAAATAGCGGTATTACTTTTTCAACTTGGCTGTTTTCAAATAAGATCATTGCTAATAACAATAACATGAAAAGCGATAGATTTTGTTCATACAAAGATAAGTAAAGGAAAGTATAACAGATTATATTATTTTCAGTCTACGCAAGTTTACAACACATCCATAAACCTCTTTTTAGCAGCCTGGTATAGAGACGAACAAATTGTAGGAGTTTTTATAAAAATATACAATTGAGCACCACGTATGAAAAATTACCGAATGGCCCAACAGCCAAGGGTGGGTGTTGGCTAATAAATAAATTCAATGTAGGAAAAAATTACGATAATATTAAGACAAGTACAATATAAAATTTTCCATGAGATATTAATCTTTTATTTTGTACTCAATACTGTGGTTTGCGAACACATATGAATGAGATATACTAAATTATGTAAATGGTTATATAACTCCATGTCCTTATTTTTAATGCATATACAATGCTATGGTTATTAATAATTTGATAAATTTTTGTTCATTAATTTCTGTTCTAAGTTTAGTAACCTATTTTCATTTCTATAGAACTTAACGAACTTGAGTTGAATAAATTCACTCAGAATCAGCAAGAGAATTTTTTTTATAAAAAGGAATAAAAATGAATTCTTTTTTATCTTTTTTCATTCAATATTAAAAAAATATTAAATATGCAGATCATTAGAATATTGTAAAAGACTGAAGGATGGAGGAGTAAATACTACACGCTGAAACATAGAGTAAAATAAACCTTACATTCTTAAGATCAGCTTCTGAGAAGCAGCAGAAATGCAGCCTTGTAAACGAACCAACATTGAGAACGATATAAAATATTAGTAAACACCTAACCACCTACAGAAAACATATATTTTCATCAATATACAAGAAATGGATTTAAAAGATATCAATTATTAAAATTTATTGACTTGATATGTTATATCGAGTGAACAGCGGTTGTTTATTGAGCAAAAGTCTGTAAGAAACTATGTTCAAGCTTAGAAACTGCCTCAGGTAAAAGTCTTTACCTCAAAGAAACTTAATATAATTGGTCATATATTCTGTAAATGCTTATTACATTTTTACAACTTGCATGCTTTAACAGAATTCAAAGTATTAAAATTTACTATTCCTTACCAAACATTTTTCATAATTATAGATGTAGATTTAGTTTTTTAAAGAAATGTATTTTCATTATATATTAATATATTTTCTATGTTGACTTCCTATGAACAGGATAGAATTTTGTAATATATTCTTGTGTGGGTAGAATATACTACAATAAATTTAAACTACAAGAAATTTAAAGTAAAACTACTTTGACGGTCTCAACATGTTGATATTTATATCTGATTACTGAAATATTACAGTTTTATTCTTTTACATCACACTACTCTGAACACAAAATGTTGTTACAAAAACAGTATTACTGTTATAGCTTTACATTTACCCTAATAAAAAAACTTGAGTTCACAATACTTAAAACTATGAGTTTACTAGAGCCCTAATTTGTTTAAAGCAATTTACATTGTTAATATGGGCTATTAGGCAAAATACATTATTTATTGCAGAAATAAACCAAAGGTTTATGAAGTATTTTTCTTTCCAAGTATTGGATAATGTGTTTCTAGCAAAAGTCGTGACTAGCTCTTTTGCATTTACTTATTTCAGTTAGATTTGGAGCACAATTCCAATGTATGTAATCAAAGTCACAGCGAAATATAACAAAAACATACGCTTATTTGAAAGTTTGAAATGTTTGTGGATAACCAATATGTTTATTACTCTAATAATCATGTTCATATAAATAGTTTACAGGATATAATGAATCTATATGAACAATGAGGCCCACTCTGAAAACACATTTTATACATAGATTTTAAATGAGAAGATAAAACTGAGTATGTTTTCAAAAGCAGTACTAGGAATAAATTCCATCCTACTGATATTACTTTTAATACCTTCAAAACTATGAATAATGCAATACCCGTTATAGTTGATTATTTTTCAGAAGGCTCTTTTATATCACATATATTTTCTCTTTAAAATTATTTGAAAAAAATACATAGATTTTGTTTCTATATTAACTGTCATGGTCATAATTGTTGATACTAGATTTTTCTTTTTGCTAACTAGAAAAGTTGTAAATTTATTTTATTGTAGCACAATTTCTCTACAATTGTTATTCCTTGCAATTCAGAATAAATAAAAATATAATCGAAGTTTGAAAAAGAAAATATGAATAGTAGTTCCATTTGAACTTACATCAATGATTGTGATACTTTTATGGAAACTTTCTAGAATTGTATGAGTTAGAATGGATAAAGAAAACAAGGAAAGTAGGTAATATAAAGACTGAGGTGAAAGAGTCTAGATGAAATGAGAGCACAGGAAAGAAGAACCAACGACACCCTCGGGAAAAACCAAGCCGTAATGCACTTACGCTAGGCGGCTTTGTATCGAATGCATTACATTCAATAGAGGGAATTACTTCAGCCCGTCATAAAAACCATTACTTCTACTGTTCTCCTCTTGAAGGTAAACTAAGTTTAAAAAGAATGATCTAGTTGTGTAACCAGCACTAACTGCTAACTCATGATATATGGTCAACTATAATGTGATGCACTTTAGCTCAACATGCAACATGAACTACTTATTACATTTATAACTGGCTATATATAATGTTATTTTAGTATAAAAATACTAAAAAAGCATTAGTATATATTTGAAAATAGTACACCTTAAATAACGGAGTTACCCTATACCAATTATGAAAGGGCATTTCAACCGAACTAACCTTCCATCAATTTAACTATAAATCCACTTGATTTACCTCATTGTTAAGTTTATTATTTATTTTAGTAGATCCGCTCTAATGAACATTTTATTGAACTACTCAATGCTGCCAAGTCTCAACATTATTTATTAACTTTTATATTAGTAATATTAGCTAATATGAAAGAGGGCTTAAAATAACCAATAGATTACCCAGTTACCATTGTAATACATTATTTATCAAATTAATGAATGTAATAAAACAGAAAATAAAGCATTATGATGATTTTATGTACACTGGGGCAGGAAATAAAAAGTTATTTCAAATATATAAAAAAACCATTTATTATGAATTTAAATTAGAACAATTATTTACTAATTGTTTTACTTATCATTTGGGATAATTGAGTAACGAAAAAATTTACTTGCAGTAAATTATGCGATATTCTTGTTTTTGTAATACCAAGATACAAATATATCTGACAGTGATTCGTCCGGTGGTTATGTATGATGCTGAGACATGGATGCTGACAGAGCGGTATGTAGAAGTCCTCAAACGGTGGGAGAAGAAAGTTCTTGGAGGTATATTTGGAGCAGTATGAGAGGAAGGAAGGTGGATATTAAGAGACCAATAGAGAACTGGCTGAACTTTTTGGGAGGTTCGATATAGTGGCGGAGATACGTCGAGTAAGACTAGACTCAGATGGTTGCAGCATGTGGGAAGGATGACAGAGAAAGTCTACTTGGGAGCAGCCAAGAAAGTCTACAGAGAGAACTCCGGAGGTAGAGGATTAAGAGGGTAGTGGAGACTTTAGCCCAGGACAGTCAGACGTGCAGACAGGCTGTGCTGAAGGCCCAGGCTCTACGAGAGCTGCAGCGCCAAGGATGGTGATGATGAGGTGCAATGGTAGACGATTAAGAGGGTGACCCAGTTTGATATGGCTGGATGGTGTGGAGGGAGACCTGAGATGAATGAGAGTTAGGAGGTGGAGAGCTTTAGCCCAGGAGAGTCAGACGTGCAGACAGGCTGTGATGCAGGCCCAGGCTCTACGAAAGCTGCAGCGCCAAGGATGTTGATGATGAGGTGCAATGGTAGACGATTAAGAGGGTGGCTCAGGTTGAGATGGCTGTATGGTGTGGAGAGAGACCTGAGATGAATGAGAGTTAGGAGGTGGAGAGCTTTAGCCCAGGAGAGTCAGACGTGCAGACAGGCTGTGATGCAGGCCCAGGCTCTACGAAAGCTGCAGCGCCAAGGATGTTGATGATGAGGTGCAATGGTAGACGATTAAGAGGGTGGCTCAGGTTGAGATGGCTGTATGGTGTGGAGAGAGACCTGAGATGAATGAGAGTTAGGAGGTGGAGAGCTTTAGCCCAGGACAGTCAGACGTGCAGACAGGCTGTGATGCAGGCCCAGGCTCTACGAAAGCTGCAGCGCCAAGGATGGTGATGATGAGGTGCAATGGTAGACGATTAAGAGGGTGGCTCAGGTTGAGATGGCTGAATGGTGTGGAGAGAGACCTGAGAGGAATGGGAGTTAGGAGGTGGAGGACTTCAGCCCAGGACAGTCAGACGTGCAGACAGGCTGTGATGCAGGCCCAGGCTCTACGAAAGCTGCAGCGCCAAGGATGGTGATGATGAGGTGCAATGGTAGACGATTAAGAGGGTGGCTCAGGTTGAGATGGCTGTATGGTGTGGAGAGAGACCTGAGATGAATGAGAGTTAGGAGGTGGAGAGCTTTAGCCCAGGACAGTCAGACGTGCAGACAGGCTGTGCTGAAGGCCCAGACTCTACGAGAGCTGCAGCGCCAAGGATGGTGATGATGAGGTGCAATGGTAGACGATTAAGAGGGTGGCTCAGGTTGAGATGGCTGGATGGTGTGGAGAGAGACCTGAGAGGAATGGGAGTTAGGAGGTGGAGAGCTTTAGCCCAGGACAGTCAGACGTGCAGACAGGCTGTGCTGAAGGCCCAGGCTCTACGAGAGCTGCAGCGCCAAGGATGTTGATGATGAGGTGCAATGGTAGACGATTAAGAGGGTGGCTCAGGTTGAGATGGCTGGATGGTGTGGAGAGAGACCTGAGAGGAATGAGAGTTAGGAGGTGGAGAGCTTTAGCCCAGGACAGTCAGACGTGCAGACAGGCTGCGCTGAAGGCCCAGGCTCTACGAGAGCTGCAGCGCCAAGGATGGTGATGATGAGGTGCAATGGTAGACGATTAAGAGGGTGACCCAGTTTGATATGGCTGGATGGTGTGGAGGGAGACCTGAGATGAATGAGAGTTAGGAGGTGGAGAGCTTTAGCCCAGGAGAGTCAGACGTGCAGACAGGCTGTGCTGAAGGCCCAGGCTCTACGAGAGCTGCAGCGCCAAGGATGTTGATGATGAGGTGCAATGGTAGACGATTAAGAGGGTGGCTCAGGTTGAGATGGCTGTATGGTGTGGAGAGAGACCTGAGAGGAATGAGAGTTAGGAGGTGGAGAGCTTTAGCCCAGGACAGTCAGACGTGCAGACAGGCTGTGCTGAAGGCCCAGGCTCTACGAGAGCTGTAGCGCCAAGGATGTTGATGATGAGGTGCAATGGTAGACGATTAAGAGGGTGGCTCAGGTTGAGATGGCTGTATGGTGTGGAGAGAGACCTGAGATGAATGAGAGTTAGGAGGTGGAGGACTTTAGCCCAGGACCTTCAGACGTGCAGACAGGCTGTGATGCAGGCCCAGGCTCTACGAGAGCTGCAGCACCAAGGATGGTGATGATGAGGTGCAATGGTAGACGATTAAGAGGGTGGCCCAGTTTTATATGGCTGGATGGTGTGGAGGGAGACCTGAGATGAATGAGAGTTAGGAGGTGGAGAGCTTTAGCCCAGGAGAGTCAGACGTGCAGACAGGCTGTGCTGAAGGCCCAGGCTCTACGAGAGCTGTAGCGCCAAGGATGTTGATGATGAGGTGCAATGGTAGACGATTAAGAGGGTGGCTCAGGTTGAGATGGCTGTATGGTGTGGAGGGAGACCTGAGAGGAATGAGAGTTAGGAGGTGGAGGACTTCAGCCCAGGACAGTCAGACGTGCAGACAGGCTGTGATGCAGGCCCAGGCTCTACGAGAGCTGCAGCACCAAGGATGGTGATGATGAGGTGCAATGGTAGACGATTAAGAGGGTGACCCAGTTTTATATGGCTGGATGGTGTGGAGGGAGACCTGAGATGAATGAGAGTTAGGAGGTGGAGAGCTTTAGCCCAGGAGAGTCAGACGTGCAGACAGGCTGTGCTGAAGGCCCAGGCTCTACGAGAGCTGCAGCGCCAAGGATGTTGATGATGAGGTGCAATGGTAGACGATTAAGAGGGTGGCTCAGGTTGAGATGGCTGTATGGTGTGGAGAGAGACCTGAGAGGAATGAGAGTTAGGAGGTGGAGAGCTTTAGCCCAGGACAGTCAGACGTGCAGACAGGCTGTGCTGAAGGCCCAGGCTCTACGAGAGCTGCAGCGCCAAGGATGGTGATGATGAGGTGCAATGGTAGACGATTAAGAGGGTGGCTCAGGTTGAGATGGCTGGATGGTGTGGAGAGAGATCTGAGAGGAATGGGAGTTAGGAGGTGGAGAGCTTTAGCCCAGGACAGTCAGACGTGCAGACAGGCTGTGATGCAGGCCCAGGCTCTACGAAAGCTGCAGCGCCAAGGATGTTGATGATGAGGTGCAATGGTAGACGATTAAGAGGGTGGCTCAGGTTGAGATGGCTGGATGGTGTGGAGAGAGACCTGAGAGGAATGAGAGTTAGGAGGTGGAGAGCTTTAGCCCAGGAGAGTCAGGCGTGCAGACAGGCTGTGATGCAGGCCCAGGCTCTACGAGAGCTGCAGCACCAAGGATGGTGATGATGAGGTGCAATGGTAGACGATTAAGAGGGTGACCCAGTTTTATATGGCTGGATGGTGTGGAGGGAGACCTGAGATGAATGAGAGTTAGGAGGTGGAGAGCTTTAGCCCAGGAGAGTCAGACGTGCAGACAGGCTGTGCTGAAGGCCCAGGCTCTACGAGAGCTGCAGCGCCAAGGATGTTGATGATGAGGTGCAATGGTAGACGATTAAGAGGGTGGCTCAGGTTGAGATGGCTGTATGGTGTGGAGAGAGACCTGAGAGGAATGAGAGTTAGGAGGTGGAGGACTTTAGCCCAGGACAGTCAGACCTGCAGACAGGCTGTGATGCAGGCCCAGGCTCTACGAAAGCTGCAGCGCCAAGGATGTTGATGATGAGGTGCAATGGTAGACGATTAAGAGGGTGGCCCAGGTTGAGATGGCTGTATGGTGTGGAGAGAGACCTGAGAGGAATGAGAGTTAGGAGGTGGAGAGCTTTAGCCCAGGACAGTCAGACGTGCAGACAGGCTGTGCTGAAGGCCCAGGCTCTACGAGAGCTGCAGCGCCAAGGATGTTGATGATGAGGTGCAATGGTAGACGATTAAGAGGGTGGCTCAGGTTGAGATGGCTGTATGGTGTGGAGAGAGACCTGAGAGGAATGAGAGTTAGGAGGTGGAGAGCTTTAGCCCAGGACAGTCAGGCGTGCAGACAGGCTGTGCTGAAGGCCCAGGCTCTACGAAAGCTGCAGCGCCAAGGATGTTGATGATGAGGTGCAATGGTAGACGATTAAGAGGGTGGCTCAGGTTGAGATGGCTGGATGGTGTGGAGAGAGACCTGAGAGGAATGAGAGTTAGGAGGTGGAGAGCTTTAGCCCAGGAGAGTCAGACGTGCAGACAGGCTGTGCTGAAGGCCCAGGCTCTACGAGAGCTGCAGCGCCAAGGATGTTGATGATGAGGTGCAATGGTAGACGATTAAGAGGGTGGCTCAGGTTGAGATGGCTGGATGGTGTGGAGAGAGACCTGAGAGGAATGGGAGTTAGGAGGTGGAGAGCTTTAGCCTAGGACAGTCAGACGTGCAGACAGGCTGTGCTGAAGGCCCAGGCTCTACGAGAGCTGCAGCGCCAAGGATGTTGATGATGAGGTGCAATGGTAGACGATTAAGAGGGTGGCTCAGGTTGAGATGGCTGTATGGTGTGGAGAGAGACCTGAGAGGAATGAGAGTTAGGAGGTGGAGAGCTTTAGCCCAGGACAGTCAGACGTGCAGACAGGCTGTGCTGAAGGCCCAGGCTCTACGAGAGCTGCAGCGCCAAGGATGGTGATGATGAGGTGCAATGGTAGACGATTAAGAGGGTGGCTCAGGTTGAGATGGCTGTATGGTGTGGAGAGAGACCTGAGAGGAATGAGAGTTAGGAGGTGGAGAGCTTTAGCCCAGGAGAGTCAGACGTGCAGACAGGCTGTGATGCAGGCCCAGGCTCTACGAAAGCTGCAGCGCCAAGGATGGTGATGATGAGGTGCAATGGTAGACGATTAAGAGGGTGGCTCAGTTTGAGATGGCTGGATGGTGTGGAGAGAGACCTGAGAGGAATGGGAGTTAGGAGGTGGAGGACTTCAGCCCAGGACAGTCAGACGTACAGACAGGCTGTGATGCAGGCCTAGTTCTACGAGAGCTGCAGCGCCAAGGATGGTGATGATGAGGTGCAATGGTAGACGATTAAGAGGGTGACCCAGTTTGATATGGCTGGATGGTGTGGAGAGAGACCTGAGAGGAATGGGAGTTAGGAGGTGGAGAGCTTTAGCCCAGGACAGTCAGACGTGCAGACAGGCTGTGATGCAGGCCTAGGCTCTACGAGAGCTGCAGCGCCAAGGATGGTGATGATGAGGTGCAATGGTAGACGATTAAGAGGGTGGCCCAGGTTGAGATGGCTGGATGGTGTGGAGGGAGACCTGAGAGGAATGGGAGTTAGGAGGTGGAGGACTTTAGCCCAGGACAGTCAGACGTGGAGACAGGCTGCGCGGTTCCTAATTACGCAATTAGGAATCCATAGATTTCAATTATATTAAAATAATGGAATATACCCTGCGGCATGAAGTAGAGTCAGTAGTACTGTTTCTAAAATTCAGATGTCCTGAAAAATATATATTTTAATCAATATCTTAAAACAGTTTTTTTTTCATACTTATACCCATACAAATGACAGTTTGTATTGAGTGGAGCAGGAAATATAATATTTGTGAGAATATAAACCAAAATAATGTCAGGAATAGAAAGTGGTAGAATCAGAATCTTGAGAAGATTGTAACCTTCATTACAAGAAGATTCTTGAGTTCATGAAACCATTACCTGTTTAAAAAATGACTTATTCTGAGGCCTTGGTATCGGTATAAAGATATAATTTGCCGAAGGTGAGCGAATTATCAAATCATGCTAAAAAAAAATCTAATCTTCTTAAAGCTTAATGCTATGTTATTTAGGTCACTTCTTACTTTAAAAAGTAGTTGGCTAGACTATAGTTATAAATCTAGCTTGTTCTGAAAATCTCTAGCTATCTCTATTTTATTTAAGACTACATAAAATACACTGAAACATGGTATTTATTTTCTTGATTTGTATAATCTCTAAATCATTAAGTTTATTACTGACTTGATCCCTTTTACAAATCATTAGCACAAGAATTGAAATTTATTCATGTACTTGAACTACACAACACTTTTCTTTGCACTAAAATATACAGATTATCTTATACAGTATACCAGAGTATCATGATACAGATTATCTTATACAGTATACCAGAGTATCATGATACTAAATGGTAGATGTATACTGGATGGAGTTATAAACAAATAATTTGCAAAAATGAAAACAAAATTTTCTCATGTTCTTGTTAAATTTTGATATAAGGACCCATTTTCAATAAAGAAGCAGTACATAAATATCTACTACTCTCGACAGGAATTTAAAAATAAAATGTTTATTTAAAAATAAATGTAGGTTCTGTTAAATTCAGTAATATTTGTAAGAGCGCCATAATTATTAAAATCACTTGAATTTATGAAATTTAGCTATTTAGTTGTCTTCGATAGTTCACTTCTTTAATTGTTAATTATTTATATTTTTTTATTGATATCCTATTTAGTTAATTGTTAATCTTCCTTTTGTTAGTTGAGACCTAGTCACTGAGCACTCAACACATTTCATTATTACCCATTTTCTCAAGATTGATCTTTTCATTTCTTACATTTGGTATTTTTATGTGATTTGATACCTGTTGCAGTTATCTGCTATACTTAGAGAGGTTGGATCATCAGTCATTTAAATTCAAGAACTATTTTTGCTTTAGCCAATTATAGCTACTGTGATTTCATAAGTATGGGATATTCCATTGTTCGTTGTTGTTTTTACAGTTAGGAAATACATGTTTAGTGTTAGAACGTTTTCTCATTTTGAGTTATTAGTTTCAAATATATTTAGACCTCGAGAATTTAAGTATTGCTTTTTTGTTTCATTCCTTTTGTTTCATAAAAATTTTGTTTTTACGTGTTCATCTATTTTTGCTGTTTTGTATGTATATTCTATTTTATACTGTAAAAACATGAGTTTTAACCCAGATATATATTCTGTTGTAATTTATTTTTAAGTTCCCATAAATGTTACATTTTCTACCAATACACCGAGAAATTTGTATTTTTTTTATTTTTTTATAAGTTTACCCAGATATCTGTTGAATGATTACTAGTTTTGTTTCTAATTTTTAATCTCTTTTTGGACATATTGCGTTCCATTGGTCACTTTAGTATCTCAATTTTTTTTTGTTCTTACTCCTCCAAGAAACCAATCTCCTTTTTTTCCATACCCCGAAAGAAGTTTCATTCGTCACAACTACTAACATCCAAAAAAATTAATGCTTTATTTTACTTCCATATGTCAATATTTCATTACCGAAGTCCTTATATTTATATATAATCGAAGTTTTTATAATAAATAAAGCATGAAATGAAACAAAATAAGCAGCAAAAATGATTCATGTGGAATATATATTTCTTTTTACTCTTTTAAATAATAATAATAAATATTCTTTTTAACGATTTTTTTAGAAAATAAATTAACAATTATTGATATTGATATTCAATATGTAATTACGCGATGAAAAGTAAAGGTATCAAAAAAACAAATAAATAAATCTGTAATTAATAACAACGTTCAGGTTCTAACTTACAAAGTTTTGCTTTGTCTCAGGAAGAAATTTGGTTAGAAAGTTTGACATTAAGTTGTTTTGTTAGCTTATTAATTACCATGAAACAAATCACTTTAATTTTTATCCATTGGTTCAATTTTTTCTCATTTAATCCAAAATTAATTAGCAATATTTTAATATAGCTTATTAACTTAATTATATTCATTAAGAGTTATTTTATTCTTATTACAGTATAAGTATGTAAAATTCAACCTAGAAGTGTAATTTGTACGGTTATGACACTCTCTAAACCTTGAATATCAGTTAGAATAACAAAACTAAAGTTATACATGAACATTTTTAAGACAACTTTCTTACAAATAGCCAATAACATGATTTTTTTAGATCTAGATAACCGATGAGAAGTGTAATAGTTGCGCTGATTTTCCTATTCTTTTAAAGAGGTAACGGAAACAATATACTCGTATCCAAGAAATCCCACGAGAACACACACACACACGCCCACACAAATTTTTTTTTGTACTTAAGCAGTTCTAAATGTATTCTGGACACCAATCCATTGCTCTATAGCTTTACACTTCAAAAAGAGGTTATATAAAACTAATTATAAACTACATAGTCATTATAAACTACTAATTATAATAAATTTATAGTGATTATAAACTACTTAGTGTAAGAAAGCATCCTAGTCAATAATACATACTTGTCTGAAATATAACTCAAACAAAAGAGGCTTCGCTAGTACACTCTTTAAATTTAATATCTTTAAATTCATCACTTCTACATATAAGATAAACATCATGAAGTAAATATGAATTTCATAAATTCAAGAAAGAGTTTCCTATTAGAAAATAATAAATAAGTTTTAATGAATCAAATGGTTCAAACTAAACATTCCTTTGATTAGAAGTTATTATACTGATACTTGAATGATCACTGATATTTTAAGAACAGTAAACAAATTAATACAATCGTACAATGTTGTTAATATTCGTTTTACAATGTGTGGTTTGATATTATATTTAAAAATATTGTTTTATTGTTAGTTAATCCTGCAGAAGTTAACATAACTTAAGAAAACAAAATTTAATCCAATCTTATCTCGTATACTGCTATTGATGAAGACGGATAGAGGATTAACGGGTTTAATTCAAAATAATTATAAAAGAAGCCATTACTATATGCACAAAGCGTCCAATTATCAGTTGTTCAACGATATTGTGATTGTGTTTTGTATATTTAATTTCAACTCACAGGTTTTTATATAACCTAGTAATTAATAAACACATATATAGTATTATATAATATTATTTATTTATAATGTAATTAATCATATTTTATTAATTCCACAGTAATAAACATACTATTGTAATGTATATTACAACATAGAATAGAATGAAGTTATAGAGTTTCAAATAGTAATATCCTACAAGATTTGTTTTTCATTTTGATATTAATATAAATTTCTTTTTGGTGGATTTGTGAATCAACATCATTAAACGCTTACTATCGCATTGTTTATGATATGAGTACAAAATTCAAAATTGACTTTTTGTTTGTTAGAAGAAAACCTGCACACTTTTTGGTGGTTTCAATTAGAGTTAGAGAGAATTTATAAATGTAAATGTAGAAACGATAAGTATGCCGTAAGTTACTAGTGATAAGAAATTGAAATATTTAATCTGAGTTTTAAATCTATTATTTTATGAAGTTTTAGGACTGTTTTAGGGGTAAAAATTGGCGACATTAATTTCGTAAAATCCTTGTCAAATTTATTCACGTATTTAGAAGGAATACATTTATTTACCAATGTTGATTAATAAATTTATTAATATTTTTTATAAATGATAGGCAATTTGTAGTCATATACAACAAAAATTAACAACGATTATGTATCATCTTCTACATGAGTTAATCTCAAAGAGTTTGTTCTAACCTTGGAAGTAATATAAACCTTCTAAACTAAACTGATCATGTAGAAAAGTTTCATGCTTTCTAAAACATTAATAGCTTGGTAAGAACTCCATCTATTTTCATTCCACGTATAACTTGAATATTTCGTCGTAAGTTTTGAAGTAGGAATATACCAGGTATAAATTAAGTTATTATGTTAGGTTAGGATGCAGTGGTTATCTCACATAAGATTTGTTCTTCCTAATATCACGAATATAGAGTAAACATTCTATATTGGGAGTCATAAATTTTGCTAAACGCGTTTAATTAGAGTGGAATCATTAGAAAGTACCTGACAACACTAGGAGCTGCAGACCATTGTTTTTAACGTCCTCAATGAGAGATGATGCACTCAGATTTTTTTTCATCTCATTCAAAAATAAATTGAGAGCTAAAGTGGTCTACCAGATCTACCAGTCCTGAGACGTGCTAATTAAGATTTTGCAAGTACCTGTCATTTAATAGTAGAGCAATAATGAAATAAATTTTATCCATTATGCCTTCAATGTTATTTTACAATTGAAAATTGAAAGAAATAATATTAATATTTATGTATAGATAATCTGCTTTTGTAAAAAACTGCAAATGCCAACTAATTGGAATTCAACGACATAAATTAAATTCTAATTTTAGACTTCCTCTTTAAATAAATAAAAAGTTAGTGAACGTTAATATATTTCCTCTAATTTAGGACAACTTTTGTTTTCTTTTTTTTTTATTCCGTCAGAGGTTTCAGCTTGATATTAGCTTTTGTGTCACTTTTTTCTCCTTGATACAGTCAGATCAGCTTACTGAAGAGACAAAAATAAATCCTATTGAAAACAATTCTAAAGTTTTAAACCTTTTAAAATTAGTCTATATAAACAAATTGGATCAATGCTTCTAATTATAAACAGAGTTGTTAATGTCTGAATAACTTTCCCTCAATGCTTGGTAGTATTTATTTTTTCTACCTATTGAGAAATAATACCAAATCTATGAAAATATATTTAATTTTATTAGCAAATATTTGTGCAACATCATTTTGCATTGAAAATATACCTTGTATATGCTCAAACATCAAAGAAAGTTTAAAAAAAAAATTAATATTTTCAAAAATATATACATTATATGAGTGATATTTTTTTTAAAAAAAATGTGTAAAAACTAATTAAATACCAGAGAAGGAAAAAAATTGTACTTCTAATTGTTTTTATGCTAGAGCACTTTAAGGAGAGAAAAAAGGAATTCATAGTTAAGTTAATAATAAGGGAGATGTTATAAGAAACACAGATAATGAAATACAGGGGAAGTATAATTTAAGTCCTGCGTACTCTCTTTTAGCCGTATACTGGTTTGAATTACAACCTGAATCATTTAAATAGGTGTTAATAATGTGTCAAGAATGGTAGAAATATATAAAGCCACCTAGCAAAACATTCAGTGACTAGGAATGATAGGTACGTGTACTCTATTCCTTGTCAGAATTGCAAGCTAATGTATTCTGGTTAAATGGTTAAAGAGCTGAAAAAACGCATTAGGCAACATAAATATTGGAGAAAACGGAGGGATTCGTGAACGCACTATTTCTGCATATTAGTAAACATAAATATTACATGAATAGAAAATAAGCAAAAGAACAGGATCATTAAAACTACAACACTGAGCATAATATTATTGAATCTATATCATAAAAATACTTTAATAAATGTTCAAAACTGGTTTATTTAAAATAGATGGTAAGTTAAAATTTAAAGACAGTTGGCAGGTATTTATCATAACTGACTCCCTGTCCAGATGCTCGGTTGATTGCTACATACATGCTCCTGAAAATAGTGTTGTCTAAACTGCCAGGTCCAATACTTTAACACCACCCTCGTGAACCTCTCCCTTAACCTTGTCAGCTTTGTCTTTTCTTTCAATTCATTGAATGAAAAATTTCAGAACCAAAAAAAAAATCAGAAACGGTTAAAATTTCAAACTGGGTTAGAACATGCTTCTCTTTTTTTATTACATATAGTGGTGATCGCCTATATATATATGCAGGTTTGATTAAATAATACGCCATATTTACGATTAACTAGTTTCGTCGTATATTTTTCAAGGGACCGGAATAATCTTCTTGCGTCTTCATCCAAATTGTACAGAACATTTCCAATGGTTCCATTGTCTTCAAATATTCCATTGAAGACTTCTATTTGAAGACAATGGAACCATTGGAAATGTTCTGTACAATTTGGATGAAAACGCAAGAAGTTTATTCACTGTCCCTTGAAAAATATACGAGAAAACTAGTTAATCGTAAATATGGTGTATTATTTAATCAAACCTGTATAATTAAAGGACTGCTTCCTAAATATACCAATATAAATATAAATATATATATATATTGGTATATATTGGCAGCAGATCTTCTCTCAAGCATATTTTATATGCTTGCCTTCACTTGGGAGTGGTACTTAGACCTAATAGTATTTGTAATTTTCTTTGTTTAGTTTATTTCTTTAATTGATGTTTATTTACATATTAAACCTGATGATGACATATGAATGTTGAAAGCTTGTTTATTAGTGTAAGGTGAATATACAATTAGATCATGTTATTAAATTTCTTTCATTCATTGGACCTATTTACTTGGAAATGTCATTGGCGAACCTGATTTATAGTTTATCTACTACAATAAGGAAAATAGCCAGGATGTTAGAATCTGTTAACAAAAAGGTCGTGAATGCAGAAACTGCGATCATTTTCAATATATATATGAGTTTTCTCTAGTCAGTCTCTGCATCTTTTTTTTCAAAAATAGAACATTATTTATTATAAAGTATGAAATACTTCAATAATTAATATTCTTAATGATAAAAAAATTTGGAAATAGTTTTCTTCAATTAGCCAAACAGTGAAATAAATTATGGATTTAAATGTTGGCTCATTTAATAATATACTGAAGTGATCTAAATATCTTTTGCAATAGACACCTATGGTGTAATCTAGCGTTGTTATCTGTATGATTGAAAGTTGAAAACTAAATCTTGAAGAGGGATTTGTTTTTAAAAGTTTTATACTGAAATGCTTAGCTGGATAAGAAGTTAGTAAAAAACCTGCACTGAACCTAGTAAAGAATTAACTTGAACTAGTACAGAATTGAGGAAAAAAAGGTAAAGCTACTATTTGATGGTTAACTCTTTTAGACTTAAAGTGAAACCCTACATGGAAGTTGAAGGATTCAGGAGAAACGAGTTCTACTCTTACAGATTGTAAATATGTAGACAGTTTGCATACATTAATTTACTTTCCATCTATGTATCGTCAATACTATTAGTGCTCTGAACTCTACAACATGTAAAATTTCTTTCAAGAATCGAGATGTAACGTATTCATCTTACGGGTGTGATGTATAAATTGTGTACTGAACTCCGATTTTATTGCAAAATTCAACTTGTTTCTCAATGATATTTGACATACTGATTTATTATCAAATTCCAAAGGCTTGAATAAAATTGCGGTATATTTGGTTGATAAAATACTCGTAAAAGTTTTCTCGTCAGGTGCAACTTTAGTTTTTTATTGCAATATGTCAATATCAGTTCGTTAATTTTCAAGATGTTATGAGACTTTTCTAAGTTTTTCTCGTTCTCACTATCATATTTTGAGGATTTTATTGAGTTGAGATTGAAATTATTAATGGACTACAATATGAAATATAATATGATATTATATTTTATTTGTTTTGTATTTTATAAACTGAATAATCTTAGGTTATTTGCTTATGACTGGTTTGGAATTTACTTGTTTAGAATGATGCTGCCCTAAACTTTCATAAACAACTTTGTTTCAACTAAATTTTAAAATTTGATTACTATAACTTTTTTTTTTTAAATGTGGTTTTGATTTTCCAATGGGCTTATGAAAGCTTATAACACACAGCATATTAAATCCACTGTACAATGTTGTTCATTGCTCCCAGTGACTCTCAAAACTAAATAAAGTTCTAGAAAAATGAAAATTTCACTTTCCGCGCTTAATTACTATTTTATCCATTTTTCCATTTCTACTTGATTAAAGCTTGAGGCTGAATCCATTTTTATAAGAGTACTAAATTATCCAGTTTGTCTAATACTTGGTAAAATTTTGCATTGGGTACTGGATCTCATGAAGTTTTTGTTATACTAATCATTATGTTTGTTTTGGTAGATTGATCTACTTGTTTTTTTCTATCTCCAGAAAATTATTCAAAGCGACTTTCATTTGATTCCTAATAATCTATTGAAATATCTCACCGTTCTGTTTTTCTAATTGCTTATTGATTATTTCAAAGTTAGTATAATATGAGTATAAACTGCACTTTTATATTTCAATTTCATTAGTAATTGCCAAAATTTTTGTTTGTATAAAATAAATCTTAGAAAACATTGATTATTCATAAATAGCAAATTATTCTACTTTATTCATGTGATTTGTAAGAGTTACTAAAATTAAATATTATTATATCCTTTAATATTATAAAAACAATAACTGCTCATTTTTATTTTTATTAAATATAATATACGCTTTATACGGTTGAAGAAAATTATTATATACGCTAAATATTTTAAAAAATCTTGGTTTCAAATATCAATTTCGTGGCCATTTTTTTAAACATTTATTCATGGACTTCAGTAAAAGAATGATCACCTATAACTTTCTTATTTTGTAGAAGTTAACCTTGAAAAACTATGTATCAATTCTTTTTTTTTCATTTCAGAAACAAGCGTTTTTATGAACTACTTTGATATAATTTTAGTTTTTTCTTCATACTTTTAAGAACTTTTTATTATTTAACAGATTTAAATATTCCCAATATTTTTCCTTTGAATGTACATTTGTATTGGTAGTATACGTTGTAATATAAATAATATTTACAACAACTTCGCGTATTTGCATAATATTAATCTTTATGTTCATTATATATTCATCTTTTAATTTAAATAATTTTTTTTTGATCGGAGAATACGATAATTTCACTTTATAATTTGTTTTTAAAACATTCTTATATATCAGGAGAATATTTTATCTGGCTTTTTATAACATACTCGTATATTTTAGTAAAGCTAACTTCGCTTCCAATAACATTGAATTATCGACTTCAATTATATATTCAAAAAGAACAATATATAAAAACGAAGAATATTAAATTTGGTGCCAAGTTTATATGAATCAATTATTCTTATTCAGGAAACATGGCATACAATATTGTGCAGAACTACTCTGGGGTAATTTTTTTCTACATGGTATATTTAATTAAATTAGAAAATTTTGCTTGCACAATGCAGGAATAATAATTGACTTTCTGTTAACTGTATTGTTTAATATATTTGAATTTACAACCGTAACCAAAAAATATATTATGACGCAAATATTCTTGTTTAAATTCATTATTTGTGACCAAACTCCAAGCTGTTCCAGAGAAGTGTTTTTTTCCTGTTTTGTTTTTACTTTACTATAAGTAAAGTATAGTGATCGTGAAAAAATTCGATCTCGAGATTTTGACGGAATTACATGTTTTGAGGTCCCAGAAGTCGTTTTATGACGTTTTTACGATGATGTCTGTGTGTGTGTGGGTGGGTGGGTGGGTGGGTGGGTGGGTGCGTGTGTTAGCATTGCTTGTTACCACGCTACGGTCCAGAATCTTTGATGGATCAAGTTGATATTTTACACAAAAATGGGCCCCATTTAGACGAAGATCCCTATTGTTTGGGAAGAATTATGCATGATGGGAAAGTCACTTTTTTTGCCAAAAACCGTTTTTTTAAAACATTTATTTCTCCTAAACTACTAACCCTAGAGTTTTGAAATTTTGACATTATCTTTGAGGTTTCAATTGCAACAAACGAAAAATATATTCAGAATTTTAAAACAACGGGAAATATTTTTTTTTCAATAAAATGTAAAACTTTTGACTTATAATGCAATCTCAAACCTTGTGACAGCGATACAAGCCATACTGTTTGATGGATCAAAATGAAACTATGCCTAAAAATAAAACATTATGTGGAAAATGAGTTGAGATATTTTTTTTTAAAATTACATTCGCTAATGGGGCGTTACAGTATGATTTCTGTTTTCAGAAAATGTTTTTTTGACGCTAAACGGCTTATTAAAAAGTAATGAAAATTTGACCAAAAATGGAACAAAAAATTTGCAATTCATAAAAAAAAATCATGAAGTTTGAATTACGGGAAAGAGCAATAACGATATAAAAACTCTTTGTTTATCCTAGACTAAGAGATCACCTGCTATACTTGTCGAATTTTTTGTATTTTTTTACATTGTTTACATTGACTTAGACATTTTTTGAGCGAATCCACTGAGATAAAATTGATTTTATAAAGGAACAGTTTAAATTGTTTATTGAATTATATGAGATGTAAGAGGAATAATATTGTGCAGGTAAATGATAACACTCATTAAAAAAAAATTCGTATATATGTTATTTGACAAAGGGGAAGGAAAATGATCTTATTAAATACTAAGAAGCCATAAAATTCCCAGTATAATAATTCTGTTAAAAACCAAAAATGTAAAAGATAATTCAAAATATAAATCTTTCGTTTAGAGATTAATAACTATATTTATCGTACATCTTTAATTAACAGATCACCTTAAAACAACATTTTCTTCGCTGCTTAAGATGTTTTTCAGAGAAAAAAAGGGTATTTTACTGTTTCAAATTTAAAAATTTTACATTAATATTCAATGTAGAAGGATGTCAAGTAAACGATGTAAGAAATCTACTGGCTATTTGAACAATAGCCATGTTCTCTTGTAGGATTATATTTCGTTTCAAGAAATGTTCAAATTGGTTTTTCAAAAATGTTATTACTGCTGTAGTTATACTAATGAAATTATTTGCAAATAATAAATTATTTGTGATGTACAAAAATAAGCTTATAAATTGATATGTCCTTCAATGACTATCTGTACTAACTCACGAATGCAATGCTAATAATTATATCCCATTTAGATATTTATGTTATGCTTAAATGATACGTTATGTTTTATATACTCAAGAAATTTGACATTGAGTTACTTATAGTAAAGTAGAGTGTAGACCACTCCAGATTTTTTAACCTGTAGTTACTATTACACTTGTTTTACGAGTGTTTTTAGACTGTTACTACTTTGGCTGTATACTTGGTATACGTGTTGCCTTTGTTCAAAAATTGTTGTATTATCCCAACCTACATGAAAAATTCCATAAAAACACAAGTTTAGGGGATATCAGGAAATTGGTAAAAATGGAATACAAACACTGTTGAGCATATGTTTTTTATAAGTAAACAAAATGTATAATTGGACGTTTTCCATGGTAATATTAACATCTAGGAAACATACATGTAAAAAAAATATCGTGAAACTAACATTTTAGAAATGATTTAGCAAGTTCCTTGCTCAATCAATCAGTACAAAGGTTAAGTTATCTTCAATTTTTTTGGGTTTATTAGGGAAATTGAAATTGACAGGGGGTGCAGGAAACCTTACTATAGTATTGCATTTAATAATTTGCATTGAATAGCTATAAAGATGGTAGGATTGTTTTCAAGATATTAGAAATCGGACAATGAATGAAAAGTATAAACACTAATCACTCCTGTTCCCTTTGAAGAAATATTGAAGCACTAGTGTGTTAAATGCAAACTATATATTTTGGTTTATTAATTTATACCAATTAACATGGAAGGATAGTGTCACAAATCTATGAATCTACACATTTACTTCCATTAGGTAAAGGCGTCTTAAACGGTGCGCTGAGGAGCACTGGTGTGCCAAAGAACACTCCCTGGTGTGCCCCAAAGAAAAAGAACATTATATTTGAATGTTTAAGAAACTTGAGCGAATTTTTTTAAAATTTGCTAGTATCCTAGTATCTCATTAGTATACTAGAGAGCAAAATATAATGTCAATAAATAAAGAATTGTTTTAGGATACGTCTGTATTATTTTCTTATTTTTGTTGCTGTCATTAAATACTAATATCACCATTATAAATGGTATCATTTTCATCAGGCAGACTATAAACAACAAAGCAATCAAAGCAATCCCAAAAGAAATATGAAAAGAAAAGAAATATTTATATAAGAAAATTTAAGTATAAAAGCCTAAAAATTATATTATTGGTATGTAGGAAATCTAGGCTCTATATAAAAGCAACTATATCCTCTTCTTAAGAGTAATAAATTGGCCCTAATTTAACACTGTCTTTGTTTCATTGCTATTTTTCTCCATATTCAAATAGAAGGTGGGCCCAGCATTTTTATTAAACTTAATTCATGAATGCGCTCTGTAGTAAAAGAGATTGTTAAGCCCATCAATAGATCCTACAAGCTCCTTTCAAAAAAAGAAAGCTATAGTTCCTGAAAACGAGGCTTCATGATGTGGAACTGTAATCAAGTACAACTATATTTTTTTTTTATTGAATGAACTTTCAATGTTTATAAAAAAAAAACAGATAAATTGAACAGATAAAAAAAAATATAAAATTGAAAAATAAATCAAAAAATGTCTTGAAATAGGGATTTTAGATCTGTCAGCAATATTGAGCTGTGAATGGTGCGTGAAGGAGTCTAACAGGTGGGCACTCCAGCCAATCGATGACTAATGAAACGTAAAACAAGCCATGTAGAGTTTTTAAAATAAATGTCCTCGCTCCTCATTCGATTTGCACTGATTTTGCAAATTCTAAAAAAACAGGCGACAATCTAATGAAGCTCTTAACAAAGTAAAAATATACTCAATAATCATGTTCTATTTTAGTAAAAAATGTCCGACTAAATGATGCCAACCAAAAATTTTTTAAACACTTTTTTTAATTTAATGCATACTAACTACACCATTTGATATAATTGTTTAAATAATTCAATTGAAACCCTGGAATATTATTTGTTTAACATTATAAATTAAAAATACTAGTACTGATATTATAAGAGGGAACAAAATTAAACAAATTGCTGAAGGTATGGATTAAGTAAACTTTATACGCATTCAACATGTTATAGTTGCATTCTACAATTATATTTACGGATAATACTTCCTTTGACTGACAATTGCACAAATAAAGAAGAAACTTTTTCTTGCAAAATATTACGGTTAATTTTTCTATGAACCGATCTTCACAATAAAAAAATATACTATGGTTATGTACAACTTCTATAACAATTAAAAAATAGTGTATATATATACATTTCACGGTAAATGACAGACACAGAAGAAAGGAACAAACACACTTACTGTCTCTAAGACACAATACTTACTGTCTTTGAGAGTCAGGAAGTCTGTCTGTTTCTTTTTTTTGTGTTAGTGATTTACCGTGGAACGTTCTTTGTCCTTTTAGATCATTTTCCTGTTTACTATATATATATATATATATATATATATATATATATATATATATATATATATATATATATGTTGGTATAAATAGGCAGCAGATCCTTTTCTAAACAAGTATCATTAAAATTAACCGCAGTCTCGGCATTCACGATCTTAAGACTGAGAGATTCGATCCTACGAACTAACCTCCTGCTAACAGAATTCAACTGGAAAAGGAGTTGGCCAAGTGACATGTTAAATTAAAATCGATGACTCATGCTTAGTCATTGCTATAAATAGATTAAAATGATAGTACAGGTTAATATAAAGAGAATGTCAAAGGTCAATAATGAACAAGAAACAAGTGGTTAGAATAAATTTTATTTAAATAAATTCTAAATTATTCCAAACAAAATTTATTTAGAATAAGTTTTATTCTAACCGCTTGTTTCTTGTTCATTATTGACCTTTGGCCTTCTCTTTATATTAACCTGTACTATCCTTTTAATCTATTTATAGCAATTACTTAGCATGAGTCATCGATTTTAATTACCCATGTCTCTTGGCCAACTCCTTTTCCAGTTGAATTCTGTTAGCAGGAGGTTATTTCGTAGAATCGAATCTCTGAGTCTTAAGATCGTGATTGCCGAGACTGCGGTTAATTTTAATTATATATATATATATATATATATATATATATATATATATATACAAAAGTAAATTATCTTAAATTAATTTTTTCAAAAATTTTTTAATTTATATAATATTAGTATTTATTTTTATTAATTTAATTATTCTTAATTTTCTGTTCTTTTGAATTTTATATTTACGAAGAATTCTTTTTATTATTATTAATTTTTTTATTATTATATTTTTTCCTCGTTGCTATTCTTCTTCAGCATTCCTACTACTTTTTTTTGTTTTTGTTGTCGTCAACTTGTACATATTCTGTGACTCTGTCCAGTTAGCTTTCGTCTTCTCGCCACTCAACTTCTTTTCCTGAAGACGAGCGTTAAATGGGTTGAAATATTGAATATGAGTCTTAATTTTTGTTTTTCTTTCGTGTTTCTCAGAGTTTTTAAAAATATATATATAAACACTTTTTCTTCTTCTTGGAATTTGGTCAGGGTTAATATACGGAATCACCTATTTGCCAACGTTTCGTCTTTATTTTAAGATGTCCTCAGGGCTATAAATCAAGGCTAGCTTCTGTTACCGTACCAACATAATAAGGGTTATGTTGTACGGTAACAAAAGCTAGCCTTGATTTATAGCCCTGAGAATAAAGACGAAACGTTGGCAAAAAGGTGATTCCGTATATTAACCCTGACCAAATTTTAAGAAGAAGAAAAAGTGTTTGCTAGTAATTTGTATTCAAGAAAACAGTACCGTATATATATATATATATATATATATATATATACACTTACAAAATTCTCCTGGTCGCATTTAAATGTTTGCACGCTCGAAATTGAACGTCAGCATTGGAAATCCGGCACATTACCTATTGTGCTAGAGAGACTGTTGAACACTAGGCTTCCAAAGACTAATATAAATGACGGAAAGGTTAAATAATTGTTTTTTTGGCCTAAATTATATTGATTTAATTATAATAAATTTAGAAAGAGAAAATTGAATGAATAATCGGCGAGAATATGAAATAATTATTTAATATATGATTAAATCATACTTATTATAGTTAATAAACTATTAACAGCACCGATTTACGTGCATAGTTAAAAAACCGTTATCTGAACAGAACAACATTTCTTTTTTAAGGATTCAATTTACAATGTAGTTAGCATTTGCCATGACTATTCATATGTCTCTACAGATAGTTTTATTTCATTTATGTAAAGCAGCATTTCAACATGGCGAATTACATGTTACTCTCACAGAAAGAACGTATAAAAATTTTTTTTTTTTGAAAATTCTAATGGTACAATAAAATATAAATAAAGAGAACTATTTTAAACATAAGTTAATTATAAGGAATGAATTAACAAATTTTGTTTATTTTGTTAATCACAATGATATTCAGAATTACTAAAGAATTTACTTATATAGAGATTGTTGTTCTTTGATGAGGTTTTACCCCTGTCGACGTCATCCTTGCCTTGTGAGCCTCATTGCCTACACCTGTCTTTTCTCCTTCCAAGTCATATATTTCATTTTAATCGTTAGCTGAACTTTTTTCTTCTTTGAATAGGTAATACGGCTCTAATTATGCTTGATATAGGCATTAAGAAGGGTCCAATTGAACATCACAAGTTAACTACACTATTTCAGCAAACTACCCTTTGTTGATCATTAAAGCTCCCTTGATCATCATTTAAATGATAAATGAAGGGTTTGTACTTCTTGGCTGTTTGCCAATTATGGCTTCTGAAGAAGGTCTTATTGCACTCTTCAATGCTTCATTACCTCGTTATCTTAACTTGACAATACACTGGCCTTCGTTTTTTTTTTATTTATTCTTACATTAATTTTGTCACTTTATCTATTTTATTACCTTTGTTGACTTACTTTTTCTCATACTTTTCTATAAACAATATTTTTTTCCAGCTTCAAGATCAGTATAATACTAACAGTAATTGTAAATATGAACATTCTGTGAGTTGTTTATTTGTTTCCATATTTCATTTCTCATTTTTATATATCTTCTTAAAATTACCCTATAACAAAATTGTAGAATCATATGAGAAAATTTTACATATTTCCTCTTAATTGGATCCCGGTTTTAGGTAACTTTAGCTTATTTAAAGACATCTATCACATTCTGCTGTTTGTACTTTTATTCCATAAAGTGTGACTATATGAATTTTGTATATAGAACAGTTTTAATATATAGTAATATGTATAACATATGTAATGTGAAAGTGTTTTGAGAAAGCAGGACAATTAAATTATTGTTAGTTTAACCAAAACATTACAAATTGATTAATAGTCCTTTCATTCACAATATAGACACTCACAGTCCACAGACGAGTGAAAACAAGTCAACTAACAGTTCAATCACAGGTCAACCAACCCACCAGACTGAAGAGCAAAGATTCAAATTTACACATACAGTATAATTACTAATAATAGTATGACACTATTATTTTTTTGGCCTCAGATAAAGACTACCCTAAAAAACTTCCACTATTTAAATATCAGTTCTTTTAAATAGCAAGAAACCATTATTTATTTGTTTAAATTGTTGTAAAGTCTTAAACACAGGACACGACGTTCAAAGTGCAAATAAAAGTTAGAGTAACTTCAAATTAGCCATTCAGAGTGATGATTTGTAAGATTGAAGTCACTAAGCCATAAGTGATGTAATCACCCTTACTGTTGAACCAGACAATACAAATTGTCCATGAAGTGACAGTTCCTTTTTGTACCTTTAAAAATATAGTTAGGGACACGAAAAAATGACATAAATTTATACTGAAAGACCTTAAAGACAACTGATTGTTTACTAGTTTTAACTATATCGTTATTAAAAAAAATAACTTATTTAATTCTAATGTAAAATTAATACATAATAATACAATCAGTTATTATGTGGTATTTACTCACTGTAGGTAAAAAGCTAATGAAATAGTCTCGACATATAAATTGTATATACAACGCATTTCGAACACGTAGTGTTCTTCTTCAAAAATGCCTGAAAATAGCCTACAGGCATTTAGTGATGCCTGAAGAAGAACACTATGTGTTCGAAACGCGTTGTTTATGCGATTAAATTTCTATATGTAGGGACTATTTCATTAGCTTTTTACCATACAATAAATTATTTAAGTTTGTTTCAAACATTTATATTACTTGCTGTTTTTATTACTTTCTTAAAATTACGTTTAAGTTGGTAAAAACACGAGCACATGAAAAAAAGACACATGAAATCTGTAATTTCTGCTTTCAACTAACTTGAAAAAGTTGAGGGTAGAACCACAAAAGCCATGAAGCCAACAGTTTAGCCTCATAAATGCGCTGGGGTAATAAGAACTAGTTTCAAGATGGGTGAGAAATGGAGATAACGAAGTTCAAGGGTCTGAAAGGCAAGAGAAGGAATATTAATGAAGAAAAAAGAAATTGAGTAAGTTATGAGTATAAGAGATTAAAAAAAAAGACTTTAGTGAAAGGAAGGAGGAGATTATGAATAGGATTTAGTGTGCAAATGAAAAATATTTTAAATAAATGAGACGATGAAACAAGGCTATAAATAACTAGAAAATAGATAACGGATATAGAAGAAATAAAAAAATACCTAAATAAAACTTAATTACAAAGAAATTATGAAATATTACAGAAATAAATGAAAATAAAGAAAAATATAAGGTAATATAAGAAACCAAATATAAATAAGCAGATAACTTGAAGGCAGTTTCTTATGATATTTAAACCAGTTGCAGAGAATGCTTTTACCTGCAGACATAGACTTCTTCTGTAGCTCGCAGGATCTTTGTCATTGTTTGCATTAATGTCTTCACTATATTATAAATAAAACAAAAATATTTCATTTTTGTAATATATGTTGTATGTTTAATTGCATTTACCTAAAAGATAAAGAATAGGATCATTCTTACTTTTGTTTGCATTTTCACATTTATATTTTAATATTACTCGTTTACATTTAAGTGCTGTGACCTACTTTATATTGGTGCTATAGATATATAGTAGCGAGTTTCTGTTATTTCTTTACATGTGCTCTTTCTCTATTTCTTTAATTTGCGAAATTGTTTCATTTCATTAGTCTATATGAATATATATACAAATATTGATAAAATTATAGACCGTGAAATATAAACAAAAATGAAGTTTATCAAGACTCTGTCAGTTCTTCAGGTTCAAATTAAACTCTCAATGCCAACATTTACGTTTTTATTTAAACCTTTTTCACAAACAGAAGTATAAAGTATTTGAAACAGAAAAACTAAGTATTACAGTAAAGATATTTTACAAGAAAAAACCACAGACTATATTTTTCTAGACATTATACTTCTGCCTATGAAAAAGTTTTTCAATAAAAACCAAAACGTTGGCAATGAGAGTTTAATTTAAAGCTAAAGAACTGACCGAGTTCTGATAAACTTTATTTTATCTATAACATTTATTTATTTTATGTACAAAGGAGATCATATAAACTCATTACTACATTTCAGTTGCCTTGTCATTAGATAGACAGCTCTGAATTGCTCTGGAGACATCTGAAGATTGAATGGAGTCTCGTTAAGAGTCAGTCAGTGCAGTCAACTTGCGGAGGGAGGGGGCAAATAATAAATAATATAAGGGGAAAAAGATAAATAACAAGAAACAATTAATGTATTAAAAGTAATTTATATATTTTGTAAGGCCACATCTAATGTTTTTGAAAATATTTCTTTTACTGAGACTCCATAATTTTTTTTTCTGTCAAAAGTGAGTGTTATCTGCATGATGCTAACATACAATTAATCATTGTGAGGTTTCCATTGCTCCCCGCTTTTCATTAGGTGTAGACTGAAGCCATCCTTTCCCTGAACAGAACTTATTATCTGACTCTCAAACTTTATCTTCAAGCATAATGACTTACAGTACGAAGATAACTTATACTTCTGCAATAAAGACACGACTATGGGAACCGGTCTGAATCCTTCCTTCGCCAAATAATTTATCGTAAAACTTGAACAATTTTTTGACGTGCTCGCACCAGTATGATATTTTTACACCGTCATTTAGACAATAATTTTTAAGTATGACTTAAATTTTAATGGTGGAGTTAAACCGATTTAACTGATTTTATTAATTTCTTTACAACCTTTTCGATTTTATTACATTATTGCATTTTATCAAAATCAATCACCTTCTTTGAACTGAATATCATTATTTTCAGTGGTTCTTTGAATATTCATATTCCTTGTCCTGCAAACGTTAATTAATAGTCCACTTAAGTAGTTATCGCTCATTTTATATCCTAAAACTCCTTTTTTTTTCTTTTCTAAGTATTTTACTCGCAGTAAGATTAAATACAACAATCTCCAATAGATGAACTCAAACTTCAATTCCTTGAATCCAATTATAGTCAAAATTTAATTAACAAAAAAAAATATAAATTATAGCAGCTCAAATCAACGAAATAGCGAAGTTTGAGAATTTCAATGTTATTTGGTGTCTGACAGGTTTTGTCAAGCAAGCGTAATTTAAGCTCTTACATTTGGTCTCTGTCACGTTCATCTTAAATCTGGGAGTCTATCCTTCACAGGGCTTATCTTTTCCCAAAAGATTCACAATTCATTATTCTTTACACTATCTCTGTTGTTTTAAGAGTAGATAATAGAGTTTATTTTCTATGTTGAGCCTCTAATGATGATATGCAGTTCATGCTAGCATGTTGATACTTCATATTTAATCGTTTTTTAAAATCGGTGCCATAATCAACTCGACTATAATGCATAACTCGCATTAAAAATACTCTTCGTGATACTGGTTTGTATCTAATAAATTTACGTTCCTTCTAAATTAAAAGAACTAACAGCGATTATAGATATGACATGCAAAAATCTATAGCGCGAGAAAAAAAAAACAAAAACGTAGTTTGCCAACTTTAAATCAAACCAGATAATAAAGAAGCATAGGTGCAATTTTTTTTTAATATTGGTGTAAGTACCACAGTGAATGGAAATATATAGTTCTGAATCTTAATTTTAAAGTGTAATCTATTTTTATGGTAACACGTATTTGAAAAATATACATTTGTTTTTAATTAGAATAGTGTAGATGCGACAAAACAATTCAATGGCGAACTTATTTCATCATTTAAAGCCAAATTCCACAAATTAATATTATTTTTAAATTCGCCTTGCTTCGTAATAACTATAACAGTTGCTCGACCGTTCTTTACGCAGTGTAACTGCATCTAAAGCGTGCTTGGTCTCCCACTTTTTTCTCCTGAAGACGGATTAATAAAAAAATGTGAGTTTGTAAGTGTGTTTTTTATTTTTTATGAGACTCTTCTTTCGATTTTGGATTCGTATTGTGTCCAGTTTGCATCGTCAACACAATCAATAAGTACCATTTATTAATAAATATAACAAAAAACTCAGAAAATTAGTTGCTCTTTTCTACTCGTATAACAATCACCAAATCTTCTCAAGTGTTTCTTGAGGCAAAACTGCAAAAAAAATCATAGTTTTTCAGATGTAAAACAGAATATATTTAACATAACTATGAACTAAAAATATCACCGTACCAGCAATGGTTATACTTCTAAAGTTGCCGCAACTATACAATATTTTTTCACTTTTCTTCTTATTAAAATCAAACTTGCGCTCCAGTTTATTTGTTAATAAATTTAAGTTGGTATATTTAGAGCAGGAACCTGTAACATGTACCTGACATCATACAGACTCGGGACCCACTGTTTAACATCTTCTCCCAGAAGGGACGTGCTCAGATGTATTTACCTCCTGCATTAATAAATCGAGGGGCACAATGGGTATTGAACCCCGGATCTACAAGTCAAGAGGCGAGCAGGTGTCACTGCACTAACCTGGCCCCCATCCGGAGATACTAAAATTTTGATAATACTGCATTATACAGACATCCAAGTAATACTATCCATCAACTCATCATTTCTCATAGATTTTGTTGTAAGCATGTCTTTAGAAATAGTAATTTGTCTGACATTGAATATTTCTTGTAATGTTGTTTTACGAAAACTAATATCATACTCTTCATGATCGAAGATCCATAACCATTGTATTTTGATTTCAAGTAGGATTTTTTTTTTTAATATTTTAGTTAATGACTCTATGATTTATTATTAGAAATATTTATTTTAATGTAAAATGAAATACAAGAGGCCTGACTGAAGGTGGGGTTGCCTTTGAACAGGCGAAGCAAAGGGTGTGATTACAAGAACCCATTGTTGTTGAGGCGCATTTGAAGTCTGACTGCTTTGTCATTCAATACGTCTTAAGGGCTCTTGCCCTAGAAGCACTGATGGCTGAGATAAAATCAAATCCTCTCACTCAAAAGAAACACGATGTCCCAAATTTCTTAAGACAATCTTTTGTCTAGACGTGTAAAATATTTAATTTAAACTTTATTGCAATCATAAATACAATAATGAACATAAATTTCATTTGTAACTTCGAGGAAAAGATAATGGATATTTCTGACTTTTTTGAAGCTAATTTAGTTTTCCATTATGAGGTAGTTCAAACAACAATGTTTATTACAATATTTTCCAGATTGAAACATAACTAAAATCCAATTCAATACAGTTATGCGTAGGCTGGCCAGACGTCCAGGACTCTGCAGAGTCCCTTTTTTCACCCTATTTAGGTCATTTCTCCCTCAGTGGGTAATGATGTCCACAATGCATTGTCTCGCATTGTGAAATTTAAGCTACATTTTTTTTAATTATGATTTATTTCCTACAAGGGAACTTTAAAACATGTTTTTCACCGATTTTCAAAGACCCGACTACATACCTACGTTCTTGTAACTCTGCGCATGCGTTCTGGCAACTCTGGTGAATCATTTACTTAATTTTTATTAAATAAATAATAAATTCATATATTTATACTAATATATCTAGCGGGAGCTGCTCTTGCACAAAAAATACAGTAAATATGTAGAAAACAAAATTTAAATCTAATAATTTGATCATAAGAACGTCTACATATAATATATATAATTATAATAATATATTATATACTAAGCATATTATAACCAAAACTATATAACCTATGTAGTATTATACCGCATAAATATAGTCTAGGCTTAAAAATTAAAAAAAAAATAAGCTGAAAAAGATTTGGACCCTAGTTATGAATGAGTATTGTGTGTGTTTGTGTGTGTGTGTTGGTGTATATGAGAGATATGTGAGAGACAGTGTGTATAGTTAAACTGTGTTCATATTCAGATTCTACAAAGTGTTTTGAAAGTACAGGACATTCATAATGTTATGTTGCATGAAAAATACTTTCATGTTGCAATAAAATATTCATAAAAAGAAACCACTTTCTTTGATGTGACTTAAAAGTAATTTTTGGAATAACATAAATAGAATGCAATCAATAAGTACCATTTATTAATAAATATTAACCACAAACTCAAAAAGTTGTTCTTTTTTACTCGTATAATATTTGACAATGCTTCTCGAATGTTTCTTGGATCACAAATGCAAATAAATAATTATAATAAATTAATAAGTAATAATAATAATAATAATAATAATAAAATCATGATTTTGCATATGTAAAACAAAAGTTATTTACCATAAATATGCATAGAACTGATAAATGTGGAGCAAATGGAAATTTTTGCCGAAAAGAATCCGCTAAGCGAAAGTTCTCATAGCAGACAATACATATTTATTAGATTCAAAATATAATTGTCTGTTTCTTAAAAAAAAATGTAGTATAAATATCAACTGTTTTATTTTTGAGGTCATTGAATGTCAGATATAACAAAGTTGGAAAACCAAAAAACTGACCTAGGTCTTAGGTAATCACAGAAATTGAGAAAACGGCTTGTACCAAGTACCTCACTTAGGAGCCCAATTAAATTGCAAACATCTCACTATGTCAATCTTCAATGTTATCAATAGAAAATTAGCATAGTACGTTATAGTTTTTTAAAAGATATGATATTAAGACCCATAATATGAAAGAAAAAAATTACCTCATATGTTTTTAAATCTAAAACAGCTCGCCTCCGATGAATGAGAACTTACTTATAAACAATATCCTAACAAAATTAAACAAAGTATGATAAGATAAATAGAGGGAAATGCAAGAATCCCAATATTGTTTTGTATTTCAGATGTATTTCAGTTAACTGAATTTAAATAAAGCTTCCTGTAACAATTTTATCTTATACAATATTCATGACAAATCCCCCCCTAAGAGTGGTTCATTGGATTTGAATCAAAAAAATACCTTAGATTTTAAAATTTCTCAAAAAATACCTTCCTCTGCTTAACTGCAGCCTATGTAATATTTTAACGAATTTAATTTAAAAAATATTAAAAGGCAGAAGACTAAATATATTAACAGGCATAGAGAGTCATTGTATCTGTTGTGGCACAAATATTTGCAGTTGACTTCTAAAATAGTTATGAACACAGAAAGTTTTCTCTTCTTTCCAACATTTATAAATTTTCTATTTATGTATTCTCCTTGGTACCTTTAGTTACATACGATGCTTATTCCAATTTGTTTTCTGAATTAAGTTTAATTAGTAAAAAAGACTATTTATTTTGAAGAAAGGTCTTTAAATCAGCAGAATTTCAGATGTCGAATAAAATATTTTCTCGTCCTTTAAATAAAATATTCAGAGTTACATCGAGATTTCTAAGCCTGGTTGTAATCATGCTAAATGAAATGTTCAGTATAAAAATATGAGAAATAAAAAAAAATACAATTCTTAATAGAAATTGGTACTGAAAATCTGTATTAAGAGATATTCTATACATAACTTAGTAAATGAAAATAATAAACTGAAGAAAATATCAGAAATATTTATTTCCTTTTATTTGTTTTTGATTCTTTTATTAAGTTACCATATTATATAACATATCCAGAATTACTGTTTGCGTATGAGTTTAACTTTATCGTTAGTATTGAGATTAATTCCCAAATGGGTACGAATGTAGATTCTGAGAGAATTAGTGATAAGTTCGCAGTGTTGTACTAAGTTGAACGGCAAGTTAGAACCAAGAGGATGAACTTGTGTTAGCCCACCTCATTGCTATAACCTCACCAGTTTCAGTTCTGTAAGCAAGAACTTAAACCAAAAGACCCTTTGATAATTAGTGGTGCAAGTTATTTAGATCTGCTTTCAAACAGCTTATTGTTTTGAGTTAGTCCCTCAAGGAGATGACAAAAACAGTTCACCTATTTGGGGGCTCTAGCCGGCCTGCTGTTCCGCTAATTAACTGAAAGGCAAAACAATCGTCTGCCCTTGCCTGCGATATTATATTTGCATTGAGTCTAATGCCTGCTATCCATCACCTGAACACCGCCCAACCCATTCTCATTGACCACTGCCATCAAAATCACCATCTCATTTGACACCGGCATTAGTTACAAACTTACAGCCAGCTTGCCAAACGAATTATTTCCAAATCAAATTCAAACCAGCTTGCAAAGCGAAACTTAAAAAAATAAACAATTTAAACAAATATTGAATATTACTTTAAGATTTAACAACTTGCAGTCATGCGCGAAAGTAACAAAAATTATTAATAATTAATGAACCTCTAAAATGTATTACTCTCTCTCATAATAAATATGTTACAACATTGTCTACTTCAAATTAAAATTTTTTACCAGTTCATGCGATTTCTACTATAACTTTTACATATCAAGAGTTCATAATTGTTAAAAAGTATTTAGTTTTACTATATAAATTCTTTTATAATTTTTGTAATCAAGTTATCATAATCGTTTACAACATTACAACTCACAAGTACTACCTTCAACTAATTCATTTCAAAACTTAGTATTTTAATTTTAAACACAATTTTGAAATTAAAATTAGTACATATATATATGTTAGAATTTTCATTTATTACTGTTGGGTAGTAATAAATTGCCAAACAAAATTTTTTACTGGCAAATATAGAAATTATGTACATACAAATACTTCTTAGTTACTGTATTAATAACACGTAATATGCAGTTTTGTTTTTTTATGCAGTATTAATACGTCATTAAATTTATTAATTTTTAGTTGCTCTATGTTTGATTACAGTTTTATTAACTTTGATAACTTTAAGAAAATAAATTGGTCGACACAAATTGAATACTATGATTCCAATTACTTCATTGTTGATGCTGTCTGTTGAACAATTATTCGACAAGTAATATTATTTAACAAACAGGTATCATACATTTTTGGCATACATATGTTTCCGTAAGTTACTGTCGTAGATTATTTACAGATGGTTTTCATTTTTTGATGTACATTTTATATTCTTTTTGAATACGAATATCATTCACAAAATGATTCACAAGGTGATAGCAAAATCATCTGAGCATTGTCAAATATCTTTTTATTTTGACAAATTCAAGCGTTTTTTTAATGCATAATTAATAATTGTAATCGTAATAATATTGAAATTTGATTTACTATTGATGACAAAGTAAAATTTCAGGTGGTGTTTGCAAAAGAAAATTTCAATTTTACTTTTCATTCTTGTAATGTTAAAATTGCCAACTTGATGTTTGAGGTTGTATCATTTTCATCTATAAAGTTAAATTACGTTTGACATAATAAAAGCACAATTTTATAATCAAAGTATTAAAAAGTTCTAGACTAAATTTGACACAATCGTCGACAGAGAGAAATTCTTTCACAGATAAGCGACATTGTTATTGCCTCACCAACTAGTAAGAGTTATCCGGGTATAAAAGATTATTAATCTAGCGTTACACTGAATCTCAGACAAAATGTGTGCATCAGTTATTAAGTGGTTTTGAATTATAAGACAAGTTTCTCCCGCACCGATGCCAAATGCAGAAACTATCTACAAACATCATTTCTAATAAACTTCTTAGGTCTTCTTAGCATTAGCACATTTCAATGACAGTGTAACAGATATTATCTACCAGTTCTTTGGCTATCAGGAAACTTCCATCTATGACTGCTGCTACTCTCTAAACGTCAAAATTGAAATTAGCGCCAAGTTGAGCTCAGCTAAATAACTTCGCTGACTTACATTGAAATTCATTTCTCTTCCCGATTCTACAGTTTCACATTATTTTATAGTTTACCACTTCAACCACATTCACAGCGAAAAGCTTAAAACAAAATCACCTTCTTTGTAAGTAATTCCTATTGCACTCAAAGACTACCGTTACTACTAATTTTGGTCTATATGATTTTCTTTTATGAAGTTTGGTGTATGTAACATACCGTCGGTGGCTTCATTCGTGAAATGATTTCTGGTTTAAATTTTTTTTATATCGTTATACTCGTATTGATGATCGTTTCATCTCCTCATAATCAAGAATATAACATTTACTCTTTTTACCAACTCTCTTTGGGCACCTCAAAAAATATGGTATTGTTACATATAATTAAATTATGGTGGTATAGCACAATTCAAGAACACAGAATAGGATTCTTCATGAAGCTAACATATATATCTTTTTTAGGTGCTAATCCAATTCTTAAATGAGTATCGTCCATTAATTCCTTTCCACAATTCGGTCATAACCTCAGTACCATAATTTTTAAGTATCGTTAACTTCTCCAGACGTTTTATCCCTCGCACACCACACTTACCCTCTATGTAGTGTGTAATACAAGCAAATACTTTTAAGATCCTAAAACTAAAGTTCACTGCTTTATTTTTTGCACAAAGCCACTTGAAAATGCGTTTCAAGCATGCAATGATAGTTTAACAGAGGTGACAGTTTTCATCACGCAAACCTATCTGCTCCCCTGTCGCTCATTATTCACACTACAAAAACCACAATTGGAGCTACTTTGTAAAAAATCACACCAGCTAGAAGGGCTTCTTTTGACTTTATTCCAATTAGGTAAACTTGGTAGCAAAAATATATACCTTTATGACTGCAAGCATTTGGCTGTATATAAGTGAATACGCGATTTCCAATTTATGTTGTAAGAGAATTAATTCTTTAAATGCGCAAGCCCCAAACCAAGCTGTTCATACTAAAATTAGTTTCTAATATCAATTAAGTATTTTTCCAGAAAATCAAAGAAAATATTTTACCCAAAAATTTAGAACTGTAGGAAGCCTAGCCCAGCTTAGCACTGACATTCTTCATATTACAGAAAAAGAAAATGTGACTGTCGTATTTCCAAATTTTTGAGATTGTTTCCACTCCTATCAAAATCAAAACGCTTTCGGAAGGTAAACAAGATTTGTTTGAAATTTGAATCTTCCAGAAATATATCATACTACGCATCCAAACGAGAAATCCCATTCACGTTGTGAAGATTTAACACTCATTTCAAGACTATTTTCATGAAAAGCATTTTAAAAAACTTCTGAAATATTCATAAACATAACATTTTTATCACATTCTGGGATGAAAACACAAAATCAGTCATCACTAACCGTTTTCTTGGCCGTCGTTATAAAAGGACTGTGTTGTCTACACTTGTAGTTTCATAAATGTTAGAAATAAAAGATAACTCGCCATGTGATAAATTCATTCCTGTTGCTTAAAAATTTGAACATATTCTTCTGGATCTCTTCGGTCCGCCCACTTTGTTACAAGAAATACGCCATATTTGTCTATGGCTAATTTCTGGATTGGTAAAAGCTGATATAACTGCTGCTATGGTAGTAGCCAAGTACGGTATTAGTGAAAAGATATCTTTAAATGGTTTTCTCTGGCGATTAACATCTGATCAAGGTTGCCAACTTGACCCCGAGTTATTTCAAACACTCAAAATACTTATTACATGCTATAATAGACTACAGGAAACCACCTGCGTCTAATAACCTTGTGGAACGACAGCATCGTTAGTTTAAAACAACCAGTGTGTGTCATCAATCTACAGATTGAAAATATTACCCAGCGATCATGACAAAAGTAGAAATTTTCTTTCAGTGACCAATATATTTTAGTAAAACTTTACTCGCAAATCCAACGTGAACGAATCAAAATGATTCGCCACCTGTGTTAACATTTTAAATACACGACCAAATGAGTAGTCCCTCTTTGATACCACTACTTTATTTTTGAAGTGCTTTTTACGCGTTTTCATGTTATTGTATGTCAAGATATACTGATGAACCCTCTTCAAAAACCTTATGAGCGTCCTAAGGATATAATGCAACAAGAAGAAAACTATTTCCTGTTAGTAGTAAAAACACAAATGTTCAGATTGACTGTCTCAAAACTCAGTTTATTCCAGCAGATTACACCCCCCCCCCCCCCCCAACAATTGCCTGCTAGTACCAGCAAAAATCAAGGAAATAACAAGGGGGATCTCATGGTTTCAGATATACCAATCAACCACAAGGATCACACCCCTACGAACATTCTCAAAACGAACTTAAGTAACTAAGTCCGTCAAATAATAAGCAAAACCCATAATATCTAGAACTAAAAACACTTGAGTGTTTTTAAATAAAATAAATCAAAGTAATTTACACTTTAATATCATTTGATCTTCTTAGAATCGTCTATTTCGTACTTTATGTTAATGTTTATTTTCAATGTTAATCATTATTATTAATCATGGTTTTTTGAAACTACAGAAAAAACACCAATAATATTTGACTTGAGAAATAAGCTGTGCAGTTTATAGTTAGGTATTTTTTTATTTTTTCAGCTCTTATCCGTTTAGCCTGCTCTTTTTTTACTACAGAAAAACGTTTCTATAACATATTCACAGTTTCGTGATATGATACGTGGGTACTACTAACCAATTTGTGAATACTGCAGTTATAGTTTATCTTCTGTTATAAAATTGGGTACTCCGTTCAAGAAAAATATGTAAATCCAAAATATATGTATGTATAGATAAGAACTTATCTTCACAAATATGTGATGATAAAGGAATTATGATTATAAGTAATGAATATTGATAATTATGATTATTTCAAATTAACTTTAATAATTATGAAATATAATAGTCATATATTTTTTACTAACTTATTTTCATTGTACTCGTGTTGTAGATAAGTTTACCTTGCTAAAAGAATACGCTACAATGTATGCAGGTGATGCATGTCAAGGCAACTGAGAATGAAATTGTTTCCTTATCATATCTAACCAGAAGCAAGAAATAAACATCCAATACGTGCCACATGAGATAAACATGATATATTTATTTGTCTGATTCTAAGAGGATATTCCGCAATTTATAGTTGCTATGTAGCACACAATAAAGAAAAAGGTTAACATTATTATTTAATTTTAAAATTCGCATTCAGAGTTTTACAATAATAATAAAAACAGGTGCAAACTAATTATAACTCAACACGGTTGTTTTAATAGAAATGAATAAATAAAAAAAATGATGTATTCAATATAGCTGAATATTGTATTCATTTCAAGGTATTTCAAGGTAGGTGTATGGAAAACAATTTACAACTAGTAACTTTTTAGAGGGTACCAAAAGTCTTCTACAAATTTTGGAATCAAATGTCTCAAAAACTGCTAAAGATATAAAAACGCCAATTGTATATTATGGAAGCTTCAGTTTTAAATTTTATTTTTAAAAAAATCGATGACTATCAAGATGAGTAAGCACACGCTACACATCAGGTCGATAGTTCAATTCATGCTAAACGCATTTCAGTATTGTGTTTCTGATGGTTGGAAGAAATTCAGGTTTTTTGAGTTTTCGTTAATCCATGTCCTTTTCAAGGGAAGTCACTTAGATCAGCCTTTCAGAGATTTTTACAAAATGGTATTGCAAATTGTGAAATCCAGAGATCTGGGAGGCCATAGCATAATCACGTGATTATCTTGCACCGGCCGTCCAATCTTTCAGTGTAACAGTATTGTTTTCACATACGACATAACCATAAAAAGCCAGTGTGGTGGCAGCAAATGATATTGTCTTACTCGTCCATACTCAATTCAATCATCGTCTTATTGTTTAGCATGTCGAGTTACATGACACTATGTTTTACGCATAAAACCATGCTTTATGTTTTGTAGACAGCTTTATTTTACAAACAAAATTACATGGCCACCTTTGGTGAATCACGCATAAGCTTATTAACTTTACGTTGGTTCTCAGTACTCAATATGCAACTGTTACGCTTGTTGTCTTCACGATTGACATCAACTCATTGCAAAAAAACCAAGTCGATCATCAAATCTATAATCCTTTTCTTTGTCTTCAATTAAAAGTAACATAACATGACGAGCTATCAGTATTCAGCAACTGTAGAACTAACTTATCTTGTATATTTTTATCTATCGTCATCATTTTAGCACAAACTAAACCATTTTTGCAAGAAGCTAAAGTTCCTGCTAGCTCTTCTAACCAAATAACAGAAGTCCACTTGAAGGCCGTTAGAACACCCTCAAATACATCTTCTGAAAATGAAAGGCGCAAGACCCCTCATTCTCATAGATGGGCAGAAGTGAAATATCAGTTGAATATTAGTATTCTTTTACGTGCTTCTTTTTTTTTTGGAATTTTTGTAAAAACATTCATGTTAATAAGAGTCCATAATTTGATTCTCACTAACTCAAGGCCGTAAATTGCCTGTTCTGCTTGAACACCATTCCTATATATAAAAAAGATCATTAGCAATTTGATAAATTGAATTTCTTATGTTTCTATTCCATGCAGTCAGTTATATCACATGATGATTTAAGTATGATATTTTATTTTAATTCAATCGACTTCTAATATATAAATTGCAGAATGCATTTATTGTTGTGTGATTTAGTTCAGTAATAACTATTTAATATAGATTAGTTTAGTCTATAAGCTTGTTTAGAATGGCTGAGATTTTTAGTAAACAATACTGGTTTCTAGTGCAACAAAGATAAAAAAAGAAGATGCCAAAGGATTTCAGTAAGTAGAAGAGTCGTTACCTTCTCATTAGTTAAAAGGTCTGACTAGAGGGAATGCGAAGCAGGTTTCCCTTTTTGAGTGGAAAGGCGTTGGAAATCAGAGAGCGTAACTTGCCATAAGATGATTGCCAAGCCGGGGTCAATTGTAAACGGTTGTTGGGAAGGGTGCGGGTGGGGGGCTGGCAGCAGTCCACCCCTAGGCCGATATATCGACCGATCTCGAATTAGTGTCACCCTTCCTACCAGATCCTCACTTAAACATTATAAGACAACAGCCTCTCAGCTCATTTCAAAGCCCTTCATTCAAATTCATTACCTTTAACTAGCCTCTAATTGAAACATTTTTTTTTATCAAATTATACAAAGTATTTAACAGCTTTCAGTTCCTTTTAAAATCACTATATATCAGTCAATTTTAAACAAATAAATTTAAATGTTCTATTGGAAATGTGGCCTAGTTTTTAGCGTGCACTCACAATAAGACTGGTATCAGGGTTAAGACTTTAAAATATTTTGGAAGGAATAATAAAATATTATAGACAGCATTTAATGAAAAGAGCAAATGCTGTCAATGTAGAGTATCAATTATACTATACTCGTATACAAGAACACTATGCTATACATCAGAAGCCTATACTGTAAATATACTTGATTAAAGCAAAGTGGAAGAATTTGAGTTAAAAAGTAGCGTCTTAGTATCGCTAGCTCAAAAACAACATGAACTATCCATTCTTAGAGCAACGGAATTAGAAATAAATTCTTCCATGTTATAGTAGAATGTAGAAATATTTAGAAAAAAAAGATACTATGTAATAGTAATGAAATAGTAACATGTGATAAATAATAAAATGTATTATAGAAACTTCAGAAATACGTCTGTAGTGTCTAAGATCAGATATACTAGAACGAAAGCTGTTATCAAAAATAGAAAATTGTAAAATCATAATTTATTTTGTCGTATCAGTAAAATATCGTTGATTAAGAAGATAAATGTTTCTTCTTTAAAAGAATTATTCATCTGTTAATGTTTGCTTTTATCAAGTTACTGATGACTAATTCTATTACTAAAAGAAATATAATAAATACATATATATTTGATTTAGCAATTAATATATTGACATTCATAGAGTCCAACATGAAACAGTAAATAAATGTAAGATCACTAACATTCATTTAAATATATTTTAAAGCAAAAAACTATGTATCTATGAGTAGACACCCATTGGTGGCACTGCGTAACTATATTTAATTTTCATGATGGCAGAAGGTCACGTGGCCACTGCTGTTTCAGTCGTATTTGGGGGTTTGTGGCGATTACTAGCAAGGAGTGATTTTGAACTAGTGGGGTTGGATGAGTTGAGGGTGTACTGTGGAATGTTCTGTAGTGGTCTTTTGCATAGTAGCAAACGAAGGGAACTTTAAGATCTCGGTGAATGATTATGTTTGGAACGTAAAACGAGATATGTGAGAGTTTTCTAAGTATTTTTGATTGAATGGCTTGGTATGTATTTTTGTAAAAAAAATAATAACAACCTGGAAAACTAAGAGTAATGTAATAGGAGTAGATGATAGCACATACTAAGTAAGATGAATCTATATAAATGATAGATTCAGAGTTGTTTTATTAATATATTATGGAGTACTGTTATGTGAATATGCTAATAGAAATGTCTATTATCAATAATATAGTACAATATGGTGTTAATTACCTAATGCAAGCCAATGAAGAGGCTGTGTGTTAATTGACTGCAGGCATGACAAGAATGATGGATCACAACCAGGTACCCAGAACACCACCGCCTACTCAAACTCACCGGGCACAGTCAACACCATTACGAATTTAATCTGGTTGAAAACTGATTAATAATTCAATTTGTGCTAATCAAACTATCAAGAACTCACTATGACGTGGTTTTAGACCTCTATATATCACTTTATAAAAATATACTTCGACTTCAAATATACTTATTTATTAGTTTAGCCCAACTCAAAGTATAACTCAATAGATGGCCTATCACATGAAATAATAATGATAATTAATAACCTGCTTCGAAAAGGTTACATTATCAGGTTTGATAACTTGTTAAGTCTCTTAACAGATTCCAATCAAAAAATAAGACCCTTATCATAATTCAAATTTATTTTCAAAACTCAAAACATCTGTTGATAGTCATAATAATAAATGTTTTTTTTCCAAAACTTGCTAAAGTATTTTTAAGCAGGATACTTTTAATAGAACAAGATATAATTTATCTTGTTATAAAATATAACAGATACAATAATTATCGAAAGTTTGATAGAATAGGTGTGTTATCTAATTGGGATTCGGTCAAATTTTCTAGGTTGTAAAAACAAACTGTCATTGTTTGTTTTTTGAACCTGGAAAATTTGACCGAATCCCGATTAGAAACACACCTATATATATATATATATAGTTCAATATAAACAAAGAAACATAGAGAAATCAAAAGAACACACTTACAGTCTCTAATTTTCGGTTTGAACCGTCTTCAGGAGAGATAAGAGAGGGAAACCAAGCGCACTGGTTCAGAGACGGTTGGAGACTCCAACCGTCTGTGAACCAGTGCGCTTGGTTTCCCTCTCTTATCTCTCCTGAAGACGGTTCAAACCAAAAATTAGAGACTATAAGTGTGTTCTTTTGATTTCTCTATGCTTCTTTGTTTATATTGAACTATATTTGTCCGTTTTGGATCGTATTTCCAACGAAAAAAAGTATATATATATATGTATAGATCTATATCTATCTATATATAGATATAGATCAAGCCACAATAAGAAAATGGGAAAACAAGATTAAGATCATTCAACTGTAACAAGCGGTCTTCGTCACAGTCAAAAACCCAACAGACTCTGACAAAAACAGTTGGGGTTTTGACTCTGACGAAGACCGCTTGTTACGGTTGAAAGATCTTAGCCTTGTTTTCCCATTTTCTTATTGTGGTTTGATCATTGATTGTTATTTCACGTGTTTATGTGAAATCTTTATATTATATATATATATATATATATATATATATATATAGTGATGTTTGAAAGATAATTTTAGTATATAAAGAAATATATATGAAAAAAATCTAATATATATTACTACTATCATTAATATCAAATTCAGTTATATTCAAATAATCTGACTAACTGCCATAATACCTACATTATGAATATGCAATTTGGTTGAATTGAAGTAAACACGGAGACTTTTCAAACCAAGTTAAAATGGTTCTAATGTCTACATTACAAATTAATATACAAAAAAAAATCTCTTATCAATACCATATTTAAACAATGCCCTCATCAACGAAAAAAGGAAGAAATCAGTAATTTCTGCATCTGTGAATGAAATATACGATAAAACGATAGTTCATCATAATATATACGAGTATATTGGTATAAATAGGCAGCAGATCCTCTTTTAAACAGGTATCATTAAAATTAACCGCAGTCTCGGCATTCACGATCTTAAGACTGAGAGATTCGATCCTACGAACTAACCTCTTGCTAACAGGGTTCAACTGGAAAAGGAGTTGGCCAAGTGACATGTTAAATTAAAATCGATGACTCATGCTTAGTCATTGCTATAAATAGATTAAAAGGATAGTACAGGTTAATATAAAGAGAAGGTCAAAGGTCAATAATGAACAAGAAAAAGGCGGTTAGAATAAATGAGTTGAAAGGTCAACGGTATAACTGGACTAATAGAGAATAAATAGATTAAGAAAATAAAGAGAAGGTCAAAGGTCAATAATGAACAAGAAACAAGCGGTTAGAATAAAAGAGTTGAAAGGTCAACGGTATAACTGGACTAATAGAGAATAAATAGATTAAGAAAATAAAGAGAAGGTCAAAGGTCAATAATGAACAAGAAACAAGCGGTTAGAATAAAAGAGTTGAAAGGTCAACGGTATAACTGGACTAATAGAGAATAAATAGATTAAGAATATTAAAGTAAATGAAGGATAAAAGATTATTAAAGGACAAGAAAATGTATTAAAATAAGAGAGTTGAATGAAAGTAAGAATTAATAGGGAAGGTATAATTAGAAATAAAGAAAAGTACAATAAAGATAAGAATAAAAGAGTTAAGAGGTCAATAGTGTAAATAGATTAATAGGTAATACATAGATTAATAAAGATTAAATTAAAAATAATAATAATGTTAATAATAATTAATAATAATAATATTAAGATTAATAGTAAACTAGAAAAGATATATTAAATAAAGAGTTGAAAGAGAGTAAGAATTAATAGGGAAGGTATAGTTAGTTAGAAATAATAACTTCGTCAGAGTCAAAAACCCAACTGATATATATATATAACTTTAACAAATAGGAAAGAACACAGAAGGTCACTACAGAACTTACTTCGATATTTCCACATCCGTCGTCATCAGGAAGAAGTGCGAAGTACTCGCGTTAGGAAGCAAACTGCTACTGTATATTATTTATATATATTATATACATTATAATATAATGCCCACTCCATCCCTACAACCAGCCAATCAGAAACTGATTACCGAAACCCACCACTAGACCACTCGTAGCTGATCAACAACTGCAGTAAATACCAACAACTCAGCAAAGAACCTCATTATCCAAAAGATGACTGACGAGCAGTCGAAACATGTCGATAGTAGTGATAGTAGTAGTAGTAGTAATAGTACTAGTTGTGACAGTTGTGACAATAGTGAAATTAGTGAAAATGGAAGATTTGAAAACAATGGAATCATTGGAAATGTTCTACACAATTTAGATGTTTGTGCAAGAAGATTATTCAGATCCCTTGAGAAATACACAAGGAAACTAGTCAACCGTAAATATGGCGTATTATTTAATCAAACCTGTATATACATTATATTATATATATACGCTGAATTCAATATATTCTTTATTTTTGGACATTTTTTTTTAAATTTTATTTCTTTTTAATTGTATATCAACATCCAAAAAAAATTGTAATTCTGAGAAGACATTTCCAACAGAAAGGTAATGGTTATTTATTCACAGAGGACAATATGCATTGCAATTGTTTCCTTTTAGATAAAAATATATTCAGTTATTGACTTACGTGCCTGCTAAACTGGTAGTTTACAAAGACTTGTCGCTCTTACCTGTAAGAAGAATATATGTGAGTTTATGCAGAAATTGATACTATTCATTAACCACTTACAAATGTTCAAATAAAATCACACATCATTTAAATCAATAAATAAAATAAAACAGGTTGACAATATAATGAGGATTAAGTGATTGTAAAATTTTTGTTATTCAGTTGCCACTTGAGGCTTGCCATCTTTGTTTTGGTATATTGGTTTGCTTTGTTTTGTTTGTTGAACTGCTATATAACTTAGACATATGCAAAGACTTTGGCATTTCATAAAATAAACGACTAAATTGGAAAATCCATATAACAGAAACATTAGCTAGGACAATAAAAACAATATCTTTGGATAAACAGGGGTCGGCAACTTTTAACACCAAAACAGCCATTTGAACCCGGTTTTCACAAAAAAAAAAAAGAACCCACTGAGAGCCGTAAATACTTTTTGACATCTAAAATGGGGAAAAACGCATTTATTAAAAAAGTAAAAAATAAACATACACTTATTAGTGCTTTGACTACACTTTTAGATGGGCTATAAAGTGTTGCATATGAAATCCTCAAAGTGCTACAGAGAAAATTAAATTTAATTTCTAATAAACACATTTTGAGCATTCTGAGTTCTTGAAAAATAAGAATATATAAATGTCTCTTTCAAATAAATTAAAAGGCTGAACTTAAATAATCTATGTAGCAAACAAAAGCAAAAACGTGCTACAATGTCTTTATTAGATTTCCTCTTTCTCGAGTATATTTTAAATGCATGCATCATCTGTTTATCTTTTAATAACTGCATAACAACATTTGTTCAGAAATTCGCTTTCAATCAATTCACATTCTTTTGCTTTTTTTGGCACTTTTTGCTGGTTTCTTAAAAAAAGTTATATTAAACATTGCTCATATGAACAAAGTCCATAGTAGATTATAGATTCTTACACTAATGTTACAGTAAACTTGTTTTTGTACTATTACAGCAGAAAGGAAAAAAAATGTTTGTTTTCTTTTCGGCTTTCGCGAGTATGTCGTTTATTTTGAGCTACAAAAAACAATAAATATACTTTTTTTTTAATATTTTAACATTTAATATTTTAAGATCGCATGAAGATTTCCAATTTAGAGCTAAAATACTAAAAAAAAACTAACACGAATAAAATACACTTAAATACTTTTTTAAAGTAATTTATTTTAACAAGCCACTCGGAGCCGCAGTGTAAGGTTGAAAGAGCCGCATGCGGCTCCGGAGCTGCAGGTTGCTGACCTCTGCTTTAGAAAAATCAAAGAAACTTAGAAATGATACCTTCAATATAATTATAAAATTCATAATGAAAATTAAAATCTGATATTGATTTTAAAAGCTGTAATGGAATACACTGTAAAACGGATGTAACCATGGTGTGAACGAGTCCATTGTTATTCAAGCAATGAGTTTAATAATTACAACAATAATAATAACGTTTCAAATTGATCAATGATTTAAAATTTGCTATAGTTGATAAACTGAATATACAAACTTAAAAAAAATGAAATGATATTTTATCAATACGTTTTTGATATTACGTATATAAATTACAGATTAAAATAAAACCCAAATTTCATTGGTTATTAATGAATTTTGTACAGGTATTCTGGTTACCAAAAATGATTAATATTGAGTGTAAGCCACCCCAAGTTTTTTTAAACTATGACACTTTCCTTTGTTTATATTACAAGCATTATACTGTTCTTTAATTAATAGCATTCAGGTTTATTAATTTTTTATTTAATTATTTTCCAACTAATACTTTATATAAATAATTTTCTTTTCTTCTGTCAAAACCGTTTGTAGGTGGAGGAGCCACGAAACATGGCTTAAGAAATACAGATATTTGATAAAGAAGTATGCAATTTTAACCTCACATAATTCATCAATTCACATAATTACCAAGAAGTTTGAAAACCTCATTTATTTAATAAATCTAATTTTTATCAAGTTCTTTTAGTAGATTTACTTAAAAAAAATTGGTATTCAAATAAATTTCAATAATGAACAGATAATAATTTGTTCTTTTGACTAGACCCTTGCTGATAAAAGATAAAAGTTAACATGAATTAAAATAATTTATTTATAATAATTAAATCATTGTAATTTAATTAGTCAGTATAAAATTACATAGTAGTGAAAGGGGCCAGGACAGCTCAGTGGAAACGTGCTCACATCTGATCCTCGATTTATTCTCGTAAAAGGCGAATAAATTTGAGCATGTTGTCCCTTGGAGAGGAGGATTCATATTCAGTTCCAAGCTTTTGCGATTTCAAGTGCTCGTGAAAGGTCCTTAATCTAAATGTACTTGATATAGGAAAAATGTAGCACTCCCAACGTAGAATCAGTCTTGTTTGTTTGGAATCACAAAGGGCCAATGTTCAGTCTTTGTATAATCCCTTGTGAGAGACTGCCACTGCATCCTAACTTAACCTAAATAAATTATAATATCAGTAATGATTTATGCAGTTTATTATATTGTGATTGTATTTTTATTATCCTTTATGATAAATATCTTTGTTCACATACTAATTTCATTCACTGCTATCTTGTTAAAGCTACACCAGTGCAAGACATTCACACATTAAAGTAATAGTTTGTAATATGATGTTTATTCTTCAAGCTGAATTAATTAATTAATTAATCTGGCAGACAAACTGAATATTAAATGCACTTTTTCTTGAAATGATTCATTGAGCAGAAGTGTCATAAATTTATTTCAATTGATGTTACATACTTAGTTAAATATATTTCCACTTACATAATAATAATTACCGAAACAAAACTGCATAATTTGGCCATGGAAACATCAACACATTCAAATTATTTTCTTTAAACCATTTTATTGTATTTGAGTTAATAAAAATCTAAAAATTTCATATTGTTTTTTATTAAAACATTTATTCTCACAAAAAACTGATAATTTACAGTTTTAATTAAAATTAAAAATAGGTTTCTTAAATTTACTTGCAATAACTGTTATCACTTATAATAAAAAACACATTCTTTTTCTTTCCTTGCTGTCACTTAAGTAGAGTGCTCATGATATGACTCTATTTCAAGATAGTGACAAATAAACTTGCTTCTTTTCCTCCTAAAGAACAAATATAATGAAAATGTTTGTACCTTTTGTCAACTGAAATACCTGACAAAAATTAATAATAAACAATGTCATATCTTGCAATATATGTAAGATTGTAGTCAACGTGATTTTATTTTAAGAACAAAAATTAAATTACACGTTCACACTCCAAATTAGGAACAATTAATAATAATTAAAACTGATAATAAAAATCTAAACACAATTAAATATAAAGTCCATATCAATGTCAATAAAAAATTAGACACTTTGCAAGGTTACACTCATAGCAGCTGGCAGCAGGGTGGCCAGCTTATATATATATATACTAAATTTTAATAAAGAATGAACACGCAACCACAACAATCAACAATGAAAAAGAAATGCATGATACTATTTCAATGAAAGTTAGTTGATTTATTTATAATAAATTTATGTAATATGAATATTATTAAATATGTAAAGTTATTAATTATAAATACTATGAGAAAAATAAAATATTGCATACACATTCTGCAGCTCTTATGTTTCCTTCAGGGAAGATATGATGATATTCTCAGAGTTCCTATTATTATATTATATGCGAAGCAATTATGTATGAAAGTAGAATCTTAGGTTACTTATTGCACAGTTATATAATCATACAAAAAAACTTCTCAAGCAATCATATCAAACAGGAATAGTATTAAACTGATATAAAGTTGTTTCTCTATAAAAGAAATAATTACTCAAATTAAATTATACTTTATTTTACCAGAAGCAATGATCTGATACAATTTGCTTTGCATAAAAAAGAAATGCTCTTAAAAAAATTTTAGTGAGGTATCAGGTACCATAATTATAATGAGAATTAAATTATATTGAAGTAAAAGAAAATAAAGTTATATTTAAATTTTGATATAAGAGTGTAATGAAAAAAAAAGGTTTTTACTTAAGCAATAACTAATGCTTAAAACAACTGGGAAAAAAAAGAGGCAAAAACTATAAAAAGGAATATATGTTTCCTTTGAAAGCCTCCTTACTTTAAATGAAAACTAAATTAAAGTATCTAATAAAACGGTTTTTATTAAATAATGATAAATAATTTCATTATGTATATATGTATACTGTTTTCCTTTATATACAAGTGTTAAACATTTCCCAAAAAAACAACATTAAGCCAAAAATTTTGTGTTTAATTGTAGACATCTTTAAAGCTATGTCAATACAGAACTAACTGCAATTAACAATAAGATGAACAGAATAAGTTAAATTAAAACATTGTATTTTACTTTTGAATAAAACGTTAACAATGATAGACTGATTCTATTCATGAACAGGACAGCTCTTAGCAAATTTTTACGAACAATGTTTTTCACATTTTGATAAAGTAGGAAAATTTAAAAAAACTTATGAAAAAGATGTCGATAGTTTATCAAGGTAATATTGATAAACTTGATAGTTTATCAAGTGAATTGATTTCATTGATAAATGATCAAACGATAGTTTGATAGATAGTTCTATTTTCAACTTTTGATAGATATTTCACTGTAACTTACTATTTGTGTAATCAATTTGATTCAAAATTGTCAGAAACTCTTTTACATATCTACTACAGTAAAACTGTTATACCAATCTTGGAATTTGTTTGACCCATTTAACCAAAGCTCTAAATCAGTAGACATTCACTCCACCTCAGTAAAAAAATTTTACCACAATGTCGGGAAAAAGTAAACTTGTGCTTTTCGCTGGATCAGGTCTATGACATACTTCACTTCACCACTTAATAATCGAATTTGTTTATCGATTTTAGAAAGAATAAATTTTTCATTAACAAATTTCGTATAGGATTCATATTTCAGAAATCTTTGGTCACGCACGTGATATAAATATTCAGTAAAAGAAGGCCTATCGGTGAACTTGGAAGAATCATATTCATTTGTTTAACCTGCGACTATCGTATGAAACATGAGCTATATTCATCTAATTCCTCTGAAAGGACTTGAAGTCTTATCAACTTGGCTTATCCGAACAACTAGACAAATCATAAAGAATGACGTGCCACATAAAAACACTATACGGTGTGTACAATCACGTCCCTTGAGAGACTTCAAAAAGTCTGGATATGTAGATATACATAGTGGTTATAAATAAAAGACACAACTATCTCATTTTACAATAAAGATGCAAATACATAGAAGAACGAATATGAATGATTTCTTGGCTTGTAAAGTTACAATAAGAGTACCTTAAGCTACTGTCACTCATGATAAGTGAAAGCAGTTCTTTTCAGTGTTGGTCTTCATATATCTGAAGCCCTTATTGGTTTGCTTTTCATATCTTCACTGATTATCTATTGATTTCTACAAGTTTTATAGTACCATTGTGCATCATAGAGTCACATTCTTCCATTTCTATTATGGCATATTAAAGCTGCTTTACCAGCTCTCCGAATAATAAGGTTTCTTAATTATTACAGATAATAAGGAAAAGTGTAACGTCTCTGTAGATTTTAAAGAGCTTCATTATACAATATTTATATTGTTTTTATTGTAGTACATGTACATGTAGTACATGTAGTACATTGTCCACAATGAGTAAACAACCTAAAACGTACAAAGAATGATAAATATATAAAAATCAAGTGTGTATACAGTTTCTGATATTAGGACATAACTATTAATAAGAGAAATACGAAAGGAAAAACCTATGCACACTGATAGTGATGATAATCAACACTGATTAATGATTGAGGTTAAGACCAGGAGCAGATCTATCACCCAGAAAACTAACAAGTTCTTCTTCTGAAGCTCCCAAAAGGATATATATATGTGGTCTCGAAGAGTCGCTTTGTAAGTGCGCTTGGTGTTCCTATCTCTACTCTCCTGATGACAGTTTAACCAAAAATTAGAAACTGTAAGTGTGTTCGTATCTGCTACGTATTTAATTCTGTGTCTGTATTTTCATGTGAAACGTATATATATATAAGTTTCACATAATAAAAAAACGAAACACGATCCAAACTGCACACAATACGAGTTCGAAATTCAAGAAGAGTTTTGTTTTATTATTTAGGTTACTTACACTCATTCCGACGTTTCGATCAACTCTGATCATTTTCAAGGATAATTATTACTATACATTTTTTTTAACATTTCTTGGTTTGTAAGTTTTTTTGAAAGCGAGTTAAGGGAAGTAAAACCAACCTTCACTCCGTCGGTCAGAACCAACAGTAAACGACTAGCATTTCTATTCAGGTATAACATTCTGGGTGCCCAATTGATGATCTACTTCGATTTTTGATCTTTATTATAAAATAAATCATGTTATTATTTGTCTGTTCTCACTACTTGATAACTAACTTATAAAGTGCAAAAGGTCAATCATTTTAGATATTATATTTTTTTATGAAAAATGGAAAGCAAATACATTTAAAAGAGTGAAAACAAATTATTCGAAAATATACATAGAAAATGTTGATAAAAAGATCAAAATATAAACCAGTATTATAAATACTATGCTGATTAATGATAAAAATAATATTTCAAACGAAATATTTATCTACGGTAATGTTAGTTGAAGATATTTGTGTGAAAGTAGCTATTTATATTTTATTTCAAAACTTAAGTACAATATAGTTAAGAAACACGTTGAATGCACAGAGGAAAGGTTTTGAAAAGGAGAAGGAAGTTGGAGTCGGGATGGTGAGTTCATAAAATAGTAAACAGTGGGAGGTCATCTGTCTGAAATAGGGCAGACGCCATCAAGAGGCTTTTGTGAGCAGATTGCAGCTTCCCTTCACATTGACCGATAACCTGAAGGCCCTACGGCTCCACAGCCTTCCCTAATTCTAACACAAAAATCATCAAAAATCAATTATTATTCAATTCACTTAACTTCCATCTTCTGTGAATTATCCTTATTGTCAATTCCATGGGAGGTGATGCATATTAAAATACATGAATATTCCTAACTTATTAAAAAGTTAACTCACAAGAATTATATCATAGTAGAAAAAAAACTCATAAAATTCAAACTAAAATATAAATAAACATCATTATTATTAATATTGAATTGATTAATATAAAGCAAAACCAAATTATACGCTCATTTTCATACAACTCTGAAGAAAATTGAATTAATTTTATAATTAGCAAATTCTAAAATAACAACTCTTAAAAACGATGAAAAATATTGCAACATTTTTTTTGTTATCTCTTAGCATACTTCTAAGCCACAAATTGTAAGAACGAAACCAGTCTAAAACTGGTTTCTTACTGAATGTCGAAGGATATTTTACGTGTAATTTCAATCATTTATACCCAAACATTTTTGGTATGATATATATGCCAAAATTATACCAAATATTTGGCGTATAATTTGTTTGCCAAAAATTAGAAACTTTTTTTTGGTATAAATTTGTATGTAATTTTATTCCTGAATTGAGAAGAATATATATATATATATATATATATATATATATATATCAATGACCAAATCACAATAGGAAATGGGGAAAAAAGACTAAGATCTTTCAACCGTAGCAAGCGGTCTTTGTCAGAGTCAAAAACCCAAAACGAAGACCGCTTGTTACGGTTGAAAGTTCTTATTCTTTTTTCCCCATTACAGATTGTAGTTTGATCATTGATTGTTCTTTCACGTGTTTATGTGAAATCTTGTTATTGAATATATATATATATAAAATTATGAAAAAAAATTAAGGAATATTCATATACCTTAAGTTTTATTTTAAAAATAAAATATACCACAAAAAACCATAGTATGTTGACAGCCTGCATACAATAGTTGTTATAATCTGCATAACAACCATAATATGCAGGTTATAATAACTAAAACATAACATAGTTCTTTTAATCATCTATGGCTTTATAGGATGTAAATTGTTCGAATAATATATGTGATCATTTACGATTTGATTAATCAATCTTCTGTGGCATTTTAAATCTAAACTTTCTTTCTCACCATAAATATAACGACACAAAACTGACAAAAGAAACAGTAAACACTGCTTGCTTTCTTCAGTTTTTAAAGCAATGAATTTATGAAACGTAAAATATAAAGTCATTCTAGGGAGCATTTCTTTCAAAGCATTAAGCAATGATTATAATCTTTTAACTATGAAGTATATATGTTGGATATGTTATATGTTAGTGAGCTAAGCTGTTAATGTCAAGATACTGACCACTAATGTTTTAAAACTGTAGTCAAGCTAGCTCTAACGGTTTTTCAGGCCAATCAAACGCGAGCTTTAGCATCAGAGAGCGGTACATAGTTGGCCGCCTACACCGCATTGCAGTGCTCTCTGTAATTGATTGACTGCTGTGCAAGCGAAAATGGTCGAAAACTATGTTCTTTCACTCTCTGGGTATGGCAAACGTAAAAAAAAAATATTTTTTTTCTAGGGTTATAAAATAGAAACACTAGCTAGCCAACTCCAAGTCTGCCTAGTTTATACAGAGTAATCCAGACACCAAGGAGATAGGTAGTCCTCTGGTTTGTTTCAAAATTGATAGATCCAGGTTCCATTATCACTCTGGCTTCTTATTTTTTCAGGCACGAGGTGAATTATTTGAGAATATAATTTGTTGGAGACGACTTTAAGCTGACATTTCCGAGCTTGTATAATATCAAAATAAGTAATGTTTAAAGATCTCTACCCTAATAAACTCTAGTTAATAATAATTTTTAACTCTCACAGTTCACTTAATAAAACCATGTAACAATTCCTTTAAAAATTACTCACAGAGTGTAGCTTTTTAGTGAACAATCAAAATACTTGAACACATCCAAAACAAAAAAAACTTTGGAGTCCAAGTATTTAAGTGTTATGACTCCTACTCTGACGCATGCTTTAACTAATGTTGCATGTATCTTTCAATATATGTTTTAGATCATGGCATTTCATCACTACAAGTGTACTATGTAATTTTTTTTATTTTATTTATGACTTAAATAATATCTCGACTAGACAGTCTAGTCGAAGATTTTGTCCGGTTAAGATTGGTGTTTCTTTAAATAATGTAAACTTCATTTTCTTAGTCAAAAATTCTTACATTTGCCTAAACGTCGGCAATGAGAATTTGACCTTTGACCTAGAAAATTTGACTTAATCCCGTTTAGATAACACACCTATATATATATATATATATATATATATATATATAAAAGTTTCACGATGAATCACAAACACAGAACTAAGGAACAAACACACTTACTGTCTCTAATTTTCGGTTGAACCATCATCAGGAGAGTTAAGAAAGGAACACCAAGCGAACTTGTGAAACGACGGTTGGGTCTCCAACCGTCGTTTCACAAGTTCGCTTGGTGTTCCTTTCTTAACTCTCCTGATGATGGTTCAACCGAAAATTAGAGTTATATATATATATTATTATATAAATGAATTAAGGAATATGCATATACCTTAATATTTATTTGAAAAATAAATAATTCTAACTTTAATAGTTTCCTGAATAGTTATTTTATGTTACCACTAGTTCCCAAAGTGGAATCGTAAAATTTTTGTTTACTTCCAAAGTAACTGATGATTTAAAAAAAAAAAATATCGTAGGAGTGTTGCTCGATTAAATAAAAAATAGATAAAATGAATAAGGCTAACTATACTAGAAGGGTTATTGATAATAAGGGTTATACGTTATGGTTTCAATTATTTACTGTACAAATGTTCAAGGGGTTGAAGGTTGCTGGTTAAAGAGAAGTGGGATGAAATGTGGCAAAGGACTAGTTGTGTGCCAAAAGGTAAGACGTCAAGGGAATGGTAGCCTTATACCACAAGTCCATAACAATTTATGCTTACAGAGTTTGTAATGGTCCATTCTCTGCTGGCAGAGTCAGGGAGGGGTTGTTTCAACCCCTTTCTCCTTTCCTTTGTCCTCCTTGCAATTTATTAGAAGTTACCCTTCTTGTCACCTCCTCTAGCAGATCATTAATCAGATATTCAAATGAAATAACAATGTCAAGTCTAGCTGAATTCATTCAATATATTATTCAAAGGAAAATATATGTTTTTTTTTTACATTAAAATAGCAATTTTGACTTGCTGCTACGATGACAAAAATATTTTTCTTTCGCCATTCAGTATCATTAACTGATTCTATTTCACTTAGAAATAAAATTAATGATATAATAATATGCATTAATAGAATTAATTGTCATCAAATAAGTACCTAAATCTGTATATTTATCTACTATAAATTTATTTTTATAATTCTTGATATACCTTAATGTTATCCGAGTAATTACTATTATTTATTATTTTGACACACTCATATTTCTTTATGATAATAAATAAGATATGGTGCCGATTTCTCTAGTTATGGGAATGGTAAACCCCTGAAACTTTTTACATTTATCCAAACTTGGTAATATAAAGCTATCACCTCTTATATGGCGTTCTTTTTTTTTCGGTCATAATACTAGCAGATATGAGTTCATCTGTTCAATATGAAATAATAGTTTTTAATATAACTAATTACGAGTCCAGGATTAGCATTTTACATTCGATAATGTAGGTCAACAATGGTTGTTGCCTACCAAATAAAAAAAAAGAATAAAAAAAATTCAACCTGGAAAAAACAAGCCACAGAACCTTTAAATGTAGGCTTTATATAAATAAAAAAAATCTCCAATGGAATTGAAGAACAAATTTGCGTAAACAAAAATGTTATTTTAATGAAACTGTATTTATGTAGAGATTTTGTCTAAGGCTTCCAAATATGAGATTAGAATGATTTTTTCCGGACTCATGAGTATTGATGAAATGATTCTAATATCAATACATTTTGCATATATCGGGTGATATATAAAAACAGTCACCACCCAAACTTAAATGACTTCCATTTGAGTAACGTAGCTAGTAATTTAGTAGCATTTTGGTAAAGTAACTACGCAGTGCTAATTTAGTTTTAATATTGTTAATAAAGGTGATAATCTCAAAACTACCGGCATGCGAAATTAAAAAGATTCTTTAACTAAATCTATGAAACTATTAGAGAGAGAGGGCTGGATATCAAGTTATAAGGCTATATAAAAAATTAAAAATCCGTTATCAAAGTTAACCTGTAATAAGTTGATAAGAATAAGAGCAATTCCTCTGTCAAAACATCTTCCACTTGATATGGAGGTTGTTGTTTTTCTTATAACTTAACTCGTTACGATTAGGTTAGGTTGCAGTGGCAGTCCCACAAGGGAACACACGTAGGCCAAGCATTGGCCCTTTGTGATACCACACAATGAAGATTGATTCTACAGTGGGAGTCCTAAATTTTGCCCAACTCAAATGTATTTAGAGTAGGGATCTTTAACGAGTACGTGACATCGTACAGGCTCGGGACCGAGGGTTTAACGTCCTTCTCCGAGGGGACGACGTGCTCAGATTTATTCACCTTCCGCGTGAATAAATCGAGGGCGAGGTGAGGATTGAACCCCGGTCCTATCAGTTCAGAGGTGAGCACGTAACCACTGAGCTAGCCTGGTCCCCCTCGTTACGATTAATGGCAAGGTCAGTTAAAGATACGACACATGACCCTGAACGAAGTACCTGACTGCAGATGAAAAAAAACGAAAAGAGCCAACACTGTCATTATGGTTGCTAACGCTTTTGATAATTCTGGATAATTAGAGTGAAGTCTATTGAAACTGTATGAAATCACACATCTTAATTCACTTCTATTTGGATACAATTTTCATATCTTTGTGCCACACAATACTAATAATTTGGATTACAGGGTACCAGTTAGAAACCAATCGTAGCCTTCAAAAGCCGATGTCTTGTTTGATGATCAGACCATCAACTAATAATAAAACCAATAAAATTGAGTTACCTCTTTGGGTTCCTGGACGCAAGATTAAAAATAGTATATAATACGAGGACAAATTTAAGAAGATACAAATTGTCGGACATTATTTCTCCAAAGTAATTTTGGCTTTTGAAATCTGCAATAAGCATCTTTCAAAGAATGGATAGCTATGAGGTGAAAAGCAATGAACACATTTCATGTATATCCAGTATAATTTCGTTTAGGTGGTTAACATTTTTTTTTAAATTACTCCTCAAACGTATAGATGTGAGATGTTCTTTTGCTAGTATGAATATGAAGTTAATTGAAAAAAATTACAAAAAAATTGAACTTAAAACATTACTGGGATGCACCATAGAACAAGTAGATTCCGATGAGATTCAGGAACTCTATATAATAATAATAGTAGTGGAAGTTGCAGCAGTAGTAATAAATTGTTGTTCTAGTTATAAGATTTCAAGTTTGCAATAACTGGTGAAATGATTATAGCAACACTACAACAAATGAAATAATTATTCATATCTCTGAGATTGATATTACGTCATACAACCGTCTCATCGGAATGAAACCAAAACTGACTTCATGGTATGATTACTGTCTGTAGATTTAAATTAAGGATTTAAAAATTCATTATAAGGTAATATTGTAGGTAATTTGTTAATTAAAACCATCCTAGTACATTGAAGTACAGGAATAATTATACTCCACAGTTCAGTATAGATATAAAAGAGTTATAGACGTTAACACTGCACTTTAAAACAACTGAGAGTAATCTCAGATGATTACGTTTGCATAAAAATATCCAGAATCGTAATATAAATTGAATAGAATCAAAAATGATAACGTAGCAAACAGAAATAATACTATCAAATATTATCTAACCTTCATATATTATATTGAGTATAACAAATGCTTTAATAATTGCTAACAGTTAATTTAAATTAGTCTATAATTAATTGTAGGAATAGCTTTCTTGACCAGGGATGACAGGTAGCTGATGGTTTTTACTGATAACTACCCAACGCCTTTGTTTACCCTCAGTTTTGAAACATTTCATCCCTTTGATTTCAATTTACTGAATTAGCTAAATTTAAATTAAATTCTACATTTAAACATTTTCCAACTGAATGGATCATATTAATTGCTACTCTGGACAAAAATTCACTGTACAGTTAAGTGGTTTGTAAAGTAAATGATTGACATGGTAAGGAGAATATTCTGTTATATAGAAGTATTTTTCCTTTGCAAAAAAAATAAAGAAGTGAAATTTACAGCTAAAAATTGTTACGAAGTGAAATTTAGTGACGTTCTAAATTTTTGTAAAAAATAGACAATGTATGAAATGAATTTTTTTTTTTTTTTTTTTAGAAAAAAGAAAAGTGAGAAACGAGTTGGAAGGGAAATGACATGGTGAAATGTGAGCTTTTATTTTGGCAAGAGGTGCAGAAGCAGAGGGTTTAGGTTGGGAAGGTAGGTGAAAGAGTGAGAAAACTGGAAAAAAATCAATTTGCCTTGGTGTGACAAAGAGGAGGCTTTGGTGGAGTGCCCTTGTTGTAGTGAGAATTGTGCGTGCGGATGGAACACCTGGCTAGGACATCTAACCAAATCATTATTGTCTCTTTTCCCACTGAACTTGAGAATCGACTACTTGCCATCTCTCATAAACATACCAGTCAAGAGGTATTTTTTATAATCAATCATTTACGGGGAAAATAATCCATCACTCTAGATTTCCATGCAAAGACAAATATTAAAAAAACACAACTCTGCACGATTCAATAAACTAATCATAAAAAAAACATAATATTTAAAATATTAGTCATAAAACATGAAAGTTGATTATTTAGACTTGAAATTAAATGTTAAAGACTCAGTTATTAGGACTGTAATTTAAGTAGAAATGCAACATATCTGTTCAAAATAAATGTATTTGCCTGCTTAAAATAATTCTTGTTATTATATAACCAATATATTGCAATAAATAAATTTTTATATAATAATAGAGTTAAGTATGAAATATAAGGATGTGTGTATGAAAATAAAGCAAACTGAGGATTACTATGATAAGGAAATAACACGTGACAGGGCTACTACTGCTTAGCACACTTTTGAATTCTAAAATTCATACAAGTCCTAAAAATGTCTCTTGAAGAAAAACATTTTATTGTTGGTATTATAAATATGAAACGAATTAGCAGAATTTTCTGTACAGGCAAACAATAAGAAATGTACAATAACTTTCATAATTGTTAACTTTCAGCTTATACTGTCTACAAACCAACGACCAACGAATATTACCATGCTCAACAGTGCATGTTGTAAATATCAGTTCCGGACCAGAGGCCCACTAACTGTTTAGAAATGCAATAGATAATAGAAGAACATTAATATACGTCGTTTACTCTATTTTTACTCACTTTTGAAGTTCTCATTTAGTATTGATTATTTTCATATAACATTCAACAATGAATCTTATTTGTTAATTGGATGTCTATATAGATAAGCATCATTTACAAATTTGGTCAAGTCAGTTCTCCAGCATTGCATTTCATAGAGATTTACATATTGTTTTCTTTAAAAAATTGAATAATTAAGTTCACTAGAAGTGCTGTGAGAGTGAATAGTAGTCCTAATATTATTTATTAGAAACAAAACCATATTTTTTTTTAAAAGCAGTTTTGTTAAGTTTCAAATATCATCTTAAAGTTAAATGATAAATAAAAATGTTGCAGTAACATTAATATACGTCGTTTACTCTATTTTTACTCACTTTTGAAGTTCTAATTAACAAACAAGCATTAAATAGTAAAAATAAAATATGTTTCATCACTATTTGCTACTCTATATGAAACAACTAACGAGAGTTAAACGAGTGAAAGTTGTCCAAGCAGTTTTTTTCTTGTAAAGGCCCCCTTATTCAGCAGGCACTCTGCCATGAAAAGCATGTCTAATTGGAAAAGGTTTTGTTTCTTTCCGTTTCAATAGATTTGTTTCAACGAAAGCAGCATCGGGTTTTGATTATATTACAGATAGAGACTCAAGTACCTCTCAAAGTGAAATCGACTGAGAGCCTTTCCTTTTGACCCTTTTATAACGATTTCAAATTGTGAAGAATATATCAAAGGACTGGATTCAATTTTCAAATCATATTAAACAAAATATCCAGTTAAAGTTTGTATTTCAACTAAATAGTTTACTATTTACATTTAAAAAAAAACAAATGTATTTACTCTATGTAGATTGGAATTTAAATTAACACTACTTCAATTCTTTAATAAAAGTAGTGTAAACCCAGAATAATCTTATTTGTTTTTACAAATAAATACGCATAAAAACTATCACACAAACATGCACTAAACTCACACTCTTGTAAATACAGAGCACAACAAGTTTTATTGCATTCAGGTAACTTTCAAACGTCAACTGAAAACTTTTCCCTTGAAAATTATTATATTCCCCTTGCATTCCATAGATACGCATTTTTAAGTTTTCGGTCAAACAGCTTAAATAAATCTACTATCCGTTATTAATCTTGGATATCTAACCTTTTGCGCATGAAAAGTAAACATATAAATTAATAACTGACAATAGTTCTATAGGATGCATAATTTACGATGAACCTCTCTTGTACAGAAACACACCAACCCAAGACTAGTTAATCTGGTTGTATCCATTTTTAGTTAGCGTTTAGTTAAAAAAACATTTTTTTTGGAAACATAAAATGTACTATAAGACCCCTTTTGATTTTTAAAACATAACTCCTAAAAAAAATATTTCAACCAATCATCTGTATAAAACTCCATTTTTAGATATAATTCCATGTTGATCGTCAAACAGTATGGCTTTTACCTTCCTTACAAGCACTCAGGTTTAATGATGTCAACAACTTTACATTTCAAAGAAAATCTTTCTAACTTTTTTAAATCTCTAATGACTTTTTACGTATTGTTCTTGTCACATTCATGATAAATAAATTTAAAAGTCTAAAGCTAGTAATTTAGGGAAAAAATGATGTATAAAAGGATAATTTGGCTTTAAAAAAGACTTTCTCATCATGCAATATAGCTCTCAAACTGTAGGCTTCATTTCACTATAAGGCCAAAAAGTGAATTTAGTCTAAACAGTGAATTTAGCCAACAAAAATTGTGTAATGTAGCACAGTATCAAACTTTTTGATTCACACCCACCCATTTAACAGGAATAGTGGTATAGCTATTTGTTTATTTGTGGCATCACAAGAGGGCAGTTTATGGCTTATGTGGGTTCTCTTCTGGGAGGTCTACTGCAACCTAACCTAATCTAACCTAACACCCAGGAACCAGCCAACACATACATGCATACACACACACATACACACACAACACACACACACACACACACACACACACACACACACACACAGTGGTCATTAAAAAAAAACATCAAAAAAGGTCTTTGGGGACTTTAAAACATGTAAATACGTTAACATTTCGAGATGAAATTGTACGATGAACACTATACTATACTTACAAAAATTTACAATGATAACAGTAATTCCCTTTTTTTTAATACTAAATTATTTTTATGAAATATATTTCTTTTGTATTATAATAATGCTTTAATTACTATTAGACGTAATGGAGAACTTGTTTAGTTAGAACTACCAAGGCATGTAATTTTGAACACACTCCTGGTTTCCTAACAATACTCACAATTAATTACAGGGTTCAGTCGGTGAAAAGTACCACTTAGCGTGTCATACAGCAGTTATGAAGCAATCCACAACCCAACCAATATAATTATTATCCTGTAGTAGATTTATTATAAGTCATGTTAATTGAATATTTTAGAAATAGCTTAATAAAATTAGTTTGTGTTAAAATATATATATAAGTAATAACTTTTTTCTGATAAACTAGCGAAGCGGTATGAGCCTTACAGACCGGCAAATAATCGTTCTTTTTTCTCACGTGATAGAAAAATATGTATTGAATATAGTGATTTTTTTGGTGATAATTAGAGGTATTCAGAAAGCAATTTCTGTCCATATCATATAATATTAAACCACTTTAATATGCCAATTATAATAATAAATCACATAGATAAATATTAAAATTGATTAATAATAAGATTAAAATGGTTATAACTTTAATTTTATATTTGCAAAAAAATATAATTAGAGTTATTATTTATTGTTGTAATGGTGGTGGTATGACTGAGTGTTTAACAGTCGGAGGCTGGACTTCAGACACCACCTTCCTGCGGCTCTCCTCACCTCCCGATGACTATAATTGTCAAAATATAGAAGCAAGGTATGAGTGTGTCTATTTTTGTTAGACCATTTTTATCTAACGTACTACGGATCGTTTCATAATATAAAATATGTATACATGATTGGACATAAACACGTGAAGTATTTTTCAGAGTGGTTACTTTTTTACAAAGGAGCTACTCTATCAACGTAATTAGATTTGATAAGCTGAAAATAACTTCAACTGCAGCTTATTGGCAAAAAAGTCAGATACTTATGGTATCAACAGACTATCGCATCAATCTCATTCTTTGACTGCATAAACAACATAGGTAATGGAATCAAAACGACTTGGCACCGTTTCGCTTTTTGTTATACAGCCTTTTAATCATACTCGTATTACTGGTATAACAACGGTATGGAATCATAATAATTTTAAATAATACATGTCTTTAAACAGTTTTACAATAATATTGCTAATGAAAAACAAACAACCAGTATTAATCAATGAACTAAATAATTGAAATATTCCTTTACGTAAAAACGTAACCACTCTGACGAAGATCGCTTGTTAAGGTTGAAAGATCTTGGTCTTTTTTTCCCATTTCATATTGTGGTTTGATCATATATATATATATATATATATATATATATTGAGATTTATTGAGGGTTTTTGGCCTAATATTCAAAAAACTTCGTTGCCAACGTTTTTTTTGCCAAAAAAAATTTCCTTTAATATTTGAATCAAAAGTTTCATATTGCATTAACTAAAAGTTTTGCATTACTATTTTAATGCAAGCTCCTAACGGTAACATGTTATCTTATAATACATAATATTGTAGAAGAATGGTAAAAGTTGAATCTCTGCAGATTTCTTTCATTCCTATCTAGAAAAAAGAAAATTTGCTGCAATTTGAGGTTTTTTTAAAGAACTAAGAGGAGAATTGGAAATGCTGTTCGTATTTTCACTGCATATATACATTGTTCTTAGTTCATGGGTTTTATATAAATTATGCTAATTTAATTACGATAAATTAATAATTTTCAACAATTTAATGATATCATAGGGATTAATGATCATTGGAGAAATGTCCAGATATATTTTTGTTGTGAAACGATTCAATGATATCAAGATATAGTTAATCTAGCTTAGAAATATTATGACTAGAATTTCTCTTCTATCCAAAAGCTACTACTTTAAGCCAGTATCAAACTCAAAAACTATACCTAGTATTACAAATTCTGTTCGATCGATAAAGTCATGAAATATATATATACATTATTGTTCTAAAACAGTGAAAACAATGTAAAATTTCATAATAAATACAAACATTGCAGTTCAGTACAACAGTATTTTAAAAGTAATTTTAACAATTCCTTTACAATATAGTTTATAATATTGTATACAATAGTACTTTTTGAAAAGCTCTAGAAACTTTGGGAAATAAGCCCAATTTTTCATTCAGACCAATAATGAATGGAATGATTCATTTGGAACAATCCCTAAAATAAGAATATTTACTGATGTAACACTCAATACATAAGTTATAATTTTGATTGTTAATAAGTCAATAATTTTATTGTTATTTTAAATAATATTTATCTTGTACAAAACTATTTCACTAAAAGTTATAATTTCAAAACTATTAAAACTTTGAAATATTAAAATTGAAATATTCAGTTGAAGATAATGATGTATTTAATTATTTATATGAAATAATGATTAATGTAAATTATTATTTACAATTTATTAAGAGAGATAGCAGTAATTTACAGAGTCTGAATATTATAAAGGAGTTATATTATTACAAGAGACAGGTGTTGTAAAGTGATAACATGTTTACCTTAGAATTAGATATTTCAAATTAAATCAATATTTAAAAGAGCAATCTGTTCCAAAACCTTTTTTGTAGGGAGAATGTCATTCATATCAACCAGTAAATAATACATTTTTAAATAATAGGTAAACTCATTTCGGAATTTTGTAGGGTTATGTAAATAAACCCTATAAATATTAATAATTTAACCTTTAAGTAGGGTTAGACCTGGGTTAGAGAGGAAAGGAGGGTGCCTGAATAGGCGATCACGTGCAGAAAATCAAATAGGCCCTGAGGGTGTTTTTAAAAAGTGATTTTTCTGTCGTTGGTGACAGTCATTAGGGGACGGTGTCTCCCCTAAAGGAAAACTAATTTCTTTGACGAGGTGGCCAAGAGCGGTCTCTCGCATCTTGTTAGTCCCAATCTCCCTTCCCTTAATTCAACCGTCTAATATTTTTCCCCAGTGAACCATCATTACCATCAGGCAGTTTCCAATTCACATATTCTAGCTAATAACACTTTTACTAAAATTACTTTTACATTCTTTTTTAAGTATATCAATAAACTAACTTCAAAAGTAATAGCAATTAGAATCTATTTTATTTTTTTTAGCATGCCCGTAGATCTCTGTAATTGGTTTATACAGACAGAATAAACACTTCTATTATGAACTTACGAGGCTACGGTAGTTCAGTGGTTTGAGTACGTGTCTTTCCTGGGTTCGATTTTCATTCACACGGTAAGTGAAAAAATCTGGCACGTCATTCCTAAAATTAGAGTAGAACTTAAGCCATCCATCCGTGATTGAAACTTCATGAATAGTTTTTTATAAATTGGTAATTTTTTGTTCCATTTATGGTCAAATTTTTATGAATTTGTAATGAGCCGTTTAGAGTCAAAAAAAAAAATTTCTGAAAACAGAAATCGTACTTTAACGCCCCTTTGGTGAATGTAATTTTGAAAATATTTATTTCAAATCATTTTCCATATAATGTTCTATTTTTAAGCATAGTTTCGTTTTGATCCGTCAAACGGTATGTCTTGTATCGCTCTTACAAGCTTTGAGATTGAATTATAAGTCAAAATTCTTACATTTTATTGAAAAAAAAATATTTCCCGTTGTTTTAAAATTTTGAATATATTTTTCGTTTGTTCAATTTGTAAGCCCAAAGATAATGCCAAAATTTCAAAACTCTAGAGTTATCAGTTTAGGAGAAAAAAATGTTTTCTAAAAAACGGTTTTTGGCAAAAGAAGTAACTTTTCCGTCATGCATAATTCTTCCCAAACAATAGGGATTTTCTTCCCTATGAGGCGCATTTTTGTGTAAAATATCAACTTGATCCATCAAAGATTCTGGACCGTAGCATGGTAACAAGCAATGCTGAGTGTAAGACTATGAATTACACTCAACCACCCACCCACCCACCCACACACGGACATCATCGAAAAAACTTCATAAAACGATTTCAGGGACCTCAAAACATGTAATTCCGCCAAAATCTGGAGATCGAATTTTTTCACGATCATTATACTTTACTTATAGTAAAGTCTAAATTAAAAAGTAAAGTAAAGTAAAGTAAAAATGTATAAATATGTTTATGGATAATAGGATAATAGGAACTCGAAGTGCGATTCTTCGACAAAAAGAAACATTTCACTTTCCTTCACATGTTTCTTATATCTATGCTAATATATTCAGCCAATTTATTCGAGTAGAAATTTTTGATGATGTACATTAGGAAATAGAATGGATCAAATCAAGGTCTGGAATGACTCTGAATTACACGTTTTCAGTAGAGGCAATCAAGTAAATGCAATAGCTTCAAAAGAGCAATGTTGGCATTATGAAGTCCTCTAGTGAGGGACATCAAGCACTGATTGCGCCTAGCTTGATAAAGCCTTTTTGTTAGCACTACTTAAGCAGTAATGGCCTCGTTAACAACAATGCGATAACTCTGTACAAGTTACTCAATAGTCACACACAACACTGATGAGATATTCTAAAAAAAATGTATTAAACGATTACAAGGAAAGAACAATTATAAACAACACGTATAAACTCACTTTTATATTTCGACCTCGTCATCATCAGGAGAAGAAAAACAAGAAAAGGAGTTCTACTCAGCTGGAAAACATTAACTAAACACGCAGGGCGTACGGCTTAGTGATATGAAGTATTCTCAACTCACAACAAAAATAACTATAAATAATAACTGAAAAACGAATAAAGAAAAAATTGGTAAAAAATAAAACAGTAATAATAACAAAAAGGAAAGGAAAAGTAATAATACAATTTAAAAATAACCATTACGGTTTATGTTGATTCCAGGGTTAGAACGAGCTTAAGAAAGCAAATATGTGCTTCTTCGGAATCTCTTAGATTAACTCAGGGATTGATATTTGGGATTATTTAAGGACCTGAACACTGAAGCTTCACCTTGATGAACATGGGTCCAGTGATCTCAGACCTTAGGTTTGATATTAATTAATAAAATAATTATTTGAATAATAATTATATCCATAATGACAATTAGCCAATCAAGTAATTAAAAACACAACCAATCAGTTAGTAACAATCAATAATTATATTAATATTATATTATAATTTTGTCAAAAATAATATATATTATAAATCAACAGTCACAAAAGGAATAGTGATAAAGGTTGAGTTCGTTTGGTAATCTGGCTGAAAACAGGCATATGTGTGCCCCCTCAAAAGCTCAGAAGTCACAAAGTATATTTACACAAACTATTTTTCACGGAATGTCTAGATAAACTACTCTATGAGAAAGAAATAAATTTCATCTAATTTCGTGAGTAAATTGGCCTTTATTATGTAACATTAATTTCAAAATCTTAATTGCTTTACGGATTTTCTGTCTAAGAAAATAAGATAGGATAAAAAAATAAGGTAGAATACTTGAAAAAAGGTAATATTTTTACAGATGTTAAAATTAACAGTTTTTCTGATAATATAGTTAATATAAACAACGTGTTTCAGTTAAAAATGGAAAAACGTTATTGTGACGAATATGTAATCATGTGTTAAATGAATACATAGCTATCATGGTCATGTGTGAATGATATGCAATTTTTTGATTTATTATAATAGACAAGTGTCACATAATGCTAATAGCTAAACGCATTGAAACACACACTGGTTTATCGAAATTTAACTAATTTAAAATGAAAGTTAAGTAAAACATCTTGAAATGTATTTCAATACTCACACATAAGATATTTTCTTTTTTAACTATCTCGAAAAAAATGAGAATTAATCAAACAACTATAACTTTTGTTACAATTGTTGCAATTGTGGTTTCTATTTTTTTTTTTGTATGACAACACAAATTTAAAAAAAAACTTCTCTAGCTTTGTGAGTGTAGGTATTAGAAGAGTAGGGTTTCTTTTGCTTTAGTGTAATTCTATTTGGAAGGTGGCGTAAAGCTGGTCGACTTGTCCTACGTGACCCGAGAGGCCTTCTATTCCCTTCTTATCCAGTTTTCCCCACACATTCGCCAGTAAGCAAGTTTTATTTACTTCCTATAGGTAATCATCCTGGAAGCCGCCTTCCTTTCTCACATAACTCCAGTCTTATATATTACTTGTATCTCTATTCTTAACAAATCACACTTTCTTTTATTATTTCTTTACCAGATTTCTCTAATAAACTACATTTTAAAATGGCTTATAATAAAAGTCCAGCTTTCTTATTTTAATACTAACTTGATAGACCGTTTGCTATTCCTGTTGAGAGTGCATATACAGCGTATGATAATAGTTTTGCTGATGAAAAAGTCAAAGACAAAACCAAGTTCAATAAATTTCACGGTTAAGTATAAATATATATATATATATATATATATATATATATATATATATATATATGATCAAACCACAATAAGAAATGGGAAACCAAGACTAAGATCTTTCAACCGTAACAAGCGGTCTTTGTCTGGTTTTTGACTGAGTTGGGTTTTGACTCTGACGAAGACCGCTTGTTACGGTTGAAAGATCTTAGTCTTGGTTTCCCATTTCTTATTGTGGTTTGATCATTGATTGTTGTTTCACGTGTTTATGTGAAATCTTTTTATTTATATATATATATATATATATATATATATATATATATATATGTATCAATGATTAAACCAAAATATGAAATGGGAAAAAAAGACTAAGATCATTCAACTGTAACAAGCTGTCTTAGTATGAGTCAAAAACCCAACTGAAACACTAGGTGCAGAAACATCATGGTGAGGAGTTGAGAGGAGTGGGAGGGAAGAGTGGTATTTTAAAAGTGTATAAAATGCAGGGAAGGACAATACTGCAGAGAGGGATGTTTGAGGAAACAAAGGACTACAGTAACAAAGAGGAAAAAACTATCCAAGAGGAGGACCAACCATAGTCGAATGTTCACTGAGGAATTTAGGCCTTCTGACATAGAGTGGGGAGAGATAAATTTATCTTAATCTCACCATTAAAGAATTCAGGAAAGCATAGTTGAATTATCAGGATAGTTAAAATATAAGGTGACAAAGGATACAAAGGAGTTCGGTATGCTTACAACCAGTGAAGTGCTGTAAAGCAGTGGTCGAGTAACTTTTTTGGGTGTTACCCCAATAAAATTTCTAGTAAAATAAATTTACCCCCTAAAATGTCAAGTTCATACAATAACAAAAGAAAATTTTATTGAATCCACTATTATGAAGAAAACGTGTTCATCCTTTCTGGCATAAGAATAATTAAGAAAATATCCCAAACTTTAATATGTTGACATCAGACTAAAATCATTCAGAGTTTCATATCAGCTACCACAAACTTTGGAAAAATGATACACTTTCAACCTGGATGCAACAAACTCGATATCAGGAGTTTTTGATGTTACTGCTACTAAGATGCTGTCTTCAGGATTCAACCGGTTTCTGCATTTTGTTTTTAGATTTACAAGGATAGGAAAACCTGAGAGAGGATTCTCACTGAAGGTTAAAAACAGTTATGATTTTAATATTCTTATCAGTATGAACAGACATTCCCTCCATTCTAATTCATTTGAAACACATCAACTCATACTTAATCTTAATTTGTCAAATCAAACTCACATCGATGTTCAAACAAATTTTCCTCTTCAAATTCATGTCGCAAAAGTCAAAATAATTTCAATATAACTTAACAACATGAAGTGTTACATTATATTGTTCTAACTTGACACTTGTCTGACTTGCTTGCGTTTTTTATGTAACAATGAATTAAGAATTTACAATTTAAGTCACAGTAAATGAAATTATAAAATTAAAAGATATCATTGTAACTTTTACTTTATAAGAAATTTTAATTTTACTTAATTGGTGATTAATTTTCAATTTAAACCAGAGTTATATATTCTAAAAGTATTTACATGTAAGGGAAAATTTTTACTCAGTTAATAGAGAAATTATTAAAGCAGTAATTGGAATCTCTTGTAGAATAGGATCTTTTTTTTTTTCTTTTTGAGGGTAAGTGAAAAGGCAGGCAATAAAAAATGCGCTTCTCGCCCCGACTCGCCCATAAAGATAAAAAGATTAATGGAGCTTCGCATCCATGATTTCTTTTAGTTTGAAGAGTCCAGAAAGTTGAGAGAAAGTTACCCAATTACCTCCTTCCAACAAAGTGGAAAATTATAGGTTTCCTTTTAGCGTTAATATAGAAAATTAAAGATATATATTCGATTAGCTTTATTGCAAGCAATGCATCTTGTAGCTAACAATGATTTCTCCTACTCAAATAGTTTTTATCTTCCAAAGCCTTACTTATTTCTTTATTTTATTCCCTCTTTTATATTTATAACATTCAATAGATATCTATGAAATCTTTCATAACCTGATATTCATTGAAACATTTTGCTGTCAACAATATGTTTTAAATAAATTCATATTATTAGTGTCACAGAGGTTTATGAACATCAGATTATTTTACCGATCCATCGCATCTAGTAAATCGAGACTGTAGACAACTACCCGATTTTTCACTCGAACTGACCACAGTGAAAGAATTCTGGGTATAAACCAGCATTATCATGTCTGGGAAATGAACCAGACAGTATCTGAAATACAATTTAATAAAAGCAGGACAAAAATGACAGTGAATTAATATAATAGAGGAACTTGAAATATACAAACATAAAAACACAGATAATTTAACAAATGAAGAAGTTAATCACAAAACGGATATTTACTATTTAAGGCCCCAACAGACTTCACAATGACGATTTATAATTTTATAACAAAAAACAAAATAATATGTATTATAATCTATAATAACTAATATTAATAACAGGAAATTTATATACTTATTGGTACTGCTTGTATGATAGATATTTACAACAGGGTACTCCCCTATAATCCGTCGTAATCGAATATGTTCTACAGACGAAATCGTTCGAGCGTCTACAACTCTGAAAAATTCTGTTCGACAATTCTGAAGATCATCCAGATTATTGTAATAATTTAATACTTTTATTTTTTCAAATTAAATGAGTGATATATTTGAGGTGGAAAGTAATTAATTGAAGATTACTATCCTTCAATTATAGCTTTTTCTATGTCTTTTTTTTTTTGTAGATTTCAATACATAGCAACTATTTTTGCCGTCCAGGGTGGTTCTAAGATTTCACCCCTTCCTCCTCTGGCCATTAATTATCCATTAACCTTCAAAATTCCAGAAAACCCTCAAAATATTTAATTTCATGGAATTACAATCAAGGATCTAATTTTAGACTGCTGTTATTAGTTCAGACTTTCATTTGATTACAGTACACTATATAGGTACATAGTAAGTCATCATCAAAGAAAACCATAGATTTTTAAAAAAAAAATCGTAGAATTCAAATCATATAAAATTATTAAATTTTAACTGGCTACGCAAACAAATATAACAAACTTTCAACCCCTTCAAAAAATCAATTTTGAAAAATTTAAAATATATTTATGTTTAATTTCCCTATATTATAGTTAAAAATCCGTTTAAAACCCTATTGCATGCATAAAACACAAAAACAATTACTACCTTAAAAAATCAATTAGGTATCAATTTTTAGATTTTTATTATTTTATTTTTTTTCTATTTTCTTTTTTACCACCACAAAATCCCACCCCCTGACACGTGACGCCTCTCCTTGCTATGCTACTGATTGAGTTATAGAATTCATAGAATTATATGTAAAGAAATTAAGATTATATTAAGACGTATGTAGATTAGGGAACTTTTGTAAATTTTGTAAGTGCGTTATTAACTATGATATCTCTTGGTTAGTTCTTAAAAAAGTAGTGGATGAAGATCTAATGAATGAACAAGATAGTGCTAACCTGTTTTGGTATTATATCGCGCTCCCGGTTTATTCAGTCATATCGCGGATTATAACATCAAAACAGACTCATGCTTTTTTACGTGAAATCTCTTTCGCCGCATCTCAAGAGCAACAAGCTCTAGCAGAGGGTAGAGACAAACAAAACCTCCGAGATACTCCCGAGGTGGACCGCGCGGAGGCGAGCTTCCACGACCCTACATCACATAAAATAAAAACTAGTATCATGCAACAAAATATACAAGACTTCTGATAAACAACAAAAATTACACTTCAAAACCAAACTAAATTAACATGTGACTACTAAACAAAACAAAATAAAGTTTATTCTTCTATATGGTGTTCAGGTAAGGTTACTCCTGCAGTCTTTCTGACTCTTGCTATGTCATAAACAAACTTCAGGATTTCATCCCTGTATCTCGTTAGTGCCATCCTGTAAGTGGCATCCACAAACATGCCTGTATTCACATAAGATAGTGCTAACCACTTTTTGTATACAAGCAGACTGTTTATTCATTAATTATCATTGTGAGGCCTTTCAAAAGATATTGCAAAGAACAATTATTACTCCATCAAATAGGAGAAAGAATTAGATGTATATTTTATATTGTTTATTTATATCTTGTTATATGCAAAGTGTTAAATAAATGATAAATTTATTTAACAGGTGAGTGAAATTGTTTGCAGTTTTTTTTTCATGCGTATACATTGTCATAATTTCAAATAAGTTTGAAACATATGTAAATCTTATCCGTTTAATTACTTCAATCAGTAGCGGAGATAAACATCAAGTTTGCACGATCATTTATTCTTCGTTGCAGCAGTAATAAGTTAAAGTAAGAAGTCATGAACTGTTTTTAAAATTAACTGTTTTAATTTGAAATTGATATACAAGTTTTAAAGCATTGTTAGTTGTTCAACTGATTGCGTAAAATTTATAACTACAACTGTTAACCACACAAAAAAGTTAGATGAGAGTAGTAAGTTGCTGTTTTATAAATTTTTCTTTACTAAAAACAAAATGATAAAAAGGTGGTTTTATTTATTCGAATAAAGATGGATTCATGATTTCAATTTAGAACACCGGTTATTATAATTTAATCACAATTATTGTTATTTATAGTTTCTTTAGCCTGCACCAGCAATATATTTCTTTTTTAAATTTTGTTTTAAAATGTAATAAATTAGCTATTATATATCTTTCAAATTTATGAATAAATGTTGTCGTTTGAACAATCAAAGTAAAATGAAAGGTTTCTCTTTTGCGAAGGTAAAGAGATTGCATTTCATGCGGAATGGGATAATATATAGATTCTGACTGAGTTGCTATATTCTTGCAGAATCATTTGTGTTATAGCTATTTGCCGTAATATATAGGCCTTAGATGTTAAAGGGAGCTTCGAAGGGTGGTAACTTTTGTATCAAATAATATATTGGAGTGTCTGATACATAAAGAGTCCTTGTTTAGTTTACGTCTTTCGATAATGGTCTTTGTCCATATATTTCAGACTTATTTCTCCTTCAAACCATCTTTAAACTTTCTCTTTTATTCTAAGATAATCCTTTAAGATAATTAATTGAATATTTGCCTTTCTTTTTTTTAAAAAAAAATACACATCAGATGTTATAAAAAGGACTATGCTTTTTATACAGACTGTATATATCAAAAAAAGTGTTAACATATTTTTTTTTTAACATCAATATAACCAAGGCGATTTTATTTATGAACGTAACAAATTTTTGAAGAATATTATTAGAAAATATTATTCTTCATATACATACAATATTACATATTGTATATATATGTATATTGTATGTATACATACATATAATACATGTATTGTATACATACATACAATATACATAAATATTATAATCTACGACTGTATTCCAAAATTAATAACCTATCATTTTTTTAAATTTGGAATTTCCATATGACAAATGACTCATATCATGTACAAAATTCTTTCTGAGTATCATAATATAATTCTATATAAAAAAAAAGAGAACATCAATAAATAATTGATACGAATAAATAGACATACATATATAGCAGGAAAATATATTAAATAAATACTTATGAGAGGATTACATTACAATTAAAAAAGAACTATCTAGAGACTGTAAAAATAGAAAAAAATAAACGAAAAACCTACAGATTTCCAAAGTGGTGTGGAGCATCGAACTTTTTATGATCACATAGACATTTATATAGAATACATTCCTACAAAAGTGTATTACACTCTATTATAAGTTTCAGAAAGAGTTATGTAAAGGCAGTTAAAAAAAAAATAAATAAGTAGAAAAGTCATTACACGTGTCTTGAAGTAGTGTAGAACAGTGTTTCTATTTTGACATACATTACAATAACAAAGGCTTTATCACAATTAAAATTTTAAAAAAAGAATATATGTTTAAAGAAAATATATAAAGTTAAGAAAAGGAACCATAGAGCAGAACAGGTGACAATCCAATTCACCAGATAATGATACCTATTCTCCAATTTACTTATATCAATTTTCAGTCTGAAATTATAACTATACAACATTTAGGTAATTTATAAATTGTATTATTTCCTTATATATTATTAGATGTTTTTTTGTGATTTTTAGTTTTAACAAAAGAAAGTAAAGGATGGTGCATGAGAACTAGTAAACAAAAACTCATAGGGATATTGCATTTTTTTGTTTTTGCCAAATTATCTATAAAGTTAAAATTACGCAAATATCTTGGTTGAAACAATCTCCTTAGTGGGTTATAAGTATTAATAATGGGAAAGCAAGGCATAGGACAGAGCTTACAGCAAGAACATCTTAGTCTGGTTAATCGTCTTATGTCCGGGTAGGTGCAACTAGTGGAATTACTCAGATGGACTTATCTCTCATACTTTGATGAAAGTACAGGTCGACTAACTCTATTTTCAAAGTAAATTCACCTTTACTGCAGCAGATATTCACCTGTTATCGGAGCAGTAACCGTTCTCTTAAAACATAGCTTTATTTAAACTTGTCTATTTAAAACATAGACTTGTCTATGCAATTTGCTGAATTTATTGCACAATAATTTACATTAAAAGTTATTAATTTCATATGTATGATAAAACACGAAATGCAATTGTCGTTTCTTGAGATGTTAATGTTAAATACGAAACTTACCGTTAAATACGAAACTTAGAACGATGTTCTAAGCATTAGTGTAATCTTCTTTACTACAGAAGTTCTGAGAGCATGTCCTCTGAAATGTGCTATAGCAAATAGCATATAGCTATAATAATATGCTTTAATAGAGCATATAGATGTGCTATATGTAAAACGCTTGCATCAAATATGAAGAACAATTCAAGAAGTAAGAAGAAAGTTTTGCCAAAGATGTTTATATTTTCAGGTCAGTCGATATTCATGACCTGATCGTGTTAAGAAATATGTATCCTAAATAGAAGATCTAATTAGACAAATTAAATTGTAAAACAAATGTTACTGTTTACACATAATTCTAAATAATGAAACCATTTATACCTTTTAGACTTAGAAATCTGCTAAATTATTAAGGTTAAACGCGCATTTAAAATTACACGACGAGTTATATTTAATCAAATAAGTGTAAAAATTCATAATAATTAGATCTTGTTAACTGAGTTTGAATTTCTGCACATTTAATATAAACAAATATGACGTCCACAGAGTTTATGCTATTAGTCAACAGATATCGTTTTTTCAAGAAAGGCAAAGGATTTTCAAGGAATACGAATTTTTGTTAAAATCTCATGAATAATAGTGAAACATGGTCTTGCTCAGTCATGACGAACCTGTGACCCGCGCAAGATTTTACTGACTCACGATTGCTTGCAAGTCTTTGTTCGTTTTGTTTTTAATTTGATTTTCTAGTTTGTGTTGATAATTTATATTCATTTTGTATTTTGACACGAAAGTAGCTTCAATGACTATGAGTTTTAAACTAATCAATATAAAAGATGAAGCTAATATTAAAAAAAATCTTAAAATAAAACAGCAACAAATTTCTCGTTTAATACTTTATAATCAATTTTGTTATGCATATGTTTATAGATAAACTTCTAAATAGTAAGAAATCAGAAAAGTGATTAACATCATTCAACTAAAACAAACTGATCAGTATCAGTTTGATTGTGATGGAGACCGCTTATTTAGTGGAAAGATCTTAGTCATTGTTCTGACTTCTTACTGGGGTTTAGAGGTTGATTGTTATTTCACGTTCTTTTCCTGAAATCTTGTTATATATATAATAATAAATAATATTTCATAACATATATTTATGTAATTCTCGTTACGTCTAGTTCATTAAAACCTTATTATCATTTTAATGGTAGATTTAAGAATTTTTAACACTACTAAACATTTTTAAATCTTCAAGCCACGCCCATTTTTACCAGCTAAATCAACTGAATTGTAAAAATGATCATTTTTAAAATATTCATTTAAATTATATTTTTTAGTGAACTAGACAAAAGTGTCATTGTGTTTATTGACGAGTGTGATACATCACAGATGAATAAAAACAATTATTTGTAAAGTTTTGTGATAGTGATGATCAAGAGTGTAATATCTAAAAAAGTTCTGTCACTACGACTAATTTTTGTAGTAACAGAACATCTAAAAAATGAGAATACTCCGCAAAGAACATGAAGCGTTAGATATCATAAGCTAACATTTAACTTCTGTTTTGAAATTGTCTGTGTACAATATCTTTTCCTTTGTATTCTACACATAAAAACATTATTAGTACTGTACTTACATACATTACCTTTAGTTGGCCCAATTTTGCTATAGTACTTTATTATTATATACTTGGTATAACTGTTTGCTTTTTTTACATGCACAGTTTTAAGTCTGATGCAACTTTTGGCGGAATGTATATGCAATTATTGAGAAATTGTTTTTTTATATCCAATTCTACAAAGCAGGAGTATGCATTACGACAACATGTGTCGCTGTTCCAAAAAGGTTTATATGTAATCACTTTGAGACAAATGATAAAATAAATCTAATTCTATTCTATTTCTTTATTTAGATTTTGATTTATTAGTTTTTGTTTATTTATCATACACCTGATTTTATTCAAAATGTTTTCCTTGGAGATTGCTTGCATTTCCAGAAGAATCGTCATCTGTTGACCAATACACAAATCACGAGTTCCAAATATAATTAATTTTTCCAGTTATCTGACTAGATATAATACGTTCTGTAACTTTAGATATACTTTACAGATGTTTAAAGTGTTTAATGACAAAAATTGGCCTGTTATTTCTAAGTATGTATAAATAGGAACATTTGCTAAATATGTACTTCATTTTTTTATTATAGATCTTCTATTTACAATACCAGTTTCTTAATCAAAGATAAAATCAACAGAATTGTTCACGTCAACAGTGAATTCATTTTTAACCGTTTGGTTTTTAACAGTTTGGTGGTCGACAGAATAGGAGTAAAGAAAAAAAGAAAAAAAATAATTAAAGACGAGCATTTGAAATATGGACTGTGGAACAGTTTTTCTTTTGTTTACGTTCTTTATTATATCTAGTTTTATTTGTATAAAATTAAATCAGTTATCTTATTTAAAATTGTTCAATGCAATTATAGATACATAATTTTATTTCTTTTGTTTAATTTACTTATCCATGTTATCCAATGAAACTAAATGACTTGGTTGTTGTAGACGAAAGAGTAAACAGACGGAAGAAGATATGCATCTGATTGCTACGACACCCCAGTGTGATCCAGAGACACGTCCCACTCAATAGACCTCTACTGCCTCTAAGCAAATTCCCTTCTGCACTGCCCGCCTGTATTCCAGAGAACAAGTTTTATTCTCCCTTTCAATTTATCCAAACGAAATTCAATATAACCCAAGTTATCCACTTATACCAAGTACGAATGAAAAGTGCCAAAATCCTTTTCAATTTTCCCTTATAAGTAATGCCTTCGAATTGATAATAGCTGACATTCAATATTTTACTCCTCGCCTCCTTTCAATGCAAAATACATTCTTTTCTTTGTAGTTAAAATTTGTTATAGTTATACAGTTATAGTTATTATAGTTCTTGACCTCTTCATTCAACACAGAATATGTGAGTTCTCTTGAGGGCTAGGTCTTGGGAAAAAAACTTCTCCTTGTTCGTAACATTTTGATGTATTTTTACATCATCATCAGGCTACAAAATAAGATAAGGCTACACTATTTTCAACAAACAATATATATAATATTATCGCGAATTATTACCTAATATACTCGTATATATATAAAACAACTTCAATAATATATCAACCGTTGGATAGAATAGGTGTATAATGTAATCGGGATTCGGTCAATTTTCCAGGATCAAAATCAAACTCTCAATGCCGACGTTTCGGTTTTATTTAAAACCTTTTCATAGGCCTACAAACAAAGGATGACAAGAAATCATATATAAACATCAACATATAACTAACATCAAAATGGAATATTACAGTTGTGAAAAAACAAAAATATATATACAAGTAGAAGTAATAGAAAAGCAATAAACATTTTTATGAACTTACAGAAGTCAGAATTTTTGAATTAGAAAAATGATGAAATTTACATTATATAAAATGAAGTAACAATAGATAGTTAATGAACTAACATCTTAACTGGTCAAAAACTTGGACCAGACTAACTGATTACAATTACATGTAAACCGAACACTGTTCACTCAAAGAACACAAAAAGGAACTAAGGATATTAAATTTAGTGAAATTTAGTAAGGATATTAGTGAAATTTAATATCCTTAGTTCCTTTTTGTGTTCTTTGAGTGAACAGTGTTCGGTTTACATGTAATTGTAATCAGTTAGTCTGATCCAAGTTTTTGACCAGTTAAGATGTTAGTTCACTAACTATTTATTGTTACTTCATTTTATATAATGTAAATTTCATCATTTTTCTAATTCAAAAATTCTGACTTCTGTAAGTTCATAAAAATGTTTATTGCTTTTCTATTACTTCTACTTGTATATATATTTTTGTTTTTTCACAACTGTAATATTCCATTTTGATGTTAGTTATATGTTGATGTTTATATATGATTTCTTGTCATCCTTTGTTTGTAGGCCTATGAAAAAGGTTTTAAATAAAACCGAAACGTCAGCATTGAGAGTTTGATTTTGATCCTGGAAAATTGACCGTATCCCGATTACATTATACACCTATATATATATATATATACAAAGATTTCACATAAACACGTGAAATAAAAATCAATGATCAAACCACAATAAGAAATGGGAAAACAAGACTAAGATCTTTCAACCGTAACAAGCTGTCTTCGTCAGTTGGGTTTTTGACTCTGACGAAGACCGCTTGTTACGGTTGAAAGATCTTAGTCTTGTTTTCCCATTATATATATGTATGTATAAATGAAAATACTAAACAGTCCAAATCGGACAGATAAATAAATAAAAAAGACAACACATAGAAGAAACGAAAAAACTTACAGGTTCGAAATATCGATCTAGTAAGTTTTCTCATTTCTTCTATGTATTGTCTTTTTGATTTATATATATAAAATTAATCAAACCACAATATGTGCTTTCATTATTGATTGTTATTTCACGTGTTTATGTTAATTCCTGTTATATATATATATATATATATATATATATATTATACATATCTATTTTTTCCAAATTGGTTTAAAAACTTCTTTGTCTAGAACTTACGTAAATAGCTCACTTATTAAGAAGTAATTCCTGTCTCAAAAAAAAACATTTTTGTAATAAATTGCAGTTTTTCAATATTATTACTATAGTATAGACTTATTAAAAAAATTAAATTTCGAGATATAGAAAGCTTAACGAATTTTGGAGTTCCCTGAGACAATTTATAATTTTGTTTTATTTTATTTGTGTTTGTGAAGTAGGTGGATGTATATCTAAAAGCTTTTGAAAATACTATCCACCACATACTTTAATTAACAAATCAATGCTAAACCGACAAATATATATTCTGGTGGATATGCTGCATATTCTTTGAGTAATATCAAATATAATACCAAAATATCAAATCCATTTGTTTCTACCATATGGTTATGACTCTTGCATACCTTTTCAATGATTTTTTGACTTTTGAAAACTCAAATAAACTCAAATTTTGTAATTATGATCAGAATTAAATTATGTCTCTCACAATAAATTTAATATGTGTAAATACTTTAAGGTTATTTTTTTTTTCGTCAATACAAAACTGTTTAACCCAATTTTGAATCTATAACACACTTGTACGACTCAGGTCATAATAAAATTTTCTACTTATGTTAGTCCTTGTGAGTAAATGAACAGTAATTTCCTGTCACATTTCTTCTAAGAAAAGTGGAACTGCAGTACATTTTTGTTTGGAATGCTGATCAAGGCATAAAACCAAATTTTCCTTAACAATCTTCCTTGAATTATTAAAATATGATAAAAGAAATTTAGAAAGTTTGGAAAACTGAAAAACGAATTTTAGCCCTAAGTTTATGAAACTTAGCTTAGAATAATCCGTACCTGTTATGCTGGTAAAGTTTGCCGTAACATGCAGTATATGAACTCGTAATTCTGATTTCCACAAATTATACTCAATCATTAGAAAAGTACTAATAACTACTAAAATTAATATAATTTGATCAAATTTTTCAATATATATATTCTAATAAAATTATTTTTTAGGAAAATTAAATCTCTTCTAAAAAAATTATAGCAAATAAAATTTTACACATTTAGTCTAAAATTTCCAAAATGAGATTTGTCTAACATTCAATTCTTTCAAAGAAATAACTTAAATAATCTTTCAAACAAACAAATATTATTTAAAGAAATAAAAATTTTCTGAATGGGTCAAGAGCTATACAGCAATGCTTGTATAACAGAAATGTAAGCCACAAATGGAAGTATTATCAACTAACTTAAAACAAACTTGACGTTTAATTCATATTTCGAAGGCAAGCCTCAGACTTCTCTTAAGCGAATGAATGACAGTTAAACGTGAAATCCTCTTAAGAAAGTACAAAGTTTTAAAATAAAGTTAGAAGAGCTGTATTAGAGACAATGTCAAGCCTTTTGGAATGAATAAAACTCTGACCATTTGGACGACAGTGATATCTGTCGCCAAAGTTCAGTCTTGTAGTCCAAGATCAGTTAAAAACTTGCCCAAATAACTGCCAGTTAAAACCCCCCCCCCCCCAAAGGGTAAAGAACCCTCCCAACATTAGAGCAAACTTTTTAATCCACTTTGTTGTTATACCAATGTAATTACCAATTTTTTGGCTCATTTTGCTCTTAAAGGTTTCTTTTTACATTAATGAAGCAAATTTCTTTTATTTTGACTTTTTTCAGTATTTATACCTGAATTACTTTCTCTAATACATATTACTTGTAAAATGTATCATTCCCTAGCAAAAAAAAAAACAATCCTGCTCATAATTTCTATAAAACTTTGATTTAATACATCTTTCTTTCTAATGTGACAATTTATTGAAAACCTAATTTACAATTTTTTATTTTTTTTTTATTTTATGATAACACATGAATTTAAAATATATATACTGCTGTTTTTAAAATTAAAAGTATATTTTGTATTGACAATTACAAAATAAATAAAGCCATAAACATTTCTTCTAAATAAAAATCATTAGCTTCTATTAAATCTTCTACGTTAATTTGAAAATGGACCAAATTACTGTTGCTTTTCTCAGGAATTTTACACCATTAATTACAAAATCATTAATATCATTGATCATACAGGTTTGAAACCAACTCTTTTGTATTTTATTGAAGAAAAAAACGTGAGCATGAAAAGAGTATTCAGTTTTGATTAAGTTCAATACAGTGTGTTGTTTTAGAAGCACATGTGCAGGTACAAGTCTGAGGGCAATTGGATACCTTATCCGAAAAATGATAGGAGCATTATGAGTAGATAATGTTGTTCTAATGCAGTTCATTAGAAGAATGTTTAACCAATATTTTGTAAATGTTGTAACAGTATATTTATGCCTTTCTATTTTTTTTTTTGTAACATTTTGATGTTGATCTAATATTCGCTGTAAAGTATATATTTGAAGAAACTTTTAGTAAAATCAAAAGCGTTATCCTGTTTCAAGGTTCTATAATTATCTCTATTATTTGTGTTTTTGACATTAGTTCAGTATCAAGGTCTTTGGATCCTTTCTGAGGGAAAACTTGTTAGAAATTTCGGATGTTGTTGATTAACATCAGTCACACCTAACATCAGATTTGAAATTTAGGGGTAAAAAATATTAAATTTTGACAACAAAATAAAAAAAATTACACTATCAGCAAACTGGTATATATAAAAAAAAAAAAACCATTTGGTTCATTAACTATTGATCAATAATATTTTTTCCAATTTGTAGTTAGTCAGTTATTATAATTAACCTAAAACACTAATATCAAAACTAACAACGAGTTTTCCTAGTAATATAAGGACATAGTATTTTGATATTGACTTTTACGCATTTATTTTTCTTTGTAAGAGCATAAAATAATATTTAATTCAACAAAATATATTTTATATTTTCGACAACTTCAACTGCTTTCCAAATACATAGATGACCAAATAAAATAAATATTTCTTTCCAAGATCATTTAATTAATTTTGGATATGATGTTTAATATATTTAAGCGAGAGAATAATATAATATTTTGAAACGTTATTAATAACAATGAATATCCATAAATTGAAAAAAATTGGTATTATTATCACCGTTACAATATTTATTTTGACATATATATATATATATATCTTACCCTGACTTTTTTTCGTGGAATTTACAAGTAAATAAATCAGTTTTTATATCCAAATTTTCAAAGTTCAATAATTCTTTTTATGGGTATACCTTGAACCCTAACGTTGTTACTAAAGGGCTTATAATAACAGAAGAACACTCTACTAATTGATAAAAAACAAAAAGAAAATTAATTATAAACATATGTAATTTCAAGAATATTTGAATGTAATTATGTTAATAAAAGTTACATTTGAAATTTATTTTCGGAATAAACAAGTAAAATTTATATAGAGGAAGGTGCTTTTAACACCTGTAAGAGGTGAATGGGTTATCTTAGCTGGAAGATAATGGAGAACGATTACGTTGTGTGATTGTTGGAATCACGTGACAGATGGTATCAGAGAGATTAGCATTTTCATACATGGTCATATTATTGGGTCGTATCGTGTGCAAAACAGTAGCTGTGCTTCCAATGATGTAATTAATGCAACAACTCGTAGTCTGCCATCAAGATACCGCCCTGTTAATCTCCTCTGGGCCTTTTGCATGATAATAACACATTCGCAGGGGCCAATCTTAATTCACTAGCTCAAATTAAAATCTCTTATTCCCTTAAAACACTCCCCCCCCCCCCTTCACTTCTCATTCCATAGTTTTGTAACAACATTTTCCCCACTTAAAAGTAACTTTATCAAGTAGTTCATTCAAACTCTTAAGTTGAACGATTAACAATTTTCACCTTAACTACTTTACATTACATTTTTCCACAATTACTTTTACTGTTTTTTGACAACTAAAGCATGAACAGGATATTAGTGAATATGATGGAAAAACAATTTTGTTCCTGTTATAATTACAATTGTTTATATTAATCATAACCAGCTGTCAAATGCACCCTGAATGCCAATTACCTAACAATTTTCTTTTTGTATTTTTAATAAAACAATCAACTATTTTTTTGTATCAGAGAAATTAATTCATAAGCATATATTCTGTTCTAATTGTTAAATAAATACTATGAACGAGTTATATCCATACACAGACATACAGTTATTGCGTTTTGTAGTATATATGTTTAAAAAAAAATAAAGTATATTTTTTTTAGATAAACGCAGATATACTTCAATAAGATTAGAGTAATATCAAGAGAAGCTCTGACTCTAAATAGCCCACCTAATATATATTATTAGAGATGGGAGACATGAATAAATAAATTAGAAGTAGCATCAACCAAGATGAAAATAAGCAAGGCATTTAAAGACTTATGTATAAATAAAGATCTGATTCCTATAATATATATATATATATATATATATATATATATATATGATCAAACCACAAAAAGAAATGGGAAAACATGACTAAGATCTTTCAACCGAACTGAAAAAGTTGGATTTTTGACTCTGACGAAGACCGCTTGTTACGGTTGAAAGATCTTAGTCTTGTTTTCCCATTTCTTTTTGTGGTTTGATTATTGATTGTTGTTTCACGTGTTTATGTGAAATCCTTATATATATATATATATATATATATATATATATATATATATAATAGACTCAATATTATATAGACCGTTTGATAATACAGATGTGTTATCTAATCGGGGTTTAGTTAATTTTTTAGGTGCAAAAGTCAAACTCTCATTGCCGACGTTTCGTTTTCATTTTAAGAACTTTTTCATACGCCTACAAGCAAAGGATAATAAGAAATCACATATCAACATCCAACATATAAACAATATGAAAATGGATTGTTACAACTTATGAATATTACAAGCACAAGTATTTCAGAGATACATAAAACAATATAACTTACAGAAGTAAGAATTTTTTTGCTTACGAAAATGAAATTTACATCATTTATGGGAACAGCAATCTTAACCCGACAAAACCTTCGACTAGACTAGTAAGATAACATTACAAGTAACTTCAACACTGTTCACTCAAGGGAACTAAATAAATCATTGATTTGGTGAGCCATTGGGAGCAGTTAAGATTCTTAACGAGTCGACCTCTCTGTAGTTAGCCTTATGGTTTTGGTCTTATCACAAATCCGAATTAGCATTATTCAACCCATGTTGAGTTGTTAAGAAAATCTTAAGACCAATCTGTATACTGAATTATTCTCTGAATAATTATAGTTCAATGTAAACCTCTGAGCAATAGGAACGGCTACAATCTCCCCAAAGTGTATTATGAGTTCTGTTGGAAAGAGAGCAATGTGAATTTTTTTTTATTGTTTAAACCGATTCCCTAGCGGGTGATAACGTCAGCCGTTTTAACCGGCTTTTTGTTTGATCGGTGAGTCTACAGATTCTACAATGGGAGTCCTAAATTTTGCCTAACTCAAGTGCATTTCGAGTAGGGATCTTTAACGGGAAACTGACATCGTACAGGCATGGGACCGAAGGGTTAACATCATCTCAGAGGGACGACGCACTCAGATTTATTCAGCTCCCGCGTGAATTAATCGAGGGCCAGGTGGGAATCGAACCCCCGACTGCAAGCCCAGAGGCGAGTATGTTAACCACTGAGCTAACCTGGTCCCATTTATGAGACAAATCTTATTATAGTTTTATTTTAAGAACGGAAAATGGGTACTTTTAGATTTTTTTTAGGCCAATCATATAAATATCTAAACAAATAAACATTAATTTAAAAACGAATTACCTAACATCGGTCATTAGTGATTGAATATTCTAAGTTATCCGTACATCTGACCTGAAGAAAATAACGTTGTTTAACAGACGCTTTGTTTCTCATGAGTAGTGAATTTGTTTACTTATTTCATTCAGTACCCTTAAAAAAAGTAATTCGAGTAGAGTTTAGATGAAGTGATGCCTTATACATAATACACTTTAGTCTTTTTTGGGGTAATTACGATTCTTTTATTTAAAGGATTTTTATTCTTACATTTTCTAATTGAGATTTCTTTTAAAATCATCAATACAACACTATATTTTTGTACTATAACTACAATTTATGGACTATATTTACTAGTACTATAATTTTTTAACAAAAATCTGGTTTTGGTAAATAAATAAATATAATATCATAAGGTACTTTTAACCTTTTTTAAAGTTTTCCTTTTGTGGAGAACTTTCTGTAAACTCTAAAAATAAATAAAGCTCTGTAAATAATAATCACAACAAAAATGATAAATATAAATCAATGCATGAACGTTTCAATAAGATTATACATTTGCCTAAACCATTCACCAATAATGCTTTGTAATAAACCCATATTCGTACTTCTGATTATGACAAGGAGAGTAACCAGTTTAAAGAGATAAATTTTTTTCGTGTTTCATAGTTTTATTTCTACATCATCAATCGAGATTTCATCAGTTTTAAAATCGCAAAGTTAACAATTTCTTGTTTCACTTCTTGTTCAAAAACTTGATACATATTAATTCAAATGAAAATCGTTTCCTTTTATACTGTATTGTGTTTATAGAAAACTATTTTTTTTTTAGCATCTTTAGTTACAAACATACAGCTACGCATATTCTGCGTAACAATCATATGTTGTAAGAGATTACACAATAACTTCGATACTAATGAGTAAAGTAAAGAATGAAAGCCACCGCTTCAACTTTTCACTTTCTTTTAAAATATATTATCGTAATAGTAGAACCCTAGGCCATTTTCTTTTCAGTCGTCTTGGGGGATTCTGGGAAGATGAGGAAGAAGCAAGGATTCGTATTTGATTTGAGTGAGAGGAAAGGTTCTGTGAAATGACTTATAACAATCAGAGGCTAAATTTTGAAGCAATGAAATTTTTAGGTCTTCATGAAAGGTTTAGTTTCTGATGTAATAAGGAGTATTTGTAATAGTGCGGAGAATTCTAGACTGCAACGGCTGTATTCTAATGAATGTTGGAAAGTTTTGCACAATTTCATAGTTCAAGTCCGTAAGTCCAGGTCGTATTCAGTAATGTTTTGTATAGAACTATTTTGTTGTATAACGTCAATTTCGAGTGTTTCCCTAGAATTCTGCACAGTAATAAGAATCGACGTTTTAAGTCAAGTCTTTTCAGTCGGGTATGGGGATTCTAAGTTAGTCTTTTGTCAATGAAGAGCCCTAAGTACCTAACTACAACTGCAGTTGAAAGGAGAGCGCTATTCATAGTGATATTGGGTGAAAACTATTTAAAATAAATATCACTGAAAATAGTCAGTAAAATGAAGTTACTTTACTAATAAAGTAAAGTATTTCAAAATCCTGTATTTATTTTGTGAATGGTAATACCGGTTTTTTATTTATAATACATTATCATTATTAATATTGAAAAATATAAATCATTTTAATATATTATATGTTTGGCGATATTGATAAGAGTAAAAATGCGGCGTGCTGATGTTGGGAAAAGACAAAGGCCATTTCTTGACTGTCACTACAAGACAAGGAAAAGTCTTGCTGAAGTATGGTGTGAGAAAGTAGAAAATGGACGCAGGGGTAGAATGAAGGTAACCTTGTTAGTAAGGAGAAGCACTTCAGGTGATTGAACCACCCCTGCCTTACATACCTTGCATTCACTTTACCACACCACTCAGGCACATGCTCTTCCAAAATAACCCACTTCTACAATATTGTTCACAACTTTTTTTTTTTTTTTTTTCATAAGAATAGTTGAGAACAATGTTTTTATCAATTATCTTGGATAATAGAAACAAACTAATACCTGTGTTCTATGATGTACTGCTTATTTCTATTGAAACACTTAACAAATGTTCAGATGAAAAGAATAAATAATCAAAGATTCAAAAGAAACACTACACAGTTCTTTTCAATATTTCGATCCTTCTCATGATGACGACGAGGTCGAAATATTAAAGTCAGTTGTGTATTGTTTCTATTATACAATACAGATTTCTTTTGATCGTTCGATATTTTTTCTCCTAACGGACCATTTCATTCTTTAAAGAACAAAGAACCTTTATAGGATATATACGATGTGCACTATGATGGAAAGGAATACTAAATTTCAAGTTGAAACTTGCGGGTACAAAAACAGTTAATAATCATTAACTATTGATCACTAACTATGCTATTAGTATCTGCTATTTGACTGATTATTATAAACAGGGTTTGTACGCTCACTGTTCCAGACATTGTCAGTCTCCAAATAGACTTTAAACGGGTAATACAAAAATTTCAGAACAATAACTAACTTACACAGTCACATAATTATAGAGAAAGTAAAAGAGAGAGAGAGAGAGAGAGAGAGCGAGGGAGAGAGAGGGAGGAGAAGGAAGAGAGAAGGAGGGAGAGGGATGGATATTGAGGGGGAGAGAGGGAGGGAAGGAGAGAGAGAGAGAGAGAGAGAGAGAGGGTTCATATAAAGGCAGACAGTCAGAGCTAAAGAAGATAGGTGTAAAGTATCGAAAGCAGAACACTTAACACTTAACAACATTTAACAACCCTTATTCAGGTCTATTCAATAAAAACCTTATAATAGAATAAAATTTAGGTTATAATTAAAACGACACATAAAAATTATGATTAACACAGATATATTTCTATCAAGTATGACAAAATATTTATGTTGTAAATATTTTATAATTTTATATATATAAGGCAGAAAAAATGATCATACACCTGTCAAGATAACTTCGTTTAAAAATTAAGTTAAATTTTGTTTCTTTCTTAGTGTGAACTCTATATTTTAGGCTTATGATATTATTCTCATTTTGATAATTGTATTATAAATTTTAGTATGCTAATAAATTTTTAGAATTTCCAATTAATAAAAGGATACTATTATTTTGGTAATAACTTCTATAATAAATTTCAGGAAGCAAAATTTTTTGCAACTTAGTCGAGGTATAATGAAATCAGTTAACCATTTATGTCAGCAGTTTTATTCGATATCATAGTTATTTTTACTTCCTAAATAAACGTTCAAGTTCAGGTGGTTGACAAAAAAAATACTACTAATAGTTTGGAGATTGAACTGATGGTAAAAAAAACTGCGATTGCTTGGAGAGTGAGTAGGCTATCGATTGGACTTGCTATACTGTCCGATAATAAAGTATGAATTATTCAGGTAGCCCAGTGCGGATTCCCTGCGGCCCAAGCATTACCATAACGCAGAGATATTGTTTAAACACGAATACACTTGTTCTCTTCGGATTTGTAACCATAAATCAATGAGATGGCCGGCTTTCGACAGGGTCTTCCTCTAACGCTGCCATCACATAAATACACCAGCCATTATAAAGAGCAAAATAACTTTGTCTTTGATTTATAACAACTTGAACGACAGCCCGATATCTATTGTTTAACCAGAAGAAAATTACCATACAAACCTTGCAAATTCAATTTGATTTATTCAAACTAATACTCAATTACAAAATCAAACTCTTCATCAAATCAAACTATAGAACAATAGTATTTGTTTATTTCTAATATAATGAATCCTGCTACTACTACTACCACCATCACCACTACTACTACTACTAACTACTACTACACCACCACCACCACTACTACTACTACTACTACTACCACACTACTACTACTACTACTACTACTACTACTACTACTATACTGCTACTACTACCACCACCACTATTACTATACTACTGACACCACCATTCCTATTACTACTACTACCACCACCACCACCCCACCTACTACTACTACTACTACTACTACTACTACTGCTGCTACTACTACTTCTCAACAGGCTACTATTATAACATCTCATTGTAAAGTTCTTTTATTCTACCGTATTTGAATCTGAATATAGCAAAAAACATTTTACAAGTATTACATTGCCGTGTTTGCAAGATTTTCTTTTTGTATAACAAAAGGTACTTAGAGTCCAGAAGAAAAGTTCCAGACAATAAATGTCACAAATTCTAAAGCTATTTTTTGTTGCATTACACATTATTTTAAATTTCACTTTTTTTTCAGAAATAACAAACTTTTTTTATTTTTATTTCTACTATTTTATTATTAGTATAATATAACAATATTATCTGAATAGAATGGTACTTTGAAAAAAAAAATATTAAAGCAACAATCAAGGCAATTGCGAAAATCTTGACCAAAATTATCAACTACATCACTTAAATAACTATGAAAAAAATAACAATAAGATAATCTTATGATTAAAAGAGATTGGTTATCAAAATATTTTAATTTAAAATTCTTGGTCTGGAGAATTAAAGCAGCATCCACAAAATTCTAATCAGTATTTATATTTATATCAAAATTTTAAATAAATGTCATTTATTCGTGGTATAAAACAGAAAATTAAAATAATTCGTCAAACTGCATGTATTGAAGTTACCCAGGCATTATAGAACAATAAAAAATTGTGTACTTGTTTTCCAACTTAAAGGGAAAAAGCACAACCGCTACAAAGGAATGTAATTAATACTATAAATTATTAAAATTGCTAAAAGGTCCATCGATATAAAAATGATATTATATTATAAAGAAATATAGAAAATATTTAGAATTTTCTTATTTTATATAATATATATATAATAAAGTATACTATATTATTTAATTATATAATTAATTTAATTAATTAAATATTAATTAATTATATTTAATTGTATTATTTAATGTACTATTATTATAATATTTAATATTTATTATTATCAAGTCATGTAAAATTGTATGTATATATTTATAAATATATATATAATAATGAATATATATTTACAACATATATCATGAAAAAGATATTATAGAAACATTTGTATTCAATATGAAGAAATAAAGGTAAAGCATAAGTAGTCATTGTCTGTCATGCACTGAATGGAAAGATTACTCTACAACAAGAGGAAGAACGAAATAAAGAACTGGAATGTTATGAACTAAAAAGGATTCAGACGTCAATTAATTATAGAAGATACACCGAATTTGAATAATATTTTACAGCGTCAGTTGTGAGGTTTTGTATATATAATATTAAAAATAACTTGCGAGAATATGTATTTGTCAAAATATAACGTGAGATATTTGAAATAAAATGTTTCTATATTTGGTTAATACTGTTGACAGTTTGCCCTGTTTCAATTTACAAGTAAGGTTATATTACCATCGTTGAATGGAAGGTTCTGTGCTGTTACATTAAAAGGTCTTAGTTCTTCTTATTTAATAAATGCTTACTTCTGTAAGTGCTTACTCTTGTATGAAATTAGACTTTTATTTCTATTCCCACACATCCTAACAATAATTTCTGTTCATGTTTGTATTTCTTGAAATTTGTATAATTTTTTTATCTAGTTTGAGCCATGAAAAAAATCTATATAAATAAAAAGAAGGTTTTGTCTGTACACTGCATAGAACTCACTCATTTCAAGTTATCTTTACGATATAAACTCGTACATTAGAAAAACTGAATTCAACGATTAGAAAAATTTCTGTCTGTTTGTTTGTTTCTCCCAAACAAAATTTGTCACTCACAAACTCAGGACCATAAGTTATAGTGAGCTGAAACTTTGACAGTAGATTTGTGTATGACTATCTTAAAAATTAAGATTTTAATGGATTGGAAATTTAACATAGTAGCGAAGTTATGGACTTTAAGCTGTGTTGGCTAGCTATCGTACTCAGATATGATTTTAAAAATATACAGGTATTTTTAGGTGATTGGTACTGTAGCAAGTAGGTATTGTTCATTGATTAATTTCTTTCGCGCTGACAAGGTGTTTCCCGGTGTTCATGATCTGCTATCTATTCAGAGTAACTGGCTTTGTAAAAGAGAATTCTCACTCCCTACTAATTGAAAACAGGCCAAAAAAATCAACAAACAAGTTCTTTCAATAAATCAAGTGAAGAAAGAACTTACTAGTCTGTAATCAAAGTCATTAGTGATGAGTAAGCAGTTCATTATCCAACTGAATGTCTTGACTCTGTAACTAACTGTTCTATACTGCCTGCTTATGAGTTAAAACTTGAAGTAGGGGCACCAATCATGCTGTTACGATACTTGAGTGCCTCAGAAATGTGCAACAGGACACGAGTCTGTGATATGTCGTATAAGTGGACATCATGATTGGGTGTGATACTGGGAAGTGTTTTAAATAACGCATACCACTGATTCGGCGCAACTATCTGCTTCTAATTCAAACTTTTGCAATTTTCCATCAGAGTCTGTTTTGCAATGACGATAAATAAATCGCAAGGGCCAATTCTATATACGGCAGGAATTGAAGTGAGTGAGACTCATTCAAGAGAAAAGTGTTTTCTTGTTAACCGTGTGCGTGTGTTTGAATAAAGGTTAAAATAAACTCTTTTATGCCAACGTTTAGATGTACAGAGTGTCCAAAAAGTCCGTGTGTACTTTAAAAAATTTATAACTTTATTTATATTTGCGATAGAAATAATCTGTAAAAAATGTTATAAAGTTTCATGTATCTAGTTTTAAGTATAGTTATTAAATAATTTTTCACCACAAAATTCGTAACAATTTTTAGATAAGTAAAAAATATTTTCTAAATCAGGAATTTCCTAACAGATGGATCGGAAGGGATGTAGCATTTCATTGGCCTCCACGTTCGCCAGATTTGACTCCATTAGATTTTTTTTATGGGGACATGTGAAAACAATTGTGTATGCAACCAAACCTAGTTCATTAGAAGATTTGAAAGCTAGAATAACTAATGTGATTTCAGGCATTACTATAAATCAATTGGCAAATGTTTTTCGTGAACTGCAAAATCGTATTACTCTTTGTATTGCTAATGATGGAGGGCATGTGGAAACTTAAATAAAATTTCAATAAAAGCTTAAAAAATATAGATTTACATCTTTCAAATCCATTTTACAGATTATTTCTATTGCAAATACAAATAAAGTTATAAATTTTTTAAAGTTCACATGGACTTTATGGACACCCTGTATATTTACGCCATCTTCAGGACTAAAACATCTTTTTACAAGAAGCACTTCTATTTTACAATTTAAATAAATTACTTCATATTTAACTTCCTTACAATTTGAATTGTAAAATACTATAGTATAATATTGTATATTATTATATTTTATATTATACAATATAAAATATTGTAAAATAGTGGTTATTGAACAAATAAGTTTTAACCCTGAAAATGATGTAAATGTACATAAAATGCTGGCATGAAGGAGTTTATTCAAACCTGAACAAAACTCTCAAAATTCAAATTCTACTTTAACTCCTCAAATATGTAAATATTTAGTTAAATATAGTTTTGCCAAGAGATTATTCAATGGTGTGATGGTAATTTCTTCTGCTCATTCATCGTTGTTAGAATATTTGTTTCTTATAACAAGGAAAAAAATTCGTTTCAAAACGAACTTTATTTTAAAACATTTCATGTGACATCTGACTGACCACTATCAAATCTAATTATATTTTTCAAATGCATTTTTCTGAAAAAAAAAAATCTAAAATATTCTTGTTGTTACAACAGAGTTTAATAAAATTCAAAACTTTTAACTGAATCAACCTGTTGTAAACTATTAAATTGTGGACTAACAACAAACAAACAGATATTGTTTGGAACTCTGCCGTAATTTTCGAGGATCTAACTTATTTATTAAATGGCCATCTAATAATTAAATTAAACTTTAAAAATATTGCATGAAATGTCCACTATATAAACAGCAAAATAGTTTTTATTTTAAAGAAAATATAATTTAGATGCTTAAACTGTTATCAAATATACTGATAACTCACTTCCCAAATAAAATAATTTTCAAATGCAATATTCAAGTTTTCAAAAAATAGATTATTAGATTATGCACAGAAATTATCACATATTACTACATTATTAAATATGATTGAATTAGCTATGTAAAGTAAACAAATATTGTAATATCATGACTAATAATATTATTGAGAAAAATTAATGTCCATGTTATTAACTATGTTTTAAAATCAGAACGACAACATTATACTAAAATATAAAGTAACTTTATTAGATATTAGAAAAATATATTAACACTGTTATGTGTGTGTCAATAATAGTTTTTAACTTAACTTGTCAACCTCTTAATATTTTAATTTTATACAAGAACCTAAACAAAAGTATATAACATAAAGTGCACAACTTACATTAATCGTTTGATCAATTTGAAGATGTTTTGAAGGAAAAAACACATTTATAAGAAGATTTATAATACAGAAACTGATCTGGGTTTAAAAGTGCTTTCATAGATATATACAAGTACAGATACATCTTCGGATACCGATCAAACATTGTAACCATCATATTCTCAGCTGTGCATAAAAAGGATCTAACTGGTTAAACGCAGTTACCAGAGGTACAAGAGGCCTTGAGAATTGGGTAGGTGCGTTTCCTGAGGAATGAAGTAAAGGAAGGAACGGGATTGTTGTTAGGCAAAGGCAACTATTATGTTTCTCACAGAACACTGATACTTCTGGTAACTGTGTTTACTGGTCAATTGCACTCAGCTAAATGCCTTTTATATAGATTTAGCTTCCATCAAGCTATAAGCTTGCGTATGAATAATCACAGGTCGTCCGTTTGCAAATGCAGCGACCTTCCTGTCCCCATTAATGCCAGTTCCAACGGACTCAGTTTCAATAACTGCTTCTATGTACATGCTCTTAGGCAGATCAATGGAACTAATACTAATGTCACTTTGGGAGCTTCAGAAGAAGCACTTATTATAATTGCTTCTTCAATTATAATGAGTACAGTCTTGTCGGAGGTTATATGTTAAGATTCATAAACATTTTTTTTAAATAGTCCAGATCATTTTAATTGAAGGAGGCATTTAAAAAGGCATGAATTCAGATTGTACTGAAGTTTAATTTGAAAAAGGACGATGATAAAAACGAATACCATGTATAACAACATTATAACCTCCTACGAATCCCACCCTTTTCAATGAAAGCAGTTTTAATTAACTGCTTCAACAAAAATCAAATCAGTACTTATTTTAAAATTAACCAAAAATACCAGCTCAATTAAAAATAATTTTATACTTGTCGATTAAAGTGGTTTCACTCATTTAAAGTTGGTTATTATATCGAAACAAAGAGAAAATCATTTTATCACAAAAAATAATACTGATAGAATCTATAAATAACGAAATATATATTTAAGTCAATTATCTAGGTTCAACATCAAACTCTTATTGCCGACGTATTAGTTTTATTTTAAAACCATTTTTACAGCCCTACAACCAAAGGATAATCAGTAATCATGTAACTGTAACAGTAACATCAAGAAATAAGCAATATGAAAATGGACTATTAAAGCAAAAGTATCTCAGTGATAAATAAAATAACTTACAGAAATCCGAATTTTTTGAATTATAAAATTAAATTTACATTAAATACAAGTCAAGATTGTTATCTTGACTGGTCAAAACCTTTATCTAGACTACTCAGAAAACATTATAATGAGAGTTTGATTTTGAACTTAGAAAATTGACCGAATCCCAATTCTATTGATAATAATATATATTCTATTCCATGAAACGGTTGATATATTATTGAATTTGTTATATTTATAAAAGTCATACTAAAGTTAATCAGATATAGAAACAGGCATAACTCTCATCTATATTTTGAAAATAAAACAGTAAATTTAAAAATTCTATCTATTAGCATTTTTCTAAACTATTTTTAGTAATATACGAACTATTTAATATTATATTATTATATAACCGGATATATTTTTTTTCAGCTTTCATTGTTTTAACAATGAAACTTTAAAATTTTATAAGAACATGATAAACTTTTAATGTAAGACAAAACAGTACTTGCATATTTAAAATTAATTCTTTCAATTTTAAATCTATTAGTATGTTGCCTATTAATAATTAGTGATAATAATTAATTAATAAACTATTAATTGACAATAACTAAAATTAAACACGACAAATATAATGTATACAAGAAACTTAAGAAATTAGTATATATAAAGTTTCTGACTTTTTAAATAATGTTTAAAATTAAGTCATTCACTTAGCAGTAATTAAATTAAAATCAGTAACGAGTTTAATCATTATTTTATAATTATTTGCAAGAGGTAATCAATTTAATTTATGCTGAATTTAAAAAAAAACAATGGGTTTATGCAAGCTTATTAAAATTAGTTTAAAACAAAAAACTGTTCTAAAATAACAGTTTCTTTATGTTTGCATTGAAACATTGATTAAAAAAAATATACATTCATATTCTGTTATTGATTCATTTTTAAGTTGTTAAAAGTAGTTTACTTTATATATAAAGTTGTTAGCGATATAATAGTTAAAATTTCATTAGAAATTGAATCACTAGTCATATTGTAACAATTTGATTAATATTTGTGATATTTCTTTCTATAATATAATGATTAATATGCTATTTTCCTTTTCTTTTTCTAATATAAAAAGATGTTATTGGAAATACATCCATTGTTATATTATACATAGAAAACCAATTAATAATAATTAATCTATATAATTAAATTATTTCTCAACCTCCTTTTGTTTGTCATCACTTAATAGTTTTAATTTAACAACACAATGTACTAAAAAATGTAGGACAATTTTAAATTTTTTACTAACCTCATTTAATGTATAGATTTTCTTCTTCCTTTTCAAACACTTATACAAAAACAAAAATAATTGCGCACGAATTCATCACTTAGTAATCTAATAATTAAAATTACTTTTAACTGCTATACAAAACCATTTTTTTCTATACTCCGATTAAAAAAACCGACTCTTACAGCTATAAAAAAAGAACGATGCCATGTTGACGTGAATAAAAGAGATTTGGCACTTAATTAAGTCAGTGTAAACAGACTGAGGAGGAAATAATCATGAACTAAATACAGACCTATAAATTTGTGAGTCGTATTCAACAAAAAAATGATTCTATATAATGGCTATAAATTTTTAATAAACATTTTTAAATTGATAATTTTATAATAAAAGGAAAAAATGAAAGAATACATATATTTGTGGAATTTAGTAATTGACTTTTCAGGTTAGTCAATAATAATAAGTTTTATATTTTTAAAAATTTCTATCGATGTGCACTCAACTTTGCTATTATTAAGTTAATTCATAAACTATTTAATCAAATATTTCGTTTTAATGCAGTTATCTCTATTTTGCTAATTATAACGAAAATGTAGTTATTATCAGAGCCTTGCAAAAAAAAATCAAATGAATCACGATGATTAATAATTAAGACTACAGTCCTCTTCTGAATAATATTTCAAATTCTTTTTCTATGAGTTGCAAGTTTACATTGTAGAGTTTACATAAATGATTATTATCATTTCAAATATATATAAATAAAAAAATGATCTTGTCTGTACATTGCTTAGAACTGACTTATTTCAAGATTTCTTTACGTTTCATACATTAGAGAAACCAAATTCACCTTTAAAACAATTTCTGTCGGTTTGTCCGCAAAGTTTTTCACAAGTAAACTCAGCCACCATAAAACATATCAAGCTGAAACTTTGACAGTAGATATGTGTAGCTCTAACTTAAAATATAGGCTCTGAATTGATTAGAAATTCAACGTAGAAGTGAAGTTATGGACGTTTAAAGCAAAAACGTTTGTCACAAGTATACTCAGCTTTCAAGAGGCATAGCGAGATGTAACTTTGACACTAGATTTGTGTATGCCTAACTTAAAATATGGGCTGTGAATAGATTGATAATTCAGAGCAAAAGTGAAGTTATGGACTTTTAAGCTGTATTTTGCTAACTTCACAGACATATTTATTTTGAAGATATACAGACGTAGCAAGTAGGTATTGTTAGTCGCCTTTAATTTCATTTGCGTATATGAATATATTGAGTTTATTGAGATCATTGAAAAGGTGTTTCCCACAGTTCAAGATGTACTATTTATTCAGAATAAATAGCTGTATGAACGAGCAATTCTCAACCCTTACTATGAATAGGCAGGAAAAATCAACAAACAAGTTCGTACGCTATATTAATCTGAGGAACGTCAGGAAAGAGAGTGATTAGTGATAAGGAAGCAGTTTCTTATCCAACTGAATTTCTTGACTCTGTGACTGCTCCTGGACAGCCTGCTCATTAGTAAAAACTTAAAGTAGGGGCACCAATCATGCTGCTATTTAGTATCAGTAAAAATTCCATGTTAAGAAACTTGAGTGCCCAAAAATATGCAACGGGACACCACTCTGAGTTCGTGCTCAACACAGATACGCCACAGATGCAGACATCATGACTGGGTGTGGTTTTGGGGAGTCAGAGTGTATACCATGCATACCATTGATTCTGAGCCACTATCCGTTTCTGTTCAAACGATTACAAATTCCCGTCAGCGGCTGTTTTGCAATGACGTTAACTAAGTCGCAAGGGGGGAACTTTATCTAATGCAGGAATTGAAGTGAGGGAGACCAAGTTTTTCTCACATGGTCAACTGTAATTTGCTTGCTCAAGAGTCAGAGGTTCCAACTCTTTTGAACCTGAAGGACAGATTGCTTATGTGGTGTATACAGAGGAATTGCTTAACACTGTATTAATAACGATATTTAATACTATTCTATTATTTCTAACAATATTTTGAAATACCATGAATAATCGAATTTTTGATTCCGTCAAAGAAGTGGACGTCTCCTAGTACTTCATAAAAACAAGGAAATAATGATCTATTTAATAAAAAGGAACCATTTTTTCCAAATCATACTGTGAGCACTATATTTTTAGATTGATTTGCATAATTAATTATGTTATCAACTATATTTTATTACATGTGTAATTTCTTTTACTTAGTTGTCTTAATATATGAATAAGTTAATTCATTTACAATATTAATTAACGCAGTAATTTTAAATAAAATAATTCTACTAACTCACCAGTTATGTAACTATTAACTATGCAAGCAGTTATGGTGTGCTGTTTATTCATGATTAGAAAGGTGAAGAAACACAAACTGTCCAAACACCAGGAATCTTTGACCTTTAAACATTCAGTTTTACCTTACTGAAGCAAATGTAACATGACAATGAACACTAAGTGTTTAAAACGCGTCGTCCTTTGATAAAATATTTTTTGTGAGTGAAACTTAGTGTCTCTTCCGCTTTATAATAAATTTTGGAGTGGACTACAATCAACTCTACTATAAGTTAATAAAGGATCAAACTTCTTGTCAAACAATTGATTTTTTCTTTAAGTTTTATTTACCAATGATAGTAAAAGAGTGCCAATACAAGGGCTACGTATGTGAGACCCTCGTATCCCCAGGCAAATGAAGTTATTCTTGCAAGTTGAGGTTGATGCAAAATTGATATGAATGACACTTGTTGTGTGTGGAACTGAATGAACCAATCATGGTCAGGTATATGGCTCTGCGACCGCTCGCAAAATACGCTGTATATTACGACAGGCTGAGGAAAATCGGCTCGTGCGTTTACATGACACGATGGGAGTACTGCGCATACACCTCGTTAGTTTTAACTAATTACTAGAAATTTAATGTCTGCTTGCATCGTTAAATTTCTTTCTCTACATTTGCATTCATTCATTTTCCCTTCTATTATCGGCAATTTTTTTTCGCAATACTTGTCCCTGTGCTAACAACACCACCAAAGCACCTAACCCATCCAAGATTAGTGGGAGGAAACGCGCCTTCCTGTTGAGGTAGTGCAAGTCTACGAACAGATTTTATCTTTCTTCTTCTTCTGGTAGGCTTCTCCTTCTTCCTCTTGACAACGATAGAGTCCATCACAGTCACCGTGCAGTGTATAAATACGCTCATCAGTCATGTTAACGGCTTATATAGCTCTTGTTTTTCAGGCAGGTAACCACATTACCTGTATTGGATAACACCTCGTACAGTGAAATGACAGCTTCACCAGAGACACTGTTCCCAATTAATGTCAGAGCTAAAATTGTCGGACCATCCAATCACGCAATTCCACTTCAAGCTACCAATGTTCAATCTATATCTGATTTTAGGTTTTGTTGAAAGGTGAAACATATAGATTGGTTCGAGCATTTTCTTAAACAAATCCATCATAACATGGAATGAATCAGAAATTATGCGTTTGCTTGGCGTTCATTTTTTACATCTTAGAATTTTATTTTTCATACATAACATATTAAGTCATTAAATCATTTCAAATTTTTTCATTAAACCTCTAAATATCAGTGCTATATTCTTTTCTGAATTGACTAAAAAAATTTCTAAGTTTATGTAAACAATGTAAATAAATTTGACAAATTCCACAAGATTAATAGGTGATCCATTAATCCAGAACAAATATTCAGTTTTTATAGTTTTATTGCTCTTTGCAGCAATTGAAATTATAGGATTTTTTTTAATTCCTAATTTTCTGTTCAGCTTTTTTCCAAATTTCATTGGTTTCCATTGAGCTGTTTAGCGTCAAAAAACGTTTTCTGAAAATATTATATTGACCCTAACAACCTTTTGATAAATATAATTTTTAAAAAATTTCCTGAACTCTTCTCCTACATAATGCTCTAATTATATGTATAATTGCATTTTGATAATAGCCTGCAAGAATAGTTGCAAAGCCTGAAGAAACTAGGGACATTGGCGTGAACTGACTACACAAACTGAACGAGTAAAACCCCATGCAACCTTCCAATGTATGGAATTTACTAAATAGTTTTATCATGTTTTATTTAATATTGAACTTTTCTAACTGTAATTTAGTAAATAGGTTTATATTTGTTAAAGTTATGTTTAGTTACACCCTAAGGATGGTCTATGAGGGCTGAAACATTAGCTTTTTTTTATTTTGCATCCTTTGTAGAATAAATGGAGTTTATCAGTAAATCTTTTGATGAATTATTACAGTCGGTATCTGAATGAAAGAAAGGAAGAAGTAAGAAAGCCAAAAAAACTATCTAGCAAAGTAGTAAGACGAGAAATGGGTAACAAATTTATTTGTGAATATATATATATTTATATATCATAATCTAAAATGTAATTTACTATTGATAGAAAGAAGTTATTTAAAACTAACAAAAAAAATTATTGAAGAGTGTTTGAGGTTCCTTTGTTTTAATTTTATTTTATACAGTAGTACAGTTACATAAATATACTGGTTTTCATTTAGAGACATATTTGAATTAATTATGTCTACTCATCCATTTAAAATATGCATACGACCATATTGTGTGTCAGAAAGTAATGTATGTATATTGTTAATAATTAATTGATTTTAAACGCTCTCTATCTTTTATTATTATATTCAGTAGTTCGTAAATGACTTGGAAAGCGTTTGAACATTGACTTTTATAAACAAAAATAATGTTTCAGTTGATATTTTGTTTCCAAACGCTCCTTTGAATTCCACAGGGTTACTGAATGCTAAATGAAGTTTTCTGTGACCAACATCTGATATTATTCTTTGTAAGCTCCCAAAAAACAACCAGGTTATGAAATATTTATATCAGATAAATATGTATTTTAATGAGAGTTCTCTAGAAAGGAGATACTTATGTATTCGGCCCTTGCAAAGCTTGTTAGGTTGTCAAATAAACAGGACCTTAGAAAAACTTTATACCTGGACTTGAGGCCTAATTTTAACAAAACAAAACTTATTCAGGTTTTTGTTTACGCCAAAAAAATATTTAATAGAAGCAATTGAAACTTTTTAATTACAAGCTTGAAATGAATGCTTCTTTAAAATAGACACTTAAAATGTTAAGTTTGAATTTCAAAAAAGTTTTAAACTACTTCAAACGGCCGTGGAGACTTTTTATTAAAAAATAAGCCATAAATATTATATAATTTTTAAGGAAATATAAAACATAGAACCTCCTTCAATTTTTTTCTTTTCATAATAACTCTCTGATGGATAGTGCCAACTTTTTTTTTCTGCCACTGTAGTCTGTGACTTTTATTTACCAAAGATTTCTTTTCTCTAGTACAATAATTTATAATTCCTAAATGTGTGGCATTTTGTTAAAACTGCTATACTCATTCATCAAAATATTTCTTTCTGTATAGTCTGACACCTGCAATCATATTTAGTAAAATGAATTCAAATAACAGAAAGTAAACTTCAAAATCATATTGTACGTTCTAGAAAAAGAAGCCAATGATGAACATAGAATCGTTAGAACTACTCCATCTCTTAATAATGACTGCAGTTTATAAAATGAGCTGTTTATCTTTTTGTTTAATGTTTTTTTCATTTATTTCATATTGTTTATTATTTAAACATTGTTAACGAAGCATACGATACATGTCATTCTCTACTTTCCCTAACAGATAGAATTGATGCCAACTAAGAGAGAAAGAAGCTTATTATTATTTTAATACTTTTTCTCTAGACGATTTTTACGATTTTACTTTAATGATTGGCTTCTATAAATTCAATTTGCATATTTATTTTTAATAAAATCATGAAATGTTAGATATACTTTAACTCATAAATATGCTGCAGAAAGTTGTTAAACCATTTCTTTTAACTAATAAATATTCACTAAGTAGTTTTCAATATCTAAACTGGGAAATATGTACCTTTTGTTTAGTACTAAATATATTGACTTCTAAATTAATTTATACTACTACCAAATCATACCGTGGATTTCTTTATATTGCTATATCTATTTTCATATTGTTTCATTCACAAAACAAAAAAGAGAATTGTGATTATAGACGGTTTAGAGTAGATAATACCCATTTATTAGACCTTCCTCCCACTAACACCTAAGAAAATGGAAATTATGTTTACATTTTTCAAAATAAGCAAATGTTTGCAATTGATACTGAATTTTATAATATGATTCTGATTTATTGTATTTATTGATTTTGTTGAAAACTTTTTGAGGCATTAATCCTGCTCAGTAAGATTATTGATTAGTTTTTAACGCCTACACCCGCAGTAATTTACCATTACTGTTGTTTAAAGGATATGAAGTATAGTTAATTTATTATTTTTAATCCATTATAGTTATGGTAAAGCAATGTTATCGAGATGATTCTTCTTCAATGATTCTCAATTGTGTCTTATTTAAGTTTACTAGAATAGGGTTCTCTAACAAGGAACTGTCGTCCTGCATGACGGACAGCGACATCTGTATGCCACCTAGTACTTGACTTGCATATGATTTTGCATATTCCTCATTAGTCATTTAGTACCTTGGTCATGACTGGAACCCTCTGATCTTCATTACTAAAGCTATCCATATGTTAAACCAAACTTAAAACTGTCGTTTTATGATTGACTAGTTATACAAATATAATGCAATTGATAAAAAGTTAAAAATAAATTAGAGCTTAATTTTAACTTCAATCTGATAGAACTCTCAGTGTTCTATAATGTGTTGGCAATTCACTTTGTGCTAATGTTGTCTTGTACTGGAGAAATGGTTTGGATAGGGGAGTTTCTAAAGTATTCATGTAAGGTTCCTCGTTCTCCCGTTTTAAGAAGGTTAGTCTATCTGCATTAGGTTTTCATTCATTTCAACTTTCAGGAAAGTTTAATATGCAATAACATACAAGTGTTATTAATAATTCAAATAATTGTTTGAATTATGTTATAAATAATTCAAATAATAAATTATTCATAATTTTAAAATAGAAAGGTTTTCCATTCGTTAGGTTAGGTTGCATGGGAAGTTCCACAAGCAAAGGGCCGAACATAGGTCTTTCTGATAGCACATGATGAACATTCTTCTACATGGGGAGTTCTAAATTTTGCCTAACTCAAGTTTATTTGTAGTAAGCATCCTTAACGAGTACCTGACATTGTACAGGTTCATGGCCGACGGCTTAACATCATCTCCGAGGGATGACATGCTCAGATTTATTCACCTCTTGCGTGAATAAATCAATGGCCAGAGTATATGTAGCACCTCGGATCTACCGTCTTTTTCCGAAAATAAGACATCCCTCGAAAATAATCTCTAGCCTGATTTTCGAGACGTTTTAATCTATAAGCTCTCCCCTGAAAATAGGCCCTAGTTAAGATAATGTGAAAAATATAGTTCGTTAAAAAATTGCTGTTGAATGCAGTAGGTATCTCTAGCTGTCGTAATATTTCACAGAATTCTTTGGAACAAAATATTCCAAGAAATTCTTTGTTTACCCTTAAAGTTCGTTTCAAGGAGGCTTTTTAGACAAAAAGTATTAATTTAACCACAGCTATATTGCAAGACATAAGAGATTCAGACCAATGATTCTACAGGAAATAGATTTGGAGGAAAATCAGAACGGAATTCCAAATTTTGATAATTTATGACGATGTTCCACAAGATGTGATGACTGTAATCGAATAAATTTAAATTTCTGTATAAAAATAAATATTAAACAAAAATATGTAAATCTATTTAATGTACTTGAAGCCCTCCCATGAGAATAAGCCTTAGCACGGATTTTGACCTAAAAATAAAGTAAAACAGTGTCTTATTTTCGGAAAAAGACGGTACCAGTCCAGTCTTGTGCGCACCACAGAGGCCACACGGTTTGACAGAAATAATGGCATTATATCCAAAAATAGCTCCATATAAGTGGATGAGATAATTACATTTTTTTTATTTAGTAAACGAATATTTTATTAACTTAAATATGGGAGGAGTAATATAACACTAAAAATGACAAATATTCATTTTTATCTGTAGTAACACGAAGAGTTATTGGTAAATATGAATATTCATAAGGAACAACATTCATAACTATAGCGTAATTCAACAGAGTTATTTCAAAAAAATTTTGTTAGCAACATAGGAAATACATTAATGTAGAATATTGAAGACTCTTTTGAAAACAGACATTTCAACCATTAAATGTCGTTTAATGGTTGAAATTTTATTTAAGAAGATTTTTTAATTGAGTAAAAAAAGTAAAGTAATAGCATTTACTTTATTCTAAGCAATGAAATTTATTATATGAAATGATATGTAGGCGAAATTGTTATTGTAAAGAGAACCATGCTACGTGGTACTAACTTAAGGTTTATTTGGCATGCTTTCCGAATTGTGTTGAATATATGCAAAGCAGAAATGTCTGGATATAACTTATAACTTTCTTCAGAAGGTAAAACAGAGTATCTAAAATATTATCATTAAATATATTAAGGTGCAATCATGAAACATATAAAAACACTACAGTCTCGTTTCTTGAAAGGCTCAACTAAAAAAGCAATATAACAGCTACACTGTGTAACGCCGCAGAGTATATATTCTGCTGCTAGCATTTTTTGGTAGAACATTGGTTCTCCCTTGGAACCAATGTTTAGTAGAACATTGGAACCAATAGATACCAAAAAGTTTAGCTCACAAAAAAAAAATCAAGAATTACTAGGAGCTCCTTGTCGATAAACAAGAAACTCATGAATCCATCTTCAAATATACTGTAGCAGCACAAATATGTTGATGAAATAATCCAGGTACTTTATAATAGATTAAAATAATCGAATGCAATATTAATTCGTGGATTATTGAATTAACCACAACTAATATTGTGACAACTAACTAATAACTACCCTCATTGGGGTGTGCTCTAGCTCCTATTGTGGTGATTAATTGTGAATTATTTGCTGGATACAATATAGAATAATGGTTAGAATAATAAAAAATATGCCAATGACCTCGTTTTTATATGAAGAAGAATGCCTGGTAGCCCTGCCATTGAAAATTATGAAGAATACTCGTACTTCTCAAATTGTTGAAGGCTCGTTAAAGAAGTTATGAATGTACATATATCCATCTCAAACGGTATTTATATATATTTTTGAAACGTATTTATTAAAAATATTGAGTTAGAACTATCAAGATACGGAAACACTCCTGGAGACTCTTTAGGTGAAAGGATGAATCGAAAATTCCTTGCAACATTTAAATTAGTATGATACACTAGTCTGTTGTAAGAAATGTTTGGCCTGAACCGTTAATTTTTAATTTGGTTCTAGAATATTACTATTATATATGTAGTAAAACTAATGACATGATATGAATTGGTTGTGTGGAAATCAAAAGTTCATATTGGGTGAACTTTGATGAGTATCAAAATTGATACTCATATTGATCTTAAACTGTAAAAAATCGAATGTGTCTAGAGATAACAGGAACCATAGGAATATTCCGTAATTTCAAGATAAGAAAAATAATAAACGTACTCCACTAAGATATTTTTATTAAATAAATATCAATTTTTGTAAAGAAATTGAAATACGTCAATGGGAAAAAAAGATTTTAAATTAATAAAACGTGTCATTAATAGTGTCATTATACAGACACAGTGCAGCTCAGAGAGTATTTTAAATGTGATTGATTACAAGTAGTCACCTGGATTACAGCTCGCTGATTTCTCAAAATAAACTATTGTTTAATATACTGACTGATTTAAAATTTATGAGAAAACCAGTGAAAATAATTTTAACTGCTATGGGGAGACTTTAAGGGAAGGGTTGGATTAAAATAAACCATCTGTACCTTAATGCTATTCAGCCGTTTTCAAAGCATTATAAAAGGTGTAATTGATCTACAAAGGGTAAAGTAGACAAAGAGCTGCTAAATATACTAGGCTAATTATATCTGATAACCTTATTCAAACTGTACTTGAATTTGTGACAGTCAGTAATTTTTAAAAGAAATTAATTAAAATTGTTTATATAATACCTAATTATATTACTAAACTAATTATATAGCTAATTATAGGAGGTTATACTATAATGACGACACATATGCAAGCTGTAATCAACATCTTACCAACAAAGATTCTGTCTGGAAGATGCAGAACCCAGTGAACACATGGTATGTAATTTGTGAAGGAAACATCAAAGAGGGTAAGGATATTTGGCAAGTAATACCCAACAAAAAAAAAAAAAAAATAGAAAAGAGGGATACTACTTTATGAATAATTAAAAAGTTCATTGAAGATATTAGAATCTAAGGATGGTTTTTGAAAACGACAATAGGATATACAATATGACCATGCTATATACGAGTCCAATAGAAGCCAAGATTTCAGTGTTACAGTAACATTATTACTATAGGTTACTCTAGAAAATTATATTAGAATGTTAGAACTGTTAAAATAGATACAGCTACTAAAATAGTTAAAAAATTAAGTTTGACGATAGTTTTAGAAACGTGAATAGGATACATAATACCATAGAAGGTTTATAGTTACAACGGTTATGTCTGATGAGACCCAAAACCCGCAGTTCTATAATAATAAGATGTCAGTTAGTTCTAGATCAATGACTTCAAGTTTAATAGCTGTTAAGAAGGATATAGTTGTCTATGAGTTTTATAACACATTACCAAAGCGTTTGAGATTACGTGTATCCCATAGTCATATTACAATATTACGTATTACGATTGCTTCTAAATATGTTTGATACTATGCTTGGTGATAATAAATTTGGGCGTAGGCTAGTCCGGACTTCTTAAATAGTGTAAAAAAGTAGAAATTTGTGTCAAGTAACAACTGCTAAACACTTATGTGCATTGATACAATAAGTCTGAGACTAGTATGTCTCTTGTGTAGTAAAAATTGTGGTACGAGTAGAAGAAAGACTTCATAAATATACGGAAAATACAATCTATAAAAAAATTATCGGAAATAATAAACTGATTAATTTTAGTTCTAGTTTTGTAATAAGTTTTTCTATTAATACTATAAATTTGGTTGATTACAAATGATTTTAGATTCCTTATGTAGAAGGTAGTATAAAATCAGTTTTGCCTGAATGTGAAAAAAATAATTTAAGTACCTAAAAAAAGCATAAGTAGTCTAATAATTTTTTAAATATTAATTATAGGACTGCTAAGACAGTAATATCGTGAAAAGAAAAAAAATTGGATTTCTTTTATTTCGCTCTAAATATCCTGGTTTATCTATGCTTATGTATTCGTTGAAAATGCTGGTAAAAAGGGTTATTTTAGTGTTTATATGTTTTAACTATGAAATATTCAAATGTTTTGAACTTAAATCCATGAGCAGTTTTCAAAACTAGTTGACAAAACTAATTTAACATCAGATTATAAAAGGACACAAAAAAAAAACAAAAGAAAATACCTGGAAAGAAAGGTAGAAGAAGAGACGCCATGTTTGATTGAGATGGGATAGATATATCAGCGTGTCGGTAATTGGACAGAGCTAATAAGGACGGGTGGAAATTGGCTGTAGGGCAAAGGTTTTCATGTCTGGAGGTGACTTCTCAAAATTTGAAATATCACTAGAAGTAGCAAGACTGTCGGTTCCATCTGACAGTTGGCACGCGATTACTGCGAACCCAATAACATCGCCTGCCTCTCAACCTACCTGTGACAACTCGACGCTTCCATCCTGGCAAAAACTTCTTTTATCCATCATGTAGCTGGTAAGCTATAGTCAAGTTAATCACTTTATTAAACAACAAAGCAACCGACTCGAATTGTTGCGGTATTAAAAAAAAATAACTATATGCATATACTATTCTATCCAACATAGTTATTTAGCTATTCTCTCCAACATAGTTATATAACTATTCAATCCAACATAGTTATATAACTAACAACTTACAGAATTTTATGGTTAATAAAACTTTTATTTCTCTTCAGATACATCTCCTTACAAGTAGAATTTACTTGAATAGAGTTAACTTCTCAAAAAAAAAAAAAAAAACAAAACTGACAGTTTCTCTGTCAAAGAAACCTAGTAAGTCATTGAATAAATAACGATAAAAGTTTGTTAAATATCTAATAATTTTTATTAATACATAACTTTACAGAAATTTAAACAATGAGTTTTTTTTTGCAATAATTGAGCTAACTAAAAAACTAAAAAAAATATTTGAAGAATGAGTTGGCAGCCTTTTGTTTGCACCATGACAATCATTCCAGCCATGATTTAAAACTATAAAGACTGCTGTTTAATTCAGAAGCACCAATCCTTGTAAGTTTTTTTTTACTTTACTATAAGTAAATTATAGTAATCGTGAAAAAATTCGATCTCGAGATTTTGACGGAATTACATGTTTTGAGGTCCCTGAAGTCGTTTTATGACGTTTTTACTGACGTTAATCCTGTAAGAGGTAATTTCGTAACATGAAATATATCTTTTTGCTTTTCATAAATGTTATTACTGCTGTAGTTTACTAATAAGTGTATATACATCAGTGGTGTGATATACAAAATAAGCTTATATATTGATAAGTGGATCAATCACTATCTGTACTACCTCAGGAATCAAAGACTAGTAAAAATCTCCCATTTAGATGTTTATATTATGCTTAAATGGGACATTATGTATTATATACCCAAGAAGTTTGATATTAGGTTTACTTATAGTAAAGTTGAGCGTAGGCCACTCCAGATTTTTTTTTAGAAAGAGTTAAAAAAAAGTGACAACGAAAAATTAAAAATGACGGTTGATAATGATATCTTATTTACTAACCTCTGTGGCACTAACACTATGCATGTATTTAATTACTTATATGTTTAATATTCCATTAACAGTACAAACAAACAAAACACAGTGACTGGTTAGATAATAAAAATATGCATGTGATAATATGATGCTATTTGGAGGCATTTAAAATAAGGTTGACATTGAGAATCATATTGGTATCTACCTATGTAATATACGAATCGTACCCTTGATTTTTACCTTTTTCAAAGTTAATAGTTCCAAACCATAAGGCTGCATTAGTTGAAATTATTAGTTTAAGTACTTATCATTCAGATAATACAATTATTACTAATTATAAACACTTGTTTTAAATTATACAATTAAATTTGTTTCGTTTAATAAAAAGCAATATAAAAATAAATTGCTTAGTTCACTACTGTATATAATTAGCATAATGTAAAATAATTATATCCCTAGTTGAACAAGTAAAGCACTATAATTCTTACACGAATGAAGTAAAATTTTAATGGAAGAGAAATTAATTTTCAATCAAGTAATGCACTGTGAGAGTGGTTGGTTTTGTATCCAGCAAATGTATTGTTTTAAGGTTTTAAGAAAAGGCTGCTCCATTTCTCGTTTCGGCTTAAATATAAAGGGTTTGAGGGATATTTAATACACTGTAACATAACTCTAATTATCTCTAAAGTAAATGAACAGTTGAATAATAACTCACAATGAATAGAGGTACAGTAACCAAATTATAAAATAACAAAACAAATTTAATTAATTTTAGAACAATAATGAAAAACAAATGGTTATTGGAGTAAAGTTTTAGAATTATTTAATTACTTAATTGGTAAATGTATCAAACAATAACATTTTTTACAGAAATATGCATTAAATATGTTTAGATTAAATAAAGCACGAAGAAAATAAAATATACGCGTCTTAAATGGAACAGAATAAAATATGTTCCTCGTTATCATTGGTAAGGATTGATAGCAGAAGAGTTGCTTGAGTATCAGCTATTGTGAATTCAGTCAGTATGCCTTGTTTACTGGGCATAGTCATAGAAAGTCTCCACGAAACAAAGTTTTTTTTCTTTTTTTTTGTAAGAAGAGGTCGTTCAAACAAATAGTGTTGTTTCTCATGTTTTATTAGTCGTTGAAATAGAGGAAATAGTGCATCAAAACTTTTCTGTGTTGTGACTTCATCTTTGATACTTCCAATAAAAGCAACCTGTTTGTGTTGTTTACCATTCTAGTGCATAGTACTGTTATGTATAATAGCAAGAAATGTTCAAATACAATTCTCAATTTTTTCGGTTTTTTTTTTGTTACTTGGTTTAGTTTTGCCAGGTGATCCACTTTATTGCTTTTATGAAAGACTTTAATCATAGAGTTTGTGATTCAACATTTCAATTGAAATTTTAAATCATTTCAATTTTATCTAAACTGAAATTCAATGCTTCTTCTCCTATATGTTCATCTGGGTTATAATCTTAAATCTATTCCTTTTTCATTCATTTACTTAGTAATGTGAATGTGTTACTGATCCAACTTATTATTATTATTATAGAAATAATAACTTATGTCTGGATTAACTGCAAATAATTATGTCATATTTTTTTTTCAAAAAATCAATTCAATCATTTTACATTTCTAAACAAAATTATGTGTTCAAATTAAACAATATGTTTAAAATGATGACATTTCAAGTAATATTCTCATTGCAGTAATATTACAAATGTCTTGATTGCTTCTTTGTTAAGTATTGGTAAATCAACTTAATCTGTGCCTCTTGTACATCTGAAATAAAATTTCAATTCAATTTGTTAATATTAGCAAAATTGCTGTGATAATTTAATAAATTAATTTGCATTTCATATGAATATAAACGTCAACATTTTCTTGGACTTAGAAATATTTCATTTGTTATGGTATTAATTTTTTCTCCATGTTATAGTATTAGTTTTTATAAAATATTACATTAATTTCACTGAGTGATCTTATTTAAAATAAAAAATGGGTTCATCTATAATTTAAATGTATTATGAATCCACAATAATGATTATTCATTGACTGATAAGAATATTTGTTCAAATGTAGTTCCTTATGGAAGCTTAATAACCACTGATATTTTTATCAACATCCTACAAAAATAGTACTTTATAAAAGTTGTGATAGAAATGTTTAAAGCTTTGAAATAACACCTACAATTTGGGATAAATCTCAACATTAAGTACTGTAAATTTTAACAAATATGGAATATACAATATTTTGTTTATTTCTTATTTTAAAAAAGTTAAATTTCAGTTGAAGACTTTTTGAAAAATGAAAACATAACAGATGTAAACAGTAATCATAAGTTTTGATTTTTTAGCGTTAAGAATGATTTTTTTATTATATGAAAATGACACTTCTTTCAATTTAAAAAAATTTTTTTGACTGTTTTGCTTTATATGATTTGAAGGACAATCAAAAAAGTTCATGTTTATTCCATCTGTATTCTTAATTTGATGAAGACAGGAGTTTGTCTAGTTATGATGTTGAATATATTTCACAACATTAAAGGTATAGCTACAATCAACAAGAGCAGAGTTAACATAACCTTCACCTAAACATTAACCAAAACAATAATAACGAACGAGGACGTCACAGTAAAGTGAAGCACAATGCAGCTCTCACTATTATTCAACTTGAGAGTGAATATGTAAGCTATATGTACATTGGTATTTCTGACTGTAGTTCTCAGTGTAAGGAGTGACGGATCTGCTTGAAGAGTTAGCACTAACTGACTGACATCCTTTATTACTCATTTATTGTACTCTCTACAATTTATGTTATAGTTATAATATATAATTGATAACGTTTCTCGGCCAATGATTGTTTTGAGTACTATTTTGGACTTCAAGGATTAGGCATATGAGAAGGAAGGATAGCTAGACTATTCTCTGCCTCATCTTGTTTAAATTACAATCATAATCACAATCATCAAATACAGATGGATACAGTTATTTTATGTTTATTATACATTAAAATACGTAATAATAATATTTTCATGCATAATGAAGGTACAGTTTGCTTAAGATAACGAAATTGGAGTAGTCTAGGCTACACAGTCTCACTCTGCCCTCATTGTGAATTACCAGTACCTGGATGACAATTATGCTATTCGGAAGCAAAAAAGTACGGAAGCATGAAAGTACGTCATTTGAAGTACGGAACTCTAGGGTCGACTGTTCTATATGTCGAATGCCTCTGCACTATTTTTCTTTGTAAAATAATTTCTAATGTAATATTAGTTTTTCAGTTTCAAAATGTTATACTTATGCCTATGAAAAAGGTTTTAAATAAAAACTGACAAGTTGACAATGAGAATTTAATTTGAATCTGAAGAACTGACCGAGTTCTGATAACTTTAATTTTGTTTCTTTTTCACAGTCGATACTTTTATCAATATATATATTATATATTATCAATATATCAATATATATATATATATAATCGCGACACCAGATGTAGATTCGTTTTTATGGTGGATTATGAGCTTCCTACAAGCTAAGTTTCCTGATCGTTATGAATAATCAAGGTCAATTCCTGTGTGGCCAAACGCAGTTGACCTTCCCGTTGCTACTCCATTCAAGTTACTAACAACGGACTCAGTTTTAATGCTAATGTTTCCAAGTTTACAGGTCCTGAGGCATATTGATCAACTAAATTCGAAAGTTACATCTCGAGAGCTTCAAGAAAGAAGCACTATATTAGAAAATCTTCTGGGCGGTAGATCGGCTCCTGGGCTTAACCTCAATCGTTGATTTTTTTTTTTAAAGTTGTTATCAGCTTTTAATTTTATTTTAGTTAAATGTTTTCTTTTTTAATTTTTATTTCTTTATCTTCCCTGTCTACCTTTCCTCCGAAAGTTGGCTACACTGTTTGAGTGCTTCAGTTCGAACACCAAGTCAGTCGTTATCAGCCTTTGGAGCGATTCACTTCTTTTCCTGAAGACGAGGACATCAAAATATAGTAGTGAGTTCAGTGGTTTCCTTTCTATGTGTTTTTTTTTAAATTCTAGTTTATATATATATATATATCAATAAATGTCGCTGGGTAGCAGCACATGCAATGACAGATATCGGTTTTGTTGGTTCGGAATTAGAAGCTAGCCTTGAGTAAGTAAGTTTTTTGAATTTGTTATGATGATTGTAAAGTAGATATGACAAATGTCCATTGTTGTGGTGCCTCAAAGGGCCATGTTTGACCTATGTGTATTCCATGTGGGACTGCCACTTCAAGCTGTAAACTAAACTATAAGGAACCGGTATTTATGCTAAATGTCTCCAATGTTTCTTCAAGTCTCCTTACGAGAGAGATGAGATAAACGTAAAATGTACGCGCAAAGCTATGGTTTGCCACCAATAGTGTTGTCTCACGCGAGGTGAGCCAGGTCAAAGAAAAGAAACAATAATTATCTTAGAATAAATAATTATTAATAAAAATATACTGCATAACTCAACTTATTTAAAAAAAAGAATAAAGCTTAGAAAAGAAAAAAAACACAGAGTAATGGAATAAAAAGAGATGACACTTTCATTAAGGAAAGAAATTAAAAAACAATTCAAATTCAAAGCTCGAAGAGTTTGCGGGAATTTTATTTTTTGTTTCCCTTATTTTTTAATTTGTTATTTTATTTTTTATTCACTTCTTATAATGATAGTTCCCTCTATATTTTCCCCTATTACCTTGATTTCATTTCTTTTATTCTTTTTATTATTTGATAGATTTTTATTTTATCTTTTATTTTTCCTTTTTGTTTTAAATTTTTTTTTAATTATTTATTATATCTCCTTTCATTATTTATTCTAAAAATAATTTCATTTCTTTTACACCATTAACATAGGTATGTGACATCACGTTTGTCTTCCAATGTTTGAACTACCTCTCCACTTAACTGTAACTGTTTACACTCTTTACACTTTAATTTATATACACCGCTTTTATCATATATATTATTTTTACAATCCATTTCTCTATTTATGTAAACAGATATACATAGGGCAAACTGGAAGTACATTAAAACAAAGATTTAAAGAACATATTAATGATTATGTAAATAACACAAATATATCAAATTTTGCTAACCGTTTAAAAAAATACTGACACGAACCTCACAGTATTGAAAACTCAATGAAATTAATTAAAATAGGACAAAAAGCTAAACGATTAAATGTAATAGAAGAAATGGAAATATATAAAGACAAAAATACTGATAACCTTATATACGAACAAATCAAGCACCAGGCAGACATAATGTTTAAAGCAATAAAAAACATGAAAAGATTACAGGACACTCAGGACAGAGACGACTTAAATTTTAAAAGACAAAAAACAGATAAAAAAAAATAAAATAAAACTGTTAGGTAGGAAATTTAGGCATATATTGACACCATTGAGTTAAAATAGTTACTTCTATCCGTGATTTTGGAAGGTAATTATAGACGAGGTATAGCGGTTAATAATGATATCTTATTTACTAACCTCTGTGGCACTGACAATATGCATGTATTGCTGAATAAACTATAGGTACACATAGAAAAACACACTTACAGTCTCAAATTTTTGGTTTAACCGTAATCTGGAGAGAAGAGGGAGGAAACTAACCGCACTTGCAAGGGACAGTTGGAAACCAGCAGTGTAGAAAATGAAAACTTTTTTCACTTAATTCTTAATTTATTTTTCTAATTTTCTTTGAACAAAGCATGCGTGTGACAACACAGTTGATCTTCAACCAGACCTCTCAAGTGCGCTTAATATCCCTTTCTCTTCTGTCCTTATGACAGTTAAACCAAAAATTAGAGGCTGTAATTGTGTTTTTCTATTTATTATGTACCTATTGTTTTCTCTGAAACATTTGCTTTGTGGTTAATTTTCTTGATTATAATATATATATTAGAAAACACAAAAAAGCACAAACAAGAGGATAAATACTCACAATTCTTGATTATTTCGGCTGTTTTGCCATCTTCAGTAGAGATGAAAAAGAATAAGGAGAAGGAACGAAGGAGCAGAGACGCGAAGTCGTCACTCGACCGATACAAAGTGACACACAGTGTTGCCACCTTACCCTCGTGGACCAGTTATGGTAAGCCGGCTGAACTGTGTGTCATTTTTCTATGCTCCTTCGTTCCTTCTCCTTTTTCTTTTCTCCTCTCCTGAAGACGACAAGATAGCCGAAATGATCGAGAATCGTGATTGTTAGTTCTCTTCTTTGTGTTTTTGTGTTTTCTAGTTGTAACTTTAATTATATATCCGTTTGGGCCGTGTGTTTTCAATTCAAAGTGTTAAATATATTAACTATATTCTAAAAAAATAGAACACAGAAATGAAACAGAAACTCACTACTATATGTCGATGGCAGTCAGGAAGATAGATGTGAGTCACTCCGAAGACAGGCAACGACTCAGTCGTCGTCGTTCGGAGGCCATCGAAATATAACAGTAACTTTCTGTTTCATTCTGTGTGTTTTTTTGTGAATACACTTTATTTAGTTCGAGAAACCGTTTCATTTAATTGGATATATATATACGTTTTTGTTCAGTGGTTATTCATTGTTTTTATCACCTTTTCACTTATTATAAAATTATACATTTTAATAACATTATCATTAGTTCAAAAGGTAGACAATTTTACTTTTCTTTGTTGAATAATGTGTTTTATTCATACAAATGTTTTACAAGAGAGTTTTTCATCTGGGATTTCAGCCTCTAAATGATAATCATATTTTTTTCCTTTACTAGTATATATTTACCAGTGGTTTACATTACTGATCTTGTTTTTGAGAAGAAACAGCAATTACGTAAGTGAAATCGTCTATGACTGGGCGAGGGTTGTGGTCATATTGACTAAACCAGTCGATAGGGAATGTGTTTGTTTTCCCAACCTAGTTCTTGCCTTCCAATCGGCTTAGCCCGGCCTTTCTAAATTAAGAGCCTCTTATCTCAAGAGGCTCTTTTATATCCACTCCCGTTAGACCCAATATCCCCCTATGTTATACTCTTCCATAAATTGTTTATTTTTTTGGTCAAAGTAATTAACTTGTATATTTTTTTTTTAAAAAAAATATTATTATTTGTAACTAAATAAGATTTAATAACACCAAATTTTAAAATTTAGGTTTATAAAATACCACGTTATATTAAACAATTTTAAAGTAGTAATAAATTATGAAAAATTTTCTCAAAGTAAGTTAACATCTATATGAGAATATTTAAAATCTAACCAATGTTAACAATGTGAACAATTTATATTATTAATATTGATTTGGTTCCGAACAATCATTACCAATACATGTGAATGAAAGCATTTGCAAATAATGCAGAGAAGATTACCTTTTTAAGGTCCCGAAAAAAATGGTGATATTTTATTTTTATTTTAGTAACCTGTTAGCTTATCTTCAACATGTCAACATTTTGTTTCTATATAACATATATAACTATATAACATATGATTTATATTAATATCATAAAGAAAATAAAAAAAATATATGATTTTATCCTAAAGACTTTGCAGATTAAAATCGTTGTTTGTTAAAAATTAAAAATTCTTATGTATTCATTGACAGATCCATAACACTCACTAGTGGTAGTGTTTAACATCAAACATGAAAAAAATTAAAATAATACTGATTATAAGTATTAAACATGAATAAAGTGAATTTTCATACTAATAGGGACTGAAACAGGTTCGGAAATTGGTAAAACCGGTAAGTGGTAGCCTAATGGTGGGTAGGGTAGGATAAGCTAAGACGTACCATATACATAACCTCACTAAAATTTTCTAGAAAGATTTATATTAGAAATAGGTAAAAGCGTCATACCTCGTAAGATGATCATGGAGTTGGAGCGCTTTCGGACGTTGTCCATCTTCGATCGCAGCAAACAGGTTTGTTGCGATCGAAGATGGACAACGTCCGAAAGCGCTCCAACTCCATGATCATCTTACTAGGTATGACGCTTTTACCTATTTATAATATAAATCATATTAACCTCAGTGGTATTAACAATATGCACGTATTTTCTAGAAAGACTACGTTATTTCAATTTTAAGTACTTTAGCACACTACACATTTAATTTAAACAAACACTATTACTAATACATAATAAACTTTACAATGCACAAAATAAAACCCTAGCCTAACTGTTGAAGGCAGGCTAAGATGAACAATAGGATGTATAGCCTAACCTCAACATAGTTTAGTAGGGTTAGACCGGCTGAATAGTGTAATGGCCGATTTGAAAAGATTTGAATGAAATTGGAATAGCGTAGACATATGAGATGGGAGGATAGCTAGGCTATTCACTGCCACTCCTTACTTTAAATCACAATCATCAAATACAGGTGCATACAGTTACTTTCTGTTTATTATATTAAAATACATACAATAATATTTTTTATGCATAATAAAGGTGTAGTTTGCTTAAGGTAACGACATCGGAGTAACCTAGACTATTCGGACACTCTACCAAGTGAGAATAAATATTATTATTTATTTATTTATTTATTTCGTTATATTAAAATATAACGAACAACATTACAAATATTGCCAGGTATTCATTGTGAATTGCCAATACCCGGATGATAATTTATGCTATTCGGAAAAAAAAGTACGGAAACATGAAACTACGGTCATCTGAAGTGCGGAAACTCTAGGGTCGAGTGTACTTTATTTCGAATGCCTTTGTGCTATTTTTCTTTATAAAATAATTTCTAATGTAATACTTAGTTTTCCTAATTTTGATCTTTAATGAAAAGTTATTTGAAGTGTGGAAAATCCAAGTGCAATTTATTTTCAGTGGTAAATTACACCTCAGAAACTATAAAACCGTAAAATATCCAAATATTCTTATTTACAATGAAAATGAATACATAATACATGACATTAATTAATTAATGTCATATATTATGTATACTGTATTATGTATTATATATAAACGTGACGTATATATTAATTTATATTTAGTTTTTTTTTTGTAATCAGGGAAATTCTGAAATAGGACGCGTGAGAGAATACCATCCTGTGAACAAAACAGATGCCGATATGATATCACATATCATATATATGATAACAATGTCACCTTTAGTAAACATATTTTTCACCTTGACATTTTTCTTAGTCCTTTCAATGCAAACTACCCACCAAATTATCAATTAAAGTACATGTTTTTTGTCTATCAATAATAATTCTTTAATTTTTCATCTAGTTTATAGCTAAATATATTCATAGAAATTTATACACAAGTTTACTATGTAATAAAGAAAACATTAAAATGCTTTAAAACCTTTCAGAGTATCGTGTTGACAGCGACAAGTTATTTTATAATGAATAAAACATTGTTTTTAGAATTTTTTCAGTTTCATAAATTTCATTTTTATGTGATTAATTCGATTTCACATTCGGATCCAAAATTAACGCAATATGTTTGATATTCATTAATCACAGAATTTTATTAAATATATTAACTTAAAATACTTAAATATTTTTTTTCGAATTTACAAATTGAGTACCTGGTCTTTCCTGTAGCCGGTACCTTCACAAACATTTTTTTTTTATCTATGGATATTATTTTTTGTTTGAAATCGTCTGGTATGCTTTAAAACTAATTTCAAAAAAAATAATAATCTTGAAGTATTAGCCTAGGTATTGAAGTGCTCTAGAGTTTGATTTGATGAGTCAACCAAAAATGTCCCATAAATATGTGGGAAACAAACCGATTTAATATTACCAACTTCAAGTGTAATGGGATATTGTGCTTGTGTTAATATTATATCTTGGTTTTGTTCCATTGTGTCTGCTGGTTGTTACAAATATAATTTGTTAAAACTGCTGACTTGTTACGTGCAGATTTATAATAATGCAAAAGAAACTGATTTTAGCAGCTGTTATAAACTGAATTGCATTGAAGTATAATTAAAGAAAAAAAATCTTGAAAATAATGCCCAAAAATAACATATCCTTAATATGTTAGAAAATTATTACAAATATATAAATAATAGGTTCATTTGTTAAAGAGTGAACTTTAGAAAAGAGAATAAAACTCTTAAAAAAAAACTATAAAATAGGAGACAAAATTATAGTATTGAATTAAATTACTGGTATTTGGAAATTAAAATGTATTGGAATATCAAATATATATTTGTGAGCAAAAATAATATAATTTGTTGTTCATTTTATTTGCTTTACGTGAAGAATAAATTAAATTTATAAACATATCTGAATAGGCATGATAGAAAATAATTTTATTAACAACCCATCTTGAAGAAAAGTTGAATACATAATCGAATAATGTATTAATCCATTAATCAAATGGATCAATTAATTGATTTCATCCAATTCATCGATTATATAAATCAATAATCGTTGTTATATTTCTAATATTACAATTTTCATTAAGGTTATAATCGTTTTATATATTATTAGTCAATGAGTAAAGGAAAGTAGTTTCGTTACAGAAAATAAACAATTTAATGAACTTAATTTATAAAGGCCTGGACGTAAATTTTTATGGACAGACAATTTAGATCATTATCTATGGGTAATGATGAGTATAATGACGCATGTCCCAGCGATTTCTCATCATATAATGACGCATGTCCCAGCGATTTCTCATCATATAATGACGCATGTCCCAGCGATTTCTCATCATATAATGACGCATGTCCCAGCGATTTCTCATCATATACATGAAAATTTATAGGAAGTATAGGAACAATATTTAATATCAAAAAATAACCGTTAAAGCGTATAATTTCCTATTATTCATTGGTCATTTTAAAACACCTAACATAGGATACTTCATATTTAATGTTTTTGTTGTGACTGCTATATTTGTGTAAATATTTTAGACATACCTTTAGGCTCTTGACACCGAGAGTGAGTATTTGAGAGACACTAAATATTAGTGTGATGAATACCTGAAAAAAATTAAACAGATATTAATAGAACATAAGCAGTACAATATTATTTCATTTAATTAATGATGCTGACAATCAATAATAAAGTAACTGTATATCCAATACAAAATTCTCTTCTGAAATTGTTTTGAAGATACCAGTGTTGTATACATTTAATTACTGTAGCTACTATAATTGTATGACGGTAAAATGAAACATTTTATTCCACTATAGCAGAATAGTTTTGAAGTCCATTCAAGGCTTATTCATCACTCAAACGCTGGGACATTCAGTTGGGTTTCACCGATTTCTAAATAGAAATAATTTCTAAATCAAGACAGCGGTATCCATATGGATTGATACTATTCTGGTATACTAGGCAATACTATAAAGAATATAACATTAATTTGAATAGATTTTAACTTGAAATTTTGGGATTGATGTTTGTATTTCACTTAGAACTATTACTACTAGAAAATGATCTGTTTGAAATAGACCTTATACGACTGTGAATACACCTTTCAAATAATAATTAAGAGGAAGGAAGTGAGTCAGTTCAGTGCTTCTCACAAAACATTGTGATACATTGCTGACAGCTTTCAATGGTACGTCATGTTATTTTTAGTATTTCACAGAAACTTAATTTAGTGTAAGGGAGGGGTGCAGGTTGGCACACTAACCTCTGAGCTGGTAGTCCGGGGTTCGATCCTCACCTAGCCCTCGATTTATTCATGTCGAGGTGAATAAATCTGAGTACGTCGTCTCTCAGAAAGGACGTTAAGCCGTCTGTCCCGAGCCTGTACCATGTCAGGTAATTGTTAAAGATATCCATTCTAAATACACGTGAGTTGGGCAAAATTTAGGACTCCCAAGATAAAATCTGTAGAATCAGTGATCAAACAAAAAGCTGGTAAACGACTGACGTTATCACACGCTAGGTGATCGGTCACCTAGCGGGTGATATACCTAACTCTTTCAAATTCATTAACTACTCTGCACTGGATGGTCTATTAACCACTTTGAATTCCATAGTACAATAGTTAGGGAAGACAGTGACGATTGAAATAATTGTACTAATTTACAGAAAGTGAGCCATTGCGAGCAGTCAAGATTCTTAACGAATCGACCTCTCTGTAGTTAGCCTTATGGTTTTGGTCTTATCACAAATCCGAATTAGCATTATTCGACCCATGTTGACTTGTTCACTCTGTATCCATATATCCATATTGTTGTTCACTCTGTATCCTGAATTATACACTGTGTAATTATGGGTCAATGTAAAACTTCTAAGCAATAGGAACGGCTCAAATCTCCCCATATTGCATTATGAGTTCTGTTGGAAAGAGAGCACTGTGAGTTTTTTTTTATTGTTTAAACCGATCCTCTAGCGGGTGATAACTTCAGCCGTTCAGCTGCTTTTTGTTTCATCGGTGATTTTTATATTCTATATTAGGAGTCCTAATTTTGCCTAACTGAAGTATATTTCATGTAGGGATCTTAACGGGTACCTGACATCGTACAGGCTTGCAACCGACGGTTTAATGTCCTATCTGAGAGACAACGTACTCAGATTTATTTCCTTACCGAGTGAATAATTTGTGGGCCAGGTGGGAATCGAACCCCGGACTACAAGCCCAGAGGCGAGTACGTTAACCACTGAGCTACCCTGGCCCCAAACACTGTGAGTTAAACATGCCATTATTAATGATAACTTTAAATTCATGAAAAGCTTATCATGAACTACCAATAGACAATATCACTGTTTTTTTATCAAAAATACAAAAAAAACTTAGTTACTTCATGCCTTATTACATCCTAGAAATGAAATTGAGTATTATACAATAAAAACTCTAGTTTTGCTACCGTTCAACACATAGAATTTTTAAAAAATTTAGGTAATTACCAACCCACAGAGACATACTACCATACATGTACATACTCACCTTTCGTCGTCTTAGTTAAACACATCATCAGGATCATCATGATAATATAAGAATATAGAACCATCGGCTCGGAGAACTTGAAAGTGTCAATCAGCGACATTTAAACAAATAGGTTTTTATCGGTACTTTATTTGATGACTGTAAAGCTAGAAGAACTGAATGAAGAGATAATGGATTTGAGAACACTAATTAGGCATGAAAAATACAAGGGGAATTGAAATGAAAGTTTGAAGAGTATTGTATATGCAGAATGACGGCGATAAAATTGCCGTTGTTATGAAGAATAATGGCATGCAATTAGCTAATTATGATGGAGGCTAAGTGAAAGAATTGTATGGATGTATAAATGGGCATGTATTTACTCAAGTGAAATAGAAATTGCAAAGGGAAAATTATTCATATTCACATCAGTTGTATTTATTAGGATGCTAAATGCAACGCTTTTATTAATATCATGGTTGAACGAATACCAATTTTTCTACCACACAGCTAAGTACTATTGAGTGTAATTTTAAAACACTTAGTAATTTTTAAAAATATTACAATATAATAGTAAAATTGTTTACTAAAACAATAAATAGATGAACTTTTAATAATAACGTGAGGGATAACCAGTTGAAATTAATCTGAATTGTACAACATTTAAGTAATAAAGTTTTTATGTTAGAATTATAATAATATAGTTAACATTATTGAACCCATGTTATTTAATATTGAATCAACAGTTTAAGTTAATTTGAGTTTTACTGACAAAATATTATTTATAACTTATGCTAATATATTGATTACGTTTAAATATAAAGTTCATTTAAAGATCAGTTATTGTTTGAATTGTATTTTACAACTGTACAACTTTGGAAATACATCCAAGGCATTTCTCACTCACTGACTCACTCTTTCTCTCTCCCACTCACCCCCATCTTACTCTCTCTCTTCTAATCTTCTGATAAAAAAGTACTAATCACAAATTGTCGAACATAGCAAACGTATTTTATAATTATTTGCCCCATATACTCTAGTTCATTATAAGTACCATTATTTATTTATCGACAAAACAGGTTGTATTTCTTAATAAAATATATATAACGACAAAAGTTGAAAGTAACACCAAAGAATCTTAACATATGGACTCGCTTTTCAATATTTCGACATCCAGCGTCAACAGGTAGGTGATAACAATTCGATTGAGTTGACTGGTGCCACTTAAATAGTTTGCTTCTTCCTGATGACGACGGATATCGAATTATCAAAAATAAGTTAATCTATGGAGGTTTTTGCTTCCAAATTTCATCTTTTTGTTGTGATTAGTCCTCGAGGATCGTTTTTTAATTACCACTTTATATACATAATCAATTTCACCATTATTGTCAGATTATCATCTTCTATTCAGTCACTGCTGTAGCCTCCATTCTTATCAAACAGTAAAATTCTAATATCTTCATCCAACGATCTCCTTTTTGCCATTTTATGGGAGAAGCTTTTATTGACAGCAATAAAAGCAATGAAGCAGTTTCGCGCGATTTTATTTATATATTACAGGAGTTCAGCCAAGTTACTTTTCACGTTTCAACAGGCGAAGAAAGCAGAGCATTGCACCTAAGGTGCCCGCTTGGTAGCCTTTGCTAATTATTACTTGTTGCAAAAAATATTTATTTTAATTATTGTTTGATATTTTTTGTAAAGATTATACAAATAAAGTCAAGGAGTTTCAGAACTTGTATGCAGTTATTTGTTAAATGAGAGGTTAAACTTTCTCCTCACCGGCCTGATGGTCCTCTAGGGTCAAGCTGGTCAGGGTGGCTATGAGAAAGGTCCAGGTAGCAGGTCAGTGCTCTTCCCACTCACCTCTCTTGCCCTGCTTAATCCCTCCCTTCCAATTTTTTTCTCGTTTTAGTAAACATCTAGTTAGCATTTAAGTCCCGTTAGTATATTATCGTTAGTTCTTAGAAGTAAACCTGATGATGGTTAATGCAAACTGAAAGTTTGTAGTTTTTTAGTTTATAATTCGTTAGTTATAGCTTTATTGTATGTTTTAATAATTTTAGTTCTGTTGTCATTTAAAGTGGCTTTACTTACTTGAGTTAGGCAAAATGTAGGACTCCCACAGTAGAATCAATCATCATTGTGTGTTCCCCCGTGTGTTCCCTTGTGGGACTGCCACTACAACCTAAAGTAACTTACTTTGTTGAGTATTTCACTTCATGATCCACATCTTCAAGTCTCTCCCAACTCTTCTTAGCCGAATACCTAGACTGACCGTCAACTAGTTAGAAAACCTCAGCAGAACAGTAGTCAGCACAGATTACTTTACTTTATCATATTATTTTAATAAATACTATTCTAAGTTTTCTCGGAGGCTTTATTTCATAAAAAGGCAAACCTTAGAAAAATAATTGCGAGTTTAAACCTTGTTAGTTTTAATAAAAAATCTCTAAAAATGACATTCCGGTAGAAAATTTTTCAGAAGTGAATTACTTGTTACTTTCTAGTTTATATTCTTTTGACTCGGTTGACAATTACATTGCTTAATAAGATAGGATATTTGACTATGGCAGTTAGGAGGATATTTAATCTTTAGAAGTTGTTCGTAGGTTTGCTAATAAACTATTTACTGTTAAAGTAGGAGCAATTATTCTAATATAATGAGATGAATGGAACTTATTTCTTATTTTGTTTTTTTATATCTGAGTATACAGCGTTTGAAGACTTGATCCCAGTATTATATGATGTTACAAATTTGGACCATTTACGAAATTCTATTTGGTAGCAACTTTACTCAATCTTTATGACTTACTCTATATATGCTATGATCTATTCATCACTTTTGCTCAGAAATTAAGTTGAAGAGAGCTCCAGTGATTATCTCACCTTACTTATATGTTACAAGCTTACGTTATCTGTTATATTCATCATTCATATTACAATGAGCGTACTATATTTGAGTAGGTGGGTTTGTGACTGATGAAAGAAATTTTGTTTGAATAAAAGATGAAGATTTTTGAATTATTCAAATTTAAATGTTTGTGGATCCGTAAAATAATAATAAACTGCTAGGATATTACTCTACGCCATTCAAACAGAAATCAACAAAGCATTAGAAACAAATCCGAAAATAGCGCTTGGTCAGATTCAGAATTGTATCCTTATGACTTGTCGAACATAGTGGTGAACTATTCCTCAAAAAGCAGCATAAAATGCATATTCAATCAGGCCATTTGATCATATTTAGCTAAAAAAATATTTGACATTCATTCTAAGAAAAAGTTTTATCCTACTAAATTGAAGGATATTGCTTGCGAGCAATATGTGTGGCAACCAAAATTACAAAAACTATCCACTTCAATCCTACACTGACACTATAAAGCGAAAAATAGTGGAATACAATTTATATTTTTGAACGCACAGTAATAACTCTACATTTGACTATATTGTTATTTTTTTTCGTATCAGGCTAAAACAGTCCTTTACAAATGGTATATCCGTTAAACAAAGCTTTAACACATGGAACATTTATGAATAATTTTTTGCCTGAATTAAAATAAAAACTGTTCTTTTGAATTATAGAGAGAGTCTACTAGCAGTGCTAATATCATAACAACCAAGCTTTTCTTTAAACACAGTGTTCGAACGCAAATACGTTCATCTGTTAAGAGGATTTCTAACAACGTTTACTCAAATAGTCTTCAGATTAATGAATCTCATAGAATTACACTTGATAGTCCTTCTATTATTTGTAAAACTATTTCTTCTGTTGAGCTAAATCTGCTAAATGTACTACTTTTTTGTCAATAACTGTTCTTTAATGAAGAAAAAAAATATTTCGCATCTTGGAGGCTTTCAAATAATAAGTCTTCACACAAAATAAAAGTTTAATATGAAAACTAACAACGCGTTTCGAAAACTTAGTGTTCTTCTTCAAGTTTACATCTGCACTCCTTCATAGTCCTATCTGATTCCTTCAAGGTCACTCCCTTAGATTCACATCTAAAGAGTGCAGATGTGAACTTGAATAAGAACACTAAGTGTTCGAAACCTGTTGTTAGGTTTCATATTAAACATTTTGTGTGTGTGTGTGTGTGTGTGTGTGTGTGTGTGTGTATGTGTGTGTGGAGACGTAATTATTGAAATCTCCCAATATCAGTAAATACCATACTATAACATATTGTACAAGTAATGACAAATATTATGCATATTACAGTAAACAAATGATATAAAACAAATTATAAACCCATAAATATTACAAATTTGATTTTAACTCATATAAATAATATTATCTGCAGACATTGTGGCTCAACCTTTACTAATATATACATAAACTAGGCTACAGCGTGGACCAAATCCGTGCTTCATAAATACTGGTTAAGACTTATAATGAATGGACAGCCGCCAGTTCCCTTGAAGCTCCAGAATCCTCTCTTATCCCGACCAATTTAGGTTATAGATAACGTAGCCTTACAGCTGCACTTCTATCAAGTACAGCTAAAATGATTTCACCAATACTGATAATACAACACCTTCTGTTCTCTTCAGGATTATTAGAACCCATAAATTACTTATTAATAATTGTGCTACCAACTTTTCTATCTTACTTATTAATGATTATATGAATAATAATTTTTATGAAAACCGGGGTTTCTAAGTTGATAAGATGAGTTATGGTAGATGATGAAATTTAAACACATTCGTGTAGCCAACACTTTGATGAATGACCCAAAGTGTCATTGCCGTCTCCCTGTAATGTTTCCCAGCCATGCTTGAAAAGGTTGCCAACTCAGAAATAAGCCCATTGAACAGCTCGTAAAGCATTCATCTTCTATAAGAGTAGGCGCTAAAGAGAGAAAAAAAATATTCATTCAGTTTATTATTCAAAAAGTTACATACTACAAACATAAATATCTTCCGAAATATAAAAATGTCATGATTTTCTCTCCACTAATTCATTATAAAATTAAAAACAATTGCGTTCATTTTGTTACAGACAAATATCGACTGAAAAAGGAACGATAATTGTGAATACTTTACAAAATATTAACGATTATAGTAAAAGTGATTGCGGATGGATTGAAATTTGAATAAAATTTACAAGAGTTACTAAAATTTATCCGTACAATTAAGTATAGAGAAGAAAATTTATTTAAGATTGGCACACCTAAATATAACATTTAGTAGTATTGGGCTTTCTACATCTTCAAGAACAAAAAAACTTCAGAAACAAGGAATGTTCAAGAACAAAAAAACTTTAGAAACAAGGAATGTTCAAGAACAAAAAAACTTTAGAAACAAGGAATGGTCAAGAACAAAAAAACTTCAGAAACAAGGAATGGTCAAGAACAAAAAAACTTTAGAGACAAGGAATGGTCAAGAACAAAAAAACTTTAAAAACAAGGAATGGTCAAGAACAAAAAAACTTTAGAAACAAGGAATGGTCAAGAACAAAAAAACTTTAGAAACAAGGAATGTCCAAGAACAGTTTAATTATTCATCCCTCCCAAATGAAAAATCTGTAAGTTTTACAAATGAAAAAGAACACATATATGGGAAACTTAATGTATTATTTATTGGAGAGGACGTTAAGCAGTTAGTCCTGAGCCTGTACGGTATCAGGTACTTCTTAAACATCGCTACTCTAAATACATTTGAGTTCGGTTAACTTTAGGACTCCTACAGTAGTAGAATGTTATTTTGTGGTATCACAAAGGACCAATGCTCGAGCTAGGCAATGGTTCTTGTAATAGCCAAGAAAATATCTACTTCTATAATCTGATTCATTATATTATTTTATATAAGTATAGAACATTTGTAACAGTTTATTTTATTTTTTTTTTTTTTTTTAATGAGGTGGAGAATATTTTCTAGAATATGCCTGTGTAGGCGTGCCTGTGTTTTAATCATGTTATATGCAAAATTTATTTGTGTAAATATACAAAATATATTAATATAAGCAATTATATAGCAATCATGAGAATATTAATTATTATGTCTAATTTATCATTAGGACATTGGTTTTAATACAGAGTCATAAAGCTAGGGTATTAAGTATAGAGTAAGGGGTGCCACATGTATCTACCATGACGGAGACATTTAAATTATAGCTATAACGATAAATATTAGCTAATATATTTTACTTGAGTAGGCTAATAATTACAAAATTAATTATGTGGTTAATGCAAAAAGAATCATTATGCTAATTATGATTTAAATCAATTAGAGTATTCGTCTTTTAGAATTAATCGAAAGTTTGAAACTTAAAAGTGGACTGAACGTTTCAGCCTAACCCCTCCTTGGCGTTCTTAAAAACTTGCAAAAGAATTTAACTGTCAGAAAATGTTCATCAATGGTTTTTAACTGTGGTTCAACTTTGATCGGAATATTAATTATTATACTTTCCATAACGCTTTCAATTCATTACTTCGAATTTCACTGATCTGTTTTAGATTGATTAAAATATTAAAATAAAGGTTCAGTGGTGAACAAAACTACTTACGCTGATTACACAGATGGTATTATTATTTTTTTGCTTTATAGATCTTAATTTAAAAGAACATCTTAAAATAAAATAATGTTTGTTATTTTGTTTTTAAACTATTTTTTTCTGTTTTTAAATTGTTACTTTTTTAATAAAACATTTCTTTTGAAACAGAAATAATTTTTTTTTGTGAAAATTATATCTTAATTTTTTTTATTAAAAATATATGATTTGATAAAATACTATCATTTACACGCTATAAAAATTCTAGAGAAGTTAAAACATTTTCCTTATGTAAATATTACTAGATTGATTTTCAACGGAATACACGTTTCTAGCTTACTTAAGCCTGATAAATGTCGAAGATTTAGAAAACCGTTTTCGATTTCATATGAATATATTTACAAATAACATGATTGCGTTGAAATGTATGCTTAACTTGAATGACATATAGACTAATTATATAAATTTTTATTCTAATTTCTTTTCCCAATGCACCGAAATTCAAAAGTGCTTGATTGTTAACTTATAAACTAAGCAACTAAAAGCCTGATTTTTCTCATTTTAAAAAAAATGAGCAGTTTAAGATATCCATACGACTTATTATCCATTGGAATGAACTAAATTCTATTTATTTTTCCTTAATTATTATCTAGGTAATCCGTTGAATTGAAATTAATCGAAGATATTTTTCAATAAAGGAATTACAAAAAACAAGTATGCAAGGATTTAAAGAATAAATATGGTAAATAATTATAATTAATTATTTGTTTCCCAATCAAATTATACGTGGCCTACTGGTTTATAATGAAGTATATATATAATGTCATTAGCGTCTCTAAACAATGCTTTTTTTACCATACTATATGTTAGTATGAAATAAGATTGACACTAAAAAATTTGTACAGATTATATTTTTGAAATAAATTTAAAAACTATTTCCCTTTTTTTTCTATTTTGAAAAATAATTACAGTTATTTAAATCCTATATTAATCAAATCCCAGCCTTTAGTTTACCAGTGTTTTCGTTTTTGATACTAATTTCTATCAATGACCATTTTTATAAATATATATCAACAGGGAATATATTTTAACAAATATTACTTATTAAAAGTGCCAGGAAGAAGGATTATACAAACAATATTACCAAATGTTGACTGATAAAGTTATCATTTTTATTCTCTATTTGATGATTGTTTTTGTAGCATTTATTCTATATTATTTTGTAAAATTAATTCATTAAGTAAAAGGTTTTTTGGTATAAAAAATTATTCTTAAATCTTGTTCCCATAATTTCTATTCTATAAACATTGATCACGACAGGCTGCGTGCGTGAAACTTGCTTGAACAAAGTGGGCCTCAAGGGTAAAATATTTAAAAAATATAAGATAATTTTAGTAACAACCATCCAAAAAAGATTTAGTTTTATTCTTCCAAAAAATTAAATTACATATTTTTGTTTGTAATTCATCAGCAACTTTTTTGAATAAAATTACTTTCAAATTAACAATTAAATCTAATAAAAAATGTTACAAAGGATGGTACTGCACTATCCTTTAAAAATAATTGGTAATATCTGAATAAATTTACTAAAATTGAATAAAAAAGTCCAGTTCCTTATAACACAAAAAAAAATGTTTGTATTGATTTTCGTATTGTTTTTTTTTGAACTGATGTCCAGTTCCTTGAAATAAAAAAAAAAATGTCATTTTGATACACTCCAGCAATATATAGTGATAGGTTGTCGTTTATCAATACTGAAAGTCGTTAGATTTTTCTTGTAGAAAACAGAAAATATTTTGCCCGTGCACTAAGATATACAAAATTTTGTCTAGAGGTTGTACAATATCTTGAATATTCAAGCCATTTCTACCTTGATATGCTAAAAAAAATTTAGTAGTAAACTGATTTTGAAGTGTCCTGTTTAGAGTGTACATGGTAGCGTGAACTTCCCAGAAGTAATAGTGGTGTCAACGTATTTTTATGCGCGCACCATTGAAGACAAATAATTAGTAAACTATAGAGTGAAATAACATTTTATTAATATCTCTTGTACAAATGTTCCATAGTTCCCATAAGTTAACAATAAAGTTGGTGAGTTTGTTTGTTTGTTCACCCATTTTCCATGGTGATAGAGGCCTCGAATTGAATATATATTATTTATTACCTGAATAATGTTAAATAAAAGAAAATTATCACTATATTCCAAAAATTGGAGCCAGTGTAGCAAGTGTCTTGCGTACTCGCCGATCATGGTAGTACAAATGTATTATATATGTAAATATAAGTATATATGTAATATATACTATATAATATATATGTGTATATTTATAATATAATATATTATAAATATAAATAATTAGAGCAATATAAATGTATTATATTTGCGTAATTTAAACACTGGTAATAAACTAAAGGCATGAAGCCAGGGTAGCCCACTGGCTTGCGTGGAAGATTAGCGATCTGGATATTTTGTCTCTCAACCAGACGGAGCATCCATAAGAACGAACGACGACCCTCTTATAGACAAGATCATTGACTGAATCAGGTGAATTCCTTGATTTCAGAAGAGAATACAGATTACACATCAAATAAATTCCAAGCTTGTTTAGTTGTAAACTTTCTGTGTAATTATTTTATTCGATTTCTGTGATTTTAATCTAAGAATTTGGAATATTAAATAATCTGAATGATATTAATTTAACCTGATGATGACTAAAGAATAGTCGAAAGCTTGTTTTTGTAAGTAAGTCTTATATTTTCATTAAAGTGTTTAACAAAGTGTCTCAATGTCCTTTGGGCAACTTATTTGGCAATTACCACCATGCATTCGAAAAACTGTCAGGAGACTGGAGCAGCTTAGTCTGAAACTCGTGAACGCCGAAGCTGCGGCACATTTTAATAAAATATGCATCCAAGAAGATTTGCTGCCAACCTATACTATATATATATTTCACTCAGGAAAGAAAAAACAGATAAAAACGCACACAAATAAGACTCATAACGATATTTCGACATTCGTCATCATCAGGCAGAAATAGTCCCTTTAAGTAGCTGAAGCTAGCTAAATATAATAATATAATTATATATATATATATATATATATCAATGATCAAACCACAATAAGAAATGGGAAAACAAGATTAAGATCTTAGTCTTGTTTTCCCATTTCTTATTGTGGTTTGATCATTGACTGTTGTTTCACGTGTTTATGTGAAATCTTTTATATATATATATATATATATATGTTCAAATTCAATAAGAGTAACACAGTGTAAGGAAACACACACTTTTTCGGGTAATCAGTATTCAGGAGAAACGAGAAAGGGAGACAAGCATGTTGTAGACGCAATGGCAAGTTACCAACCCGGCCACCGCTAGTGCTGCTCCTCGTATATGTTTATTAGAATCATATACTATCTCTCTCTCTCTCTCTCTCTCTCTCTCTTATATATATATATATATATATATATATATATATATATATATAACGTCATTAATATAAACAGTGGACGGTGGACGCATTTACGTCTCCGTTCCTTCATTCCTTCTCCTTTTTATTTCCTTCTTCTCTCCTGAAGACGACAGGACGCCGAAATGATCGAGATTCGTGAGTGTTAGTACTCTTTCTTGCGTTCTCTAGCTGTAACTTTAACTATATATATATACATTAGAAAAATATAATTAGGTATCTTAAATTCAATAAATACATTTTAAAAATTCATCTTATGTTATTTTGCAATTTTTGATTGTTACATGAGCCGCTTATTTTGAAAGTGGCCTAATTCCATTTATGTTAAAATCGAGATATTTAAGGGTTTGCGTTTTACAAAATTTAAAAATATTGTCATTTTATTTATCAACTAATTTTTGTTATAAAAATTCTTAGTAATTTTAAATAAATTTTGTACAATTTGCTGCAAAAGGTAAAGATAACGTAAAAATGTAATTATTTAAATAGCTAGCTAAATTTTTTTGGAAAATGGAATTAGGCCACTTTCAAAATAAACGGCTCACATAATAATATATGAAATATTAATTTGATGTATGATTATATTAAATTGAATTGACGGATTGACACATTTTGATTGCCTCTGAGTATGTTTTTGAAGTTTTCTTGATAATGTCAGAGTTAGTAAAGTTTTGTGATTGTGAATCCGACAGGCTAAAACTTACAGACATAGAGCCAGATTTCAAAACAATGTAAATTAAATACACATAGTATATACAAATACAGTGACGTGATATCTCTTAAAATCTTTACGTTTAACAATTCAGAGAGTATTAAAACAATACAGTGTTAATTAATGATGTAATTAATAACATACATAACTAAATTAGCATACAGGAACTTCAGTTACCTATGTTTATCGGAATTTTACATTTAACATTGTGTTCATGCATATAATTCTTGTTTTGACTAGAGTAAATTAACATTTAGTAATATTTAACATATTAAACTAACAGTAACTCCATGAATGATAGTACCAGAAGTGTGATTATTTTCTCAAAAAATATGTTAGGTAGAAATTTTGATCTTTAGTTCTATAATTTACTATTAGATTATATAAACATAGAGTGAAATGATGAAAAATATTCCCATCCACTCTACAACCCAATCAAAATCGTATTGACAGGCAGCAAACATGTCATGTTTGCAATGAATTTGGCAATGAAGACATTATGCGGTATGTGTTTGCCAAGCTCAAGTTCGTGCCGGGAGTTGGTCACGTGCAGGCAGGTCTGCAATCCTGGCTAGAAATCCTGACAGATCACGCACCCTTGAATTATTATCAACATTACGCAGATATCCAATACACATGTTTTCTTATTGACACTATCCAATAAATCTTCATAAACATACAAACACACACACACACACACACATATATTATATATATATATATATATATAAACTAGAATTTAAAAAAGAACACATAGAAAGGAAACCACTGAACTCACTACTATATTTCGATGTCCTCGTCTTCAGGAAAAGAAGTGAATCGCTCCAAAGGCTGATAACGACTAATATATATATATATAAACACTAATAACTTCTCGACCGTGTGACAGATATACAACTAAAAAATGATTGATCGGGATGCGGTCAGTTTCTTCCACTTTTTAATTCAAACTCTCATTGCCGACGTTTCGATTTTATTCAAAATCTTTTTCATAGGCCTACAAACAGAGGAAAAACAAGAATTTTAATACGTACATTTTTAAAACACAAACAAAAGAAGTACACTATAAAATTAAATAAGATTGTATTTAATTTTCATAGTGTACTTCTTTTGTTTGTGTTTTAAAAATGTACGTATTAAAATTCTTGTTTTTCCTCTGTTTGTAGGCCTATGAAAAAGATTTTGAATAAAATCAAAACGTCGGCAATGAGAGTTTGAATTAAAAAGTGGAAGTAACTGACCGCATCCCGATCAATCATTTTTTAGTTGTATATATATATATATACATATATATATATGTGTGTGTGTGTGTGTGTGTGTGTGTTCCAATTCGTATATATATATAAATGAAAATTCTAAACAGTCCAAACCGGAAAGATAAATAAATGAAAAAGACAACACATAGAAGAAACGAGCAAACATACTGGATCGATATTTCGAACTGAAGTTCATCATCAGGAAGAGAGACGACGACGAAATTCAGTTCGAAATATCGATCGAAGTTTTCTCGTTTCTTCTATGTGTTATCTCTTTCATATATATATATATATATATATATATATATAATATATATATATATATAATATATGTATAAATAGGCAGCAGTATAGGTATAGTATAATAGTAGGAAGGTATAGTTATAAATAAAGAAAAGTACAATATAGATAAGAATAAAAAAGTTGAATGGTTAGTAGTATAAATAGATTAATAGGTAATAAGTAGATTAATAATTATTAAAATAAATGAAGCATAAAAGATTAAAAAAGAACAAGAAAAGGAATTAAAATAAAAGAGTTGAAAGAAAGTATATACATATATTTTCTGTAAATTTTGGTAGCAGTCCCTCCTTGACATACACATTATTAAAAATGACACTAAACTCAGCTTATACCTGTTTGTTAACAAGTTTCTCAATATGACTAAATAACACTCTCGTTATTTCGTCTACAAAATAAAGCAAATCTCCTATAGTTGACATGATTCAAATGATCAACATTCATCATCCGGACGTAAATAACTTCTTGAGTGAATTTTCTTGGGCTTGATTTTCTTCAAGTTTAAGATCGTTAGTCCTGTGGGGTGAGTGGTCTCTCAGCCTGAGTTACTTACTACCTGCAAGGGTTTCTGGATGCCCTTGATGTGAATTAAAGAGCTTTAAAATTCCGCTACTGTTTTCGACTTGAATATTAGAAGTGGTTTCAGTTTTTGAATTAATATAACCTCTAAACTTCTCAGTTTATGGTGGTTAATTTCCTTTTTTATTATTGTAGTATTTGTAACCAGCATCTTTCGGGTCAATTTAACGTTGTGTTTGTCTTGCATATGTTTTTTAGGTGCTCTGGCCATTAAGTGCATGGTGAGCCTTCTTAAAAGGGAGGTGGTTGTTATACCAATGTATGAGTGTTTTTGGGTTTCACGGTCCCCATTAGTACATGTGTACTCGTACACTAGATTTGTTTCCTTTAAAGTTGAGCTTATCAGATCGTTGTTATTTTTTATAAACAAGCTCCTCACAGGTGAATTTTTATAGTAAGGGATCACTATTACTTTTTCATTCAAGTTTTTTCTGACATTGTTTCATACAATGTCTTTTAATACTCTATTCTTCAGTAAACCATTGATCTCTGGCTGCTAGGTCTGAAGTTTTGATATTTGCAAATTTCGGTAGCAGTCCTTCCTTGACTGACACATTATTGAAAAGGACACTAAACTTAGCTGATAGCAGTTTCTTAACCAGTTAGAGAATTAAAAGACATTGTAGGAAGTAATCTCAACTGGAAAAATTTGATATACTCATTGGAACGGTTGATAAACACCTGTTTATGTTAAGAAATAACATCGAAGGTTTAGCCTTCAATGCTTCAACATAAATGTATATTTCATAGTTCTCATGTTTCATTGTTATTTAGCTAATTTTTTTTTGCCTTTAGCTAAATGACCCTTGACCTTTGAACAACCCATACACCATCCTGACGATGGTTCGCTAAAAGTCGAAAGATATCATAGTTTAACTTTTGTCAATTTCGCAAAGCAGTTCTGGATATTACTTTCCAAGATAACTAAGACAGTGTTACGAAAGAGGAAATACACACTTACAGTCTTCCACTTACATGTGGACAGTAAAAGCGTGTGTTTTTAATTTACCTAATTCCTTTTATTTTCCTTAAACTATATTTGTCGTTTTAAATCGAGTTTTTAGTGTGAAGTTATATGTATAATATTCACAGTGGTCACAATAAGCTCACAAGATTCCACAATTAATGAAATCAAGATAAATCAAATAGAAAATTAACGATTGCTAAGAAAGATTATTGTTAGGACACTCAAAATAATGAAACAAAAAGAAGAAATAGAACAGGAAAATTGGAGATGGAATGGTTAGAATTGGGAATTATGCACCTTTAAAGACGTAAAAAATTAAAACTTATTAGACAAGGGAAACCTGTAATACAGCTCTTGCAAAATTTTATCAACATCAACGTTTTACTCGTCATTTAGTCATTTTATGATCTAGTGTGATCATACTCTGGTTGATATTAATAAACCTATCAAAATCATGATCAACTTTGATAAACTAGTTTTTTGAGCCAAATAGTTGTTTATCATGTTACAAATCCAAAAAATGTCTTCATTTGTTTCCTCGGTGAATTGAAGTAGAAGATGTTTCTTTTTTCCAAAAATTGTTCTCAGGTTTGTTTTAATATGATTTAAAAACTGTTTTTACTTTTCAAATGATTCCGATATTATAAATTCAACCTTTATTACTAATCCTAAAATGCTTTATTCAAAAACTTTTTAAAATATCAAAATGTTTAAACATATTACAAGCAAAGAATTTCCTCAAAAATATTGAATCAAGGAAAAGCTAAAAAATAATTATTTATTAAGATTAAATAGTACACATTACTGTATTCTAACCCCTGTTAAGATTGTTTATTAATAGTTTAAACAACAGCATGTTGATATTTTTTTTTTCTCTAACAGAATAGATATTTTTGAATTTTTGCTATAAAAGTATGGCCCAACACTCCTGAAAGATCTCAAGAATACTCCCATGCAAATAGATCTTTACATGCTAATGGGATTAAAAGAAAAATAATGAACAAAAGTAGCTACAGGGATATGCTTTCTAAAAACACCAAATATCAACTCACCACCGACCTTCTTTAAAAACCAGCCAAAAAAAGTAATGCTCCATCCCTTTAAGTTTCTATGGCGATATCTATGCTTAGACTGGAATTATATAATACAGTGAGACTATTGTTTACAGTTTTGAAATAAATACATCAAAATAGGAAAATCTTGTAGCTCTATTAGATAAAAGCTATATTTTACAATGGTTACATTCAATAAATAGCATTTATTACAAGAAAAATCCAGTTTTTGATATCTAATATAATATTGTTTATTATATTAATAAAAGACTCAACATTAAATGAGAAAGAATTAGAAATAAGTTAGACAGGATTTCAGTCTTTTAATTCATATGATCTTATATGAATTAAATTATGAATTTTCATCTCTTATATTTATGTTTAGTACATTTAACAGAGGAAGTTTAAAATTTTTCTTGTTATTATCATTCTACTTTGTTCAGATGAATGGCAAATGACACATAATTGTAATGACTAAGGTTCAATAATGAGAAGGTTACTTTGATACTCTTCCCTATTTTGTAGTAGATGGACGTAGTTAATGTTTATGTCTGTTAATGGGTTGAATAATAATATTTTACTGTTTGCTAGAATAAAAATAAAACATAGATATTAATTATTAATTCATGCAGGTGTGTTAAAGTTTGTTTTAGTGGTGTGCGTTTGTAGGTGGAATAACGTTGATCAGGTGACTAACTGCACTAATCACTAATTCCTTCATAAGGAAATGATCCCTCATCTACATGATTTACTTCACCAAGGACATGAAGTTCAAATCATGAGCCTCCATAATTTTGGATTTTCTTTGTTGTTCTCTATTTGATATGTGTTAGTTCATATTGAGAGCTCTTTATATCAAAAAAACTTTGCAGTTTTATTTTAAAAAGTGAAATAAGAGTATCAGACTTGAGAGTTAAACCTCAAAGTAGTAAAAATATAGTATTACTATACTAATAGTATACTATACTATTACTATAATACTAATTCTATACTATACATAATATATCTTTCTAGGATTTAATAATAAGTACAAGAACAACAAACTAATGAGCTTAAAACTTATTTATTAATGATTTTTTTTTAAAGCAGACTTTTAGTTATAATGAGTTTAAGATCGATGCTTTAAAGGACTTATGGACTTAGGCAAACATTCTTTAGAACTCTAATTTGAAACATAAATACCAAAAGAGAATCAACTATGGAGAAGCTATCACGCGATTCGCTGTGTACTTGTATTGTTTTACTTGAATTGACGCCAAAGTGTTTAATCTTACACGATTTCCAATATCTCAGTTCAACAATCAAGACACTGACAATTAAACTTTTCAACTAGACTTATCAGCATTCCAAACAAGCCCCATTACCTGTTATAATTACCTACTAGTCTCCAACTCCCATTCTAAGTTTCTTTTTCTTTACCTAAATGGTCGAAACTTCTCTCTTTTGAGAAAAAGAGAAAAAGAAAACCAACTTCAACCCTCTTAAGAAAGGATTAGTAGAATACCATTTGTAAGACCCAATATGGAAATTAGCCAGCCTTCAATCTGCTTCTTCTTTTTTTTTTTTTTCTTTAACCACTATGCAAAGAACTTTTTGTTAATTTTAATAAAATAAATATTACTTCATACTTTGAAACTTTTCTTAAATATCATAATTTACTTATTTAAAAAGTTTCAAAGTCTAGTATTCTGTTTGAATAAAAACTTATGTTTTTAAGTAAGCTCTAACTTTGAAATCCTATTTTCCATTTCATGTACACCTTACTAAAAATTAAAATAAAAAATGTTTTATTTACAATTATTATATGGTACCTACTTTTATCAACTTATATATATATATATATATATATATCAAATTATCAAACCAGAATGTAAACTAGACAAAAAAGACTAAGATCTTTCAACCACAACAAGGAGTCTTTGTCAAAGTCAAAACTCAACTGATCTTCATAAAAGTTGAAAAACCCCACCCCAGTTGGGTTTTTGACTCTGACGAAGACAGCTTGTTGTGGTTTTTTTCCCCACTTCGCATTGTGGTTTGGTTATTGATTGTTATTTCACATGTTTCTGTGAAACTTGTTGATATATATATATAAAAAGATTTCACATAAACACGTGAAACAACAATCAATGATCAAACCACAATAAGAAATGGGAAAACAAGACTAAGATCTTTCAACCGTAACAAGCGGTCTTCGTCAGAGTCAAAAACCCAACTGAACACTAGATGCAGAAAACATCTGGTGAGGAGTTGAGAAGAGTGGGAGGGAAGAGTGGTATTTTAAAAGGGTGAAAGCACAGGAAAGGACTAATGTCCAGAAAGGGATGTTTGGGGAAACAAAGGAGTACAGTAAGAAAAAGTAAAAAACTATCCGCTAGCTGTCAACCCTCTTTGAAGAGGCTATTGCCCTCGTGACGAAAGTATCAAGTTTGAAGAGACCGTTACTAATGTTTATAATATTAGATTTATTAAATTTAATTAGAGACGATTCAATAATATTTCTTAACAACATTGATTTTTCATAGGTAATAAATTTAGCTCCTGTCCAATCAATATGATGATTTTCATTTTTTATATGCAAGAATAAGGCACTACTGTTTTCCTGTCTACTTACGTTATATTGGTGTTGTTTTACACGTGTTTTTAATGATTTACCAGTTTGATCAATATAAATTTTATGGCAATTTTTGCACGGAATTTTATAAATACCAGCGGACTCCAATTCGCTTGGAGAGTTTTTTATTAACATATTACCCACGTTATTACGATTAGAAAACACTATATTAAAAAAGATCTTAATTTGTTAAAGATCTTAAATGATCTTAGTCTTGTTTTCCCATTTCTTATTGTGGTTTGATCATATATATATATATATGTGAGATTAAATTTTCTGCCCACTTTTGTCTTAATTAGTTTTTTGGATTTCTTTTCCAAATCTCGAAGTCTTACTTTCATTTCTTTAGGAACTAGGTGTAATAACTCACCATATGTTTTGTTGTCCTGTATAAATGAAGGACTGTTCCCCAAATATACGAATATATATATGTATATATATTATCGGATATTTAAATTGAAGAAGTTTTACATTGAACACTTCTTACCAATAAAAGGTTCCAGGTTAAGTATTGTTCAATTCATGCATATTGCTAGTACCACTGAGGTTATTATGATTAATATTAGAAATATAACAAACTGCCATACCTCGTACAATGCTGTTGGAGTTGTCTGGTTCATATTTGACCGGACGTCATACATCTTCGAAAGGAAATCCTTTCGAAAATTGGTAAGGGCCGAAACCGGTCCGAGAACGCCAACATCATCATACAAGGTATGACAGACAGTTAATTATTGTTTATCAATCTTGTCAGATGACATAGACATTGAACGGCCAAATATGAGCCCCCTGAATGAGGAAGGAACGTTCCTAACTATTGTACGGAAGATTCACAGCCGAAGGAAGATACATCTGCCTTCTGTAATTCATACGCGTAATTTCGTGGTTTTATTATTATAATAACTAGTTTTCAATCATGATGGCTTAAAGTTCAATTAAAAGAAGCTCAATGAGCATATCAAATTCTTTTCAAAGTATCTCGTAGAGAGATCAGCAGATGATAACAAAATGTTTCCACTATTTTCTAATCTTTCTACGAGGATATTTGAAAGAAATGTCTTTATATAATATTTTTATGGATTATACTTTCCTTCAATGATGATATTTTTCTTCAAATAATTCTACAGTAATAGAGTAGAGTACAGTAGTTTTAAAACTAAGATTTCTTTTGAACATTTCAAAATATAGTTTGCTTTCTGTTTACTTTCCCTATAAAACTTCCACAAACTGTAAGACCTTGATGCAAACATAATCTCAAATATGTAACACACGGTCTCACGATGATCCGCAAGACATAAAACTTGCAACTATAATTACATTTCTACAATGGCCAAACCTTCTCTGAAAACATAATTACATACCAAGGACCTTTTTAAAGAAATCTAAATTTGAATAAGATTTTGAATTTGCCTGCAATGAGATTGGTTCAAACAATGTTACCAATTAATTTTGGTTCTGTTCTCTATACATTTAAAGCTAGACCTCAAAGTTAGATTATCACCAACTACTAGATATTCACAATATTTGTACTATCGTAAAAGAGCTTTTCCAATTTTTTCCATTTCATTTTTTTTTCGGCCAGTATATTTCAGCAATTTTTACACTTATTTTTTAATCAACTGCTTTCAACTTTGGCAGCTGATTCTCTCAAGAAGTTTAATTTGTTGGAGCAACATCTACTTGCTTGCCGGAAGGAAGTCGTGTGAAATGTAGGCTTACAAAGCGTGTCCCATCATAAACAAATCTCATCTCACCGCGGCATCCCAAAGAAGCTGCTCATTAATTCAAAACACTCTTCTTATTATTACAAAAACCATATCCAAAGTGTAGGATTTCGTAAGTAGGTTTTATGCCTGTATTACATAATTATTAGATTATTATATAAATTTTGACTGAAATGACGTTAATAACAACTCAAATATACTCGTAGGATATCATTTCAACTGGAACAATTTCTATTTTAAGGATTGATACCAATTACAGATTTTGATGCATTTAAAAAAAAAAACACTACTCTGTATATCTTTCAAAAGGTATGTGCTTGACTGTTCGCACATAGCCACTCTATTAACTGCAAATTGTTAACAATTCTTCTTGAATACATGCTTCTTTCTGTTTTGTCTCTTCACCTACTAAGCAGATCATATCACTCCGTCAAGAGTGATGACATCACTCCATCATTATTGTTTCTATAGAAATATTAATATTTATTCCTTATTGCTCACACATAACATTTCAAATAGATCAATATTATTCTTTATAATATTATTACTTGACAATGGCCGTTTACCAGATCCTCCTACAGGAACCGCTAAGCTCCAACAATGATCCTGTTTTTTGACCTCACGTTATTACCTCACGTCAGATTATAATTACCTCACTTTCACCACTAATAATAGACATAAAATTCTTATTACAATCAAGATCAAGGAAAAATTTCGTACTTCCTGGATAAATAGTAATTTTGTTTTTAAATTCTTCATAGGATAAGTTAATAAACCAATGTATGTGTTTCGCAAAGTTTGAAATATTATTTTATTCATTTAGTTTTTAAATAGCTATATGCATAAATATGAAAAAGATAACTTAGTGACTATCACTCAATGCCTGTTAGTTAGGAACCCTGACACAGTGAACCGTAACTAACATGTACTGGATCTTCGTCAGGTTGGGTTCCTATCACAAAAATTAAACTTATATTTGTAACGATGCGATTTTTATGTGAAATTAATACGCATATGGGGTGGTAATGGAGTGATTATGCGCCACTAATAGCCTCTAGCACTCAACTCCGACTTACGGCCTTCGCGAGGTTACGCTGTTAACCTGTTATATGCAGGGACAAATAAAAGAATCAGATTTGAGACAACTTCCCAAATCATCTCCTTTTATCCCAGTCCCAATCCAAGGCGTTTTGCGGTCAAAGCCGTAGGATGGATGATACAGGGATTACTGTATTACGAACGAAGTCTGAAGGGTACCAGGCGACCGCCTTGAGTAAATAGCCTTACCGCGGTATGCGGTGTTCTGCCGGAGTGGACAAAATACCACCGATATATTTTTCTCTGTCTAATACTAAAAAGAAAGAAGTCCAGAGACCATTCTCCAGAAACGTAGAGGGTCCAAAAGTGCTAACTAGTGGGAGACAACCTCCTACAAGTGCACCTAAGGACCCGAAGAAGGAGAAAGAAAGTCACTTTCTCCAGAAACGTAAGGAGCCTGAATGGGCATTATCAATGATGGTTTGTGCAGATTCGTCAAAGAAGAGGAAGAAACACCGTTGCACCTGCTGGCTGACTGTCAGTCAACTTTGCTGCACAGAGGTAGGTGGTTCGGGACTCTCAACAAACCATAGAAAAACTATTATCGCTGGACCCAACAAAAGTGTTGAACTTCTTGGAGGCGTTTAAGCTAACTGCTGGGGTACTTTAGTACAGAAGGGGGGAAGTACAATAGTATTTAAGAAGCACTGGTATAGTCACTCTCAAATAATAATAATACGAGTATACATTTATTATGAACCATGTTTCTGGAGATTAAATTAATTACCTACAGGAACTGTAGGTTAAAAATGTCTTAACTGGTTTTTTTTCTTATCCTGATCTTATTGTTGATTCTATGGTGATTTCGGCATTCAGTTTCTAGCGATAATGTTGTTCATTTGGTTTCAATGTTTACTTTCAAGGATTGATTAGCTATCAATACAAATGATTACAACTGCTGGCAATCATTCGTTCATTATCCCAGTTCTAATTTATGAAGTTTACTCCTCGAACATAACATATAGAATACTAATAAAGCAAACAAAAAAAAACGGATAAATTATTACATTTTTTGATAATGTAGCCGAAAATATGCCTCATTGAATGTTTGCTGTTTCCCCGTTAATGATAAAACAAGACGAGAGAGGCATTTAAAGTTTATTTAGAAAATGTAGTACAATTAACTCTCATATATGCTGGTAAGACTCATTGCCTCAAACAATTCTCATAGAAATGATATAATATCTAAAAAGTATAGTAAAGTCAGATTATTTTGAATAATTCATACTCTTGCAAACATAATTTGAAGAAGCTTTAAAAAAAAACGACAAAACAACTCTTTTCTTGTTCTGACAATAAAAGTCAAGAGCTGTTTTACGAAATATGACAAAAATAAATATACCAATGAACACTAAGCTATTCTACGTATAATTTATATAAATCAAAATTTACAAGTTTTATGAAAGTCTTAATATGGGTTCTCAATGGACAATAAGAAAAAATAGGATAAATATTGTTGATATTATGTCTTTTTAATATTTTTTGTATATAAACAAACTTTATAAGCAATACATGGCGAAGAAATAGTTGTGTGATGAATAACATTAAGCTCCTAGATTTGGATGATTGTTATTCTTAAATATATTACTGTTCTTAGTTTTCTTAATTAATAGATTAGCTGATCTCATTTTTTTTATTCAAATGTTAGAGTTACTTGTAAATGAGCACTATTTATCTGAAAAGGGTAGTTTTATTATATTCCCTCCACAGAAGAGTAGTTTTATTATTATTCCCTGCACAGAAGAGTAGTTTTATTATTATTCCCTCCACAGAAGAGTAGTTTTATTATTATTCCCTGCACAGAAGAGTAGTTTTATTATTATTCCCTCCACAGAAGAGTAGTTTTATTATTATTCCCTGCACAGAAGAGTAGTTTTATTATTATTCCCTCCACAGAAGAGTAGTTTTATTATTATTCCCTCCACAGAAGAGTAGTTTTATTATTATTCCCTCCACAGAAGAGTAGTTTTATTATTATTCCCTGCACAGAAGAGTAGTTTTATTATTATTCCCTCCACAGAAGAGTAGTTTTATATTATTCCCTCCACAGAAGAGTAGTTTTATTATTATTCCCTCCACAGAAGAGTAGTTTTATTATTATTCCCTGCACAGAAGAGTAGTTTTATTATTATTCCCTCCACAGAAGGGTAGTTTCTGTGGCGATTCCTTTTATAACTGTAAGTAAAACGTTTATATATACATAATTTCAAATATATATAATCTATTTGATTATAAACACTTTTAACACAAAGAGCAGAACACAGATAAGTTTATCACAAATAATTTTTTGTTCTCTTCCTGTTCTCATCGTTGCCATTAATTTAGTACTATTATTTTTTATATTTGGCCTTATTATCTTTTTATCCATTCGATGAAATTTTAATTTAATTATATTTATATATAGTATGTACTGTTTTTCTTTATCAAGGTTTGGTTGAGCATCTAACAAGTCTCAATAGAGCACCTTCAAATCAACGTTTCTTTTATATTTATGGACATCTTCCACATTTTCACAGCAAATTAAAATTACCAAGCTGTAAAGATGTCTTGAAACATGGACGGAATGTTGGTTTAAAAATGTTTTTTCGAGAATGGTTTCACGTTAGATCAAACCTCGATAACGAAAAATAGTGTAGAATATATGTGTTCGTTATAAGAAAATTTAATATATAATTTTGTAAGTCCAAATAGACTGCATGCCCAATTATGACTTAACTTACATAAGAAAAAAAATAAATGATTTTTTTGAGTCTGTTTCTGAGTTTTTTTTTTCATTAACAATCCCTTTGGTTATAGTCAAATGATATTAAGTAAGAAGATGTACTTGTTTTGGTATTATTGCCAAACAAGATGTACCTGAAGGTTGCACTTTGGTTCAGTGTACACCACTGTGCAACAGCTGTGCTCACCAACAATGATAACGCTTCGACCCCCCCCCCCCCCCCCCCCTTTTCATAGCAACATGATAGTATGTCCTGCATTTAGTACGTGATAGTACGACGTCTAATTTATTAGAGTGATGCAAAATGTGCCCTTTTCCTTTCTTTTCAAATGCTACTTTCTAGATAGTTTAAGAAATTTGTCATATATTGTACTCAGAAATCGTCTTTCTCTAATTTCAGCCAATTGATTCCCGTTTAACATAATAACTCTAAGGATGTATACCATTTCATTATCAGTAAATTTGTATTTAATTTCTATTCTTATCAAACTGTATTTGTTCTTTACTTGTCTTAAAAATGAATATTTTATATCATTTATATTACCTAAATTTAAATTGAAGCTACTGTGAGTCAACAGTTTATTCCACACAAAATTCAAGTAGATATCAAAGTGGTATTGTATTAGATATCTAGATGCAAATGAGATAACATTGTAGATTGTTATCATATTCTGGAGCAATACTTACATTGTTTAATTATATTCTTGATCTTTATTTGAGTATTGGTTAATTTCCTTATTATACAAAGTGCGTTAAATGTTAATATTTTGTTTCCCTTTACATTTCAGATAACTAGATGCTGTGAAGGGTTAAAATGAGAGACTGCCGAACACAGTCATTTTGCCATGATGACAGGAGTGTTTATTATTGCATAATATGTCAGGTAACGATCAGCTAGAGCTAGTATCTTTGTCTCAAGGTCATCTTATGCTGTTATTGGTGAGTATACTAACACTAGTGAAAGTTATATATATTTGTAAGAAATACTAAAGAAATAAAATTTCCGTTAAAGTAGCAAGTATGTCATTCATAATTTTTAATTTTAAATTGTAATATAAGGGACTTAATAATATATTCAGCTTTAGAGAGAATATATTACGGAAATCGAAGACGATGCATTCCCCATGGCAGCCTTGTTCTGCGGGAAAGGCTGCAAAAGGAAAAGCCACAACCAGGATTCGCTGTAATGGGTATTTCACTTTCATATTCAACTGCTCTTATTATTTATTCTATGTTTTTTTCTTCTCTTTGTAAATTGTAACGTGTTTATTCTAAGCTTTGAAACAAAATTGTTTTCAGTTCTTTTTAAATATCATGCAAAGAAATCACTTTGAATAGATCTCTTCAATGACTATCAAGTTTTAATTCTTAACATATAATCAATTTTTTCAATTTTTTATGATGGCATTTACTGGAAAAAGAATGATACACCATTCATTCTTATCCGAAAGATTATATTATCCATCCTGAATATTAATGATATTCAAAATATTTTTGAACTACTTAAATCTTAATCATAATAATAATATCTTTTATTATTAGCATATTGGTAAGATTGTTAAATAAGGATATTGCTAGTTAATATATTTCTTTATTGTTACACTTTGTTGTTACTTATATGTTGATACTTCCCTATCATACTTATATGCATAAGTTAAAACAACAAAGTTTAAAGGAAAAAAAATAAACTAGCTTAAAAAAACTGTTTATTTAAATTACTAAAAAACAATCTTTTTCTCAAGTAAGTCAATTCCAGGATTTGAAATATATTTTTAGATAAATTAAGTTAATTATCTATTTAGAATTTTCATAAACCTTAATCTTTTTTTACTTATTCTAATGGTAAAAAAGTCATACTATTTAAAATTATCATTCCTGTTTTCTCAAAGCTGTATTAATTAACAATATTACTTCACTGTAACTCATTTTATATACAATGGTTTTTTATCAGGTTTAATTTCTGTAGAAAATGTTTTAGTTGTTCCGTTTACTAAAATTCCAGTATTTTAACGATAATCACATTATAACTAACATGCTTTTATTTTTAAGTTATTATTTATTAATTAACTTCTCTATTATATTCTTTAACATATCTCGTTATTAATTAAGTTATTAACAACAACTAAGTTGTTATTTTTTATTAAATTAATTTTACTGTATCACATTAATACTATGCAATCCGTTTGTCTTTATTAACTATTTTGATGCTTTGTTTTTTGTACTAACTGCTTTTCCTACTTGTTCTATACTCATTTTTTCTGACAGTATTTTACCGCATCATATTACTCAGTTTCCATCTCTGTCTTGACAATTGTTGCTATAAAAATTTAAACATGTAAATATCTTCGTTTATTTTTTTATATATCATAGATATATCAGTGATAAGAATAAACATTTTATCTATTATCCAGTGCCCAATTTTGGCAGCTCTGCCATTTTATGATGGCACAATATTGAATGCGTCATTCACTATAATTTTCTCCAATTTCCACATATGGAAATGTATAAAAAATCTTAATCACGGTATTTAAAATGTGATAGTATTTTAATAATTATTATATATTTATATTTAATATTAGTCACAATAAGAGATATTATCAGTTGGGTTTTTGACTCTGACGAAGACCGCTTGTTACAGGTGAAAGAACTTTTTTCCCTTTTCATTTTGTGGTTTGATGATAAGAGGTATGTTTAAAAAATTTGGAAATGATTTCATAGAGATATTTATGGCTGGCAATAGCGCCCTTGTTATCCTGACATGCGAAAGTATTATAAGAAATTATATGCTGGCTGAACTTGGAACCAATCCAGGGTAGAAAGCTTTACAATTGGTATAGTTAGTAATATAACAAGTATAAGTTAGTATATACACTTACTGATTTAGTTTTGGGAATAAGAAAAATGTGGATGTGGACGTGCATCTGCAATAACCGATCCGAAGGCCAATTCTTGTTGTAAAAATCCGGAGTAAATATGAATGAAGTCTGTGACAACTATGGCAGTCAAATTGATGTAAAACCCAAAAGTCATTGTGTGGATTTGAAAATAAGTGCTATAGATGAATTACAGGATTATTAAAGAAATAATCTTAATAATTTATAGATATAAATTATTCAATTCAGAGCCCAGCCTTTGACCACCAGAGGATGAAGTTATAAGAAAGAAAGTGAAAATACTTTAATCACTTTTTGTGTTAGTAGTCTAGGAAGATAACAGCAGAACTTCGATTAATTATAAGGACAGTTACGATAAAAAAATTATCTTTTGAATGCTTATTATATTTTAAATGTATTATATGATAATTGTATAAAGGGAAATGAAAAACTTGATGGGTTAGCTTACTTACTGAGATGGATGGAACATCTGCAAGCTAATGTGCTAAAGAGCATTGGTGGGTCTTAAGTCAGATGTAGAGAAGAAACCATTATCTTGTTAGACTTAAACCAAATAGATGCTATTTCAAGTAACGTTATCACAGGTCGTGTATATATTAATTTAATACGTTCCACATTTAGGGTAAGTAAACTACAGAGGAAAATACAAACAAATAATTAGCATTAGTCATATTTATATATTCATTCCATCGTGATTAGAAGCAAGGTCACTTGCTAAAAGTCTAGGTATGGATGCTAAGTCAGATTCTGTCACTAAGTTAGATACTAAGTCACAGTGTTTGTTAGTGAAAATGAAAGTCACATTTATATTGTAACTTTTCTGATATCAGAGTTTTCTGTGTTCTTATCATGCGTTTTTTTCAATATACTCTTCTCATAAATTAGAAATACAAGAAACATTAATACAATTGCATACATGTATATATATAGCTCAGTATATTGCAATGAATAAATAATGTTGTTTAGTATTAGTTGTAAAAAACTCTGGGTTGTGTTTAATATTTTATCAAGGCATTTAATTTAATTCGGATAACCGCTAGGCATTCTCAATTGTTAGACAAAGGAAATTTCTTTAAGGATAAGGGTTTTTGGGGGAAGTCCCGAGTGAGAGGAAAGTTATTTATCAGAGTTGATTAAGCGTGCTCTGGCAGTTCCCAGGGGCAAAGAACCCTAGGGAAAGCAGGCCATCGAAATAAGGTACCTTCTTTGTCGTTCTTTTTTTTTCTTTTTTCAAGAATTTTACCGTTAGATTGTAAAGTTTAAACGACAGATGTGGTGGTAACGAGCTGTACTCACAAAAAAGAGGATAAAATTAAACTGTATACAATCTGCTGAAATATACCTACCATCCAATACCAAATCTCTCCCTCCCTTTCTCTCTCTCTCTCTCTCTCTCTCTCTCTCTCTCTCTATATATATATATATATATATATAGTAGATTCAATAATATATCGACCGTTTGATAGAATAGGTGTGCTCTCTAATCGGGATTCGGTCAATTTTCTAGGATAAAAAATCAAACTCTCGGTGCTAACGTTTCTGTTTTATTTAAAAACTTTTTCATAGGCAGAAGTAAGCATTTTTTAACTAAGAAAATAAAATTTACATTATTTAAAGGAACAACAATGTAAATTTCATTTTCTTAGTTAAAAAATTCTTATTTCTGCCTATGAAAAAGTTTGTAAATAAAACCGATTAGAGAGCACACCTATACACATATATATAATAACTTTTTTTCTTTATCCAAGTTTAGTATAGCTTCAAAAACATTAAAATATCTTTAAGCTAATGTTTCGTTTATATTTGTAGACATCTAAAGGTTTCATCAAGTTAGAAATTATTTATAGTAACAGAAAAAAAATATCTGTTACATTATTTATATGAACATACATTATTACTTTATTATTTTCCTATTGCAAAAAAAAACCTTTACATGACCACTATTTAAATTAAACTACTGTGCAGAATTAACGAACATTTGATATTACAGTTTGATAACTCAAATTTTTTTTATATAAACTCCTGTAAGCTCCATCGAAAAAGAAGACGGAAGTTATTAAAATATTTTTTAATTACTATTGAATGAACTGTATATTTTGCTCACGTTATCAGTATCTGTTTTTTTTATTGCCTGCATTTATAGTTTTCTACATGTGAATCATTTAATTTAATTTTCAAAATCTATTCTCTTTGTGTCGTTTAGAGTAAAGTTATGGCTATTCTTAATTGAGAATGGGATCTTTGAGTATCGACATCTTTAATACAGGCTGCAAAAAGATTATAGATTACGAAAATAATAAAAATAAGAGACTTAAAAAGAGATCATTCACATTCAGATAACCGAAAACGCATGCATTAAAAAAAATTACTAAAAACCTAAGTAAAATATATAGTTTATTAATTAGTAAAAAGATATATTTTTGTAGCTTACTTTTTTCTTTTTCGATGTAGTTTCCATGAGTTGTTTTACAATTTTTCTGTGCTTACAAAGTATGATAGCAAATGCTTATTAAACTGAACGGTACAGCAACACTGTATTTTAATTGGAATACAAGGGGCATAGAAAGTTGTTTGGCCAGAGGAAAATACCAAGGTAATAATACATATTTATATAAATAATGTAGCTTATACGTTTCTCAATATTAATTTTATTAATTCTATACATATTTAACGCTGATGATATCTACAAATATAGGTGCTTAATGGTGTTTTACTGTTTGATCATTCTACATAATGAATGAAAATAGTGTTGAATATATTTGGTCGAGATAAGAAAACATTGAATTATATGTATTATAATTCAATGTTTGTTTGTATATATAATTGAAATTTTACACTCGCATGTGTGTGCAAAAAAGTTTAGCAAATTGAAGCATTAACTGAAGTCTCAAAAAAAACCAACTACGTTTTATTGAGGTTAAACTTTAAACCTATGTGACTCACTATAATGTTGATTGAAAACTTAAATACCTGAGTATAAGCATATTTTTATCTAAAGTTGGTACATTTTAGTTTAAAGAAGCCATATTTATATACTTTTATATTCTAACTTTTCATAATAGTGGTATCTATGGATGTATACAACTACATTCTATTATTCACAAAATACATTGTTGTTCAGTTCTATAAACTTTATCAAGAATGACTGACAGTAATTAGTTCAAACTTAAAAGTGTCAGAAAGGTTATCTTTTCTATAATGGAAAAGTGAATGAACAACGCCCGGATCGATGAAACATTCATATAGTGCATTCTAAACACATTCAATATCAAGGAAATCTACACTACGTCTTCATAGTTCATTTTTCACCAATTAATTATAAAAGCAGCCTAAGCTAACTGTCCTACTGTTTTTATTACAACGGTATTATTAATATTGAATTGTCTTTTAGATTTAATGAAATTCAATTAGGGTTATTTTTAAATAACGAAAATGTTATTGTAATAACTTACATCTGATGGACTTATATGTTATCACTAATCGATAGTGTAAATGTGAGAGTAATGAATTTATCAGGAAAAAAACGAAATTAATATTTACTCTTTGTTCTTAAAAAAATGATACCTACTCATGGTTTCACTAGAAAAGAAAGAAATATAACAATTAACCTTTTACAGTTTTAATCTCATAAATATGTTTACTTAGACAAAAACGTAAACTATATATACAAGAAAATATTTTAAGGTATATAATAGTTTTCTTTTTTCAAAAACATTTTTGGACTGCAGAGTTATCAATTTTTGCTAATACAGAGATAACTTTTTATTTTACTTCAAAAAGAGAAAACAAATAATGGAATATTCAAAAGGGAAATTATTATTTCCGCACTATATTCTTTTTGAAATGTAATTGAAACTAAAATGTTTATATTAAAATTGATATTTCAAAATTTTATTTTAATAGTTTATTGTAAACAGAAATTTATTTGATTCAATATGTATCTTTGATTCTAAATGTTGCTGTTGATATCTGCAAAAGTAATTTCATTAATCATGCAAAGTTTTTAGTTTCAATTACTTTATTTTGAATAAAAACACAAACCTCAAGAAATTTTGACATAACGAAGAATTACGTTTTCAAATTAACACAAATATAATATTTATATTGTTTATATTATATGATAGTTTGAGTTTTTGTATTTATTAGTACTAAATAATTGTATTTTTGTACTAAATTAGTATTTATATAGCATTAAATATAGGTTATGGTAAAATATATGTTATTATGATTTATTTTTGTTTATAAAAATTAAATAGAACATTTAGTTCTTTTCATTAAAGTCAATAATATCATGTGATAGTGTTTTGATAATATTATTGCTATTAATTTATTTATTCATTAAAAGTTATGTTCTGTTTCCTGTTTCGAAGATTTTAAAACCAAGGCGGGTCATGAGATATTCTTGCCAATAATTCTGATGATTGACATTCAAGTTCATCAAATGGTTGTTGAGTTTTCATATGGTAAATGTGAAAACTCAATTTCACATACATTTTCTCTTTTTAAATTTAAATGGAAGTGGCCAAGAGACTTATTAGTGTGAATTACTCTAGTGACTTGTAAATTTTATCTAAGTTTTATAACTTATTTTTCACGCCAGGAAGTATAATTACTGGATTATTTCTTCCCTCCTGCCTCCATGTGTAATATATATATGTCCTTCATCATTGTCACTGGAAATGTTACATTTGCATTGTTGTGACTATGTAAAATAAAATAAAAGAAAAAAAAATTTAAATGAAAAAGAAGGGATATCTAGGTATTCTGAGTTGGAATTAAATTGTTTCCTGGGCAACGCCAAGTAGATCAGCTGGTAATATAATAAACATAATTTATATAAGTATTATTTAATATACTACTATTGTGTATTAAAGATTATAATCGGTATTTCTTACAGAAACACATTTTCAGAAATTCTTTACTTTATATTGAACGTTTAAATGAAACAAAGGAATAAGTAATCTGATGCTATAAAAATATGAATATTCTAAAATGTCAATCACAAATTATTCTTGTAAATTTCAATATAATTTGCCACTTACATGTTATCACAGTTAAATTCATAATAAATTAAGAGGCAATGAATCATTCGCTTGCATGGCAGTTTCTAAAACACTTGCTCTGCATTCTTGTGTCAAGGTGTGAAAATTATGAAGCATCGAATTTATGCTCAATTTCATAAGCCCAAAAGCACTATCTCTTTACTGCTCATAAATGATTTATCTGATTATCATAAATTCTCTATACTTTAATTTAGTGGAAAAGCTAAATGCAAAACAAAAATAGCAGTGGAGTACATTTTTTTTTATTTTTAAAATCCAATAAATATAATGATTAGCAATTTTTAAATTAAAAGTTATTATCCTTTGGCGGAAAATTTTTCTATAAATTAATGAAATAAAATATTTGGTAAAGTGTTCTTAACTCTATCTGTTACTCTTCTTCTAATTATAAACATGTGTATAACCAGTTTGGATCATCTGTTCGATTTGGTAATGTACATATTAATGAAATTAATTGTTTGCCTACTTTTTCTTAATCAATTTCTTGGATACCTTTTTCAAATTACTTATTAGTTCTTAATATTCACTAGGAACTAGGTATATTAGCTCACTATAATAAGTATTAATGATGTATTAACGAAGGATTGTTCCCCATATATATATATATATATATATATATATATATACAAAACTAAAGTTTATCGGGACTCGGTCATATCTGACTTATCGGGACTTACCGGGACTCGGACTTATCTGACCGAGTCCTGATGAACTTTAGTTTTATTTCTATTCCACGGTCGATACTTTTATCAATATTTATATATATATATATATATATATATATATATATATATATATATAGTTCAATGCAAAAAAAGAAACATAGAGAAATTAAAAGCACACAGTTACAATCTCTAATTTTGGAGACTGGAAACGGTTCAAACCGAAAATTAGGGACTGTAAGTGTGCTTTTAATTTCTCTATGTTTCTTTTTCTATATTGAACTGTATTTGTCCGTTTGGGATCGTATCTCCAACGAAAAAGTAAATATATATATATATGAGCGATTTGTATTCGACGAAAAAATTAAAGTGATGACACAATGTTTGAAGCATGGAATAGAATTGTTTCTGTAATAGTTTCAAAAATATCTACTTCTAAGACTCCTTAAATTAGGGTTTAAACAAAAACTTTTGTTCCATAAGAATATATGATAAGTAGGCATCATGTTTACTTAAGTACTAGTGGTTTCTGTAACATCATTCTTTGGTAAAAATTATTTCATGAGTTATTTTCACTCTCATAATAGTCAATATAATCAGTATACATTTTTATTTTTGATATAAGTTTAAAAAATGTTTAACAATTTAGTAAATTCATTTTTTTTTCAGTAATATTCTGTAGAATATTTTCTTGAAATATACTGGTTATAGGGATGCTTGTGTAGAGTATATTGTGTCATTTTAATAGCTCTGTTAATTACTTTAGAAAGTAATTATGTTTTTTATAGATAGAAAAATATGGTTTGTTAGTTTCTTTATGAGTGTATAAATTATAAGGAAATGAGAGATTTCTTGGTCTTGAAGGGTTAAAGGGAACTAATTGTTGGTTGTGAGACGAATGGCCAGGTAGAACTACGCACACCAATTCCCTACCTAATTGCCTCTACGATTCCAACGTTATCCAGCTAAATATCTAACTCTTGCAACTTCTGTGGATGGTAACAAGATATATATTTCAACTGCAGTGAGAACGTTTTAATAATATACATTAATAATAATAAATTTTGAAAATAATATGTTTATATCATGTCCAGGGTTTGTTTTCCTGAACAACTATACATAATATAAATTTTCAAACATTAAGAAAAATAACTCAACAACATTTATGTTTATTAGTAAATCCTTAGATATCATTTTGATCATTCTAACACTAGTAAAAATTTGAAAACAACACTTATTATCATGTGTATTTTTCTTCTCTTCTTTGATGATTTAATAAATATAATTACTTGAATCCCGTGTTTCTATCAAAGAATTTTATAAAATTCAAAAATTCTAAGTCGATTAAGCTAAAAGAATCCATTTTTATTTTTGTAATTTTCACTGAATTAAGAATGACTAGATGTCACTATGTTGTGGAACAAAAATCAGCTTATTATTCAAGGTTTTTTAATGGCTAAATAAATTCATTTCCAATATAATGAAAATTCAATTCTAAATTAATTGATTAAAACACATTCCTACCACAGTAATTAAATTGTATCTACTTAAATATATAATTCATTTTTCAAACCTACAATTCTACTAATTAAACTATCACATAAGTTCCTGAACAAAAGAAAATTATTGAATGAAAAAATTGAATTCTATCAGTGAAATAAGTTTAACAAATTATACAGCAAATAATGTTGAAAATATAACTTTTGGCTTTGTTTAGAGTCGTTAAAAACTCTGCAAATTTTCTATTATTATATTTCATCATTGTTTAAGGGTACATGGTAAGTTTTTCAACCTGATGGTTTAAACTGAGTAATATATTTTGATTCAAAATGTATTTGCAAAAAATATTATAAAATTATTTTTCTATGTATGTTTGGCCTAAGCAGCTTTGAATATTACCTGACTACATAGTATTGATTTATATTAAAGATGTATTACTTTGTTTTGAACTTTCTTCAGATAGTATTATTAAATTTATGAAGACATGACTTTAATAAAAGCTTAATTCTAATACATGGGATACGGGTTACTGAATTCTGCCTTATGATGTTCTATAACACCTTAATTTTAAAATAAATATAATCTCCATTCTATCTCTATATTATGTTTTCGTATCATATTATATTTCTGTAGCAGAAATAAATATATCTCCTTTAGAAATACAAATAAAACATATTCGTTTAGATTAATTGACCTATAGATGAACAGATACAAATATTTCTATAATGAAATTATTCTATTGCTATACTGAAAGTATTTATTGAAGTTGCTGGTTTTATATTTACCAGGTAAGTCTCATTGTGTAAATTGTATTAAATGACGGTATTTTACTCCATATAACACCTGTACTAATGTAAAAGCAGTTTCATTTCCACTATTCTACTGTTTACAAAAACTGCAATGGTACAGGCAACAACAATTAATTACATATTCTAGTGTAAAAAAAAATCTTTTTTAAGGATATCAATAAAGCTGATTATCTGTCATTTTATAGCATGTGTTTAGATTTTTTCGGCTCTTCCAGGCTGAGACTGCATACTTTGTCTGACGCAATATCAGCTTCAATACGTAGTAGTTAAAAAAAATGTCCACGTGGATCTTACATATATATTTTTATATCATTCGTATAAATATTTTTTATTTAATTTTAAAAGTTAAATTCAGTTGAAATGAGCTAAATAGGGAGAATTGGAAGTGGGTTTCTGGTCAATTTATTTTCTTTCTACTTATTCCTTGATTAATTGTATTTATCCTTCAAGAAGTGTTGGCCGATATGAAAAAAAAATCACTATTGTTCAAGAAAGTTTCTTTGCCTGAAAACTTTTCCAACCTTTCCGGTATCTCATTTTCCTTCGTTCCCACGTGTATAGATACCCCAGGGGAGTTCATTTTTCCTTTCTGACTAGATTCTGAAGAGAGTTCGGATATTATACACCGTCTGACAAAATGTGCACTACTTGAACTCTTGAGGGTATCTTTGTAGGGTGCACTCCATTTTAAAGATTATTGTAAGCAGCCGTAATAAATTATTTAGACGTAATGACCACAATAACAGAAATACACACAAACTGAGTACAACCCTGTGAGGTTAGAATTTCAATTGCGCTGGATCCGATACCCATGTTATAAATATTTCTTTTTTTTTAGACTGATCCACTAGCGGGTGAAAAACGTGAGCCCCTTACGGTATTTCTGTTTGATCGGTGATTCTACATTGGTAGTCCTAAAATTTTGCCTAACTCAAGTGTGTTTAGAGTAAGAATCTTTTTAATGGATATTTCTCTTAGCATACCCACACACGCGTCATCAAAAAAAATGTTTTGCATGTACTTTATGGACTTTAAACATGTAAATCTGTCAACATCTCAAAATTGATTTTGTTTATGTCATTATACTTTACTTATGATGGAGTATAAATATTTATTAAAATATATTTTCAAGTAAAATATTATTAGTTTGTTCCTTTAATAACAGAGCAGCACTGTAACAATATATGCTATAATTAATTTAGGTATTAAAGAGTATGTTATTAAAATAAGTTGTAGAGAAAGACGTACACATGACAAATTCTCTACCACGTATGACAATTCAAAGAAAAACCTGTTAACAATTTTAAAGTAAACAGCGGTGTCCATCTGTTATATTTCTCTGATACGCGTTGATTTATCTAAAAGTCTTTATGGTGTAATTAATGAATAATACATTAAATCAGGAGCGATATGTTAAATGTCAAGCAAAGCCCGCTTTCATATATGAAATACTGTTGTGGTGTATTCTCCGAATGGATCATTTGAAATTTCTACCTTCTCCTCTATCCCATCTGTTTTGAATAGTTGTTCTACCTTCCATTGAAAATGATTCATGCTTCCTAAAGGATATGTAAGCCTTAAGCGAACTTGATTTATTAATTGCATCAAACGTGTTCATTTTTCTTCTTTAAAACTCTCTGATCATTTCAAATTAGAAATAAAATATATCTTTAAAATACTATTTTGAAGTAAAAAACATTCATTTGAAGATCTTTTTGACGTAATAATTGATTAATATGCTTTAAATCTTTTACAATTCTTGAAGTTTATTTATGCATATAAATAATATTATTCACGAAAAATATTTTAAAATTATTATTGAAAATATTTATTCAAAATATATTTAAAATAGCGAAAAGAGGGATTTGAACTGCTTATTCAGGATCTATTAATTTATTGAATTGCTGTTATATTCTGCGTTGATAATTTTTTTTCTTTTGTTGTAGCTATTGTATTTAAACACTTGACCGGACACATTACACTTTTGAAAACATGGAAAACGTAATTACTGCTATTTTCTGATCTTCTTGAACCTTCTTAGTTTTAGATATCGTACGAAGTTTTCATTCTATGATTAAAGTTGAAAAGTTTCATTCATTAAATCTCTCACTTCAACAGTAAATGTAGACTTATTAGCATAATTGAGTACGATAGCCGAAAAACTTAAGCATTTATTAGGTGTGTGTTACTTTCAGAATGATGGTTATTCATTAGTGGCACATTGAATATGATTGTTTTTATATATTATTAACTGCTCTTAAAATCAACGTAATAAACATAAATGAAATGTATTGCAAAGTTAGAAAGCACGTTATGAATTCTCTCGATGATATAGGGGCCCCTCTCATTGGAGGGTTTTCCTTGTGCGCGGAGGTAGACTCCCTGATTCCTATGTTCCTATCCACCGACTTCCTCATCGCAATAGCTGTAACAAGTTACACTGAATGTGCAGACTGGATAATAGGCAGAAGGTTTTATGACCACTGGGTTTGGGTTTGGAGTTCTACTCGAAAACTTTAAAATATTGTTTGTGCCGTGGGATCGCAGAAGTCCATGTGAGATTCCTTCAGATTTCCGTATGCCACGCCATTGGTGTTGAACTCATGGTGGCTGTGATTCTTCACCAAGGAAGAGTAGACTCCCTAGATAGTCACCGTGAATGTAACAGTATCTTCTCGGGAGGTTACCTCCAGAGTCACAAGAGAGAACTTTACCTCCGACCCCTTACTATTGGGTAAGGTCCATCAGTTATCCGGAAGACTTGAAAACTAGTACTTCCTTAGGTCAGGCCTGATCCCAGTTTAATGGGCACTTCCCTTTGATGGAGACCGACTCCTAATGGAGAAATAGTAGTCCTAAAAACTGAAAAAGACGAGTAGATCTTGACCATAATGTAATACATATGACTTACAACCTCATGGATCCGTCTTATCTTGTCAATTTTGACTTACTGTTCTAGGAGAATTAGCTGCTGTCCTAAATTTTACTAATTCAGCAGCTCCTAGGCCATTATGTTTGCACTTTTAGGTAACTGAAATATTCAAAGGTAGTGCAATCAGTTATTATGTGGTATTTACTCATTGTAGGGTAAGAGCTAATGAAATTATTCCATAGACATTCATCCATAGTTAATGCCTGCAGAAGAACACTACGTGTTCGAAACGCGTTATTTATACCATTCAATTTATATATGTAGAGACTATTTCATTAGCTTTTTAGCCTAAAATAACTGAAATATGTTTAGTTTTACTTTTATTTGCGTTTAGTGATACTAAATAGGAATATCTATTCATTTATTCCAGATGCACCGTTCTTGTTTTTGTGTTCATTTTATCAACATTTTAAGAAAAATAAAATGTATAATCAGTCAGTTATTTTATTATTTTTTATCCATAAATGACTATTTGATGAACATACGGATTACTAAAAATACATAAAACAATAACTATTGTGTTTATTTGAGTAACATTTATTTTGTTTACTAAATATACAAAATGTTTTTTTTTTACAAAAAATGGGAAACAAAAAATACAGAAAAAAATAAACCCTTATAATTTGGAAATTCTAGTACGTATAACATTCAGAACAATAGTTACGAGTGTTCTGATTAAACTGAAAACTCGACTCAAAATGTTCATGTTGTGAGTGTAGTCTAATCAATTATTTCATGTTTGTAAATAACATTGACTTATCTAAATTGACTTAATGAGCCAAAGATTCCTATATCTCCATTTTTTTAAACATTTAATGAACATACTTTATTGAACGTAATTTTCTAAAACTACTCTTTCTTAGTATTTTATATCAATCAGTTGGTACACTAATTTTCTAATTATAATGCAAAAAAGTACTAACTCTTACTGCTTTAGATTGAACCATAATCAAGAATATTACTACATTAATGCTTGAAATGAATATTCTTTTAAATATGAATAGCTTTAACTGAAGATCACAGCAGTATCACTAGTGTGAGTCCACTTAGCCTAACTAAATACTGAAATGAATGCAAATTCGGTCAGCCATTCAAGTTTAAAACAAACTCCCAATGCAACATTTTGATTTTATTTTAAGTCTTTTTTATATGAAACAAATTAAAAAAAATATAAAAAGTTATTAAAATTTTTCATTTTATTTTATACTTATACCAAGCTAATACTCATTTAATTAAAATAATAAAAGTTAATTAAATAAGTATTAGTAAATAGTAAACATGTACTCAAACGTGAAGAGGTAAAAATATTTGAAAATGAAAAGCAATCGATTTTACATTATTAGAGCAATAAATATGAATATAAAAAGCTTTCACATAAACACGTGAAATAACAATCAATGATCAAACCACAATAAGAAATGGGAAAACAAGACTAAGATCTTTCAACCGTAACAAGTGGTCTTCGTCAGAGTCAAAAACCCAACTCAGTTGGGTTTTTGACTCTGACGAAGACCGCTTGGTACGGTTGAGAGATCTTAGTCTTGTTTTCCCATTTGTTATTGTGGTTTGATCATTAAATATGAATATGTAAAGGTTTCTACAGAACGAATCTGACTAGTGAACATAAGTTTTCATGCCAGCTATTCATTAGAAACAAATTTTTATAAGATACACAAAAACACCTTTAACTACAATCACAAGAATTATATACTAATTGTAATAAATACTAACTAAATAAATTGTAACAATAAAGCAGTCTTCTGGTAATTAAACTTATAATACCCAAATAATTAAAATAATTATGACACTAGAGGTTTCATTCTTTTTAGCATAAAGAGTTTATAATGTTATCACTCTCTCTTTACTCCCTATAATAATGATATTATCAAAATTTAACCTGTAAAAGTTGTTTAATTCATAAAAGAAAACAGTAGCATTAATTTCATTTCCTTTTATTGAATAGGTATTTTGGTTTAGGTGTTCATTTAGAAAACAGCTTGTTATCCCATGGTATATTTTATCACTGCCTTTTCATTCAACAGTAAAAAGGAAAGTGGTTTGCAGGTCTTTTGGTGCTTGTGAACCAGATGATATTTGTGACATTCAATACCACTAAACGCTGATATCACTTTCTTTGGAAAGGAGTATATATTTTTTTTTTTTTTAATTTTAACGATTACAACTGATCAAATAACCTTTAAAACTGTTTAAGAAATCCTTTTTGGCAGAATGATTAAAAAATATTTCTTTGTAATAAAAAAAATGATTAACACAATTTTAATTTATCTGGTGTTATCAAAAATAAACACACACATTTTTTACTACCAGAAGAATGGAAATATAACGAAACCAAGTATAGGAAAAGTTAAATCCTATGTTTATAATGAATAATAATATTTTGCAATAAAAGCGTTAAATAAAAATTATCATCTAAATGAGATGAAGGGATAGATACAAGAGTAAGATAATTCCAGCAAACTGATTAGGGAAAACGTATATGTGGTGGCATGTTGAGATAAGACGGAAGCAAGAGAAATATTTTTGAGGGCGGGAAACGCAAGTAAAGAAACAAAAACGCTATGAAATTCAGGGTAAGCAAAAAGTAAAACTTTGCATGTTAATTTCTCAAAACGTAGGTGGATGCGCTATTGTTCTGGTTAATTTGAATTCTGGATATAATTTGAATTACTATATTTAAGCCGTTACTAATGTGCTTTGTATATGATCTACTAAATTTAGTTACTGATTACTGAATAATATATATTAACAAGTTTATATTCAATTTATGTTATTACTATCATTATTTAAACACAAAAGTAAACCGCACTTTTTTTTATCACTGTAGAGTTTAAAATTGTCTACGAAATTCTCTAATCTTCCTTTCATTTCCATATCACAACATATGTCCGTTATCCTTTATCAGGTATACTGCGATTCTGTTAAGGACAATTGTTTTTGATGAGAGATGAAATTTCAGTATGAGTGAGATACTGTTTGATTTCCAATTTTATTGTTTTTACAACTCTGACATATGTTTCCTTTATGACATCATTTACAAAAAATAGCTGGCCAGTTCTATTGGCATAAACCATTATATTCCTGTCATCTAAGGTTAACCTTAAACTAACTTAAGGGTAGTGGGTTTGAAATAACCATAATGAAAAACTATCATAAAGTCACGTTTTAAATGAGTTTTATGGATCATGTTATTTAAAAGACTAAGACATTTAATATTGATCGTGTCAGTGTTAATTCATTGAAAGACTTATTATTATCACCCTTGGAGTATCTTATTGAGTGATCACTAAGTGCAATATGTGTGAGCTTTAAGAACATCAGAGTGAATCAAATATTTTTGATTACATGCACTCTTGATTTTTTTTTGTGGAGACGTAATTTTTGAATTCCCGCAATATGGGTAAATACCACACTATAATAGATTGTACAAGTATTGAACTAGCAATTATTTCATGTTCAATGAGGTGCTAAGGAGAATATAATTCTGCTTAGCCAACAAGAATGTATTCAAAGACAAACTATTCTTACATAAGTTATCCAGGTAGTGGTGAAAATATGATGTTTAACTGGAGAGTGTTCCAAAAATTGCCAGTGAAGTACGTCAAAAATCTACTATTATAATTGAATATGTGTCAGTCTTGTATATTTATACTATAAAATAAAACAAGCTGAAATTACTATATGTAAGTTTATCAGAAAAAATGTTCCTCTATGAAGCGAGATGTTAAGATTAATGAGGACGTTATTATTTTTAATTCCAGCCTGATGGAAGGGCTTCTCTGGGCCCGTTCACTGGAGTCCCTTGTTTGTTAGTGTTGATGACTGCTTTGAAAGAGTCGTATCACCGTCTAACTGTCTAAGTTAAAAAGCAGCTCAGTGTGAACAAACTCTTTTACATAAGATGAAACGCTTTCAAAGGTTAACACCAACCTTTGACTATAATGAGTATAGACTGAGACACTGTAATTTAGGTTGAAAAATTCAAGTCTAAAGAAACCCTTATTCTAAAAGGACATTACTAACCTGAATTACTCTGCAATTACAATTAGCAGTCTCTCAAGAATATAATAGAAGATACATTAAGGAAACCTACAATTATGATTGAAATAAATTAATATATTCAGTAAGTTATAAATACAGGCATAACCCGGAGCTAAGTCGATCTCGATTATACGTCAGTTTAAAAAAAAATGGAAATATAAAAAAAAATATAAATCTCATTAAAATAAGTTAATGTATTTAAACGTTCCAATTTAAATAATTATTTTTTATAATTAAAAATTATAATTATATTTCATAATATGTAATTATAATAATTAAATAATTATATTTCTGATTTATTTTGAAGCTCAAAGAAGGATTTTAATTTATGTCATAGTAAACCATATTCATAACCATTCACGAATAACTGTAAACATCAAATTGTAGGCCATTCATAACCTTTTTTTCCCTACTATGAATTATTAGAAGTAAAATCTATTTGTTTGTAAACTTATAATAGATTCTTATTAGCCTTATATTATTAACAAATGCATTGATAAGTAAAGTGTTATGCATAAATAGAAAAAATTATTTCCGGTTTAGCCTAGGCTAACCTAGAGACCAGCTGATTTTCCAATCAACGACGTTGGGTGAGGTATACTTATAATTGAATAACGAAGTAAAGTAAAAGTTTTATAAGAAATTTTTCAGAAGTTACACAAGTAAGCATTAGTTTCTATGATTGACGTGTACCATTAATGTTGCCTGTACTAACATGTATTTATAATATGCAGCAATTAATAAAAACAGACAAGGGTGGGAAAATAATACAATATCTTTAATGTTTTGGAGCATTAATAAAATGTATAGTTTTTTTAATAGTTATAAATATTTACCAGACAAATTATTAACGTGAAGAAACAATTCATGTTTCCTCGATGGGTTTTCATTGGTTCACAAAGTGGAAAATAGCGTTGAACTCAACAAAGAGCTCCCAAGTTCGATTCAGTAAGGATGTTCCTCCGTCTTCTACCTGTCTTCATTGGTAACCAGATCATTCCCTACCAAACCCTTGAAAAATATCTGGATCTTATTTTGGACTCCAGATAAACATTCAAACAACACCTCCATAATAAATCCAAGATTGTAATTTACTTGATGTTAATCTGTATTTATTCTCTTCTCAAATCAAGGAAGTCTCCCGATTCAATCAAGGACCTTGTCTATAAGGCGGTCGTTCGTTTGGCAATGACTTATGGATACACCGTCTGGTTTATAGCGACACTGACGAACAATGCTTGTATCCAGATCGTTCAGAATGAGTTTGACCGTCTTGTTACGCCCCAAATGTGGATATTCACCATGATTTGAATATGGAATCCATTGATAGCTATATCACCCGACTTACAACCAATGAAGACAACAAACTACCTACTCATCCAAACCTCCTTGTACAAGCTCTCAATCCTGCCACCAACCTTCCTCAACCTCACTGAACAATTCCTTCATCCAATGACTATTTTTTAAACTCATGACTAAAAACATAGAAAACTATGACCAACAAGACCACATGACCACGAATAATACATCATGCATTACTATAATTCCCGACATGTGTTACTAACAGTCCAAGTTATAGTAGCACAGTAATCAAGCAGTAGAAGGCCTCTGTCTAGAACTGCTAGTTATGACGTGCACTATAGTGCGCGGGTATATTCGTTTATCGTTGGAAACAATCCATGCTTCATATATACAGTATATTATTATCAATTAATATCATTCAGTCATCATTAACATTTCCAGTAGGTACCATTATAGTCCAGACGTTATTATACACCGTTATTATTGGGTTGTTTCTCAATTCTAGGGCAAAATGCTAAGACATATCCTCAAAAACAAATATTTTTTTTAAATTATTACTAGTTTAATACAAATAAAACGTAGTATATTGCATGAGTAAATAATACTTAATCTAGAAATTTGAAAAGTTAACAAAAGGGTACGCCAAATTTCTTTCTTTTGCTTAAATGAGCAAAGTCGTAGTTGCACAACATTTATGAAACTATTTATAAAAAAAACAAACAAACTTTGAAATATATTTCCTAGATGTATGTTTCAATACTTTATTATGTTTTCTTACATACTTGAAAAGAAAAGCTTTAACATTATTTTAAAGTTAACCTGCTTTTACTAAGTTATCCCTGGTATTCTCACATCCCAACCTCAAGTGCACACAAACATCTTCGAACTCAGTTAATGATCACTCCCAACAACTGTCGTTATCCAAATTATTATTATTTTTTTTTTTTTGGTTTCACTGTGTATAATTTTTTACCTTTGAGTGATCTCTTCTAATTTCTTTTTTTTTTGATGTAACTTAAGAATAAACACACTATTGTTAGAAAACACTTATATTATTATTTTTAAAACCTAACCATTATATTCAAATAATAGAAACACTTATCCTAATCTATAAATGGATTTGATTACTTAATTAATTTGTGTATTTATATATTTATTTATCTGTTCTGTAAACTGTATATATATATATATGCAGAAATCAGAAGCTTCTTCAAAAATCATTGAAAATTGTTCCTTTATTCATTGAATATATTTATCTCTGGATGAAAGGAACAGCCCAACTTTGTTTACGGATAATATTATTTTAAGAAAGGCAACGATGATTTAGCGGTTCAGAATTTTAGAATTTTTTTAGTAGTTATTCCCTAGGAGATAACAGATATCAAGATTATGAAAAGAGTTATTTCTTGGCGATTTTCTGTGATATTAGTTCTGATACATCCATATCATAGACACAATGCTCCTCAGTTATATAGATGTTAAATTCAAGTCAGATTTACAGGAGTAAGGCTTCACTGTCTCTTCGACTTCCCCAATGTGTTAATGAATAAGTTAGAGTAAAGTTTTCTTGTCACTCATTCTCTGCCAGAAGTTTATACCTCGGATGCACTATATACACGGATGGTATTCTCTTCATTTAGATCTAAAATAAACAGGAGTTGAACCTAATACTACAATTTCTTTGACAAACATTATTCACGTTAATATGAACTACATTTTATACTTCTATTAATGATATAGTTTTTATAAAAAAAACTCATAGTGCCTCATAGTTGGTCTACAATTTTAAAAGTATCGTGATTATTTGTACAAGCTGTTTATGAACTCCTAGGACTAAGTATAGAAAATGATATAAGCTTATTTTTTAAACATATTTTCAAAAAGCTGTTTCGTTCTTTGGTGTTTCATAAAATACATTATTCCTTATTTCTTTCCATTCATGAAATATACTATTTCATTTTTAATTTTGTTTACTCTCTCTAAGTCCATTAGAGTTTTCCCATTTTTATGCGTTAATGGTTTTAATAAATCAATGATCGGAAAGGTAGTTTTCCAAAGGTTTTTGAGTCTGTTAATGGTTTTAATAAATCAATGATCTGAAAGGTAGTTTTCCAAAGGTTTTTGAGTCTGTTAATGGTTTTAATAAATCAATGATCAGAAAGGTAGTTTTTCAAAGGTTTTGGAGTCTATTAATAGTTGTAATAAATCAGTGATTGAAAGGTAGTTTATTTGATTATAATTGCTTTATGAATTAAACATGTTTAAATCATTCTTGCATTTTTGACATTACTACTCTTATCCATTCATGTCTTTTATGTAAAAACTTAGTCTATCTAGCTTACTATAGAGTCTAGTTTGTGTACATGTATTATTAAATGGCAAGCAAGTTTAGAATTTTCTTTAGTATACTAAAACCATGACTGTGTTTCTTTTAACTATTCAGCTCTAGAGTTAGTTCAGTCATCAAATTATTGTTACTATTTTCAATTTCTGCAATTCATTGAATACCAATCCTTCACCCTTTATAAAAAAAACAAAAAAAAGGTTGTTACTTGAATTATATAGTTTCAGTTCATTGATTTGGTTTCCTTTTTTAGTTCAAATTTCCGAAACAAATATAAATTAATAGAGTATATTTATATATTCTTTATACATTTATATACTTCTTAAAACTTAAAACCACTTCTATAATCTTGTAAAGAAGATGAACTTATAGTTTATTGGAGCGAAATGAGACCTTCAGTTTGATATAACAAATAATAATTATATTTTGAATGATTCAATTTTTACCTAAACAACAATTACTTTTACATCTTCTTTTGACTCTCTTGAGAATGGTAATAAATTGGGTTGAAAACTTTGAACAGAAGATAAAACTTTACCTCCGAACAAAACTTGTTAACTCTCTGCCAAGAGACAAGTAATTCAAATAATACTTTCTAATAAAAATAAAACTACTTCCTTCCCTTTTTAATAGAGAACATTCTAATTCCATCACTTGTTTAATTATTTTATATAGTTTTAGGAAGGCACATATAACTTGGAGGTTTTTACCAAAATCATATATCTTCACAGGAATCAAGTTAATATTATTAATTAATAGATCAATTTGTAAATTTTCCATTCATAGACAAATATTGAAAATTATAACAAGTATTTTATAATTGAAAAAAAATATATGTTTTCTTAATATGATGTTATTACCAGTCGGTCATTGTGATCTACAAGGAATGCATTGTATTATTTAATTAAAAAAGAACCATTTTCTCAAACAGAAGAAATATTCGAAGTGAAATACCTGGTTTATTGCCATACCAGTCGACTAATATATATATAACAAAATGGTTAAAATACATAAGCTACTTAGAAATAACAGAATAAGACTTTTATTTTTTAACCAAACAAGTGAATCATGCTTTTTATTATTAAAAAAATCATTTAATAACAAATTAATATCTGATATAACATGTTTGAGGAAATTAGTAAGTAGGAATGAAATATGATGCTGGTTCCAATATATATTCTATAGTAATTAGTAATTCTATACGTAATGTTTCGTTCCCTTCCTTCTGTATAACTGTATGTTGCATTCTTAGTTCTTACTTTATTTGTTCTCTGATGACATAAAGTGAAAGGCCTCAGAGCATTGATTTATATTGTTTTTCTTTATCCTTGCTGTTTGAACTTAATATTTTATAGTAATAGTTTTTTTAAGATGGGTAGGAAAAAGCATATATTAAAACGTACAATTAAATGACTCCACATCAAATTATTCGAAAAAACACATAAATAAAAGGTGACACATTTCACCTTGATATTTTGACGAATCACCATAATCGGGAAGGGTAACGGTGATTTCCTTGATGAGGAAACCCACACTGAAGGGTCCCTTGAACAGTGTCAGTTTTACTAAGATATGTTGGGAGGGGAAGGTGACGAAAATTAAAATAACGAAAAACAAAAATGAATAAAATATAAAACAAGCTATACTATATTACTTTACAATAAGTAAAGTATAGTGATCGTGAGAAAATTCGATCTGGAGATTTTGACGGAATTACATGTTTTGTAGTACCAGACGTAGTTTTATGAAGTTTTTTCGATTATATTGATGTTATATTGATGTCTGTGTGTGTGTGTGTGTGTGTGTGCGTGCGATTTTGTCTATGTGTGCGCACGTGTGTGTGTGTGTGTGTGTGTGTGTGTGTGTGTGTGTGTGTGTGAGATTTGTGTTTGTCTGTGTGTGAGTGTGGGTATGTGTGTTCTCCTGTAAGAGATTATTTCGAAATCTACACTGTCCCTTTTCAAAACCGTTATTGTTGTTGTAGCTATATTAAATATATTATATATCAGTGGTGTGAAATACAACAATATGCATTTATATTGATAAATTGATTAATCACTATCTGTACTACCTCCAGGAATGAAAGGCTAATAAACCTCTCCCATTTATACATTCATTTATGCCTAAATGGGACGTTATAGTTTAAATAAATCTGAATGTTCGTTATTCAGATTGGCTTATATTAACTTAAAACATTTTTATCAGAAATAAACCAATAAAATATTTTGAAATATGGAAAATAAAATATAAAGAACAGTAATTTTTATGATAGATATAGGGCGTGTTGAAGAGGGCCGATGCAAATTCCTGCACTATGTGGTGTCAAAATTGGTTAAATATGAATAGAATTATTAATTTTTTATCTGATATTGACAAACAGGAAAAAAATAACACTTACTAAAATTGATATTGTGAACAGAAGTTTATTGTCAGAATGTCAGATGCGGCCAGTCTGATAGGTTGAAGTCTCCCCAACTCAAAACCTTTTTTCATCCATAAATGAAAACTATCAAAGATAATTTGATCTTTTTTTGAAACAATATTTTAACAACTGATTTGAGTTAAGCAAATTGAATCAGAATCGAAATAGAGACACAACACCTATCCTATCAGACGATAGTTATGTTTGAAATGCTCAATGTATCATCTGTATTATTTCAAAGATCACTTCACTGAGAAACTAACTATTATACTCTTATTAACAAAAAACTGCGAGCAATGAGAGAAAATTTCAACGATTCTAGAAAAGAAAAGACGTATTACGAGGGCGGATTGATAAGTCAGTGACTTTTGAATTTCCCGCTCAGTTACTCCAAATGCAACAGTGCTGCCGTCATCTGTAATCTCTTAGTGGACAACTATCTAATTATGAGCCAGCTACCATGTGCAGTCGGTGTTTGATTGTCATTTAAAGCAGACAACCTCGTGTATTTTTACGAAAATGGAAAAAAAGTGAATTCCGTGTGCTGATTAAGCATTACTTTTTACGTAAAAATCCATCACTGAAACTAAGAAAAGCCTTGATAAACACTACGGGGACGGCACCATCAATTTCAATGGTTAAAAAGTGGTTTACAGAGTTGCTTTGTGGTCGTACCAGCACTAGTGACATCGAACGTTCAGGTCAACCAAAAGAAGTGATCACGCCGAAAATGGTCGATAAAATCCATGAAATGATAATAGATGGTCGTCGAATGAAAGTGTGAGAGTTGGCTCATGACGTAGGCATCTTAACCCTACGGGTACATCATATTTTACATGAATATTTGACCATAAGCGCAATCGTGTTACCACTTGAAAAGAACGTTTAGCGATGTTCAGCCGTAATCTGCTTGATCTATTTACCACCTATTTGACCACCATTACGGTTAAAATATTGAAAAGTGAGTTTTTGTTATGTTTCTGTCTACGTGTCACAGTTTATTTTAAGTATATATATATATATATATATATATATATATATATTATTAGGCTGAGTGGTTATTAGCCTGTGGAACGATCCACATCTATTCCTGACGTTGAGGATATCGAAATATAGTAGTGAGTTCAGTGATTTCTTTTCTGTGTATTGTTTTGAAAATTCTAGTTAATATATATAAACTAGAATTTTAAAAAGAACACTCAGAGAAGAAATCATGAACTCACTACTATTGTATATTTCGATGTCCTCGTCGTCAGGAATAGATGTGAATCGGTCCAAAGGCTAATAACGACCTTTTATATATACATATATACAAGATTTCACATAAACAAGTGAAAAATAATCAATGGTCTAACCACAATATGAAAAAGGGGTGGGGGGGGGGGACTAAGATCATTCAACAGTAACAAGCGGGTATTTGACTCTGAAAACCCCTTGTTACGAAGACCCCTTGTTACGGTTGAAAGATCTTAGAATTTTTTTCCTATTTCTTATTGTGGTTTGATCATATATATATATACTATATAACATATATATATATATATATATATATATAACTATATAACATATATATATATATATATATATATATATATATATATATATATATATATATATATGAGTACCGCCCTGTCTTCCTGCGGGACTCTTCGCTCTTCGCTCTTCGCACCTCCTGATGACGACAATGGTCGAAATATCGATGTGAGATATGTCTGTGTCTTTCTGTGTGTTTCCTTCGTTTTGAATTTATTTTATTTTAAAAAAGTCCGCTGGACCGTTTCTTTTAATTGTATATATATATATATATATATATATTATTTGTGAGCTTAATATTTGCATTATTTTTATACTATAACTCAAAATATTCAAAAGATTACTATTAGTTTGAAAATCCCTTAAGGTATCAATAAAAAAAATATTGATTGTTTTCGAAAATATTTGTGGATAAGGTAAGTGTAAGGGGATGACTCTACTGTATAAATAGTATGAACATTATGTAGGTATTTTCTTAGGCACGTTTCATCTGACTTAAGCCAGTCTTGATATTGCAGTCAAGCATTGGACTTAATAATTCAAGTGATGAGAAGTAGAAGCTGGCCCTCGGGACGCATTACCCGAGGCGGACAAAGGCCACCGCCTGCCGTCGTCGCAGACTCTCTCACACTTTACACCTGCTCTCCTTCAGACTCTTCCTTTCCTAATCCATTTTTAAATATTCATTTCCATACGCCCAGCCTTCAATTTCGACTACCTAAATTTCAAATTTTCTTTCAATTACTTCATACAGTTCTCATTGTTTAACTTTAATAATAAAATATATAATCTCATTTCTATATAGACTGGGTGTAAATGTACTTAGTTTTTTTTTAAGAATAAATGTATTACTCTTTTCATGATTGTTGTTTCAGTGAAAATATATTTTTAATAGAGAGAGTCAGATCGAGTCAGTGAGAGAAAGAGTGTGAGCTAGTGGTAGAGAAGTGACTACTGTCACTCACAAGGGACTATGCATCCCCTCCCTCTTTGTGTTTGTGTGTAAGGGAGGGGGGGATCTGTGAAAGTGTGTTAAGAAATTTGAAATAAAACAGAAAATAACCAAATATAATTTTTATATTTTTTATCTATCCTCATTAGAAAATGGAAGTTGAACACAAGTAATTAGTTAAGCAAAAAAACTATCGTGAAAACATTTACATTAAACAGTTTTTCCACCATGAATGCAAAAAAAAATTAGTTGATAAGTTACAAATATAATGTAAAGGAAAAGAAAATGTTTCTTCAAAATATAGAAAAAAGAAATATCATTCATATTACAAATATAAAATATAATTTAAATTTCTTTTAATTATAGGGATTAAGATATTAACAAAACAGAATTCCAAAAGTTGAATAAATTTCTAAGAAAATAAATGTACTAGAAATTGTCATACTGAAGAAATTGTAGTTAAAGCCATGTTAATAAGTACTTACAAATTTCTATTTTTTCAGCTTACGTTAATAACTCCTACAGAGAGGAAAAAGGGATTTTACCAATTCTCTCAATTGCTAGTAAATTATATGTATCGAAGGTGTTAGTTACCTTTATGAACCTTAAGGAAATGTCATTCTACCTGTATGTTGTCAACACTTAAAACGAGAAGAGAAAATACAAAATTACATCTCGAAAAAAAGAATATTTTAGACTGTTTTATGTGTTCTTTTCACCGTGATTACCTTGGGCAATCTACGCCTGTAAACTAATAAATAAAAAAGCAATCAACAACGACATAAGTTTTTTATTATATATATTCTATAAAAAAAAATATTTTCCTTATTCTCTTTATTAAAAAATAAAACATTTGGAGGTGCCTATACTCGACTTTAATATACACTACTCGTACACTACCCGTGACTCGTAGGGTCATCCAACACCTTCCTTCTTAATGCAATCATGTTCACGTAAATGTAGATACACTCTAAATTAATACATTTCTAATAAAGAGAATAATGGGCATAATTTTAAGAGTGTTCTCTTTAATTTACAACTTTTTTTGTACAATTTGAATTTTCCGAAAAACCTTTAATGTTTTCTTTTTATTTGACCCTACTGAGAGTAATGTGCAATTGGCCATGTTAAAATACTTGTCCATCTAAATGAACTAAAACTTTCTGTAGAGTCTCTCCTTTATAGTTATGAATAATTATAGCATATGCTAACTGAATTGGAAATTTAATCATTGAAAAAGGAATGTTGTTCTCTTCAGATAAAACAATTATTAATCTTAAAATTAAAAATATTTCTCATTGAAACCGTGATGCGATAACTTTCCAAATCGCATAAGTGACTTTATTATAAAGCTCCTTGCATTACATAAGCACGGTAGATCAGCATTTTTCATAACTTGACCGGAGTCTTTTTGTGAGTTCTAGCTTATGTTGGGGCAATCAAGCAACTCGAATGAGTCTAGAAATTCTTGAGGGTAATGTGAGACTTCTGTTCCTACAGAAACCGAGTTATATCCGAGATATTATTTAATTTCTCCTGGACAATTTTCTATACACTTATGATTAATTTTTGTCTGACGGTCTCTTTAAAGAGAACTAATATATCATTTTCTGTGAGCAATATTCGTGGTTGCCGAATCAAGAGTAAATGCATTCAATAAACTGGATAACATTTTGTGCACGGATAATCATGTCATATAATCATGTTTGAGCTGAGTAATCTTATTGTTTTCACTCTTTTCAACTCTGTCTTCACCAGAATATATCAGACATCTAGAGTATTTCTAGATGACCTCGTAACTCCTTGTGTCACTCAGTGTTAAGAGATTATAGCAACAGTTAATAATATAAATTCACTGAACGTCATTAACAGGAATAACTATTATAGTTCTTTCTTGTTATTAAGTAATGAAAAAGATTCTTACAGTGCCCAAGCATTAATATAATATTCTTAACATGATTCAAGGTATTAACACAAAATGTATATTTAATAAAACAAAAATCATTTAAAAGTGAAAAATTGCCTTTATTTTATGACACGCGGAAATAAAACATCAATTCAAATTATAACACTTTTACCCAACATAAAATGTATACATACTTTCAGAATGTCATATATCTGGTTAATACGAAGGTTACAACTACACATTTTAAATAAAAATGTTGGCTTTCAAAGTTTGATTTGAACCTCGAAAACTGACCGATTCCTGATAAATAAAATTTGTTTTATATATTTAGAATAAAAATTAACAGTAAATGCGTGGAATAAAGAAAACCATCGTTCAAACAACAATAAGATTTCCGAAAATGTGACTAAAATGGCTTAACTCTAAGGTATTTCGTAGAAAATAACTGGTTAAGTTTATTCCATAACCGTAGTAGATTTTACATCTGGAGCCATTATTTTACTTGAGACGCTGAGAGAATTTATTTTTCATTCTTATTTCTTTTTAATGCCATTATTTGTAAAGTAATACATTGCTGACTGTTTTCTTTTATATTTATTTAAATAATTCGGCATAAACTGAAATTAACAGGTATTTGAAGTTTCGCTTTTGTGCAAAAAAAAAACAAGTAACAAGTAATCAATATCAACGTTTTGTTAGTATAAAAGACGTTATTTATAACTGGTCTTGTAAGCGATTTGTAAAGAAGTTCACTTGGCTCAGAGCGTAGTGCACTGGACATCTAATGCAACTGTCTTCGGTTCGATTCCGACAAAATTACTTACATTCTATTATTTATTCAGACAATTCATGTTGGCAAGAAAACAATTAAACAAGATCAGTCATTAGAGTTTTATAAGTATATAGATAAACGATTGGAATTATTTCATGGCAGGTGATGTATTTTCACATGATATACTCGTATTATGACATATTATCATAAGAAGAGATTTCACTCGCTAGAGGTGCCAGGTCAATTGGAATGTCCTTTCAAGCAGTCCATCCTAACCAAATTTTTGTAATAGAATTACCTGAATTGGGGTCCCAAAAGTCTTTTTATGAAGCTTTTTTGATGATGTCTGTCTGTGTTTTTGTGTGGGTGGCGGGGTAGGTGAGGTTGCATGTGGCTACGCTAAGGTCCAGAATCTCTGATGGATCCAATTGATATTTTGCATAAAAATGAGCCTCCTAGTGTAGATGTGTCCTATTGTTTGGAAGTAATTATGCATAATAGAAATGTCACTTTTTTTGGCCAAAAATTTGTTTTTAGACACCATTTTTCCTTCTAAACTACTAATTATAAAATCTTGAAATTTTAGAATTATTTTTGAGGCTACAAAAGTAATATACCAAAAAAAATTCAAATTTTTAAAACAAAAGAAAATATTTTTTTTCAATTAAATATAAAAATTTCAACTTCTAATTCAATCTGAAAGCTTGTGAGAATACAAGCCATACCGTATAACGGATCAAAATGAAACTATACATAGAAATAAAATGTATATAGAGATTGAGTTGAGGTAATTTTTTTTTCAAAATTACATTCACCAAAGGGTTGTTACAGTACATTTACTGTTTTCAGAAAATGTTTTTTTTTTCGCTCAACAGCTCATTAAAAAACTAAGAAATTTTGTCAAAAAATTGAACTGAAAATAAACAATTTAATAAAAAAATTCATGAATTTTCAATTACAGCAAAAAGCAATAAAGCTATAAAAACTGAATAATGATCCTGGACTAATGGTTTACTGTTATACACTTCATATCTGTTTACATTTATTTACATTGTTTACATTGACTTTTTTGAGGGAAATATTTATTTCCACTGATTAAAAGTGATGTTTAGAGGTTTTTAAAAAAGTGTTTAACTAATTTAAGACCTTAACATGAATTGTAAAATAATAAAATTTTTACATGTAAAAAATAGACGCAAATAGAACATATAATTTTTGTGCTTTCCATGGATATGATGGATTTGTCTCACAAAATGCTCTAATCAATCTATACGTTGATTCTTGAATTAAACCTAATAGCAGATGTTAATTTTTTTGTTTTTATGAATCATAGTATTCTTGGGTAATAGGAGTGAGCAGAAAGAAATCTTTGGTGTTATGTTTTCGACAAATATCCAGTTTTTTTACTATTCTAGTGCATTATTACACGCCTATTATTTTCAAAAATTTCAAGCTTCCAATTGTAAAAGGTTTAAGTGTTTCCGGCGTGCTTGGTCGCCAATTCTATTTTCAACTGCAGACGGGTCATCCGAAAATTTGAGTTTTTAAGTGTGTCTCTTTCTCTGTGTGTTGCTTTTCTTTGTTTTTGAGCTATATATAAATACTAAAGTAAATAATAATTGTATTTCGTTTCAAAAAATATTTAGATATTTATAAATTGGATGGTATCTTTCATCATGTAGTGTTAAAAGTCGTAACGAGTAGACACACAATGAAATAACGGGTGGTAGGGCCTCAAATGCCTGACTCAATGTCTGAATGAGGTGAATGAAGTATGAACTCACTTACGAATTGATTTGGATATATCAAAAATTTAAGATGAATTTTATTTTACATTTTAATATCAAATTTATTGTTATAATTAAAAATGAAAATTATGATAAGGTATCTAATCATTCTAACAAAAGTTAGAATTATATATATTAAAATTGAATTAAAAATATTTCTTATGTATAATATTATATATACTCATGTATCATCTTATATATATTCTTAAATTGTATATAATGTAAGAATATTAATATGCTTGATAAAAAATTTCATATAACTATTTATCTAAAATTTTTTAAAAAAAAATAAGTATTTTACGTTATGTTTAACGTTAAGAAGAAGAACGTTAAATTAGTGTCCACACCAATTTTTTTCCGTAAATTGTTTCTTATAACTGTAATATCTCTTATTTCCCGTAATAACTAAATATTATATTACGGATATGCAAACAAATATTTTGTGCACAAAATGTTTCTACAAACAAAGTTTGTACACTCAAAAAAATTGCAGTTATAAACCGGAAACAGAACGTTATTAAACACTGAATAAAACTAAAAATAGTTTAATAAGGAGACGTTTAAGAACATTAATAAGAACTTTAACTAAATAAATAAAGTTTTCTTAGAAAACGAAAGCCGTCCTAAATTGGCAGTTTTGACGAAATGTTAACTGATAAGCAAATTATAAAAATTAAAAAAAAATTATTTTTATATTACAGAAAAAAATGGCAATAACATAAGTTAAATTTTTATATATTATATAAAATAAATTAATATAATCTGTTTTATAAAGTAATCATAATTATTATGACAACAATCTTTTAAAACTGTGTTTTGGATTTATTAGTACAAATAAATTAAGTCCATGAAACAAAAAAATCCAATAAAAACATTTGAAATAATTAGTTAAATCATACATAATATGGGTTATACATTCTAAATAATATTGGTAGATAAGGAATGAGTGAAAAGAAAATCCTAATGAAAATAGCAACTGAAGATTTGACCGTTGAGAGGTCAAGTGGACTATATTTTCTAGATTAAACTACAAATGCTCTCTCAAGACACATCTGTAATGAGTGTTTCAAAAACTAATAAGAAACTGTGTGCATTTACTTCACCACTTTTTTATTTTACAATAATCTTGAAATCACTGATAAGTACATGTTAAAACTGAGTAAATATAGTTCATACTGAGATAATCTATCACTGAGTGATACTGAGTGAATTCTCTTAAAGAATGGAATACAACTTATTTTTTTTTATAAATTTCCAAGTTATTATTAATGTTTTCTAAAAGAAAATATAATTATATTATAATTTATTTCATTAATACTTGCGTTTTTATTGATAAGAATGTATAAAAATCATATATTTCTCATTCATAATATAAGAATGAAATAAGCATAATACATAATATATGCATCTCTTGCATATACTAGTTATTCCTGAATACAGCTGGGTGTATTACGACCGAAATGAATTGGAATATAAATTCATAACTATTTAAGACAATATCAAGAAACTTTCTTTAAATTCATAAGCTTTAAACCAATTACCTAAGAGGATGAAGTGTTAGTGTACATTCTTACACTTTACTTGATTTATTTACATTCTTTTTAGACTGTAAATCATTAATTAAATTTATTTATATCAAATACCTGAGATTATTATTATTTTTTTATAAGTTTTTTTTTTAATAATATTATTAAAATATTATAAGCAGTTATACTAACTATTGAAATGAAGAAAAAAATTGAAGCTATAGAGTTTTTATAATTATAATAGAAATAATTTTTTTGCATATCCAGTTGATTCTATTATGATATAAGCAATTCCATTTTTTGTTTAAATTATCAAAATTATTTTCAATTTGTCCACATTAACCAGAGAGAATGATTAGATGAACAGGAAGAAAGAAAATGCGAATACAATCTAAGCATGTAGGTGTTAAAGCATTTGTCCGTTTAATAAATATGTGAAGACAGCATGTATTAAATTAGCATAAAAAGCAATAATAAATACATATCTGTAACTGGATGACTTTATTTCCTTGCATATACTATTTATTTTTGAATATAGAAAACGCAAACGTTATTCTTTAATAAATATGAGTTTACTTACTAATACTGAAATATTGTTGTCCGATTTGAAAAACTATCGTTTTAAACAATATTAAAAAGAGTTCATATATACCTTCAATTTATATATATGTACAGAAGACAGTCAATGATGTATAAAACCACAACTGAAAAGGAAAACAACAGAAATAAATACTCTGAGGGTTTTCACTTTATATCATCAGAGAGGAAACCAAATCGTTTGTTTTCTAGTGACATAAAGTGAAAGGCGTCGGAGAATTTGTTTCCATTGTTTTCCTTTTTCATTGTGGTTTTATACTTCACATACATATATACATATATATATATACTACATATATATATATTATATATATAAAAAGAACCAAGATTTAATAGCCGTTGGGTTTCTAGCCGTTGCGTCAACAACTCCCTTTCTTGGTTGGTCTCCCTTTCTCTTTTCTCCTGAAGACGAATTGCCCGAAAGTTTGAGTTTGTAAGTATGTTTCTTTACTTTGTGTGCTACCTATCTTCAATTTTGAAGTTTTATATATATATATATATATGTGTGTGTGTGTGTCTATCAACTCCCGTAACCTATCATCTGTCTTTCATGTCTGCTGAAAGACTTTGAGATAAAAGCTTAGAAATCATTTTCATCTATTTTAATTAGTGTTTTATACAACTATTACATAGAATGTTTGTTGAATATTATCAGCACTATTTTAACTTAGTAACATATAAAAAAAAGGTAAATTTAAAAAAAACAACATACAAGTACCATAGTTAAAATTTATATATATATAACATTGGAAACTGTATTTGTATCTTTTTAAGTTATTCATATCATTGTTTATATTGAAATTTAGTCATCACTTTGCGATTGTATTTTTCAATTTTTAGTGATGAAATCATATATATATATATATTCACTTGATAAACGGAAAGGCGATCCAAACTGGACACAATAACAGTTCAATATATATATAAAATTGTCTATTACGGGTAATCTCCAAAATCATTTATTTTTTCAATTTCTTGTATATAATTTAAACTGTTTAATATATGTAATGGATCACTTTCTGTACTTACAGTATATGTGACCTAGTTAGATTAAGTCACATTAATGAAAACATATCTTAAGAGTGATATGTATTGGAGTATATTAATGAGGGCAATTTTAATAACTGATGTTATTTAGTTCTACTTTATTTTGAACACATTTATTATCAACTTTTGGTAAATACAGGCTATTTAAACACAGTATAAAAGATGATATATTAATTACACAGCATGAGGTAGGAGCGGGTATGTTTATTTAATATTGGTGCTTGGTAAACATATCGCTCGTGGAATATTAACACAGGTTTATGAAAAGAAAAAGGGTCAAATATTTAGTCACTTTTACGACGAGGAATATTTCACAGTGGTCATTTCATTTAATCTATAAGAAAGAAACTTTGTCTATGAAAAATTGTTTCACAGTGATGAAAATATATTAATTGATTGAGGTATAAGTGTTCTATGATAATATTTCTTCTTCTTCTTAATCACAGTTAATTAATTGCGCGGGAAGCATGTTACTAATAATTAAAGAAAACAATATGATATATTTTTCTTTATATATGTATTTATTGAAAGTATCTTGAATCGTACAGCACAAGTAACAAGATAAAAGTTCTTGTACCTAAAAGCTTGTACCCGAAAAAGTTATTTCACCGGCTGAGCCACTGCTGAATACGACTTTGTTTTAATATATATATATATATATATGTTCAGGTAACTCGTCACAAATTATTGAAGATATTGCTCTATCAGTTACTATATCAGATACCTGAATATTTATATCACGTGTTATTGTGACAATTTTGTATATATATATATATATATGAAGGGTTGGGTTTTTGAGTCTGACGAAGACCGCTTGTTAGGTTGAAAGATCTTAGCCTTTTTCCCCCCCCATTTCATATTGTGGTTTGTTCATTATACATACATATATATATATATTGTTAAAAGCATCGACCGTGGAATAGAAACAAAACTAAAGTTTATCGGGACTCGGTCAGTTCTTCAGGTCCAAATTAAACTCTCATTGTCTCTGACGCAATCTGAGCAATCTAATTTAATTTGAACTTGAAGATCTGACCGAGTCCCGATAAACTTTAGTTTTGTATATATATATATATATATATATATATTATATATATATATATATAGAGAGAGAGAGAGAGAGAGGGAGAGCGAGTTTACTATTTAAATTTTGGCTTTATTTTTTCCTTCCAAATTGCTTTTTTTAAAAAATATAATAAATAATTGTAATATATCCGGACTTAACATGTATTGTAATCTAATTTGGAAATTGTGTTTTACCTGAACATATATGAAGAAATAGCAGAAGAAGTGCAGTGAAGTGGTGTGAAGATAGTCTGAAGAACATGATTGTGGAAGAAGATTAGTTCAGGATGAGAGCATACCACCGAACTTAGCCGGCGAACGTACGGGATGTCACTAGAGTGCACTGCCAAAAAATCAAACCGACAGTTGAAGATTTGAACTAGCTTTTTTGACCACTCCTTCCGTTGGCTATGAATTTAAGCCAAGCTGAAGTAAAACGATAACAAACTCACATGGGTAGTTTTATTGTGGGAGAGAACGCGATGCATCCAGACCTTACCTGTGACCGACCCGGACTGATATTCTGCTGGTCCAACAGAGCAGGCGCCTTCCTTTGCGCATGCCTACAGCATAGATCTCCTATTAAAAATCTTCACCTTTCACCCCTCATAAAACTTCATTAATTCAAAGAAAGAAATCCCTTGTGCTAGCTTGTATGTTTGTCTTGGCCTGGAAGTGAATATCTGAGTGGAAACAACATCGCCTTACATAATGTTAGGGCCGACGCACATCTATTATTCCACTCTCACCCCATTCTTAATACTCCACTTTCTTTGAACCAAAAGAACCAAGTAACATTAACTTTCCTCCTTTTTATGTTCTCAGCATATTTTGGAATATTACTAGCAGACAAAAAACGTTTCCAATAATTCATATTAATGTTTATATTTAATACTTAAATATAACATTATGAACAAAATATGTATAAACAACTTTAAACTTTTTTTTAACATAAAGCTTATAATAAACATAAAAAAATCATTAATTTGCACTTAGTTCTGACAAGAGATGATTTTTGAAAAATGTTACACCCGATAAAGAGTAGTTGTTTCTTTATATATTTCATATCAAGATAAAGTTCATTGTCACAGTTTTTACAATAATTACAGAAAAATAGTTACCAATAGTATACCTGTATAATCTTTTGAACATTTTTTCTCAATACTAACCTATAATGACTAAGTTTTATAAAGAAGAATTAATGGAATATTAAGTTTATATTAAAATTTTAAAACTAGCAAAGTAAGCAGAAAACACAAGCTATTCACAATCCTGCCATTTGTCCGAAATTGTAAAATTATGCTTTGCACAGAAACATAATTTCAATGAAATTAGAGTAAGGTTAGTATTTCTTCTTACTCGTATTAGTTCTCCCCCTAAACAAAGTCCATTCAACTTCTCACTAGTCGATTTCAAATTCTTGACCCCTCTGTCACTTCCAGTCTGGCATTGTTTCCCTCTCATTTACCTGCTCCATTCATCCTTCTTATTTACTCTTTTCTCTATAGCATGAAACAAACATGTAATCTAAGCATATGTCATTTTGTTTAACATTCGCTTATCCTTAGGAGAATTACTCATGTATAAGACAAGTGAAGATGCATACACACACACACACACACACACACACACACACGCACACACACACACACACTGACATTCCCACACACTTACCGCACACATCACCTCTATTACACTTCACATACGTATGACAACAACACATGTACATCTAAGCATATGTCATTTTGTTTAACATTCGCTTATCCTTAGGAGAATTACTCATGTATAAGACAAGTGAAGATGCATACACACACACACACACACACACACACACACACACACATATCGAAAAAACATAACTCTAGAGTCGTGAAATAAAAAAACATAGAACAATTTTACAAAACACAATATATGTTAAATCCCTACTGTGATCAATATTTTAAACAAATTTTTGTCACCAAGTACATATACATTTCCTCAGTTGGTATTCTGATTAATTTTCAATTATACATATGCATTTATTCTTTTCATTAGATTTTCAGAAAGTCAATCAGATATCAAATATTATTCCAAATAACAAATAACAAATACAAAAAAATATATCACAAAAACGGGAAAAAATAGAGTAATGTAATACTTGATTATCAGTAGTTAGTAGATATTTATAAATTATACTAATTTATAATATTTGAAAATTTAATGAGTATCAGATTAAAAAGCTGGAAAGAGTTTTCATTTTTCTTGCTATAAGAAGATATATACGTCAGATCATTCTACTCGTATTTCGTGATAGAAGGGAAGGGGAGTCAGAGCGTGGCCACAAACGCTCTAAATTTGCCAGTCTAATTCATCCAATTCGGAGAGTGACAGTGTAGTACTTACTTCATTAAAACATCTAATTGGTGGTTCTTTTCATTAAATAAGGAGTTTTATACAAATAGCTTTGTAATCATGAAGCTTCCGACAATTAATTTATGATTTTTCTCAACGATTAGTTATTTATTTTTCCAAAAATAAGTAGCATTATGAGTCAATTATAAACTATCACAATAACCTTTATTATATGATATAAAATTTTATTCGCATCCTACTAACAACAATATAAGATCATTTGATTCTTGTTAAATATGAAATAAAAAATTTAGGGCTATTAAGCAGAATTATTGGAGCGCCACTGTATGTATGCATATACTATTTTTAAAACTGAATATGTCATATTTTTGACAATTTTATGATTATTGGTATGTAGTGTAGACATACATTATTTCTGTATGAGTCACTTATACCATTCAAATATTCACCTGTACAGGTTTTCACCAATCAAATCTAAACCGTTCAGGTGGTTATTGTTTTATAATTTGTACTTAGTAATCGTGTTTTATCATTCATGAAGTTTTCATCACATTTTTGAAATGAGTGAGTGGTATGTTACATTTTAAAGATAACCTTATGTTATATTAGGTTAAGTTGTAGTGGCTGTCATACGAGAGAACACGCGTAGGCTATATAACGTGTCCTAAATTGTTTATCCTGCTCAAATGTATTTACAGTAGGTATCAATAACGAATAACCGATATCACATAGGCTCGAAACCTATCTAATTAACGACACCGAGGAACGCTCTTTTTAATTTTTTTCTCATCTCTTACATGAATAAATTGAACCAGAGTAACTATAGAACCACCGATCTACTGGAATAAAGGCGAGCATGTATTCCACTAGGCTACTCTGGAACCATGTATGTAATATTATTTCTTGCAGAGTCATTTAGAGAAATCAGTTTGTACATATGGAAAAAATTATAATAAGATTAATAATATGTCATCTTAATTAATTTTATATCGTAGAATTTAAAGCAAAAGAGAAAATATATAAAAATACAAATGTTTAGTGAAGCTAAACCATTAAAAATGAAATTAAAATCGTCATAGCATTCATACTCATGATTATACTTTTGTTTTACTATTTATAATCACATTTTGTTACTAACTTTATGTACAACAAATATGCTACTAAAAAAAAATGAATTATTCTAATTTTTATTTTAAGCATTTAATATTGAATCACGCATAAAAATTATTGTCTTTCAAATATTTAAGGATTATAGTATCTATGGTTTAGAGGTTTTGTTTTAAAGCAATAACTAAACACAAACTCAAAGCATTACCGTGTTCAACCACTAAGTGGTTTGTAGGAGTCAATAAATCCCACATGCTGAATATGTGGTGTAATTTAAAGTATATATTCAGGTAATTTATTCAAACATCCGATAAAAATGAATATGAATCCTGATGTATTACGAATAATGCTTGAATTTATGTTTGAAGGTTAATTTGTATTACAAAACGATTGGCTTATAGTAAATGGATGTCCTTTATTTTATTACTGCTACTATGATGTAAAGCTGTACTGAAATATAAGATTAGGCTTCAATAATATTAAAATTCTTTATCATCATTAAAATTTAAATAAACTCAAAACAAAATTGCTGCTAACTCACGAACTATGAAGCCGTTATTGTGTTGTATATACTCATGACAGTGAAGTATATTTTGTCTTTCCTCTTCGTCACCTCATTGCTCAGTCACCAAACACCCCTTCTGAGAAAGATGTTCCTTATGATGAACACGAACTGTTTGATCTTCACTCTTCAATCACTTCATTTCTCTATTACTGAACATCCCTTCTGAGGCAGATGTGCCTTATGATGAACACTAACTGTTTGATCTTCACTCTTCAATCACTTCATTTCTCTATCACTGAACACTCCTTCTGAGGCTGATGTGCCTTATGATGAACAATAACTGTTTGATCTTCACTCCTCAATCACTTCATTTCTAAAAACTCTTCTGAGCAGATGTGCCTTATGATGAACAATAAGAATGAACTGTTTGATCTTCATTCCTCAATCACTTCATTCCTGAAAACTCCTTCTGAGGCACATGTGCCTTATAATGAACACCGAATGTTCAAAACACGTCATAAAATAAATTCTTGTGGTAAAGATGTAATATATTTTCCTCACTATCAGAATTACTGTTATTTGTTGATCTTATTTTCTTTAGCTCCATTAAAAAATACTTCACTATTATGTTCCTAGTAAAAAGCTATTACAATAGCTTTATTATTTATTTGGTTCTATTAAGATATTTGTCAAATTATTGTAAAAATCCAAAATATCCCAAAAATTGAACTTACTGCTAACTTCTGACTGTTCTTAGTTTCGATTAATTTTGAGATTATGGTGAGAAAACACTGTATTAATTACTTAATGTGCTTAATAACTTAATGGTATTCTGATATCATATTTATTATAATTTATAACTTAATCAATCTGATTAAATATTAATCCATAAAGATACCGTAGCTATTCATTGATGCTTATTCATGTAAATAGTTAAAATGAATCACTAACACAATGATTCATTATGTAAATGAAAGCATGGCGTTATTAACCGTGATGAACAATATAAATAAGTAGACAGATAAAAGAACATACTCAATAAATATCACGATTTATCAAAATATTGACCTTTGCATTGAGCGACCTCTTTAAAAAGATATAAATCTATTTTTATACATATATTTATTATGAACACTATCGCTTAACATAGTTTCTTTATAACCTTATTTTCTATGGCTATAGTTGTTTAAAGATGGAAAAATATCATTTAAATATTATTTTCTAATGATTGCTAAACCCCTTTAAGCATAAGTTTGGAAACGGTGAAAGTTATACGTTTAAGCTCAGTGGATAGCTCCTTTTGGATAGTACTTTGCCATTTTTATCAGTTGGCTCAGCATATTAAATATTCTTCTGTTTATATTGAACCTTACATTTTTCATTTTCTTTTATAATATGAATGCAGCTTTTAACAATGTGCATTAAAACCATTTTTCATTATAATTAGTTTAGGTTAAGTTGCAGTGGTAGTCCCACAAGGGAACACACGTAGGCCAAACATTGGCCCTTTGTGATACCAAAAAATTAAGATTGATTCTACAGTGGGAGTCCTAAATTTTTCCTAACTCAAGTGTGTTTAGAGTAGGGATCTTTAACATTGTACCTGACATCGTACAGGCTCGGGACCGACAGTTTAACATCCTTCTCCGAGAGACGACGTACTTAGATTTATTCGCTGGATGAATTCCTGGATGAATAAATCCAGGACCAGGTGGGGATCGAACCCCGGTCCTATCAGTTCAAAGGCGAGTATGTTAACCTCTGAGCTAACTTGGCCCCCCATTCCATTGTAATTACAACCTCAAGTAATTTTTAAAAATAGATTGTTATTTCAACATGCTAGCACACAACTATAAGTTGCTTAATAGACTAAAACAGAATTTATGAACTTAAGGTCAAAACATCTCCATTAGTTCTATTCGGCAGATTTCTATCTGACCTATTATTAAAAATGTCTCATATTTGGACTGTCAACTACTCGTATGTTTGTAGAGTTATTAGAAGGGATAATATAAATGAAGGTTGTTATATTTACTTTTTAATACAATTTACAACAGTTGTCATGATGAATACACTAGTTTGCTATATGCTACCAATGTTAACATTAGGTTTAGCCAGAATGGGTGATCCCACGCACCATTCGAGTCTCCAGGCTTCCAAAAGTTGTCGTACATACTAGTAAAAAAATGAGCAAACTATCACTTTAGGCAGTCCAAAGGGTGTTAAGTTTTGGTTTAGGCTGTTTTGTAAAATTTGTTGCCTGTTTATATAAATATAAGTAAATTTGAACCTTCTCTCTTATGTCTGGTTAGTTGGTTGACCTGTGATTAAACTGCTAGTTGACTTGTTTTCACTTGTCTGTGGATTGTGGGTGTCTTTATTGTGAATGAATGAAAGGACTATTAATCAATTGTCTAGTTTCAATAAAAACTAACAATAGTTTAGGTAGCCAGTTAGATAGTCAAAAACTAAACTATTGTTAGCTTTTATTGAAACTAGACAATTGATTAATAGTCCTTTCATTCACAATATAGACACTCACAGTCCACAGACGAGTGAAAAAAAGTCAACTAACAGTTCAATCACAGGTCAACCAACCAACCAGACCTAAGAGAGAACATTCAAATTTACATGTAATTCAAACCATTTCTAAGAATACTTCCTCACTCAGATTATTTATGAATATTTATGTACAAATTTGGGAATAAAGTTTTTTAGGTAAAGGCATAAGGGTGGTTTTTCCTTTTATTCAAAAACAAGTATATAATATTTACTACAAGAAAATAGATTTTTAAGAATTCAAACTCGATTGGAAGATGGTTGTGACAGGACGAGTGGCTAGCATTCCGTGCCAAAGAGGCAGTATGTTCTGATGAATATGATCTAGATGTGAGGCAGAGAACAGCACGCGAAGTGAGCCTAGATTAACCAAGCAGATATGATTTAATTGAGAATAATGGTGAGGGTGGGTTAGAGGGCAGCCCTAGCTAGGCCAAAGGAGACAGAAACGTGTTTGCATAGTTATTATTGGTGAGGCTCCAGTTCCTAATTGGGACTAACCACGAGATCTGGTGTCCTCGGCCACACGAGGCCTCTCACATAACATGGTCATTTCATTCTTATTTCAACCCCTCTCGTCTCAACTCAAGCCTTCATGTTCTCCTATAGAAATGTTTCCCCTAGCATGAAAATCACACATCAGAGATGCTTAAGCGAAAAGTGTTCCATGGTAAAACTTAGCACGCTATCAACTGCCAACGAATATGAGAAACTCAAAAAAAAACTCTATTTTATATGTTATCAAACATATCTAAGTATTATATCCCATCTATTAACTTGAAACAACATTTTATTACTCTTAACTAGGTCAACATATTATTTTATTATTATTATTATTATTATTATTATTGCTATTCATTTTTGAGAATGACTATATCACTGCAGTTTCTTTGGAACTAATGTACTACTCCCCTTCTGTACTCGGTTAATATAAATATTAACTACAAACGTCTTTTTTTTTAAACAGAAAAACTTATCTGACTTGTTATTCTATTTATATGTAATAATTTTCCGAAAACGCGATATAAGTATTACATACCTTGTGGCCAGGGTAGCCCAGTGACCTGTTCGCTCTCCTCTGGTCTGACAGATCCTGGGTTCCCACTCTGGCCTCTATTTCTTTACACTGGCATTGAAAAAATCTGAGTATGTCATCTCTCAGAGAGGTTGTTAAGCTGTCTTTCCCGAACGTGACGATGTTTATGGTGCTCGTTAAAGTTCTATACGATAATACATTTAAGTTTGGAAAAATTTAGAATTCTCAATGTAGAATCAACAATGGAAATGTGGTCATAACCAATATCATCACCAAATCATAATTGAGCAAGACTTTCCGCCTCTAGAAGAGCACTAAAAGGTAGAAAGCCTATAAGTTTGACAATACAAACAACCAAACAATCGGGTATCCTATATAACTGATCTTTGTAAAAAATCGTTACGTTACCTTCAATTATGCTATTATATAAGCGATAAAATATTGCTTGTCACTATTTCTCAATAGATCAATCTCAAGTCATCCTTGATAAATTCGTAGCATATTTTTGTCCCAACAAAAAAAAAATTTAAACAAAACTGTATCCTTTAATCAATGAGATCTTCTGAAATATATCTAAAAAATATCTGGTACTGGTATTTCATAAATAAGTATTACGACGTTTACATTACTGCTAAGCTGTTTATTCAAGATTAAATTGCGCTTGCTACATTCAAGATGAATATATATATATTCCTAAATTTTGGTAGCAGTCCTTCCTTGACTCACACATTATTGAAAATGACACCAAATTTAGCTGATACCTAAATTTGGAACTGTTTCTTAACAAGTTTCTCAATTTTTCTAAATAACACTCTCGTTATTTCGTCTACACAATAAAGTACATCTCCTATGGTCGACATGTTTCGAATGATCAACATTCATCATCAGGACGTGAATAAGATCTAAGGTGAGTTATCTGGTTTTTTATATATACATAGAGAAGGTAAAAGGGGTTGTTTTCCATGAAGTTTAAGAAATGGTGGGCGTTAATCCTGTTGGGTGAGGATTTTATTTCGTCTTTATTATGTAGACAAAATAACGAGAGTGTTATTTAGAAAAATTGAGAAACTTGTTAAGAAACAGGTATCAGCTAAATTTGGTGTCATTTTCAATAATATATATATATAGATTCAGTTGAAATCACAGTATACTTTAAAACACATTTTGATTTCTCACAACTTTTTGTATAGTTTGCTCAAGTTGAGTTTTTCTTTAATAGACTTGTTTAACAATGTTTTAACAATGCTTCCAACACTCACACATGGACCATATTATTTTCAGACCTTCTATAAAAGTGGATGCATTGCTCTTTGTTAATTGGCATCTATTGAAATTATAACTGAGCCACTGCTGGATTTATTTTATCATTTTATTAATTTAAAGCCTTGACAAACAGCAAATATTTTTCATAGTTTGTAACTACCCTTTTCGTGAATAGAATTGTCACAATTATTATTCAGACATAAACAAATATATAGTAATACTGAATGAAGATAAACACAATCCTTGTATATTATGATTGTACTAGATAAGCATAACTTACTAGAAAATTCACATCAAAATATAGTGGTTTGTTATGAAAACTGAGTTGCTTGGCTACCCCCTTAATTGTTAACTAACAATTGATAAAGTTAAGCTGAGTGCAGTCTAATGGCTTTAAGTTTGAGTTTTATCTTAGCACCTCATAAAGAAGTCATTTATTTCTGTTTGATGTGGTTAGCTCAGGTAAACTCTTTACTGAGATAGATCTAAAGAGATTTAGCAAATGCTTTGAGTCAAGTCAAATACCGTTTAAATTAAATGACCAAATTTCCTCTAAAATTAATTTTGGATTATTAATATTAGAATTCATTTAATATTATAATTTTGTAATTCAATGAATATATTAGCCATAACTTGTAGGTTAGTAAACAAGGAAACAAATAATGGATATAATCAACAGAAAATGAAATAAATATTTAAATAGTAACGTCTAGTGCAGGCCTTGGCTCATGCGCCTCTTTCGTCATTTGTCTCAGTGTCATCCCCGTCCTTTCAAAGGTTGTCTTTTTCAAAAAGTACCTTCTAAATTATACACAAATATTATTAAAAGTACTTTTAGTTTTTCTGTATTATGTTTTAAACATTAAATTCTTATTAAATATATGAAAATACAATTAGAATAGTATTTTTTTTATTTATAATTAAAGGTCAAAATCTATAATTGCTTTCCTCTCTCTGTAAACTTATTGTGCAAGCATTTCACCCCTAAAAACCCATAATTCACCTCTAGGGGTGAATTTCACCCCAATTGAGAACACCTGCTCTAGTATATTTAAAAATGAATATAATATAATGCAAGTTTTTACTTTTTTGCAGATTTACATGTTTTGAAGTCCCCTAGGTATATTTTTCTGACGTTTTTTAATTTATAAGTGAATGTTGATCAGTTTGGGTGTGTGTGTGCGTATAGGTGTGTTGGTGGGTGTCTCTTCAAAAATCCATGGTCATGCCACAGGTGACATCGTATATGACCCTATTGTGTTTTAGAAATATTGGATCATAAAACAGTCATATTTTTGGCAAAATGTAATTTTAGACAACATTTCATTTCTCTTATATTGCAACCTTCAAAGCATTGAAGCCTTGGAATTATTATAAAAGTGACAGAAAAAAATCTTCAGATTTTTTAAACAAGGGGCTAGGTATTATTTTCTACAAAATGTAAATTTTTGACTTAAAATTGATTTCAAAACCTTGTAGGCACAATTCATAGCACACGAATTGGTGGGTTGTAATGAAATTATGCCCACAAAATGTCCAGATTTGAGTGAATGAGTAGAATGCTTTTTTGTCAACAATTACATGGGCAAAAGGAGGTGTTACAGAACATTCTATGCCAATGGAGATTTTTTATACGCTAAAAAGTTAATAGTACCAAAATGAAATTTACTACAATGTTAACAATAAATAAAAATTAATATGTTTTTATTACCGTAAAACGTAATAAAACTAAAAACTGAAATTGAATTTTGACTAATATTCACCTGCTGTACTGACTAGATATACGAATACTCGTATTTATGAATCAAGCACTAAACTATTTTGAGTAGACTGAAGCAAGTGATGAACGGGTGAGGAAGAAACCAGCTAAAAGGTGGGTACAACATACGTGCACAGTTAGTACAAAAAAAAACCTTTGGTCACTTCCCATCTAAATACTAGTCACTCACCTTTAAAGAAGATAGAAATTTTTGGCAAACGATTTGTATTACCAGTAGAAGTGAGACATAATATTGTAAGAACATTTTTGATGGCCTCTTAAACAATTAAATGCAAAAATGATTTTACTAATAAAAGAGATATACTGGATACGTCAGATATATCAGCTTCGGAGTAGTTTGGTGAGGCCTCGACCCCAGTTTGATCTCAATAATATGAATCCGTCTGATTGATATAGTCTCGATCAACGATGTCAAATTCCTTTCAATTAACCAAATGTTTTTTATTAACAATAAAACAAATGAAATATTTTATTCACATTAAATTAATACGAAAGTTACATTAAAATAAAACAGTAGCATAATTGTTTGCCAAAAAAAATTGACATTATGTTTCCTTATTAAAAAGTTATGTGTAAGCTACTCCAGATTTCTTGAAGTTGAAAAGCACTGTAGCAATATCACTGTAGTGATATCTTACTACTAATTTGTCTTATCAAGACTTTTTTTGACTGTTAATTCCTTACGACAACAAATTTGATAATAAAATGTAAATAAATAAAAAAAATACTGCTTGTAATCTAATTTCTCGCTATAAACTTGATAAAACTGCTTACTATAATCTAGTGACTTGTGATAACTAGAAGGTTCCCTGAATTGTTCAACAACCATTCTGAAAGGTAACTACTATTGTTACGTTGCAAGTTACAGTGGTACTATTTTGTGTTCATAGAATGTTTTCCATAATTTTCAAAGTCGTCAAATACTTACTTGCATTCATTTTCTCTACGATATGACTTTGTCTTTTTTGTATGTGACTTTATCCTACTAGATGTTTTAAAATAGAAAACATTTTACTCAGTGTTCGAATATTTATATATATATATATATTATTAAAGTAGACGGCAGCTTCCGCATTCACGACCTTCTTGCTCGTGTTTTCTAGTTTTCTAACTAGTTAGAAAACTAGAAAACACGAGCAAAAAGGTCGTGAATGTGGAAGCTGCCGTCTACTTTAATAAAATATGTTTACAAGAGAATCTGCTGCCAATATACACTAATATATATATATATATATATATATTATAAATAGTATATATATATATACTATCTATATATATTTATATATACATATATAAGTAAAAGTTGGAAGCAGTCCTTCTTGTATACATACATTTAAGAAATATATGTCCGCATTGTCCACCTATGGTGGACTCATTTATGAATTTAAGTACCTTAAACTTAGGAAGTGTTTTTGAAGACTGGAAAAATTCAAAAACAAATCGAGAAGAACAATGCGGATATATCGTTCTTAAATAATGTATATACTGGCTTTCCTTATATCATAAGAAAAGTTTAAAACTGAATAACTAATTTATTCAAAAATATTGATTGAATTCATTGTGTTGAGTTCCTCTAATCCAGTTTTGATATTTTGTTTTGCATTAGAACTGCATGTATGTGAGAGGACAAATGAAAGTTAGGCTGAAGAATAACTTAACATGCATTTAATTACAGTGTTTGATAGAAGGTTCTGAAATTTTTCATATATATATATATATATATATATATAATATAGCATTATGCGTGAGACTCACAGTATATTCACTTTATTGTAAAGTTAAATTTATAACTAAAAAAATTTGTTTAATTTGTTTTGTTTAATTTACGTAACAAATTTAATTGAAATCCAATAATTTTTGTTGTTTAAATTTATTTTAAATTTTTCTTTTAAATCAATTTTTAATGATATCTTTGTTTATTTTATTTTGGTTAAGATTTGAAAAAATGATCTAAACCGGACAGCAAAAGTTCATGATCAATGAAAAGTAACTCATTTACTAAAGAAACACACTTACTAACTCCAATTTTTGGTAGAACCACCTTCAGGAGAAAAAGAGAGAGATAACAAGCTTTTTAGTATACAATACATCAGTACACTGGAATATTATAGCTGAGATAGTAAGTGTGTTTATTGTATTTCATTTTAAACTTCCCATTGCATCTTAGATATTGAACATGAAATTACCGTCCATCTTGTACCGTTCAATATCCGTAACACAAACTCTAAACATGTCATATATTATATAAATCTGTCATACTGGAAAATAAAATTACAAGTTAACGGAAATGGATATTGAATATATTATTTTTTCGAATACAAACTTCAATATAATTATAGACTTTTAAAAAATAAATGGTAATATGATACACCCATTCCGTATTATTGATGATAAGCGATAAGTGAACTATGTACATCCAATAAAAAACGAATTCAATAATGAAAACAAATGCTGTATTGAAAATTGCATAAATTCAGTTCACCGGAGAGTAAAATTGACGTGTGAGATAGAGAAAGATAGCTACGGAAATCAAGTAAACCTAACTCTAGGAAAACGCGATAATAAACACGAATTTAACGTGTTTTTAAAACTAACAGTGACTTTAAAACAATGCATAATATATTTATATGCCCCGCTGGAAAATATATACTAACTGTAGATTTGAGAACAATTAGAATTAACAGTAAGTATATTTTGAATATAAAACTATTGATAATGATAAATTTATCCAATCTAATTAACATAATTAAAAACAAGTGACAAAAAAGACAGAAGAAATAAAAAATATATAATAAAATATATGAATTTGTGGAATATGATACAGGTAGTATATATAAGTATTTAAAAAGTAATTCAAATATTTATGCTTTAGAGAACTAGGTATGTTATAAACTAAGAAAATTTGACATGCAAAATAGTTATAAATATAATATAAAAAGTTATAAACTCAAAGTATAAACTAGGAGTTGGTCATTCCAATCGGAAGCCAGCCAGACACGAGGGAAAAATTCCAAGCTGAGATATTGAATTCTTCTCTAATAGCCTCTGTGAAGATAAAAATGATAATAATACCTAGACATGTTTTCCATGCCAACATGCAATCTCTGAAATGCAAGTTGATAACATTTTGTACCAACTAAGGTGTTATTTTTTCACCTCTTATATAAAATGCTTTTAATTATTTTGTGCTGCTAATTCAAATGTTTTATAACATCATTTTAGCTATTTTTTTTGTATATATTTTTATGAAAAATAGAACTAAGTTATTTGATTTTGTTTATATTTAATAGTTTAATGAAATTATAATTAATAATCTCTATCATTTTAAAAAAAATATTTTTGCATTTATATAAAATGAGCTTAGAATCACAATTTTCAAAGTATTTATTAAAATAAATCAATATAAGTTAGTAATTAGACAAGTGAGTAGGGGCTTAGAAGTGATTCGCTGTAGTACTTCAACTTGACCCAACTCTGACTAGCAGCAATTGAGATTATCTTGGACATTCCACTAATCACTAATAAAACAACAATTAACTCAACAACGAATTGGAAATGAAATAACATTGAATAGTACTATAGATAATCAAGTCAGTAATATATAATGCTATAAACATAGAAAAAAATGAACAGGTAGACCATTTATAACTGATAACTTACATTCTATTTTCAATGAGATTAGACGACCAATAACTAGTTTGGACATTTTAAAACTAACAAAAGATAAAAAAAATGGTGTAATCTTTATTACGTTAAATGCATAAAAACATAGGCTACATGGATTTTATTTTACGATTAATTAGAATTAATTGTATATATTTATATACCATAAACATTGGATATATATATACGAAAAATCTGGAGTGGTCTGCACTCAACTTTACTATAAGTAAATATAACAAAATCGTTTAACAACAAATTAAGTTTGTTTTATGTTGTATAGATTAAATATCAAACGATATGGCAATTCGAGTTTGCTTGAGAGTTATATAAAAGCATGATTCAGGTTATTTAGAGGTGTTAATTTTTATTAAGAGATGAATAACTTTTATGTTTAATTCTTTCACTGCAAATATTTAGAAAACCATTAATATACTACGAGGAAGTGTACCTTTTTTTTTACTGAATGGCTTAATTTTGAGGATTTTCAAGTAATTTATAATTTACTTATAATTCACACATAATTATATTTGATTAATACTAGACATTCCTACCAGAATTTTTAATAAAAAGAAAAGTTGTTTAATATTACTATTATTTTTTGTTTATCTGTTTAAAGCCAGGATTAGTTGCAAATATTTAAATAATAATGCAGTCGTATTACAACATTATAATTATGCACTAATTTTCTTTTTTATCGAGGTTTGGTCTAGCTTCAATAATTCAACACCTTTATGCCGAAATTTCGTCTATATGTGTAGACATCTTCAGGGCTACATCAATACAGAATTTAATTACAATAACATGAAACATAATTATATTACATTATTTAATTAATATACATAATTACCTTGGTATATTAATTAAATAATGTAATATAATTATGTTTCATGTTATTGTAATTAAATTTTGTATTGATGTAGCCCTGAAAATGTCTACAAATATAGACGAAACGTCGGCTTAAAGGTGTTGAATTATTAAAGCTAGGCCAAACCTCGATAAAAAAGAAAAATAGTGTTAAATATATGTGGTCGAGATAAGGAAAAGATTCGATTGTAATTATGCAAATTGTTTATTCATTTGGCTAGTTGTGTTTAATAAAGTTGTGTACGAAGTAGTGGAGTTATTTTGTTTTGTGGGATTCGCTTTTGCCTGCACTGTTCGAGGCTGTGAGCCGGTGACGAGAAGCAAGTATTGGCCGACTGCCTCACCTCCTGCCTCCGGCCCTAATAGATTAATGTGCACTACCTTACCGAAGGGGCTTGCGTGACGTCCTGTCACTATCACCTCCTTCTGTCTAGCTTCCAATAACTTTAGTCTCCTTTCTATAAATCAATTAATCATCCGTTCATTTAACGTCCCCTCTTAATTATTAAAGAATACTTCCATTAATTTTATATTTTGTACTAAAATAACATTTTTGTAATTATTCTGTTTATTGCTTCAGTTTAATAACTGGAAGCTCATAATTTCCAGACAGTTATTTATTTTAACTGTCTTATACTTTATTGAATTATATATATCACTTTAATCAAATTGAAAATAAAAACTTAGTGATGATTGATTTAGCTTCACTTAGTGAAATAATTCAAAACATATATAGTACGTAAATTTTAAAATGTTATCAATTTAATCTAAACTACCAGATTTAATAAACCAACTAGTATATTTACCGTAATACGAAAGTATTTAGTGTCTGTGTTAGAGACAAAAACGGAGGTTTCATGCTAGTTTCAGTCTCTTCCCTGCAGATGTTATCTTCTTAGATTCAGTTTTGTTCTAATAAAGGCACTCATAAAAATAAAGTTTGTTATAGTCAAGCAAAGAAACTTTATTTTTTTTTTGTTTTCAGGGAATGAAGAGTCCTGTTCTAAATGCCCGATGAGGACTAACTTAAGAACTATTCTTGAATTTCAGGTATTCCATTTATTATTGTAGATATCTTAAAATAGTAAACATCAAACAAACATAAGATTGTTTTAAATATTGATTGCTTAGACATAACATAAGTGTTAAATAAAAATAGGTCATTCTTTTCAACCTTGAGCACAACAGTAAATGCACCAAGCTCATTCGATATTGGTTGTGAAACACAAACATTACCACAGTCATTACAACAAAATTTTGTCATGCATTGAGATGACCTACTCTCCTGTTATAAGGTATCAGAAAATAAATTAATAGACACTCCCCTACTAACGAACATTCGATTTACGAACTTTCGGAGATACGAACAGACTTGTTAATACATATATTAAATTTAATAAATACGTAAAAAAACAAAAAAAACGCCGTAAGTTAGAATTTCTATTGAGCGTTTTCTCATATCTAAAATACCCCTGCAATCTTCGAGCAGCAGGAACCCAAATGTTGAGCACTCTACGAAGGTTGCAAATCAAAGGAATGATGTAATACAGTTCTACCACATCATTCACGATGAAAAAAAAAACGAAAACCATCCAATCATCGAAAAAAAACGGTTTTTTCGTTCAATTACCCTCAGCTGATACTGTATAGAATTATTGTTTTCAGTGTGTTATTTTTACCACCCCACCCTCTCCCTCTCACTCTCTCTCTCTCTCTCTCTCTCTCTCTCTCTCTCTCTCTCTCTTTTTGTTTTCAGGGAATGAATAGTCTTGTTCTAAATGCCCGATGAGGACTACTTAAGACCTATTTTTGAATAAGACCTCTTACTATACTTAAGACCTCTCTCTCTCTCTCTCTCTCAGATCACACATTTTTATAAAGCATATTGTTTTTTTTACTATGTTGTGTTTAAATGCAGTAGAAACCATATGGGTTAATTATATAAGCCCTAAAAATAGATTTTACTATAAAAAAAGTTTTGTAACGACTTACGAACAAATTCAGCTAACGAACGGCCGCCCGGAACGTGTCTAGTTCGTAAGTTAGGGAGCGTCTGTATTTTAGGCAAGCGCAGAATATCAATGTATTTAAATTAGAATTATTTTTACGTCAGCGTTAACTATGTATAGAGAATCTTAGTATAAATGGCAACGACGAACCCAAATTTTACGTGCGAAGTGACAGGATTGGTAAAAAATTTCTCAGTATCCGCACCGCTTACAAAAAAAGGAAAACTGCGTAACAAACAAACTTCATAAAAAATATTATGATAATTATGACATACATAATTATCATGTATGAAACAATGTTGACAATCAGTGAAGTTTTGGTTTTATTTTAATGTGCCTATTGTTAGATCAGAGGTTCCCATAGTGAGTTCCACAGAGCCATGGGTTTCTTGACGAACTGTCTGGGGTTCCATAAAAAACATTTAGGAATAAAATTTTTCTAAAGATTTTTTACAACATATCATGTCTAATGATATATTCTAAAAAAAAAAATAACTTTTAGTGGGTATGGATATATTCAGTGTTTCTTGTGAATAATGAAACCTAATCATGTATATATCTACACATATACAGAAGTATAGAACTAGTTGAAATTTGATTCATATTTAGGATGTATCGGCTAGTCAGTTTTTGGAGCTATCTGATTTCCGAATATCCTGCTTCTGGCATAAAAACACTTCACACTTTGATGCCATTTCCTACTACCACCTTATGTGAAACTGGCCTTTCCTCTTACACTGAATACAAACTAATTCCCGAAGTAGACCTAATGCTGCTACTAACATAAGGATCAAACTCTCAACTATAAATCCAATTATTAAAAAATTATATGATTATATGAAATAAAAATATGATCCTCATTAAATGTTACAAATTATTGTAGATACATGATATTTTTAGTACAAGATTACATGGTACAAAGTAAATTTTATGTTAAAATTGCTAGTAATTCTTTATATATATATTTAAAATTGTTTATTATAATTTATTATAATAAATTATAATTATAATAATTAATTAATAATCATTATAATTTTTTTTATAATTATTATCATAAATATAATTATATTATAATTATAATGTAGTTATTATAATATAATATAATTAATTATTACAATAATTATAATTTATATTTATTATACATGATTAAACCACAATAAGAAATGGGAAAATAAGACTAAGATCTTTCAACCGTAACAAACGGTCTTCGTCAGAGTCAAAAACCCAACTGAGTCAGGGTTTTTGACTCTGACGAAGACCGCTTGTTACGGTTGAAAGATCTTAGTCTTCTTTTCCCATTTTCTTATTGTGGTTTGATCATTGATTGTTGTTTCACGTGTTTATGTGAAATCTTTTTATTTATTATACATATACATATACATATATATATATATATATATATATATATATATATATACATATATTCTTTAAATATATTTTTAAATAGTAATTCTTTACTGTTTTATATGCTGTATACTTGTGGGAACATGGAAACTAAAATCTTTTAGTTTTAAATATTTATATTCGAAAAATACACATTTCAGTAGTAATACTTTTTATTAGTTTTTAAACGAGCATACTATTTATAAAGGCATATGGATATATTTACGGCATTGTGACCGTATAAAAATCAATAGAATCTGTGGTTCTCCGGAAAGTATTGAACCAAAAAGGGATTCACTTGGAAAAAAGTTTGAGAAACTCTGGTAAAGACTACAGGATAGGCCTTAAACTGTGGTAAAACATTACGAACGCTCACACAAACTATTTAATGATGTCATTTGATTTCATCTAACTACATCCATGTTAACAGTTTTCAAAAATTGAAGCCATATTTGTAGGAAAATTAGGAATATAATAATATTATATTATTAATTTAATATTTAATAAGTAATAATATTATTTATTGTTATTACTATTATTAAAGTGATGGTCTCGGGATCTCGTTCTCCTTATGTCCATTTAATGGATTAAGTACGTGCTTTAAAAGACTCAGTCTATCAAACAAGTAAGCCAGAGAGAATATAGTTAGATTCGGAGATACTTTTCCTTTGTTGGCAAAATTTGCAGAGTTAATTCTGTTAATTTCTTCTCTTAATAGGTTTGTAATGTTCCACAAAGACGCCTCTTTACCAGAAACATCTTATGTTATTACAGATAAAACTTAATAGTTGTAATTTATGTTGTAATATTACCCTTTGAATATTGTAACTTTTTGAATTATTCCTATTAAGATACTACCTAATACGTCATTTTAAGTTTTATAAATCATGTGAGAAGGTTGAAGTTAAAAGCCGCTTTGTTACAAAGAATGTCAAATAACTTTTCCAGTTCTATGCTTCAGTATTACTCAAAAGCAATTATGTTCATAAATATACCAAGAAATAAATGTCTGATGTTTAACTCCGTTAACAGATTACATGACTTTTGCTAGACAACCAATAATCACACTCTAAAAACGACATAAAGTACATGGTTGATTTGTGTGTGCTTTCATAATTTGAAGAATATTATAGTACACATTCATCGTATTACTTCTTTAATAGATCTTCTAATTATTTTGATTAACATCTGAAAACAATTCTGATTATCTTATTTCTGATAAATAATTTATAATTCCATGTAAACAAAATGGAGGAGAGAAGCTTAAATTATATGAAGTTGAGTTTTCAGTTTTTATAGTTATATTGTCCTTATTGGTCATCACAATTTAGAATCTTTCATAATATTATTACTACAGTAATCCCAAAAACAATCTATCTGAGATTTACATGTTCTTCAAGTCCTTTAGATGTTTTTTCGATGATGTCTATGTACATGTGGGTGTCTGGCTGTGTTAGTATGCAAGATATTGTGGGCACGCAACAGACCACAAAATTTTCTGTATCAAATCCTTATTTTACAAAGGAATGTGCTATATCATATAGATGTTAGTTTTCATAAGATGTTGCTTCATAAGAAAACTACCTGTTTTGTTACATTTTATGATTTTAGAAAGTGTAACACTAATTTTAAAATAAGGCATAATTTTATAATTAAGGCATATTGCTTCATAGGAAAGTGAGTTTTTTGGACAAAATGAGTTTTCAGACTTCTTTTTTAACTACTAGTTCTAGAGTTTTTGAAATTTTCTGATTATTATGGAATTAAAAATAACATTAAATGAAAAACAAATTCAGAAGTTTGAATAACTGTAAAAGTAGGTTTTACAATAAAATATCAACTTATTTATAATTTATTCTGAAAGCTTGTGGGCGTGAATCAGGTTACACTTTTGATGTATCATAGTGAAGTTGTATCCAAGAAGCAGAAATTGATGTGAACGAATGATTTCTCCAATTACTTGAAGAAAACCTACCTATTTTGTTACATTTTATGATTTTAGAAAGTGTAACACTAATTTTAAATGGCATATTACAGAACAATTAAGTTGTGGCAAAAAAATCAATATAAAAACCAAAATGATTGATGGTCCTCTATTTCAGATTATGTTACAAACTCCCAAATTGTTGGAAGTTGGATAGAAGAGAAAAGAACTTAAATTGGTTCTTCCATATTTTTGAAGAAGAAAAAATATTAATTTATAATATTCTACGACACGGAAATACTCTTTAATTGTTTTTAAATTAATGTTGAAATTGGAAAAGCTATGTAACAGATACATTGACTTAGGTCACCACAGCAATGTTCTGCTGTAAGAGATTTATTTGTAGAACATAAAATCTTAGCACCAAATATTCATACTGGCTCTATAAAAGTATGTTTTTTTTTTATAATTTTATAATTTTTTTTTACTCTTGCAGCGGAACCAACTGTGTAATTTGATTGGTTGTGTGATATTCAGAAACATGAGTGATACGACTAATGAATCAACTACCATCTACCCAATCTCCAGGAAGAAATATAAACACCTCCCCACTTAGATATATTTAACAAGAAAGACTAATGTGTAGCCTATTGAGACTAGTACAAAATGGAATAGCCTCAATGGGAAATAAAATGCTTACAAATTTGATAGAACAAACCATTAATAGTTTGACTTATATGTTGCGTGGATACAATGCTTCTAAAAATATTTTACAAAGGGCATCAAAGTAAAATCATATCCCATATTGGATGTTTTTTCTGATTTCATTAAAGATGCTCTACTCTGTTATACTGGTGAGTCAACAATTAATGATACAACGAGTGTAAATGCCTTTAGTCACATGTGGAACTCTGGAAACAAGGGGACTCTGGAGAATACGGAAGTGAACCGTTTAGAAAAGTTGTAACTTACAAATAACCTGAGATCTCCATCATTTTCGCACTAGATATTCCAGGTTTTTCAGGGTTGCAACTGACAAATGAAGCAGAATAATGTAGATAAATGATGAAGAGAACAAACGAGTCCAATTTAGTTTGAAACACTCAATCCAACTGAATTTATATTTGTATGAATATGCTGTGTCTTTAAAAGGAAAGTATTAAAAATATATGTAGATCTCTTACGATTTATATTGTTATTTACTACCTATGCAAGCTGCAATTCACATCATAGAATAATGCAGACTCTATTTGGAATAGGTGAAAATCTTTGGTCACTTTGTAAGGCAAAGTTTATATTTTATGTGAGGCAATCTCTTGATGAAGATAATGATTTTCGGAAAACCTACCCAAAACCAGTTAAATTTATGGATAGATTTCTAATGGTATTTATAATGGTAATTATAAAGTTCATTTAAAGAAATTAAAATTTGAAGTTGAATTTATAATTACCACGGCCGCGGTAATTGGTAAAATGATTATTGCTACAGGCAAGCAAGTGATACGTAACTGATTACCTATGACTCCGATATTACGCTTACAGAATAACTGAATTGGAATAAAACTAATAATCCATTGGTTTTCAATGCATCTTATGTTGACTTATAGTATTGTTGAGTGTGGAGCATTGGAAACATTTCTAAGTGTTTTCGTTTTGTGATGAATTCATTGATCCATTTCAGTGTTTGCATATATATATATATATATATAATATATATATATATATATATATATATATATATAACTGAAGGAGTCTAATCTCGTGTATGAATACACCTGTCAAATCGGGGACCGTGAGCCCTGCAACGATTCATACATTGGGATGACAACTACATCACTGTCGAGAAGACTTACCATGCACCTTTCTATAGGCGGTCCCAAGAAACATTCAGAGGACAAGCATAATACCAAAATAACTAGAGACCTACTCGTGAGTGGAACTAAAATAATTAGAAAAGAAAACAACTTCAATCGGCTGCAAATCGCAGAAGCAATAATAATTAAACAGAATAAACCTACAATAAATATTCAAACGGGTAGTAGTGAGAGAGTGCTTAAACTATATGCGCCTGATTGGATGAAAAAACCGTTAACTGTCAGTACCCCCACCCCACCATCCACCCCACCTCAGTCAGTTGCTCTTGTGAATCAGGCCGAAGAGCAGCTACTTCAAACTTCTACGATATAATGTGTTTTATTACCAACTCCAAAGACTAATAATTTTCCTCTTTGTTTAATTAATCACCCTGAAGATGACTGGAAGCCAGTCGAAACATGTCGGTTATAACTTAATTAACATTCTCCAACGTTTGGATGAAGGAAAGAAGAAGGTATTCAGAAACCTTGAAAAACTAGTGAAGAAAATGACATCAGCGAAATACGGTCAGCTGTTCAACGAAATATATATATATATATAGTCGTTATCAGCCTTTGGAGCGATTCACATCTTTTCCTGAAGACGAGGACATCGAAATATAGTAGTGAGTTCAGTGGTTTCCTTTCTATGTGTTCTTTTTTAAATTCTAGTTGATATATATATATATATATATATATATATATATATAGTCCACAAAAAATATTGGACAATAAAATGCAGTAAAGGATTCTAACATGAGAGAAAAACTATTGTCTTATTTTGACAGTAATCCGAATCACAACCTGAATGAAGGGATGAAACTGTGTTTTCAAGTTGATAGGAAGTTATAAGCTAAACCAACATAGTCCCACCTTGAAACATAGAAATATGTAAGCGAAATAAATAATTTGAATATAAAAATATCTATAAGAAAATTAATATTTTCAATTTCTCGAGTATATCTTATCCCTGAATAATACTTGAGAGCATTACATTCAGTTGGCAAAACGTGATCAAACTTTCAATCTCTGGCAGCCTGTAAAGATTCAATCTCTTGTAAATAATATTCTTCCTTCATTATTTAAAGAGACAATACGCTATTTTCTGTTATTAGAGGCATCGATCTGACCATTTAATTTTTAATAAATATTTTAAAAAAATTTTCAATTATTATTTATTCTGCGTTGTAGTAATTATTTGTGGGTAATATAATTATAAAAAAACAAAATTTGATATAATGTTCCATACTGTAGGGTATTTAGGAAGTAAATTTTAGATATGTATTTTTTATTCAGGAAAACTACTTGTGTTCTTAATCCGAGTTCTTCTCATTTCGTTCAAATAATATATTTTTCGAAAACTACAACAAAAGATTAAATAATTAGTTAAAAGAAGATACTTTGTTTAATTTAACAGAACTTGCACAGACCGAACAGAAAGTCTTTGTGTCGGTCGGTGGACACTTCCCCGTCTCTACTCCTGTGTTCCTTTTCCTTTTCCTACCTTTCCTGAGGACGACCTGATAGCCGAAATCATCGATAATAGTAAGTGTTAGTCTATTTTTTTTTCTAGTGATAACTTTAATTATTTGTCCGTTTGGACCGTTTGTTTTCAGTCCAAAGTATATATATATAATTTTTTCGTTGGAAATACGATCCAAAACGGACAAATATAGTTCAATATAGACAAAGAAACATAGAAAAATCAAAAGAACACACTTACAGTCTCTAATTTTTGGTTTGAATCGTCTTCAGGAGAGATAAGAGAGGGAAACCAGTGCGGAAACCCCTGTGTTTCCTGCCGTTGTGTTTCCGGCGTGCTTGGTCGCCCATTCTCTTTTCTCCTGAAGACGGATCATCCGAAAATTTGAGTTTGTAAGTGTGTCTCTTTCTCTGTGTGTTGCTTTTCTTCATTTTTGAACTGATATATATATATATATATATATATATATATATTATATATATATTATTGGTATAAATAGGCAGCAGATCTTCTTTTAAACAAGTATCATTAAAATTAACCGCAGTCTCAGCATTCACATTATTATTATTATTATTATTAATTTTCTTAATCTATTTATTCTCTATTAGTCCAGTTATACCGTTGACCTTTCAACTCTTTTATTCTAACCGCTTGTTTCTTGTTCATTATTGACCTTTGACCTTCTCTTTATATTAACCTGTACTATCCTTTTAATCTATTTATAGCAATGACTAAGCATGAGTCATCGATTTTAATTTAACATGTCACTTGGCCAACTCCTTTTCCAGTTGAACCCTGTTAGCAGGAGGTTAGTTCGTAGGACCGAATCTCTCAGTCTTAAGATCGTGAATGCTGAGACTGCGGTTAATTTTAATGATATATATATATATTATATATATATATATATATATATATACAATTAAAAGAAACGGTCCAGCGGACTTTTTTAAATAAAATAAGTTCAAAACGAAGGAAACACACAGAAAGATACAGACATAAATCACATCAATATTTTGACCATCGTCGTCATCAGGAGGTGTGAAGAGCGAAGAGTCCCGCAAGAAGGTAGGGCGATGACTCATTCGCGACTCTTCGCTCTTCACACCTCCTGATGACGACGATGGTCGAAATATCGATGTGAGTTATGTCTGTGTCTTTGTGTGTGTTTCATTCGTTTTGAATTTATTTTATTTAAAAAAGTCCGCTGGACCGTTTCTTTTAATTGTGTATATATATATATATATATATATATATATATATATAACTTAAAATAAACTGTGACACATGGACAGAAACATAACAAAGACTCACTTTTCAATATTTCGACCGTACAGGCGGTCGGCCTTTAGGAAAAGAAGTGAACTGATGGAGAGACGACAGTCAACTCATATAGTCAACTAGATATATATATGTATAAATATATAATATATATATATATATACATATAAATATTTTACATAAACACGTGAAATAACAAACAATGATCAAACCTAACGTTGGGTTTTTGACTCTGACGAAGACATCTTGTTACGGTTGAAAGTCTTGTGTCTTGTTTTCCCATTTCATATTGTGGTTTGATCATTGATATATATATATATATATAACTTAATATACATTATAACAAATGTAAGAGAAAGATATACACCGACATAAGTAAGTCCTATATTTCGACAGTGTCGTCATCAGGATGTGAAGAGTCCCACATGGTGGGAAGATAAATTGAAGGAAAGGTTTAGAAAACAAGAAATAGGAAATAGCATATAGAAGATAACCATTATGATAATGAATTCATAAATATTTATAAATATATTAATGAATTAAAGCAGATAGTATATGGAATATTAAAAAAAAATTAAAAATTAATTTAAATCAGTAAAGAAGAAAGAAAAGTTTTATACAAACCCTTTATAAATATGATCGGTAATTATTATATTTATTGCACTAAATGTACTTTATTATTTAAAGGTTTACTTTAATTAGTTATTATAGCATATTTACTTACTATCCGTGGTGTTTTTAATAGGCTAATTGTAACTTTCCTTTAGTTGTATAATAGTTCTGACAGTTATGTAATCAGCTTAAGGGGCTTTTAATTTTACCAGTATCTCTTGTATTTTCCCTTAGATATTATTGTAACAAATAAAGCATACTCAATTGTACAGGACAGACGTGAGTTAATAATAGCTGTGCAGTGCGGCAATATCTTCCTTTATCACGTTTGAATGTTAAATTTACTTACTTTTATTATATACAACTAAGAGTATATACAATGTAATTAAAATATGTAAAAAGAAAAAAATGTTATATAATGTTTTAAGAAAAATTTTTTTTTACTTTATGCCGGAGATAGCAATGTATTATTTATGACATTGATATTGCACACAAACTATAGTGTTTTCCCTTAAACAAAACACTATATCTGTATGTTACATTTCGTTATTGCCCATGAAATGTAATGTATTGCCCATGGAAAGTTGTGAACAGTATTCTAGTCACGCGCTTTACGGTAACACCATATACCATAACCTTAAACATAAAATAGTGTTTTGATTTACTGTTTCAATGGAGTAAATAAATGTTGTAATCAAATAAAACAATATCAATTCAACTTAAATTAGTTTATATTTATTCAAAAAACAATTCAAATGCAAACTTTTATTTTTAATGCCGCTTCATTATACATAAAACAATAAATACATTCCTTACCATAGATTCTGGTTCAAAAACTTATCTAATTATAATTTAACTGCAGTTTTTTTTTTCATTTTCAATCGGGTTTGTATTCATTAATACTCAGAAATTAGGGTAAATATAATGCACAGATGTTGCTGACATTGTTAATTATCTAATATTCTTGCATGCATATTATTATTACCACTGAGGTTAGTATGATTTATATTATTAATATGGCAAACCGTCATATCTCGTACGATGATGTTGGAGTCGTTGGAGCGCTTTTGGACGTTGTCCATCTGAAATCGCAGCTAACTAACTAACCTACTGAGCTGTTGTAAAAGATTGGTTATAAAAGACGTGACAGAAAACCAACCCTCTATAACAGGTCAGTAGGTTAGTTAGTTAGTGCGATTGAAAATGGACAAATCCGAAAGCGCACCAACGACTCCAACATCATCGTACGAGGTATGACGGTTTGCCATATTAATAATATAATATTTTTGCAATTAAGAATTACAATAAATAATGATAGTTCTAAAATAATAAGCATCACTCTAATTTAGAATCAAAAACAAAACTTGACTCAGGGAATTCAGTATCTATTTTGTTTAAATCCTATAATAATGCAGACTCCACTAATGTTTTCTAAATGCATGTTCTCTCATTTTACAGAATTCATTGCTTCTTTTCAACTAATGTGAGTAAAATCCTTTCAGATGGTTTCATTTAGGCCAGATATTCTAGATGAACTTTGCATGCGATGTAAATACAACTCGAAGTAAAAGATTATATATTTCATTCTTTTATTTTCATAGAAACTTAAAAATAAACTTAAACATTATTTTTCTAAGATTATTTAGATATACCGAGGTAGATGAGGTATAAACAAATAAAATATATATAATTTCATCAAGAAAACAATTCACAAAGGACAACGAACGTTTCAGAGTAAACTATAATAACACAATAAATAGAAAAACAGACTTGCAGTCTCTAATTTTCGGTTGGGCTATCATCAAGACTTCAAGTGGGACACTATGCACACTTGCGAAGAGACGGTTGGAGATCAACAGTGTGGTCTTCAACTGTCGCTTCGTAAGTTCTCTTGGCGTCGCTATTTCTTCTCTCCTGATGACGTTTAAACCGAAAATTATAGTCACACAGTAAGTGTGTTTTTTTATTTACTATGTTACTATAGTTTACTCTGAAACCTATATATGTCGGTAGTTATATATATATTTATAAAAGGATTTCACATAAACACGTGAAATAACAATCAATGATCAAACCACGATAAGAATTATATATATATATCATTGAATAACTGACCGTATTTCACTGATGTAATTTTCTTCACCAGTTTTTCAAGATATTCAGAAACCTATTTTGTTTTTCAAGTTATCAGGTGAAGAAAATTACATCAGTGAAATACGGTCAGTTATTCAATGAAATTTGCTTGAATGAAGGACTGCTCCCAAATTTTACAAACATATATATATATATGAAACATTTTATATGTCGTAAGGTTCCAGGAGCACACGAGAAAGCACACAAGTGCCAAAGATTAGCAGTCTGCGATACAACAAAGTGAACATCATATATTGGTTGTCCTAATTTTTTTACTAACTCAATCGTATTTCGTTTATCAAGAGTATCGTACGAACTCAGAACCGGTGGTTTAACGTTCTCTTCGAAGACGAAGTTTTGAGACTTTTTTCACCATGCACAGGAATAAATCGAGGGCCAAAGTCGTTTTTGAACCTTAGATCTACCAGTTCTGGGGCGAGCAGGTTAGCTACTGGGCTCATAACATTTATATTACATCAGAAAATATTCAGCCTTTTATTTAATATGGATGATTTTATCAAAATGAATAATTTTTAAATAAAAATTATGGATGTACGATTTTGATCAGCTATCTTTTTCTACTATTCCCGGGTTGTGCTTTATTCTCAAACCTCTTTCTATTTAATCGTCATTTATTTATGTACTATAAAAACTTTCCCAGGTTTTTATATATTTACTTCTTATCAGATCTGAAAGAGCACTTAACATTCCTACATTTTAATGAACTGAAGTAGATTAAAAATATCTAGTATATTACTTTCTGTCACATTTGAAAACAAATCAAACATGTTATCATCTGCCAGAAATAATATTAATTTTTCTTTTTACTCGAGAGAAAAAATAAACCGTAAAAAGCGTAATTAATTACAGCTTATTATTTCATGTCAAATAATAATTGGTTTCGCCAAAGAATAATAATGGTTTTTTTGAGTTTTATGAAATCAGATTATTTCTAGTGTGTTGAAATATAAAATCCATGAAGTTGCACATTGTTAAGATGTATTGCAAAATTTACAACATTTTAATCACTATATTTATGTTGAAATTATAATGAAATATAAACATAAATTTAATTAAACAGTAATTAACGAAAACAAATCTTTCCATGAATAATAATGTAAAAAACAATTCATATCTCGAAATATCTTCTTTCTGAGGTTAGATCTAATGAATAACAGAAAATGAAAATACAACTTGATTACTGCTCTTATCCTAAACCATGATAGAATGACATTCTCTTGTGTTTTACAATACTCCGAAAAATGTATATATATAAACAATATATATATATATATATATATCCACTTCATTTCATTAAAAATGTTAAAAACCAATGTACAATGTGAATTTTAGGAGTACATTAAAATATTAAAGTTATAATAAGGTAAATGTTAATCGTAATTATTGTAAAACATTTCAGCTATAATACATAAACTATAGGATAGAGACAAAAGTTTTGGATCAATTTTCCCTGAGAGAAATAAATTTTTTGTTACCTTGGGAGAAAGGAGGTGACAGAACACTAAATAACGCCGCACTAAGGTGTGTGCCATAATTCACTTCGGCACCTCGACACCGACACATTTCTCTAGCCCTTCCTCTTCTTCCTTCACAGTCAATATTCATCAAAGTAATCTTGACAATTCAGTATTTCTTCAAATTATTAACTTACTAAAGCTTTACGGCTTCACACAAAATGTGTTTTTTTCATTTTTTTTCTATATTTGATAGATCTACTTAAATTAAGTTTTTTTTCCCCAGAATTTAGTTAAGATATAAAAGTCTGTCTTCCAGTTGTACTATTAATGCCTATTAATACTATTAATGTACTATTAATAGAGTTGTATGGCCAGAAAAATGCTTTATACATAAAGGCTTAATATATTGCTCACAGACACACACACACACACACACACACACACATATATATATATAATGATTTCACATAAACACGTGAAATAACAATCAATGATCAAACCACAATAAGAAAATGTGAAAGCAAAACTAAGATCTTTCAACCGTAACAAGCGGTCTTCGTCAGAGTCAAAAACCCAACTGAATCACTAGATGCAGAGAACATCTGGTGAGGGGTTGAGAAGAGTGGGAGGGAAGAGTGGTATTTTAAAAGGGTAAAAGCGCAGGAAAGGACTAATATCCAGAAAGGGATGTTTGAGGAAACAAAGGAGTATAGTAAGAAAGAGTAAAAAACTATCCGCTAGCTGTCAACCCTCTTAGAAGAGGCTATTGCTCTCGTAACGAAAGTATCAAGTTTGAAGAGACAGTTACTAATGTTTATAATATTTGATCTATTAAATTTAATTAGAGACAATTCAATAATATTTCTTAACAACATTGATTTTTCATAGGTAATAAATTTAGCTCCTGTCCAATCAATTTGATGATTTTCATTTTTTATATGCAAGAATAAGACACTACTTTTTTCCTGTCTACTTACGTTGTATTGGTGTTGTTTTACACGTGTCTTTAATGATTTACCAGTTTGACCAATATAAATTTTATGGCAATTTTTGCACGAAATTTTATAAATACCACCGGACTCCAATTCGCTGGGAGATGTTAATGAGATGTTTTTGGGTAATATGTTAATAAAAAACTCAAATAGCTGAACACACTTACAATCTCTAATTTTCGGTGAACCGTCATCAGGAGAGTCATTACCAACTTGGAGTGAACCGTCAACACCAAAGGCAATTGTGAAGCAACGCTTGGAGATATAATATGTATATATATAATTATAAACAAAACTAAAGTTTATCGGGACTCAGTCAGTTCTTCAAGTTCAAATTAAACTCTCAATGCCAAAGTTTTGGTTTTTATTTAAAACCTTTTTCGGAGGCAAAAGTATAAATTTTGAAACAGAAAAACTAAGTATAACATTATAAATTATTTTACATGAAATATAGTCGGTGAATTTCAACAACAACTATCTAGTTTTTGAACTTTGTATATACTTTGTATATATCTTGAATGATGTTATGAATTTTATATGAAAAGCTTGATTGGGTCATATAACAATCTGTTTCCGTACCTTAATAACAAGAAACAACAATTAAAATTATCCCTGTCAATCATGTTCTGTGAATTTATTTCAATAACTATTACTATAATTTCTGAGTGACACAAAGGTTTACAGGTAGTCTAGTACTATACTAAAATTTAATAATAATACTTTAATTTTAGATATTAAAATTTATTATCAGTTTGTGGTTCTTAACCCTAGATAGAAATGTGCTTCTTAATTTGTAGACAATATCATTTAATACAATTTTATGGTAAATAAATTAGAAAAATATAAATACATGATAGTCAATTATCTGTTGAATAACTACAAACGGGTTTTTATTATATTTAGTTATCTTTTTAAAGATTTTATAAAGACTACAGAATTAAGTTGTGTCATAAGACACAATGAATTCTAGTCAATTTGCTAGTATAGTGAGATCTCGTTCTTTTTTTTTGCATTGAATGCTGTGAGGGTAGATGAATAAGTGTGTATTATCTATAATAATAACATCAATAATGTCACTGTGCATACTTCTGAGATAGTCATTTATTTAGCTTCTATTTGCTCTGTATTATTTTTAAACTTTTGTCATTATTTTTCAAAACTCTTAATAAACCAGAATAATTTGATAATGCTATAAAGAGTAAGTATAGTCAGGTGTTGTCTACTGGTTGTTTGATTGAATCTTTGCCAAATCTTGGAAATCATATTTTTTATATAATGTTGTCTGCATTTCCCACAAGACTAGCAATGTTAGGTACTCGTGAATGTTAAAAATATCCATGTTATTCAGATTTTGTGAAAAAAAACTCTCAAATCAAGTAGACAGTCTTTATTGGGACTATTCTTTTAAAATAATTTACAAATAATGATGGTTCATAACCAAAATAGCTACCAAACGATGAAAAAATGCTTTCTTTCCTAGAACAAAGGGGATGTAAAACTGTATTTTTTTCTCTAAAAATCTTTGGCGTACAAATATGGCTTCTATGATTTTATTTTTATAATCAATTGAGAAAATATCATGGAAAATCTGGATTTCTACGAACAAAAATGAATTTTCTGTAACTGAAGTTATTTTCAGTTTTCATTCTTATAAAACATTGCAGGATGTGTTTTGTCCGATCATAAAACGATTATTTTTAATTCGAGTGTGTAACATAATACAGATTTTGGTATGACTCGTAAAAATAACTATCTATTTTAACTTTTTCAAAAATTTTTTTTACGATTATGAATAATTTGAAAACAATGAAAAACCAACCAAGGGTAATAAATTAAACGAGAATTGACTTTAAAAGTAATAAATATTAAACTTTTTTCATTCGTTTGGGATAAACTTCGATTGAAAACTATTTGATTCATTGGTCTTCAAGAACCCAAGATTTATACAACTTTCTTTTTCAATATTAAAAATCTGGTGTAGGATACCACACGATTTTCATTAATCTCATTACAAATATACACTTTCTTAAGCTAATTTAGAATACTTAAAGAAATGAATGATTTTTTTTTATTGCAATGACCAGACATTATTAATTGGGATTGCAACTAATTCACAACAACAGATATGACTTTTGAAATTGCAGATTTCAGTAACAAAGAATTAAATATTGAGGCGATACTTTATCTTTTGTAAACAATTTTTTTGAATTACTTTGATTATTTTTAAACATTTGATAGAAATTTTATCAAAATGGAATACTAATTAGAGAATCCGGATAATACTAAATTAGAGAAATAACAATTATATATTAGGTGCTTACAGTGACAAGGTACATAAGATTTATTCAAATCCCAGCACCAAGCCCAAATTCTCTTTTGAGTAGTGTATTTTTAGTTATATTTTTAACTCATTATGTGATAATTATTAGTATTAGTGGTTACTATTCCAATTACTCATTTGTCGTCAAGATTTTAAAAAAAAATCCTTTTTTTTTGAATAAATTTTATTTTGTAAAAAGTGATATCTAATGTAGTAATGTAGTTATTGAGTTTGAGCTTGTGGGTGTGTGTGTGGTGTGTGTATGTGTGTGGGTGTGTGTGTGTGTGTGTGTGTGTGTGTGTGTGGGTGTGTGTATGTGTGTGTGTGTGTGTGTGTGTGTGTATTTTTGTACATGTGTATGTAAGCTCTTTTTGTCATTAACTACTCAAATGGATTTAAACATAGAGACATATATCCGTTTATATTATAGCACATTTTCGTTGAAAATACGATTCAAACGGACAAATAAAGTTTAATGTAGACAAAAAAACATGGAAAAATTAAAAGCACGAACTTACAGTCTCTAACTGTTGGTTTGAACCACCTTCAGGAGAGATAAGAGAAGAAAACCAAGCGCACTGATACAGAGAGGGTTGGAGACTGTCTGTACCAGTGTACTTGCTTTCTCTCCTTATCTCTCCTGAAGACGACTCAAACCGATTATTTAGGCTGTAAGTGTGTTTTTTTTTAATTTCTCTATGTTTATTTGTCTACGTTTATATTATAGAGTGTATGGGTCAAACATCGTTTGTGTCAAGAAATATGCATTTGTGTCAAGCAGTTTTAGGAGTACCTTTTACCTATATGATATCACACCCTCATATCACCTCGTCGGGGAAGTATACATTGGCACCTAATAATCCATAGAACATGAAAACAAGTATTTCAGTATTCAATCTGAGTATGTCGTAGAACTGATCCGATGCTACGCAGATGCCGTGATTCTCTAATTCTCCATCTTTTCGTCTTCAGGCAGCATGGTTTCTTCTCATAAAGAACAGAAGAAACTCAGCCTCCTGCTAGAAAATCCTCTAGAATTTATACAACTTTGTGTTTGTAACAACAGATATTGTGGAGCCTTCACCACATGACAGGTTCAGGGACTGGGCGGTGTTACGATATGACGATTGAAAGAGCACTGATAGTTTTTATTAAACATTCGGGTAGATACATGACAAACCTGTTTTCTAGCCCATAGAAGAGCTCAACTTATTACAGCATACAATTCCTTACTTTACATATGTGACACCTTTGTGGTTTTGCCAGTCGATGGACTTATTTTGGAAGTACACTCCCTTTACTGTGCGTATCACTGTTGCCGATTATAACTAATATTTGAATAAATAAGGTTTATTTTTATTATCATTTTATAACATTGTATTTCTCTCTATTTATTTAAGTTGTTCGTATTATAATCCTTAGTTCAGTATAATTCACTTTACAATAATTGTGGTATAAAAATAATAGGGTTATTTTACAGAACTCATATACAGGACTCATTGCCTTGAGTGTTAAAGACAACGATCCGTCCAGGCCCTGGCCAATTGTCATCCCGAAAAGACATACGACACTGTTACGGCTCCCCTGTTGCCCTACCGTATAAATATGCAAATATGAATTCTGTAGCTACCTCAAATAACGCTGCTCGTCTCGTAAACTGCCTGTACTTCCATTCCGGTACGAGGATTTATTATCGTGTCGGTGAAAGAGAATAATTCACCCAGGAAACATTTCTACTCAGAGAAAAAAAAACCTACAATCTCAGCTAAAAATTAAAAATTATAAAATGTCATTGTTCGAGGTTTAACCTGGTAAAATATGATACGTTTACTAAATGTATGGAAGTCTTCAGTTTTTCAAATTAAGTTTTATTGTTACAATTGGTTGTAATAACTTTGACTTGTATTTTTGTTCATACGATATATACTTTATATTTAAACGTGTAGCAGTTGACATTCTTTATGATTAACGTCCCTTCATCTTTATCTCTTTGCTTGTTGTTCTAAAGATTTCAAAATAATAGATTAAGGATGCTTTGCTGAGTTCAGAACTAACTTCTCTAAAACCAGGTTTTACCGAGAACATTTTATCCACCATGAAGCCAGATAAGAACAAACAGCTCTACCTAATTTTAATTTGTCTTTCAACTGATTTTATCTCTACCAAATCCTTTCTTTTTATAACATGTCATGTTGTTTAATTGTTCAATAAGCCATCAAAAAAATATTCTTTTATACTTTAACCTTAAATTGAGTACACAAATGCACAATTTAGAATGATAAACTAATAATATAATTACCAAACAAAGTAAAATAAAATAATTAAATATCTTATGTTTTCAATAGTTGTTCAATCAGATAGAACAACTGATGATGTGTATATCAATATAAATTGGAGATGGCCAATATATGTTATATATTTTGAACATAAAACATTGAATTTCATTCAATAATGAAATAATTGAATATAACTTCATGTTATCGAAATAATTTTATTTCGATTCTTTGTTTTTAAAAATAACTGTTCTTCTTGTTGATTTTCGCTGCTGAGATGGATCAGAGAAGATTAATCTCTCATATCGAGACAAATTCGATATTTACAAAGACATTTCTGTGCATACTCCTTAAAAATAATAATAACTAAAGATATACTTTACAGTAATATAAGTAGAATCAATATAATTTATTTACAACTTAAGTATGTAATTAACAACATAACAATTACTTCAAGCATTACACACCAAACATTCTTATGGTACTACAAAGAAAAGCAAATTAGTCCGGCTGTTCTCCTAACCTGATGTTTTCTTGTATCTCTTGATACATCTCTATCTATATACGAATATAATCTTCAATGATGAAGCTAAATTGTTATACTATAGTTGATAATTAAAATAAATGAATTAATTTGCTAATTAAATGTTATATTATTTAGATATTGCTAATTATTAACTTAATCAGATTATTACCTCTGATAAAGTTCTAAATACACCACAATACGTTGGAAAGAAAGAGTATTATTTATAGGCGTAAGCCTCATACAAACATTATATATAAATTATAAAGTCAAGATATTTATCATCAGTAAAAATATTTTTCTTTATATCAAAATATTCCCTTTATGAATCGACTTACCGGTATGGAAAATACGTTCTCCCACAACAAATAAGTTACACCAACCAACAAAAGGTGAACATATAAAACATATCAAAACATACTAATGATCGTCATTTTTTTCAGTTTTTATCCATTCCGTTTTTTCATGAATAAGAATCAATATCAAGAAATTTTTTTGGTAAAATTCAACATCAAAGGAACTTAATTGGGCACCATTTTTATACAAATTACCATGATATTTTGATGGATATTATTCTAATTTGTTTTAAATTGAGCTCAAATCATTACTAAAAATATTACTGAGCCGATTCGATCTTGATCAATTTTAAAAATGGACAATATCTTTACTAACAATTCCATTCGTTTTTCTCCCTCCCCATTATTATATTATACGCTCTATTTTACTGACTTTGTGAAACTTATCGTATTACTTGACATGTCTGTTACGATATACTTGAAAATTACGATATATAAACATATTTAAGAAAAAAAGAAATGGCCCGTTGGGACAAAATATCGAACGATTAAAGAAAAGAACTTATGGAAACAATAAACAACTTACATAAATATTTTGACCTTTCCTGATGTCGACGAGATCAAAATAATGAAGAGAGTTGTGTATTGTTTCTACTTGTTCTTTTCTTCAAATCATAGTAAACGTATATACGTATTATCGTTCTTTACTTTAAATTACCTGCATACCAAATTCAATTCAACGAATTTAGTAAGTGCTTATTTGCTCTCTGTTTTTCTGTGTTGTGTTTGTGTCATGTAAAGTTTTATAAATCCTTATGGACCGTTTCTTCAATTTAGTATATATATAATTACAGTTACAACTAGAATACACAACAAAGAGACTGACACTTATAATTTTTCATCATTTCTGCTTTTTTGACGTCTCTTAGAGTGAAAAAAAAAACTAGGAAAAAACACAAGAGTTGAGACACCAAATGGTTAACTGTATGATTATACACATCTATATATATTATCAAACCAAAATATGAAATTGGTTCAATCATTTGGCGATCATTGGCGATCTTTCAACCGCCACAACCGCAACAAGCGGTTGAATGATCTTAGTCTTTTTTTTTAATTTCTTATTGCGGTTTGATAATTTATTGTTAATTCACGTGTTTATGTCAAATCATATATATATGTATAGATAAAATTATTGTTAAAAGTTTCGTTTGTATATACATAGTTTGTAAGTGTGTTTCTTTATTTTGTGTGCTACCTATCTTCAATTTTGAACTGTTATATAAATATAGTGAAACACAATTCATGATCATTTTTGTTTCAATCAAGGTTCAAAAGAAAGTTAAAAGGGAATATTTTTAAAGGGATTTTTGCAATTATTTGAAACTCAAATAATTTAAAATCAAAGCTTAAAAATACAATTACATTTTTATTATCATTAAATATTTGGTCAGTCAACAGCCAAATGAGCGCTTTCTCAGAACGTTTTGAAGTAGAATAGGTTAACACTGGGAGCTACCTTAGAATTTAAGAATCTTAAAGCATTCCTTGAAGGGGAGACCGTGACGATTATCGCAGCATGCAACAGGCTTCTTACAGCGTGGGCCAACAGATATCCTGTTTTTGTTAATACGAAGACTAAGATCGTAGAAGACTTAGGCTAATGTTGTAATAGTCTCATTTAGTGCAGTCCTAATGTTAATCACCGTACCATAGCAAGAAAACGTATACGGATAATTAGAGTTAGTAGTAAGCAAAACAGTGTGAAATATTAATTAACTAGCGTCTTATTAATACTTAAAATATTAGGCTCAGTTTATATTAGTATAATGATATGATTTCGCATCATGCCATTCACTGTAGAGTAAAATAAGTTAAGGAAATAGTCTCTACATATAGAACTTTAATAATATAAACAACACGTTTCGAACACATAGGGTTCTTCTTCACGTATAAAACTAAAAAAACTTGAGATGAGAGAGTTATCTATAGTACAAAATAAGTAGTACACAATAAAATAGGGAATCAGGGATGTAAACACCCAAGGATGAGTGTCTGTGTACAACTGACTTCAAATGGTATGGAAGTGCGTGGGCGTATGGAGTGTACATCTGTTCAATCTATATTTTTTTTTAATATTGATGACTATTAATTTGCTATTTAAATCTATATAATTTTCAATATAACTGCAAAAATTACGCTACTTATTAGTCCAATCAAAACACTAAGTAACCAATTAGATGACACATATGAAGCCAATCCAACAGAACTCAAAATTAATCGTACGTGAAAACTATAAACCCATACATGTCTGACTGTGAAAGATTTTTAAGAAGTTTAGTAAATAATTTGAGTAAATTTTTCAAAACTGTTTTATACTTTTAAAAAAATATAAAATCTTGTACCGAATAATAATTAATATTTAAAAAAAGCATATAAAATATTCTTCACAATAGCATTATTGTAATTGTGGATAAGTTTGTTCAAACGTATAATAATATGAAGAGTGCTGTAGAGGTCAAAGGTTTTTGCGTTAAAGATTCTTGTAACTCAAGAAAATTACAAAATCTAGATCACCATTTTTTAAATATTTCAAAACAAGTGGTTAAGAACTTGTAGAAAATATGAAAGCTGTTGGTCGCAATAAAATGTTTACTGATTTTTATTATTAATTTAAGAAAACATAGTACTGTAATAAGTACTAAAGCTGATAAATCAATACTAACATAAAATAAAAGACTACCATGAAAAAATCGATTTCATGTTAAGCGATAAAAATGTTTTTTTCGAATAAAGGGATAAAATTATTTGAAAAAATCAAGCCAAATTGAAAATTAAATTTCTCTCTAAGCCTCTTTATTGCCAAATAAAAACGGGTCAATGAAAACCCTTAAAAAAATCAAGTATTGCCAACCCTGTATCTTCCGATATGTAAAATAATACAAATTTCTTGACAATGTATTTCCCGTTATTTTTATTTAATATCACTATCATATAGAAGTAATATCCCTGTGACAATGTTTATCAAACAAATTGAAAATCAATTTAATTACTTAATTTGTTTAAATATGGCTTTATTCATTTTATAAATTATAAAACCAATATTATTATAAAATGATTACTATAACATTGAGGCCTGCCCACGTCTCATTGGTTTTGTGTGCCTCACGGCCATAACTATTCTATTTTGGTAACTTTGTCGCTTCTAAACAAAAAAGTATATTTTAAACTCTTTAGTGAACATTACAATGTTCATAAAAACTATCTTTTATTTCATTATTCATAATAAATTTTATAATAATTCATATATTTTTTATTTCATTATTCTTGGTGTAATTTTTAAACCGTCTTTCACTTCTCAGAGTTCATTGTCACATATTCTATAGAATGCGTCAAAGGTTTTTGCCTCTTTCAGAGATTGCCTGCTTTCTTTGTATGATGTTTGCGGCTTGCATGGGTGGTACCAAATAAGAAACTTATATACTCTACATATATATTTCAACTCTTCGTTTGAAATTTACTGTTTTATTTGAAAATGTTTAGTATGAATGAGCTTATTAGACTGGATTATATTTGTTTGTTTAAGCCAACGTTTATCTACACTCATCTTATCTTTTCATTATTAAGAAGTTTATCCCCTCATATAGTGCTGCCTGTTGATAAAAGTTTAAATAAAAGTTTATTCTATTATGAATTTATCCATTAGTATTCTAGAGCATCCTAGTTTACATTTTAAAACATACCGCTTTCGGATATTTAAAAAAATTGAATATTTTCAGTTAATGCTGCTGTCACGTTCATGATAATGTTAAAACTTCAACACTTTAAAACCGTGATGACGAACCTACGACACGCGTGTCAGTGTTGACACGCAACCTCGTTTAAGGTGACATGCATCTTCAAAGATAAAAATTTCATCATTTAAATATTTGTCTCTCATAACAGCCGAAATTAGTTATTAATAACATATTATCAATTCTGTAAATAATAATTAATATTTTATTTCTGAAACCAAGTACAATAATATTGTTTAACAAATATACACATTAAAAATATTTAAACATATTGTTTTAATATTAATATTAATTTAAAAATGCGAAATTCTGAAAACATCCTAAATGCTGAATTCTGGTTTGATAATTTTGGTTTTTGTATCTTAAATGGCATTAAAAAAATAATTCAGCATTTAAATATGTTGTTTTAATATTGATATTAATATGAAATTCTAAATTCTGACAGCATACTAAATTATAAATGCTAAAATTTTAACTTTGGTTACATGATTTTTGTTTTTTTTTTATATCAATCACGTTAAACAAATAATTAACTTACAAAAATGATAAATATTTATATGTTCTTTTTAGTATTTACTTTTTTGATGTGTGACACACCAGAAAAATTATGTCTAGATTTTTTAAAATTTTGAAAGACTGAACTCAGAAAGGTTTGCTATCACTGCTCTAGAATTTGTATATTCGGAAAAAAATTGTCCGAATACACATTTTGTACAAGGGAGTAATTTTTTCATACTTCTATATTCCCTAAAATCGAGAGGACACATCTGTACCTTAGGGCCTAATTGTTGGTTAAATATGAATTACATACATAATATAATGCTATCTACTGATTTCCCACAAACGTTAGATACATACACTCACGAATGCACTCAGAGAAATCAACAAAAAAATCATTAGTTGTCCAATTCGTAATTGTGTGGTACTTACTCATACTGGGGTAAGTAGATAATACAAAGTCTCCACACAAAAGAAGTTTTTTAATTCAAATTACTCGTTTCGAACAGGAAGAGTTGAATATTCCACGGTTCTCGATCCTCCACTCTTTCCATTCGATGTTTGACGATGAAAATTTTTGACATTAAAGATTTAAGACAAACCTTTCCCACTTAAAAAGTTTAAAATGTTCCTATTTTGTCTGAAAATGTCAGAAACATGTAAGAAAAAAATATCGAATTAAGATAATTTTTTAATTTAAAATGTAGAATAATTTCATTTATTATTTTTCAAAGAATGATATCAAGTTTGAATTATGTTTTACATTTTTGGTCTGTTACAACATTATTATACTGGAAATTTTTCCCATGAAACAACAATGTTTCATGCTTTGGATATTACAGTCCTTTGCAGTAATTTCTTGGGGGATACAAAAGTTGTTTACTCCTAAATGGGAAAGATCTCACCTAAGTTTTCTACTCTAAAGGCACTAAAATATGGCAAGCCATTGGCCTTTTAATATATAATGATGTTAATCATAGTGAATGATATACTAGAACGAAAACAAAATGTTTTTTACCATAACTTGAAGCATAAAATCCTTCAGATTCCTTCCCTCATGTAGTAGTGACTGGTTTCCTTTTGCAGTAAGCTGATGAGCATTGTGCAACATCAACCGTTTGTCTGAAGGGGACTTCCCTGAGATTGTAAGTGTATAGGCCTATACACGTAAATCCCCAGCTTAAATCTCTCCACCTAGTCAGACGGAAGAGAACATACTTGCCTTTACTAAGTAATCCTAATCCAGCCTTACGCTCTGATTCATATTCAACATGGGCGTTTATTAACAAGGCATACCAAGGATAGCAGGACCTGAAATTATTATTTCACTTGACGTTCCATATAATACAGAAAATTATTAATCAATTTCGTAACATACCAACAAATTTTTGTCCTTAAATTATCAATTCTGTAAAAACCATCCAAAACACAAATTAATTCCTGCTTTTTTAAGCAATATAGTTCTATTATCACGGAGTATTAGTAGGTTAATAAACAATAAAAAAAGCACTTCTGGAATAGTTCATTAAAAATGTACTATAGAATATATTTAGATACTTAAAAATGCCGTATATAAAAATTTAATTTTTCAAATAATCAAGATAAATTAAAATTTGAATTGTTATAGCTGTATATAATTCGAAATATACTATATTTCATTCTTTTACATTGAGATGAGATGAGAAATTTATCTAGGTTTCATTTATTATATTCATTAATACTTTACGAAAATATCAAAGTATGAATATATGTGTTTGGTTCAAAATTGTTAAATAGGTATTTCAACTGAAATACACATTTGACCAGTAAGATCAACACGGATTCTAAAAGAATTGTTTTGGTGTGTCTACGTCTGTTTGAGAGAGAGTGAAAGAGAGAGAGTAAGTGAGAGAGGAATGAGAAAGAGAATGAGAGATCAGGATATCTAATATGAAATATCAAAGGAGTTAAAAATAAAACTTGAATTGCTAACTTTCTGTTATTCCTGAGACGTTATAACAAGCTCAGATGATTATAGTTCTTTCAAATAGTGTACTTCGTCTGAAAAATAACTCAATTTTACAACAAAGTGGTAGATATTTTCAGCACAAAAGTATTTTCTACACTAGAGTTTTCCAACAGCAATACCTACAAACTATAGTTTCTTTTGATTGTGCAAATAAACACTTGAAAATAAAGTAAAACTAATTAAAGGAAGGGTAGTTTCAAAAAGAGGTAACTCCAGTAGTTACCATCTCAACTAAAATGGCAATAATCACTTCAAGGAGAGGTATAAATAAAAATTAAACGTACCGTTCAGTTTGCTGTTGATAAAGAATTTATTTGTTCATCAAAAGCAAATTAGTTGAGTAGTGCTCAAGACACGTAAAAAATTAAACTGCTTTCCTTTTTTTTGTGATCGATTATGTAATTTGAAAGGCAATTAAATTTATTTGTCATGGTAAATAGTGTAATAATGCAATTATTTAAGATAAACTGTTTAGATAGATTTCTATATTTGATATTAATGATCTTTTCTGCATCAATTGCTCTAGTAGTTAATATGTTTGTTAAAGAAGAAAATGAGTTTTTGCTGTATGTATGACTTGCATGAGTTTTAGAGCACTTGTTGCTGGATTGACGTGCTTTGGGGGAGCTCTGTTGGATGCAAGTTAGTTGCAGAGTTGGTGACCGAGATGGCAGGATAAGGTGGTTGTGTGTGGGTCCCAGGTGTAACTGGCCAGTTATCAGACTTCACAGGGCTGCTGACAACACCCACCCACAACTGTCGCCTGGCCAATTCAAATCCAAGTTACGACCCCATATCGCCGCCTCCGCCGGCTATTCTCTCTTAACTCCCAACACTTCTTACTTCACACTCACCCTTGTCACACATTCCTTCCTTTTCCTATTCTAGTTAATAGTTTAATCAAAATGTTCTCATATAAACTGTTCGCTTTGTTTCCTCTTTATCGCATTAACTTTAGTTATATAAAAATAGTAGATAAAATTACTCAAAATTTATGTTTCCATCACAATAATAAAAATTTTACAAAACCTCAGATATCCATTCAGCAACGTTTGCTCTACTAAAACAAAAGGAAAATTCCCACTAAGTGTTCATAGAAAAAATATAGGAATGACAAAATTAACAATAATCATTCTATCCGTAAGTACTCAGAATCAAAAATAGTATATGTGGTAAAATTTGCATACTTGCAGCAAGAGTTAGTTTTAATAAACTTCTGAAGCCCTTTTAAGGATGCTTAGATGAAATGATTTCAGTATAAACTGTTTATTAAATTGGATACTACTTTAAGAAAATGGTATATTCAGAACTGGAAATAATATGAGTTGAACTCTCTAAATCCATTCATTTTTATTATTATAAATCTATTTTTTCCATTGTTTTTAAACAATGGTTTTGACATCACAAATTTATTAAAATAAAAAAAGAAATCTTGCCTAGTTAGTTCATAATGTATGTTTCAAAAGTATGCCTTTTGCAAAACTTGATATATTACACTTTAATGAAGTTGCATTTTGTGTATTATGAGTTTCATAATTCACAAAACTTCTTTTTCAAAATTATAACTTGTAAATAGAAGGGAAGTTACGAGATAGAAAAGAGATCAGTCTCTTGAGGCCAACTCCAGCACAGGGTAAAATTAATTGAACCTCAATACGTGGTCACAAAACCAAACCACCAGGAATTGATTCTCCAGATATTACTTCCTTTGCTCTCTAGGACTCCAAAGCATTGAGTAATTTCTTTTGGTTACCATGAAAAATAGACCAAGCCGCTTGGTTAAATATAATTACTCTCTATAAATACCGAAGTGATTTCACAACCCCAAGAACAACAAAATATGGTCTCACCGAGATAAAACTGGCTTAAAATATTTTCTGAGAGATAACGTTCTCAGATTTTTTTTCACCTCTTGCGTGAAGAAATTGAGGAATAGAGTAGAAAAAGAGTAAGAAATTGAGCGAGAATCGAACCCTGGATGTACTCGTACCAGTGAGAAGCAATCATGGGGATACTCTGTCTCCCAATTCTTTAATGACTGTCCCCAGTGGATGATCTTTAGGAAGTTAATAAGTGTCATGAGGAAGGTAATGTCTCTCCATTGCCATGACATTCATATGCAGAGAAAATACGAAAAGAATAAAACAATGAGGAACTCATTCACACCTCTATGGTAGGTCCTATCAAAATTTTGCGAATCTAAAAATATTTTGCAAATTCTTCCGTTTGAAACTCTTTTAGAACTCATATGGTAATTATTCGAATGGTCAAGCCGATAAACTGCGCACTTCTCCATCCATAATTAAATTCCTGTCCCCTATGGACTCCTTTCTCTTCTAGCTTTACATTCTCTTGAATTATTTATTTCCTCCATTATTTAAAGTAAAGTTTCTGATCCTTCCATCCTTATCTCCCTGACTTTTAATAAAAACCCTCGCAGCCGATGAGAGGGTGAGCCATTAACAGCCTAAGAAGTGATGGCTCCTCGCAGAATCAGTACTTACAGATATGACTTCTTTGCTGACAAACGAAAAAAGAACTCAAATTTTTGCACTATTAGAAAAATGATGTGATATATCACATCATATGTTTATATTAATCTGGGTACAGCGGGATTGCAAGTATCATTACATTGAAATGGAGACCTAACAATATATGATTCAGGGCAAGAATTTAGAAGAACTACAAATATATATAAAAGAGGAAATTGAGGAATAATACAGACCAAGAAAATGAGAATTGAAGAAAATAAACCTAGAATATCAGACTTAATTCTTGTGAATAAATAAGAAATATATAATTTAGAAGTGTATAATTAAACACAAGACGTACTTTTAGAAATAATTATAGGCATTTAATAATGAAATATGATTTAGTGTCAAATAATAGAGTTTTAATAACAGAACATAGTTTAAAAAAGTAGTCCTGGACATAATATATTTGTGTACTGTTAGTTGAAACTGAAGAGAGAATATTGAATACCAGATAGGCCCAGTTGATATTGACATTGAGTGGGAAGGCAGAGGGTAGTTACAAAGCAAGCCCTTTAGGCAGATATGTTAAGAATAAAGTAATATGAGGTATACTCAATATAAAGGCATATTTGGAATTTTTCATGTGGGTGGTTTTTATCAGATCTAATTGACTGAGACATCAGGGCTTGCTTGTCTTCAGAACGGCTGGGATCTTCAAAATAGTAGCTAGTTTTCGTAACCTCTTCTATGTGAGTTTATTTTGTTTTGTTTTTTTAAAGTACATAAGAAATTCACAAAATAATATGATTTTTCAACCAAAATATTTTCTACTTCTTTTACATTCAATACTTCAAACTCATTGCATAATAAGGAAATTCATGTAGAGTAACATTTATTTATAAGAACCTCATAGTCTAATATTCTACATAGAATGATAGAAAAATACTCCCTTCTCTACTGAAAAATTTTTTGGTACAAAAACTGCTGACAGTCCCGTTTTCACGGGATGATGATTTCATCCCTTAGAGAAATCATCATTTCTCTAAGGGATGCGTTAAGAGCAATGATTTTCTAATATACAAATGACTAGCATTTATATTCGGTGCATACATGCTACCTGTACGATGACCAAAAGAGTACAAGCAACTGAAAACCTGCAAGAATAACTCTGCGAAGTGTTCTAGCAAGGACACTCAGTACAGAGGGATGAATAACCATCCTTGACTTGCCTCTGGGATGGTAGTCCGGGTTTCGATCCCCACCCGGCCCTGGATTTATTCACGGGGGAGGTGAATAAATCTGAGTATGTCGTCCCACTAAGAGGACGTTAAACCTTCGGTACCGAACCTGTTCTATGCCAGGTACATATTAAAAATTCTTACTCGAAATACACTTGAGCTAGGAAAAATTTAGAACTCCCAATATAGAATATGTAGAATCACCGATCAAACAAAAAGCCGGTAAATGGCTGATGTTATCACTCGCTAGGGGATTGGTTCAAACAATAAAACTATCCTTGACATTGTTACACACTTTTGTATCAAATGAAAAATTTGATACAAACGTATATACTAATGCTAAGAATCTAATGGTATTAAGAAGTATCTTGGGATGTATAAGTGAACCACAATATCACCTAAAGTAAGATAACTTTGTTACCTTGTATTATCTAAGTCTATACATATTAAACACGAAACAATTCTCCAAGAATTTTTCAATAATACTTATTCAAATAAGTTAATGGAAGTTGTTATGAGACCAGAGATGGATAATTGGCATAACAATAAAGAAACCATAATACCCCTAATGGAGCAGTAATTAAAAGTATATTATTAAACATTTGTGGTCACCAAGTAAAAATATGGTAAGATGAACAGGCGGTCCAGAAAATAATTCAGAAATATGTTTAATCCGAGAGAATTGTTAACATAAAAACCTTGTAATATATTACAAAAATAAAAGAACATTTTTAGGAGAAATAGTCTACGAAGAAGTATCTCTGAAGTTATCTGGTTTAATAGTACACTTGTACAACAGGGAATGTGAAACCCTGGCTTTCGTGTATATTGGAAGGACTGCAACAAAGTTTTCAAAACAATTGACAATTCATCTAAAAGCCCATACAACTGTATATTTCTATAAATATACAGATAAGTGATACGTAAATTGACTAACCAGTAGGAGCTCCGTAACAGGAATGACTATAATGCAAAGAGAAACCGTATATTTGACAATGTTATTTACTAAAAGACATATTTCTGTCTGTTCTAATTGATGATGAGCGAAGTTTGAGTGAAGCTCTGAATCATACATTTATTACAATATCCATTGGACAGTTTCAAAGGCAGTAGGTAGGCACACACCCAGCCAGATTGATATCAAGAAATTGTCAAAGAAGGACCCTGGGGACCTGAAAACATGTAAATCCGTCAACAACTCGTAATATAGTAAAGTATAAAGTTGAAGAACCCATTTTCAAAACAATCACGTAATATAATTTACATAAAATTCTTACATAATTCCCATACAAATGTAAAAATAGCTATCTAACGTTAAAAATAAAAGAATAATTAATTGGACTCTTACAGAATTACTTGGGGGCGTGCATATAAATAAATTAGGTAAATTGGAAACTTCATTAAAAAAAACTGTTATCTAAATAATTCAAATTTATTATCTGACGACTAAAAACTGTATAAGTATAAAAAAATTGTTACCGTTAATTGACTCGGTGACAATAAACATATGCTACATTTAATTTTGTTGCAGCCTTTTATTGTAAATATTTCATTTTGTTAATAATAAATAATTTGTTAATTTTACTAGGTTTCATCAAATTTATAACACAATTGTTTTTATGTTTGACAGCTTTGAAAAGATTTGAATTGACAAAGTAATTTCTTTTTGTTAGAGACAAACATTGATCTAATGCAAATAGGACCAAGCAAGAGATGTATGCAAAAGGGTTTTAGTGGAGTGGCCGTGGACAGGGTCGATGTGACAGAACAGCACTTGGCACCAAAGTCACGTCTAGTCGGCACAATGTCTCTCTTCCATCTCTTTAACTTCCTTGAATTAAGCACAGCTCGTGAAAATCAGCCCTACTTAGACACCAATGTTCTCTAAACCTCTCTTATATCTGACTTAAGCCAATCTCATAGTCAACATGCCCCAAGACCAAATCATCTTCCTTCAGCTCTGCTTCTTTTCCTATCTCCTACTATTGCCCTGTATCTGCTCCATTGAGTCTATATTTCATTATTATCAACTGTGTCAAATATCTTTTGCTTCTACAACCCTTGTTTAACTCAAATCATTTAGTCTGATATCTGATATATCTATAATAACATATTACAAAACTTTTAATGAGTAATATATTATTTCCTTTTAATACAGTGGAGTTATTTAAATTAATATTGCAGCCATAGCTAAACTCCTCTAGTAAATCAAATTGCTATTAAAAGTTAAGTATGTACTTTTAATATTGTCCAACATTTATCCGTTTTTAAATCCATTTTATATTATTAATTATTTTTCGTTATAAATTTGCTATGTATGTCTACCTAAAATATATACAATATTCTACAGGTTTGACTGTTTTGCTATTTTAATGAAATTCAACACACAAACACACAACACATACACACACACACATATATATATACATATATATATATATATTTAGGTAACTAACCACAAATGATTCAAGATAATCGCTCTGAGGCCTTTTGTTTATCACGTCGTCAGAGGACAAGTGATAATTTTGTCCTTGTGACAATTTTGTATATATATATATATAAAGATTTCACATAAGCACGTGAAATAACAATCAATGATCAAACCACAATATGAAATGGAAAAACAAGACTAAGATCTTTCAACCGTAACAAGCGGTCTTCGTCAGAGTCAAAAACCCAACCTTTGGTTGAGAGATCTTAGTCTTGTTTTCCCATTTCATATTGTGGTTTGATCATTGATTTTATATTGATTATACATATTGAACTTACTACTCTCATTACTAATTAATAATCTGGAACCTTACCGATCCCAGTAAGTATTTTAAAGTGCGTTAATTGCAAAAAAGAGAACATAAACCTGTAAGACAAGATCAATATAAACAAAAAAGTTCAGGAGGAAATAATTTTAATGAAAAAGTGTAAATAAAATATAAATAAATAAATCGATAAATCAGATATGGACCGTTATTGTATAAAACCAATTAAACTTTATTTACATACCACAGAGTTCCAAATTGATTATTAGATATGTCTAAGATAGAATTGCAAATATTTTTTAAACATTGTTATTACTTTAAAAACTCAAGCAGAAATAACTGAATTTCTTTATTCATACATACAATTCATTTGTTACAAACCCGGGTGTTAGTGCTACTAATTATATTTGTTTACAGGTCCTGCAATATACAAGCACTCTGTTTTCCGTGTATAAATATATATATACATATATATATAATATGTATATAAATATAAATATATATATATACATATATATATATATTTATATATATATATATATATATATACATATATATATATATATACATATATATATAAATATATATAAATATATATATATATATAAATATATAAATATAAGTCATAAACATAAATATTTTAAAGTATCACTTTTGTTAAAAAAAAAAAACAGTTTATATATATTAGTTTGGAGTTGGAGTTTTACATGGATTAGTTTGTGTCAACAATAGAGGATTTGAATGGCCAAGTTACAGGTGGTCCATTGTAAAACTAATGCAGTGAAACGATTTCACATAAAATATTGGTTAAACCTTTATATTTAGTATCAAACTTCGTGCATTAACTTTTCAATTATAGTTATTTTTATAGGCTATATATTCTAAATGTATTAGAATGAAACATTAAACAACTAGTTTACACAAATGGTATAAAAGAAAATATTTCATAACGAATTGAAGTTTACAAAATATTTAAAACAAATTTTTAAAAATATTTTTGGTTTATCCAGTTTGATAGTGATTATATTAACATCTTAAGGTTGGCCTTAGTGTCATTGATGTCCTACTGATATGTTTACCTTGGACTTTCCAAAAAATGGTTATCTCTATTGAGGTATCAATTTTGAAATTGTTAAAGAAACTTTTTGGAATGTACTTCTTTTTTACCACTCATGTTAGGTATATTTGTTTGATGCAAGAGATATTCTTGCGTTAGACTACAATGTATTGGTTTGTCAGAATCTTATATCAAGCAAGAAGTTTTGGCTCACAGTCTACAGCTGCATAAATCATTACTATCGTCAAATAGTAGAGCTTGTCAGTTATTGTGTAAGAAAGGGCTAGGATTCGACTTGGAGTCAGAAAAATATCCCACAAGACGCGCAAAGAGAATTCTTATACTCGTGCAATTTATATCCGTGGTGGAACTCGCATGAAGTCTATTATACAGAAATGGTTGTGAAGAAATGTGAAATTCCTCCTTTCTTAAGCTCTTGAGGTCAGACTGTTCTCCTGATACAATACCTTGTTATATGTGGCCTTCAAAAAGAAACGTTTGCGAGACCAACACCAGGTCCACCTGATTACTTATTAAAAGCTAAGCTAATTCTCTCTTCTGTTTGTACATTTCATTGCTATTCAAAAAAAGAATGTTAAATGCCTAAATAGAAATGTTTTATAGAAACATTCTTCACTTAAGAATGATATTAAAATACAATAGAGAATTCTTCAGAACTTGAGAGATCGCTCCCTCCTCCACAAACTGTGTTTTTGACCAGATTAATCTATCTCTCTCAAGCTAAATAATTCTAGATAATCTAGATTAAGATTACTTGATTCATTCTATTATGAGAAATGGTGTTCTCCGTTAATGATTTAAATCTACTTCTAAAGCACTATAGATTATAGATTTTGGACGGATTAATTCCAGATAATTTCAAAACAGACATGGTAAAGCAAATAGAAATTTTTATAATAATATAATAAAAATATATAATTTTAGTGTAGAAAATCTATTTATTTAAATATTCTTATATTACTATAAGTAGTAATATATTATATTACTTAACTAAATTTTTTTATGATTATAATTATTTTATAATCGAAATGTAATTACAATTATGGTATCTACTAATCGTATTAAACGACAAGTATCTTAAATTAGATTGTCAATTAGAATTGCCAATTGCATTAGTACAGTTATTATACATATGAAAACATAAATCTATCAAATTTATTGTACTTCTAGTATCAAACTTTTTACTGCATATGAAAATATACAAGCTATTCAGTTTCTTAACAGGCATTCTGGGTTGAAAGTGTGTGTAAAACAATAATTGAGCCATGCAGTTTACAATCTATAAATATTAAACACTGCGTCCTTATTCTTATATAACACTATATTAAACGTACTTTTTATGTAATAATTCATCAGTTAGTTACTCATTTTAATAGAAATTGAAAGATTATTTTCTAGTGTAGAAATTAGAACTGATTCACCGTTGTCAACATTTTCGTCCGTTACAAAAAAGAATAAACCTTTTTTGTTTCAAAAAAAAAATATGAAACAAAGAGCTTTAATAAAAGTTGTCTCAGTCAAAAATCTAGAATGCACTACACTCATTTTGTTCTATAACAAGAGAACAAAATTCTTGCATGTGACAAATCAACTCCAATCAAACATATAATATCTGATTATTTCCAAGGTATGATGGATTTTGTCTCACAAAATGCTCTAATCAATCTATAGATTAGACCCTTGAACTAAACTTTCGACCTGAAAAGTCAATTACTAAATTCCACTAATGTATGTATTATTTTCATTTTTTTTGTCTTTTATTATAAAATTATCTATTTAAAAAAAAATTATTTAAGATTAATATCCATAATATAGAATTATTTTTTGTTGAATACAACTCACCAATATTTATAGGTCTGATTATTTCAAATTTAGTATTATTTAATATTTCATATTTAGTATATTTAGCTCATGATAATGTCCTGTCAATTGGAAACACTGGTTTAACTAAGCGCTTAATCTCCTTTATATTTTTTCATCATGGCGTCATTGGATTGCTATAAGTTTAGAAAATAAATTGTATATTCCAGTTTAAAAGTTATTTATTTGTAATTAGATTATTAAGTGATGCACATGTGTGAAATTATTTGTCTGACTATTTAAGTGTTTGAAAAGAAAGAAGAAAGAACTCTGCACTTCAAAAACAAAGTTAGTGCAGAATTTAAAATGATCTATTTTTATACTACATTGAGTTAAATTACAACCATTAAATGACGAAGAATATTAGTTGAATGAGAAATAATACGCATTATAACAATCGAAAAAAACAACGTCATCTTTACTAATAAGCATGACAATTATTAATTAAATAACACCACTAAAACCTTCAAAAGCTTTTAAAACTAACTGGTTTAAATTAATCTTCAATTAGTATAATTTAAAAAAGTTATTCCGATAAAAAACAATGTAACATATCTTCATTTCATTACATAGAATATTATTTAATTAATTGCTTTTTTATATATTAATAACAGTAAATTAAATTCAAATACAATCTTTTAACATTAGAAAAAAAAAGGAAAATAGTTGTATTAATAATAATATTTACAGAAGGAAATGTCACAAATATTAGTAAAATGTGTTGTAATATACTAATGATTCAGTTTTTAATGAAATTTTAACTTTTATAATGTTTACAACTTTATCTATAAAGTTGTAAAATATTTTAACAACTTTAAAAAAAAATCAGTAACAAAATATGAATTGAACTATTTTTTTTAATCAAATTTCAATGCCAATAATAATAAAATGTTATTTTACAACCATTTTTTGTTGTAAACTAATTTTAATAACCTAGCTTAAACCTTTCTTTTAAATTCAGCGTAAATTAAATTGATCATATCTTGCAAATAGTTACAAATTAATTATTAAACTCATTACTGCTTTCAATTTAATTACTGATAAATAAAGTCATTAATTTTAAACACTATTCAAACAATCAGAACTATTTTATGCAGTAATTTCTTAGCTTTCTTATATACGTTATATGTTTGTTTAATTTTATTTAATTGTCTATTAATATTTTCTTACTTAATTAGTATTAGTAATTATAAATAGGAAACTTATGACATGACTGGTATATTCTGATGTTTTTTCAGACATTAAAAGTTTACAATTTTGTTTTAATATTTTTACTTTTCATTGTTAATGCAACGAAACTTAAAAAAATATATCATATATCAGATTCAATAATAATATAATATAAAATAATTAGTATATTATTAAAAAAAAAGAATTTAGAAAAATTTTATTTATATACTATTTTTAAATTGTCTAATTTTTTGCGCGATATAAAAGTTTAATTTAATGAACTCTATATTTTAAGGACTTCAGTTCTTGTGTTAACTACTGCATTGTATTATTACTGTTAACACATAAGTACTATTACTAAGCAAATTAATTGGCTTTTTGAAAATTAATTTGAGATCATTTTCTTAATTTTAATCAAATAATTTCCTTTTTATATATATTCTTGACTTTGTCACTATTCTACCATTTTAAAATATATATATTATATATTTATTCGTGTAGAAATAATTTATTCGTATTCTACCTTTAAAAAATATATATGTTATATATTTATTCGTCTAGAAACTTAGTAATTCTTCCCGTAAGCATATTTTATTGAAATACATGGCAGCCTCTGCGTTAACGACCTTTAAAGTGGTCTGCACTTAAATAAGTATTCCTCTTATTCACTTGTATTTGTGTAATGTTATGAAGTTATGTTTTTCGCCTGCAAAAGTGAGTTTCTTTTTTACATCTGCTCATACTTCAGTAGTATGTCTTTTAGGAAATGATTTGGAAGTTAACACTTGCCCACAGTAAAGTTTTCAGAACGTTAACGAAGAGGATGCTGTTTATTTCAATGAAATACTTATTTATTATGAATATATTATATATAAAATTTTATTATTCTATAAATATATTATAAAATATATTTATTTATTACATGTGTTGAACAAAATAAGAATATTTTGAATTTTTAAAGGGAAAACATTGTCTTAAATATTCATTATAGAAGGAGGTTAGACAAACTGTGTAAGAGATCTAGTAGCCGTAGGAAAAAAGGTCATGTTCTCCCGCAAGAGATTATTTCGTAACACGAAATCCTCACTTTCCTTTACAAAAGTAAAATGAAATATTACAGCAATAACTATTTCTGTAGTTATTCTAATGATAATATTATATATTCATCAGTGGAGTGATATACAAATATAAACGTGTATAGTAAAAAGTGGATCAATCACTATGTGTACTACCTGAAGGTATGAAAGACTAAATAAACATCTCTTATTTAGACAATTATATTATTTATTATATACCAAGAAGTATGATATTTTGTTTACTTATACTAAAATTGGCCACTCCAGATTTTTCGACTAGTTAGATTAGTAATTTTAAAATCAAATGTTTCAATTCATTTATGAGATTGGTACATATCAAGTCATTAAGGCACTTGTTTCCTGAAGTCAATCAAGAAGATTAGCTTGTTCTCTGAGTTTGGCAAATAACTACTGCGCATGTAAATAATTCGCAATATCACTTAATTAGAAATCCCGTCTGTGTATTCAGTTCTCGTCTGCACAGATTCCATATAGATCTTTGGAATAAGATTCGTTGAATTATATCAAAATTTTAACTAATATAAGGGTAAATATTTTTTTTTTTTTTGGTTTTTGGAATAATCTAATGAAGTATATGAAATATTATAATTTGTTCTTTGAACTCGTACAACATAAATCTTTAAAAAACATTTCACGTTTAATTTTAATACGAGACATATGTTTGGCATGTTAGAAACCTTGTGTTTTAAGCTAATATGGAGAGTAGAAGAAAAAAATCTGGAGTGGCTTACACTCAACGTTACTATAATTTGTCATAATATTGAATTCGTTGATACTTAATTGACTCTATTGTTTTAATTTCATGTGACTATCATGATAAAGTTAAAATACAACTTCTATTAAATTACTATGACAATTAGAGCTAATAAATTTAATAATTCCATTTTTATATTATAGATATAAACACATAGTCAGTTATATTTTAATTATTTATGTAGAACAAAATTACGAGTATATCAGGAAAAATTGACGTTGAAGGACTTTATAAATAGGAATACTGACTTTAACCATATTTTATTGTATACAGTTGAAGTTTTATGTTTACGTTTCCACATTTCCATGTTGTGTGCATAATAAAAATTTATGAATTAGAATGGTTTAAATAAAGCTATAATAATACACTAATAATACACATGTAACTGTTGTCTACATAAGTATATCTAAATCTCTTTTACAAAAATCTCGGAGCGTTAGTCAATTTATTTTATATTATTAGTTTACTACAATTCTTACTCTTTTAAAACTTAGAAATAATAATGAATATCCATAATAATATTATATGCTAAATTTTGAACTAAATGATATAAAAAAAACTATCTTACCATTTTACTATAATATATTTGAAAATACCATATATTATAAAAATATAATATCAAATAATAATTCTAACGTAGTGTAATCAGTTATTATGTGGTATTTACTCATTGTAGGGCAAGAAGCTAATGAAATGGTCTCCACATATAAACATTTAATCACATAAATGAGTTTAGTTTATTTAGTTAATGCCTGAAGAAGAGACTACGTGTTTGAAACGCTTTGTTTATACGATTAAATTTTTAGAGACTATTTCATTAGGTTTTTACCCTACAATAAAAAATTAATTATTTATAAATAACTGTTGCACACAAATCAGTTAAAAATTAAGAAAATGAACCATTTAAGTTGGCTACGTATAAAAAATAACATTTATATTTCATACTTGATTTGTCTTGTTAGTAGGAAACGTAAAAAGTTATGTTAAATAACAATAATGCATCAATATTTATTAATAATACATCGAAATAATAATAATTAATCTCCATTTAAAATCTCAGATAAGTTAAATATATAAAGGTGATTGTAAATACAGAAAATTTGTGTTCAATTTAAATTAATAAATTTATTTTTCTCATCAGAAGATATTGTTTTAATTAAATATTTTACATAACTTTCTACACATATCTCGAGATAAAAGAACTTCCGCATTGTTTCTGGAGCATATCTATAAAATTTATTATCATATGCATATAACCAAAATGTAATCTCTATTGTCTATATATGAAGTTTCAAAGGGTGCTTTCCACCCCTTCACCAGCTCTCACCCTCATCCCCTCACATAGCTCTCTCAGAAAGGCATTTGAATATTACAGAATATTTTCATTTTCATTGTCTAACTTCAAAAGTTAACATAATTCAGATTAGTATATATGTATATGGACTGAATGGAATCAAAAATCATTTATGTATTTTGTACTAGCGGTTCAGTATCCCCAGTCTCTATAAAGACGTATCAATGAAACAACCATTTTAAACTGCTAGTTACTTTACTATAAGTAAAGTATAGTGATCGTGAAAAAATTCGATCTCGAGATTTTGACGGAATTACATGTTTTGAGGTCCCAGAAGTCGTTTTATGACGTTTTTACGATGATGTCTGTGTGTGTATGGGTGGGTGGGTGGTTGCGTGGGTTGGTGGGTGAGTGTGTTAGCATTGCTTGTTACCACGCTACGGTCCATAATCTTTGATGGATCAAGTTGATATTTTACACAAAATTGGGCCCCATAAAGACGAAGATCCTTCTTGTTTGGGAAGAATTATCCATGCTGGGAAAGTCACTTTTTTTGCCAAAAACCGTTTTTTAGAAAACATTTATTTCTCCTAAACTGATAACCCTAGAGTTTTGAAAGTTTGACATTATCTTTGAGGCTACAAATGCAACAAACAAAAATTATATTCAGATTATTAAAACATCGGAAAATATTTTTTTTTTCACTAAAATGTAAAAATTTTGACTTTTAATTCAATCTCAAACCTTGTGAGAGCGATACAAGCCATACTGTTTGACGGATGAAAATGAAACTATGCCTAAAAATAGAACATTATGTGGAGAATGAGTTGAGATATTTTTTTGCAAAATTACATTCGCTAAAGGGGCGTTACAGTACGATTTCTGTTTTCAGAAAATGTTTTTTTGACACTAAACGACTCATTAAAAAATTATGAAAATTTGACCAAAAACGGAACAAAAAATTAGCAATTCATAAAAAAAAAATATCATGAAGTTTCAATTATGGGAAAGAGCAATAACGCTATAAAAACTGTTTGTTTATCTTAGACTAAGAGATCACCTGCTATACTTGTCGAATTTTTTATATTTTTTTACATTGTTTACATTAACTTAGAAATTTTTTGAGCGAATCCACTGAAATAAAATTGATATTTATAAAGGAACAATTTAAATTGTTTATTGACTTATATGAGATGTAAGAGGAATAATATTGTGAAGGAAAATGTTAACACTCACTCAGAAAAAATTCGTATATACTCGTATGGTATTTGACAAAGGGGAAGGAAAAAGATCTTATTAAATACTCAGAAGCCATAAAAATCCCATTGTAATAATTCTGTAAAATACTAAAAATGTAAAAGATAATTCAAAATTGAAATCTTTCGTTTAGAGATTAATAAATGTAATTATCGTACATCTTTAATTATAAATCCCTTTAAAACAACATTTTCTTCGCTGTTTATGATGTTTTTCAGAAAAAAAGGGTATTTTGCTGTTTTAAATTTGAAAATTTTACTTTAATAATCCATGTAGAAGGATGTCAAGTAAACGATGTAAGAAATCTACTGGCTTTTTGAACAAAAGCCATCTTCTCTTGTAGGAGAAATGTTCAAGAAATGTTCACTTTAGTTTTTCAAAAATGTTATTACTGCTGTAGTTATACTAATGAAATTATTTGCATCAGCTGTATGATGTACAAAAATAAGCTTATATATTGATAGGAGTATGTCCTTCAATCATTATCTGTACTACTTCAGGAATGAAAGACTAATAATCATATCCTTATATCAATATCTTTATGTCAATGTGAAAAAAAATCCATAGTCGAAATAACTGATTTATGAATCAATTCCTTTCTGTTTCGGTACATGTAAAATGTAATAAATAACCAAAATAGTAGTAATAGTAGAGGTAATTGTAAAACATATTGTAGCCCTGAAGATGACATATAGTATAGTATATTATAGTATATAATGCTATAGTACTATTTTGATTTATGTATTAAAACACAAATTAAAATGACAAATTAATTTAAAATACAGAATAATGTGCTCGTTATTTATCAAATAGTATATATAGTATAGTAATATAATATACTCGTAAGTAATATAGTATATAATATAGTAATATATAATATATATATATAGTAATATAGTCGTTCGATATATTTCCTTAAAGAAAACAAGTAAAATAGTGTTTTATTTAAAGAGATTAAGTGAACCAATAAAGACGTATTAGAAATGATATTGCTTGAGTGACGTCATGTCCAAGTCATGCACATCATGCACTGTGATTGGTCAGTTCAGAATACGACTCTGTAGTGATCTAATACATCCGCCGTAATGAAATATTATTCTCTGAAAAGAACAATATTCCTGAATATTTAAACAAATCGTAAGTACGACCGTTTCTGCAACTATTTGTATGTATATTTTTAACAATAAATTAGTTCAATAATAATAATAATAAATAAATAATTAGATGACAATTTCTTAGTGATTATGTTTAACCAAATGGCTACTTCAGTTATAGGTTAGCGTCCTTTCTTTAAAAAAAATTATATTAAAATCAATAATACATACCTATATTTATACACAATGTGACAAATTAATTAAAAATACAGAATAATGTGTTTGTTATTTATCAAAATGTCAAACAAATATCCTACCAGAAATAAATTATTGAAATAATTAGAATTTCATTTTAAATTATTAAAGTTTAATGGAATATATTACTTTCTAATATTATGTGTAACTTTACAGTTTGAATTCAATAATAGTTATCATTGTTTTTATGATTATAGTTGTTTCATGTTTAATACAATTAACTATTTCAATTCAGTTATTAGTATTAATTTTGTTTTACAATGTAATGATGTATCATTTAACGTTCATTTTACTAATTACTGGCATATTCTTTTAATTAATAAATAAAACTCATTCTTTATAATCATATAATGGAAAATTACGTTAACTAAAACTGATTTAGACAAAATATGAGAAAATAATACAGGACTAAAACCATGGCTACAATAACCTTGTCCATAGAACAAGCTCAGCATTTTACAACTTCCAATATTAATTTAACATCCATTTCTTTTACCTGTATTATAATTGTTTACCAATTGAAATCATTATGAAGCAATGAAAAGAGTTGGGTAACTGTAAACTTACTTTTGGTTCATTCTTTGTTATCATATAGTTGTTAAATTCATTGAAAATTTTTAATAAGTCATATTTATAATTTTGACATTATGAATTGTTTATTATTAAAAATTATATCAACACTAAATAATAGGTTGAGCACTTTAAATGTTCATTACTTGTTCAATCTGTTATAATGTCATATTTCTTCCTATTGGTAGATTAATTAAGTTATTTACTAATTTCATACTAATTCCTCTTGCTAAAAACCTCAATAGTTCAATTCAACATTCATATATTCTATTTAATTTCAACTAATTTACTCTGTTCTTTTCTAACTTCTAATATAAATTTAATATCCATTTGAATTTAGTATTAATTTAATACTTGTATTATATTGTTCACCAATTGAAATCTTTATGTAGCAAAGAAAAGATTTGGGCAATTGTAAACTTACTTTTGGTTCATTCTGCATTATCACATATTTTTTTTCATACTTTGAAACTGTAGTTTCTATATAAATCATATTATCTATCAATCATATTAATAATTTTGATATTATGAAATGTTTATTATTAAAAATTATATCAACACAATTATATAAAAACTATTTAAGTATCTATGAAATTAGTTTTTAAATGTGTTTAAACTAAATTTAATCCTATATCATGTTTATTAAAGAAGAAGTTTGCCAAATTTCTCTAATTTCTAGACTTTTTAACACTTTATTTTGATTATTTGAGCATTTGTTTTAATGAAAATAATGAATTTTTTAAAGGTAATTCAGCAAAAAGAAACTTTATATATGGTAATAATTTCCTTTTAAAATTATTAAATTGGATTTGTTTTATTTTAGTAATTACTGAATTAACTTCAAGATGTTTAAAACATTTTTCTTAACTTACTTCAGTATATTTGTTTGTGATATATATTTTATATCAAAGAAATATATATCACAAAGAATAGATTAAGATATATGGTTGTGATTTTTGTTTTAGGATATTCATGTTTGTGATATATTTATAGATCACTGAGTTGTTACCAGTCTTCAGAGTGATTCACATCTATTTTCCTGATGACGAAGCCATCAAAATATAGCAGTGAGTTTCTGTTTCATTTCTGTGTTTTCTTTTTTGTGAATATAGTTTACATATATATATTAATAGTTGGATTTTTTTTAAATATCATTTTTCGTTTTGATTCTTTTGTTGTTGGCTTTGAAAAAGGTATCGTTTGAAAAGGAACTTGAAAGGATATGGGGAGAAACATACTTTATTTATTTAAATAAGAAATGAATACCAGATCTGTGTTTTTGTTTGAATACCACATTTAGTTGTGTTTAAGCAAAACTAAAGTTTGTTTACATATGAAAAGGATGAACATTCCATATCAGTTGAATTTAATTTTTCAATAAATATTAAATATGGCTCCTGACTTTACTTCACCATTCAATTTTGCCTTACTGAAATTTGAGGTTGACAACCTTCTGTTGTAGAAGAATACATGAGGGTTTTCCTATTTTCTAATACAGGCTGTTAAATGTCGTTTTATTATGAATTTTTACTTTACTATGAATAAAATATAGTGATTATGAAAAATTCGATCTTGAGGTTTTGACAGAATTACATGTTTTGAGGTCCCAGAGGTTGTTTTATGAAGTTTATTGATGATGTCTTTGTGTGGGTGGGTGGGTGAGTGGGTTAGCATTGCTTATTACCATGCTACGGTCCAGAATCTTTGATGGATCAAGTTGATATTTTACACAAAAATGGGCCCTAACATAGTATAGATGATCCCTATTGTTTGGGAAGAATTATGCATGACGGGAAAGTCACTTTTTTTGCCAAAAACCTGTTTATAGACAACATTTTTTCTCCTAAACTCCTAACTTTATAGTTTTGAAATGTTGGCACTATCTTTGAGGTTACAAATGCCATAAAAGAAAAATATTCAAAATTTAAAAAACCTGCAAATATTTTTTTTTTCAATAAAATGTAAAAATTAGAACTTCAATTCAATCTCAAAGCTTAAGAGAGCCATACAAGCCATGCCGTATGACCGATCAAAATCAAACAATACCTAAAAATAGATCATTGTATGGGGAATGAAATGAGATATTTGTTTTTAAAATTACATTCGCCAAAGGGGCGTTAATGTGCGATTTCTGTTTTCAGAAAATGTTTTTTTAACGTTAAACGGCTCAGTAAGAAACCATGAAAATTTTACCAAAAACGAAACAAAAAATTAGTAATTTAGAAAAAAAATCATGAAAGTTCAATCATGGCAAAGTGCAATAGAGCTATAAAAACTGTTTGTTTATCCCAGACTAATGGATCACCTGCTATACTTGTCGAATTTTTTATATTTTTTTACATTGTTTACGTTCACTTAGAATTTTTTTGAGTGAATTGACAGAAATAATATAATGTTTATAGATATAATGAAAATTTTGAAATGATTTAACGACTTATATGTGATATAAAAAGAATATAATTCTTATATGTAAAAATTCAACGACAATAGAGCATATTAAACATATAATTCTGATTCTTTTCATGGTATGATGAGTTTGTCTAACAAAATGTTCTAATCGATCTACATGTTGCAACATTCTACAAGGATTAATATCAGATGCTGATTTTTTTATGTTTATGAATGACATTATTTTTGGTTAATACTGAAGTTTGTGGAATGAACTTTTTCATCCTGTAAGAGACCTTCTATGTTTTCGACTAATATCCATTTTTTTCACTATTCTTGTCTAATAGTTCATACCATTATAGTTAAAAATTCCAAGCTTCCAGCTTTTAAATTTAAAATTGTACAGAAAAGTTGGCTTCGAACTTGATTTGGGAATACAAAAGTCGCTATTTACCAACATATTTTTTCTCAATATACATTTACAGCAAAGTGTAGAGTACAGCACGTGAGAAAAAATATAATTCGCTCAGAGTATATTGGATTTTTATGATTTTTGACTAAGGGAAAGAAAAGTGAGTTTTTAAAAAACTCTAGCATGCCATAAAATTTCCAGTATAATAATTTGATAAAAGACTAAAAATGTAGAACATTATTCAGAATTAAAAAAAAATTCTTTTAATAATAATAAATGAAATTAACCTACATCTTAAATTAAAAATTATCTTAAAACGACATTTTTTCTTACATATTTTTGACATTTCAGACAAAAAATTTGTAGTGCTTTTAATATAATTAAAATATTTTCAATTTCTAAATGGGAAAATTTGTCTTAAGTATTAAATGTAGAAGGAGGACAGATAAACTATGTAAGAGAATCCACTGGCTATTGGAGCAAAAGCCATGCTTTCTTGTAGGAAATTATTTCGTACAAGCAAATTTTTAATTTACTTGTTATAATGTTATTACTGCTGTAGTTATACTAATGATTGTATAACTATTAATTGTGTGACATACAAAAAAAGTTGATCAATCACTATCTGTACTACTTCAGGAATGAAAGACTAATAAACATCTCCCTTTTAGACGGTTATATTATGCTTAAATGAGACATTATATATTATATACCCAAGAAGTTTGATATTAAGTTTACTTATAGTAAAGTTGAGTGTAGGCCACTCCAGATTTTTTTTTTTTTTTTTACTTTCTAAGGTTGTTTGCGAATATTAGGTATTTCTTGTGAGATTTCTTCAGAGTTAAAAATCAGCGTTATTCTACTAGAAATATGTATACTTCTCTGGGGAGCAGAATTCAATCAGAGAGTGAGATAAGGCAAATTAATTTGGAATTGGATGTCTCGAGACACATGACAGTCAGTAATGATAGAAGTCCTTGAACTGAGCTGCTGTCAAACAATATGGAACTCCACTGTGGCTTCTCAAGTAATATCAGCCTTCCCTCTCTCCTAAAGGAACTCTATTCCAGCAGGAATCCACTAAATTACTTCAGTGAGAAATCCACTACACAACAACTCTAACATCCCTATAGCAAACATTAGTTAAACGCCTGTCCTATCATATGCTAAAGTAGATTATGTTTTGGATTATAGACCCTAGATTCTAGACGTAGATTGAAAAGAATTATTTAAGGCCATAGTTTTACTTATCCAAAACAAAAAACTAAACAATGGAATCTGTAGGATAGCAATTCAAACGATTTTAATTTAACTCTTCCCTCTGTACTGATTTCTATTAAATTTATCTATTAAAGGGTTTAGATATTTATGTACATAAACTCTGCCATTTCAGTAACTCTGTCCACAATATTTCTTTATTTATTAAAATTTTTTCAGCAAAAATTAGTACAATCGTTTTGTATTTGTCAAACTTGTATATTTTGTTGTCGATAACATTAAGGTGGGCATAAAGGTAATAGATGCTAAGCAAACATATAAGCAAAGTAAGCAAACATATATTATCTATGTCTTGTAATTTGTAGAATAATTTTAAAAAAAAATGATTTTTTTTGTTTACTGCTTGACTTCTCAATAGTGAGACACATTAATAGCTAGTATTGCTGAGTTCTTAACTACTGTAAGGATGGTTTCTATTCAATAGATAATTGTCTTTAATCGGTTAGAAACGTAAATGAATATATCCAACAATCAAGTAAACATGGTAGTTCAAATAGTATATGCATTAAGTTATTATGATAACTAAAAATTGTAGTTGCTTAGTACACTCAGGTTAGTAGATGTTCCAAATTTTCACACTTTCTATTTCCCGTATTTTATCCATCACAAAATTCCGCCCCTTGCACCTCTTGTATGATGCGCTCTTCCTCTCTTGCTCTCTCTTGATACGCTACTGCGTAAACTCTCAAGAGATGGAATCTCGTATAACCTCTTGGTCGCTAATAGTGCTTAAAATCCGAGTTTGAATACACAAAATGGTAATAGATTTTTTGTTACAGAAGAATGACATGATGTGTATATTCTACTATCAATAATCAAACCGCAATAAGAAATGGGAAAACAAGACTAAGATCTTTCAACCGTAACAAGTGGTCTTCATCAGAGTCAAAAACCCAACTGAAACTTCAGTTGGGTTTTTGACTCTGACGAAGACCGCTTGTTACGGTTGAAAGATCTTAGTCTTGTTTTCCCATTTCTTATTGTGGTTTGATTATTGATTGTTATTTCACGTGTTTATGTGAAAGCTTTTTATATTCTACTATATAGAGTAGAAAAGCTGCTGTTCAAAAGATTTTGTGATATCAGAGACAAGGTTTCTTACACTAATGAACTGAGGCAGCGAAAATTTGAAATTATCATGTTTTATTGATAAGTGATAATATAGATAAATCATCTATCAGTATCTAGTAAATTGCATATTTTTTTTTTATTTTAAACTAAACTTTTCTTTTTAAATCATAGCTTTTCTATTTTGCACTAAATTCAAATTAATCCTCTTTCTTCCGTTGAAATATATCTTTATTGAAAACAAATTAAATCATGTCATTATTGGGTAAAATGTTCTGCACTGAAACTAAATATATATGCCTGGAATACGTACTTTGTGCGAAGATATGACGGCATTTAAACCATATTAGGACTAGAATGTATGTTAGATCTGGCACGTGACTTCATGAAGCCCTCCAACTACTCCTATTTTTCATTTAATTTATAACAATTGGGTAAAGTTTTGTATTTTTGATTCAATATTGTGATGTGTTTGCTTTAGTCATTAATTATTATTAATAATTATTAACTTTAATTACTTAACTTTATTAGGAATATACTTTTTAGGTTAGAAGGGCTAATAAAAACTACGGATATGACTGTTTTTTTTTACATTTATAACTAGTAGGTTATCCTTATCATACACATGTGTAACCATTGTACAAGTAGCTCATTGTACAATATTAAGTATTTTTTAAATCAATTCAATTTGATTAGTTTATAAATTAATGTATCAGAAGTAATGTTACATCTTTAAATTCCAGTAAATATTTAATTTTCGTGAGCAAATACTACTTACAAAATGTTTTAACATAAATATTATGGCAGTTATGTACTTATAGATTAAAAATAATGACATATTAAAAATACTTCTTAATTAAATTGAATTTTTCAAAAGTTTTGTTCATTTTAGAAAAAACATTTAACTTCAAATGAAGCAGGTTTAATTTTGAAGAAATAACCTGCATCGCGTTAATATAAGTGTTACAATATCAAAGGCATTTTCATTATGTGAGCCTAAAGCAAAAATAAATTGAGAATTAACATATTTGATTGTGACCTCTTGTATTCTGACTACAAAGTAGGATATAAAATGGAAATTTGAAACACAAAAGACTGTTCAACAAAATTCTCATTAACTTGTATTTTAGTTGTGTTATTTACGAATATATAAAACTATTGTTTAATTAATTCCTAAAATTCTTTTTATAATTGGGCGTATTATCCAAAAAAAAGTTGTTTTAATTGCATAATTTATTGCCCTAAAGTTTGATGAGAAAGAGGTTCTCTGCAAGCAGGATTTTTGTTTCTTTTTTTTTTGTATTTTGGTTTATTCGACTAAAATTACATGTTTTTAGAAGTGTATAAATGTATGTAGACATCAGGTCTTCTTGCAAACATTATTACATTAAATGAACAGCAGATTCTGCATTTATAACTTTCTCCTTTATTCTTTCTAATTTTGTAGCAATTTGTCGTTAAGGTGGTGGTATTTCCCAAGTAGGTTTACTTTAGTCAAAGGTTTCAAGAATATCTAGAGTTCGACAATATCAGAGTGCACCTTAAAAGTACTAACAGTTTATATTAAACATATTCTCTCTATAAACTATATAGTTCATTATCTGTCTATAGCACCACCACTATTGAGATGCCTGTTTCTGGTATTAGGATCTTATATTATAATAAGAAATAATTGTATTTCAACTGTTCTGCATGTGTGTTTTAGTATCTTTTAGTGTCTAAAGATCTTTTAGGACGCACCCATATTTATTGTAGAACTCCTTCAGTTATTGTGGTAACGACATGTCTCTAGCAAACCTACTGTAAATACTGCTGCAACCCAACAACAAATTGTGATATGATTGGAGATAACAATTCGTAAAGAGGAATTAAAATTAATGCAAAAGGTTTTGCATTTAAAATCAGTTTTAAAACTATATACATGCTTATATGATAACATAAATAAAACAATACTGTTTGAAATTAACGAAGTAAAACATGTATTTAACTATTTTTTCCGTTCTTTATACTATCATGGCAATATAGCATATTCTATTCCAATCAGGCAATATACATTTTATTATATACATAATGTTGAAAACAATTCAAAAAACGAAGTGAAATAAAATCATTGATAGAAAACACACAGGAGAGTATAATATTGACTATGGTATTATATACTTTTCCCCAGAAGTGTATATGTTCATTAGATGTTTGGAAGGTAAGCCAAGACGGATATCTGTGATGTAGTTTCTTGAGCACTGTGACAGTGTTGCCACCATCAAGAGGGAGAGAAGACGATGTCAAATATTAGATAATTATAAAAATAAAAACAAAAAAATATGAAACTTTTCATAAATATTTTGTTCGTGACTGTACACTAGTGTTTCTCAAAGTGGACGGTACCGCCCCCCTGGGGGGTGGTATGTTTTCACTTAATTTCTAAATTTAAGTAAAAACACGACATGTAAACTTCTAGGGAACGGTTTCTTAAAATTATTTGTTTTGACAATTCATTTTTATGGTTAAAGTATATCCTCACCTAAGTTTCTTTTATTGTGTATTAATTCTTTTGCATAAATATGCTATGAAACAATACATCTATTGGATTCTAAATAAATATTCGATTAGTAATTATTTTAATTTAACTATTAAAATGTTACTCATTTGGTTATTTAGTCAAGGAATCTGATTATTATTCAAGGATGTTGAGTTATAGATTTATGTACCCAAGGGGGCGGTCACTCGAAAAAGTTTGGGAAACACTGCTGTACACCATGTCAAAAACATCACAATGGTTACTGCAAAGCAATGAAGAGGCAATCTCGTAAGGACATATTTCTTAGGACACTCGGGACTGTGAGGCCTACGGTATACATACTGGCTACACATTTTGACGGCTGTATTGAAGACACTAATTACCAACATATATTACATATTTTCTAGGAGTTTAAAATCAGCTACTCACATTGCACTTTTGTGTAATTACGATATCATAGCATATTTCAAAAATATCAACACTTTCTATCAATATTTAAACGAGTTTGTTACAACAGTTCTTCTTTTTAAGGATGAACATATACCTGACATCAGTACAACTACATATACTGTAGTATACGAGGTAAATTGGCGTCTTTATTTGTAAATTTCAATTTACACAAATTTGGATAATGCTAACAATATGCCTTTAAGTATTACTTCAGAATACTAAGAGAAAAAGAATATATCATATAAAATATATATACTTAATTTTATACACAATTAGGTTTATGTGGGTTGTGCAAGGTTAAAAAGATGAAGCAATTAAATAGATGTTGGAGGGGAGGGGAGGTAAGAAGTGCTTGTGAGGTAGAAGAGATTAGTGACTCTGCGAGAGGAGAGCTTGAGATACCAAGAGCTTCTCAAGCCCTCTGCCTGATCCCATTATAGATTAGGACTTCCCCGACACACAGATTAAAACACTAATACTACCCAACTCCGCCAACCAATACAACTCCCCAACACCAAAACATTCAACACATACTCACCATTACTTTTTCTTATAATGCAATAACAGACTGCATCACACAACAACAATTAATTATACGGCATGTCAATGTTACCATGTTTACCAATACTATCATTAAGTAACTTTATCCGAGGATTCTCAATTATTCAACTGTTTCATGTACTCATAAATTAATGTAGATATCAGCTTTCAATTGATATTTTTCATATATATATAAAGATTTCACATAAACACGTGAAATAAAAATCAATGATCAAACCACAATAAGAAATGGGAAAACAAGACTAAGATCTTTCAGCCGTAACAAGTGGTCTTCGTTAGAGTCAAAAACCCAACTAGTCAGTTGTTCGTTGCAACTAAAAATGATTAAAGAAACAAAAGATTAATTATGATACTAAATTAAATAAAAAGAACAATTAACGATTGAGATTGAGCCAAGGGGAAGATTTACTTCCCAGACGACTAATAAGTGATTCTGAAGATCTCAGAGAAACTTTAAAATTACTTTCATTATTAATCTGTCTAAGAACCTGTACACAGAAACAAACAGTCATTGAAACTAAGTCGAGTGGCAAATTGAGCTGGCATGAGTGGCAACGAGAAGGTCAATGAATTTTCCAATGGAAAACCTGTAATTATTCATATATACATGTTTGGTTGAAGGTAAACCCACATAAAAATCGTCACACTGGGTGGAATCCAAACTGTAAAATCTGTTACCAGAGGCCAAAAAAATATTGTGAAGGATAGGGTAGGTGCGTTTGCTGAGGAAACAAGTAAAGGAACAGGATTGTTGATAAGGAAAGTTAGACAGCCACGACGTCTACACTGAACCATAAGACTAGCAGTATTGGGAGGCTTTGGAGAAGATATATATGAAAAGATAGATCTAAGATTAGTAGGTTTACGTTAGGAAACGGAAGGTACCTTTTTAAAGACAGAAAAAGTGTAGCAGGATGAAGAAAGTAAATGGAAAAACTCCTTGATAACTGTGCACAGCCCAAGAACACCAAGAAAATAAGTCGTGAGGAGAACACACATGGGCCGAACATTGGCCCTTGTTATACCGCAGAATGAACATTATGTGTTGAAAGTCCTTGACTTTGCCAAACTCAAGTATACTAAGAGTGGGAATCTTTAAAGAGTACCTGACATCGTACATGCTTAACGGTACATTAAAGAGTACCTGACATGATGGCTTAACGTCCTCTCCTAAGAACGACGAACTCAGATCTCAAGAATGCACGTGCGCAATTCCCACGCGAATAAATCGACTGCCAAAGTGGGTACTGAACCTCGGATCTAACAGTACAGAGGTAAATACTTTGGTACTGCGACTTGGAACTTAGAATGAATCTTTCTCTTCAAAAAATTCTATTTTATCAATAGGACTATTTGAATAGCATATTTTTTTTACTATATATACTTCACAACAATTATTTATAATAATTACTCTATGTGAATGATAACTTTTTTAATGGTACCCCTTCTTATGGAATTCATCATTTATATTTAAAGCCAACATCAATTTCTATTTCTTTCAATACTACCCCTATGAATAGCACTACGATGTAACTTAGATTTATCAACGTTCTAGAGTTGGCAGATTTAGCGAAATGAAAGTGTCCCTGTGAACGCATTATTGATATTAACGTGGACTTTGCACAATAACTATATATTTTGTCAACAGTACAAGAGTTTTATTAGGAGAAATATAATTTCAATCAATCAATTAGTATGGCTATAACCATACTCACTTGCAAAAAATGAAATTTTAATTCAAAGTCGATATAATTTTGTTATTTATATTGTACAAACAAACACACAGATAGAAGAATCAATAATACTATAAGTATAAACTAGGAGTATACATATTATATCTGAATATTCTGTTTATAAAAGATAAGCTACCCATATTAGGTACTTTATAGTAAATTATTTCATAAATCTCTTTTCCATTTACAACTACAATTATAGGACGTAGTCTTGTGTTCCATAACAACAATTTCACGTCGACTGCAATCTTTTTTTTTCAATTTTACTTGGGTGGTTTGAATATGTATGAATACATTTTGAATCGTCCTATTGTTTAATAGATTCATCACTGCACCTGATTCCACTTGGCAATTCACCAATTGTTCGTTTATTCCTTCTACCTTCGGCACACATTCTTCCTATCCCACTGTATTTCCACTTTCTATGCAATTAAAATGAATTAAAATCCTTTCTCTTTTGTTTAAAAATTATATTTTGTTGATGAACATTTTAGCGAAATTATTGAAATTGTTACGCTTGTAACATTTATTGGTTGAATGCAGCTCATTTGTTGAATCTGTAATTATTACCATATCCAATATTAATAACTATCAAATTTGTTTCATTTCTTTTTTATATAAGTGATGGTTAATATGCTTGGTTTCTGATTCAACTGGAAATATGTCAGGTTTTTACGACTTCTGGTTTTATTATCTGAGATTTCTGAAACCTTACCTTTACGAATGCTGTCCATGAAAATGATTATGTCTTTGCTTAAGATTTTTAAATTTAAAACCAATATTACATAGAGATTTTTATATCTCTATAAATAAATATATTTATATATTTACATGTAAATATAATATGTGTATTACATAATAATACACTCTATAAATAAAGTGTATTATTATTTTATTATTATCTAGCATCATTTCACTGCATAAATACTGAAATTATCTTCTTTGTTTATGAAAAAGGTAGCTGAAAATGAGTTAAAATTATTCCATGTTTAATCAAATGTTTTGTTGTTGATTATTGTAGGTAATTAACTTGAGCTGGGAGGGTTCTTGAGAACACTTTACAAACTATCAACCCCTATGCGGTTGGTAAAAGTTTACTGCAAATAACGAGTGGCTGCTTGTATTCAATGCCCATTCAGTGGTGACTTCTTTTTCAAATTTATTCCTACCATACTATCTCGTAGTTATCCTATCTCAAAAAAGAAGAGTAAAATAAGATGTAGTGCATCATAATTCTGTCCACGAGATCAGTATATGAGATATTATTTTAACGAATAATCTACTTAGCATAATCTGGTGGTTGATAGTTTGTTTTTCAAGTCACTCACTGAAAGCAAACAGTTATGTCGAACATTCTATTGAATAGAAGTATCATATTGCGTAGAACACTTCAAAAGACGAATAGCTTTCTCGTTTATTGCAATGCAGCTCACTACAAACATTCTTCTCACGGCAGAATAATACCTAGTGGGCAATATTATTCAATTATTTTCACTAAATTGTACATCGACTTGCCCCTTTCTATGTATAAAGCAATATCATGGTGCACATTGAGAAATTACTTTACAGTTTTAAATTTCTTAGTTCATGAGTCATAACTTAAATTTGTAAAAGAAAAGAGACATAATTTACAATGATTGAATAACAGGGGTACATAAAGTAAAGATCCTACAGGATAAGCCAGTTTGAGTAAACATCAATCAAATATATCAAGAAACATATCTAGTTTAATAATAAAATACACATTGTGTGAATCTTGAAATCATTACAATCATCAATTCGATTTTGTTAGAATAATGTAGTCATTGAGAGCTGCAAACAAACTTACAATCAAACGATGTCAACTACTGTAAAAGCAAAGTCAACTTCAACTCAAAAATAATTTAATATAAGAAATAATACTGTTCGATATTAAAGACAAAATAATGGACTATCTATAAAAGGTTGAAAAAAAAATTGATATTAATATTGAGTTCATTAGAATATAGAAGGTTTTATCAGGAAAAAATCTCATAAATTTTTCTTGTATTGAAGTATCTTTTATTAAGCATAAATCTTGAAGGTCGTAGGGATGCTTACAGATAACAGAAAGTGTATTACCATAAGAGGCCATGAATAAAAGATGGGGTAGTGTGTAGGAGTGAGGTGGAGTCTCCCCACCCTTAGATCTAGGAGTTCACGCCTTTTAAATAATAACTCTCTTATTTAAATGAAGTTTATTTATAAAAAAAATAAAGTATATCCACTCATTTCATAACTAGCTAGTCAGTATTGTCTATAATTTATTTTTATATAACGCCATGAAATGGGATATTTAAATAGTGAAACCAATAAACTGAATGATTCAATTATTTCAATTCATTTTTCTTATAAAGCATTTCTCTCTAATTTTAACTGTTGCTAAATTTTAGCCTGAGATTAAGATAAAATTAAACTCATGTAAAGCAACATATCCGATTTACATTTTATTGCTCGAAAATTGAATTTCAAAAACTTCTTAACTTATATAATTTGATTTGGAAACTCTGTGTGAGATTCCCTTGACTAGCATGTCACACTGACCCTTTCTGAGTAATTACGAACAGGAGCGAGTTAGGAGGCCTCATGCATAAAATCTGCAACACAATATTTCCAACTCTATGAAACTGTTTTGCATATCAAATATCAATATGTTTAGTAATAACACAGTAAACATAATTTTGAAATGATTCAATTTTGTATATTTGTAATTACATATTCAAACCACAATCTGAAATGGGGAAAAAAGACTAAGATTTTTCAACCGTAACAAGCAGTTTTAATCTTGTTTTCCTATATTTCATATTGTGGTTTGATCATTGATTGTTATTTTACGTGTTTATGTGAAATCTTGTATTTGTAATTATATATATATATATATATATATATATATATATATATATATATATATATATATTAATCAAGTTTAATATCTTTTTAAATCTAAATACGAAGAGCAGTAAAATATTTAATTAAATTTTAAAAAAAAAATTATAGATTAGAAATGAATTTTTCCTTTACATTCATTAGTAGACTTTGGTCGATTTATTGCCAGACTTGCCATTAACAACTGGAGGATATTTTTCTGATAATATATATATATATATATATATATATATATATATATATGGATTAATTTACCACAATGAAAACAATTTTTTAAAACAATGCTCTAAGGCCTTTCGTTAATACATCTTCGGAGAGCAAGTGATTGTTTTAAAAAATTGTTTTCATTGTGGTAAATTAATCCATCTATTATATCAAGTGTTATTTTGATTATTATTCATATATATATATATATATATATATATATCTTTCACATAACCTTTCAGTTGGGTTTTTGACTCTGACGAAGACCGCTTGTTACGGTTGAAAGATCTTAGTCTTGTTTTCCCATTTCTTATTGTGGTTTGATCATTGATATATATATATATATAAACTAGAATTTAAAAAAGAACACATAGAAAGGAAATCACTGAACTCACTACTATATTTTGATGTCCTCGTCTTCAGGAAAAGAAGTGAATCGTTCCAAACGATGATAATGACTTATATATATATATATATATATATATATATATATATATATAACGAATTCAAAATTCAAGATAAGTAACACCCAGAGAATATAATTAAAAATTACTATTTTGTCATACTTTTGTTTCATATTTCGAATAGTAGATTTAACCACTAATGTAACTTTATGCAAAATGTATTTATTTTCACTGAAGGATTTTCCTATTACACTGATATCTTATTTATTTGGACTGTCTTAACTAGGAATATACAAAATCAATACTTTTGTATTACAACATATTTTGAATCTTAATATGAAATTGAACCTTTTCTTTTGGATTTTTCTCCTATAAATGAATGGCTGTTTGATGAAGTCCATATAAAGATTGACTATATTGAGTTGATTCAAGACAAATCTCAAACTAAAGTAGATAGTAGAGTAATTTGGGCCAGAAACTCTAGTGAAATATCTGGCTGAGATTTGGGTGATTGTTCGAAATCAAGGAACAATACTGAGTAATTACGGCAGAGTAATGACTCCCTAATGGTGGAAACAGCCCTGGAAGGCTGCCAGTCAAACAATGCCCATTCATCCCGTCCTACTGCTCTTTGTTAATTAGATGAAAAAACATTCAGTCAAAATCGAGTCGTCCTCATTAAAATTAACAACTATTCTAGTAAACAGATTCTAAGTTAAATTTTTTATTAAACGTTTATATTTTTAGTTTTAAATTAGTAATGTTTAAGTTTTGTTGTAAGTTAGGTTAAATTGCAGTGGTAGTCCCACAAGGGAACACATATAGGCCCAACCAACGACCAACGATTCTTTCCACGCACTGTAGTGCGCGTTGTAATTAGCAGTTCCAGGTCACGGACCTACTACTGCTGAGTTTCTGTACTGCTGTGTTTGTGGAGTCAGTAAGTAAATGTCTGTAGTCTTTTGTTTGTTATTCATTATACATTATTTCGTGGTCGTCTGGTCTTCTTGGGTCGTGAAATGTTGTCAGTCTAGGGTGTGGCTTTCTATTTCAACATCAGCGTCTATGATGGATATGGTTGGGAGTTCTTAGGGATAAGCTATGAACAAGGGGGTTTGGATGGGGTGGGATTTTCGTGTCCTCATTGGCCACCAGTCTATTTGTGAAGTCGTCAATTGATTCTAACCTGAGGTCTCTTTGAATGTCCACATTTCTGGCATACCAAGGTGCCCCAGCCATAAGGCGTGCACATTTATTTTGAACTACCTGTATCAGGGTTTTATTTGTTCTTGCGGCTTGTAACCAGGTCGAGCATCCATAAGTAATGCTAGACCTAATTACCACCTTATAAATGAGGTCCTTTACTACTTGTGGAGTATTCTTTGACTTCAGGATAGGGTACAAATTTGACATTAGTGCCAGACCCAGTTTGTATCTATTCTTTAGATGGAGTTTGAAGGTGAGCCGGCTGTCAATTATTATACCTAGGTATTTGGCCTGGGTTTTATAAGGTATTAACTGGCGACCAATGAATACTGGAGGGGGTTGCTTTGGTGTTCCTTTACTGAATTGTATGTGGATGCTCTTTGCTGGGTTGACTTCAAGCTTCCAGCTATTGAACCAGTACGAAATTTGATCAAGGTAGTTTTGCAACTCACCTGTCGCAAACTCCACACTGGCGCATCTAAACTGATATAGGCCGAGCCATTGGCCCTTTGTAATACCGCACAATGAAGATTGATTCTACAGCGGGAGTCCTAAATTTTGCCCAACTCAAGTGTATGTAGAGTAGGGATCTTTAACGAGTACCTGACATCGTACAGGCTGGGGACCGACGGTTTAATGTCCTTCTCCGAGGGATGACCTGCTCAGATATATTCACCTCCCGCATGAATAAATCGAGGGCCAGGTGGGGATCGCGTCCCGGCCCTATCAGTTTAGAGGCGAATACGTTAACCACTGAGCTTACCTGGCACCTTAAGTTTTGTTATATATCTATACCAAAAATGAACACTTCTTAAATTATAACAAACATATTTTAACATCATACCAAGATGTTGGGGTAATAATATTTACATTAGCAAAGAACAACAATTATATTGTTGTTATAGTAATATAAAATATAAAAATATTTATATAAAAATATAATATATATTTTGATATATTAATATAAAAACTGTGTAACTTTCGTTTAAACGATTTTTTAAAAAAATGTTATGTATAAAACGTATTTACATATATATATGTATATATCAATGATCAAACCACAATATGAAATAGGAAAACAAGACTAAGATCTTTCAACCGTATCAACCGGTCTTCGTCAGAGTCAAAAACCCAACTGAAACACTAGATGCAGAAAACATCTGGTGAGGGGTTGAGAAGATTGGGAGGAATAGTGGTATTTTAAAAAAGTGAAAGTGCAGGAAAGGTCAAATGTCCAAAAAGGGATGTTTGGGGAAACAAAGGAGTACAGTAAGAAAGAGTAAAAAAAACTACCTGTGTGTGTGTGTGTGTGTGTGTGTTTGTTTGGTGTTGTGGATCCACGTGCCTCTGCTGTGTAATCGTTTGTTTACTTGTTAGTGTGTGTGTGTGTTTCTACGAGCTAAACAATGTTTCTTAATTAAAACAACAGATAAACACCAAATAGGAGAGCTATTGAGAATGTTAATTCCTTTCAAAATTATTATATATCTAATCTTGATCAAATTTAAGCCACATAGATGAATTAAAATAGACTATCCAGAAAAAGATTTCACAATAAATACGTGAAATAACAATCAATGTTCAAACCACGATAAAGAATGAGAAAATAACTAAGATCTTTAACCGCTACAAGCGGTCATCGTCAGTGTCAAATATCAACTGAGATCTCTATCTTCGTAGAGTCAGCTGAGATTTGACTCTGACGAATGCCGCTTTTTACGATTGAAAGAACTGAGTCTTTTTTCTTATTTCCTATTGTGGTTTTGAACATTTATTAGAATAGACTATTTTTCTTTCTTAGCCATCGTTTTGTTATGGTCTGGTTTTTACTGGTTTATTTTAGGCAAGACTTGTCATCATGCAATTTTGTCATCTTCTTATTCCTATTTATAAGGAGTAAGAAGAAGTTTCCATAAATATAAATATAACCGATAAATGTAAAAACTATATTTTATCATTTATTAATTAAACTTCCATCTGTTTGTTAACAGCACCAGCACTGATATTACAAAGAAGAAGTTCTTCAGTTATAAAATTACATTATATTTGAATAAAGAACACTTCAGTACTTCAATGAATCAAAGAAGAAGATTTGATCTAACTGAGGAGCAAAATTACGCCGAAGGTTCTTTTCTCGTAGTCAATTGATCTAACTGGATCAATTTCTGATGAAGTGGATAACATCTCAAATCATCATGTTGATGATTCATCAAATATCCAAGTGAGTTGTGTCAGTTCTGTCTTTGTCTTTTTTTATGTGTTAAATTTCTATGCAACAAATGTGGTACCATTATGTAGTCTCCTTATGTGGTAAACAATTGTCTGATTTGTTTCGGAGCTTCAGTCGTAAACAAATTTATCCGTTACTTTTGCACCATCGGTCATAGTCTTCTCTTCAATGACTACATTAACGTCCATGTTCTTCCACAACTATGGTTTGACAGCCAATTATGTTTTTATTACCCTATAAAGCTCACATTTCCAGTAGGAACCCATATCAAACATAGTTTAAAAAAACAATAAACTTTTTTCTTCCATTTATTTTATTGATTCTAATCAAAACTATTTTTCTTTAATTTCCTCTTGGAATATACCATTTAAATTTCAACTTCATTTTATTAACATTACCATGTGTACAGTATTTTATGTATTTAACTTACCTAAATTAAATTAGTTTTCAACTTATTTCATGCTTCATGAGGCTTAAGCAAGTTTGTCAGAGAGCTTGACCCCTTTTTAAGAGAAGTATTAAATTAGTTTTCACTCTGTTTTAGTTTCAAATAAATCGTCTGAAGCCAACAAGGTAATCAAAAAGTATTTGAAAAATATATTCTCTATAATATCAATATATTTAATAACTCTTAGGAAGCAGACAAATTGAACGTATTTCAATAAATACACGTGTTTTCCTCAATTTAAATATTATTGACATTATTATTACTTTTTCATATTTACTTTTTTTTTTATTGTTTGAGAATTTCTATTGTTTTTTTTATTAAATTGAAGATCACTGTTTAAAAGAACTAGCTCTTTTTTTAATGATATTTATACGAGAAACGTATACGATTCATGGCATAATAAAATAGGTGTAACTGTTATTTACAAAAAACTTTCAAACAAATGATTCCTTTAGGATTGAGAATTTAATTGCATGACGAGGGTTTGGAGTTTCTCTCTATTTATAGATAAAGATGACAGAAGTTGAAGACTAAAGTGAGTTCTCGGTGGAGCTTTGATAAGGCATGCGTACAAGAGAGAGGGCGTGCGTGGAATGCAGGCAGAACACATTAGAGCAAGTTTTAATAGAATTGCCAATGTGTGGAACACGTGAGACACCAGACTCGTGCTAATTAAGCCAACTGATTTAACTGTCTCTTGCCCTCTCTGCCAGACAGTCCCTGAGAACTAATTGAAAATACTTTCATTTCAAGAAAAACCAGAGTGTATCATTTTTAGAAAGCATTGACAGGTATCCACTCTGTTCTGACAAGTATTCAAACACTTTGAAATACAATTAAACTAAAATCAAAGCCAATTTCTACTGATTTAACAAATATCAACTTTAATGAATATAGTTTATATTAAATCATGAGTCAGTCAATTAGGAAGTAGAAAATCATATTTTCTCTGAAAAAGTATTATTGTGTCCTTACAACGTTCAATTCAAAATTTTAATTCTTAAGTGTTTAAGCAGGTCAGTAAGTAAACATTAATCTGACTCCTGAATATATACCACTTGCTAAGATAAGAATATAAGAATAAGATAAGCTATATACCACCTGCAAAGATAAGAATATATACCACTTGCCCTAGTCAGTGTAACTGAATCAATTCGAATATGTCACTTCAAACATACCAATGATCTAAGCGGTCAAAGTTATAAAGTTATTAGTTAATTTTTAAACCCACTATAATAACACGACATTTAGTCAAATCGTATGCTGATTTTTTTATTTATGGGCAAATTGCAATGTCTTTAAAATATATTTAATTGAGTAATCATTATAGATATTTTAGTATTGCTTTTCTTCTTATTTTCTTAAATAAAGGTTTCGAACTTATCTTGCGAAGCAGCTAACAGTGATTTACTGTTTGACTTTAGCGGATTAGATGAAGAGAATTGTAAATGAGAGCGCCTCAAGGTGTGTTTACAGGCAAACTAAGACTATTGATAGAAGACTTGGAATTCCTGGGATTGTACAAAGTAATCTCAGCTTTATGTTCTTTGATAAACGACGTACACAGTATTCTAAGTAAAGAGCTTATTATCTTCAATTACCAAAAAATAAAGGATTGAATTATTTTTTCTCAAACGCTTTGTTTTATATAATTCTGCTGATAAGTTATGCAATGTTTTTTTTACAATAAATTAAAATAAGTAAACTTCTAATGTTCTATTCAGAATAACATGCAATAAGTTAAAAGACAATGAATGATTCAAACTGGCTGTGATATGCTCTAACATCCAGGCAAAACAGTTTGCCAGGAATTATGTGGATAGAAAGATAAGATAAGCTGGAGAGTACAAACTCAGTCATGATCAACCCTGATCGTGAAAATCACGAGGGAATCATTAGGTTAGGTTAGGTTAGGTTACAGTGGCAGTCCCACAAGGGAACACACGTAGGCCAAGCATTGGCCCTTTGTGATACCACACAATGAAGATTGATTCTACACTGGGAGTCCTAAATTTTGCCTAACTCAAATGTATTTAGAGTAGGGATCTTTAACGAGTACCTGACATTGTACAGGCTCGGGACTGACGGTTTAACGTCCTTCTCCGAGGGACGACGTGCTCAGATTTATTCACCTCCCGCGTGAATAAATCGAGGGCCAGGTGAGGATTGAACCCCGGTCCTATCAGTTCAGAGGTGAGCACGTAACCACTGAGCTAGCCTGGCCCCTGAGGGAATCATTAAAAAAACTTAAATATAGGATCAAGGAAGCATATGATCAAAAGACAAAAACTGGACTTGATCATATCCAGTGATATGATCAAAGATATGATCATCGTAGGATATGATGGTAAAAAACTGGGCTTGTTCCAAATGAAGTTTTTTGTTCATAGACTGTGGGTCAAGAGTCATACGAACAGTGGAAGTAATAAGTTAGCTGATGAGCTACCTAAAAGAGCTTTCAAGAGAAAGACAGCGAGGCTGTGTACTGTTCAATACATCATACAACTGTCGAATGTACACATCTGCAAAGTACAGATTTGTGGCAAAGTCTGAGGCATACTAAAGGCAAACTGCCCAAAAAAGTGTTTGCCTTCAATCGGCTAGGAATGCAAATGAACTTCAAAACCAACTGGAAAATGACAGTCACTAACAAGCCAAGGAAACGTTAAAATGTTATTTAAACTGTCTGAATGTTGTCAACATTACAACATTAATAACAAGAAATATAACTCATCAGACAGTTCAACATCTTTGTCGGTATTGCCCAAAGCCAGAAACTTCAAGAAGTAGACTTTTACAGAAAGCTATAACAACTGGCAATATATAGCCACAACCTATTAGAATGGTTTTTTTTATAAGTGCGTATAAGGGAATCGTAAATGGATATTTTAAAATAATATCAAAAATCTAGAGAAATGTTTTTCATACGAAGCAATAAGTTAAATCAATGACACATTTTAATAAAAAAATACATTACTGTATAAATAATCAATATCTATAATAATTTTATAAATAGAATATGATTGTTGAATGATATAAATAAATATAAGCTTATATCATTACCAATATGTAATAATTATAAAACTAATATTATAGTTGTGATCATATTTTAAATTTTTGTAACGCATTGTTAGACTTAACATGACGGATTAAATAAACTATGATATATATAATTTTCACTGGAGAGACATGTAAACAAGATAAAAAAAAAACAAGGTAAAGAAATAATTTATTGACCAACTTTTAACCGAATAAAATATAGTAATATTCCTATCGAAATTCGTCATGAAGTAAACCTTTATCAATAAAGTTAATATAGAATAGGATCAAACATTTGTAATTTATTAGATTCTGTTATAAACAAAGCAGTAAAAGGAATAAAAACTGGATCAATAAAGTGCACGAAACATTGCACAACAATGACTGAAGGAGTGATTTGGTTTTATCTATTTCAGAAGTAATCTACTTAGGGTTATTATTACAGTTTAGGAATGATAAGAGAAAAGGGTATAGTCATAATGACACAAAGGAAACTATTCCTCGCAATAACATTTTACTTTAATCCAAGTCATGAATTAGTCTAAATTTCTATGAAAACAATAAAAATATTAACAAGCACAAATTAAATTTAACTTTTTTTTTTTAAATAACTTAAAATTATTTCTCCTGAAAACTAAGAATGCCTCTTACCATTGTTATTTTTATAGCAACTGAAGAAGTCAAAATCGGTCGAACATTAATAATAGTGAATATTATTATATTATGGGAAGTTTAGTCAGTTAAAAGTTTTAGTTGATCGATATGTATTAGTAATCAATAAGGGAGTTAAATCTTAGACTTAATCACAGTTACTGCCCAAGGATACATGATTTAGAGCATAAACCTTAGACTTATACTTAGCTACTCTCTATTCATATGTGATCTCATTGCATAAACCTTAGATTTATACTTAGCTACTCTCTATTCATATGTAACCTCATTGCATAAACCTTAGAGTTATACTTAGCTACTCTCTATTCATATGTGTTCTCATTGCATAAACCTTAGACTTATACTTAGCTACTCTCTATTCATATATATGATCTCATTGCATAAACCTTAGACTTATACTTAGCTACTCTCTATTCATATGTGACCTCATTGCATAAACCTTAGACTTATACTTAGCTACTCTCTATGCATATGTGACCTCATTGCATAAACCTTAGACTTATACTTAGCTACTCTCTATTCATATCTGACCTCATTGCATATACCTTAGAGTTATACTTAGCTACTCTCTATTCATGTATATGATCTCATTGCATAAACCTTAGACTTATACTTAGCTACTCTCTATTCATATGTGACCTCATTGCATAAACCTTAGACTTATACTTAGCTACTCTCTATTCATATGTGATCTCATTGCATAAACCTTAGACTTATATTTAGCTACTCTCTATTCATATGTGATCTCATTGCATAAACCTTAGAATTAGGCTTAAATTGTCCAAGAACATGTGATGTCAGTGAACGAACATAACTTTCTTCATTCTTCCCACTTTGCTTAAACATCTTCAATTTTTTTTATATATGTGTATGAAGGTAGTTCTTGAAAGTTTAGTTTATTGTTTAATTTATTTCTTTAGTGAAATTCATTGAATTAATTTTCCTTGTTTTTGTCTTAAACTTTGTTTTTTTAGTATGGAAATGAGAATGATATTTTACATGCTGGGTTTGGAAAGGAGATTTGTAAACAGATGAGATTGAGTAAAACTGTAGCGATTATTTAGGATTTAGAGTAAGCAGAAAGTATATGTCTCGAGGTCTGTCTCATTTCATGTCCCACTTGGCCAGCCAGCCATTTTGCAAGCGTTTGGTACTTTTTAAGAGTAATACAAGTCATTGTATAAATAAATGGACGAGGTTTTTCCAACTGTTTTAAGCAAAACATACGCTGGTTGTCAGTCCTGGAGAAATTAGGGGCTGTCACAGATGTGAGGTGCCTCGCATATTACATCGGCTACACTGTTCGATTAGCATGTTTGTGTTTCCTCTATTACTACTTAACCTGGTCCCTTCATCACTTCACACCTGAATCACTGCATAGTATTATTTACGATTTCAGGAAAAACCATCTTATAAATTATTAAACCTTGTCAATTTGTCAAGGTTGTCAGAGTTACAGGTATCAATAGAGATATTTTGGTATGGATGTATTACAAATATTACTAGCATTTAAATCTGAATATCTATACTAAACTATCATGATAGTTGATATACTTTTGATCACCTTTTGAGTTTATTTAGTTTTGAGTGTATAAAGTTATCCCAAAACTATTAACTGATTTGGGATATTTTTTCTATTCCTATTTGATTTTCTTGATACCCTGCAAGTTACTACAATTTATATTTGTTTCATTTATTGTTTAATAAAATTATCTTGTGACCTATTACTCAAACTCTATATATAGGCTTCAGTATAGGCTTCTTTTTTGGAGTTATTTGTTTTCCTGTTGTTTGTCTTCTTGATACGAGAGTGGTTTGATAAGTCCGTGACTTTTTGAATAAAGCAAACTTTTTTCAGCAAAGAAACATTTTATTTTTCTACATAGTCACCTTTTAGCTCGATACATTTAGTCCAGTGTTTTTCAAATTTTTTTTATTCCCTCCAAATAATACGTTTTCTCAAAGCTCTCAAAATACGAGTTTGTTTCGGTAATGACATGTTCATTCGATTCAAATCTCTTACCGCCCAGCCACTTCTTTAGGTTCGGAAACAGAAAATAGTGGCTGTAAGTAACTAATATCTTTAATAATGTTATTGGTCTATTACTGAAACGGTCAAATGATTCTAACCTGAGGTCTCATTGAATATCCGCATTTCTGGGTTACCAAGGTACCCCAGCTATAAGGCATGCACATTTATTCTGACCATATCAATGCAAGTTTTATTAGATAGAATGATTTAAAAAATATTTCTTTAACGAGTGGCTAACTGTAGAGCAATGAAGTTTTGTTTAAAACAACTACTTAAAACTAATATAGTACGAAAAAAAATCAAATCTTGATTACCACAAAAGCTAATATAGTTAAGAAATATGAATATTCATCGTAGAATAACGAATAAACTGCTGCAGGTGTCAAATTCTTTTACATTGACTTTGAAATTGTCTAATCGAATCAAACATAACACTTGCTTTAAGGTATCAAACAAGAAGTTTGAAGATATTTCAAAGGTTTAACGCGATATATCAGTTAATAAAATTCTTATGACTATACAAATGAACTACAAAATACCATATATTTTTTTTATTGCTTCAGGATGTGGGATGGTTGTCTATAAAAATAGTTGCAATAAATCTACATGATCCACAATTTAAAACAGCTAATTCTAAGACAAAACTGAATCGCCTCTTTAATAACTCCATGGTTTTTGAGAAATGTTCGAGAAGATAAAAATAGATTTTCTTTCATTAGAACAATGTCGCTATTATTTCTCTTATTATTATTATGCTACATCTCCGACGATAAATAAAACTTAACCTCATTATACAGGTATTTTATGAGCTTACAATAAAGTAATAGTAAGTTCTATCGGTAGTAATTAGGAAAAGTTTCTCCAAATAAGTATTTTCAAAAGAATAGCACGTATAACATTAGCAAATCACCTGAATTAACTATAAACAGGGGGTCAGGCTAGCTCAGTGGTTACGTACTCGCCTCTAAACTGATAAGACCGGGGTTCGATCCTCTCCTGGCCCTCGATTTATTCACGCGGGAGGTGAATAAATCTGAGCGCGTCGTCCCTCGGAGAAGGACGTTTAACCGTCGGTCCCGAGCCTGTACGATGTCAGGTACTCGTTAAAGATCCCTACTCTAAATACATTTGAGTTAGGCAAAATTTAGGACTCCCACTGTAGAATCAATCTTCATTGTGTGGTATCACAAAGGGCCAATGCTCGGCCTAAGTGTGTTCCCTTGTGGAACTGCCACTGCAACCTAACCTAACCTAACTATAAACATATTGTTTAATGAAACAAAAAACCCTATAAATCTGAAAGGAACGACTCTGGGGTATTTTTAAATATTGAAGTAGTTTTGATATCATCCCTTCAAATCCATTGAATTAGAACTAATTAATAGAAGATCAAATCAAAGAATTATAGAGTAGATTACAACAATCATGTAATTAATGTTCACGACTGAAATGGTGTCCATTAAGGGCTCTCTGGAAAAGAGATTTGCTATATCACCTATTGCAGTGCCTAGATCTGGATGACCTAATGGTTACTCTGAATATGTAAGGTTACATACACAAAGGTATGCTGATGACCTGCTTATTATAAGTAGAGGAATGCTCGATGGTACTGAATTCCAGCTCTTGGAGCGTCATCTAAAATTAGTAAAAGATAATTACAATACGTTGTCTGTTTATAGGCAATCATAAAATCCAATCTTTGGTGCTATCTTCCTTTGTTCACTAAGATAGTAATTCTAAGTTGTAGGAAAATAGTATATTATAAATGAAACACAAATAACAGACTTTCTTTAATGAGCTCAGTTTGTAGGCATTTGGATGAGGTTGGAGAATTGATGAAGTCCCTGTTCTGAGGGAATGTGCGGGATGAATTCCATGTCAGCGTCTGCAAGACGAGCCTCAGCCAGAGTGAGGTCCTGGCAGAGAAGGTCTTCCTGTTCAAGGAGACGGTGGAGCGCAGCGTCGCGAGATGCCAGGGCTGTTTCAAGGCGCGCAAGGCCTTGGTAGCGCCTACTCGCCTCAAGTTGAGCTCTCCGAGCTTTCGTCATTAGCGACAACTCTTCCCCGACTTGCGACAAGAACTGACGACGGGCCTCTTCTCTCTGGTGTTCCACCGATTTCCTCTCTTCTTCTTCCATGTGTATCTGTAATAACAGCACACTCTCTCTAGCCACTTATAAGACCCAATTTCATACATTAATATGTTTGGAGGTCATTTATTATTATTTAGTTACGTAACCAGCTGCTTACTATATTAAGCAGTCCAACATGATGCATATTGGACAAATTAGGTCAAAAATACCTAAAAGGTTTAATTCTCTTAACTAAACAATTGCAAGTCAAATTGCCTACCAAATGTTAAGTTAGTAAAACATTTGAATTAAAAAAAAATAACTGCCAACAAAACAAAGTCAAACAAAAAATTTGAAAACTTATTAGCTGGTTTTCAAAAGAAAAATCAAAAATCATTCGTCCTGTTTAAAACCACGAATAAGAATCGTTTCACTTCTGAGAATATACAATGAATGGTGCCTTTACATTCCATCGAAGATGCAAGAGCAAAACAATCAGGAAAAGTGATCGTAGCTTAAGGTTTTTTAGATATTTTATAATCACAAAATAATGAAAGAGATTTTATGATCACAACTTTGAAAACAAGAAATAATTTAAACAAAAACATTTTGGAAACTTCAATAGGTTTTAATTTATAAAAAAATTTGAAAATAATTACTCTTAATATAGCTTGTTATAAAGTTGTAATTATGGAAATAATTTAGCTTTCCTGAACGTAGGAACTCGTTTAGTTTTTTCAATGTACGAGTCTATACTAATTGAGTTTTAAAGTAACTGTATTATCTCATTTGTTTTAGTTCTATCAGCAAATTCACTGAAGATTGTCTTCTTTGTCTTAAAATCAAAGTATTTTCTACAGTAAAGTATTGGATCTTAAGATAATACCCACTCTATTTTATAGTTTCTACCGAACTTTCCACTTCATTTAATGCAATAAAATAATGATTTTTTTGGGTGAATAGAAGGAAAAAATAAACTGATTTATTAAATTTCAGATTTAGTATTCATGTATAAAATGGTTATAACTTCATTTATTCCTAATTCTATAAGCTATACAAAAGCTTTCAGCCTTCTAATAAATAAAATAAATATTTATTTTGAAATATTCTGTTTGAAACCTTTAGAACAAATTAGTGAAATAATGTATTACGTCTTTTTCCGAAAATAAGACCTAGCATGATTTTTGGGACGTTTTGACTATAAGAATTCAAACAATTCTTTGGAAAAATATTCCAAGAAATTCCTTGTTTACCTCTAAAGTTCGTTTCAAGGAGGCTACTTAGACAAGCAGTATTAATTTAACCTCAGCTATATTGCAGGACATGAGAGATTTAGACAAATGATTCTAAAGGAAATAGATTTGGAGGAAAATCAGAACGGAATTGAAAATTTTGATAATTTATGACGATGTTCTAGAAGATGACATGACTTTAAATTTCAAAATTTATAAATTTAAATATCTGTATAAAAATAAATATTAAACTAAAACATGTAAATCTACTTAATATACTTGAAGCCCTCCCCCAAGAATAAGCCCTAGCATGGATTTTGAATGAGAACTTTACAGTAATCTGAAGATCGCATTAATGACAATGATGAAAAGTAGGCGTATATAAAAAAATGTAATAACAGATTTTTATAAATGTTATTCAATCGAATGAAAACAGTAACAAACATAATAAGAAAAAATAAAGTTTGTACAGATAATCTACTTATGTACAGAGCCTGTAATTAATAACCGCAGTCCCAATACCAGTTAGATTTTCTTTCACTACTCATCTGGCAGAGTTTTGAATGAACAACCTCATTAATATGCCTAAATTTATTATCGGAAACCAATCTCTGCGATGCTTGCAAATGTTTATACATAAGCCGTTATTTTGGTGCAGACTTTATGGCTGGGAAAAACTGTCCACATACATATGTACTTATAAAATCCCCCCAGTAGCTGAGAATAACTTATAAATGATATCTGTAGAATTCAGAAATCCCTAATTCTGCATATTTTTGTTTCAGGATAGTATTGCACTGTGGTTCCACCAACTCCATTTGCAATTCCTCTGCAACATTGACCAGTTTTACACCAAGTGGAGTTGAAAATAATTGTGGCAGTACATGGTAGTCTTTAAAATGGAAATGAAATTGTTGATGTAAGTTAGGCAAAACAACTGTATATTATTTCAGGTTTTTAAGTTCAACTTTTTTTTTTTTCGTGAATTTTGAGTTGGGAAATGAATGAAAGTTTCCCAGTGACATAAAAAAGATTCTTGAATTTTTTACAAACTGAAATAAGTTAGTCAAACGTGTAAACGCAAACAGTGGCATTTAAGTGAATTTAGTTAGTCAAAATTCCACTGTTCTCGAGCCGTGTGTTTGAGACGTCTGACTTTAAGTATATCAATATCACCTTTCAGCTGTAAATGATATTAATTATTTCGTATTCTAAGAGGCTTATCCACTGTTCTGAATATTATTCAAGGTTACATGAAAGTATCCAAGCTGTTAAATTCACCATTTTTACCTTATGGAACACAGTTAGTCTTTATATTTCATTTTAGTTACTTAAGAGGCTAGTCCAAGCCATGTTAATATGTAATCTAGCTGCCTTGGAAAATTTTAGATTTTATCAGTGCAAAAACTATAAAATTACTCCTTTATAGAACTAAGAAATATAAAGTCACTCTTTTTACTATCCTTGGGTAGATGACATGTGACTAATACAGAATGTTGACGGAAACACAACTTAAATATGTGTTTCCAAAATATAAATTGAAACGAGCTACACACCTGCCTGAGTAAGAAAAAAGGGAATGCTTTAAGGCAGGTATGTAACTCCTTTTTGTTTATACTTTGGTTGTTTCTCTGGATTATTTTTCTTATTTTGTGCATACAATCTGAAAATGAACATCTAGGATTCGATGAAATATTTTTTGTCGAGTCTTGGTGATTTTTCTCGTCTTTTAAATCCTGGGTAAATACCATGTAATAAAGCTTTGCATAGCTCGTGAGTTACATAATTATATTTTATATGTATTCAAAAATTAACTTGCGTTTCCTTAGCTTTACAAATGTTTGAAATTAGTTGGGTATCTTTAGGTTAATTATGATAATTGAATTTAGCAACAAATAGATAAGATAATACAGAACGATACTGTGTAATCTAATTTAGTTATTAATTCTGATGAAGTTTTGATAATGATATTAGCTGGACTCAAGTCCTTTACTCGAGAATAAGTAAACACCTGGCTAGTAATATTATTGCATGGGAGCTCCGCAGACCTTCCATCGCTCAGTCTACCTTTCCCTCTAGAATCTTAATAACAAACATCCTTCAACCACTTAAACAATCAGCCTTAGTCTCGACTGAGAATAAATTTTTCTGCCTTAAAAACTCTTTCATATTATTATTTAATGTTTATCTTTTTGCAATCTATAATCAGGTGGTATTTACACTTTAGTGGTTGTTAGTAATATTATTATATATCTACCAGCTTACAGTATGCTTATGAGGTAAGAAGAGAAACTAAAATGACAACTTAAGCAATACAAGCAAACTAAATTCGCGTCTGTGATTAATTAATGTTAATTTGAATGGTTTTGTTGACAGGATGCGAGACAGTTGTGCAGATCCGAAACCCTGGAGGTGTCCTCACCCACACTTAAAATCTAGTCAGCCGAGGGGTGATCTTTTTCTTATGTCTAAGGTAAGATTCATCACACCTACCAAATTAATGACGTATAAATCTTGCTCTGTAATAATACATGCGTTATTAATAACGGACTGTCACAATCTAAATTAATAGAACATTAGAGTTATATTTAATTTACGATGCTAATAAGTCACATTATATCACAGAGAAAATATAAAAAAAAAAATTAAAAAGATAAATAAAGAATCAGCGATTCCATACTTTCTCAAACGTAATATATTTTAGAAATATTTTGGCCAGATTATTTCGCTATCATTATTTTAAAGATTTTATTTGTCATAAGGATGACAAATCGTACTTAAGCACATTTAGATGTAAGTACGATCAAAAAGGTCATCTATATAATGTTTTTTTAAACATAATTAACAATATAAAATTAGTTTCTTGGTAACTTAAACGAAAAATCAGTTAATGGTTAACAAAATCAGAACAAACTTCAAGGGAATGGTATAATTTAATACAACTATCAAGTTACATCCGATTTGAAGATTTTTTACAAATTTGAGTAAATGTAATTTGAAAATTTGAGTATTATCAAAACATGAAACATAAACCTAACAGATGCAGTCAGAATTATACATTTTAAACTTTAAATTATGAATTTCATAGACTTGAATAAAAGAAATAAGATCAATTTAAAACTTTCATGATTATATCAATTAAAATATTTAGCTAAATATGAAAATACCTCTATTGAAGTGTAGTAAATTACACTTTTTGTTAGTATGGAATAAAGCTTTTGACAGAAAGTAGGTCTCCTTGAGAGAGGAGAGCTATTTAGTTGAAATAAAGCCACTTGTGTCTTCAAAGCACAGTTCCTTACAAATCTCTCTCCTCTTGACCCAAGCTACCTCATAATCTTTCTTTTCTTAGGATATGACTTAATAGAAATTCTTTTGTTTCAAACAAAATGTAAAGCAGTTTAAATGTAACATTCAACAGAATGTAAAAGAAGAAATTACTCGACGTCAGCTCTAAGAAATGACTTGTTGCAGTTAGCCTGATATTAAGAAATATGGCATCAGTATTTCTGACAACTTTAGCAAACTGCCAAAAGCTTATTAAATATGTTTTAAACATTTCATTTCTATTTTATTTTTATAATGAGTTTTATAAAATTGTTGATTGATCCAACGATATTAACTATTGGGGTTTCAGTTTAAAAACAAAAACCTAGGTTTTATAATTTGAACTCCTGTTTTGAAATCGGAATACTGCTTTAATAATTACTAAAAAAATTAAATCATGCATAAGATAATCTGAAAGTCGTAAATTAATACATTAATTAGAACAAAATATTTCAATAGCACTAACAATAACATTATTCAGGAAGTTAGAGAAAGTTAACAAGAAGCGAGCTATAGTTATGTTCTTAATGCTATTCACATAAACAAGTTAAATAAGAATCAATGATCAAACCACAATAAGAAATGGTCTTCGGTTTTTCTAATCACTTCTCTATGCTGCAAAGGCAATGAAGATAACAAATTTCCCAGGGACATACTGGAGGCAATAACACAGTTCAATAACTGATAAAACATATATTAAAGACTAACTACAACGAAATTATAGGAGAAAATACAAGCTTTCGAACTCGTGGGTCATCTTTAAGTAGAAGAAAGTAAAAACAGATATTTAACAATACAAAATTACAGTAAAGAGAAAATAGAATATGAGTAGAAATATATTACAGGCAGCTCATAACACATGGAGATAACAATTGATAGAGATAACGTCAGACTAGCGCTCCTAGCGTACGGGAGGTTAACCACCCGTCACTTCCTCCTGCTGTCAGTTTAAACAAATATTAAAATACACTATAGTACAGCTCGAGATGCTAAAGAATCTCGGAAGTTCCGACGACAGCTAATTGTACCTGCTGCCAGTTTATACATATATATGTATATATATACATAATTTAACATCTAAGCCACAGTAATATCTCTTAAAAATAACTAAGTCTTTTCAACTATATCAAGCGGTCTTCGCTAGTGTCAAAGTCATACTTTAGTAATTGATGTAAATACATATGGTGGGTTGGTTGAGAAGAGTAGGAAACAAGAGATGTAAGTTTCATAGAATACTCCTGATTAAATTTAATAGATCAAACACTAAAATCATTAGTAATGGTTTACTGAAGCTAGACTCAGTCTTGACGAGGGAAGTAGTCTTATCTTCAAGGGTTGACAGCTAGCAGATAGTTTTTTACTTATTTCTTTGTTTACCCTGACTTGCCTTCCCAGACTTTTTTTTCTCTTTCCTATACCACTCTGGCTCACTTTAAAATACCTCTTCCCTCAAACTCTCCTTGTGTCCCACAGACATCACTTGTCTCATTATCACTTTGATCCTGACGAAGATAACTTGCACTGCTTCAAAGATCATAATCATTTTTCTTATTTTTACTGTGGCTTACATGTTGTTTTTTACTTTACGAGTTTACTATGATATCCTGATATACATATAATTTGTAAACCCTGGCAAGAATAATAATGTCATTAATACATTTCTAATATTAAAATCATAATTTGAAAATAAATTAAATACATAGTGGAGATATTACTAGTGCTTTGAGTTTGCTGATGTTTTCCAAAACTCTGATCTGGGTATCCTTGCTCTTTAATATTGATTCTGGTAACACTATTTGGTCTTCCGTCTGAAACAAACTAACTTATTTTATTAATCAGCTTACAAAAAAATAATGTATAAATTATTACACCTCTGCAAACTGACTAACATCAACCATTTTTTTTCAATTTTTAATTGTTTTTTAATTTATTATTTAACTGCAATTATCTCTGTTTACATTTTTGAATGTTATTAAATGTATTATTACATTATTTTAAAATTATTCTTTGAAAATTATAATCATTAGTTTAATTTTACTTCGTGAGATTACTTATTATTTCAAAAGTAGTTATCAACAAGTTCCTAGCTGTATATTGATCAAGTAAACAATTTGGGAAGTACTTAGAGACTTTCAAGGAGCCCTTTTTTTCGTAGCAATTGACTCTGAATAAAGTCTATTGACAGGTCATTCTAACAACCTACCGCACACAGGTAGAGTTGCTCACTTTGGATTTGTCGAGTTAGAGATTTTAAAGTACCACGGTATCAACTTAAATTACTCTCAGAAGTAGCTTAAATGCAGTTTGAAATAGTTACCTTTAAGTTTCTCCTTTTGGGAAATGCAGCTAAATAATTTGTTCCAATTTATACTAAAGAATATGACCAAGAGGAAGGAATTATGAGTTATGGAGATTTGGAAAGAGAGAAAACTGAAAAGGATCGAAAACAGAAGTTGTGGATACAAGGAAGTACAGAATAAAGTAGTACTTTTAGCTTGGAAGGAGGGTTTTCAGTCAAAAGAAAATAATATGGGATTGATAATGAGAGAGATGAGAAAGAATGATGAAAGATGTGAAAACACCAGGCTAAGTATTACTTACTTTCTGTATTACTAAGGGCATAGTGAGGAATAAGTAGCGCTATTGAGTAATAATGTTGTGACAGGAAATCAAGATAATTAGAGCGACAAGGGGAGAAATTCTGATCCCCAACGAGAGAAATAACTATCTGCAGGTCTACCAATATAGTATTAGTCTGCCTATAATCAAATATTGCCTCCTCTGCAATAAATGACGGATTCACACAGGCTGAGTTTCTGTATAGCTGTTAGCCCAAATTGCCCATATGATTGCATAGTATTGAATATCTACTGCAATGTAGGCGTTAAGTGTCCTCGTAGTCAATCCTCGTCATTGACTACACCATCCAACCAGTCAATAAATTTTGTGACAAAATATAAATTAACCATGCTAACAAGTTTTATTTTATTCTCCTATGGAATGTTGGATAAATATTACTTTCTAATATTTAAAAGGTTTTAGCAGTATGATGAATCAATAATTTTAAGGTATTCCAATCAGTTAATATGTGGTATTTACTCATTGTGGGGTAAAAAGCTAATGCAATAGTCTCCACATATAATCTCCAAAAAAAAAAAAAAAATCTATTTCCTCCGTATTCTTATATTTGTTGTTTGTACTTCCTTATACTTCTCTGTTATATTTTCAATATGTTTTCTCTACGTAGTCTTAAAGCGACAGTAAAGGCCATGCCTAACCTGTAGGAAAAAATAAAGAAAGGTACCTGCTTTCCAATATGAAACAGATGTATACTCCATACCCTCACCCACTTCCATCCTATTCCCAGTTAGTTGTGCCACAGACACTCACCCTTAGACTCAGACACTCTCTTCCTTATTTTATTTTGTACTATAGATAACTCTCTGATGACATAGTATTTTCTTAGTTAATGCCTGAAGAATAACAGTATGTGTTCGAAACGCGTTGTTTATACGATTAAATGTTTATATGTGGAGACTATTTCATTAGCGTTTTACCCTAAAATAAATCAATAATGTAGAAAAACTTTAATCGTATTTTACAGGAGCAGAAACTTAAGGAAACTATTTTAAAATGCGTTTAAGATACTTCTGAGAGTAATTTAATTAATTTAACACTGTTGTACTTTAAAATCTCTACATCGACAAATCCAAAGTCAGCAAGTGTGAGATAGGTTGATGGAATGACCTACATACTTGTAGCCTGTTATATTTGACCCCCATAAGAATAGAGTGAATAACTACCTGGTTGAAATGATTTAGGACACCACACAAATGTTGGACATTATAAGTAAAATACGTTAGTATGCAATAATACGTCAATATGTAACTGATCCATGTTAATAAAGAGGAGGAATAATTCAACGTACAATTGCTCCTTTTTTAAATCTCCAAATAAACATGTCCGGTAGTGTCTTACATTCAGCTTGTCGAAGATGTTTTTCATTCATGAAAAAGATTATAAATGTCGCACATAGATTTTTTTTTATATTATTTGGAGATTAGAGACGGTCAAGTGTAATGATGAAAGTGTTTGAATGCATTTCGTTCCCCATATAAAATGAGACAACTCGTCAAGGCGGGCTCAGTCACGGGGGGTGTTTCAACCATTGTCCCACCGCCGCTCTCCTCCTCATATGTGATCGGGAAATATGGCAAGCACGTCTCTGAGTGACACTCATATGAGCACTAGATAACTTTGATATCAAAGTGCTACCCAATCTGAGCAGTCCCTGCCAACTAACCGCGCCACAACCCTCTACCATCAAACACCACACTGCCCTCTACCATGATAAAATTACATTCAACTTTAATTAAACTTCGAAGCTTTCAAAAGATTTTCTTAAAATCTATTAAACGAAAATACTCTGACATAGTGTGTAAATCCCCTCTAAAATAATGTAATTACATCATCATAATAAGTGAAAATTCTCACACAAAATTTAATTAAAATCAGCGTCGCAATACAATTATAAATTCGTGCATAAAAAAGTAAGTAACGAAATCAAAGTTCATTATTAGTGACTATAAAAATATTTATTTGCTAAAACAAAATGTTAAGGTTATGTTTATTGTCATAAGTGTGATTTTATAGTCACCACGGAGGATAAGTTGATAAAAAAATTACTACTCCGGGATGTTTTTCGTTTTTATTAATTTTATTTTTTTGTATTTATTTTTATTTTACTTACTTTTGAACTCATAAGTTTTAAAATTGAAACGTAGTTTCTTGGACATCAAAATTATTAGGAACAAAATAATCTAAGATACTTCAAGATAAGTCTGTTTATTATATAGTTTGGTACAAAAGTATATATATATATATATATATATATATATATATATATATAAAAAGCTTTCACATAAACACGTGAAATAACAATCAATGATCAAACCACAATAAGAAATGGGAAACTGTTGAAAGATCTTAGTCTTGTTTTCCCATTTCTTATTGTGGTTTGATCATTGATTCATATATTATATATATATATATATATATATATATATATATATATATATATATATATATATATATATATATTTTTCAATAAAATTACGATCCGAAACGGACAAATAAAGTTCAATGTAGATAGATAAACATAGAGAAATTAAAAACACACACTCCTACACTCTCTATTTTTTTTTTGAGCCGTCTTCAGGAGAGATAACAGAGTGAAATCAAGCACACTGGTACAGAAACCAACAACGATTGTTGATCTCCAACTCTCCTGAAGACGATCCAAACCCGAAAATTGTATACTGTAAGTGTGTGTTTTATATTTCTATATGTTTCTTCATCTAGATTGAACTTTATATATCTTGATATGCATGTAATATGTAATATAATTTCTATCAAGTTCTGATTTATATGAAATCTTGATTTGAATTTTAGGCTAACATAAAACACACTCTTTTGTAACATAAACACAAATCATGTGAATAATTCTGTCCTATTCCTGATATAATTCAACAAATATAGAATCACTTTTAAATAAAAAATAATGACAATAATAACATAAGAAGCAATGTGTTATGATTAAAGTGAAATATATATCTTTTTTTTAAACATGAAATCACTTTTTTAGTAAAAGTGTTTCCTGAAACTAAAGGAAAGTTAATATTTTTATGAAGTTAATATTTTCTACTTTTATTCGATATTAAAAAGAGAATTTTACACAAAAATCAGGAGTAGGTTATGCTTGGAAGAAATATATTTGTTTTTATAATACATATTTCATTGTGGGATGTATTTTTCCATTTAAATTTTATTTATACCACAAGTAAAATAATTGGATTAGAGGAAGGTTGTTTGGTTGCGAGGGAGGGGGTGGAATATATAGGAAGAAGAGTAAAGGTGTTGGTTTATAGGGGCTGAGGGGGGTGAGAAAACGGCTTAATATCAGCTGGGATGTAGTGAAGCAGGCAATTAGCAGTGGACGATACATAAATATTAGAAGGATGTTGCAGGAATCATCCCCCTACGGAGGCTTCATTCTACAACCGCCTCTATTTGATAAACTTATACAATTCCTAAAGGCAATTGGACCAAATAAAACCCACCAGTTTGATTTAATTAGGTTTTGCTTAGCTAATAGAAAGTAAATTGTGGATGAAATTAATTTCATTTCAAATAAAGAAACTCAAAATGATGCATTATTTTTCAAATAAATTTTCCAATTAAAATAATTATTCCAGTAGTTAATAATGTTGACTATTATAGTTAATCAATATAATATGTTCAAAATACAAGATGGCTATTAAAAAAGTGAAATTATTCAAAAACAAATATATCAACAGCCAAATTGATTCTTCAAATAATAGACGATTCACTGATAGTTAGGACTTGGAGTTAATAATGTTTATATTCTCTACTGATCAGCGCATCACCGAATGACCCATCAGCCAAGGGTGGGCACTGGCTAATAATAATAATAATAATTTTTGTTTTGCTAAAATTGATTCTGAAATGATTCCATATAATATAAATATAATGTAACATCTTTTCATGTAAAAGGAAGTTTTGAGAAGTAGTCTTAACTTTGTCTCTTGTATATTAAAATAAAAACATCTCTTCAAGAATTGCAATATTGAAAGTTACATAACAATTTGGCTTTATACAAGTTCGAGGTATACAATATAGGTTTAAGATACTGCGTGAGAAAAATGTATGCCTAAGCTGTTTTTTTTTAATATGCACAGATTGTACAGATGAAAGCAGAAAATTTTATGAACCCAGTTCTATAAAAAGGAACCCTGAGACAATATGACCGGGTAAAGATTAGTAAAGTTGATCAATTGAAGCAGAAACTATTTATATATGATTTATGAAGCAGATATACTATTAATACAGTTACATAAAACCTCCAACCCTACCTTAGATGTATATGTAAGTTATTTTACATATAAGGCAGGTTTTGAATAAAGGTTAATACTGCGTGAAAGATTTATGGACAGGTTTTCAGGATCATTTCTTTAAATTTAACAGTTCTACACATCGATACTTATATTTGGTTCCTCAACAACTATGCTTTCGGAGTGCCTATGACCCAGAAAGGGTGGCGAATTGCAAGACAAGGGTGGCGAAGAACGATGTAATGTTTGGTGTAGTACACATTAGGTCACAACCTAGATAACATACATTGTTAGTGAAGTGATTGAGTATCATACACTAGCTTGATCTACAGCTTTCTTCTCTATGGAGGGAGGGGCCCCTCTATTTGGCTACAATAGATTGGCCTGCCTTTGAGAACAAGGAAAATATTACACATAACCAAACATTTCATCATGCTTTCGCAATTATAAAAGCCTCTTTGAGAGACTAGTATGGCTGGGGTTAACAACTCAACAATTATTTTTGTAATTTTTTGTAATTTTTGCGAATCCAACATTCCTATTGTAAGTAGTGCACAATTCCATTGGTAAAACCAAACATATGATGTTAAAGGTTTATAAAAATATTTTATGAAGAAATCAACTTTTAAAGCACAGTCAAAAATTCTAAAATACAATGTCTTTCGACCAAAACAACTTCTTCATTAAATTTAGTAATAAGATCTTAACGTAGTCGCAGTTTTAAATTTCACACTGTGGATTAAGTTAGCTTAGTAACTTAATGATTGATGGAAAATACGGAAATACACTTTAAGCTTGCCACTACAATATTATTATTATATATTAATATAAATAATATATTTATATATATTATTAATATATAACCAATTAAATGAAACGGTTCCACAAGCCAAATAAACTATGTTGACAAAAAGAACACAGAGAAATGAAACAGAATCAACGTCATTGTCTGCCTGCGGAGAGACTCGTTTCTATCTTTCTGATGACGAAATATAGTAGTGACTTTCTGTTTCATTTCCGTATGTACTTTTTTTCAATATAGTTTATTAATATATGTTATATATTTGTGTGTAAAAAAAGTAAATAATAACAATTTCCGGTTTTACTGCATTGACCAATGACCAGAGTATACAATACAATATCAAGAATGACTAGCTGCGACGTGCCTCACCTGTGCGTACCATAAGATGAGTAATATAAGATGGCTAAGAACCTAAACTGGTGTTCATGTCCTCAGTTCTCGCGAAATGATAGCAAATGCATGACAAGCAAAACTATCTAAACCTTACTCAAGAACAACATGCACTTTTCTTATGTTTGTATTGACAGTCAGTAATACAATCTTTTTTATGGAATATATGTACGTAGTAATCGAATGTACTATTGCTTACCGCAGTGGATTCTCTCGGCCTTTCCATTCCGTAGTCAGCATTAGAATACAGCCAATCAGTAAAATTATTTCTTAGTTCTCGTCTTTTAGGAATATTCTCTAAATCTTCATCAAAGTAACTTAGTTTTGTTGAATCAACAGGTTGTTTATTATTTACAATCTAGAATGAGTGAATAAAAAATTATTTTCATAATTATCTAGGCTAACATATCAAGTATCTGTGGAGGTGATAATGAAGGTGGTAATCTGTGGGTGAGTGAGTGTGAGTGTGTGTGTGTGTGTGTGTGTGTGTGTGTGTGTGTGTGTGTGTGTGTGTGTGTGTGTGTGTGTGTGTGTGTGTTTGTATATATTGCATATCTATAATAATATAAAGAGAACCATATAGCAAAAGACCAAATAAAGAAGTTCTTAAATCTTTGGTCACCCATTTTCTGATATCATGTAAGGCAGAGATGAACGAAAACATATACCTATTTTTTTCTTTTATCTTGTATTATAGCCTTTTTCTGTATTATCTAGCAAAATTCTTTCACGTTTCTAGTTATCTTTTATAGTTTCTTGTTAGAAATATTCCAAAAAAAAGTAACTAGTATGATTATATAACAATGAACAACTTAATCAGTTTAATTTTTTTATAATATTATAATAATTTGGAAGGTAAGGTTAATCCCATTGCGAAACCGGTGGGACGACTCCACCAGTGATAGACGAGGTATGACGGTTTATAATAATATCTTATATATATAGAAGTTGTTGTTAACTTCTCAACACCAGTACTTCGTGCTCTTCTTCCTGATGACGACGGATGTCGAAATATCGAAGTGAGTTTCTGTAGTGACTTTCTCTGTTTATTTCCTATTTGTTAAAGTATATCTATATATCTGTGTATGCATGTGTGTTTGTGCGTTCTAATCTTATCGAATTGGATATGCTGTAAATATAAGCCATGTAAATTCTAAAATAAAACTATATCCTATTCAGTATGAACCGTACTGGTTTTTGGCCTTAAACGAAAAGCTTGTTTTTTCTTACTTTTTATCAGGATATTATTGATGATATAATTTTGTTACATTTTACGTTTTTATTTTATAGTTTATTTTAGATATATATTGAATATTTGTTTTTAGTTTTGTTTTCTACTGGTGCATATGTGTTAAATACACTAGATTAAATAGATATTCCAATGGTTTGTTTTATTTGATAAATGCACACAAAGCGTGATTACATTAGACAATGATGCACTAGAGTTATATTTTATAAATAAATAAATATTATTCTTCACATTATTTATGCAGACATTTTAGCAATATATTTAGCAACCTTAAAACTAATTGAATGAACTTAATTAAACCTTTTCTATAATTATTATGGGAAGTTTACTGACCCTTGTGTACTCTGTAGCAGTCTTTTCTGCAAGGCAGTCGAGGTCATAATTTCTGATTCCGGCAAGTAAATGTTTGTATATCGAGTCTTCATTTGCTTCATTTTTTATTGGTAATGCTTTCTGATTAAATGGACTGTTTGTCTAAAAAGAGAAACGTAAAACTTGTTAATATACATATGGCGTTAATCAAACTGTCAAAGAGAGTTAACTGAAATGATCATCTTTTAAATTGTACAGTTCCCTGAATTTGCTTGTAAACAGACATCTTTAAGGATGAGAAACGCTTTAAAAGGAGTATTTTTCCCGTCATAAGATTTTATGATTGTTTCCAACTATATTGAACCCTGTTTCACCCAATTACCTCCCAAGAAGATAGTTTCATTTTCTATTTGTAGCTTAAATAGAATTTTTAAAGAGTGATAAAAAAATTGGGATAGTCTGCTCAGATGTCTCAAACACGCGGCTCGTGGGTGGGATGTGGCCCATGCGTACTTTTTTTACTAACTAAATACACTAAAATGCCACTGACTTATTTAGTTAGTGAGAAGTGCAAAAATCTTCTTATATCACCGGATTAAGTGAATGAGTAAAGGAAATTTGTTTCATTTCCCAACACTGAATTCATCAGAAAAAGTTGAGCCAAAATGCCTGAAAGAATATTTAAATGTTTTCCTAACTTACTTCAGCAATCTCATTTTTACTTTAAAGACTATCATGTACTGGAGCTACAATTTGCAACTATTTTCAACACCATTTTCTGTAGTAATTGACAACTTTGTAGAGGAATTGGAAATGAAGTTTGTTGAATTTTCGTGCGATATTCTTCTGAAGTAAAACTATGTAGAAATAAGGATTCTCTGCTACTGCGAGGATTTTAGAAGTACATATGTATGTAAGCAATTTTCTCAGCAATTAAGATCAACAAGTCTGCACTAAGATAACAGCTTACATATGAACATTTGCAAACATCGTTGAAATTGATTTCTGCTAATAAACATAGTTATATTAATAATCTTGTTGATACAAAACGCTGCCAGATGAGAACTTCATATAAAATCAGGCAGATATTGTGATCGCTGGTATAAATTACAGGCTCTGAACGACAAATGGATTGTCTAAAATAATAAATTCTATTTTTTTCTTTTTATGTGTTCGTCGATAGAACAACATTTATAAAAATCTTTAATACAGTTATATTTTTTTTATTTACGCCTACTTTCATAGCGCGGCCCTTGGGTTACAGTAAAGTATTCTTCTATAACCTGTTTATTTGAGAAATATTGACGTTTATAATAGAATAATATCGTACTTTTTGTCAAAACTAGTACTGTGTTCAACCCGCTTTTCTAGCAATCTAACAAAATTTCAAAAATATATCATGCATTATTCTAACGTTTTAAATGCGAAAAATTTCACGAATACTGTAAAATTTCTCTCTCTCTCTCTCTCTCTCTCTCTCTCTCTCTATATATATATATATATATATATATATATATATATATATATATATATATATACAGGTTATAGTATCATTCTGCCCTCAGGGGGGATTTGAAGTGCAGATCCCTGGCCAGTATACATGCTACTATAAGTAACCTATTATTAAGCTCTTGGTAATAAATTTAATCACTTTATTGAGTTTGATGTTTCTGTCACTAGCAACATCATTTCTACAAAGAATGAGAAATGACTAATCTGATCATATACAAATCAATATATGGAGTACTCAATAGTTTTTATTTTTTAAGTGAAATATTATAACTTTCTTTCTACTTAATATTCAAATTCGTGACATTTTTTAATGTTAGAATAATACTTGATATATTTTTGAAATTTTTTTAGATTGCTAGAAAAGCGGGTTGAACACAGTACTAGTTTTGACAAAAAGTACGATATTATTCTATTATAAATGTCAACATTTCTCAAATAAACAAGGTTCATGATCGCACGAAAATATATTTCCTAAATGAAACTATTTATTGGAATTATTTACATAAAGTAATGTAGATGTGTTAGGACACTAATCTCATATACACTAAGTGCTTTAAAATCTAAATAATTATAATTTATTAATTATCTTGTTATGAAAGGCATAAAGAAAGTTTACATATATTTCTGTCATATATCGTTGAGACCTGATATATGATTATATTCATGATGAGGGCAATATTATTAAAAGATAAAAGTCTTAGTTCATATACATTATGAATGTATAAGTTGATTAATTATAAATATTTTAATCACTTTTTATATACTTGAACTAAGTATAAGAAATGTCTTTTCAGAAAGACTATATATTGTTTATTATGTAATATAAAAAAGTATATATAATTATAGAATATGATAGATTATAGCAGTGTAATTCAACATTCGTGCTTTCGGATTTAAATATATTCAAATAAGTTGGCTCCGTTTGCTTTAAGTCAATGAAAGTACGGAAGCCTCAGCCGTGTAGTGAGGCTTTGTTTGTTATGGAAACAATGATTAGCATAACATTTCCCTATTTGCTTGTACCTATCTATTTACACTTCTGCACGGCCTTTGTCGTCATAGGCTGCAGAAAGTTATATTAACACTGCACCCAAAACACTATCGAGCAGTTTAGTTTTTCAGATTTCTAGTTTAGTTAACAACAATGTAAAAATAAAAGTTTTTTACCGTTCATTTCATAGTTCACAGCACTATGCTTATTGTCATTATTTAATTCAAAATGTATTTAACAACTATCAGCCCTTATTAAGTTTTACACAAAAGTAACTCTAACCAGTGAACAAACAATAAATTCACAATATCAGTTTTAACAAAAGTAACTCTTACCAAACAAATATCAATAAACGGCGATATGACCCATCTAAAAAAGTAAAAAATATTTGAACAATTTTATACAAATAACAAGTAATTCATTATTTTAAAATAACAAATGATGAATCAAAATAATTTAGAAATTTCGACATTGAAATAAGAGTCCAACGTAATTTACTTGACTTCATTTAGTGCTTTACTTGATTAGTTTATTATTTTATTGGTTAGTACATGACTAAATATAAGGTTTAGGATAATTATTACCACTGATATATTAAACCAAGTTTATATACTGCAGGGTTTTTTTATGTTTTCAGAAAGATTTGCCTTCTTGGTTAGCATCATTTTACAATGTAGGATGCTTGGTAATGTTACAGTTTCTGTGAAGTTTCCATTGCTATAAGTATTCGTTACAAACTTTAATATAAGAGCAAATCAAGAAATACTCCACAGGTAGTGAAGGACCTTGTCTGTAGGATGCTTGGTAATGTTACAGTTTCTGTGAAGTTTCCATTGCTATAAATATTCGTTACAAACTTTATAATATAAGAGCAACTTATAATATATAATATAAGAGCAAATCAAGAAATACTCCACAGGTATTGAAGGACCTTGTCTGTAGGATGCTTGGTAATGTTACAGTTTCTGTGAAGTTTCCATTGCTATAAGTATTCGTTACAAACTTTAATATAAGAGCAAATCAAGAAATACTCCACAGGTAGTGAAGGGCCTTGTCTGTAAGGCGGTCATTCGTTCTACTGTAACATACGGATGCTCAGTCTGGTATGGAGCGGCGCCCACAAACAAGAAATGCATCCAAATAGTACAGAATAAATGTGCCCACCTTATAGCTAGGGCTCCATGGTACGCCAGAAATGTTGATATTCAACATTATTTGAGTTTGGAATCTATCTATTCCTACATTGCTCGACCTGTCAGTAATGAAGACAAAAAACTGTCCACCCATCCAAATCTCCTTGTTCGGGAACTAAATCCTACTCCCAACCTTTCCTAATCCCACGAGCCTCAAAGTTTTCTACTTAAACTAAAAATAACGACCACATGACTCTAAAAACGTATACAGTACCTCAAAGAATGCAACGCGTTCTTAGGTTGCAGAGCGTAGCGCACTAGACCTCAAATGTAATAGTTGTGGGTTCGATTCCCACATATTTTACTATTGATTCAGACAATTCACGGTTGCAAGAAAACAAACAAGTAAACAGGATTGGTCATCAGAGTTTTATAAGTATACTGGATATTTACATTTGCAAAATTGTGTGTGTTTTAACTCTGAATCTTTTGATATCAGCATATTTATTTGATTTTTAAATGATTATGTATATTTTGTTTTGTATTGTGGGATTATCACAAAGCTTTCAATAATGGAAAACTTTGGCGTTTTGTAAATTGGATTTCAATTTAGGAAAGTGACACGGAAAATTTTCTATTCCACAAACTATTTCTATTAACAATTGTTTCTATGCACGGACAATACTCTTATTATACGTCTAACTATACAAATAATCAAGAAAAATTATTCAGAAAGTGTTTAGACATTAATTTTGATTACATTTTTGTACCGTAAAATCTTAGTATATAAATAAATAAATAAATAACGTATATAAATTAGACCAGAGTTTGCCACCATTTCATTTTTCTCTTATATATTTCCTTCATTGAGATATTTATTTTGCTGCATATTAACCTCCTTCATTTGACAATTTCTTCTAACCCTTTAAATATTGGACCCCGGAAGGTTCCGAGTAGTTTTTCCTTTTTCATCTCACCTAATTTCCTCATTTTTATAGGGTCTAATTGATTTTTCAAGAGAGTTATTTAGCTGTTTCTCTTTGAATTTTATCGTATAATCCTCCGTTATTTTTTATTGAAGTTTCCTCAAGCTTAATAGGGATTTTACCAAGACACGTATTGCTGTAAAGGAACTTGAAAGATTTGAATCCGCGGCGATTCATTAACTTCTTTTAACGACTATATTACTCAGCTCATCTTTCTGTGATTGTATTCATTGGCTAGACTGCACTCAGATTAATACTTTTTTTGTATTAATTTTTATGTATCAACAGGATAACCATTATATATGCATGAAAAAGTCTGTAATTAATGGGACTGTATCGTTGCAGAAAGAGGATCAATAATATTGGTTGTTTCTTCATAAGAAATGTGTCTGAACGAGTCTCGCCTTCACTGAAGGTAACAGCAGTTCGTTGACTGTGATATGTTTTGTCTTTTCCGAACCAGAGCAATAGTTAAACATTATGAGGTAGCCCTTTATGATAAAGTCATACTTCTCCTAAGGGCTCATGCATCGTATTTAAAGTTTCCTGTTTTGAGATCCCTGTTATCAAAGTATCTTTAAAACCATATATCCATCAAAGGAATATTGAGGAAAATTCATAACATACATCCATCTTATACAAATTGAACTGAATAGAAATACCAATATATGATTTTTTTAAAGGAAATATGACACTAAAGCATATTACGTTAGATATGAATCGAGCTGTAAAGAAAAAAATAAAAAAAAATTACTATTACAATATTAGTAGGTTTATAGTTAAATACTGTCATCGTTTTCATAATGTTTTGCAAATATAAGTGATGATTACAAACAAAATGTGTATATAATCATTACATTTATTAAATATATTATTTCCATGAATATATATAACAAGATTTCTCAATAAACGCACTCAACAGAAATCAACGTCCAAACGACAATAAGAATCATAAAAAAGGTTAAGATCTTTCAAACGCAACCAGCAGTCATCATCAGTTGAAATTTGACTGTTATATATATATATATATATATATATATATATATAATAAGTTGCCGCTCTACCTTCTTGCAGGACTCTTGGCCTCCTGATGATAACGATGGTTGAAATGTAGAAGTGAGTTATTTGTCTCTCTGTGTGCTACCATCTTTTTAAATGGTTTATATATATTTTTATATATCCATATATCACACAGTCAAATCTTAACTGACGATGGCCGGTGTTTACTGTTTAATATATATATATCACAGAGTTAAATCTTAACTGACAATGACCGCCGTTTACGGTTGACAGATATATATATATATATATATATATATATTATAGTTAGAGACAGACAGCAAAAAAGTCGTCAATGCTGAGGCTGCTGCATATTTGAATTCCACATGTTTAAAGGAAGATTTGGTTCCCACCTATATACATATATATATGACAGGAGTCGATACCTGTATCGGGGTGACTCAAGTTTCAGCGTCACTGCTCGGGGGTAAACAACTTCCGTCGTGTCTCTTTAGCACTCATAGTGCACCTAGCATATTTTCATATTCTTATGATCAGTATTAGAAGGAAATGTTAAAAAGCTTGTACCGACAGAATACGGGCTGACGGAAGCCCAGCGCTCTCTACCGACTCCTAGGAATAACTAGTGTCTACCATAATAGGGATATAGATCATTATCTTTAACTTTCAGTAGTATTATTAACATTTTATTTCTTTCTGGCAAATATTAGTTTTGTATATTTATGTTAACCTTTTTAAAAAGTGCCTATCCTTTTTTCCATAGCATCATTAAACCTCGCTTTATTTACTTATAAGACTTTGCAGCGGAACACAGGCTATCTGCCACCATCAATCTGTCAACCTCTATAGTCGGAGTCATTTCGCACCATCGCCATTTCTTTAGTATTGAAGAAATAAACGATCATTTGTCGAACCATCACGACTAATTACTTACTCTTTTAGAGTATAACATTTCTCTAGATATTAGTCAACACTTTGTTATCAACACAATAATTTAAGTTTAATATATGACTACTTACAAAGACTGTTCTCCGAAACGCCATGCAAAATTTAGTCGTTTTCATATAACCAGAATTAATATCAACAAATCTCCATGATTCTCAGTTAGAATATTGGATTTTGTCACTCTATAATGTAGAAGATATTTTATTCCAAACATGGACTTTCATTATCAAATACACGTTCACTCAATCAGGAAGTTTAAAGGAACAAGATAGTGATTGGGAAAACAATAACAAATAAATATCACTGACCTAAAAACTATTTGATAAGAATGTTAGATTACGGATATTAGAAGTAAAATATTTTCTTTTAGCAAAAAAGTAAAACATTTTTATGAAATTTAAAAATTTCTGTTAATTTCATAGAACGGGAAAAAAATGTGGAACATATCTATCAATACAAATACTAAGTGTATATACCAAGTCTATATCATTTGGAAAAACGCACTTACTAATAATTTTGAAGTATCAGAATTATAATCATTCACTCCATTATCCCTGAAGAAAGGATACATTTGGAACGCATCTTGCCTAAAAAGAAATAATTATGTAATTTTTTTTCCATTAAAGCTGACATAATGGTTAAGCCTAAATAGTCTGAAATATATAGTTAAGAATAATTAAAAGTTAGCTGGTTCTTATTTCACCAGGACTCATAATTTATCTATAACGTTCAATATAAATGTCTTTGCATTAAATTCCAAATTTATACTTATGCCAACACACACGCACACACACACACACGCACACACACACACACACACACACACACACACACACCAGAACTGGTTGTGAAGATCCGGAGACACTGTCTTAATCCAATCAGTCTCTGGAAAAGCTTATTTAGTTAATCCCAGATAGCACGTAGCCCACTTACTTATATGCATTTTGAATAATATCATTATCTTCTTATACAAACAAATATCTAATTTAAATGAAAATTTCTTAATCATCATCATTTCCCCCTCCCAAGATTATTTTTGAACACTTTAGACATGTTGATTATTGGGAATATTTTAAAAATGCAGTTCAAGTCCATCTCAATAAACTAACAAGGGAAGTACTTATTGCTTCCAACGTTGCATTGAATGTCCAACGTTGTTTGGATATTGATATTATATATATATATATATATATATATATATATATATATGAATATATATATATATGTTGAATGCCAGATTAGATATTGTAAAAGACGAGCCAATCCCTGTTACTCTATTGGAAAATTAAGTAGGGACTGCGAGCCCTCTCCCGGAGTGAGGGCTGAGGCGGCCGAGCAGACGGAGTGTGCTAAGGAGAAACGTGTTCAACGAATAAACACCCACAACCAATAAGAAGTGCCCAAAGTAATACGTAACAGGGATTGGCTCGTCTTTTAGAATATATATATATATATATATATATATATATATATATATATGATGAGTTTACATCGGCCAGTGGACGCATTTACGTCTCCGTTCCTTCATTCTTTCTCCTTTTATTTTATTTTCTTTCTTTCTACTCTCCTGAAGACGGCAAGACGCCGAAATAATCGAGATTCGTGAGTGTTCGTCCTTTTTCTTGTGTTCTCTAGCTGTAACTTTAATTATATATATATATATATATATATATATATATATATTTCTCCTTCTACCACGTCTATTTTTCCTGAAGCCCCCTCCTTATCATATCGCAAACCACCGAACCTCAGAGGCATTTTCTCTCATCACTCTCCCTTGAACCCTGCACTTGGGAGGGGAATGGTGGAGTGTGGACGGAGCAGATGCCAAACCTGTCTTATCATAAACCCTAATCCCTTTTTTACTTCCCCCCATAGCAACATTAACTACTCTTGCCCTCCCCACTCCTCATGCACATCGTTTAATTGTGTTTACTGTTTGGAGTGCACCCAGTGTGATGCATTCTACGTTGGTATGGCCTCTACGCAGCTCAACTTACGTATGAATGGTCACAGGGCTTCCGTTGGTCAACGCAAAAACCTCCCTATTGCTATCCACTCTAATTCCCATGGACTGGATTTTAATCACTGCTTCCGGGTCCAAGTCCTTAATCATATCCCTGTTCCGTCTTCTCGGGTTACTTTAAGAGCTTCAGAGGAGGAAATTATCTGTCTTCTCAAAGCTCGCTCTCCTCCTGGCCTTAACTTGTACCGTTAATTTATTATTTTTTTATTTATTTTTTTTATTTTTATTTTTATTATTTTATTTTATTTTATTTTTTATTTATTTATTTATATTTTTTTTAATTGTTTATTGCTTTATTTACTATTCTTCTCCTTCTGTTATTTTTATTTGCTTTTATTTGTTCTTTTTAGTTATTTTTCTCTCTGTAGTTAGTAGCTTACCTAGGGCGGCCGGCAGAGTGCGTGCGTGTTCGTTTGCATTCGGCCTACCACTCAGTTAGCTTCAGCTACTCAAAGGGACTACTTCTACCCGATGACGACGACTGTCGAAATATCGTTGTGAGTCTTTTGTGTGTATCTTTATTTGTTTTTTCTCTTTCATGTGTTAACTATATATATATATACACTTTTTCGTTGGAAATACAATCCAAAACGGAGAAATATAGTTCAATATAGACAAAGAAACATAAAGAAATCAAAAGAACACACTTACAGTCTCTAATTTTTGGTTTGAACCGTCTTCAAGAGAGATAAGAGAGGGAAACAAGCGCACTGGTTCAGAGACGGTTGGAGATGGTCTCCAACCGTCTCTGAACCAGTGCGCTTAGTTTCCCTCTCTTATCTCTCCTGAAGACGGTTCAAACCGAAAATTAGAGACTGTAAGTGTGTTCTTTCGATTTCTCTATGTTTCTTTGTCTATATTGAACTATATATATATTGATAAAAGTATCGACCGTGGAATAGAAACAAAACTATAGCTTATCGGGACTCGGTCAGTTCTTCAGGTACAAATTAAACTCTCATTACCAACGTTTCGTTTCTTATTTAAAACCCTTTTTATAGGCAGAAGTATAAATTTTGAAACAGAAAAACTAAATATTACATTACAAATTATTTTACAAAGATAAATAGTATGTGGATTTTTAACAATAACTGTAGTCTAAATGAACACGCGACACTGAACAGTTCCACGTCAGTTGGGTTTTTAACTCTGACAAAGACCGCTTGTTACGGTTAAAAGATCTTAGTCTTGCTTTCCCATATGTTTGATTATATATATATCTGATCAATTCGTAATATGAAATGGGAAAAGAAGACTAGATCTTTCAACAGTAACAAGCAGTCTTCGTCAGAGTCAAACGAACTGACGAAGTTGCTGTTTTGAAAAAACAGTTCATTACCAACAGCTGTTGGGTTTAAACTCTGACGAAGACCACCTGTTACGGCTGAAAGATCTGAGTCTTTTTTTTTTCCATTTCATATTGTGGTTTGATCATTGATTGTTATTTGACGTGTTTATATGAAATCTTGTAATATTATGTATATATATATATCAGTCTGTAGAAAAGCAATCGTTACGTTACCACCCACGCAAAGTAAACGTTTTACGAGACTAAAAACTCAGAATTAAAGTCATTATAGCTATTTTGAGCAATATATATATGCTCTACACATGTTTTTGAACAGTATATACTCACCTGGTTTTATCAGGTGCAAATTCTCCATAAGGATAACTAAATAATGCCGGTAGATTGGAATAAGCTGGATTAAAGGCAGTCTGAGTGTAAGGATTTGAAGCCCATATTCTTGCATCCTGCAAAATGTAGAATAGATAAAACGAGCAATATAGTTATAACTACATTTACAGCTTATTCGAATTATCGTAATAAATTAAGATATAAGTACAATTAGTGCAACTAATTTCGTTAAATTATAATTCGCATTTGCAAATTATTCACAGATTATGTAAAGAAAATATTATAAAATAGTAACGTTACAAATTTTTATTATTCTTATTACAAAAGAAAATATTGAATATCTGAGCAGAGAGTGAACATATGAAAACATAGTAGGTGGTATAATCAATATAACCCTCGCACCCTTGGCTACGAAGACGTCAGTCGTTATTGTAATGTTTGGTTTATTTGTGGCGTTTCATTTACCTTAGTTATTGATGAACCTAATTAAGAAATAAATATATCATGAATTATGACAGCAATCTCAGCTTTTAAGGATTCGTTCTTTAAATATTTCTTAATACAACTGTATGTTGCTTGCTCAAAAGTCAGAGGTTCCAACTGTCTGTTCTTTCACGCATCTGAAGGTCAGACGGCTCATTTGGTGTATACAGAGGCTCTTACTGAACACTGTGCTAATAAATATATTTTATTCTATTCTATAATTTTTCTAATGCTATTTTGAAATATCACGTATTTTCAAACCAGTCTAAGACGTGCACGTCTGCTAGTCTATTTACAAAACACGCATGTATTTGGGATCTAGGCTTCGTTCTTCATTTCTTTAAGCATTTTTATTCTCCCAAATATAGAAAAGTTTTTTACGAAGTGATGGAAAATTTAGTAAATTACTACTGCTTTTAGAGAATACAATAAGCCTTCTGTCTTAAATTCAGCAAAGTCAGGTAATAAAGAGTGATTTTTTACTAGCCCAAAGAGGTTATTAAACTCAAAAATTCAGATATTTCAATAAAATTGAATAAAGTGATTATTGTAGCAGTCATGTAAGTATGTAAGTTATAAATAGAAAAGTAGCCAAAACTGACACCTCTAGTACAGCATAAAAGATATATGTAAGTCTATAACAGCTACTATAGGCATAAAACAACAAATCTTATATTTATCACGGCAATATAAAACATATTACAGGTTGTTCCCAAATAAACTATGATTAACTCGATTAAATTATTCACATTCTATAGAGCATTCATATCAGTATATCATGCTTTCCCCTAAGAGAGTTGGTAATCACCATACAGATGAAACTTTGTCGATCAAATCGTTCTCCTTGAATAAATAATGGTGTTTAAGAGATGCAACCGGTAACAAGTTTGATTAATTATTGCTAAAACATTCACACTTCCGCCAATTAGTTTCCAAAGCAAAGAGAATTAACAATTATCAACTGTGACAATTTGACGTAGTCTTTACTCTTCAAAACCCCTCAAGTCATCAATTCCTGAGTACTTGTATTCTCCATTCTCTTTTTTCAATTTTTCACTCTTATAACTGTCAGCTAATACCATAAATATTCAGGCCTATATTTTTTCTTATTACTAAGTAATTATTAAAATTATTTAATTTAATTGAAATTTAATGTATTATATTTATAAAAAATAATGTTCAACTCTCGATTCCTGTAATGGTGTTTCATTCCAGCGCACCCTCTTTCTAAAGTTATAATCAAAAACTCCACCGAAACCTACCCTCATTGTTATACATATATAAAATGATTTATTACAAGAAATAACAATGAATAATTAAACCACAGTATGAAATGGGAAAACAAGTCTAAGATCTTTCAACCGTAACAACCGGTCTTCGACAGAGTCAAAAACCCAACTGGGTTTTTTTCAGTTGGGTTTTTGACTCTGACGAAGACCGCTTGTTACGGTTGAAAGATCTTAGACTTGTTTTCCCATTTCATATTGTCGTTTCATCATTGATATATATATATATATATATATATATGAGTCGTTATCAGCCTTTGGAGCGATTCACTTCTTTTTCTGAAGACGAGGACATCGAAATATAGTAGTGAGTTCAGTGGTTTCCTTTCTATGTGTTCTTTTGTAAATTCTAGTTTATATATATATATATATATATATATATATATATATATATATATAACAAATTCAATAATATATCAACCGTTGGATAGAATAGGTGTATAATGTAATCGGGATTCGGTCAATTTTCCAGGATCAAAATCAAACTCTCAATGCCGACGTTTCGGTTTTATTTAAAACCTTTTTCATAGGTTTTATTTAATAAAGGTTTTATTTAAAACCTTTTTCATAGGCCTACAAACAAAGGATGACAAGAAATCATATATAAACATCAACATATAACTAACATCAAAATGGAATATTACAGTTGTGAAAAAACAAAAATATATACACAAGTAGAAGTAATAGAAAAGCAATAAACATTTTTATGAACTTACAGAAGTCAGAATTTTTGAATTAGAAAAATGATGAAATTTACATTATATAAAATGAAGTAACAATAGATAGTTAGTGAACTAACATCTTAACTGGTCAAAAACTTGGACCAGCGGACTTTTTTAAATAAAATAAATTCAAAACGAAGGAAACACACAGAAAGACACAGACATAACTCACATCGATATTTCGACCATCTTCGTCATTAAGAGGTGTGAAGAGAGAAGAGTCCCCCAGGAATGCAGGGCGGTGACTCCGCTATATATATGGTATATCATATATTTTATATGTGATATATAGTTTCATATGTGCTAAGAATTAGAACATTTAACTTCTATATTCTAACATTATTGATCATGAAAAGTAGATATGATGCTCCTGGTCATTTGCCAAACTCTAAGAAGTAGAGATGATATCACATATTATCGTGCTGATGGCAAACAAGATGGGAAAGATGAAAGAACAAGGGAGAGAAAGAGCAAAAGAATAAACGAGAGAAAACAAACCAAGGAAATAATAATAAAAATAAAACGAAATTTCCAAGAGAATCAATAATTAATTGAAAGGCTTTAGGACTTTGCCTGAAGACTTGCTGCATTGACTGACGGAGATTCTATGACAGACGACCTATTCGCAGTTCCAGCTTAGATGAAGGCAAGCTGACATAAAAGGCACAGGATGAGAGAAACACAGTCAACAGATACAGTTGCAGCGGATGCTGAAAGTATTAATATAGATGAGGCAACTCATGTTTGATAAAGAAACTAAAGGTAAGACAGGAGTAATAAAAACCGAAAGCTTTCACTCACGCCTTGTCCACATCTTCCTCATCCTCAGAGATTAGGAGCTTCACTATTACTTTCAAATTTACTTCTCATTTTAATAATATTGCAAATATTATTTTTTTAATTTTTTTGCAGTTCTTGTTTATACATTCATGTATTTTATTTTTATAGTATATTTTCTTAAGTGATTTTTTTATAATGTACGAGTATATTATACTTTAAATTATCGCTGTAATATTATTCTATTCTATTACTTTATATTATTATTGATTTATTATGCCTTTATTAAGTAATTCTAATTTATTTATATGAAATTCCTTTCCTCCTCATTTGTGGTAGAAATAAACCACTGATTGAGTAATTCTGAGAAATGAGACATTTGTCTTAGCATGTCTTCCGACAAGTTCACTTCACCATCCGGATGTTGGATTTCGAAATATCATAGTACGTTTGTGTGTTTTCTTATAAGCGTTTTTTCTCTGTGAATACATCTTCTTTATTTCATGAACCCTCGTTTGTATATGTATAGTTGTAGATTTTGTTAGCAGTTCTTCCTCAAGGCATAAATTATTGAAAACAACACCAAACATAGCTGATACTTGTTTCTTAAAATCCTAAATAACGCTATCGTTACTTCATCTACTCTAAAAAAGTATATTTTCTGTAGTTGACATGTTTCGAGTGATCACCATTTATCTCAAGGACATGAATAACTTCTTGTGTAAATATTCTTCCTGATGCTGGAAACAAATTAACTCAAGAGATGTTGGTCAGACAAAATAACGAGAGTGCTATTTAGGAATATTAAGAGCATGCTAAGAAACAGGTGACAGTCAACTATGGTGTTATTTTTAATAATACACACAAACACACACCACACCACACACACACACACACACACATACACACACACACACACACACACACACACACACACACACACACACACACACACACACACACACACACACACACACATATATATATATATATATATATATATATATATATATATATATATCAATGATTAAACCACAATAAGAATGGGAAAACAAGACTAAGATCTTTCAACCGTAACAAGCGGTCTTCGTCAGAGTCAAAAACGTCAGAGGGTTTTTGACTCTGACGAAGACCGCTTGTTACGGTTGAAAGATCTTAGTCTTGTTTTCCCATTCTTATTGTGGTTTAATCATTGATTGTTGTTTCACGTGTTTATGTGAAATCTTTTATATATATATATATATATATATATATATATATATATGTGTGTGTGTGTGTGTGTGTGTGTGTGTGTGTGTGTGTGGTGTCGACGATGACGACGACTGTCGAAATATTGTTGTGAGTCTTTTGTGTGTGTCTTTATTTGTGTTTTCTCTTTCCTGTGTGAACTATATATATATATTGCGAATTTATCCGTCAACCCTCCTTCCGTCTCCACTTCCCCGGTGAATGAGTCTCCCCTCCTTGTTACTACCTTCTTCCCCGGTATACACAAACTCAAACGCATTATCAAAGATCTGTTCCCCATCCTATCCTCTTCTCCTTCCACGTCGACTATTTTCCCCAGCCAACCCCGCCTCTCATATAGACGTTCCCCCAACCTTGGCAACCTCTTTCCCCACAGAGACTTGACGTCCAGGCGCGTCAACCACCCGTCTGTGGGCGCTAAGAGTTGCGAAAGGCGGGGGTGCCTGACCTGTCCGCTTCTCAACCCCCTTTCACACTTCACTCCATCTTCCCATAACCAGTCCTTCCCTGTTGCTAAGGACTGCTCATGTACATCCAAAAATTGTGTTTACAAATTGGACTGTACTCGTTGTGATGCGTTCTACGTAGGACTGTCCTCTAACAAGCTCAGCCTCCGTATGAACGGTCATAGAGCATCCGTTAACAACAACTCCAATTTACCTGTCGCCATACACGCCAAATCCCACGGTCTGTCTTTTAACGACTGCTTCAGTGTGCAGATTCTGCGTCAGATTCCCCCTGGTGATAATACCGTGACCCTTAGAGCCTCTGAGGAGGCTCACATCTGGTTGCTCGGGGCGCGCAGTGCACCTGGACTTAACCTTAAAAGATAATTTTTTTGTACTTTTTTTCCAGTATTCTTTATTCTCTAGTACTTATTTCTTTTTCCCTCTTTCGTATATTTTGTGTATATCTATTTTGTCTTCTTCACTTACTACTTGTTTGTTTTATCTTATTTTATTTTTCTAAATTCTTATTCTTAACTAGTTTCCCATACTTACCCTTTTATTCAGTCTCTATCTTTTATTTACTAAAACAACCAATGCAAGTTTTTTGTATTGTATTTATTTTTATTTATTTATTTATTTTTTCTTCTTTTCTCTATCATTATTTTTGTTTCTTATAGTTTGTTTTTATCTTATATTGTTTATAATTTTTCACCTACTTATAGTTTTACCCAACCAGTACTGCTTATCTGAGCTTCTGTTTATATCTTCTCCTAATTTTATACTTTAAGACCGGGTACGGTTGACAGCACTGGCGGTTGCCGGGTTGGTTACTTGCCGTTGCGCCTACAACGTGCTTGGTCTCCCATTCTCTTTTCTCCTGAAGACGGATTACCCGAAAATTTGAGTCTGTAAGTGTGTTTCCCTACTTTGTGTGTTGCTCTTTGTTAATCTCGAACTCGTATATATATATATATATATATATATATATAACATGAAATAAATCATTTCAAATATTGTTTCAAATAAATCGAATTCAAAAATTCAATATTTCTTTAAATCGAAAAATATTCCGTTAATCAGAATGCTAACCAGTAAAAGCCTATCTTTGTAGATAATTTTTCATAAATTAATTTTTTAATATACATATAAATCTAAATCACATTAATATAATCAGAAAAATAACTAATTTTAACTACTAACTATTTGAAGAGAAGTATAAAGAATGATCCTTGGGAAGTCAAGTTAATGTAAACAAAAGAGTTCTGTGAGAAATACTAAAGAATTATTTGCTGGTTGTCACCATTGTATACAAGGATAGGAGTTGACAGGTCAAAAATAATTAGTTGCTTATCTCTTCCTGAACTCGTATGTTTACACTGACTTCCTTTCTCATGCTTTTGTTGCATGTTCTTTCACTTTACGGCCTTTAAAATACCTCTGCTGTTAATATTCCTTCTCAATATTATTTGTTTCAATATTAGTAAGACTCTGATGAAGACTACTTGTTTTGGTTCAAAGATCTTAGTTTTTTTTTTTTAATTTCTTACTGTGGTTTATACGTTGATTTTTATTTTACGTGTTCCCTGTGAAATTATGGTATTCAATATGCTATCAAATAGCAGTGAGTCAATTACACACATACTTTGCAAAGGAGTAAGCCAAATTAAAACTGGAAATGAACTCAATAGGTGAGTGTTCAATGCTACCGGTATTTCTAAATGAAAAGAGGTGAAGAATAGGTATTGTCGATTACTCCATGAGAGTCTACTTCACAACGTAAAAAAAATGTCAATGCCATGAATAATTTTTATCAATATATGAATGTTTTGTAAAATTTAAAATCTCTTCTCGATTTTGTCAATAACAGCAGAAAAATGAAATATATAGCAGAAACCTAATCATTACCGCATATTTAAAGAGTTTAAATAATTTACAATCATGAAAGATCTATAATTTATACTTTTTAAGTACAAACTTTATCTTTTTTTGCCGTTGTTATTTACTTTGGTTGATTTGGAGAAGACTTCTTGCTTTATGTTAAAAAGCAAAAAATATTTAAACTATGCGGTCTTTAATAAGTTATTAACATTGAACAGGTTTGAAGATAATGTACGTCTACTTTAATGGATAGCATGCAATTTTTTTTCCAAATGATGCATTAAATATCTGGTATTCTTAAAGAAATTGAAACTCTGACTTGTAAATAACACCTGATTCTTGCATACTTTATGTAATCCTCTTGACCATTTCTATTGTCTCCTCTTTCTAATTGTTCTTATTAGTTACTGGTTATAAGATGAAGTCAACAATCTTTTCGTTATATATTTTAACTATGTATTCATATAGAAATCGTGATATGGACGGAAATCTTCAAGAATATAAATTAATATTCTTGAAGAGTAGATTTTTAAATGATATTAAATGAGAATGTTACATATAATAATTCATTTCTTATGCCTCTAATTATTAAACTATAACTCTCTCAAGAAAACATTAATGGCAATGAGTACAAGGAAAAATATAATCAGATTATAAAGACATAAAAAGGAAATAGATATAAGTTCAACGGAAGTAAAAAAAATATAAGGATAGTATTAAACAGCAATTAAATATGAAATTAATTAACAAGAAAAATGTGTCAAGTATAATTTATTCCCAAGATAAAATATTCATATCATTTTAATTGGGTATTATTTCAGATATTTTCTGAAATGTTTTAGACTGCAAAACGTTTCAAAACCTCAGTTAATTATCTCCAATTAGATATTAGTTAATAATTGTCAATTTATGAGGCAGGATAGACCAGAAACTAACGTGCTTCTGTATGCAAAATTTTGGGAGCATGTTGCAGCCCACAATGTCTGATTCCTTGGATGTCTTTACGCTATCGTTTACTAATAAATTTTCACACATGGATAACTTACTGTACTTGTCGGAGTTCTTTCGATTTTTTTTTAAGTCAATACAGTAGAGGCCAAGGTGGTCCAATGGCAAACGTACTCGTCTCTATACTGGTAGATCTGGCAATCAATACACACTCTGGCCCTCGATTTATTCATGTCGGAGATGAATAAATCTAAGCATGTCGTCTTTCAAAGAGGACGGGTAAGCGATCGTTCCCGAGCCTGTACGATGTCTACTCTAAATACACTTGAATTAGGCAAATTTAGGACTCCCAATCTAGAATGTTCATTGTGTGGTATCACAAAGGACCAACTTCAAACTATGTGTCCTTTCGTGGGACACATATTAAATATGTGTAAATACAGTGAGAAGAAATTATAATTTACGAGTTAAATAACAATAATTAAAATGATAATATTATATGAATTTTTATTAATTGAGCCGCTTATTTTGAAAGTGGCCTAATTCCATTTATGTTAAAATCGAGATATTTAAGGGTTTGCGTTTTACAAAATTTAAAAATATTGTCATTTTATTTATAAACTAATTTTTGTTATAAAAATTCTTAGTAATTTTAAATAAATTTTGTACAATTTGCTGCAAAAGGTAAAGATAACGTAAAAATGTAATTATTTAAATAGCTAGCTAAATTTTTTTGGAAAATGGAATTAGGCCACTTTCAAAATAAACGGCTCAATTAAAATATTAATAAAAACAAATAATATGCAAGAAAAAGTAAATATTTAAATGTAAAAAATCAACGGATGGTTGTATAACAAAGTGTTCTAATCAAACATGAAGAAATTTCTAGGAAGTTTAATAACACTGAAGAGAATATACTACAAAAACTGAGAACTTAACATGGGCTGATAGACTACTTGTTCAACATGTCAGAATAGTTTACTGGTCCGTAATACTGGAACATGGGAAAGGAACTTTTATGTTCATTGTGGTAATTTGGCTACCATTTTATGCCAAATGTCAGTTGATTGAACAAACATAAAATCTCATATTAGGTACTATCTTGCTACAAACATTCATAACTTGACAATATTGATAAGTAATCATCTTACATTGGTAATGAATACCATATCATCAAAAGCAAATGTAAAATATATATGTAGGACATGTCTCCTTAACTGGTAAGAAAGGAAGTTCTAATCGTCATTATACAAAAATGCTGACATATATAATCAACAGGAAAACGGTCCTCAAAGACAACAAACGTTTCACAGTGAACTATAGATACCGAGTAAAGGGAAGAACAGACTTTGTGTAGAGTCTCTTTACTCTGTATCTATAGTTTACTGTGAAACGTATGTATGTTTAAATACATTTATATATTATAGTATTTATGTCTTATGTATATATATATATATATAAATGATCAAACTAATATAAGTAATAGGAAAAAACGACTAAGATTTTCAAACGTAACAAGCGGTCTTCGTCAGAGTCCAAAACCCAACTGAAACAAGTGGACTCCGATGAGGACCGCGTGTTACGGTTGGAAGTTCTGTCTTTTTTTTCCTATTTCTTTTAGTGGTTTGGTCATTGATTATGACTAAATCTTATTGATTTGGTATCCAACCGTGGCTTCGCAAGTGCGCATGGTAGAGTCATCTCTACTCTCCTGATGACGGTTCAACCAAAATGTAGACACTGTGTCACTATAAACAGCCTAAAATTATATATATATAACTCACGTGGTGGTTGCACCTGTATAGTGAAAACTTTGATCGCATCATATCTGAATGCGAGTACATAACCTTCGAGAAGGTAAAAATTGCTGTGAAATAATACCTAAAGCTATAGAAACGAGGGATGCTTATGAATGGGTTTAAAGAACTTAAAATCTCAAGTTGAATTTAGGTACACAATAGAATGTTCAACATTACAGGTATGGCCGCAAGCATACGATTCTAATAAGCTATAGACTATCAGTTTAATATTTTTAGTAACATGTCAGATGGATCAGTGATTATGGATCAGTGATGGATCCAAACTGCTTATAACTGATACAATGATTATAGCTACTTGTAAACTAATGATGCATTATTGATTAAAATGTTTGTATGTTGTCCTTAACATATCACAAAGAGTCAGTTGGTTGACGACGACTTACAGTTTATATTAGTTGATAACGATGTTGAGATTAGTTTGGTACAATTGTTTGTAAGACACTCCACATTCTATTTTTTATTATTATTTAACTTCAAAAAAAAAAAAAAAAACGTATTTATGTGTTCAAAATATTAGGTTAGCTATAATACTGTATTGCAGTAGATTATTTATAAATAAATATTTTAATTTTAGTACTCAGAAAGTTTACTCAAAATAATTTTAAACACGGTAAAGACAGTACACAATACACGGTACACAGTATTTATGACAAGCTGCTGAGTTGGTAACTCCTAGGTGTAGAGGGTAAATATAATCAGATTTGGTAAGAAGTACAAATTTAGTTAAGTGAAAACAGATATTACTTTATATATCCATATCTTCAACTAAGGTTATCAGGACGTCTATTGATGAATTTGTGGTGGCATTACAAATGTGTTGGATTATCGTATTGCAAACATCATAAGAATTCAATTTGATTTTATTAACTTAATTTCATATATTCTAGTATTTATTGTATAAGTAGTACACATTATATTTCTGAGTAAACTGTAAATGCTCAGTATAAGTTGATTAATTTATTGCTCATACAAACGTAATCATCTGAAGACCTATGATCATTATTCATTGTGTGAAAACATTAATTTCTTCTTATTGAATCACTATATTTAATACAAAAATTATGATTACGTAATGCTGAGATAAGAATTGGATTCTGAGTATCCAATTAACGATTATTCAAGTTTTGAGGGCGTCTGAGCCAAATAATATAAAAAACGTTTCAGAAATGGTTTGTGTAAGAATGTTTTTTGTTTGTGTATGTTTGTCTGTGTGTGTGTTCCGTTTTGAGAAATTCATAACGCATGCTCTATTGATTTGGATAGAGGGAAATAATTGTCTTCTATGGTCATGATGTAAGGTTAAACCTTGGTGAGTGACCAAGTTTTTTTTCGGTTTTCTTTTTTAAAAGATTTAACAGTGGTTTTTTATGTTTTTTTTCTTTAAATCAATGTGGTTTGAATGAATCCCTTTTTACTAATGAATTCACTCTATTGTTTTCTGAAATTTCAATGACTGTTTTTACCCAAGCACTGTGAACAAAACAGTCTTTCAGTTCGTGATTGACTAATCTTACTGTTATCTCTTTTATATCCTTTCGGTAGAAATGAGCATTCAATTAATTAAAAAATAGTGGGCTATCCGTATTTTTTTAATCTTTTTTTGAACTGGATATACAGGAGCATATGTTTAATGAATCCACTGAATGTCTTTTAACAGGATCTTTAGTTCAGCCTGATTGTTGACGAGTGGTAGTGTTCGAAGGATTCTTATCGCTTTCTGTTACGTATCACATAAAGCGATTGTTCTTCAACTTGATTAGCCAGATCGCTGATATTGGTGTTGCTTGTGGAATCAATATTGAAATCAATATCTTTACCAATAATAGCAGCCTATTATTCTAGCCGCTCTTTTTCTAGGATGCATCCAGTTAGTAAAAGAAACCTCTCAATCGTATTAATCTTAATTGAAGGCAGCCACGCAACTTCCACCTTCAATTTATAGTATACACTGGTCATGTTCATTGCTTTTAGCGTAGTATACAAGCAATGGCTAATGTGCAGATTAGGATAGGTTATGTTAGGTAGCAGTGGCAGTTCCACAAGGGAACACACATAGGCCGAGCATTGGCTCTTTGTGATACCACACAATGAAGATTGATTCTACAGTGGGAGTCCTAAATTTTGCCTAACTCAAGTATATTTCGAGTAGGGATCTTTAACGAGTACCTGACTTCATACAGGCTCGGGACCGATGGTTTAACGTCCTTCTCCGAAGGACGATGTGCTCAGATTTATTCACCTCTCGCGTGAATAAATCGAAGGCCAGGTGGGGATCGAATCCCGGTCCTATCAGTTCAGAGGCGAGCACGTAACCACTGAGCTAGCTTGGCCCCTATGTTCAGATTATTCTCTTATTTTATTTTATTTATCAAGCTCTCCTTACTTCATTGAATTAAGTTTTCTTGATTTCGTATATCTTAAAAAACAGATAGAAAATGAAACTAAAATACCATAAGTGAGAGTTGATTTAAACGTTGCAGGCAATCATACATATTTTACTGCACAGAAAACATAATTTACATAAAATAGGAAACGGAACAGTAAGTTTCATAGCCCCATTAATGAAGCCACAAAGTGTGGGGGGAGAGAAAACAGGATAAAAAAAGAATGTAGTAAAAATGAAATAACAAATTTATAATATTATTAAATCAAATTATAAATAAATAAAACACAAGAATATTATAAAAGACAAATTATAAAAGACCATAACAAACAAAATAATAACAAAATGTTAGCAATATATTAACAGTTATTAACAAATAAAAGTTAAAACAAATGTAAAATATTATGGATAACTATTGAACTATGTAGTTATCTGTCACCAAAGATGCATGGATGAACCACCTCAGAAAGCTGCATTATTGACAGGGGATGCATGATAATTTATACGGAACTGTTGCTGAATTGTCAGTAACCCTGGTTAAAAACGTCACATTAAGTTCAACGGGAAGATCATTTGCAGAAAATAATAGGTATAAAAAAAATAAGATAACTCACTGAAATCGAAATTATGATTAAGTAATAAAATCTAATTGACAGCTGCGCTTCCATTTCTGTTTTATATAGAATTAGGGGTCTTTGTAGAGATTTGGGCAAAATATTTTCCATTTGGGAATTTTCGTTATATGAAATGTAGTAGTACCAAATAGGAATAAAATAATTACAAGAGAATAAAAAAGAAATAATAAAAAAAACTCTTTAATATGGTTACAAAGAATAAAAAAGCACTAAAATGTTAAAATTAGTTTTTGTTATTTCAATCGTAGGAATTGCTTGCAAATCTGAGTTAGCAATATTAGGTTGATAATATTGGCTGGTGGAGGTTAGTCTATACCCATATAGTTCAGTATTCTATGGTTCACTATAGAACTCTAGAAGAGTGTCGAGTTAATCGAAGTGTGAAGTAACCGATGTGAAATACACATAAAAACCTTCAAATATTGATGTGAAGAAAAACTACCTTTGAAATATATAATAAACTTCTTAGTAGTTGCTTCCTGGTCGATGACAGAGGTTATACGTTCTTACTAGTGGTAAGAAAGTATAACATTCATCTAGAAACACAAATCGATATGCCACTTAGTGGAATGATATTCTACGAGTTTCCAAGAAGGCAGCTGAGCCTTTACTTCACTGTAAATCTGCCAAAGACAGTGGTTGGTTGTTAATCCGAAGAAAGCAACTTCTCAAATAATCTGGTAAAGAGATTTAGAACACGAGTGGCTGCAAATTTACGTGATGTTGTATGCACCGCTGGTAAAGTACAACTGCTTTTTGCTTCACTCACGCCTTTTTGAGAGATAAAATGCAGTCTGTATATTAGTCAGTTACTTCAAACCGGAAAAAACAGTGATAGAGGAAGTAGTAAAACTCCTATGACATACTATAGGCCATTTAAGAGCAGCGTCTCTGTTGGATTTCCAAACTGATATGCAAGCTGTCACTACTAATTTATGCTCAGGTAGAATAATTTTGCTTAAAACAGAATAAATTGTTGGAGATATGACAACTTGAATGCTTAATTGAAATTCAGTGGAAACTAGCTGAATGGGATAAGAGAAATTGATAGAATGGTACTCCCCTCCAATTTACTACGAACTGCACTGAATCACCTATACGGCAAAAGTGTTACAAACACTTCGTGAAAACATCAGATGCTAAGCATAACTTCATGGTCAGAAAAGGTGTTTTAAACCCTCCGGTGAGCACAGTATTTGGTCATTTTTTAATCAGTGCAACCATTTTCTATGTTTCGTGTTTTCACTAAGGAACAGGAATATTACCGGGACATCACTCACATTACATACTAGTCAGCTGAGATTGAAAAACAAATACCAAAAGTAAAGTGGGTATTGGAAAAGTCAGTAAATAAACATCCTCTTCCTTTACCAACATTAACATGGAGGGGTAAAGGTAACATAACCATAATCTAATTCACCATGAGCTGATTTTAGAAAAACGATACGAAAAAAATTTACTTTATAACTGCCTTTATTAGCAGTTTTTTCTCATTTCTGGGAATCACTCTAAACCAGATAATCGAGCATATCATTCAAACATTCTTAACTAGATTTCGTATTACGAGTATATACATATTGTTAGCACTACAGTGCTGAGTATGACTTGCATATCAGGATAAAATCTTGATTCTCTTCAAAGACGAGTAACATCCAAAACCGCCCAAAACACCCCACACCACAATGATACCACTTAAAGTTCTATCATATTTTAATATAAATATATCATATGTTTGCTCATGTTTTCCAGTGCTAAATAAGTGCAGAGAAATATCCATTTCATATGAGTTGTGCAAGAACTTTGATTAGTTAGAAAAACAAAACTGTATTTGTCAAACCTACAAGTTGTTAACATCCATAGTTAATACGATATTTTTTAATTTTGAGTTGTTTAAAAAAACAACCTTCACTTGTGCATTGCATGAAACATTACAAAATTATAATGTAGAGATATTTAGAGCAATAATCAAATGTTATTATAAACTAATCATTAAAAGGTGATTTTTTACTAATAATGAAAGGGACCAGGAAACAAAACATGCAACTTTATACAGGGTTACACAGAAGAAACAAAATACTGAAAATCATACCGAAATACTAAAAAAGAAATTAAATCACTGGGTTGTCAGTAAATCAGGCATTTCATTATTAAATAAATTTTACTGTCTTCAGAAAACAACCTTGAATGAATGATATAACATAGTAAAGTGTCTCATGAATTAACAGACATATAGTCGAACAATTTTGAAAATTCTCACCTTCAAAATGTGACAATTTTCGATAGAACATCTTTTTTTGATAGAAGACTTTTTTGTTCATTATAATCATTCTTTTCTTGTTTTCTAAAGCTAAAAGGTCCTGTCTGGCGATTAATTTTTTGAAAAAGCATCTTTATAGTAAAGTAGCCTCTGGTGGAATATCAGTGATATTATAATGGCTTTTCCAAAATTTAGTCAGTGGTAAAACAACGCAATACTTTTATTAGAGCTATTTAAAAAATGTTTTTGTTTACCTGAGGATAATAGTGGCACACTGTGGGATTTGGCCAGTTGTGTTGTGCTGAGCAGGGGACTTGAAGTACTTGCAATGTACTCACTGTAATAAGTAGCCATGTTAGGAAACTCACATCAATTGTCAAACACGTTTCGCCAGGTGCCTACCAAAGAAACTGTTGTTATTTAATACTTGTTAACTTAACAGGTATGAACTAGAATTAAACAAATTGTTATACTGTCAAAATATTGGACCATTATTTAGTCCATGACAACTCAACTGTGGCTATGTTTTATTCGTTATGGAATCGTTGACTCCTAAAACCATTTTTAACAATATAATTAAATTCATTCAGTTGAAATTATTTTCAATATATGGTTTTAAATGTAAATATTTTCTAGATAACTTATGAATTAGTTCAAATGATTGTGCAATCTGTTATAGTGTAATATTTACTCATACTGGGGAACTTAAAAAATTACGTTTACAAACAAAAAAAAGGTTTCATTTTTGGAGACGTAATTTGTGAAATTCCCCATTATGAATTAGTAATGTGAGAGCCTTTTTTTAAAAAAAATATTAAACAAATACTTTCACTACTTTTGTAGGTTGGTTCGCTTAGAAAGTGTAAAACGGAAACTTTGTGACAAAACATATCATTTTTTTTTTGTTTAAACCAATCCCCTGGCGGGTGTAACGTCAGCCGTTTACCGGCTTTTTGTTTGATCGGAATTTCTACAAATTTTGCATTGGGAGTCCTAAATTTTGCTTAACTCAAGTGCATTTGGAGTAGGGATCATTATCGTGTACCTGACATCGTACAGGCTCGGGACTTTCTCCGAGGGACGATGTCCTCAGATTTATTTCACCTCCCGCGTGAATAAATCGAAGGGCCATGTGGGGATTGAACCCCGGACTACCAGCCCAGAGGCGAGTGCGTTAACCACTCAGCTAACCTGGCCCTCATCATACTGTATATTCATGTAAAACATTTACAACAAAAATTAGTTTAAATAGAAATAAATAACCTTTTAAAAAGATTTGATTTTATGTCTTCAGATAACATCTAAAGTTGAATTCATACAAAGAAATAGTAAGATTGTATAAAAGTAGATAAAAATGAAGAGATCACAGAAAACAAATAGCTAATCAAAGGAATGAGATAGAATTGCTCGATACGTGCTGGTATTTTGATGTTTTCTATGTGCATGCTACTACAACTCTGCCAAGGGGACCATTAGGTTCAGTTTGTTAGTTACTTTATCAGTTTATATTTTATAAAATTGAAAGTCCTAAATAATAATTTAAAAAATCTCTATGATCAGGGCAGGTATTGCTATGAGTTCCTCTATATATATGAAAATAGGAAAAACAACTCTCGGTCCGGAACAGTTTAGTGTATGATTCTAGTTTCTGATTTCTTAAGAGTTTATTCTAATTCTAGTTGAATTAAGGGTTTGTTCGTCTGTGTTTTCTATTGCTTTTGAGAAATGTTTTAATCCATTTGAAAATTTCTAATGATGTAAGAAGAATGAAAGTCTTATATGTAAAAAATGAATGCCAATCAAATATATAATTTCTGATGTTTTCTATTTAGACAACTTTTGAGTTTGATTTGACTTTAACAAACAAATTTAACATACTTTTGAGTATGTAAAACTGACTAATTACTGATATATTTTTTTCTGAATAGCTATTCACAGCAACCTTATAACCGAATATATCACACAGGAAGAAGTTACTTATGTTATGTATGGTGTGAAAGGTACTGGTTGTTGACTTTTTTTTATTAATCTTATTATCTTTAATTAAATTTTATTATTTTTTTATATTGAATTAAGAAGAATGGACTCCTTAGTTTTATATTACCAAACAGATACCAATTTTAAGGTGATTCGATGACAGCCATTTTTCAGAATCAAGTACTCAGCTACCTAATGACTTCACGTTGTACAATATTTCAGACAATGGAAAGCCGTAAGACCATACGACCACGATTGTGACTCCTTCCATATTCGTGAGGGACGACTTTACAGACTGACGTCCCATCCCCGTCCTTGACAATGATTACTGACCTTAACGATAAGTGCAGGATGAGAATTTAGCAGTAGTGGGCCTCTGGTCCAGGTCTACTAATTACGACGTGCACTGGTGTGCGTGGAATATTTTCGTCACTTTGACTTTACAAAAGTGTTATTACTGCTGTGGTAATACAGATGATGTTAAATGAACCAATTGTGTGATATACAGAAATAAGGGCATGATAGCTGGTTCAATCACTATCTAATGTGCCTCCAGGAATGAAATAGTAATAAACATCTCCCACTTAGACATTTATATTATGTCTCCATGGTACATTATCTACCCAAGAAGTTTCATATTATATTTACTTATAGTTAACTTGAGTGTAGGCCACTCCAGATTTTTTCTTTTGATTTGTTATAATAAGTATGAGTTAGTTCAAGTAATTCTATTCAAGCATTCATAAGTATTTAATTTGTAAGTACAAACATTGAACAAAAGAATTTAAGAACATTGCCAGGCTCTTGAATCACTTATTCTGTTGGATGGGTTTGTTGTTGCTTTAAGTGTTCAAACCAGTATAGTTCAATTAAATTCTTCAGTTGATATTTTTTACTTTTCTCTTATTCCTCTCCAGAGGCACAGACTGGTGGCTTTAATAACTTTTTTTATTGAGTTTTGATCATAATTCAGTTTTTGGTTGATAGCATGGGAATGCAGTTATTAAGAATTCATCCAGCATTACCAGTCACGCTGGGCCAGTCAGTTAAAATATTGCCTTTTCCTCCACTTATAATTTGCATATCGAGCAATGGGACTGATCGTATCTTTACTTACTTATGTCAATTTAATACCATTGTCATATTGCATAAAAACTTGTAAAACATGTTTTGTGTCTTTCGTTTTGAATAATTAATAACAAATCTGTTACTTAAAGCTTAAAAACATTTCCTTTGATGTCTTTTTTTATTACTTCAGATGGTCATGTGACTTAAATATGACTATATTGGCAATTTGTAGTGTTACATGACACCAAGTTACTAATATAATCATTTTTATATACAACTTTCTTAGAGAAAAATATGCATGACATAATATATAAAAATTAGATAAAAGAGAATATTTTTTTCAAAATGGTAATGTGCAGCTCAATAATAGCCCATTTTTTACTTTACTATAAGTAAAGTATAGTGTTCGTAAAAAAATTCAATCTCGAGATTTTGACGAAATTATATGTTTTGAGGTCCCAAAAGTCGTTTTATTAAGTTTTTTTCGATGATGTCTGTGTGTCTGTGGGTGGGTGGGTGCATGGTCCAGAATATTTGATGGATCAAGTTGATATTTTACACAAAAATGGGTCCCATAGTGTAGATGATCCTTATTGTTTGGGAAGAATTATTCATGACGGGAAAGTTACTTTTTTTGCCAAAAACCGTTTTTTAGAAAACTTTTTTTCTCCTAAACTGCTAATTTTAAAGTTTTGAAATTTTGGTATTATCTTTGAAGTTACAAAGGCAATAAACGAAAAATATTTCAGTATCTTAAAACAACGGGAAATATTTTTTTCCGATCCATACCGTTTGATGAATCAAAATGAAACTATGCCTAAAAATAGAACATTATATGGAGAGTAAGATGAGATAATTTTCTTCAAAATTACATTCACCAAAGGGGCGTTAAAGTACGATTTCTGTTTTCAGAAAATGATTTTTTTATGCTAAACGGCTCATTAAAAAATCATGAACATTTGACCAAAAATGGAACAATAAACTAGCAATTTAAAAAGAAATCATGAAATTTTAATCAGAGCAAATAGCAATAAAGCTATAAAAACTGTTTGTTTATCCTAGACTAAAGGATTACCCTGCTATACTTATCGAATATTTTATATTTTTTACATTTTGTTACATTGACTTAGAAATTTTTTGAGGGAATCAACTGAGATAAAGTTGATGTTTATAATGGAAAAATTTAAATAATTTATTGACTTATATGAGTTATAACAGGAAAAGTATTTTTACATGTAAAAAATCACTGTCAATAAACAAATAAATTTCCTTTGTATTCCATAGTATGATCGATTTGTCTCACAGAAATCTATATATTGCACTCTTGAACAAAACTTAATATAAGTTGTACGTACTTATTTTTGTTGTATTTTGTTGTTGTATATCTTTGTGAATTGTAGTATCATATTGAAATGTGACGAATGGACTCTTTCCTCAAGAAACAGGATTTGTTTGTTGACAAATATCCAGTTTTTTCACTATTCTAGTTTAGTAGTTCATATTTATTGTATTCAAAAATTAGAAGCTCGCAACTATAAAAGTTTTTAAATATTACTGTATAGCTGGCTTTGGCTTTGATTTGAGTATGAAAACTTGCTAATTACTAATATATTTTTTCTCAATATACATTCATTGCAACCTTATAACAGTATACAGCAGGCAGGAATAATTTTTTAATTATCCTTATTTTCTGTACATAGTACAGTTGAGTATAGATATTTCTTAAATAAATAACTGAACAAATCAACTGCTATAATTGTTGAAAATCATGAAAATAATTTTTATTTTAATAAAGCTATAAATAAAACAAAACTGCGCCATCATTGTCATTGAGATGTCAACAGCATGACATTGCGCAGTAAAATGTCATGCTTCCGGGAGTGCCTTTAATTAAAGTTCTAATAATTTAGTTTATTCACTCAACTTGATATTTCATACAGGGATAACTTCAAACAGCAAGTACGATTTTCATTTTAACTTATTTGTGCAATATTATAAGTACTTAAACAGATTAATATTTTCGGCGTGTGCAAATAATTAGATGACTACTTAATGATTACTTTCAATAAATATGATAGATTGACTTTTAAGTCAGCATTCTTTTTGGTAACACATTTTGTATCTTTTTGCTAAAATAAAGCTTTATATATTAAACATAATGTTAATAAGGATTTAAAATGCTTACTATGGTTTATTTATGAAGTATAATGATCTATTTATTAATGGTACATGTTGCTACAGAATATTTCACAATATAGCTATTTACTTCGAAATATGCTAAACTAATTAAAATATTGTTTACACTTTTAAACTTTTAAATCAGCATTTATTTTTGCTTAACACATTTTGTATCTTTTTGCTAAAATAAACCTTTGTGGACTAAACATAATGTTAAAACAGAATGGTACATGTTTGCTACAGACTATTTCACAATATAACTATTTACTTCGAAATCTGCTAAACTAATTAAAATATTGTTGCTTAATTTAGTTTTTACAATTACTATAAGTTAAGATGAATGAAGAAATGATAATTCTATTGAGTTATTAAAATGAATTGTGTAAGTTATACTTCTTATAATTTAGAGGCATTAAGAAAACAGAATATTTTTGATATATGTCATATTAAAGATGTACATGTTCATACTTCATAAATTATCCAGTATTAACCATTGTACATTGTATATATGAAACATATTACAACTTAGACACCCTAAAAATAACATTATGTTAATTAAACATTCATTAAGAAGGTACATTATGAAAACGTAAGTTACTTAAGTTATTGATGAGAAGTAAATTTCATATTGCGACTGTAATTTAAAAAAGAAAGATAATTTTTTTTGTAATAGGTATGATACAATTAATAGTTCTGAGCACTATTTAAAAATGACCACTCCAAACTTTTTTTTTCAACAGCTTTAAATATTGATTACATTTTAATCGCAACCAGTGAAATGCTTGTAGATATTCATTACAATAAATTAATTGAAATATGAACTGTTGTTGTTGCTCCTACAAATGAGATCATTGCAATACAAGTTATTTTAAAGGTTTAAAAATTCTTCTATTATTGGGAGACTTTAAATAATGAATTGCAAATATTTTTCCAAAATCTATAATTATTCAGTATACTCTCTTTATGATTTGAATAATGAAGACACCTATATTATACTAATCCATTAATTAAATTGATTATCAATGAATTCGATAATATATTTACTCACAGTACTGTTGAGTGCATACTACTTCAGTTATTTTTATGTCGTACACAAATTATACTTTGTACAATATTTCTGTTTACAGTCTTTCATTTAGTGAGATTATTTTTGTAATATAATCTTTTATATTAAATAATCAAACGTTAGTTGTCTAAATGTCCATACATAGGAATTATATTATGGGAAGGATAGCATATACACTTAGTCCATAGAAGGCAGTCAAATGTAATATGCACACATGTTTTATTTTACGATATTTACATATTTAATATGTTTCATGGAACTTATTCCTGGAAGTTATTTAAAAAAAAATGTTTTATTTTAAATTATAACTATTATTCTCAATTCCTTATTAATATAAACCATATAGCAAAAAGAATAAAATGTATCACTAAACAGTGTAAAAAGAAAACTTTCAAACAAAATAACAATCAAGAAAATTCAATTTTTATGAAACATTTAACGAATTTGTTTGATTTTATAATGAAGTGAAAAGAAATCATAATGGGGTTGGCCTCTCTGTTCTAGGACTGTGTAAGTGAACTCTTGGACTCCCTAAAGTTCTTTGCATGCTAGAGCCAGTCTGCAACTTCCCTTCATCAAAGAATCATGGCGGAAAATGCACTGTGGCTTATGCCAAGGTAAATTCAACAATTTTTCTTTGTTCACACATAATTTCACTTGATATTTTCTGTTAGCATAAGTCTTTTAACAATAATTTAACTATATGTCAAAATATATGTTATATTATAAAAAGGTTTCACATAAACACGTGAAATAACAATCAATGATTAAACCACAATAAGAAAATGGGAAAACAAGACTAAGATCTTTCAACCGTAACAAGCGGTCTTCGTTAGAGTCAAAAACCCAACTGTTGGGTTTTTGGGTTTTTTCTTAAGAAAGATCTTAGTCTTGTTTTCCCATTTTCTTATTGTAGTTTATTCATTGAATGTTATATCATATGCAATAAATTAAAATTTAAATGGTAGTTTTTTCTGATTCATTTGTATTAAAATAATGGCTTCTTTTTTATTCACCGAAGTGAAACACACATAGAATACGTGTTCTTATCATAAATTTTGATATAAAAAATACATTTTTTTTTATTTATTGAACTGAACCAGTCCACTATTGCTCTTCGTCAAAAAATCATGGCCAATAATGAACCGTGTTAATATAATTCGAAGGTAATATTAACATTTTTTTGCATTAAAAAATTGAGGTAATGTTAACATGTGTGTATTGTTGCAGGTACAGACGAAAGGATACCTGTGCACAGGTTAGTGGGCATGTTATGTGATCATGCATGTAATCATTTTAGGTTTATGTGTTCAGTTTATTACAGTACTCAGCAAAGCACACTAAACGTCTTACACTGGTTGAAACACTCTTACTTCCACTGTTCTTCCCAGGCAAATCGTAATCTGTTAGGACTCTATAAAAGTGTGTCTATAGGATTTCTAGGTCTCTCAGTGATTCAAATAATAAATCCAGACATAAAAACGTAGTTACCATACCTCATCTTACAAATTGCATCTCTTTTTGTGAACGCAACATTATTATTAGTGATAAGTAATAGCGATTTTCTTCTTAAGAAGACCTACTCACCTCAAATATATTTTATATGCAACGAATATGTTCCACGAATGGCGAGATTATTTTTGTTCACCACTCTGAGCAAAAAGTTTACAATTTGCAACAGCATTATTTTCTAGTCAAAACAGGCAAGACATAAAAACATTTCAATGGATTGAAGAAGAAATTCGAGGTCCTCCCTCTCCCTATAAAACTTTAACCCTAAACACTGAATACGTTATTACCATTATTATTATATTATCAGTTATGTACAAAGGGGAAAAAGCCTGGTGGGGAGCACCCAGTGCTCTCAGTACGGCTACCCCAGTCTTGTTCACCGTGGAATATGTCCGCAATAAAGAAATGTTCATTCATTCACACTGAAGAAGACGCCAAGGCTCAACAAGTTTATATTTCCCTGGCCAGAAGAAGAAACAAACTGAAAGTAAGCCTCATTTTCTTTATTTTTTAATGATTATTTTTGTCGTATTGTATTTGGTGTGATTAAATTATTTCTTGGAGACTTATATACAGTGTGTTTCAGCTATTTGTAGAATTAAGAACCCCCCAATTTCAAGCAGATTCAGAACCACTACCCTAGAAACATGACAAAGGCTTTTCAGGTATATGAAGATGTCTGCTTGTTCTTGTTGTAAGTCTACTGTGTATGTAACTTATCGTTAAATACATAGGTGTTTACATTTTTTTAAATATCTATATGCATTACTGTTTCAATCTACTCTCTTGTATAACTCATTTGTTATGGGACTAGTAAAGCTATTGTTGTATAGGAAGAAGTTTGGTTACATGTTTCTTTAATTATATTGAAGGTATATGTGTGAGGTACCTCATATATGTTGAATGGATTTTGCGTTTGGTGCATTTAAGTCTTTAGTTACATATATGTTTTTAAATTATATGTTTAGTTACCGTTTTTAAACGAATTTTTCAACTTAGTAGTATTGGCACATTTAAAATAAATTTATTTTAAATTGTTCAAAACTAGTTTTTTAAAAGGGTTGAATGTTAATTTATATTTGTTTCCGTAGCCCGTTTATTTATTTTAAAAATTGTTTATGATTTGAATTATGCGTTTTTGTTTTAAAAAATTCTTTGGTTTCTTTGATGATAGCTTTATATGTATTCGAGCACTGTAATAACATGATAGTCTGTGACTGATAATAGGAGTCTCAAATTAGATCATTGATTGTGATTCCATGAAAATAAATATTATGATGATTTTCTGAAATTTAGAAGGTTAACCGTTTATCAGCGATGAATGGCGGTGGGGAGGATCTTACGACCGCCGCGGGCGGCAAAAATAGTTACTACGTCACTGTCTAAATGCGACATTATGTGCTATGAAGTTTGATATTATATTTACTCATAGTAAAGTTGAGTGTAGGCCACTCCAGATTTGTTCTTTTCATGAAAACACAATATTTACTGGTTCTTTAATAAAAAGTGATTGAACATCTTGGAAAATCACATAATAATGTCACAACATAACCAAAGAAAGAGTAATCAAAGACACCTACATTTCTTTGAAATATAATAAACCGTTACAATGATTTCAGTGCTTTATTCTATATCGCTGAAACATTTTTCAAAATATTTGTCAAGGTTCTACTCACTATGTGTTCAGTGATCTATCTGAAATTTATTCGTAAAATAGATAATTTTTTGTATCTTCCAGTAAGGTGATTATTTTAGTTCTATAATATCTGCCTTCATTAAGATTCTGTTGTTTGATTTATAACTTTCCTATTTTTTATGTTGTTTTAAAGATGTTCGTGTTCTATTAAAGCAATGTTTTTCACTGTAGTTTTATTTTTCAGGTGATTAGGTGTACAATTTAACCTGTGACGATATTTCCAGTCATACGCTAACGCTGACATTTAATTCTGTCACAAATTTCTACATAAATGCAAGTAAAAATTTTCTTCAAATATTTTAAGTGAAATATACGAATATCTACTTTTTTACTGCTTCTATGGCAAAACTTTTCGCAAAGTGAAAGCTTTCTCTAGAGAATGTTGCTTGTAGGTTATAGAACTTTTTGTTTAAATTGTACACATCCATCATAGTGACATGTTCCCGTCGCCTGATCCTTGAGTCTATATAATTTCTAATAATCAATTCTAGCAATTTCCTGTTTCATTTACTATACACTATTTATAAAACTGTTGAAATTATTTATACAAAAAATATTAACTTTGAGTTCATTCTTTAATGCACCCTTTTTTAACTGATTTGCTATTTTGTTCCCTTTGCAAAAGTTAGACCTGACAATTACTAAAAAGTATTTCATTTAATTAATATAATCATCTACATATTTTACATAAATAAACTGCACAAGTTGTAATAATAGCATTAATTTTGCAGTATAACTGAATTTTTTGTCTGGAGCTTATTAACAGAACAAAGTAGCAGATTGAACCTTCAAGTGCTATAACCTCTCTGAAAAATCTGTTTTATTTTACCCTAAATCTTAGTAGGTCAGTCAGTTTTCTTAAATTTCACATTTCATTTAAAAGAATAATGAAGTTTTTTAACTTTTTAGAAAAATTTAACCCTTTTTTTGCCAAATAAACTCCAAATGTAGAAGACTGAGATGACTGAGGTAATAAACAAGCTACTGAATACTCACCATACTTGCTGGAAACGAAAGAACTTTTTATTCAGCTTCTACGGATCTATTTAACTGCTTGCATTACATAGAAAAGAAACCAGTATATGAATAAACAAAATAAAAGCAGAATTTAATGAAAGTGATTTTATAGGATCATATCAGAAAGTAGTATAGATGCCGGTGGCTTATCTACAGTTTATGCCAAGAGGCCTTATCATTAATGTTCTGAATTCGATATTATTTTCCTTCTGTTATCAATAGTTTGTAATACTTCAAATGAGCCCTAATCTGAAGTCTGTGTCATGAGTGTTCTTATCACAACCTATCCGATATTTTTTCCCTTATCACTTCACTCTGATCTCTCCTACTTATTTACCTTAAACCGACGAAATCCACTCTATTTCTCTGCTTCTTTAATCAGTTGTAATGTGATAATTTGCTGATATTGGGAATTATAGAACCTGTCCACAATAATTAAACGGACCATAAAACGAGATTGTATTTCCTTAATTAAAAAAAACATGTAAGGAAAAGAACGCCTTTCAAACAGATAGCATTATTCATATAATAATTGAACCTTCAAGTGCTATAACCCCTCTGAATAATCTGTTTTATTTTACCCTAAATCTTAATAGGTTAGTCAGTTTTCTTAAATTATTTAAAGGAATAATGAAGTTTTTTAAATTTTTAGAAAAATTTAACTCATTTTTTGCCAAATAAACTCCAAATGTAGAAGACTGAAATGACTGAGGTAATAAACAAGCTACTGAGTACAAGCATGCTAGTTGCATACAAGCATGCTGAATAATTCATTATCTACGTATTATCATAAAAATAGGTTTATTCGGAAGATTTCTCTATGATTTTAAAATAGGTTGAAATCTGAACTCTATGTATCACAGTGTTGAGTGATTTTCACTTAGGATGAACAATAAACGTGTTGTTGGTTAGTTTCCCCGTAGGAAATATACTTAATATGATTGATTTTATAATTTGTAATATTCTTCACATAGGGTCGTAAAAATATCAAACCAATTTAAAAACTTAATGATAAAATTATTAGTGCATTAAAAGTTTGTTAAATTTCAATTGTACATGAAATGTGTAAAGTAAGGTGTGGTCCGGTATAAACCTGCAACCCAGGCTTGGGACACCTGCGCCCTCGACCTGTTCTGTCATCACTTTTCATGCGCGAGCCATAAGACGGCAGATGATCGTGACGGAAACAAACAAGAATGCCATTTTTTTGTAATTCAAAGTCATTTTACTAATCCAATTTTATGGTATGAAATCAGTCCATAAGTATTTGTGGGTTTTGTTGATGCAGCAGCTTGAGTTAATTCGTATTCAGGCTGATCATACACTGCAACACAAGTATAATACTGGGATGCAGTTTGAATTTTATAACTCTTTTTCTTGCGACAATTGCCATTTATAAACAATTTTCCTGCAAAAATATCCTGCAATTTTTGGCGCCACGTATATTTATCTGTAAACAAAGCTTTCAATGTATGAAGATACTCGTAAACGAGAATAAAACCACTGTTTTATAACAGAACAAATTTGCTGGCATAACGAGGATCTCAAGAATCAACCTCACTGCAGACTTCAAAAGAATAGTTATGAATTGTGATAGAACGCATTTTTCTCATTGAATAATAAAATTAGATTGCATTACTTGTGCAATCTGTTATAGTGTAGTACTTACTCATATTTGGGGATTTAAAGAATTACGTCTCTAAACAAAAAAAAGTTTGATATCAAACTAACAACGCGTTTTAAATACTGTGTTTTTTTTAGGTTAACATCTGCACTGTTGAGAGTAGATCTATGGGATTGAGTTGAAAAAGAATGAAGAAAGAAACTTTTTCTTCTGAAAAAAAGAAAGAAAAGATTTTTGGCGAGTACTCTTCCAAGGGTCAATCTTGTTATTGGCTGTCACGTTGCGTTGAACGGCTAATGAAGGTATAGTCAGCTGATTTCATTACATTTCGTTACATTTTCTGGGTCACCTGTGATGTTAGTAACTATGCAGGAGTTTATTTAGGTGAGCTGGTCTCTTAATGACTCCTTTAACAAACAATATGTTTCCCCTTGATATTCAATAACTTTGATATTGGTTTGAAGGAAGGTTCCTCAACAAAAAACTTTGCATGTGTTTCATCAATGGTTAACTTCCATCGTTATAACTCGATATTTCACCATGGGTTATTCTTCACCATATGAGGATTTTTTTTTTTTTAATATCATATTAATTCGATTGGGATTCTAATTCTTCTATTGGGATTGGGATTGGATTCAATTTCGATAAAAAAAAAAGGCCAAGCTTATGTAAACAAATACAATAAGCAAAGTTGGATGTTATTACTCCAACTGATAACACAAAATAAACTGTGATGCATAGAAAGAAACGTCACAGAATACTCACTTTTCAATATTTCGACCGACATAACGGTCGAAAAGTGAGTATTCCGTTACGTTTTTTTCTATGTGTCACAGTTTATTTTAAGAGTATATATATATATATATACTTGTATAATATAAAATTTAAAAAAAAATTAATAATAAGTATTTCACCTTAGAACAATTCTTCATTAACTTTATAGCAATACTGGATGATGGAGAATTGCGAACTATGAAGGAGGTGTAGTTTATGACTTAGGGGCTTTGAAATATTACTTAGATATGCTGATTATAGTTTTAATAAAATATTATGATAAAAGGACCTGAGGATAGTAATATTTTAGGAAGCATTATATGGTGAAACTAAGAACATTTAATATTACTCTCTCCAGGTTATTACTTCTTCTCTGTATGACATGAAACTGAATGACTTCACAGCAATATTGAAAGTAACTTAATCAACCAACCTGAAAGCTAGTAGGGACGATACAAGCCATACCTTCTGACTGATCAAAATGAAATTATACCTAAAAATAGAGCATTAAGTGAGGGATGGGTTGGTTAATATTTTTCAAGATTACTTTAACCAAAAATGTGTAAGGGTGACTTTTTTTTTTACTTAATACTGATGCAATATTTCTACGCAATAAAAACCTAACAATACAGCATGTTATTCATTAATGCATATTCAGCTTTTAGGTTTTTTACCTATTTTGTTTTTTGATGTATTCGGAATTTCGGTATTTTTTATAGCATAATGATATTATGAACATTATTTTCATAAACTCCATTGTCCTTTATTCAGCTATTTAGCGAAAGGAAGGTCTAAAATAATAAAATATACGATAACATGGCTATTTTTTCAAATAATTTCAACAAAGATGAACTCAGATTGTCCTTTCAAAAAGGGCTTTCTTATGATCTACCAAACAGTGTGGCTTGTGTCGTGTTAAAAAGGTTTTAAAACTGTTCATAAGTCATGAATTTTGGTTTTCTTATCAAAACTGACCTTTTTGGTAATTTATATTTCTGGACCTTTTTTTTTTTTTTTTTTTTTTTTCAGCTGCTGTCAGATTGATATTCATTCATTCTTTTCAAAACCTTATACGTATTAGTTTTTTAGAAAAAAGAATGTTGATTAAAACACATTTTGGATAAAAACAACTTACTCATAATCTAGTATTCATACCAAATTTTATATACGGACACACTCACATACAGGACGGACACACACATACATACATACATACATACATACATACATACATACACATGCACACACACACACACACACACACACACACACACACACACACAAACACAATCATCATAAAAAAAGAAATAATAAATGCCTATTAAAGACATTAAATATCTATTAAAATATCATAAACTATTTTTTTCATGATTGCTGTATTTTACTTATGGAATAGTACAGTCCATTATTTGTAAAAAACCAACTCACATACATTTTTGAGTGAATAAAGGTAGTTACAACGGAGTGACGCGCGCTTACATAATTGAAATATTTAGTCATTAACAAAATAGCTAACTTTGTTCTCCTAAGACAACAAAATCTGGTACAAGTTTAATTTTAAATATTATTAATCTATTATCTTATATTAATCTAGTACTAAAAATAAAATAGCATTTATTGTTCTTCGTGTTAATATTTGATCTCAGAGATTGGCATAAATAATTTATATCTAATATGTCATAAGTAAATAATGGATGTTGCTTTTTAAATCTAACAATAATGGTAAAATATAATTTAAATAAGTATTAGTAAAATAAGTAGCTTAGTTGTCCAAATCATATAATTATTTTCTTATAAATATATACAAACGTAATTCGAGAAGGTTGTTCAACTTAATTAAGGGAATATTTGAATACTCAAACAAGGGAAAGGTAATACCTTCCCAGTGTCCTGCCCTCCTTTAACAAGGATTTGAACTTAATGCATCAATAACTAGCAATCAAAACAGCTTTATGAAATACTCGAACTTTTATTTATAAATCCTCGAATTATAAAGAAATAACTGGCACAGCATATCAATATTCCGCCATCTGTCGTCATCAGGAGAATATATAGACTGATGCAGTAATTGAATGTTTATAATATATAGATATCTATAATATATTGACTGACTAGAGGATGATTTGAAGGATATTTTACGAAAATTCTGAGATGATATTTCAAAATATTGTTAGAAATTATAGAATAGTAGAAATATCATTGTTATTACAGTCCATAACTATCCTTATATCTTGAGTTTCTTTTACGTTTTACAGTTGTAGATATTGATTTGAAATTTTCTTTTATTCTAGGCATACTTTTTATTTAGTATGCGGGTTGATAGGGTTCGTTTTTTTTAAAAAAACGAACAAATTATGATAAACGCAATCGAAATTAAAAAGAACTAAGTATTAGGCACCTAAAAACACCTGTATATTTTTAAACTAAAAATATCTGTGTAGATAGCGAAACAGCTTAAAAATCCATAAATTTGCTTATACGTAGAATTTCCATTCCATTCAAAGCTTAGGTTTTAAGTTACACCTACACAAGTCTACTGAAAAAGTTTCAGCTCGCTATGACTTGTGGTGGCTAAGTTTACTTGTGACAAAATTTCGCAAAAAATAATGAGACAGAAATTTTTCTAAGGTAGTATTCGTTTTCTCTAATGTATAAAACATAAACATAACTTAAAATGAGTTAGTTGTAAGCAATACACATTTTTTAATTTATTTGGATTGTAGTAGAATGAATAATTTCAAGTTGGTTTCTTAAAATTATTTATTATTATTCTTAAGTACACTAATTTTAAACAAATTTGTTAAACAATATTCAAAGGTACATTATTATTATGCTTATGTTTTATCTCAAAATTTAGCACATCTTAACTTTTCTATCCAGTAATATTAAAAGAAAGCTATACATATGATTTTTCAGTTATGATTTATTTTTGTGGTATTTATTGTTATGATCATTCGAACGTTGCTACAATCATTCAGATTCATCTGTACGTCCATATACATTTTTTTTTTTAAGTAATAGTGACATTAGATTTTATCAAAACATTCTTAAATCTTTTTCAGTTACTACTTATACTAGTTTTGTAAATATGATATACACTTCAACATTAGAGGTGTAGTAGTTCAGTAGAAGAAAAATTTTATGTCTGAAATCAGAAAATGGAAATATAATATTAAAGAAAACTGTTGATATCTTTTGGTTTTATCCAATTCACTAATCAAAAATTGGGACATATTTTATCACAATTTTTTATAATAAAAACGCAGACATTGAAGAAATTAAAAATGAATGAACACCCATAAAATAAGTGCCAATGTTACAATTTCAAAATATATTCTTTTATGATTGCTGTGCCTTACAGGAAAATCTAAAAATGTCATGATATTCTAAAAGACAAATAACTTTTTTTAAAGGCATTGTTCTGTAAAATTTAATATATCCTACAGCTTTATAGCATCATACTAAACCAGCTTTCACAATAAACATGGTCAAATAAAAACCAACGTCTAAACCGCAGTAAAAAATCAGAAAAAAGACAAAGATCTTTCATCCGTAACAGAGATTCTTCTGTTATGATTGAAAGAGTTAGACATTATTTCTGATTTCTTACTGTGATTTAGACGTTGGTATCACACTTATACATCTATTTAAACTTCTAAGATTATATACTGTGTATAGGTCAAAATAATCCATACTCTTTAAAATAATTGCTAGGAGTAATGAAGGATGTATGTCCAGACATATCTATCTCCTCGGCATTCATAATTCATATTAATACTGATTACCATTCCGGCCCTAGAGAAATCCAGTTGATTTTATTTTCTTTAATATATTCTTTAGCTTGGTGCTTCTAGGCTATGGGCCTTTATTATTTATTTTTTCTACCCACACTGCTTCCAGTTCAGTTTCATAAATCTTCAGTGAATTTCCTTCCATTTATTACCAAAAACATCCATATTTTAGGTGTATATCTCTACTGTTTATTTTTTCAAGCTTCCTAATGAAATTGGTGGTATGCATTTATGTGCATACTTAATTAACATATAGCTAATCTTGCTGGCTTGAGAGAATCATTTAAAATTACTGGGAAAATTTATTTCCTTTGGGTTTTGTAGTAAACCATGTTAAAGAAGAGTCAATGGCAGAACAAAAAAGATGGAATGATACATGTGCAGCACTATAAAGTACTCCTATATTATCGGAAAGTAATTCAAGATCTACTGACAACATTGAATGTTCACATCAATATCAAATGAATACCCCTGGAATACCCAAATACCGCAAATGAATATAAAATCAATACCTCTGAATTCAGAAAAACAGAAGAAAAATATAGTCGTCTTATTAAATTTAAATTAGTTATATTGCGTATATACAAGAAGAATATTAATTTAAAATGTAAAAATGAAATTAAAAATGAAAGTCAAAAGATCAAAGTGGTAAGCTTTAATATTATGTAGCTAATATTTACTTGTAAATAGGTAACCGAGGGGGAGGATATATTTTATTGCAGAATTGGTCTCGATAATTTGAAATAAACAAATGAGTTTTTTAGCGTTCGTAAACAAGTATATTAATTACGTCATCCGTCCATTCTCTAAAAAAGGACACCAGCTCTTTTAGGCCTACTTTATATATCATTGCCATCATTTTTATCGTTCATGCTACATTATACTTTTTATTAATACTTAACTTTTAAAACTGTTTACTTAAAAATTACATAATTATATTTAAAAAATATTAAAAAGAGAATTAATTTCGATTCGACATTCTATGCTCTTTAGATAGCATGCTACATTTCTATAATTTTATATTCCTTTATTAGATCTTCCTTTCATTAAGAAGAAATACAAAAAATAAAGTATACCATCATAAAAGTCATCAATAAAGTATAAAAATAATTAAACCTTCTTAGACAGGTTCTAGTAAAAGCTGCTTATGTAGAGATTATAAAAAGCTGAAATATCTGTTAGAATTAAACTGCAAAACTATTCGAAAGATGAAAAAAAGTAACTAGTTGTTAACTAACCGGCAATGAAACAGAAACAAAAAGATGAAAATCAAGAAATAAAGAATTATGGTAAAATGGTTACTTTTTAAGCTTCTGCCTCTTTTTTCTGTATGATTATGAAGAACGTTAAACTAGTAAATTCTTTTTTTCTCAGCTAATATTATATATATATATATATATAATAACATTGAAACTGAGTACAAGAGAGCTGGTATAAATTCCACCTTATCTTGGTGGAAGCCTAACCCATACCAAAACTTCACGTTCGTTGCAATCAAATTGATAAAGACAGTTAGAAGAGGTAATGTTATATTATTTATGGTCTTGTGATTTTATTATTAACTTATATTTCTGGTTGTAGTTTCGTTCATGGCAGAAGCACTTCTCTCGTTAGATTACTATGATGATCTAGCCCTGTAAGTCTTTGGCTTGTCTTCTGTATATACATAGAAGTGTCTTCTGTATCTATACATAGAAGTGGGTCTTCTGTACACATACATAGAAGTGTTTTCTGTATATATACATGGAAGTGTGTCTTCTGTATCTATACATAGAAGTGTGACTTCTGTATACATACACAGAAGTGTGTCTTCTGTATACATTCACAGAAGTGTATCTTGTGTACACATACATAGAAGTGTCTTCTGCATCTATACATAGAAGTGGGTCTTCTGTACACATACATAGAAGTGCCTTCTGTATATATACGTAGAAGTGTGTCCTCTGTATACATACACAGAAGTGTGTCTTCTGTATTCATGCTCAGAAGTATGTCTTCTGTATACATACATAGAAGTGTGAATCCTGTGTACATTCACAGAAGTGTGGCTTCTGTATAAATACATACACAAAAGTGTGTCTTCGATATACAGTCAAAGAAGTGTGACTTCGGTATGCATACATAGAAGTGTGTCTTATAATACATACATGTGATGTATGGACGTATGAATAGTTTTCACTTAGATATATGTACGATCCTTTAATAATAATTCAGATAGGTACCGATATAAGATCAACTGTTCTGCGTTGTGCCAAATGGTTTTATTAACAAGAGAATAATTCATAATCCACTGTTGATTTTCTAATTTCCTTATGTTATGAACCACTACTAAGATCTAATTGAATATCTTTTTTTACTTGTTACTAATCATTTCAGAAAATTTGCTGAACAATAATTGTAAAATATGTAAAAACCTAGAGAATGAAGTTTTTGAGTTTTATAATCTAATGCTACAGTCCTTAATCAAGAATATAGTTAACAAATATAAAAATAGAAGGGCAATATAAATTAAGTGACTCCATTATTTATCTCAATTCTATTAAATGTTCCAGTGCCACTGCTAGCAAAAAATGAATTTAATATAAAAAGAAAGGTAGTTAACAAATCGTAAATAGTTTAATATAGTCCAAAATAACATAGAATAGACGGTTATGAATGTTCACTGTGCAAATTATGAAAAAAAGTGAAACAAAAAGAATTTGAGACGACTTGGTATGTACCAATTCTGAAAGCAAAAGTCAATTTGTATCAAATATAATAAATTTCTAATAATAAAATTAATTGCCCAAATGATAAAAATATTTATTAATAATATTGAGGTGTCATTTACTCTACCTTTGATTATTCCAACTCAGTAATCCAGTAAAACAATATTCCATCAAATATTGATAAATTCAATTAACTAAAACCCAATTTAAACACATAACTTTTAATAAAAACTTTAGAAGCGAGTGTATTGCCAACTACAATATTGCCTGGGACATATTAAGGAGGTGTGGTGTGAACAGTAAAGTATTAAATTGTCAGAGGAAGTCATATTGTTTAATGACAAGAACTTGAATTCATCTATATTGTTAGTACCACTGAGGTTAGTATGATTAATATTAGAAACAGAATAAGCCGTCATAACTCATATAATACTGTTGGAGTTTTCTGGCCGGGTAATTCCAGGGTTGCCAGCGAAAAGAACTTACCGAAGATGGGTAACGCCCAAAAAACCGATCAGAAACCTCCAACAGCACTATACGAGGTATGACGCTAACTCCTGTTTCATATATTAATGATAAGAATTTCTTCATCAATTCTTTCTAACTTGGAATCCTCATACCCGACTGAAAATACCTGACTTGAAAAGAAGATTTTTAGTACTGTATAGACTTCTAGAAAAACACTCGAAATTGACGCTACATAACAAAGTTCTGCTATACAAAAGCATGACTGAGACCGACCTGTACTTACGGACTTGAACTATGGGGTTGTGTAAAACCTTCCAATATTCATAGAATACAGTCGTTGGAATCCAGAATCCTCCGCACTATCACAAATGCTCCTTATCACGTAAAAAATTACACCTTTCATAAAGACACCTAAAAATTTCATTCATTCAAAATTTAGCCTCTGATCGTTATGTCATATCACAGCAACCTTTCCTCTCACCCAAATCCATTTGTACTATTCCTTGCTTCCTCCTCACCTTTCCAGAATTCCCCAAGACGAGCCAAGAGAAGATGGCCAAGAGATTTACTACTATGTCAATATACTATAAAACAAAGTGAAAAGTTGAACCAGTGGGTTTCATTCTTTAATCATGTACATTGAAGTTAATGTGTAATCTCTTATTACACATGCTTGTTACGCCTAATATGCGTAGTTGTTTATTTGTAAATAAAGATGTTAAAAAGAATTGTATATAAAATTTAAAACTAAAATATATATCAAATCTCTTTTCGAAACGCATAAATCTTTTATCTGCAATTTTTCAAATTCCAATTGTTAAAAACGTTTTCTCTCAAGGATACAGTCTTTAAACCTTAATAAATCCATTCTTATAATGGTCCTCACTATTTCAGTCACTTGAACTGTCATCATTTTGTCCTGATATCTTGTGTTGTGTGCCAATACAGCATTGGTTGAATAAACCCACCTGAATCTATGCAACCTATCTATGATTATTCTTTTTTATTGTCAAATATAACATTCTTTTCTGAAATTGATCTATTAAAGTTAGTGAAAAAATATACTTACATCAGTCGAAATCCTAATTTTTTTTAGGTTTTTGAAATACGGAACAACTAATTTAATGTTTGTTGAGTAACAAATTTTGTAAAATTAAACATTTGGAAGTGACGTTAAGATATTACAAAAATGATTTCAAGTTGAATGAATAATCGGTTATTCGATATTTCATTTGAATATTTGTTTTGTATAATATGTTTGCTTTAAGAGGTGTTTTTGCAGATTTAATTGTTTTGAGAGGTAGTCTCTGAAAAATTTTGATTCCAATCTTCATTTAAAAAGTTGAATTAATTTTACCTTTAGAATAATTATTGCCATTATATTAAATATTTACTTATTCAATTGACGATGAAATTTGACTTTTATTTTTAACTGTGGTAGTAGAATTTATGGCAACATTTCCTTCAAATTTATGAACAATTTAGCTTTAGGCTTTTAAACTTTTAACTTATCTATTAAGTGACATATTGTGAACTTTTTATTTTTTGCTTAGTTATTTCGCAATATTTTCAGTGATTCAATATATTACAGTAAAGCCTTCTGTATCTAGCGATTAAATGTTTAAAGAAAGTTGGAATTGGAAACAAAATCAATTATAAAACAGAGGCAGAAATTATGCAGAATTATTTCTACATGGACGATCTCGTAATAGGGTCCAATAATTTAGTAGAATTAACAGAAATAAAATCAAATTAATTAATCTTTTAGGTGATTACGAATTTAATTTACGGAAATTTAATAGCAATGTTTCCTTGTTAAGAGAGAGAGAGAGAGAGAGAGAGAGAGAGAGAGAGAGAGAGAGAGAGAGAGAGAGAGAGAGAGAGAGAGAGAGAGAGAGAGAGAGTGAGAGAGAGTTATAAACCAGGGAAATATTAATTTTAATTATGAATGGAACAGGATATTTGGTGTTTTTTTTTCTGGAATGCCTGGAATGATATTATTAGTAATCCAGTTAGAGCTTTGTTAAACCAAGAAATAATGAAAAAAAAAACATTATGAAAAATAACTAAGCTGTATGTGATTTGATACTCACTCTAGCCCTCGATTTATTCCCACGGGGGTTGAACAAAAAATCTGAGTGCATCGTCCCTCGGAGAGCCGTCGGTCCCGAGCCTTTACAATATCAGGTACTCGTTAAAGATCCCTATTCTAATTACGCTTAGATTAGGCAACATTTAGGACTTCCAATATAGAATGTTCATTGTATGATATCACAAAGTGGCATTTTCCTCCTATGAGGGACTGTTTCTGCAACCTAACCTAACTAAACCACGCTGTACACTGGCTATATTATCCCTGATTATTATTTCTAAAATAATTCTCTGAAAGTTATTACAACAAATATTAGGCCAAATGCTGAAATACAATCGGAACACGATTATTTGTTTATAATGTTGAAATTACACTTTAAAATACTGACGATGACGATTTCGTTTAAAACATTTTTTGTAGGAAGAAATAATAATTCATTAAATGACCAAAACTGAACTTACATTAATAGAGAACGAAAAATGTTGAGAATTCAAAAACTGTACACCAGTCTGTCTAGTGTAAGACAACATGGGAAGGGAGCTTAGGAGTCTTTGCTTAAGAAGAAGAATGCTGTTGATGAATACACTTGTAATAGCGGAGACTGTGAGTCCTCATCATATGTTGGTATACCAGAAACGGATATTTATCAAAGACACTTGTAGTAGCGGGGACTGTGAGTTCTCATCACATGTTGGTACATATACCAGAAACTTTTATTTATTAAAGACACTTGTAATAGCGGAGACTGTGAGTCCTCATCATATGTTGGTATACCAGAAACTTTTATATATCAAAGACCCTTGTAATAGCGGAAACTGTGAGTCCTCATCATATTTTGGTATACCAGAAACGTTTATTTATCAAAGACACTTGTAATAGCGGAGACTGTGAGTCCTCATCATATGTTGGTATACCAGAAACTTTTATATATCAAAGACCCTTGTAATAGCGGAAACTGTGAGTCCTCATCATATTTTGGTATACCAGAAACGTTTATTTATCAAAGACCCTTGTAATAGCGGAGACTGTGAGTCCTCATCATATGTTGGTATACCAGAAACTTTTATTTATTAAAGACACTTGTAATAGCGGAGACTGTGAGTCCTCATCATTTGTTGGTATACCAGAAACATTTATTTATCAAAGACCCTTGTAATAGCGGGGACTGTGAGTCCTCACCATATGTTGTTATACCAGAAACATTTATTTATCAAAGACACTTGTAATAGCGGGGACTGTGAGTCCTCATCATATGTTGGTATACCAGAAACGTTTATTTATCAAAGACACTTGTAATAGCGGGGAATGTGAGTCCTCATCACATGTTGGTATACCAGAAACTTTTATTTATCAAAGACACTTGTAATAGCGGGGACTGTGAGTCCTCATCATATGTTGGTATACCAGAAACTTTTATTTATCAAAGACCTACAATTTACCTAACAACTGGAGCCCCAAAAATCATACTACGGTGCAATGTATGATTAAACAAACGAGTGATATGTAAAAAAAATCTGATAATTGAGTTAAAGCTGGTTAATAATTGATAAAAAACTTTTCATGAACATAGAAATACAAGTTCAGAAAAGGTTTGGCGACTTTTTACCAACTCTGCAAGAGAACCCAGTGACAATGGCATTGTAAATGGAACTAACAACCCAGCCAATTAGGAGCATCCCACATCCACTATCTATAGCGTCCTCAAGTCGCTAAATAATAATACACTCTTTTCAACAGCAGCTAGAAAAAAAATAAGAATAAAAAATACCATTAAACATTTAGTATCACACTGAATTTCTAATGTAAAAAAAAATTCTGCAAAACAAGTTTTGGTGATATGCTTTACCGAATTGACGACTTGTATATTTAGAAGGCTTGTATGCTTGTGAAACAAGCATCAAGGAAGAATTGATGCCAGATTTGATTTTTTGAGTTTTACTTTCTCATTACTCATTTATATGTTGTATATTAAATATGTGGTAATGAGGTGAGTACATTTTAATTTATATTTGTTAGCATATACAGGTATGTGTTATATAACAGGCACATATACATACTTGACATTAATAATTTCTATTAAAATTTTCTGTTTCACTTTAATAGTAAACGTTGAAAATATTGCAATGTTTTGAGCACATTATCGTAAGGCTTTATAGTTGATATAAAAGAAAATATACTAATACGTCGTAAACTCATCATTGAATCAGAAATTTGAAAATTTATTTTTTTATTATGATAAAAATGAAGAAACTAGTATAAAAATAAAAAAATATATATATAACAATGTATAATATAATATAGTGATAATTAGTATGAATATTTTTTTTCGCAAATATGAATAACTCTGAAGATGATCAAGGAGACCGAAACATGTCAGTTGTAAGTAATAAATGATTTGGAGAACTAGTGTTTTTAGAACCGGAAAGATTTAAAACAAGTACGAGAAAACTAGAAAGGTGGTCAATGGAATTTATTCATGCCTTAGGACAAAGGTCGTTTAACGAAATATATATATATATACGCAGAAAAATCACAATAAATAAACACGTGATGCATTCAATGAAGCTTAAACCACAATGTAAAAAAGAAAAACAATGGGTCATTCAATGTATATCATCAGAGAGCAAAGTAAAAACTGAGAAGCTAAAATAAAAGTAACATAAAATTACTTTTATGTTAGCTTCTCAGTTTTTACTTTCTTTGCTCTCTGATGACATACATTGAAAGGCCTCAGAGCGTTTATTTCTATTCTTTTTCTTTTTCCCATTGTGGTTTAAGCTTCATATATATATACCAATTAAAAGAAACGGTCCAGCGGACTTTTTTTAAATAAAATAAATTCAAAACGAAGGAAAGACACAGAAAGACACAGACATAACTCACATCGATATTTTGACCATCGTCGTCATCATCCTGCGGGACTCTTCGCACTTCACACCTTCTGATGACGACGATGGTCGAAATATCGATGTGAGTTATGTCTGTGTCTTTCTGTGTGTTTCCTTCGTTTTGAATTTATATTTATATATACTTTTCAAATAAACAATAATGAAGTGTCATTGTTGAATGAAGTACAACTCTTCATTTCTTGTTTTTTGCAATCTTGGAAGTTATTTCTAGCATAACCATTATTACTAACGGTCGCTGGAAGCTCATTCTTAACATAGTTACAGCTGCATGAACAGTATATAACAAACTTTTTTAAAGTACTATGTTATTGAAATAACTTGTAATTTTGAAGTTTTTAATAACACAAAACAAATTATGAGGAAATAAAAGAGTGCTAAAATTTTTAAAAAACAAGAATTATTATGAAGAACAATGTTATGTTATTTTACTCCTGTAATGAAAGAATGTTTTAAATTCAGAATCCCAGTAATTGTGTTTCTGGTTAATATTTAAAAGGTTAGAAAGATGAATAATAAAGTAGGAGAGTTATTTAGGGCTTAATAAAAGAGGTACTGCGGGGAATATGTGTGGATTGTGCTACATTCGGGAGGGTTTATAAGACCCAGCCAATGCTTGCGAACTAATGAAAACAATTTTCTACCAACTTTAGCTAGTCCCTACGGTGGAAGAACAACCGATTATTAGAAAACGGAAATGTCACAAATATCCCCTTTACCCATTTCAAATAATATAAATTCTAGTAGATTGGATTAAAGTGAAAATACATTTTTTATATTCTGATCTTATTTGGTTGAAAGTACATTAAATACATTCATTCGAAAGCCAAACATTCAACTAAAACAAAAAAAAAATTACTTTGTTTTCATCTATCTAAATCCATAGATATTTAATGCATCACTGCAAAAAACAGTAATTGGACAGCCCCATTAAAAGCTTTTGGCTATAGAACTGGAATTAATTGAGACTAAGTTCTTCATGGTGCGAATCTGACTTTTAATTTTATTTTAATTTCAGGTTTATTTAAAATATTTTAAATATAATATATGTAAAAATTTGAAAAATAAATACTGAAAAATTAAAAGTTAGCAAGGAATGAAATTACTGTTTGAAGAACAAAATCTTTCAATGAAATCAGCAGCAGTGTAGATGTCCTTAAGTGTGATCATACCATGTGGAGTATATTTTATAAAGCAGGTGAAAAGAGTTTCCAATCAAGAGTAAAGAATAATGTTCAGCACAAAAAGAAAAGTTTTCATTCAAGCTGTATTTGTTATCATGACTGCCAGAAGTGAAAATGTTAAACGCATAACAAAAATGTTAAAATATTGAATTTATATTCAATTTCCAAGAAATGACTAGCTTAAGAAGTACTTAATTAGAGTTTTAAGGGGCCAACTTCTGCCCGAATGAAGTAGTCAAAGGGACTACTTCTGCCCGATGACGACGACTGTCGAAATATCGTTGTGAGTCTTTCGTGAGTGCCTATATTTGTTTTTCTCTTTCCTGTGTGAACTATATATATATAATTATATATATTTACAAGATTTCATATAAACATCTGAAATAACAATCAATAATTTTAATCATTACTATAGTTTGATCATATAAATATTTGAATTTTAAATTTTGAAGAACAATGTAAATGAATTTTAGAGTACTACGAATGAAACATAAGACAACATTATCCTATATTCTTATTTGAAATAGAATAATCAAAATTTGTAAATTTCATGCACTTTTAATGATGTTGTCCCAATCAATATAAATTTGGCTATAAAATAAATACTCTTATCTTTAATATTAAGTTTCATTATCTTTATTAAGAAACATGAATTAGTTCAATAACTCATGAATAATGAGTGTTATGGTTGATTTGCAACTTTATTAGTGATTTTTGCAACTGGTATGATTTTTTTGTAAAGCACCTCTTTATAGAAGGAAAGTTTAGAAGAATTATATAAAATTTAGTTAGAGTAAATAATTGTGAACAGTTTATGTAAAATCTTAAAAAACTTGAAAAAATATTCTTGCATAAACTATGCTTTCCTTCAGGTTTTCGTGTTTGGTCTGTTAACGTCTAAACAGAGTATTAAAGCTATTAAAAGTATTAATTATTAAAAAAAAAATTATTAAAAAGTATTAAAGAGTATTAAAGCTTATTAAAGCTAAAGTTGAGCATTATATCTGAAATAGTTTGACTTGTAGTGTTTAAGTATAAATAATAAAGTTGATTCCATATTTTTAAAGATGATAAAGAATATGAAAAAAATAATGTTTAACATCTTCAAATAATCCGTTAATATTGAAAATTTTGAAAACATACATTTGATTGTTATAAAAATGAAGAAATATATGATGAGTCATTTAAAAAAAGTGATTTTTTGAAGTTTCAATTAGGAATGATAGGTATCTAAAAGTTGGTACCTGCTCGGATGGGATTACTGAAGCGGGGCTGTAGCAGTCAATCGTGAATTCTCTAAAGCCTTGCTTTAATCTACCTGGTCATGTTCCTACAAGCATTAGATTCTTCTTTTGTTCCTAATGGCAACCTTTCATCAAGCTTTCTCTAACAAAATATTTCAACAGGTTCAGTTTTACTATGCTGTATTTTGCAAACAACTAGAAGTCCAACTAGATCCACTAACCAATCCCACTGATGACGTTATACAAATGCATTGTAAAACTATTGATTTTTACAAGTTCATTATTTTTTCTATTAACGTCTATTTCATTTTATAAAAGCACATAAGTTTCAAACAGTAGATCTTTTGTAGTTCATGAAATAATTCTCGTTTTATGATAATTAAATATAAGCAGTTACATAATTATTTCATCAACTTGAGTGAACTTTACAAAATAAGTAAAAAAACTTAGGAATGTTCTGAATTACATAAAATTGAGATAAGTAACTCTTTGCTCCTAGCTCTAGTATTTTTTATAGTGTTTCATAAACTTTTCTTAATAATTAACAAAATAATTTGGTTCTATAATTAACTAAGAAAACTTGTACTAACAGATAAGATATATCCTTTGTTACCTTCATTTTATATAATAATTACATTACAATATGTTTCAAGAGTAATACTCTTCTTACTTGTTGCTTTTCTTTACTTGCCCGGTTCATTAACAAATCTTTTTTTGCCATAATCTCCAAAATAGTTATCATTGGTTTTGCAAAACTTTTACCCATAGTAAAGTTCAGTATAGATCACTCAATATTTTTTTCATTTGCTCTGTAATTTATTTTGTAAAAGTAATTTTACAAATAATTTTGTACCACAATACTTATAAACCACAATAAGAAATGGGAAAACAAGACTAAGATCTTTCAACCGTAACAAGCGGTCTTCGTCAGAGTCAAAAACCCAACTGAACACTAGATGCAGAAAACATCTGGTGAGGAGTTGAGAAGAGAGGGAGGGAAGAGTGGTATTTTAAAAGGGTGAAAGTGCAGGAAAGGACTAATGTCCAGAAAGAGATGTTTGGGGAAACAAAGGAGTACAGTAAGAAAAAGTAACAATATATATATATTGTTACTATATATATATATTACTACTATATATTATATATATATACTATATATATATTGTTCTCATATATATATTCTTCTCAACTCCTCACCAGATGTTTTCTGCATCTAGTGTTCAGTTGGGTTTTTGACTCTAACGAAGACCGCCTGTTACGGTTGAAAGATCTTAGTCTTGTTTACCCATTTCTTATTGTGGTTTGATCATTGATTGTTATTTCACATGTTTATGTGAAAGCTTTATATATATATATATATTTAAAAGGTGTAACATACGTGTACAACGATATGTATGTACTACTTTATAATGAATCTCCGTAAAAATCTGGAAGCACACACGTACTGATGACCTCATGAATTTTGTATGTAATTTATTACACAATATTGAGCTATTATTGACAACATAATTAAACTAAATACGTTTAGCTTCATGACCAGTCAATATATCCACGGTTGGTATCGTATGATATCACTGTATCATATAACAAACCCAGAATGAAATGAAAAAATCATTTTAATATTTAACATACTGTTAATTTGTAATTTACTCCACTGTAATTTTTTTTTCAATTTAAAACAATATTTTCTGAAAATAAGAGAGTTGGCAAGTTTTATACTTTTCATGCAGAGTGGGTGTAAATTCTCGCCTCTGTTGTTAATCCCGTTACATCTCATTTCCTCATAACAACTGTGACAAGGAAGAGGTATGGTATTACCTGAAATACCATATCTTGACAAAAAAAGAACAAATGCTTTCATTTCTATCTACCAGCAATTTTTTGTTACAATACTTCATCTAACATGATGAAAAGATATGTTTCTTCCAGATTTTATGAAATAAAGTTCATTTTTTTAACAATTTTTTATTAAATAGGTGTTTCTAATCAAATTTTATGATAGTTTTGATGTAAGATGGAAGCCTCAAATCCAAACCAAACACCCAGGAAATGTCCTCGATTTCTGACTGGTCGACTATCTTCTCGAAAATGTTTTTCAAATGAGAACTACCAGATTTGAGTTCGTTTGAAGCTTGGTTAAAAATCTGTAACTAATAAACTCTTAGAAAATCAATAATTATATCAAATTTTTCAGGAGTGCTGGAATATTCCCCTGAGGAAGCAGCACTTAGGGTTTAACTGACTCTTTATTTATAAAAAAAGAATTGCTTTCCTTTAAAACGGTAAATTATACAAGATGAAATTTTTGTTGCTTTAAATGTAAAAAGAATGTTTTTAAAAGTGACTTATTGTGCCCTTACTTATTAATGAATCAAATTTTGCTTTCAAGGAAAAGATAATGTAAAAAAGAAATTAGCACTTACTAAGTTTTAAATTTTAATCCAAAAGGAGCTTGCATAAACAATTAGTAATGTACACTTTTCATGAATTTACGCATTGTTTGCATATCAATCATTAGCTAATACTGTTACGGGCACACTAAAAATTAATTTTCGGGTTTCGGGTTTTAAAATCAATGATATTTACTTTATATAACATTAAATATCTGACAGCTGTTATCCCTGGTAGACAAAGATATTGCTCTCGACAACACTAAATCGATCTTTAATAAGCCATTACTAATGGTAATAGCACAGGATTTATTCAAGAGAAGTCAATAGTATTTAACTACATCGATCGAGAGATCAATACACTTTTTAGAGCCCTCTTCTCCCATCGTCACGACATTTATAAAGCCTCTTTGCATCCTACTAAGTACACTAAAATGCTAATTATATTAGTATACTTAGTATATTTTTATAAATTGTAGCAACTTAATTAACATAGAAAATAAATATTTCTTGTTTATCATAAACAATATTAGATTCAATTTCATACTATTAAAATTTAATTTTACAAACAAATGAATTACACAGAAAAAAAATTAAAAAAATTTTCCGTAATGATGAAAAAGAAGAATATTCTTAAAAAATTGTTACCAGATTCTCAGGAGATTTAGTTTTCCATTAGTAGTAAATCTCTTAAAAATCTGTTATAAGTTAAGTGGAAAGTTTCCTAAAAATGTTCCACGAAGAACAATTAATTTCATTGGCAGCCTTGCATATTGTTAATAGCCTTTCTTTTTTAGTCTACCTACGTTATTTAATACACTTAAAGAATAATTATTAAACTTTAAAGTAGATTCAAAACACTACATTACTTTTGAGTACTTTACATCAATAAAAAATGTTATTGCAGTAATATTATTCTTATTATATTCAATATATATTATATTTTTTTTCAACATTAAAATTTAAATATGTTTGTTTTCTATTATCATTATGTTAATAACAGTGACCTCTTTAACGTCTGTCATATTTTGCTTAATTAATTTTGGATATTTGTTTATGTAATTCTAGTAGCAAATTACAATTAGAGTGTAATAATTACTCTCAATGTACAACATTTCATTTCTTTTGATCTTTACAAAGTGGTTTCATTACTTTCCTCGATATGAGGTTTTAAATAATACATTGAACAACATTTGAATTACAGCTATGTAAAACCTCTATTATTTCTATAATAATTAAGACTGAAAGATTAAATTCATCGTTTTTACAGTTTTTTTTTTTTTATACAAATAAATAGTATAAAAATTATACTAGTTTTATTACACTAATTTATACATAGTTTTTAGCATACTAATTTATTTTTCTCTCTAAAGCTGAAATACGAAATAAAACAGTTAAGTAGTGCATTAAACACAATTTATTTCATAGCATTGCCATACAGTGCTTTGCAGCTGTTGTTGATTAGCTGTAGTTGCAATTTATTTTTCAGGGTACAGCATATCAACTTTGTGTCCATGTGTTAGACAATTTTGCAATATTCATTAGCTGCACTGTTAGTGTCAATAAAAAGTAGCTCCTATTGTGATTCCACGAAAGTTTTTCCTCAAAAAATAGAATAATTCTTATTTTTAATGATGAATGTTATAATAGCATTTATTGGCTGCCATAAGAGACTAGTTGCCCTACAATATATTTGCTCTTAGTCTGTAGGAGGACAGATTGGGTTACCATGTGCTCATACCACTCGACCTCATGTATATTTATTCGAAATGTTGATATCACAGATGTTAAGAGCTCACATTGTAGACTGAGTTAAGGTTTTTCCCTCGTTTACTGGTGTTGAAGTCGTTTGACCGGTGTGAGATGACATTCACCACCAGAATATAAGATAAACTGGTTCATCCATTTCTCAATGACACTGTCCTGTCCTCAATATAACTAACATTTCATGTTTTTCTTTCCTCTTAAAAACAGTCGTATTCACATTTGACACAGAATATACCTTTGGCTTATTTATATCTTCTTATCAGATAGACAACATTTAGTACAATTTACTTAACCTATTCTGTAATCACAGACAAGTTTTTAGCTTTTCATACCTAATGACTGGTAAGAATTTGTCAAAAAACACGGTGTGGATTCATTATTTTAAAAAAATGATGCATTCTATTTTTTCCCTCATACTCAAATAACCTGCTTTGCTGCTATCCTTGCTACCTAAACTAAAAAATAATACATAGAATCGTTTGAAAATCAAAATAACTTCACATTTTAGACGAATCAAACTGGCTACTTCTTTAGAAGCTTGTTTGTATTCAAGACACGGTTAAAATAAAAATCAATTTAAAATAGCTTAGAAAGTCGTAAGATGCACATATTCTAAACACCTGTTATTATGAGTCGGACAATCAAATATTGCTCTTATTTATATTTACTATAATATAATAAAAAGAAAACTGAATAGCAACACGTCTGAGAACACAGACACTAATAACACACTCATTTGTGGACTTATCATTTTTCATGTTTGTTCCCAAGCTCTATGTTTCATCAACTCGAACACGGACAATACTTATTCTATCAGCATTAACAGAGGTCAGCAATAAGCAGAGATTTTAAACAACTCAAGTCTAAAACATTCTCATTATACATAGTTTACATAATTGTTCACGCAAAATTAAATTATGTTTAGATAACAAAAATTCCAAATTTGAGACAACCAAATGAACATATCATTTTCATATAGTACCATTTTACTTCGATAACAGTACAGAAATTTAGTATAATATTTCTATAATATGACATTTATTTTAATATCTTTATTGCAATTATTATGAATTGTAGAAAGCTTTATAGAAGTTGTTTTGAAATATTAATTCTTTGTAAAATACAAGAATTTCAATCATTGAAAGATATAACCCCAAAGGAATGACAATTTGTTTTTCTTAAACCATAATATGGAAATCTCAGTTAAATAAAGTAAATTCTTATCTTGCAGTGTTTGTACGGTGAATTTTTGCGTATGAAAGCGTTCATTTACAAATGGAAACAATGGACAGATAGTGATATCAAAGAAAACTTATTAATAGTAGATAACAAATTTTGATTCAATGTTAACAGTATTATATATATGTATATGTCAATTTTGGTAGCAGTCCTTTTTGTATACACACATTGTTGAAAATTAGACCATATTTAACTGCAACTTGATTTTTCATAACTTACTCGAGTTTCCTGAATAACAGATCTTGTTACACTATAATCAGAATATAGAAATTACCAATCGACATGTTAAATGAACACATAGCTCCCCGGTATCTGCAAACGCCCCTAGGTCACTCAACCCTCGCAGATTAGAAAAACAACTTTAATCCCCCCCAACCCATTCCACCTTTTTTTTTTATATAAATCATTATGTTTCCAAATGCATTCAAATTTTGATAAGGGCTAAGAACAGCAGAACCATGTGTTCATTTAACATATCGATTGGTAATTTACTATATTCTGTGATACAGTAACAAGATCGTTATTCAGGAAACTCGATAAACTTATGAAAAACAAATTTCAGAGAAGTATGGTCTAATTTTCAAATATATATATATATATATATACATATATATATATTGATAAAAGTATTGACCGTGAAATAGAAAAAAAGTTAAAGAAGTTTATCATACTCGGTCAGTTCTTCAAGTTCATATCAAACTTTCTAAAATAATCTCTAACAGAAAATAGTATTCAAATTCAAAACACCACAATCTTCTGTCATAAACTAACTTAAAATGACAGACTTTTTACATATATATGTTATTTATAAACTTTTAATGAGTTTAAATAATCTTTATGGAATTTTTTTGGATACGTAATAAAAAATGTGTAAACTCTAATTATAAACCACGGATATTAGCACCAATCTCATAAAATTTATAATAATTATTAACTTTTGAAGACAATGTTATAATCCTATAATAAATGTAATTCAAAAGGTCCAAATACAGTGGTACAAGTATCTAACCTCGTGCGTAAAATGCGAATTACCCGCAAATATGTAATCAATCTCCCCTGACATATCTGAGACAGGATGTAAACCAGACTTACTCAATTAAAAAACATCTTATTGTCACAAAAGAACTAATTACAACAAATAAAAAAAAAAATGAAAAGTAGACATTATTGGATCGACTGAAAGCAGGTGAAGTATATAAGAAAAACGAGTGCTAAGACAACAGAAGGGAAATAATTTGGTAGGAAGGTTATTAGGTTGCAGGTACTTGTAATTCACGAGCAGCGACCAATTTTCTGCAATTACGGTCTGCACACAGCTAACCCCATTAAGAAAGACATCTGTCCCTTTTTTTTCTTACTCTCTCTCTCTCTCTCTCTCTCTCTCTCTCTCTCTCTCTCTCTCTCTCTCTCTTTCCCCTCAGATAATAAAAAGGACATAGCGCCCTACCACTCTGAACCCAATTTTCAACTGAATAAATTACCTCACACAATTAGTTTTAGAATGTAATTTTCAGCCTGATTGAGTTTTTCTCACTTACAATCAAAAGACTTACACATTTATTGACAATTGCTTTTTTCCTTTTATAGTAAAAATTATAATATTTTGATTTATGGAAATAAAAAATTACAATATTTATTCATATAAATTATTTTGATTCTAACACTTTAATTTCCGGGTCTTGCACTTAATGAATCTATGAATCATGCAATAGAATTAATGAATGTCATGTGTTTATCTAAGCCACAACAGAATGCAAAATTTAAACACAAAATTATAATTTAAAATGACGTTATATTGCATTGAGGGTTTCATTGTAGATTTGCATTAAGAGGACCAGCAATTAGAACTAAGAAGCTGTTGTGGAAAGATGTGATTAATTATCAGCTGCTTGCATTACCAAAAGTACAATCATCTTGGATTTAATGAAACGTTCTAGAATTTTCATATGAGTGATATAAAGCGCATAGTTACATTAATTAGCGCCTACTTTATGAAGCTTTAATGAGGCAAAACCTTGAATTAATAATGATGTTAACAATAAATTAAAGAAAGAATAGGAACATTTAAACAATGCATCATTAAATATACGGCGATTTACTCGTATAAGTATAATTTCTTCTTTTAGCATAAACGACACTTTTAGCTACTGAAAGAAAGAATCTACGTGGATAACACACTATACATATTAAATGATAACTAAAATGTCAGAATCACAGCGTTTTAAATTAAAATCATGAATGCAAATTCTAACCAAATTGGAAAATTGAAAACTTTCCGAGACAATATACTTCCTAAAAAGGTAATGTAATATTGGTGTTTATTTGATAATGGATTAATTTGGTTTTTTAGTGTAATTTAGTTTACTTGCTATTTTTTTTAAAGAGCTCACAAAATTTAAAAAGTCACACACACACACACACACAGATATATATATATATTATATATATATAATATATATATATATACTTTCTTTTGTGTGTGTCTTTATTTGTGTTTTCTCTTTCCTGTGTGAACTATATATATATATATATATATATACGTCAGCTCTATTAGCATAAAGAATTCTTGATACTATTTTCACTTATTATTTGAGTTTAGTTATGCAAATATATATAATTAACTATTTAATTAATGTTTGTGCATTACACTTAATTAATCTTAGTCCTACAAGTGTATTATTTTGTTATTATTTTGTAAATACTTTGTTGTTGTGTACATGTTGTACCCTGTGTGATACTTGTGAACTCAAATATACTCCCTCATAACAGGGTTACCGTTGTTTAGGAAGAAAAAACCACACACACTTTTATAGTGCTTAGAAAAACTGGAAAAATGTATTTTCATTGATAACTCACAAATGAAATTTTGACCGAAACAGAACACATTAAATAGCACTATATTATGTAAACAGAATGAATGAAAGTAATAATCGACCTCTCCGCCTTCCTGAAATAGGCTGTTTTTAGTTTTTCTTTTGCTATTGTTTTTGATAAATCCATAACTGATACTGCTATAAATAACATAACTATAAATAGTTATTCCCTGCATGATATTTTCTTATATATTCAACATTGATATATGGTTTTTGATTGATAAGATAATAATTTGGTTCATTTATAATAAACTGAATAAAAAATATACAGGCACAATGAGTTTCCTCCTACGAAGATTTTGAAGGCCAACATTTTCTTTTAATAAAGTGATTTATTCTTTGATATAACTTTAATCAAATTCTTTTATATGGTTCTTGAAAGCATGTCATTTTTTTCACAAAAATTATATGTAATTCAATTTACATAACTTGCCCGATGTTACAGGGACACAGATAATAACATGCCATGATAATTGCATTATACATCAAGTCTGATATATGATTCGATTAATCTCATGTCAATAATTCGTATTATTCTTCATAAAAAAAAAGTTAACTTGTATATTAAGTTACTAACAGTTGAAACTTGAATTTAAAACATATATATATATATGTAAAACAATATTTCACATAAAAACGTGAAATAACAATCAAAGATCAAATAACAAAATGAAAAAGGAAAAAAGTCTATGATTTTTTCACTGTAATAAGCTGTCTTCGTCAGAGTCAGAAACGGGTTTTTGACTTTGACGAAGACCGCTCTGGTTTATTTAACTGAAATATCTTAGTGTTTTTCCCTTTTCATTTTCATATAAATGATCAAACCACTATATGAAATGGGCAAAAAAGACTAAGATCTTTCAACCGTAATAAGCGGTCTTCGTTAGAGTAAAAAACTCAACTCAGTTGAAAGATCTTAGTCTTTTCTTTTCCATTGCATATTGTGATTTGATTATTGATATTTCACGTGCTTATGTGAAATCATATATATATTATCTACAGATTTAAAAAAAGAGTAAGTTCTTTTTAATTGTATAATAATAACAATTTATTTAAATACATATATATAATGAATAAATTAAAGATACATATGACACCAGACTGTGTATTGTAAAGCATGTTCTGACTCTCCTTTTAATACAGACTTCTCCCCGACAAGAGGATAAGCACTTGTGAAATCCTTCACTGGTTCAGTAGACAGCCTAGGGCTCAATAAAACGATTTGTGCGCGAGAGTGTAATGGTTTTCTAATCAAATAAGAAGCAATTTGACTAGAGTTCAAGCAAAGAGCATTTGCCTTTTTCAATGCGAAAGTTCATATTTAAAATGGATGTTAGAAGAAATTGACTTATTCCATATAATTGCTATTTACTTTACTATAAATGAAATATATTAAACATTAAACAGTTCTATCTCTAGATTTTCATATCCTTTGAGATATCAAAGGATATCTCATATCCTTTGAGACCATTTTTGGGGAAGTTTCTTGATGTTTGAATGTGTGCGTAGTTTGGATTGTAATCAGAAATATATCAATGTGCTTCTCGACGTAACATTTAATGCTTATGTTAGTATTAACTATAAATAACCTTAACATTTATATAATGAGATAATCGAATGCTTCTTGGGTGTTATTGACTCGTGAAAAGTCACTCCATTGCCCATTATGTGACTTTAGCTCTCATTTCTCCTAAAATAGAAAGTTAAAATTCTTTCGGTATTTTAGAACTAATATTAGCATTACGAGACATAGTTGCAGAATATTTTTGAAAAAACATCAGTTATGTGTAAAAGTGGAAAAACTGTTCTTAAGATTGAATTTCAAGCTTAGGATCATGATAATAATATACTAGTTTAATGGATTTTGAACGAAACTTTAATGAAGTCAAGCATAAAAATAGCTTCCAAAAGTGAAAATAGACGTTATATTTTTTGAGCAAAATTGCTACTAAGCAAGATTATAATACAATCAATTTTCTTTTTGCATTTCATGATTTTAAAATGATATGTTATTAATTGTTGGCCTTCAACAGTTTCAAAATCAGCAAAGATTTAATATATTGCTCGAAATATATATGAATATATATATTTCAAGCTATATTAAGCTTGAATATAGCTCGAAATACACGTCAACCATCTTGGAATAATGCCTACATCTTACATTTGTTTACTAAAAAATTAACGGTTTACTAACCGGGTGTTAAACTCCAGTAGATGTGGGGTTTAACACCAACTCTGGCATTCAATTTATTCACGTGGGAAGTGAATAAATCTGTGTATTCAATTTAAAAACAAAAAAATGAAAATTTAATGGACTTAAGGGTGGAATAAGTATGCACTAGTCAATATCTATTGTGGCACGTCAAATAGTGTTACACTTAAAAGTTTCTACAAATAAACGCTATACGTAGTACTCATCTTTGGATTACTTTCAAAACAAAAATAAAAATGAAATTACTTTGAGTTAATTGAATTAAAATGCACAGTAGTAAAAGGAACTTAAGTACTTACATATTTTTAGTTACAGGTGATGAGGAATAACTGAGTTATTTATACGTCTGAGGATGGAGTTAAAGATGTGGAAGAGATGAGGAATATCTGAGGCATTTGTATGGAGGCAGGGTTTGGAATGTGAAAGAGAAGGAACAAGGGGAACTTGTGAAAGACCTTATAGGAGGAAAGGTAACTTTAGACTTAGTTAAATGGTTCATTTCTTGACTAACCCTTAAAGCAAGGAAGAACATATATACGTAGTATACAAATCAAAATAACTAAAGAGGAAATAAGTTTTAAGTATCACAAAAGTAGTTTGGAGAATGTTGTGCAATTGGATCTAATCAAATCGAAAGATTCTAAAACTACAAAGGTAATAGTGAATCAGAAAGACTATCAAATTAAATTGTTTATAAAGCTACTAAGAATGCTAAAAAGAAACGAAACAAGTGTATTCCAACTAGACATCTCCATTATACACATTACACATAAATGGTTTTCAATTACATTTATTTGTTACTCATCCAAAAAAATTGTAAAAATTGGAAAGAAATATCACTTAAAACCTTAAATTTAGTTTTAAAAACATATAAATCCTGAATTCCTATAAAACAGAAAAATATTTTTTTAAATCTTACTAATATTGGAGTCTAAAGCTGTATTGCTTTATTTCTTTGTCATTTAACATTTTCCTTTTTTATGTTTTCATTTTCTATTTTCCTTTCTCATGTCTTAGTTAAAAAAAAGTTGAATATGTTAACTAAACGGAAAATTAAAACCCACTATCGAAATCAATTCCTTTTCCCATTTTCCAAATATTTATTCACAAATTATCACCAGTTCCATCTAAGTAGACGCATTGAAATACTGCTCAAAACAACATCTGGCGTAAAAATGTAACCTATAAGCTTATAAAATTACGACTTATTACAACGCATCCCTCCTCCTCTTGTAGTCTCAACTACCAAATCGCAAATGCTCAACAATTGTCAAGTTCATTCTTTAATTTTTAAAATTATATTTCTCTGTTAGATGGCTTGGTTTTTATATTAAGTATGTTGGTCAAAACGTGGAAGCCTTAACCAGGTGTAAATTTCAGCTACTTCCCAGACGACTCCCTTGTTCCCTACCTTATCCTCAACCTCCGCCAACTGTCAAAAATACCTCAGTTATTCCTCAACTGATTGTATGTAAATCTTTAAATTCCTATTATAACTGCATATTTTTTATTCCATTATCTCTAGATGTTTTGTGATTTCTTTGCGTTTAATAAGCACCCTGAAGAACAATCTTTCGTGTTTGAAATAAAATTTTGTTAAAAAAACATTTCTATGAAGACCTTTATTCTTAATATTTTTTTCTCAAATTTATTAAAACATGGAGTTTTAATAGCACCTAGCAATTATATTAAGCACAGTATAAATTATTATCGTTCAATATAACTTTTAAATTCCCCCTTCGTTTTAAATTATTTTGAAAGTAAAACAAAGTTATGCTAAATTCATATTTTAAATATAAAAACATGTTATGCTAAGTAGATAACCATATACATGGTACGCGTATTTAAACAATTAAATAATATAGTCTTTGTACGTTCAAAGAATTGTTAAAGACATAAATAAAATTATATTGTTGAGTAATCACAATATCAATCAGCAAAAACCAAAGTCAAATTGAAAATAAAAGACAGAATACTCTTATTTATTGATACCTTTCTATTGTAATTAGTAACATAGAAATAATAATTTATTAAGAGAATAAATATTAGAACTTCAACAAGAGAGTTGTCAATTACTATTGATGATGAAAATTAGTTTGATTCAAGTGCTGAATCAAAGTATTGTTCCCTATTGTTGCCATTCTGTGTTGCCTGGTAGAGCAATATCTTACATTTCCCACAAATTGAAACCATTTAAGTGTCTATTTAAATCAGCCTCATAAAGCCATTTACTTTTCACTGAAGCTCTGGAGGTTAGTTTGAATATATGAAGCTTGCTTCGATCCCATTTATTTTGGTTAGAAGCAAGGGGTTAGGTTCTAGACTATGCCTCTGATGGATAGAGCCCTAACCGTTTATTTAACGGTTTAATAAATCTATTGGTTTAGATTACACAACATATTAAGGGCCTTAGAAATACAATTTACGTCAACCTCTGATAAATTATTGTGATTTGATTTCGACTATTCAAAACAATGGCAAAATTCAAATAATTGACTCCTGATTGTTGTATTTCATATTTATTCTAAAATTTAATCATGCAATCACGATTAAAAGTGAAGAATATTGAGAAACAGCAACAATCCTCACTTCAATACCTTGACCTCGTCGTGAAAATAAGAAGTTACGGTATTTTCTGGTCACTAAGGTTTGATTAAAATCGTAATCATCAGAATTAGGATTCTCTTGATGACAAAGAGGTCAAAATATTGAAGTCAGTTTTGTTGTTACTTCTGCGTGTTCTTTTCTTTTAATCGTTTTATAAGTAGTCCTAACGAACTGTTTCTTCATTATAGTCATTTTGCCATAGCGGTTAAAATATTGAAAAGTGAGTCTTTGCTATGTTTCTCTCTATGTGATACAGTTTATTTTAAGTGTAATCTGTCCTGCCGGACTGTTTTTCTTTTAACATGGTATATATATATATATATATATACATAATATTAATGCAGATGTTTATAATTTCACACAAGTTTTAATCAACAGTTTTCAAACATTGAAGTTACAAAGGAGTTTGTAGAAATGCAGGATACACTACAGTAGGGAAGGCAAATACTATTATCATTGAAGAAGTATGATTTCAGGTTTTTCTCTTCGCTATGTACTAATTAATAGGACAAGTGAGACAAAAACTCGGCAACAACCCTTTATTCTTTAATTGTACTAACCGAAATCAGGAACATTAACATCGGAAAACACGTTTTGTTATGATCTCTTTCACCAAATCTAACCATAAGCCTTATAAATACTATAGGGCTTATGTTTACAGCTTTTGCTGATGTAGACTGTAAAAGACCGTCCAATGGAGGCCTACTTTGGGCACTTTACGAGTATTGTCTAATTTTTGATGATGCAGTTGGTCTCTCGTGACGTGGCAAAAGAGCTCTCTAGTTGAATGGCTGAAGAACATGGTCACATCAAAACAGGTAGCATGGTTTCAAGAAAGTCAGAGAGCTATAGTTAATTTTTTGTGTAAATCCGATTCAAGGGCAACAAGATTGAGAAGATGGGTTGATGTCGCGTTGGGCACTAGTGACCAATATTTTAACAACAAACTTGATAGAAAGCCAGAATCTAGTAGTGTTTGCAACAATTGAGAGTCTAACCTGAACGTTGTCGCTTGCTAGAGCCTGCTTTTGGTTTTGCTTTCACTTGTTGTATTGTTTCTTGTTTTATTTATGAAGTTAGTAAAAGGAAAATCGAGTATATCAGCAGAAAAGTCGTAAATGCAGAAGCTGCTGCACATTTTAATTCCATTTGTTTACAAGAAAATCTGCTGTCCACTTATACTAATATATATATATATATATATATATATATATATATATATATATATATATATACTAGCATGTATGTAAACAATTTTAATTCAAAATTTACTGTTATTTTAAATTGTTTTATCAGACAATCGACTGTCAAATAAATTTTGAAACTAAAATTGTACAAATTTACAGTAGGTTTTGACAAACACTAAAAAAAATCTTTAATGTGTCAGATAATAGTAGTTCACAAAACCACAATTCAGAATTCGCTTTTAATACTCCATTTTCATTCAAGCTATAAATAATGCACTTTTACAAAGAGATACTTATATTTTTATTCAATTTTCACCAATTTTAATATATTTTAAAATTTATATGGCATGCAATTACTTAATAAAATAATAATAATACTTTAAAGTCAAGAAAAAATTACTATTATATTAGGAGTCAGTGTCTGTTTCCATAACGAACAAAATAGTAATGGATTCCATCTGAGGGCATTAACACCTAATACCAAGACTGCGATTTAGTAAGCACACATATTAATTAGAACGTAAAAGAGATAATTTAACGATTTGTTGTAATTAGTTAACTTAATTAATTAATTAGCAAGATTATTAGCCAGTAAGAGTATTTAAGTGGCAGAGAGCTGCGAGGCCCATGCCTGTGAGGAACCTAAATAAGCCACTTATTCAGATTAAGGCATTTGCTATCTAACTCCAGTAAACTGCAAACAGAGCTGAGCCTGTCATTAATAATTCTCTCTATCATTTCATTTAAATTAAACAACGTATTCCAATTACTAATAATTAAAAAAAACTGCGCCATAATACTTATTAGTGTTGTTGAAATACGTAATTTATTATATGTATTTTTGTTACTTATTATCAACCTGGTTAATTACTGAAAAGATTAGGTATTTAAGAGCCAAATAATGAGGTCCTGCTTTTTCAATTGTCTGTTTTGATGGGGCAGAAAAAATTTTTGAGGATGCTATAAACATCAAACAAACAAATTGGTCAAATATTATGCAAAACTATTTTAATTAGAAATAGTTAAATTAATAGTTTTCGTTGTATTTTATTTCACTTACCGTATAATGGATTTCATTTATTTAGGGCACCCTAAAATTGTGGTGCTTTTAAAGCTCCAAGTTTTCCAATGATAGTTTTAGTAAATTATTTGAATGCAAATTGTAGTAATACATGTTTAAGATCAAACAAATTGAAAACAACTGGTTTTTCCTTCATTTATTCTTCCTTGAAAAATTTATAAATAGTATTATCAATTTCATACTTCCCTTTTTCACTGATGCGAAAAACTGAATAGAAACAGAAACCAGACTCAAATATAATTCAGATCAGAAATTTAAATAGCAAGTTTCAACTGTGTTTTATGATAAAATTGTTCGAAATTTGTTAGTAATTATTCAATTTTCATAGTAAAAATTGTCAACTACATAAATTTTTATCTAATCAGTTTTATAGTAAACTTTCTGTAAAGACCAAATCGGTGAAGTACTAAGTCCGTTAGTTCACATCTTCTGTTATAGCAGTAACGCTGCTAATCTTTGGTCCTAGCATCTTAGGATTATATATTCAGAAAAACTATAATTCTTCAGTTTCTTTGATTTAAATTGCAAAACTTTGTCAAAATACTTTCTATAGATTAAAAAGTTCGTGTTTCTACACGTCAATATACCTATTAATAGTAAATTGTTTTTTGAAAGAAGTAACTTGATGTAGAGATATCAGTTCTGGTCTATTATGAGACTTAAGTGGCTGACATCTTTGAGTTGCTAATGATTTCACGTGCAGTTTTTAGATCCAGGTCATGTGATGTGACAGTGTGAGGCGATTACTTCAGGACGTGTCCATGCAAACCGCTAATATATTCTTTTCTTCATTAATGCTTTCTCATTTCATGAGAGAATACTCATGTCGTGTAACTTAGTATTTAATATTATGCCAGTTATTCATCCGTAATAATTTATAATAAGAAAATATGTATATTATAAATCGGACATTTGTTTACTATATTTATTTATTTACTTTATTACCTGGTATCATAATCTTTGATAGATTAACATAAAAATTATATAATTTTTTTATGTTTATTATATTATAATTATATTTTATTATTATATATATAATATTATTATATATTATTATAAATGATTAATGGAACTTAGATCCTTTTTAATATATAACATCCCAAGTGTCTTCCTTCTTTGCTCATTTTTTTTCTTTTTCTATTATAGTTGTATCTTCAAAATCGAACGTGTGTTCAAAATAAAGATTTTTTTTTCTTTTATTATAAAATGCCACTGTAACTTCAGGTACGTTACGTTTGAAGACTTTTCTAATTTATTGTGATAAGCCTTCAACATAAGAAAATTTGAAATACTTTCTATTTATAACTTCCAGTTCAGCATGATCTTCATTTGAATGTTCTGGTTGCTGTCTTATATATCTTAACCAATATCGTTCAACTAAATTCTTCGGATAACAGTTTTTCTGTAACAATAATTTCACCCTTTTCTTGTTTTCATTTAGAAAACATGGACTGCTTATTTCAATAACTTTTTTAACCAAATTTTGTACGCAATTTAATTTTTGGTTTATAGCATGAGAAGAATGGTAGTTCAGGATTCTTCCAGCACTGGTAGGTTTTCTTAAACCAATCCGTTAAGACATTGCCATTTTTCACCTCTTATAGCTTTCACATCTAAAAATGGCAGATTTCCATCTTTCTCTACTTCACAAGTAAATTGTAGACGATTATGAAAAGAATTAAATATATTTAATACATTCTGTTCTTCTCCCTTTTCAATAATTAAAAATAAATCGTCTACATATAATTTAATGAATTTCACCTTCGTAATGTTTTTGGTCCTAATCAATAAAATAATTCGATCATAACTGTATTTGCAAGGACTGCTGAAATTGGTGGTAATCCATATTTTTGTTTATAAATAATACCATCAAAGGTGAAATACCTTGCTTCACATATAATATCTAATATGGAAAGAAAAACCTTCTTTGTTAGTAAATAACTTATCAAACCGCCCTCGTATATGCAAATAATGTTTTAGAAAAAAATTAATATTTTTTAACTTCATTTAAATTGTATTCTACATACATTTTATTGAACAAAATATTTCTTTAAATTTTTACAAATCATTTTTAAATTTTCTTTGTTATCTAATTGTTTATTATTCCTTACTAAGTCATTTACAAATTTTATCTACCTTAAATCGCTTTAACAAATATACAAACATCTTTCATGCAACATAAACATCTAGTTTCCTTTTTCCTTTAATCTAATTAATGTCCTTCTAATTGGTAAAAAAAAGTTGGCTATTTAAGAAGAAAGAAGGTGATCTGAAAAATGTTTAATACTCACGTAGTTGAATAAAATGACAATTAAATACAATAAATTATAATATTTAAAAACTATACTAATAATTATTAACTTCTTAATTTATTAAATTTGTAATGACAGCAGTTTGTCATTAGTTTTAAAGTTTCTACAGAATTCTTGCAAACAAGATCAATCAAAGTTTAGGGAGAGAGAATATCGTTTCTGTTTTCAGAATTTACGGAGTTGAGAACAGATGAAACTAAGAGAATATAATCAGACATAATATATTTTCCTTTTCTTCTATAATTCATAATTTTTATAAGTTCCTTTTTTTTATGGTTTTGTAAGAATTACGGAATTCAATAGGTTTAAACCATTTGGAAAGTAAAACTTTTATATTACTTAAATACGCGAGGTAGATGTGAAGATAGACGGAGAAGTATGCTAACTTAGAACTAGAGAAGAGGTTACACACTGTGGACAGCGGTTTCAAAATGTCCTTGATTAAACATTATTCCAACACCACCCTTTAATGAATACTTTTTAAACCCCTTCCTTTTCAATCACTTTTTAACGATCACCAAAATCCATTTTTTTGGTTTTTATTAAACAATTATACTCTTTCTTCATTTCATTGGGCTAATTTGTCCTATTAGGCCCGTCTAATGCGCTTTAGGGTTGTTCAATGACTAATTTATGACACTGGATAGAAACATATCACCAGGCTACTTCTCAGGATATATCTCGTGTAGATTTTCTGGGAAGTATGTCTTCATCCTCATTGGAACAATCTGATTCACTATAAGGAAGGCCTTTAACAATCATGATTGATACTAGCGCTAATCAGGAGATGATCTTCACTTTCGTAATCCTTTTTTAAATCAATTGTGTCTTTATTATTGCATTCGACATTATCAGGACTAAACAAAATAGGAATCTCGCAGTGACTAGCATCTTCTTGGTCGTCAGATTTATATTCAGTAGAATTATTTTTTCCTTTCTCAATAAAAACAACTCTCTAGCTGTCAGCAAGTATCTAGGGTTATTGGGATTCATTAATGATAGTCCTTTGATGTTTCAAAATAACCGACAAAAATATATTCTTTACTTTTAGCATCCCATTTAATTCTCTTTTGATCTTGAACTTTTGGAAATGCTTGGCAACCTAATATCTTAATTGAGATAAATTTACCTTGTTGCCTCATCAACCTTCCTCCGGTGTCATGTTTGGAACATCTTTTGTAGTTGTTCTGTTTTTAATATAATTTTCTGTATTGAATGCTTCAACCCAATAGTTCCTTCCTGCTCAATAAACTACCTTCAATTAACATAGTTGGAGCTTTTTTAACTAAAGTCCTGTTCAGGTGCTAGCCGGTCTATGTTTTTGAGGACAGTACATTTATGTTTGATATAAAATACCATTACTGCATAATTTTTTTTAAAGTTATTCCCACTATCAGTCTGGAGTATTTTTATTCTGCATCCTGATTGATTCTCAACTAAATTTTTAATTTCAATGATTTTTTCTTTAACTTCAAACTTACTTTTTACTACATACAAGCAACTTTTTCGACTGTAATGATCAGTAAATGTTCAGCCATAACGTGCTACACCCCAGCTTCTTTGTGCTATGAGTTTGCATAATTTGGAATAAGCTAATTCAAATTTATTCTTAGATCTAGAACCAATTCCTTTAAATGCTACTCTAGCATGCTTATCTTTATCATATGACTGACATTGTTCTTTGTCAGACGGCCCATTGAAGCTAATTTCAGCTATGCCTTGTTCTAAAAGTTCTCCTGCTTTCTAATAAGTGTGGGCAAGTCTTAAATACCAATTCATTCAGTATCAGTTGAGGAGTCAATTCTGCTATAGTTTACTTGTTCATTTTTATAAGATATAACAGCTTAAATATTCTATTTTCTTCGCATCCATGCACACTTTGAGACCCTACAACTATACATCCTTCCTCATAAACTTAACTGCTTTCTCTGAAAACCACAGATAGACAGACCCTTATCTGTTGTTTAACTCACTGATATAAATTAGTTGACAACTAAGGAACAAGCAGAGTATTCGTTATTTTTATGTCATACGAATGTTTACATCTCCTCTTTGTTCAGAGTTTATCTTGTTTTTATCAGCTATAGTGGCTTCTTGACCTTCAGGATAAATGTTATTTTTCCCGTCTTTTCTAATGGTCATATGACACGATACCACTGTGAAGGATCCATTCTGAATTATCTGTCGAGATAAAGAAGCTGCCTGCAGTACTTTATCCTTTTCAGGTTCCTGTCCTTATCTTTATCACTAAATTATCAGTAAATTTGTTCTTTTCTCTATTATCAGTTCATTGAGAGGATTTATAACCCTTTTTTGACACCTTCAACATTGGGCTGATCAGTCTAGATGATTGGTATGAATTCAGATGTATTGGGTTGTGCATTTTTTTTTTTAGAGATTAGTTCGCACGAATCGCCAGTAACTTTAACGTTTGAGTTCTCCATTGCCATTACCATGTACCCCTCACATCCTGTTAAACTAGATTAAAATAGATTTCTTAACAAACATAACCTGCGAGTAAACCTTTATCTGGTACGTTTCTTCAAGCTTTTTCCACGTCTGCCGACGTCTTTAAACTTCTTAGCTACAGGATATAGACACCTGTCCTTGAACCTAGGAGTCTAGTACACCTAGAAGGAGTCACATGACTCCTACTTCATTTTAAATTGAAATTTATTTATATTTATTTATTATTTATTTAATTAATAAACGTTAATCAAATATAACGGTTTAGCAACTTCGCGTTGTCTTCTACCATCAGATAAATATTTGCTCACCCTTTATTACTAAACCTTTATTACAGCAAAAATTACTAATACCTCAAACGCTTCAATTAAACTTTTGCATAAAATAACATTTTAAATTAATATCATAGAAGTGATTTATATATGAAATATATATTCTAAGTTTGAATGCAGTTTTCTAAAACCTCAACGAAGGTAGCTATGAGTATTTCATGTAGTTTTTAAATTATAGTCTACAAGGTGTAGACCTTTTTTATATTAATTCTCATAGTACACATTTAATTCTCATATTTCAATTCCCTGCATTATACAGTTTAACCGCACATAAATAAACCTTGTTGATAAATTTTGATGAACATGTCAAATCCTTTTGGAATTACCTTTCGCCAATCCCTGAAATTAAGGTTGTCAGGATCAAATGAATTGAATTGAGGAAACTAGAGAATTACAAGTAATTGTTAGCAACTGTAAACAGGTAGAGAGAGAGGAGGACGCTTTGCTGTAGACTGCTTGAATTCAGCCTGATTTCATCTTATTTAAAGCGGCCTTTCTTCAACACCTAATTAATTATTTCAGCCTGGGCTCCTTCATAAACCTTGTACGTTTCATTTAACTTTGATTTACTACTCTCAATTTCATTTCACTGATAAAATATTAAAAGAAATGAATAATTCATTTAGGTAAAACAGGTATTTTAATGCAAAAAAAAAAAATTCTGAAGCAGTGAGATTTAATTATTAATTTAAAAAAAAAATTAAAGACACTAACATATTTAAAGCACAAACAGTATTTTGTATTTAATGAATTAGTATTATTCTTGTACCATGGTAACATCTTAACAATATTATTTAAAATATTAAAAAGGTATTATTGAAATCGATTCACAGAAAAAAACATAAGAGTTCACAAAAGTTTACTACTAGATTTGAAATATGTCATCATAAAGTAAAAAGATGTCAACAGCTACGAAAATAAACGAAGACTATGTCCGTCACATTCAAGAGGAATAAATCAGTGTTGCCAATTTACAGAGTGAGAGGAGACAAGAAAATAATATTAATAATAAAAAATTTAAAATAAAGTTAATATTAAAAATTAATAGGAAAGGATATAAAGAAACAAAAACAAATTCTCGCGATAATATTCTTTAAACAAAAGGGCTTTTCTTGTAGGCTGACCCATGACTGTTCTCATTGGACCAGATAATTCTTTTAATTCAGGTAGCATTGCTGCTGACTAGTATTAGCATATTGTGGACCAGTTCAATATTCCCATCTAAGCAGCCTTTAAAGACATTTATGATAGCTAACTCTTCCCCAGCTATAACTTATAAAAGGCCAACATTTTCTTATCAGCGTTACCTTGACGTCAAATTTTAAAGATTGCATATTTTAACAGATAATTCTTATTATTTTAGATGACAAATTAACTTGTTGCAACAATAAACTTCGTGTTAATTGATTAATGCAAATATATATGCAATTACATGTAAAACTATATGCCATTGTGTACGTAACTATATACAATTGTATACGTAACTATATTCAATTGTATACGTATCTATATCAATTGCTTCAGAAATCGTTTCATTACAAAATGTACATCTCTTCGGATTGAATATTTAAACAATTTGCCGTTAATGTGAGCTTACCTTCGTAGTTCTCCAAAAAAGGTTAACTATTACAGTGCTATTTATCCCGATCCCATTTTTTGGGAATCAAAGCTAGCACTTTCAAATTGATTTTTAAATTTCATATTTAAAAAATATTAAGATTACATTGTTTGAAATAATAAATCAATAAATGTTAAACCGAAAGGTTATTAAGAGTACATCAGTCAATTTAACTCAGAATATTATACTTTTGGTTATGATGATAAAAGTTAATCCAATAGAAGGGCAGGCAAAACTTATTCAGAATTTTTAGAAGTATTTTAACAAGTATATTTTAACATACTGGTTGTCAGTTTTACTTAGTTTATTACCTTAAGTTATAGCGATAATGGAAAACTACATTTTGCAAGATTTATAAGTTCTTAAGTCTTTTGAAAATGTACTTACTAATTACTAATCATTAGTAATGTGAGCATCACATTACTAATCTCTAATGTGAGCAATCATTACTAATTACAGTAACTAATAAGTTCCCACTATTTAAAATTGTTTTATAACAATGAATCATTTTCCTATAAATAACAAAATAGTTAAAAATCATAAAAATAAATGAAGCCATTAATTTATTGCCAACTATATCAGTAGCATTTTTATTTATAGTAAAATGTACATTCACTTCTGATTTTTATTGCAGTTTAGACTGGAATTATTCGTAAATCTTCATGCGCTACATTTTCTGCCCATAATCATATCATTTATGAGTGAAGCTGTTATTTTATTTATTTTTAGAAAAAATATTTTAGCTGGTTTCTTAGACAGAAGACAAAACAGATTAATTCAATTTAATTTAAAACGGTGATTGAATATTGGGTATAGAGTGATTCATTCAGTTCTTGACAATATTGTCAAATATGTTTCAATATACTCTAATTATGGTTGCTAAACCTCTTCGAAAGCAATCAAATAATTGAATGAATTATCTATAAATTTAATGAACATCAGTTGAAGCATTGTTGGGTGTTTCAGTTTATTTAGTTTTGCTTTATAGCATTAATATTAGAGCCAGTGTAAGTCATGGTAATCAAAATGCGAGTAATCGAGGAGATTTGAACTCTTGATTATGTGATCTAGGAAGGAGTCCTACCCAACTCAACAACCAACCACGTCTTTTTTCTTCAACTTGTTGACAAAATAATGACACCTATAATTTGTAGCTGTCATACTGTGAGCAATTTAATATAATTTATTATGCGTAAGAAATGCTGGGTTAGAAGGAAATTTAATTTAGAATGTTGCACTTTTAGTTATGATAACAAAAGGATTACTGTTAATCCACTAGAAGGACAGTCTAATGGAAGTGGGCCAATAAGAATAGTTATTCTGTTGAGAGCTAAGACCGGGATATTGGCCATGTTACGACTGGAGAGAATGAGCAGCAGCAGGATGCGGGGAGACGTGGCCGGGTTTAATCTCTGGCTTTATGAGCGACTGTAACGTGTCGTGCTTAACTCGCACAGCCCAGCTTCCTTTATCAAATTTCCCTACAATCTCCCTCTCCTCTTTCTTCTCAACCACAATCCAACAACATCTCATTACCAAGCTTCTTGCCCCACACGCGCCATTACTTTCAACAACCTCCTCTTCATTTTATACACTAATGAATGTCTCTTTGCCTCTCAAATGAGAATCCCTGTATTTGATTCCTTAATAGGACACAAAAATGTTACATTACTTTGAAAAAAAAATATAATGATCCCGCAAATAAATGCTTATATTCTTAAAGTTTTATTACAATAACAAGTATATTCTACATAAATAAACCCAGACATCTGTCGCAAAATAATCTTATTTTGGTAGCATTTCATTGAATTTTTCATTATTTTTAAAGAAAAATACACATTTAAACTACATATTTACTTTAAATAATGATCCATATCTAAGTAACAATGAGAATGCAAAACTAAAAGATTAATAAACCAATTAGATTTAATAACATCACATTAAGAAACGTTCTAACTTAATACATATTTTTAAAATATTCTTATACTGATTTCATCTTGCCACTATACTACCCTGACACAAAAGAGTGCACTTGTCTTACAAAGTTAACGTACATTCAAGAAGAAGGTAAAATGAGTTAATTATTGCATTGTTCTCACACTACTAATAAACAAATCGAAAGTGTTATTAAGAAAAATTGAGAAGTTTTTTAGCAAACAGGTATCAGCAAAGTTTGGTTGTTAATATATATTTAATTTTTTATATAGTTCTTATGTTTTCTGTTTAAATTTCTTTCATTTTCGACTCCTTAGTTCTTTTTTTTATTTTCTCCTTCGCGGCAGCACTGCTTTGCTCTCTAACCAGAGAGTTCTTTAATTGACTGTCATCCCTCCGTTAATTCACTTCTTCTCCTGATGACGATTCAAATATTAAAAAATGAGTCTTTTGTTACGTTTCTTTCTAAGTGTCAAAGTTTTTTTGAAGTATATATATAATATATATATATATATATATATATAAAATGAAAGGTCCGTGTGGACAATAAACACTTTAACACATAGAAAAGAACACAGAAAGACACTACAGAACTCACTTCGATATTTCGACATCCGTCGTCATCGGGAAGAAGTGCAAAGTACTCGCGTTGAGAAGCAAACTACTACTGGCCTCCAGAGTAACTCGTGGAACCACTGCAATGCTGCTCCCCAGCGGAGGAGAGGAAAAATAGAAATCCTTCCAATATTTATTTAGAAAACAAGATAAAAAATATATAAAATACGAAATAATAATAATAAAAAATAAATAATAATAATAAAATAATAATAATAATAAAATAATAATAATAATAATAATAATAAAATATTAATAATAATAATAATAATAATAAAATAAAAAATAATTAACGGTACAGGTTGAGACCAGGAGGAGAACGAGCCCCAAGGAGGCATATGAATGCCTCTTCGGAAGCTCTAAGGGTGAAATGGGGATTAGACTCGGGGATTTGTTTGAGGATTTGTACCCTGAAACAATCATTGAAAGGGAGGTCATGGGAATTAGCATGGATAGCTATGGGTAGGTCTCTGCGCTGACCAACGGACGCCCTGTGATTGTTCATACGCAGGCTCAGCTTGGTTGAAGCCAAGCCAACGTAAAAAGCATCACATCGAGTACACTCCAAACGGTAAACGCAGTTACAGGAAGTGCAAGATGTATCAGAAGTTTCTGATACATTCAGTTTCTGATACATCTTGCACTTCCTGTAACTGCGTTTACCGTTTGGAGTGTACTCGATGTGATGCTTTTTACGTTGGCTTGGCTTCAACCAAGCTGAGCCTGCGTATGAACAATCACAGGGCGTCCGTTGGTCAGCGCAGAGACCTACCCATAGCTATCCATGCTAATTCCCATGACCTCCCTTTCAATGATTGTTTCAGGGTACAAATCCTCAAACAAATCCCCGAGTCTAATCCCCATGTCACCCTTAGAGCTTCCGAAGAGGCATTCATATGCCTCCTTGGGGCTCGTTCTCCTCCTGGTCTCAACCTGTACCGTTAATTATTTTTTATTTTATTATTATTATTATTATTAATATTTTATTATTATTATTATTATTATTATTATTTTATTATTATTATTATTTTATTATTATTATTTATTTATTATTATTATTATTTCGTATTTTATATATTTTTTATCTTGTTTTCTAAATAAATATTGGAAGGATTTCTATTTTTCCTCTCCTCCGCTGGGGAGCAGCATTGCGGTGGTTCCACGAGTTACTCTGGAGGCCAGTAGTAGTTTGCTTCTCAACGCGAGTACTTCGCACTTCTTCCCGATGACGACGGATGTCGAAATATCGAAGTGAGTTCTGTAGTGTCTTTCTGTGTTCTTTTCTATGTGTTAAAGTGTATATATATATATATATATATATATATATATATATACTACATATTCTACATAGAATTTAATTTCAATTAAAAATAGAAAACATAAATAAAAGTTATACATAACATATTTCTATGAGTTTATTTATATATATATAAATAATCAAGAAATTATTATGTATAACTTTTATTTATGTTTTCTATTTTTAATTGTATAGTGAGTATCTTTGATTTATCTATTATCAAACACTGAGGATAGTCAATGAGGACCGAAACGTTGGTCTGTATTTTTATTTGTAATTTTTTCATCATTAAATGGATTGTACGAACAAATCTTTTGGTGAACTGTTGTACTTAATACCAAGTAAATGGAAATGTGAAATCCGAAATCTTGAAAAACTGTATCGAAAAATAATACATAGAGAAGTTGGGAAGAAATTTAATTATACATATATATATGATCAAACCACAATATGAAATGAGAAAAAAAACTAAGATCTTTCAACTGTAACAAGCGGTCTTCGTCAGAGTTAAAAAACACAACTCTGACAAGACCGCTTGTTCTTACAACAAGTTCTTACACAAGTTCTTATGATTGAAAGATCTTAGTCTTTTTTTTTTCATTTCATATTATGATTTGATCTTTGATTGCTATTTTACGTGTTTATGTGAAATCTATATATATATATATATATATATATATATATATATATATATATATATATATAGTTCAATATAAACAAAGAAACATAGAGAAATCAAAAGAACACACTTACAGTCTCTAATTTTCGGTTTGAACCGTCTTCAGGAGAGATAAGAGAGGGAAACCAAGCGCACTGGTTCAGAGACGGTTGGAGACCAACAGTGTTGCCGCATGCGCGCCCGTTTACAGAAAATAAGGTAGACAGGAATCAATTTATAATTACATTAAATTAATGGAAATGAAAACAATAAATAAATAAAAGAAAAAATTGAAAAATTAAGGGAAATTGATACATATTAACGAACAGAGAAATTGATACATAAACAAAAGTACTGACTAAACTAAAACTAAGAATACAAATAATAATAATAAATGAAATAATTTATTAAAAAATGTGTGGTAAAATATGAAAGGCAAGGAACTTTTAAACATTATCGCTTTAGATTGAGGCCAGGTGCACTGCGCGCACTTAATAGCCAAATATGGGCTTCTTCGGAGGCTCGTAGTGTGAGATCTGCGACAAATACCCCCTGACTGCAAAGATCTCACACTACGAGCCTCCGAAGAAGCCCATATTTGGCTATTAAGTGCGCGCAGTGCACCTGGCCTCAATCTAAAGCGATAATGTTTAAAAGTTCCTTGCCTTTCATATTTTACCACACATTTTTTAATAAATTATTTCATTTATTATTATTATTTGTATTCTTAGTTTTAGTTTAGTCAGTACTTTTGTTTATGTATCAATTTCTCTGTTCGTTAATATGTATCAATTTCCCTTAATTTTTCAATTTTTTCTTTTATTTATTTATTGTTTTCATTTCCATTAATTTAATGTAATTATAAATTGATTCCTGTCTACCTTATTTTCTGTAAACGGGCGCGCATGCGGCAACACTGTTGGTCTCCAACCGTCTCTGAACCAGTGCGCTTGGTTTCCCTCTCTTATCTCTCCTGAAGACGGTTCAAACCGAAAATTAGAGACTGTAAGTGTGTTCTTTTGATTTCTCTATGTTTCTTTGTTTATATTGAACTATATTTGTCCGTTTTGGATCGTATTTCCAACGAAAACAAGTGTATATATATATATATATATATATTCTCGCTCATTCACGTTTGTTATTGAACAGATTGGATTGTAATAATAATAAATATTCTTGTTCTATATAAGGAATGAAGATGTTGTTACAACTACGAGAGGAATGGGAGATGAAGTCATTGGTATAGAGAAGCGAAGGGCACGGCTCTTGAATCTGTCAAGGGCTGGTCTCCAAAGGTCCTGCCCTTTCCTTTCAGTCCAGTTCTTATTTACTTTCCTTCATTCAATATGTATTCTAAGTGTTTACCAACTATACCAAAACCTTGATGGGGAGTTCGTAAAATGTATTACTTTGGTGCTCTCTAATAACATTGTGAGTATCGAAACACAAATGGTTCATTTCTAATAATACTAACCTTCCTTCACCTTGTAAATGCATTTCCCAAAACTAAATATAGAAGTATACTTAATAATTTGCAACTTAACATGTTTAGTTATTATGCAATTTACTTTTTTCTATACGCAAGCCTTGTTTTGAAATAATAAACCAGGCTAGTTACGATTGATAAAAGTTATGAAGTATATACTCTTATATTGATTAATCATTTTATTTAATAGATTTCAAGTCATAAGGAATGTGTTTAGATGAGTATAGTTCTTGTAGATAATCTTAAGAGTTTGTTCTCTTAAACAATTATCCAATATATTCTACATATTTCCTTAGAAATAAAATGTACTCTATCGTAATACAGTGTAATATTACTTATACTTTTGTTTTCCTGAAAAACAGGGATGGAGAGAGGAAATATTGGGTGCAGTCTACACTAAACTATCTTTAAATAAACTTATTCTTAGAAATAAAGAACGATAATTTCAATAAATTAATTTATTCTATTTAGTTAATACATTTTTTCCAATTACAATGCAAATGCAACTCAAACATTAGTTTATATCGACTAGTTTCTTTCCACTTGTAAAGAAAGTATCTCCTGAAGGTCCTTCAATAAATATTGAAAAGAAATAGGTGTGTTTGTCACGAGAAGCTGTGATTTAGCAATTTGTTTTGAAATAATAATACTAGGTTAGTTACAATTGACAACAGTTATGAAGTATGTATATTAATTAATCATTTCATTTAATAGCTTGCAAGTGATAAGGAATGTGTTTAGACGAGTATAATAGTTAATACAGATAATCACACACCAAGTCGTTTTTGTGAAAAGTGATTTTTCCTAAAAGTATAAAAACCCTTATATAAAACAGGAAAGATTATAACACATTATTTTCAATTTCCCCCGTTAGATAATCTCCAGTGAGAAAAGATACTCGTTTAATAGTATTATAAACAGAGAAAACTAAAAGTTTCGTTCTAAAAATAAAACATCTTGTTAAGGTTTGAGATTGTTTTACTGCATAACATATTACTTGCATATATCAGAAATAAATATTTAACTTCATTTTGAACTCTTACATAGATTTCTTTCTAAGTAATTTTAATGCTTGTGTATTTGTATATACTTAATTATATTCGACACAAATTCATTCTGAATTATTGAACACTACTTTAATATTAAAATGTAATTCAAATTAACTACTTCATTCAGTACTATATAATTCGATAAGAATATCTGACAAATTACTACATGGGAAATTTATTAACAATTTAAATGTGCTACTTTTTTTCCCCATCATGTAATACGCGTATGAATAAACCATTCATTTATTCTAATAATGAGTATTCATAATATTCCATTGAATAAATGCATTCATTTTGATATAAAGTACGATAAACTGCATTTCTCATAAAGTTATATTGACCAAAATAAGTTGGGTTCTGCTGTAATGGTCTCTCTAAATGTTGGACTTGTAAAATGTTTACAAAATTTCAAATACAAACCTAACTACCCTATTCTATACACTGAAGAACGTAATAAAAATATCAAGAAGATCAAATACTCTTAAAATGCATAATTTATTTAATACACAAAATCTTTTACCCCTTGTCTAATCACTTGATTTTACTTATTGAGAAGGATAAAGATGGAGTCCTTAAATTAAGAAATATATAAATGCCAACTAAATGCCTAACAGCTTTGCCAGAAAAGGTCTACAAACACCTTTACTTCTTTTCAATTCTGTAATTTCCTCTTTTGAACTGATGACGGAAGTCTGGTTTTCGTACATCTGAGTAATAAGTATTACCAGACTCAGGTATTGCGGGACTATCTGTAAAGATACGTAGCCATTTGTCTTCTGGGTAGTCTTAATCAAGCATGTCTGAGACGTAGTCATAAGCTCTTGGGTGAAGTGTATTGTCTCTTGCTTGAGATGTATATCGTCTTTTAATTGGTATCTCTTCACAGGTAAATATTGCAAGTATTGCACACGGAATGGGAGTGGAGCGGGCTCTGTTAAAGTGATATTGTATTTGTTCAGCATCTCTTTGTTCTTATCTATTAGTGTTATATGAGATTCTAGTTGAGGAGTCTCCGGGTTATATGTTTTCCATGTTGTTCATACACTCCCCTTTGTCCTTCTCTGAATTTAAAGACACAATTCTCTCGTTGTTTGGAAATTAAGTAGAAAATTACTTGAGCCTGCAAAATAAATTGTTATTATTTACAAATTATTTCTTAAAAATATGTATTCAAGAGCATGGTTTTCTCTTATATAGATTCAAGTATACATACTAAATTTAATTTTCAGTATGTTTGAAAATGTAATATTACTCAAGTGTCTACCCACGTTATTGCAAAATATAATAAACAACTGCCTCTACTAAAGTGCTAACATTCCAGTCGCATTATACCTAATACGATTTTAACTCGAATCCCCCATAATAGACTGAAATTGCATTATATGAGTTCAACTTATACGCAATATTTAATAAAGACAGAAATCTGAGAGGAATTCCATATACACTTGTTATCTGTGTTTAAATTAAAAGTTAACCCACAGCCATAATTGTTATTATATATAAACATAATACATCCAAAGTTCTAGATTTCCACGTTTGTTAATTCATTAACACGGTTTTTTAAATACCCAGTGTGTTGTTTCTCCTCATTTTTTGTTTATAATTATTTCGTTTCATTATCAAATTTAATATTATCTGTTGATTTATTAATCAAACCGTTCATCTCAAATTCATTTAAAACTACTGTTTAATATTACATGATATTATTATTATTTTGAATACTCCATGGATATTTTCAGTTGTTTCTTTCGCTATTGTTACTTTCATTGCCGTTTATAAGTTCAGTTTGGTTTTAGAAGTGTCTAATACACAGTCTTGTATTTATCCTCACTATGAATTCATCTCAACATACGATTACCGACATTCCACAATCTTAACAAGAAAAAAACCATGATTCAGCCTGTTTTTTAATTCAGTTAGAAAAAATCAACTAATTTTTAATTACATGATTTCTTTGAAGTACTTGATAACTATCAAGTAGTTCCAGCACATATCCTACAGTTCTGTTTTTTTATAAATGTTAAAAATTTTAAAAAAAAATGTTAATTGAAGATTTTACCAATAATTTTTTTAAAGAGAGATATTTTGCTCTTGATCCCTTATTTGAGATCTGTTTGAAGTAAAATTACGAAGGTATGCTTCTTACTTCTTGGCTACTTCGACACTTTGGTGTTGAAGTCAAATGCTTCAGATGAATTAACAAAATAAGAACCATTATTACTATTGAGCATAAAAACCTGAAACCGTACATTGCATTTATTATTATTAATTAACACTGTAATTAATAAACACCTTTATATTAACACTTTTTTTCCACTACTACTACATTAAAAATTAAAATTTTTTCTCCCTCGATAAAATATTGATTCATTACAGCACACTTCAATTATTTAAAGTAAAAAATTAAGATTTTTATTGAATTTTCGTTAAATTGATCGTTGCCAGGGAAAATACTAATGTCAAGAACTCATATTAGACTTTAAAACACATTACTATTAATAAAAATAACTATTTTATTTAAAATCAGATAAACTTACACATACTTCAAAACCAATTTCCAATCAACTTAGTTTTAATTTTATTTTAATATGGCTATTGTTTTAATTTGGTTTTTCCTTTATTGGTACTTATATGGCTATATCCATTTTGTAAATTATAGCAACATTAAAATAATTATTCCAGAACAATAATTATATCATAATATTATCATAATATTAATAAGAACAATTAACTCTTTTCATTATTAATACAATTATTACCATTGTTAGTATGAGGGACTGAGCCTAATCAAACTATTGTATTTGCTTCCTTCTTCATCTATTCTTCAATTGCATTCTTGAGAAAACTTGGGCTGGGCGAAAGTGCTCCCGGCTAGAGAATGTTTGTTTGGCTCCAAACTTTCTAACCTGTTCACTATCAAATTCCTTTGTATTCCCTTGTGCCCAGGTACCCACACTATATTTGATTTATTTTTGTTGATGATGTTACAATTATTTTTCAACAGTGATATTATACAGGCAAAAGCTGCTTTATTGAAATCAGGAAGCTTCAAAATTATGTGACCATTTTTCCATCACTTCGATGCTCCCTATAAAATATTCTGCCAAGACTATTCTATCAGGCAAAATACAATATTTCCTCCTAATATATTTTTGATTTTTTCAGTCACCTATATAAGCCATTGCATCTCGTGCCAGTAAGAATTCCTTATATCTTTATAAAGCTATTTCTGGAGGAGATGGGGGTTAGTTACGAGTATTTACCCTGTTTTCCTAAGCAAAATTTTTTTGTAATTTATTATTAAGTTTAGTTTGGTATCTTTTCATTTTTTTGATACCATTGTTTTACCACAGCTGACATTTTTTAGAATATTAAGATAATATCTCATATAATATGTTGTTTCTTTAATCACTAAATTATTAAATCAATAACCTGATTGTTGTTGATATGATCTCAAAAGTCACTCACATAAGATTTTTAAGATTAACATCATGATACTCATTTAGTTTATTAGTATTGTACTTAAAATATGTTTGGTTCAATAATACCATGGAAAAACTGCCATACTTTTATAAAGGTGAAAAAAGGAGTGAGCATTACACTTACGAGTATAATATATAAATAACAACATGTTTTTAAGTTGCCTCGTTCGTATATTTCTATAAGATGTATGGTCAAGGGAATCTATTTCTAAACCCTCAGCAGGAGTTTTATAAAAAAACAAAAGAAAGAAGCAAACAAATCTTACGACCATAGCACATGTAATATAACTATGATAGCTTTGTTGGTACATTGCTGTACCATTTACTTTTACAACATAAAAATGCATTTGTAAGTCTTTGTATATGTTAATGAGATACTATGATCATGTCTTCCTGTCATTTGACCAGTTAATGGATAAAATGCTAGAATTAACTTTTTTTTCCAATTAGTAAAAAAAATGCCACCCAGATATTAATCAATTATTAACAAAAACAGTCTTCCGTTATTTTATTGAGTAAAAAGTATTGATTATTCAGTTTTATTTCATAAAGAAAAAAGAAGTTTGATGCGAGTTTCAGCAAAACTTACGGAATATATCGAAGTGATTTGCCTTTAATGGAAATTGAAACAATGATTTTACTCATAAAACTACCAGTCATTCCCAAAGCTCAGTTTAATGAATACCAACCAGTCAAATTCAAACAACAATTACAGGGATAATTTTCATCTATTGGAATCAATATCAGGAGAATATTAACTATAAGCTTTAACATTTTCATCCATTGAATAAATATCACCCAAGTTATTTAAAAAAAAAAATAACAAAAATTTTTCCATTTAGATATAAGAATATTGCAACATTAAATTAATAGTGTTATACTTTTTTTTTTTAGAAAATATAGATTAATAAATTAAGCATTATATATTTATTGTCGTTTATTTACAAATGCACAAACGTATAATTATTTTTTATTTATCAAAGTTCATATTTTCAAAATCACAGATGAATGACTTTTACAAAGCTACTGTTAAAATAATTTCAGTAGAATATTTATCAAGAAGGACTAGCCGATGCATTGAACAATGCAATTAGAGTGTTTGACTATTAATTTGAAACATAAATCACTGAAAAATTGATTATATAATCCTTCAAACTAACCGATAAAATAACTTCAACCACTTACAACTACTTTGGTTATTGACTGGTCTGGTAGAGAAATTGATATTCTAGCTATCGTTTCTATTAAATCTGTATTACTATAAACTTTTTTATTATTACACTTTTTTGATGAAAATATTATCCGAAAAGGACAAATAAAGTTTGATTTAGATTAAGAAACATAGAGGAATTAAAGCACACACTTTTAGTCTTTAATTTTCAGTTTGAACCGTCTTCAGGAGATGTGTTAGGTTCGAGATTGACAGAGACGGGTCTTCAACGTAATTGTACTCTGTACCAGTGCGCTTGGTTTCCCTCTCATGTATCTCCTGAAGAAGGTTGAAACTGAAAATTAGATACTGTAAGGGTGTAATTTTTCTATGTTTCTTAATCTACATGGAACCTTATTTATTATTAACAATTTATAAAACAATATATTGGTTAGTGATTGCAATTAAGACTGAAATATCTGATCTTAGTAAGTTATGTTTGGATCAAAGTGAAATAATTTTACCTTGTTATAGATTTTTATATTATGTCAAGCTGAGTTATAAAGTTGATAACAAAACACTTCAATACAATGCTATTTTGAGATTTTAAATGCGATTTGAAAAAAAAAATTAAAAACTTGGATTTGAAGAAGAAGAGAGCTTCATTGGACTTTTTTACCTGTTGTTTATAGATGAGTTTTCAATGAAGCTGTGTACAACTCGCTTACAGAAGTCGATCGTGAGCGCTGGTATGGACTATGATGGTCGTGGAAGTCACCTGTACTGCAGTCAGAGTAGAAAACATCACCAGTGCATCAAAACTGAGAACTGCATAACGTTCAGGTATGTCAACATTATTCCCAGTTATTTAGAGTTCCTGGTTATCGAAAATTCTGTTCACGTTAATTTTACACCATTTAAGGGATGATCACAAAAAATCACACGTCAAAGAGTAGCTGGAGAAGATAAGATAACTTATGCAATCTGAAACTTCTGTATTACTGGTCAGACAAATTGTTTACTACAGAAATAAAACTTATACCCATCTTATGTATGAACTTTTAAAAATAAGAAGAACCAACCAAATTGTTTGTTCAAAGATATCTGTTGAATGGAATGCTTACTTCATTTTTACATATTTCTGCACAGAATGCTTGCCTGGGGAAACTATCAATGTTGAGAGGCGTTATACTTAGACATGAATAAAGCAAAAAAAAAGATGTGCATTTAGATCTATAGTGATCATTATGAAGTAATTACTGACGATTATATTAATTTTATTGTTACCTTAACTAATTAACTTTAATGTAACCCACTAACCCTCTTCTGACTACTTAATCTAATATAGAATCTCAATAGTTTTGAGTTTTGTTTCGTCTTATTGTACGGTCGGTGTTTTTATATTTAATAATTTATATACATTATCAAGCAAATAATAACACCTAAAAGTCAAATATAGATCTTCTTTAGGTATCATTGTTAGGACAGTAATGGAGCTGCTTAATAGTTGGCATACAGTGATTAATCCAACACCATGAGAATCACTGTAGAAGGAAGCGGGTATGTTACTCTAACTATTAATATACATACTCCGCTTTGTGGAAACGAAACCAAAGATAAAAAGTTTTTAAACGGTGAACGCAGTTACAGAATGTTGAGTAAAGGCTGATAAAGAGAAGTTTGACAATCACAACGTCCAGATTTTTTGCTCTATATGGCTGCATTAGAGTATGAACAAGCTCATACCACCTTCTATGGAAATTAAAAGTTATGGAAATTAAAAAATAAAAACTAATATAACACATTACGCACAGTACGCATTGGTACAGGAGAAAACAACGATGTATAACATTGTATCATATTGTGAGGTGCAGATTTCTAAAAGCGTGAATGAGAGGGGCAGGCAAATCGTTTGTGAAGATCACACAAGGAATCTAACATAACGACTTATAGCAGGTGTGGGCAAACTACGGCTCGCGGGCCACATCCGGCCCTTTGGTCTTTTGAATCTAGCCCACCAAAGATGTACATGATTTAGGTTTGATGTAAATTATTGTATTAATTTTATTTTGACTCACAATGTAGTGCATTTCAACATCAGGTGGTGTAGTATCACACTTTCAGCTTTCGTTCTTCTTTTGCTGGTCAGATTATTAATAAGTGTGATAAATACTAACATCCCAGATGGGTGATGAATATCTCAGATCTGTTCTGAGAATTGCTCCAGACTTCGATGCCATTTGTGATCAACAACACTCTTCTCATAAAAAGAGTATGTTTATACTTCAATGATTTTTTTTGTCATTGTTTAATAAGTACTGTTAACTAATGCTGTTTTTATATTGTATCTTGCGATGAAATGGCCTACCTGTCAAATTTTAAAGTTAATGTGGCCCGCGAGTCAAAATAATTGCCCACCTCTAACTTATAGGAACACATATATGTTGCCAACCATAAACGAACTTTTATGTTCATCATAACCACTGGGAGAAGCAAGATATCAACCATAATTGCCAGGAATTCATTCAGGGCTCCTGCAACTGATTAATAATACCTCTTTACAAACTAAATATAAACGAATTACCTTAAAATCAATTATTTTACATTTGATGTTATCTAAATACTTGATAAGATTGGAAATGAATCATTTTACTTGATGCAGTTAATATTGAATTGAAATCGTATAAAATGACAGGAGTTAATAAGTGAGGCAGGAAAAGATAGAAGACCCCGTAGATACTCAGTCGGAGTCTTATCTCGCAGTAAACAGTTAGATAAGGAATGCTAACACTTCGCACCTATTACAAGCTGCAGCATTCCTTAAAGGGTAAGCAATTCAAAGAAGCCATTATCTGGCTGAGCATCCCAATCTCATCTAGAGTGCAGCCATCAGTCACAATAAGACACAAACATAAAAACTCAACTGAGGCACCACATGACTTTTATTAAAAATACGCATTGAAATCAACTAAAGTCATATATCAATTAAAATACACCTCGACCTGTATCTACGTACATCATCAGTAGATAAAACATTAAGGTATAAAAACAGTTCATGTATAATTATCTACACATGGATATTGTCTTTTTAGCCTTTTTATAGCTTCTTTTAAAATACAAGTGAAATTAATTTAATAAAATTGTGATTATATTATTTATAATCATTTTAAATATGCATATATGAAATAAAAAACGGTTCAAGCCAGACAAATAAATAAATGAAAAAACAACATGTAAATCAAGAAACACTTGAAAATCTAGAAACACTTGTAAATCAAGCAGAGGTACCGTTCAAGACGGACGTTGTATGCGGCTATGTCATTACAGCAACTTCGTTTGGAAATATTGATTCTAGTGTTTCTTTCTTTATGTGTTTTTTTTCAGTTATTTAAATATATATATATGTATATAATAAAAAGATTTCACATAAACACGTGAAATAACAATTAATGATCAAACCACAATAAGAAAACAAGACTAAGATCTTTCAACCGTAACAAACGGTCTTCGTCAGTCAGTTGGGTTTTTGACTCTGACGAAGACCGCTTGTTACGGTTGAAAGATCTTAGCCTTGTTTTCCCATTTTCTTATTGTGGTTAGATCATTTATATATATATATATATATTCGTAAATTTTGGTAGCAGTCCTTCCTTGATACACACATTATTGAAAATGACACCAAATTTAGCTGATACCTGTTTCTTAACAAGTTTCTCAATTTTTCTAAATAACACTCGTTATTTCGTCTACACAATAAAGTACATCTCCTATGGTAATGTTGATCATTCGAAACATGTCGACCATAGGAGATGTACTTTATTGTGTAGACGAAATAACGAGAGTGTTATTTAGAAAAATTGAGAAATTTGTTAAGAAACAGGTATCAGCTGAATTTGGTGTCATTTTCAATAATGTATATATATATATATATATATATATATATATATCAGTTTCAGAGTAAACTATAGGTACACAGTAAATAGAAAAGAACACTTCCAGTTTCAATTTTTTTTTTCGGTTAAACCGACAACAGGAGAGAACAGATAGGGGCACTTATCACACCAGTGAAGAGATAGCAGAGTTCCCAACCATCACTTCACAGGTGCGCTGGGTTTCCCTATCTCTTCTCCCCTGATGATGGTTAACCAAAAATTAGAGAATGTAAGTGCGTTTCCCTATTTACCTTGTTCCTATGTTTACTCTGAAACGTCTGTTATTCTTTGTGGATTGTTTTCTTGATGAATATAAATATATATGTATTGTAAGAATCATATCATATTTATTATCTTATTTACTACCTTTTCTTTAATGCCTGATTCAGCTAAATAAAAGTTCTTTAAAGTCAGTTAATTACTATTTCAGAACAGTTGTCAAAACTTAGCACTCCGAAGACAAATTTCTAAGGACATTGAACTACATAAATATTTAAGGTCAACAAAAAGTTTAGAAGCACAGCGGTTTTAATTATAATTATGTAGACAGTTGTCACCAGTAGAAACTTGATTGCTTTCTTATTGATCATATTCTGCCACAACAGGAAGAGTACTTAAAATTTTAATTGAGTGTTGTTAACCATTTTTGGTTTTATACTGCCCTATTCACTCATTCGTAACATACGAGTACATACACACACATAAATGCACACACACACACACACACACACACACACACACACACACACACACACACAATATATATATATATATGAAAATCCAATTTGATAAAACTACCCCATTCGGTTTAGGGGACTTGTAAACTTGTGTTTTTCTTTGAAAACTCGGTATCAATATTTTGACCTAAACACAATACTTTGATGTCTCTGCATTTCATGTGCAAAATAAATTAAAAATAAGTCAAAAGCTCAAAGTAAAGGAAAAGCATTAAATATGAAAAAAACTAGTTTGATCAATAATGTAAACCTGTCATTCTTTAGAACTCTGTTTTAGAACACAATTCTAAAAAATTCATTCTTCTAACTTTTTATTTCTTCAAAACGTTGTACCATTCTATAAACTTAGTAACTAGTAATCAACTAATTATTTAAAAATTAGCCAGAGGTGATAGCAGTAAATAATGGTTGTCAGGAAGGAAAAATCAAACATAACCTAAAAAAGTGTTATTTTAACAAACACTGTTACCGTTTACATTGTGCAGTGCTCTTCATTGTGTTTGATCGGTTATAAACAAGCAAAGAACAGAATGAATACCATGCGAGATAAGATATTATAAATTTAACTTGCAGTAACAACTGCGTTACTAACAACGATTCAACTCTACGAAGGACTAGTAAATTTCTTGCAATCGGCCAATCTTTAACCGAGAGTATGGTGATTCTCTACTAGGATCCCAAATAAGTAATTTTATTTCTAAAATATACGATAAATGGTCCCCACATCATTGTAGGTGTCATATGTGCGTCACACAAATTATACAAGGATGTAATACATTGTTTTATTTAAACGGGGAGTTCTATGATGTTTGCTGTGAATCAGTTCTTCAATTGTTTGAGGTTGTTTGGATATTCATTATAAACTTTTTGATGGTGAGCAAGGTGCTTAAACAAAGATTTAATCATATGTTAAAATAACAGTCCTTCCTTTAAAATGTATTAATATTGGAATGGCAAAACATATTTAGGAAGACTACAGTTTGGCAGGTCGTTTGATACGAGAACAGAGGGTAGGAGTCAACTTCCAAATGCAAGACATGGTAATAACTGGAACTATTATATTGATCTTATGAGTACTATAATGATTCTGTCAACATTAGTATCAATCATCAATCACTTAAGTGACCTGGATCTTTAAGTTTGATAAGTAATCACGAAATTACAATGGCGAAACAAAGCTTGTCTTCTTCAACTCAAAACTACTGGCCATTCAACTTGCCCATGTGGAGCAGATGCCCAAAACTACATTTCATATAAAAAGTGCAATTTACTACAGGAAAAGATCTATGTTAAGAAAACAGTAATTCTTCCAAGTAGAAAGAAGCCAATGATCGGTTTGAACTCACCTAAACGAAAAAGTGAAGTTTATTGATTGCATTAATCCACTTGTTATCCTACAGCTATAAAAATAGACCTTATTATTTTAAAATATAACCGTGTAATAGAGTCTACGTTCTAAATGTAATATTTTTGAGTAAATTTCTCTTTGTGTGTGAGAGAGAGAGAGACCTGGTTTTTCAAAATATTTATATCTATTACATTTATAACATTATTATTACTTTTATTCTAGATGGTTTTGTAAACGAACATGATATAGAAACTGTATATACTTTTTATATATGAAAATATGTTATATATTTAAAAACTCTTGTCAGATTTTGACAAGTTGTTTTCATACAGTATATATACATTGTAGATATACTGATATCTACACAACCAACTGTGTAAAAACAAAATGAATGACCAGCACAAATTTGGAGTTTAAATCCGGAAAAACAAAAAACAATGGTAAGGAAGCTATGGTAAAGCTGAATGAAACTATTTGTAATCGTTATACGACTTGTCATCCATAAGTTTATATCAATCAATATCACTGAAGCTGTATTGTGATGTCATCTGAATTTCTATGTTGTTCAAATTTTAAGATACTAAAACGCCAACAATTATTACAATTTGTTCTATTCACAAACATGATTAGATAATTGTGTTGGAATGAATGTCCATGAATTTGAAAGGTAGGAAGAGCCAAATTAACCTGCGAGTGGAGCATGTTTGTTCATATTCAAAGCTGAGGTTTCCTCAATGTGAATAGAATTTATATAAATGGTTATGGCCTTCATTTCACTTGTAAAATAATTCAAGTGTTATTACAGTTGTGCAAGAAAATATATTACTTTGCTTTATTTGTGAGATGACGGTGAATTTGTTTGTTTGCTTATTCTGAAGCTTAAGTTGAACTCAGAACTATAAAAAATACCTCTCGGCTATTAATATTTGAAAAGGGAACAATAACGATTTGGCTCCAAATGGAGGTTGCGATCTAAGTTTTAATTATCCCAGTTTCCTGCTTGCAGCCGTTTTGCTGTCCAAAGTCAATATTTGCCTGCTTTGTAATTAAAAGTGTTTAAAGCAGGAAACCTCTGTTATTTCTGCTTCGACTTTAAGACGACGTTCCATTCGTCATGTTGACACATAGGGGTAGCTTTTTCATTGAGTCACCTTCCTAACCTCTATGAAAAATTGTTTTTCCTAAAGAAACAAAAAAATAATAATTTCCACAGTATTATTTTAAGCAGAAAGTTAATATAAATGTATTACATTTGTTAATGTAATATATTTTATTTTTTAAAACCTTAATAGCAAAAATTGACTTGTAAACTATTTGTAATTACACAAAATAAAGTCAATTAAAAATAATCTGCATAATTGATTGAACTATGTTGCAAACTTGATAACTGATTTGTGAAACAGGAAATTATTTTACCTAATTACAAACATGTTTTTTACTTAAGCAATGTCCATCCTTGGCATTTTTGGCTTTTGGATCTGTGCTGGCCAATATAGACGCGGCGTAAGGAGTGTCCTGTTAAAGAGTAGCGGCCTGCTTTTCTCAGCGACACATCGGCAGCAGTATAAAAAGGTTCCTATTGGTAAAAAATGATCATTCTGTGCCCTCACTGGAGAACCTAGATAACCTTTCTGAACTGACAGAATGTTAATTTGACTGTCCAATGGGTGAGTGGAAAACAGCGACAAATGTTAGAGAAAAATGTCACTGCCTACATACTTAGAGGCTCAGAAGCACGATCATTTTCTTCTAAACTTACCATAGTTTGCTTTACTCTGCTCATTGTCTCTTAAACTTGACCATAATATATCCAGTTTTTCACCGTTCTATTCTAATAGTTCATATCTCTCATTTTTAAAAATTTCAAGCTTCCAACTTTTCAAGTTTTTAATTATATTGAAAAGCCGGCTATGAATTTGATTTTTTATGCAAAACTGGCTAATTACTAATATATTTTCCCTCAATATACATTTAAATCAACGTAGGTACGGGTACAAACAAAAACGGGTACGTTTGCTAGTACTTCTATAAAATACCACAAAAAGTAAAACATAATTCAAAATTGAAAACATTCTTAAAAACATTAAATGAAATTATCCTAAATCAAAAATTAAAATTATCATAAAACGACATTTTTTCTTACATGTTTCTGACATTTTTCAGACAAAATAGGAATATTTTAAAGTTTTAAATGGGACACTTTGTCTTAAATCTTTAATGTAGAAGAAGGTCAGATAAACTATGTAAGAGATCCACTGGTAATTGGAACAAGAGCCATGTTCTCCTGTAGTATATTATTTCGAAACAGAAATCTTCACTTTGGCTTTTTCAAAAATGTTATTACTGCTGTAGTTATTTTGCTATGCAAAAATAACCATGTATATTGATAAGTGGATCAATCACTATGTGTAGAGTCTCCATATGATGAAGTACTATTACTCATCTGCCTTAAAGAAATTTATATTATGTCTAAATACACCAAAGAAGTTTGAGAATACATTTACTTATAAGCATTTACTTATACTTATTTACAATAAGTATATAAATATTTACTTATTGAGAATATATTTACTTACTTATGAGTGTAAAGTTTCCGACATGTAGGCTGCATTATGAAAGCAGTTCTTTAATAGCATACGGATTGAATAAACCATCCACTTTGTGACGTGATATATTGATAGACTAATACCTGGAACATTTTTTGGGCATTCAAAATCACTTTACTGTCAAATAACTGGAACAAACGACATGGTACTTTAATTAATAGAAATTTATTTTCAATGGAAATTGTAATTAATAAAACATCAAAGGTATTTAGTTGCATCCTAATTCAACATTTCAAACTTTTATTACAAAAACTTTTTGAAAATCATTTAATAATAATAACCTTTAAGAATAATATTTCATAAGATAAGAAGAGTAACATTTAAAGTAAAACTAAGATTTAAGAAATCCTATGATTTTCATCCTGGATTAATCGATCACTAGCTGAGTGTAGCTAGTGTATTTGCCAGATTTCTTTTCATTTATTTACATTGTTTACATTGACTTTTTTAAGACATTTACTTTATTACTAATATTTTTTAAGTGAACTGACTAAAATACAATTGTTGTTTAGAGGTTTAATGATGAAATTTGAAATATTTTAATGACTTAATATGAGATGTAAGGAAAATTAAATTCTTATATGTGAAAAATCAACGGCAGTAGGATAGTAGTTTCTTTTGCTTTCCATGGTAAGATGATTTTGTTTTTCAAAATGCTCTAATGAAGCTATATGTTGCACCCTTGAACAAAACTTAATATGAAATGTAGATTTTTTTTTTGTTTATGAATCATATTATTTTTGTGTAATATTGAAGTATGAGGAATAACACAATGTCTCTTTCGTTTTATATTACAAACGTATAGCAATTTTAATCTATTTCCTTGGTTATTCCATGACACTAGAAGTCAAAAATTTTAACATTATGTTTACTTATAGTAAAGTTGAGTATAAGCTACTCCAGATTTTTACTTTAGTATGTGTAAAGTATAGTGATCGCGAAAAAATTCGATCTTGAGATTTTGACGGAATTACATGTTTTGAGGTCCCACAAGTCGTTTTATGAGGTTTTTTCGATGATATCTGTGTAGATGGGTGACTAACATATTAATAATTAATATGTTAATTAATAGGAATTTTTTAAGTTTTAAATTGGAAAAATTGTCTTAAATATTCAGGTCAAGTAAATATTACTTCAGGAGGTCAGGTAAACTATGTTAACTGGCTATTGAAACAAAAGTCCAGTTCTCCTGTAAGTGATTATTTCATGCCAAGAATTTTCACTTTGGCTTTTGAAAAACGTTATTACAGCTGTATTTATACTAATGAGATTATACAGGTACATCAGTGGTGTGGTACACAATAATAAGCTTTATATATTGATAAGTGGATCAATCACTATCTACCTCAGGAATGAAAGACTAATAAATATCTCCCATTTAGACGTTTATGCTATGCTTAAATGGGACATTATATATTATATACCCAAGAAGTTTGATATTAAGTTTAGTTATAGTAATGTTGAGTGTAGGCCACTCCAATTTTTTTTATTTTGTTAATGAAGTTTGTTGACAGTGAATTCCAGTATGTGAATAAATATAAATTCATATGTTCATATCGTTATATTACATCCACAATTTGCATATGCATTGAACTATGCATTAATTGGGAAGTATCTATACTTTATTAAAATACATATTTATAATGAGTTAAATAAAAGTTGTTTGTCGTCTCTAACCAATTTATGTCAAATAATGTTAATATAATAGCAACTATATTATTATGCATAATTCATGCACAAATATAAATTAATTAATAAATTATGGTATACCATAAAATATATTAAAGGTTTTTTCAGAACGAGGAAAGTCAAGCAAAGAGTCATCTACTCTCAAAGATCTTGTTATTCATTTTGAGGTACCCAATTTCAATAGAAAACTTTGTGAAAAGCCAAGTATATTACAAAATGGTAGATGTAAAGGAAAACTTTTAAAGTGTGTTACTCCACAGCCAGTAAATAACTTTTAGGAAGAGACAGAAAAAATTGGGAAAACCTTATTAGATTTTAGAAAGTAGGTTATTTTGAAACATATCTTCCAGTTTGTTGTTCTCTCCAAAAAAATTTAATTATGTGTTGCGCTGATTTATTTTTTTTAAAGTGGTTTTAATATTCAGTTAGAAATTATCGTCGTAAAGTTTACCTAAATATTATTTACAGTAATGGTATAATCTTTAAAAGTAATAAATTACTAAATCACACATGTTTTAGTATCACAAAGGCTAGTAAACATCATATTACTATAAAAAAAGTTATACCTCGTGGATCGTTGTTGTAGAATTAAGAAGCACTCAACCGGATTTGCTCCTTTGTCATGAGGTCCCACTTGATGATGCGTCTACACCTGTCACGTAGGTATAACAGGTTTTAATAATATGATATTAATGCATTATTTCCATTTTTAAGGCACGTAAATACACAACCTTCATCTCCACAATGATATATCATTAACACTATATATTAAATTTTATTCTATATTATTTTTACAATATTTACAAAATTTTTCAATTGTTTACACTATATATTATTAGTAAAGGGGAAATCCTTCAAATCTTTCTACATGATTGCAACTAATTGCAAACATACGATAAATAGCACTAAGTAGCACATGGACTCCTCATCAAAATAGGAGTAGTTTTCAACGTCGAGGCATCCAGCTTTTTACTTCAGTGATGTTCTAAGACCGGAAATCATTCTTTCTTTTAAACGCGGTGTTTTTAGTCACAGAACCACTTTAATTTTATATCAAGAGACTTAAATATTACTTTAATTAAGTTTTGTTAAAGTTAATGTTGTATTTCTGTAAGAAAGAATGCTAATATTGGTTTTGGAATTATTTTAACTTCATTACAATTGGTAAGGAGATGTTTCTTATTAAGGCAGTGTCTCGTATTCTTCAAGGCACACATGAGCGATGTTTTTAGGTTGCCTAAATAAAGGTTTTCAGCACCACCACGCTGATTCCACAAGGCAAGCCCTACGTTTTTTCTTACTCATGGCTAATTGGGTAATAATAATTAACGCCCACCCGACATTGTATAGTTTAGAGTAGTGTTTTCAACCACTGTGCCACTCCACACTGGTGTGCCGCGAAATATTGCCAGGTGTACCGTGGGAAATGATCCGATTTGTATACTTGTGCGTGTAGAGTCTTGCAGAGAAACCATGTAGTATCTTCCATACCAGTAGATTGTAGTAGCAGCTAGCCAATTGTCTTGTGCTTGGAGACGAGAAAATTAGTAACGGATGGATTCAGCGACAGATATGGTTGTCAAAGATGGTTGTCAAAGTGATGGATACGTTTTTGGAGATATTTATCATCATCTGAATGAACTGAACGCCCAAAAGCTAGGCTGAAATGAAAATCTTCTTACCAGTATACGAATAAAAAAAAAATGGTTCCGTTCAAAGGTACAACTCTGGGAGCAGCATGTGTGCACCAGTCCCCAGTAAGTGCAGGATGTTAATACTCCTGCGATTTCTGAGATAATATGAAACTTTTGAGGAGAAGATGTAATTTTATTTCCCTTTTGCCTCCACAAAAAAGAAAAATTTATAAAATAATTTTTTTTTTTATTTGATTCATATTCAAGACATCACAAAATACAACGCCATTCTTCTATGTTGAAAAAACTTATAACAACATCACACTTGTCCTGATTAACTAAGTTTTTTATTTAGATTTTGAGATGGTGGTGTTCCAGGAGATATTTTCAATGAAAGAGATGTGCCTTGGCTCGGAAAAGGTTGAAAATCACTGGTCTAGAGAAGGGCAGATTTTTGTGTCACGGTCAATTTTGAACCTCTAGATTCCAGTGTTAAAGACAAGCTGAATATCTCCTAATATATAACTGACCATCCTTAACACAATGACGTATATAGATTTTTTTTTTACAATACTTATGACAAAGTTTGTTCACAAAAATTATTTATTGATGGAATAACTAATATTTTATCATTTTAAACAACTCTATTTTATCCTGATAATAATTGATTCTTGAGTCAAATTTCGTCTGTCTTTTTGTTTGTTACATGAATTAAAATTGTCTTTTGATATTAATTCAGTCAGGAGTATTTTAAAATATTGAGTGCACGCCCGTCTCTCCGAGAAAACGCAAAAAAAATAATACAAGCATAGCTATCACTTGTTGACAGACCTTTGCATGAATTATGAATTCGAAACGCTTGTTTAGTAATTACCTACAGCAGATAAATGGGAGAAAGTGTGTATTCAATAATGGCCAGGAAATCATGTTTGAACGGCTCTGAAATATCAGAAAATAATTACTAGATCATTACTGGGTATTCACATTTTTTTTATTTTTAATAATTATTTTTTGCCGTTCTTTTTTTGTTAGGAAAATAATAAATTCACATTTATTTATTTACTGACAGACACACAAAGGAAATATTAATTACGAATTATGTAAACAATATAAATTTTACCACAAAAAATGGATTAACATTCCCAAATAAATGATTTTTTTTTTAGAAAACCGAGGTGTAATCAATTTATCTTTCTTTGTTTATGTTAATTAAAATTATTTAAAGTAAAGTAAATAAATATTAATCTTAAAAAACATTGACAAAGCTAGATCTTGGCATATATTTTAAATTTATTTATTTGTAAAATATTATAGCATTAAGTATGAACTGCAGTTGAAATCTAACCAACGATTAAAATAGGAGTACATTTTTTTCTTTTCATTTAAACTGAAAAATATTACGATTATTAAACAATCATTTCATGATAAAATATGGTATTATGATTATAAAAGTAATACCACAGAGGAATGACCAGTGAAACTAAAAACAACAACAGTAATGATACCGCAATAACATATTCATTTCTGGAAGGTAGTTTAGGTGAATATTATTTAAACAAATTGTGTAAAGCATATTACTTTAGTAGAAGTGAAAAATTTAGTGTTGGAGGTCATATTGTTTTCATTGGCCTCCTTATAGTCACCTTTCAGCTCCAGCGACTTCCACAGTACTTCGCAGTGAGGAACGAAAAAAAATATCATTGTTAATTATTTTGAGAGGTTTTTGTTCTACTAGTATACTTCCTTTGTTGCATCTGTTTTGTAGAGTGTGTGCGAAAAATTTCAATGAATCTGTTAAAATGTATTCATAAAATTATACTACAAATAGAAACGAATAAAGCTCACATCAATAAATATATGTTACCTAGCAATAATATAGTTATATGCGTGAATCTAGATAGATATACACTAATAAAAACTAATATATAAACATACTGAGAGGCATCACTGAGCATCACTGAGAGCATATAGCATCACTGAGAGGCTAAGTACAAAATGTAAGAAAATAGAAAAGACAAATGTTAAGTACAGACAAACACAAACATGTAATATATATATATATATATATATATATATATAAATATACGAGTTCAAAATTCAAGAAGAGTAACACACAGAGTAAGGAAACACACTTACAGACTCAAATTTTCGGGTAATCCGTCTTCAGGAGAAAAGAGAAAGGGAGACTAAGCACGTTGTAGACGCAACGACAAGTAACCGTTATATATAAAATATTTTATATATATATATATATATTTTTAATTAAATGAAATGGTCCAACGGACTTTTAAATAAAAACCAATTAAAAAAGATTGCACACAGATTGACACAGGAATAACTCACTTCTATATTTAGACCATCGTCGTCATTGGGAGGTGAAGAGTCCTGCAGGAAGGCAGAGCGTGGCAGAGTCACCGCTCTGCCTTCCTGCGGGACTCTTCTCCCCCTGATGACGACGATGGTCTAAATATAGAAGTGAGTTATTCCTGTGTCTATCTGTGTGCTATCTTTTTTAATTGGTTTTTAAATATATATATAAATGAACTTCCAAACCGCAGTAAAAAATGAGAAAAAAGACTAAGATCTTTCAACCATAACAAGCGGTTTTGTTAGAGTCAAATCCCAAATGAAACCAAAAAAAAATCTCCGTAAAAATTCTAAATTGGTGAACCGGATGACAAGATATTTCTCTGCACCTGGCACCATATGCTTAATGAGTGCAGTTAAAATTACAAATTATAGCACCATTCATTTAGCAGTATTATTCAATCTTATGGTAAAAAATCATTCAGCAAATTTTACTGAGCTGCTTTTACCGTATAATATATTAATTATTTCATCGCATACAGATCGTTTTTTCACATCAAGGGAGAATTGAACAAACTAGTCAATCATTTGGTGTAGATATATGGAATCTGGTATCTGTTGATCATGGGTGTAAGGTTCCATTACAAATTAACGTGAGCTACTGCTGCTGCATACTTCATCGCATAAACTGCCAGATCATACGATGCTAGAGCCCTTCTCATAAGCCCTACCGGCTAATGTACAATCCATTTTAGTAGAAATTATTTCTCTTGATCCAAATAAATTGTAAGTAAGTATCAGAATATTTTGAAGTCACTCGCTGCATGAGAATACGAAAAGTGCAAAGTAAGGAATAAATAATGAGGTCATAATAAGAAAATAAGATTTTGTGGAAGAAAACATCAACATTAATGCTCCTTGTTAATTCAGCACAACTTCGTTTCGAATTTACAACCACGTATAAATTAAATTACATTTAAAAATACATATAAATAATATTTAATAGTGTTGTTTGTGTGTTCTTACGATTGCAAGCAAAAATAAAATTATACCTAAGTCTTATCTAGCAAGAGAAGTGTTAATGATTGCATAGTTCTAAATATGCCTTGCAGTGATTGTGTTATTCTTCATTAGGAAGACGTAAAAATAAAACTGAAAAAAAACACCATCATCTATTCCAAAAATATATTGAAATTACTTACCTGTTCTCAAGTTAATTATTTTAATTCAGGTATTTTCACAAACGCAATATTTGGTAAATCACTTATTGTAAAATTATATATATTTTGTGTTGCGCTTTTTGAAATGAAAATTAAACTTTTTGAACTAATTAAGATATATTAACCCTTTATGATAAGTTTGAAATAAACAAATTACCATATGAAGTCCTTAGACTGACTCAAAGTAATTGCTATGACAGCTCCATACAGACAAAAAGGCATATCAAGTCATGGATCTAAGTTAAACACCATTTATATAACAACTTACTAGAAAAGTTCAAAATAAATATATGAATAATTGAAATCAACTAACGGTCAATTGGAGTATCTGCTGTTCAGTGCAGTAAAAGTAAAATAAAAGAATACAATACACATATACTTTTGAAGTCTTTCAAATAAAAGTTTGCAATGGTTTTAAGAACTATTAACTGAATTGTACACCATTAAGTGAATTGTAGAAGAAGAATGGATCAATAAGACGTAATGAGCTCAATCTACGCCATTACATTGTAATGGGCAGAATTGTCTCTCGTCTTGCAGAGAAGTGCTGATCGGCTGCTTCATTCTCACCGTCATTCATTTGATTTTACACAAAATCTAATTAAACCTTCGCAAGCAGAATTATTTGCAATACATACAAACACAAACACGTAGCTATGGCTGATATGATTTAAACATAACAAATATTAAATTACGTATAAAACACTTTATCATTTCTTTTTTAATTTTCAAAATTAAAAAGAGAATATCTTTTTTCAATCTGCTATAAAAAAAGTTGTCATAAGACGTATTAACTCTTTTTGAAAAGTTTGAAAAAAAAAAAATACGATATGAAGTCCTTCGAGTGACACAAACTACTTGGGTTGTGTAGGTCTTTCTTAAAAACAAGTTCACAATTTATCAAAATATAATAGTAATAGATTTAGTTTCACAATTTTCTAGACGAAATTCAAGACGAAATATTGACATCAAACCGTATTTCAAATCTATGACTGAATATTGTTTTATTTGTAATAATATAAGTTAAATATTATTGAATCAACTAGATTAAAATTACAGTAAGCCTAACAGGTTTGCAGTGTTAAAAAATAACATATGGCTAAATATATGTATGTATGTTTTGTATATGTATAAGATTTATAATTACTTTATTATTATTGGTAGAATAGAGCAAATAACATTGTAATGTAACTGCCAAATAACAAGTACAATGAGGGACAGTACGCTATAATGTTATGTACTCGTATATATTTTAGTCTGATATAATGTATACTATATTATATATATATATATATATATATATAAATTTCACAATAAAAATGTCCAATAAACGTCTAAATCACTGTAATAAGTCAGAAAAATAAATAAGATGTTTCAACCAAAACAAGTGGTCTTCTTCAGTATCATAGTTGGACTCTGAAGATCACTTTTTTGGCTTCAAAGACCTTAGTCAGTTTTCTGATTTTACACTGTGCTTGAGACGTTGATATATATATATATATATATATACATATACAATTAAAAGAAACGGTCCAGCGGACTTTTTTACAATAAAATAAAAAACGAAGGAAACACACAGAAAGACACAGACATAACTCACATCGATATTTCGACAATCGTCGTCATCAGGAGGTGCGAAGAGCGAAGAGCGAAGAGTCCCGCAGGAAGACAGGGCGGTACTCCAGGTAGGAGTACCGCCCTGTCTTCCTGCGGGACTCTTCGCTCTTCGCTCTTCGCACCTCCTGATGACGACGATTGTCGAAATATCGATGTGAGTTATGTCTGTGTCTTTCTGTGTGTTTCCTTCGTTTTTTATTTTATTATATATATATATATATATATATATATCACAGGAAGCAATCAGAAAAATGTCTGGGATAATTATTTTATATAAACTAAATTATTAGGATAGAGTAAATAGCATTATAGTGCAGTGTAGAACTAGTCTTTACTGATTTCTTACTAGAGTTTAAGCGTTGATTTGAGTTTATTAAGAAACCTTGCTATGTACATACATAGGAATAAAAACGGTATAAATATTTCTAAATATACTCATCATATAATAATGATGTATCATCCTCTAGGTTAGTTGAAATTTTAAAAAAGAACTAAATATACCTTTACAATATAAGTTTATACCGATTAGGTCAGGTTTTACAGGAAGAAAATTGATTCAAGATAAAATCAATGGTTATTTTTTTGCAACCATAATTTTATACAATTACATTTTTCTCTTCAAAGTTTCTTTGTATGTGGTTAGGAGGAATCTGTACAAAGTACGAAGGTCAAAACTATCTTGGTCATCTTTTGGTAATACATTGGGTGACTGTAACATCAATTCACGAGGTAGGATGATCATTTATAATTCAGTTCATTTATACTTTCTTATTCAGTATAATTTTTATGATAAATAATAATCAATTTGTGTAATAAATAAAATTTCTGTTGGTTTTGAAGATATTCATATGATTATGAATTTGTGCAGCAATGCTGCTATCTAAAGATTATTCTTCCTTAGAAATGGGTTTATTTCAAAACGAAAGAAGCAAGGCCGAGCATTGTATGGTATTTGTCCATAATAAAGGTAAAGAAAGATTTCCCATCTGAAGCACTCCTCCTCTGCTACTATCCTTTCAGCCTCCTAAGATGGCTGATTCTTATTCGCACAATACTCCCATCCCCCCAACTTCTTTCAGAACCCAGTACATATATTCAACCTCAATTCATATTTATTCGTATAATTCTGTTTGACGTTTCAAACACAAGAATAATTGAAGTCCATACAAATATTTGTATTGTAATTCAATTATCAAAGCACATAACTTTAAAGATTTTTATTTTTCACTATACTCATTATAAATATCCCATAGATATACAATTCAGTAATTTATTTATCCACTTGAGTTTAATATTTTTTATCTGCTTTTTATAGATATAGTAGCAAATCTTTTCCTACTTTGAAATCATACACAAGATAAATAGAGGTCTAAAAGAAATATATATAAATAACATTGTAAATAATGCTAAATGATTTGATATAAGTACTTAAAAATGAACATATCTTTATAGAGCAGTATTTTTTAAGAACTTTAAAAAAGTTGTTTCTAATTGATACAATAGTTTTAATAAAGCATTACTGAACTGAATAATGGCTTCTTTTAAGATTATAGATTAGGTTATGGTACATTTGGTAATGTAGTTCGAATTTCTATAGATCGCAGTTCCACAAGCGAACACACATAGGCAGAACATTGACTCTTGGTGATATAATGAACATTCTATTATATAGGGAGTCCTAAATTTTGCCTAACACAAGTGTATTTAGATTAGGAATCTTTAACGAGTATCTGACATCATACAGACTCGGGACCGACAGCTTAACATCCTCTCCGAAGGATGTTACTCAGATTTATTCAGCTCCCGCCAGGGTGGGGATTAACGCCGCATCTACTACCAGTTCAGTGGCAAGCACGTTGCTACTGTCCTACCCTGGCCAACCTTACAGATTATAATAAGTCCTACAGAATGAAATTTATTGATTTGTTGATCACTTCAAATCTATATTATATATTATATAAATTGATACAAGGAAAAGAGAGTCATATAATAATAATAATGTTGTACCCTTTGTAAAAATATTAAAAGGCCTTTTTTAAGCTGTTTAATTTTTTTTTTGCATTTAAGTTTAATGATCAAAATGCTGTATTTAAAAAATGTGTTAAAATAATGTAATATTTTAGAAATACTCTTATATTTATGCTAACCTAACGCCCCAGATTTAAATTTTCAACTTTTTCTTAGATGGTAGATTTAGGATATTTAAAAAAAGAATCAACCATATTTCCATATATTTAGTTCTTTACACTTTCAACAAAACCTAACATGATCCAACTTAACCTAAACGACAAATAACTTGAAATATTAGTTTCAAAAATATTGGGGTATAATATTCAACACGGAATTAACTTGACTGCGATAATTTTGTACAGCTTCACAAAAATGAAATAATGAAGACTAGCAGCCTCATACAGCTGATTCAGTATTGCCAACATGGGCAGTTACTCAAGGCATCATGAACATAGGGCCCTAATCCATAATATCCATAATAAGTACATTATATGTATATATATATAGTATATGTGGGCAGCAGATCTTCTTGTAAACAAATGGAATTAAAACGTGCTGCAGCTTCTGCATTTAGGACCTTTCTGCTGATAGCCTCGATTTTCAATAGGTAATAGCCTATATATGTTATATATATATATATATATATATATATTAGTTGACTGTCATCCCTCCGTCAATTCACTTCTTCTCCTGAGGACGACCGCAATTACGGTCGAAATATTGAAAAGTGAGTCTTTGTTGTGTTTCTGTTTATGTGTCACTGCTTATTTTAATTGTTATATATATATATATATATATATATATATATACAATTGTGGTTTGATCATTGATTGTTATTTCACGTGTTTATGTGAAATCTTTATATATATATATATATATATATATATATATATATATATATATGTGTGTGTGTGTGTGTGTGTGTGTGTGTGTGTGTGTGTGTGTCGGGATACACTCAATTTTTTTGGGATAAAAAATTAAACTCTCGTTTTTACACGTCTTCCTGACGTTTCGGTTTTATTGAAAAGCTTTTCTAGTTTTTAATCACAAGAATACGTTTATTTTAAATGTCGGGTGATGCATTTTTATTAGAAACGTCTTGTTGGAATAGCCTTATTGCCTAAAGAGCGAAGTAGTGGATGTAGATGGAAGTAAAGACAAGGCGGATGCTTGTGGTCGAGTGGAGACAGGTTTACGCGGTGAGGGTGTTCACTAATTAACAGGAGATATAGAAGGGGAAGGAGCAATAAAGAAGGGGCGGGGAGTTGTCCCAACACCCGACTAGGCAGGTCCTATTTACTGCAACCGCCCTCCCCGAGCACAACTGCCTTAATAAACTGCCTCTCTCCTCGGACTATTATGTACTGACCAGCTATATCACTCTGCATCCGACCTCCTGTCTCCACGCACCCTTTTTCCCCCTACACTTTGTCCGTATATTTCATCCAACTTTTTACACTTATATACAGCTTATCAGGTAGTCGATTTAATTAAATGTTCAATCATATTTAAATTATACATTAAGACTACATTATATATATATATATTAGTATAAATGGGCAGCAAATCTTCTTGAAGACAAATTGAATTAAAGTATGCAGCAGCTTCTGCATTAACGACCTTTTTGCTGATGGCCTCGATTTTTCTAACTATCTTCCGGTGATGCATACTTTAATTCAATATATATATATATAAACATTTCACATAAACACGTGAAATAACAATCAATGATCAAACCACAATAAGAAAATGGGAAAACAAGACTAAGATCTTTCAACCGTAAAAAGCGGTCTTCATCAGAGTCAAAAACCCATCTGACTCTGGTTTTTGGATCTAATTTTCTTATTATGGTTTGATCAGTGATAAGAAATTGTCCAGCGGACTTTTAAATATCGACTCATCAAGTCGCCACTCTGCCATCCTGCGGGTCTCTTCGCCTCCTGCTGGGTACGATGGTCGAAATATAGAAGTGAGTTATTCCTGTGTCTATCTGTGTACTATCTTCTTTTTAATTGGTTATATATATATTGAGTAACAGTTTTCTTCTCACCGCGAGTAATTCGCACTTCTTCCCGATGACGAAGGATGTCGAAATATCGAAGTGAGTTCTCTAGTGACTTTCTGGTTCTTTCCTATGTGTTAAAATTTATATATATATATATAACTTAGATAGGTGATACTTTCCCAATGGAACGTATTAATCATCATTAATAACATAAGTTGTATTGTTTTTTTTTTCAAATAATTTATTAACCAACTGAAAACGAAGTCACTTTTAAAACGGAAGCCACATCAATAACAGTTTCAGACACATTATTTTAAAACCGTAGCTTTTAAGACGTAATTAAAAGGTCTTTGAATATCTGAGAAACAACCCAAAGTGATTCCTTCACGACTTAAAAGTTAATACAGTGTTGTCCAAGAAAATTTATGGAAATGAGGCTGTTGATTAGACCTTGTGAACTATATGAAATTAAATATAGTTAATGGGTTAGTTCCACTGAGGTTAGTAATATTAGAATTAACTATAATAAGGAATTAAATACCATAAAAACAATAGCAAAAAATAACGGGTATAAGGAAAAAATCATACAAAGAATAATAAACGAAAGAAGAAATAAACACAATACTAACAGTACAACACCGGGAGTAACGAACAGATACGCATCTTTAACTTACATAGGTAAACCTAGCGAAAACATTGCGACTCTTCTAAGAAAATATTCATTAAAAATAGGTTATAAAACGAATAACACTATAAGCCAAATCACAAACAACACAACAGAGAACAAAGATAACAAATTCGAAAAAAGCGGAATATACAGGATTAAATGCAAAGATTGCGGTAAAAACTACATCGGGCAAACGGGAAGGACACTAAAAGACAGATTCAAAGAACACATTAAAGACTACACCAACAACACAAACAGATCAAACTACGCACACCACTTAAACAAATTTGGACATAACCCAGACAGTATGGAAAACACAATGGACTTACTACAGACGGGACAAAAAGGACAACGAATGAACATACAGGAACAAATAGAAATATATAAACATAAAATGACAGACAATATAATCAATGAACAAACAAACCACCAAACCGACATTTTAACAAAACCACTAATAACATTTAAAAGACGACACAAGGAACTAGAAATAGATAATGAAATAAGCAAAAAAAGAAAAAAACATAACAATTAAAGAAATAGAAAAAAAAAAAAAAATTACCTACACACACAACACTGATTACACAATGTAAATACTATATATAGGTAGGTTATAGGAAAACAACACACACAGTCAGTTAGGTGCTCTTGAAGATGGGATCCAGGCGGACCCGAAACCGGTCGAGCTTTACAGAGACTTTACGAGGTATGACGGAATGTATTATTACTAATTCTAATATATGAAATTAACATTTGTTAAGTGGAGTGTTCTGTAGGTACTGCAAGTGTGGGTACATGTAAGACATATTGACATTTATCACCCTTGGACAAATCTAAAAGACATGTGATAAACAAAAATTCTTGAAATTATAATGGTATACTTTCGTTTTTAATATTGAAACAAAAGACAAAGTATATTATTGTATTTTATATCAAACCTGGTAATAATTTTTACCCTCTCTTTCAACAATTTTAGAGAATGTAAAGTTTGTATTAACCAAAATTTTGATAAGAATCTTTTTTTAGAAAAAGTTTGCAAACTGTAAATATGGAATGAAGAAATGTTATCTGAAAAATGACTTTATCTCATCTGTGGTTAGATCATTAATATCCATATGTGGAAGATAGCATCAATAATGTGTTTTTTTTTATTTCTCTCCAATTCCCTATGATTCCTTTATATTTACCCAACTTTAATTGCTTATTTGAATTTTCTGTTTACATGTTCTCTTTACATTATTAGTTCCCACCAGGCGGGAGGGGTAGCACTGGCGGTTGCCGGGTCGGTTGCTTACCGTTGCGTCTACAACGTGCTTGGTCACTCTTTCTCTTTTCTCCTGAAGACAGATTTCAGTTTGTGAGTGTGTTTCTTTAATCTCTGTGTTACTCTTCCTCGATTTAGAACTATTATATATATATATATATATATATATATATATACAACTAAAAAATGATTGATCGGGATGCGGTCAGTTTCTTCCACTTTTTAATTGAAACTCTCATTGCCGACGTTTCGATTTCATTCAAAATCTTTTTCGAAACGTCGGTTTCGTATCAAAATAAAATCGAAACGTCGGCAATGAGAGTTTGAATTAAAAAGTGGAAGAAACTGACCGCATCCCGATCAATCATTTTTTAGTTGTATATCTGTCACACGGTCGAGAAGTTATTAGTGTTTATATATATATATATATATATATATATATATATAATTATTATTATTAATTTTCTTAATCTATTTATTCTCTATTAGTCCAGTTATACCGTTGACCTTTCAACTCTTTTATTCTAACCGCTTGTTTCTTGTTCATTATTGACCTTTGACCTTCTCTTTATTTTCTTAATCTATTTATTCTCTATTAGTCCAGTTATACTGTTGACCTTTCAACTCATTTATTCTAACCGCTTATTTCTTGTTCATTATTGACCTTTGACCTTCTCTTTATATTAACCTGTACTATCCTTTTAATCTATTTATAGCAATGACTAAGCATGAGTCATCGATTTTAATTTAACATGTCACTTGACCAACTCCTTTTCCAGTTGAACCCTGTTAGCAGGAGGTTAGTTCGTAGGATCGAATCTCTCAGTCTTAAGATCGTGAATGCTGAAACTGCGGTTAATTTTAATGATACTTGTTTAAAAGAGGATCTGCTGCCTATTATACCAATATATATATATATATATATATATATATATATATATATATATATATATATAATATACATATATAAACTAGAATTTATAAAAGAACACATAGAAAGGAAACCACTGAACTCACTACTATATTTCGATGTCCTCGTCTTCAGGAAAAGAAGTGAATCGCTCCAAAGGCTGATAACGACTGACTTGGCGTTCGAACTGAAGCACTCAAACAGTGTAGCCAACTTTCGGAGGAAAGGTAGACAGGGAAGATAAAGAGATAAAAGCCAAATAAAAATTAAAAAATGAAAACATTTAACTAAAATAAAATTAAAAGCTGATAACAACTTTAAAAAAAAAATCAACTATTTATTCTCTATTAGTCCAGTTATACCGTTGACCTTTCAACTCTTTTATATATATATATAAATATAAACTTTATATAAAGTTTATATACTAAACTTTTTATAGTTTATAAAATATAGTTTATAAATAGTTTATAAACTTTATAAACTTTTTATATATAGTTTATATAAATAAACTTTATATACTTTATATAAAATGTATATAAACTTTTATATACATATATAAATATAACAATAGTTCACTATAAACATGAGAAATAGCAGTCTATATTCCAACCACAATAAGAAATGAGAAAAAAGGCTAAGATATTTCAATCATAACAAGCGTTCTTCGTCATAGTCAAATCCCAATTTTGTCTTTTTTCTCATTTCTTATTGTGGTTTGATCATTGATATATATATATATATATATATATATATATATATATCCCTTGGAAAAGATACAATGACAACACAACCTAACCATTATTAGGCTGTAAAACAAGCATGTGCATTCATTGTCACCTTTCCAGTGTAAACATTGTGTGAGATGGTGATATGAACTCACCGAAACATCTTGAGAAGAACTCATTACACGATAACTTTGGTTAAGTTATTTTGAAACTAAAGAAAACCCTGAATACATGAAGTATTTCAGAAGAGTCAAAACATTCCCTACACAACTATATAAGTAAAAGCTGATATATTTTTTCTAAATATTTGTATTCAAAGAGGACTGCTCTCAAACTTTATGAACTATATGTAATATATATTATACATTTGAGGTAGTCTTTAATTTATAACAATATCAAGCCATTATGTTTTGAAACATTATTATAATATATAAACATTATTTCAATACCAAAAAATGTTTTCAATTTGATTTCAATTAAAATTATTTTTTATATATCCTCTGCAACAAGACAAAAGATTCCTAATGCAATAAACTTGCAGAATCTATTCAGTAATAGAAAGAAAATACAAAATAGTACACATTGAAGAAATGTCCAACATTTTTTATAGAAGTAAAAATCAGATCAAATTAGTCTTTAAAAAATTAATTATTCTTCAATATTACTTTTATTTAATTACAATTAACCAGCTAATTGTTGTAAAAATAAATATGTTTATTAGAAAAAAAATGTTTCTTTCCAATGGTTTAAATTGTGGTGTTATTGCAAGCTCTCAATTGTTTATAATTTTGTCTTTATTGTTGAGCTTTACTCAGACAAGAGTAAGTGATATATTTTGATAGAGTAGACATGAAGAAGTAGTTAAGAGAGAGTTAGATAATTAAAATGTTCAGCAGAGAAACAAAGTGAGGAGGTTTTGTTCATCGATTTAATAATCAAGGTTTAATGTAATGATCCAAGTTTCTCTCAAGATGTACCCAGTTATTTCAGCGCTTGTTATCAACGTAGCATTAGGTAGAGTTTTCTAAGGAAAATTAAAACTTATCCTTCACTACCAGTCTAAGAAAACAATACACATTAGCGCTCTACTGTATTATAAGTTCTTCTAACCGAAATTAAAGCTGGATGAAATTTTAAGTAAAGATTAAACGACCAACCTTTTACGTTATAGACTTTTAATTTGATTCATCATTAATCTTCTCTGTACATATGTCATAAAAGACTACTAAAGACATAAAAGGCAGTCATATATTTAGATACGTCTCAAATGTAACTACATTTTGTGCTCTAACCATTTGTAATGTAAAATATTATATTTAAAAAACAGAATTAAATTGAAATATTTAAGTATAATTAATATTTTATGTTTATCTTAAAAGACAACTTGGAATGGAAGAAAGAGGGTTAAAAGTTCTGTGTAGAATGACTAGTTGGTTGATTGTTCTCCGAATAAGCTCTGTAATTTTTGATATTAAAATATTCTTTTGATATATAAAGTGCAATCAGACCAGCAACTTATCTTACACATGACGAGAGGAAATCGCTACAAGATAGTTACTCTTCTTAAATGTGATTCTTAAAGTAAACTTTAAGATCAACTCACCTGAACATGAGTTCAACATTTTTTTCGTTGTTTAAAGCGTAAAAGGTGGCTGAAAAACTATTTAGACAAAAATTTATTTGTGCATATACTTCAATATACTGCGCTTCAATATACACGGCTTCTTAAAGCAAATTCCCATTTCATGGGGTTTGTGTTAAATTAAATCAATGTAGATTGCACTCCTTTCATTGTTTTTCATCATTAAATGGAAAAATCTAACTACGTATAAAATAGTTTAGCCAGCTTCTCAGTCAAAGTGGACAACGATCTCACAGTATACACTGAAATCCCTTTCTCATGAAGATGAGCTCTTCATCTAAGACTACAATTCCAAGAATGTACTAAAGTTCTTCCACTAAATTGTGTTGATATTTAGTATCTTCCCTTTACTATCTTCCCTTGTTGTGTTGATAAATAGTTTTTCATATAATCACTGTTCCGGTTGAAGTTTCTGCACACTGAAAGCCCTGACTTTCCGCTCTCTCAATCGTTACGTTTATTTTAGATTAAACAATGTCACCCATACAAATGAATGAATTTGGAAGAGAAACAAAGCATAAACTTAAAGGTTATCACCATTTATTCCAATAAAAACGTATGTAGCACTTGTTTAAAGAGAAACCTCTGGAGCACTTACATACCCGAGAAAAAGATCTCATTCTGACTCGGAACTTTTGAGCGGCAACCTTCAATAAATTCAAGAAACACTTCTGACCACTTATCATCAAAATTGCTGTCTTTGATAGTACGTTTGATCATGACTAGTCTAATCATTTTTCAATTTTTTCATTCACAAGACAAAATACAAGCATTTCAAAATACATATGTGTCTCTTGGTTGTTCCCTTGAGTGTCTTAATCTATAGTTCTCTTGTCTACATAATGGAAACTTCTGTCAAAGTTCCGATGAAATCTTTTTTAAACCTGGTTAAGGATCATTATTTTCTCTGTTTATCTCTTTCCATTGGTGATTTAACTAAGGCATCTTCTTCATCACAACTTCCTCTGGTGGAACAATGGAACAAAAAACTCAGCAACTGATTGGGAGATATGTCTAAATAGAGAAACATCAAAGTGAATGATCGGCTGGACGGATCGGCAAGCATTCAGGGAAAAGTTTGCTACCGCCTTCAGGAGATTCATCTATGCTGCTGGCAAGCTGAAGAAAGCTCCATTCCCCTTCCACTGATCAGATAAAGTTTTGTGAAGTTGACATGTGGTTACTTTTTTTTTTGTTTTAAGTGATTTTTTTTCGTTAGGTTTGTATCGTGTCAGCTCGTTTCTCCTAATAGCTTGGGCTCCAATTTTTATGGTTGGGGTATCGTATTGATGGGTATTGGCGAGCACGACTTCGCGATGATTGCATCGATCTCGTTATCTACAAGTTAGTCATTCTTATTACATTTCTCAGTACTTTGATTTTATTATTATGTATTATATTGCTTGATGTCTGTCGTGGATGCCCGCCTCCGCGAGGTCCACCTTGGACACGCTCGGACTGTCGGCGGAGTGGCCATTTGTTGTCCAGCTCGTATTTCGTTGCGTGGCTAAAGGGCACGTGACTAAAAACAACGATCTGTTCTGTTTGTCCCATCTCATGGTCGAAAGGCCAAAAGTGTATGGCAATATAGAGGTATTAGAAAGTAAGAGTTTGTAAACAAGGCTCTGAGTTTTTTGAGCTCCTGGGAAAGCAAGTTAAGTGCCTTTTAACATTAGTTTTTGTTGATGAGAAGTTTCAATTCTGATAAATCAGAAATGATTTAGTGATTGAAGCTATTGTCTGGGACACCCAACTTCCCAAATGATTTTTTGAACACTATTGAATTTACAACGTACTTGTTTTTTAAAGATATTAGAATCATTTAAAATTTTAAAATGACGACTTCTATTTTTCTTAATTTAAATTCTGTTAAATCAGAGCTATGAATTAGAGTATTAATTATACTCTATCACTATATGGTTAAATAAAGGTAGTTAGAGGTGGTCAGACGTGGTTTGGTAGGAATTCAATAGTGCGTTTAAAAAATCATTTACTCTCACTGTGTGTCCCAGACAATAGTTTCAATCACTTAATCATCTCTGATTTATCAGAATTGAAACTATTTATCAACAACCACTAATGTTAAAAGGCCCATCTCATTGCTTTTTACTTTGTTAAAAGGCCCGTTTACTTTGGTTTTTACAGGATATTAAAAAAAAATGTCAGCTTTGTTTACAAACTCTTACTTAAACTACCTCTATCCACATCTAATTACCCATGTCTCTGAGATACCAAACCTCAGAAATCCAGATAAGACAATATAATATGTTTATTTTAAGTTAATTCAAGTTTTATAACTTTAATCGAATATATTTATTAAAAAATATTCAACATAAAAAAATGTGTGCATTTATAGCCTTTCTAAGAAAAAAACAAGGATTTTGAATTGATAAACTTGTTTTTTTTTTACTGGAATTCGATGTAAGCATTAATAATCTTATTAATTTATACTCATATTGAAGAGGACAAAAATGATCGTATCTGATGAACTTAAGGAAACCTATTGCATTTGAAGAAGCTTTCCACTACAGGGCCCATTTCATTATATTACTGTTGTCCAACTGTAAACAATCAAAACAACATTTGTTTATAACAAAGTATTTGTATCAACTCATATGGGTCGATAAATAAATCCAAAAACTTGTATGTCAGAAAACAAACTAAATGTAGCAATAAGAGGTCTTTCTTTCCCGAGGAGACAATTTAAAAGTTTTATTAAAATCTCTAAATTGAATTCAATCTAATTTCCATTGCAAAATATATTTTAAAAAAATTGCTTAAATTAAAATTTTCTTTTTTACACAATTATGCAGTTTGAGTGATCCAACTCTATTATAGAAGACAGTTCTCATTGTTTTATTATAATATAATTTATATATTTAATTGTATCAACACAATTATTATACTAGCAATATGTTTCAGAAATAACTTGACAGAGTTTATAAAAATATAATAGAAATTTAAAAATTTAAATTAAGAAGACTATGAATATTTATTGATATGATCTTTTTTTCTTAATGGTCTGTTTGAATGAATCGAAGTTATAATCCTACATATATTAGTTCAATACATAATCTGTAAATATTTAATATGAGCCGGTAAACATAACAAGTTTTTTCTAAAATCAAAAAAGGAAAGAAAAATCAATGTACAATGCATGATTATTTTAGTAAAAATACTAAAAAATGTTGTTTTATAAATATTCTAAATGATTGGGTGAGTTGGTCACGAAGCGAACACAATCAGTTTTTCACGGGCGTTTCGTCAGTATTGATCGAAATTTTCAAGACTCTAATAAATAACAACAGATTTCAAAATAATATAAAACATAAACAGTATTTAATATAATATTATTATATTTGACTTAATTATAAATAGATTGAATTAGGGTTGGTTACTTCAAAATAACATGGAATTTAACTAATAGTAATCAACCCAAATTCAAGGTATTTTTAATTATGTTAAAAAAGTATTTTTCTGTAATAGTTTGACATTTATTTTTTTATATATTACAGCTTTGAAAATGTCAATAAATGTAAACGAAACGTTCTTGAGAAACTGATTAGTCTTTTACTTCGCAACCAACTCCCCAAAATCCTTTAGAATATTTACTACACCACGTGGTCGACAATGATTAAACCTACTGCTATTTTAATTTTACACTTTTACATTTAATTTTATTCAAAATATTGTTAATGGATGTGTAACATACTCCAATTAATTCTTTGATGTAAATAAAATTTATATTCCATTTATTTGATCTATATTTAAAATAATTATACATTATTTATAAGTACTAAACATTATTACATCATTAATTTTTAAATGTATTTATATTAATGACTGATTTTAATATATGAAGTTTAATACAATTTTAATAAAAAAAAAAACACAAATGGCTCTCAGTAGATGTTAATACTGTTGCTTTGTGTCATTATACCATTTGCACTAATTTAAAATTCAATGAATTTTTTATAAAGTAACATTATATAAAAAAATTCAAATTTTTAGAATGACAAGAAGAGGAGGGAGGTGATTATCTGTTTTGTTTATGAACTATTAAATATATATATTTTTTTTAGCCAAACCCAATAGAGCCTTCACAGCACTGTGAACAATATAGATGACAAGTTCATTTAAATTGAATCTCCAAAAATATCAAAAGGTAGGTTTCACAGCCTACATCAACAAAATCTGTATTCATATGTAATATATGAATAAAAATAATAAAGTATACCTTGTAATCTTTATAAAACTGATGGTTAATTCATGAAAAAGATAGTCAAGCATTATATGTGAAAAATGAAAAGGAAAACTGGATAAGTAATAGATGACAGGGAGTTGAAAAGAATAAGAAAGAATAGTTAAATGGGAAAACGGAGGAATAAATGAGATAGAAGGAAGTGGAAAAAGAAGAAGAGGATGCTAGTCCAAGAACTAAGAATTACAAGATAACGACGTGAACTGCTTAAGTTTCAAACAAACGCAAGGAAATAGGGATAATGCCCCATTTTTAATGTAACTTTTTGAATTAGTTACTACTTTGTTGTCAAAACTGGATTCACACTATGCGTTCATTGATATAATTACTAAATTAAAAAAAAATATTTCGTTTAAATGAACCGTTGATTAAGAGATATTATGTGATCATTTTTTTTACCTTAAGTGTAAATTGTTTAGAGGTAACTTTCAAAGCTTTATGAATGGTTAAACATCGAGGATTTGTATATGTGTTGAGTTCAGAGTTTCTTAGTGAATTCTAGAATTGTGCTTGATTTAAAGAGCCAATTACATGAAGGCGCAATTGTGTTAGGGAATGTTAAATAATTACGAATACTAGAGGCAAAGGGGAGTGAACAAAGAGTGTTGGGGAGAGACTTTGCGGTGAAGGGGAAAGAGTTGAGTGAAGGCTCCAGAAGTCTCGAGAACCCTCAAGAAAAACTGGAATAAAAGGAATGGGGGGTTGTAAGGGAAAAGAAAGGAACTCTTATCTTGAAGGTTGACCGAGACCAGGCAACACTTGCGGTCTATTGTTCTACTGAGACATGGGGGTGCTGAGCCTAATTCATTAAGGCCTGTGCCAGCCATTACCTCGCAAAAGCAGCCTTCTGCTCTCATGTGCTCGTATTGCATTACACTCTGTCAGACATGTCACTGTTTTTCACGACCCTAGTTCTCTTAAACATACCTTTCACAAAATGAACACTTAAAACTGGCAATTCGACCTTTCACTTACTTTATCAGTTCTATTCATAAATCAAGTAAAAACGATTACTAGATATTCCTTACAATTTCATAAAACTGTTATAAAACAAAATTATTATAATATACGGCATTATGTAATGCATTAAATATTATACATTTCCTTTTAACTATCAGTTATATCAGTTTAGGTAAATTGCTTGACAAAGTTATATATAGTGGGGTAAATGGATAAATCAAAGTCTCCACACACCAAAAAGAAGCCTCTCTATTCTACCTGTTTCGAACACTTGGTGTTCATCGTCAGGTGAACATTCAATGGAAGGAGTGGAAGACCGAAGGACTAGTCATTACTAGTGATCACTAAAGACAAGTGATCGTAAGACTGTTCGGTCATCTATTCCTTCCATTGGAAGTTTACCTGACGATGAACACAAAGTAGAACAAAAACTTCGTATATTCTGCACGAAAGCGTAGAATAAAAAGGCTTCTATTTGAGATGTTGAAACTTTGATTTATCTATTTACCCCACTATGAATAAATACCACACAATTACAAATTGCAAAATTTATGAGAAAAATATATAGTTTGATCAACTAAAAGCGTTAATTACGAATTTAAAAAAAAAAATCAGTCTCACTACTTTATTTACACACCTCGTACATAAATAATACCCATTATTTTGAAGATATAAATTTAGTGGTCTGATAAAACCAAACGCATGTCACTTAATTTAAGTATAGTATGTAAAAGTCATTCGATGCTACTGTAGAATGCAGGTGAAAACTAAAAAAATAAATTGAAGAGAATAACAATATCTTTGTGTGTCATCTAAATCCTAGGACTGTGTTTACTTTGATATTAATTGATAGACTGATAGCAAACAAGAGTTCTAAGGAACAACACATACATGGAAATGCCATCACAATAAGTACATTAAGCAATTTGAACGTGTCTAAACATATTGACTTCTAACAAGACAAAACATATGCATTTAATTTATTGCTTGTGCAATCTGTTATAGTGTGGTATTTACTTATAATGTTGAATTTTGAAAACTAACAACTCGTTTCGAACACTTAGTGTTCTTCTTCAGGTTTACATAATAAGATTTCAAAAGTGCAGATATCAATTTTGATATTAAACTCTTTTTTTTTATGTGGAGACGTCATTTTTGAAATTCACCATTATAAATATTTATGGTGAATATTTATTCACCGATTTAATATTAGATTGGTACATTTAAAAATTTTGTCTTCATGGGCTTCATCTATATTTTCCTAACCACATAAGTTTCAACACTTTTTCTTCAGCTATTGGATGACAGAGGGAACTGGTAAAAGCCAGAGGCATTCAAGACTTAGATTTTGAACTTCTCAATCTTGATTTATGTTATCATAGATATACTTCTGAGTTTGAAGTAGAAATGTATAAGTCTACATTTCTTTCTTATGAAGAGGAGTCTAGAACAGAGCAAGCATAATAATCTTAGAATATTTCAATATAGTTCATTAATTTCAGAAAGTTTAGATTAAATTGATAATAAGCTGAACTGTTTAAAAAAAAATATCTGTATATGGTTTAAAAAATATATGATAGGAAGATATTTATTATGATGTAGAAGAAGGTCGGGTTTTATTTAAGATTGGCTATTATAGATAATAGAGAAGAAGAGAGATGAAAGTGGTACGTGTCAAGGCAGTTTAGGAAGACTTTTAAAGGACCTAGGCTGAAGACAGGCGGTGACCTCATTATGCAAACGAGCTTATAAGGTGGCTTCTCTTTGGAATACATTAATTTGAGCACAGTTGGTAGCCGGGAGAGCTGATTTGCGAGGCGTGCTGAGCAAGCAGTCACTTGTCGATCGGCTGCCCTATCGCACCAGACAGTCTTCTTCCACTCCATACATCAATAACTCTGCCAATCTCTACATTTATATATGCATATAATTCAAAATAAATTCATAGTAATTGAATAGAAAATGAGAATGTTGTTTGAGCCTTTTGAGGTAGTTCCATGACAAAGAGTCTTTGTGTACAAACTTCTAAGGAAGGTTCTGAACTTTTTTATTCTTCTATTCAATTTGTGTTTCTTTTTTTTTATTTTTCTAATTAATTTGACTTTATTTTTATTAATTAAGATTAATGTGTGCTTACTGAGATTTATTTAAATTTATAAAAATTTGAAGCTGTGTTATTATGACCATACAACAGAAATTATTATTATTAAATTAATTTCGAGTTATTATTAAACTCGAACAACAGAAATTATCTGTGTGTGTGTGTGTGTGTGTGTGTGTGTGTGTGTGTGTGCGTGTGTGTGTGTACGTGTTTGTATATATATATATATATATATATATGTGTGTGTGTGTGTGTGTGTGTGTGTGTGTGTGTGTGTGTGTGTGTATGTGTGTGTGTGTGTGTGTGTGTGTGTGTGTGTGTATGTGTGTGTGTATGTATGTGTGCGCGCGCAAGTGAAAATATATAAGTTAGCAGACTACTTCAAAAATGATCGTACTGTAATCACTAAATTTAATCGTTAGATTACTGTTAGCCTTGAGACAAAACAGATAGCATGTCAAAACCACTGCAATTATTTTTAGAAAATAATTTATCTTTAAGAAAAACTATTTTCTCTTTGTGTTTTACAAGGAATCACTGCACAAATTGGACAAACATTTCCATGGTTCTGATTATTTAGTTTTATTTAATAATTATAGCCCTCAGTCTGTTAATAAGTTATTCTTTAAGTTCAAATCTGTTTAATATAAGTATTTTATTTGCGCGAAATCCAATTAATTAATTTTTTTATAGACTCTAATTAAGTTTATACGGTTATTAAACAAAAGGTCAGTAAATTATGGATAATAAATATGAAATTTCATCCAAATTGATTAATCTGTTCGACTGACAAGAGAAAGTTTGTTTTAGAAGAAATAGCCGAGCACAGTAACTTTCCTATCATTCCTCGGCCACTTCAGGTGAGAAATAAGTTTTCGGCTTCCCAATATATATTTATAAGGATGTCAATAAAAGTCCCCTCATACTATACACCAGACTTTTAATTTTTTTTTTCTTTTTTCATTATTTGATAATAATTTTTTAGCATTTATATTTTTTTCTATAATATTTGCTATTCTTATTTATATGTATTGTTTTATTTATAAGTATTTAATTTATTTATTTTAATTTAATTTTTCTATTATTAACAGAAGCAGGCTGTTGTACAATAGTTGCAAAACAATCAATAAACACATTGTGACCAGATATTGGTGGTAATGTAATTACGAACACTTATTTCCTCTAGGGTTATAAGGTGTTATATCTCACTTATAAGGTGTTATAAGTAAGGGTTGTTGCTAAACTCTTACTGTCACCAGTTGACTGTCCTCTCATTAACATATCACTTCTCATTAAAACGACCAAAATGATTGTGAAAGTTATTAAAGTGAGTTAATATTTGATGTTCATTGTTTTATACTTTTAAACTTGTGTACTGTTTTTTGGTCTGAAAACTATTAACTGAATAGTTTTCTTATTAATGAATAGGACCGTATTCCTTGAAATGAGTTATTTATTTCATTTGCCACTGTTTATCAGGAGGTGTTTTAAGTGGTCAGGTGAGTTCAGTTGATGAAGAATCTAAAAGAAGAACTATTTGATGGGTCAAATTGAGTTTTTACTCAAAAAATGGTAATATAATGTAGATTTGCCCTGTTGTTTTTGAGCAGTATTGCATTGTAAGAAAAGTCACTCACTTTGCAAAATGTGATTTGAAACAACTGTTTTTTTCTCTTGAACTACTATATGTAGAGTGATGAAATTTTGGAAATTATATGAAACCAGCATAAAATAAGCTGGTAAAAAGATCAAACTTGTTAAATAAGGTGATGAATAAAATAATGATCAACATTTTTATGACTTATGATGTATTCCAAAGCTTGTGAACCAGATATAGGTCACACTGTTTGATAGATCATAATAATAATTATACCAAAAGTTTACACTTATCTTTGAAGATTAATCTGCTGTATTTGTTAGTTTTGTTTACATTCACTTAGAAATTTTATTAGAATCCAGTCAAACAGAACTGTTATTTATAAGTATGAAACAAAAATTTGGAGTTCCTTTAAATAGTTAATATTATATGTATGAAGAATAAAACTATCTAAGCGAACCCAAATGCTCATGATGATTTATACCGTTTTGACTAAAGAATGTATCGTATTGAATTGTCATGTTGTACTCTTTAAAAAACCTTAATTTAGATATATAATTGTATTGTTTAAAAACCCCATTATTTTGGGTAATATTGAAGCATAAGAAAGGTACAGTTTATTCTTTATGACAAAACGGATGCTAATCCTATGTTACTCCTTCCATGATTCAACAAACTTAAAATTTGTCCTAGGTATTGTCTTACAACAAATATTTCTATTTCTTTCAATGTAAAATAGTTAATATTACCATAAAAATGAATAGTACTATTATGTAGCATCATGAGAAGTTTTTGGTTAAAAAGTTACTTTATAAGAAACAACGTACCTATCAGAAAAGAAAATCAACAGAATCAGTGACAATACTTTGGATTATTGTAATTGAAAAACCATTAAGCCTTAGAGATTTTAACCATTATTTGGATATTCAAGGGCTTTTTGGTGTCATGCCAACGAATCCATTGAATCAGCTTTACTACATAAATCTATTTATACAGCAACTATATGATTCATTACAGTTATTTACTGCAAATAAAGGAATTATAACAACTGAAATTGGGATCTCTAAAACCTGTGTTCAGGCAAATGTGCTGTAGCCCCTATTGTGGCGATTAGTTCTGTATGACTGACTGAATATTATAAATGATCAAGGTTTTGACAAGCAACAATATATAGATGACTGTGTCATTGTAAGTTAACGAATGCTTGGTAGTACTGTATTTGATTTTATACATTTTATTGTACTCCAATTATTTGAATTTGAGATAAAGATAAAAAGATTTTATATTAATCCAGCAGAAACAGCCCTTGTACTTTTCATAAAAAAAAGAAAGAAGATTTCCAAATCCTACTCAATAAAAATATTAAACTTAAACTCTTAGTGGTATGAAAAGATGTTGACGTCCCTTTAGATCACACATTCCCAAAGTGGGTTCCTCAACGGACTGTCTGGAGTTCCGCGAAAAACATTTAGAGAAAACATTTTTCTATTTTTTTTTATTTATTTTTAGTGGCTATGGATTTATTCTGTGTTTCTTGTGAATCATGCAACCGAATAATACTTATATACATAAGTAGAAGTGGCCAAATTGTATTCATATTTAGGATGAATCACTAGTCAGTTTTTGGAGCTTTCTGATTACCTAATTTATTTCTATTGTAAAAATAGCACTTCACACATTACTGCCACTTCCCACTTCCTAATTATGTAAACCGTTTTTTTTTTTCTTTTACACTAGCATAAAAACTAAATACCAAAGTAGACTTAATGCTCTGTCTGACTTGAGAATCTAACTTTCAACCATAAAAACAAAAATGATTAAAAAATAAACTTTGTGTTTAAGTTGCTAATAATTCTGTTTCTTGTGTTATGTTGAAGATATGAAAATTAAAATATTTTAGTTTTGAATTTTTCTTCGAAAAATGCACATTGCAGTAATATTACTTTTTAATTGTTTTTAAACATACATACTATTTATGAAAGCATATGAAAATATTTATATTATGGTTGCATAAAATCATTAGAAACTGGGTTTCCTGGGAAAGTTACTGAAGCAAAATGGTTCCGCGTCGAAAAATTTTTGAAAAACTCTGCTTTAGATGATAGTATAAGCTGGCAAAATTATGCAACAGATATATTTTCAAAGACCACAAATGCAATGTTCTGTTGTAGGATATTCTTTCGTAGAACATAGAATGTTGTCTTCAAAGTTCTACATCAAGTCAAAAAAAAAATTGTCCTATGATAAACTAATATGATATGATATGTTTTTTGTGATATTCTAAATTAAATGAAAATAGCATCAAAATTAGGGCCAGTCAATAAGAGACATGCGTGTTTCTTTGATCTTCTAAGATAAGTTAAGCAATGTTGGTAGTTATCATGCTAGGTTGGTAAGATGACTTGTCCATCTCCATCGGTAATGCCGCTTAACCATGGTTAACAGGTAATGAATGACAAATGAGGTAAATCATACCTCTTGGACAGCAAGACAGTCGCAAAGCATATATATGAGCTAGCAAATAAAACAAATAATCTAATAAAAAAAATAATAAATCATAGAATAAGATGCATTTTGAACTTTTATAAATCGAACGAACTTCACTTTGTAACCGTGAAGATTCAAATGGAATTCAATAAGCTTCTATTTCTACAAATTCTTTATTACAATGAGAATCAAATTTCTTTTTGTTTTCTTCTTCTTCCTTTCTTGAAGCAGTCTAAACTTCTAATTCCTTATATATCGAAAAAAATTCCTTTTGTGTCATAAAATGTGCTTTTCTTAAGTTTCAAATACAGTACAGTTGTAAAGTTTCTAATATAAATAAGATGACTATAACTCAATGTATCATTGAGTCTATTCAACTTGTTTAGAAACTATAATTCATCCACTTTATTATTTGGAAAATTATTGATTTCTTGATTAAAAATGTGTAGTAATATAAAAAATAAATTATAATAATATTTTTTTTTGAAATAATTGTTCCTTGTATTTATCGAACCATTAAACTTTGCACGGTGAGGCAGATAAGCTGTGATGAGTAAGTGTTTTCAGTACATTAAGTCATTGTTATGCCATATAATAAATAACTAAAAAAAGAATATAAGAAAAGCATACATTTTAATTTCAATATTAAATTCAATAATACATGCCAATATATGTTGTTTGCAAAACTGAACGTTCTTTTCCCTCTGTATTCCGTCTTCTTTGGCATTTTTAATGTTATAGGATTCTAAATGCATTTCGCAGGCTTGCGGGTAAAGTATGATAGCGATTAAACCCTACCTTCTACATGATATATTTTTTGCTTTTTTTTTTTTCATTTAGCTTGACGTGTTCACAGTGACTTTTAAATGTTTTCGTGAGGAAGGTGCTAGATAACAGCGTGTTATGCAGCACCTAACAACTCTTGTGCGTAAAATGACTCATTCAACATATCATTAATAGTTACTTTTCATACTATGTCAAGAACGCCATCTTTAGGCTCTTTTCAAGGGCTTCATGAAATTTTTAGTGCCTTTAGTTTTCAAAGGAAACAAGTAATTGTTTGATCGTAACTAATTGACTAATTTTAATAATAGTTTCATAGTGTCAGCTGATATACGTTGGTTGGGTACTGTTTTCACACATCAGGTCAATTTGTTTACATATTTCTTTTCCTTATGATAAGCATAATAACCTTTACTCAAACCTTGAACCTTCTTCTTGTATCATCATTTTATTCTCCATAAGATCTTCTGTAGTTCCTTTGAACTGCATTTTTTATCTGCACTGCACTAAATGTGATGCTTTTTCCGTAATTTCGGCTTCTGCCAAGTTGAGCTTTCGTTTTTAACAATCATAAGTTTCAGGTTAGTAAACGCAACGACCTTTCGCTTGCCATACATTCAAATCTCAAGGACTCAATAGTAATGACTGTTTCTTTTACCAAATTCTGATACAGATCTCTGATTCTAGCTTTAATTTTATTTTCAGAGCTCATAAGAAAGCACTTATAACTATTTTTGAAGGTACCCAAATTCAACACCCTTTTATTGAATTTCCAATACTTACTATACTTGAGGATTCTTTTTCAATCATGTAAACATTTCATTTTAAGGCTTTGAAGAATTTATATGATTTAAAATTTCTCAAAGTTCATTTATGATATTCTTTTTATACATTCTGTTTATGTCTGGGAAGGTAAATGTGGTCTTGCATTTTAATGCAAAAGAAAAAGTATATAACTTTTTTCAAAACTTTTGTAGATACTTAAAGTCTCCGTGTTATGGTATGAAGCTTAAATTTTATATTTTGCTTCTGAATTACACTGTAAGTGTGCCTATTGTTTTTCGACTATATGATATCGAGAAACAGTGACTTCTTTTTACCAAAATATGTTTCTTTTCTCCTCAACTACTATGCTTTAACTGCTGAAACTTTGGAAATTATATCAAACTAACAACAGCATTAATCTTCAAAAATAGCAGATACGTTAAAAACAGAAATAGTATGTTATTGTATAAAGTTTAAAATATTTTACTTGTGATTGACTCCAAAATCTTTTCAACACGATACAAATCAAACCGTTTAATGGATCATAACGAAATCATTTCCAAAAATAGAACATTTTAAAAATATGACGTGAATTCTCTTTTGTTGAAATTATATGGACAAAGAAACGTTATGATGGATTTTATGTTTTAAGATAATTTTTTTTTATTAGAAATATAATATACTAAGAAACATTTATTTAAAATCAGTTACTCCTCCTCCCCCTTGTTAGATATTTTTGTCAAAAAAGGAACAATTCGTAGTCAATCATACTAGTACAAAACTTAAAAGGCTTCATTTGAGACATTAACAAATTTAATGAAACAAAATATTAATAGTTTATTTTACAGAGTTTATTTCGAATAGTAAAATCATAGAGTGCTTTACAGAAAGTGTCAATGTAATCACATATGGTCTCATAGATGAAAAGTTTTTGATTTCAAGATAGAAGTACCATCTGGTATATAAAGGAATAATGAAGGCAGAAAAATAAGCTAAATCTCATCTGAGCACTTGGATAGAATCGAATACAGGACAAAGGGGTGGAACCCAAAAAACCTTCATCGGTCTCGAGCTTTTTTTTTGCACAAAACACCCCAGATTTCTTAAGAATGAAATTGATTTATGAATGAATAAAGAACCAGATAAAGGTTAGTAGAACATCCGGCTCTAAATTCAGTATAAAATGCTCATTTCAGCTCTACATAATTTAGTAAAGAAAATAATAAATATTCAAAAGAAGGATTTATAAATGCATATATAATATCTAACAGGACATTACCATCTTAACTATCATTTAAGCTGCAGTAAAGATCATGCGAACAAGCAGGCTATAAGAGGTGAAAACTTTTGAACAAACTCTATATCAGGAGGAAGCGATCTCCATTAATACTAGGATTTATGGAAAATTACACCTAAACTAATGAAAGTGAGAGACATTTATGTGCAATTATCGAATTGAATTAAACACATGAAAGCTAAATTTGATTTCAGAAACGATAAAGTGTATTGCAATAACTCTGACGTGGAATTGTGGGCCCAAGTTGGGATACTTAGGCACTCGCTTTAATAGTAATAAGAACAATAACATATATAACAAGAAAAATATAGCAAATCAATGAATTGTTATGGATCAATAAATATTATGTGTTGTAACTATTAAATAAAATTAGCTGTTAAAAAAACAAATTAATTTATTAAATTTAAAACATGTGTGTTTGATTAACACTTTACAACACTGCTGATATTTCGTCCATAACCACTCTTAAAAAAAACAAAACTCAATTGAATGTCATCGAGTCTGTACTGTGTTGGCGTATAAGTTGAGCGCAGAGCACCGCAAATTTTTCATTTATTATTTATTTTAATTATGTTTTATTCTTATTATATATTTGTTTTTATTTATTTCAACATTTATTTTTATTTATATTGTTTTAATTTTTCATTTTTGGATTTATATTGCTATTTATATTTATTTTTTACTATTATTCATTTGTAGCAAAATTGCTCCTTTATCCTTTCGTAAAGGATAAAGAAAAAGGCTTTTGAAAAAGAGTCTTCGGTCCTTGTATGCCTTTGAGAGCTGCACTTCTCTTCCTGATGACTGTCACTACCTAAATATCGTAGTTAGTTACTCTATTGTGTTTCATCTCGGATAATTTATTTTATTTAGTTTATTGAGTCGTTTTTAGCATCACTCTTGCAGCATGTATAAAATTAATCTTCACAGCAGCTTCTGCACTAAATATCTTCTTGGCAGTGACCTCTAATTTTTGGGCTACTTCTGGCCAAGTAGGCCGTAATCCCAAAGCAAGCTGGTCAGAAAACTGCTCACGATATTCCTAGATTATAGAGATAAACACAGATTAAATAACTACAATTAATTAATTAACAGTATAAACTGTTCTAATGTACGAAGTTTTTATCTTTAGCTTATCAGCATTATATTGACTAACACTTTTATAAATTTAAATTATGAACAAATAGTACAAGAAACGTTTAAAGGTAGCGTTAGTAAGAAGGTAGTTTAGGTAGTGGTGCATAAGTAGTAGGTCGAAAGGCAGTAAAAGGAACCTAACTATGGAAAATGTCCCTCTACTGGGCTTAGCACTTCTTCATTATCTAGCTCCTTATTTCCGATTTTTGTTAATTGATATTAACGAACCAAAAGTTATTTAACAACGTATTGCATTTAAGTTAAAACACCAGAATGTTGTAAGAAACATTGGAAGGTTCTAGAGCATTTCAATTACTGGTAGCCATAGAAATGCACCAAGGTGAGATAACAGAATGTCAAGGCAATCTTTGTTAACAACGAATAATCAAAATACTTTACAACATATTGCATTTTTTTTTTATTAAAATTCTTGCAAATTTTTAAATATATATTTATCAATTAATGAAGGGTTTCATATATCAGTAGTGCGTTGGTTCTCCACTTTTGCTGCTCTTCCTCTGAAGAAGGCTTGAAAGTAAAATTATTTGTTCACCTAGTTGACCATTTTGTGTTCTATTTACTAAGATTAAATTACATTTACATTCTACGTGAATATTCTATCGAAGAAAAAAAGAAAAAATAGTTACATATTGATAATATATTCTTTACTATTAAATCAATATTTTAACAATTAATGATAAGTTGGTGTCCTTTAATATACTACCACGGTTTACAGTTTTACTGAAATCAATCTCTTTAATTAACTTAGTTTTTATATCATTTATTTAAAATTATGTTTTATTTAATTTGCCTTATATCTAAACAATCTTCAGTGAAATGCATTTCATTTAAATAAAATAATTAAAATGTTTTAAATTTAATAAAACATTGGAGCTCTATGATTTAATTCGTGATAACAATGGAAAGTTACAGTGAAGAAAGTAAAATTACTTTTACTCCAAAGCATGTAGCTAAAAAAAAAAGGAAAGTATTTTATCTCATTTTTTCATATTTTTTTTTAGTCTTATGATAATATTTGCGTTTAAATTTTAGAAATAAAGTTGAAAGTTTATTTCAGAGGCATAAGTTTATAATTTTTTTTGTGTTTTAAATATTTTCCTTTAATATTGTTTTGTTTTTTAAACTACCTTGTAAATTAAAAAAAAATCATGTTCCGAATCGTTAAAATCTGTGCTGGCTGAAATATTTTTACCATTAATATATATTGTTTGAATATTATTAAAACATTAAAAACTAATTTAAGTTCTGAGATTTACAAAATCAGGGGAATAACAAGTAATTTATATTTAGGTTATTTCGTATATTTGTAAACTAAATTTACTTTGCTACCTTTTTGCCAACACTATATTAATTAGTTTTCTCCTAGACTTGAGCGAACTACTAACATGGGACGTACTCACCTTGACCTCTTGTCTATGATTCTCATTGCCTGACTTAAAAGAGTATCAGTAAGTAATTATACCAAATGTAAACATTGCTAAATTTTTATTCACCTTAAAGTAAGATAAATAATCCAAAAATATACTTAGAGAACTCTGATGTTGTTGTTTGAATATTTGCACACAGATGAAAATTGGAATGCCTGTTAATACCAGTCTATGATTAATTATTCCAATAAATATTAAAGAAAACAGTTAGCAATATATTACTTTATAACTAATGAAATAAAAAGAAAGAAGAATAAAAAGTAAATTCTCTCAACTCAAATCAAATAAAATTTATGACTCCAGATGTTATACAATAAACCTGACGAGTTTTTCTACGAAAGATCTCAGTCCCATGTTTGGACATATTATTGTTGTTTAGATGATGTTTTTTTTTATATTTCACGTATTTTTTTAATTCTTTTATTTCATATATATAAAACAAATTTTATTTATCAGGAATTGGTCAGTTTTCCAGGTTCAAATCAAACTATCAAAGGGAACATTTTGATTTAACAACCATATTTGGAAAGTATTTATTATTATAAATCTTTATTTCATCATTAGAACTTACCATCATATTGGTTTGTTAAGAATTAACCTTCTTAACTTACCATATTCGTCTTAAGATAATTGATATTCTTACACGAATTCTATGAAAAGAAAGAAAAATATAATATTTCGAAATTTTTCTGCATTACTCATCACCTTTCCACTATTCTCACACAAATACTATGAATGTGGAAAAATTTATCAAATTCTTCAAACTTACTATATTACTGTTAATGTTTTGACTACCCTCAGACAAACACTATGAAAATGATAAAATTTATAAAATTTTAAAATTTAAACTTTTTGACTATTTTCATGCAACTTGAATAAAAATAAAAATATATAACATTTTGAAAATTTATTGCATGAATTAATACGTGAATACATGATAGTTTGTTTGTGGTCTATTGGAAATGCTACTCTGACACAACTTAATAAATACCTTTATTCTAAACCCTTTCCCCGTCCAATCCCGAAATGGCTTAAAAAATAATTGTAACAATAAAAATAGACAAAACAGTCAATAGAATGATATGTTCGATGAATGAAAATATTGTTTTATAAATAGAAGAAAAAACATGTATATAACACGTAAAAACTGCGTTTATTTTGAAAGATCTAAATTCAGTATTAAAAGGTTAATCTACTAGTATTATTTATAAAGATGAAATCCCACACATATTTTTATTCAACTCGTTAATGTGAATTATTGTTAACAATTCTCGTCAACAATAAATGAGAATGATTTTTTTTTGTTTAATTTGTAGTTTTACATTCTAATTTAAATTCTTTTATTTGTAGTTTTATGAATGTAAGTTTTAATAATTACCATGTACTGCATTCATTTCTTATTTTGCACTTATGGTCAACATTCTCATCTCCTTTATTTTGATAGATTTAGTTGTAATTCTTTTAAATCTTAAACACTTAATACCTATTTGTTTATAGCTTTCAGAGAGTACGGATATCTTATTTCTTATGGAATACTCTTTATTTATGAGAGAGTGTTACGTAACATATATACATCACAGTTAGTACAAAGATAGGATATGCAATTTGTCATAAAATACAAAAGATATAATAAAGAGAACGTCATGGAATCCATAAATAAAGTGGGAAAACATACTAATGTAGAAATAAAGCTGTTGCCCAACATAGTTAATCATTTTTTACTTTCCTATAAGTAAAGTTTAGCGATCGTGAAAGAATTACATGTTTTGAGTTCTTAGAAGTCGTTTTATGAAGTTTTTCGATGATGTCTGTATGTGAGTGGTGTGTGTGTGTGTGTCTCACACACGCTGGGTATAAACCAATAAACATGGTGTATTTTTTCCACCAATAAAAAAAGTTGGTAAGTATACCTAAAACCAAAAAAAATGATATACTTTCACTGCTTTTTAACTGACGTTTTTAATTTCGTAATATGTGGTTTTCAAACACATGGAATGAGCAAAAACTCATGGTATAAAAAATGACGTTTGTTATCAACATTTGAAATATTGTCTCAAAGGAGAGTCATTCTTCCTTCGCTTTTGTTGAGATCGAGGTTACTGGTTCTCTTCCACTCTGAGTGTATGCTGTATCTCGACTTTAGAGAGCTGCGCACCCAAAAGTAACATGTAAAATCACCATTAAAATTTGCAGCGACATTTTTGTTTATTAATTGGGATAGATGTTTATGGGTCACTGACATTCTGGAGGCTAGAGACCTTCTTTTAATCATCATGGTGAGGAATCTTTCCTGTCTTTACGTTTCAGGCCAATCACTCATCCGGGCTAGATATCTCTTTAGAATATGCCTCCTAAAATAGATGCGGTAAAAATCATCTAAGCAAAAGAAAATCATTTCCATAAAGACTAAAAATGTTAATCAACAGCAGTGTTAATCAAGTTATTCTTTAAAGTAATTTAAACGATATTTTTATTTTCTTCATTGTTAAGAAATATACAAACTGAACTGAAGTATAATATCAATTTAACGGTCTAATTGTACCATTTATAATAGGAGGAATTTGTACAGAGAAAGAAGCAAAAATTGTTTTTTTTTTCTTCCTAAGGCAGTTATAAAGAGTTGAGACTCCACTACAGAGCATTGAGAGTGTTCTCTTAATTTTTATTAAACAGTAAAGAAAAACAAGTAGAAGTAATCTCTTTTCGTTGCAAGCACCTTTTATATATCCTTAAGTCTAACTATCAATACTAAGAGCTTAGAAAACGGCAGTGGATATGATTTAAATAATGTATTTCAATCAAATAAACTAATGGTAGCTTGAATTAATATTACGCTAAAATATTGCTAGTAGATTATTTGCTAAATAGTTGATGCCAAAAATTTTGGTGAAATGCCAGACGGACATAAAGCTAGTTATTCACTTGACAGATGACTATTATAGCGTTTTTTTATTTTTAGAATTTCATTATTTTGTTTATAATTTTAATGCATCAAATGGAAAAAAGATATTATATTTGGTATTGTGTTTCTTATTCAATATATATATATATATGTTAAACATGTTATTGTCAACGACAATATTTTTTTATAAAATGAAGCCTGAAGAGGGAATGGGGTGACTTGTTGATAAAATTAAAACATGTTCGTACGGAGGAGACGCCCTAACAAGCTGACGTACTCTTGGAAAGCAACTCCTTTGTTATAATTCAATTTTGTTCAATTATAGTGATGCACTTTATGCTGCTCTCTGAGAGAAGACGTGATTAAGTTTTCAGCTGAATGACTAACGGAAGTTTGCCTCTCCGGCATTCTCTGATATTACTTCCAGATTCTACTCCCTTATTAGCATTAAAAGTCAATATGGCCTTGTCACAATGCCAACATCTTTTTCCCTTGCAAAACTAAAGTAAAAATTACGTTCAAAACCATTCATTTATGCAGTTCTTGCGCTTTTCCAGTCAATCATGACAACTTTTCGCGTTAATTTCATATCACAAGTATTTGCAAATTAATTTCCATACAATCATTATTTCATTGAAACAAAAATATTTCTGATTGTAGACTTATTTCAATAAGACTATATATTAAATTGCACAAGAAAAAGCTTAATTCATACATCCATCAAAATGTACATATTCAAATTCACGGTCAAGTTAGAACAGTTTCCAGCCATTATTAGATAACAACAAACAAAAAGTTATCTAGCAAGAACATTAACGATTAAAACAGTATGCAGGGAGAATACTAAGTAGGAAAAATAAGGTTAATATAAGTAAGTGGAATAAAATTTAGAAAGAAAAGTAATCGAGTAAAAGTTTTACTGGGGAAAATACAAACTTACTAGACATTAAATACCATTTATAATAACTAAGAGCACAAATCAGCATGAATACTAATATACTAAGGATTGAACTATAAGGCATACTACAGAGCAGTAATACTAACTAAGAACATCTGTACTTGAAGAGATAGAACTAATGAGCATAGCAACTAACAGAAACATGACAATCAAAACAAATCAGGAGTGACCTACCCTCAACTCAACTATAAGTAAACATAATATCTACGTCTTGGGTATATAATGTCCCATTTAGATATAATAGAAACGACTAAATGGCAGATGCTTATTAGTCTTTCATTCATTCACTCTGTAGGTATTACAGAGAGTGATTGAAACAGTTATAAATATATGCGCGGATTTCTGTATATAACTCAATGGATGCATATAATATCATCTGTATTACCGCAGCAGTAATAACAGTTTTTTGAAACCAAATTGAAGATTTCATGTGACAAAAATCTCGTATATGAGAAAATGGCTTTTGTTCCTATAGCCAGTGGTCTCAAACGACCAACGAATATTTCCATGCACTTCAGTACACGTCATAATTAGCAGTTCCGGTCAGAAACTATGACAGGTAATGTGGCTCACCATTACTAAAATGGATATCAAGTAATGAATGAGCCATACTTTCTTTCGCTGCAACACCATTATAAGGTAAAGGTCTAATGGTGTTGGCATTGAAAAGCAAATAAACATTTAAACTTATTTTTATTTTAGTGAATATGTGTCCGAAGGTATTCTGTAATTTGGTGATGGCTTAATAGTTATCAAACAGGCGTTGATTATTTTTCAACTATTTATAATATGCTGCAGTGATGAGCCAAGTATTGATGTTTGTATTGTCTTAAATTCACTAATTTTCATTAAATTAGTGAACTTTAAATTCACTAAACTTCCATTTTAATTAGATTTTAGACTTCTTTTTAGTATACATAGTATAGTATGTTTGTTAGTCTATGTACAGCGTCAATATGTTTCATATTGATTGAAACGGTTTTTGTTAAATTCATTGAACTAACTCATCTTTAATAATTTATTTGTTGAGTTCAATATATAAGTGATTCTGATGAGAAACTTAACTTACAAGTATGTTATTATTTATTATTATGTTTACTCCACTGAAATTTTCAATGTATTGTAAATCACTTTTCCGGCGTTTGCAGTGTTACGTTATCTTTCTCTATACTGTATAGATTATACAAACCGTATTTCATTGTTCTATTGAATTATAACTTGACATCCTTTCAAGCTAAATAACATCCAGGTTGAGATTGTGCCTGTCATGTTCACATCCAGTTGCTAATTTGAAACTGTTCATACCGTGAATCCTCACCGGAGATAATTAAGATGAAGTGGCGCAATGCCTGATTAAAATAATGCCAGATAATTGAATGGAATAAATAAATTGTATTTTGCAACAATATATAAAGTTAATAACCTCGTGAAAGGTCAACTCAATTAATTGATTGATTGATTTAAAGTGCATATTATTTCTGAAAATTATTATGCTAAATGTAATGTTTGAGAGTTGAAATTATTTTTGAGAAATCAAAGTACCTCAATAGAATTTTAGTCGTAAAAAACTTATATCAAAACTATTATATCCTAGAATTTGCTAAATCATTAAAAAACAAAAAAAATGACACTTCCAGATTTTTATTTACAAAATAGTATCACATAATTGCAATAATATCAATTTAAATAAATGAGATGTATATATAATCTAGCAGTATTAGTGGCAATACGTAGCCGTCATGCAGTGATATGTAAGCACAATTTAGGATTTTTATTTCACTTTTGGATTCCATTGATTAACAAAACCAAAGAAAGTGATCACTATTCCTTCTAATTGCATCATTATTCTTCATTACAGTTTTCATTCTAAAATTTTATTAAATTGCTTGTTTTCAATCGAATAATTATTACATAACTTCTAATCCTTTTCCGAGTGGTTTTTATTAAAAACATTTATTTGTAAAGTAGATTTCGTAAAAACTGTAGTAAAATAGGTGATATTTAGTATTGTGTTTCTACTTATTTATATAGGTTGAAAGATTTTAGCCTTGTTTCTCATTTCTTAATGTGATTTGAATTTTGATTGTTATTTAATGTTTTTATTGTGAAATTTTGTTATATTTATATATAGTGATATATATTTTACAAATTTCTAATTGAAACAGATTTATTGAATACTTTTTCCATATTTCTTACATCATCAACGATATTTCTGTATGCAATTACATTCGCAATAAATACCTTTACAATGTAAATTAATTTTTAGGGAGTGGTAGAATCAAAGGTGATATACAATCAATATGGTCTCTTATTTTACAAAAAGTTCCAAACCACTCATGCAATGAGTGTTTTATGAAATTATCAGAATGCCTGAAATATTGTGTTCTTTTTTTTTATTCGTTATATGGGCTTTAAAAACAAAAAAAAAGGAAAATATTGATTCCCTTATTTATTATCTAGCAGAAATACTCATATGTCTGTAAAAAAAAAATAGAAGAAAGAGCAGTTTGATGGTGATGGAGAATCAATGTGTGCTGTGTATGTGTGTGTATGTTTCATTTGTTTTGCCAACAAAAGCCTCATTGGGAAGAGAATGAGTCTAAGGAGTGATGACCAGTGGCCTAAGCTTGCGGTGACTGGCTGGAGGAAAGTGATTTGCCTCTTTCAGTCAACACAATAATGACTTCATTTGTGCCCCACTTACACAATGACAGCAACTTTTCAGCCCTATTATTCTAATTCTAATGTATGAGTATTTTAGCTTACAAACAAATAATTTGATATTTGAATGTAATTTCAGTTGGCCGTTATACACTATTATTCATTTAAGGAAATATTTTATGACAAGGCATAGGTTAATAAGATATTATAGTAAATATATTTACTGCATTCACAGAGTATGCATAGATATATATTAGTTATGTATACCATTCATATAAGTTAAACGTTAGAACTCTTTGTAAAGAATTTGTACGGGTGTTATTGTATTTTTTAGTGCATACATATGAAGTGTATGTTAAAAGAGATACTAATGTTGCGTGAGTCAAAATAAAATATGTTAATGAATGCTTTTTAACATTTCTGTGGTCTGTATATGACGGGTACATAAACTGCTAAGTTTACATAAGATAAGGATATATCATCTTATCTCACCTAAATCAAATCAACCCAAAGTTAAACCAACTCAGTGAGTTCGTGTTCACCATGGAATGGAGTTAGAGTCCTTCAACCACAAACTGGTTGAAGGACTCTAATAGCAGTATGTGAAGTAAGATAGTACTGAGCGGAGTGTTATTTAGTACTTCTGTTATCAGAGTGATAAGGGTAACACAAATGAAACAAAAAGCACAAGGTGCCATTAACTACACAGAATGCTTAGGACTAGTTATTGAGAATTTATTTCTTCATAAATAAGATACTTCAGATTGAGAAGGTTCAATATTTTAATTTTAATTTTAGTTTTTAATTTATGGGCCTTTTTCAAGCTAGACAAACAATTTTTCACTACAGAGACGAAGGAAGGAAGAAGATGACAGAAATAGGAGTAGGTATCGCACATGGTATTTGTTCAGATTTTAACTTAGTATACCTGCTCTCTTAAGGCTGCCTAGCGATACTTACCGGCTTAGGGTGGCTTAACAGTACCTGCCCTTCTAACTTTGCCCAATGTTACCTGGCTAGTCTGGGACCCTTCGCCTATTCACTCCCTTCTCAACCAGCAAGCAGTCAACACCTCAAGCATTCTATTCTGAACCCTCAAGCAAGCAAGACATCAAGCATTCACTTCCCAACCTCCAAGCGCCCACTCTCTCCACCATCAGTCAAGCATCTCTGTCATCACACGCAACTCTCCAACCAAGCAACAACTACCCTCAAGCAACCCCAGTTGTGATACCAGCCACAACAGTATTCATAGATAAAAAGATTTCACATAAAGACGTGAAATCTTTATATATATGTTATAAATACATATTGTCAAAGTGTAACAATGCATTAATAATAATTTTATGGTATATACAATTTTCTTGTCGGTCAAAGTCAATTCAACAATGCCCTCATTACGTCTGGAGTGATTGATTATACAATTAGTCCCAATTGAGTTCTTGAGTGTGGTGTAAAAACATATTGTATTATCGTCATAATTTGCATAACTTTATTTATGATAGTGTAACTGTAATAAATTTGCAAATAAATAGAATATATTCCCTTTCAAGACTTATGATTATTTTAAGAAATTGTGATATTTAGTATTCATATATCGAGTAGAGTAATATTATTTAGTAAAAATAATCAAGACAAACAAGAATTTATTCTTATATTATAGATTAAAGAGCATGCTAAAAGAAATTTTATCTCTGAAATAAATGTTTTAGTTAAGTTGACGGATATACAAGTATATAGTCTGTTGAATTCATAGACTGAAAATAAAATCTTCTAACTAATATTGTGAAATAGATGATATCTGTATGTGAGGTTTTCACATAGATACTTAAATAGCAGGAGTTTTACATACCATGCTTTAGATCCATAGCCAAATTATAATATGTTTTGTTCTATTCTGTGTACTTTGTTTTTTAACAAAATATAGACGTTATAAATAACCATTTTTTATAAATATATATGTTATATGCTAATTTAATTCTTTGACGTTAATGTTTTCTCGTTATTGGCTGCTATACTATTTTTTTTACGACAAATCTTCAAATGCACAGAAAAACCTTCAGTATGATAGCACTAGTATTAAGAAATCGATCTCGTGATTCCAGTCAATACGGATTTAACAGATTTTATTTACTTATTAAATAATATATTTTATTATTATAATATTTAATATATATATTATTTTATTTATTTTACTTTTTTGCAATACTTTACTTCCTTTCCAATTTTTCTCCTTTCTCTCTTGAGATTGTTGATAAGATTAAACTCAGCTCGTGTGAGCCAGTGATTAGACTTGCTTTTCCTCTCTAGCTATCAACATCTCCTCCTGATGATGTTGCTTATTGAAATATTGAAGTGAGTCTTTTTCTTTGTGTATTTGATTTTGCTTGTGTAATTTATTCAATAATGAGATAAATATTAAATATTAAAATTAATTTAAATAATTAATCCTATGATAAAAAAAATAAAACTTTTAAACCTAAAATCTAACAAGTACCTAACAATAATTAAACTGTAAGTTTTTGACACGCATTGGTATACATTATTAAACAAATCGTTAAAGAAGTAAAATTTGCATGTAGTTTAATGTGATGTGAATCGATTCATAATCAACGTAGTCTATTAAATCTCTGTGAGATCGCTCTCTACTCCACTCCACTCTCTCCACCATGTCAGTTTTCAAGACATCATCTGTTCATCACACGTACAACTCATCCAACCAATGCACATATCTACCCTCATAGCAACCCAGTTTGTGATACGCTAAGTCCACATGACATGTATTCATATGATAAAAAGATTTCACATAAAGACGTAGAAATCTTTATATATATGTTATAAATACATACTTGTCAAAGTGTAATAAATGCATTAATAAATAAATTTTATGAGTATTATAAAATTTTGTTGAGTCGGGAAGCAAAGTCAATTAAATTGCCTCATTAGGAAGTCTGGAGTGATTGATTATACATATTAGTCGCAATAGTGAGTTCTTGAATGTGGTTAAAAACATACTTTGTGACATATATCAGTCATAAGCTTTGACTTAATACTTTATATTAATGATTAGTGTAACTGTAATAAATTTGCAAATACTAATAGATATGATATTCCAGGTTTTCCAAGACTTATGATTCACTTTAAGAAATTGTGATATTTAGTATTCCATATATCGAGTAGTAGTAATAAATTATTATAAGTAAAAATAATCAAGACAATACAAGAATTTATCTTATATTAATAGATTAAAGAGCATTAAAAGAAATTTTATCTCTGAAATAAATGTTTTAAAGTTAGGGGAGTTGACGGATGATACAAGTATATAGTCTGTTGAATTCATAGACTGAAAATAAAATCTTCTAACTAATATTGTGAAATAGATGATATCTGTATGTGAGGTTTTCACATAGATACTTAAATAGCAGGAGTTTTACATACCATGCTTTAGATCCATAGCCAAATTATAATATGTTTTGTTCTATTCTGTGTACTTTGTTTTTTAACAAAATATAGACGTTATAAATAACCATTTTTTATAAATATATATGTTATATGCTAATTTAATTCTTTGACGTTAATGTTTTCTCGTTATTGGCTGCTATACTATTTTTTTTACGACAAATCTTCAAATGCACAGAAAAACCTTCAGTATGATAGCACTAGTATTAAGAAATCGATCTCGTGATTCCAGTCAATACGGATTTAACAGATTTTATTTACTTATTAAATAATATATTTTATTATTATAATATTTAATATATATATTATTTTATTTATTTTACTTTTTTGCAATACTTTACTTCCTTTCCAATTTTTCTCCTTTCTCTCTTGAGATTGTTGATAAGATTAAACTCAGCTCGTGTGAGCCAGTGATTAGACTTGCTTTTCCTCTCTAGCTATCAACATCTCCTCCTGATGATGTTGCTTATTGAAATATTGAAGTGAGTCTTTTTCTTTGTGTATTTGATTTTGCTTGTGTAATTTATTCAATAATGAGATAAATATTAAATATTAAAATTAATTTAAATAATTAATCCTATGATAAAAAAAATAAAACTTTTAAACCTAAAATCTAACAAGTACCTAACAATAATTAAACTGTAAGTTTTTGACACGCATTGGTATACATTATTAAACAAATCGTTAAAGAAGTAAAATTTGCATGTAGTTTAATGTGATGTGAATCGATTCATAATCAACGTAGTCTATTAAATCTCTGTGAGATCGCATATCCAATTATATTGCCAATGGCTTTTCCTATCAATTGGTAGAGTTTTTAAGAACATGACTGTTAATAAAGTTACAATACAGTAACTGTACATATTTTCCTAGTAGAATATCAGTTTTCAGTTTTACTGGCTTAATGATTCGATATTGGAAATGTTTCAGCATTGTTTAATAGAAATACTTGTATAAACGTAAGCAATTTCAAGTTATAGATTTAAAAAAAACCTCTGAATGATTCAATATAAAATTAATAAATAAATATATTACGAGTAGTTTATAAATATTATTGATTGTAGAGAGAGAAGGAGAGAGTGATGATTGTATTAGAGGGAGAGAGAGAGAGAGTGATTACATTATAATATATCGCTGAAAGATAGGTTCAGAATCTATATAAAAAGTATACCTTTACGTGGAACATAATGAGAGCAGTACAGAATCGCTTAGTGGATCTTTAAGTACTCGTATATTATTAAACTTATTATGTTAACTGTCAAGACTAGTTGCAAGTGATCCTAACAGTCTATATGGAGTACTACCAATGGGTGGTTTCTCCACTCTTTATTCCACCTTTATGTAGCATGTATCACTATTACTCATTACCCCGATAAGGGTAGTTGTAATACAAAAACAAATAAAAAAAAAAAAAACTTATCAATAAATTTAATCTTTCTGTATGTAAGACATATGTCTTGGAAAATTTTCAAATCACGAAAACTCTACTGGTCTCTAATCTGTTAAGTGATTTGATAAAAGTGCTAGAGAGGGGGGGGAGGGAGAGGTAGGTGGGTTACTTTATATAATAACAAATAAAAATAGGTGGGTCAATAAAAATAATAACAAATTTGCAATAAAGATAATATACACTTTGGACACTAATAGACCCATAATTACAGCCAAATAATATTAATTAAAGTTTATAATAATAATAACTCAATTACAGAAAAGTTGTCTTATTGTTTGTATGCACACAGGAGACTGCTTATTAAAATCAGTATAACGTTGCAAAAGATATCCCAAAAATGAAAATCCTCTAGGAGCACCCAATTCATATTTTTTTTGCCTGACTACCTCGTGAATAGAGAATTTTTTATGTACTACCTGTTGTTTGAATTATTTCGAATACAATGAACTTGTGTCAATTATGAATAATTTTGTTTCATTTGATGTGCTCTGGACTCACTACTATTGGATTTTTATTTTTCACTGGCTTTATTTAATGATGTGAATGGCTCTTTCAGTTTTTTTTTTAATATTGATTTTTATTGTTAATTGTTTATTGATTAATATTGTTTTTATTCTAATTTTATTAATTTTTTTTCTAAAACTTTTTTCAATTTTTCTAAAATTTTTTCCTAAAACTTTCAAATTTCAATGAAACTATGGTTTAACACTTACGTCATATGGCTATTTATTGAGGTTAGTAGTTAATTTTTAGCGATGAATTCGTCACCTACAATAATCTAAAATTTAATATCAATTTGGAATCTTCAATACGACTTGTACGGGAATTCAACAATAAAAATGGATTATCATGGTTAATGCATCTTTTCCGTGATATTGTCTAAAAGAGGAGAGAATGTTCTCACTGTATATAACACCTTTTACTAAGGTTTATAAATCAATTAGACCTGTAGAGTGATTTTTAATTTTAATTTCACACGCCTACATACTCAGGCTCACACGAAATATTATTCAATGTATGTCTAAATGTTTAAAATTGCCAGAAAAACTCAAAATTAATTCTTTTTATCAGTATCATTATATGTTTAAAATATTTTAATGGAAATGTCAGGGGACTGAACTTTATATTCTGTGAACGGGATAAGGAACTATAATGTCTATAACACCAAGGTATCCCATTAATTATGGCGTAACAGTAAAGTAATGAATCACCCCTTAGCTTGACTCCAACTTACAAAGCTTAGTCCACAACTACCAGGAAATTGATATTAATGCTAAGTATTTTACAAAAAATAATTGTAAAAGAAGCGGTTTCGAACTTTTTTAACTCATCAACATTTTGAAATCAAAACATTCTAAATGTTTAAATGTAACCTTAAACAAAATAGTGAGTTTCTCTGAGATTTAGTACCATTAAAGAAAATATAACAGAAAAATACATTTTTTATAAAAGTACAAACCTTAATATCACAAACAGTAAGTGACCAGAGTGTTGTAGGCCAAACTTGTCAAACTACGAGAATAGGATTTAGTGGACCACCAATGCTATTTTGATGAAAATATTAATTTTTTTACTACTCGATTGCTTTATTGAAATATTAATTTGGGTAAATATAACTCATAAAATAATAACTGTATTTTGTTTTGAAAAGTATTATGGTTGAATAATCCCAATAAGTTTTGAATACTTATTCAACTTTCCCTAGAACGCTTTATAATGTTTACAGTTATGTCATTTTATTAATATATGCGTTTTTTTTTATAAATATAGTATTATTAATATCATTTGATATGAGTGGGCTAAGATCTAAAAATACAAGCAACTAACCATACTAGATTGCCAAAGCAAGAGACATCGTGTCTTTAATAGTAATATGCACTATTAGGTTTTAAAATTAAATCATTATACGTTTTATATAATTTTATTTATATATATTTTGTAAATGAAGAAGTTTAAGATGAATATTTTTACATTAGTTAAGAAAAATGCAAAGTAGTTGAGGATGGTATAAATGTATTCTGAAAGTGAGTTTTATACGTGAGGAGAGGAAATGTATTTCCTTTGAACCCAACTTGTGACGCAAGAATAGAAGTGATAAAATCTTTAATTTCTGAGATTATAGGGCAAAAGGGTGGAACGTAAAGGGTTTGGGGAGTCGAAGGGGAAACGCCTTAGGGTTGAAGTTGTAACAAGTCTCTTGCTTAGAGGACCTGAAACAAGACGCACTCTTGGCGGCTCGATCCTTCAACAAACCCGCTTCCCTGACAGTTTTCATAGACGCCGCCATCTTTTATTTATCTACAAAACTCCCCTAGCCTCAAATATTTCAACATCTAACATTATATCATTATTATGTTTCTTTTAATATTAGAAATAAAAACAAAAACTTTTTCTTAAAAGTAAATGATGAACCTATCAATTTCTGTTTTCAATATTATGAAGTCCATGACTGTATTAGTTCTACTAATTAAACTCAATGAACAGCCTTTGCAACAAACTGTGCTTAGTGAATTAATGAATTCACTAACTAATATTTTCCTCTGTTCAAATATATCAGCAAATGAAATCATTATCAACCAATCAAACAATCATTAACCTTAATTTTGGATGGATGACTCATATGCATGTATACCACAATACCCTGTAAACTTGGTGCTGATTGTTTGAGAGGCAAGGCGAACATTATTTTCTTTACTTTTATGGGGGATCTGATAACTATTTATTATGTTTAAATGTCAATTCACAATAGAAATATTTTAATACAACATCATTTGGATATATTTACAACATAAGTATTTTAATACACATCATTACATGGATCCCCATATAATATACAAAATTCTATACCTATTACGATGATCTGGCCAAAACCGTAAAGCAAATGGTAAAGTAAATGGGACGAAGTGAAGAATCGAATTCAGAGGTGAAAGACGGCAGCAGCAGCTGGTTCTTCACTGGCCTCCGTCAGTGTTGCCGCTACACTTTCAACTGAGAGAGCTACAACTTCAGGTCCTCTGTCATTAGTGCCAAGCATTAACCTTTACATCACTCCAATTCTTTTAGTACTAGTTATTTACAATCTCTATTAATCTCAGCCTTAATACGTTTACATTTCCAATCTTTCGGATGATAATCTTTCATAAGATATCCTAGAAAACGATTGCATTCCTAAATAAAATAAAATTACAGAGAGAAAACACACGGATACACTCATCATCAGGGAAGTTAACGTCTCCAAAATGCAAACCAAAACTAAGTCTTCTTCTCAGATTCACTTTGTCAGTGTTGCCACCATGGGTGATAAAGAAGAGATGGGGAAAAAATAATATTAGAGGAAAGACAACAAATATAATAAGAATGTTGAACAAAGTATATCAAATGAATTAGAACAAAATAATACAAAAAATAAATAAGAGAAATATGAAAATTAACTATTACAGGATCATCTAAATAAGAAGAATAACACAAAAAGTTGAAGAAATTTATAATATGTTTTTATTGTAATTGTTATATAAATATAAATTTTTAAAATTATGAAAAAATTATTTTTTATAATTAGAATACAAAAAAGAATAATTTCGAATAATTAAGGTTTTGAAGTTGAATCTGGGGTAGATCTATCTGTTTGAAGTTAAAATGTCTTCTCCTATTGACATTATTATTAAACATTTTTTCTTCCTCTTGGAATTTGGTCAGGGTTAATATATGGAATCACCTTTTCGCCCAAATTAACCCTGACCAAAATTCCAAGAAGAAGAAATAGTGTTTATTAGTAATTGTGGTCAAGAAAACAATACCTTAATATTATTATTATTATTATTATAGAATTTTCCCTGCCTCCTCTCCGTCTGTAAGATGAGAACACCGACAAAGTGTTTCTACAAAAGTAGCCTTCAGTCATATCTTGCATTCTGAGCGGCTTATTTTACCTCCTGATTATAACTAATAGTAAAATATCATTAACTCAAAACTTTAAAGTGGAAAAATTTTACTTGTCAAGTTTCAATATGTTTAAACAACTACAATTTATAACACGACATACTCTACAGCGGACGCTCTAGGTTGTCGGTAGCTTGACCGTCATACACTCCTGTATCACTACTTCATTGTATGAAGTTTGACAACCAAAATATAGATTTAGTTTGAAATTTAATTCTTCAAAATAGAATGTAAGCCTTATAAAATTATAAAAATACAACTTAAGATTCCAAAAATGTTAATGCGCCTTTAATTGATATTATTACGTATACTAAATAACTTAAGTTTCAATTAAATAAAAATCAAATTTTTCATATTTATTTCTCGCTTCAAAACTAGTTTCTTTTATTACATAATAAAATAAACTATTATTGTTACACGAAGTAATACCATTTTCCCTTGAGCGACAAATTAAATTAGTTTCATAGAAATCCAATATAACTAGATGTTCAGCTTGAAGTGCTGGTTAAAAGAGACAATATTTTGCAGAAGCCAGATGCTGAAATAGATAACTTAACAGCTTCACAATCTCATTATTTTCTTCTTTAAAACCTTCTAAATCCTTCCTTTTGAAAAAAGAGCTCTTCAATCTTTACAGATTGTCCTAATCCTCCCTCGACCAATGCTTGTAAGTGCCTTAACAGAAGCGCTCACTATTTCAACCAAATAAATCATTATTTTAGAGATGTTTATACTTCTTTGTACATATATATTATTTTCATTTTTAGAAGCTAATCTTAAAAAATTATTAATCAAAATTGAATAATGAATTACAAAGATTTGACAATGACGATCGTATTACATTTCATAAAGAATATTTTCCTTTTTTTTTTCTTCAAAAACATAAAATAATATACGTTTATTTTAAAGATAATTTTCTTCTTTAGCGTTAGTTATATTTATAAGCAATTTGCTTTCTAAAGTTACCTAAACAAAGCTAAAGTCTCTCTGTCATTCAACAATGAAATGTTGTTGGATGAATAAACTAGAAATAAGTCGAAAACTATATATACAAATTACTCGCCTGTTTTTTGATTTATTGAACTAATTTACTTAAATTATTAAGACGACTTGTAGTCAATGTTTAAGGGAACTTCAAGGTACCAGAAAAATTGTTAAAACACTTTGAACTTTATATTTGCTTTAGACTTTAACATAAGTTTGAAAATGTAATGAGGGTTTTTAGATTGTCCCTTTCTGACAAATCGATTTATCTTTTGAGTTATTATTAAACTTTATAATATTTAATTTATTGTAACCTTTAATTAGGGTAATTAAAAGTTTTTTTTTGGTTGATCAATGAAAATGATTCGTTTTTATTGATATTTTTATTTTTAACAACTATTATTGAGTTTAAATTTTATTATAAGATGAATAGAGTTTTAAAAATTAATGTTTTTAAGCACAATAAAATTAATATTTCAAAAAATATACTGTGATATTCAACTTTATGATTATATGAATCCTTATTATTTCATAATAAAAGTTTAGGCGTTGTGTCATACAGAGATGTAACGCATTAAATATGGGAACAAGAGACACCTTTATGATTGAAGAACTCCCAAATTATACAAACAAAATGTTACAAAATAAATATTAACTTGTATTAACAATATAATGTCATTTTATTATCTTGGAAAGATAAGTATAATCGAAACAAAATCACTTCTGTTTTCAGTGTTACCTCTTTTTGGTGGTCACAATCCTGTCTGTGGCATCTGCAGCAAACATGCATGGGTAAGTCTTTAACCTCAAGTTACAAATCTAATTAGTTTACTGTTGCAACTACAGCCATGAAAGACTACCATATAATTGCTAATCAATTGGAAATACAACAATAAACAGTGACATTATTTACAGACAACCAGTAATAGAGGTTTTTTTGTAGAGTAAAAAGCTAATGAAATGGTCTTGACATATAAAAATTTAATGGTATAAACAACGCAGCCATTATATTTAAGTGGAGACCATTTCATTAGCATTTTACCCTACAATGAGTAAATACCACATAATAACTGATTGCACTACATTAGTTTTTTTTCCTTTTTTTAAGGGTATTAAAGAAGTGAAATGCACATAAATAAGTTCTAATTGGTAATATTTGTTGAAATTTTTTAAGAAGAAATTACATTCAGATATCTTCTTAATTATGGACAACTATTCAAAACTGTATACGCATCTAAATTACATAAAATTATTACAAAAATAATTTTTCCTAATCTATAAAAATAAGAATATATTATACAGTTATAATCAATTTGCTAATTTCAGCATTGCAATGAATGATTTACAAATATTCAGAAATTCAATTGATTTTCATTGTTAGCACCCTAAAGTTTATTAGAAATAATTAAAGAAGAATTAAACGGCTTCTCATAAATGCCTTTCTTCAATTGACCACTTTCAAGTCATGTCTATCTTCCAGAGTAAAAACTGAAAGTTTTCAGCAAGTAATATTTATTGATTTTTTACGTATCAAACAATGCTATATTAAACAAAAAAAGTAATCTTAAAGAGATACTGTATTAAAAATTGGGTTCGTTTTCACTGTGGTCTTTTAATTCTTAAAATCTGAGCAAGTTATCCCATAGAGAAGACGTTAAGCCGTCTGTTCTGAGCTGGTAATATATGAGGTGTATTTGTTAAAGTTCTCTGCTTTAAATACCCTTTAGCTTGGCAGAATTGAAAACTTTTAATGTCTAATTAATCTTCTGATGTGGCCCATTATTAAAAGGGATGTCAAACAATAAATGAGCTTACTTTCAACCCCTTTTAGAGCGCTAAAGGTAAAAACCTATAAGTTAGGCATTGGAAAACAATCTTTTTTTTTGTATAAATGATATTTCAACCATTATGTAATATAAATTTTATTACAAACTTATTGAATTATGTTTGGTAAGTAACATGACCAACATTTTCAAGACATACGTGAAATCTAAACAGCATTTGGTTATAATATTGGTGAATAAAGTTACAGTGGTGGGGAAAGACATTATGGTTAGAATTAGAGGAATATATAGCCTAGGTTAATACAATATCTCAACAGTCCCGGTTTGAATAGAGTATTCAACAGTTGAAGTTTTACAAGAAACCAGAGTCTCCATTGTCTGCTCACGTGATGGTTCAGTATCGTGTATCCATCTTTAGATAATATCGTTCTGTAATATATTCCCAAGTCATAACGGGATGATTCAGCAAGATGAATTTAATGATAGTGGAAGAAAGTTTTCTTAAACTGTTAACATTACTGTGTTTAGTAAGAATTAAAAAAGCTGAATTTTGACTCGTTGTCTATTTTATTCAAAAATTCAAAATAAAAACGCACTAGACGTGTTTTAAAAAAATTATATCGAAATTCATATTTGTATGTTACATAGTTATATATATGTAACTATCTGTATACATACATCAAAGATTTCACAATAAACATTGAAATAAAAAACAACATTTAAACCACAGTAAGAAGTCTGAAAAAAGACTAAGATCTTTCAATCGAAAATAGCAGTCTTCGTCAGAGTATCAGTTAGACTCTGACGAAGTCCTCTTATTTCAGTTGATTGTTCTTAGTATTTTTTCTGACTATTTACTGTCAGATAAAACAGACAGTTGATACTTATTTAGACGTTGATACATGTATTCATGTATCAACATGTATGTAAGTATTCTTAACTATGTAATTACAAGTTTAATGTCACATAGCTGAATGATACGGATGAAAAATCGTTTATGCATTATTTTTATGTTAAAAGTAACTACATTATGTTTTAAAAACTATACATATATATATATATACATATATATATATATCTATATACATATATATAGGATATATATATATATAAGATATATATATAATATATATATAGGATATATATATAAGATATATATATATAATTTATAATATAACGGACGGCAGACAAAAATATTTTTATCACCATAAAGTCTAGACCAGTGGTTCTTAACCTTTTTTCTCTAATTCCCCACTTTTTAGTGATCAAACTCTCCCATCACATCATCGGTATTTGACAAAATCGATTTTAACACATGAACTGTTTAGCACATAAATAAAAATGAAATGACAATCATACTAGAGAGAAACAAAAAAAAAAATAACAACCGAAGTGGCCTTGTATCAAGAAATGGTCAAAACTATCCTTTTTTTCTGTAAATCTAGGAATGTGCACTGATTTTTGATATTTCTAACCCAACTGTTGGCACTTTTAACCAAAAATTCTTTACCATGTTATACATTGGTTGTTTTTTTAGTAAAACAGTCTGTAAATGGTTGTGATTTGTAAACAGATTCAACACTTGGATGTAATGTATTAAAGTTTGAAGCAGTGGTTCTTCTGTCCTACTGGTAATTCCCCACTTGGTTACTCCGCCATTCCCCACCAGTCAGAGTTCACCAAAGGTTAAGAATCACTGGTCTAGTCCATCACTGAACATATGACATCAATTCAAAGCCATACAAATGTTAACCGGACATGAATCGTTTGCTTACTATTTTAGACAGTAAAGGAGATGGTAAAAAAGGAGATAACAAAAGGTCATGAAAATATGTTTTTTTTCACATTATGATAAAGTAAATAGAAGTGACTAAACCATAGTCTACTGGTTTAACAAATGGAAATAAATTTACGCATGCATGCATTCTCGGAATAGGATCATTGCTTATATCATAGATTGATAATTATTTTAAGACTAAAGTTTGAATAGAGAAACATATTACTGTATGTTTGATTCAGATTGTACTAGGAGTGTAAATTATGTGAATTAATTCTTGGACTAATTTTTATCTTAAATATTACTTAATATCAGGAATTCTGGATTGTTTAAGTCAAAGGAATGCTTATCTGAATAAAAAGTTTTGGCAAAATTACAAACACTCTTTGATACTCTGGTATTTCATATAAGACATCAGTTTGGATTGCGTATTTATTGTCAACATTTTCAGAAATAAATGTATTAACTTCATCAATAGGGAAGAAAAATATTATAATCAAACATCAAAGAATAATTTAAGTAAAAAGAAGAAATTATATTTTTCCCAATTGATTAAAGATACCATAAACTAGGACAAATGATGTACCATCATATAAACTAAAGTTCAAAAAATAGTTTCGCAAAATGATTATTCTTGATTTATGTGTGTGTGTGTGTGTGTGTGTGTGTGTGTGTGTGTGTGTGTGTGTGTGTGTGTGTGTGTGTGTGTGTGAGTTTATAGGTTTATCAAAAACTTAATACTTTTTCCCGAATTTCATAATTTAAGTTACTATTATTCCTGAAACAGAAGAGAAAACATGGGACGCTTATTGGCTTTCCTAGGAGGAACTTTATTCAAAAAAAAAAAAATCATTTTGTTTTATGATTTTTTAAGAATCTGTTCACCTGATTTTGATTAAAACAGTTGTTTTTTTGCAATGTAGTTGATAATTAGCATCCATAGAGTGTGACCTGCGTAGAAGTTGTCCTTCAGCGTCCAAAGTTTAATTAAGCTGTTTAATTTAACTGTTAATTAAAATTGTTTATCTCTAATAAATAAATACATTTTAAATAGCTACCCATTAAATTAAAACGGATTTTTTAAACAAAATCAGTGATATCTGTTGTAAATTATATATTTGATCCATATGAATTAAACTGATGGATAGATATAAAAAATTCAACTTTATAGTAAATAATACAGCATAATAAAATAATAACCCCGAAAACCTCCTGGTGAAAAAAGTGGAATGCTTAAGAGCTTTCCCTGTATTCTGATTATTGAATTTACTATTATTTCCTATTCAGTAGCTGAATTGAACCCATTTAATGATAACGAAATGATAATATATTTTCTAATTATTTAATTCATTTTAGTGATAATGATGATCTTATTGGTAGTTACTAGTTTCATTAGTTAGTTCTTATACCAATCGTAATTTCTAGTTAGATTATCTCTAAATCTTCAAGTATTTTTTTCTAGGAATTCATTTTAATTTCCAGCGTGTCGCCTGGTACTAGATTATTTCTCATTAAAATGTTTTATATAATTACTATTTAATGTTTGACTAATATATTAAAAATTCAAAGATACTGTTAGGACAAACTATAAATGACATTGATAGAGACTAAAGAATTATTATATCAGTAACAAAAAGGAAAAAAAATATGATTTTTAGCCGAGACGGAATAGTGCATAAGGAAAATTGGATTTCCAACACAAGCTGTTAAATATTTGTAATATTGAGATTTGTAATAGTTGGTGAGGTTTGGGTGGCATTTTTTTGTAAAATTCTCTCTAAGTTGGAATATGTTGTTATCGTTATGAAGTCCATAATAACTTGTTCAGTGCATATAATCAATATGTCAACCTAATTTGCAAAAAGTTTATTATTATTGATTATTATTTCAAGAAATCTCTAGTTATGACAAAGGGATTTTGTTAATAAAATGTTGGTAATGCAGTTGAAATATTTAATAACAGAGACAGAGAATATGAAATAGTATTACCTTTATATTAAATGTATTTAATTATTCCTAAATCAAATAAAATAAGCATTTGTTTTCTACATATAGAAAATGTTATCAATATACGAGTATTACTTTGTTGGAAATAACATTGTATAAATATTTTACAGTATTAAACGTTTTAAAAGATTTTTCCTGAGCACAATTTAAGTGGGATAAATTTAGTTGAGAGCTAGTTGGTATGCTTTTAGTTAATGGGTTAAAAAAGAAAAAAATGAAGCCACATTTATCAGGCTTCAGAAAACCTTAGAGGAATTTCGCCTTTGAAGGCTGGCGCTGTGAGAAGCAGTGAGGTTTTGTTTGTGGTATATTTATTCAAATGGATAACAGCGGCGCTGCTTCCCACAATGCTTATAAACAATTAAACGTGTTAAAATGTAAAAGATAGAAATATGTATACTCTTATATATAGATTATATATCAATAAGAAAAACATAAAATATATTTATTTAATCAACTTAGCACTTCTCTGGTACACTCTTCTACAAATTAAACATTTTTTTGAAGGCTTCATGATAATTAAACCAACTTTGAACTGTAGGGTAATTCAAAAACATCTGTTTTGAAGAACAATAAAATCTCTGACTTTTAAATATAGATATGTTTTTATACGAATATAGAATTTATTTTTTAATTTCACTAAACAATTGAGAAATGAAGTAATTATTGTTACTACTCTGTTTTTCGGTGTTATATATTATCAGAACTTTTTTTCGAAAAAAAGTGTTAATTACGGTCTCCTGAAATGTAACATGACTTGAAAGTTTAATTAAAAAAAAAATTTTTAAATACTACTTTAGAAAATAAATTGATCACTTTAGACTAAAAATGATGAACTACATTTTTGATAGACAAAATACTTCATGGTGTGTATTTTTTTTTTGCTTTAGACTCTAATCACTGAAGGTTTGAAAAAATCTGGAGTGGCCTGTATTCAACTTTTCTTTGAGTAAACTTAATAACAAACTCATTGACAACCTAATGGACTTTTTGTTTTATATTGATGTTGCTATACATACAAATTTATCAACAATGTATTATTTGTTTACGTATAACTAGAATCATTTTATCAGTTGTTAGAGACTTGAAACTGTTTTTCAATCCAGCATGTTAGAATTATTAAACTGATGGTTTGAATGTCATCGGAATTGTGCCCTCAACACTAACATCAATCATATTGTATTGTATTGAAACTAAATGAACGTGAGATGTTGTCCTCTTTAATTGTTTTTATAAATTTACATAGGGAAGTATTCCTCAGTTTTATGGTTTCTACTAAACCAGGTATGGCGAACCTGTTTTAACTCCTGAGTCAATTGTGTATCTTATATAAAAAAATAAACAAAAGGGGGTAACAACTGTAAGTACCAAATCAATGAGATACTTGTTGCTGAATCTTATCTGATAGCATCAGAATCAGAGGTTTATAGGTTGCAGTTTTCAGTTTGATACATGCAACACCCATATTGGCTCCAAGACGATTTCTAGCAATTTATTTTAAGAAATTCATATGTAAAAACAATAAATATGAGGAACCAAACAACATCAGGAGAACTAGTGCTAATTTTTCCATTAATTTAAATTGAATGGTAAAGAAGTCCATTCAGTAAGAATGATGTTCTCAGCAATCGATTGAGTAGATAATAATATCGATTCAGTTTTCTGTGATTTCTGATTCATATCAAAAAATATCGTTTTTCACACCGCACTTTTCTGAAACTTTTAATTTCATTTCCAAGTTGCTAAGATTAAGCCAATCAAACTGGGATAAGTTTTACAGAGCGCCAACACAACTGGCTAACAACAAAAACAAAAAACTGGCTAATAACGAACAAGCTGTGTTGCCAAACATTTTCATGAAGAAAATGCTAAAAAAAAGAGCAAACAAATGCTAACCTATCTCTTATAAATAAGAGAAATTCAAGTTATTATGGCAAACTAAAATAAAAAAGTACTAGTACATGTATTTTAAATAATGAATATACACTTTATCATGCTAGATTTCATTGTAAATCTTTGTAATGTAATAAATGCTAAATTGGCAACTCTAGACACAAGTTACCACTGTCCGTTAATAGGTTAAGGAAAAGCATTTACCAAAACAGAAAAAAGATAATTGTTTATTTTTGCACAAACATTGACATAGAATCACGTGATTGACTGAAATATGAGTGGGGAGTCAGTTGGTGACCCGAAAGTCATTGGATCGCCAATCCTAAAATCCTAAAAGAGGATTTTAGTTGTATAGTTGGGTTCGACATTCTGTTTTTGGTTAACTTAATTAAGTCATTTCTTATTTAGGTAATGCTATACTAGTGACATTACTTTATTTTCATGCATCAATGAAATATATTTTACAAGAAAGAAAGCAAATCTTGATTGATAATAAAATTGAATATATTTTTAACCAGAAAGTTTGAATCAATTTCATGATAGTAAATTTTACATCAGTAGAGAGGTGTATAACATTCACTAAACAGCTCAAATTGTTTGCTTTATGAAATGAACATCTTTACAAAAGTATCATAAAAATATTCTCATTTTTAAAAAATGTTAAGACGTTTTTTTAGCTGACATCTTCAAATCTGAACCAGTTTTCAACGCTTTTTAACCTAAACAGTCAATAGTATTTCAAGAGTCAAGACTGATTCGAGTTACATGGAAGTCAAACCTAATTTCCATCTGTAATAAGTTAAAATATCCCCAAAACAATTACTTGTTAGTAACATTAACATTAGTAACATACAAAAATATTAGGCTGAAAAATTCGATGAAAATGTTTACAAACAATATGTTAAAAGCAATGATTATAAAAACTTTTTTATCATATCATAATAAATAATTTTTGTTAAAGAAAACTCTAATGAATGTAGTTAACTTTGTTTGTCTTTTCGTTCTAGAATCATCGAAGATAATTAATAACAGGGATTTAGACTGAAGGGACGTCTATCACTGAAAAGGTCTAAACGTCTACTGGGTGAAGTTTATCAATAACATTGGAGTTTCGACTCGTCCCATGCCCAATAATTTGGGAAATGAGATAACTGAAATTCCTGCCAGTAAATTCCAATATCTCTCACAACAGTAACTTCCATCGGCTTGCGCTTTTCTATTGGGCAATAATTAAACATTTGGGGGCAAAGCGCCAGGCTTCATCAAAGGATTCATATGTCAAGCATGTCTGCTTCAATATCAGAATTACACTTCACGTCGACACATAACGCCAAGTCAATCGAATATTTAACTCAAACAATCAAACTATCTCAATACCGTTCCAAAATATTCTCCTTTAATATTTCAATAAAATATCTTGCATTCCTATAGGTAAAGTTAGCATTTAAACCAGTTTCATAATGCCTTATAAAGGTGAACAATATATATAAAATTACTTTACCATCACTTATTTAATCACAATAATCTCCCACTTATATTAAACTTATTTTTCAATAATCAGCATATGATTACCCTTTTCTGTGTAAATTTGAATTCACCTATTGCGGAGCATTAATTGTTTCTATTAATTAGATATAATTTTAAATATATTTCTGAAATCAGTTTTTTATGTTTTTTTTTAATTTGACATTTTAGTTTCACTACACATTTTTTGTTGTATAGTCGAGTATTTCTGTATACGTGTGTGTATGTGTCTGTGTCGCCAATTTCAAAAATTTCCCATCGACATGAGAAACCTAGGTCAAAGTATGGAAATTAAAGTAACATTAGCATAAGGTTAAGTAATTTTCTTGTTTTCGTAAATATTATTTGTTACATAGTTTATATTTATAACGCATAAATGTAGTAAAATGACATGTTTTTAAATTCATTTAACAATTTTTAAACTTATTCTTTTCTATAATCATTAGTTATTCTTTAATCAGATATATCATCTTCTATTTTTGATTTTTTCATCATAAAAAAAGAATATTCTTTGATTTGATTCAAAAACTTTAAATACAAATATTCTGTTACTTTAAAATTCTATTATCTTAATATGCAATTCAAGTGAAACAATTAGCGGTGGATCGTTAGTTTTATATCACTGGCTAATCAAATATTTTAAATCATTAGTTGTGCAATCCGTAATTGTGTAGTATTTACTCATTCTGAGGTAAAATGGATAAACAAAAAAAGTCTCCACACAAATGAAGTTTTATTCAACAACAACAACAATGCGTTTCGAACACTTTGTGTTCATCATCAGGAAGACAACAAGGATGTGGTGCTGAAGGGTTGGTCGGTTGAAAACAACTCAGTTTGAGTTGTTCTAACTCCGATGATTTGTTTTCACCGGACAACCCTTCAGCACCACATCCTTGTTGTCTTCCTAATGATGAATACAAAGTGTTCAAAACGCGTTGTTGTTGACTAAAACTTCATTTATGTGGAAACTTTTGTTTGTTTATCCATTTTACATCAGAATGAACAAATATTTTAGTTCTTCTAGCCCAGGGGTGCTCAATACGTCGATCGCGATCTACCAGTCGATCGCGAGGCCAATAGTGGTAGATCGCATACAACTTTGAAAAAAAAAAGTTCCAGTGCGACAGTCAGCCTATCTCTCTCTCTCTCTCTCTCTCTCTCTCTCTCTCTCTCTCTCTCTCTCATCTATCTATCTATCTATCTATCTCTCTCTGAGGTGTGTGTGTGTGTGTGTGTGTTTTGATCCTCCTACAAAGCTTCTGTCTTTGAGCACAATGCAAAGCTACAAAAAACAGCTGTATTATTATTTTATTGTTTTTATTTATTTATTTTTAATTATTATTATTATAAATTGTCAATGTATTATTATTATTATTGGGAGCCCAGCACAATGTGCGTAAATGCATTTCACCTCCTTAACCAAAAAAATTATTATTATTATTATATAGTAATCACAAAAACATGTTGAGAGCTTATTTTTTTGCAATATTGGCTCATGTGGTAATGCAAGGTAAGAATGTTCAATAAATTTTAAAATAACATACGCTTTTATGGGTCGGTAGATCATTTTGACTTGGTCATTTTATAAGTAGCTCACATACTGAAAAAGTGTGAGCACTCCTGTTCTAGCCATTTAGGATAAATGCGGTTAAAGTAGTAAGATGATATTGACATATATATTTAATAGCACATACTAAAAATTCAGCTTTCTGTGTAAAAGACGCTAACAATCTTTGAAATTTCAAGAAATATCTATAAAATAATTTCATTTTTTCTTTGCGTTTCAGTATTCTATTTTCATTTAAATTTAATCAAATTTTTCATATTTAAAAAAAAATTAATATCTAGAAATGGAATCCGAATTAACTAATGAAATTCAAATGTCTAACCGTAAAATTTATGATAAAATTGAAAATGAAAATTCATAAAAATATATAAGCTTCATATCTTGAAGTTCTCAATTACTTTTATTATTGATTTTATTCGTTACATTCACAGCATCTATTTATTTAAGTCATATTCATTTATGAATAATCAGCCTCACTTGTATAAGGGATTCGGAGTCAATTTACTGGTCTTGGACACTGATAATTTTTCAAATGAACTGTGGCTCTTCTTGAGGAAAATGTTATAAAAGTTATGTTATTAAGAGCTTCGAAAAACTCTCCTCACTTAAATGAATATTAAATCTTTTTTTTTAAAAAAAAATGTAATAATTATACTGTTATATCTAGATTTAATTTTTATATTAAAACAATATTTAAGAGACTAAGATAATTTATTTTAATTAATACACGAATTAATTTTAATTTTTAACCGTTCTGTATGTTAATTCTTTTTGTGTTTTAATATACAATGAAATAATTTCTTAACAACTGAGGAAACATCTTTGTTTCTTCCCTTATTAGTTCAGCAGCAAATACAAGTGCTGAATGAAATTCGAAAACCGTCTGTCCGTGATCATAAATGCCATAAATAATAATTTTTTACTTTCAACAGAGATTTCAGAATAGAATTCCAAGTATCCATCTAAATTAAAATTCCCCACCGTTATATGATCAGTTGATATCTGATTAGAAAAAGAACGTACATTTAAGTTCTAAAGTACTAAACATTATGTACTAGGATATTTAAGACTTGGAGTTGCATTTGACAAAGATATAAAATTTTATAGAAATAGAGTACTTAACAAATATTATCAACTCGGTTACATTTAGCAAAATTATATAAAAGATTATTATATAATTAATTTCGAAAGAATTGAAATTATAGAAATAATATATATGTAATAAAGTTCTAATACAACTATCATTTTAAATCATTTATATCAATTAAACCATAAAATGTTGGTCCAATATTATATGAAATTTTTTCTTGAATTTATAAGTTGTTATGGTTGGTAGTTCTTTCCATTATCTGTGATTTGATATCCGCTTTTTTATAATTTCAGTCAGTAAACAAAGAAATAAATATATTGTGTGACCTTTTATTATATGTTTGAATTTATCTATTTTTCACCAACACTGGCTATTTGAGTTAGTAAAGCAATTAAAGCTTTGTTATTTATATGATAATCTGAAAAGTAAGAGTATAAAACAGAACAAGAAGAAACACTATCTAAGTTTTATTCCACAATAAAATTTAATAACCAACTATAATTATAATTTGTAACCTATATTTGTTCTGCAACTTATGTTACTTAAAATATATTTTAGAAAAATATAGATGATAAATATTTTTTATATGGAAGAATGCATCAAAGCGTGATTAAAAGTAGAAAGGTTTACAAGGACCTAGAGTGGGTTTTAAAGGCTTAAAAAAAAAACAAAAATAAATGGTTTTTACTTGCCGGATTTTCTCCTATCAACGGTGTGTTTTGAACTGTAACCCTCCTGATAATCGAGGAATGTCTGAAAACGTAATGTTTTCTTTGCCAACCATTCTGTGTATTTTTCTCATAAACAGGAAATATTCTTTTCTAGAATCTAATGGATAGAGTCAAATGTAATGAACCAAATATTTATAAGAAATCACTATAGCAACTTTATGGTTTATTAATTGTTGTTAAAAAAGGATATTAATATTTGGATGTTTACAAAAGTACTGAGAACATGAACAAAATGAATATATATAATTCACTAACTATGCATTACAATAGAATTGCAAAAAAAATACGTTTTTTGTTTGTTTATAAATCTCCAAAAAAACTTATGTGACTAAGAAAACAAAGTGTGTGCTCACTTTAGGCACTTTGAAGAACACACCATATTATGTCTCATAACTAACTTCAAAATATAGACATTTCTTGGCAGTGAGATGGAATTTGAGATTTGTTTATGCACTTCATGCCATTTTAAGCTAATAAAAAATCTAGTTTCCATATTTAATGATCATGCAGGTTAAAAGGTACGTAAGCGTACATAACGGTTTATTAATTGATTTTACGATTAAAAGTTCAAATATATATTTTTGCTGTAGAACATGTGATTTCCTTAAGAATATTTAAACTTGTAATATTAAAATACAAAACCGACATATTAAAAAAGAAAACCGACATGAGCTTCTATACTATTAAGTTTTTTCTTCATTCCTTAACTCATAAGAGATTTGTAATAATTCATATTTCTCTTAAGGAAGGGTGTTAAATAGAACTCACTAGAACTATTCAGCTTTTTACACGTGCTATACGAGCAGTTAGTGTATGGCAGTGTTTCCCAAAGTAGGCGGTACCGCCCCCCGGGGGGCGGTAATGCAAAAAGGAGCCGAGATTCTATTTCCTTAAATTGAAAATGTTCATGCAATATAGTTTCTTTTATTGTGTATTAATTCTTTTGCATAAATATGCTATGCAACAATACATCTATTGGATTCAAAATAAATATTCGATTAGTAATTATTTTAATTTAATTATTAAAATGTTATTCATTTAGTTATTTAGTCTAGGAATCTGATTATTATTCAAGGGTTTTGAGTTGTAGGTTTATGGACCCAAGGGGGCGGTCACTCGAAAAAGTTTGGGAAACACTGGTGTATAGTATTTACTCACGTGAAGAAACACTCAAGTCTCCAAACACAAAAAATATTTTATCAAACGATAAAATACGTGTTTATCGATAAAAAAACGATAGACTATCTAAACGACGTGTTTAGAACACTTAGTGTTCATTGTTAGAATACATCAGCTTCTGGTTCATCGTAAGGTAAGTTCAACATTTCTTTACTGAGGGAGATGTAACCTGGCGATGAACACTAAGTGTTCGAAACGTTTTGATGTTTGATAAAATCGTTTTTGTATGTGGAGATATAGTGTTTATTTTCCTTTCTAATCATATTCTATTTTTGCTATATGTTAAGTATTGCAACGATTGAAAAGTTGCATATTCTACCGGATTTACACTTTCTATGAGTGCCTAAGCTAATTTTGAAAATATTTATCCCGATGATGTCGGTGTATGGATGGTTACACAGGTATGTATCAAAAAGTCAGTGGACCACTACAGGTGGCATTCTTTAATAATACAAATTAGAATGATGACTAAAACAGCATGTACATTCAAGATGTACTCTATAGTTTTTTGGGTAACAATTCCTCACAGAAAGGGCACATTATTCCTCATTACACTATTTTTATCCTATTAATTCCCTCAAAAGTACTAATTGTGGCGTACTTCTTCAGTGGTATTTGTGTTTAATCTTCAGTTAGCATGAAACTCATATCACTTTTATATTTTTAATAGAATATTTTTTCCATACCAGAAAAGTTATTTTTTTCATATAAAATTCTGTACATTTTGAATTAAGGTTAAATCTGAAAGATTGTGAACGCATACTAACACCATTTTACAGATTGTAAGAAAATATAGCAATAACAATTTATCCTTATTTTACGTTATACCATGTAGTTCTTTAACCATTATTTCAAAGAAAACGGAATCGTTACCCTTATTAGTAATTTAGATAATATTTATTCTCGTTATAGTACATTAACACTAGAATAATAATCTTGTAATTATTTTCCGTAATTGGTATGAAACTGATAGGAACATTATTTAAAAAGAAGACATTTTTTTTATATTTAAGATGGAAAATATGCATTAAATTAAGAAAATTGAACTTTGGATAGAATCTGAATTATCGTAACCTGATATTGCTTTACTAGATGTTCATTGTACTCGCATTGAACAGAAAGCTAGTTCCATATAGGAGGATGAGATTATATTTCTTTGAATAATTCTTCATTGAATATGAAGATAGAGAATGGCATAGTAATAGCGTTCAATATAGCACAGTTTGCAAATGTATTGTTGATCTTTTATTTTTAGAACTAATGAGCAAAGTACATTAATAATTTCACTTGATTACTATTGATGTATTTTATTTTACTGTATGATCTACCTTCATGTCAAATTGAAACGACTCTATAATACACACCTAGGCCAAGATCCATCTGTTGAAAACGTTTCAGTTTCAAAGAAGAACAGAGCTTTTTATTTAATAGAAAACATAATGCTATGAGATTATAAACAAGCAATTTAAAAATATTTCCTAAAAATTGACATTAAAAAAATGAAACTTAACTTCATTTGGAAATAAGGTACTATTTCTATTACTTGTGTTCTCAATGCTATCATTGATCACAATAAATTTTAATAATAAGTTTTTTATTAAAAACTGATTATTAGTTTTTGTTTGCCAATGTGGAATACTAATTCGTTTACTTTTCATTTGTAAATAGTTAGATTGAATAAGATTCAGGTTCTCTTGGACTAATCACTTACATGCCTTTTAACTTGACTACTGTCCATAGTCGTAATTACGGGTGTTCATATTAATAAATGCACTTAGGGGCCAGGCTAGCTCAGTGGTTACGTGCTCGCCTCGGAACTGATAAGACCGGGGTTCGATCCTCACCTGACCCTCGATTTATTCACGTGGGAGGTGAATAAATCTGAGCGCGTCGTCCCTCAGAGAAGGACGTTAAACCGTCGGTCCCGAGCCTGCACGATGTCAGGTACTTTTAGATATCCCTACTCTAAATACATTTGACTTAGGGAAAATTTAGGACTCCCACTGTAGAATCAATGTGTGGTATCATAAAGGGCCAATGCTTGGCCTACGTGTGTTCCCTTGTGGAACTGCCATTGCAACCTAATAAATGCACTTAAAGTATATTCTATACAGAAATCGCAGGGGAAAAATTATTATCAGGTGACAATGCTACTCCTTCAGACTTAACTTCTCGCAACATTTCTGTTTAAGCTTATCGTTTGGACTATTTTGGTTAATTGAGTTTAATTTTCGTAGTGCCGAGAAAGGAAAATAGTTTTTAATTTCATTGGTATTGCCTGGACATTCCATAGTGAATCGTCATTGGACAGAATAATCTCTGTTATTTTACCAGGCTGATTGTAATAGTGATTTTCGTTTCTAAATATTGTTGCGCACTTTGCATCATATAAGAATCCATTTAAAACAACTCAATAAGCATCATGCTTGATTGTACCATTATATTTAAAAAGTTTTATATTTTGTCTAATTTATGTTAACTTTTTTGAGGATCTTTAATAAGCAAACTGACATTCTAAATGTTTTCATATTTAAGTTTCTTTTAAGCAGATCATTAATTAGTGACTAATTTAATGCTGAATAAACTGACTAAAGTTTTTTCTCCTTTCTTCGAAGGTCAGTTTGATTAAATGTTTTAACGAATAAAAATTCTGGACTTATTCTAATAGGTTCAAACTCGTCCCATAACATCAACACACATGGTAACTAAACCACAAATACTGCCTTGTCACAATGAAGAAATTGACAGATATTTTATTCCAAAATTCATCAAAGTCTAACAAAATATATAAAAAAAAAAAAGATTTGCACGTCCAAGTAATTTGAAAAAAAAAACAATTATTTTCTGATAAAATAACTCTTAAATCTTAATTCCATTTCTTTTTCAACTTAGTTGGATTATTGAAAAAGCTGTAACAATAATAATAATAATAATAATTAAACATAACGGCTCATATAAATTGTAAGTTTTTTTTAGATAATGTTTTGTTTTTAAAAATTAGTCTTATTATGTATGGTTGTTGTTTTAAAACATTAATCTTATGGATACATCGCAAATGAAATGTGTACTTTACATTTTTGATTATTGTAAAAGGATGAGGATAATGCAAAAAATTAGCATGGTTGAAAAATAAGGGTTCCAATTATTAAAAGACCATTTCCCAAAACTACTATAGTCATTTTGAGTATTAAATAACCACTTCCCAAAACCTTCGCCATTTTATTCGTTCGCCATTAATTTACTACCCATTATTTTAACTATATCCCCTCTCTAATATTAAACCAAAGACATTACTTATCAATAATATTTAGTTTATCAGTTGATAACTGGAACATTAATTAATAGCAACTTTTTGTTTAACTTGAATTGCCAGGCGACCTGAATGAAACTTTTCATCCTTCCCAAGCATTCCATTACCCAAAAATCCCCACCTTTGAAGAAATCTACTGTACATTTTTTTTTAATTTTTATTTTTTTAAAATTCATATTATATAGGGTGGATCAAAATGATCAGACACATTTGTGGGTTTAATAAAATCTATCAATTTAAATAATTTTAAAAAGCATTTATTTTCTGAATGTGCAAATAATGCCATTTTATTCCATTAGGTTTTAAAAATGAAATCAGCTGAATGCTTTCCATCATTGTCAACAAAGAGTTGGAGACGTTCGTGACAATTATTGATAACTCTATGAATTATTTCTTGTGGAATGGCTGCTATTTCTAAACGAATTTCATGTTTTAATTCTTCAATAAATCGAGGAATGAATAAATACTTTTGATTTTAAATATCTTACGGGTTCAAATCAGGAAATCTTGCGTCCTTGTGATTTGAAATCTTGCGGGAGATCTCCTGATTTGAAGCCGTATGATTTCTTCTTCTAGGAATATTTAAAATCAAAAGTACTCAGTCACAGGACCCGATCAATATAGGAATTAAAACATGCAATTTGTTTAGAAATAGGAGCCATTCTACAAGAAATGATTCATAGAGTTATCAATAATTGTCATGAACGTCTCTAACAGTGAGTTGACCATGATGGGAATACTTTAGACCATGGGTTCTCAGCCTTCCTCCCATTCACCTCTCTCGCCATTTCCTCCACCCCCTCTTCTTTCTAACGTTGTATACTTTCTAATACAGGGGTTCTCAATAGGGGTAAAATTCACCCTTAGAGGTGAATTTTGGGCTTTCAGGGAGTGAACTGTGACCATATGTTGTACACACATTTTCAACATTACATAGATTATGTTTGTAATACAATTTTACAAATGAAGTGCTAATTATATTTATTGACGGATATATAAAATATTAATTCAATCACATTTTTTAATTTATAATTAAGATGTCAAAGCCTATAATAGCTTTCCTTACTCTGTAAACTTACTGTGGTCACAGTTCACCCCCTGAAACCACCAAAATTCACCCCTGGGGGTGAATTTTACCCTTATTGAGAACCCCTGCTTTAGATGATTTGATTTTTAAAACCTAATGAAATAAAATGGCATTATATGTATATTCGGTTTTTAAAAGTATTTAATATTTATATATTTTATTAAACCCACAAATGTGTCTGATTATTTCGGTCCACCCTATATATATGGTAACAAATTTAACTCACATTATATATTCAAAGATGGATTTACTGACAGCAGCAAAGTAAATGAAGTTTAAGACAAGAATGGTTTTAGTACACACATTAATGATATAAAATAACCTCTTACTTTGTATATTGGTCGGTCTACCAGTTCAGACGTACAGTGCCGTATTAACTGATCAATTTAGATCAGTTGATTTTGAAGAAAACTATCCTGTTGGAACGGGATGAACGACTCTAAGATCAGTATGCAAGGTAAGATGGTTAATTAATATCTCTATTTATAATGAAGTTGTTCAAATTTTAATGCATACAAATAATTAATAAATTTGTATACACACACGCGCGCGCGCGCGGGTGGTGTATCGAATGTCTGACCTTGCTGAACAATAAGATACATTTTCATAACATTACATTCATATATTTATAAACACAAATAATGCTTGTTTGACAGAATCAAGATTAATCCGATCTACAAGAAAAATGAAGAAGTATTTATTTTCAGATATTACTCGTACTACTACATTTCACAGTATGACATAAAAATATTTCAAATATTTAATATAATTTGAATGACAATTTATGAACCACTGACAAAGCTTTTTACTACAAAATGATTTACAAATACTTGATAATTCCTATCCTCGTACTTTGAAAAAACTGAATATTAACCATTCCAGGTTCAAAAAAGTGCAGATGAACACTCATTTATAAATTTTATTAGTTATATGGTTGACTGAATCAAAATGCCTTATTACGCTCTATAAAAACAATATGTATTAAAATAAAATTTGTAATTGTTTGGATCATTAATAGAAATAGCAATATATGATTAACTTACAAGGCATCGCCTTGAATGAGCTTATAAAAAATGATCATTCCGTTTTATAGAAATATTAGTTAATTTACCTAAAGTAATATACTCAATACATTGTGGCTTTATTTTTATACAGCTTTATAAACCACATTAATGTCGAGAACTAACCCAGAACTGTAGATTTTATAATGTAATTGACTACTTTGTAGGTTGTAAACAATTTTACGATGAGGTGTTTGTTTAAGATAATGTTTTCAAAATGTAACCTCATTTGTTTCTTAACTAAATAACTTGATTTAATATGAAATAATTCTTTTTTATTTGTATCTCTAAAACAAGTTTTCCTTTTAAACTTTACTAAAAAGTTAGAATCAAGTTGTAACAAGTGGATGTAGAAAGAAGTCTCTTTGATAGTTAAATTTATGGATGCAAAACGAAAGAGTTGGGTAACAGGCGCAAACTAACTACGACACCTGGAGTCATAAATATGCCGACGAGAAAATAAAAGGTGTGGAAAAAAAAAGAATTACACATTGCCAAGTTTGAAATGGTTGTTTATTGGTCCCAGTGCGAGATGGGGCAAGTGAAGAAAATAAATGCTTCCTCATTTATGTTGTCGACCAGGTGAATCCTGTTCCGATCTGACAAGGATTGCTTTCTTTTCTAATCTGATAAAGTATAAATCTTTCTTTTTTTTTTTTTTTTACAATGCAAAGCCAATTTTACACAAGCTTATTGTGGAAAATGTCGTTTTTCTTCAAATTATTGGGCCAGCTTAGAACAAAGAAGAAGTGTGAAGGAAATTTGAAATTTGTTCTTCAATAATTTAATATCCTTTATACAAATACAAAAAGAATCATTTTTATAGACTTGACCGATATTGTGGAAATTGCACAGTGACTTGAGCATATTTGTTAAAACACGATACAAATAAAGAAGCTACTGCTTATTTAATATTGCATATTAAATTTTGTACATACAATTTCAATTACATTATTGCAATCATAGTGAGAGTTTTCTTTACATAGATTTGTAAGAGAAAAGAATGGAATAGGTATCTCTAGTATATAGCTATGAAAAAAAGAGAGAGGGAGTGAGAGAAAGAGAGAGAATGTGTGTATATATCTGCATACGCATGCCCGAAATATGTTACATCAAAAATTCACATAACTTTCTGATAAATTTACTTCTATCAGAAACCCAGATGGACTGAAAAAATTTTTTTAAGTTTAATCAATATTTATTAAAACGAACATAAACTATGGAAGGTTAATTAATTCGTTTCTTTACATTTTGACATTGCCCAATTAGTGTGTGAATTTTTTTAGGCCAAACTTTCAGACTACTATTTCATTTGTTAGATTTTTTTTAATAATGATTAATTTTCTTATTTGATTTAACTCCTTTGTTCCAATAAAAGGTGATTTATTCAATTTATTTAATCCTAGTAAAAAAAAGGAATAAAATGTATTATTAAGAACTAATCTCTTCTAAGTTTCATAAATTCATAATTTCATTTTTACTGTTTTTGGAATGACTGATATATCTTTATTTCTCAGTTTTTTATGTCAAACAAAAATTGTCTGTTTATTTAATATAATTTTAATGAAATTAAAATTTATAAAGTTAAAACAAATAATTTGTTGTGATGTTAAGTATTATTACAGAATATACGCTGATTCAAGAGTTTTATGTTATAGTTAAAAAATGAAAGTATGTCCAAGAAGTTAAACAGAAAACCAAATCCCAGTCAGTTGTACCACAGACACTCATTCTTAGGTTCGTACTCTCTTCTTTATTTTATTTTAGTTTTATTTTGTATTGTACTATATTTATTTTGTACTATAGAAAACTCTCTGGTGTCATTGTATTTTTTAGTTAATGCCTGAGGAAGAACACTACGTGTTCGAAACGCGTTTTTATACTATTAAATTTTTATATGTGGAGACCATTTCATTAGCTTTTTACCCTACAATGAGTAAATACCACATAATAACTGATTGCACTACGTTAAAACTAATAATTATATTTTTGTTTAACATTTCTTGTCTGAGTATTTTAATGAAGATTAATTGATTTAAAACTCACATAGAATACTTTGTTTTAAATGTTATAATCTTTTTATATAGTTTTTCACTTATAAAAGTAGCTTAACTTATTTTGTAACATTTAATTAACATTGAACACATTTGTCAGATTCAAATATTGCCTTTTTTGGGTAGATTAAAGTAAAAAAGTAAAAAAATATACAAATAAATTTTCAAAATTGTTAATAAAAATAAGAAAAAAAAGATTGGTTGCTTAGAGAAAACAAAAAATCAGTAAATATCATAAGTAAATATTTTATATTATAAATTATATAAACATCAGTAAAAACACATTAAGCATAATCGATTTTTTAGTAATATTTTTTATGAACAAACTTATTTAAAATAAATTATCCGTTTTAGATACCATTTAAAGTAATAAATTTTATTTTTTATTTCTTTCAGCCCACTTTTAAGAAATTAATATTTTATTATAGTAAGAAATTTTGAAAGTAGGTTTATTTTGTTGGGGAAATTATAACGAAGTTTCTATAATGTAGAATGTAATATTTAGAAGTAATTTAAATATAAAGGATTTTTAAAATGTTTATTATAATTAATGTTTTTATTTGTTTTTTTTTTCTTTAACGCTTGTTTTATACATATGAATGCGTTTGAATACATTCCAAACACCCTATCTTATTAAACTGTGTAATAGATCAAATCTGTTTTATCAAGTTTTTTTGGTTGTAGTCTCCTTTATGTTGAATTTTATTTACGTTTTAACATTGATTTCAAATTACCTGTTTCCCCTTCCGCATTCTACAACTGTCCCGACTGTTCATTTTTTACAGCCATTAAAACAGTCTGTATGTAGCTTATATTCTCTTTATATGCCCTTTGTATATTTTTTAGCTGTATAACTCTAATTTTTCTTTTTTTATTTCTATTCTACAGAAGCAGCACTTATAGTCCTACAATACTAGTTTTGTATATAACATTTTTATGGTGATACGTGAATTAGTTTTTCATAAGTGAGCTTATGGCGATGAAAATTATGATTGGTGACTGAAATTAAAAAAAAATATTTTCTAATAGTTTTTGTTACTACATTAGTTTTATTACTATATTCATACCTAATAAAAGGGTTTTTTTTTCATAAGACTCACCGTGTTGTTAAAAATGTTCTATATTTTATTTCCGCTGTGGATTTTATACCTCATAAAAGTACAGGCACTGTCTATATAATCATTAATATTAACATTATAGTAATCCATCTTACCTCGTACCCTGCTGCTGAAGTTCTTAGACCGGTTTAGGGCATAATAGTGAGGTCGAATATTTTTCCATATTTTCTCATAACTCCCATAAAACAACTTAATAGTTTTAGTAATTTCTTTTTCTTTTGAAAATTTAAGAACTGAATTTTCTAGGAACACTCATCAATATATATATATATATATATATAGGATATAGCTGGTATGATATTTCTATTATTTCCGCTCCTGATATTGTTCTTAAGTTCGCACTCATAAATGTCAGATATTTCCTAGAGGTGATTTTATAGCTATTTCGACGGTATGATGGTACAGGGTTCCGTTTATGTAGTAGATGGTTCTCATAGTTGTGTGCTGCTTGCATACTCGGATGTTCCAGAAATATCTTTTTAAACGAGGAGGTGCCACAGAGATATCTTATAAAACTAATAACTTATAAAACATATTTTACTGATATGTACTGTGATGGCATTCTGTCCAAGATCATTGATAAAGTAAATACTGCAGTGCTTACTTACGATATTACAGGTTGTTGTGTATTTCTGGTCTTGCCTGTTTAACACTTTTGTGTATGCAACCAGGTTAGTATTTACCTAGAAGTAACAAAATAACTTCTTTGCTTTGCACATAAATATTTATTTTAGAAAATATTTTTCCTCACAATAAGAGTTAACTCTATTTAGTAAAAACTATACAATGTTAAGAGTTAATTCAAGAGTTATAAAGCATTTATTTGTGGTATTTACTCATGTTGTAAAAGGGGAAGAAACACTAAGCTGTGTGTTTTACTTGTCTTTTCTGTGAAGACTTAGTGTTTCTTACCTTCTGATCAAGAGTTAATATTGTTCTTTAAACCATTTATCTATTGTTTAGTTTAGGTATGACACAAATTGTTTGTATTTTCATGACTGAGAGTTTTTTTATCGGTGCCTCGCAATACCCCTGAAAACAAAGAATAATGAATAGTTGAAAAAACAACATTTTAAAAAATGTAGTTAAACACTAAAAGTTATATATTTAATGCCTATATGACTAGTAATGTGATAAAGTGTGCAATATAACGACAATATATAAATAAAATACTTACAATTTATTAGTTATACATTTAGGATTAACATTTTGATAAACAGTTAAAAAAGAATGAAACAGAAATTTTAAGACACTTCTTAAAACCTTGTTTATTTGGAATAGTTTACTATTATATCGTTACATTTTAGTCAGGGTCAATTTCTAGAATTCTATAGTACAGATTGATTCATATAAGCTCTGACAAAGGCATGCATTACTTTATTACAGGTATTAATTTGCCCACTATCTGCTCCAATGTTTTTAGAAGAGATAGTATGAAAGCGCTCAGAGGGGCTGCGGTTATGTATTTTGTATCAGTTGGCTATGTTTAATTTGTTAGATGAGAGTAGTACCACCATTTTTTTCCTTTCCTTGTTTAACTTGAAATGAAATGTAAACTAGGTAGCTTGTAAACAATGTTTTAAAAACAAAAAAAAAAACCTGTTATCTAAATGCATGTTTGAAAGTTTCTTTCATGTATGGTTTGGAGGTGAGAATGAATTCCTACCAACGTCATATGACAGAAACCTATAAATATTTTATAAGGCAGCTGATTGCTGTATGTCATAGGGGACTTTTTTAAAAGAAGACCAGATCGAGGATGCTGGTTTTCCATCTCTTTTATTCGGCATCTATCTTTTTCTCTAGACTGAAGATATAATATAGCTGTCATGTAGGTAGAGTTATTCCATTGAGATGGCTCCATCCGCCAAGTTGAATTTATTCCTTGACCGAAAGACGACAAGGGTTTCATGCAGATCCCCAAGCCACCAAATGTATTCATTTCTTTATATATCCTTTATATTAAATATCACCCACGGCCCTACGCTAAATCTTGTTACCTAACCTTCGTCAGGTCTTGTTACCTCATGTTTCCTTCTCTCTCCTTGTCTTTTACACCTCCTAACCTTACTTATTTCACTTCATAATAAATCAACTCCTTCAACGTCAGTTCAAACTATCTACGTCTACGTAACATTATGTTAAAAGTCTTTAAATTCATTACTATGAGCATACCAAAACAATCGTATTTGTTTAATTAAAATATTTTTATTTACTACAACAAAAGTAAACCAAGATCAGGGTGATCTTGAGGCCTTATTTTTTTGAGACTCTCAAATTTTGAAGTGGGTGATACAAGAATATAGTACACACTTCCTATATCAAAGGAGGAAGAAGCTTAAAGTTATAAATTCTAAATGAACTTGAAGTAACAAAGTCTAGGATTCATGGACTCCATGATTGAAGAGGTTTGGGTAAAATGTGTTTTCTGCTTGTAGAGATGACCACATCTTTTCTTCACTAGGGACCAGGTAGCACAGTAACAACATGCTCTTCTATGAACAGGTAGATCCCTGGTTCAATACCCACTCTAGTCCTCGATTTGTTCATGCGGCAGGTAAATAAATCTGTGTCTTTGTCCTTCGGAGAGGTAATTAAACCTGTTTTGATTTATTACCATACACCAAAGCCTTCCAACCATAATATGGAACAAAGCAGAGCAGATCGATGTTTTTTACGTGGTGCCCTTTAGCCACACCGCGGAGTGCGGGCGAAGCGACATAACAGGCCACTCTCCCAGCAATCCCCGGGGTGCTGAGGTTATTAAACCGTCAGTCCCGAGCTTGTACAATGTGAGGTACTCGTTAATGATCGTTACGCTAAACACATTCGAGTTGGGTAAAATTTAGGACTTCCAATGTAGAATCAAAAGGCAATATGGCTGGCCTATTTCTAAAATGGGTGTCAAATAATAAATAAACTTTAATTCTGCCCCTAGAGCAACACTAAAAGGTGAAAACCATATAATTCCAGCATTGTAGAAAAAAATGTTGACTTCACTGCCTGAGAGTACAAAGTGCAAAGAAAGCGGCCTATAACATAAACCCTACCTAACCATTGTTGTTTGTAATATCAACAAGTTATAAACTCAATGTAACATCATAAAAACTAAAGTTAGAAAAAATCATTTATAAAACTATAAATAAAAAATTATATTTTTTAATGTTACACGCCTTAGTCTAGTTATAAATATGTTCACTCTTGTGAATGTTCAAAGCATTTCAAACTGTCGAAGGATATGAAGTGAAGGATATGAATTCAAACTGTTCATTCCTATTCGGCTCCTATTTATACTATAGACGAGACATACTACTGGCGTTTTAACACAAAACAGGCTATCGAAGTGGAAACCATGCTTCACTTTGGTGACCATCTATAACCGGAGTATTCAATCTTACTCTGATAATATGAGATAGATAGTATCTGATAATATCTCAAATAACATATGTTGTTATAAATACATTTAAAATTTACTATACTCATTAAAGAAGTGATCTTTAACCAAGTATCAGGCATAATATAAACTTAAAACTAAAGTTCCTTCCTAAGAAGAGTATTTTCCCATCTTTCCAGTTAAATTGTTCAGAGTATACGAAAGGTATGAAATTTGGACGTATAAGGTAACAGGACATAAAACACCAATAAATCCATGATAAGATGTTCACTTAATCATCAGTAATAGATTCCTTGCATCATGATCTTATATACTAAAACAAAAAAATTATAAATCACTTATCATGGATTAGAGAAAAAATTGAATACATATATTGCAAAAAACGTCAGGAGAATTTCTACTTCAATACGCAAGATTATCCAGAATAAAGTTATGTTAGATTATTTACCGCTCAATGCCTAGGAAATTTCATAAGCTGCAAATGTGTATATCTGACACCATTTCAGATAAAACTTTATTAAATAAACATTAACTGCTTTAAAAATAAAAAAAATATATAGTTTTCCTACCAATTTATTTTGTCCAGAGTCTGAATTTAAAGTTAATATTTTTCAATGACTAATTGTACTATTAATACTATTAAACACGTGAATGCAATATTATTTAATCATTGGAAATTTATTTTAAAGGTGAGATAGAATTTATGATTTAAAAAAGACGGTTGTTATTCCTTACAAACCTTAAAAATTTGTTTTTAATTTTAACTGGCGGTTTAAAAAAAATAAAGAAAATCACATACAATTTTTTTGAAAATTAGCAGAAGCCATTAACATTTGTGTTAATGTATAACGTGACATTAAATAAAAAAAAATCATGTAATGTAATTAAAGCATTTTAAAATGCAATATACAAATATATTAGTAATAATATAAAAAGGAAAAAAAAAGTTTTGTTGGAAATGAATTTAAAAGGCTCGTTAGTGGAAACCATTTATCAATGTAATTGAAAATTGATGAGTTTAAATGATTTAGACATTTGATTAAGTGTAATCTCACTTAAGTGCTTTGAGACTCTTGAAACTTTAATAGTGGAATACAGAATACAGAAAGGGCCTTATATTGAAGATTTTGCAGCCCGATATTAATGAACGTAATACTGCTGAAGAATTATCGCATAAATTATGAAGATGAATTTTAAGAAGGGAGTTAGATGGTTTATAAGACGCAGAGTTAAAACAGAGATTATAATAGCTAACAATATCATATTGTTATTACATATTACGCTTTTAGTAAACAAATTTTTTGTTGATTGTATTAATACTTCTTAAAAGGTGAAGATTAATATGTTTTTTTTTTTTATTATTTTGGTGATTTATGCAATACTAAGAAATATAACTGAGCCTTGAATATCCAATTTCTACATATATACTTATATATTGTTAGTGCCGCAGTGATAGAATAAGTTAAAATAAGATTTGAAACTCTAAATCTGAATCAAAGCCAGTCCCGTCATTTCTACGTGAGGATGTAGAACTTCCAATATGATGTAAAACCAATTTTCATCTCTAACAGAAAAATGCAATGTTTTCCTTACATTTATTTTCATTAGTTGCAACTTCAATGAATTATAATATACTTAATTAACTTTTTTTTTCAATAATATCACTACTGACTTAACTTGTGTTTTAAGAATATAAAACACAATCAAAGTATCAACAATGATACTGTTGGGTAGTTATCATTTCTGTTTATATATAATTATTAAAGTATTATTAAATCTGACAATTGAAATACTGAAATATTAGAATGTTGAAGATTAAATATTAAACCCACCTGTATTAAAACTGCAGTCTTGTTGATTTAATTTAATAACACTGCAAATGAAATATTTGTTTTCATTTTTCAATCAAACAGTAATGTTGATTTTCCAGAAGATTACTTATTTACCATGTCAACTGTATTTGATGGATTAGAAAGCTAATAATTAAATTAAAGTTATATGTTTCAAAATGTAAATATATTTTTTGAATCACTAATAAATTAATATATAGACGTTAAACAAATTAATTATTGTTATAAAGCTCTGGAAACAACAACAACAACAACAACAAAAATGTGGTTGTATTCTTCATATCGATTTAACAAGGTGCTGCAGTTGAGGAATTTTTAAAAGTTTAAAAGTACATTGTACAATTTGCAAACTTCGAAAATATTTCAAATACTGAAACTAAAAAATTAAAATTTTGAATATAGTAATATCTAAAATTGGTTATATAACAAAACAATATTTTAAAATTGTTTGATCTTTTGAATATTGAAAAAGAAAATACAGCCCTGAAAACGCAAAATTCAACTTCAAATAATGGCAACCTGTTATGTTTTCTAGATTTATTTTCATATAATTTACATAAAAAGATTTCTTTTTATTAGAATTCAATCGAAAATATTTATAAAACTCAGTATGCACGCTTAAAATAAATTATATTTAAAATTTCTAAAAATTTGAACTATTAAGGTGAATATTTTGAGGTAGCGCATATTTTTTGCATATCATTCCTAATGACATATATTGTTGACAGTGATTTCAAATTTTTCATTATCGTATATTATCAATTTGGTCAAATAACTGCATAATAATTATTAATATTTTTGATAGACACAGTTATAATGTAAAAAGAACAATCTTATTATGATTCTTTTTTAGTTGATAATATTGAGTGTAGTAAGATACAAAAAATGTTAAAAAATTTTTACAATTTTCAAATTCTTATTCAACTAAAAAAATTTTTTTAATGTATGTGCCTGCTTGGGGCTTGAATGGTGTCTAAAAAGATTTTTGAAACAAATTTATATGTTTTACGGTTTAGAAAACCCGAATGGCATTTGACAAACGTGTAGTTGAAAGTCTGATAAGGTACTTTACACTTTGGAGTATTATTGACACATTGACACATATAATCATGAATTACTTGATTCATCGTATTTAGTGTCAAACATGTTATTAATATTAACTTGCTCTTTTAATGATTCAAGAAACGTTTTAATTTACGTTAAGTATTAAGTATTGCTTTAGAAGATTTCCACAAATTTTAAAAATGATCAAACCACAATATCAAATGGGAAGTAGAATGTAGTTTGAATTCAACAACATTCAAACTACATTTGTTGTTAAAAATCCACATACTATTTATCTTTGTAAAATAATTTGTAATGTAAAACTTAGTTTTTCTGTTTCAAAATTTATACTTCTGCCTATGAAAAAAGTTTTAAATAAAGACCTAAACGTTGGCAATGAGAGTTTAATTTGAACCTGAGAACTGACCGAGTCCCGATGAACTTTAGTTTTGTTTCTATTCCACGGTTGATACTTTTATCAATATATGATATCATATTTTATCAATAAATGATATCTTTTATCAATATATGACTACTTGTATTACTCTTGTGTGTATTAGTCTTGTTTTCCCATTTTCTTATAGTGGTTTGATCATTGATTGTTATTTCACGTGTTTATGTGAAATCTTTATTATATATATATATATATATATATATATATATATATATAATTTAACAATGAAAAATACTATTCAAATCGGACAACTAAAGTTCAGTATAATCAAAGATACATAGATAATTGAATAGCACACACTTACAGTCTCTAATCTCTAATTTTTGGTTTGAACCATCTCCAGGAGAGAAAAGTAAGAGAACCTAGTGCACTGGTTTGGAAATCGTTCAAGATATTTCTATTAAACTTTATCTATATATATATATATATATATATATATATATATATATATAATTGAAATTATTTAGTAAATAAATTTATTAGTTCCTGTTAGTGTAAAAAAGCGACAAGCCCAATAAACTGAGAGGAAATGTATTTCCTATCACTTATTATTAAATACGGTTTATTTCGTGGAATTGAGATTAAGGGCAAAGAGTTTTAACGAAATGAATTGAAGACCAGGGCTAATCAGTGATTCTACGAGGCTCTCTAGCGAGCGCTCTTGGGGAAGAGCGATAATATTGTTGGTGAGATTTAGTGGTCACTGGGCACATTGTCAATACCAACCTCATTAGTGTATGTCAATCTGAATTCATACTGTAATCCGAGCAGATATAAATTAGCAGTAATTCAAACTGGCGAGTAATTTACATTAATTGCAGACTGATGTCTTGTAAATAAGCCATCAGAGAATTATTGATGTCGCATAATTCTACTCGTACAGCCTGTTGACTTCCTTACAAATTGATTCAAAATTGATTAATTTCTCCAATTATTAACAATAAAGTATCCTTTTTTGTTTATTTTAGTTTTAACTATATCATAAAAACATCAATATTCAAATTTAAAATTCATTTTTAATATTAGCAGCCTTGAGTAAACAACAAATATTTATAATAATCATAATAACATTCATTACTAATCTATATAAATTACAGAAATTTTATTTCAGAATTACTTTGTTTGACAGGTAATTGCTACATAAGTCTTGTTTCATATGCTAGTACAAGTTTATTAGAATACGTGTTTCTACAATTTTATATGAGTGCCCACACTAAAATCTAGTGAATGAAAATTAGTTAAAACTACAAAATACGAACAAGTATACTTGATAACAACTAATGTATTAACTGTTACGGCGTTTTTTACTTGTTTGTTATCAAACTTCTCAGAGTTGTGAGATAAATTTATGTATACTGTGAAATCAAGATACTTGATAATGTGTATTTCTTTATGCATGGTGTGTGAGCTTTATGAATGACGCTATACTCACGGGTTCATTTTTAATAATAGTAAATATTACATTACTTAATAGTAGTATCTTCGTGTGAGCTGATAATACATGAAATATGTTTCTTTAATTACGTGTTGAAAAGTCTATGTTAATGAGTTTCTAGATTTTCTTTGTAGCTAAGGTTAACTCACAGCTATAAAATTAGTTTCATAGCAATATATTTAGATTACTGCTTGTCCCACTATCAATCTTACCGCTTACTTCTTACCTTCTTAAGATAGTATCGTGTACTCAATCCCTGCTCACACCTCCTGCATTTCCCCGAACTGCCTTTATCGTTTCGATTGCACCAAGTGTGATGCTTTTTACGTTGATTTGTCCTCCACTAAGCTAAGCTGAGTCGTAGTACGAATTGCCAAAGGGCTTCCGTTGGTCAGTGCAGTAACCTATCTATCACCTTCTATTCTAACTCCCATGGACATGGGTTCAATAAACGCTTCCCAGTCCAGGTTTTTTGGAATGGAATAGAATGGAAAATTCTTTATTAGGGGATTACTCCCAATTTACAAATTGTATCCGAGCCTCTTGCGAAGGTTGACAGTGAAAGTGTATTTGGATGGATTGATATCCAACCTCCACACCTTAGTCCACTCCACTATCCTGTCAACATGTTGTTGGAACTCTCTTAGAGGGGTGTCTATGGCCAGATTTTTAAATAGATCCCCAATGTTAACCTCTGTCTCTATAATAGCATCAGAAGAAGTACACATTTGCCTCTGTAAAACTGTTCGATTATTGATATCAGTTAGCTAGTTTTTTCATTCCCTTCTTTAATTTTTCCTTGCATTCTTTTGGCTTTATTTCATTTATATTTTATTATTATTTTAATTGAATTTTATTTTATTTTCATTTTTTATAACTTTTGTTATTACAAAAAATTACTTATTATTAAATTACTTGTATTTAATAAAACCAATTAAAAGAAATGACGTAATTTAATTAACTAAATAAACTAGATTCACAGAAAGTACATACTGAAAAGAAATCACAGAAACTCACTACTATATTTTGATGGCCTCGTCATCTAGAATGAAAAACTTCTTTAATTTTCCAATGACTTTTTCAGTTAAAATCGCTTTATCTAAAGAAATATATGAAGTAATTAATTTTAGTATATTTTGTCAAAATAGTCTGCAAGATTTGGTTGTATTTTTTTTAACTGAAAGTAAGATGCACAGAAATATATATTTATATTGTAGGATAAAAAGCTAATGAAATGGTCTCCACATATAAAAAAAAAACTCACTTCCTTATTTTATTTTATTTTTATTTTGTATTATACTTACTTTGTACTACAGATAACTCTCTGATGACATTGTATTTTTAGTTAATGCCTGAAGAACACTGCGTGTTCAAAACATGTTGTTTATACCATGAAATTTTTTTATATGTGGAGACCATTTCATTAGCTATTTACCCTACAATGAGTAAATACAACATAATAACTGATTGCACTACATTAGAATATATTTATATTATAAGCCGTATTATATATTTAGATATAATAATGATATATACATGAATTTATAACATTATAACTTGAAATGAATATAAAAATAGTTACAATTTTTTTTAAATTAATAGAAGTAAATATATATTACTTAAATTAATATATTTATTTAAATTATTACATATTCAAAAGTGATTGAAGAAATAGTTTTAACTGAGTTGTTTTCTTGAGAAGTTACGAGCGTTTGCAGGTTATATTAAGGTTTAATAGATGGCAAGGAAATGAATAGGAATAGTAATGATATATTGACTGAGCTACACAAAGATCTGTAGAAGTTGTAGGAGCAGCAATGACAATAGCCCAAGGAATAATGAAGTGGATAAACGATGGACCTCATCTGGTCAGCTTATTAACAGTCACGCCAACCCCTAATCACCTGAGGTCATATTTCTGCACCTACGACAACTCCTTTTTGATTCCTATTTTCATGTTCATCTAAAATTTAGAGATGATTCTATAATAAGTAGACTGTTTAAATAAATATATTATTTTGATAATTTTTATAGTTCAAAATTTTTTTATTTTTTATCATTTTTATGTTAAGTCATTTTTTTATTTATTTTTATTATTATTAAAATAATTTTATTTATGGTATTTAATTACTTATATTACTATTTGTTTATCTTCCTACCACTTCGCTTCTTTGTCTATACCTTTGAAGTGACTCATACTTTGGAGTAACTCTGACGAAAACCAGTTGGTTTTGGTGAAGAATCTTAGCCATATTTCTAAATTTCTTATATTGTTTATAAATTAATGTTATTCAACATTAATAATAATTAATAATTAATAACGTTATTCATTAATGTTATACGGCGGAATTATGGTTTAGATAAATATATATATATATATAACAGTTCAAAATTGAAGATAAGTAGCACACAATGTAAAGAAACACACTTACAAACTCAAATTTTCGAGCAATCCGTCTTCAGGAGAAAAAAGAAAGGGAGACCAAGCACACTGTAGACCCAACGGCTAGTCCTTTGCCAAAATCTTCAATTTTGAACTGTTATTGTGTCCAGTTTGGATTGTCTTTCCGTTTATCAAGTGAATATATATAAAAAGATTTCACATAAAAACGTGAAATAACAATCAATGATCAAACCACAATAAGAAAATGGGAAAACAAGACTAAGATCTTTAACCGTAACAAGGGGTCTTGGTCAGAGTCAAAAACCCAACTCTTGGTTTGATCATTGATATATAAATCAGTTCACAAAGGAAGAAAAGCAGCACACAGAGAAAGAGACACACTTACAAACTCAAATTTTTGGATGATCCGTCTTCAGGAGAAAAGAGAATGGGCGACCAAGCACGCCGGAAACACAACGGCAGGAAACCGTCCCGGCAACCGACTGTGCTGCCACGCGCGCCCGGTTCCGGTTCGCGTGGCAGCACAGTCGGTTGCCGGGACGGTTTCCTGCCGTTGTGTTTCCGGCGTGCTTGGCGCCCATTCAATTTTTTCTCCTGAAGACGGATCATGAACCGGCGCGCGTGGCAGCACCGTCGGTTGCCGGGACGGTTTCCTGCCGTTGTGTTTCCGGAGTGCTTGGTCGCCCATTCTCTATTCTCCTGAAGACGGATCATCTGGAAATTTGAGTTTGTAAGTGTGTCTCTTTCTCTCTGTGTTACTTTTCTTCATTTGTGAACTGATTTGCGTCCAGTTTGGATCGTTGTTTTCGAATTTTAAGTGGATATATATATATAAGATAAATGAGACACAACAAAAGAAATGAATATATTTATAATTACTACAAAATTAATGAAAAACATAAAAAGCTTAAAACAATTTCATAATGAAATGTTAGTTCTTCAGATATATCAATTATATTGTTGTTTTTTGCACACCATAAATGTTAAATAAATTTACTTCTTGCAAATGTAAACTATAGTTAGATATTACAGTAGTATGTTAACATTAGTCAAGGTTTTTTTTATTAATATAGATGAATTGAGTTATTATCTGATGTATTTTCAAGTACTGTGCCCTTGAATTCTGTTTTCTGGAGGAAATTTTGTTTATATTAGATCTTAATCGACAAAAAAATCATATTTGAAAAAAGATCCAGCGTTGTGTTTAGGAAGGAGGAAAAATATCAACTTAGTTATTGAATTCAACTGAAATACGGAAATTGAACTTTCCTCTCAGAAACATGTGGTATAGTTCATTGAATTGTATTCAACGTTGTTAACAAAGCTTTTCTTTTTTGCTGAATATGCAACATTTTATTTATTTATATTCATATAAACTTAATTAAGAAATTCATTGTAATTTAGATGTTACGAGTGTGCGGAGTCAACATGTAAGAAAGTAAGATAGATTGATGTATATTTCTTGCAATTTATTGCTGCCTAAATTGATTAAGTTATAACATATTCAGGAAGGTTAAGAACATTGGTGTTAATTTTATTGGACCATATGTTGAATGAGATTAATTAACAAAAGGAGACGTTAGAGGTGTGAAGTGGAAATTGTTTTAGGCAAATGATTGCCTTTGCTGAAAGTGTTTGGGTAGAAGAAAACTTTGAGATTATCGTGTGGATCGTAATTGACTTGAACTAAGGTTATTTATCTTTAAATGTAGAAGAAAAACCTCCTCTGTTTAGTAGAACAAGTGAAGGACTAATGAAGGTCTGGACAGTGGCCGCGTGCCGACAAGACGGGAAACATTTCCATCTAAATCGGACACAATCTGCAACTTATTCCTAAAGTTAATTGTAAATCCACCCTGGGAGACGCAAGTGTGAATGGGTCGTTATTGAATTGCGACTTACAACAGACAACTCACGATACATTTGCAGTGAAATATCATGAATATTTAGTGTTTGAATAACTGTATAAATGTCGCATTAATGCCTGCAAGTTTATTAAAAAAAAAACACTTCTATATTATCTCTTTAAACATGCAATTGTCAATGTCAATTCATAAATAGATTATTATTTGATTTTAAAACAATCGGTATTACCAGCAAATACCAACTAAGTCCTGGTCGATAGATATATTTTAATTGTTTAATTTGATATTTTTACTGATAGTGTAAGAAAAAAATTGACGTAGATTTGAACTTATAAAATATATAATATTAAAAAAAAACATGATGTGTGAAATGGTATAAGATTTTAAATATTGAAATAAAACTATTGCTTGCATAAATTTTAAGTTGTATTACTTTTATCAATCAATTCCATGTTAGCTATTTATAGCATAAAGAGAAATGGGGAAACTACGTCACTAATGTTATCATACAGTCTGCTAGAGACGAAGTTATATGATAACAATGATAGACTAATGTTAGCAAAGTGAAAAAAAGTAGCCTGAAACTTCAAATAACATTCTATGCTATTTACAAAGAAAATGCTTACTCTGATGTTACGTTACAACAAGAACTCTTACACTGTTGTTATATATATTTTCCTGTCATATACAAAACAAGAATGACCACCTTTCTTTTATTATACAATTCTCATTGACTAGAATTTAGTAAAATATAATTTTAAGTTTCAAGATTTAATTATTGATATAATAACTAGTGTCTTAGTTATCAATAACTGAAGTACGAAACAAAAACAAAAGAGTGAAAACAATTTAAAAACAATAAAAATTAGTAATACTAACAGTAGTATAATTTATATCAATTATCTATTGTTAACGTTAAGAACTCAAAGTACAGATCAATTTTTGAAGACCACATTTTATTAATGTTACTTTATTAATTACTGGTATAAGGGCTAGTAATTAACACATCATTGCAAGAAACTATAATCCATTTATTTTTTTAGTTACTTTATTTTTCATATAAATATTAACTCTGACTGAATATATTGTGAAAATAGTTTTATCTATGTAATGCTCCTGAAGTCCCCAGTTTCTGTAATTCTTCTTAATTTCTTTGCCCTAATTGTCTCATAAGTAGTTTCAACACATTGGAGAAGATTGCTCCACTGACTGCTTGTTACAGTTGAAAGATCTTAGTCTTTTTTCTCATTTGTTATTGTGGCTTGATCATTTATATATATATATAAATGATATTTACAGAAAAGAACACACAGAAATGAAACGAAAGCTCAGTACTATATTTTGATGGTCCTGTCATCGGGAAGATAGAAGTAAGTCACCCGCAGACAAGTAACGACTCATATATATATATATGTATATGTATATATATATATGAGTCGTTACTTGTCTGCGAGTGACTTACATCTATCTTCCCGATGACAGGACCATCAAAATATAGTAGTGAGCTTTCGTTTCATTTCTGTGTGTTCTTTTCTGTAAATATCATTTATATATATATATATATATATATATATTAGTGTACTTTGGTAGCAGTCCTTCGGATATACATTTTTGGTTAAACACGACAGAGTAGTTCTTGTCTATAAGTTTCTTCTGGAGAACTTCGATTTGCCGAAAGACAGTTTTTTCGTTGTTAAAACAACGGTTGAGGAGGTCTGCAATTGTAGTCGACGCTTTTCGATCACTTTCCGTGGTCATCATCAGGACATCAATAGTGGTGGGGTGGGTGGGATGAGGGTCTTATACGTTGTGGAGGGTGCAATAGTCGAGCCAATGGGATGATAGTATTGAATATTATAGTTTTATTGTTGTCCTGATGATGACCACGGAAAGTGATCGAAACGCGTCGACTACAATTGCAGACCTCCTCAACCGTTGTTTTAACAACGAAAAAACTGTCTTTCGGCAAATCGAAGTTCTCCAGAAGAAACTTATAGACAAGAACTACTCTGTCGTGTTTAACCAAAAATGTATATATATATATATATATATATATATATATATTGGTATACTTTGGAGCAGACCTTCTTTTAAACATACTCATTAAAGATCTTGCCAACATTAAGTTTAGTATGTTTCCTACATACCTTTTCAAGGTTTCGAATGCTACCTTTCCATCTCTGTGGTACATATAAATTAACTCACGATTTTTATCTTTCATTGTATTTTTTCATATTACATTCCGACGTTTCGGTCTACGTTGACCATTTTCAAGGTTCTATATACAAGGTTTTTTTAAAACAATTCTAATAAATAATAATTGTCATTGTAAATAGTATTTATTAGAATTGTTTTAAAAAAACCTTGTATATAGAATCCTTGAAATGGTCAACGTAGACCGAAACGTCGAAATGTAATATGAAAAAATACAATGAAAGATAAAAAAATCGGTGAGTTAATTTATATGGTACCACAGAGATGGAAAGGTAGCATTCGAAACCTTGAAAAGGTATGTAGGAAACATACTAAACTTAATGTTGCAAGATCTTTAATGAGGTATATATATATATATATATATATATATATATATCAACAAAAATAAAAAGATTTCACATAAACACGTGAAATAACAATCAATGATCAAACCACAATAAGAAATGGGAAAACAAGACTAAGATCTTTCAACCGTAACAAGCGGTCTTCGTCAGAGTCAAAAACCCATCTAGTGTTCAGTTGGGTTTTTGACTCTGACGAAGACCGCTTGTTACGGTTGAAAGATCTTAGTCTTGTTTTCCCATTTCTTATTGTGGTTTGATCATATATATATCAACGGATAAACTACAGTAAGAAATCAGAAAATGCCTAAAATCTTTCAACCGAAATTTCTCTGATTTCTTACTGTGATTTGTACGTTGATTTTTATTTTCCGTATTTATTGTGAAATCATGTATACATATAAAATAGTTATTTATTTATTTTACTGTTGATATGTGATTAAATTTTGTTGTACAGTAATAAGTTATTTTGTACAAGTTAAAATAATACAAATATATAGTACTATTATCATGATATTGTACAAAAAAAAAATAGTTTGTAATCTTAAGAATTTCCGAACATTGTACTCAAGAACATGTAATTCATTTGTGCGATGTGTTTAATTAATTAATATAAATATTGTTAATTAGTCAATATATAAACTGGCCAACGAGGTTTACTTGACTATCTCATTGTTTATTATTCATAAGTATGTACTTATTTGTTTGCTAAGTCTTAATTTTATTAATTCATCCTTAAAATTGATTGAACAATCAGTATTGAACAATACTGACAAAATATTTTTCATATTTTGACCTAGTCTATTATATCGAAGCTTTTAAATTTGTTTCTTTAAGAATTTTGCATTTAAAAGAATATATCACTATTCGGGGATGCATTCATCTGTCAATGCAATCATCTGTATAGATATTTCATCAACTACAATCTGATAAACTATGATGCTTATGGATAATATTTTTGGTGTTTAATGAAGCACATGTTTCTATTTTTATATATGTTTTCCCTCACGGTAGGTTTGCAATATTAAATATTGTTAATAAGTATTCTACACCAATGTATTCTTTGAGTTTGTAAATACAATGATATATGTTATTACTACAAATTCCTTATCTTTAGCAAAAGTAAAATTAAAATACTACTAGACTTGACAAAATAGTATTAAATAAAAACATTTGCCAAGCAAGCGTTGATTTGGCACTAATTACAGTGATAAATAATTGACTGGTGAACTATGGCCTCCGACAGGATGGTCCAGATCCAATTGGGAAAGCAAATTGCCAGATGTTATGTAAGACCCTCGTTCTCCAATCACCAACCCCACTAATTAAAAAAAAATAGAACATTATAATTATCCTAAAAAGTTTGCTTCCTCTACTTTCTTCCTTGTTCAACAAGTTAGAAACACGTGTAATTTCTAAATAAAGGCAGAGAATGCATTTTATTTTAAACATCTTTAACTCTCTATTATTTTTTTGTAACATTTTCCTCATTGTTTTTTTTTTCGAAAATAAAAAGTCACGGGTGATAAGCCTGTTAAATAGTTAAAAGTTTTTTAAATTATTTTATAATTCAATATTCAAGTCTTTTAATATTGCCAATTTTAGACTCTTTTCCTATTTAGCAAAGTAAATTGATATCAGAATCATAAGTTCATAGAATTTCCATTATTTTTCTCTTTAAGCTCATATATTAATAAGCAATTTGATAATGTACATTTATTTTATTTGAAAATAGGAAAATGTCTTTTATGTCGCAGTTTTCATACCCACCCTCTCTCTCCCACCTACCTAACATTCCCCACAGATATTGGGTTAGTTCCACTGAGGTTAGTTATATTAGAATTATTAGTATTAGTTTCTGTGGAGCTCGACTGATTTCGAGTCCGTCTGGTTCCCATCTTCAAGAGCAACTCAGATTCGAGAGTCGGTCCAGCTCTGCAGAAACTTTACGAGGTATGACGGACATTATTGCTAATAATTCTAATACCCCACAGAATTTCTATATTATACTTTGCGAACTACTTTTATTGTTTATTGTTTTAGCTTTCTAATGTGCATTTAAATTTTGCTCTACAAAATCATCAAGGTATAATGAATTTACAATTGATATATAATTTTTTTATGATTATATTGTGAGTTTTTATGATCTCTTTTTTATGTATTCTTTCTGTGAAATTAGTTATTATATATTTTAATTAATCATGGTTCTAAACGTTATTTTTTGCATAGAAAGGAGGTTCTATAAGCCTCATTGTATAATCGTAACTGATGTCTTTACCAATAACGATTTAAAAATTTATGTTATTATTAACTAGTTAGAAGAAACACTTTAGTTTTTCAAAGAATTAATTAAATTCCACTCTTTCATTTGCTTAAATTATTATCATAAAAATTATTATTCTTAACAGAAATTATGATGCTCAACTCAGAAATAATATTATAAAAATATTACTAAAATTATTGTTTAAAATTTAGGTGGGTTACTTAATACCTGTATAAGTATAAAACAAATGAAACTCAAACAAAACCCACACACACACACACACACACACACACACGTTAACTTTGTAAATATGCATTATTAACATAGTAAATATAAATCTAAGCCTTCATGAAAGCATAGTATAGATTATATAACTTATAGAAGATTAGATATCAGTGTAAAATATAAAACTTTTTAATGAACAACTCTAATCAGTAAGTGATATGTTATGTATCATGCTAATTTAACGACTTACTGATCTAACCTATGACTAACTATGCACCAAATTTTATAAAATGTCGATAGGTGATAGTGCTTTAAGAAATATTTAGCAGTATTTTAACTAGACGGTAGATCGTTAAAAGCATATTTCATTACTTTTGTTAGCTCATATTCGGAGAATGATAAAAATACGAGTGCGAATATGTTTTGGTAGTGGGCCACCACCCCATGATGCAAAAATATAAATGAAATGTACACTATAAATTTTACTATCATTAAACTTTACAATGTATTTTTACTATTATTAAAGATAAATTTAAAATACTCACAAAAAAAAAACGTAAATTGCTGTTATTAAATGTGCATATCTATAGTAAATTTCGGGATTTTAGAAAACTTAAAATTGTCAATGCTTAAATATGCGTACGTAAACTTTTCGAACACAATTCTAAACACATTTGGTTGTAAAATAACCATTATATAATAAACATGACACATTACTGAATACATGATAAGAGTTAGTGTAATTTTAGATGTACTGAGTAAACTTACAACGTAACATTAATAGATACCAAGTATACAACATAAAGAACGTAAGGAATGTAAATATTTCGGAATTAACTGTAGCCAAACATACAGGTATATATAATATTTTGAAATTGATAGCAATGCACTATTACATTACAGGTATTAATGAATGAGTATAAATAAATAAAACCAGTCGAGCATTATCAAAAACGCAACACTAAATAGTATTATAATAATGAAGCTATTTTTTAGTAAATAATATAAATTACACTAACATTAAAAGAGAACGAAAACTTAATTAACACAAAGCTCCCAAATAAATTCTATTTAAATTAGTAATATGACTTCCATAATTAAAGGATGAATGATGCTTTTTAATGTACAACTTTCGTAATGTTTTCTAATTTTTTTTTGTTTTTTTTGTAGTGTTTATTAGTTATGATTATTCTACCAGTAAACTTAAACATGGTTTTTGTTAACACAATGTTCTGTCAATGTATAATCATTAACTGACTTGTTCTTATGGAGTAAGATTATTAGTACAAACCCTCTTTTAAAAAACGGCTTACTTCCCCATTATAAACTTGTTCACTGTCTTTACAATTATATATTTATATATATCTAATTTAAATAAACTATAACTCATATCAAGAAAAATAACAACTAAGACTCGCTTTTCAAATTGTTATATTTCTTTCTACGCGTTACAGTTTAATTAAGTTTTATCAGTTCTTATGGATTGCATTTTGTTTAACACTTTTATATATATATATATATATATATATATATAATTACTTTGTAATTAATTTAAATCTTCTCTTTGAAAAAGATTGTTTTCTCTCTGTTTATATACAAAAACAAATCATTTACTTTTCTGTTACTATAAATGGCAAGAGTTAAGGTAAAATTATTCTTCTTTGATGATTTTTTCAATTAATTTGAACATCCTTGAAAAAATTAAATTTTAAAAATCCGTCGTATCTTGCAGTCCTAAGTTATTATTTCTTCCGCTGGATGACTTTTTTTTTGTGTCTGTTTAATATTTTAACTGGTGTTGTTTATCTAAACTCCTTGAGTAGGTTTTTTACAAATTTTGAGTAATAACATGTTTAAACATTTTCCTGCAGAAATTATAAATTTCTTTCAAGTTTATCGCTATGTTTTGAGCGAAAATCAGCTACTAGTTCATATTAAGGGAAGATTAATATTTTTGAATCTTTGTAGCATTTATAGACTTTGTGTACCACCAGTTAATATGCTGCCGTTTTCAAGCAATTCAAATATATAAGTTTTTCCTGTTTTAAGATATAAATTAAGATGCTTTTGATGAAATTGATAACATTAAAAACATATTTTTTTTCCTTTTTAAATAATTGAAAACTAAACATAGTCACAAGGTTTCATGAATTTTACTCTGTTGACAGGTTCATAACTGTGGTAGTTCAGTATGCAGCCAAGTGTACATATATTAATTAGACCTGATGATACAAAAGGCTCTATTGTTAATACAAATTTTCGTTCATATAAAATTTCATCAAATTTATAATGTCTGCTTTCAGATGTGAGAGTTGGATTGGACATAGTTTTTTTATCTGAATTGACTTAGTAAAGTAAATATTTCGCTATCAATTAAAAAAATAAATACCTTAGTAAACATCTAAAGATCTAAAAAATAATTGCAATGAGTAATTCACTGAGTATTTTACTGAGTAATTCATTATTTTAGACCTTTCTAAATATTGAATGATTTATTTAAAAGTAATTTATGGTTCCATACAATATTACGCTAATATTTGTCAAAATATTTGGAAAGTTTTTTATTTGAGATAGCCATGATTACACGATTCGATGAAGAGGAAAATATAGTTATTGACACTGGCCTCGTCTACTACTTGAAGAGTCTGACAGAAACCCCCTTCCTGGGGCTATATGTTTTCCTCCAAATGTCATAATTATTTATTACAACTTGTAGCCTGCAATTTAATGATTCTAGAGAATGCTTGTTACTCATTGATGCTTCGTCCCATTCCATCAACTTTGCTTGAAAGAGTAGACGGTCTGCTGCTTCTAGAAGACGGATATTACACATAGATGCAGGTCTCACTGGTGTTGAGAATATAAAGCATGAGTGTAATGTAGCGGCGATGCTAGAAGATGCTGTTCCAAGAGCTATTAGATGATTTTTTCAAATGCATGTATAGGAAATGGGTGTATATGCAATAGTTTGATATTTGATCAAACATTTAATCAATCAAATTAATATTTTTCACTTAAATGGGTATTAGAGTGTAGATGATGCTCTACTGTTTGAGGGCAATTATCTAAGACGGGAATGTCACTTTTTTAACTAAAATGTGTTCTTAGAAATTTTTTTTCCCCTAAACTACCAACTCTAGAGTCTTGAAATTTTGACATTATAATGGAACCAATAAAAAATATATTAAAAAAAATTATCAGATTTATAAATCACCTGAAAATATCTTTTTTCAATAATCTGTAAAAAGTGTATACTTGTAATTCAATCTAGATGGCTGTAATGAAGATACAGGTCATACCGTTAAATGGATCAGAATGAAATTATACCTAAAAATAGAGCATTATTTGGGAAATGAGATGAGGTAATTTTTTTAAAATTCCAATGTAAAAAAGGAGTGTTATATTGTAATTTATGTTTTTAAAAAATGCTTTTTTAATGCTAAGTCATTTACTATAGAGCAATGATTTTTTTAAAAAAAAAATCAAACTAAAAACAAAAATTCATAAAATCTGATTACGGCAAAGGGCAATATATATACCTGTAAAAACTAAAAATTAATCTTGGAATAATTGATCACTTGCTATACTTGCCGGATTTGTTTACATTTGTTACGGACAGACAGACTGACATGGTTTCTTTTATAATACTATAGATTTGCTTAAGAAAAGATGGAAGTAGGTATATAAAAATTTGTTTGTTTGTTGAAGGACAGACCATTATATTTTAATAAAGAATAACTATTGCAAATTATTTAAAAGCAAAAAATAAAATATAATGAGAATGAATGTTTTGAGAATGTTTGGAAGCTAATATTATGTTAATTGAAACAGAATAAATATATTGTATTATGATGGCCTTTTTGAACTTTCATTTCATATACTGAAAATAGTATAAGTAAGTTAAAGTTGGTTTAATATTTGCTTGAGATTTTTTAATGCGATTTAATGGAAGGAAGTTGAAGTGATACAGTTAAAGTTTTGAGTTTTACTTACAGTGGATGTTATTAATGAGCCGGTCTCTGCTGGGCCCAATCGAGTAACGCCACACTCTTTGAAAGCTAGCTTTGTCATTAGTCTAAGTCCTCCACTGTAATTAACTACGATTTCCTCAATTCATCAATTCCAGTTACTGTGTTATTTTTTATTTAAATTAACAACTCTCTTATAAATTCAGTTGCCTAATTGAAAGTTTTTTTTTTAATTTACCTCCCTTTAATATAAGAATATAAATAAATTTAATACACTGAAAATGTTTATTTTTAAAATAATATATAATTTGCAGGGTTTTGTAAAAGAATATATGAATTTTTCTGACCGAAAAATCAGTTTTTATCGTTGCAATCATTTTTTCAAGCGTCTGATTCAATTCCGTTTCATATGTATAATCTATATATATACTACTATGAATGATCAAACCACAATATGACATGAGAAAACAAGACTAAAATGTTTCAACTGTAACAAGCGGTCTTCGTCAAAATCAAAAACCCAACTCGTTCTTGTTTTCCCAATTCATATTGTGGTTTGATCATTGATTGATCAATCTGTACTAAATCAGTAAACACTGATTTCACGTGTTTATGTGAAATCTTTTTATCTACTACTATATAGACTTCTAACTTTACTAATCACTCTCTGATGACGTATTGTGAAAGTCAGCATATTTTTTATAATTTTTGATATTTCCTTTTGTCTTTTTTTTTCTTTAATCTCTATCATGTCTTTATTGTGACTATTTTCGTATACATATAATTTAATACAAAGTAACATAGCTAAATGAAAAACACACACTTGTAATTTCTATGTTTAAGTCTGGGTTTTTTTCTATGTTTTTAATTTATTTATGTTTCTTTGTCCATTCTGAACTTTAGGTTAGAAATTTTCTAAAATTTTTATTTATCTACGTTTCTTCATCTAAATTGAAATTTATTTGTCCCTTTCGGATCGACTTTTCATCATTGAAGTATATATGTATATATATTCATATAGTACTTCTTAAATACATATATTTAAAATAAAGGATATACTAGGTTTTACTAAATTAAAATCTGTGAAGTATTTTTCTAAACATCTAAAACCATTTTTTTCACTCTGGAGTTTTCGACTCAAGATAACTCATCATACTCCTTAAGAGTTAATATATTTTACGAAATATTTCGGTGCGTTCAATTCACCATCTTCAGGAATTGAATTGGATGTAACAATGAACTTAACAGTGACTAACAACTAATCAAATTAAACATAATATTAAATCACTGTTAAATAGGACAATTATTAAACATTATAACATTTTATGAAGGTTGCAAAAAATGCATGAAGGTCATTCTATAAAATTCTATAAATTCTATAAAAGACGAAAAATGTAAAAAATAATTCAAAATTGAAATCTTCCGTTTGAAGAATAATAAATGTAATTATCGTACATCCTTAATTATAAATTATCTTAAAACGATATTTTTTCTTCGATGTTTTTGAAAGAAAATAAGAGTATTTTTTTGTTTTAAATTTGAAAATTTGACTTAAATATTCAATGTCAAGTAAACCATGTAAGAAATCCACTGGCTATTTGAACAGAAGCCATGTCTCTTGTAGGAGATTATTTCGTGTCAAGAAATTTCACTTTGGCTTTTCAAAAATATTATTACTGCTGTAGTTATACTAATGAGATTATTTGCATCAGTGGTGATATACAAAAATAATCTTGTATATTGGTAAGTCGATCAATCGCTATCTGTACTACCTCAGGGATGAAAGACTAATAAACATCTCCGATTTAGATGTTACATTATGCTTATATGAGACATTATATCTTATATACCATAACCAGAAAGATTGATATTAAGTTTACTTATAATAAAGTCGAGTGTCGGCCACTCCAGATTTTTTAATATTGTTTTAGTATTGTTTCATCTCTTTTGTAGTTTTCAGAAAACTGGGTTTCATAATATATCTTGTAGATAGTTTGGTTCGCCTTTTCATCTTTCCCATTTATTTTTTTATTCTGATCGATTAGTTATTTTTAAAATTTTGTCGAATTTACTGTTAGGTACTGTAACCATTATTTATGAAAACCTATTTTCATGTAGCAACAGACAACCACTAGACTATATAAAACAGGTTTCCATATTGTAACATATTAAAACAGTATTGTATTTTATTTACTAGCAAAAATCATTCACCTCAAAAAAACAAAACAATAGTAGTAATTCTAAACTACTCATTAATGACATTGTTCAGTAGATATTTCGTGCACTTTGAAAAGGAAGCAAATATTAGGTACTCTGACGACTATAAAGCTTATAATAAAACGTCTGATAACATTTACAAAACGACTGCTGTTTCAAAGTTTTACGTAAAATGACTTTTATTTTTGCAGCTAAAGCGTTTACATGTAAAAGTTTTGTGCGTAAACCCAAATGGTTGCCAAACTATGTGCATTAAACCTCTAAGAATCTCTGTGAGTACTAAAATGTAACTAAAGAGAAATTCAATGAAAAATTAGCTTTCTCACGGAGATTTAAAACAATCAAACAAGTTAATTCTCATAAAACTAATTTTACAAAGAAAATAGTAAGTCTTAAGTATAAAAAAATAAAATATTACATAAATTGTACTATTTAAAAATTAAATCTTGCAATCCATTGCAAGTAAAGAGGAAAAAAACACAACATAAAATAGAACAAAGCATTAACTATAATTGGAAATTGGAACACAGCCTTAACACGAGGAGATTAGAATACATAGAAGATGAGTATCAAACGTTTGTCAGGGCTAGGGATTAGATTCGTCTCTTTTACACAGGTCTGTTCACACTGAATCTTTGATCCTCTTCATCTTCTCTTGATAAATATTATCGTTAAATTTACCTATTATAGTTGGATCTTTCTTTTAATCTGTGTTTTTGTTTCCTTAATATACTTTTATATTACCTTTATATGAAAACTATATATTTCAATTATTATTTAAATTTTATTATTATTATTATTTCAATTATTTTTGCAGATATAAAAAATAGAGGAAAATATAAATTTTTGAATATCAACTAATAGCTGTAAAACAAATACACTAATAATTGTTTTGAGCTTTAATATAAGTTTAAGTAAGTTGTACAAAAGTAAACAAACTTACAGTACTTATAGTAAGAATATTTGAAAAGAGAAAACTATTTATTTTACATTAGAGGAGTGGTAAAAAAGAATAAAGTTTTCATACAGGTAAACACTAAAATACGATTCAATAAAATTACAAAATTAACTATACTTTAATAAAAAATCTGAAATGGCTTACCTTCAACTATACTATAAGTAAATATAAGATCAAACTCCTGGAGTATATATATATATATATATATATATATATAAAGTCTCATTTAGGCTGAAATTAAATATCCAAATAGGATATGTTTATTAGTCTTTCTTTCATCGCACAGGGACTTATCTAGTGATCAATATAAACGTTTGTTTTTATATATCAAACAACCTGATGCATATAATATTATTTGATGTATATAATAATATTGAAATTACAACAGTAGTAATAACAAATTCGTAAAGCCAAAGAGAAAATTTTGTATTACGAAATAATCTCTTATAGGAGGACATGGTTTTCCTCCTATTGCCCGTGGATTTATTACATTTGATGTTGTTCATCATACCTTCTTCTACATTGAAGTTTTATGCCAAATTTTTCAATTTGAGAGTTGAATATATTCCTATTTTGTTTGAAAATATCAGAAATATATAAAAAAAAATGTCAGTCTCATCGAAGAATTAGCTTAAAAATAGTATGAAACCGTTTTGTAATATAGAATGAAAGAGCCCAATTCTCATATATTACCCAAATATAATCAGATTTATAGAAACGGCAAAAAATAGATCTGGTATTAAGCTTTGTTCAAGAGTGCAGTATATAGATTCATAGGAGCATTTATTTAGCCAAATCCTTCATACCATGGAGAGCATCAGAAATGTTTTGTTTGATTGGTTCTTTGATTCTTCTTGGATGGAAGAATTTTATTCTTCTTATATCTCTCATTAGGTCATTAAATCATTTCATTTTTTTCTTATTCGATTGACTTTTATTTACAAATGACTTTGGGGACCTCAAAAAATTTAAATCCGTCAAAATTTACTGATCGAATTTTTCCATAATCCTTATACTTTACTTATAGTAAAGTAGAAGAGTGTTTTTGAATTTACCTTAATCCGCACCAAAAAGATACTTAAATAAACCCCAAAAAATGGTTATTTGATATTTATGAAAAAGTAATATAATTGATGTTTGGTTCTATCTACTTATTTAGTTATAAATCTACGAATAATGTTATTTAAAGTAAATGTGCAAAAAAGATTTGAAATATTTTTAAATAAAACGCTTCTTTTGTTAAAAATGTATAATTAAGAAATTTTGATGTATTAGTTAATGACATTACCTATTTATAACTTTATTGTAAATAATTTATATGAGCACCTATTTATATTTATAACCTATCGATAGATATTTCTTTGTAGAACTATATATATATATATATATATATAATATATATATATATATATATATATATATATATATATATGTGTAGAGAGAGAGAGAGAGAGAAATCAAAAGCACACATTTACAGTCTCTAATTTTTGGTTTGAACCGTTTTCAGGAGAGAATAAGAGAGGGAAACCAAGCGCACTAGTTCAGAGACGGTTGGAGACCAACAATGTTGCCGCATGCGCTCCCGGTCACAGAAAATAAGGTAGACAGGAATCAATTTATAATTAAATTAAATTAGTGGAATATTAAAATAATAAATAAATAAAAGAAAAAATTGAGGGATGAACAAAGAAATCGATACATAAATAAAAGTACGGACTAAGCTATGATAAATAAAATAAAATAAAACTGAGAATACAAATAATAATAATAATTGATTTCTCTATGTTTCCTTTTCTACATTGAACTATATTTGTCCGTGTCGGATAATATTTCCAACGAAAAAGTATATATATATATATATATATATATATATAATAAAATAAAAAACGAAGGAAACACACAGAAAGACACAGACATAACTCACATCGATATTTCGACAATCGTCGTCATCAGGAGGTGCGAAGAGCGAAGAGCGAAGAGTCCCGCAGGAAGACAGGGCGGTACTCCTGTAGTACCGCCCTGTCTTCCTGCGGGACTCTTCGCTCTTCGCTCTTCGCACCTCCTGATGACGACGATTGTCGAAATATCGATGTGAGTTATGTCTGTGTCTTTCTGTGTGTTTCCTTCGTTTTTTATTTTATTGTAAAAAAGTCCGCTGGACCGTTTCTTTTAATTGTGTATATATATATATATATATATATATACTCATTAACATAAAGAAAATAAATATACATTTTTCAACTAATATATTTACGCTATATATAATAATTAAAAAAATTGTGCGTTATAGGATTGGAAGTGCAATATTAATGCTAATTTAAATAGCAGACGGATAATGAATTGGTTTATTTTAGAGTAGATTTGAGAGAATGTTTGTCTACACGGCCCATGCAAACTAACGGCAGTCCATTGAACAACTAAGTCCCCTGTATCTCTATTGTGGGGCTTGCTCTACCGTAGAGCAGAGATATTCCCTATTCTACTACATTACCCCTCTAACTTAGTTGTGGAGATAAAACAACATAGAGCCCAGCTTCAAAGTGTTTTAAACTCTGTTTACATCTCTGTATAAACAAGTTATTGTTTATTCACTAGAAAATGAAAGAAAAAAAATCAGGAAGTAAAGAAAAATGAACTGGATTTTTTTTTCTGTTAAAATGTTCATCCTTTGACAAACATATTACATAAAACAAACTTCAATTTGTAAAAAAAAAACATTGTTTTTTATATAATAATGAACCAAAAACACAATACGATATAAGTTATGAAGCAGTAATTCTACGAAAGATGATAAAATGCAGTTTTGATTACAGTTAAATTGCAAATGAATTAATTTGTTTATAATTTACTTAATGCAAATTTAATCTAGATACTTTAATTTATTAACTATTTCATAATGTTGAAATGCAAGAAGTAATATTATACATTAAATTGTGAATCAATTATATTACGAGATAGTAATTCAATATACAATAATTGAAATAATATATTGTAGATTGAATTATTTTGAGTATTTGAGTAATTATAATAATTTAATCATTTGTGTTGTCATAGGAAGGAAGAATGTGTGTTAAATGGCTAATTGTTATGTATGATAAATCATTGATTAATTGGTATTGATCTCATTGATTAATTTATCATACATTTTGTATGATAAATTAATCATGATCATCAATCATGTTGAACGTTTATAATATAAATCATAGAAGGCAATATAGATGAAGACATCTACGATTTTACATCAGGATAATACATTTTATCTCAACTAAGTACATTAGAGCCAATACCTTTCCCCAGCACCCAAGCTCATATGGTTATTGACTGATGGAATTTTCCTTTCAAAGAACATCCTGTCATTTATTTATATTTATTATTTATTTGCGAGATTTAAATATTTACTGACTCTATTTCCTATAGTCCTAACTCTATTTGTATCAGTTAAATAATTTTCTTTTTGAACCAACATCATTTCAGCATCATACAGAATATTACTACAGTCAATCCAGAGTAGAGGTAAAAAATTACTTACATCTTAAAATACTAGTATACATGCATATTGTTGGTGTCACGCCATTGATGATGCATCCATTACAAAACTGTCAAAACATGTTGCGGATTTGTCATTTGAGCATTCATAATTTTTGAAATTTACAGAAAATTAAAAACAAAATTTGTCGTTTCAAACTTTGTTTTCAACTTTTACACTCGCTACGCATTCTATGAGCAGATAAAGAAAAGGTTAAACTTGAGCTGCAGTTACTCCAAGGTCAGAAGAAATAAATAAACTAAAAGGAACAGGCCTCTTAAGAAAGGAATATTAATTTTTCTGGTTTAAATGTTGATGTAGAGATATTTTTTATTGCAGTTAATAGTCAGCGAGGAATTCGAAAACTCTGTTACCATGGACCTCTATTACATAGGAAATAATATTTATTTGTAATAAAGTTGATTCTTAATAATGTATGGTACTATATAAAGAACATTAAAATTTCTTGATATTACATTAATGTTAAGCCTGATTAAAAAGCTAAATAAATAGAACTTCCATTCATTTTATATAAACCTTAGAAATCAAGTATCTCACGGTTCCTTTTCTTTTATACAATCTCTTCAATTGCATTAAGCTGTTTTTTTTTAAACATACTACAATCTCATTATGTAAATGGATTTTTAGTCATTTAATCTACAACCAGTTCCATTCTTTCCTTTCTTAAGTATCATTTTGATTAAGTTGTATTTTTTTAGCGAATAATTTTAATATTAGTAAACTAAATAATGATTGAAAAAAAACACGAGAAATACCCATTATACTATAAAGAAGTAAAATTTGGATACAATCAGAATTTTAAATTTATTTACATATATATTTGAAAACGTATATTTAATTATTTAACAAATAAAAATTGATATTTGTTAAACAATATCATCCCAACACAACCATCTTCAGAATGTAATAAATTCACTAAATCTACCAAATAACATTAAAGAAATTAAAAAATTGAGTTAACAATATATAAATAGGTAATATACCATTGACTTAATAAAGATCATAGCAATTTCTACTGAATGTATTATTTAAATTATACATTTATGTAGCTGTTTACTGCAGAGTTTTTTACTGATCGTACTAGTACGTTCCATTTTTTGGGAACATTGTACATTAATTTATCCAATGATTTATTATTATCATTATAATGCTTCATAATTGATGCTTACATTAGCATCACTAATATGCGATAACCAACACAACCATCTTAAGAATGTAATAAATTCACTAAAATCTACAAAATAACGTAAAAAAATGAAACATTGAGTTAACAATATATAAATAGATAATACATCATATAAGTGAACCTCATTCTGTTCTGAGAGGTAACAGTCTATTGGGAAGTTCCAGTGGAATGGTTTCTATACGAGAGGGCTGAGTTAGTTTCTGATAGCACACTGTTGGCTTTCTTTAGTTTTTTTTTTTTTTTTGGCTTCTTCCTAGTTTCCTCTCTGTAGAATTTGATATCCCTCATACGTCCTAGAGCTTCATTGATGATATAATGTTACTGATTTTTAACGTTTAAATCATTATAATTATTGGCAAACTCTTAATATTATTGTCTTAGTAAATGATTTCCAGCTTAATAGTTTATATTTCTCTAATTACAATAGTTTTGAGTATGTTGTTAATCTAATGTAGCGATTAAATTTATAAGCTATTTAACTAAGCGTTACATTAAAGGCTTATTGGGCATCAGAGTCAGTTGGGTTTTTGACTCTGACGAAGACCGCTTGTTACGGTTGAAAGATCTTAGTCTTGTTTTCCCATTTCTGATTGTGGTTTGATCATTGGGCATATTACATATATATTCCTAATAAATAACTACATTTATTCTAGATATTTATAACAAACAGGAAGTAAAAATAATTTAGTTTAAATCATTGTTTAATAATCTAAATCAGTTAAAACCCAGATATTGACATAGTGAAACAGTTATAAGAAGTAAAAGAAAATGTTTTCTAAAAACCGGTTTTTGGCAAAAAAAGTGACTTTCCTGTCATGCATAATTCTTTCCAAACAATAGGGACCATCTACACTATGGGGCCCATTTTTGTGCAAAATAATAACTTGACCCATCAAAGATTCTGGACCGTAGCGTGCGTGGTAACAAGCAATGCTAACACACTCACCCACACAAACACAGACATTATCCAGATAACATCATAAAACGACTTCTGGGACCTCAAAACATATAATTCAGTAAAAATCTCAAGATCGAATTTTTTCACATACACTATACTTTACTTGCAGCAAAGTAACAAGAAACCCAAAGAAGAAATATATTTGACATTCAGAAATCATATAGTGTTTATAGAATAAAAATAGTGTTTATCTAGGTGTATTCAGTTCTAATGTGCTCAGTGAAATAGTTCCCTCGTCGCTATTTCGCATTGTTAATTGCATCTTAGATTCGCATTGTTAATCAGAAAACTATTGTTTATTAATTTTAATTTTTTTTTTTTAGTTTTTATTATCATATAATAAACTTTTGTAAATTTACTGTTACTGTATATAAATTAAATTACTTTTACTAAAATCAGCACAAAGAGAATATTTTCTAATTGATTATATGTATTGTAATATTTTATTTTCCTTTCCTTTATAATAATTAAAACATTGATAGTTATTTCAACTTAAAGATAGTGACCACATGTGTATTATTTAGAGATATAAATCAACAAACCCTGATATGGTTTTCGAAATTTTCGGTTGTCTGAAACGTTGTTCGTCAGAGTCAAATCTCAACCTTGTTACGGTTGAAAGATCCTGGTCTTTTTTCTCATTTCTTATTGTGGTTCGAACATTGATTCACGTGTTTATCGTGAAATAATAAATGGTGAAATATAATGCCATTAATTTACCATATGACCAAGGGTTGGACTCCATTCCTCTACTGTTTTTTTTACTTGTATAAGTTAATGTTATAAATAATATAATATGATTATAATAATATAATTAGAAAATAAATTGCAAATAACACAGTTTGATGTAATAAAATTATAGGTAATGATATCAGCTTAATGATGTATGTTCGTGTTGTTTTAATTGGAATGATTTAGATAAATGTTTAGCATTGGGAGATTTGATATCAATATCAGTTTTGAGCCTTTATTAATCATGTCCCACAAATGTCACACTTCTCTACTGCGTACGCATTGATACTTCCATAAAAGACTTCAATCCACCTTTCTATTATTCAATGTTTAAGTTTACTTAGAAAAGTTTAAATAAATGTAATACATATACTCACATTATTATTAAATACATACTCAATGATTTAATCATTTTTGATGAATAAATGAAATTATTATAAATAATTTTATTAGAATATAACATTTTAAAATAAAATTATAGATAAAAGTAAGGTTTGCATAAACGGAATAAAAGCATTTAAAAACTTAGAGAATTAAAGAGAATTAGCTTTGAAACATTAGCTGAATTAATTAATTAGCTGAACATTAATGATTTCAACCGATGCTCTCGGTAAGATAATATATTTTCTTTTGATGTGATTTAAGATAATTACATGATTGCAAACATATTCTTAATCAAAGATTTCTTTGATATTCCTAGAAAAAATGAAGTTGCAAGAATTTTATTACTTCGAGTTAATAATAAAATTGATAATTGCGATTAATAGAAAGGTGAGGAAATATATACAGTGAATTGACTTGAAGAGTCAATGCATCATACTTTTAATTATCTCTTATTTGTGTATATATGCTTGCTTGTGCATTGCTATGATCTATAAACATTATAAAAATGGGCTATAGCCTGTACCATTTTTCTTTATGACATTTTCTAAAGATGACAACTAAGAGATTTGAAATATTGTGAATGAAAAGGGTTTTAATTGTTGGTAATGTCCGTTTGATTGTCATCTAATTTCACCAAAGGTACAGAGGTAGACATATACTAATATACCCATGACTAATATAGCCACGTAAATTGAACCTCAGGTTAGATACCTCATGTTTTTAGCAAATACTGCTTTTACTGATTCGTTAGTTAACACTTAAGGGGATTAATCATATTTCGTTACTTGTAAGATATTAAAATTTTTAGTTCCCATATTAATTCGCAATGTAGTTCCCATGCATTTATTATGTGTCGAACAGAAGGTTTTTATGAGGTTTGAGATAGAATTAAACATGGGGTATATTTTTAGATAAATATAAATATATAAATAATCAGTTTTTCATTTAAACATGAAAAACTGGTCAATTTTCTGATTATTTTGGCATTTTTAATTTCACAATGGTATATATACATATAAGATAAATTTATTCTATATTTAATTAATACAATTTGCATAGCCCGAAATATCCATTGTTTAAAACATATTGTTTTTACAGGTTGATAATTATCCTGATTCTATAACTAATCCTATCTCCATTTATCAAAGAGGCCAATCTGTCGATCAGACCTTGAGTGTAACGATTTTAATCAGATAAAAACCACTCTGCTTATCATGTAGTTCATCTCCTATAAGAACTTATCTAGTAACACGGTTTTCCAATTACAGTTTTATACATTATATCACAATTTAACGGACTACAAATGAACTTAGAAGTTAATGGAATAATATTTTCAATAATTATTAATATTATAATGTTAATATAATTTTAATATAAAATATATAATTTTAATAATATTTCCATTCATATGGAATAGTTATTAAATCATTAGTTGTGCAATCCGTAATTGTGTGGTATTTACTCATTCTGAGGTAAAATGGATAAACCAACAAAACCTTTGTCACCTTATCTCCTATATGCCTGCCTATCCTCTTTCACAAGGGATCAGTTTCCTACTAGTTGTTTTCACTTGACCAACCCGTCAGTACCACTTCCTTGGGTATGTCTTGAATTCTCTTAATTGAACTTTTATTTTTTATTATTTCACTCTACTTTTTGTAACTAATTAGATTTAATTTGTATTATAGTGTCTTCCTGATGATGAACACAAAGTGTTCGAAACGCGTTGAATAAAACTTCATTTGTGTGGAGACTTTTGTTGGTTTATCCATTTTACCTCAGAAGGAATAGTTATTGTTGTTAAAATATGATTTCAGCGGTTTATAATACGTCAGCACTGATAATTACTACATATTATCCATATCAACCTTCAAACCACAATAAGAAATGAGTAAAAAACTAAGATCTTTCAACCATAACAAGCCGTCTTCGTCAGAATCAAATCTTAGTCTTTTTTCTCATTTCTTATTGTAGTTTGAACGTTCATTATTATTTGAGGTGTTTATTGAGAAACTTGTTACTATATATATAATCAAATGAAATGATGTGATGGAATTTAAATAAAAATTAACAAAAATAACACAAAGATAACGAACTCACTTCTATATTTCAACAATTGAACGTCATAAGTTGGCGAAGAGACCCGCATGTAACACCGTCCTGTCTCCATTTAGGACTCTTCGTCTCTTGATGGCATGTCGAAATATAAGAATGAGTTATGTCTGTGTTTTGTGTTAATTTTGTAAGAATTTATATTTATATATATATTATATATTTTTATAAAAGTATCGACCGAGAAGTAGAAACAAAATAATAGTTTATCAGGATTCTGTCAGTTTTTCAGGTTCAAATTAAACTCTCATTGCCAACGCTTCGGTTTTTATTGAAAACCTTTTTCATAGGCCTACAAAACAGAGAAAATATAAGAAATAATACAATCATTCAAAAACCAAACATACATCACAAGCGCAAAAAGTTACAAATAAGAAAGTATAATAAAAGTTTTACAATAGGTTGGTGAGAGAATTACAGAAGTATAAAAAAATTTTGAAAAAGAAAAACTAACTATTACATTTGAGTTATTTTACAGAAAAACAGTTTGTGGATTTCAGAAACAAATGTCTAGTTTGAATGAACACGTGACATGAACTGAAAACAAGCAAGCCAACCAAATTTCATCAGACAACCATAAAGTCACTAAAACAATTTTGCATGGATCACTATATTTAACTTAACTATATTTAACACCCGAATAAATCTATTTAAATTTGAAACTTCTATAATTAACGGATGAATGGTTCTTTCTAATATATAACATTTCCAGAGCTTTCTTTCTCTGTTCATCTGTTTCTTTGGCTATTATTTGTTTCATTAAAATAAAATATATGACCTTCATTAATACTATTTGCTGCTAATGCAGTGGCGTTAGTTTTCTTTTTTCTTATAGAATATGTGGTATCGAGTGGATAATATGACATACCATACGCCAATATGACAATTCTAAGTAATTACCTCTTTGACTAGTGCAGATTTTATAACACCTTTAAAATTTAAGAGTACCACTCTACTTCAGTACTTCAAGAAAATTTTGCAAACTGCAAAATCATTCAAACAAAATTATATTGAAATCAAGATCATAATCAAGCCTAGAAAGTAGGTCTAGTGACTCATGATTTGGTAAAACAACGATTTTTGAGATTAAGCCTTTACTGTTGTTTCATTGGGGATAATTTTGGTAGGACCCTTCACAACTTTGTGGATAACAAAAAATTTGCTTATATGATTAATTTTGATTTTAATTAGTCATTATATGTAATTATAAGTGATTAGTTAGTATTTTAAAAAAAAGTTGCAATGCTTTTGTAACTGACAACTTATAATTCTGGTTTCGCGCTTGTTCTATTTTAATAGCGAATGTACTTCTGAAAGGTGTTGTGCGTAGTATATTCCAAACACAATCAAATGTCTAGAGTATTTTTTCTAATTCATATATTGGCTCGTTCTCACTGTCAAAAAACAGCTGTAATTACCAAACTGTATATGAATCTTAATAATATTTTTATTTACAACTGCTTTTACATGTAACAGACTGTACATGGATCATAAAATTTTTATTTATTTATTTATTTATTTATATTACTATTATATATTCCAGATTGTATTTGAGTTTTGGATAATTTTTTTTATTTACATCACTTATTTTATATTTCAAAAAAATTAACAAAAACGGATATGTACGAGTATGAGGTAAACTGACTAGATTCCACATAAAATCATGGATATAAATTGTTCTTTTGATAAACCGCATGATAAGAATTCTACATCGTTATTGAATTATGAAAATATCATATAATTTTATTTATAAGAAAGTATTTTCAATTTATAAAATCATTTGTAATGGAGTAAAAGTTAAATGATAGAAATTAATAAGATTTACTAGAGAGATTATAGAGAAGCCAGAGTGGCTGAAGTTATCAGGAAATCATTAGGGAAGATCAAGGAATTAACTAAAACATTATTCCTCTAAGATCTCTCAAATAATTTCAGCAGATAAAATCAAATCTTCAAGTTAACAGACTGTAATATTTTCATAGTTATATCCATGTTACATAGACATGGTGTATTTATAGCATAAGTCAAATGAAAACCCCAGTAAAAGGTAAATATTACTTTATTTACGTTTTCTGAGGTAAAATGGATAAACCAACAAAAGTCTCCACACAAATGAAGTTTTATTCAACGCGTTTCGAACACTTTGTGTTCATCATCAGGAAGACACTATAATACAAATTATATCTAATTAGTTACAAAAATTAGAGTGAAATAATAAAATTCAATTAAGAGAATTCAAGACATACCCAAGGATGTGGTACTGACGGGTTGGTCCAGTGAAAACAACTAGTAGGAAACAGATCCGTTGCGAAAGAGTGGATATAGGCATTTAGGAGATAAGGTGACAAAGACTATGCTTTGCTAAGGTGACTATTCGGGTATGCTTGAAAACCGTTAACTGAAATAGAGAAGGCCAGAACCACTAATTTAGAGGAAAGAAACTTTTTTTTTATGTTTTTAATTTATTTTTTAATTTATTCTTTGTGATTCCAGGAACAGCTTAAGAAATTTTGGACACCCTGGAATTTGTGTGGAAACTTTTGTTGGTTTATCCATTTTACCTCAGAATGAGTAAATACCACACAATTACGGATTGCACAACTAATGATTTATTTACGTTATTACTTCAGTTATATATATATATATATAAAAAGATTTCACATAAACACGTAAAACAACAATCAATGATTAAACCACAATAAGAATGGGAAAACAAGACTAAGATCTTTCAACCGTAACAAGCGGTCTTCGTCAGAGTCAAAAACCCAACTGAGTTATTGACCCTCAGTTGGGTTTTTGACTCTGACGAAGACTGCTTGTTACGGTTGAAAGATCTTAGTCTTGTTTTCCCATTCTTATATATATATATATATATATATATATATATATATATATATACCTTTTCATCCCTTTTACTCCAGTTATTTTTATATTTACTCAGAATAATTGACTTTAAATCGTATGTGAACAAATTGAATTAATTTTATGAGAATTAGAATGTAGGTTTATACAAAGGTAAATCATTTCTTTGATATTTATATTCATAGGGCTCTTAAAAGTTACCATTTGATGGTTATGCTATATTTCTAAAGTGACTAAAGGGTAACACGTTAAACTAGTCGGCCTGATTTGATTTTTGGTGGTTATATGGTCAAAAGGCTTAGGAACACATATAAAGTCAAATATTTATATGTTTTTACAAATATTTTTATTTATATATTTTAACAAGTTATGCTATATTATTAATATTAAAGCGAAGATCATTGCTCATCAGAGAAAAGTAGCTTTCCATAAATATTTTGACGTATCATGCATTATAGAACGATAGACAAACTATAAATAATAAAATCTTTAATTATAAACAGAAAGACAAGTTCTGAGAAATAGATGTTACTTTTCATAACATTGAGAAAAAAATATTATTTTTACTGTAAATTTACATATATAAAGTAAATTTATAAAACGATATACATTTAAAAAAATGCACAGGAACTCACTTCTATATTTCGATTGACTTGCTATAGGAAGATAGATGTGAGTTTCTGTTATTTCTTTCACGAGTGTTGTTTTTGTGAATAAATTTTATTTAGTTCGTGGAATCATTGGAACTTGGATCCATTGAAAGTTTACCTGATGGTTAATACAAACTCTTTGAATAAACGTTTGAATAAAAAAACTTTTTTTGTATGTAGAATTTGTATTATTCATTTACCCCCAGTGTCAGTAAATACCACATAATTACAGATTACAAAACTTATAAGATATTAAAGAGTTTTATATAGAAGACAGACCAGTAAAGAATGCTGAGATAATGAGTGCATGATAGGATTATTTGAGACTGAAATAAGTTGTTTAGGTTATAGCAAGTTGCCTTGTGGAATTCAAAGAGTAGTTTCTGTAGGAGAAGCGATAAGGGTCCCTACTGGCACTTTAGTTATTTCTGGTTTGCTTAGATTCCATTTCGATCTAATTTTTCAGTATCAGTATTTCAGTAATAATATTGGAAAAAGAAATCTCGCTCTTTATATGAAATGCAGCGATATGTTCGATATATAGGTCATCACTCACAAAGTCAGCGTAATATCGTTATATCCTAGCTTCGTGATATGTTGTTATAATACGAGTACATAGTATATAGCGGTATTGTAATCTACAATTATAAACAACGTTACATTGTGCTACCATATATTTTCCTTGTCAATGAGATAATTATACTCGTATATAGCGGTATTGTAATCTACAATTATAAACAACGTTACATTGTGCTACCATATATTTTCCTTGTCAATGAGATAATTATACTCGTATATAGCGGTATTGTAATCTACAATTATAAACAACGTTACATTGTGCTACCATATATTTTCCTTGTCAATGAGATAATTATACTCGTATATAGCGGTATTGTAATCTACAATTATAAACAACGTTACATTGTGCTACCATATATTTTCCTTGTCAATGAGATAATTATACTCGTATATAGCGGTATTGTAATCTACAATTATAAACAACGTTACATTGTGCTACCATATATTTTCCTTGTCAATGAGATAATTATACTCGTATATAGCGGTATTGTAATCTACAATTATAAACAACGTTACATTGTGCTACCATATATTTTCCTTGTCAATGAGATAATTATAGTTTTAAATTTAAATTTCTTGATTTATACCTTGTTTCCTGTATCTAACTCTTCTCCATCTATTTTGAGATGGCACGTAATATTTTTGATCTTAAAATAGAATTTAATTTAGCGTATAATTTCATTTTGAGATGCTTCAAAGTTAAAATGTAATACCTTTGTGAGACAGCCTTCTGGCTTATTCTACTGCACTTATATCTCACTTTAGATTTACATATTTTAACTTTATAGCCAGGATATTTTCAGAAACATTATTCTAATACCAAAATTATTTCAATATAATGTTTAATCAATATACACCTTTAAAATTTAACTTAATCAGCTCCTAACTGAAATATGAATTTTTAAAAAATTATACAATTTTAAAGAATTTAAATGGTATTTTTTTTAGTGGGTTGAGAGACTGATAAAGTCAGCCCTGCGATGCTGATTCCTTGAGGGAATATTGTATATCTCAAAAAAGATTGATTCTACATTGAGAGTTATAAATTTTGCCTAACTCAAGTGAATTGTAGTAAGGATTTTTAACAATTACCTGACATCGTACAGGCTCGGGACCTAGTCCTCTCCTTGGAATGAATTTAAATAGTATACTAACAATTATTTTAAGTTTTTTATTTATTTAAATAAGTTTATGTGGTATGCAAATCATACTTTTTAGAAATTAAATAAATTAAAAAAAAAGTATTTTTGAAGAAAAAGAAATACTCATTTGAAAGGTAAGAAAAAACAAATAGTATTCCTCATCCAATTAGTCTTTTCAATCTCACTTAGAGAATGAGAGAAGAAATGTAAATAAATCAAAAAAAGAAAGAAACCTACAAAGAAAAAGCAATAAAAATGAAAAGAAATAACTTTAAAGATTCTGTCCATGTATTGATGGAGCTTAAATGAGACTAATATATGATTTTCTGAAGTGTCTAATGTGACAATAGAGTAAGCATTCAAGGCTTTATATAAGGATACTGGAATGGTTATAATCATTAAAAGCAAGTCATTAAGAATCAGCATGAACAGAAGAGTAAGTTATTTGGTCGATAAAAACCCTGTGTCTATTCATACACATGATCAGATAAACGAACGAAAAAATACCCAACAGTGTGTTGTTCAGTCGGAGATGTAGCAGAAGAATAAAAAAAAGATCCGAGGTAGTATTATTATTAAAGAAGAAAAAAAAATATGATTATTAAAATAATCAGGCAATTTTAACGTCCATACTGCTGCATTCTTTTTCAGTATGAGGAAATAGAAAGGCTAGGAAAAATACGTTTTTAGTTTAGCGGTTTTCTGAAAGTTATGGATGGAGCACACTACAGATATAAGTTGTATATGACCCATTCCAATAAGGGTTTCTCTCGATATCGCATGAAAACTCTTATTCCTTACCATTCTACCGCCCTCATTTTTATTTACTCGTACTTCCAAAAATCTATAAAAATGTTGCCATGTCTGATTTAGCTATCTCCATTGAATCATTGTCTTAAACTGCCTTAACAAAAGCTTTCTTCTTATCGTACACTACTACTTACATCCTTTAGTTTGTTAGTCAACCTTCTCACTGTAAAAACGCGCTGCATTTTCTTCAAATCCTAGATAATTAACTGTACTTATAACGCTTAGTCATTCGTTTCTCCTATAAATCAAGCATCATTTAGTATACATTCTTGTTTTATTGTTATACATGACTTAAAAGTTTGGATGTTTTGTGATATTTTATTGCTTTTAGGCTTCTTTTTCTCACACCTACTGTACCTATTATTGATTCATGATTAAGAATTTTGTCTGAAACACAATGCCTTTGCTTTTTAAAGTAGTTGTAAAGCTAAATAATAGATATTGAAGTAAATACAAAGAGTAGTTAATGTTTTTCAAATTTTCGTTTAACCTAGTTAGGGGAATGTTTTTTATCCTCTATATCTGTAAGATATACTTTTTCACCCAGGTGTTCAACAGAATTACTTATTTATTTGATTATGATAGGTCATTAAGGGTGAGTTTTCCACCCAATTCGTATAAAATAAGTCTAGAATAATACCTCCCTGTATTATTACGCATAAAACTTGCAATAACCGTAAATAGCAAAGACAGAACATAAAACATCTAAACGATAACTTTTCTGCACGGTACTAACCCCAAATTTAATTAACAGGCTTTTACATCAACTCAAGTATTTAATCTATCTGAGCCAAGAGGGAGCTCGGTGGCCGTGTCCTTTCCATTACTACCTATGTCGTGAAGTCAATAGAATTCTCTTTGTTATTAAGTAGTTCTCTCCCATACTCTTTTTCTTATTCACTACCTCTTCTGTCTTTAATTACTTATATACTGCAACAGAGTGGTTAATTTTTTATTTCTTTTAGTATTAAGTCTTTATTTTAATATACTAAGTATATTTAACGGCGTTTACAATAGTCTACATATGCAAAGTACAATAATAAGACCGTTACCACTACGGTCATACCTTCCACTCTACTATTCTTCAACACAAATGTTATTGAAAACCAGAGTGGCTTGTGTACTTACGATCCTTTTAAGTAAGTGCTCCTTTTTCCTGAACACTTTACGATGTTGCACAGTTAACTGACGTAGTAACTCACCCAGTGAGTTACCCAGTGATTTTCAATAACAAATATATATATATATATACCATGATAAACTAAAAACTGTCCGGCAGGACAAATTACACTTAAAATAAACAGTGTTTATAGACAGAAACATAACAAAGACTCACTTTTCAATATTTCGACCGCCATTACAGTCGAAATATTGAAGAGTGAGTCTTTGTTTTTTTTTCTGTCTATGTGTCACTGTTTATTTTAAGTTTATATACTATATATATATATATATATATATATATATATATATATATATATGATCAAACCACAATAAGAAATGGGAAAACAAGACTAAGATCTTTCAACCGTAACAAGCGGTCTTCGTCAGAGTCAAAAACCCAACTAATATTCCCATTTCTTATTGTGGTTTGATCATTGATTGTTGTTTCACGTGTTTATGTAAAATCTTTATATATATATATATATATATATATATATATATATATAACCACAATATGAAATGAAAAAAAAAAAGACTAAGATCTTTCAACCGTAACAAGCGGCCTTCGTCTGAGTCAAAACCCAACTGGCCAACAACCCAACTTTATATATATATATATATATATATATATTATATAAATTACACAAAACACGACACATAAAAGAGAAAATACACACTTACTAAATTCAACATTTCGAACTGCTGTTCGTCATCAGGAGAAGAGCAGATGAGAGGACGACGTGAAAGAGATCTCCCCACGTTGAGAAGACTGGAAGTAGTAGACTCGCGTTCCTTCCTTCAACGTTGGGAGATCTCTCTCACGTCGTCCTCTCTTCTGCTCTTCTCCTGATGACGAACAACAGTTCGAAACATTGAATTATTAAGTGTGTATTTTCTCTTTTTTCTGTGTCCTGTTTTGTAGGATTTAGAGTTTTGTAAGTCCTTGTAGATCGTTTGAATTTAGTATGTAATATATATACAAAATCTTAATATATATATATATATATATATTTAAGAGACTGATTAAGTCCATACATTAATAAACATATGGCAGTAAAGATGAATGAATATCAAATTTAATCCAACTTGATTAAACTGATAAAAAGAATATAATTTAGTTTTGGTAAATCATAGGTAACCAGTGAACAGAAGTCTATTGTTCTACCAATTGTGGCTGATGAATATATGTAACCTTGCAGCTTTTCAAAATATTTGGTTATTTAAAAAATTACTTTATTATTAATTAATTTAGTGTTACTTTATATTATTATTTTGTTTTCCACATAGATATATATTTTTTAATTAGTAATTATTAGTATTGTATATTACTAAGAGTAACTTATCCACAATACTATTGGTGCCATGTATACAATGTTAGAACACAAATGGCATTAATGATTTCACCATACATTAGCAACTTATGATTAATAATCAATTTGATTAATCACATACATGAAAGAACCGTTTATACATTTTAAGAGAATGTGACCATCAAGTTATTTATATAATTTTTTTATTGTTTTGTTATATTTCTTTTATGCTTGTAAGTGATTACTGTCAAAACTTATTTTCACTATTATTGCTTAAAATTAAGGTTACTATTAAACAGAAATTTGTTAATTAGACAAGAAACCTGTTTGATGTCAGTTTGAATATATTATTAACTAGTTGTCCCCAAATTTAGTTACACTAAATTTCTGTGAAAGCAAACCTTTGTCCACTCCACAAAGGGTAATCAAATATTAAGTCACCTGAGGTTTGATGTTTTACATGACCATCCGAGCATGTGGCACGTCCTTTATTTTAAGTCAAGCCAAATAATAATTAAATAGACCCTCAAGGCAACAATGCGAAAATTTCAAATTGATTCGAGAATCACTAGCTTACAATGGCTAAATCCAAGGCTGCTCCTATACTTTGATGTTAAATACCTCATTCCTGGTTAAAGCATATCACCTTTAAACCTCTCTATTATCAATAACTTCCCGTCGTACTTTCAATATTTAGCATTTTGTCAATTAGTTTCATCAGAGTAGAACACTTCACTTGTTTCAGTAACAGTTTAGTAAGAACATCGCTCCATTTATGATTTATTAATCTATTTATAGTACTTTGAATTTATTTCAATACATTAATATAGATAAATGATGTCTTTAGTTACTTTATTGACGAAGAAAAATTCTTTGTGTGACCTGTTGCTTTCAAAATTGCCTAAAAGCTTGGTTAGTGGAACACTTTATTTGTCAATATGAACCACTTTCTGACAACTTAAAAGATTTCTTATCAGATAACGAAAGAAGACAACGCTCACACTACCTTGTCATTCATATCACATTCTGTAGAATTCCCGTTTAACGTTTTCAAACTGTCATTCTGCAATGGATGTCACTAATCTATGTAAATCATAGATGAATTTCAATTTCACCAACTTAAACTAACAAACTAATATTTTCTTTTGTAATTGTATATAAGCTGACTACTTCTTGTCATTTTGAAACAGGGCAAGAATCGTATTGATACATGCAAATTTTTAGCACATCAGAAGTTGGTAAACATAATATTATCATAATAATCCATCATACTTCAAGAATTGAAAGGTTTCACACAAATTGTGTATCTCCACGTGAGACTGATAATTGTCGAATGATCTGAGGTGCGAATAATTAATAATAATAGCACATTTAGGCACATATTGGCACTACTTGTTTAATAGATATTAATTATCAGTATCCTTCGACAATTATCAGTTCCACTTGAAGATGAGCAGCATGCAAAACCGGTCATGTGGATACAACACCGATTCACAATGCATGATGGCTTTTTACAATAACACAATAATGTACTGATACCAGGCACAACATAATAAACTCACAAAATATGGTTCGATAGAAGTGAATAATTTTCAAAAGATTTGCACTTTGTATAGCAACTTTATTTTCTTCGTCTTTAACGGTTGGATCAAATGAGACACATAAATTATTAATGTTAAAATGACATTTTTTTATATCGTTTTTAACGACTCTCTTTCGCTCACACGTTGGTTAAAAAGAACGAATTTTCATCTTTATAAGGATTACAATCAGTAGGGCTTAGGGCTAAACAAATTAATCAGGTTGATGGATTATTAATTAGTTATTAAAACATCAATTGATAAATGAATTTATAAATAAATTTGTTAGTTCTTAATGCCAAATATTACATATCTTTTGGTCTTTTCTGCCTCGTTGAAAATGACTGATTGGGTAGCACATACATTCTTTTTTCGATATGACAATTTTGTTACTATTGGTAGTTTAAGTTATTTTAATTAGTTTCATTTTAACTTCAGTTTTTACGTGTTAGATTGAATAATTAAGCCTCTTTTTTAATATTTTCTAATTGTTACTTTTAATTAAGATCAAAGCTAATCTTCAAGGCTCAAAGACGACTTTAAAGAAACTGTAATTGAAATAGGGTGCAATCCTTTTATCTTCCCAACAACCACCCATAAGGAAAGAACTATATTGTATGTTTCTGCATCATCATTCAAAATATGATATTTGGGAGAAACTTTTAAAAAAGGTTCTACATTCTTTAAAAATATTATTTATCTAGGCTCCAAAAATAATGTTTTTGCTTGTAAATACAAATTTTTAGGACAACTGAATAAACATAATACGGACGTTGTATCAGTCCACCGCATTGAATTTAACGCATCCATTAAAATTAATAGAATATATTTTGATGTTAAAAGTCAGTTTCATTTCATGGTTGATGCAGGTTAAAGCACTTAAAAATCAGAATTTTGGATGAAAACGGTAGTGTTGTTTGCTTTGATACTTTGATACTCCCAATATTTAACATGCTAATTATTTAACTTTGAACAAAACTGTGTAAACTTACTTTTGAATTTTATGGAAATAATCCACCCCTCCCGCATTCATTAGAGTGTCAGAGTGTTTGAATACACTTGATATTGTATCTATATTTAGTCTGTTCTAGAGAGATACATTTTGTCTGTTGAAGCTAGCAATAATATAGCTTATAGGATATCTTAACGTTGCAATGTAGTATATCTATATATCAATGTATTTGATACATGGTTACATTATTAGTAAGATAATATAGTTTTGAGTAATTTCTTGCTTTATCTCTTGTTGATAGCTGTCATCCTCACTTACTTTTCAGAAAGAATCTTTTCCACTGTAGAGTTTACTGCTTTCTCAAAACTTTCAGGGCTGATGTCTCATTTTTTCAAATTCCTTATTAAGTGAATATTTTTCATTTTTTAGAACACATTCTATATGTCATTTCTCATTATTTGAGCCACATTTGAAGCTAAGATAGTAGTTATTGTCAAAATGTTTCATCACGAGTTTTCACATGTTACATTTATTCATAAACATCTTTTTGCTATATAAATCTGTCATATTTCGTGAATTATTGTAGTCGTCCGATTGGTTTCGCACGGGAAATAATTGTAGTCAAAGAATAATAGTAGTTTAAAAACGATGTGCATGTATTTATTCTTTTTTTCTATTTTTTCTTTTTTTGTTATAATATTTATCCCGGAATATCCTTTTATTTCTTGCTGATATTGATGTTCACCAACAGTAAGTTTTTCGAATTTTTTTTAATTTTTTGCCAAATTTTTTTATGACCTTGTTTGTAACTTATGTTAAAATTTTTGTAAATATCCAAACTGATTTGTTCTTATTCTCATTCATAATGAACAACTCAAACAAATAGTCTGATAATTTATTATATATGGCTTCTTAAATATTCTGAATACATGGGTTTTTAGGATTAAATTGAACTTGACTCAGTTTACCAGTTTTTATTTTATAGATAGATTCATTTTCCCGTAGTCAAATTGTTGACAAAGATTTTTAGCAGGGTTGATAGTGATATGATTGCGTTTAGTTCGACATTTTATTCTGGAATAAAATGTATGCAGAAATCTAATAAAGAGCATGATTGCTACAATAAAACATGTTGATGCAATAAAAAACCTTAAATTTTCCAAATTTTATATTTGATACATGGATAATGATTTATTGAGGTCATATTCTCTTCCAATGTATTGACTAGTATTCAAATTTGTCTTCAACTACATTTGTCTTTATTCAAAACCGTTTTGATCAACATTCTAGTTACTTTATCGTAACAGATATTTCTGCAAAAATTATAATTAGCTATATACAATAAAACATGTCTATTATGGACTTAAAAATACTATTTTGGATAATATAAGTGTTAGTTTATTTTTGAGAATATCTTTAACAAAAAAATAACTGAATTTCATTGAATAAACGTAACAACTATAAAATATTAATTTGAAGCATATATTACTTGAACAAATAAATTAATAAATAAGTTTTTTTTTATTTTAAAAGACTGATAAATGCGATGCTTCATATTAAAAATGAATAATTATAATGAAGAAATAAGAATAAAAATAAATGTCTGTATGTTAGGCATCATTATGTATCTTTTTCTAAGGGGACAGTTTAGTTTCTTAAAATTACGATTATTTTGAAATAGTAATGTTTTAAATGTTAAACGAAAAATGTTTTTCTTTACTGCTAAATATCAAAAAGTTTTAAAATAATATTAATTGAATTTTTTTTACAAATTTATGCTAAATGACAATCATAAATTTAATTTGCTTAAGAATATGAAGAATACGAGATTTCAACTGGAAATGGTAATGGTCAAATATCACATTACGAACAGAGGGGGTGAGGTCTAACATATTTTTGAATACTTTTGAATATGATATAATTAAACCGGAGTTATTCTTGTTCCATTGATTAAGATATAAAACAGCTTAATTTTTCTAGAGTTATACAGTTGTGACTGTATTCTGGGCTTCAACCAGAAATAACAGATATTAGTGAAAAAGGAAAGCTATACACATTCGTCACATCCTGTAAAACATGCAGCTTACACTAGAATCAATCAAATTATCAAGTTCGTTTTCAATAAATTTAATAATAAGTATTTGTATTAAAGTTCAGTTGGAGTCCCTTTAAATTTCAAGTCTTAATTGTATTTATCTTTTAGTAGAAGTTTACATTTAAGGAAAAAAATAAAAAAAAATAAATAAATATTGCGTACATATATTACTTATATAATTGGTAATAGTGTTATTCATAAAACTGAGAAAAAAAAAACTTTTTTTTTTAATCAGTATTTACACTATTAATAATTTCTCTGTAATTTTTAATTATATAAGTAATTGTTTTAATTATAATTACGTAACTTAAACAGTTTGGCTCTGATGAAAATCAGGAGATCTAAAATAATTAAAGACGTACGTTAAAGAAAGAATGATTAAGATTTAATTAAATTCTTTTGAAAAAAGAAACGTCGTACTAAATTGGCAAAGGGAAGAAAGCTGGCGAAGATAATAATTAGAGTGAAGGAAATGCAAATTGAAGATTCTGAAATAGACTGGCCAAATTCCGCTTGACGGGAAAAAATAATACTTGTTTTTATTTAAAAGGAATTGCGTCAACATTATTCAGTAATATTAAATTGCAATTTAGCACGAATTGCTAATGTTTTTAACAATATCAAATTTATAATCTATAATTAAGTAGTATTATCAATTTCAAATTTTTAGGAAAGGTTTAAGTACTTATACATGTAACTTTGAGGTATTTAAATTGCTTATTTCATTTAACTAACTTAATTTTTTATCAAAACCATGGCTTTAAAATTTTTACAAAATACATGCAAAAAGTGTATTTAAAGAATACATCTTTAGCAGTAGCTCAGTATGAGCATTTCGTTTATTGCATGAATAATTTCTCAGTCCTCCAGAGAAGATATTATTAAACCTGCCCAGCAAAAAAACAGTTAATTTGCAATAAAAATGGTCCATGTTGTCTGTAAACTTTCACAAAAGATGCTAATAGAAATATTATATGCCTTGCAAGGTGTTTTTGCTGAAGATACGAACAAACATTTATTTAAGATGTAGTTAGAGAAGTTGAAGTGCTCTCAGTACTTTGTTTGTTGAGTGGTTAGGCCTTTCATTGAATCAAAGTTCAATTCGCTTACATGAACAATCTTTTCTTAAAAAATGCACTAAATGTGTTCATAGCATGCTCGTATTGTTAGGGAAATATTGTGCAAACAGCGTGTTGTAACTTTAATTGTAACTCTTTCAAAATAAGTTCAGTAATAATAATACTCATTTAGTACCACTTAGGCAATCTTTACCTAATATTTAAATAATATATATATTTATATATGTAATTTCTTTTTGTATTTATCCATTTCTTGGGTAAAAATTAGCATTATTTTGAAATGTTACCCTCAAAAGGAAAATAATTTCCATTATATTTCATTTAGAAGCTATAATAAATAATAATTTCAAATTAAATTTATTTAACCATATAGTCAAATTGAATAATCTTGATGAAACATGCGTCCACTAATGCACTTAAGTGACATACGTTTCAGCTTACATACTAATTACACCATATATTTCAATTCTTAGCAAAACAAAATATTACAAAACAAAAAAAAACTTGGAGTAAATCAATATAATAGAATAGATGTTGTTCAAATTTTATATATTATTTACATTAAACACTGAGTATGTTATAATATTTAAAGGGTTACACTTCTATTAATTATAGAAATGATAACTTAATGTTTTCAGCATTAATTCAGATGGGTTTGCCTAAGCAAAGTTTTAATTGAGCAATAATTAATAATTAACAGTTTATTATTAAGGATGAAACTGGTTGGACCTTGTCTTGCTCCTGATAATGTTGTCCATAACAAAAAGTAGTAGTTGCTTCTGAAAAAGTCCCTTAGTACCTATACTTGTCACACTCATATAATCTGGATAGCATTCTAATTTGATCAGATAGCAAGATCTACTTATGAGAAAGTTAGAAATACATCAATATTATCTATTTCATAAATCTAAAATTAATAAAAACTTGATAACAAGGAAATGAGATACATATATACAATAGAGTGAAAATTTCATTTCCAACAAGGATTTATGCAAGAAAAAAAAATAGTTGTTTGTCAACGAGTTAGAAGATTGCGTTTACTTATAGTAAAGTTCAGGTTTTTTAACTTCATGAAGTTGGGAATCAAAGGCCAGAAACTAAGTAATATAAACTTGCTTAACAATTGCTTTATTCAGACTGTACTAAATAGAGCCGTGCTGGTCTCTATCAAAATGAATGAATGAATCGTTTATTGAGTGCTTTGTCTGTAGTTTACATTAAGGGGGTTACTGCATAGTAGAGAATCTGTCTCCACCACCAACCTCTCTACATCTTGCTGAATTGTTGAAACCTTTCAGTTAATTAAATAAGTACAACTATATATTAATAATATTACATCAATAATAATAATAATAATATTGTCTGGTCTCTATTAGTAATAAGATAATAATACAATTTTAATCTTATCTATATTTTAAATAATTTCATTAATTTTTTTTAATCATTCAATTTTTTTCCCTTTCTTCCTCTTAGTAGCAAACTAGTCTATGTGAGGTGGGAGTTAAGGTCATAAGTCTGCATTCGAGTTACACGAGGTCGTGAGTGTAGTGGAGTACTACACTAGAGTAATAGCAGTCGCCGATGATGTTACTAGGTAATATGAGTGTTTTGAAAGGGTTTGACAACCAATAGTAAGATTCAACAAAAAAAATGAATTTGATAGTTTTTGAAGTCTAGCAACAACTAATAAAAGAATATATATTTTCAGAAGGGCAAGTCTATCCTAAAAGAATGAAGTACAGTAATCTCTCACTAGTTTGCGGTCCAGTGTTTCGCGGGGTCCTGAAATGTTCAATAAAAAATTAAAAAATATTCAACTGTAATTGCAGTAAAAAATAAAAATATACAACTCGTAATGAAAAAGTACAGTAGTTAGTATTAGAGAAGAAAATATACAAGATTCTTCTTGTACGATTGAGAAAGATGTCAAACAACCAGTGACTTGCTGGATCAAAATATATTCTACAGTATTAAATTAAAGGCTAACAAGATAATAATAAAAATATCAGAAAACAGAAGTTTAAATTAATAAAAATAAACAAAGATGTTTTCTTTGATCTGATTGGCTAATTCATATCGCCCAGCTTCCAGTTTACCACGCCATCCACGCCCTTCTGAATCTATGCACTACACATTAGTCTTTGTTTAGAATTATTTCTTATTTTTTTCTTTTGGTTTTTCATTTTTATTTACAGTCAAATACAGTATTCAGTAAGGTCAGGATCCTCTCTCTGCTGGAAAGGTCGTTGTTTGAGCTTTAGAGGCTTTTATAAAGGCGCGTCCATTATTCACGGATTTTCGCTTTCTGCGGGTGTCTTCGGTCCCCATTATCCGCGAAGATAATTTTTTTGTAAAAAAAGTGAGGGAATACTGTACCACTATAAGTTCAAAGACTAATATTAGAATAAAACTTGTTTAAGTAGTTGTATTTGGATTTAGGTTATTGAAAAAAAAATTAAATATCCTTGAATTGAATTGAAATTGAAAAATTAAAATTATACTTGAATTAATGTATCATTATTAATGATATAATGTATGATATCTATTAAACCATGATACCAAAAGTAGAATGATTTGCAAAAGTGACAAATAATTAAAACTGTAGAATTTCATATTATTTATTTATTTAACAAGAATTGTCTTGATGCAACATTTTTATATTAATGTTTCTTTAATGAGAACAATTTTTTATAAGGGAAAAAATTGGTTAAGTCTACAAAAAAAAAGAAGTAATTTGGAAACTGTGAATAAATTTGTTTTCAAGGTTGGCAACAGTGCATGTTGGTGTTTGTTATTGTAGTGGATGAAGGATGCTATTCTCAGTCGGCTATATTAATGGAGGTAAAAATTATAAAGCAGGGTGGAAGCAATTTAGTTAGGTAGAATGATTTATACAGTGCAAGAGATGATTTATGCTGTGAGAGTGAGATCACTTCTCTTCATTGGTTGAATGTAGTCGGTGTAAAGTCTTAGGGTGGTTAACTAAAGTGCCATAAAACAAGTCTTCTGATTGATTGCGCCAAATTCGCCTCTACTTGGGCTTGTGGCTTGCCATTATTCAGACAATCTCCTTACTATGCACTCACAAACACACAACATGCTTGGTCAATCATTCCGAAAACTCTACATAGAAACGCTTTTAAATACTTTCAATAAAAAACAACTGAAAAATAGTGACTTTAAAACTTTCAAATCTATATAAAAACACTGTTATATGACTTTGTAAAACTTACAAGGCAAAGAAGCAAAGCTAAAACCACTCTTGAAATATTTAATCATTACTTGTGTCTATTACATACGGTTTTCAGTATGTTTATGTCAAATTAAAACTTCAAAAATGTCTATTTATTGAAGCATACATAACATTTGGCCATTTCAAGGTGTAGCTCAAGTTAAAAGCAAAATATTGAAAAAAATAAACTTTTTTTTCGAATGACAGCTGCATGGTTCAACGCAGTAGTTTTCAACACCGTATAACATTCCATTAAAATTTATAATTTTAAATCAAAGAAATTTAATAATTAAACACTCAAACAGTTTAATGAAAACTGGATTCATTATTTATTGATTATTCTTACATTGATTACATTACATTGATTATTCTTATTATTAACATATCCTAGTTTCATTTGAATGCCAGAAATTAATTATTACACATTTATTTCAGCTACTTCCTTTTCTAATTTATTGTAATAATACTTTTTTTTTAAATTGTAATATACCTTTTTGTTTTTTTTGTTTCTTTATCTTTTCTGAAATGACCATGATTCAAAGATTTCAATATGTCATAACTTAGGTGGTTGTTCAGTTTTTTATGCTAGTTTTGTGAAGTCTTTTAAGCTTTATATATTTTTAACACTTCTCTTATTATCAGTAATATTATTCTACACCTTTTATAAGAAATATACTTAGTTTTTAATATTGTGCGATTTTCGTTTCAGTGTCAATTCATAATTAACAATATTATATGTAATTTTATTATGAATAATCGCATGTTGTGGTTGTTATATAGCGTTTTTTGGGCACAATGTTATTCTGCCCACAGTCCATCACATTTATTTACTGTATTTAACTCCACTTTTGTTTCTCATGAAATTTAATTTTGATAGATTAAATAATTTGGTTTAAGTAGAATGGTTTTTCAAATAATTTTGTTACTTTATGGTTTTCTATGTAGGTATAAAATATTCATGTATTTATTACTAACATACTAGGGAAGATTCCTATAGTTCATATTACTGATAATTTATTAACTCTATCAGTGGCTAAGGATTCATTATATCAGTTGTTGAAGGGGCCAGGTTAGCCCAGTACTTAACGTGCTCGTTTCTGAACTGGTGGGTCCGTGGTTCGATACCCACTCTGGCCCTCGATTTATTCACATCGAAGGTGAATCTAAGCACGTCGTCTCTCAGAGAAGGACGTTAAACCGTTCGTCCCGAGCATGTATGATGTTAGGTACTTGTTTTAGATCCCTACTCTAAGTTAACTTGTGCTAAGCAAAATTTAAGATCCCCAATCTACAATTAATTTTCTTTGGAAAATGTAAAATCCTTAAAGGAGTCTGTATCCGAGGGCTGACTTTATCAGTACCTCGGCATTCTACAAAAAAAAAGTTCCTATTTTTTACCGTTTATATTCTAAGACTGCGTACTACTGCAGTACAAATAACTTCACATGCATTATTTTCGGCTTTGATTTTATGGATACACAGTTTTCACAGTTGTAAGAAAAATATATGATTTAATTGAAAGTTGAGCCAAGTTAAAACATATTATGAAAGATAAAATTAACATAAAATATCCAAACCTTTATGATTCCATCATTCATATCTGGAAATAGAATTTTGTTCAAATATGTTGCTGTACAAAAAATGTTTTAATTGCACTGCTTACTCTCAGATGCAGAAGATATCATCCTCAGACTAACAAGAACAGAATGTTTAATTAAATTATTTGATCCTATCTTTCCTCATCTACTTGTTCACGTATTAACAACGTTATTTTTTGTTTTTAGTTTTTGTGAACTAACGTTATTATTTCATGATTTTCAACGATCGCTCCTATATCAACTATCAGTTACCTTCCTTGTACATACCTTTTATGTTACTTTCTAGTTCTTACCTTGTTTGCTCTCTGATGACATAAATTGAAAGGCCTCAGAGCATTTTTTCCATCTGTTTTCTTTTTTTTCCTTGTGGTTTGTTTTCATTGATTGTATCACGTGTTTATTGTGATTTATCTGCATATATATATATATATATATATATATATATATATATATATATATATGTATATATATATATATATATATATAGTATATATATATAAATTTGAGAAATACGAATGAGAAACAGAAACTAGAACTCTTATTCAATATTTCGTTCTACCCTTTTAACGGTCGCCCTCAGGAAAGGAAGTCGAATGGATAGAAGACGAAAGCCAACTGGACATTTTCACAAAACACGTACAGGTTGACCACAACGAAAACGAAAAAAGGAGTAGGAATGCTGAAGAAGAATAATAACGAGCAAAAAAATAAAATAATAAAAACATTAATAATAAAAAAAATCTTCATAAATATAAAATTAAAAAAAAAAGAAAATTAAGAAATAATAAAATAAAATAAATAATACTAAACAATAAAAATATATAAGTTAAAAAGTTAAATTTATTTTAAAAAAATTAAATTTAAGAAAAAATTACCTGGGAATACTGCTTAACGGTTCAGGTTGATGCAGGATTTGAACGAGCTCCTAAGAGCCATATATGGGCTTCTTCAGAAGCTCTTAAAGTTACGGACCTATTGTGTGGAGGGACAGTTTTAAGTATTTGAACTCTGAAACACTCATTGAAGACTATGAGAATTGGCGTGAATAGCAACTGGTAGCGTGCAGTCACGACCGACAGAAGATTATTGATACGTAAGCTCAACATAGTAGTTGTTAAGCCTACATAGAACAGAATCCCATCCACCCACTCTCTCACACATATACTTTCAACACCCTCAACTACTCGCGTACATACTCTCTCTCGCACACCAACACACACCCTCATACACACACAATCACTCAGACACACACAAATCATACACTCACGCACAAGTAATCAAATCAGTGTTTATGAATCTACAGCTTGTTGCGTAATAATGACCACACGAATTCCTATTAATAACCAGATAACCTGGCGTGCTGTTATTTCAAACAACAATAATAATGGGCAGAATGTTTTATTATTGAACATGTGTAAAAATATTGTAATAAAGTACTTCATAGTACTACTGATGATTGTGCGATATTATATACGCACTACGAGTACATTTAGTATGTACTGAGCTTTTCGTTAGTATTTTCAAATAATGAGATTTTATTTGATATTTTGAAGTATGGAATATCGCTCAATCTTTCTCTTGAAAAATATATTTATATAAATATTTCTTTTTAATATTTCAAATGTTCACCAGTTTCTTATTTACGCTGTTTAACGAACTAATCACCTAAAGTATATACCTAAATATTAGCAGTAACTAGACGACCCTTGACCCCTTGTGTCACTCAGTGCAAAGAAATTATAGCAACTGTTAATAATATATATACACTGAATGTGACTGACGTGAATAACTATTGTTGCTATTTCTTGTTTTATGTTTCCATTTCCCAACATAAAAGAACATTATTAAAAAGAATGTGTATTCATAATATTATTTTAAAAAAAATGAATTTAAGTTGATTAACAATTCAGTATTAATATCCAATGTTATTAACATTGGTTTCATCTTAGAACCAAATATTATTGGAATTTATATTTATTTCATAGAATTAATGTAAGAATATCAATAATGTTATGACTACTATGGTAAGTTTGCTTCATTTGATAAATTTTTCCATTTTCATGGAATTTGTCTGAGTAGTCAAAAGCTAAACAGTAGTATTGTAGGTTGTTGAATTTGTTATTATTTTTTATATTTTCATAGTAGCCGTGTTAGAATAGCCAAAATGACAAGGCAAATACGATAAGTTTGCTAAATTTGCTAAAATTTTTCATTTTCAGAGTATTTGTGTGAAAAGAGTGGAGGTTTAAGAGTAATACAGTAAATTTTCAAAAATATATATTTTTTTAATTTTAATATAGTTGCATGAAAATTTTCAAGAAAAAGAACTTGGTAAGTTTGCTTAATTTGATAAGTTATTCTACATTCATAGTATTCGCGTGAGAATAGTGGTAAGTAATACAGAAAAATCTCAAAATTTTATATTTTTCTTTCTTTTCATAGAATTCGTGTAAGAATTCATATTTATTTTATTGAATAGATTAAACTATGGATATATTCTGGGTTGAAGCTACTTATATTTTACCCTCTGAACGTACTACTAACATTGAAGTATAATTACACAGTTTATACCTTTAGCCCTATGGAAATTAAGCTTACGCAGGCATGCTAATTCTTAAGTAAGCACCATTTCTTAAATGAGAGAGGATGTGTAATGGCATAGTGCCCCCACCCCTCCTCTACTTATCCCTGGTTCTCCATCTAGATATATAAAGAAGGTATCCTCCTAAAATCTCCTTCATATGAGGCATTACTCAGCACTTTTATTGAATTCCTGACGAAACTCAAAAAAAAAACCTTCTATTGAACTATAATAAATACTTATAGTATTAATCATTAAGTTGTTACTTAAAAAATTTACAATCATATTTGAACGAAATTTAAAAAAGCTTGTTTTTATTTATGTTTTCATAACTACTATGCTACTGGAAATATGTTTCAATTGTATTCAAAATTATAACACAAAGAGTTTAACTTATTGTTATAATTAAATTATAAAGTCCATTCTGTTTTTCAAAACGAGAACAGAGAAAGGATGTTTGTAAGAAGAGTATAGTGATTGAATTTGCTCACAGTTCAGACAGGTGTGATGTAAAACGGACCTCTCTTGCAGTCTGCTTAATGAACCGACTGGCACTGTTCGCAAAAAACCACCCTGTTATTTCTGCTTGCACACATTACATCCGACACTAATTTCCACCTGTCCACCACTTTGAGTGTGCTTCCCCTTTATATCTCTTTTAAATATTTCAAACATTGAAAACTTTTAAAATGCTCTCCATTTAATAGATTTATAAATCATTCATGGTGTGACATCAAAGATTTATTATTTTAACAAACTACATGAAAATCATAAACACGTATTCGTTGCAAGTAAGTTGTTACTTTTTTAATATAATAATATTTTTGTTATAATCTAGTTCTAAAAAAATAATACAATGAATTCTTATAGGATTGTATTTTTATCATTATATTAGAAGCGGAGACTGTAGTTTGTTTCTTATACAACACCCATGACAGTTATGGGGGAGATAAAGTGCCCCGTTGTTTTTACATCGAAGTTCTTACCTCACTAAGGTTTATTAGATCAGATCTCTTTAATAAGTGCCTCACATCAATCAAGTTCCTAGCCATAGCTCTATGTCCTTTCTGAGACACGACAGTCACTAGATTTCTACCTCCATATGAAAGGTTTAAGGTCATAGATAAAGTCTCGTCACAGGCAAGTTTGACTAGATCTGACTCTCGCTATATTAATAAAAAAAAGTAGTAACTCGCTACAAAGATTTTTATTATTATTATTTGAGGGTGACTAAAGCACTGCGTCTTAAAAAAAAAACTATTGTACTTCCCTCTTCTATACTAAAGTACCCAGCAGTTAGTTAGCTTCAAAAGCCTCTAAAAAGCTCAGTACTTTTGCTAGTTCCAGCGGTAAAAGTTTTTCTATGGTTCTGTTGTGTGTCCCGAAGCACCTACCTCTGTACAGCAAAGTTGTTTTACAGTCAGTCAGCAGGTGCAACGGTGTTTCTTTCTCTTCTTTGCAGAATCTGCACAAGCCATCATTGATAATGACAATTCAAGCTTCCTACGTTTCGAGAGAAAGTAACTTCCTTTCTCCTTCTTCGAGATGGTCTTCTTCGGTTCCTTCGGTGCACTTGTGGGAGGTTGACACCCATTAATTAGCGCTTTTAGACCGGACCCTCTGCGCTCCGGAGGATGGTCTCCGGACTTCCTTCTCCTTAGTGTCATACAGAGGAAAATCCCTGTATCTCTATCGGTGGTATTTTGTCCGCTCCGGCAGAGCACCGCATAACGGAGTAAGGCTATTTACTCAAGGGGGTCGCCTGGTACCCTTGAGGCTCCGTTCATAATACAGTAACCTAGATTGAGGTTGAGATAGAAGGAGGGGATTTGGGGATTAGGAAGGATGTGAAACAAAGGTGGTCAGGCCCAGCCCCTGATCACCTTCTCCTCCTCTTTCGTTTGTCCCTGCATATAGCAGGTTAACAGGGTAGCCTCGTGAAGGCCGAAAGTCGGAGTTAAGTGTTAGAGGCTATTAGAGGTGCTTAATCACTCCATTACTACCCCGTTACAAAGATAATGAGTAGATTTAATAAAAACTTCAAAGGGCTCCTATTTTTTTTATTTGTTATAAAATAAAAATAAAACATGGTTTAAATTAACTTTTAAGCTATAATCTGTTTTTTTTAATATTTCAGGTAGAGTCTAATCATCAAACACAAGATTACATTTCCGATTTCTTCTTTCCTAGTGTAAACATCGTGAAAGTAGGATAGCTGATTAATACTTTACATCTTACTAATGAAATAATTGCATAATAAAATAAAAATGTGCTAAATTTATTTTTTAATATTATACATAAGAATTGTGGTTTGCAGAAGAGTTCAAGCTGTGAAGTTGACTGTTATACGAGCGGACTTCACAGCCCTACACCTCAAGACTATGTTGATAAATATGGCATTATAATACACTGCTGAAATCGGAAGGTTAGTAGAAATTCTGATACTGATTTATAGTTATACTATTGTTTTTCCTATAAAACGTAACAGATATTTCGCAAAAAGATTTCTTGACTTTAAGCAGTAGAGCTTGGATTTTATACTTCTTACTCTGAAGAGGTTTTCAAATCTTTAGTGAATCTAAATACTAAATATCATCATGAATGAGATTTAAAACTGACCTTTCGTAATATTTATAAGGATATAAGTTTGACATTCAGAATAATAAATAAGAAAATGGAGTCATTAATGCTACTCTCAGTGCTATTCTTGCTGGGATATCAATGACTTTTGACTGATGATGTAACTGGATTTTGAATGATATAATATGCACATATGGCATTTAACGTGAAATCAATAAAGTTTATGGAAACAATTTGCGGGAGAGTCATCTGTTTAGTGGTGGTGTTGAAATTAAAACTCATTGTGGGAGAATGTTAATGAAATGAACGAGCGGGATACTCCTTCGCCATTACGGACGATTTATGATACACGTAGGCAAATTCATAAAGAACGATCAGTGTTTGTCACATAATGAAATTAGCGAAAAATTCCTTAGCATTTCAAACCTCATTACTTAGGTTGTAATGACCATTAATAGAAGAGAAAAGTTTGTGCAAAGCAATTTCCTACTATTAATTTTCTGTATAAAAACTAAATATTCAAATTGATTTAACCACCAATTGTGCCATACGATTCTTTACTAGTTTTACCAGATAATGATAAATTATTTAGCTTTTAGATAGTACATTTTGATTACACACCCATCCTACATCACAGCCACACTTCGAAGCTGCACTACTAAAAATCTTTTTACGCATATTGATGGTAGCTTATATTATCAAATAGATGGTAGTGCCATGGGTTCTGCCCTTGGAGTAACATTTGCAAACTTTTACATGTGCCATGTAGACAACAGTGTATTAGAACAAGAATCTATAGTCAAGCCCCACGTGTACTGTCGTTATGTTGTCGACTGCTTCTTAGTGGTGAATAACGAACAAGAAATTGAATGTTTAAAAAAAGCTCTTGAAGCGGCATCAGTTTTAAAATTCACAAAGGAATTTAGTGTAAACAATAAAATCAACTTTCTTGACGCAAGAATAAACCAGAATCATAGGAAATATAAAACATCAGTATATGTTAAACCGACGCACGCAGGAGTTTATTGAAATACATAAAGTGAGTGCCCAGAAAGATTTAAAGATGGAACAATTAAGGCACTTATCCATAGAGCATTCAAGACATCATCTGACTGGCCTCTCTTCCATCAAGCAGTAGAAAATATAAAACAAGTATTGGTCAATAATGGTTACAGTAACCAACACTTTGACAGTACTTTAAGGAAATATATGACGAATCTAACTTCAAGCAATAGCCATGAGTGTTTCTTTACTTTCTGTGCTACCTGTCTTCAATTTTGGACTGTTATATAAAGGATAATATATATCCTTATACTTCTGGTGTTAATCATTTTAATTAATTATTGTACATGCTTTAGTTTTATTGTTTCATTTTTTTTAAACTGTTTTTCTTTTGTCATTTGTTTTGAATAAAAAAAACAGGCATGCAATTATAGAAATATAGATATTTAGAAATATTAATACCACAAATATAGTAAAGGTTAGATTTTCCTTAAACATAATAATAAATTAAAAGCTAATGCGTAGTCAATTGAATAAGAGACGGAATTCTTCATTCAATGTTCTATTATTATACCACCCATTTCTCTGAATTGTTTGCATATTGATTTGAGAGAAGAGCAGCCACTTACTTTATCTATGAATTTCCCCAACAATCCTAAACATAATTTAAATTGATCGTGAACGAAAAGCCTAGTTGTCAGTCCTCGGTATGTTTAGTAGAAGTAGCCTTAGAGTAGATGAGCTAAAGAGATTAATGGTTTTATTAGATTTTGCGTGAAAGGCAATACTTTTTTGAAGATGCCTTTAAAAGCTGAGATCTGGTAAGGGTAAGCTGAACGTGACTAGAATTAAAGCGATTTGCGAGGCTGCCTGGCTGAGTGGCGGAATAAATTCCATTGGGGCCGGCTTTACAGCTCACACGCGATTGTCATTAGCCATTAGTGCTGTATTGCTGACTCTTTTGCTCCACAGCGCACCTTTAATCGCGCATTAGCTTTCAACTTTTAAAATTGCTGTCAACTTTAATACTTGGCTATCCCAAAGAGACTATTACTGACTTGTACCACTAAAATCAATTCGACCCAATTCACTTTGCTGTATTGCAACTGTAACATTAAATCTACTATAATGATATTCGAAATACATCCAACGATTTCAGAAATTATTTTACCAAGCCTATAATGAACGATTATTCCTAAACCAGTGCTTGGCTAAACTATCAAGTCTTAAAAACGAGATAGCTGTCCTTTAACTACGATTCCATACTAAAACTCTATGGTTAGAAAAATATTTAAACAATCTAATTATTAAACAGAAAATAAACTAAAGTTAAAGCAGACTTTACTTGCTTCCTCTCTTGATTTATTTCGGATTTTGTTTTTCCAAAAGTGTTATCATTCTGGAAATAAATAAGACCCAAAACGAGCCACGAGATATTGCAAATTTATAGGACAGATGATAAATAATTCTTTTACTGCCACTAACAACACCTGTGATACTATCAATACTAATATTAAGGATAACAAATCGTTGAAACATTGATTTTTGTGCTAATTTTGTGTCAGTTGAACTGGACATCAAACATCCGGTTTTTCATTTGTTGTAAAACCCCATACTAAATATACTACCTCAAACTCTTCTCTACATTATTTAATACTCTTATTACCCAAGAAATTGTTTCATATTACCATAGCCTATAATTGTTCTAGTCGGATATTACGTAGATCTTTTTTTAAAATTTTATTTAAAATTTATAAAGATACATAAAGATTAAAAAATATTGAAGAATTATGAAGATACATCTACATTATAAACAAGGAAGTAGTTTTTCTTTTCTCTTTTATCTAATTTATCTAGTAAAGAGAATACTTCCTGGTAATAAAAACCATTTTTTTTAAATGTGTAAAACTTATTTATTTTAACAATACCCAAAAAATAGTATTTCAAATTATAAACTGAATAAGTTTCTCCACTAGTCCGATTAACATGGTTCTTCTCCCTAGATTAGCACTTGTCAGCGATCCATACGATAACCACAACTGAATTTAAATTAATTGACATTAATATAAATTAATAGTTAATTATATTATAAATATATATCATATTATAAAAAAATCATTTATAATTAATATATTATAAATTAATATAAATAAATTAATTGAATTAATATAGTTGTCAATATTGCCATATAGAATAGATATATTTATTTAGATAAAAATGAGTATAACCTAATTTCTACTCATTTTTATCGAAATGTACTTTTACGTGTATAGTGTCTTCACGTACTAAGTTGTAAAGTACCTGAAGATGCAGTAGATAAATAGTTCTATCTTCAGCATTTTAAGTTAGTTCATTGTTTTTGTTCTCTTGACTAATTGGTATGTCAAAACACTTCAAATGCAATCCTCAATCGATAATTATAGAGAGCTATGCTGTTATTTCATCTCTCTCCAATTTTATATATTAACTTATTTTATCCATTTTTTTACTATATTAGTTTTAACAGGCATTTAAAATCTGCCTAAACCATTATTCAAACCTTTCTTTTTTTATTCCAGAGTGAGTAGTGCCATATTTTTTGTTACTGTTTATCAAATTCTTTAAATAATAAATTTATACAATTTTGTATAAACTAGGATTAAAGCTAGCTTAATGGCTTTCTTAAACCATCATCCAAACTTCGTAGTATAAACTTTTAGAGATGCAGAAGATAAAAAAAGTCAATGATATAATGTTTTATAAATGAAATTATTTTCCAAAATATTTTTCAATAATTATATTACATTAACGAATTAGATGAAACGATTCTTCGAACTGAATATACTAGAATTTTCTGTGTGTTCTTTTGAAAAGTCTATGGTAGTTTATTAAATCATATTATATATTAATATATAAAAGTTTATACATATTAAACTTTTATTAATTACAGGTTAGTTATTATATTTATATATAACTTTTATTAATACATAACAAAACAGCAGAAAAACGCGAAAAAGTAATGTACCTTTACCGTATTGTTAATCATTTGGCTTAGAATCAATTTGGTCAGCCAGTAGACTTATCAGAACTACTTTAAATTAAAGTCTAAAATTTTATCAAGACTAATAGCCATTTGAGAATACAAGGCCAACAAGGGACATATTGAGAATTTCATTCACATAGATAAATCATAGATTACATCATACATCATAGATGCACACATAATAGCTACCAATGATGAAACCACAATATGAAATGGGAAAACAAGACTAAGATCTTTCAACCGTAACAAACGGTCTTCGTCAGAGTCAAAAACCCAACTGAGAAGTGTGTATGTGAAATCTTTTTTACCTATAGCTACCTACATAATATACATAGATACATAATGGATTTCTTCTAAATATTATAGAATTTTTAATATCACTATATTGAAGATCATTGAAGAAAACCTAATTTTTAAACAAAAACAAGAAAAAAAATTATATATAAATAATAAATACCTAAAGTCAAATCAAAATTTATATTTTATAGAATGAACGTTTTTTTTGTTACTTTTCCTGAAGTACAGTTACTTAAATTTACGTCCATTAGAGTGCTTAAGTTAATTTAAGTAAAAAAAAAATAAAACACAATTGTTGAATCTTTTATTCAATTAAAAAAAAAAAAGGTTAAAAGAAAAAAGTAAATGCCGATGGCTTAATGAGATTGAATGTTTAATTAGACCGACCTTACAGAATAAATTACAAGGGTGAAATTCTTATTGAATATGTCGGCCATGGGGAACAAGCAAAAAGTTGAGCTCTTCACTAGACTGAAGAACATTCAGTATTCTTTGCAGCTCTTTACATTGAAAAAAAAAAGATTTCATTATTTCTTTCCGTTATTTTACTAATTTCTTCTTTAATTAGTAATTATCTCTTATATAAATGTAAAAATCTGTAGTTTACAATACAAAATATTAATGTATAATACTTTTTTTTTTCTACCCTGGTAAACATTAAAATGACATCTTGTCTTTTTAAAATAACTGAAGTGGTTTACACTCAACATTTATATAAATAAACATAGAAGAACTCGTTGAGAATTAAATTAATGTTGAATTTATTTTAATGTGAAAATATTCTGCAGTATATGTATTATGACGTTTTAGATAATTAATTAAATAGCACATCATTGATAATGTGGCAGTATCCATTTTATCATTTATTACAAAAACGAAATCATTGCTTTAGAACAATTTGACAAGTTAATGCAGATGTAACTAATTATTATTCGTAATTTATATTTTCTCTTCCACTATTCTAAGTTTGAAATTGTTTTCATTCTATATTAGTGTCAAGGAAATACCCTAAATTTATTTTCCAATATTAACCCAAATTTTATATTAACACAAAATTTAAAGTTACTAGTTTGTAGAAAAGAAGTTTTTTTTGGAGTAAATTTTTTGACATGAAAAACGATGATTACCTGCATACAAATAGGTTTTCACCACTCCAAAAAAAACTATATTTAACATCAAAAATGTTATTACGATTTCTCAAATATTTTCATGCTAGAATATTTTTAGAAAATATATTTATGAAAATTTATGTCTTGCAAATCTGTCAAAATTTAAATTACTCTTTTTTTTTTACATGATCAATCACTTATTTTTTTTAAAAAAAGTCACTTACTTTGAGTAAGTGACGAACAAAATGATAGAGCATATGTGAAAAACTGAATGATCATCCTGTAAATGTATTTATCCAATACAGTACCTGCACTGTGAGTGAGTAGTATCATATTATACATGCTCATAATTACGAATGTAATAAAATAAACTGCATTACTCATTTTCTATAATGTGCTTTTCTTTTTCAATTCTATTATAATGTATCTAATACTGTAAATAGAATCTACAATTATGTTTTTTTGAGTGAATCGTAAATCAAAATTTTATACATCTGTAAAAGCTAATAGTTTTTACAAACTAAAAATCTAAACAAAAATTTTTCTTTACAGTTAATATCAGGTCTATAAAAATGATAAAATTTCAAGTTTCTATAATTAGTAGTTTGTGAGAAAAAAGTTGTACAATAAAGTTAACTTTCCATGGGGCAACGTAGTCGAAAAACTTTGCGACTCACCTACCCTGTAAAGTTTATGCCATTTATTGGCGAAATATATTGCTGATGCATCGAACGGTGTAACGTGTAGCGTGTTAGAATCACTCTTAAATACACACCCAACCACCCTAGCACAGCCATTATCAAAGAGACTTGTATTACAGACTTAAAACGCGTACAACCTCCAAAAGCTTTTTAAAACGTTATTTTGTCATGATAAGTATACTTCAATTATAATAACGTAAAAAAAATCGAGCATTCACATAGCGTGATTAATTAATCTCGTTCACAGGGTTTTCTATGAAGATGGTTTCACTCATACATGGTGTGTACGCATCAAAACACAGTGCTCAATTTTGATTTTAATAATTATATTTAACTCACAAACTCACAAAAGGTATAATAGCAAAAGCTAATTCAGTCTGTCTCAGACATATGTTTCTAACATATGCTGGCTTCACAAACATATGTTTCTAACATATGTTGCTTCACAAACATATGTTAGAATAAGAGAGAGAATCCTGCAGTAGGGGAGTGTCTGTTTCACAAATAGCATAACTGAGTCACAAACCTGTCATTATTCAAATTGCAATTATGGCTTATTTATGTGTTTTCCTAATAGAAATAAAATAGAACATCATAAAATCATTTAAATTAAGTAATGGTTTAGCGGTTAAACAATATAGTTAGGGCACAAATAATTCAGCTAGTCTATAATAATGACTATACTATTCGTAAATTTTTTTTTATGACTATGTACATTTCAAAAATGATAAAATGATAGCCAAGTGAAATAAAATAAAAATATCTAATAATATGGAATGATAACAATTAATTGGATAAAAATCAGTAAATTCAGAAATAAATTAAACCGTACAATTGTATTAAATTTACAAAAGAGTATTTTCTATTAAAATAAAGATAAATATGTATAGACATAAAAATAATAATAATTGATATTCTCATTATTCATCATTCAACTGGAAGTAAGTTGCCTGTTTAGAGGGGCCAGGTTAGCTCAGTGGTTAACGTGATCGCCTCTGGGCTGGTAGTCCGGGGTTCGATCCCCACCCTGGCCCTCGATTTATTCACGCGGGAGGTGAATAAACCTGAGTAGGTCGTTCCTCGGAGAGGACGTTAAGTCGTCGGTCCCGAGCCTGTATGATGTCAGGTACTCGTTAAAGATCTCTACTCAAAATGCACTGGAGTTAGGCATAATTTAGGACTCCCAATGTAGAATCTGTAGAATATCCGATGAAACAAGAAGTTGGTAAACGGCTGACATTATCACTCGCTAGGGGATCGGTTTAAACAATAAAAAAAGTTACCTTCTATCAGTAAAACAATATCAACTTGGAAGTTTTACTTTACTGTTGCTTCTACTGCTCGTTTGTAAAAAACCTTGCTTGCATTCTTCCAGAAATGTATGAGGCTTTGAAGTAACTGATATCTCTTTAAACTTGAGACAGACTGGTTAGTCACACAGATTCAAGGAAAATAAGCCTACTTCTATTAAGATAAAGTATGTGAATTTAAGATTGATTCAATTTAAAGAAATAAACAATTGAGTTTTTCATTCTTGCAATATTAGTCTCCAATGATCTGTCAAATGAAGATGACTGATAGAAATATAAAACTTCCAGTTTATTCCTCGATCATTAAAAGTATCTTCCGTTAACTAAATAAATGATTTAATTAATTTTTTGTACGAAACGTTGTAGCGTTATCAGTAAATATATTAATAGGTTTCCCTCTTATGCCAATAAACCGTTTAACAGCTAACAAAATTATTTCAATACTAAGGTCCATTATTAATTCTGAGGAAATATATATTGTTGAGCAGAAAAAGAAACAAATGTAAGTTTTAGTTTTTTTATTACCTCTGGCTAAACTTGATAATAAAATATAGAGGCCAGCATGTTCTATCCCACAGAAAGGAAGGGATGCATGGCTTAAGTGTGCCGGGTGACAAATCCCCCAATATTCAAAAGACAGGTTTGGAATTAATTTTTCGGCGCACTTTGCTACTTGAAAAATATTTCACTACTCCTTTGGTCAGATTAACACCTCCACCAGGTCAATACTGCTCTCTTGCTGTACACATAAAATTTCCATTCTACATAAAATATTTGTCTCTCAAAAACAATTTAGCGAAATATTTATTTCCCTAATAACACTCCTCTTATAACGTTTTTTTTTATAAGAAAATAATCAATTCCAGTATTGCACTTTTATATTATAATTGTTTTCTCTTATTTAATTGTGTATTTCTTAAGAAAAATAAAAGAATTGTTCTAATTGTATTACTTTGTAGTGAGCCTCATTAAGTTTCATAACTGACAAATTACCTGTTTGACACTAAGGCATATCTTTATTTTTACTATTAATAACAAATCTGAGACTTTTACAGTCTTAACTTTAAGCAATTTATCAGAAATGAGTAATTGTGTTTTAAAAAGTATTCAGATACTTTAGATGTGATTTTAACAATTTGGTACATAAAAATACTAACTTTTTATAATTACAGTATTTATCGACATACTTTAATTAGTCATCGTGAAGTTCCCAAGCTGGTTTGTCGCGAAAGTGGGCTTTCACGACCTACATCAACAAAGGCTATAAAAATAACGTATACATGGTAGTCTCTAGGTAACTGATGGTTACTTGATGAAAGAGACCATCAAGAATTCCAGGGGAAAACATGAAAAGGGAAACACAAGGGTAATAGTTAATTGAGAGTTGACATGAAGCAAAGAATAGGTAAGTAAGGACAGAGACTGAGATTACCAGGAGGTACATAGGAGAAGAAAGAAGGAAGAACATAAGTATGCCACAATGGGCCATAGCTAGCCTCCTCCGAATAAATCATAAGCCTGAAAAGCAAACCAAGGCTCCCGATTTCACTAGAGGTGAGACAAAACTCTTAAAAAGAGACTAGCGCAAGTTGGAAGAAGTTGCCGTCACCACTCCAAGATCGAGAACTGCAACAGGTAAGTCCACCGTTTTGCTACCACAGTAAAAGAAACTAATAAGAGCGGACCGCCACCCAAGCCAGTAACTAATAAGAGCGGACCGCCACCCAAGCCAGTAACTAATAAGAGCGGACCGCCACCCAAGCCAGTAACTAATAAGATCGGACCGCCACCCAAGCCAGTAACTAATAAGATCGGACCGCCAACCAAGCCAGTAACTAATAAGAGCGGACCGCCACCCAAGCCAGTAACTAATAAGAGCGGACCGCCACCCAAGCCAGTAACTAATAAGAGCGGACCGCCACCCAAGCCAGTAACTAATAAGAGCGGACCACCACCCAAGCCAGTAACTAATAAGAGCGGACCGCCACCCAAGCCAGTAACTAATAAGAGCGGACCGCCACCCAAGCCAGTAACTAATAAGAGCGGACCGCCACCCAAGCCAGTAACTAATAAGAGCGGACCGCCACCCAAGCCAGTAACTAATAAGAGCGGACCGCCACCCAAGCCAGTAACTAATAAGAGCGGACCGCCACCCAAGCCAGTAACTAATAAGAGCGGACCGCCACCCAAGCCAGTAACTAATAAGAGCGGACCGCCACCCAAGCCAGTAACTAATAAGATCGGACCGCCACCCAAGCCAGTAACTAATAAGAGCGGACCGCCACCCAAGCCAGTAACTAATAAGAGCGGACCGCCACCCAAGCCAGTAACTCGAACGAGCGAACTTTCCACCCCGGGACATCCAAACTTTCCTGCCGGCCCAGGCTAACACTCTCAGCTCAGGTTGTGCCTTTCTTTGTTCACGCCATGAGGGAAAAGCAACCCAGGCATGTTAAGCCCCCCCACCACGGCAAGGTGAAGGCACATCGGGGGGGGGGGGGGGATAAAGGATATAAAACCGTATCTGTTATGTAATTGTAAACATTTTTTCAAAATGAAAACAGTATTGTATATCCTGGAAATTCCTGAATGTGATTTAACAGAGCCTTTGGATACGACCTTAAGCTTTGTCATGCTACTAAAGCGCACAATGCTTGAGAATACAAAATAAATAAACAGTTTTACAGCTACTTGAAATGTGACGTTTCAAGTGTATACACACGAGTGTGTTTATAAAGTGAAAGTTTTGAAATTTTCATTTTATTTATTGTAATTTATATCCTAAACAACTTAATCATCCAAGACTACAATTTACTCTTTTACAACAATACACATTACATTTATTATAACAATGTACAAGTAATTTGTATATCATTTTCAAACAATTCACATTTATCTTTACATAATTATACTTAAATACACATTTTGATTAACCTCCTAATTAGGTTTGAATTAAATATATGTTAAGACAATGACAATCTTATCTCCAAGTTGTAATCTATACGCAAAATTTTTCATATATTCTCGTAGTTACCATAAAGTTAACAAACTGATCTAGCTTCCAAAAAGCATGGACCGTTTTATTGGTGTTTCATTATTATGTATATCCAGATAAATACAAACGAATCTGGAATTAGATGTGGGTTAAAGTTGCAATTAAGTTTCTAGAAACCCCTTGATCTAATTTAGACATTTATTTGTTTATTTAAATATTACTTACTTCCTTCTCAAGTTCCCCGATTATGATAAAAAAAAAATAGCCCTTCTTAATGAAATATGGATTAGTTTAGACTTGAAAAACCTAGCAACAGATGGTTTTACATTAAATTTTATGAGAATTAAGTTTTTATTAAGACTTACATTTAGATTTTAGTAGATAATTTTTGCTGTTACTAAACATTATAATTTAAATGCGTAATTCTTAACTCTACATTTTATTTCAACAACAGTTTTGTAAAAAAACGTTAGTCTAACTATCTCCTGTTTTGCAAATGTTTGTTTTAATTAGGAGTTTTAAATTGGAGTTTTAATTAGATTTAATTAATCAGAATGGTGTTCAGTAATGACAGAGTGAGCCACTGTCGAATACGGCTCCAGCAGAGTAGATTCTTGTTGTCAGAACAAATGTTTTCTAAGGCTGTAGGCAGTAATATTTGAAAATTATTATCCTCTCTCGAAATAAAATTAATAACCGTTTTGTTATGATTATCACAAGCAGTCTCTATAGACTTAGTATTAACCGGCGTTTCTTTAATTAAATGCAATAGAGGCTGATCCTTTTAACATCTTCAAACTGCTCATTTATGTAACTTGTTCCTGACCGAATTAATATAAATGTTTCAGTTTACATACACTTCTTTTTTCTTTTATTAATATTAAGTTTTTAAATGAATCTCATCTGACAGTAATTGCTTTTCCAGAAGGAACATTTTGTCGTATAATGGTACAATTCTTAAAAATATTTGTAGTACTATAAATCATTGTTTTTTCCCCACTAGGTTTCCTTTCAGACCAAAATACATTATCCGGTTGCAAGAAAATCTAACAAATCTTGGGTAGTTAGTAAGTCGTCTTCAATCTTTATATCATTGCCTTTACCTTCTCGGTTCTTAATAATCAGTAATGTCTAATTTGTTTAAAATTATTTGGAAAAGTAAATCATCTCATGTATCAATGGAATTCTTAAACTGAAGAATTTTTTAATTACATTATTAACATTTATAATATTTTTAATGCCTAGATTAAACTGTCTAAAATGTATAAATAATCCTCTTTGTTGTCAATCTATCTAAAAAAATTTTCCATCCTATTTTACATTTGACCAGCGTCTTATTTAACGAAAATATTAAGTCACGAGGTTACCATCTAAAGAAAAACATGACATTTTTAGGATATTCATTTTAGTTAATGAAGCTAACAAATAAATCGTAGATACAAAAGTCATTAAAAGTACACTTTAATGGATAAGTTCCATTAAGGATTTCTTGGAATCGGAAGCTTCTGTCCTGGGTGGATGACAAATCTGTACTCATGGGAATCAAACCACTACGACTGATCCTATTGAAAATTTAAAATGAGAATCCAGTTTAGTATCTTAATAATATAATAAATCAAAATAATATTGCTTAAGCCTTTTTAAAAAGCATTTTCAATGTTATTTGCTTCAAAGTTCGTAATATTGAATTGAAAGAAAATGATGCAACAATAAATATTGAATGGTGAATATTGAATTTAGAAGCGATTAGTCTAATAGGGAATTAGCCTGAGAGGCTTTGATGTTCTCTTTCAAAAGAGATGAGTTCAACGTCTTATATTGTGAAAAATGTAAGCCTTTCTTGAATAATGATACAGGAAGAGAAATATGGCAACAAACTTGAACAATAATTTACATACTTTTATGGTTCAGTAAAAGTAACAGCTTTATAAATCAAAAAGATAGCCAGTCCTTTTAATGATGATATTCATTTTTTTCTTAATGTGTAGAAAAAAACTTTACATACGATAAAGTGAGCAAAGATGTGTAAAAACTTTACTATTCATAAAATTCTATTTCGTGATTTGAAAAGAACACATGCTTTCAGGTTCACTGAATTTAGTTTTGATAAATTTTAGAAGACATCTGTGTCTCATTGGGTAGACTGAATGGATGTGTATTCATTAAATTCAATACAATGTTTCTGATAGCTGCCTTTGACCTGATCTTTATGAAAGGCGATTATAAATAGACATTGGTTAAGAGGATAGTGTTGAATCATGGGAAAGATACTTCATATTCAAATTGAAACCTCTAGTTTTTCACTCGGTTATAAGATAGAAGGTGAGTGTTCAAAAAGTTGATAACCGCAAAGTTATCCGCCATTTTATCGATAAAAAGAGAAGGTATGAGAATCACGGAGATATATTACAAATATTAACTCTTATATCTACTGTTAGAAATCTCTTACGTCTACCTGTCAGGTTTGTTTACTTTTATTGTTCTTAGGATGTATTAGCAAGAAAAAAAATTAAAATTAAAATATAGAAATAATTATTGAATCTACTGTAAAATGTAACATGACTAATAAAGTCGAATGAGTATCTTTCGAATTAAAAAAAATATTAATCTAACGAATTGATTAAAATGATTACAAATCAGACAATAAAATGTCCAGGGAATCACACTCAGTTGTCTGTCGGGCTAACTAACTGATCAGAAGCAGATTTTTTGTTCATATTTCCTTTTTTTCAGCCCTTTTTTTTATCAATGAACTGATTCAGTAAATCCTTAAAGAGTCTACTCAGACAACGTATAGCCAAAATGTGACATACCAAAAGCAGCATTTAAAACTGTGTGAGATATATGCACCAAAGAAGCTCTTATCCTATATCCAACAGATTGATAATGTTGTGATGTATTCAAAACCTTCAGAAAAGTACTTCAAGAAATGTCAAACTGAATACATTATTGAGCAAAGCACAGGCGATCAGGTAAATCAAGAGTGTGCGATGGAAGTCTATACCAAGATCACCAACCCTGGTCTCTGTCTTATGGTGCCTGCAGGTACAATTTGGAATGCTAAATAATAATCCAGTAACTGTTGAGCGCTTATGTGAAAACCGAAAAGTGTCCAAATTGGCAACCAAATACAAGAAATATTTATCCCTGAAAAGTATCTTTTTCAAAGGGCACCCTAATACTGGCTGAATGCTTTCGGGCTTCAGAAGGCTCTAAAGAGTAGCCCATTCTTCATTCAGAGTTTAAATATTGGGTGTCACCGCTGAAGTCGTCTCACTCATCTAAGTGCCAACCCTACGATGACTGATAATTGTCAAACCATCTTTTTAGAATTCGCTACCTTCTCACTTAATTATTTAATTATAATATGCAACAGATATATAATTTAAGCATTACTAATTAACTACAGAAGTTAACAAAAAGTCATTATTGCCATTAAATATATAACAGGTAAAAATGAAATAATTACTAGATTAGAAAAATTTTTAACGCTCAAAAAAATGTAAATGCTTCGCACTTGAATGTAAAATGAAATATTGTGGTTACAAAAAATTGTATTTTTGATTATCGTACTTCCAGGACTAATTTGATTAAAATATCCTGATATCAAAGGAATTATTATATTAGTTGTAAATATCTGTTTAAAATTAATATAATAATTAATAATCACTTGAATAATTATTTATTTGGTTATCATTACACACAAAATATTACACAGTTAGTCACTTTGTAGAGTATAAAAAAGAAATAAATAAAATGTACAATATTTTAACTCAAATAAAATGTATAGCATATATGACTTATTTATAACTCTGTTACTTTGTACGAGCTTTCTTAAATGGTTATCAAGAAGCCCATTAATTCATGTAAGCTAACATTTCTTTCACTATTTCATTTACTGATTTGTTAAATAATATTTTAGAATGAGTTCTCCTACTCTTGCATTGTATTAATATGTTATTCATCTAATTTTTTATTGAGTACTGTAACATTATTATGTTTTCATCATAAAATATTCTAAAACCAAGATAGCAATATTAAAAGATATAGAACAATTATAGTGTTGGATAGCGAGGTTGAAGAAATGGTTATTTACAGCAATGTTAAGTAAAGACTACTCGATAATTTTCTTTTTTATTTTGAGAAGGTAATTTACTTGTACTTGGTAGTTTTGAGCAACAAACATTTGATCTGAGGAGTTAGGGGTTTCTTTTTTTTTTATTTAGGTAATGAACTACTTAAGTAGTATTGAATGTAAGGTATTCAATTAACAAAATGAACGGATATACACTTCATCTTGCGTTAATTGCTTAGTGTTTTTGATACAAGTGGATTGAAGGTTTTATAGAAAGAAGAGGTAGTTTAACGGTGAAGCTAAGCGAGAGTAAACAGGCTTGTTTCCGCAAGAGCTTGGCCCACCAGTCGATTACATTTCAGTGATCTCAACTCTATCTTTAGTTCTACAATAAACCAATGCTGCCTAACTTTAAGCACTTCACTTTCTTTTTATACCAGTGTTAATTTCTCTTTAGTTTTTGTTATAAGAAATCCATTTAACTTACATTAGTTATATTGGAGTCAAAAGATAAACTAATATCAACGTTTTATCATCTTTTCAATAAAAATGTTATTTATGACTAGTACTATTAATGTAATATGTAATCAGTGTTGGATCTATCACTAGGACAACTATGGTAGGTGACTGGCTTGTGCCAAAATTACCCAGAATAATTTTTTTTTTAAATAAATCAAATAATTATATTGAAACTGAGAAACAAAACGAAAGCATTTTCTGCTCACCACTACTAACTGTATTTGTAATAATAAGAAGACAATTAAATATAGATAAACTGGGATTATCATAAATTTTTGATAATTTTCAACAAATACGGAAGGTTTTCCTAAGATTAATGCTGTTTTTTTCATTGACTATTTAAAAGTCAATGAACTACCCTATTCGTGTAGTTTATTGCCTCTTTAACGATATTGGTTGTCACAGAATGTTTCTTGGACCTAATTCTTCATTCTTAGTCTATAAAGGTAATTCGGCAGATAGTATGCTTTATAACTGACAGCTCTCTAATAATCAGTCTCCGCATAGGGAACCAAATGGCGGCTCCTATATGTAACACACGTGCTGACGCTTCCCGAACTATTATACATGAAGGCATAGAAAAGCACTAGTCTTCCAGAGAAATACACATATAACAATGGCGTTTTTAAAAGTAAAATTTGTATTCATTAGTTATTACTACAAACTTTAATTAGAGCAAGCCACGATACTGCATTCAATCTACGACATTTAAGACCCAAAATTGCATTATTCAAATGTCAACATGAAGTTCATTACCGAGTACCTGAAACCACTCTCACTCGAAAACGACAGTTTAACATCCGGTATACTATAACGAAATAAAGAACTAAGCACAGTTATAAAAACATAGGCAAACAAAATACATGATTACTTTCTCTTGTTAATTTTTTGGAATATAACAGTTATTGTGATTCATTCAAACTCTTTTGGTTATTGATATAATATTTTGATTTTATTGATATGAACACTTTATCAAAGTCAATATAACATATATTGTGGTAAAAACAGCCATGATAAGTAGAGTTTAACAAAAGTATAAAAATAGAGGATGGCTCAAAACTTAACTACGTGGATGTGATTTCTTCTGTATTTCAATCACCTGCATGGCTGACTTAGTAAAGAAATATGGACACTCTTCATTTTTACTCTTATTTTCAAATAGTGTAACGCTTTATCTTTCAACATCTGTGCGTATTGATTGAATCACATGATGTATGACTTTCTTCTTCCGAATAAGAATAGCCTTACGTATACTGATTTCAGTTTTACTGATATTCCTCCAACTATTTTTTAATATGTCATTGGTATATATAATATATATACCATTATAATAAATATATAAATTCAAAACGAAGGAAACACACAGAAAGACACAGACATAACTCACATCGATATTTCAACCATCGTCGTCATCAGGAAGTGTGAAGAGCGAAGAGTCCCGCAGGAAGACAGGGCGGTACTCGTTATCCAACACTATAATTGTTCTATATATTTTAATATTGCTATCTTGGTTTTAGAATGTTTTATGATGAAAACATAATAATGTTACAGTACTCAATAAAAAATTAGATGAATAACATATTAATACAATGAAAAAGAGTAGGAGAACTCATTCTGAAATATTATTTAACAAATCAATAAATGAAATAGTGAAAGAAATGTTAGCTTACATGAATTAATGGGCTTCTTGATAACCATTTAAGAAAGCTCGTACAAAGTAACAGAGTTATAAATAAGTAATATATGCTATACATTTTTTTGAGGTAAAATATTGTACATTTTATTTATTTCTTTTTTATACTCTACAAAGTGTTTAACTGTGTAATATTTTGTCTGAACTTTTTTTACACTGTTGATTTGCATATTTAAATTCAATAAATAGTCGAATTTATTTAATTATTTATTAATAGTTGAATAAATATCAGTTGGTGCACTTGAGATATAAATTTTATGAATAAACAGGCCACATGATATGGACCCTTGGTATTGTTTTCAAGATACTTCAGCAAATAGTTTCTATTGTTTTTTTTGCTAAAGGTGCTGTTTGCATGCTTGCACAAATTATGACATTCAAGACACGGTCTATATTTATAAATTCATATTTTATGCCAGTTTTTTGCTGCAGCTCGGCTACCGAGACCCTTTTTTGCTCTAGCTGCCACAATGAGTAAAACCATTGAATACACGTATAATGAGCAATTAATTTAACTAATTGACTTATTTTAATGCCAATACTATCGCTTTGTCAGTTATTATGAAAATCCTATTAAAAGTAGTAACAGCTCTTGAAAAAAATAACTAAATTCTGTGACTAATGGCCTCCTAATCTCCGTTCGTGAAATCATAAATCTTCCAATGTGGTAGTAATGTTTATGGAAATTCGAGTTAAATCACAATTATTTAATTTTCCATTTCCTTCCTTTTATCATATTTTAAATGACGTTAATGGGATTTTGCTATTCTGTCGTTTTTATACACATAATTTTCAGCATTTAGATTAATATGTTTGTTTAAATTTGAATATATTTTAATAGTTACATTTTTTAAAATATAGAGTAATTTGAAATAAACATATTGAAATTATAATAGAATATATACAAATGGTTATTGTTTACAAAGAAATCAGTTATTACAAGAGAGGACTTTCAAAATTTTCTTACCGTTTGGAGGAGTTGGAATGCTGACCTCAAAATCATTTATGACTACAAGACTTAAACATTTCTAGGTCTCATCCTAGATGACCTCAAAATCATTTATGACTACAAGACAAACATTTCTAGGTCTCATCCTAGATGACCTCAAAATCATTTATGACTACAAGACTTAAACATTTCTAGATCACATCCTAGATGACCTCAAAATCATTTATGACTACAAGACTTAAACATTTCTAGGTCTCATCCTAGATGACCTCAAAATAATTTATGACTACAAGACCTAAACATTTCTAGATCTTACCTGGACTATATTTTAACGACCATAATTAGGTTAATGAAATATATTAGAGAATATTGGGAGCAATCCTTCATATAAACACGCACTGAAAAACTTAATGCTAATCTCATGCCCTATTACGTTTTTCTGAAATACTTGTAGTGTTCTACGTAGTTTTCTCAGGAGTTCCAGAAATAAAAAAATTAATTATCCAAAATTTTTTCCTTTCGTATTCATCCATTTTAACACTATTTTTTTTAAATAATTGTTAATTAATTACCAAATTAATTGGTAAGGGTTAATTAGTTTAGTTAAGAAATAGTGATGAAATGGATGCATGGATCGACAAAGAAAAAAAATTATGAGATTATGCCTATCGCTGTCTAGACACTTTAAAATTGCCAAATAGTACAGGGTGACCCAAAAAAACGGGCCCCAATTTTAATTAAACCCCGTTTATAGTGTTTTGCCCGAATGAAATGAAACTTTGGCCATAACTAGTTCATTATATTCAAAACATCACATCAAAACACTAGGGTCTTTGGCCATTTTTTCTCCGTTCTTCGGCATGTAGTCTAGATGGCCTCTGCTTAGCTCCGTGCATTTCTTGAGGCGCAGTGCGAAGTTGTCCATGACGTTCTTACAGACTGAATTGGTAATGGCTCTCATCTCCTCCCTGATGGCTTCCTTGAGTTCCGTGATGGTTCTGGGTTTCCCTGAGTAAACTCAGTCCTTAAGATAGCCCAAAATCAGTTATAATTAGTTAAAATTAGGATGCTCACTCACAACCAGTCTTGAGACTGATCACTCTGCCTCCGAAGTTCTCTTTCAGCCAATCTCGACGGGTTGAGGTTCTGGAGCTCACTCCATTAAGTGTACACGGGGCCCGTATTTGTTGGTCACCCTGTATACAGTTTGGCTGTATAGTCTACAGAGTGGGGTATAAAATCACATCACTGTGTTTACCTTTCCAGTTTTACATTATGTTACTTTCAGAGTTTTCAGTATTTGTGTATTGTATTTGATGTTATACTCTGTCTATTATGTATTTTGTTATATAATGTCTGAAACAATTTCACTCTTGATGCTACTTGATAATTCCGGACTCTTCTTAATGTCATCTTTTAAAAGCGTGTGCCGGAAGATTTGTACTTTGAAAGTTCAAAAGGGTTTGTATCATGTACCGCTTACACTATGACAAAAACAACAAGAAACACAAAAACAACAAGAAGAGTTTAACTCTTGAAACATTACAGTGTTCAAACCCCCTGCGCTCCAGTAATTAAAAATTGGCCATCGTTCTGTCCTTGAAAAAAAAAAACGTAAAATATCTTCTTCCATTCCTCATATTTCTGTTTCAATATACCAGGAGTTTATATATAGAACTGAAACTCCTCGGTTCTAGTCCTTTGAGAAGTACTATAACTAATCTCAAATTGGCCCCTGATACCAATTAATTAACTGATAACTACATGATTAGCCCCTCTTTAAAAACAATTTAACAACGGACAAGAGCTTTTTCTTCCATCACGACATCATTGCCTCCTGCTTAAAGAGCCTCTAAAATACTATGCCAACTCTATGTAAAAGATTTTGGTGTTGTGCATAGTAAACCTCCTTTTTTGAGAAGTCTCATTTTCAGTTTACATAACTATATTATTTACACTATAATTCCGTACAGCCAACCAACTCTCCTGAATTATAATCTCATAATGCATTAAATTAATACATCAATACCTAAATCAAAATTAATTTAAAAATATAATTTTGATTGGGACTGAGATGGAGGAACACACTCATTATCAGACAACCTAACGTGACGGATAAATGTTAGGTTTATTCGTAAAGTTTTATAGAGATATTTTGTTGTAATAACATTTCTCAGTTAAAGAATAAAGCACTAATTGGTATTCATATCATACGCAGATGAAAACGTTACTTTCGCTCAAACAGCCACGATTTCCAACAACAAATGCTCTTGATGGATAATTGCTTGTCTCCCGTTACCTGTTTATTTTTCTTGCTCCAAAAACGTATCTATCAATTAAACTCTTCAATTAAAATTTGGCTCAGACCAGCCAATAGGCTAGCCTGTCTGGCTTCTGAAAGCAATTATTTGCTGTATCAATATTACCAAGTGTTGGGGAAAAAAATAGAAAAAAGAGATGTGGTATTGTCGAAAAATTGGACCAGAAAACGAGCAAATAATAGATATTCCCTCATTCAATTTCTTTAGTTTTTATGTACTTCCATATGATCTTGATTGCTCGTTGTAAAGCAAACGAAGAGTGCAAATAAGATTTTTTGATTTATTCACAAAGAAGACACGCACACACACAACACACACACACACAATTTCACTCACTCACAAACACAATATTGGTACATATTGCACATATCTTTATATAATTATATATATTCACTTGATAAACGGAAAGACGATCCAAACTGGACACAATAACAGTTCAAAATTGAAGATAGATAGCACACAAAGTAAAGAACCACATTTTCGGGCAATCCGTCTTCAGGAGAAAAGAGAAAGGGAGACCAAGCACGTTGTAGACGCAACGGCTAGTAACCAACCCGGCAACCGCCAGTGCTGCCCTCCGTACCCGGTCTTAAAGCAATAGAATTAAGAGAAAATATAAACAGAAATACAGATAAGCAATACAAGTTGGGAAAATATAAATGATTCAGAGAGAATTAAAGAAAATTTTTAAAAATATTAAAATAAAAAAAATAAATAAAATGGAACAAAATATATCTGTAAAATTAATCTGCTTAGATATATACGATTTTACATAACACGTTAAATAACAATCAATGATCAAACTACAATATGAAATGGGAAAAACTCAACAGTTGCGTTTTTGACTCTGACGAAAACCGCCCATAACGTTTGAAAGATTTTAGTTTTTTTTTTCCATATATATATATATATCACTTAATTAAAAGAAACACGATCCAAACTGGACACAATACGATATTGAACTCGTATATATGTATATGATTCGATATAATTCGTTGAAATGGTGACCAATAGGAGAGTAGAATTTATAGGTCCATGCGTGTGGTCCCAGTTACCCGCTGCCCAGCGAAGCCTCCGTTATTCCGCCAATGGGTATAGAGGTTGCACAGTCCCTCTGTCAAATAAGATTATTGGCAGAAAACATGAGCCCCATTTTGCAGCGAACTCCTTTTCCCTTTCTATTTTTGATTTTTGTGGTGGTTGGGTGTTGGTTTTGTCTAATTTCTGCTGCGGAAATTGCATTTATTTTAATGGATACTCTCATTGGTCTTTTTCTTTCCTGAGTATGTTGGCAGCACAGACATGTTATGTAACCAGTACATTATGTAATCCGACAAAGAAAGGATTATTCAGTGTAGTTCCGATTCTCAAGCCAATCAATGACAAAGATTCATAAAAATATCAAAAAAAAATGTAAATTTTACCATAAAAATAAAAAAAAATTAAAAATTTTGAGGTAAGCAGTTGTCCAAGAAACTTAAATAATTTAAGATATAAAAAATATATGATAATTGTACAATATATTTTTTTTTATTACTTTATATTTTTAGTCGCATTAGAAAATTCCAGTATTGTCAGGACAGCATTTGATGTTATAATATATAAGAATATCAAATCACAAAGAAAAAATATATTATAGCATAGTTTAATAAAAATCAAGTTTCAAACTTCCCTGAAATATGTTCCTGAATCTTTGATAATTGCTTTTCTCCTGTACTTCTCAAGGAGTTTTAAAGGAGTCCATATCTAATCAATAACTGCAAATTATTTTATGTAGCCTCTATAAAACAGTTGTGGAAATTCCGGGCACTCCTGGTGTCTATGAAGTTTAAGCATTTTAGTATGACTTTGAAACACTGATTTTTAACAATATTAGAAAGTCGGATGGATAATTAATATTCATTCAGAATATTTACTTCTACTAACAAATAAATCCACTACCCACATTATTCTGTAAACTACTAAGTAACTACAATATATTTCAACAGCATTATTAAGCACAAACATGTTTATTGATAGTATAACTATTAAATGCTAAGCAAGTTAATGTTGCTGTGTATTAAAATGAACAGAAAGTTAGGGACATAACCCTAGCAAAAACTGCTAGAGAAGGAAACGATCTAATTTTAAAATTCAGTTAATTGTACGCGATAATATAATTCTCTTATAAAAAGAAATGTAAGGAATTCTTAGTAACAATACCTAAAAAAAATCAAGTTTGTATACCTGAGTAATACAGTCATCAAAAAGTTTACGTTTGAATTACCTCAAGAGAAAGGTTATTTTTCATTTATATCTGGATTAAAATTGAAACTAGTCAAGTTTTTAAAGTTGGTAAGGTGAAAGAAGAGTTGAATGTTTTTAATGCAAGTTTAGAAGGAGTATATTTTTACTTAAAAGTTGTAGGAGCGCACGACGGTGTAATGAAGTGTTTAAAGTTTCCACATAACAACCAGTCGGTCGTCACGTTTCCAGTTTTCGCTGCTGTTTGGACGAAGTGAAGGAAGATAAGTTAAGAAAACTGGTTTCTTGTGAAAGAGGCATTCAGTCTGAAGTGGGATACGTAAATGGGGAAGAATTGAGAATTATAGCGTCAGCTGGCGGCTTTTAGCCGCCTTCCCACTTCATTTGTAACTGCTTCAACTTGCAACTCGCAACTTGCATTAACCATTGCTTGATTAAAAATAGATTGTCACTACATGTAATCACATTTATTGTTCATAATACCATCTATATGAGGACATTAGAGTCGCCTTACATTGACAACTCTTTCTATTATTAAAACAAACTTAACTCAGCTAAAGCTTCACATAACTTCATCTTCTCCATCAATCTTTAAATTAAAAAAAACCAACGACCAACTACTACTATTGCATAAAACTCTAATCTAACTGCAAAAAATGAAAATTTTTTTAATTCTCAGAGAATCCAATGGTGACTTAACTGATTAACCATATCAGGTTTCTTTATTATAATCAGGGCTCTGGAGTCGGAGTCGGGCATATTTTCGACTTGGAGGGGTCGGAGTCCGAAGAAATCAGTCGACTCCGACTCCTCACCTAGTTATTACTTGTGAACATGAAAATAAGATAAACTGATAAAACATGATTAATTAGTCCAAGTAGATTTTTTTTCTCCGGAGAAGGACATTGGACATTTGATGGTAGAACACAAAATGGCTAGTTTAATACAAAATATCTGGCCTTGCTTGTTCAGTGTTTATTTTGTTATAAGTAAATATAATATCAAACTTCTTCGTTTTTTAATGTCGTATTTAGACATAATATAAATGCTTAAATAGAAGATTATTAGTCTTTCATTCCTGGCGGCCGACTCAGTCAAGGACCTTGTCTATAACGAGGTTGTTCGTTCGGCTATGACCTACGGATGCTCCGTCTGGTTTAGAGCTGCACCAAAGCTACAAAGTACTAATTCTTATTATTAGCCACCTGTCATCTGTTTTTAATAATAAAAAGATGAGCTGGAGTCGGCAGCACAGTTGACTCTACAGTCCTGATTACAATGGTCTACGAAATACTAATAAACCATTCAAAAAAAACTCTTTAACTTTCTTATTTCATGGTTTTATAATTTGCTTATACGACTATGACATAAGAACCCCAGTAATTCTTTTGATATTGTAGCAAAATGTAATACTAAAAGGATCTCATGCAACCCGTCACTTACCTATATTTGTCTTAAGTACTTTTGCATTAAAATTGAGTGTTTCTCTTGTCAAAAAGAATAATCAATGGTTCCTTCTTCTATCTTTATAATTATTGCCAAAAATATATTGATCACTATAACCTGCTTTAACTCATGCATTATTTAATATATTTAGAAACAGAATAAAGTTATATCCACTTTTAGTTGAAATGTATATTTCAATAGTGTTTGTAAACTGCAATGCTTATACTTTAACAGCTTAAATATTTGACAAAGTAAAAGGAAAAAATACTTGGAACTGATAGGTACAGAAAAGTAAGTGAATCACTTCTTTGAATTCAAAGCGATAGTGACTTTAGTCACTATCAGGCACAAAAGAACACAAAAATGACTGAAACTCACTAATATAAGGAATAGATATGAATCACTCATAGTATCTAATTTTTGGTCCAACCGTCATCATGAGAGAAGATATATGGATACCAAGCGCACTTTCGAAGCAACTTTTAGGAAGCAGTGTCCTGACCTCTTTTCTGCTGGTGACGGTTTAATATATATATAAATATACTCGTATACTAAATATAAGAAACGGTCCACAAAGACTATAAAACTTTAAATTACACAAAGCACGACACAGAAAAAAGAATAAAAAGAAAACTTACAGAATTCAATATTTTGAACTGTTGTTCGTCCTCTCTTCTAGTCTACTCCTGATGACGAACAGTTTGAAATATTGAATTCTGTAAGTGTTCTTTTTATTCTTTTTTCTGTGTCGTGCTTTATGTAATTTAAAGGTATATATATACATAACAAGATTTCACATACACACGTGAAACAACAATCAATAATCATACCACAAAATGAAATGGAAAAAAAATACTAAGATCTTTCAACTGTAACAAGCGGTCTTCGTCAGAGTCAAAATCCCAACTGATATAGTATCATCTAGAAAAAATGAAAAAAGGTCAACAAACGTTTTGAGGTAAACTATAGGCAATTATTAAATAGAAACTTTCACTCTCAGCATCAGTTGGGTTTTTGGCTCTGACGATGACCGCTTGTTACGGTTGAAAGATCTTAATCTTTTTTCCCTATTTCATTTTGTGGTTTGATCATATATATATATATATATATATATATATATATATTTCCCTGGTGCTCATAGGATTGGCTCGGTTATTAAGCAGTTTTTCCCATTGCTCTCCTCTTCTCCTTCTACCTCGTCTATTTTTCCTGAAGCCCCCTCCTTATCATATCGCAAACCACCGAACCTCAGAGGCATTTTCTCCCATCACTCTCCCTTGAACCCTGCACTTGGGAGGGGAATGGTGGAGTGCGGACGGAGCAGATGCCAAACCTGTCTTATCATAAACCTTAATCCCTTTTTTACTTCCCCCCATAGCAACATTAACTACCCTTGTCCTCCCCACACCTCATGCACATCGGTTAATTGCGTTTACCGTTTGGAGTGCACCCAGTGTGATGCATTCTACGTTGGTATGGCCTCTACGCAGCTCAACTTACGTATGAATGGTCACAGGGCTTCCGTTGGTTAACGCAAAAACCTCCCTATTGCTATCCACTCTAATTCCCATGGACTGGATTTTAATCACTGCTTCCGGGTCCAAGTCCTTAATCATATCCCTGTTCCGTCTTCTCGGGTTACTTTAAGAGCTTCAGAGGAGGAAATTATCTGTCTTCTCAAAGCTCGCTCTCCTCCTGGCCTTAACTTGTACCGTTAATTTATTATTTTTTTATTTATTTTTTTTATTTTTATTTTTATTATTTTATTTTATTTTATTTTTTATTTATTTATTTATTTTTATTTTTTTTAAATTGTTTATTGCTTCATTTACTATTCTTCTCCTTCTGTTATTTTTATTTGCTTTTATTTGTTCTTTTTAGTTATTTTTCTCTCTGTAGTTAGTAGCTTACCTAGGACGGCCGACAGAGTGCGTGCGTGTTCGTTTGCATTCGGTCTACCTCTCAGTTAGCTTCAGCTACTCAAAGGGACTACTTCTACCCGATGACGACGACTGTCGAAATATTGTTGTGAGTCTTTTGTGTGTATATTTATTTGTTTTTTCTCTTTCATGTGTTAACTATATATATATATATGTGTGTGTGTGTGTGTGTGTGTGTGATTTGTATACGTCCTTGGTATATGGTTGTTATGACTATGTGAATCACCTTAGCTTTCTGCTTTAGATACCATCTATTGCTATAACCAATAGCTCATAATCATAGCTTATTGGCTGTCACAACAATGAGCTCTGTCACACTATGATGATTGAGTTTGTCTTAGCTCGGTTGTTCAGAGTAATTACAGAACAGACAGATTCAGCTTTTATAGCTACATATATTTGTGTAATAGACTCCCACATATAAAATTAATATTATTTACTCCTTTGGTAATCATCCTGCATTGTTAATTTCTCTCTTATAAAATATGCATCATTTATTTATTCTACCTATCAAAAGTGAATAGTAGATCATTTCAACTGTATAAATTACATCATTCATGGATTCTAACTAACCAGAAAACATTCTTTTATGATTCCTGTAAAAGTAAAAAGTTTGTTATATTAGTTATATTATATATAAATGTAAAAAATAAATTAGGTTTAATATGTTTTTTTAGTTTTTATGACTGATTATAAGAGACGAAATTACTTTGAGCTCTGCGCGTGAAGTTGGAAGAACATAAAAGATCTCCACCCTAATAAACCTTGGTAGCGAAATTTAAAACCTCGTCATAGAATCAAGCCGGCAACGTGGCCCCCTTTAATAAATAGGTGCCTGCTTCAAATGGGCCACATATACCTCTCCTTAAAAAAAAAACCGCCCCAAAAGAAGCTTACGAGGGCGGAAACAACAATCTGCTTCCCTCAACCGCTGAACCTTTCCCTCCCCCAATGTCAAACTTCCATTAACCTATCACTTTTATCTCAAATAGAAGTTGTTAACATTTTTTTACGATATTAATGTTTTGAAAAAAATAAGATAATATTTTGGTTTATAATGGACAACAAACTACATGAAAACACTATGATAAACATTTTATATTATATTATAATTGGTAGTGTTGAACATATTAACTGGCCAGGCTTCTTACATATGACTTACCGTTTAAGGACTACTACGGGATTCAAAGAACGGGCAATGCCCGTTACTCCGGGACCAGGGCTTGATACTGATAGTTCATCTGACGCCATCAGCAGATTGCAAATCTCTCGTTGGTTAAACATCACCTGGTTCGTGTCAATAAGTGCTAGAGAGCCTTTAAGGTGATATTCGTAATATAAAAGAGCTCGAGATAAGGGTGGTATCTAATCGTCCCCACTATGTGATCCCGTCAAAAGGCAAAGCCTCTACCAGGCAAGTACCAGTGTCCAGTCCAATAAGCTGAGTTCATGGCCCGTTCCAACTGGTAGGGGTTTGGGGACTCTAGCTCCCAGGCATGTTAAGCAGGGAAGTTTCTCCCGAGAAGTTACTGTTTCTCACACAGCCACCACAAGGGCCTACCCAACTTGGTTGAGAACCAACAGTCACTATGAGTCCGACCTCTGAGTAATCTCTCCATAGCTCTCCCGCTGCCCGTAGTAACGACTTATTTTAAGAATTTCAGATCAAACTCCGGACCAATGGTCCTACTGAACCTGCTCACCTATAGATATGATCAGTGGTCTTTATGCAGCCTTTGGTATGGCTGCATGGCCCACTAGGGGTTGTTGACCATATTAAATGCATTTTCAAATAATATTCCGTATATTAACAAGTACAGTACAATTCTTAATAAGGAGTGCTCAATACGTCGATCGTGGTCTGTCCGTCGATCGCCAAGGTACTATTGATAGATCGAACGACATTAAAAAAATTAAATCAGCCTGTACTCCATCCTGCCAATGATCGATATACACAACGGTCAGTCGAATGAATTCTGATTTTTTTTTATTCTTATGTCACTGTATAACAGAATTCATAATAAAAACGCAAAATAAAAATCAACGTCTAAACCACAGTAAAAAATCAGAAAAAATACTAAAGTTTTTTTTTAGTATTTTTTTCTGATTCTTTCAGTGGACTAGACGTTTGGTCACTGTGCGACGGTTAAAGTGGCTTTGAGCGCAGTAAAGCTAAAAAGCTAGTTATTAATGTGCCTCTTGCTCTTCACTTATAATTTTTTTTTCTTTTAAAATTAAAAAAGGGTACAAAAAATGTGGGTAGACTCGATCAGGTAAGAAGAAAAAAACTTATTACTTTCATATGAATGGGAAAAGAAGGTTCTTTTCACGATGAGATATTACATACATCATCATAAATTGTAAGAATCAATAATGAGAAAAAGTGTGTGTACCTTTCTCAATACATTACAAAAAAACGAACAATATCAGGAATGATAATAAATACTAATTAGCTCACAGTTATTAATAAATTTGCATATTTTATGCCAAAAGGTTGAATATATTTCCATTTAAGTAATTTTTTTATTAAAATATAAAAAGCTATTTACATTTTGTAATAAAGTATATAATAACAGTTTAGCCATTTAATCAAGCACGGATCTTACGTAACAATTAATTATCTTATGTAATTGATATACCAATGGAGACAACAACAGTCTGATTGACTGTAAATTATAGAAGTTACATGTATCAAGTGGGCGAGATTTTAAACAAGTCGGTATTTTTATCAGTTTAGCATAAAATAAAATATTTATACGACATACTTCTTTTAGAATATTAAATATCTACCTAAAATCCTAAAATAAAGGTAGATGTTTAATTTGAAAAATATTTTCAGGGATTCGGAATATAAGAGGAAAGAAGAAACAAATTGACAATCTCAATATCGACGACACTGAAGACCTTTCAACCAGAGATCGACCTTTGATAGTCTCGGCTAATACCAATTAAAATCTCTCCAGGTTCTCTTTTAAAAAAAATTCTTAAAATTACATTTATTTTATATCAAAAACAGCAAAAATAATTTATCTTTATTAGTATCTACTGATTTTATAAGGCTTTTCCTGGATACAAAGGGTTTTAGTAGAATACTTTGGACCTATTTTAATTATAACCAACAACTTAGCAACTGAATGATAATGCAGAGTACATTACCTGCTTTTTCAGATATGTATATCGATTCATTAGATTCGTTTGAGAAGTTCAGGGTAGCTCAGTGGCTTGTGAACTCATCTCTGTACTCTAGACTGATTGATCTGGGTTATATTCTGTCTCTCTGACTCGCCATTTTTCACACGGAGAAGGTGTAAAATCTAAGAAGGTTGTCCCTCGAAGAGGATTTCAAACCTTTTGTCTCAAGCCTGTACAATGACATGAACTGATTTAATTCCTACTCTAGACATACTTAATTTAAACAAAGTAGAACTCCCAATGTAGTACACGAATATTACCTTAAGGAATCAGCGTCAGAGGTGTAACTTTCTGGTCTCCTAGTTCATTCAAAAGAAAAACATTGTGATCATGTATAACCTCAGCCTCAATACTTTTTTTTATTTTTTTAACCAAAATATAATTTTGGTTAAATATATAAAATGTATTTATATATTTTAGAGTTTTCTGTATGGAATCATCGCGGTGTTGAAGTTCCAAATATAAAATAGTTAGCAATTAAGAAATAAACTATATCTATCTATAACATACAAACAAACAATTGCATGAATAGTTATGACATACTGTTCAACAAACATGAATTAAAGAACTATTCGCTTTAATTCATAGGAAAAAAATATTTGCAGTTCTTTTAGCTATGTTCCTGTGTACTCATTGTGTCGGTTTTTTGTGTCCACTACCAAATATTTTAACGGTATATCAAAACAACGCGTTTTCAACATATTTAACATGAGGTTAATTCTTGTTGAGGTTACATCTACATACAAACGATACACAATTCCAAATTAGGAAACAAGATTTTCTTAACAAGAGTGATGCCAGTAGTTGAAATAACTACAAACTAAGTTATGTCATGGATAGAAATAAATGAAAAGTAGATGGGAGTATACCTGTGGGGGAAAGAAAAGGGAAGTGGAAAGACGTGGAAAGTACTCGAGTCGTATGTTCTATCTAAACAAAAACTGTATTGTCCTCCGCCATTCGTGGGTGTTGAGTCGCAGTGTTGAAAATGGTGGATAGAAACAAGTTACATTGTATCAAGTACGCGAGATTTTAAACAAGTCTGGAAATGCAAAAAAAATTAATTTAAAAAAAAACTCACAAAATTGTGAATAGGTATGTTCACATGGATGAATCAATTGGATTTGAGAACTAGCAAACAATCTAAGGTTATATGATTGTGCTTTCTCCTCTAGTTCCTTTGCTGTTTGCTTGAGTTCAATCAACCGTTCTAGAGTCAGAACCCCATCCTTTACCTACAGTAATAGGTCTTCTGTTCTTCTTCTTCTACAGACTTCGTCAGCTTCGCTGGATCTTCATCTCTTACAGACTTTAGTGAGTATCAATGACTTATTAAGCTTCTAGTAATTTACATCATCAACATTATTAACCAGTTAATATCAATGTGAAAAACTGAAAACAAAATGAAAGAAATCATTGAGAATAAATACGCGAGTAGGTGGGACCATGAACCCTGCACACTCTGCGAATGGTTGACGGTACACTAAACTTCTTTATTGAGAGTCACGGCAAGAGTCCATCAGTATGGTATCTGACTAATCTTTATGTTTTATCTTTGCTAATAGTACAGGCTTATCTTGTTATTGAATATGAATTCCTATTGAACTGAACAAATTACAAAGTTTAATACAAAAATGATCTCGCACTTCAAAAATATTCAAATAAACTTATGTTTTTTTCTTGATATCTTTAGGTTTACAAATAGTGACTTAGCCAAAAGTTATGAATGATAGCAAAAATTTATTACACTCCTGACAAGAAACTAGGTCAAGAACGAACGTTTTTTATCTGCTATCTTGAAGTAAGGAAACTTTTTGATATTTCTTTTCATATTGTCACAATAAACGACTCTACTAGTATTGGTAATATGAAGTGCGAACAGCTTTAAATAGTCATTTGACAAACAAAAATAAGATCCAATAGTTTTCGAACAGAAACAATTGTTTTAATCAAAGTTGAGGTCAGCAAGACATAATAACATGAAACCTTCAAAACTGTGAATGAAATTTAAGTTGGATGGCTGCGTCGTTATCTAAACACGACCCCACCTCTAGACTACCTTCTTAACTTTACCAGACTTATCTCAGAGTCCTCGGGGGAGTATAACTTCAGGCTTTAATCAGCCGCGCACCCCTGGGAATGCGATTAATAGCCGCCTCTTCCAGGAACCAGTCATCCTACCTGATGAATTCCAGCACATTTATCACTTCTATCTCCAATTGTTAATTTAAAATACCCGATTTTAAAAATATAATTTATATAAAGCTCAACGAAACTTTTAAATTCAAATATCCACAATTTTATTTATTACATAAGTAATCATATCTACGTCAAAATGTTAATATAACCACACATGGCATTACAATAAAGAAATCATAAAATTTCAAACTAAAAAAGAAAGCATCTGAGGGTTTAATTTCTTCTCATCAAAGAATTCAGTTGCTTGACTTCGCTTGCAAAGACGCTTTTAGACATTAAGTCGAACTAAAGTCCTAAATTTATTACGAGCCTGTTATCAAGAGGACAAAAAAGGGACGAACAAGATAATCAAAATGGGGACGTTTAGTAACAGTCATATATATATATATATATAAGTGATTAAATGAAATGGTCCAGCGGACTATTAAATAAATACAATTAAAAAGAAGATAGCACACAAGTAGACACAGGAATAACTCACTTCTATATTTCGACAATCGATTCATCGCTATGCCTTCCTGTGGGACTCTTCGCCTCCTGATGGCGACGATGGTCGAAATATAAAAGTGAATTATTCCTGTTTCTATCTGTGTGCTATCTTCTTTTTAATTGGTTTATATATAATATATATATATATATATATATATATATATTCACAAAATGGGAGGTCATCAAAGGTAAGGCATGTTGAGGTTTCTCCAGGCTCTTGGTTACCTTCCATCCGTCATTTGCGTCTGTGAAGGTAATAAATTGACTTCTAAACCTCTCCATGACTGGTTCGCCTTCGGACTGCTTTCGTATAATTTTAAAATTCTTGAAAATACTCAGCCCTGGCTGTTAATATTGGGTTGTTTTTCGAGGATCAAGATGGCTTCTAAAATTTATAACCTGGTGTGGTCGTGTTCTTGTTCTAAAATCACGGTGATATCCGTTAACATTTCCCTTGTTAATTTTACTCCATGTTCTATTGCAACGTGCTCTTTGGGTACTCCAGATGCCAGATGCATGGTGAGCCTACGTGAAAGCATCGGTTGTGGTAGAAACAACGTTGGTTCTATGTAGTCCAACGCTGTGTGGACTTGTATAGTATATAATATAATAATATATATATATATATATATATATATATATATATATACATATATATATATATATATATATATATATACCAATTAAAAGAAACGGTTCAGCGGACTTTTTTACAATAAAATAAAAAACGAAGGAAACACACAGAAAGACACAGACACAACTCACATCGACATTTCGACAATCGTCGTCATCAGGAGGTGCGAAGAGCGAAGAGCGAAGAGTCCCGCAGGAAGACAGGGCGGTACTCTTATAACTTATAAGGTTATAAGTTATCAGTACCGCCCTGTCTTCCTGCGGGACTCTTCGCTCTTATAACTTATAAGGTTATAAGTTATCAGTACCGCCCTGTCTTCCTGCGGGACTCTTCGCTCTTCGCACCTCCTGATGACGACGATTGTCGAAATGTCGATGTGAGTTGTGTCTGTGTCTTTCTGTGTGTTTCCTTCGTTTTTTATTTTATTGTATATATATATATATATATATATATATATATATATATATATATATAGAACAAAATTTTGCATAAACACATGAAATAACATTCAATGATCTTTCAAATACAACAAGCGGTCTTCGTTAGAGTCAAAAACTCTGCTGACTCAGTGGAAAGATGTGAGTCACTACAAGTGACTTATTTGTTGTGAGTTATCACAACAAGGAGTCAGTTGTCACTACAAGTGACGCCTGAGTTATCACAACAAGGAGTCAGTCGTCACTACAAGTGACGCCTGAGTTATCACAACAAGGAGTCAGTCGTCACTACAAGTGACGCCTGAGTTATCACAACAAGGAGTCAGTCGTCACTACAAGTGATGCCTGAGTTAATGCAACAAGGAGTCAGTCGTCACTACAAGTGATGCCTGAGTTATCACAACAAGGAGTCAGTCGTCACTACAAGTGACGCCTGAGTTGTCACAACAAGGAGTCAGTCGTCACTTGTCCTCGTAGCGTCTACGAGAACAAGTGTCTTTAATTTGACAAAATATAGTAGTAAGTTTCTGTGATCTCTTTTATGTGCGTTCTATCTGTGAATTTAGTTTATTTAGTTTAGTTTAAACTGCATATAAATTTATTTACAAACTATTTTTCTTTATCGAAGTTTAGTACAGAAAGACCTTTATTCTCTATAAATCACCTTTAAGCCAACATTTCTGTTATATTTTTTAGACATCTCAACGCTACATAAATACAGAATTAATTACAATTTCATGTAATGAAAAAAGTATGCTTCATTATTTATATGGATATATATCATTACCTTAATATTGCTAAAAAAGTTTACATGATAGCTATTCTAATCAGCCTTCCAAGTTGACCAAACACTGGTCATCCTAGGTAAATAATAGAAACTGATGGAGGCTGGTATAGGCAATGGTCGGAGCAAGGTGTCTGATTGTTCCAACTCCTGGAAAGGCAGAACCAATCAGAAAGCCGGCTTTAGGGATTTTCTTCCCTATTGAATGTTACTCTCTGTTCAAGACTCCTATTGGTTGGACTAACGGACATATCATTAACCTGCAAATTGATAGTTGAATTTATAATTTTGATATATCGTTTATGATATGTAATTTAAATAATATGTTATATACATTATGATACATCATTTATTGGAAATCAATTTCTCATTAAATTTGCAATAATATTTATTAATTGAAATAATTAATATGTAAGTTAATTAATTAGAAAATATTACACAATCAATCTTATCATGGATATGATAAGATCCATACTCTAAAAAAATACAATTTTTTTCATAGCTAGTCATATTATTAATATACTAGATTACCCCTGACGCTTTGTGTCGCTCACAACAAGCGCTGTCTCAGAAATTACAACAATAGCAATAGTATTGAAATTAATTCACTGAACTTGATTGTTGTTTATTTTAATTTTAATTGATGTTTCTTGTTATTAAGTACGGAAACATATTCTTATATAGTTAGTTACAGATATAGTATTCTTAACATGATTCAAATACTATACAAACTATACTATACTAAGTATTTAGCAAAATAAAAATCATTTAAAAGTAAAAAAAATAATTTATTTTATCATATAAATAAATAAAACATCAATTCAAGTTATACACGCAATTAAATATATTTAAAACAAACAAAACTTGCAAATTGAAATATTCAATTTATTTACCTAACATAAAATAACGTTAATGAAAGGAATGTATCTTTATAATACTCGTATTACCTTAGAACATTCGTATCTTATCTGACAGTTGTGTTAAAGTTTGTTTCTAAAATGATTCATTTTTAACTTTTAATGTAGTAGTTTATAATATATGTATTATATTATAAACTAATATAATATATTATATTATATTAGGGCAAACATTTGCACTATTTTCATCATCTGACATAATTAATTTCAGGTCTCTGTCTCCTGAACAGAAAATACCAGGTCTCTGTCACCATTGGAAAATGGGTGAACAAACGAACAAACCTACGAACTTTATATATAGAGATATTTCAATGAATGTCACGAATCTAACAAACGAATTGTATCATATACGATTTTTAGTTACAACAAATTCTTTATGGTATTTTTTACTAAATTCTAGAGCCTAAATTATACTGTTACTCCATGTTCTCTTCCGTTATTGGATCCTAAACATTCAAAACGACTGAGATTTTATTTGCTATCGGTCGTTACAAATATACATCCCAATTACATTTTCATCATAAATGATAACTTCTAGTCGCAACAATAAATAACAATGTAGTCTTTATATCATTTTCTCAATTTTCTTTCTGCCTATCTAATACAGCGGTAGCTCCACCTACGAATTTAATTCTTTCCGGGATCAACTTCATATATAGGAATGGTTGTATATCGAGACTAATTTTCCAATAAGCTTAAAAATCTAAGATAAATCCTTATTAAATACAGCAATTACTGGGTATGTATAACAGTTACGCATAAATATAAATATAAATCAATAAAATTAGACTGATTTAAAACAAATATATTAGAAAAGAATAAGAAATAAAGTATAGAACACCGCCTTACCTTAGAGACTGGGAGATAAAGGTTTGAGGAGAAGAAGGGTGTGGAGGTAGAGGAGGATACGACAGGAAGTGCAGGGTACCGTAATATACACTCCAATTTAAGTTACGTAACTTAGCTTATTTACTTTCCTTGTTTTAAATTTTATGCTTCACTTAACGTAAAGCAAAACTTAACTTACTACGTTAGTACAGAGAGAGATTTTTGAATTTTTTTTGCAGCTTTTTACTTTTCTTCGTAATCTCACCTTGATCTTCTTCACTTCTAGTTACTTTTCTTCGTAATCTCACCTTGACCTTCTTCACTTCTAGTTACTTTTCTTCGTAATCTCACCTTGACCTTCTTCACTTCTAGTTACTTTTCTTCGTAATCTCACCTTGATCTTCTTCACTTCTAGTTACTTTTCTTCGTAATCTCACCTTGACCTTCTTCACTTCCAGTTACTTTTCTTCGTAATCTCACCTTGACCTTCTTCACTTCTAGTTACTTTTCTTCGTAATCTGACCTTGGCCTTCTTCACTTCTAGTTTCTTTACAATTACTATGCAACAGTTCATCGTACATCGTATCTAAAGCAAATCTTATTATATTACGACGAATTTTGGTTCAAAATTTACGTCATATATCAAAATATTTGTTTTCCGTAACGTTCGTAAGTCTTACTACTGTATTTTATTATAAACAGTTTTATAGCTCTTTATTCTATAAATACTTCTGGGATTAAATTTACCATTTACATTTACTATGTATCCTCTATAGAAAGAATTAAGTTATTTCATTAATCATTACTTAAGTTTTCTTTTGATATAAATTTCTTACCGTATTTGTACCTCTTCAATAAAAGTGAAGGTTATCGAGCCAATGATGTAGAAGGCTATTACTATTAGTATATGAGTATATAAGTATATCCATGTATTTCTGTTATCTGAAGAGGATTTCTCATGGTTATTACTATTTTAACTTTGTAATATCCTACTGATAATTAATTCGTCAATTAGTTTTATTAAACCCCTTGTTAATTGGTATTCCTGGAATTGTTTGAAGCTCATTACTCTGATCTACTGCAGATAAAAAAGATGTTAGTTATCCCTCAATGATATATGGAAAGTAGATAGTTTTTGAGCTGGGGGATATAAAGTTGCATTGGGAATCGTTTTATGGGATGTGGTTGGTTTTCTACATGTAGTAAATATTAGTTTCCTATCTCGTTTTTCAAAAGTTATATCAAACTAAATTTTTTCGTCACCTTTCCCTTACTTATTTCAAAAAAAATATTTTTGATGCACTGAATTAAAATTATTTTTAATCAACCACCAAGTTTTATGAAAATAAAAAAAAATTACCATTAAAAAAGATAAACTAATAGTAATCATTACTGAATATGTTGCAAATATATTTTAAACTTCATATAATGAAATTCATATGTTTCTAAGGCTTCCAGAACAATGCCACCATTTGTAGATTTACTGAACGTTTAAGAAATATTTCTTTTAAGATTTCTTTCCATTGTGCGTATCTTTAAATTTATATATATTACATAAATGTCCATTGTGGATTTGGACAAACCTATTATTCCCTAAAGAGCAATGAAGCAAGTTTAGGACCGTGTGCGCATTTATATCAGACATATTTGTACGCAGCCGATCCTTGAGATTGATGTTCCACATGGGAGTGGGTGGTCTTTCATAATATTTATCCATGCATATCATTATATCTAGAAGAATAGCAGTTTTATGATGCTCAAAATTTATTACAAATTAAAATAACTCTTTATTTAGTTTTTCCTTTTTTTACGAAATATAATACTTATAATATTATTACACATCACATATAAAATATAAGGAATTCAACTCTTTTGATTTTTAATGTGCTGCTACGAAAAACAATGAAATGAATTTGCCAAATATAACTGATATCTAAAGTAAACAGCATTCTATAACGTAAGATTTTAGTCTGTCTTAAAATCATTAAATTGATTGAGAACATGATAGGAGATGTGAAATGTAAATTAATGGTTTATAAAGCTTTTACAGCAGTTATTGCCAATGATACATTACACTCAGGCGTAGGAACATATCAGCAGTGCATTGATTTTCTTACTCTTTACGTCGGGCAAAATGGGTGTGTATTTATTTTCAATCATTACATTGAAAAATAATTATTTACTAATGCCTTACACCCCTCTTAGATCCTATAGAGGTAACTTGTACTCCTTATGACAGTTATCGTCAAGAATTTAAATATGACGAAAAACGTTTATTCTTAGCAAAGCAGTCCTTTGCTCTGTTCATAATAGTTCTTTATTTAACTCATATACTTCAATATTAGTTACAAATGATGTTCTTCAGTCAACTCCAAAGTAGAATAGGTGCTCAGCCATTGTTTTTACATGATTTTTTTTTTAAAACTTAATAACCTTTTTGCTTCTTATACGGAACTGAATTATCGAAGGGAAGATGGAAGTTGATGTTTTTGATCGTTTGATGACTGATGTTACAATCATGAGACAAAAAACAAAACTAAATGAAAAAAATAAACAAAGTAAAATGGAAAGATCACCAAGAATATAAAGAAGAAAAAAATAAGAAAGAAGCCATAAATAAGTAAATAAATACTATTTTAGAAGTATGTATTACTAGAACCTAGCTTTGCTCAGAAGGATAAGTTTGCAATGTTAAATCAATAACACCTTCACACTGTATGTTTTTATGGTTGATTTCAAGTGATATCCCGGGTATTTCAGTTTCTGACGTATAATTGAAGTAATTAGTTGTTGTTCTGTAGTTTTCAACTTCCGGACAGATAGTTCTGCTGTATATTTAATACTATAAGAGTATTAATGACTCGAAAAGTATTCTACTGACTGACTGATGTTGTTTTTACAGGTTCTTACAAGAGTTGTTTTTAAACCCGTATGGAAGCCATCACGCTTGGTGAAACAATACGACAGTATATCCTGTCAGTTTAAGTGCAGGCAGAGATAGTATTAATGTGGTACGGTTAGGATTTAATGATAAGGTGAAAACCTGTCAGGCTAGGAGACAGGTTTTCACTCGAGGAATGATCATTGCTCGGCTGACTTTGTCAACCCTCTAGAAAAAAAAAAATCGATAGGTGTTAACAATGAGTTTGTTAAATAACTCACATTTATTTATTGTCAAAAAATTTAAAATGACTTGAAAACCGAAAATGTCAGTTAAAATATCGCCATTTTAATGGATTAGTAAAGCATTGCATATATATATATATATATATATATATATATATATATATATTCAGTCACTCTCTGCCAGTACAAGTGAACGCACGTACCTCTTCTTCTTCCCTTCTACTCTCTCCCTGACGACGAACTTCAGTTCGAAATATCGATCCAGTAAGTTTTCTTGCTTCTTCTATTTGTTGACTTTTTTCATTTATATATATATATATATATATATATATATATGATCAAACCACAATGTGAAATGGGAAAACAGGACTAAGATCTTTTAACCGTAACAAGCGGTCTTTGACAGAGTCAAAAACCCAACTGTTGGGTTTTTGACTCTGACGAAGACCGCTAGTTACGATTGAAAGATCTGAGTCTTGTTTTCCCATTTCATATTGTGGTTTGATCATTGATTGTTATTTCACGTGTTTATGTGAAATCTTTTTATATATAAATGCATTAAAGTTGATCTTACATTTTATGTAGCCCATAAACATAACTTCAATAAGGTTAAATACATAAATTACTGAAACACGTAAAATGGTTTTTTGTGTTAATAAAAAAATATTTTTCCAAACAAATGATTTTAGTTGAAAAATTTGGGATTTTTAAATTCCGAAATTAGTTTTAGAAAGTGGTTGGAAGTTGGTGGATATTCAAGAGCGTATTATAAAGATATTTCTATTGAAAGGGGGAAGCGGGTAGCCGGATTGTTATTGATATTTACGCTGCGGGAAACAAAGATGAAGAGAAGTCGTGTAGAAGGAGTTGGAAAACATTAATATTAACTCTATCTAAACTTGAGCAACTTGTACCAGCCGGTCTGCTTGAACAAGAGCGCATATTTAACAAATATCCCTACCGACTTCAACTTGACTCTGACAAATTCAGTGAAATTCTTGTTGAATTCACGACACCCTAATATGAATTCATCCTTCCTTATAGAACACTGATGAGGAATAGTTCTAAATTGTTTTACTTGCTATATTTCCATTTTATTTATTAACTTTAAATTGAAAAGTGTTTTCGTAGAATTTAATTAAATTATGAAGTTCATACAAGATGTCATTAATATTGTTAAAATCAAACTGAAACTATTTTTTTCTCTTTGGCATTTTATGAAATGATAACCTATGCAACATTCTGTAATACAATTATATACACATTCTAGAGATCTGGTTTGTCAGATCGGTTAGCATATTTACCGAAGTTTTGTAGTTTGAATTCAGAAACTGACTATTGCATTTCTTTTGGTTCACTGCTTCATTAATTCATTATAAGAGTTTTTTTTAAATATGAGTGAGTGGATTAAAAATTGTTTAACACCTATAAAAGTTACTAATACAGCTTCGATATGCAAGAGAATTTGTCCTCGTTTATAATTGTGAGCTGTTCACTTTTTCTGTGCCCCTCAGAAACGGTGTTGAATCACCCTATTATTTGATTTATCGAATTGTACAATGTTATCCACAACACATCTGGTGTATGTGTGTGTGAGTGTATGAGTGTATGTATGTACCCATAACACAGCCATACAGTGATAAATACACAGCCATAACTTTGATTTGAATTTTTCCAAAAGTTCCGTGAATGATCCTAATACAAAACCCAGATCAACTAAAAAATACCCTAAAATAAAATTTATAAAAGTAAATCAATCTTGAAGTTCTTAAAACTTGAAGTTCACCACCCAGTGATACCAAGTAGCTAATTAATATGTTGCTTAAAACTAATATGAGTCTTGAACGCATGCAAAATGAGTTTAATGTATAGTATTGTTTTTCCAACACAGTTGGAAATATAACCCTGCATAGGGACCGTATATTTACAATGTTCCCTTATAGATTGCACATATATCACAAATATACCTTATATCTAATTTTATGCAATATATCTTATTAATTAATAGAGAATATATCTTATTTTAACTTTACCTATAACGTTAAGTAATATTTGTACACATCAAGAGTATTAAACTTCTTTTTTTTTTAAACAATAAATTAGACACAAACTAAACTAGTTATTATAGTTATTTGACTTATACTTTTAATAGTAGTCCAGCTTCATAAGCAAGAAAGAATTTCATAAGTTGTAAATGTCTAAATTATTACTATCTAAATAAATAAATTATTACATGTCTAAATCTATGTTATTCTCTAATTTCTGGATGGGGTCATACTGTCTTTTCACGACTACATTGTGTTCCTCGGGCCATGTACCACCACAGGTCAGCACCTCTCTGACAAGGTCTATTCGTATTCCTTCCAACAGTTAACACTCAAACAACAAGTGGTCCCATGTCTGACAAGCCATCCCACAAAGGCAAGCAGAGCTTTCTGTAATTTTGAAACGGCTTAGATGAGGCGTGGGGAACCCGCGGCCTTAAGGCCGCATGTGCCCTTTTGAACCGTGAAATGTAGCCTTCTACATTTTGTTGAGAAAAATGTTTCAAAATATAAAGAATTACAATTATGGTAATAAAGACAAAAAAAATTCTGGCATTTAGGAAGAAGACTATTCATTAATCATTGCTTGAAAAGTCTAAGCTTATGTAAAATAATTTTTCTGAGTTAACAAATGTAATAAACGAAGACAGTAAGGACAGTACTGAATCTTTTAAAAGATGCAAAACAGATTTAGATGTACTGATCTAGTAATATAATGATAGATCAAGTATTTTACAATATAACTATTATATAAGAATTTGCTTATCTATTCGTGGTGGCTTTTTGGGGAAGTGGACGGTGCTAAAATGGCCTTTACTCCAAGAAAGGTTCCCCACTCCTGGCTTAGACACTCATTGGACTCCCCATGTCTGCTGAGCATGTCTGTCACTCTGAGCGAGATGGTCACATCAGACCTGAGACGTAGTTGTAGAGTGAGGAAGAACTAATGTATAGTAATGTAATATAATGAGTGTTAGGAAACATATTGTTATACAATTAGCTTCTTTATTTCAATTTTAAAGGAAGATATTATTTAACTGTGTCTGTTCAGATCATAACTTAACGGTACCTGTCTTCTTAGGGCTTAGGGCGGCTTAGCGGTACTTGCCCTCCTAGCTTTGCCTAATGTTACCTGGTCAGTCTCGGACCCTTCGCCTTTGTATTGGCTTCCCAACCCCCAAGAAATCAACAATACCACAAGCCCACTCTCTCCACCATCAACCAAGCATCATCAACACTTCAACCTTTCCTAGTTGTCATACCAGCCACAACAGTGTTAATTAAAAACTTATTCTAATTAATTACTAAAATTAAAAATTGTTAAACACTTTAATCTCTAATTATTTTTTTTTTAAACAAAAATTATTCTTTATTAAATTCCTTTGTTTTTAACAACTTCCAATAAAAATTAGCACTATCAAGATATTTTTAACAAGTATGATAATTAGAGATATGAAAGCTGAAACAGTGGTACAAAAAAATCTTTTAGCCCTTCTTAGAGTTTAAGATGAATTTGTTTGAAGTAATAAGAAAATGCATGTTTATTACGAATAGCTTTTTATGATGACTCCTTTTCACTCTTTCGATAAAAGTGTCACAAAACTTTTATGAAAGCATTATATTAACTGCTTTGTCTTACGAAAGAAGAAAACCTTATTATTTAATTATAATTTAATCAAATTAATGATTTTCAAGTCAAAAAAATGAGAAAAAATAACTTGTAAGTATTTCAAAAAGAAATATCAAATAATTAATGACTTAAATTACATTTATTACATTCGGTTGAATGAAATTAATAAATATAATTGAAATGAAACATACAATTTTTGTTTTTAATATACTATTGTATTTTAATTGATTTTATTAGTTTTATCAGAAGTTATTTATTTTTAGTTCACTCAGGAAAGAGAAAAACAGATTAAAACACACACAAAAAAGACTCAAAACGATATTTCGACATTCGTCGTCATCGGGCAGAAGCAGTCCCTTTGGGTAGCTGAAGCTAACTGAGCGGACGGTCGAATGCGACGAGCATTATTTATTTTTAGTATTAGGAAAAAACTTGAAAAAACTCTAAAGAATCTCTCTATCTAAAACCTCTCATAGCTTTCAATTTCAAATATATTTTTTAAAAATGTTCGAAAATCATATTAATAAACCTCAAATGGTTTAGTCTTATTTAGTCTTAAAATAGGCAGTTATTAACAGTAAACTTGTTATAAGAACTTTGTTAGAATTTCAAAATGTACTTTAGAAATTGAATTTCTTCTTTGTACCAACATTACACTAAGGAAACAGATGCAGAACATTCCTTTCTTTCTATATCAAACAATTTTTAATTAAATCAATTTTACGCATAAAATGTTAAAGCACAACGGAATGACTTAACAGAGACAGAGTGAGCGGGTCAAAAGGAGAGACAGATTGAGAGAGGGAGTGAGTGAGAAAGAAGGATAGACAGAGTGAGAGAGAGAGTGCGAGAGCGTGACTTGCAGGTTGTGTTTCGATTCACCAAAGTGTTCTTCAAAAGCAAACTATTAATATAAACACTACACAGAATAAAATTCAACTGATTTTATACTTCTGAACTTCATGTATACACGCATATAAATAGATATACATTAGAATCTACATACCTACTCCGTTTGTAATTTACATAAAATAATAGCCGAGAGATAAAATTCGAGATACTGGTCTGAAAAGACAAAGGTTGGCCTTGCATGAAGTATTTACAAGCCGACACGTGACCTGAGCCTTCAACGAGCTCGAATTTACTTTCTTCTTTAACACTCTCTGATTTCCTTTGTAGCTTTACGGAAAAGGCTATTGTTTGCAAAGCTCCTAATCAACAGTTGCACTTTTTTCCTTTCTTCACAGTTTCTCATGCTTGAAATCTTTCTCTTTTACATTTTTTTTTCACCAAAAACCTACACGACAGTATTTTTAATTATTATTTATTGAATACTCTAAGATTAATCGGATTCAATTTTATCGTAATAAACTTTCAGTGATCTTTCTTGACAACGATTGAAATTATTCATACAAACATTTGAAAAAGAAACACTGCTTCCCATATAATAAGTGAGTCAAAAGTAACAACCCAAAACTATTATTAAAGTGATAAAGTTAAAAATGATACACTAACTACAAAACTTATATAAATTCAATACATTCCTAGCATTGATTAATCATTAAATGAGTTCCTTGTTTAATCCACCATATCGTTTTAATCATGCTTCCCTTTCCAATGCTAAAAGTTTTTCAGGTACAATGATACATCTCATTTTGAAGTATGCCCTAAAAAAAACAGAAATTTCTTTAAGAAAAGTGATTAAATTATAATAATTAATACGAATAATTATACAAAATCATGTAATATAATACATATAAATGATCAAATCACAATATGAAATGGAAAAACAAGACTAAGATCTTTCAACCCAACGTTGAAAGATTCTTTTGACTCTGATGAATACCGCTTGTTACGGTTGAAAGATCTTAGTCTTGTTTTCCCATGTCATATTGTGGTTTGATGATGGATTGTTATTTCACGTGTTTATGTGATATCTTTTTATAATACATATAAATATACAAAAATATAATTAAAAACAAAATCAAATGAAACGTTCTTTTTTTTTATTCATCTGCACAACCGATGTATACTAACATATATCATCTGGTATACAACAGGAAATGTACTAGTATACCATCATAAAGGAAATTAAATTATATCTTCATACTGAGAGATATACATTCATACATTTAATACATTCATATATTTAAAATTAAATAATATATTTAACTTTCTTTAAAAATATTCAAAGTTCAATTATAAATATTCAATGAGTCACTATAGTTTAATATCCTTTATAAAAAACCAAAATAGAATCTTCAAAACTTTTAAATAGTTTAATTTCTTATCATTAATTTATTTGTTATTTCTAAACTTACGTACTTGTTACTAAACTGTAAGTAAAGAATAATGATAATGATAACTTAGTTTTGATGTTTTTAACAGATTTAAACGTTTTATGCTCTGCTGAATGCCTTTTTAGTGGTCTTTGAATGAGTGTGGACGGTGCGGGTCTACCTAAAAGTTTGAGCATTCCCTAGAGAAATCAAATATCAAAGACTGAGACCTAGAGATTTTACCAAACTATTCCCTTAGTTTGTCCTTTTTGATCCGTCAAAAAACAAAAATAAATTATTATTTTTTCTATATTTGATAGATTGCAATAACATTTATCATATGTATAGTATTGTATAGTACAAATGCATCCTATTGAATCCCCAGTGATTCTTTATAAATAATCTACTTTATGATGCTTTATTTTAAAGAAGAAATTTATTTAAATCAATGTTATAAATTTAAATTATTAAATGTGTACTTGAGTACATTTAACTCTCCAATGCTTTTAGTTTTTGGTTTTTTTATTATGTCAAGAATATGTGAATAGCTATCATTAACTATTCACATATTCTTTTCCTAATATTTAAATAAAATGTCCATGTTTTTGGTCTATTGGAATGCTTTACGGGATTTCATAACATTCCTTGTGGGAAAATTGTTTCAAATAACAAAAACTATTTCTATGTTTTTGGTCTATTGGATCGCATTACGGGATTTTATATCATTCCTTGTGGGAAAATTGTTTCAAATAACAAAAACTATTTCTATGTTTTTGGTCTATTGGATCGCATTACGGGATTTTATATCATTCCTTGTGGGAAAATTGTTTCAAATAACAAGTAATTCTTCATCCGAGCTTAGGTCTTGAACATATTATAAACGTATATCGAGGTAGTACTGTATTATGATAAAAAGAAATGTGTATTGTTCATATTTTCATATTTTACAAATTCATATTTTACAAGAAATGGACCTTAAGGTGTAGGTGAAACCTATTGTCAGTCAATTTTTTTAATCTAAATGTGTTTTTTTAATAATTATTATTATTTTTATAATAATAATAATTATTATTTTTTGAATTATAATATTTTTAATTTATTTATATTATATTATTTTTATACATTACATAAATATTATATTATTTTTGAAAAACTATTTTAGTTTTTGAATTATTTTTTTTCTTCTAAACTGCAAATTCTATGCTCTTGAAACTTTGGCATTATAATATTACAATATCATCAATGTGACAGATTCAAGATGAGAAAAGAAAGCTGCATTTTTTTTTCAGTAAAATGAAAAATTTTTGACCTATGATGGAATCTGAAAGCTGGTGAGGAGGATAGAACTCACACCGTTTGATGGATCAGAATGAAATTATTCTTAAAAATAAGAGTTTATATGAGAATGACTTCAGGAGTTTTTTCAAAATTACATCGCTAAGAGATGGGGCGTTATGATACATTTGTGATTTCAGAAAATATTTTTTTAAGCTATACAGCTAATTAAAAAACAATAATATTTAATCAAACAATTAAACATAAAATCAGCATTTTTTAACAAAAATATTAATTATCAATTAACGTAAAACTATAAAACCTTAAAATTTATCTTGGAATAATTAATTACCTTCTTGTCGGATTTACTTTTGTGTTCACTGTTTACATGATCGTAAAAATAATTTAAGTCAATCGAATGAAATAAAATATTATTTCAGGTTTAATAAAAAAAATAATGTTTTAATGATTTAATATATGTAAAAAGAAAAAAATCCTAAATGCAAATAATCAACTCCAATCATCATAAATTTTTTAATACTTTCCATGGTATGATGGAAGGTTGTCTAGCAAAGTTTTCCAATCAAACTATATGTTGCACTCCGGAACAAAACTTACTAGATATGGTTGTTGGTATGTTTATGAACTCCAACACCTTTGGGTTAAATTAAAGTATGGGAAATATACTCTTTCGTTCTTTATTAGAGAACAGTTACTAACTTTAAGTTACTTTTTTGGTGATTTAATGAACACAAGATCTTTTCTTACATTTTTCCGACAAAAAACATAAAACCTTTCGATAGGCTTAAAGAAATCAGTGTTCTTAATTTGAAAATTTAGAAGGAGATCAGTAAATTTACAGTAATATTTTTTAAAATAAAATATATTTTATGTAATATATTTTAAAATAAAATTTAGTAAAATAGAGCTATAACAGTTGTGAACACAGAAAATGTTCTTAGGGAGGTGTCAGTTGCTTGTTTCTAGCATCAATAGCCGCTTTGACGAGTCAGTCAGTCGAGTAAACAACGGTCTACACCGTATTAGTATGTACTATAATTGTATATAACTTTTATATTTCTCATTTAGATCATTATGGATGAAATATAATATCTAGGTCATCTAAAGAAGAAATTGAAAGATGAAATTGAAATAAAAACGCCGTTTTTACGCCTATTATTTGTAGGCGCCGTTTTAAGTAACAGAGCTTAGAAGCAGGTATATTACTTAATACTTAGTACTCCTAATTCTCTCATTTAGAGGACCAAGTTGTCTTTATTGGGGAACCAGGCAGGTAGAAGAGTTGATTTCACCGTACGTGAATGCACTGCGGACTAGAGCTGCTTAATACAATTTCAGTCCATCTCTAACCTGGAGTTTAAGAAATAAGAAATTGCCAAAAATTAATTGTTAAGATTACACCCAGATATAAAAAGTAGATTAAACTGGCTGACATACCCATCTTATCAGAGAAAATATTAGCTTAAATTTTCCTAAACGTATGACATGTATTAAAATAATTCTAATTGCCTATATTTATGAAAGTCATAAAAAATATTACAGGTAATAAAAAAATATTAACATCCAAATCTTCAACTTCGCACAATAAATTTTAGAAGACAAGAAAAACATAGCACTTATATTATCTCATCTGTTTTTAAAGTATACTGTGTATATAATATCAAATACGAAGAAAACTAACACGCAAGAGTAAAGAAAACACTTTCAAACTCTAATTTTTGGAAAATCTGTTTTCAGGAGAAAAAAAGGGAGGGAACCCAAGAAAACCAGTGTGTTAATAAAACCAGTGTTGTTAAGAAAACCCAAATTAATAAGTGTGTTTTATTATAACATGTGTACATTACGTTATACCCTTTCTTCGCATTTGAACTTGTGTTGTCCATTTTGGATTGTTTATATATATATATATATATATTTTGTTTATATATATATATATAACAGATTCAATAATATATCGACCGTTTGATAGAATAGCTGTGTTCTCTAATCGGGGTTCGGTCAATTTTCCAGGATAAAAAATCAAACTCTCGTTGCCAACGTTTCGGTTTTATTTAAAATTTTAAATAAAACCGAAACGTTGGCAACGAGAGTTTGATTTTTTATCCTGGAAAATTGACCGAACCCCGATTAGAGAACACACCTACTATATATATATATATACAACACAATTAAAAGAAATGGTCCAGCGGACTTTTTTAAAATAAAATAAATTCAAAACGAAGGAAACACACAGAAAGACACAGACATAACTCACATCGATATTTCGACCATCGTCGTCATCAGGAGGTGCGAAGAGCGAAGAGCGAAGAGTCCCGCAGGAAGACAGGGCGGTACTGAGTTCTATATATATATATATATATATATATATAATATATATATATAAATATATAATATATATATAATATTATAAACGGAAAGACGATCCAAATTGGACACAATAACAGTTGAAAATTGAAGATATGTAGCACAGAAAGTAAAAGAAACACACAGACAAAATTTCGGGTAATCCGTCTTTAGAAGAAAAGCCTCTGGCTTGGTCTCCCTTTCTCTTTTCTCCTGAAGACGTATTACCCGAAATTTTGAGTCTGTAAGTGTGTTTCTTTTACTTTCTGTGTTACCTATCACAGTGTTACCTAATTTTGAACTGATATATATATATATATATATATATTTGATAAATGTATTATAGTCTTACTCTAATTTTAGCCCTGAAGATGATGTACAAATACATCGAAACGTCGGCCTAGAAAAGAGTTTATTTTCTTTTGTTTGACCTAGCCCTCAATAACAAAACAGTGAATATATATATCGATAAAAGTGTCGACCGTGAAATAGAAACAAAACTAAAGTTTATCGAGACTCGGTTAGTTCTTTAAGTTCAAATTAAACTCTCAATGGCAACGTTTCGGTTTTTATTTAAAACCTTTTTTATAGGCAGAAGTATAAATTTTGAAACAGAAAAAATTATTATTACATTACAAATTATTTTACAAAGAAAAATAGTCTGTTAATTTCAACAACAACAGTCTAGTTTGAATGAATACGTGACAGTTTCATATTAAAACAATTAAAACGTTTAAAAATTAATTATTAATTAATTAAGGTATGTTTATTATTAATCATCATAATTAGTTATCGTTAATTATGCCCCTAAAGTTTGTTTTCGGACGTGCAGATTTATATGCACTACACTTTTCATGGCCTCCTAAGAGCGGAAAGGATGAGTCATTTACTAATTGGTGGTAATATCAGCTTTCGTGAGTCGAACTACCGGTTGTTTTTAAATCGACATTTCTAAAGCTTATTAAATTCACGTATATTTATAAAAGATATTTTTATCGAGTTCCAGACTCTGTACAGGTTTGATTTTCGTCCTCTGCAAATGACAGTATGCTTCGGATTTTCATACACACTTAATTGGATTTGAAAAAAAAACACATTTGGAGTCACTGTCAGGTGACTAATAATGTAAAAAATTGACAAGATTAACCTTTTATTTAAAAAAAGAGGTCCTCTGCCTTCAGTCGATCTTTTAGGAAAGTACATAGAGCTTTGTGACTACATCCATTTTCTTATATATGAGAGAAGCTTACATAAGAAAACACTTTAACTTTTATTAAAATCACTGTAACTGAAAATCATTCTATAGAGAGAAAAAATATACATGGACATAGAATTTTAATTAAATGGATGATATTTTATTAATAAGAATGATATTGATAAGAAGATACAACACAATTATGGACAAAATACCAATAGGACGTAAAAACATAATGGAAAAATTGAAAGAACTAGTCTTATACATAAGAAGTTTTATAATGTACAAAAGTGTTTAAACATATTTCCTTATCTATTGGTTGCTAAAAGAAAATATAAAATAGAATTGAACAGTGGTAGACTGTGATATAGTAAATAAATGGAAAAATGTTCTTTCTCTGGGACGTTAGTCTATTTGACTTCCGGCCACCTTTCAAACAGAGTGGTGTGTGAAGCGGTTTTCTGATAAATACAAAGATCAAAAGCTGACGGTTCTCACTAGAAGCAAAGTAAATAATACTGAGAAATTATTAGAGAGGAAAAATTTGTGATGATCAAGAATTCTGCGAAACAATATACACAATGATTCAACTTCGCCGACATGTCCCTACAAACTGATTAGAAGCCGTTCTTTAATTTATTCAGTAAACAACTGAAATACTTAATATAATGTCGAATAGGTGAACCAAATGATCAATTTAGTAATCAACTGTTAGTAATTACTTACTACAAGAGTAATGAGAACAATACTACTGGTATGAAATTAATATTACCTGTACTGAAAGAAAGTATGAAAAGAAATGGAGACAGATTAAAGTAGTTACAAAGTGTAATCATCGTATTTAAAAAAAATCTGGAGTGGCCTACACTCAACTTTACTATAAGTAAACTTAATATAAAACTCCTTGGGTATATAATTTATAATTCTGAGGTAAAATGGATAAACCAACAAGTGAGTAAATACCACACAATTACGGATTGCACAACTAATGATAATTTATAATGTCTCATTTAGGCATAATATAAATGTGTAAATGGAAAAGGTTTACTAGTCTTTCAATCTTGTAGGTAGTACTGATAGTGGCTTATCCACTTATCAATATACACACTTACTTTTATATATCACAATAACTACCGCCGTAATAACATTTTTGAAAAACGAAAGTGAAGATTTCGTGTTACAAAATAATCTCGTACAGGAGAACATGTCTTCTGTTTCAATATCCATTGGATCACTAGCATAATTTATTTGATCTTCTTCAACACTGAAGATTTAAAACAAAGTTTCCCATTTAAAACTTAAAAATATTCCTATTTTCCAAATCAATGTAAACAAATGAAAAAAGAATCTGGCAATTATAGCTGGTGATCCATTAGTCCAGGATGGAAATCTCCTTATTTTTTTTTTTATCCGAGTTAACCTTTAAATGTTGTTATTTTATGAAATGTTATTTTTGAAGGTTGATTTTATTAAGTGATTTTCAAAATATTCTTGTAATAATCAGTTTAAAACGATGTTCAGAGAGAATGCGTTTGAGTTTTAGTAGTGATAATTTTCTTTGAAAATTGAAAATAATTCCATTGAAAATAAATTTTAAATGGATTACCATGTCCTTTGTACCAGCTATTCGACAGTAAAGTGAATTTGTGAGCATAAAGTTCCAGAAATCAATCCATCAATATATCATGTCACAAAGTGGATGGTTTATTCAATTACTATGCACTTAATGAACCACCCACATGACGCAGCTTCATGTAGAAAATTTTGCACTCAACTATGCTATAAGTAAATATATTCTCAGACTTCTGTGGTATATAATTTCCCATTTAAACATAATATAAATGTCTATAAGGCAGATGAGTAATAATATTTCATACATATGGAGACTGGACAGATACTGATTCACCCTGTTATCAATATATATACTCATATTTGATTATCACACAAATCATTTGTATAATATTCTTTTGGCAAAGCCAAAGCAAAAAAACGTATTTCCAAATAATCTCTCACAGAAGAATGTGTCGCTTTCTACCATATCCAGTGAATCTGTTACATGTAATGCTGTTTATCTGATCTTCTTCTATATTAAAGGTTTATTTAAGTCAATTCACTGAAAAAATCTTGAGTGGCCTACAGTTATCTTCACCATATTACTAACTTAAACATAATATCAATCTTCTTGGGTACCTATATAATGTACAATGTCCCATTTAGGCATAATTTAAATGTCTAATTGGAAAAGTTTATTAGTTTTTCATTCCTGGAGGTAGTACTGATAGTGATTTATCCACTTATCAATATACATCTTATTTTTGTATTCACACCACTGATTAGTATAACTACGACAGTAATAACATTTTTGAAAAGTGCAAGTGTAGACTTGCTATTACGATATTACTCTTACAGGATAACATCGCTTTTGTTCCAATAACCAGTGGATCACTTACATAGTTTATTTGACCTCCTTCTCCATTGAAGATTAAAGACAAAGTTTCCCATCTAAAACTTGAAAATATTTTAAGTATTTTAAAAACGTTACAAAGGTTTTGTCTGAAATGTCAAAATATGTAAGAAAAAATCGTTTTCAGATAATTTTTAACTTAAGATGTAGGATATTTCATTTATTATTTTTAAAAGATTTTTAATTCTAAATAATGTTCTACATTTTTGGTCTTTTATCAAATTATTATACTGGGAATTCTATGGCATGCTAGAGTTTTTTAAAAACTCACTTTTCTTTCCCTTAGTCAAAAATCATAAAAAACTAATTTACACTGAGCGAATGTTATTTTTTCCCAGGTGCTGTACTCTGTTATAAGTTTTCTGTAAATGTATATTGAAAAAAAGATATATTGTTAATTAGCCAATTTTTCATTCTTAAACCAAGTGAAAAATTTGGATATTGGTCAAAATCAGACAAGAAAAAGGTCATTCCAAAAACTTCAATATTACTCAATAATAATGTCATTCATAAAAGTAAAAAAATCAGCATCTGATATTAAGCTTTGTAGAATGTGCAACATTTAGATCAATTAGAACATTTTGTCAACTGCCGTACAGCTAGCATAAACAAGTTATAAATCCTCACTGTTTTAGATACTTTGATAAAGAAAGAGGTTATCTGCTGTACACTGATACCGCTGGGAAATGAAAATGTCTCTCTGAGAGATAAAGTGTTCAAAAATTCAACAGAACTAAACAGTAATAGATTAGATTATGTGATAGCAGATGCAATGTCTCAAGGAAATTCGTTATTGGTCTGCTAGTTTATCAGAAATGATATCCTGGATCGGAATCATCCTAATTTCGAAAAAAGTGAATGCTTGGTGTAACAAAACCTAATTGGGAATTTTTAGGACAAATTTCTAAATTTTAAAGTTCTGAAAGGGTAGCACGGTATTCCAAGCCCAGTCACGTGTGATAAAGATTTATATTTAGTGTCTTCTACCAAAACATTTCTAACACTAGAGGATATATATTTCATCAGGCAGGTTAAACTTCAGTTTTCAAGCATTGAATTTCAGGGTCACTAGTTCAAAAATAGTTTAAAATAGTATGAAAATGTTTAATCTCTCAACAGAATCTTACTACTAAAATGAGTTTGATTCTCATATGGATGCCTAGACTCGTGGGAATGAGACAGTAGAGAGGTTGGAAAAAGTTTGACCCAAACAAACATTGTTCAGTCTTGTACGTCTTACCCGCTAACTTCCGCAGGGATGCAACTAATGAATGGAAAATAAGGAAGGAAGCTGATAAAAGTTTGCTCAGTCAGAACTAATTCAGACTAATAAGCTCGATCCATTTAATCTTAAATTTGAAAAAAAAAAAGAATGAATTAATCTTCAATGCAAGGTTTTAAAAATTTTAGCATAATATCTAACTGACTCGGCTTGGAATACCGTGCTACCCTTCCAGAACTTTAAAATTTAGAAATTTTAATTTTATAATAGATAATAAACATTATAGATAATAGTGGAAAGAAATCTATAAAAACTGAATATTTATCCTGGAATAGTAGATTACCTGTTATACTTTTCCAATTTGTTTAGATTTATGTACATCATTTATATTGACCTTAAAACATGTTTAAGATAATCATCTCATATAATATTGAAGTTTAGAAGTTTAATAAAAAAAAGTTTGAAATAATTTAATGAATTAATATGAAATATCAGAAGATGAAATGGTTATACGTAAAAAATCAACGCCAGTCAAACATATAATTTCTAATATTTTCCATAGAATGATGGATTGGTCAAACAAATTGCTCTAATCAATCTATATTTTGCACAATTCAACAAAATTGTTGATTTTAAATTGAGAAATTAGAATATTATATTGTAGAATATGAATATGGTATCATGGAATAATTAAGTTCTGGTGTTGTTGTATGGATGGGAGAAGTGTTGTTCTCAGAAGCGGAGAATTTGCTATCTTATAAACGATGCAAGATTCTTTGAAATAAGACTCTTTTTTATGAGAAATAAATCTAATGAAACAGTTACATTTATCATAAATAAATGACGTTTGGCGTTTCGTAGGTAGCTGGTATTCATTTTGAGTAATGTTTTAAAAAAAATGTTAAAAATGTTTAAAATTTAAACATTAGTAATAATATGACATTTTTCTTGGCTTTCTTGCCATCTTCAGGAGAGGAGAAAAAAAAAGAAAGAAGAAGCACAGGAGTGGAGACGTGAATGCGTCCACCGAGCAATCGAAGTTTTAAATGTGTTGAGTATATCAAAAGTATTGTAAGTTTTATTGTTTCGTATTCAATCCTGATTAAACATATATGATTTGAATGACAAACAACCTTACAATTTAATTGATTAGTAGTTCGTAACTCTGAATGGTAGTTGGTAACACTAAGTGTTATTTGGTAACTACTGATTAGTAGTTCGTAACGCTGAATAGTAGTTGGTAGCCACTGATTAGTAGTTCGTAACGCTGAATAGTGGTTGGTAGCCACTGATTAGTAGTTCGTAACGGTGAATAGTAGTTGGTAGCCACTGATTAGTAGTTCGTAACGCTGAATAGTAGTTGGTAGCCACTGATTAGTAGTTTGTAACGCTGAATAGTAGTTGGTAGCCACTGATTAGTGGTTCGTAACGCTGAATAGTAGTTGGTAGCCACTGATTGGCAGTTGTAGAGACTTGAAAAGTTGGTCAAAGATGGCGTTTCGAGCGCAGAGTAATTTCAGTGGTAACAAATTTTTAGAATTAATCTTAAGTGACATTTTCACCTGTTCTAGCAAATCTGCCCTCTGGAACTTTCCTTTGTGTTTTAAAATCACTTAGATTTTAATTTCTATATTGAATTTAACACTTGTATTAGTTTTCCACCTCTTCTAGACAGAGAGTCTGTATTTTTCGTATTGTTGATTGCAGCATACATAAGTAATAACTAACAAATAAATACCGGATAGAAAGTGACAAGACGAGTTTTAGGTGGATTTATAATCACTCTATTCTCATTTGCCAACTGTCGATAATTTGGGGTGCATACTGCATAATCTCAAAAGGCAATAGCATCAAAGACTTCTCTTCTTCTTGTAACAAAGTTATTTGCATATCCTTGAATTTCATAACCATAATTATTTAAAGTAACAAGCAGTCATCCGCAATAATCACCACAATAGAAGAGATAGCTCTCCCTTCGGACTTCGGAGCGAAGTCTTTAGTAATCACAATAGTTTATATAGTTTGTTGAATATTTCATCTATATAATAGTGTTCGTGCCTTTTGAAAGCATCTTTCAGGATTCTCCTCTATATCCAAGTAGCACCTAAGTAATTCCTTTGATACTTCAAGATGATTCTATTTTGTTAACCAAAATGTTTGGAACAGATTCTGATTTATTTTATAATAGCTCTGTAGGCTTTTATGAAGATGCTAACTCCCCTAAAATGCTTGTGTTACCATTCCTAGGTTACTTGTCAATTTTAATGTAATATTACTCGTTTGACATTTTAAGGTTATGAAATATTAATAGTCAGATAATACTGAATTTTTATGTTTATTTAATCACTAGAGGAAGAAACAACGAAAAATTTTCTTTCCCAAGCTTCAAATATTAATCAAAACAATGGAGTTCTTATAAACCCTAACAATTGTACATTTGACGTTAGACGCAGAAAAAAGGTTTATTCCTACAAAGATTCTTCACCATTCTTCACCTTTGCAAGCATAATAAATTATTTAGTTGTTTGTCGTTCATTTCATAGTTTTAAGAGTTTCAGTCTGCTAACATATCATACTGAAATATCATAATCATATACCTTAAAATATATTAAAATTTCTTCTATTAACTCGTAAAGCAAGAATTACGAATGAATACAGTTATTAAAAAAAAATTATTAGTCAACGTAAACAAGTCAGGCAAGTAACTTACTATTCCAATAGTTTTATTACTATATCACCCTTTGTGTCGTTCAAAATTTCTTTCTTTTTTTTTATTACTAATTTTAAGTTGATTTTTTGGACGAAATTTCATGTTTCTATAGTTATCCAATATTAGTTAAATGTTTTCTGAAAACATTAAATGCACCATATTGCCCCTTTCCATCCATGTTTTTCGATAAAAATGTATTTATTTCGTTATCTTAAGACAAACTCTTTTTTCGAGTTCAATTTTTTCATGATTAGGTATAGTTTACTATTATTAGAGTAAAACATCAACAAAAACATTTGGATTAATTGAGATCATTTATTGTTTTAGCTTATCTCAGAGTAAAGTTTTTGATAATGTATAGCAGTTCATATGGTTCTTATTTAGATATTGATAATAAAATATATATATTGATATTAATGAAGTTCATGCAATCTGATCTCCTTAACACTCTTTTCAGATAATTAGCCGAGCATACTGTTCAAATGAAGATCGAAATGGTCAATTAAACAACATTATTATTGTCCTATCACATAATACTAAATAGAAACAACATAGCTACGTTAATTCGCCTGTTTGGCTTGTGTAACAATAAATTAAAAGAAAGGTTTGTTTTTAGCGAAATCAGATGTGGAAAGCAAAGTAGATGTAACGCTTTTCAAACGAAAAATCTTATATAGTAGAAGATCAAAGTATAACATTTTGAAGGGAAAAAGGAAGTTGTGAAACTACATTCTTTGCAAGTTTTTAGATCCCTCTAAAGGAGAGCCAACACTTTGATTAACCATTAACTACATTTTCATTATAGTTAACAAATTAATTCTCATCAGAGTTGAAGAAATAAATCAATTCAAGTGACTCTCCATGGAGTTGACATACGTTTAGTTAAGTTGTGAGTAGACTATCCAATTATTTTTATAATATAATCCTTTTGATGTATGCTGTGTTGTGTTATTTTATACATTTCAGTTACTTCCTTCTCTAAAACATGTTTTTTAAAAGAGTTTTTTTTTACTAGATGAACAATCTCATACTCTAGTCAATTTACGTGGCGTTATATTTACAAGGAGAAGCAGAAAACAATTTAGTTGTAATCTTTTTCTCTTCAAAGTTGTTGTTTTTCTCTTTCAAGTAACAATATAAATTATAAGTAAACTTTATATGTGAACAAAAATTACAAGTTATAACAATGACTATTATGCGTGTTTGATTGAGGAGGGTGGAAGGCGAACAAGTTAAATCGATGTTGAGGCTTGAATGGTGCGGAGGGTTAGGTATCTTAAGCAGACTTAGTGGTACATAGATATTTGGCCAGAAAGGGCGCCGCCCTCCCGCTGAGCTTTATTAGTTAACCACGAAAGGGCCGACTTCCACAACAACTAATACCCTACAACTCGTAAAAGTTAATGCAATAGATGTACCTTAACTGTAGATCCAACTGTTATCCCTGGACCTCTATTTGCTAACCTCTAGTCTATGCAACCCTCCTAATTGCTTCTCCCTACACCACATTTCACGACTCCAATGTCACCCCTCTTGCCCCAATCTGTTGCTTCTCAAACAATGTAAATACACTTCATACTAGTTTCCACGACATAAATAATTATATTCTACTTTATTGTATTATACTCAAACCTCAGATATATTTATTACTCTCCTAACTACTGCCCTGTAATAATGAACAATGCATTAAAATACATGTACCAATGTCAAATCACAATGAAAAATTTAGAGATATTACTTAGTTCTTTCAACCATAACAACTTGGCTTCGTCAGAGTCTCTATCATAGTCATACAGAATGAGTCAGACCCTCACGAAGAACAGTTTTTCTGAATACCTTCCTGAGGTTCAGACGTTGATTTTTATGTCACGTTAACTGTGAAATGTTTATACGTACATATATTTTTTATTGTTTCCTCACTATTTTCATAGTGAATATAGTGATTCTTCTGAGTATAGGGCCCGTTAAATACTGAATACGTAAAATACTAAGACATTCTTATTTCACAACAACGTGTATGCACAGGGTTATTTAAAACGCTCTTTTAACGAAAATGTTTTCAATAATTCTGATGATTACATGTTTTCTAATAGAAACAAGAAACTCTTTTCTACAAATGTTTAAGCATTGCTTACCCCGTAGTTATGTTTTCTGTTTTAAAACTAATTTAATCTAATCTACAATTTAAAATATTAAATAATACCTTTCTTAAATAATTTTGACAATACCACTTAGTTGTATTTTTTCTTTTTTTTATTGAAATTATTGGGATCACAAAAAACTAAAAGAACTCTTCAAAGACCTTGACATATGTACAAACAGTAAGTATTAATATTAACAGTAAGTATTAATATTAATATTAACAGTAAGTCCATAATAATATGATAATTAATATTAAATCAATATTCGTTAACTTGATGTAAAAGTATTTCAGAAATTCAACATTTACTAAACCTTTAATACTTCATAAGTGATGAGAAGTCTATGTTATTGAGAGATACGCTTTATTATTTGTTCTATCACAATAAAATGAGCTTCACATTTGGTCTGTACAGGTATGTGTGTTTGTGTCTGAGAGTGGTTGTATGTTAATGTGTTTTTTTTTATATAAATGTACATCTTGATAAATAGTAAAACTGATAATAATTATTCTGGGGTAAAATGGATAAACCAACAAAAGTCTCCACACAAATGAAGTTTTGTTCAACGCGTTTCGAACACTTTGTGTTCATCATCAGGAAGACACCAAGGATGTGGTACTGACGGGTTGGTCCAGTGAACACAACTGTAACACAGTTGCAGAATTGTGTTCACTGGACCAACCCGTCAGTACCACATCCTTGGTGTCTTCCTGATGATGAACACAAAGTGTTCGAAACGAGTTGAATTAAACTTCATTTGTGTGGAGACTTTTGTTGGTTTATCCATTTTACCTCAGAATGAGTAAATACCACACAATTACAGATTGCACAACTAATGATGATAATAATTAGTTATATTAGAGCACCACTCGTTTGTTATACTTATAGTTAATACTATATGTAATCATATTATTAGGTGTTATCACTGATCACTGTTTTTTTTTTATCAAATGATTACTGAAACAAGACTTTTTTAATAGATATATACTTGTATATGGTTGTAAAATTATATTATTGAATAAATTTTTAAAGATATATTTTTTTATTTAGTTATTGATCTACATATAGTTATAGCTTATTATTTTCCATATAATAGAAGAAATATTAAAGATAAGGGAATTTAGCTGCAAAGGTTGGTAGTTGGATATTTGTCATGATCCATGGACAAGGTTGGTAATAGCTTTATAAGCCCCAAGTCTGCGAAATAGAAGGTTGTGAAAAAGGAGACAAGGAGTATTTTATAACTAGAGTCGTATATTATATATCCCACACCATATTACATACATTTCTTCCCTCTGCAGTAACGACCATAAAAATACATTATCTCTTCACTTCCTCATCATTCCACTCTTTGTCACTACAGCCTTTCCTAGTGCTAGTTGATATGTTTCTTCCCCAATCCAAAAAAAAAAAAATAAATTAGATAGACTTTAATTAATGAAACTAATATTGAAAAAATTGCACATGAGTGTTTTAGTTTACATTTATTTTAATGTTCTGTAGGAAAAATAGTAATTTTTCATTTAATTTTTTTATCTGAAAATTATTATTATTATTATTTGAGGGTAACTATAGCACTATCTATTAAAAGAAAACTATTGTACTTTCCTCTTTTGTATTAAAGTACCCCAGTAGTTAGCCGAATGCCTCCAAAAAGCTCAGTTCTTTTGCTGGGTCCAATAGTAAAAGTTTTTCTATGGTTTTGTTGTGTCCCGATTCTGGGCTGCCAGAATTGGTATTATAGTATCAAATGTGGTACTATTTGCCTTCGAGTTAAAAGTGTACATGAATAGCATTGAACTTAAGATAAGTTTTGTAACATTTTGAACTATTCTCTCTGATTTGGTACCTTTTCAGCATAACAGTTGGTACTATTGACAAAATGCAGCAACCTCTGTGCAGCAAAGTTACCTGACAGTCAGTCAGCAGGTTCAACGGTGTTTCTTCCTCTTCTTTGCAAAACCTGCATAAACCATCCTCGATAATGTCCATTCAGGCTCCCTACGTTTGGGAGAAAGTAACTTCCTTTTTCCTTCTTCGGGTCCTTAGGTGCACTTGTGAGAGGTTGGCTCCCACTAGTTAGCGCTTTTGGACCCTCTGCGCTTCCAAAGGATGGTCTTCGGACTTTCTTCTCCTTAGTATCATACAGGGGAAAATCTCTGAACCTCTATCGGTGGTATTTTGACCGTTACAGCAGAGACCACATACTGCAGTAAGGCTATTTACTCAAGGGGGTCACCTGGTACCTTTGAGGCTCCGTTCATAATACAGTAACCCCTATATCATCCATTCACCGGCACGGATCGCATAACACCTTAGATTGGAGGAGATTTGGGGATTAGGAAGGATGTGAAACGAAGGTGGTCAGGCCCAGTCCCTGATCACCTTCTCCTCCTCTTTCGTTTGTCCCTGCATATATCAGGTTAACAGGGTAGCCTCGTGAAGGCCAAAAGTCGAAGTTGAGTGTTAGAGGCTATTAAAGGCCCTTAATCACTCCATTACTAACCCTAACTGAATAATTATGATTTAAAAATTCATAATTATACAAGATAAAGTATTGGCTTTTGTTATGGTGTTCTTTTTCTCATTTTGGTTTAACACATCAGCTATTTTCTTAAATAATGTGGCATACCTTGAAATTAAATTTATGGTAATTCTGTTCTGGCTTGCTTAATGAAATTAAATATTTATTTAACGACAATTTTTTCTAATAAATCAAATTTTAACTAATTTTTGAATGTTTGTTTATTAACAAAGTAGACAAAAGTTTTGATTGAATAATTTAGCCAAATACGATTAAAATTGAAATGTGCGTTCCCATTTGAACGAGCTAAATTGATAAACATGTCAAAGGATATGTTCAAAACCAACCAACGTATAAATTACCTAAAAGTTTCCTCATAAGATTTGCATTACTGCTTTATATTTTCAAGAAGAGTGCAGACAGGGAAGGAAGAGAAAATTATGTTTCACCTCTTCTGTTATTGCCTCGTCATAGCAAAAGGAAGAAAAATTACTTTAAAAGTGTTCTCCTTTGATGATTTAGAAGAATTTCCAGCAGCTAAAATTGGAAATATAATTTCATTAATGAAGCTCTCTGAATGGTTCCAGGTGGAAAAGTGAAGAAGGAAAGAAGCCCTTGCATACATGGACTGTTATCACAAAGGGCCTCAGGCCTATGCGTGTTCCTTGCTGAAAGCAGTCACTTAAAACTAACCTAACTAGGTTAAAAATGAACCACCAGCAGAAAATGCTCTTACTGCTTTCATTGAAGGCAGAGTCATTGCCTTAAAAACGTAAACAATTCTACATATCTCAAGATTGATTTCCTGTACTTTGTGGAATCTGTTAACCATAATTAGTATCGAATAACCTTAGTAAAGCTAAGTATAGATCTTTGATTAAATCTTTTTTTTTCTTTTAATTTTTATTTTAAACGTTTGTAAAATATTCCATTAACAATAACTTTTTGATAAGTAACAGTTCAATAAAATATATAACTCACAATTTTCCAAACACTATAAGTTTGAATCATTTTAGCCAGACATAATTAAAAAAACGTTCAATAAAACAAACTAAGTTAGAATTGAGTATTCTATAAAAAAAAAAATAATTACTGGATGATTAAGACTGCTACATTGTAAACTAACAAAAACTCGTTTTTGACGGGTATTTTACCAAATTCAAAGATAATACGTTGTATTCCAAAATATTATTAGGAATTATAGAATAGTAGAAAATATCATTATTAATACAGTCTACAACCGTCATTAGACGTGGAGTTTCTTGTAAGTTTTGCAGCCTCAGATACTGAGCTCAAATTTAATTTTATTATTAACATTATTAATTATTATTAATATTATTATTATTAATTATTATTAATAATTTTATTACCTTCTTGTTTAGTACGAGGGTAGGTAAGACTCATATTTTTAAAGTGAGTAAATTATGATAAACGCAAACGAAATTAAATTTAACTAACAGTACCTACTTGCAACAGAAACAATACCTGTACATTATTAGCTGTATATCTGTATACCTGTGCAGCAAGCCAAACACAGCTTCAAAGTCCATAACTTCGCTTAACTCCACACAATGTTATAAGTATATTTAGCACGAGGGATATACAGTCACCTAACACTGTCTGCCAGTTTTCTTCATTAACTACATTTAAGAAAGAAAAAACAAATTTCTGCTAGAAACTGTTCTATTCAGAGTTTTATTTTGGGCCAATATCCCTTTTTAGCATCTTTTTCTCGCTTTAAATAAAACACTGAAACTAAATTCTGAAAGAAATATAGCTGGGCATCAGCAAGTACTTTAAATCACATGTTACAATGCATAAAGAGAATTCAAAGAACCCATAATCAGGACTGATATTAAATACTATTCATATTATAGATATACTGTATAATATCAAATTTATTGATTTTTAAATAAACCATGCAATAACTTTTGTCTTAATTAATACTTAAGATTAAGCAAAGATACCGAAATAAGAGTTGTAAGACAAGTTTATGTTAATATTATGTCATGTTAACACTATTTTTAACATTACATAATATATAAATAGACTAACTCACTTAGAGTCTCTGATTTTTGGTTTAACCGTCATCAGAAGAGAAGAGATAGGGATGCCAAGCGCACTTACGAAGCGACGGTTGGAGTTAAACTGAAAATTAGAGACTGTGTTTTTTTTTCGTATTTACTGTTTACCTATAGTTAACTCTGAAACATTTGTTGTCTTTTTTGGATTGTTTTTTTTAATAATACCACTTCATAATATGACAATACTAACAACGTGACCCATCCAATCCTAACAGTAAGTTGTTCCCTAAATCACTGGGATCACTTAATAATTCTTGTCAGAGGTGACAATTCAAGAATTTTCAAAATTGGAAAAGAAAAATTCAAATGAGGTAAAGTAGGCTGAAAGCAATGATGGTTAGCTCTAAGTTACGGTAATGGCTGCACTATCTGCTGTCTTCCTTGAAATGGGTTCTACTCCACTTGTTTCTCGATCAGCTATTATACAATACGAATTCACACAAAAACATTAACCATAGTATCCAGCACCCAACCTGCTGTCATGTAGACTCACAACACTGATCTTTAGTGTCGCCACACAGGAGTCCAGAGATCATGAAAATAATCCAGATCAAAAACTCAAAACCATTTTCTCAACTTTAAGCCCAAATCTCTTAAAAAGCAATATTAATAAGCGGTAAATCGATATTTTCCAGTATCCATGGAAAACCTTGGATTATTTTCCATGATTTTTCATAGTACTTAACGAACCATCATACATTTTTATAAATCCACCGAAAAGTCCCAAATTGAATCAACCACAGGAGTTCAAAATGTTTACAAATCTTACATATTTAGAATAGACTAACAAGCAACTCTAGAATTACTATAATTACGATTAAATATCTGCATAGAATAACTCAAATATTTAAACCAAAAATATTTAATGAAAATATTTTACTGTTTTAAATATTTAGACCAATAACGTTCAATTAAAATATTTGGATAAGCATTCTTCTTCAATAATAGTTTTATAATTCCCTTAATGTTATTTAATAGATATGGACCGTTAATTTAAATCATATTTCTAACTAAATTTTGAGTGGGATTTTATGTTTGATTCATCACATGAGAAGAGTAATAAACCATCATTAGTTCTGTAATATTCAAACAGTACAAAAAATGGAAGGCTTTCATTTTTTCTGTTTCATATGTAATTTTTGATGATTGTAAAAATAATTAAAAATAATAGAAGCATGTTGTTCTCCTTTTCTCTTAACTAAAAATAGATCTTCCACATACATTCAAAAACTTGTCTTTTGTGTCCAATTTATTAAAACAGAATTTTAATTATTTAATTATAACTATATTGGCAAAATCTGGTGAAAATGGAAAACTCATAATAAAAAAAAATAAAATTCTTGGTTTAAGAATGTTTCCTTCCTTTTCTTTAAGTTTATTTCCTTTTAATTCATTCTCGATTTTAATAAAGCTAGTCCTTTTCATACTGAATCTTAAATGTGAGCGAAATACTTTCGTTTTAATGGAATTGTATATAATGAAATATTTGTACTATATTATCAATGGGATCTCCAATATTACCAGTTGTCTAGAATATAGTTTATCAGGAATTATTAAGAGAGTATTACCAAACTAGACATTAAACAATAGTAAAATTGATTAAACACTTTGCGGAAACCTATTTATAATTATTGAAGAAAAAAAAAAAGAGGAGCATGTATAAAATATTTTTAATTTCATTCTCAATCATCTACAACTTTCATGAAAAAGAAAACAAGATTGAAAATGATGGAAACTTGTAGTTTTTTTATCTGAAAGTTGTATGAGGTGATCATCTTAATATCATAACAGATTGGTAGACAATAAAAAGTGAACCTAGAAGAATTCTGAATTATTATTCTCCTTATGCGACGAATCGAAAATTGATTTTTGTTGAAAATTTAGTAAAGAAAGTGATAAAATGATGAATCTATGTTTTCTAAATAACAGTCGAAAAAATTATATTATTATGACGGTATGAAACAAATATTGGTTACCCAAATATTTTAATTGAATGTTACTTGTCAATATATTTAGTACAGCAACCAGAAAATTACAATGACAATAATATTTATCTAAAAGTTTTAAATAAAAACTGTTTTTAGGGTTTACCAGAAACAATTAAAAAAGTTTTTAATTGAAATAGATCAAAGTTACCCTAGCATTAAATAATAAAAGAAAAGTTAAATAACTGTTTTTGAACTAGAAAGAAAAAGATAGAAAAGGAGTTATAAAACAATCTGATTTGTACTATTAAATGTAAAGGTTGTAACAAGTGGGGCTATGGAAAGACAAGCTTTTCAATAAGAACAAAAGTAATGTCACAGCCCTTGCATTTCATGCAATAAGCAAACGTGACACTTTTCATTCTGAGAACATGATTATTATAAATAAAGTGATACAAGAGCAAAAAAAAACTGGAATTGGTATTGGAATAAAAAGTAACAAACTTTAATCACCTACAGAAGCAATGAATTGAATTCGAATATTATTTATTCCTCTGTTTTAAGTTTTATTCTTAATAGATGTCTTAATTACAATATACTGAAATATATAACTGATAAAGTCCAAGAAATTTGTTTTTACGTTTGGTTTTTAATGTTGCAAGACTACCAATGATAATTGTGATTATATTAACTGAGTCTATTTTAGCTTTCATAAAGATTAAAATTGCTAGTCTTCCAGTAATAAAAAAGTTTATAGTTTTTCTTATTCAATGTAAGCCCCTATATTGTTTTACTAAATTAAACAGTCATGCAACACTACACATTTCGTAATAATGTTTTTTTGTGTGTATATTGGTGATTGGTGTATAATTCTTGTAGGCCTGTGGAAAAAGTTATAAGGAAAAATTGGTGCATGTGAGGTTCGTGTGAACCGCATTATTTTACCAGAAAGTCGATATGTTCCAAACTTGCCTAATACCTGTTTCTCTTAAGAAGCATCTCAATTTTCCTATATTGCAATCTCGATACTTTGTCTGGACAGTATAGCATATTTCCAATAACCTACATGTTATTGTAAATACATGTACAATGTTCAATGATTGTCATTCATTTTCAGGACATGAATAACTTATTAAGAGAATTTATCGTCTATAGACATTGGGGAAAGGTTTTATTTTTATTTATTCATTTATATTTTAAAAATGTCCACTTATTTTGTACCATAAGATTGTAGATATATATGATTATAATAAAATTATTATTTCTTTTATAGATAATCATGAAAATTATTATTGTTCAATACCCATTCTTTTAACTTATATTAGTAGTTAATAATAAGTTTTACAGAAGAGCAAGTTTTATTTTCAATTATAGTCAAGCAATTATTGTTTTCTATAATGTTACTGTAGAAGCCGAATATGTGTAAGTATATTTCATATTAATAAATATCTTAAAGCCTTTGAAATTCTTGTGGATATTCACTCAGTTCAGATTAACTGGCTTTCCTTTATTTGTTACCCAAACACAAAGACATTTTTTCCGCGTTTCTCGTCATATCTAAGTTTTGTTATATCATTGTTGAAATATATCACTCGCATTGTTCCGCATCCAGCGGAATTCACTATTAGACAGTTGCCTAAGTAATGTTCACCCAAGTTTCAACCTGCTCAAACTTTCACCATAATGAAAGTTTCAATTAACTCAAATGGAATAGTTCTGATACCTTCATTGTTAACGATGATGAATTGCTGCTTTTCCCGTTTAATATAGATAGTTTCTCCGTAAAAAATATACTATATATTCCTATAGCTAGAAATGTCCGACCTTGTAATACAATTTCTCCATTTTATCAGATCTTGATACTACCAACTACATAATTTGAAAAAGCAATATGTTTAATAACTTATGCGTTATTTTAAGCTAATAATTTAGATCGAAGCAAAATGTAATTTTTTTTGCCATATCAACTACAAATTCTATGTATTTAGAATTTTATATAAATTTCGTGTTATGATTTAACTACTATATTAGATCTATTTTAATAATTCTGCTCGAACGTGTCAATTTAGTGTAAGGGAATGTCCAGTGGTCATATTCATTTTTAACATCTTCAAAAGGTTAAAGTTATTATAAATGTAAATGGAGTAAGTGGTTTCTTTGACTTGAGGGTACCGCAAATCTATTCCAAATATTCAAAGGAAGGGGAAAAATTCTAATATAAAATGGAAAAAATGTGTGTATAGTTATGCAGACTAGTAGTATCAATTCCATACTAGGCGTTAAATAAATTATTTTATGCAAAAAGAGTACAAAAATGAGCTATAGAGAATAAATATGGCAACAAATCAGCATCTACACTTCTGTGTTCAAGAATATAGCAACATCTGAAAGATGGGCATTTCTGATTCAGAGAAAACTGTTACAGCTCGGCTGCTTACAGTGCTAGTGAAAGATGAAAGAGTTGCTATGTCAAAATCAAATCAAAAGTACTCAACGGTGAAAATAAATTCGTATTATAACAGGGTTGAAGCCATGCACCTAATTAATCCAACTTCCGCATCTACTCAATAACGTGATGGTCCAAATTAATATGTTTAATTAATTAAATTTGCATTCAATAATTTTAATTAAACTGAAAACATCTAATTACTATAGATTAAATTAACAATTTAAATATAATTAGCGTTATAATTATTTGTTATTAATTTGGAATCATTAATTGTTATAAAATAGTGTTATATAATTCAATTTTAAATCATTATACATCAAATATGATTTTATGCAGCGAATATTTAAAACCTTTAACTGAATGTTGGTTGTTTTGTTAATTCAAACCACGAAAAAATTACTAATAGTAAGTTATAAACAACAAAAGATCTAACCGACCTGCTGACAGACGTGGTTTCCTGAAAAAAAGGAAGTCAGAAAATTTCCATGACTGGTATACTCATAATAAAATATTTATCTCGGGTTCAAACTACTCATTTTTTTCTTTAAAGTAATTAATTGGACTCTGCTTTAATGTCAGCTCTGCAAACACCAAAATCTTTCTTATATACTTGATATATGTACACAATAACCATGTTAAATTAAAATTAACAACTAAACCACAGTAAGAAAGTCAAAAAAATGACTAATATCATTGAAGCAAAATAAGTTGTCTTCACCAGAGCCCAACTGATACTCATTGATAGAAAGAAAGAAGCTCATTTATGAAATTCAATGAAACAAACATTGAAAGAAAGCTCATTGATATTAGCTTTGATGGCGATGGGTAGGTCGGGGTTGTTGCTGACGGAAACCCTATGACAGTTCATCTGGAGGATAAGCTTGGTAAATACCAGACCTACGTAGAACGCATAACACTTGGTACACTCCAAACGGTAAACACATTTTTTGGAGGTACAGGATCATCCCTCACAAACACAGTAATAAGGGTTATAGCGATAATAGAACAATAGGGATTATGGTTACGGATGGGACAGGTGTAAAACCTTGGCGCCCACATAATTGACTACTTTAAGACAAGTGAACATCACTCGGGTCAAGTTTTTGTGTGGAAATGAATTACCGAGGATAGAAGAACAGCTAACGGAGTGGCCGTTAGAAGATGTATTCAAGGTCATAAAATGTGACCCGGCCATAGAGAATAAAGTCAAATCTACCTGCTAACCTCCTCTGCCTTAACAAATTTAAATTTATTTTCTACTGTTTTTAAGCTTGGAATGATCAACAAAAATCACTATTTTGAATATTTAAATTTGGACCTTAATCCTTGATATAGAGAGCTTCGATATGCAATTTGTTAACATCACTATTGCAATGTAAAATAGTGGTCCCACCAACTAATGTATGTCTTGTTAGCGTTGTGCTATGGACCTCCTCTGAGTGATTTTTAGGGGCCCCAGCGACTAGGTCCATGGTCAGGCATCTCGATAGTCTGGTCGTAGTCATCCCAATGTACCTCGATGGCAGGGTTGAACAGTTCACTGTAGTCCATGTGTACTGGTACACCAGGTGACTAAACTGCAGATCATTTGTGGTGAGTGTAGGTTTGAAATTAAGAGGTCCTTAGTTCTCTTAGTTTTGTAAAAGATATTGAGAATATCTTCACTCTTGCAAGTCATTACGTGGTTATATTCTAATTTCCTGAGGCCCTTTCTTCTTGTTTGTACTGGCTACTCTTAAAAGCTTGGTAGCGTGGGCGTATACGCTCACCTAAGGTGGGGTATACTGTTCAGACTGTTACTATACCATTTATCAGACTGTGATTTTACCACCTTCGACACTTCTCTGTTTGAAAACCCGTTGTTGACTAAGACTTATGTCAGATTATGAAGGAGGCTCCTGTCACTGCAATGTGTGAATGCCCTTTTCACGTATGCATTGATGATGGCCTTTTTATACCTTTCTGGACATTCACTCTGGCCATTAGAAAAAGACCTGGGTTCTTACATATATATATATATATATATATATAATTCACAACAAACTGTGACAGACACTACTAAATTTCGATGACCACATCATCGGGAAGACAGTAGTAAGATTTTGTTACATTTCTGAGAGTTCTTTTTCTGAATATAGTTTATTTAATTAGTGGAACCTTTTAACTAATTGGTAATATATATATAAATATTGATAAAAGTATCGACCGTGGAATAGAAACAAAACTAAAGTTTATCGGGACTCGGTCAGTTCTTCAGGTTCAAATTAAACTCTCATTGCCAATGTTTCGGTCTTTATTTAAAAACTTTTTCATAGGCAGAAGTATAAATTTTGAAACAGAAAAACTAAGTATTACATTACAAATTATTTTACAAAGAAAAATAGTATGTGGATATTAACAACAACTGTAGTCTGAAATATATTTATATTTATATAAATATTAATAAAAGTATCGACCGTGGAATATAATATATATATATATAAATATATATATATATATATATATTCATTGATGATATATTTTTCGTTTGGCCTCATGGCAAAGATTCTCTGGAAACTTTTATTGAAGCCTTCAAAACTTCCTGTTCTTCACTCAATTTCACCCACTCCTTCTCCTATACCTCCTTAACCTTCCTAGATGTAGTAGTGTCCCTAAGCGGCAGGACCTTCACCACCTCCATACACACAAAACCTACCAATGCCCAACAATATCTTCACTTCAATAGTTGTCACCATCCCACACAAAAAAGTCCCTACCTCGTTCCCTCTCCATACACCGTACTGCATATACCGTATTTGCAGTGACCTCTATCAAAGACAGTGTCATATCGACAAACTTAGGGAAAAATTCGTCCAGCGGGGCTACTCTCCCAGGTTTGTTGATAAACGCTTAATACCTGCCACCAATCAATATCTTCCTAGGACTGCCGCTGAACCAACAGTTCTCCCTTCCTCGTAACTACTTTCTTTCCTGGGGTCCATAGGATCGGGAATATCATCAAGGACATTTTTCCTCTCCTGTCCTCTTCCCCCTCCACCTCCTCCGTCTTCCGAAAATCCCCTCGCCTGTCCTTCAGAAAGCCTCCCAATTTAGGAAACCTGTTTTCCCACAGATCCCTTGAAACTCCTGGGATTGGGATGGTGCGTGGTGGTATGGAGAAATGCGGCCGTCGCCTCTGCCTTACCTGTCCTTTAGTTAACCCTTCACCTTTCTTCTCCACACCAACCAACTCTTTCTGCGTCCCACCTAACACCTCCTGCTCTTCCAGGAATTGCGTCTACCGACTGAACCGTAGACAATGTGGAGCATTATACATTGATATGACTTCTACCAAGCTCAATGAGCGTTTGAACGGCCATAGAGCTTCGGTCGGTCAGCGCAAACAGCTTCCTGTAGCTATCCATGCCAACAGTCATAACCTTTCCTTTAATGACTGCTTTACTGTTCAAATCATTAAGCTAGTGACCACTGATGACCATAGTTTGACATTAAGAGCGTCTGAGGAGGCCCACATATGGTTATTGGGGGCCCGATCAGATCCCGGTTTAAATCAGAAGCGTTAACTTTTATATGTTTTTCCTTTTATTTTTAACTTATATATTCATATTCATATTTTTTTTAATTTATTATTATTTTTTTATATATTTTTTATTTTTTTTTATTATTTCCTTTTTTATAATTTTTAATTTTATCTACTGTTTTTACTTTTACTTTCTCCGTTCTCCGACGTTTAGTGCCTAGCTCCTTTTTTACGCTAGTGCTGCTCTCATCGGTTGATTCTTTATTGCTTCATTCGCGCTCCGTTCTTCGACGTGGGGAGATCTCTCTCACTTCGTCCCCTCTTCCAGTCTACTCTCCTGATGACGAACAACAGTTCGAAATATTGAATTTTGTAAGTGTTCTTTTTAGTCTCTTTTCTGTGTGGTGCTTTGTGTAATTTAAAGTTATATATATATATAGTCAATCGTTATTAGCCTTTGGAGCGATTCAGATCTAACTTCCTGATGACGAGGCCATCGAAATATAGTAGTGAATTTCAGTGATTTCATTGCTGTGTGTTCTTTTGAAAATTCTAGTTTATGTATATATATATATATTGTCTTTATAGTGTCTTTATTTGTTTTTCTCTTTCCTGTGTGAACTATATATATATTTTTATAAAAGTTGGAAGCAGTCCTTCATTTAAACATATATTGTTAAATAACGCCCCATATTTGGCTTGTATTTGTTTCTTACACAATTTCTCCAGTTTCTGGAATTCCTTCCTCGTCTCTTCATTAAAACTATAAAGCTTATCACCTATATTGCTAGTGGACATGTTTCGAATGTACCACATTCATCATCAGGACAATAATGAGAATAATAGTAGGATTGTTAGTTTATATAGATAGAGGTGGATTACTATTGGAATGTTCACAGGACATCACCCTGGGTCACGGGGCATTATGGAAGATTAAGGCAGCGTGGTTGGACTCACGTACTACCTGGCTAATCTGGTTTGGCCTGCTAGAAAATAGTTTTAAAATTGGACAAGAATTATTAAGTTGGATATTTATGGCTGGCTGCTTTTCTTGAATTATTAATGCTTCTAATATTTGTAATTTAACATGGTTTCTTTCTTTAGCGATTATTTTCTTTAGGGCTGTAAGTGTAAGAGAATAATGACTTTATTAGGTTCGAGGTGGATTATTTAGATGCGGAAAACTTGTAATTTGTCGTTTATATTAAAATTAAATCTTTAAGACTCTACTGGAACCTTTGACTCATCCATCATGATGACTTATTTGTATAATATAACAGTAAACAATATACTTTTTTCTATACAGAAAAGATGTTATATCTAGTTTGTCATTATTCAGTTAAAGTAAGAGAGGTGTTAGGCTCAAGAGATCTCACTTAGTCTAGCAATATTGATTTTACTTTGAGAATGTCTTAAAACTTTAATGCGGGTTAAACATTAGACCGCATTAAAATTTCTTCTAAAATTAAACCGCATTAGTTTAAATTTCTTCGGATAAATTCACTTTTAAGTTGTGTTTGAGTGAATACTTTCTAACAGCAACATTTGAATGAAGGCAAGATGTTCTACTTGTTATTCTATTAGAAGTAATACTGACATTGTCGCCTATAACTGCCTAATAGTGGTCGTAATGTAATTGTGTTGAAGCAGTACACCTAATTAAGCCAACTTTTTCCAAGTGAAAGTTGAGAAAACAGCATTAACTTAAATTAGCTATTTAATTTCACGGTAGAGTCGCTGCAAAAATAAAGCTGTCTGAAATCCTTTAGGCACCTCGATTCGCATTAGTTTCCTTTACGACCTTGGGGATCCCCCAGGTGGGGATTTATTGGACAATTAACGAGATTAAGTCCACTTTCTTTACAACACAATGGAATTGAACATACTGCATTCCTTTCACAGAAAGCACACGAGCTTCTTTTCGTTTACACAATAGCGTTGCTAGTTCCATTGCTTCCCTTTCACATGCATCCATGAAAATCTTTAATTCATGCTATAATTCATTTATCTTTTAAACACTTTTCTACTTTATTAGTTTAAATTCAAGCTATTCATATTCTGACCTTATGAGTTCAAATCCAATGTTGTTTTTATAAAATAAAAATAATTTCGTGTGACTAACAACTTTACTGTTACTTAAGCTATATCAACCTTAGTGAGCCAATTAGAGAGATTAAGTAAATAATTACTTAATTTATTTAATAAGACAAACATGTCATAGGGTATTATTTTATAATAACTTTATTGTTGTATACACATTGCCCTGTGTGATATGTGTGAACTTAAATATACTCCCTCATAACAGGGTTACTGCTATGAGGGAAAAAAACATATCGTTGAATCCGGAGGAAACGAAACCCATAACTAATAAATTTGGAAACTTGATTCGTATTGATTGCATTTACTACTATTTAGCCAACTGAAAAAGAAAATAATCCTGAAATACTCGTAGTAAGAACTAACAACTGATCACAGTTAAACTTAATCAAAGTCCTTTTGGGCGTATTATTTTAAAATAATGTAACATTCGAAATTCAAGGAGTCTTTTATAGACATCAACTGAGTCAAATGGCTAATATAATCAAAAATGGAATCAGAATAACTTCAATATTAATTTCCTGTTTGTAGATTTTCTAAAATTTCAGGGAATACAGAATTTGTAAAAATAAATTATCAACTAAAAATGAGAAAAATATCATACTTTTATACATTGGTTATGGATTCAAGGTTATAGTAATGAATTAAAAAAATAAAAAAAATAATCTTTATAAATAAAATAATGATTTTGTCTGTACATTGCTTAGAACTGACTCATTTCAAGTTTTCTTTACGTTTCATACATTGGAGAAACCGAATCCACCCTTAGAAAAATTTCTGTCGGTTTGTCGGTTTGTCGGTTTGTCGGTTTGTCGGTTTGTCGGTTTGTCGGTTTGTCCGCAAAACTTTGTCACAGGTAAACTCAGCTACCATAAGACATATAAAGCTGAAACTTTTACAGTAGATTTGTGTAGGTCTAACTTAAAATATAGGCTATGAATTGATTGGAAATTCAATGTAGAAGTGAAGTTATGGACGTTTAACGCAAAAATGTTTGTCACAAGTAAACTCAGCCACCATAAGACATAGCGAGCTGAAACATTGACACTGGATTTGTGTGTGCCTAACTTAAAATATGGGCTCTAAATAGATTATTAATTCAGTACAGAAGCGAAGTTATGGGGCTTTTAGCTGTATTTTCCTAACTTCACAGACAAGTTTGTTTTGAAAATACACAGGTGTGGCAAGTAGGTATTGTTAGTTGATTTTAATTTTAATTGAGCATATGAATATATTGCGTATTTGACATCATTGAAATGGTGTTTCACAGAGTTAAGGATGTACTATCTATTGAGAATAAATGTTTTGTAAACGAGCAATTCTCAGCCCTTAATATGAACAGGCATAAGAAATCAACAAACAAGTTCTTACGCTATATGAAGCCGAGGAAAGAACTTACAAGTCAGTAAAGAGATTGGATTAGTGATGAAGAAGCAGTTCATTATCTAATTGAATTTCTTGACTCTGAATTTATTTCTCCTGGACTGCCTGCTCATGAGTAAAAACTTAAAGTAGAGCACCAATCATGCTGCAATTTAGTAGCAGTAACAAATTTCATGTTACGATACATGAGTGCCCCAAAACTGTGCAACGGGACACGACTCTGAGTTCGTGCTCTACACAGATATGCCATAGAGGCGGACATAATGACTGGATGTGGTATTGGGGAGTCTGTGTGTATACTTCACATACCATTGATTCCGAGCCACTGTCTGTTTACGTTGAAATGATTGCAAAGTCCGGTCAGAGTCTATTTCGCAATGACGTTAACTAAGTCGCAAAGGGAGACTTCATCTAACGCAGGAATACAAGGTAGCAAAACCAAGTTTTTCTCACATGGTCAAATGTAGTTTACATGCTCAAGGGTCAGAGGTTTCAACTCTTTCTTCTACCATGAACCTGAAGGACAGACAGCTAATGTAGTGTATTAGCTGGAGGTATTTGTTTAACACTGTAGTAATAATGGTATTTTCTACTATTCTATAATTTCTAATGACATTTTGAAATACCAAAAATGACGGAACTTCTGATTCCTCCGTGGTATAGCCAAAAGGCATAGGCACACGGCAATAAAACAAAACAGGAACTTCTGATTCCGTCAAAGACGGGTACGTTTGCTATGTATTATATATAACTGTCAACTTTTTTTTAATTTAATATTTGCTTAATAAATACACTGGTAATAATGTAAGGTATGGGACCAGAGTAGCCCAGTGGCTTGCGTGATCGCCGATGACAGTAGTGCAAATGTATTATAAATAAATGTAACAAACAAATATTTTTTTGAATTTAAAATGTGGATAATATAAAAGATGGTAATAAAGTAAAGGGATCTAGCCAGGGTAGCCAGTAGCTTGCTTGCTCGCCGATGAGAGTAGTGCAAATGTATTATAAATAAATACAACAAAAATATTTTTTTTAATTTAATATTTGCGTAATATAAACACTGGTAATAAAGTAAGGTATGGAACCAGAGTAGCCCAGTGGCTTGCGTGCTAGCTTTTGACTGGGAGCACGTTAATTAGAACTAACTCATTTCAAGTTTTCTTTACGTTTCATAGTTCAGAGTAGCCACATGTACCCTTAGAATAATTTCTGTCTGTCGGTTTGTCCACAAAATATTGCTACCATAAGACATATAAAGCTGAAACATTGATTGTAGATTTGTGTATGTCTAACTTGAAATCTAATCTTTGTATACAGAGGCATTTGTTTAGCACTGTACTAATAATGGTATTTTCTACTATTCTATAACTTCTAATTGTAGTATTAGTATAATACTATAAGTTATATTTTGGAATACCAAGTATAATAGAATTTTTGATTCCGTCAAAGACGGGTACGTTTGCTAGTTATTAATATTTATGTGAAAATGTCCCTCGTTCATATTAAAAATGGGTCCCAAAAACAAATGAACCAAGCATTGAAACTACGGAACATTATAAAAGATGCAAGCATAGAACTATTTGGACAGAAGAAAGGACAGTTAATTGTTTTGAGATAGAATTTGTCCAATGGATTGAGTTGTTTTAACTCAAAGAATGAAGATCGACTGTGAGCCTCTGGTAGTGACAAGACAGAAGTGGTTATGCAGGAGACGCAATCTAAGAGGAGAATATTCAAATAGAGTTATAAAAATATAATAAAGTAGCAAACCAACCATAAATCTTAAAGATATTGGATCTAGCGTGTGTCTAGGCAAGAAAGCTAGTCATTCATCAATCCATTGTAAAAAGTTGGGATGTTGAACCCTTCACCTTGGCAGGACGACAAAAGTAAACCTGTCTTGAAAGCCAGCTTCAGACGACAAGACCAAAAAGCGATCTGTTTGTTCAGCATTTTTCAAAATTAAACTCAAAACTCACAACAGTCTCTATATATATAAATATATATAAAGTGCAATAGAGACACATAAATTCAAGAAATAAACATATAGTTACAGTTTCTAATTTTTGGTTTGAAATCGTCATCAGGAGATATAGAGAGGGAAACCAAGCGCACTGTAAGAAATGATTGGAGACCAACAATGTTACCACATGCGCACCCGGTGACAAATATAAAGGTAGACAAGGTTCAATTTAAGATTAAATATAGGACAGAGAATAAGAAAAAAGTAATATATAAAAGGAAAACAGAAGGATGTCATAAATGAATAAAGAGTAAAAGTCGAAGTTTTAATAAATATTTAAAAAAAACTTTATCTTAAAATACTAATAATAATAATAATAGCTAAAAATAATCACGAATAAATAAAAATAATTAAAAATAAATAAATAAATGCATGAACAAATGAGTACTCTTCTAATAACATCTTTTTAGATTAAGACCTGGTGAACTACACGCACTGAGATCCCAAATATAGGTATCATTAAAGGCTCGTAGAGTAACAACTTTGCAATTAGAAGTTTCTTTATTCTATTTTGAACTCGTGTATATATAAAACAAGAAATGAGAAGAAAAAAACAAAGATCATTCAACTATAACAAGCGGTCTTCGTCAGAGTTAAAACCCAATGTCAGTTGAGTTTAGTTAAAAGACTAAACCCAAAGACCTTAGTCTTTGTTCTCATTTCTTTTGGAACAATAACATTTATTGTTATTCCAAGTGTTTGTTGTGAAATCTTGTTTTATATATATAATATATATATATATATATATATATATATATATATATATAGGATCAGTCTCTGTCACTCCTTTCTAATAAGTATTTATCCCGGAGGGGGTGTAGAATAGTCCTGTCATATAAGTATAGTTAGATCTAGTAGATGTTAAAGGGGTAGTAGTAAACAATTATAATAAGTATTTATGTAAGTTAAAGGGGATGGCCATATAAATAAAGGTAAGATGGACAGGGTAAGTTAAGGAAGACTAAAAAGAAATAGTTAGGGAGGATGCTGTGCCAACGAAGGGGCTACAGCATACGGGTAGAGCCTATGGTAAACAATGGGATCTCACGGTAAGAGTTGTCTGTAGTAATAAGTAATTATAGGATAGTAGAAAGGTGTTCTAATATAAGTTAGATGATAATATAAGATAAGTTAGATAAGTGTTTTATATATATAAGAATTACATAAAAAGACAATACAACTACTTTCAATGGTTTGACCCTTTTAATATTCGGCCTCGGAAGAGGTCGTGATAATGCAAAGAGGTGGCAGTCAATTCAAATATAAATTAATTGCTAATACAGTATGCAGACAAGCTGTTAATTAAACGATTTCACATACTTAAATATATATATAATATGACGAAGTATGATAATAATACCATTCTTAAAATTTGCGGTCAATGAAAACCTAAGAAATGAATTCAAAGAAAGAGAGAAATCTTGAAATTATTATTGCATCGAGGATCTCTTGACCCATAAGGACACTTTCTTTAAAGAGGCTCGAACAAGAATCTACTTCACTTCTCCCCATAATAAATTACACCTTGAATTGATTTTAACATTAATTTAGTATCATTGACAATCAAAAAAATAGAATAATATAATAAAATTATGACTCAAATAAAAAAAATACATTTTAATTATAATAAACTTCAGTATATAATTAATAATATACTAAAAAAAACGTAATCTAGTTTATACAGTTTTTTATATCATTAGCATTGTAGTAAAAAAAAGTTAATCTAGTTTACACCTATGATAAATATGTATATAAACTGGAAGGTATCACAGAACAGATTACAGGGCATTACTATTACAGGGATTTAACTATGGTCTATGTTTAACGGTTATTCTGAGAGGACTAAAAGAAAAAAAGAGGAAGTCCTTCAGAGAATGAAAACTTCAGCTGCCACTTTATGGTTTTCAGGTGACTCAATAGAAACAAATCACCTGTGTACTATAGTCTGTTATAAACCTGCTGTTAACTTCCAGTTTTTAAAAATCTGTTCCCATTGTATTTCTGTATTTCTTTATATAAGTATTTGAGCAACAGACCTTCATTTATTAATATTTCATTGAAAAGTTACCCCTATTTTATTGGAAAAGAAATACCTTAAATCAATCGAAATAGAAAATAGAAATATCTACTTATTTTAATAGAAAATTGAAGGAGTCTTGATCTGCTTACTTATTTCTTTTATCAATATTTCATCCAGTTTGTTAAGTCCCGGACTATTGTTCAATAAATAGTTGTGAATATAGGATACCTTGATTGCCAAATGTATTATATTGGACAGACGAGTAAAGGTCTCCTTACAAGAGTAAAAAAAAAAAAAGACACCAATATTCAATCAGAAGATGGAAAGAGTGCTCTGTTTTTACATGTAAGGAACAAAAATCATTTAATAAATTGGAGTGAAGAAAACAAATTAATTTTTGTGCCTTCAGAAAGAAAGAGAAATATTATTGAAAGTGCACTCATAAAGAACTTCTATGGAAATTTACTGAACAATAGTCCGGGACTTTACAAACTGGATGAAATATTGATAAAAGAAATAAGTAAGCAAATGAAAACTCCTTCAATTTTAAGAACATTAAATACAAGCAGCGATGCCAGCAATCCTGAAGACTTCAATCAACCAGGTTAACCTGTTATTATATTTGTTGTTTAGTTCATTTAGCTCTCTGATGATGTTGTAACGAAAGGCCTTAGAGCATTGTATCTAATATATATTTGTTTATTGTGGTTATTTGATTCATATTTTATATCAAGAGTTATTGTGATTATTAATATATATATATATATATTATATATATATATATATATATAGTATATATTTATTAATAAATATATACTAAAAAAACTAAAATATAAATTCGAGAATGAATGTGTTTATTATTCATTTTTAAACACACAAATATATATATAAAGATTTCACATAAATCATATTTTTTTATCTTGGTATAAAATATTAAATATATATTGTTTCATTTATTACTAACACAAAAATATTCGCATACTGTTAATTCCTTATGAAAGGAAGTTAATGCTATTGAGTTTTCTTTTGACTGAGATACTCGTATTTAACATACAACCTATGTAATCTAAAGGGCAAGGGAAACAAAAATGAAGGTAACGTGATATTTTGAATCAAAATAATTTTAGGTCTTTTTGAAGTTATTCAATCAGCGATAGATCCTTTAACTGAAATTGGTTTTTGTTTATTAGATTTAAATGTTGTAATTGTAATTCAATGAAGTATGTTGATAAAAATAAATTGCATGAATATGTTTTGGTTTTTCCGAATAATATTTATACTCCACTAGTGGTACAGCTGTCATAGCTTAATCCAATAAGCAGCCTCTTGATCCTCATCACTAAGGGATCTAACTCTTTCATAAAAACACCCCGATAAGTTAATCCTTTTAATATATATTAAAATACAATAGCGTTTTTCCTATCATGTAATAAAGTTTTTAAAATTTAATTATACATTGTTGTATAATTAGGGTACCCTAGACCCAACTTACTTCAAAGAAACACGTAATAAATAATTACTAAATACGTAATAAATAATGATCACGTAATCGTATTCCTTCCTGTATTTTCCATTTCTTTTTCATAATTTGAATTTTTATTTTCTCATCCCACTTCTTTTTTGACTCAGGAAGAAGTGGCAATTTTTTTTTGAGAAAAAAAAGAAGCCAATTTTTTGGAATTATGAATCTTAGGAGAAGTGACTTAAAATTAGTTACCATTTTTGTCACAAAAGTACAAAAAAGTACTTTTCCAATTTTAAGAATAATGATAATAATAATAATAATAATAATAATAATAATAATAATAATAATAATAAATTTACACTTAAAACGATATATATATATATATATATATATATATATATATATATGACAATAGACTGATTACTGAATACTTTTGTTATACAACCATCCATCCCGCATAAGAAAACAACATTAATAATCTTATGTGAGACGTCCCACGTTCTTCATTTACCTAATTAAAGTTGTTTAAGTACTGCTGGCTGTAAAACGATAGCGCTGTTTTTCAAACAACCGTTCTATCTCTGATTGCTCTTCTCTCAGTTTAATCAATTTGGATCTCATTTAATATTAAGTCGTGTACGTTGCTCTCTTTCTTTGGGTAAAAAGCTACTAAAATAGTCTCTACATTCAGACGCCTAATGAGTTAAATGCATGTTTCTTTGAAGGACTAATTTTCTAAAATTAATGGATTAATTAATCAATACTATTGAGTAATGATTATTTATTATAAAATAATAATTAACAATTATTGTTCAGTTTATTAAACATCAGCATATAGAGGCAATTTTATTAACTTTTTACTACGCAATTATTAAGAATTATAAAGTAAGTCTCCCAGAAACAAGTCTTATTGATAGAAGAGCGGTTGGTTAATAAAATTCTGTTTGTCTCAATGAACCAATTCCTAACTGCACAACATTCCTCGCACTATACTTAAAAAAAATATAAAAAAAGTTCTATTTTCTTCTCATATACTATAATGTTTCATTGGAGTTTTATTTCTCTGTATTTACTTCTACATTTAGTAGAACTATACATTCTATAAAAATGTACCTACTCTTCTATATGAAACAGAAATATTCTACTTTCCAACCCTCAATATATTTATTTAGTTGTATGCCCAACTTCCCAGCTTAGGTATGAACGTCTCTATTTTTCTTATCTTTCAATATACTACTTAGTTATAGACTGTATGGCGTTATTGTATTTTTATAATTAAACCTGAGGAGAAGCACTGGGTGTTTGAAACACATCATTCAACTTATTAAACATTTGCATGTGAATGCAATTTTATTTACTTTTTACTCTGCAATTATCAGGAATCAGGAAATAAAGTAAGTCACTCGAAAATGAAGTGGTATTGATAAAGGAGAGCAGTTGGACATATAGTTAATCTGCTCTGGTTGAAATCTGACAACGTCTGGTTTAAAAAATTAACAAATCCTTGAAGTTAAAGACTTCTTATCTTCTTAAACAGTAAATCTCTGTCCTTTAAAAATATCTAAAAATCTTTATTACACCTAATAATTATTTAATAACGTCGATTCTTGCACCCACTTATTATTGACTTGAATAAATACTTCTAATTCTCTATATTTCATACAGCGAATAAATGAAAGTTATATGTGGTTAGCTTGAATTCATTTTTATAGTTTTATGAATTTCATCCTTCTTACATATGATATTAAACTTTCAATAGATATTCAACATTATTTTATGAAATCATTAAATAACAATTCTATTTAACTTGTATGCTGATAAAGAAATTCTAAGTTCATGAAAAAAAATCCGAGTAGTACAGCAGATTATCATTATTCAAAGTAGAGTTTACAGTTTTTATAAATATATTTTCTTTTGCAATAATCCGAGTTTCCCGAAATTTTTTCAAACTACTAATTTTAAGGAGCTTTTTCAACAAAATTCTACCACTATAGTTCACGGCTTAGTGCAAAAGAGTAGTTTCTAAATTTATAATGAATGTCACAATTCTCCATTTTATGAAGGTATTTTTGAAAAAAATAAACAACTCATCTTCCGTAAGGGGTATTTTTGGATATAAATTATTAAAATCGTTCAAACGGTATGACGAGTATCTTGTTCTATAAGCGTAACGAGTTCTATAGAAACGAGTATGTTTCTATAAGCGTTCAGAAATGAATCATTAGAATCAAAATTTTTATATTTAATAAATATCTAACCTTTCTGCTGACAAATTAATGCAAAAATATGAAACTTGATTAATAGCTACTCTCAATTTTATAATTAATCTAAATTTAAAACACTGTAGAGTTAGTAGTTTAGGACAAAAAACATGTTTAATTATCGGCAAAAGAATTGGCCTTTCATACGAGTATAATGTGATTTTATCTAAAAACTGTAGAGCACATCAACATTGTAGGTATTATAGGGCCACTTTTGGGCCAAATATGAATTTGATTTATCAGCGGTGTGACCTGTAGCGTAACCACAAAATATTGGTATAGGAAACCCATACAGACATCATCAAAAATATGCCAAAAAAGTACTTTAGAGACTTCAATGCATGTAGATCAGTAAAAATTAATTTTCTCCATTATTACTATACTTTACTTATGGTAAAGTAAAAACAAATCTGGAGTGGTCTTTGCTCCAGATGGCTGTGTGTGTTAGGTGTGCATTAAAATATTTGGGGCTACGCTAAAGGCTACAACATTTGGTAGATCAGATTAATATTTTAGCAGGAATTTTTTCTATACAGAAAACTTATTAAAGTTCTGCATATGTCCACTTTTATTCCTCCCATTCAAAAGGTATTAAAACATCCGTTTATAGGCATATGTTTTCGAGGTCGTTAAGAATTTGCTCGCCTCAATTCCTTAATGATGAAATGAATAATATTAAGTTGCTAAAAAACCTTCTCCAATGATTTAAGAGAATCCCGATGAATGTCAAATTTTAGTTTTACAATATCATGAGTCATTGGACCTTCTTCCTAGGCTTGCTCGTAAACTTGATTAGTTTTTCTAATCGTGGGCAAAATATGTTAATTAAACTCTTCTTGGAAACTGGAGTGCAGTGGTATTTATAAAGTCCCGTGTAAAAGTTGCCATAAAATTTATATTGGTCAAAGCCGTAAATCATTAAAAACACTTGTAAAACAACACTGATACAACGTATTAAAAAAGAAACAGAGTACCTCTTTATTTTTTCATATAAACAATGACATACAAATAAAATCATGGCATAGATTGAACCAAAGCTAAAAAGATTACTTATGAAAAATCGATGTTGTTTTTCATTGATAGATCAAATACTATAACATTAGTAACGGTTTATTCAAGCTCGACTATGTATTGACGGGGGCAATAGCCTTATCTAATAGTCAGGGTCATCATCAGGGTCAGTTTAGATTTGACCCTGACTAAGACCCCTTGTTAGGGTTCAATGATCTGAGTTTTTTTTTCTGATTTCAACTATAGTTTTGACGTTGGTATATATATATAATATATATATATAGGTAACTCACCACAAATTAGAGAAGATAGTCGCTCTAATTTGTGGTGAGTTACCTGAATATTTATATCACGTGTTATTGTGACAGTTTTCTATATATATATATATATATAATATATATGAAAACTTCAATTAAACTCACTTTGATCTTTCGATCCAACGTCATCAGTAAAAGATGCAGTTTGCTTGAGTTTGTAAAAGTAAATAAATATATACTATCCAAACAAGCACTGATGGAAAAATAAAGTAAACTTACATGAAGGTTAAGTAAATTCCTGAGGTTATTTAAAGTATTGACCTACAGCCATCAATATATGCCGATATCCTTTACGTGTAAGTTTTAATTAATTTAATTATAAATAAATAATATTTAATTTGTATGGACAATGTCAGATATGATTATAACTAGTAGCATGGTAAAACTTCCACAATTTATAATTAATTCAATAATACTTGGAGAAGAGTAATTGTAGTCAACCGGTGACATGTGGTTCTCACAGGTTACCTAAACATGTAAGAAAGACTGCTAGTGTTCACCGTAGGATTATAAGGTTCGACTTGACGACTCTAACTATTTAAACAGAAAGAGATGTGAAAGTCCTTTTCAATTGAATTTAATGTGACTGATACTTAAAATAATGCTATATTACCGAAGCAACATTGCCAATCATTGAATTAACTATTACTTAGGGCAAAATAATATCTTAAATGAGCAACACTTTAAGTATAAATTATAAAACTAGTGAAACGATTTGCAAGTAAAATAATTTCCGACTACCTCTGCAAACCGCCAGGACTGTTTCTTTTTTCTGTCAGAGGTAAAGCTGACTCCACTTTTTAGCTCTTTATTCTCCTAATCGATGTGGGCGGTTTCTGAGAGATCCAATGGAAAGGACCATATTGGCCCTATAGATAAACCATGAATTCACTCTCTGTCAATTACTAGCTTGAGAAGTAATCGGACTAATATGAAAAATGTATATTAAATGACACAGTGTTTACTATGCATTTAAACTGAAAAGTTGTTCACTGATATTCTTTTTTTACTTAAATCTCTCTGGTTTTCTTATTTCTGTAATTTTTCAATTTATAATATGAAATTTTAAAATATTTTAAAATTTCATTTATAAAAAAAAAACATATTGCACTACATGGATTAGACTTCTAATGGAATTCACAGATCCCACTTTAAAAAAAAAATATTACTAGTGACCTTTTTATTAAAGTAGAAAAAATGACATCTTGGGCTATTGTATTAGTATATTTCAGTTCTAACCAAATGTAATGACCTCATTAAGGTTCTAATTATTATTATTATTATTATTATGGTTCTAACTTACCATAATGACCTCATATCCCAGTTTACATTCTAATTATAATTAGTTGCAAAAATATGTTACTTTATGCGTATTATTCACATAAATTCTTAGTATCAGGGCAAACCGTCATGAAGGTAACTAGGCAGGTTTTACTCATATACACCTTACACATTGTCGAGTGACAACTGCATAACGCTAAACTGAAGGTTTCTTTGTTACGAGACTGAATTATTTTTATGAAAAAAATGAAAATATTGCGTACAATGTAAGCTACTTTTTAAAGATGCTGTTCGTTATATTATTCTACTGTAATAAACTTAAATAGAGGTAAAATTTGTGACTTCTGACGAACAAAGTTTACATTCAACTCATTGCAGAACTCTTTAGTGGTCGGAATGAAGGTTAGATGAAGTGAAAATACATTTTCAGTATATCTCAAGACATCTTTATAATTATCATAAAAACAGTAATAACATTTAGTCATTTATAAAATTGTATTATAATTGCATGGTTATTACCAATGTGAAATTAGAATAATTAAATAACAGACGTTGAGTACAAGTTTTCCTTTGTAATATCTCTCACGTATATCCAATGTATTCTTCTTACAAACTTTTTACCTTGGAATCTGGAATTTTTCTCTTTTCATGCTTCTCATGTTACAATACTCACAACGATGTGAGAAATACAATAGGTTTGTTAATTTTGATATATTTTTTCGTTTTCATAGTTTTCGAATGAGAGTTGTTAAGTTGTGAACAATTAAAAGTTTTAAGTTTGTTTAGTTGGTAATTTTTTTCTTTCTTCTTGCTCCTCATGTTAAAATAGTCAAAACGAAGGGAGAAATACAATAGGTTTGTTAATTTTGATATATTTTTTCGTTTTCATAGTTTTCCAGTGAGAGTAGTTAAGGTGTGAATAATTATAGGGTAAAGTTTGTTTAGTTAGTATTTTTTTCTATTTTCATGCTCCTCATGTTAGAATAGTCAAAACGAAGAGAGATATACAATGGGTTTGTTAATTTTGATATATTTTTTCGTATTTATAGTTTTCCAGTGAGAGTAGTTAAGGTGTGAAGAATTGTAGGGTAAAGTTGGTTTAGTTGGTATTTTTTTTCTATTTTCATGCTCCGCATGTTAGAATAGTCAAAACGAAGAGGGAAATACAATAAGTTTGTTAATTTTGATATATTTTTTCGTTTTCATAGTTTTCCAGTGAGAGTGGTTAAGGTGTGAACATTTATAGGGTAAAGTTTGTTTAGTTAGTAATTTTTTTCTATTTTCATGCTTCTCATGTTAGAATAGTCACAACGAAGTGAGAAATACAATAGAATTGATAATTTTGATATATTTTTTCGTTTTCATAGTTTTCCAGTGAGAGTAGTTAAGGTGTGAAGAATTGTAGGGTAAAGTTTGTTTAGTTGGTAATTTTTTTCTATTTTCATGCTCCTCATGTTAGAATAGTCAAAACGAAGAGAGAAATACAATAGGTTCGTTAATTTTGATATATTTTTTCATTTTCATAGTTTTCCAGTGAGAGTTGTTAAGGTGTAAACAATTATAGGGTAAAGTTTGTTTAGTTGGTAATTTTTTTCTATTTTCCTGCTCCTCATGTCAGAATAGTCAAAACGAAGAGGGAAATACAATAGGCTTGTTAATTTCGATATATTTCTTCGTTTTCATAGTTTTCCAGTGAGAGTAGTTAAGTGTGA